>OX382370.1:10000000-14800000 GCA_947508005.1 Amphipoea lucens
CAAAGCTAGACTTTTCAAAAATCTTTCTAAGTTTTTATACGTAGATTTGTTAGACTTAGAATCTAGATGATCCTAAAGACGAAGGGATGTAGTAATAAATTAAATAAGTATTTCATCCTACTTTCACATTTATAATATAAAAGTAGGAAGAATCTACATATATTATAAATGTGAAATTGTGGATGTTAACATGTTTGTTACTCATAAACACAAAAACGGCTGAACGGATTTGGATGTTTGGCAAACAGATAGTTTATAACCCGGATTAACATAGGATACTTTTATCCCGATAGATATTCGATTATCCCACGCGAACATATACATATCGCTTGGGATAATTTCCGATATCTACGCAGGCGAAACCGCGGACAAAAGCTAGTAAGTAATAAATAATAAGTTGTATTTAATATCAAAAGTAATCATTAAATTAAGTACACATGTACCTGAGCAAAAAAAAAATAAAAGTAATAAATAATATTATAAATAGAAAAACGTGTATTACAAATGGCGAAAGTCTCATTATTTACACTGACAGAAATTAATGTATAGAGGTTCTAATATGTTGAACTGCAAGGATTTGTGGGGTTTAATTACGGGTTACCGGCGAGACCACCCAGGCTCTTCCAAGACGGCCGGTACCTTCCACTGATGATGCTCAATTAAGAATATTATGCCCATTATACCCATTAGAAAAGTACCTATACGGCTGCGCGGGAGGCGTTGCGTTTGTAAAATTTCATAGTAATGACTTGTAATGAAGGGTTTATGTAGTATTATGGAGTAAAGTCAACATTATTAGGGGAAACTAATGTTTATGTTGTGCAGACTAAGTAACATTTTATGTTTTATGTCGGTATTTTGTCAGTTATTAAGAGTTAAGACCGTAGTATAATAAAATGTTAAGACGGTTTAAAGATTAGTGCAGGACGTGATTCAGAATTGATTATTTAATATTAAAAACAGGGATCAACGTCGTAAAACAGCTAAGCGGCCCAAAAACTATTTTAATAAGAAATCCTGAACCTGCAATGAATCATAAAAGTTGTACCTACATAAAAGTTTTTGATGTCTCAAGGAAAACATAAAAAGAAGAAACTACTTCACATATTTGAAGTTATTCCCATTTCCTTGGCTAATGTTTGTCAATAAGTTATGGGTGTAGTTCGAAATAGCTTGAGAGATTTAAGAGGGGATGATCTTTCCCTTAAACATGACTGTAATGGAGGGATAGCTCACGACGCCCTCGACGTATATTAGCCTAAAACGAAAATTATACACATGGAAAAATATTCTCTTCATTGTTAATGAAGTAGAGAGAAAGTTACGTTAGGCTGTTTCCTGATGTATGGAATATTCAGGAGCGTGCATAATCACATAGAATATTTGATGCGCTTTTATTATTCACTACAATGTGCGTAGAACGTTCGAGATTTTCTTGCTTGGTGAAAACTTGGCGATAAGTAGTTTTCCACGAAATATAAAAACAACCGAAAAAACTTAGCACAAAGTTGAATAAACTTTCGCAAGTAGGCACCTAAATATGCCACAAGTTCACTTAGACAAGGTGTAATGTAGTGTAAAATAACCTCTCAAGGGGTCATTGTACTCATCATTATGAAAAACTGTTTACTGGTACTAACCCTGAAGTTGAAAAAAGAAACTAGCTTTTCCTTACAGTTTGTCGAGTTCTTCGAACATAAATGTATAGATTTTATAAAGTAGTTCATAATGATGAGTACTATGACCCCCGCTTAAGAGGTTTTCAGTCATTTCAATCTTCTCCTTCTTAAATATATGCAATTTTATTACACATTGTATACATAATCAGCCTATAACGTTCCCACTGCTGGGACACAGGCCTCCTCTCTCTGAGAGGGAGTGGGCCGTAATCCACCACGCGGGCCCAGTGCGGGTTGGTGGATGTCACATGTCTTCGAATTTTTGGTTCTAGGACATGCCGGTTTCCTCACGATGTTTTCCTTCACCGTTTTGAGAGCAGTGGTGATGAAATAATTTACACAAAGTAAAGCGCCTGTCGGGGTTCGAACCTACGACCTACAACTTGTAAGTCGCGGCTGATACCACTGGGCCACCACTGCTCACACATTGTATATTTAGTAACATTTTTGCAATGTGGTTAAAGACTGCGTCTTTGATGACATTGTTGTTATTGGACCTTATTAAACAATACCCAGAAACCAATTTATCTCGTATTTATTAGCTCTAACAATAATTTATTACTATTCCAGGAACAAATACATCCTGCCTGGAGATTTATGACTATTGTCGTATATTCTAAAAATATTAGCTAACAGGATAATAATAATCAGTAATGTCGCCGCTAAAAATATCATCTCCTTGAGACTTATTAGAGGTGTCGTAACTCCTAAGAATAGCATCAGTTACAATTTAAAATATGTCAAAAATGTAGGGCTGACTGTACATCAGTCCTGAACTGTCCCAGTTTAAACATATCGTAATCCGTAAAGAGGATAATACATCACTGTCAGAGAGGCTCGTCGCTCTTTCCCATGGAACAAAATTAATAGGCCCCTTTAGCTATGCCTATTTTGGGCTTGAATTGCCGCACGATTGGACGACATTTCGATTGTGCGTTAGATTGTGATAAATATTATATAAATTACGGATATAACTCATGTCCTGTTCACGTTTATTGGTGGTACACTAGATGGATTTATATCTGGATTGTCAGATGAAGTATATTTGGACGTTCCATAATCATAAATCAAGGATTCCATATTTACGAAGTTCATTATAGCGTTTGTGGTTTAATACCTTTGAGAGATGGAATATGATGTCGGAATATTGTGAAAGCATTATTTTTATGAATTTTATTCTTATTTTTTTGTAAGACATTCCTGCGTGTCATATTTTGTAAGTTATGTTAATTCTGTTCTAGCCTTTTGAAGAGTTATATTTATATCCCACAGTAAAAACAGCATCAATCCAAAAAATTATAAGATCTGGCTTAGAAACAGGATTATAGAGTAATATGATTGCCAGTCCCTGTGCACGAATTAATCTAAAATACCAAAGCTAAATATTTGATTACGTTCCTAAATCCGACTCAACCTTGTTAGGGTCTAGATTAAAACGTAGTGAAAACTATCTCGAGCTAACAGCATCACACGCCAGCCGTCAGCCCGTCAACTCGTCGCCGCCACGCCGACGCCTTTAGGGTTAATCTGATGCAAATAACATTTGAACTGAACGATGAAATAAAATAGTTGCACGGTAAACTTCACATACCTAAAATGTTTTAAATAAGTAAAATTGTTTCTAGCCATTTCAATCAAATGCAAAAGATGACAGGACAATTATAACAAAGAGTACACTAGAAGACAGATTGATACATTAGAAACGTAATGTTATTCTTGAAGATTAAACTGAATTTACATTAAAACAATACAATGGAAACACAAACACAAAAGTAACTAATATTTAACTGGTATGCAAAGCCATTCCTTTGTCGGGTGCAGGTCCCCCGTTAACAGAGAAGTCGAGGACGAATGTAATGAGACAAATAAACATACAAATTATTTTAACGTTGGCAACACATTCGTTTCTAAACTTTGGACAAGCAACATACACGTTTACAATAATATCATGGGTAGCATATTATTTAAAAAAATAATAAAGAGAGGTTTTGTGTTACAGACAGAGAGAGTTATATCTTTCTTCTCTCTCATGTAACGAAATATGTGCCTAAACGTGACACGTAAACACTCTCAATTCTTGTCTTATTGAATCGCAGCCTAAGATTTCACTTCAAATATATACAGTTTTTTAAAAAACTATTTAAAGTAAGTTGACTGAAAATATACATATTATACGTACCTACCTAAGTTGATACTGAAAAACAATTGAACAAAGGCCGACATTTACCAGGAAATAAGACAATGTTAACGTCTTGAAGTGCATCATAAAACATAAATTGTAGAGCGAAACTATAACGAGACTGAAGAAAATTTTATATATTTTTTACCTCTTAAACAAGTCCAGCTTATTATTAAGTAATGATCTTGGAATGTTTTGCTGAACTAGCAGAAAGTACTAAAATACTTATATATATTTATTACTAGCTGCGCCCCGCGGTTTCACCCGCATAAATGTCGATCCCGTAGGAATATCGGGATAAAAAGTAGCCTATATGTTAATCCAGGGTGTCAGCTACCTCCATACAAAATTTTATCAAAATCGATCCAGCCGTTTAAGCATGAAGAAGTAACAAACATATAAACACACACACACACACACACGCACCCCCACAAACTTTCATCTTTATAATATTAGTGTGATTTTGACTGGCTTCAATACTTCCATTGTATGTATAGATCTAACTAACAACCGATCGAACTATATTTATTTAGTATCTAGTGTAAATAGTTTTTGATTATTCTGTTAGTTGACAGTATTTATTGAGAACGTATTTATTTACACACAAAATAAATACTAGGAATAAATACCTAGAAATGCCTATTAAGGTTAACGAAGAGAATACTTAAAATAAAAATGTAAATTGACAGTTAAAATTATTTCGACGTAGCGAAGAAGTTATTGAAGTAGCGGCCGTGCCTCGTTTAGCTTTTGCAAAATGAATATTTGGACCTTTCTTTTAATGACGTGAGTGGTTTCCACTTTCTGACGCGAGGAGGGCTGCGCTTTTCACAATATTCACTCAATCACAGACGAGTGCAACAGATTAGCGCGTTGAAACAAACAAACTCTTCAGCTTTATTTATTTATGTTGTTATATGTTGTGATATATGCACCCAAATAAAAATCTTTATCTACACCTTATTTTTAACTTAACATAACATAAAATCACGCCTGCATTACCTGATGGAAAAAACCCAATAAAACTTTGCACGACCGAACCCAGGACCTCATGGTCAGCAGTAGTACTTGCGACCACAAGACTTTTTTTTTGCTTTTACTGTAGTGTTAATTGTACTTTTAATTGCCATGCCTCCACGGATCGTCTACACTACAGGACGTCGGGTGGCGACAGTAGGTCGGCTCCTAGAGATAACATCACATTATTCACATTTAACACACGTGAGCTAGAAGACTGATGCTGCTGCATAAATTAGTAGTGTTCACTGACCTTTCCATGGAAGATTAGACGAGACTAGGGCGTGACGACAAATTGATGAAGTAGACAAATTGCAGGCGTCACCCAAAGAATTAATTGTAAGAAAACTATAATTTAGACTGGAGGATTAGCTACAACGAAACTAATTCTCTATTCAAGGGTTAGCAAGCATTAAGCAGTATTAAATATTAGCATAATTGTGTTTCCTTATGGAAATGAAATTTTGACACTGCTATTGCCACGTTGTATGCAATTGATCTCATCAGAGACCCATTTGAATTAATCCAAAATTATATCCTACTTTCCAAAATATTGACTACTGAAATGTTTATTTCAAATGCAAATCGTGCAGCATCTACGCGTCCAAAATCATTAACGTTATTCAAATTCACAAATTGTTTTATTCTAAATAATTGTGCTTCATCAAAACTAACTCGATCTCGATCACGAGCTGCATTTGAATAAAATCTTCCATTATGTGTGCCCATTTGCGAAATATCGCATGTTTATTTCGTTTAAACTTAATACAATCATCCCAAAATTGTCAATTGGCTCTCAAGTGCCGAGCGAAAAAGGGCTTTGACACAAGGTGGTGTAGGTATGTGAATGCCCGTCGTGTGTCTGGCGTCGAGTCCAATTTACCAGTCTCATATTTAAATTCGATACTTACTCGTACTTCAGTTGATAAAGTATCTTTGGTATACGGGTAGTCTGCTTGTATAAATTTGATATATTTTTTCGCATTCACGGGAGGTTTTAATAATATCTAGATGATTTGTGTTTCAATTATATTAGTATCACAACTCTGGTTCACAAGATTCAGCCGTCGCCTAGTTTAGGGTTCGCCGTAAAGATCGAAATGATGATTGCTAACAGTTACCGACCGACACGAAGTTAGGTTAATTATAAGGTAATAAATGTAAAATTGGTTCAATAAATTATTATAATTTGAATACCTTTTTAAATACCTATTATGCAGCATAACAGTGATATTTTCTTAGTTAAAATTCCTTCCTCTTCTTCTGATGTCGAATGTAATCAGCATGACAGAAACCGCAATTGCATAATTCATTCAGGTAGGACGGTACCAACCAACCGACATAGGTATGCCAATAAAATGGCGTTAACTGTTACGGACAAATCAAAATCAATCAGCAGACAAATTTTAATATGATGCGAAAATGATATATAAATTCCAACGTAAGTACTTATATCTTTTTGACTATGTCCTGCTACATTAAAAACCAACAGCTTTAGCTATGAGCTTTTATTATTAACCGCTTTGCTTCAAAATGCAAATGTTTGCTATAAAACTCGTCATTATTCCAGTCATCAATGTCCAGCCCTTTGTTTTCTAATATTAGACATAATGTGTTAAATGGACCTGGTAGCGTGTGCAATACACAGATGAGAGAATCATAAAATGCTTCATAGATTTTATGAACTGAAATGAGAATCAAATTATACATAGCATCTATTAAATCATAACGATGCAAAATTAGGAAGTCTAGACATGAATACAAATCGACATAATTATAACGCACGCATGGAAATGACATGCAGTGGTTTCAAAATAAAAACATCCATCGAGTTACCTTGCCGCGCTGTGTTGCGCTGAGCAGGCCATCCGAACGCAGTGAGCGTCGTGCGACGAACGCACCCGAACGCGATCTTTATTCAACACGATCGCACCGCCAGTCCGGAGGTGACCGCGGGCGGGGCGGCACGTGCTGTGCACGCCTCGCGATATTACATTGTGTTTATGTACGCCATTGTTTTAATTCAATCCGTCTACAATCAATACGACATCGGAGTGAAAACACGGCCTATTTGCTGCATTCACTAGAATCTAGTGCGAAATCAGTGACAGTAAAAATTGTCTTGGAATATATGCAAGACAGTATTGACAAGTGAAGCTCTATCATACAATTTCATCTGAAGGAGGGTTTTGTTTGTGACATTGTTATTGACTATAAAGGTGTTAGTGATCTCTGTTGTATAGGAAAGCATGCAAATCAATAATCGAGTGGATGCCCAGCTCTGAGTACCGGAGAGCTCTTACGGTGCGGTGTATTATACGGTTGCATATTGATTGGTTCTGTACCGGGATCACTGGAACTTGTCATCCAATTAACGGTGGGTAACGTTACATTGAATGTTTATAATCACAGAAACTGTCAATTACTTTACAGATACTCTAACAAGATGTGTTGAAGGTGAGAAGATATTGCCAAACATTCCTGAACACTAATCTGGATTGTTTTGTCATTATTCTTGGCATTTACTAATGATTTGTTTACTAAACAAGCCAGTATTGAAACAGATTGAAAAAGAAAGTAAGATCATCGACACCATAGCAACGGACAATTAGAAATCTACTAAAAGCTACCAATAACCTCTAAATATAAAATATGCAAAAATAATAAACTTCATATAAAGAAATTAAATAAAGAATACAGACCCGTTATATTATAATAGAAGAAAAAAAAACTAATTGATGTCAGACATCACGTCAATATATTTTACATCAAAGGTCATATTCTAAAATAATGTCAAAGTTGTTTCTAAGAACCGATGAGCACAAACCGAACATAAATACCTTTTGTTTATAAATCAGGGTTTAGGTGATGACATAAACCACGTCATGCTCTCTAAATATATTGCCCGTTTGAGAGACGATTCTTAGAAGGGATTATGAAAAAAACGTCAGTTGTTTGTGCACGCTGGGAGCCACTTGAATCAGACCAATTTCGAGCAATTTAGAAGCTATATTGGGTCATGAACTAATAAACGCAATGAGGAATAATGGAAAGCAATTAGCTGTTACGGATAATCCTGAGCATAGCTGATTATTACAGTCTGAACATCAATACCAAGACTCGTTACATATGTAGTGCAACATATTGGAAGTTGCCTACATCTGGTAATGAATGAATTTCGACACCTACACGATGTTGGCGCCTGCATTCAATCCAAATGTTTAATCTCTATTGTTCATTGTGTTAGCTACTCGCTCCACTTTAATGCCCATATTGTACGTACATGAATGGCCTATTGATTCGGAGATGATATTGAGAAACTGAGTACGATCTGTTTTATTTTTAATCCTTTTGATTAAAGCCAAGACTACCTGCCCGGCCTCGCGTCCTAAGGTCAGTTACATCTCTAACAATGGGACTGGAAACGAGAAGCCGCATAAAGCGCAGGTAGCGCAGTATTGCATGCCTTTGCATGTATTTTATGGCCACATTAATGTTTAGAACTGTTTCAAATGACACAATTTTATATGGTCCATTAAGTCCAAATAATTTATTTGAATACTATACTAGAACCAGCATCCTGGGAATATGTTTTATCGGATCGTTTATGACATCCTTTACAAGCATGTATTTCAATTCAAAGCGATTATTTTGAAAGCAATCAACCAATTCAGGAATTATTATTTACATAATGATTAAGTGTATGTGATATACATATGGGAGCACATTCACAGCACACACCTGATGGCAAGGCGAAGGGAAGACAACCAGTTTCGCCACCTGGCCACTGCGCGCACACATTACCAAATCGCAGCTTGCCGATGTGGAGTTGGTCGTTTCATCATTGTACACCGACCACTTATTCTGCTTTTAATTTCAAAGAAACACGTTTTTCGAAGCACGCAGATGTTCCTGAAAACAATATTATATGCCATCTGTTTAACGTGAAAAGAAAGCTCGTTTCGTTTAGCATTAGATAGCGCAAACTAGTCATTATAGCTCGCTCTTGCTTGCCAGCAGATTAATTTCTTCACACTACAATCACTTACCAGCTCTCCAATGATGCGCTATTGTCTTTTTATTACTCAATTCTCGACATGCGCTTTCTATGACTAAACAAAAACACAAGCGATGTGTGCAATGATCCAATATAACCAATTCTCTTAATTCGAAAGTTTATAAATTATTATGAGTCATTATTTCTAAAGTAGATGTTTCGTTAGGAGTAGCAGAATTGTTGTAAACAAAAGCTGATGTAAACAATTCGACGTACCTACTTTGTTTAATTCAATAAGATTATACTAACAGCACGACCTCGTGTTATAAAAATATTATTGTAGTCGAATGTTCCTACACCTCGGTATGTGATCTTGTTTCTGATTCACCCTATTGGAATTTCAAAGGGATGAGCTGCTGTGGTCAAAAATTCAAAAGAATCGTGCCGTGACTCAGTGCTGTCCATCACTTGTGACAAATTTTATCTTTAATACACTTCGTCAAGCTACTTTTATGAAGTTAGTTCTAAAGAAGACGAATACTTTTGTAGAACCTAATCTGCTCTCAGGAATTTGCATCGTTTAATGCTCATTAATTCCGTTGGTTAGCGTGAGGTTTATAATATTATCCGTAGCCTTAATCTGAAATAACCCAGATTTATTCAAATTAAATTTCTAACAGTGACCTAAATACAGATTCATTAGAGATCATGAAAGGGGCTGCTTAGGTAGTCTGAATAGGCGCAATTTTAAACAAATTGACTTTAGTCCAGAAATTAATTTTGTAAGCAATGTAAATGAATTGCTGCTGGCAAACAATGTTGTGTACTGCGATAACGAAGAGCAATTAGATGATAAAGCAGATTGTTTCCCATTTACTTAGACATCGTACATCATTTTAGAAAGTGAAATTGACATTCGAATACAACTGCGTCACGTAATACTTAGTTAAAATTTATAACATCTAGTTGGAATGTGTAATCAACGCAACTGTAGAGATGTAGTATCGCAAGCTAATAAATTATTCTATTGTAATGACCGCGACTAGAGAGTATCTAACGGCGATTTATAATAATTCACTGTTACGAAAAACAGTACGTTTGCAATCATTTTTAAACTAGCACGTTTATTTTTCAAATTCATGACTAATCATGACAGCTATATGTTTGGAGTAACGGGTGCCCTCGTCTTCAACTTTGAAACATCTTCAATTAATTTTTGTCACTTGTTTAACTGGTAATGTAATGAAGACTAATGACTATTTCAATTGTTTATTCTTGTTTTAATTTTCCCTCTCTCTCTCTCTCTCTCTCTCTTTCCCCCTTTTTCATGTCTTCGTTAAGTGAAGGTTGTGGCTTGTTATTCCTTCGTATAATTCTACACATTTTCTATGATAGGTTTACCTAGGTTGCGTAAAGTAGGTAATTATATTTATTACTTCGAATAATTCTCGTAACCTACATCCGCCCGCCACGGTGTATAAAGTGCACAAATTTTCAACACGTCTAATTTATCTTCTCTTGAGTTATGATAGCTCTCAGCCGAACATTGTCAAGACAGCATGGCACACAAGACTGCCGCAGATGTATTTACCGTGTCACGTAGAGTCACATCTCCCCAAAGGTGTAGGCAGCATTGCAACGACCTTTATTTACTAAGACACTAATATTTCAATTCACTTTACTAGGAACAGTTGCTATACCTGACTATCGACAATATTTACATCATACTTGCAAGTATCGCTTCCAAGTCTTCAAAACCGGTAGCGTTTAGCTACAGGCTCTTCGTCAATACCTAACTACATAGTTACAGCCTATAAGTATTTGTTAACACTTTAGCCGGATGCATAGCCGCAATTGGGCCGTTTTCCCACGCAACAATGCCGTCGACCCACGCTAGTAACTCTTGCATTAGTACATCAATGCTAAATGACACATTATGTGCAGCGTCGAATTATTCACTGACAATGAACTATGGTACACACAGAATTTGTTAATGTGTGAACGGTTTGTTTGGCATTGAATTGGACCAATGACCGGGTATAGAGAATTGGTGCAGTGCCATGATCAAAATGGATGATCAACTGCTGTCCTTGCAAGAGATCTTCGTTAATGCAGACGGAGTAAAATTGAATTGGTGTATTTTTCAAGAGCAAAAACAAAGCAGAAGTAAGCAAGAATATCTCACGTAGACCTCTAGTAACAGACTTGAAAAAATTAAATACGAGTAAAGTCTGCTCTTTATTCAAAGTAAATTGAAATTTATTGTATGGCGTTAATTTAATTTGACACAGATAGGAAAATGTAACTCATTCACAAGCAGATAACGCAATAGAGGAACAATATTGATTCAATTGGTCACGTAACACAATGGTGGGGCATTGAGCAATTGAACCGGCCCGTGTGATGGTAGCAGACCCCGAAAGCAGTCAACGGAACAGCGATAAAAAGAAAAATCTAACAGCTGTTAACACCAATCTATCTATAGGTACTATTAGTACTAAAAGACTTACTTGTATCAATAAAAACTAAAAATTCTACATTATTCAATGGTCCTTTTATTCGTTTTAACAAGATTACATTCGATGTAATAATAATAGTAACAAGATCAGTTGTTTAGTTTATAAGTTCGTGCGAACTAGGACGGTGGCTTACGAAGGGTCCTTTCAGAGGTCCTTGACGTTTGCCCTACAAATATTTGAGTGACAAACTGCTACGTCGGGGATCGGGACCCTAAAGAAAAAAATTAAAATAGTGTTACTGTTTGTGTCATGTGATGTGTCAATAAAAGTAGTATTAACGATAACAAACCCTATATTAAAGATGATGAAATTGATGATTGTTTCTAGACCTTACACAATGTTCACATCATGACTTACAATTTTATTAATGAGCACGCTGACTCCATAATTTCCATACTTAGAAAACCTCAATTATTGAGGTCAACTAAGTATGATACGTGATATAATTATTGAGGCTCAATAATTAAATCACGGACAAGGAACTAATATTCAAACAAAATGTTATATCAGAAATCAGAGGTTCTCATATAAGACTTAATCATCGAATGATTCACAGTTTGCAGGTTGAACCGGTTTCTAACTGGACATTAATAACGAGAATACCTTGAAGCAACTGTCTACTGATGCACGTATCAATCAACTATCGAATATATGCAAATGTATTGTTAATTTCGAACAAAATGTACCCATGGTTTCATGGTCAAGAGTCTTAATAGAGATAAGCGTTGTTATATGTTAAGTGCCTCAATCAACACAATAGGAGTTAATTTCTGTGAGGAGTGTCTTACCAGCTACAGTGAATGTTTTAAGTACTCTTAATCCAGCATTAACATCGTGATGCGTTAATAACACTTATATAACTCATTGTCTTTCCTGGGGCTATGAAATTTGCTGTATCAAGTTACGCAAAATTACTTTCTTGTGATTTTATTTATTAGAATACAAAATATCTGCCAATTCATAAAATTTTGTGTGGTAGAAAGAATTCTAGTGGTCAGCAAATATGGGCTTGTGGAAGCAACATTTGTAAAGAGTTCGTTTAAAAATTTGGTCATTAGTAGGCGGCTGTTTAAATTCAACTTTGATATTGACCGAAGCAAGTTCATTCGCCTCGTTACGTATAACTTTGAATGTTCTAATGTTTTGCGTGTTAATTGTCTTCTCGTAAATTACATTAGATATTGCGATTTTGTTTTAAAATTCGTCTTATCACCGGAATTTTATATTTATCATGTTTCATTAAGAAGAGGGAGAGTTATGTTGTTGTATCTAATGAAGAGATTAGATACAACAAGACATTAAAATCATCGATCGATCAAAGTACTTACAGCTGCAAAAAGTACATAATGGAAAAGTATTGACGTAACTAGAAATCGCTTTATTACGAGATATAAGCATGAATCGCCTCTCTTTCGTTCACCTTTGTTCAGCACTGTTTGCACAGTCACCGCCTATTCTTAGCAATCGTGTCTGGTTAACTTCACTAAACGGGATCACGATATAATCCAAGATTATGTTTACGTAATCACAATTTGATGGTAAATAAATCTTTTAATGAAACAAATCGCATAATTGGTTCTTACTTAATTTTCTCTAATCGAACTCCCCTAATTTGTTCCGTTCGTGCTACACATGAGCCCTCTGGAGGGTTTCAATAGCCGTCCTCGACATATTGCGATCCTTTAGTCAATATTCCTTTAATTAGTGGAGGTTTCACTTACTTTCTTATTCAGTTGATGGGTTTATTAAGATGGACATTTCTTAAATATATGAGCAAACCGTCTCTAAGATTGTCGTCGAAGTTGAATTTGGCTTCAATAATACCTCTAGCAGTCACGTACTGAAAAACATCGTATCATTATAAAAACTTAAAGCGGTGTGGGATTCGGTCGTTCACAGGCGTAGGCGCATTATTGAATTCTGATTCGATTGCAGAACTTGAAATCTTAATTACATCAAACATTAATAAGGATTATATCGGACATAAATATTAATGGATACTAAAGGCTGTTAACACCAAAGTAGAAGAAAAAAGAATGTTTACAACAGTCAACAGACAAAGTTCACAGCTAAAATCATAAACCTGATACGATCAGATAACTATAGTTTCATCGTATTTTTTATTGTTCATATAAATGTTTGATACATAAGGCTTTAACGTTGTAACCCAGACTCGGGTGGGTGATCTAGAGAGAATAAAAAATAAGGTTAAGAGTATCGTAACAACCCAAATTTCCATCAAATATAGGTTGTAAAGATCCAGTCATTTCGATCGTCCCAAATGGTCAAGGGGTTATGTTCGCTAGCAATCGTAAAAGTTAATTATTATTCAGACTGTATCTTATACCGGCAGTCACGTTCACTTCTATGTGGACAACGCGACTTGACTTTAATAAGGTTAACCCATTCATAAGTGCCTAATAAAATTAATGGCGGCCGACCTTATTCGTTACGAATAAAATGAATACATCTTCTCACGCGAAATCTTCGTTACTGTTGCGTGATCCGGCCCATGTATAAGCTCCTTAATAACAGGATACTCAAGAAGTGCCCAAAGCAATCTCGAGTGTCCTTGTCGTGTTCTTGCCTTCGTTCCTAACTCTCGTAGAACCATAATGTTTTCTAATTGAATTTGTCCCTTGCCCGTCTCAAGTTGGTCGAGGTTCGTCCAAAATAATTGCTCTAACCATTAACATTCCTGCCTGTACCGCTAACGTAACTTTCTCGAGTGGGTGGGACTACTATAATACAACATAACATTTGGAGTCACGAAATTCGTGTGTTCGGGGATAAAATAAAACTGCAGGTTTACTAGATTTTAAAGTACATACTGAGATGAAAATTTGGATGATGCCAGACGTGCCTTGCTAATGAGTTCAATCTTTGTACCGTACCTAAATGAACAATAAGCAGAGATACTGAATGACCTCTTGCGAACCGCGTCCCATCGCACATAATAGCATTGTTACAGACACGCCGACAATGCTTTCCATGAGGGAAACTGATGCTTCATTCTCTATTCATGTGTCAACGGCTCGCACCCGAACAAGGGGTTATTGATCTGGAATATAAAAGGTTCTCCCTAGCCATTGTCTTAAACGACGACGTTTCTAGGATGAAACAGGCTAAACGTGCCCAAGTGGCCGTTTGGTTGCTGTTTAGAGTTAATAGCTGCACTCGGCCATTCCACTCAGATGTATTTTTGAACTGATATTGCTTTCGTTTCACAATTGAGTATATTTTCGGTTCTCTCTTGATACAGCTACATATGTATTAGCCAATGCGTGGTTTGCTACGAGAGCATCTTTGATTTTAATTTATCGTTGGCAGCTGTATTTAGTTTTACCTATAAATGTTACAGTTTCGAGGTAACCTGTATTACCTAAGCCAAACAAACTCACCAAATTAGTACAGAGAGAAAAATAAACATTCTCAGTTTCTCACATTACCCTTTTCTCGGGGGCTGACCAAAAAAGTGTTACAAGAAATCTTTGTTTGTTTCCGAGGCTACGTACTCGTATTTCGAGGACTACTCGAAGCACGTTATAAAAATACCTTGAAGAATGAAGCTGTGACATTGAGCTCTTCTAAATTGGCTGGCCGAGGGTAGTTATATATAATTTCACGCCCACTTCACGCCACTATGCCATTCGTCGTCATGAAACAAGAATTTTCTATTTGGGAACTTTATGAGTGGCAAGTTGTTCAAGAATTTCAACATTTTGTCGCATCGCCAACTGCATATTACTCGTATTTAGTACGAATATGTACTGAAAATATTTATGGTAATGAAGAATAAAGTAAACCCACTGTTACTGTGAATAATTCAGTTAGAACGAATTTCACCAATGTAACTGACTGCGGTCAGCACATCTAAATCAAGCGAGCAAAGACCTATCAGTGTCAATATTCCACAACAATGATGACACTGACAGCTCTAGATGTCGGTTTAGACGTGTTAAACGCGTTAAGTTTAAATGGTGAAATTCGGCCTTATTATTTATTGCAGTGGGAACAGTATAGGCTAATTATGCACGTAGCGAATTCGCCCTTATTCACATTGTCAGTAGCAATATGAATAAGGGCGCAGTGCAACATGTGTAGAGCACCAAAATGTAAATAAACATGATTTACTCGCCTGTCGAATGTCCACGGCCATTTCCCACGGTCTCGCGCCTTCCAACATAGTTGGTAATCACGAATGTAACCACAAATAATATGATTATTTCCTAATAGTAGTTCGGTGGGCATCTATCATACTTGATACGCTTGCATGTGACCTTTCGACACGACTGATAATAAGTTGGGAAAAGTTTTTATTGGTACAAATTAGACGATAGCTCTTGAAAGGTTGACTGGTAGAAAATGCCTCAGGCATTAAGTCCGCCTTCTTACAGTTTTTTTTTTTTACTTGTGCATAAAGTTTTAATAATAAATAAATAATTATTATTGAACTTGTGAATACAGAATCAATGTATTTCTTCAAATAATTTGCCAATGAGTAGATTTTTTGCGATTCTGGCAAACTTCGGGCTGCTCGGAAAAAAAATGGAACAATCGTGTTTCGTTTTTAGGCACTCGGTTATGTGATTGCCAAGTAAGAAATAAAAACAGGTTTATGAGTTACAAAGCCAATATTTGTCAGTAACATACGTGAAGTATGCTTTTGAATCATTATCCACCTTGATACTAAACTATAAGAACTTTCTTACTTTACTTCGATAATCGACTTCAAACTAATATCGGACAATGTGCAATACTCGAATTAGTACCGTGATTTCGTCCACATTCCATCTCTAATTACCAGTGATCGGAATAAATGAATTAAAGTTAGGCTATTTATTTCGGGATTTTGCGTGAAAATCCCGAAAATTTGGTAATTGCAAGTTTAGTTAAATATAGCCTTTAATCATCTTTAAATAAACCTTATTTTCAACTTATTTAAGATTTTTCCCGAATTCCGAGAAACAAAATGTCGTCGTAAGGAAGTCTCCACTTTCTGTCTCTGTTCTCCGAAGTAATAGGTAAATATACTCAGCCTATTCCGATCACTGCTAATTACACACGTACCTATAGCAATAGATATTTTACCGGCCAAACCCGATTTCAGGACAAACTAGTTTAGCCTAGGCTAAACTAGTTCTTCCTATACGCGATAGGATTACCTTCGCTCGCCCTTGGATCTTATGTCGACGGAGCCCCGCTTCGCGGGGCCCCTATTTCTGTGTAAAGGGTTTAAAGTAACCTAACCAAACCGAACCTCGGGGTGCCCTTCGCTCGCCCTTGCATCCTATGTCGACGGAACTAGTTTAGCCTAGGCTAAACTAGTTTGTCCTGAAATCGGGTTTGGCCGGTAACAGATACACAAATGGGACAACGATACAAGTCGAAACGTTGTGTTATCCAGAAAATAGGTCGACGAGGGATAAAACCGTTTATCCCAACAATTTTACTGCGTGGGCAGATAACTGAAATATAACATCGATGCCCTCAGCTCGTTTGTTTTATATCCCAACAAAATAATAATATAAATAGGAGTGATTCTTCATTTGTGCTCCATATCTCTCGATATAGTTCAGGTTCAATATAATTCGGGTAAAGGTTCAAGCAATAATGAGGTTTGAGCAAGAATTTGATCTATCTTTTAATACATCGAGTTTGTTTTACTGCAGTGATATGTTTACAGTTTGTGCTCTGATAATAGGCTTGAAACATTAAGCAAACACAATTCACATCACAAACAGCATTCCTTTGTGTTACTGCATTTCAGATTGAAATTCATGAAACATTACATTTCTTATCAAAGAATCTGTTACAACTTTGACTTTACCAATGCCATCGGTTCTTCTCAACCTTCTTTTTAATGGCGTTTCTCGTCTCAGCCTATAATGTTCCCACTGCTGGGACATAGACCTCCTCTCGGTGAGAGGGAGAGTGGGTCATAATCCAGCACGCGGGCCCAGTGCGGGTTGACAGATGTCACATGTCTTCGTTTTTTTTTTTTTGGTTTCGTCACGATGTTTTGCTTCACCTTTTTGAGAGCAGTGATGATGAATAATTTACACAAAGTAAAGCGACTGTCTGAATTCGAACCTACTCGTAAGTCGCGGCCGTTACCACTGGACCACCACAGCTCGAAAATCTTAAATCATAATCAGCCTATAATGTTCCCACTGCTGGGACACAGGCCTCCTCGCGGTGAGAGGGAGCGGGCCGTGATCCACCACGTGGGCCCAGTGCGGGTTGGCAGAGGTCACATGTCTTCGAATTTTTGGTTCTAGGACATACCGATTTCCTCACGATGTTTTCCTTCAACGTTTTGAGAGCAGTGGTCATGAAATAATTACACAAAGTAAAGCGCCTCTCTTTGTTCGAACTTACGACCTACAACTCGTAAGTCGCGGCCGTTACCACTTCGAAAATCTTAAATGCTATCTCGAAAATACTATTACCATACTGTCTCCTAAGGACCCTTTGTGTGTTTCTTATTGTCGAAGGACTATTGCTGTGTGCCATAAAAAGAAGTTACCCTAAGCTGAGATAAGCTTGGGGATAAAATTGTTCCAGGGACACATTTTATTGCTTCTGGAGTGGAAATAGCCTTTTTACGAGTTGCGTGGAACAGGCTTGGGCACTTAAAAATAGAGTTAGCTTCGTGCGTGAGATATCACCTGGCCTATGGTTTATCTGTGACTATTCCAAAGGTAAATGGATTTTTAATCCAGGCGTTAATTATCTTAATGGTTGCGTGTTGGTATGTCTTTGAACATCGAGCTCCTAAATCAGACGATCAGAATGTTGGTTAAAAGGAAATAGTAATTTTGTTAAAAATGGTGGCAGAAAATTAGGCATCCATTTAGGAAAAGTTCAAACGTTCCCTAATAAAGGTAAAACTTATTTAGACGAGGATTCCCCAAAACTTAAAGTCAAAGTTAAGCTATTCAGGTTAATAATATTAGTCCCTAATCTATGAGATTTGGCTACTGAATTGCAAAATTTAGACGAAAGCCCGGTATTACGCGGGACTGCCACAACATTCGTTCATCGCGGTGCGAATTCCCGGCAATATAAACATAAAATTAGGCCGAGGATCCCCAGTGGTCAGTGGCTAGTTAGTTTGTGAATTAGTTAACATTGTTACCAACACAATAAATAGGTTATGACTTGCGAGAAATTAACATGAAAATGTCACTTGAAATGACTGTGAAGACAATGTGATTGCATTAAAATATAAGGCAGTAATGACTCCCAATGAGTCTTATGTTGCATAATCTAATCAGGTTTGGAAAAACTTGATGGCCTGCAACATACACCTAGAGGCTGAATACAAAGATAATTGCCGCAACGCCACATCGCCAATCTGCACATAAGGAAATGCTGCACAAATGGAACTAAAGAAAGCAGAAGATAGACTTCAACTAACATTGCTCTCCAGTTTATCCGCGGATCATTATGAAGTTATTCTATAAATCACCTGTCACTATCCCAGATGTTTGCGCGTGCGTCTTATTCTATCATAACGTAATCTCTTCTAGTAGATGGAATGTTTGCACAGAAAGACGTAATCTTCAGCATTACGCGATGCCACGCTAAAACACAATGTTATGTAGTAATGCTTCCTTATTATCCACGAGATGGTGTGAAATTGCAATTTAATGAGTCGGGTAATGTCGGAATTGTGCGCCGCTTCAATAACGACACTATTGACACTTACGCCCTTATTTATAATGATGCGTTTACTCGCCAGTGTTCTTATGTTCCGCATATTCTAAAGGAGGATTGATAATGCACAATTTAAAAGAATCGTTGCAATGCAGATAGTTCAGTCATCAAATGGCCCAGAAGGGGGTGTAGAATGCGTGAGCAGGGATCTAAGCGATTCCTTTAGAAACTTATTCAGGGTGCTTAGGTCTCGGAGGTGAGCCGGAGTTTTTCACCGTTTTTGAGATATATTCGAAAAACCCAAAAGTAGCCACTTTTGGGTTGCAGTTTGAGTTGTAGAGTATGTGAGCAGGGACCTAGCCGAAGTGCCGAAGACTTCTTTATTGACTGGACTAAAAGGCTCTCGTTAAAGTTGTTGATGCTTGAGCAATCAATTTGACTTCTAAAAAATCTCACAATATTAATTTATATCATTGTTACCAACTTTAAATTCTTGTCTTAGATTACGTGGCACGTTGAGATGTCGCTCACAATAGACAGCTGATGAATGTCAATAAACTCGCGTAACGCAAACCTGACAAGTTGCAAAAGTTATGAAAACATTATAGAAAGTTGCATAACAATCCAGCGATCATCGCTCCATAAAATGTAATCATGAGAATAAAAGTGACAATAACGTTAGAAGAATACGTTAGAAGTATTTTTGGCACATCTTATATGTGATGACTGAGCATGACGTGCCTTTGTGATTTCGAAGACACTTTCAATGTTCATTCATTTAGAAAATGAATTTCCAGTTTTATCTTTACGATCTTCATTTGTTACATTGTTGAGTTCAAGAACGGTCACATCTTTATCCTTGACAAGTCTAAAATTAAATATTTTTAAGCAGCATGACTGGTTTTAATAATTATGAAGTTTTTTGTTCCTCCGCGTCGAAGTAAATCATTTTTATCCCAACTCCGACCTTCATTTATTTTTTCTATCAACAATTTTCGTATAAAATATTTCCAATTCCATAAAAATATTCTCTGTGAAAGTATTTTCCCAAAAAACACGGTAGGCGTTTAATTTGTACTCGTGAAGTAATATCGTTTTATCCTCCGAATCTAATCAGATGGAATCGATCATAAATTATTTTATGTTCTTGATATTGCCGCCGCTCTCTATCATTCTGTTTATTGACATAGATTCGTTACTTTTACTGTACAGTCCATGATCTTTCGGCGACGAAGTACTTATATCAATAATATAATTGTATTAATGGGTCCAATATAGTGTAAGTTTTTGACTTTATCTATCTATCTTTATCTTTATTTATTTGACTTAGATTCCACTTACTTCCCGAAAACTTGCTCAATCAGAAGTCGGTAAACAACTTAATGGCCTGTGTTTCTAGATAAGTAGTTACCCCGTTATTGTCACACTACATTTGTGTTGTATTCCGGTACTTAAAACGGATATTTTACTGCTGCACGTTTCGTGCGTCGCATCCGCTAACCGCTTGAAGTTTTTACGTCTCATTCGAGAAAAACGTATGGAGATAATCAAGCGAGTAATTCTGACATTCTCAAACAGTGTCATTACGGTTAAACAAGTCTGCATTTTCAAGAATCCCACTGTTATTGTTTACCTACTCGACAAAGATAGTCTGTGTTTATCAGAGGGGCAATTCCCGTAATTTTAAGAACGTTCGCAGTCTGATCTCAGTCTCAATCTGTCAAAAATACCTCTAATTTCCCTAAATTTTTGACAAGTTTTTGACATTTGTTTGTCGCCGAAATGAGATTGCGACTAGATTTTGAACGTTTTAAATTACGAGAATAGGCGTTCTGATCTGTCTCAGTGTGTCAAAACACCTCTAATTTCCCTAAATTTTCGACAAGTTTTTGACATTGACTGTCGATGAGATGAGATTGCGACAAGAGAAACATTTTTAATTACGAGAATAGGTCTTCAGATGTTTCGCGAAAGCCGTGACTTTGCTTCGGCAATGTTAGGGTTTATTTTGGAGAGGAAATAAAACGAAGTGCATTACCATAACAAACAATACGGAGTGAACAATGTGCCCGGAACGACGCTCCAATTATCGCGCACACTGGCGGTGGCATGGCGGCCGGGCCCGCCCCATGTGGAGTCGTGAACGTGGTCAGCGTGCACACTACCATCTCACCATACTGTAATGCTAGCACTAAATAAATAATTTGTACCGAAATAGTACTGAATGGTTCATGTGTACAGCTTGATTGTACTAACTTTTTCAGACTCACTAACTGAATACGTTGATTTACCGTTCATTGTTTAGATTTCCTTTTATATTTATCTGACTGCGACGACTTCAATGAGCTTAGGTGTCAAGTCGTGGTTTTAATAGAAAATCGGTTTTCTCCATTGAAAAGAGAATCGCCAGTCATGGTCAACTAATAAGAAAGTTACATCGCGGATGTGAAATGACCACAGCAGTTTAGATTTACTGTCATGAAGTCAATTAGCTGAATAGCTCATTTAAAGACGAGGAATGAGACGTAATTTTCTAATTACGTATGTTTACATCTTTATTTGCATTAACTAACTGCTTCCGAAATTAAATCATGAATAGCCTTAAAAGATACATTTGCATTAAAACTAGACAAAATCACAGCCGTTAAATGCAAATGAGCCCTAAATACTGCAAATAACTAGTTTGTATGCAGTACCGCATCTTCGCTATACATGGTAAGTAGCATAAGTACTGCACCAGCGAAGTTTTAGATGGTATCAAGCGTTTCCGGTCCGTCAGTCCACAATAAGCGCTTGAGCGGAAGTCCCGGCGCGTGCGCTTACCATGCAATCTACCGACAGACCAACACTATAATAGCCCCTGATTTTTTATAGCGGATTCATGCTATAAAAATAGAGTAGATGTAGGTACTTGTAACAGAAGTTCACCGTTCTTTTACAAGTATATCAACGGGGTATAATTGCGTAACGATGTCGTGCATTTTGACAGTTCAACAACATTCATTGCGCTTTTTTCGTTGTTTAACAGACGAATTTATCAAACTTATGTAGCAATGAATTAGCAATTTCCTTCAAAATTCTTCGGATTGTGATTGAAAGTGTGCTACTCAATTGGGATGCTGGATCAGATACATTAATGTACTCATTGAATCTTCTATTTTATTTTGTAGCGCCAATGAATCAGGCCTATTAAGGGCATCGATCGTCTAATATGGTTCGACGACTTAATTAAACGTAGTCAGGATTAAATCCATTAGAAACAAGATTTATTATGTGCGAACACATTAATATTCGTGCTGTTTAATTAATTAGATCAGCATAAATTAAATTAAATCATATTATTCATATAAATTAGATCGCTATTAAGACTCCTACATATTCAATCAAAATACGGGTTGTTTCTTAATTCGTGTAATTCATTTAATTTAAATCATTTGGTAATTTTCATTGACCCACAATGTTTTTTCTTCTTGATTACATATGAAATTATTGTTATCTGTTTTCATATTGCGATAGTGCCAATATTCCTGAATTCAGACACCCTATAGGCTATAATTCAAAGGGTGGCTGGACCAGTGACGCACAAACTGTACTTAACCATCAATTCAGCACATGATACTAGACCCTCTAGCGTAGACATTTTTCTACGGTTATCATGAAAAACATCTGCTGTTTCATAGAAAAGTGGAATACCTACCTACGCGATCAAAATGTATGGAACAGTATTTTTTTTTTTAATAACCGCCGATAAACTTTATCGCAGGCTCAGAATCATGTACTGAATCCATGGATATAATATGTTTGCGCGTCGATGTCCTTGCCACCCTGTATGATGTCCAGCACCCTAATTGCTTAACACACTATCAATCGGAATCTGAATCATTTTGAAGCAAATTGCTAATCCATTGCTTCATAAGTTCGAAAAATTTGTCTGCTCAACACGTAAATAACGCAATTAATGCTGTTGAACTGTCAAAATGAAACCCATTGCTACTGATAATGTGTTACGCAATTACCCCACGAGTTCAAAAAATAAGGAACGTCTTTATTCAACACTTATTTTTATAACAACACACCGTGTCAACAGAGCAGTAATGTCCATAGTGTGTTCTATACATTTATGAGGTCGTGTGTACGTTGTCGGAACACACGTGAACGTTCCACTGACTAGTCGCGGAGAATGTTCCATTGTTGAACGTACCATTGAAGGATATGGTCAAATGGGTGCCGTACTGTGCGTGTGCGTTACGGCCGGAACTTTCGAATTTATCATAATTATCTGTATGAAACGTGTGTTATTTCTTTGTCGCATAATTGAAACGTTAAGATAGGCTGATTAGAATATTGTGTGATTTCTGATAAAAGCACTTAATTAAATCATCATTAAAAATAACTTGCTTTTCGAAATCACCATCACCACTTTTCTGACCCTCTGCATTCAAAATACTTCCTCTGTGTGATGCAATATTTATCAACCAAACTTCACCACAAAAACTTCATACTTGCAGTACGAAAAGTACAGCCCGCAAAGAAAAGTACAAACCGCTGTCTGCCACACGTAAAAGTCTCCGAAAAACCTGGTATTGATTTCTTCACCGTGTCCTCGACGAACCATTGTCCCGCAAGTTCGCGGTTACGCAACCATTCCGTCCTGTCCCACACAGTCCCCACATAGAATATATTAAGAGCAATAATAAAAGCGGCGCGTCTACTCGTAAACAATAATTGAGTCGAGTTTGTGAGCGAGTTTCATAACGGGTTATGAAGTTTAGCGTGACAGAAAAGAAAAATGTCCTTTCTGTAACGTTTCACAGAGCAATTCTTGTTTATTGTTTCTCATCTCTCGTTATTTTATTATTTTCTTTCTCTGAATAGAAAATAAAGGAGCACCGCCTGCCTGCCTGAAAACCGAGAAATAGATTTATTTAGTATAAACAAAACATACAATTTACTGTATGTAATATAAACTTTTTTCATAAAGAGTTTATTGTGCAATAGCTGTCTACAACATGTGCCTCGACGTTGTAACAAAGAAATAAATCAACGTTTACTTCGACTGAAAACATTCTGATTGAAAACATTATTCATTTCAACAATAAATTACGTCGTTTCATCGATCAATCGGCGAAAACATCGTTGTTTTTCCGACTGATAAAATCGATTCTTAAATTAACAAGGCGATAAGTATTGAAATATAACAAGTTACAGCATAATAAATTCACAATTAATAAATGTGTACCTACTGTGAGACTTTTCAGACAGCCCATTGTGAGCTAACAAGAATAACAATTTGAGTTCGTTCTCGCGTGTTTAACATTCGAATTATAACGAAGAACAATATGATATTGCGAAAGTTGTAATTTGTAACAAATTGTTTTAGAAATGCGAAACTTTTGCAAGTTCTCCGTACCTACCTACTCGCGTAATTTAGGTAACAGCAATGAAGCCAAAAATATTTGATAGATTGTATTTCCTTCGGAAATAAAGTTTTAGGTATTTTATTGTAAGTCCAACACGTGTTCGTCAGTCGTGAGCGATACCAACGTTTTAGAAAAAGTCCAGACTGTTGTGTACGGTACACGACTTGCGTGCGCGAGCGTACCAAATTCTAGTACAGTTAGACCCGCTTCTGTAAAGCGCTTTAAGTATTCCATACAATTTTCCAGACACTTCGAGACATTAAAAAAAGCCGCTACATCTTCCTGCTTTACCGTCGTCGACTCTGATTGATCTCTTTACACGCGCGGATGGCCGTCAGATGCAATCCCTCAAAGGGTTATGGGCTTTAGTACTAAATTTATCGCGGCGTAAAACGTTCCCCTTATAAATTACGTACCTACGTAGCTGTAGACTTAAACAGACCGTGTTGCTTCCCCTTTGAGCAATTTCAAGCAATTGATGAGTTTACCTTAAGAGCTTAGATGATAAAGAAATATTCATTTAACTAAAATGAGATAGGATCTTCAACCGAAACTTTCAGAGAAAATAGCATTTCTCAGACAGCGATTAATTTTCTTAAACTCTCAAAAATATATTATACTTTCCATAAATACTGAGTGAGATAAGGAGACAGCCTTTCGTTACAGCCATTTTACATTTAAATATTTTGTCAAGTTCTTCAGAAAGTAACATTAACGAGACAAGTTTAATACATTACGTAATTCTTTACTGTTTAAATATTCATTTACATATTATTTAAAGCTTAGATATTACATCTGCTGAATACATACATGCAGACTTCGTTTCTTTCAGAATATGTTACTTTACTTTCGCTAAAGGCAAGTTCAAAGGAAACCAAGAAAAGGAAGGAAGGAGGAGGAAGGGAAGGAGGAAGGAGGATTGTGAGGAAACCGGCATCGGCATATTCTAGAACAAAAAAAAATTAAGTAGAACACATGTGACATCTACCAATCCGCAGTGGGCCCGCGTGGTAGTTTATAGCCCACTTCCTCTTGAAGAGAGGATGCCTGTGTCCCAGCAATAGGAACATTATAGGCTGATTATACTATGCTTAAAGTTAACAAATCGTACTATAACCAATTACGATCCGCAAGATACAGGAATCGGGAAAATTTTCATTATAGACATTTCCTTCTCAGATGTTTAAGATTACAGTAATCTCTAACACATAACATTATGTTTTTAATGCTCAGCATCCTCCACATTTTATCATAATTAATACCAAACGAATGTACCTTAATAAAGTTGTAGGAAGTAATTGAACTCAAGGGCATAGTAAGTAGCACTTATCTAATTTAGAAGGAGACAGATGCACGGACATTGAGACATTTATACCCTGTATAGTTATAGAACTAAGTCGAGTTAGTCGAGTCTGCAATTTGCTTCCACATTTAGAAGTGACGCGTCGACACTCCGTATACAGCCGTACAGCAGCAGACAAATGATAGTCTGGCTTATTATGGAGTTAGATTAAATTTAGTTCATGATTTCCTTAGTTCAATTCGTGAGGGAAGATGTTATGAGGAGTGAGAAGATTACTTTACTTGTTATGCCTTTATTTGTGTTTAACAGAAGCGAATTATGTCGTTGTTTCAACTACTGTTAATTTAGACCTGTCTTTCCCTGTGCCAAAGGATTTAAGTATCATTTGAAGTGTGTTTGAAACCAGCGCTGTGGTGATGCCCGTTTTGAATGGACGTAGCGCTTGTTTGTCCCCAACTTGTTCATTTTTTGTGTTTTTTCTTTGCGTCATGTTTTTCCGCAGATAAACGTTTTTTTTTTCTTTAATTTAAGACTTTTTGGCAAATCTTATATGTCTTTTTAACTCTTTCGACTGACCTTATGATAGTAAAATATTACGCCTAACCGACGTCGAAGTATATCCAGTCAGGTATACTGAGTAAAGCAGCAATCATAATAAACAAATTGTGTAACATTTTCCAATAGACATAAGTATAATGTAGGTCGGCTTTTTTCACGACCGCCATCTGACCTTCACAACTTAGCTACTGGACAATATCGATATTTTAAGGCTGGGTCACATGATGTCTGTCTAGGTCAGGGATGACGCACCTATAGCAAGCGTGCCATTGCACGCGACACGATTGAAAATTCAGGCCTTTGGACACAGCTTTTTCTTACCTTCTTTTCAATATAAATATAATTAAATTAATACACTAACCAAAGAGCTAAAGAACAAGAAACTACGTGAAGCAACAATAACGTGAGGTCGATACGCATTACACAAACAGACATAAAATTTCTAAATATAATTTCTTGTTTTTAATTATATAAGTTAACATGCTCTATTACCAAAACGTAATACATAATTGAATAGTGAAATATCGTAACTAACTCGTATCACGTTTTCTCTAATTGAAATATATAATAAATAAATATTGTCTAGAATTCTAGATAATCTAATATTGGGTAATATTATTACTGTGAAAAAACTTTTTACAGAAACACGTAAAATACTAGTTACCTAATTGATGTTTCTATGTAAACGTTAGCATTGTTCTATTGAATGATCACTTTTTGTAAGTCAAATAATGTTTAGCAACATTTTTTGTGGTAGACTGACTTAGGCTAGATTGTTTTTATACTGACCAACAAAATACGGGTGAAACCATCCGTCCGTTCCGTAGGTATCCACAAAAAACATAAGCCTTTTATTTGTTAATGAATGGATATTTCAGTAACAAAATATTTTATACTACGCTGATCTGATCTCTACGTGTGTTTTCATAAAAGTTAGGTTTAACTTTGTATTGGATAACTGGAAAACGTTCCTAACTCCATCTGCGTAGGTATATCCTGACAAGCTAATTATTCAACTTTACCTGCAAAATTTCTCGTCGTCAATGCGTACGTATGCAAGTACTTATGCTGCATTTGCAAATTAAATGGCGTCCTCGTTCACCCTACGTGGAGCGCTGAAAAAGTTATTTGTTAATTTAAATACGAGTTTCAAACAATAAATTAAATACAGCGCTTGTTCACGTTCAGACCAAATAAAATACAAGAAGATTTGAAGTAAATAAATTGTAAATTTCCCAGAAGAATTCAAATCATCCCTCCCAGAACTTTTGCAATAAAAAAATAATATTAAATAAGTAACTTCAAAGGCTCTGCAGACTTGCAGTTATGAAACTGCAAGTCTGGAATATATTTCATGCGAAACTTTATTTAATAAACTTCATAATCATTACGTAGTTTTACGAGGTACAAACGGTTATAAAACTCATAAGTGCTTATTAGCGAAACAAGGCAAAACTCGTTAGTAAAAAAGTTCTTGCAAATATTAGAAAGACTATAAAGGTTAGTCATGGATTATTCGGTGTGAACATAAATAGAATCAATTATAGACGCTGGAGAACAAAAGGTCGCTGACATAATACAAAGGATTTGTAATCTGTGGTAGCTATGACCTGTCACGCTCCTCAGACGCGCAAAGACAACGTCGTGATTTACTCGACAGGTGGACGTGTCGGAAACAGCTGTGTTTGGAAGCGAAACGAATAAAATGTTGCGCTGACTATCAAAATTGAATCACTGAAAGTAATTTAAAAGCAGCTGCTGAAAGCGCTTCGATTTCTTTACCTTCATATTTTTGAGTTCGCCTTTTGAATCAAAAGGTTTGAATGGAGAAATGAAGACGGGAAGCATCCTGTTCGTGAATAATATTCTAAACAGGGTCCGGGGTATTTTATTTCAACGTAAGCCGGTAAACAAAATACTTCACCGAAATACGGTTCTTTTTTTACCTCACTGAAATGAACTCATTATATAAAAGAGGCTGAGCATACATATTTATTCATATTTGTACCCATATTTTAAGCATAAATTGCTCAAAATATGGGCACAAATAAATTAATTTTGTATTAATGAGAACTTTTCCGTAACCGTCTGCTCTAGACCATGTTTCATTGATTTTGTATCTACAATTATTCCAGCATAGTGTTAAACCACAGGTTAAAAATTAAATCCACAATTATAACCACACAAATGAAAACATTTGAAAGTTAACGTTTTTGTCCTAACAATGTAATTAGTCTGTGCCAGGCACGGTAGCCGGAAAGCTACATTTTACATTTAAATGCTAGTTAATGAAGTTGTAATTCCCGTGCTATTTAGAAATTGTGTTTAAGGTACAGCCAGGGAATTAAAGGTGAATTTTATATGGGACAAAATTTTCCGACAACGGTCTACCAACATTATAAATGAAAATGACAGTTTGAAAAAGTGACATTTTTGTGGGAAAGGAATGTATTGTTGGGGCTTCCTACTGGGCTGAAACATTATAATAAAGTAGATGAATTAAAGTACTATCGGCACAAGAAGAAGAAGTACAAATGTGTTTGAGCATTCCCCGAGTCTACGTGCATAGTTTGACTAGCTAACCCTTTGTAGTTCAGTTATCGATTGAAGTTTATTTATAACTGTGTTCTCTGCTTTCAGATCAAACTAATCGGAGTTATAACATTGGTACGTATTAGTTCAAACTAGGCTTATTATGTGATTTTGAATGGTTGTTGGAAAAGTTTTTGCTAATTATAGTGATAACAATAGTAGACTGTAGAAGTTTAGACATTTTACAGAATTCGCGTTTTTCAATATTGTGTTGTTAAACAACTCTATCATTCTTCTCTGGTTTTCTTCATTTATCTTATCGAGTCCACTGTATTATTATTTTTTTTATGTATAAAAGTTCTTGATGTCCAGGACAATTACTTCAAAAACTACTTTTCCCATAATCGGGGTATCGTATTACCCATTAACTGGGTTGTGGAGGTTAGATAGGCAGTCGCTCCATGAAAAATAATGGTATTCAGCTGCATCCAGTTAGACTGGAAGCCAACCCTAACATAGATGGGAAAAGGCTAGGTAGATGATGTGACTACTTTTCCAAGCAAACACAAAATGTGAACAGAGCAAGTAAGTACAAACAGCAAACGTTTGAAACTCTATAATAATTGCTAATTACTAACGAGAAAGGATAACATGGAACAAAAACACGTGGAGACTGACCCATATAGCGCTCCAGTGAGCAGGAGCTCCATAAACAAAGTACGTAGAGGGGGAGCCATGAGCCATGGAGCTGGCTATAATTGTGCGCTCTATCACACATTGATGGCTCGTTTGACGAATGAAAGAGAGTTATAACTATTATAAACTAGACTATAGGAGGTCACAAAGGGACAGAGAAATAAAAAGTGAAAAATAAAAACTTTTTTACAAAAAAAAACAACCGACTTCAAAAAAAAACACTACAAAGTGATAAATAACTTTAATTTCGGAAGTCGGTGTCGTTGGTCCCGCATTTTAGTTTTTTGACACCGACTTCCGAAATTAAAGTTATTTATCACTTTGTAGTGTTTTTTTTTGAAGTCGGTTGTTTTTTTTTGTAAAAAAGTTTTTATTTTTCACTTTTTAGTTGTACCTACCCCACAAAAAAGTAAACAAAAAGATCGTTAATGTAGATCAATTTTTAGATTTTTGTTGATTTTTCAAAAACCGCTTGTCCGATTTCGATAAAATTTTCATGGGACCATTTGGAAAGTATACCCTTTCCAACAAAAAAAGAATTTTCCAAATCGGTTGGCAAGCAACGGAGTTATGCGCGAACAAACATAAAAAAAAAAAAAAAAAAAAAAACAAAAAAAAAATACAAACATTCGAATTGAGAACCTCCTCCTTTTTTAGAAGTCGGTTAATAAATAGGGTTCGTCGATTGTAAATATGATTTATTTAGCCTTGTTACAAACCAAAATCTAAGTTTAGTTCTAGCCTAAACCTTTGGGCCTGTTTTCGAACTTTATTTCGATTTAGGCAAAATGAATACCATTTTTGTACAAAGAACTGCATTTCTATGACAGTTAGATTCTTAATTCAATAACTGATTCGGTGGTTTAAACCTGATCTAAAGAAAAACCTTGTTTTGTTAGTATTTCGACAGAGACTGTCATACAGGTACGGGTGACAGGGAAACCCAGAGGTATTCTACGATGGCGAATATTTTCTAACATCCGATGTGCCTATATTATGCGGCCAGGTATTGTTGTTATATTTTTTGCGTCGACTAATGAAACTAAGCGAAATACTAAGAATTAATTTTATTGACAGATTTCTGTCACGAGAGTTCTCCATCCTAGCAGTAATAGACAAAATGTATCGGCCCTATCATCCCTCGTTATCGTAAAAATCTAAGTGAAAGGGTTACTGCTTGGTGAAAATTGATTATTACTAACTGCAATCGTATCTATTTTTGGCCGGCCACTTTTACTTACATCAAACGTAGCCACAAAACACGAAATCTGCACAAAAGCTGCGCTTTGTCAACCATTCAGAAATTCGCTCTATGACGTGACATCAACAATCTTCCAATTACGTACATTTAAATGTATTTAATGTGTGTATTTCTCTCTACGCACACGCATATTACAAGCGAGTGAGCCTAATTCTGGAGAAAATATGCAGTTTCAGTTAGTATCCCGTCGCTTATTGTAATATTATATCAAATCAATCACAAACTCCTAACAATCTTGCACCTAAATCTATCCATTTGTCACTGAAATAATCGTAAAATTATTGAATAACAACAGCCGTCAGCCATATTTAAATCAACAGGCTTAGAACTATTCAATGTACAGGTTTCAGGTGACACAAATACTTGCGTGTCATTTCTGATTATGTAAGACCAAGGGCCTTTGGTTTGCGCAATGTCCGTTCATCCTTTTATGATTCTGCCAAAGTGGCCTTTTTAGGCCCCCTGTTATAATTATTAACTTCTCTGCGGTTTAAGGCCTTAAGGTCAATCAAATAAGCGACGTGAATTTTTGTATAAAATTTTTTGTTCTAACATAATCTATCTATCTACGAGCATAATTATATCTATACGAATAATAATGAAGCTGAAAAGTTTGTTTCATTAAACGCGCTAATTTCTGGAACTAAAAGTTGGATTTGAAAAATTCTTTTTGCATTTGATGGCCCAATTCTGGAGGTCGGCTATAGGCTACTTAACATTACGCTAGGACCCTTAGAAACCGAGCAGAAACAAAAAAAGTCTGAAATAACGCTAAGCGAAAACGAAGTGCCTAATAGCGCGGGTAGGCGATGCGATGCGACGGGGTGGGTCGAGGAAATAAGAAATTTTACGCAGACGAAGTCGCGGTCAGCAACTAGTATTCTAAATATCAGGGGTGCTACACACAATGTCGGCAAAAGTGAAATCAACCCATGCAGTAATTTTGCTTCCCATGATGGGCAAAATTAACGCGATCCATATTCTACCAACTCATGTATTTAAATTCTTTATATCGTCATATAACAAGATATAATCACTATCGTTTTCATCACTCACTCTCAAAGCATAACTGTCGCCATTAAAATAACATCAAATTATTTATGACGTACGGATTTAGTTATAGAGGCCTTGTCTAATAAAATAGCATTACTAAAATATTTTCCCATAGCTATGGTTGTGTCATGGTCTCATGGTGCAATATATGCGGCCATAATGTATGCGGATTTTGGTTACTGATTATATGTGTCGGATTTCAATGAATTTGGAAAACGATTCTCAAATGTTTTTTGTTCATGAATGAAATAAACATTAAAATGAAACAAAAGACAAGCGTTGTGGAAGAATAGAATGTAATGACACATGTTAACATGACATAATGTCGTCATAATGTCAACACAGAGTTTACTGGCAAAGAAATATAATATCTATTAATATTGTTTGTTAGTCATCTTGTGGTCATGGTCGGGAATATTCCATCACTGCTCAGGGATTTTGTAGGAGCTAGTGAATGAATAGAAAATATTGATTCAGTCACCACTAATTTTATTTGCGAAAATCGAATCAAGATAGAATGTCCACAAGACCATAACATTTTAGGAATCACTGCTATACAATCAAGTAAAGTCATACAAATAAGGAATAACTTTCTACGTGGTCAATAAATAAAGTTATTTCGATTCAACATTCACGGTGTCCGTAGGCATATCTCAAACTTTCTCAGCGGCTCACTATAATAAACAACAAACTTTATCTTCGACTCATCCGTAATGTTATGATGAAAACGCCTATAAGCCAAGAAAAAGTTTTTATCTCAATATCTTTCATAACATTTTTATCATAAAATCTACTTACCGAAATTAGGTTTTATGATAAAAACCGGCCAAGTGCGTGTCGGACCACCCACAATGAAGGGTTCCGTAGCTGGAATGAATTTATCCCAAGAACAAACTTAACATTGTAGTTGAAAAACATGTTCTCCCATACATTCCAACTGAAAATATAAGTTTGTACGCACAATATTGAGAGATTCACCATGTTGTTTTAAGATCACAGACTTGTTATAGGTTTTCCTGTAATCTATAGATATAAAACTATTCCCTGTATTTTTTCAAAATTTTAGGCTCAGTAGTTTCGGAGAATGATGGAATGGATGGGGAGAATAATCAATTTACGTCTATTTTCTTAAATAACTTTAATACAATTTATTTTAAAATTATGAAAAAATATATTTGAAATCCACAGTAAGCTCTTTCATTTGATATGTCACACGGTACAGATTGCGAAACTTTTTTATTTTTATTTTCTATTTGCCCCCAAAAATGACTCCAATGTTCAAAGTTCATTTATTTACGTTACACGTTTGTATTTGGGTCACATTGATTCATATATGTGTACAAAATTTCAACTTAATCGGTCCATTAGATTCGGAGCAAATTGGCTGTGCTGTGACAGACGGACGGACAGACACACGAGTGATCCTATAAGGTTTCCGTTTTTTCTTTTTCAGGTACGGAACCCTAAAAGAAATAAAAATAAAATGAAAATTTTTTTCATCGTTTTTCTTGACTTTTAAAAGACATTTTATTACGTCCCATAAACAAGGAAACAGGATCATTGTTTTATTTTACTTATCTTGCACAAACCTATTAGGAAGAATGTTGACAAACTCTTACCGACACACAAAAATTCTAATTCGAAAACGAATTTTCGAAAAGAATTTAAAACAATATTTCGGGAAGGCTAGCGTCGTCACGTCTTCGGGGAAATAAGTAAGACAACGGCGAAATTGAAGAACAATTTATTCGAAATGTTAGAAAGAAATAATGGCTTTGGTATTTGCAAACCGATTGTTAGACCACAATTGGCAAGGTGAGAAATTAAAGTTAGTAACACGTGGGGGAGTTTTATGGCAAAAGTGTAGACAGCCATCTATTCTTGCATAACAGCCATTGTGTCTTAGAAGAATCATTTATCCCTTAAACGACAGTGCGTACGCGCATAAATGAGTACATTTGAAAACAATAGACATGTGAAGCAAGATTGCGGTTTTACTATCATTAGAAACAATATTTATTAAAAGAGTGCGTCATGCAACTTCCAGCTGTATAAAGTTTTTGCTTTACGCTTATTTTTCATACATAAATGACTAATAATGACTGACGGTGTATAAAAAAGTGTCGGTAAAAAAATAACGACCGATTGTTTATATTTTTAACGGTTACCGATGATTTTGTTTATAACCGTTTATACAATATTTTTGTAGTACGAAGCACGTTTATAGAAAGTTTTCCAGCTTGTTAAGGTTGGTTCTACAAATGCATCGACAACAAATGAATAGCGACCTCGTTTGTTTGTTGTCCTCTTTATTGTTATGCGTAACATAAGACCACGGAAAATGTTGTCCTTTCCTCATTTATAGTGAATAAATAAATACAGCTACAGGAATAAACATTCAATATACACTTAGTCACAGTCCAAAAATAGCAATCATTCTTCAAACAAACTCTAAAAACGTGGAACAAAATGAAAACACAATCCAGGCCACGCTAACCGAGCGAAAAGTGCAAATATATCTGTCATCCAGAATTATTTTATTTGGTAACACGGTGCATATCTAACTGGTGGAGTGACATACGAAAGTGGGTCGGATATTAGGGGACATAAATGAGAGTAGCCAAGTAGGTCGAACTCAGCAACCCGCAGCTGCACTGCCTGCCAGACTTATGGACCGTCGTCCACCGTCCAGATGAATTATTGATACGAAAGCTATGAGACACGCGTGCTCCAGTGACGGGAAAAGTCTGTCATGCCACGTTTGTATTTACAAAGTAAATGCAAGACATTGATGTATGTATTTCTAAGTAAATTGAGCCTTAACAAGCTTGACCTGAATTAACATATGTGTAAGATATTTGTTTAGATATCTACGCTCATCGTTAGAGTTTGATCTCGATCGTTAAGTATAATACATTCGAATATACTGAAAATATAGGATCGTATAGAAAACAGATAGTCTGGATAAAGAAAGAAGTGGATACTGAAATGAAAAGCGTTGTTTTTCGACCTTATGTATGACCTTATATAAAAACGCCTATATACATATGGAAATAGGCATGAAAATCCCTTTACATGTGCTAAATATGCTAGTATTCTTCACTTTGCCGCAGTGTGTCATTCACAGCTATCCCCTGAACCCCCCCCCCCCCCCCTAAACATACTCCTGAAACATAAACAACATTCATCCACCCCTCGTGAAACTTCCAGAGAGGAAAACGTGAAAATGCCTCAACAGCCGGAGATTAATGTGTACTCGGATGCACATATAAACCTCCTTTTATATTACATAGCAATTTTATATGAGAACGCTGTATATTTAAATAGAATTCACAGTAATAAAAGAGGACTTCAGATGTTAATATTCTCGGTACACTAAGCAAAAGGCGATTCAGTTAACTTTCATGTCCTATACAAAATTCGATATCTAATCGCGATATATTCCGGTTATCTAACAAATGTATGAAGTTTATCGATAACAGTCAAATTTCTGCAATAAAACTGAGAATGTATTACGTATTGTGTTTGTGATTATAAGACATTGTTATCTACACGAGGTAATTGAAATGAATGTTATATTTGTAAACTACACATAGGTACGGAGAAAATGTGAACGTGTTTTATAAATTACGAATCTTGAATGAACAAATCATTGCATCAGAATTCAGTGATTCAATCCAATAATCCGGCTCGTGTAATTTGACAGTTGGAGAGTGAGTGAGTGTGTAGTGGAGTGTGGTAGAATGGTATGATTGTATGACATGTGTAATTACTAATATTGACTAATAACTTGTGTGTGTGGTGCAAACTGTCAATATAAGTTGGTTATTAATAAATATAAAATAAATATGGTGTTAGTATGGTAGTAAGTATGTGATTTATTTTTGTATATATTTTCTGCTTTTCTAGGGTTTTTGGAATCAAGAAGGTTTATTATCTGCTAGTGCTAAGTTACTAAGTCTATTATGTGGGTGTACGTAAATAAAAACAACAGCGAAGCTAAATAATCATAACCGCTTAGGTATAAAAAATCACTGTGTAAATGACATCTAAGTAAAATATCCAAAGATTTAATCATATATAATGGTCAAACTAACGCGCCGCCATGTTTCGTTTAATGGCCCGATCACCCTGTGTTACGGAAAATTAATATGACACCCAATTACTGAAACCGTGACAGCTAATGGCCCACCGAATATATTATCTAATTCCAGATCATATTCCCCAGTTTATAAATCAAACACGCGTTCAGAAATAAATTATAAAGGTACCGTTATATCGGAAAATTATTTGCATTTTAAAGCAATAAACGTGTATGAAAAATTGCGCCATTTTCTTATCGCTTTCGATTTATTCTGACTCGGTGTGACATACGACAATCAAAACCGAGAAGATAAGATTGCACGTGCTGTGTGCAGTTTTTTTTTTTCTTCTTTTTCGTTCTAGAATTTTCTTGGCTAGTCGCCAGTGAGTTTTACATGGAAGGACTGCGCGCTTGTTTCCCAAGGAGTTCCTTTATATAAGAATTTTGGACAGAAGCACCATTAGTAAAAATAAAAGCTTGTAAAATTTATGTTTAATATACGGGTTGAAATTGAAAACATGCGACAAATCGAAATGGGAGATTGTACTCATGATTATGAACAACTTTTACTATGGGACTAAACCTGAAATCGCAAAAAAAAATCAGCTGTTCCCTACATTTTGACGAGTTATGCGAACATAAATGTAGGGAACAGCTGATTTTTTTTTGCGATTTCAGGTTTGGTCCCATAGTAAAAGTTGTTCATAATCATGAGTACAATCTCCCATTTCGATTTGTCGTATGTTTTCAATTTCAACCTGTATTAGTATACGGATAGAGAGACAGTGCTAGAAGAGGAAACACAAATTACCCCGAATTTAAATAATAAAATTTATTGAAACGAAAAAAAATATTATATGCTAATATAATAAAGCTGAAGAGTTTGTTTTTATTTTTGTTTGGACGCGCTAAACTCTCAATACTCATAGGAGTCAAGCAAAAAGAAAAAGGTTGAAAGTGTGTTCGAATTTGTAGGAGAAAATACAAAAATTCTCGAGAACGGAGTCGCGGGGGAAGCGCTAGTATATTCTCTAAAAATGGTTCCTGCATATCTGTTGGCGGTATTGTACCTATTACTAATGATTCAGACCCTAAAAGTCCCACGTATATGCCCCATACATGTATATACCCTACCGATTGCACCTAATTTTCAACACTTCAAACATTTAATCCGAAAACCAATTTGGCACAACATCCCGAGCACATCCTTACAGACATTCCTTAAATTGGTCTCTGAGAAACCTATTAAACCAGTTATCGCTACTCTAGCGTCTCTAGATTCTTATCTGTGGCGGAAACTAAAATATATAAAAAGAAACAGAAACAATACAAAGTAAATAACAACAAAGTATAAAACAGAGCACTTACAAAGCAATTTTATTCGCTCAATAAAGCCTCACAAGAATGGATTCATCATCATAATATTAACGACTTTGTTAAGTACTTTTCCACTTCAAAGTAGATAGGACGTGCAGCTACTTCGTCGCAGTCTCTTATCAGTCATCAGCTTATCAGGCGACTTCATAATTACTCGTTGAAAAGATAATGGTTGAAGCTAAGAAAATTAGTTTCGAAACTTGATGGCGGGGTGATAAGAGAGCAAAAAACGTGGTGAATGAAAAGAAATTGTATAAATTTATTTATCTTAGACTAGAATTAGGTACTTTTATTAAGAGACCTTCGGAACTTGACTAAGTGGTTAATTGACGTAGCCACCTTAACAATTCTCGTGGTTATTCCATTGATGACACACCCAAAGTTTTTAATCTAAACTAAAAAGAGAACGGATTTGATTTTTTGTATGTTTGTTTGCTATGCTTTCGCGCTAAAAGGGCTGAACGAATTGTGACGTTTGGCACATGGGTAGACCATGACCTGTATTAGGACATAGTATACTTTTTATCCCGATATTCCCACGGAGTCAAGACTTATGCGAGTGAAACCGCGGAAAGCAGCTAGTAGTACATAAAAATCATTAACACATAACCACGACATAACCAAACTCATGAATGATTAGTCATCAAACTTCTACGTAATTAAAATCAACTAGTTAAAGCTTTCTCCTAATAAATTATAATCAACATGTTTCTCTACTAAAAACAATAATTCAAAGCACAGGACATAAATAACGTCTGCGATGATTCTATAGGAAGTCGCCGACCGTTATCTGGAGTCAAATAGCAAGGTCCATGCGCAAAAGATGCATTTGTTGACCTTACTGATAACACTCATGAGACGTAAGTATAGAACTTATTTAGAACAAAGGTTAGGCCATTGCGTAGTTCGAGTATAAATAACGTACTGCGGGGTAATTGCGTAACAATAGCAATGGCTTTCATTTTGACAGTTCAACAACATTCATTGCGTTATTTACGTTGTTTAGCAGACAAATTTTTCGAATATATGAAGCAATGGATCTATTAAACAATCTATTAGACTGTGGTTGATAGTGTGTAATGTGTTACGCAATTAAGGTGCTACTGTACCTACGCACGACAACACATGAAGCTATACATTTGCAGTATAAGCAGACTTCTCATTATACGAAAAGCCTATACTATGCGAAGCCAGTTATAACTGGAAATGTATAGCTTGATATGTCGTCGTGTGTACAGTCAAAGACAGATGTGACAAATTAATGTCAATAAAAGAGTATTCATTACAATCATGAGCGATGAATGAAGAACATGACTTAAGGAAAGTTGTGAGTATGAATGTGGATGGTTCAAATAAAAAATAAAAATACTTTATTTCATATAAACCTACATGGGTACTTATGGAATGTCAGAAGCTAGGAGCACGGTTCCAAATGGTTATAGAGTAAGTATAGGAAGACCAAAGAAATTGATGGATTGTGTGGATGATAAATACATATAGCTAGAAAGGAAGTGACTACTGAGATGATGATTAAAATAGAAGTATGGAATAATAATACTTATTGTGATAGGATAAGGGTAGAAGGATGGTGATGATGATGAGAAAGCAATGAAACACAATATGGTTGCCTGAGACTGATACTATATTTACTGTGCTGATACACACTGGTTAAAAGCGTCAATGTCGCGGGTTGATGTTATGATAGTCCCTGGAAATTCCCAGTCAATCTATTTATAGATTGTGGATACAGCATCTATCAACAAACTATAAATAGATCTACATTATTAGAACCTTCGATCAATAATTTACGTCGGAGCGATCCAACTATTGCTTGTGATATTTAGACGTCACAAAATGCTATCGCATATATGTCTGTGATTACAAAATAGTTTCTACAAAGATAATATTGAACTTTGTTTTAGAAATCTAGGTGCCAAATGAAAATTGTGCAGTAAAACTATATGAATTTCACTTGGCGTGAACCCAAATCGCGATATTTATTTACGACCTACAATAACATTTATAAAATCGAATATAAATGTGACAATTACTAGCCTACGTATTGCCTAGTCTCCAGTAGAAGTATAATATAAGTCAATACGCTGCCCGCAGCAACACACTTTTAACAAAATATTCAGTCCAACTACAGTCTTCAATCGTCCGATACAGTTATGCTGAATACTCACGAACCAAATGATAGTCTGGTCTGACTGTCTGTAATTTGACAACGGCGGACCAAGTTAGATCGTCAAGGTACACCGCACCGTCTAATCAAACCCTGTAATTACCGTACAATCGAACGAACCTTGGCTTCAAATACAGCTGTATTTGTTTTAAGGCTTTTTGTTGGGTGAAGGCTGAATTTGGATGTTTCGCGAACTGTTCTTAATAGGCGGATAACATAGTTATTATCATCGTGTTTTTTCGCCGATATCTTGACTTCATAAAGTTGTCTTTTTTTCTCAGAATTAAATAAGGAAAACCGTCCGTTACTCATAACTTATGTAGCACAAGAAAGTAGCGTTTAGTATCGACCGATATGTCACTAACCAACAATTTACAATTTACCTGGCCAAGATAAGATTAGCGGCTATAAATCGATGGAATGACAATCGATATTTTATATGTTATCGTAAGAAATTACTAAGTGGACTCGACCACAGACTAGTAATATCAGTGTTATTAGAGTCAAAATGCAAGCGCGAAGAAATGTTATGTGTCGGTGCAATTTCTCGAGCCATTGACCGCAAATCGCGTATACCTGCGATAGCCCCGGGTCATTTGCAAACAAGATTACCTACACTGTGACTGGTAATAGGAAGCGGCGCTCTCGATTGCAAACAAATGCAGTTATACGTTTTTACTTGACTTGTTTCCCGGTTTAAAGAAACTCTGCCAAAGAATTAGCCAATCGTGAGTAAATCATAATAATTGCTGTTTAATATGATTCTTCCGATTGCAAAAAAGTTGATAAATCAAGCAATCATATTAATTATCATCAATCAGTCAAGGTTTTATACGTTACAGACATATCACAAACATTTAATTCTTTGGCAGTCCACCGTCATGGAATTTGCACACAGTTATAAGTCCTCGATAGATAATGACTCGATAGCACAACATCTTCATTTCGAAATAATTTAAAGTACTATTTCTATAAACTTGTTGCCTAACTGAATAACATTTCTTGCCAAGTGCAAACAAGGCCACCCATCAACCAAAATATATCTCTATGAAAGTGTCGACTTAGTTACTGAAATAATTAATGTTATTCACACTGAATACATTATTTTGAGTAGTTTGTTTTGAATTGTTTATACCAAGTTGACCTGTGAATTCTTGACATTTATAACAAGGACCACTTTACCTGTTGTTTTGAATTAACTTTCTATGTAGGTTGTATAAAAAACAACCTCATTTAAAAGTCCGATGTGTTATACCGCCGTCCAATAAAATCTAATGACAACGTTAACCCTCTTCTTTTGCGTTAAACGTCCATGTAAGTCCAACCGGAATCACGAGAGCGAATCCGTCCAACACTCGATACATGGCAAATGTAACACCATACACATCGAATTCGATTACAACTTGTCATCTGATACGTCTGGCGACCTCCCTGCCTGTTGAAACGTATCCTACATCGAATGCCGGTCATATAAATCACGTTGCGCGCCGCAATCACTTGGCAGGAGACGGATGATACACCATAGAGCCTAGAACAAGTTTGTGTCTAGTTAGTCCGTTGTAGAAGTCCGACAAACAAGTTGTGATAGAATCGAGGCGGACAGTGACCGCAGTCATTGTGTCGTCGAGTGACCTAGTGGACTAAATGTGTCGATTGCACTTGACTGCACCGCGTTAATAGGTTAAAGTAATACTGTTGTTTAATAATCGAGGCTGTTACCTGATATTGTGTAAGTTTAACAATGGCCGAGTTTGAAACAAAAAATCTAATCTTGATAAGACCAGCATCCTAATTGCTTAGTACACTATCAATCACGATCTGAATCATTTTGAAGGATATTGCTCATCCATTGCTTCATAATAATTATGTTCGAAATTTATCTGTTCAACAACGTAAAGAACGGAATAAATGTTGATGTTGTTGTTGCTGATGAGTGTTGAACTGTCAAAATGAAAGAGGCCATTCCTACTGGTAGTGTGTGACGCAATTACCCAACTACAATTGTAGGAGTTTACTTTTACTTACTCTGATATATCAAATGTGTGCACTATACAGCTAATTTGCAAGTCTGTCTATTTCAATACGGTTCCGGAGAGTTCAATATGTGCAAACATTAATCGGCACACGGCGACACAGAGTCACGTAAAAGTGACTTTTTAATCCGGCTCCTCAAACATTCAAGCCCGTCCCGGAACGCAAATGGAAAGCAAATTGGAAACGAACTTGACGTAGGTACCTGGCTGTGGTTTGGTTCGGCCTCAATCCGCAGGCGGCTGGCCGCCGCGCCGTCCGCACCACTAACGGTGACATCGCCGTGAACTTATTCAATAGACTATTAATACCTACTCACAGACTTCTAAACCTGCAGAATATGTGCCCATTCAATGCCAACTGCATAGATCAAAGAAAGTATTGCATCACCTGTAATTACTATGATATCAGAACGTAGCAGCTGCAGCTGGTTTGAAACTAACCGTGTTTCTTCGATTGACCGGGCTTACTTGGGACCAAAGAATGGCTCCTTAGAAAATAATAACGGTTGCATTACAGATAATAACATGTTTTATTTCCACTCTTATTGCATTGTATTGCAGCATTGCACCATTTATTTAATTAACAATGCGTGAATATCTTCATTATATTAAAATTTATACAGGCTTAGTCATTTCACCAAGTATTTATATTATTATATATTTTACTGTTGTTGTCCCTCACATTACCCGGTCAAAATATGTCGCATAGCCTTATATACTATATTCGCCAGACACTGGATGAAATCAGCTTTCACTGACCGTTAGCGAGAATGTAGGTTCTTTAATTTCCTTCAGCAAATTTTATAGTTTCCACAAATGAGCGGCTGACGTTTTAATGGAGTGGTCGATCTTGATTAATGTGGTTAGTTATTGACTTCAGACCTTCCCCTTTCGACGGTCTTTCTTCGGCGGTAATACTGTTAAATGGAATGGGATAAAACTACGACAGACTCTAATTGGTTTGGATTCCTAGTAATTTAGTTTCAGTGTTTAAACAGTCTGGCATCGTCCTTCTGAATAAATTAAATTACGTTTTGGGCTAGTCTCAATAAAAACATCTGAACATCGTAATAGAACGATTCAGTATCATCAAACTGTTGCTTGTATCCTTGCTTTTCTTAAAGCCATTATCTTTGTTTGACTGTCCAGATGATTAACTCCACTGTTTTTTTCCGACCAAGATTTCACGAACACACAACTTGTTTCTTACAGTTGGTAATGTCCACAAAAACTGATTATACGTCAGTCACGAAATGTTCTGTCGAGGCAGAAATCACCGCGTGTGCTCGCTATCACGAAGTGGGTTCATTGGACAATAATGCGGGTACACACTGGTGGTGTCATTACATAAATGAGAGGCGTTAACTGCGCCATCGTGAGTGTAGACGACGCTTTTAGTTTGCACAATACGCACTTTGGGACTGTGTCAGTAGAGGTTCGATAATTGTTGTTTTTACTCGGAAATTGGATGTCAAGTAGGCGCGGAATGTTTACAAGAAACAAGCAGGAACAGTTTAATGCTTTCTTTGCTAAAACCGACCTATAAAACGTTATTGTATGAATTTAGTCCAACGTTCGAAGGAAATTGTAATAAAAATGAAAAAGAACAAAACGCAAACGTAGTTCCGTGTTGTCGTGCATAAAAAAGATTATTAATGTATTCTGTCTGATAATAGGTCGGTGTTATTAATTTCGGTAATAAAGCTGCTTGTTCCGTGCTGGGTAATTGTCTAAAAAAACCGGCCAAGTGCGAGTCGGACTCGCGCACCGAGGGTTCCGTATAAAAATTTAAGGTTTTCGGAATTTTTCCTATATGTGTGCTTTAAAACATTGCTTCATGCCAAATTTCAAGATTCTAGGTCGACTGGAAATACCCTTTAGGTTTTGATTCCCTTGTGAGTAGTTGCGAGTTTGAAAATATGCGGCTTAAATTGCCGTTTCTTTTGATTGCGTTGACATAGAAGTTTGATTTTATTACAGCTTAAAGGTATTATAGACCTGAGTATTTGATATTAATTTCAGTTTAATACCTCTACGCGTTCATGAGAAGAAACTTTAAAATTTTCAAAAATATTTTTATTATATGATGTAACTAAAATTTTACGGTTTTCGCAATTTTTCCTTTATCTATACAGGTAGGTTTTGATTCCCGTGCGAGTTTCGAAAATTTGCGGCATAAACGGCTGTATCTTTTGATTGCTTTGGCTTAGAAGTTTGATTTTTTCACAGCTCCAAGGGACAGTGGACCTGAGTATTAGATATAAATTTCAGTTTGATACCTCCACGCGTTCCTGAGAAAAACGGTCTTGACAGACGGACGGACGGACGGACGGACGGACAACAAAGTGATCCTATAAGGGTTCCGTTTTTTCCTTTTGAGGTACGGAACCCTAAAAATTACAAATACAGACCTCATTACTGATCAAACTATACAATGCTTCATAATCAGCCTATAACGTTCCCACTGCTTAGACACAGGCAAAGAGAATTACATTGGACACAGGCATCCTCTCTGTAAGAGGGAGCGGGCCGCAATCCACCACGCGGGCCCAGTGTGGGTTGGTAGATATCACATGTCTTCGAATTTCTGGTTCTAGGACAGGTCGGTTTCCTTTTTCAACTTGAATTATTTGGGAATAATAATATTTCCATACGTTAAAAAATAAGACGCGTTCACCCGATGAAATCCACACAATACGAACAAAAAAACGTAATATTTAATTCTCAGGAGGTAACCCCGGCACATGTTAAACATCACACGCTTCAGGGGCACACAACAAGGGTTGTTTGATTATACCTATAAGATCAAAGCCGTACTGTACACTGAAGTGGCCGACTCTTGACCTACCTATATCGCAACCTTTGACCTACGAAGCAAACTCAATAACGTCTTACTCAAAGAAAATCTTTCAGATATTAGATAGGCCACGAACAGTTGAAAGCAGGTCGTGAAGTGCTTTTAAGGTAGAGACTCAATTTGAACTCAATATTGTGTTTTATTTGGTATTGGAAGTATTCTATTCTAACCTTCTCACAACAAAGGCCTTAACCCAGAGACGACTTAACGACAGAGGTTCACGCGCCAAATTCGAGAATTCAAAAGAATCCAGAATGTTAATCCAGAGATCATTGTCACACTCTTTATTTTTGATAATCATCCACGTCGGTTGCCTTTTAACTTTATGCAGATTAGCAGAAAGGACTCATTTTACATTATGTTCAAAAAAATAATTATAGTATTTATGTAAAATAGCTTATTTTAAAATTAAGATGTCACTTATTGTCTCTGGTCTAGAGCTCGACCCCCCGAACTGAATTCCTGGCTACGGCCTTACCTTAATCTCAAATATAACAATTTGCGGTGCCTCCACCAATTTATGAATATATGTGTATGGGACCTCTTTACGTACTCTTATACAAAGTGAAATCACTAAAAGTGGAAACCTCGGCGATGGCTCAAAACCGTGTTAACGCTTCATTTACGTGCATAAACAAGCGGCAACGCGTTATGATCGCGTTAAGATGGCTCATCACACGAGGGTAATGACGTGACAATGCATACAAAATAGTAAATACAATTTGCTATCTATTACGCCTACATTTTGCGAAGGCAACCACATTTCTCTGACAATTGTATTTGATTCAATGTGATAGGGGAGCCAATTTCGCCAGCCATATTGGGATTCTATTTTCATTTCAAATGTATATGGCTCATACATATTTGAAAAACACGCTTTAAAATGTGAATACATTTTAAAGTGTTTGGAATTTGGGTGATTTGAATGCATTCGTAGCAATTGGTGGATTTTGACATGCAAGCGATTCAGTTACATACCTATATTGGGCTTCTATATGCAAATATAGATCATATTCGAAAAACACACCGGTAAGGTATGCATTCGTAGTAATTGGTGGTAATTTTACGTGCTAGCGCTTTCAAATTAATACTACCGCAGCAATACTGACAAGCAAACGAGTGTTAGGTCACACCAACACGGGTCGATAAGTCATACATATTTCAGGCACTAAGCATTAAAAATATATCAATCAACATTTGGCGTATCCAACGCCAAATATTGATTGAAATATTTTTAGAATCCGTAGTAGCTTTAGTTTCCTAGGAAAGCGGTTCCGTCATATTATAACGGCCGTCGTGCAAAGTTGTTTTCGCCAGTATTTGACATTAAGGTTTCAAATACGCTCTATATTTAGACAGCCGTTTTTGTGTGACCGTTCACCGCTTCCTTAGGAAACTAAAGCTTAAGGATCGACGTAGCACTCTGTAGTTCATGAGAAAAAGATGTCCGTTTATGTACCTATGTATGGTCTAACCCTCGATAGCCGATCAACCAATAAATAGAATGCCATTTAACAAAATTAGTCAAGCAACACGCTACTGAGAAACCAGTATACCAACAACAGGGTGTTCACAAGACTCCCACGCTTGTTACGCCAATAAACTCATACATATTACCATACAATTCATACATACGCCTTCGGTGAATGAAGCAAAGCGATTGCTTCCCGTCCCCGAGACAGGCGCACATTATTTAATAATTACTAGTTACTACGCGACATTGTAACTGTTGCTACGAAGCCAAAGGTACGAAGACAGACAGCGTGAACTGTTGTCTCCGGAATGTTAATGAAGGACGCGACGACGACGCCACATCATAAAAGGCGCGAATGAAACACCGAATTTTAGACCAAGTTTTCGGTGAATCAAGCCAAATTATTGACATGGGAGAATACTTTGGGTGTAATTTATATTTCATTCATTATAATAAACACGTTTTTATAAACGGGATTAAGGAGAAGTTCAACAATACTAAAACTTTTCGAGGGCACATTACAAACTGTTTAATATAACATAATTTTATTTACTTTAAAAACAACCGTACAAGCTGTTAATAACCCATAAACGTGATATGTTAACTAACTTTATTATTAAGGACATAAAGAACTGTCAGATAGGACAACTAAAATATCTGGAACATACACAAATTGAATTTATAAACACGAACTACTTTAACGATCGCTACGACCGGACAGAGTAGGCACAATACAGAGAGTAACAGTTCAAAACAAAAATAAACTACAAAAATGTTTAGTAAAATGTCCCACACATGTGTTACATGAACGATAGAGTCGTTCAAGGCTAGTTTTTGCGTGCGTTCTCTACGGTCATGGCAATGCCAGGTGGGCAGGTAAATGAAATGCGGAATCCATTAACTAGGTACTCTATGATCTAGTGCCAACTACCAACCATTTTGTTGCGAACGATTTTTAATGACGTCACGAACCTCAAATAGCTAATTAGCTACACGAACTGTAACCTCACTTGTTGTTCATTTCAGCCCTTTGCTGTGGTTTTAGTTCTAGTGGTCGCCGCACGACTAATTGAATTTTCCAGGGAAATTATGCTTCGGAACGTCCTTTCTAAGAAACATTTCTGGAGAAATAATTTATTTTGTTACCGCCTTGTAAAAGGTAGAAAAATAGAATAGATTAGAATACTCTTTATTATGTACACCATATAAAGGTACCTACTAATTAACAGATAATTTCCGCCCATTTGTATATTATCAATGCCTACTATGGGACCGAGTCACTGCATATATTCACATAACGGCTCCGTATATGTAGATACTAGTCGGTGGAGGCGAAAATGGAAATCATGTACCTACACAGGATTTGTCAAACGTGTGTTGCCATAGCAAGTATCTAAATATTATTATAAATACACGCCTAAAGTTCAGGCATAATCTTAATAACATCCGCGTTGAATAACAAGGGAAAATAACATTAAGATCTAACGTTTAGTTAGCAAGAAAATTTTTGTAAATAAGATAACTGTTTATTAAGTACCTACTGATACATATCTGTAAACACCAGCAAAAAATCTCACGAACGGAGAATATTATCGCTCATGTAACATCTACTTACAATGGCCGCTTTGGTTGGCGACAGTGGTGACATCGTTATAATGTGGCCACTTCATCTTGACATTTTATAGTGGTGCTGCTTCTTTAAGACAAAAATGTCAACTAAGTGTCAAATTCAGTACAGTGACTTAGTTTCATATCGCGCCACCGTCCATAGTATAACTGGCAGTGGGCTTTCTGTAACTTTATTCGTCATCTAATCATTTACCTAACTGTACAATACAAATTTTGTTAGCTCGTGACAAAATTTCTCTCAATATTTAACATGTGGCACTCTTATCACACAAAAAAGCTTTGTTTTTCAACTTTTTAGCATGTCCCTGACAAGTCATGACTTTTTTTTTTTTTTACTATCGTTCCAAGTCTGATTTTCCCTGCACGTAATGTAATGAGCGCTTTCATATTACCTAATATTGTCGCAGCCAAATATGGCACCGACATGTTTGCCTTAAATGTTACCATTAATTCTGTTGCGTGCTACCTACGTACACAGAGCATGGAGTGGGTTCGAGCAAAATCGATTTCACGATAAACAATGACCAAAAATAATTGTTGACTCAAATATGTACCTACATAATAAAGACCCATCTTCCGAGTTTAAATCCACGCTAAGATCTTAACAACCTTCGGCTATTTTTAGTCTAAGTATCTGCTGGAGCCCGGCCGGACAAGGTCTTCATTTCCTTAATAAATTTCAAGTGGGAACAGAATACAATTTGAGTTAATAGCGGAACTCATATGAAGTTCGCCTTCCGGTGATTCTAAAAGTACTATCTGTAATAGGGATTGGTGCACACGATACGAAGGTATAAAGTTTCTAGTGCATGTGTCGATAATATCAATGTCTTGTATCGTATTACAGTGTAATCGAACACTATAACAAGTATCCATTACGATATCCATGACACCAATACACAACTAAATAATCGAAACGAATTAACCAATTAGTAATCAATACTTTTGTAAGAAACAATAAATATAAGTAATTAGTATCATATTCGTTCCATATTACGCGTAAGTAATCGCAACCACAATCAAGAGAATGCTGAAAACGGTGTTTTGAAACAGCAAAATCGATTTTATGATACCTACTGTAACATTGTGTTCCAAAAAACGTATTTGCCGTTTATGGCACATATGAAAATATTAGTATTAAATTTTACTAACCAAGTATGGCTGGTGCCTCGTACTTGACACTGAAAACTGTAGATTATAATCTTCTGGCGTTTTGATGCATTAAAGACATGCTAAACTCCCAATATAAATCTTCCTAACATATAATACCTTCGCATATCAAGGAAAATCTACTAATTTTTAATAACAGTAGCAACCCGACGTAAACATCATTTGCACCCATCCGTCGCCGTTGGCGTGGGCTGGTGGCCGTCGACCGGAATACACGTCTTTCATTAAAGTGCCCACTGGTGAAAAAAAACGGAATTTGCCATCCACAGCCCACTAGCCGCACGTTTTTGCCCTTCGCGAAAAACTAGTCAAAGAATAATAAGTACGTCTTGTATAATGTAGATCAGAAAAAGAGAGTAGCTAGCTACTTGTTATTCAACAAAGATTACATATTAGCTGAAGTTGAAGTTACTGCTAAAACTCTAAAAGTAGCTGTTATTCAATCTCAATCAGAAAGGGATAAAAGAGTCAATGAAAATGTACACATAGTCGATACTGATGATGATAAACGACATAAGAGCGATAACATATTGTAGAGTGTCAAATGAGAATCTTAATCGTATCTATTACGAAAATTGATACATAAGGAAAACAAATGAAGATGGCTATAAATAAATCAGTTACCACAATAATAAAACCAACATTACATGGAATAGTAAAAGGTTATTGGCATGAAGGGCGAATGGCCCGCATAGTGAATGATTTTCATTGCATCCTTCCGCACTTGTGTTCCGCTGGGCGGTTCCCCCGTCCTTCATTATTAGCGGAGGAAATTACCATCCGCCGACGTTGCAGCAGTTGCCTTCATGAAACTATTATGTTCCTACAACAGATTATATGCTAACGCTGATTGCTTCCACAATCTGGGAGTAAATATAGATGTAGTACTGAGTCATCTGCGTGCTGGTGAAAAGGATTAGAAATTAACACAGCAATGTGGAATACTTCCTTGTAAAAATATTACTATCGGATACTCTCGGATTCCATAAAAGATGACACAAGTAACAATATGAAATAGACAGACTTTTTCAAAACAATGCTCGTGGCATTGTTTTCAGAAACCTCTAATTTTTTATCACAAAGAGTTCAACAAACCGTGACCTTATGAATGTCATAAGATTAATGTTTTACCACAGTTCCGTAAACAAAGATAATAAAGCGTTAAACTTAGATCACCTTGTTCATTATTACGATATTTTACAAAGAATCCGGATAATTAGATTAATTGCGAACAAAGGAAGCAAACATTGCAAAGAAATTTAGCTATTCCGCATATTTACAAATGTTATAAAATCTATATTGAAGGTTGTTTTTTGTTACAGGTACCAAGTGTGTTGAAGACTGAAGACTCGGCTTAAGAGGACGTCAAACTAAATTTATTTAAAAATGTAAGTTAACAATTTACTCAATACTTAATATATGTATTGCATACCACAATGTGAACTTGGTGGTAGGTTTTACAAAGACATGATCGATGTGGACCATAGATAGAACTATATTGTGGACCCAGACCCTGTCGAGCACAGCAAAGTAGGAGAGAGGAAAAGGGCTTTAATTTGACTAACCAGTTGTTATAATAGGGGCCGACGAAAAATTTCAACGCAGAGAGGTCCAGAATCATATGTACTGAATCCATGGTCACAGGTTGCGCATCAATGTCCCTGGCACTCTGTATATTTACGTAATTCGTTTGACATTGCCTGGAATAGCTATCACAAGTATCCTTCACAATATAATATTGTGGAAACCATTTTATTGATCACTTGCGTTAAAGTTCGTCGTGCTTACATTGACGTCATTCAGAAATACGTCAGAGGAAACATGTTGTCTATGTAGAAGACCTATAAACACATATAACACTATGAAAGGAAGAAAATATTCCGGTAGACAGTAAACTGGGAGATTAAAAAGTTTTACTCAACCGTACAACTTCCCTTTTAATCTTCAGGTTAAATAAAATCATAACACTTAACAACTTTCCAGACTTCTTATTACTTAGCTTTTAATAAAAAACAAAGTCTGAGATTTCAAAACAAAAAACAAGTACATTTTCAACTGCAGACAAAGTTAGGTGTTTTCGTAAAAGTTACTCACACGAATTCTAATATTACAAGTATTAGAATTCGTGTAACTTTAGAACAAAATGTTTGAAATAATCCGTCTTTTAATGTAGCTTTTCGGAAAATTAAACCATTTAGATAATTCCATTACAATTCACACATATAACTTCTATTGATAAGTGAATGTGAACTCAGTCCTCTAACTCGTGTTTATTATACATATGTATACAGGGTCAAATTAAATTATCTAGCGAAACTGCAGACGTGATGAGTATCGATATCTAAACACGATCAAATAAAAATATACAAGATTTGATGTTTTTTTTTCATGGGCAACGCCCGGGTGAATCTCCAGAAAATATTATTTTTGAGTTTTGTGGATTCTTGAAAACCTGCGTGTATCGCTCATATTTTTAACAGTATTGATAGGCATGTTCAGTTTACAAGTTTTTTATTAGACTTACTGCAGATAAACAAGAATTTAAAGAAATATTTTTTTTTTTTTGTTTTACTATTGTTGAGGATAATGATTTAGTGAGAAAAATGATTTTCAAGCTTAGAAAAATGACCCGCCCACTGGCAATGTTGTTACTTGAAATATGGGTTGAGAAAATCAGAATTCTTTTGTTTAATCGTGGTCAGATATCAATCAATATTCCTGTGAAGTATATACAAAAAAACTGATTTTCAAATTGATGTTTCAAGTGAATTCATTAACTGCGGTCGATGACCCCACAAAATAAAACATCAAATTAATTTATTTTTTGTTTTATCATGTTTAAATAGCGATACCTGCGTATCATCTCGTCTGCGTAATTTCTCTAGCTAATTTAATCTAACCCTGTATGTGCGGCAAACATGAACGGTCCATTTGGTTTCTGCGGTGAATCAATTAGAACTCCATACGCATTACTTACACACTACGGAACCTCGTTACGCACACAAGACACTACATCGATTACTCTGCTTACACGTCTGTTATACGTGGCTTTAATATGCAGCTCGAAGAGATTGTTTAAAAGATTCCTTTCACCTGTCAGCTGGACGAGTACGTGATCTGTTTTACAAGCCAGTTTAATTGCTGGCTAAAATGTATAATAGCTGTCTTAGTGTCTTTGATATTTATTCAAAAACAAATCATGAACGGTTAATTAATGTTCAATCCGCACTTACGAATAAGCTGCTTCCTTCAAAACACAAGAACCTGAGCACATATTTGGCAGGCATGATCCGCTGGGTTTACTTAGGACTCTTTCTCTCACATATTTGTCCAATAATAGATGGTCGGTCATCCACCTTTTTGTCCAACTTGCTAAAAACTGCCATAAGGTCACCATTATACAGTTAGCAGAGCCAACAAAAAAGAATGACCAAAAAACGAAGCATTGGTCAAAAAATTAACCCCGAACTTTCGCTCAAAACGCTAGAGCATGGTGTGAACTATATCTGAAAACAAGGAAGGATGGCTTATTACAAGCCACGCTGACCTCAGCGGTGCTGGAACATGACTACATGAGCTGCATGCCTATTGCTTGGACCTGTTGCACTCACATACCAGGCTGACTAGCGGAACACCGCGTAACTGGACTATACAAGCTACTAACAGACTATCGTATGCACCAAATGCATATTATTATACGCACCTACATTGAACAGGCACATGAAAAAATATTTTGAGAACACAACACCGATTCCCTTATCGGAATTCACTGGCCTTGTGTGGTAAGAATATGAAATTGGTTTCATTTTTATAACAAAATGTTCCAAACGCAAGCATATTAAGTACATAAAATTGACATAAATCATGAATAGGTACACAGTTTCAATATTGTGACTGGAAAACGTTAAATCAAATAGGAAAAAAACACCATTAACCTCACAGGCTAATGAAACCTTCTTAAACTCGTAAATTTTTTCTACATTCAACAAAAACGTACAATATTTGTTATGATTGTTTATTAAAACCATTCTGGTGGAATCCGCAAACAGAACAGCGATTAGCTATCGTTGAATTTAGTTCAGTCATGTGCGAAATATCTGTTTCCATTATAGAAGGGGCGGGGCACTATCATACTTATCTACACATGACCACCTTATCAGAATACGCCGATACAACCTGTATCATTGTTCCAAATCTATAATGAGAATACATAAATTCTACATCAAATGTTTAAAACCCGGTCAAGAGCAAAGCAGTCCCCGTTTGTAGGTCAGAGAAAATGATTCCATGTTACCAATGTTTTGTAATGTAGATTATTCACGAAAACATTCGACAGTAAGGAATCTAACGGAACTGGACAATTGTTGGCAGCAGTGAGACAAACAAAAATTCTGAATTGTTTGTAAAGAAAACTTTTTCAATTGTATGCGCACTATTCACCGTGTATTCAGCCTCTTTACTTAGCGTACCGTTGCAGTTGTCACCTGTTACTTGTCAAAAAACTAAAATTGTTAATGCATGTCACACCGAAAAGTATATATTTCTCAGTTTTTTAGTGTTTATTTTCTGTATTTATATCTGTGTTTAAATTAGTAAGTGGTGCGGATGTAGTGAAGCGTGTTTCCAGCTAGGCGTGGTTCAGATCATGCACAGTGAAAGTAAAGGGCCGCCATCATCGCATCACATGCTTTCTCTCAGTTATGTTGACCCTGCTAATCACGACTTGGCTGTTCTAACTTAACTTTGCCACGTATCTCTTCCATACAGCTTGGAGTTCTAATCGTGTCCCTAAGTAAAACTGCCGTTTTAACTTATCTATTAAAAGTCTCCACAGAACCGCTATTGAGTTGAAATTGTTGAATAAATTAATCAACGTCTTTGCGCTATATACCCACCCAAATAGGCTTTAAGATTACATAATCATGAATATTCTAACTCTAATTTCAGACTAGTATTTATGTGTTTCTAACTTGTATTAACTTATTCAAGTCAATCACTGGAACCGTTCTTCATTTGATTCAACATTTATGTTGTTTCAAATGCGGAATAGTCTGATCTCTCATTAAGAGTATAATTTACGTCTTGCAAATTAGATCCTCAAGTAGAAGTAGACATACTGACCTAACCTTTGTTAGTCTTCTAAAGTCGGACGAATAAAAACAAAAGTTGCAATACTAGTTTTTCAAGATAGACAGGTCGATACAGCCAATGTCGGAGTCCCACTTGCGATAAATTTGGCCTCGAAATTAAGAGAAGTTAACTTTCGATGTCCTACAACAACTTATACACCTGTTGATAAGAAAAACATTGTATGGAATGTAACGGGCAGAAACATCTCAATATTTAATCTAAATAAGAAACAGTAAGTAAACAATATAAGGTCATAAGTACTTACATTTGTAATCGGATATATTAAAGCGATCCCCACCATAATTCAGAGAAATTATAGAAAATATCGGGACACCATCACATGTTTTCCTTATATTCTGGAGTCATACATAAATAGTCCTGGTCAAAATGTAGTATATGAGCACCGGATTGATCCAATTATACCCAATGATACTGCTCTGACATCCGTAATGTATACATTCCTGTCAACACATGATTGAGAGCACGATAGGAATGACATTATCAAAAGACTAAAGCCTTAAAGGTTCTGATTTAAAAAATCAACAGCAGACGACCATTTAAAGTTCTGGTGCTTCTGAATAATAATCGACTTTGAACCGTGTTAGGTCGTTGCCCTCACGTTGAAAAGATCAAAATTTATCCACGCAAGGTTTACTCTGCACACCGCATCAAGTCTGCAAAGATTTTGCGACAGTGAAACTAAACAAAAGTGAACTTTGTAGTATAATAGTTACGGGTTGCGGTAACCGCAGAGATGTTGTAGCTGAATTATAAGTTTGCTTCATAACCGGGCCGGCCCGTGGTGCCCGTGCCTCCGTGCAAAAAGTCGTCGACTCGTCTGCCGCGAATAATTATTAAAAGGGCGCGAGCGATGGCGACATCTTGTCTCGTCTCGATGTTACCCCTCTCCCGCTTGCCCCACTCCCCCCTTCCCCCTTCTTTACCGTTACTTTACACTGAACCTATGAATCTACTTTTCTACTTAGGTAACTATGAAGTATGGACAAGAACGGACTTTTATATTCAATCGGAAGAATTTTTGAGCCAACTAAACTTGTCTGCCAATGTGACTGGATTTCTTCTTCAAGTCACAAAAAAGTTTCTAAAAACGTAGGTATATAAATAATATGAAATGATTCTTCAAAAGCTAAAAATATCAGGTTTTAATAAAATAACATCACTTATTTCTCTATTAATTTAAAAGATTACATCTATTATAGAATGTTACAGTGAAAATTAAATCTAGCTTCAAATTCATATTCATAATTTGTTTGAAGTGATTTCGAAACTGATAAATTGTTTAAATTAAGTAAGAGTCGAGTAAAGGGCATGGGGTCAATTACTTCGTATTGGACCGCTCCTCATGTTGCTGATTGTATCTCTGCCATAACTTTATTTCAATAAAACCGAGAACTTTAATAGTATTCCCGTATGATGAACAAAGCGATGGAGCCTTCATCAATCCCTTAGTATTGAAAAAAAACGAAACCATTGTTCTTGAAATATTGAACCATAAACTTGTTTCGACAGGCTTGTAATAAAGACCAAGAACATAATATTTCCTTGCTAGGACGTAAAAGGGAAGCATCATTATTTCGCCAGACGATGGCGCAATATACAAAAACAAAAATAGAACAAGACGGCCCTAGGTCATCGTCTCATGAAGATTATTAAGTATATTACCTCATGCATAACGTGGTGATAATTTATAAAAAAAATACACAATAGGTGTTGAACATCTAATATAAATATATTTTTTCTCGTTTCAGAGTTACAAGACAATTTCAACATGGTGCGCTCGGACGACAGTGTCAGATAACCGCCGCGCGGTTACGAAGTATGGGTGCTAACATGGGCAAGAACTCCAGCCTGCTCGACGCGCTACCCACCGCGCAGGGCACGCTGCACGTCGTCATGCTGGGGCTCGACTCCGCCGGCAAGACCACCGCGCTCTACCGCCTCAAGTTTGACCAGTACCTCAACACCGTCCCCACCATCGGTTTCAACTGCGAAAAAGTGAAAGGCACTCTTGGAAAGTCGAAGGGTGTCAACTTCCTCGTTTGGGACGTCGGCGGGCAAGAAAAACTACGACCTCTATGGAAATCCTACACCAGATGCACGGATGGCATTATATTCGTGCTGGATTCCGTCGACGTAGAACGAATGGAGGAAGCTAAAATGGAGTTAATACGCACAGCAAAGTCTCCAGATAATACTGGTGTGCCGATTCTCGTGTTAGCGAATAAGCAGGACTTACCCGGGGCGAAGGAACCCCGCGAGCTGGAGAAGCTACTAGGTCTCCACGAGCTGGTGTCGTCGCCGCACGGGTCGCGCGACGCGCACGCGTGGCACGTGCAGCCCGCCTGCGCCATCACCGGCGAGGGACTGCACGAGGGGCTGGAGGCGCTCTATGAGATGATACTCAAGAGAAGAAAACTCGCCAAGTTGCAGAAGAAACGAGTCAGATAAACTATACAGTGACGAGTTAGTGTTTGTGACAAGTCAGCCGTACGCTAGTAACGGTACGGTTCGTGAACGTTAAGTATTTGAAAATGCTCACTGTATGGATGATTTTATTACGTCCGAGATAGAAACACCAAATATTGTTTTACTATAGATGTATAACGTCTTATGAAATATTCCATCATCATGTTGCTCAAGTTATATTGAACATTTTGAAGGAAACGAATACCTATTATAAATTAAATTAACTACTAGTCATTTTCTTTTGAAAATAGCTAGGTGGGAGATAAAGGTAACTACACAAATCATATAGATATGTCCGTTTGATACGACCACTACTGGCTTACATACATGGTAACTTATAGCTTGTACAAGGCCGCTTATTCCGCGGCCAGCCTAAATATGCAAATCCAACGACGTATAATTTTTAGATGGTTTTCATAGTTGCAAAAACGTGGCTCACACACAATATATTGTGGGACCATTAGTGTTACAATATTTAGGTAACGGTAATACGTGCAGAGATGGGCATTTGGAGGTAAAAAGATGAAAGTGTGAATTAAATAAAGAATCATGGCGAGATCAGATCCTAACATTAATTTGTACAAAAAAAGAGTTCATATAGAGGGTTAAAAATATTTTCCAATGTTGAGAATGCATTACCAGGAGTAGATTGATACACTTATTATTTTTAAAACCCCGCATAATCAAAATGTTTCGAAATGAATATAATATCAGTTTTTCGTTTTATCTCGTTGCCCATTTTGTATTTATTAAAAAAAAACCGGCCAAGTGCGTGTCGGACCACGCACAATGAAGAGTTCCGTATTTGGAATGAATTTATCCCACGAACAAACTTAACATTGTAGTTGAAAATCATGTTCCCCCAAACATTGCAACTGGTTGGTGGGTTGGTCGACTATCACTCGTAAACTTATAAAGCTGTGATAGTTTTCCTTTTAATTTCGTTATATATACTACTGCCGTGAATTTTTTCATATATCCAAAAGCAACCATTTAGCTGGCAGGGGGGGGGACACTTGAGTCTAACAAAAATTAGCACTTTAAAGCTTAACCGGTCAAGCGGCGCGCGTCGCCGATCGGCGACGAAACAATAGAAAATCAATTGTGTCTCATTAGCGGAGCTTGACGGATTAATATTTCACAAACGGATCCCTGAATCGAAAAATGGCTTCCACAAACCCGCAATATTTTTGAAAGACCTATCCAACGATATCCCACACCATGGGGTAGACGAGAAAAAAAAAACATCCCCACTTTACGTATACAGAAGGTACCTAATAGGTAATACGGGCTGGTTCCGCAACTCCACGTCAATGCGCGTGTTTTGCGTACAATTTTTTTTTTCATGATTTTATTTTACCACTTTGTCGGCGTGATTAATATGTATATCCAAGCCAAATTATAGCTTTCTAGTACTAAGAGTTTCTGAGCTAAGCTGCGGACGGACGGATGGACAGACGGACACAGCGAAACTATAAAGGTTCCTTGTTGACTACGGAACCCTAGAAAAGACAGTATTTGACATTTAAACCCCGCCCCCTAAAGATTTAAACAGCTAGATTTGCCCTCACCGTACTTAGTCACAAGATAACGTGACCATACTGAGACAGTGAGCTCCCACATTATAACTAAAATATATATTATCGCAATAAGGCGAATCTAAAGATTTAAATCTATACCACTGCTGTTTACACTGACAGCTGCCGTTTCGTTCTGAAATAATGAGCTCCTCGTTACACTATTTACTTTGAACATTATCTTTTTAATGCGGGGTTATAAAAATATTGTAAATGTCTGAAGATGGCACCCAAGAGTATAAGAATTAGAATTCCAATTTCTCTAAACATCTTTATCTTTTTTGTACAAATCCTGCCATGATTCTTTATAGTGTCTGTGAAAACTCAATAGATTTATCCTTCTGAATGTCATACTTTATAATATCATGTGTGAAATTATCTTTTGTGGTAATTTATTACAATGCTAATTGACTAACTTCGTACTTCTAATCGGAATATCTATGTACCTACCTACTTCTGTAAATTTACATATTTTCTATAATAAACTGAATTTGTAGTTTCAAGTAATCAAAAGCTCATTCTTCAAATCTTTTTGTAAGCTTCTCTGAGTCTGTATCCTTTAAATATCTGTTATGCAACCAACCTTTATCTTAATCCTGTAAATCCTTTGCTCTATGTTTCATGTGTAGTTAAAATATAGTCTGTAAAGGATTTTACATTTTAATGTGATGTCATATAGGCATTGTTAATTTATGAAGAGGCTTGTACTAAGTTTATGTTGGGAGAGCTTCAAATTTTTGTACATATACATACATATTGTAAATACTGTAGGGGAATATATCATACGAAATACACAACGTAAATATGTATGTCTTTCGAATACAATAATAAAATAGTGTGTGCGTATTTAATACTACTGAATTACTATGAAATTACGTTACTTTTGGTAAATCACTGCTTGTTTAGCTTTCATTTGTTTTAAACCGTCAACGAATTTTTATAACTGATAAGTTGTTAACTTATTTAACTCCGCCAGTTTTGAGTCAGTTAAACATAAACCGTACTGAAATGTCGAAAGGTTTGAATATTGTTACTGAAAAATGTATAACTGAAAAAATGTAAGGCTAAGATATCGATGTAATTGGAAGACTATACCAGGCCATTGATCATAAGTCGACTTTACTGTTGATGAAAAGTTTCAAGCTTTAAACTTCTTACAGAAGAAAATGTATGTCATCATTTGTTTATTTTTTAGTTTTAATTAGTACCTATTTATTTATTTACTCATAGAGGTTATAACTTAATGTTAAGACATATATATTGAAAAAAGCTTTTACCATTTTGTTAGGTACCCACTTTGTAAATATGTAAATTCCAAGTAGTTACTTGTCAATACCATGAAACCAAACATTTTTATGAGTAGAACATGTAAATTTTGTTATTATAGTATATTTGTTTTATTATATCTATATACATTGCGTATTATTGTATTGTGTTTTATGGAGATACATATACGTTTTTCATATTGAACCCCGTAAATAAACTGTTTTCATTAACAAACAGTATTTTATTTTTAAACGTACCGTTAACGGCCAGTCTCTAATTGCGATTGTGACCTGTTTCCTCAGGCGATACATGTAAATAATTTCCTGGATCTTCTTTTTCAGTCCAATCAGTGAATAGAGTCAAATATTCGACTTCAGCTTCAGTAAGGCTACTTCGATTTTCATCATATTTCGACCTGAAATATAATTTTCTCCGCGAGCCCCGCTGCATATTAAAAGAGATTCCGAATTGACTGTTAGCTGCTGGTGCATGGGCTCGCAGCAAATCTCGCTCCAGTCGTTCGAACAGTCGCAGTTCTCTCGCCGCTACTTTGGCTCTTTTATACTTTCGTCGTTCTGACTTAATATACTGCGCCAGAGCAGCCTTAATTTTGTCACCGGTCACCGCATCCAATCGTTTTGAATAATCCATGTAAACATCTTCTAGAGCCTTTGCAGTAGCTACCATGTCCATGTTTATGGGTTTTTCATTATATATTTTTTCATAACAAAATTCCAAATGCGTCTGAAATTTTAAAATTTCTGGAGCTCCGACGCAGTCATAAAAAAACCCATTTATTATTTTAAAGAATTTTGCTTCTAGTTGTGAGCATTGATCTTCACTAAATCGCAATAACTTTTCAAATTCTTTGATAGTGTTAAGAGTTCCAGCACTATCCTGTGCAATGATATCCTTAAACAGTTTTATTCCCTTCTTTAAAAATGTCGCGTGAGGTGTTAGTGCAACCACATGAGTGAAGTGATGCAAATGCTGCTGCTCTATGCCGTCAAACAGCTTCATCAAGTCATCGGGATGATTGAAGTATAAAACCGGCTGCACAAGGCCGCTATAGCACTCTCTTTTCAGTTTCTCAAACACAACATTAAATGTATCTTCTTCGCTAGAAATTCCAAAATCAAAACCTTTTGCCTCTATCTCGATAGATCGAGCGAAGTTTCTGTTCTTGAAGCGCCAGCTTGGAGGAGATAGGTAGTATAAAAATCTTCCATACTTTTGCTGCAGGCCATACCTGTAATCCAGTCCTACAATCCTCGACGTAATTGTAAATGCCCTTGCTGCTAAACATTGTAATTCAGATGTTTGCTTGTAAACAGCTAATTTCACCTCATCCCATTTATTCAGGGACAACATCGACTTCCGATAATCAGCCGAAACAAAATCCTCAAAGTATTTGACTTGTTCCATGTATCTTTTAGTACTTATATCGTATACTTCCTGTTCTCTCTGGTGAATAGTATCAATATTTAACATACAATCATTTCTATAGCCCACTTCTTGTCGCCACCTTAACTGACTGTTAAACAAATATTTGAGGGATTTATAAGGAGCGATATAACTTGTCAGAAAAGTGCCATTGACACACATAAAAAATCCGGGATCGTAGTCGATTACAGTACGAATGTCATTCGGTGGATCATCAGTGAGTAGCCGTCGCTGTTTCTCTGCATATATTGCCTTGTAATTTCCTTGCAAACCTGTTTTCATACGGTGCCGTAATATCTCTTTATCTTGCTTTTTTGAATAGATTATGTAAGATAGTAAAACATCATCCTTCTTGACAGTAGCTACCGATAATGGTTTGATAACAGGCAGGGAGCATATTCTCTTTATATCCGTAGAAGGCTTGAGTCGACTTTGGACAACCGGCTTTCTACACTTCTGTTTAACAATGCTTGTTGTCTTTTTCGCATATGTTCTTGGTTTCGGTATGTCAATAACAACAGAATGAGTTTCTTCATCGTGCATTTTTAAACTCATTATTATATAAGTATTTTATTACATAAAAACGATAGTAAGTTTTCTAATATATAAAAGCTTGGACTAAGGCCTGAACCAACGAGATTAACAATTTGTTAACATTTAAAATGATTGATTCCTTGGAGGCGATATCTCACCCGTGGAATCTGACTTATTCTCTCTACCCGTTCACAAAAGTGGTCTAGCAATCTCCGGTCTATCAAAAATGACAAATATAAACTATGTATATTCAAAAAAAGGTTGTGCAGTCCTCTTAAGTGCTTTGATAGAAAATACACATTGATATCCGTGTCGTAGACACTAACGCTTATATATTGTACGCCCTGTCGCCTCTGTACTAAAATCCGCCGAAGAAGAGAAAATATTCAAACGCTTGTGAAATGCGACTTTCACCCCCCTTGTTGCGTCTGTTGACGGAGTCTTCGCCCCACAAATGTCTACCTTCGTAAATCATCTTGGAGCTGCAATCGCTGACCGCTGGAATAGATCTTTTAGCGTAGTGATGGGTTGGCTAAGAACAAGAATCGTGCCACTAGCGTGTTTAAGGAACCTCAGAAATAAAGCACAAACCAATATTGTATACAATGTGTTTATTGTAAGTGTAACAATAATTGCACCAAAACTATTAGCAACAAAACTTATTGACGAGACAATCATCCAATTTCAAAACTTATTGTAGCCTTTAAACAAAACTTATTGTAGCCTTTAAAACAAAACTTATTGTAGCAATTAAAACTAAAATTATTGCGAACCAAAACTTATCTCCGTTCCCCGTTTGCTTCCCGCCCTTTTTTTTTTTTTCTCCATCCAAAAACCCCGCTTACGTCATCTGTCCGGTCAGTGTAGCCACAGATAATATAATACTCTACGTAGTGTAGCCAACCTTTTAATTCCTTTTTATAACCTTACACTCGACCATCCTGATGACGCGCGTGTCCCCACGCGGGTACCCGGTGGAACCTTACACTTGGCGGAACGAAATATCCTACTTACTTACAGAAACCAGCAACATAGAACATGCAACTACAGCCGAATTTTTAACAGATATTATATAGTTAAATAACATATTGTAAGTACTAAACTACATAAACCAGCTAGTGAAACCATTTTCAAATCTTATATAGCGTTCTAAAAGTAACTCATTGATAAGTGAGACTACATAGTTTTATCCTTATACACACACACACACACACAGTAAGCCAACCTTTTATGCTAAACAATAGTCTAGAGTGTATTCTTATTACATCGTTATGAATGTTTCAGGCCAAGTCGCAATGAGGGTCTCTTCCGTTTTTTCTCGCTCGCGCTTGACCTGAAACAACACAAATAAATCAAAGTATAGTTAATTCAGCAAACTACATAAATTAATTATTATCTATGTACACCTGAAAACTATATCATACATATTAAGACTCGGGCATGTTGTCATCGTCGCTTGCGTCACCTCACTTCCAAGATCAACGAAGGCTTCGAGAGATACATCACCGATGCACACCTTTTTTATGAACTTATTGCAAGGATTAGAGCTCGATATGCGCATGGTTTTTGCTAATGTATCCGCCTTCCCTGACCCCGTATCCTGTTTATTGCGGCATACTTCAGGCTTGTGTCCTATTTTGTTGCAATGAGTGCACTTGAGCACTTGGAGAATGGGTGCCCCTTTTCCTTACAATTGTAACAATAGAGATTGGAATTTGATTTTAAGTTCACCCGGGCCGATTACCGCCTTGCCTATCCTCTCCTGCGACTGCGTTCCTCTCTCTAACCGGTGGTTGCTGAACCGAGAGTTCCTTATTGTTACTTAATAGGAATTTAAGGAGTTGATCAGGCTCTTCGCACCTTAATGCCAAAGCACTTGACCGCATGGTCCTGTCGCTGATGCCGTGGATGACGCAGTCAACTGCTTTCCTACCATGAATTTCGCACTGATTTAGTAAAGCTATCTTCTCGTAGTAATAGTTTTCAATTAATTCATTAGGCCTACTCTTTCGTTTGAGCATGTCCTCTAAAAGTTGCCCGAAATTCTGCTCGCAGGGGAACGCATTGCTTAACTTAATCTGCCATTCTTCCCAACTATACAATATTGAGTTAAGACTCTCATACCATGTTTTTGCTAGTCCCACTAAGTTTTGCATTGCAAAATGCACTAAAGTCTTCTCATCCCATCCATAAACCTCAGCACACTCGTTAACTTTCTTGATCCATACGTCTACACGTTGGTTTTTCTCGGAAGGATTAAATTCTGGAATGATATTTTTGTGATCTATGCCTCTATTAATCACATGTGTGCTTTGGCTTGATGGCTGGGATGGCAGGATGTCTTTAATTGATTGAATTATTTGAATAACATCTTTAGACGAAAAAGTAGGGCTACATGACCTGTTTGAGTAGTGGTGTCCGACGCCCGCCTGTGTTGTCTCCCTCGGAGCCCTCGAGTCCGGCAGCCTGCTGCGGCTCCGGCTCTCCCGGGGCCTCGAACCTCTGGCGGCAGGCGGCCTGCTGCGGCTCCGGCTCTCCCGGGGCCTCGAACCTCTGGCGGCAGGCGGCCTGCTGCGGCTCCGGCTCTCCCGGGGCTTCGAACCTCTGGCGGCAGGCGGCCTGCTGCGGCTTCGGCTCTCCCGGGCCTCGAACCTCTGGCGGCAGGCGGCCTGCTGCGGCTCCGGCTATCCCGGAGTCTCGAACCCCTGGCGGCAGGTGGCCTGCTGCGGCTCTGGTGATCCCGACGCCTGCCCTCATCCTGTGGTGAACGGCGCTCGCTCCTTCACCGGCGCTGCTCATCGTCACGGGCTGCTCGCAGGTCCATCTCCATCAAGCGCAGCCGCTCCTGCTGCTGTTTCAGGGCGTGTTCACGCTCTCGTAGTCTGCGGCTGTGGCTCCGGCTGCGGCTGCGGCTACGTCGGCGCATGCCCGCACTCGTAGGCTTGCAGCTTGCTCTGCGGCTGCTCGCCCTGCTGCGGTTCCGGCTCCGCCTGGAGCGTGACCGATCTCGTGTTGGAGTTTTTAAGCTCCGTTGAGTCCCATCCTTATCTCCCATTTTCCTGAAACTCGCAGCATAAATTAAAATAAATATTAGTTTTAGTCATAAATGTTACTAACAGCAACACCCTGTACTTAAAAAATAGACATACAACTTGATTGCGTTTTTCTGTGCCTTAAAGACGCTTTTAGCAGGCTGAATCACCATTTCAGGACGTTTTCGAATGAAAATGAAAGGGACAGCATGATAAGGAAAAGACATTTTCTTGTATTGAGGTTTGTTGTGAGCACAGGTAGGGGCATATTGCTTGTTCGGTTTCATTCTACCCCAACATGTTTCTAAAGTAGTATAACTCAGCGCTTGAGAAAGTGAATGCCACGTGTTTGTCACTTGCTTCACCTCAGCAACCAACAAAATCTATCCAGGTGCTCAGCGGCACGAGTCCTACTGCAAAACTTTACAACAAGTCTGCTTGGCATTTCACCTTGGCACAAAATAAACTAACATCGTTGTCAAACAGTCGCAAAACCCCAGGTTGGGGTCACGAAAATGCACTTAATAATTTACTTGAATAAACAAAAGGTAGTTATAGTTTTTGCTTAAATAATGTTAAAAACAGGTATGCAGGCGTGTACTTACCGAAAAATGGAGTTGTGATGCCCACTTCTGAGATTTAAAGAACCTCAGAAATAAAGCACAAACCAATATTGTATACAATGTGTTTATTGTAAGTGTAACAATAATTGCACCAAAACTATTAGCAACAAAACTTATTGACGAGACAATCATCCAATTTCAAAACTTATTGTAGCCTTTAAACAAAACTTATTGTAGCCTTTAAAACAAAACTTATTGTAGCAATTAAAACTAAAATTATTGCGAACCAAAACTTATCTCCGTTCCCCGTTTGCTTCCCGCCCTTTTTTTTTTTTTTTTCTCTCCATCCAAAAACCCCGCTTACGTCATCTGTCCGGTCAGTGTAGCCACAGATAATATAATACTCTACGTAGTGTAGCCAACCTTTTAATTCCTTTTTATAACCTTACACGTGTGCATTCGTGGCACAAGGCATAAATTTAAACCAATAGCAAAGCTATTCGGCTTCGATGGTGGAGCAGCCCTACCTAGACAAGACTGATGTGGATGCGGCCAAAAAACTGAGAAGACGTCGATTACAATGAATCGCGATAGATAAATAAACTTGCTTTATTTGTTAATTAATAATTTGGCAGTACTGTTGTTATAGACTATTTTGTATTGTAATAAATGCTTTGTTATTTTTTTTAAAAGATTGTGTTTTTACTATTTTTATCAAATTGACCTACAAAAAGAAAAAGTTTTAGGTAGGTACATAATATAGGCATACTCAAACACTTTATAATGTTCCCATTGCTGGGACATAGGCCGGCTCACAGGCAGGCTCTGTGAAAAGGAGTGGGCTATAGTCCACCACGCGGGCCCAGTACGGGTTGGCGGATGTCCCATGTCTTCGAATCTTGTTTTCAGGACATGCTGGTTTGCTCGCGATGTTTTTCTTCACCGTTTTGAGAGTAGTGGTGATGGAAAAATGGAATAAAGTGCCTGTTTGGGTTCGAACCCACGACCAACAAGCAAGTCATAAGTCGCGGCCGTTACCCCTGGGCCACCACGGCTCTATAAATATAATATACCTACTAACTATAAAAAATTGAGACACAAAATCATTAAACTGTTAATTTTTAATACGTTCTCACATACAATATAAAACCAAATTCTAATACTAAATAATTAAATAACATCAAAATACAAACCCATCTAAATATTTAAAATAATTCCGATTTTTCTGGCGCTATCTCAAATACAGGCTTTACCAGTTCGTAATATTCCTTTAAGAATGGGGCTGGATTCTCGCCATCACACCATTCAGTAAACATTATCAATCCCTCGCGCTCCTCCGTTGACAATTTATATTTTTTAGGTTTTGCTCGTTCTCCACTTGACTGTGCTGTTTTCTTTTTTTCAGCCATCATAAGTGCACGTTGATCTTTTGCAGTCATAAATTTAGTATTAATTGGTCGTACGAAGTGCGCAGGTGGCAAGAATGCTTTGTTCATAGCAGTTGTCATTTCCCTGAATGTTCTAAGCTCTCTTTGCGCAGTGTAAGCGTTCTTCATCATTTTCAAATCTTGAGAAAAAAAATCATTTTGTGCTTGAACTACTATATGGAAGTCCAAAGCGTCTAGCCGTAAATTGTAGTCTTCATACATTATTTCGAGAATTTTTAGAGGATCTTGCAAAGTAAGGTGACCTTCTTCACACTTTCCGAAAATTTGTTCATATACGTACTCAATGCATATTTTTAATTTCAATGTCTGAGGACTCGCAATACTGTCATAAAATGTTTGATTCAATATTCGGAAAAACTTTTCTCGTAAATGCTTTTCATTACAAATTTCTCTATGTATTTCATAGTTGATATGATCAATGTAATACTCAAAGTAATCAGACTCTTGTATCTGTCCTTGTTTTAATTGTTTAATGCTTTCCCGCAGCGAGCGGTTTTTACCATCAGTTTTCGCTAGTTGTGTTAAATATTCTCTGCTTTGTAACTCCATCGAACGGAATAAGTACATCATCTCTGAAGGACTTTTAAAATATAAACAAGGAGGAAGTGGATTTTTTAATTCAATCTTAGCCAACTCAACCATTTTTTCAAGGTCCAGTGTTTCAACTAGGTCATTATCAGTTGCAAATTCTCCAGCTTCAAACTGAATGGACATAACCCTACCAATTAAAGTTTCATCATTATGTTGCCTCCACGACAAAGGAGCTATAAACACTAAATAGCTTCTGTACGTCTTTAAGATACTTCTTATGGCGTCAAGACTGAACAAAATGTTATTTAATATCGTCAAACTGGAGACATAGCCAAGAAACTCTGAATTTTTAGCAACCAATTCTTCAAATACTTTTTCAGATTTAGCCACTTTTATACATGCTTTCTTGTAATCTTCTGTGAGAAATGTTTGAAAATCTTTGATATGATGTTTCAGTTTATCAGCTATGCGCTCATAATGTTCAGCTTCCTCGAGATCACTTTTCTCTATTTTCAGAATTAAGTCTCGTCGGTATCCGATTTGTTGACGATTCATTGCGTAAGCTCGAATGTTGTTGGTATAAACTTTTATGTCGTCGAAACATCGCAAAGGACGCCCTTCAATTACAGTATAAAACTCAGGATGAATTTCTACAACTGCTCTGACGTCATCAGGAGGTTCTTCAAGGTAAAGTCTTTTGGAAATATCCCTCGTTGCTGCGATTCTTAAGTTATCTTTTAAATGTAGTGGTTGAGCTAACCTTTCTCTTGTAGTAACTTTTTCCTTTCGATCGCTATACTTTATATACGACAGCAACTTTTCAGACTTCGGTACCCGGAACGGACTTATTTGTTTCTTATGCTTCAGATCTTTCCCCACGGCATGTTTTCGATTCGCAAAGTAATGTTGTGTGTTGGGAACATAACGACGCCTGAATATTATATCTAAAGTTTTTAACGGAACCATAGGCTTCCGTACTTCTTCTAAACAACTCATTTTTACAAATATGCAAATTACCTATTAGTAAAACACTATCAAGTTTTTTTATCATAAGATACCAAAACTGAACATAAAATATAATAAACGTATGTTTGTAGCAATGCAAAGAAATATGCCTAATGTCAGAATAATATAGTGCAAGAAATATGACAGACTGACAGCAATAGATTTTCCTTTAAAGTCTTATCAGGAACCAGCATCTCATCGGAGTGCTCATGTTGCAAAAGAGAGAATTAAAAAGTAGGTTTTCCTTTTTCGATGTTTATTATTCTTCGTTGTAGGTAGCTTAATTGAATGTTACTTTTTAAAATCTATAACTTAATCTCATTTAAATAGATATTGGTAGGTACTTAATTCTCACAATACAAAAATAAAATAACATAGGTACTCATTACAATGAATTATTTATCTAAATAATTATAAGCTTGAGCGCTTGCAAAACCTGTGCATTCGCTTTGTTTTCGGTCTTCGAAAGTATGACCATGTTTCTCACCTTCGCAAGGAACTCAAGTGGCTCCCAATCCGCCTTCGCAGGAATACTCGGATTTTATGTCTCCTCTTCAACATCTTACACAACCCGTCTTATCCTTCCTACTTGCGTGAGCGCTTTTCTTACGCTCGCCCTAGCGACGCTCCGTGCAGATCACACCTAAGATCCCTTCTTAAATCTCATCCTCATAAAACAAGCTACTATTCTTATTCCTTCTCTGTCCATGCTGTCAGATTGTGGAACTCACTTCCGCCTAGCATTCGTGATTTAAAAACTATTTCTTTATTTAAATGTCGATTAAAAGAGCATTACCTTTCCTCTATACTGTGAGTATATATATATGTCGGATCAGGAGTAGGTTACAGGCATCTAGTTATCATCAGGCATATTTGATTAATTACTGTGGGTACTGTTGGTTATTGCGCAATAGAAAAACCGTTTGCAGTTCAAATCAAATTATAATATCACGAACAAATTAATCACACTAGCAAATCACACACTGTAGGTACACGACACAACTAGATACACATTAAATAATTATGTACAGTAACAAAGTAATTGCGAACAAATCGTAGGATCGATTACTGTTCGTATAGTGACAGAGCCACCCAAGTAAACCGACAGGTTTGTCGGGAGCTAGTGCTCTGTCAGGAGTCGAGTCCGAACACCGACTGACTCTCACCGACTGTCACTGACTGTCCGTCACTGACTGTCCAGCACAAACGAGTGCGCTCAGTTATAAAGGTTTGTCCCCACCACGCACTCGCCCCACAACAACTCTGTCCAATGACGTACGGAAATACGTCATCGTGTTTACTTGATACAAAATATTAAAATGTGCTAAATCAAATAGATTCACATTATAACTCACATTATAAATCGAATAATACAACAAGAATAATTGTCATAAATAAACAATAGTGATTTCACAAAGTAAATCGTTTTAAAATCAAAGTAACAAGTCATCAATTGTTTTGAACAAAACGATCGGTTACAATTATCAAAATAAGTTGCTAAAATCAATTAGCGCGTACACTGAGTACTCAATAAATTATGTTCCGATTTATTAGATAATAAATTATAGTAATCTCTTAAATTAATAATAAGAAAACAAATCATAACGAATTCTGTTGACTATCCCTCAAATTTAATTGACAACTGTCTCCGACATATATATATATATATATATATATATATGTTTATATATTTTAGTATTATGTATTTATTTAAGTATACTTATATTATTTTTATTTTATTTTTTGCATTATATGTGTAGGTTTATTTGATATTTTAGTTTTAGACTTCACACATTCATATTTTTCTCTTCTTGTTCTCACACACTATTGTCTACATTTCTTTTTTTACTTTTCCTTTCGCAGGTCTGCTGGAAGAAATTTCTTAAGAAATAAGCAGTACCTTTGTACTCAAATTGTAATCATGACATATCCTTATGTATTTTACTGTGTGTACATAAATAATAAATATAAATATACTAACAATCAAAGTCAAAGAGCTCGTAGTTGATAAAGGACTCTTGACCGCCATTTTCCTTAGAAAAAACTGGCAGTAACTGGCAGTGGATTGGTGTATGTAAGTACAGACGCCAGCACATCAAGCTACCCCAAACTAACAAATTTTCCCAATCAACTTTGAACCTTATGCTTTAGCGATAAAGTTGAAAATCTATTAAAGAAATTTGACAGATTGTAGTAGCTTGATGTGCTGGCGTCTCTATATGCGTCTTCCTTCGAGGAATACTGTCTAAAAATACTAGTTTACCTTAAAAATACGAACCCGTCTGTTTCAAGGTATATTACCTCAAATTCAATATCCAGAAAAGTTACAGATTACGATCATTCGTAGACTTTTCGCCTCGTTGGTTCATAAGAAGACTTCAAACGCTTTGAAAGTTTGTCAACGTCCTTCAGGAGTGTCGCTGCTTTTTTAGCTTGCTTTAGCTCTAAAGATCCACGTTCATATGTTTCTTTTTCGATTTGTTTTATCATGTCCAAATCATATGCCGATATATCTATCAACAAATTGTCATATTCTCGCTCTATCGCTAATGCCATATCTAAGGAACTAAATTTAGTTTCGTTCGGAGCTATCAGTTGCTCATAAGCAAACTCCACGTAATTAAAAATTTGTAAAACCACATCCGAGGACACTACATCCCTAATTTTTACATCTAAAATCCTGAAGAATATTTCTTTTAGTTCTGCTTCGCGATCATCGTTCCATTTGATTGTGTCTTGAATTGCTTTGATCTGTGAACAAATAATTATAAACGCCTATTGGTAAATCCGCCACTGATGAGGAGTGATGTAACAAAGTTCATAAAATATTAATTACCAAGTTAAATTATATGAAAACGATTTTTCGATAATATTTAATGTTATATTATACCTTTAATTCACGATTTCAGTATTTAATAATTTCGTCCCCCTAAATTTTTGAAATTGATCAAACCGAATAAACTTTAGCAGTGTCATAATAACTACTACGAGGTTCACCCCTTAATTTAACTGTTTCAGCTGTCGATAACCTGAGGCTCTACAGTCCTTTCACAGTTATTTTCAGTTAGGTTTTGCTCTCCAAAGTATGCCTTATGAAGAAACAGAAAATTTACTAACTGTGTTAAAGTAAATATAGGTAAACAAACTTCACTTAAGTTAAATAATTATCAAATTTAGAAACTAAGAGTTATTATATAATTATTTGTCTATTGTTAACTTTTGATTATTTATTAATTTTAAAAGACTATTTTAGCTCTAACACGTAACACGTAAGCACGCACGCACGCACGCAAGCACGCGCAGCGTAGCACGTAAGTCTTAGCAATATAATTTTTATTTAAGCAAAACTATACAAATTTTCATGCCTAATAATTTTTGAATAAATATATTATTATTATTATTTGTTGGTATACATTTTTGTATCTCGGCATTGATGTGCCGGTTTTATAGAATAACACGGGCCGAAGCCAAGTGCTAACCTAAGCGATAGATGATAGTAAATTATGATGTGATGATATGTTTAAACTTTGTGTTGTTGGTGATGTTTGTGGGTGTGACATTTGGGCAACATTGTCGTTCTGGAGTAATTATTATTATTTTACCTCTGATTTTGTGTGACTGTCTAAATCACAGTGATATTTATTCTCATCCTAATAAGGTTGCTGTTGGATTGCCGCCACTGACAAGTCTGTCTAAATCATTCTGATCTTTAATCTCATCATAATAAATTTTCCCAATCAACCTTGAACCTAATGCTCTAGCGATAAAGTTAAAAACCTATTAAAAAATTTCACAGATTACCTATAGTAGCTTGATGTGCTGGCGTCTTTACATCCCTTGATTTGACTATTTCAGCTGTCAATAACCAGACTACCAGAGTCCCTAATGTGAAGTCTTGTCTGACAGCTAAACCTTAGGGGTTACGATAAAGCAGTAGGTAGATTGGAAAAATGATACATTATTAATTACTAGCTTTGCCCTGACAATTAAAAAAAAAAACAATGTTATAAAATGCAAAATAACATAATATAAAAATATATTTGCCTACCTTTTCTTTTATGAAGTCCAGTTCTTGACGGAACATCCTTTTTAGAACATCCAGTGTCCTCAAAAATCTATTTTTCTCCACACTAAATTCCGTGGTAAGCAACAAATAATTCAAATTCTGCTTTTCTAGTAAATCAAAAATTATCAACAGCTGCTCTGGTGTTTCAAAATAAAGTTGCGGTTCAGGCAGCTCCCCGAGTTTCTTCGCGACAAAATCTTTATCGATTGTTTTAAAAATATCAGATTCCACTACAAATACATCCGGATATTTTATATCTAGCTTGATATTATGACTATCTTGCCACAAAATGGGGGCAGCCTTATTAAGAAAATTTTGAAATGATAGTAGAATCATTAATGTTTCATCAATGTATTGTAACTTCGACTTTATAGAAGCCAGGTCATAGTTAGCTTTCTTCTGATTCTCAGTTTGATTTGCTAGTTCCTTAGCTAGAGCATCTGACTTTTGCATTATAGCAATCGTTTTATTATTATCATCTGCGAGGAATTTGTCGAAACTATTCTGGTATTCTTCAAAGTGCTTGAATGCTGTTTCATAAATATTTCGTTCTGATTCTATTTCTCCTTCTATCCTGAGAATGTCATCAGTCAAGAATCCAAGAAGCGTTCTATTCAAAGCCACATTTTTTATATTCCTTTTGTATTCACGTATTGATTTGTTCTGTCGCAATGGGCGTCCTTCAACTAAAAAGTAAAAGGCAGGATCTACATCTACAATAGTTTTAATACCTTCTACTGGTTCAATAGGCGGCAGTTTGATTCCAGCAATTGTTTTCCTTGTTTCCCTTTTAATCTTCTTCTTCTTTTTCAGTTTATCCATGTTTTACTGAGTCAGGTCTAAAAAGACTCGAATTTCTAATCACACTAAGAACATTAACAGGAACAACAACAATAAATCAATATTACTATAGCAACACGAAACTAGCAGAGTTCCCAGTGTCTATTCGAGTCTTATCGTTAAAACGATAAGGGTATGGAAAATTAACTTGTTATGAAACCTTAGTTTTCCACAAAGTAGGTATCACGTAGGTACTCGCACCATATCAGTGAAATTGTTATGCCTAACTTTTTAATGCGGAGTTAAAATGCATATCCTGATTAAGAACAGAGGATGCTTATCATTATCACTGTCTCACATTTCCGGAGCCGCAAGCGTTTACAGTATTCATTCTCCTATAGTAATAACCAAAGAGCGTAGCGTACCTACATCACAACAATTTGGACTGTTACCCCACCATCCTATTAAAACGCTATCGTCGCGCGAATACGCGATCTTCGCGTTTATATGTCACTTTTTGTTCAGAAAACTGCAAAGCGGCCTCTATCGGTGCGACCACGCGTTCCGGTTCACCGAACAAAATGTGACATATGAACGCGACGATTGCTTTCTATTAGGACACGGCCTTACCCTCAAATTAAACCCTTGCTTGATAGACCGGAGACTCATTATTCACATATGTAGACAATTTACAAGGGCTGCACTACTGGTTAATAACAATAAAACATGTTCAGAAATATCGCAAAGTGTAATTAATAACTTTTATGAAAATGAATACATAGCAAGCAGAAGAGCAAGAAAGCAGGTTCCATTATAATAAGCAGATAGTGGTGCCGATTCTGTTGTTCACAAACTAAACTAAATTTAAGTTCAATGCATCTTTTTGTTTCTATTTTATTAAGAAAAGGACAGAAGATAAATTTTAGTTTAGTCCTGTAAAATTAATCAGCGCCTGACGTAAATTGACGTGATTTTAGTAGGTAGGCAAGTTTTTAATCACGTCTAAACTTGTATGGAGTAGTGTCAGACGCTGATTAATTTGACAAGACTAAACTAAAATTTATCTTCTATCCTTTTCTTAATGAAATAGAAACAAAAAGATGCACTGAACTTAAATTTAGTTTAGTTTGTTAACAACAGAATCGGCACCACTGTCAATATGCAGCGCAAGAATTAAACATAATAAAAAATAATAAAAATGACTAGATATCAATAAGACAAGAGATAGAATAGACCACAACGCAACAAGTTTCTCTTGGCGCGTAGCCAACATCTGAACTAACACCGCCATCTTGTATCCATTAAATTTCTGTGACAATTTCACAAATGATTACCTACAACACCCCCCTGTCAATGTCACGCAGGCGTCAAAAGATGCGTGTAGCCTCTTGTAGCACTTTGTCTAAACGCTATAATTTAATCACTAGATGAAGTATCGCTTTCTTCTCGTTCCTCCTTTTCCTCATCGTCTCCCTCTTTCTTGACAATCTCCCAAGGCATTACGGGGAGAGGCTCCACGAATGAGTCATCTGCCTTCAGTTTGTATAGGAAACGAGGCGTGTAGTGGGTCGGAACGGGCCAAACTTCCTCTGCAAGTAGAAACAGAAAACGAGCATGTTCAGATGCATAGTTAGCCTATAATGTTCCTACTGTTGGGACACAGGCCTCCTCTCGGTGAGAGGGAGTGGTCCGTAATCCACCCTGCGGGCCCAGTGCGGGTTGGTAGATGTCATATTTCTTCGAATTTTTGGCTCTAGGACATGCTGGTTTTCTCACGATGTTTTCCTTCATCGTTTTGAGAGCAGTGGCGATGAAATAATTTACATAAAGTAAAGCACCGGTCTGGGTTCGAATTCGAACCTATGACCTACCAGTCGTACGTCGTGGCTGTTACCACAGGGCCACCGCTGCTCCATTCGTTACAACAGTGCCCTAATAACAATAGTTAATACAAATCTGAATATTTTTGAAGATCGAATATTAGGTAGGTAACCTATATACTTATTATAACTTATAATTAAATTGCCTTCACCTAAGTTTGTTTTGCAAGTATTTACAATATTTGTAAAAAAAAATGCGAATTAGTGTAAGATGACTCACCGAAATAGAATATATGGTCATCAACACGTCTGTGCAAACCCGCAGTTTCTAGAAACGGTAGGATGTACTTAGATTGTAGCAAAAAGTCGATCAGGGCAACCTCGGGTAACGCTTCCATTTTGGGGTCCGTCGCCCTCAACCCATCGAAAGCAAACTGCAAACGTTTCAAAAAAATTAAGAATTAACCGGTCAAACGACGCGCGTCGCCGATCGGCGACGAAACAATAGAAAATCAATTGTGTCTCATTAGCGGAGCTTTACAGATTAAGATAATCACCCTGTGCCAGCGGCATCTACATCGCCACGAGCGAACTACGCATCACACTGACGTCACGCAAAATTCTGCACCGCACAAGCAGAGTTTACCGCGCGACTAGATCGTCATGTATTTGCCCACATGCCCACCAGACACAACACCCGCCTGGACCCTCTGAGCAGGCGGGTGTTCCTCCCTATTCTATGAAGGATGAGTGAACTTTACACCCTGTTCCTCATACCTCTACAACCCTATCTATTGTAGGTGCCTACATAACGTCGCCGCAGTAAAAACCTCGTGATTGCAATAAACGTTATTTTTGCAGGGGAAGATAAAAACTAACTGTAAAATGGCCGTCATTGACGTTATCAGAAGTTCATTATCATTCAATGCATTCATTCATATCATTAGAAGCATCTTCGAGTTGTACACGTTTTTTTGTAAATATGCATTAAGTAGGTACGAGGTTCCAATAAATTAAAATAAAAATCATTGAATTTTCTGGTTTTCATTACACGTCGACTATGGGTTTGATATTGAACTTAGATCACAGGTACAACCAAAAAATTAAAGATACGTAGGGGAGGGTTATTTAATACTAGCTTCTGCCCGCGGCTTCATCCTCGTTGATGTCGGAAATTATCCCACGGGAACCTACTACCGTGGCAAAAAGCCTATTTTGCTCCTTATAACTTCAACTGTCTGTCAGTGAAAGTCCCGTCAAAATCGGTCCAGCCGTTTCGGAGAATAGCCGGAACAAACAGACAAAGAGACAAAATTTTTAAAAAGAAATTGTTAGAAGTAGGTACCGTATATATTATAAGTTGTTATAAAAATCTGCCACGGCTTCAATGGGAGACAGCATTTTGTATAGGTACATATATAGATTACAGTAGTGAAGAAATTTTGTACCCCGGAATAGTTAAATCAATTTGAGAAAATAAAGTAATTAAATAAACATTTACTCTATTCTGCATAACGCGGTTCACAAACTAGGCACCTAAGTACGCGCGATGTGTCGCTTCGTCACATTTTGCGAAATGAAATGACGCGACGATGCGGCAACAGCTAATTACTATGGGACGGTTTCATGCAACTAACTCAATTCATACGCACATTTTCTTGTATGAAAAAATTTTTGACATAAGATCAACAATGTATCTTTACTATTGTACTCTATATACAAAATACTGTCTCCCATTGAAGCCGTGGCAGATATTTTTATAACACCTTATATATACTTTCATACGCATTTAGTAAAAAGCTGTTATTTTTACATTACAAACAGAATTTTTTATTTTATTTAAGTATTTGTAGATATGTATGCATGTATAGAAGACTAGCAGCGCCCCGCGGTTTCACCCGCATAAGTTTCAATTCCGTGTAAGTATCGGGTTAAAAAGAATCCTATGTGTTATTAAGTCCGCCTCTGTACATTTGTGTGCTTGAAGTATTAAATAAATAAATAATAAATAATTCTGGTTATAATAAACTATCTGTGTGCCAAATTCAATCCAATCCATCCATCCATCCATCCTCACAAACTTTTGCGTTTATAATATTAGTAGGATTTCTCTATGTATGTATAGCAGATTTCTCGGTTTGTTTTCCTCATCATCATCATTTCAGCCGAAAGACGTCCACTGCTGGACATAGGCCTCCTCAGGCCTCCTTGTTTTCCTATGGGTCTATAATTATATAACACTACCTACAGTGTTCTTTCTCTCGCATAAGTCAGAAACTTACATTTTCATCAGCTCGCGCCAATTCAACAACTTTCATCATCTTATTAAGGAAGATCCGAAGTTGCTCCATGTGTTCTTCCAGTGGTCCGAACAAGTCCAACTTGCCGACAAGCGACGGAGGCCTGGCTGTTATCGCACGCCAATTATTGAACTGGCGCTGAACAAGAAAAAATATATTAAGAATAGCTATACCTAAGACGTAGATGGCAATAAAAATTTACCTAGTTTAAAAAAGCTATGAAACTCGCTTTAATTTTTATTGTACCTAATAATTGTTAATACAAATCTAATAAGCCCAAGGTCGCTAGGTTTAGGTAAGGGTTCCGTAACCCACCTTCCAGTTCCATCATCAATCCAGCAGGGTAATTGCGTAACACACACTAAGAATGGCTTTCATTTTGACAGTTCAACAACATTCATTGAGTTATTTACGTTGTTGAGCAGACACATTTTTCGAACATATGAAGCAATGGATTAGCAATATCCTTCAAAATGATTCAGATGATTGATAGGGTGTTACCATAGATATATGAAAGTTTCTGTTTTTTACATTTCTATGGGTGTTACGCAATCATGGTGCTGCTCGATGGGACCATACCTAATTGTTTTTTATTGTCATCCGAATTACATACCTACATTTGCAAAGTTCGGATGAAACTTTCTTACAACATGCATTTATGTCTTCGTTCAATAATAGCACTACACTAATAATAGTGCTATAGGTAATTGATCGAAGATTTATGTATTAAAATTCAAGCGTTTTAGATCATTGATGAATATGCGCTATTTCGAATTGACCAGATAAGATGTAGGTAAATCGCATAGATCTTGGGACCGTAACCGTTACGAACGAATCTGATGGTTTTACCTTCAGATTGACCATGCCTTAAGGAAAAGTTAAACAATTAGGCGTTTTATTAGTGCAGTGGCAGGTTATACATTTAAAGAGCCATCACAGGTCTCTATCACCCAGCGGATTCCCGCGATCTACAACAGATTGTAGGTACATTTTATGGAGGTCCCTTCCGGTACGCGGCCGCTCTCGCCACTCCGTAAATTTTCGGCCCTCTTGTCCACTTGGACATTCGTTGGGCTATGCTGGTTACCCTTGTTCTCCAGCGAATCATCGGCAAATTCAGCCATAAAATCACTAAATAGGTAAAGTACAAAAAGGGATATCGATGCATATCCCTAATCACATAGTCTATCACATATTCAATCTAATCATATAGGTAGGTACTACCTACTAGATATATAGGAATGTTTACCGTGCAAATGGAATGATATGTCATCACATATTTCAAGCGCCTAAACATTTTCCTCTCTGGTTTTGGTCCCGCATTCTCGGTCGTTAGGACAGTCGAGGTCTGCCCTTCGACCGCCTCCTCCATAGCTTCTTGGTCCAATTTATCCATTTCAACAATCCATTCTTGTTCGCGTCTCAATAAAAACCTCAACTGTCTGTGGACAGTGTCCTCGGAGCCCTAAAAGTTTTGTAAAGAGAAAAATTACCACTTATATGAAGATTACATAAGCAGGTACGGTCATTACGAAAGTCTATTAACATTTCAGTCTTGTAAGTACCTACACTAACTACCTAGTCTCGTGAATTATGTGTGAACACTTCCGTGGCTTCGCCTAACAAAATTGACTTTGATTCGAGTCGACCCTTAACTTACTATAAGTAGGTACATAGGTAGGTATAATAATAACAGTCCTCCAGACCAAATTTCGGCCATAGCAGCCAATCTCAACGGAGCCTAGGTATCTACGCGGGAGACATTATAGTGCACAACTGTGTGCGCACAGACACAGGTGCAATCGCTCTTCCCTGACTCTCATAATCCGATGGAACGGCAATCCGTTTCGACTGGATTGAAATCAGGCGCAGGACCGACAGCTCAACATGCTTTCCGAGGCACGGGGGTATCACACCGCCATCATCCAACTGCTACTAAGAAATTCCTAATGAAGCATTCCAAAAATACTGCCCGACCTGGAAATCGAACCCTGGACCCCCCACGCTCAGCAATCGCGCTTGCGACCGAGGCCAACAGGCAGTGCCGGATTAACCCCTAAGCAAATCAAGCAATTGCTTAGGGCATCACGTCTCGGGGGCACCAAAAATCATTCAAGCTGTCAAGAGCCTGAATGTTTTACTTACTAGTCTTACTAACTTAACGTACTTGAGCTACGGAGACCCCGATGGGCACATAAAAAAAACATTGAGGCAGTCGTGGGGTCTACCGACGACAGACGTGAAAACTTAAAATTACGAGTATGAAATAACAGTGTTATTTTTTAATTTTAAATTAATTTTTGTATCAAATATTTTAATTTCACAATTTGTAAATTAAAATTATTAACATTAGTCTGGTTTTCACATTTATCGGCACTCCGAACAACAACAAGGTGCAACACGACATAAGTACTCATAGCTACAGAATATACTGTTAACATTAGAATGTCGGTGACGTGAATCCATAAGATTTTCCCCTACCAAAATCAGTCAATGCTACTATTTCTGTTTGAAAATGTAAAACAAAACCAAAGGTACCGAGGCGGTTTGTTAAAATTTTCGAGTTGGTTTCCTCGCTCTGCTCACCCTACATAAAGCACTGTTAATACCAACTATTTATCAAAAAATGCTGCTACCAATTTGGCAGCATTATCTATACTTATAATAAATCTGTAGAGAGGTCAATTCTGTACATGAAATATATTTTCAAAATTACTATCAGGGGGTGATTAGTGATCGATACTGATGCCAAAAATGCAATCAGTAAAATTTTTGTCTGTCTGTCTGTCTGTCTGTCTGTATGTTCCTTATAGAAACAAAAACTACTCGACGGATTTTAACGAAACTTGGTACAATTATTCTTCATACTCCTGGGCAGGTTATAGTATACTTTTCATCACGCTACAATCAATAGGAGTAGAGTAGTGAAGGGAAATGTTGGGAAAACGGGAGAAGTTACTCCATTTTTTAACCGACTTTAAAAAAGGAGGTTCTGTATTCGACCCGTATGTATGTATGTATGTATGTTTGTATGTCCGCGATTATCTCAAAAACTACTGAACCGATTTTGATAATTCTTTCATTAGTGTGATCTACATACTTTCAGGAAGGTTTTAGTATATAATACATTAGGTAATTATTCTTATGTACGAAGTTATATGCATAAATGTACTGCATCTCCGGCATTTCTATGCGAATTTTGATGATTCTTCGAGTTGTGTCTTCAATGCACTAGTGTTAATTGAATGTATGTGGGGTAGGTACAACTAAAAAGTGAAAAATAAAAACTTTTTTACAAAAAAAACAACCGACTTCAAAAAAAAACACTACAAAGTGAAAAATAACTTTAATTTCGGAAGTCGGTGTCAAAAAACGAAAATGCGGAACCAAAGACACCGACTTCCGAAATTAAAGTTATTTTTCACTTTGTAGTGTTTTTTTTTTGAAGTCGGTTGTTTTTTTTTGTAAAAAAGTTTTTTTAAGCTTCCGTCGCGTGTGCAGCCTTAATGGTTAAAGTTACATAGAAATCATGTATGACGGAAATATTCTACATAAAATTGTCTAAAAAAAAATATCCCGCAACAGCATATGTCTATCTTTTATGGTTGACTCAGAATAACACGTGTAACTCCTGATAGCTTAGCAGTTCGGAGCATTCTGATTATATTTGTTTACTCTTACGTTTATAATACTCTCACTCATCCCTAATTTAAAAAAGTTAACATTATTACCTATTCAATAAAAAAAGAATCATAGAAATCGGTATAGAAACACCAAACTTATACATGAAATAAGTCATCGCGCCGTCGCACGTCTGAATCACAGTATAAGAATCATAGACTGTGTCTGAATCATGCTATGAGGATTATTTTTGTGTAACGGTTGCCGCGCTCGACACGGGTCGCGACTCGCGACGCGCGGCGGCGGTAGGGTATACAAAGGCGGCAATATTTGGCTGTTGGTGCGTTCAGAGCGTTCGACCTTATTGACAGACAATAATTGATATTGAGAAACCGTGCTTATCAGCGCAACTTTTAGTCTTTAAATAGTTTATTTGAATTTCTTTTGTTGTTATTTTGTAAAATAGGTATGAGTTGTTTTGGTAGTGTTTAAATATTCGTTCAAATTAAAAATTATTAAGCGTAGGTACTTTTAATAATTAAAGTAGTTATAAGTATTTATTTTTAAGTGAAGTAGGTATAGGTAGATAGTATTGCACAGGCGTTTCAGCTTTATTTTCATTTCTTTTTTGTTGTGTAGACAAAGAATAAGGAAGGATTTTTTGAAATTCAACTCCTAAGGGAGTTAAATAGGGGATGAAAGTTTGTATGAAAGTCCGTCAGTTTTAAAGTTAGGATCATCAAATTTTGTGTTTAGGCTGACGACTAAAAATTAATTTATACGTGTCTCAGCGTTTTTGATAATTCTACCCCCAAAGGGTTAAAAGGGGGGATGAAGTTGTGTATGAAAGTCCGTCAGTTTAAAAGTTAGGATCTTTAAATTTTGTATTTAGGCTAACGATTGAAAATTAATTTATACGTGTCTCAGCGTTTTTGATAATTTCTCCCCCAAAAGGGGGATGAACGACCTGACTGAAATATCAACGCACAGTCTAAATCGCTGGTCCTTCCTAGGGACATGAATTTTGGAGGGTGTGTTCTTTGTGAAGAATTGGTATCGAATAAGAAGGGGTTTTTGGAAATTAAACCTTTAAGGGGGTGAAAAGGGGGGATTTTGTTGGTATGAAAAATCTTATTTCTTGAGTTAATAACCTTGAAACTTGGCACGAATACTTATCTAAGTAAATTATGAAGTTTGGAATTTTTCTCTTTTTTTTAAATACCCCCTAAAGAGGTATTGGGGGGTGTCAAAATTTGTATGGAAGAATTTTAACGCCCTGTCCGATTAACTTGAAACTCAGTATTTATACTAAGGACTAAAAATAATTAATAACATGTATCAGGGTTTTTCGAAAATCTACCCCTAACTGTGTGAAAAGAGGTAGTTAATTTTAAAGGGGAGGATTTGACCGTGTGGCTTGATTAGCTCGAAAATTGGTATAAATAAACTGAGTCAAGTTATAAAATTCCACCCCTGTGGGGGTGAAAAGCGGGGATACAGTTTATTTGAAAAATCTGATTCCTTTGTTCTATAAACTTAAAAATTGGCCCGAATACTTATTTATCTAAATCTAATTATAAAGATCATACCAACATACATTTTCGAAACTTTTAGAGGAAAGTACGAATTTCACGCGGACGAAGTTGCGGGCAGAAGCTAGTTAGGTAATAAGTACCCACCTACCCTCATGTAAAAGCTGCGTCTCTGAATAGCATAGTTAAATAATGTGAAGCTGGAGATGTATACTTATGAACATTAACATAACATCACACCTTTTATCCCCGAAGAATTAGGCAGATATGTACTACGTATAAGTAGTAGTTACACCCATATTGCGCCAGTTATCTTCAAGTCCCATGTCGTAGGGGACGAGCCTACTGCCACCAACCGGGCATAAGATCCAGACTCCAGACTGCTTGCTTGAGAAATCTCTGATGGAAAAACCTAATAAAACTTTACCCGACGGAATTGAACCAGGACCTCATAGTCAGCAGTAACGCTTGCGACCACTAGTCCAACGAGGAGATGGCCGTACCACCCTAAAAATATTCCTCGGCACCCATGGGGACCTCCCCCCCCCCCCCCCCCCCAAATCTTGGGCTGCGACCGCGCCTGCCATAAACAGCACCGAAAAAATATTTGCTAGTACATAAAAGGCAAGGCTGTTCGTCAGCAAGATATTAAGTACAGTCACGTCTAAAAGTATGTATACACTTGGCAATTTTCAATTGCGATTTTTTCGTGAAATAACGAATGCAACGTTGAAATACGACACTTACCTAACATAAACCTATGGGTTCGAAAATACTATTTTCGTAATAACATAAAATTTCATTCGAAAATAAAGGAGAAAATCGCCTTTGAATAAAGCCAAGTGTATACATACTTTTAGACGTGACTGTACAAGACCCAAAAGTCACTCTTGAGACGTGCGCTAATCTTAACAAATAGCTCGTCATTTTTTTTTTAATTCTGGTGGTCAGTGGATAGGGGAGCCCACAGGCGTGGATTGCTTAGGGCATCAAGTAGTCTTAATCCGGCACTGCCAACAGGGTAGTTAAAACTTATTATAGGTACTTAAGTAAGTACTAACCTCAAGTATGTGAACAAAATAACTGTCATATACAAGCAGTAGACCATGCACATGAATTTCACAATAAGAAGAATTCACGATCGAGATGGTTTTGGAGAAGTGCTCTATAATTTCTTCTTTAGGCAACGTGTGTTCGCCAATGTATATCATACGGATGGCATAGGCTTTCTGAAAATAATTGCTTCCTTCATATAAGCAATGAGAATCATTAAAAGTTAATTACCTATGTAAATACATTTCATAAGTTTCACACTAAGTATAAGAGAAATGACGCCTCACCAAGCCAAGTTTATCAAAATTCGCCTCCACTACATCCAAAACGGTCCTTGTGTTAAGTTCAGGCAAGGGCAAAACCTTGACAGGCGCTGGGGGTCGTTTTTTCGGTACTTGATACACCATGATTAAATTGATTTATTAATAATTCACGATTTTTTAGATTCCTTGGGTTTTTGCAGTATCCTGCTCTTCTTAGTCTGTGGCAGTATCCAAGACGCTGTTTAATGTCAACCTGTATCCATGGGAACGGGAGGTATGCGGACTCTTTGTCGGCAAAAGAAGTTGGAACATAAAACACCTCGATGGTCCATAGACAGCAATAATAACTGATGAGCAACAAAACATGTGACAAAACTTTAAGGATTATCCTAATTACTACCTACCTTGCAGAATGGAACTACAAAATCCTTTCTGCTACAGGCCGACCCAACTAGCAAAACAGTCGAATAATGAATGAGTTATTCGGCTACAGATCGAATAATTGTTGAGTAGTAGCTACGTAGTAAACACAATGTAGTAAAAAAGCGTTTATTACGACTTTTTAGCATTTTTCGCTTTTAAGTGCTTTAACCGTGTCGTAAACGTTTACTCGGTATTCTTATAGTGATAACTTATCACTATACTTACTTATCACTAAATGGTATGCTTATCACTGATAAGCATACCATTTTTTTATTTATTTAGGTTAGTCTACAATTGTTTACATTTTACATTTCATTTAAAAATACACGATATACATTTATAAGTGCAACAATCACTTACAGGCTAACACCACATGCACTATTTTATTTAAATATACATTTTTTTTTAAATTCATTCATTTCTGGTTTATACAACATGTGAGTGCAGAAATAGCGCTAGTATTAGAGTTGTCGATTCCCAAGTTTCATGTTTAAGAAGCTAGGTACTATATGGCTGCACTCGTCACTAATATATTAGAGCAAATTCGCCGAATAAAAGCAATTCAATTTTGAAGCAGATATCTTCAACCGATTGAGCTGAAATTTTGCGAAAGCAAAAAGAAAAAAAATGCTAAAATGTCGTAATAAACGCTTTATTACACTACATTGTGTTTACTACGTAGCTACTAGGTAAGTATTCAATATTTATTCGATCTGTAGCCGAATAACTCATTCAGTATTCGACTCTTTTGCTAGTTGGGCAGCTTTTAACAGATAAATCTTTGCAACTGCGGGTCACTATGAACCCACTTGTAACATGTTCGCCAACAAAACTTCTAACATGCGAAAAATACGAGTACCTACCTAGCAAAATGTAACGTCTCAAAGCTAGCTATCCATTCAAAACTCTCATCGTAAACCACGTTTTGTTGAACATGTCCTATTTACGATGTCGACGCCATACCTACTCTTTGCAACTTTGTTGCAAAAGTTCGTATGAACCTCAACTCACCATGTTTGAATTGATCCGCTAGCTGTTGGTTTCATCAAAAGCTGTGTCCCCACTTGTGACAAACACTGTCCCGACCACAGATAAGATAGACCTAGACAACGCAAGTATCACGATCTGTATGAAAACCAAGTGACCAAGCACATGCCATTTTTTGACTAGGTACCTACTATGACGTCACACAATCAGTATTTAGTGATGGGAAAATCAAATCGATTCAAAGATGCCGCTGCGTACGGCACCCGTCTCGACCCACCCTCGGAGCCTAGCGCCAGCGCTCACGCTAACCAAGCCACAAAACTGAGCGCGAAAGTGACGGCTTACGATTTTTGTACGTAAGCTGGTGCGATTTTTGGCTTGCGTTTTTGAATTTTTGATCTAGATATCAGATCTGTCTGTGGCCCCGAGTTTCCGAAAAAGTATCCAACATGACCTAGGTAGGCACAGGCGCGTTTCCCGCGGCGATTTTTTTTCGCGCACTTGATTTTCAACGCCCTGCTTAGTGCCAAGAGTTGAAAATCCAACAGTAAATTTTTTTTGACGCCCTGGAATGCGCTCTCTCTTAGATAAATAAATAAAATAAATAAATAAATAATATTCCACAACTATCACACAACGCCATCTAGTCCCAAGCTAAGCAGAGCTTGTGTTATGGGTACTAGACAACTGATAAACATACTTATATATTTCTAAATACATACATATTATATATAAATTACACCCAGACACAGAACAAATGATCGTGCTCATCACACAAACATTTGTCCTGGGTGGGAATCGAACCCACGACCTCCGGCATAGCAGTCAGGGTCACTAACCACTAGACCATCAGGCCTGTCAAAAGATACTCAAAGCTCGCCTCAACACGGAGGGTAGAAAATCCAGTGCTCAATAAAATCCCGCCCCGATATTCTTACGTCCCACAGTGTTTTATGAAGACCATTTTTCGGACATTGCTTTTTTTTGTAAAAATCTGATAGTTTAAGTTATTTAAAAGCAATATTTGAATCCCCATTTCACTAGCATGTTTAGTTTTTAAGATTGAATTTTTTGAAAATAGTCTTTTTTTCATCCGGGTATTTAGAAAAAAAATAATTTCTCTGAAACTAAATATGATACGCAATTATGACCTTAGAAACATTGACGGCGTTTTTTATGCTGCATATTTTAGAGTACAAACAGTGGCGTAGCGTGTCTTGGCGGGGCCCCGTATAGAAATTTGCTTGGGGGCCCTTAGGAAGGGTAACGATTAAAAGAAATATGTATTCATCATAATTATCTATCCGTCAGTTTTTCCAAAATTTTTACAAACAATTCAAATTAAATATACAGGGTGTTACGGAAAGGGTATATCAATACAAACGGGTTGAAGAGTGTATCTGGTCTAGAATCTCAGTACAAAATTTCAGATCAAAAGCAGTAACTTTGAAAATGCTTAATATTTTTTTTAATTTCGATAGTTTATTAAGTTGAAATCATAACAAACGTGTCACCGCACTACGAGGGTCATTATCCATTATCTGTAGTGTATCTGTGCGCCTAGTACACGCACATCACGCCGCCGCTCGCCAATGCAGCGCCGTAATGTCGAAATAAAAAAATATTAAGCATTTTCAAAGTTAATGCTTTTGAGCTGTTGTACAGAGATTCTAGACCAGATACACTCTTCAACCCGTTTGTATTGATATACCCTTTCCGTAACACCCTGTATACTCTCCTTGCCTTTTTTTGTCGGCAAAATGATTTATTAAATCATTTATAGCTGATTTGCTGTTTTTGACTTTTGTCATTTGTGAAATAAAAAAAAATTGGGAAGTTTTTATAAATTTTTGCTTACGCACGTTGGGGGCCCTCGTGGCCCGGGGGCCCTCGTGGCCCGGGGGCCCCGTATAATTGATACGGCAGATACGGCGGTAGCTACGCCCCTGAGTACAAATAAACTTAGGAACTTCGATAGATCCAGACGTATACGAAGTTTTCAGTTTTTAGTTTTTAATTTTTTTCTCGGTAATTCCGTCGTTTTTGGAAAAGTTAACTTCTAGATTCCACGCAATTAGGATGTGCTATTTTTGTGGTATGTAGAGAAGATAAAGGGCATAATTTCAGTATAAGTAACTTTTCCAAAAACGACGGAATTACCGAGAAAAAAACTAAAAACTGAAAACCTCGTATAAGTCTGGATCTATTGAAGTTCCTAAGTTTATTTGTACTCTAAAATATGCAGCATAAAAAACGCCGTCGATGTTTCTATGGTCATAATTGCGTATCATATTTAGTTTCAGAGAAATGATTTTTTTTCTAAATACCCGGATGAAAAAAAGACGATTTTCAAAAAATTCAATCTCAAAAACTAAACATGCTAGTGAAATGGGGATTCAAAATATTGCTTTTAAATAACTTAAACTATCAGATTTTTACATAAAAAAGCAATGTCCGAAAAATGGTCTTCATAAAACACTGTGCATCCGTGCGAACGTGGGCTTACCTAACGCGGACAGGGATTTTTGCATTTCACTCAACGAACCTGCGAACTAGTCTAAACAAAGCGGCGACAGTTCGAGATACAGATGATCATACTTTTCATATCATGCTTATAGCACAGTCGTCATGCAGCGTTAACCGAGGAAAATTATTTTTATCGTGTGCTACCTAGTATCGCTAGAGCATCGTATTTAGGTATGTACCTACTACGATAAAACGGAAACGTACTACCTACCGGGCTACCGACATAAAAAAATATCCTATATCCATAGTCATGGTCTATCTGTTTTCATCCAAATCCATTCAGCCGTTAAGGCTTGACCAGGTAACAGACAGAAGGCGACGAAGGGACAGTCAAACTTTGACATTTATAATATTGGATATGGATGATACCCAAGATAATAATAATAAAAGGCAAAAATCGGTATAACATAAAATTATATTGCACTACATGCTATAACACAGGTTACAATAATATACAGTACCTTAACTAACCACAAAATCAATTTGTACTAATAATCATCGTCATATCGGTTACTCTTAAAACTTCTCGATCTATCAAATCGATTGAACCTCCGATTTGAGTTGGATTGGTATTGATTTTGATTGTACTGGTAGTTATTCTGTCTTGGTTTCCATTTTGTCTGCCTTTCTTTTGCTTTTGACATGTTGTGAGAACGAGCAAGATTTTCTAACTCAGCTGGTATTTCCTGTAAAACCGCAATAAATGTAAGTATTAATGACAATACCACGATTTTCCTAAGGTCTTGCAGAAGTGGGGGCAGTTCTCTCTAGGAGCAGGTTCATGACAAAACTGGGGCCCAATATAAAGTAGATAGAAAAAAAAAAACAACCACCATTCATTTTATCACATAGGAGTACCTGTATTATTATCCTTCGTCCTTTCCAGAGCAGAAGAAATCCCCAAAAGAATCATGTGATTCTACTGAACTACGTAAGCGAGCAAGCATAAACAATGCAAAATTAGAAGAAAAACTATGCCACATTACCTGATTAGCTTCTTTGAGAACGTCAATTAAACTCCTTGCTTGCCTTCCATCATCCTCAGTGAGTATGGTGTGAGAGACTCCTTTGTTCGCTTGGCGCCCGGTGCGCCCTATTCTGTGGATGTAGTCTTCGGAAGTATTCGGGAAATCGTAGTTGATCACGTGTGTCACGCCATCCACATCTATAAAAGAGTGTTAAGTTTCTACATGAAAAAAATTACAACTTTTTTTTTCGTTAGCCTACATATTGCAGAAAAAACAGCCAGGCTGAAGTGGGATTGGGCCGGGTACGTCTCACCAATGCACCCGGAGAGATAGGCAAAGATCATCACTCACTGGACGCCTGAGGGAGGACATCGCCGCCGAGGTAGACCACGGTGCAGATGGTGTGGTGATCTTTGCAGGGCCAAAGGCCCGAGATCGCACAATAGATTTATTTAGGGAATATTTAAAAGTAAAGTTGGAAAGTTTCCTATTGTAAAGTTTCTATATTTGTCTGTAATTTATATGGTGTACATAATAAAGAGTATTCTATTTATGAATAAGGAAAAATACATAGGTAGTAAATAACTTTCATGTGAAATTGAATACTCACCAAGTCCTCGAGCAGCCACATCAGTAGCAACCAAAATATTTGTAGCACCAGTTTTGAACTTATTGATAATTTTGTCTCTCTGGAATTGTGTTTTGTCTCCATGGATTCCATCAGCTGGCCAACCATTTCTCCTGAGTGTTAGTGCAAGAGTATCCACAAATCTCTTAGTATTTGAGAATATTAACATTTTGCCAAATCCTTCACCTGATATCTGATGCATTAAAGATTTAAACCTGTAAAGTCAAGAAGTGTTATGAGTAATTTCAGATCCCAAAGGAAACAATCACAAAATGAAACTTGAAATGCTTACAAATCCATTTTCTGGTCCATATCACAAATATGGACATGTTGCTTTATGTTATGGTTTGCAGACAATTCTGTTGATCCCACATTAACTTGCACAAACTCTCCCAGGTAGTCCTTAGCTAAATGTCTAACTTCTTTAGGCCATGTAGCAGAAAACATTAAGATTTGCCTCTCAAGGGGGACCCCTTCTAGGGCTTGCCGAATTTGAGGTTCAAAGCCCATGTCTAACATTCTATCAGCTTCGTCTAACACAACATAGGTGGATCGACTCAGTGATACAGTTTTGCTGACAATAAAGTCATTCAATCTGCCTGGAGTAGCAATAAGAATATCAACCCCTTGTCTTAGTTTTTCAGCCTGAACTGCACGGTTTGCTCCTCCATATACACAGACACAACGGAGGCCCAGTGATTTTTCAAAGTCTTTTGCCACATTCTCTATTTGTCGAGCTAGTTCTCTAGTTGGTGCAAGTACAAGTACAATGGGACCCAGTCCTCTCTTTGCCTTCTTCTCCTTGATGTGAACTACAGCAGGTAACAAATATGCCAATGTTTTGCCAGTACCTGTTTGTGCAATTCCTACAAAATTTTGTCCACTCATAGCGATAGGCCATCCTTGTGACTGTATAATTGTCGGTTTCTCAAAACCCTGGCTTTTTAAAAACGATTTTACATAATCAGGAAATTCACTTTTCTCTATTTCTAGGTAAGGATTTGGTATGTCTTCTCCAATAACTGTGATATTATGTTCATTGCGATAATCATCTATGTCATTCTGCTGTGCAGTTTTTGTTGTATAAAAACGTTGAGCATTTTGTGTTTTATACTTGAATTGTCGTAAAATGTGTTCATGGTTAACAGTTGAATAAGGTATACAGACAGTTTTTATTAAATTTACTGAAGATAAATCTGCAGTATACTGTTTGGAGCCATGTGATAATCTGGAAAAAGCATTTAATAATATTATAATTCGGATTATGAAAAATGAATTAATACTTATCACATGAGCATGGGATAGTGATACATAAATATAATTATATTGGCACTGAAGTATGATAGTTTGGACTTACAATTTACGTAAACTTCTGTGATTCAGGAGTCTCGTTAATATATTCAAAGCCATGCTTAAATTTGTGCACACGTTTCAATATATTTATCTCTCAAAGACGACACTCAAACTATCGATTATTGAACTAATGCAGAGTAGTCTTTCCTCGTCGTTTGCTGAGAAAATTTAAGGTTAGAATCGATCTCAAAACACTAAAAATCACAATGTCGAGTGCTGTTTTAGCAGAATATTAACCCTTTAATACTATGAATTGTTTGAATTTCACTGGATTAATGGAACCATGTAACAATAATGAATTATTTAATATAATAGCTGAAGAATCGCAACTTCACAAGCATGCAAAAGACATTTTTATCATCAATGAATGAATAACTTTGACAGTGATGCTGATGAGTGACGTTTGACAGTTTTTTTTTTTTTTTTGCTATTTAGCCATGTCGACTATTCTGCCAGAGTCACGTTTATACTGCAGCGCAGAGAGGCGAGCGAGACGTTGTCTTTTCATTTTGTGGTAGATATGCAAGTCGATGAAAAGACGAGGTCAAGAGTCAGGACAACATAAATATTCTAAATTACAATCTGGTTGTCATTTATTTGTATAGATATTTACATAACATAGGTAAGCTAACATATAAACTATAAATATGTACAATTATATGAAAAAATACACAAAATAATTATAGGGCATCAAAGAATTCGTCCGCATCGCTGTCAATAGGAACAGTGCCCAAAAGGCTGGTAGCATTACCACGTTGTATGGCAATGCTAATTCTTTGGCCAAGAAGTAGGCCAGTCCTCTGGTCACGTGAAGAGTCGATTAACCGCTTGGCGATATCTCGAAAAACCAAGTGGGCACTCGGACCCCATGGCCCTAGTGTTTCAATCCCAAACGGCTCGAACATATAACTCCCAATCAGGTTGCAATATTTTCGCCGTTTGAGGTTTTCTGCACCTGCAGCAGCCGCCCCAGCACAGCCCACCGTGCTAGGAAGATGGGATGGCGCAAGGGTGTCGACAGTACCGTCTTTACTATAAGGGCACAAGGGGCCCGTGCCCAGGGCCCTCTATCCCACGGGGCCCCGGAAGGCAGATATTACACCGCTTACCTAGATACAAAAGCGCATTTTTTTTTTGTAAAAACTCGCACAAAATAATTGTCCACAATCCTAAATTGAATTATTTATCGGAAACCTGCATAGCTATTCACAACCTTACGACAGGCTATCGTATCGAAAACGACACATTTCGATAACCCTATTTGACTTGCCCCCGACAGCAAATAGCTGTTGAAAGAATAGCGGGACCCATTTAAGTTTGAAACTATAATAATGGTATGGGCCCCGCCTGCTTCCAACTTTTATTTAATTTAAAATGGGCTTGTTTTTAGCTTTTCAGTTAGTGTTGGATCATTTAGCTCCCTTCAAAATGGTTGAGCTGAATGGTGCTAATACATGCGTCATGTTCGTGAACGGGCGCCGTCAGTAGGGGGACTGGTCATCTCTTTGCTGCCATGGCTTATTTTATTTTATTTAATATTTGAATTGTTGTTTTTTATCTTTTCATTATGGACGCTTTTAACGTTCTGCATCGTTCTCACATGTATAAATTTTAACATGAATGATGTAACCAAGACTTTGTACAGCTCAACACAACTTAGTTGTAGCATCGGCAAAATTCGTAAAACATCACATCCGAACTGAGTGCGCCTTCAAAATCACCAATCTGTATTACTGCTTTAGGAGAAAATTATCTTTATACAAACTGAATAACTTGTAAAGTCATAACACAAAACACATTCGTGAAATTGTTGCACTGATTTACATGAACTAGCTTGCAAAATAAATGATCACGTAAATAAAGTCTTTGTTTTTTAGATTCGATTTGAAGGATACAAGGCTAGAACGATGAATAACACAAATCAAACTTTTAGAGATGTTTATTGTCAAAACTTCACTTCATAATATATTATTTAAATAATTTGTATCATTTTATTATTACATATAATTATGTAGCATGATAAATAAACATATGGAAAAGGTTCTAGTCGTATATATACCAACGAATGGCAACGGCTTTGAACGAATATCTGGTGTACCTAGATATAAGTTGTTTATTGTTATTAGAATGGTTGTACACCTTCGACATCCATACTTATATCCCCAGTCTCAATAGCTCCATTGTAGTCGTTAAACGATTCGTCGCTGTCTGATGATGAGTCATTTAAATTTATGATAAATTGATCAAAATATTCGTCTGTTCTATGCTCGTGTCGCATATGCTCTTTTTCGCAGTTTATCGCGTGATCGACTACTTTTTCCCATTCGGATACGCCAATAGATTCGAATTTCTCCATTAATAGTTCTTTGACTTTCGTTAGATTCATCGAGACCTTTTTAGAACTAACGTAGCCTTTCCCTTGGGCCCAAATATTCTCGATTGGGTTAAAATCTGGATGATAAGGAGGTAACCGTAAAACAGAATGACCCATTGAGTTAAATATATCAATATAATATAGTAACATATATATCAATGGAATGACCATGTTCTGCCATTATTTGGTCAATTGAGTATTTAATGTGTTCTGCTTTGTGGCGTTTAATTATTTCATATAATTCTGGTTTCAGCAGATTTGACGGAAAGGGTATGTTCTTAGATGTAAGCCATGATTGCATGATTGCTTTTAGAGAGTTGGAATTCGGTGCATTGTCTATCTTTGTGTTATGGTAAGAAGCGTTATCTACGACCACAACAGTGCTAGGTCGTAGATTCGGAATGAGATGTTGTTTTAACCATTTTTCGTAATTTTCTTTATTAATCTCGTGGTGATAATCGCCAGTACTTTGAGAAGATTTATAAACTAAGAGAGCGCCGGGTACAAAACCTCTTGAGCTGCCAGGGTGGACAATAATTAATCTTTCACCTTTTGATATCGGTTTTTTTAAGCCTTTCATAGAACTATTCATCCAACTACTTTCCTTTGTATGTGTGGCGTGTATGTAAGTCTCGTCAGTATAAACTACACACATCAAAAGTGTCTAGGGATCAAGCATTTTTATGCGGATTTCTTGAGATTGAGATGTGGCTTTGTAATAAATTTATGATTTTATAAATTTACATGGATCCTTTTTGGTGCATTTCATAATTTGAATCAGGAACTGTGAATCAAATTCGAGTAAAAGATGAAAATCAGCTGTCAATATTTTCCCTATAAAAACATATAACGCATTGAAGACATTATTAGTGCTACTGTTTCCCTACTACTGATTAAAACCAACGTTATTATGGAGCGGCGACGTCATTTAAGCAGGGAAGAAATGCTCAGAGCCGTGGGAATGATAGAAGCTGGTTCCCGGCAACGTACTGTGGCTTTAGCTCTGAATACAAGTCAGAGTGTTATCAGTCGACTTTGGACACGTTACCGAAGCACTGGTACCGTGGCTGAGCGCCATGGAGGACGGTATCGCTGCACCACACGGAGACAAGACCGATACATTCAAATCTTAACTCGAAGAGCTCCAACAATAACCGCCATGATGTTAGCCGTGAGGCTTCATCACTCTTCAGGGAACTTAATTAGCGACCAAACAGTCAGAAACCGCTTGCATGAAGTGAACCTTCATTCCCGAAGACCGCTACGGGTACCACCTATAGCAATGCACAATCGTAGGATTCGATATCAATGGGCTCTTGAACACAGAAATTGGGCAGAAGAACAATGGCGTTTCGTGTGCTTTTCTGATGAGTCTCGTTTTGGTATGAGACCGGTTACAAGACGTATACGACACTGGAGAACCCCTGGACGCCAACAGCGATTAAAATCCTGCCAGGAAGTCCATCCTTATAGTGGTGGAACCATCATGGTATGGGCGGGTATTTGGATCGGCGGAAGAACTGAGTTGATTTGGATCAGAGGCAACCTCAACGCTCAAATTTATGCTGAGACGATTGTATCAGACGTCATCGTTCCTCTACAAGTGCAAATCGGTCCCTTATTTCAGTTAATGCATGATAATGCACGACCGCACACCGCAAGAGTTGTAAGACAGACTCTCGCCGCAGCTAACATCAATGTCCTGCCCTGGCCTGGGGGCCGATTCTACTAAACACTTTCTGTGACAATCGCAGCGAAACCGCAGCTGAAAGACGACTTTTGAACGTTTTCTCATTCTACTAATGAATAACGATCCTAAATAGGTTACGGTTCAGTCGAACGCAACGATCGATCGAGAAAACCGCAAGATCGTATTCTGCTAGCACAGTCGAATGCGAGCGTGACATTATTCAGCGTCACATTTGAGTGCCCCAGGTACTCCAAGTACGAAGCCTATGCCAAAAAAGGCACCGAATAAGGCTGATGATGAGGGTTTCGTGACGGTGCAAAGGAGGAAGCGCCGGTCGCGACCGAACAAGAACCGCTGCGGCAAAGCTCCTACGGATCCCGAAGTCAGCTTGCGTGCCGCAAAGCCGAACACACCGGTGTACATCTCCCGCCTACACTACACCACTAAGGCGGAGGACATCGTGGAGTACGTGCGCCAGAAGACGAGGTATACGCCGAGGGTGCAGTTACTGGAGTCGCACCGCAACGTCAACTTCAAGGCGTTCGTGGTGCGCGTACCAAATTGTTATCTGCCCGTCGTCATGGAAGAAGACTTCTGGCCACAGGACGTGGTGTTCCGTCGCTTCCGCGGACAAGTACCACAGAGCAGTACAAGAACTAGCTAGTGAACTAGTTTTATAATAAAAATATGTATGTTTAGGTTAAGGTATTTATCTATGGGCCTGCGTCGCCTGAAATAAATGAATAAATAAAAATAAAAATAAATTACCTCGCATTCTACTAATATTTTGACACCTGTTACGATCGCACCGGAACTGAAACGGGACAGCTCATCTGTCAAAATTCGCGGTTGATTATAAGTTGGTAAAGTGTAACTTTTGTTGTGTCGGTCTAGGACTTTTTGCCATTTTTTATCTTTAATAATGATGTTCTATATGAATTTCGTTGAACTTGCCCATGAGGTTGATACTGGAAGGGTAAGAAGAAGAAATTTATCGTCAAGAATCTACAATGATGCTTTTGACTTGACGGATCGGCAGTTAAAGAAAATGGAACGCACCAATCTGCAAGTTGTCACATAATTTAAGTTTTTTATTATACTTAGCCCATAAATACTTAGCTATTTCAAGTGTGATTTGGGTCGTGTGACTGAAACCCTCAAGTGGGTCGTAAATATTTCCATTGATATAATACAAAACAAAAATAACGGTGTATGATGCGATTTCTGTCTTGATAAATAAAAAAGTAATAATATAATGAAATAAATACTCACAGTAAATAAATCATTTTGATGAACTTGCAACAAAAGTTTTTGCTTCCCGCTGCACTGTTGTTTACATTGGATTATCTTTGACTTTGACATAACAAAAACGTTTCGTTTCATATCTTCGGCTTGCAAGAGAATTAAAACTAAACGTTTTTCTAAATTTTGTATTATTTAACCAGCTAAATTTCCATTATTGCATCAATAAAATATAAAGTAATAAAGTTTGAATAATTTGTTTTATTAAAAAATACTTTGGAGGCACCTCTATCCATTTAGTAACATTAATATTTTATACTGTGGTATCATTAAAACATACTAATCGTCATGCTGGTATCACAAGATAACGTTCCTAGCACGTTCTAGGTTCCCGCTCCTATTCAGTTGCGATTACGCTCCCGGTGAAACGTAGCAAATAGTAGAATGACTTTTTAGGTAACGACCGCTCGGTGATAGGAATTGTACCGCTGCGTTGTCGCGATAGGATAGGTAACTTTGCAAATTAGTAGAATCGGCCCCCTGCTCAGTCGCCAGACTTGAACCCGATTGAGCATGCATGGGATATGCTACAGAGAAGAGCTCTGCCGAATATGGAGGGTATCCAGTCGCAAGAAGACCTTTTTTTGTTGTTGCAACGAACATGGGCGGCCATTCCACAGCGTGATTTGGATGAACTCATTTTGAGTATGCCAAACCGATGTTCTTGTGTTGTTAGTGTTCGCGGTAGAAACACGGATTATTAATTGTTTAAGTTACCCAATAAAATTTTAAAGAAAACTGTTATTTCAGTCTTTTTTTCGAACTTTTGTGTTAGTGGTTCAAATGTCAAAAATCCCTTTATTAGGAAAATGGCAAATTTCTTTATTAATGCAAAGGTGACTTGGTTTATCGTTACTGTGACAAACGAAAACACTTTATTTAATGAATCCTTAAAGAAAATTTTAATTAATATCAATCAGGAGAAAAGTTATTGCAAAAATATATGTTGATCCCTAGACACTTTTGATGTGTGTATATCCCGACCTTCACTTCTAAACTTTTGTATCTGTCGAAGATACTTAATCCGCTGAAGTCTTACTTCATCTTTCTCGGCCAGTAAAGATCTATTATTTATTTTCCATTTTCTTGAATTTGAAACCCAGTTCATGCAATATTCTGCGCAAAGCTTCTCGACTGCCTATGAAGTTTATGTCTTCCTTTAATTTGTTTAACAATGATTTTATTGTTGGTAACCTTTTTTCAGTGACATGAAAGTCATACCTACATCTTTCTTCTAATGACATCATAATCAAAATTATCTAAATTTGCTCGATTTTCTTTCTTTTTTCTGGACTTTTGAGGCGAACTAAAAGTTGCACGAGTGGAACCACGATTTGAACTAGTCCAAGTCAAGGCATTGTCATGCTCCTTCAAAACAGCACTTATTGTTTCTACGTGACACAACAGTTGCCTTCGCAGTTCGCTCTTGAAGGTTTTGAAAGTGATCATTCCCAAAAACTATATTTTTAGACCCCGTGGACTCTCGACTCGAATCATAAATTGATAAACATTAAACATGACTTCACGAATTTGGCTATCATACGGCTTATCACGTTTCAACGAAGTCATAATGAAAAAAAAACACCAACAAAAAATATATTATTCACTTTCCCATTAAATTGTCACGAAGTGTACGGAATGATTCACTCACGTGCATTCTCAACGCTGTCTGGGGTCACATGAGTAGACAAACGGAACAGAGGCAAAGCTTCTTAAGAACGTGCAGAATTGTTACCTATTTTGGTAGGGTTGTCACAATAGGTTAAGACAAATTAAACAAAACATTTGTTAAATAGTTTTATTATTCAGTATGATTTACAAATTACTTACTCTAATAATTTTCTTTTTATAATTTTTGTTTTTAAAAAAATTAGTGTTTATTTATTATTTATTTATTTAATACTTCAAGCACATAAATGTACAGAGGCGGACTTAATGCCATTCTTTTAATGGTGTGGTAAATTCTGAATCTAACATATAGTTTTTTCGGCTCCGACGCAGAATGTCCACTTCGCAAAATGTCCACTTCACACACAATTCCTTCTTTTGGTTGTGAAAAATTTCAGGCAAAAGTACCCTGGTACAAAGAAATCTACTTTATTAGCATATGTTACAACTTTTTTTTATTTTAATAGTTATATTATTTGTGTATGCTTGTCTTTTTTAGAACTTAATTAAAGAATTTTCAAAAATACTTTTTTTTTATTTTTCATTCGCTGGTAGCGACCCCTAAATATTACTTTAAAAATAAAATAAAAATTACATATTAGTTTTTTGCGCCTTAGAACAGAATAAAAGGGTGACACGCATCATAATAATAAAAAAAAATTTTGCCCAATTAAGAAGCACCTTACTGTGCATACTGAAATCTATAATTTAAATAAAAAGTAATAGAAAATTTCAAAAAAGCAAAATTACTATCTGTAATTTTAATGTGATTGTTTTTAAGTATAATTAATACTTTAAAAGTTCAATTGAATTGATTATTTTAGCTGTTAATAAAAATTCTTTAATAAACATGTAGTTTTTTTTTTTAACTTGTGTACATGTCTGTACTAAATTTGTAACACTATCCTACACATTTTAGAAGGTAGCATAATGTTCTGCGTTTTCGCTTTTTCGTAACCACCTAAACTTGGTCGGGTTACCACGGTCATTCATTTCCTAATGACTTTAATCGTATTATCTCATTAATTATCCAATGTATTACGCTGAAATTTTACTGATATACAACTGAACTAAACAACTAATTATTGACATAACATTCAGTTCATATATCCATAAACAGGCTTATCAGTGGCCAAATAACACCGCGCGCATCATGACCGTGCTCGTGAATAACTGAATATCATCTTAACTTGTTAAATACTTACAGGATACTAATGAAACTTCACATACATTTGAAGGCAATTACAAGCTTCAAAATAACGTTTAAAATAAGTCTTTAAACCTGTTATTGAGAGTGCTGGGACCAATTGAAGTGTTTTTCTATTTATTGAAATAACCTTTAAGCTATGCGTTCAGGGTGCTGTTCGGGCTGCCGCGCCATTGCAGCGCTTCAGCAATGTTTGCGGTAAAAAGCGTGGATGGTTTTCATGCCATCATGCGGAAGCGCTGTGCGTCGCTTATGAAGCGCATGCGGGCCAGCTCGAACAGCCTTCTGAGCGTGTTCGTGGGCCGCTGGGACTCGCCGATGTGGCGGCACTGGATGCGACTGCACACTGCGGGCGGTCGCGTCCAGGGCCTGGCATAAATTGGCACTCCTGTGCGGTGCCACTTTGTGATTTTTATTTTTATTTCTTTCTGTGGTTTTTTGTATGTTTTTGTTTTTGTATGTACCTATGTACTAACAATAGTTATAAGATTTTTTGTGTTACTAACAGTATATGGGCTAATGCCTGAAATAAATGATTATTATTATTATTATGCATTATTTTGGTTTTTTTATTGCAGAACAAATTTAAACTAATCCCGAAGAAGTCATGTACAAAATAAAATATGATAAGAATCCGCTAAACCGTTTCAAAGATCTAGCAAAACCAAAAACGTTACCCCAGCAAAATCTCGAATAACTTCGCAACCGAAGAAAGAACAAATACAAAATAAGGCACAACATTTACTTCATATAGACAACTAATTTTATAGCTAGTATTTATTTAAATATTCCCATTAGAAAGAAAAAGGTCTGGCTGGGGTAACGTTACCCCAGCAGGATATGTTTTTGTGAAATAATTAAAAAACTATAAGCGCAACAAATTTGAAAATGTATGCAACAATTACAGAAGCCGCAAAACTAATTATCTATAAGATTCAAATGACCATTTTCGACAACATCTGGCTGGGGTAACGGACACTCCCCAGTGGTGACGATTGGAACTTTTTATTTCCCACTCGTTCCGTTATAGACCGAGAGTCAAAATGCAGTAATGGGGACTTCAATAACAGATTTCACGGATTGTTAAAATGTTTTAATTACGACTTTCTGACCAAGAGTGAACAACGTCTTTAATTAAAAATAATTTAAAAAGACTGAATCACAGCCTGTAATCAACGAATTCACAATAATTCTCTCAAAATTATGCATCACAGATAATCAACCTGATTGTTGTGCTCCATGGTATTTACTGTGAGAGTGACACTGGGTATATCAAAATAAAAAAAAAAACAAAATAGATTTTTGGCGCCTTCAAAAAAATTTTTTTTTTCTCAAAACCTATAGAGTGGGGTGTCAAAATAAAGGGTTTTAAAAGGTGATTAGTGATTACAAAAATATATACAACTTAAAAGGTTATTAAAAGTAATTCAAAGTGACAATTCGTAAAAAATACGTACCAACATGGTACAATTATAATATATACCATGCTGGTTGTTGTGCTCCATGATACCATGCGTACCAAGAACTAAATCGTCTGCGAAATCTTTCACATTTGTAAACTAAAAAGCTGGAAATAAAAAAAGTAATTAAAAAACCCGACTGCAACCTTATACTAAAACTCAAACTCAAAGCATTTATTTCAATTAAACCAATTACAGGCACTTTTGAATTGTCAAAGGGTCGGTCAGTCAGAAAGATGAAGCTAGTTGCCCATTCCAAAGCGTAGGTACCTATGGAGAAGAACGGGCAAGAAACTCCATGGACACTCTTTTAAATCAAAATAATATAGTTACAGTAGGACACATCTTATATGTAGCATCGTAAAAGTCCGTAAAACCGATAACTTCCGATTTATACATCCAATAGAAATCGCTCACTATCGCGCCATTCAACGCTATTCGCGCTATATATTCCCGCCTCAGTTCAACCCCAGCACATGATTAGACAAACGGAACAGATACAAAGCTTCAAACAACCGCGCGAATCGATTGCACTAGCATGCGGGGCATGTGTGCGTGACCACTGGCCGCTTGTCACGTACGCGGCGAGACTGGAAAAAACCGGTTTACGCTGGCACAGCTAGTTGACAATCTCAGGGTCAGTGCGACGCACGTTGTTTGTTTTGTTAGTTCCAAGTTTGAATATTTTAATGTAAAAACGTGGTATATTATTTTTAATAATGGTGGTTTATTGTACCTACTGTGTGTATGAATAATACTAGAAAAAATAAATGAAAAAGATGTAATCAAATATTTGATTACTTCTTTTTCAAGTAAGTACCTTTTTGATAAGAAGACACGGTGTGTTTTTACCTTTTTATTATTATTACAAGTTTTTACTATACATTTGTAGGTACGTGGATGGGTTGGTATGTAGTAGGTATGTGTGTTAAGTTTAAATATTGCAAGTAAGATTTGAACCACTTCCCGATGTCTGATTGAGCTGAAATTTTGTATACCTGCGTAACTTCGGTGATAATGCAATAATAAGATATAACCTGACGCTGCATCCAGGATTATCTCCTCACTAGGGAACTCTTCAACGGTTAGTAGCACGATCACGAAATTTTGTATGATAGATGAATTTTGATAATTCGACACGATATTTATCATGAACTGCTGCTGCAGCCAGCATTGTCTCCTTACGAGGGAACCCTTTAACGGTTAGTAGGATGGACTTGAAAGTGATCTTGAAATAAATATTGTCAATGTTGGCAACGAAATACTTAAACGTATTAAATATGCCATGTGAGTGTTTCCCGTTAGATTACTTGAAAAAACGGCTCCGACGCAGAATGTCCACTTCGCAAAATGTCCACTGGTCGCAAAATGTCCTTTTCTCAGAATGTCTCTTTCGCAAAATGTCTCTTTCGCAGAATGTCCACTTCGCAAAATGTCTCTTATGCAGAATGTCCACTTCGCAAAATGTCCCTTTCGCATATTGTCCCCTTTTCATTTCTGACTTACTTTAATCGTAATTCATTTTAGCAATTAGCTTTTCACACATCATGTTTGACGTGTGTTTATTTGTATCGATATGGGTAAGCAAAAAAAAAATAAAAAATAAAAAAATATAGTACAAATCACATTTATCATATCATTTATTTTTTTTTTTTGTTCATGAATTGCATATTTTATATCAGTTGACTCACATGTATGACGAGTTTTCCTTGTACTTTCTCCTTAGTTTTGTAATAATTGTTAACTTTAACTCATTTAAAACGGAACAGTACAGGGTTTATCTCCAACCCCCCACGACCTTCGCTCTCTATATTTAATTGTTAGCTGGCTGGCAACAATTTGTTTTTTTTAGTAAACTTATTTTGTTATTAATGTTACTTTACCAGTTAGTTAATAAACAGTGTTGAGATAGTTGTTGTTTCATATTACCATACCCAATAGTTTGTCACTACAGATAAAAAATCATAATTGTAACAACACACGTCAACCATGATGTGTGAAAAGCTAATTGCTAAAATGAATTACGATTAAAGTAAGTCAGAAACAAAAAGGGGACAATATGCGAAAGGGACATTTTGCGAAGTGGACATTCTGCGAAAGAGACATTTTGCGAAGTGGACATTCTGCGAAAGAGACATTTTGCGAAGTGGACATTCTGCGAAAGAGACATTTTGCGACCAGTGGACATTTTGCGAAGTGGACATTCTGCGTCGGAGCCGTCAATATGAGTCGTTTAGTGTGTGTTAGCTGGAGTGACGTCATCCCAGCTTCCTCATTCAATACCAGGCAAACCAGTGAGGTTAGGGTTTTGGAATATAGTCAGAAAAATAAGGCATAATAGCTGCACAAGGAAGGAAAAAACTGAACGATAATATTTAAAAAGTGTCGAAACTACGATAAAAAAACGTGTGTGTAAGCTGGAGTGACGTCACCCCAGCTGCTCATGTCGTATCTTCCAAACGAATTAAGATATGATTATGTATGATAGCTTAAAAATTAAGGCATAATAGCTGCCATTGGCAGCAAAATTTTCAAATCTCTGGTCAAAATACTCTATGAGTTATTAAACCGATAAGTATGTGTAAGCTGGAGTGACGGCACCCCAGCTGCTCATGTCATATCTTCCGAACGAAAGAAGATACGATTATGTATTATAGCTTAAAAATTAAGGCATAATAGCTGCCGTAGGCAGCAAAATTTTCAAATCTCTAGGCCTTGTAGTTTCCACGTAATAAGCAAAAAAACTGTTCCGCGCCAAAAACATCAATTATTGCTTCGGAGATTGTAAACAGCGGCGTTGCCGTTTCGTGCGCGCTACATTATCAGTTTGAAGTAGTTTGAACTAGATTATAGACTGGGAGCCGACTACACATTTTTCTCAAACATGCTTGGAAATTTGAGCATTATTTTGACAATCTTCTTCAAGATAAATCGAAGCAAGCAAGCATTGATGGACTTACGTATATGTGCCTCGGCCCACATCATCCATCAATGCCTCTTTTGCTGGCCGCTGCAGTAATGTATTATTAATCGTACTATGTAAGTATTGAGTTATTTATAGTCAAATTGTGTGTTTAAACAGGACAAAAGAAAATTAAAGTTTACTTACACTTTTAATCGGTTCGCGGACGAAGTAGAAGAAGAGAAGAGAAGAAGAAGTAGAAGAAGAGAAGAAGAAGAAGTATAGAAGTTTTATTATTAGGACGTATAAACATTTATACTCAACCGCCAGCGAAATGTGATTTTACAAGCTCGCAATCAAATCTTCTCACTATTGACAGCTGATTTGCGTAGCAAAACTTATGTCCACAGATAAATGCAACCGTTTTTTAGGCATTGAGGCATTGTCTTTTAGGGTTCCGTAAATCAAAAGGAAAAACGGAACAATTATACGGTCACTATGTTGTCCGTCTGTCTGTCTGTCAAGACCCTTTATGTCAGGAATGTGTGATATGTATCGAGTTAAAATTAATACCATATACTCAGGTCTGCGGTCCCTTGAAGCTGTGAAAAAATCGAACTTCTAAGTTAACGTAAAAAAAAAAGATACGGCCGTTTATGAAACGTATATTTCGACACTTTTAAGGGAATCAAAATGTATAGGGAACTTCCCGTTGACCTAGAATAGGGAATGCAATCTCGTTCTCGCGATATCTCGGCCATATTTACCTTAATCTCGGTCAAAAATCGGACGAGATCTCGCGAGATTAACGATATTGCACAGGAGCATAAATATATGTGTTTCCCGTAGCAGAAAGAGCGTTCTCTTCAGCTGGTTATTTGGCCTACAAAATTAGAAGACGTCTGTCAGACGACTCTTTAACATTTTATGCTTTTTGCGAAGCTATTTTCAATAACTTTTATACGTACTTATATGGTTTAGGAGGCTGATTTTTTGAAACCGTACTGGGTTTACTATAGTGAACCTATTTTTATACATTTCGTTGCTGGCGATTCTGGGTTTTTTGTCTATGAACTTTTAGCCAAGTCCTTTGTACGGAACTCTCGGTGCGCGAGTCCGACTCGCACTTGACCGATTTTCTTAATGACATTTGTTCTGATTCGACATTACTTTAGATTTGCTTTATGTATAGAATTGTTCAAATGTCACGATTTCATGAAAAAGTAATTCAATCGCTAGTAATAATAAGCATTAAATAGACCAATTCTATCTTATTTAATCAACCTCAGAAATAAAGCACAAACCAATTGTATTCAAAATGTGTTTACTGTAAGTGTACCAGTTCTCTCGTCGTCTAAAGTTGATAAGAATCTACTTTATTACATTCATAGTTCAGTCGGCTCTTAGTCTATATCCTCAATATACAAAATGAAAAATATTTTGAGCGCAAGTTAAAATGACTTCTAATAGAATGCCTGTTAAGTGCAAACTTGGTTGCAGTATTGTAGCGCACGGAACGGCAACGCCGCTGTTTACAATCTCCGAAGCAATAATTGATGTTTTTGGCGCGGAACAGTTTTTTTTGCTTATTACGTGGAAACTACAAGGCCTAGAGATTTGAAAATTTTGCTGCCTATGGCAGCTATTATGCCTTAATTTTTAAGCTATAATACATAATCGTATCTTCTTTCGTTCGGAAGATATGACATGAGCAGCTGGGGTGCCGTCACTCCAGCTTACACATACTTATCGGTTTAATAACTCATAGAGTATTTTGACCAGAGATTTGAAAATTTTGCTGCCAATGGCAGCTATTATGCCTTAATTTTTAAGCTATCATACATAATCATATCTTCATTCGTTTGGAAGATACGACATGAGCAGCTGGGGTGACGTCACTCCAGCTTACACACACGTTTTTTTATCGTAGTTTCAACACTTTTTAAGTATAATCGTTCAGTTTTTTCCTTCCTTGTGCAGCTATTATGCCTTATTTTTCTGACTATATTCCAAAACCCTAACCTCACTGGTTTGCCTGGTATTGAATGAGGAAGCTGGGATGACGTCACTCCAGCTAACACACACTAAACGACTCATATTGACGAAGTTTTTGTGGCAGCTAAATTAAGACTGGAAACTTGGATTGCAGCTATTATGCCTTAAATATTGGCATAGGTAGAATTATTCTATCACATATGAGGAAGCTGGAGTTATGCACATTATACGTTCTACTCCCTATAACTCTAGGAGACACTTTCTTGCTGGGGTAACGTACGTGATAATTAGTAAATTCGATGGTTAACTTCACTTTTTCTGCATAAACCGCTAATAAAGTTTTGAATCCAACACGATACAATTATGTTTTGGTAAAATATCGATGTAGTAAAACTATCGATATAGTATCGACAGTGATTGCAGTTAAATACGCCATAATAGTGACAGTATCGATAGTATCTATACCCAACAGTATCGATAGTATTGCACTTTATCAATAGTATTGTTCAATTTCTTGGATAGATAATATCGATAGTATTGTAAAATTTCAATAGTATCGATATTGTGACTATTTTTCGAGGTCAACTATCGATAGTTAGGCAACACTAGTCGGGACTTGCGGCTCGCTTTATTAGCCCCAGCGGAAAATTGTCGGAACGTCTAATTTCCGTTTAGCAGATATTTCGAAGTTAGTTTACAATAATTTTGTCCCCCAGTGAACAACCTTCATTTTGCGTGGTCAGACGCGTTTGGCCGGTTTTCTGAAAACGTTTGTAACGGATAGTTTGTATTGTGGAATTAATAAAAAACGAAATTTAATTATTATATTTATTGATTATTATTACATGTTATCGGAAAGGGGGCATGGAATGACGAGCACAAGTGATGAAATTATCTCACATTGAGATTTTCATGAAATTATTATTTAAATTAAATAAATAGTTGAGAGCAAGTCCTCCTCAAGACAAATACTGTAGGTACTGTCTTAGTAGCACTATAAATTAGCTAATCCTCTGCAGAATCACAGTTTAAAAAAAAAATATCACAGTGTTAACAAAATATACTTAGTACATTCAGAGATGTTTAAGATGCTAGAATGTAGACAAAACTCATTATAATTAATCTAGCCTGTCATGTAACCACAAACTGCAATATCAACCATTCTACACGCCTTAATACTAAATTCCACACAAGTACTCGGTATATGAGGATTTGCTACTAATTAATTAAATTTGTACTTTTAAGATTAATAGTCATTGAATCTCTTGTGGCCGGGGCCTCCGTTGCTGCCGCCACCACTTCCCCTACCGAAGTTACTTCCGCGTTTGAAAGAGCCGCCGCCACCACCTCCGCGGCCGCCTCCGTATCTGCTTCTGTTCCAGCCTCCGCCGCCACCACCGCACCGGTCGGCCATGGTCTGGAGTTGAGGGTTCACCACCTGAAATAACATTTGATTTGTTAAATATTGTCATAATAATAATAGTAAATAACCGAAATTTCATCAGTTTAGTTTAGTGTTGTCACAACATCTGAGGATGGGATCCAGACAACATTGTGTGGACACCGAAGGCATATAGCTGTCATTAATGTACCTCATACACGCATTCATGTTACGCTATGTAGAAGCGTACCCATGCCAAAGGTACGAGGATATTAAAGAATCATGTAATACTACTGACCTGATTGGCTTCGTTCAGTACAGACACAAGGTCTTTGGCTTGACGAGAGTTAGACGGCGTGAAGAAAGCATATGATGTGCCTTTTGATTTAGAACGCCCTGTCCTTCCAATTCGGTGAATGTAATCCTCAGATGAGTTTGGATAATCAAAGTTAATAACGTATTTTATTCCATCAACATCTGTAAAAAAGCACATATTATTATATTGTTACGACATGTGTGGGCCGAAAGGAAAAGCTAAGAACAGTAATTTGATAACAAAACAAAGAAATCCACTATTCGAGCAAGTTAACCTCCAAAAATCTGTGTAATGTTACGGTAACTCATAGCTGTGTATTACTTACATGAATGAGTTACACAGATATGTACCAAATACAATCAATATTTGCCTCTCACTCAGAACCCTGGAGTCTTATTAAGGGCGTAGATGTTAATTTATTTCAGTTTGTAAAATCATTGTAATAATTTGCCCCATCCAAAACTCCATTTGGCCGAAATAGAAAACCCTTGACCCTCTGCCGATAACAACTCAACTGTGGTCAAGTTTTTCAACAATGCACATCGGAGAATCTTTCATCTCGGTAATCTGTTTGTTATATACTTGTGCATCACCAGGTTTTCCACACTCTCAAGTGTATCCGTCCGTATAGAAAGACGGACATACCATCAAGCTTTCCGGCCTCGGGTCCCATCACAGTGAAAGGCACTTATGAGGCACCGTTATAATGACGAGTTATTGCATTCTACTGCTTCAGAATAAAGCATCATCTATAAATCCAGTGCAGTAGTGACTTGCCCATTAAATTCAGGCAGTAATCGGATAGAACACAATAACTTTCCGCCAGTGCCTCTGAAAGTATAAACAAATGCAAGTTATATTAAATATATAGGTACAATCAGTTTAACAAATAAGCATCCATGTTGTATTTTAAATATAAAATTTCTACAAACCCTGCAGAAAAAGTTTTAACTAGAATACTTACCAAGACCTCTGGCTGCAACATCAGTTGCAACAAGTATACTGGCACGACCTTGCTTAAACTGATATAATGTTTCATCACGCTCTTGCTGTGTTTTGTCACCATGCATGCATACAGCAGGCCATCCATATCGTCTTATATTCCTAGTGATATTTTCTACTTTCCTCTTAGTTTCTACAAAGATAATTGTTTTGGCACCAGGCTCTTGGCTCTGTCCTATTTCTTGTAAAAGTACATTTAATCTGCAATAAAAAAACAACATTTAGAAAATATACAAAATTTGATTATTCTTTATAAATAACCATAAAATATGTTCTGGTCAGATCTTCTTAGAGGAAAATATTTTATTTTAATCAAAATACTATCATTCTAACATTAATTCATCATTGTCAATGTTTTTGGGAAAGTGAATAGTGAATTATTAGAGGCTAGCTAATACATACTTGTTTTCTTTCTCATGTTCCTGGCAAACGTCTACAATTTGCAATATGTTGTGATTCGCTGATAACTGTAGTGATCCAATGTTAATTTGAAGGTAGTCTCCCAGGTAGTCCTCAGCCAGTTTTCTTACTTCTTTGGGCCATGTTGCTGACCACATCAAAGTCTGTCTATCAGGGCGAATCTGTTCAATGATTTTTCTAATTTGTGGTTCAAAACCCATGTCCAACATTCTGTCAGCTTCATCCAAAACCAAATAGGTGCATCTTTGTAAATTGGTGGTGCCCTTTTCTAAGAAATCAATCAATCTTCCAGGTGTTGCAATTACAATTTCTACTCCACGCTCAAGATCGCGGCCTTGTTCCCTCTTGGGTGCACCACCAAATACACATGTGTTGCGGACATACGCAGAGTTACCAAAGTCAGAAGCAACTTGCTGGATCTGTTGTGCCAATTCTCTTGTTGGTGCAAGTACCAATGCAATAGGACCATCTCCACGCCTAATAGGAGGCTGATTATTTATATGCACAATTGCAGGTAAGATGTAAGCAAGTGTTTTTCCTGAACCGGTCTGGGCAATACCAACCAAGTTCTTTCCAGACATAGCAATTGGCCAACCCTGTGCTTGGATGGGTGTAGGGTCTTTGTAGCCCATGTTGGTGATGCTCTGATTGACATAGTCAGGGAAGTTGGCTTCATCAAAATTTTGAATAGAATTAGGGACATCTACTCCACTAACAGTGATTTCAAATTTGCTTCTGTATTCTTCTACTTCATAGGGTGATCGACTTAAAACTGTTGGGTGTGGGTTATAGAAATCTTTGTTGAATGGTTGCAGAGATAAGGAATCCCAATTTGGTCGGCGCATGTTTTGGCCGCCAGTGAAGTCTTTCTTGCCACCGCCGCCAAATCCACCGCCAGATCCGCCGAATCTGCTGCCGCCACCGCCTCCTCCACTACTACCGAACTTCGATCCCCCATTGCTGAATCGGGATGAACCATTGCTGCTTCCAAACTTCCTCTCTCCGCCGAATTTGGAACCGCCGCTTCCACCACGGCTATTGTTCCAACTACTAGACCTGATAAACAAAGTATTAAATAAGTAGGTATCTTCAAAGTAATTAAAAGATAACAGTAGTATTAACTGTGGCAAACACGTGTTGTAATAATAATTTTACGTCAAGTATCACGTGTATGAAACCGGTTTTAACATTCGTATCATGTTTATACATACTGAAAAACATGTATCATCTCGATAGGTACTGCTATTCATAACACTTAACCCATCGGTATTGATCCAAGTAGGGGACTGCGTCATAATGCAGGGTTTGCCACGCATGCGCGAAACGAAAACCACCATGGATCAATGAATAACGAGTTCACAAAATGGCGAGTCAGCGATTCAGCGATGAGATTCAGATTTTTCAGTAACAACAATAACGTTGATATGCGTATTGCTTATCGATTCAAGAAAACTAGGTCATTTTATTCTATCCATGGCAATATAAGAAAGTGAAAGTTTCAGCCGACAGTACCAACAACTATCGATCGATATGAACATTAAATGAAATACACGTACTTTCATGAAATTTATGGAAATAAAAGAGGATTTAACCTGAACAGTATACAATATGAATACTTACATTTTGTTGGATGTGATTTAATCCACGATGTCTAAGGTAATTGAAGATTATTTTATGTAGCAGGGTCGAACCTGTAAGTAAAATGGACGATGAATTCACCACACAACACATCGAAATCACTGTAATTGAATCTTGAGGAATAATTTTAAAATGAATTACAGTATTTATTTAAACATTTAATGGTCTTTTAAAATGGCAGTTTGAAAAGAAAAAAGAAATTAAATTCTAAAATTATTCACAAGGACTAAATGAACACGTCCCACCTTGACCACTGCTAACGCCGAAAGGAGAGAATGGTTCACTCAACGAACGAATTTAATAACCTCGTTCGTAGTGATGTCCGTTCGATTCGTTACCATCTTATTTTAGTCGATTTCATGGATTTAGTATATTAGTTGTAGGTAATATAATAAAGTCCCTGGTCGATTTGTCTAAAAACGGAACCAATTATTATGCCTTCAGATTGCATTATTTGAGCAAATGATAATTTGACAAAAAATAAATCTACCTATATTTTTCTCTTTGTAACCTAAGATCTGAGTATATAACACTGGAGAAGCCTTACGATTACTTCCCCCACAGAGTACTTTTTGATAGACTGAAACTGACTTCCCCCCTGTAAACACAAGAACAAAAGCTTTAGTGCGTTTATAAAAACTACTTTCAAAATTTCAAATCACGTTTTCAAGGCGCGCGGAGCTCCGTCGAACGAAATGCTTGGCTGTGGTGTTTGGATCCTGTAAAAAGCGTCCAAATACGTCAAACTTAAATAAAGATGGAATAACCTTTCCTAAGAATTTAAATATTTTGTAAAAAAAATTAGTCATTTTAAAATCCTAACCTCATACAACTTTCATTCGATTCAACCATGATTCAACATAAACGTGGCATAAATCGATTATTTTTCCATCCTTCAGTTTTTTGAACTACGTTTTTTTATGCAGGCCCCACACGTTACGATAAACTTGCGCAAAGGGGTTTGAAGATTTTTGTATGGAGGGTGGCCCTAACGTCGGCCGCCATTTTGATTTTTTTTCAGGATCGCGGTGCACAACGAAGGTTACATATTTAGATAGAGGACACTGATACAAACAAAAAATGTTACGTAACATAATATCCTAAAGCGTCAGGTTTCGGAGTTATTCACCGAAATATAAGTCGAAAACAACAAGGATTTTTTTTATTTTTTTTCCCTCCAGGTAAGCATATTGAACTATTGAGGTAATAGAAACGTTATGAAACCTTTATGGAGAACGGCTATTTATAATTCGTTTTTTAATCCCAGAGACTGATCTGACATTTAAGTCTTTTGTGTTTTCGTTTTTTTTGGTATAGAAGTTTGACATTACACTTGTCAGATTAGTCTCTGGGATTAAAAAACAAACTATAAATTGCCGTGTTTATTTAATTAAAAAATGTCTTTTCTTCATTTTTTTCTTCTCCATAAAGGTTTCATAACGTTTTTATTACCTCAATAGTTCAATATGCTTACCTGGAGGGAAAAAAAAAACAAAAAAATCCTTTTTGTTTTCGACTTATATTTCGGTAAATAACTCCGAAACCTGACGCTTTAGGATATTATGTTATATAACATTTTTTGTTTGTATAAGTGTCCTCTATCTAAATATATAACTTCTGTTGTGCACCGCGATTCTGAAAAAAAATCAAAATGGCGGCTGATTTTAGGGCCAAAACCTTCAAACCCCTTAGACTTGAACTAGTATACTGTACACATTACCGTGTGTGGGATGAAGTATAAGCGTATGGAGAGTTTTATGTGGTCTGCATTACCCAGACTGCATGGCCAGACATTGGATTTGGTTCGCTTCGTACAAAATCTGTTTGTCTAGAGAGCAGTCTGGGGACTATTATTATTTCACCGAACATATTTTGTCTGTATGGAGCGGCCCAAATTAGCTGTTCGGTCTGAACCAAGCACCATCGTCTGTTAAGGCCGGCCGCATACATCCGGTTTCCTGATTAGGAATTCAGATTCGGAGACACTGAATGCACGCATTTCATACAAAATCGTCTCTAAGCGCATACGTTCTTATATTTTCCGGACGGAAACATTCCTGATCAGGAAACCAGACGCATGCGGCCAGTCTCAGGTCTCCGAATCTGAATTCCTGATTAGGAAACCTAACGTATGCGGCCGGCCTAATAGTATAAAATCTACTACAAACACACGCAGACTTCTCGAGTCTCCACTCTGCACACACATTTGAACAGACTTAACAGACTACAGTTTAAATTTTGGGTTTTTAGGTAAGTACCTAATCAAATTAAATCACACATTATATTATTCAATATTCATTTCTAAAATGGCACTTCAATTCAATTTGCCGTTCACGCACGGGTATATTTTTAGTATGTTTACATTTTAATTCAATTGTTTTGGCACAGTCTGTGTCGACGAACGTAGAGCAAACTTAGCAAGCTTATGTTTATGTTTATGGGTCGGATCGGCTATTATTCATTTTATCTGTTTTAGCTCAGTGGACTCCGTTTGCCTAGGATCTCGCTAACACTGAACCTAACAAGAAACTAACATTATCGTTGAAAAATCCCTCCGCATCGCTGTTGACTGGTAATGTGCCCAAGAGACTGGCGGCATTGCTACGTTGTATGGCAATGCTTAGTATGCTTTAAGCTCTGGCCATGGTAAACGGGGAAGCATTAAATAACTGTCTAGAGATAGGTATCTTTGCTATTGACAACACACGCACAGAGCATATTGTGACCTTTTCACCCACGCATGCCAAGGCCCGAGCGTTTCCTTTCAACCCTAAAAAGGCTCGTATATAATTTCCCACAAGGTTATTATAATAATGTTACTAGTCCTAAAAATAAAAATACTAAAAAAAAACAACCCTTCCTTGCAGTCGGTCGTCGGTCGCTTTTGAACGTAGATAGAGAATGAACTACTCTATCTACGCTTTTGAAGGTTTTTCTTGACTTCTTGTTCCTTTTTCATTCATCATGACGTTTCATTCATATACCCATTCATTCATAAATCATTCATTCGCTCAATTTGGGAAGTTTGTGCGGTGATGTTCATGTTTCCCAGTTATATTTATTAGTGAAATTAACAGTTAAATTGTGATTATATCGTGTTAAAATCGTAATTTAATACCCAATCATGGCAATGCAACCACATAGCAAGAAAAGAGTGTGCTATTACTATGATAGTAAGTATAATAAACTTAGTTACCCGCCACAATGATCGCTTGATTCATCCATACTTATTTCAGTTATATATTCACTGAAAATATGGCTAATTCGTTGTAAGAAACAAATATCACTAAATGTTTACAAAATAAATCGAATAAAATCCTAGGTGGAGACCTTATTACTATCTTGACGATTTTATGCTCATGTGTCATAAATCACTTTGTGGCGTCTGTACTGCGTTCTGCGCTCTCATTGGTCGCATAGCTTTCGTTCGCATCGTGATAAGTGCGGTACAGGCTGATATGTGTCAAGCCTTGAAATGAATTGAGTAACATGTCCGTAAGAAGTTAAAATTGGTATTTCATGATTTATTTATTTAATTTTTAGGTGATATTGGAAACTATTATTATGGACAAGGACATCCCATGAAACCTCACCGTATACGTATGACTCACAACTTGCTACTAAATTATGGGTTATATAGAAAAATGGAGATTTATGTAAGTTTTCCCTACTCACAATAATTTTCCTCATTTGCCTCAACTCTTTATTTTGTAAATGTTGTTTTTGCAATGATTGAAACCCCCACAAAAGTTGCACAAGATTCAGCAACAGTATAATGCCGGGCCACACCAACGGGAAACGCCGATAAATATCGCGATACGTGCGTTATTCGTAGGTGCAGCTACAACTTATCGCGATAATTATCGGCGTTTCCCGTTGGTGTGGCCCCAGCATAATAATACCAGAACATGTTTCCTGCAACACAAACACATGTTGCTGCAACAATGTTCTGCAACTTTTGTTTACCATGATTTATGAACAGGCTGATTGAACATAATCAATTTGATGGTTAAGCATTATAGATAAGTTATTTATAGAAAAATAAATGATGGCATTACCTAATTGCAAAATCACAAATTAAATCACTATGCTGACTGAATTTACATGACCATGCTGAGAATTTATGTAAAATTATTATAGTTCTGAAACAACAAATTGAGTCCAGAATACACTACAAAATCAATATTTAATCTGTCAAGCTCCGCTAATGAGACACAATTGATTTTCTATTGTTTCGGCGCCAATGGGCGACGCGCGCCGCTTGACCGGTAAATTTTTTGACTTTTGACAATCATAACCCCATTAATTTTATTACAGAGACCACACAAAGCTACTGCCGATGAGATGACAAAGTTCCACTCAGATGATTATATTCGCTTCTTGCGATCAATAAGGCCTGATAATATGTCTGAGTACAACAAACAGATGCAAAGATGTAAGGTTTATTCATTCTATATTATGTATGCAAAATGAAAAAGCAACAGCATTTTTAGCATTTTTGCGTTCTTGCTTTTAGTTTTTCAAAAGTAGTAAAGCATGGCTGCAGAACATGACGAATTTCTTACACTGTCCTATTCATGATCATCATAGCCAAGAAAGATCCACTGTTGGACATGGGCTCCCACCAAGCACAGCCACTTCAACCAGTTCTGTGCTTCTTGCATAAAGCAGATTCTTACACCCTTCACCACATCATCGGTCCACCTTGTTACTGGCCATTGCTCACATGCAATTTAAATACCATCATTATTAATAGGTCATTGACCTAAAAAATTCTTCGTGTTCTGTGACTGTGCTCAAAAATAGAGAAGGACAAGATATACATCTGTACCTCATATAATTTGGCAAAGCAAAATATAGGCTTCAATAATACTAATTAAATAAATGCTTGTGAAATTAACATTGTTGTTTATTTACAGTCAATGTGGGTGAAGATTGTCCAGTGTTTGATGGTCTCTATGAATTCTGCCAGCTGTCTGCTGGTGGGTCTGTTGCTGCAGCTGTTAAACTAAATAAACAGGTACGAACAGTGTCTTTGTGTAGTTATACATGGTCCTACAATTTTTCTCTCACAGAACTGTGCTTTTAAAATTATTACTCTACTGCACTGGGGCCTCAATCATGGTAATAAAAGCAAAATTAATCATAGGTACCTCATGCAAACTAACCAAGTCATTATAAACTTTGTGAATTGTTGTAAACATAAAAACTTTTTAACAACAAAATTAAACCTCCGAAAAAACTGAAAAGCAAAAAATAATAAACCTTTTTTATTTTTTATTTAACCTTAATAAATAAGTTCTTAAACTAATGTAAGTATACCTAAGTAACTTTGAGTCTGCGCCAAACAACCAAATTAATATCGTAGCCGTGCGGAGAACGCATTTTTGTTTGGAATTTTATGTTTATCGCTGGAGATTTCACATTGCATTGTTAATTTGATTAGGTTATTTTCTTTAAAGTTAAGGTAATTTAGTGATCTTTGTTCATTGATTGTTTGGGCTTATTCCACTTTTCCCCCCTGAGAGAATCCCCCTCAGGGGGGAAATGTGGACTCTAATGTAAAAAATGTCCAGAAAGTCCCCTTAACATTTTGAGTTATTCCACTTTTCCCCCCTGAGAGAATCTGCCTCAGGGGGGAAAACTGGACTCTAATGTAAAACAGATCCACAAATCCCCCTTTTCATTTTTGATTATTCCACTTTTCCCCCTTATTTTTTAGTTTTAGTTTCTACGCTCGGCTCTTAAAGTAAACTTTTTTTTTCAAAGAACCTTGTTAATAAAATTTGATGAAGAGTAAAAACAAACACAAACAAACAGCGATGAGGGATATCGGTTGATTTTAGCCAAAATAATAATTAAAACAGTTTAAACAAAGTACCTACCTAGAAATACTAAATTATTTAGCATAATAATCTCCATGAAAGTTTCCTTTAATAGCAAGCATCACTTCACTGGATATAAAACAATTTTCAAGTTTTTCGGCAATTTGCAGAAAGTAAAAATGAAGTAGATTGTTACCAGGAGAAACTGGATGCAATCTGGACTTTAGGGCACCCCGACTCGGACAGGTTAGGTTAGAAGGGGATGGCGGGGTCGTGTGAGCGAGCGAAGCGAGCGAATAGACCCCGCCATCCCCTTCGTGGTTATTTTTTTATAAACCACCCAGAAGTAGGAGCCCCGCGAAGCGGGGCTCCGTCGACTAAGCCCACCCTCGACCATACATATAATATTTTAAGGTTTGGTTTTGGTGCCATTTGAGTTAGGCTAGAACTGTGACCATTAATCATGAAAATTAGGCCAAAAGAACATTAGGTCAAATGAACGTTATATAAAAAGAATATTATATATATTGAAAATTATATAAAATGGACGTTATACTAAATATAATAATATATTAAAGGAAAATTATATGATATTAAACATTAGGTCATATGAGTTTAGGTTATTTGATATGAAAATTGCACATGAAAATTATATTATATGAACGTTATTTCAAGTAAAATTAGTGCATTTGTTATTATACCAAACATTACACACCCAATTCTAATACTAAATAGTAAATACTACACACTAATCACCAATAATAAATTCAATGAAGAAACTCCTCCGAAACGGCTTGACCGATTTTTATGAAATTTTTTGTGTATATTTGGTAGGTCTGAGAATAGGTCGCAGGCTATTGTATTAAATATGTTTGCAAAAAAACGTTTGCGGGGTCAGCTATTCATACTCGTACTACAATAATTATATATTATAAATCCGAAAGTATGTCTGTCGGTCTGTTACCTCTTCACGCTTAAAACGCTGAACCGATTTAGATGAAATTTGGTATATAGTTTGAGTCCCGGGAAAGGACATAGGATACTTTTTATCCCGATATTCCCACGGGATCGCTACTTGGGCGGGTGAAACCGCGGGTCGCTGAATATTATAAATGCGAAAGTGAGTTTTTTACGCCGGCTCCTGCATTCTAGGTTATCTAGGTAAAATATCTGGCGGGGCCCGCGGTAAATATTTTGGCAACCAGCACCGGCAAACAAATCGGCGCCAATTTTAAGACCTCAGGGGGGATTTCTGGACGTTGTTTTTTTTGAGTCCAGTTTTCCCCCCTAAGGGGGATTATCAGGGGGGAATTCTGGACTTTGTTTTTTTACATTCCAGTTTTCCCCCTCGAGGGGCATTTTTGGGGGGGATTTGTGGAATAAGTATTTTTTGCGATTCCACTTTTCCCCCCTAAGGGGGATTCTCAGGGGGGAATTATAGACTTTTCTTTATAGATTCCACTTATCCCCCTCAGGGGGGATTTTAGGGGGGATTTGTGGAATAAGCCGATTGTTTGGCGCCGACTCAAAATTACTTAGGTATACTTACATTAGTTTAAGAACTTATTTATTAAGGTTAAATAAAAAATGAAAAAGGTTTATTATTTTTTGCTTTTCAGTTTTTTCGGAGGTTTAATTTTATTGTTAAAAAGTTTTTATTTTAAAATTTTTTGAGGCTATAATTTAGTAATTACTACATGCTTAATTTTTGATTATTTTTAAAATAGCTACCTACCTTACTTTAGCTATTAATCTATACTAATATTATAAAGAGGTAAGTTTGTATGTAGAGATAACGCTCTACGAAGCCGAAATTAGCCGATTGTCTCTTTCCAAAGATCTATGTGCAATATTTATCGCCGGGTACTGTACACTTGCATTGGCCTGTAGTTCTCAACCATTGCTACGATACTCAACTAGGAATTAGTTGATCTTTTAACAATTTATTGAAATAAGTATCAGAAATAGCAAGTTGAGAAACTTTCTGTTAAAAGCTTAAATAGAATTTATTTAGAACATGCACCTTAACAAACATAATTTCAACAGGCATCTGAAATTTGTATCAACTGGGGTGGGGGACTTCACCACGCCAAGAAATCAGAAGCCTCAGGGTTCTGTTATGTCAATGACATTGTGCTGGGAATCTTAGAGCTGCTCAAGTATCACCAGAGGGTACTCTACATAGATATTGATGTTCACCATGGTGATGGAGTGGAAGAGGCTTTCTACACAACTGACAGAGTCATGACTGTGTCATTCCACAAATATGGAGAATACTTCCCTGGAACTGGTCAGTAAACACAACTAATCCTGAAATGCCTACCTATATTGCCTTACTATTTAAACCTTGCTATAAATATAAAAACAAAATCAATTTTGCTCTACAAAATTGCAGTAAACTAATTATGAATCTCAATATTTTACTGCTGTGTTGTACCTATATCAGTACTCATACACACGAACGACACGCGTCAACGGCAGCCGCCGACGCCTCGATGGCAACATTTTGTTTTATGACGAAGATTTGTTATTCTGTCCAGAGATAAAACGTCTTCTAAATACTTAAGTGCTTCTGAGGAAATTCAAAGTCCTTTTTTAAGGCCTATTTAAACCTAAGCAGTATTCGCTGCCGCTGTGGGTAGAGGTACAAGTTCCGCCGTGGAACTTGATACTAAATACCTTGGCGAAACCCGCGCGGTATGTACCTCTACCCACAACGGCAACGAATAGCGCTTAGGTTTGAATAGGCCTTTACAAATAATATGTATAAAACAGGTGACTTACGTGACATCGGCGCCGGCAAAGGCAAATACTACGCAGTCAACATTCCCCTGCGCGACGGCATGGACGACGAGTCGTATGAGTCTATCTTCGTGCCAATCATCTCGAAGGTCATGGAGACGTTCCAGCCGAGCGCGGTGGTGCTGCAATGTGGCGCTGACTCGCTAACAGGTGTGTAAAGAATCCTTTTCTGGTTTTAAATAGTTTTGTTAATGTTTAAAGGTTTGCTTGATTTCAACCTTGATATTTATTGATTATTGTTAACAGTGATAATCATAGATCGGAATAGGTAGAGCTGTTTTACGTACTTGCTTAGAATAATTGGTTGGTTAGAATAATATGGATATTTCCCGAGCCCCGGGATTTGGTTTTTGAGTAGTAAAATCATAAAAACTATTCACGCCTTCGGGACTAATGAAAGATTACACTTCCATTCTGACGGGTAAATATAAGAAGGATGGGATTAAGGGTAGTATAATAAATAGATAAACTTGATTCATTAAACCACATATATTTTTTTACGTAACAATGGTGCCGATTTTCTTGTCACAAGTGCCTCTAAACTAGACTAAAAATCACTAAAATTTAATTTATTCCTGTCAAGCGACGATTTCCCATTCTGAAATTGACTAAAGTGACGCAACTTAACTATATTTTAGTTTGACAGCACTAAGATGGCACTGAGTTATTAATCTATTGAAGATGGCAATTTAGCTATTCTGAATTTCACGTTTTTCACCTAAAATTTTGATTGTCTAACTAAATCGAACTAAATCTGACTATTTTTAACCGCGATTAAAAAGGTGTGGAATAAAATTAGTTGTCATGAATAGAAATTCACACCAACACCTCGACTTCAGGTGCAAAAACAGTACTGTCTGTATTTTTTTTTTCTTTTGCTTATATCTCGAAAATGGTGTGTCCTATCGCAAAAATAATGAAAATTTCGACCCCCTTTAAGAAACCCATAAACTCCTAAAACTCAACATGTAGGTATAAATTTTTCATATTTTCCATACAAAAAGTGAAAAATTCCTTAAAAAACACGTCAAGGCTGCCCCCTCCGCGCCTGCGGCTCTAAAAAACCATTCACGGGGTAGGGAAAATGAGTACCACGCGATTGTCAAATTCGATTTTTGTTGTGTCAAAATTATTTTTAAATTTAGAGATTTTTTTATGCAGAATAGCTGTAAGATTCCCATAGCAAAAAGTAAGGAATTTTAGTGATAGTTTAGTTAGTTTAGTTCTGTGTACAAGAGAATCGGCACCAATTTCTTATTCAAGAATCAACAATCATTTAAACATTTTTATTCTGAAGTTGTACAAAAACATATTACCATACAAATTATTTGTTCCTCAGTAAAATCAAAACATTATCAAATAAAAAAAATTGTATTTACAATAAAATCTTAATTAAAATAATCAATACGCTTCAATAATAATTCACTTATTTAAACAAAAAATGTCATTGATCTGGTTCGCCTTCAGCTTCACTAGAAGTACTGAGTATGACCAGAGTTAAAATAAATCACCATTATTTTTTCTAAATTATCGAATTTTAATCTATTTTTTTTTACATCTAACACCCATTTATATGTGCAAAACGAGCGTTCAACATCTGTTGATGTTAGTGAAGCGAATTTATATGACAAAAATCCCGTAGTATCAGTCGGAATCCCGTGGAATATCCATATTAACATCAATGTTTGCGGTCAATGAACCTAAATAGCTCTACCTATTCCGATCACTGGTGATAATCAAGCAAATCTGTAAGAAGCTGACAGATCTTATTCATTGTCAAAACTGCATATTGAGCAGCAACAACAATCATCAAAAATCAAGCAAACCTGTATGTGGTGCAGGAATAGAATAAAAATACAATACTTAATCATCTTTGTGTATAATGTTGCTATTGTGTATATGGGAATGTTTTGTCATTCCAGTGTAATGAAATAAAACACCAACCATTTCTCAAGTGTATTTTAATTTTTTAACAGGTGACAGATTGGGTTGTTTCAACCTGACTGTGCGAGGGCACGGTCGGTGTGTAGAGCTTGTGAAGAGATTCGGCCTACCATTTTTACTTGTTGGAGGAGGAGGGTAAGTTATCAGACAATAAACAATTTTTTTTTCTCACTTGGTTGTTGCAAATCACATATTATGTGACTTTTACGCATTTTGACATAAGCATTAAATTACAACCCTCTCACTGAGAGAAGGCATGTGTCCCAACAGTGGGAAAAATATAGACTGATTATAATGATGATTAAATTACAATATTTGAAGCGCGTTCCTGACATGTAACTATTATGTTATTGTTGGCCTATGAGTTTTCTAACCTTCCCATTCTCTTTCTAGCTACACAATTCGTAACGTTTCACGCTGTTGGACATACGAGACGTCGGTAGCTCTTGGTGTGGAAATAGCAAATGAGCTACCATACAATGACTACTTTGAATACTTCGGCCCAGACTTCAAACTGCACATATCACCAAGCAACATGTCCAATCAAAACACACCAGAGTACTTGGAGAAAATCAAAAACAGACTCTTTGAGAATCTGAGGATGTTACCGCATGCACCTGGTGTTCAGGTAAGAAGGATTAGGAATAGAGAATTATATTTGAAAACTAGCTGCGCCCCATGGTTTCACCCACATAAGTCTCGATCCCATTGGAATATGGGGATAAAAAGTCCTATGCCTTAATCCAGCTCATGGTCTAGCTATGTGCCAAATCTCATCCAAATCCGTTCAGCCCTTTTAGCGTGAAAGCGTAACCAACAAACATACATACATTAGATAAAATGGGATTTTGACAGTTTTACACAACTGAAGTTTCACACAATTTCGCATTTTACTGATAAATTACCGTGGTTACAGCTTGCTCAAGTTATTATATTATTACAGGTTCAAGCTATTCCGGAAGACGCGGTGAACGACGAATCTGAAGACGAAGACAAAGTTGACAAAGACGAAAGAATGCCACAAAGCGAAAAAGTATGTTTAATTCAGTTAAAAACTTGCCTCAACTTTCATATTTCCTACTTCCATGTTTTTTTTTTGTAGGAGGTCATTCATTTTTTGTATAATCTCTTCCATAGAAGTTCAAAAAATAAATAGCTGTATTAAAATTTTCCTAATCATTCTTGATTTCCACAAGATTACTTTATATAACTAAAATTAAATAAATTAACAGACACCTCCTTTCTGTTTCCTAGATATATATTATACTATTTTATCCCTCAAAAATGCTAAATTATAAATTGTTATTTATTAGGACAAGCGCATCACCGGTGACGGGGAACTGTCGGACTCTGAAGACGAAGGTGAAGGCGGCCGTCGCGATAACAGGTCGTACCGGACGCCGCAGCCGCGCAAGCGACCCCGCCTAGACAAGGACGGATCCACGATCAAAGATGAAATTAAATGTAAGTTACATTTGGTTTCATTTATGATATTACGATTTACGACCTTAGTGTTATGGCCGAATTCTTGAACGCAACTCAATTTTATAACCCACCATTCAGTGTCATGCTGTCGCAAAAGTGTATTTTAGCAAAAAAAAAACTTATTTAGTAGTTAAATAAGGAAGTGAACGCCAACGTCAGTCGGCGCATCGCATCTTCTCCAAAAGTTGCCAATTTAGAATAATGACTTACAATACAACCCACGGAATTTTCCCCCTTCAAACTTGTTAGATAAAATTGCTTTTCATCTTGCCTCTCTCAAATTCAGAGACTAGATAGGTATATGCAACAATTGTAGTTATATTGTGTTACTGTTACACATTCATATGAATAATATGTTAAGTAGTTGCTAATTTGTCAATGTTTATTTTTAGCGGAAGACTCAAAGGATGATGTCAAAAACATCAGCAGTGTAGAAGAACCAAAGAAAGACATGCCACCAAATCCCTGATGTTCGCGGTAAACACCGTAGTTGTGCAGTTCACTGTCATGCAATAGTCACGATAGTTGCGAGTCTAACACTGGTGTTTATAACAATGAGCGCGTGGACAGCGTGAAATCACGAAATGGCTTTATAATTCTCGAAGTAACTCCAACAAAGAAATATATATTTGATACAGACTGATAAAGATTGTGAGTAAATGTCTTCAGATCTCAAATTTCGTAACCATTAGTTCCTCTCTATTGTCTTGACGTTTTCTAGCAATCCATGAGGCAGGGTACGTTCACATATTCAATATTTGAGACACACATTCTTTTACTCACTATGTGATGCCCTTGTTAATGGATAAGCAACATTCTGATTTTTCTACATCAGGCTAGTTGGTTTATGAGTTTCTCTTCTACACGAGTAGTAGCGTCATCTAGCATTAAGAATTTTGTATTTGATAATAATAAAGTAGTTATAGTCCACATTTTTCATGAGATTGACAATTTTATTTTGAATTACGGTTAATTTGAAATACCTTAAGCAATCTGTAGCTAATTAAAACGCTGAATAACATAGTGTTCGAATTTGAATGCAAAGTTGTAATTTATTGTAATAGTTGGATCTGCTATACGACGTTTGTCCACCGGATCCGTCACCGAGAATGAGATGACGTTGCTGAATTAGCGATACATACATTACTATGGCCGGGTCATAAGCGCAGAAATTTCCTGCAAACTGACCCTGTGAGTACTCTCACAGGGTCAGTTTGCTACCGCTATATAATACTCCGCCGAGATCATGAAGGGCCGAAATACCGATGTCTGCTGCGGTGGACAAGCGCCCTAAAGGTAGAGTTTGACATTTTACACGATTCTACGTGTATACGCACATATTGCCGATTTCTTGTAATAAGGAGATAGCTTTACATTCAAACAAGTTTCAAAATCACTTGCCTAAAATGTCAACCACAGACGATTGTTAGTTCTAACATAGGAGTAATTATCTCGCTAGTTGTAAATTATTTTTGTAGAAGTGACATCTAAATATATTGATTTTTTTTTCAAACAAACATCAATTGTTGTTTAATATTTTACAGCATATATTTCAGTTTCACATGATACCTAGAAGGGTTATGTTCAAGTTGCGTTTTTTTGACTAACATTTTTCTTGTATGTATTTAATAATTACTAATTAAGCAGGTTAAGTTCGATTTAATTATTTAAATAAGTGTCAGGTGCGGCATGTTTCTTTTTTGTAGGGGCTGTATGAATTTTATTTTTTATTAAATATTCATAACATTCCCTACGAAACAGATGCCACCATAAATTAGAATTATCAGCCCTTTAATGTTAGGGTATTTCAGTTTGTCGTCGAAATTGATGTCCTCAGTCGGATTACTACACTCTTTTGCAGTATGCAAATGTATTACTAGATTTTGTAATGCATTAACCTTAAAAGTATTGAAATTCTGTACATAGTAAGACGTAAAGACTTTGAATTAATATCCATGTAAAAGAAAATATGAGATTGTGAAATGAGTATGTTCTGCTTTTAGAAACAATTCAAATTGTCGGTTTTCCATAGCTATGTGCTAGGGAAACCAACAAATGGAAATGGAAAATAATGGACTAATTCAAAGATAAAAGGCTGAATGAACGAGTTAAGGAGTTTTATAGTGACTACCTCTATTGATCAGCGCACACTGAGCAGCAAAATTATCGAGCATGTTTTTTGCAGTCAAGTTTTGAATAAAAATATACGCGAAAACACACCACAAGGAATTATCTCCAGCAAGCTAATTTCGACCCTAGTTTACAAAACATAAAGCCTGTAATCCCCGAAGGGTTAGGCGAATTATTGTTTATTTTAGTCGTGATTAAGTTCATTATTATATTCTCTTTAACAGACACATACTTGCAGGCCATAGTTACCAAAAAGCTATGTCTGTCCTCTCACTATCACGGCCATGTAAAAGACTGGTATCCAGCTGCAGACTGGAAACCGACTCCAAAATAGTTGGGCGAAGGCTAGGTAGATGATACAGGAGCAAACTATGAAGTTTCTGTATGTCCTTACATTTCGCGCTTTTTGCACAATCAATAGGAATTTACAAGAAAAAACCCTTTTTTATTTGTGTTGCAGGTGATGATGGTGACGAATATTTTGATTATTCGCATTACATAGAATAAGACTGTAAATATTTTTTTTATTGTTCAATATAATCAAAATGTGCCCATTCCCATGTTTTATTACTACCTATACACACACACCCACAGCCAGCAGACTAGAAAGAGAATTGAAAAAAAACATGTCTGACCAATTAATTATTCGGCAATAACAAACCCGTTAGTACTTTATTATCCTTGTGTGTATCAAACGATGATTACGCGACATAGTAAGGACCAAGTAAAATAAAACACAGAAATTGTATATTGTATGTAATTTTAAACGATTATCACAACGCTCTAGACATAAATTGCACCATAAAATAAAAGTACCTTAAAATCAGTCTGGTACCAAAGAGCTAGATAAAACCAACTAAATTGGAATGAATATAAAAATACTATGAAATAATTTAGCAATATACATCTACCTCAATCAGTAATTTTACATACAGGAAACTCCAGTACGAGACAGCCTTTATGAATTCAAGAGACAAATGAATGTAATCGTTTTACAAATATTTACTCTAATGAACACTTAACTGTATGGGGAGAGTCGTTTTAAATTATCGCAAAATTGAACCTTACATACATCTCTGCAAGTGCACTAATCTAATTCACTTCACGTTTTGAACTTCATTTTAAAATCACACTTGTTCAATATTTCAAAATACTCCATGTCTACTTTAAAATTTACAAAGGAATGTATAAACTGGAAGATATCTGTCATGGTAAATTATATTACAAATTAATTATTCCCACAATTCACAATATAATCGGACGTAAATAAATTGTGCGTAATTAATTATACATGTATAGGCCTTTAAAATATGACTAGTTAAGACCAATTTAGTTTCTGAACCGAGTTCCTAACTTATCAATGCTGAACAAATTCACAAAAATTATATCTACATCTTATTATTTTCATCGCCACTAAACTTGATTGTGTTTTGAACCTTATGTAAAATGGTGGCCATTCACGTGACTGCATACTTGACAAACATTGCTGTTGTGTTGGAAAAATTGAGTTTATTCCGAGAGCATAATTATAAGGATGATGAGTGCACAATTGAGGCATCTAGTTGCACACCCCGCTAAAACGGTTTTCGGTTGAAAATGAGTTAACAATGCAGTATGAAAATAAAATATTTTCTCTAACAGTTACATAGCTTATTTTTGAGCTAAACCCACTATAACCTTACGAAAACGACAATTTAAATGCAATGTTCGCAGCAAAACCCGACATAAAAGCCGATATAATGAAATCGTCCAATCACAGCACAGCAATTGCATTATACGAAATGTCAAAACCCGACATAAATTGACAGGTCAGTAGCAAAACCCGATATAAACCGAGTGACACTTGCAAATCCCGGTATAACAGATTTTAGTCTGCTTTTATTCCACTTTGTAGACCTCACTGTGCATATATTATTAATTAAATTACATAATCACTTAATTATTCACAATAATACATCTGTCTGTAAACCGTTGTGTGAAGTATAAATTTTTAAAACGTTTTTTTTTTTGTTTGTGAACATTTTGTGAAAACCGTTTTAGCGGGGTTTGCAACTAGACGCCTCAATTGATCAACCATTTATGTCCAAGCTTCCAAAGCATTACATGATGCTTGTCAATCCAACACATTACATGGTTTATGCTTTTCCGATTCCCCAAACGAAATTACAAACAATAACATAAATAATTATGGAGGTGTGGGTCACGGTGTCTCACTTTAGTCAACAAAGCATTATGTCAATCTTGAATGATCTCCGTTTAGTAATCGTATTATCATAAATGCAATAATACTTTACAATAAAATGTGAAATTACCCTACATACGCTAAACGCGTACCTACCAAAATCTGAAGACTTGTGCGTTAGTAGGTAACCATCAATCTATGATCAAAAGCTTTTATGCAGCTGAAGAGTCAACCGCTCATTTTCTATTGACAGATGCGTTTAAATCTAGGTATGACATTGTGAAAGTCCAATACTGAAAGTAGCACTCACTTAAAACATGATTTAATTAACATGGAAGAAATATTGTCTGTCAAGAAACCACGGCAAGCTCATTGGCAAAGCAAAAACATGTTTCAATCGAAATAAATATCAATCTCATGAGATTATATTACAAATAGTATACAAGAAATAATATAATTCATTACATCAAATAATATATATCCCACTCAAAATAATATATCCGTTAGTGGGATAGGTTACGAATATCTATAAATTATAAGCGATTAAAATATATTAATGACTACTCGAATCAGTAACATAATACTAACTGAATCACAGTAAATAGAAAATGATTATAATAATATTTTAATCCTACCATAAGTTACTTGGAATTATTATGACCGTGTTATCATCAATTCATCATGTCCTTAATGTTAGAAGTTAAAAATGTATCGTTTCCGCACAGTAACTAAAATGGCGATCAGTTTTATTCAAATACAATATTAGAATCCTAATCAGTAACTATTTTACTGTCTAAAACGTTAACATTCTAACTGGCACAATTGTGAGCATCCGAGAATAAAATCCGTTTTTGTGTAACATCTGGACATTGAACCCTGCTCAACTTATCACGAACTGTCTCCGTCACGCTGACTGCACCCGAGCTTGGCTTAGGTTTCAGTGCCCTCTGTGAAACAAGAAAAAATATTTTACTTCAAAGTAAAAGCATTTATTTCAATTAGGTATACCATTCACGGGCACTTTTGGCTTGTGTCAAGAAGACGATCAGTTAGTCTGAAAGTTGAAGCTAGCTTGTTCCAAAACATAGGTCTGTCCCTATGGAGAAGAACGGGCAGAAAACTCCATAGACACTGATTTAACACAAGATATTACAAACAAGAATGCAGATAGAAGTACGAATATGGAAATGCTTGAATCGTACCTGGAGTTAAAGGATGATCTCGTAACATTGAACCTGGAAAACAATTACAGTGAAATTAATATAGGTAACACTATAAACAGTAATCAACTACAGTATCAACGCGGTATAATATATTCAAGCAGAATATAGAGAACTACGTAATAAATACTAGATCATTATTTGTCACTACACAAAGTACTACTTTTAAAAACTAGGTTTTTTTGTAACTATGCCTACGATTCTCAAAATATTATTACTTATGTACTTGCGTATTTTGGCCTTTTCGCTTTGTTTTATCTAGTACTGCGTTTCTAGTAGTAGAGGTCGCGCCCCTCCACTAACATTTCTATACAAACATTTGAAATATGTATGCAAACAAGTAGTAGAGGGGTGTGCACTTTTAAATTAGACGATTTCTACCTTTAAAAATCTATAGGTATTGAATTAATATGTTCAGATATTATTTACTTTCTTATAGCTTCAGATTCATTAATAAAAACTTTATAAATATCTAAAGCAATTTCATGGAAGGCTTCTTTTGACCTTTATCAAACCTGCTTACCTGTTTTCTATAGGCGTTAATTACAATATTATATGAATATGTTTTATGTTAAAAAGTGAAAACATTCCATTACTCTGAAGGCATGCAACTCAACGTATTAAGTGTCGGTTAATTAACAAGTGCAAAAAATATGATAATATCATGCAAATTACATGCCGCGCGATACTGCAAAGCGCACACGTTATCTTTTCACTTGTTTATTATTCCGTAGCAGTATTGCACGACTCATAATGCGAAGCATTAGATTTTTGCCTCCTGCTAGTACACATAACCTACTTAATTTATATACCATTGTATAGATAAATTAATGGAGATTAATTTTGTTTTCAAAAATTGATTTAATGCAGTAGAAACGAAAAATCATCAAAATATTTCTAAAAAAAAAATTCCCGTCAATCAAGTGTGAAACCTGAAAACATTTTAGCTTGCGAAAAAAAGAATTAATTGAGTATTTTTTTTTTAATCGATTCATTTCACCCATAGGAGGAACCCTATTGAAAATGGCTCTTATTCAAAGTAGTTTAATTACCTATAATTAATAAAAAACTAACTTATATAATATCTATAGGGTCAAATGAGCATTATGAGTCGTGCACTTTTGGATTTTCTAAATTTTTATTTATTTAAATACCTATATTCTTGTATGTAGACGACATAGCGCAGGAGTATTTTTAACACATTGAGATAAAATATATCGGGAAAGGCTCACAGGAACGTTCTACAATAAGTAAAAACACATTCGACATTGATAAAATGTGAAAAAAAATTGTTGATTGTGGAAATTGTTTTTCAGTTTCAAATGATCGTGTTTTCAGTCATAAAGCATGCCGTTAAAACAGTAGCACACATAAAGCTGCGTCAAGCGTTTACCTATACAGCGAGACGGCACAGGGCACAATCGTTCAGTATAGAATAGCGTCTGAAAGTTGGTTACTGGTTAGTGCGGCGCCCGGCGTGATGCCCACGATGCTGCCGCCAACGCACCCCTCCACGCCTTCTGTAGACCACCACCAGATCATCAAATACTAACCACGGAGTATCACAGCGTGATATTCGGCTCGCACTGTAGTGTGCACATAATGTTCATAAGTTAGAGCAATGATTTGGTAGACAGATAGATAGAATTTCTTTATTGGACAATGAGGAAAAAGTAAAACGTATGCCAGAATCGGCAGTCTTATCGCTCAAAGCGATATCTTGTAGACAGCCTTTTTTTGATATTTTTAACTACAGATCTGATGTTTTGGTTCGTAAAAAAATCAAATACGAATCAATCATGGAATGCTCTGAAATTCTAAATAAGTAGGTAAGTAATAACATTAATTTTATAATATTTCAAGTTCCTATATGAAATTATTTTCAATTCTTTGCCATCACCATATAACCATGACTGGCGAAATAAATTTTCCAGGGTGAGTAAATCAATTGTAAACAATTCCCTGCTTTATGGAAAAAAAAGTTCTTATCAATTCCATCATTCAGCGGTAAATATTTTTTTTTCTCATAATCTAACACAGTAACAATAAACACACACTAGGAAAAAGACAATTATATATTTAGTAACAAAATTAATCTAAAGTTAAACTAAGGAAACATGCAATTTGTTAAACGTTAAAATCAAAAATTGGTTGGAGTTCATCATCAAAATATATTTGTTTTGGTAAGGGTCTTTTTCGTTCCTCTGTAAAATTAAAGATAAAAGTTAGCAAGTACTAAAATTTGAATATTATAAAAGTTAATATGTATTAATGGAATTGAACTAAATTATGATTATTCTCTATAATGGGACAACCTATAGAAAAAACCACGAATAGGTAGTAATAAAATAATAACTTGTTTTATAAATAATATCCAATCGCAGCGTCATAGCTTCGGTGTATTCGAAAATAAAAGCAAAGTTGTGTTTTGTATGTTATAACAATGCTTGTGCTTTGTCCTACATAAAGCAATATTGAACCGGGGATAAAAAATAAAGGGAATAAAAAAGTACCTGTAAGGAGCCGGAGGCAGTATAGATCACAAAAGGGAAAATTAAAGTAACATTAAACTGAATGTAAGCCCTTTGTAAAGGCTATTTGAAATGGCCTGTCTTTAGCTGGACTTGATAATTTGTACCGCAACGCAATAGCTTTACACTTAAAAGGATCACCGAATAAGTACGAGGTCTGGGCCTGGTTTTGATTATTATGGAATTACAGCGATTCAAGGAGTTTTAAGGATATATTGCTAGCTTAGGAGGCTGGGCACAATACCACTGGCAGCTGGGACAAATAAATCGATGTTTTAAATTGCGAATATTATTCATGAACGAGGCGGGACGGGAGCGGGAAAGACACTGGCTGGTTAAAAAGAGGGCGAACAATCATGCAAAAAAAAAAACAATTTGTCATCATGCTATATCTCACCGGTAGTACAAGCGGCGTTATTGTCGGGGTTCACGCCGGCCACAGACCACGGCCGCGCCTTTCCGGGTGTGCGCGCGCACCCGTTCCCTATTCACACGCACTCGTTACACACGCAAACAGCGAAATCATACTTGTTTTGTGCAAAATATTCTAACTTTTATTGGTTGACAGAACTTGAACTGGGCAGAAAACTTATTTGTTTGAGTATATTTTTAAGCTTTGCTTAACAGGCCGACGACCCATCCAATGGAAAGAGGTAACATGTAAAGATACTTGCTGATGCAGTCTCTTTTGAAGGGAGAAAGTAGAAATATTTCCCAGGCAAAACTTTTCGTTTTAATGCACACAAAAGCAAAAAGGTTAAATATTTTGCACAAAACCTTTCTTTTATGGGTTAAGCTATTTTTAAGTAAATGGCCATAGTCCTGTTATAGGATATGATTGTCCTGTGAAGCGTCCACTCACACCAGCGTACAATTCGCACATAAGCTGTGTTAGCACATTCAGAAAAGGCGGTGAGGGGGACAACCACTTTAGGCAAATACTATCAGATGGAGTAACTATGATTGGGCTTTTTGGTACTGAGTTTAAGGTCAGTATTTGATTGAAACGGACCTGCTAGTGATCGGCACCTCATAAGCCAATCCAATCAGCCATTGTACGCGATTTTCAACTCTTGGTCAGATAAGAACTGTCGTTTGGGCTACTCAGATGCAAAGGATCCAGAACTCAATCAGGTAGTATTATAAAGAAGCCAGAGCTTTGAACCAAAAATTGTATACCAGTGTTTTATAATTACCCATCAGAAGTGTGATAGCCAGAATACTGTGAATTTACCCCCATTTATTTGTGACAAGAGAATTTTTTTTTTTACCCTTAAACGTGTTTAAAGGATAGATAGTATACTTACCCATAGTGTTGACGTTGTCGGAGGATCGCGATGGTGGGGGCGTAGACGCAGAGGTCTTGATGCCTACATTGTCGGAAGACTTGCAACGTGATACTTCTGTAAATGATAAATTTGAGAGGAGCTGAGATAATATTGCCTTAGCTCATGGTTATAGTTTCTACATATGTATTAAAAAAAAATATTCTTTTCTTGGAATAAAAAATGCACTTACCACATTCTAATAAAACCGGCGTGCTTTCGCCGGATGTCACACTGTACCTGTAAGACATTTGTTTACTTATATGATTAATAATAAATGAACAGTGTAAACAAATCAAGGAGAGTGGTAATTAGCATAAAGATAACAAAATGACCGATAGACTGTGACGTGACGTATTATTGACAGATAGGCTTATCCATTGTTTTTAATTAATTTGTGATATTTTATCCTGTGTTGACCGCCTTTCAATATAGAATAGTAAAATTATTTGTTATCAACAACATGACATCATCGGTGCCATGCGAGCTGACAGCGTCGTCTCCTCCCTGCGGGACGGAGTATAGCTTATGGCAGGTATTTGTGTTACATTACATGTTCGTTACATACATGGTATCGTCTCGCTGCAGCGTGGGCGAGTGTCTGAGCGGTGAGGGAGAGGCGAGCGAGGACAGCGAGTGCAGCGAGCGTGACGTCAGCGGCGTGCGAGCTGACAGCGACGCCTCCTCGCTGCCCGGCGGAGTGCGGCAAGTACGCCAGAACTCTTCCAGACCTGACGAATATATTTATTTTGACATATTCACCGTAGAAAATAAGACAAGTGAATTAGTTTGATATCGATTGTGATCTGAGATAAGTTTGTGTTACTCTAGCAAAAAGGACGTTCCAAGTCCTCGTCCGGCGCGCCACAGCACCAGTGTAGAGTGGTACTTCAGATCATACCATACTAATAGGCTCCTACACAAGCCCTTGAATGAGTGCGCTCAGGATTCAAGCATTCATTTTCCTATAAAAACGTACAGAAAACACATATTGCTACACATACATTTCGATATCATTAACCTAATTTTTTCTTTTATTATATTTATTATTTTATCTTATCTTTCGTTGTTGTTTTATATTGTGCAAGTTAGGACAAACATTTTCTTTCTTCCGTGAATCTATACTATACAAAAATTCTCGTAGTGTCATTTCGGCACTACACATACATAACACTTATTTGTTAAAACTTTCTCTTGACAGGTTTTTAAGCTTTAGTTTACAACACATCATATACCTTCATCGATATCTTGCGACTGATCTGTTATTGGTCGCGTCGGCGCCCTTGTCTTAGCCCGTCTAGGTCGACCTGTAAGAAATCAAACATGCGATGATTCTTCTAGAACGACTACAATTTGCAGCCGCAACGTGAACAACTACACAAGAATAATATGGATATTACGTGTACAGATATGCAAACGTGTATGTATAAGGACAAGGTTATTGCTTGCTTCGAAAGAAAAAAAAACAAAAGAAGCTTGCATTTGGTGACAGTCTTTAGACGTGGTCAAGTCAAATGTGGAACATACTTGCCAGTATTTATGTCCAAACAAAAAAAGTCTGTAGCAAAGAGTTTCCTACCTTTGACGAGGTGTCGTAGCGTGTGTGCTGGTAATTCGGCTAGTGCGTCCGCAGCTTCTGCGTGTAAGGGAGGCAGAGATAACATCTCATTGCTGCTGCATTGTTGTTCAGCCACGGACTTGGGACGGACGCGTCGGCAGCCGCGCTCGCGACGACGACATCCCAAAGGTGTAGCCTAGATGAAGTCGCGTTATTAGAAAAGTGTATGTTTTCAAAGTCGCGGTAAATGTAACAAAGTAATACGTGATGACAAAGAGTCTTTGTCATCACGTAATATTCAAACGTCAGCAACACTGTCTTTGTCAAAGACAGTGTTGCTTGTTACAGTTTTATGAACAAATACAGTTTTTAATTAAAGCTACTTTTTACACTTAATAAATGTTTGTTTGTTAGCAAGCTAAGAAAGTCATAGCATTCTGTTCAGGAAAACTGGGAAAATCTCTGCATAATTTCCACATACTGAATAACGTTAACAAAATTTAATTTAATTAAATATTTAAAAAGTGTCGCGCATTTTCTTACATTCTTAATTTTTTCAGGGATCACTGTTTTCTTAGCCGAAATACGAAAACATTTGAATAGCACACTAATTGATACTAGGTTCAACATTGTTATTTATTTTCTAACTTTCAAGTAGACACACCACTAGAATTATATGTAAATAAATCAAATGCACGGTTACACTCCACCACTGTATAGCAATCAATGAATTTCGTAAACACTGTTATCTCTCAGTTTCTAAAACAAAAGATTATAATGACGTAATGTAAGTAAATTGTCATGATTATTTCTAATTATTAAGAAATGTTATTCTTACCAAATTCAAGTAATCCAACTTCTGGGAAGCGTGAAATCAATGATTGCATGTGTTATTCATAATTTAGAACTAATGAGTAATTCATTTGTTGAACATTGAGTAAAATGAGAATATTTCAACAAAGCCAAGCTGTCTGTCAAGTGCTGATATCATTATGAAGCATGGCCCAATAAACTGGTCACTATTACCTTTAAAACGAATGTATTTAAGACCTATCTAGAATGGCCTTTATTAGGCCATTCTACGATAAGGACTTTATTGTGTTTCGCAATCCTATAGACCGGCCGGTCTATTCTGTAAAAATCTCACCGTGAAAACATAGGTGAAGTGAGGTTGATGCTAGAGATTGACACTATTGATAGCTCACCTAAGCTTTCAAGGTGAATTTTTTTACAGAATTGGTCGGCAGGTCATATCTGTCGGACGCATCAGGATAGATGAGCCAGAGTCGTCACGCATTGGGAACATAAAGACTAGTGTTGTCATAACGACAGGCTTAGAAACGATGGATTCGTTCATGGCAGATTGGTCAGAAAAAGCACCAAAAACCGAGTCATCTATAGGGAAATCTTTTCTCAGATCTTTCCAATACAATGTTATAGAGATTCCATAAGTTGAATAATATTAAAAAAAAACTTACCCCAGAATGTGATATAGGAGTCAGCAAATCTGGTATATCTCCGTCCGCACTGGGCATCGGCTCGCTGTCTATATGATCCACATTCTCACACGCCAGCAGGGCCAGACTCTCCACCGCTTGGCTGTTTATACAGAAACAGTTTAGTATACACATTTTAAAGCTTTGGCCAAAATTAAGCGACTGTGCAGTGGGAGCGATAGTCGCGCGGGAAACGCTGCTTTTATTTTTAAGATTTTTACAAACATCACAAGGTATGCGCCGCGAATGTTTTGCCACGTATGCCTTAGGCTGGGTGGACATGGTGGTCACTGTTAACATTATATACAGTGACGATATGCGTCGGCGACGCGGTAAGGCAATGTCTGCAGAGTGGAAAGTACGCGTCTAAAGAACTATAGATGAATGACATTCGTATCGTGGTCGATTCGCACTTATTGGCCAGGTAAACGTAATGACTACAACTTAGTTAATGGGTCTCTGTTGAATCAGCGAATTAGATTATGAGTGATTCGCGGAAATATTAGCGTTCGTTACTCATTGACGATATTTTTTGGTAGTATTATGTTGAGTATCGTTATTTTTCTGCTAAATTGTGCAAGTCAGATAGTTGCAATTATGGCTGATAGACATGTGACGCGAGTTGGCTATCCAGCGATCCATCTTCGGATTTATTGGCGATGCCTTCGGATACTGCGAGTCTGGTCTGGCAGACCAAAACTGGATTCACAGTAGCACATGTATATTCAGCAATGTTATAGATTTATTAGCTATGATATAATAATAATATACTATTTATTGTACACCAAAAGAAAAACATAGTACGGAGTTACAATACGCAGTGTACAAGGGGCGACCTTATCCCTTACAGCTTGTCATACTGTATAATATTTAATTCTAGCACCACTAATTTAATTAGCCCGTAATCGGTCATCAAGTGGCGAGCGTTGAGCGGCCCGGCCGCGCGCTTTGTACGATCAGCTGTTTTTTTACGAAGGTTAAATTTTTCGGGGATTAAATTAGATTTGTTTTTAAAATCATAACATAACAGTCGTTAATTTACATGTCAAAGAATCATTTAAAGTTCCAAAGATGAAATTTTCATTGTTTAATTTGTTTCCGATATCGATATACAACACATGGGTAAAGTTGCTCTAGTTATTTAATATGACACTGTAGAGAAGCTGTTGGTAAATCTTTATTAATCTGTCAAGCTCCGCTAATGAGACAAAATTGATTTTCTATTGTTTTGTCGCCGATCGGCGACGCGCGCCGCTTGACCGGTTAATAAAGAAATAAATAGTATATAAAAATCAATAAATAGTATATTTACTTGAGCAGATCCTGCAGCGTGGTGGTGCAGGGTGCCATGGCGTCGCGCACGGCCTGCAGCGTCACCAGCTCGCCGCTCGGCCCGCTGCCACCCATCGCCGCAAACACCTCACCGCACCGCTGAACAAATACAGTTTTGTAGGCTTTATACGACATAGTGGAAGCGGGAGCGGTCCAGTCAACTTCAGTCAATGAAATCATGTAAGCTTAATAATCCTTAACGCGTCAGCAATGCAATGTTTTACAGCGCGTTTATTTGGTAGCAGAGAATTTGACAGCTAAAAAATTTTATGCAAAATCGACCCAATCATGAGTGAAATTTTTGTTTTTTTACTTGCCTACGCTGTCCCTCTCCTGGGAAAAGACCTCCCTCCACTCATAACACATCAAAAGTAGCGGAATACTGTTGCCCAGGGTAATACGGTAGTATTCCTATACCTGTAGATACTGATGCAGCAGATGATGCGCCGCTGCCGCAGCTCTCTCCAGCGCTGCAGGCAGCGGCGGCGGAGGTAGTGCAGCGGCTGCGTGCGCTGCTAAAGCCGCTGCGGCCTCGCCGCCCGCCCACGCGCGCTCCAGGGCCATCGCGCGGAGAGTGTGTGTCTGTGCGGGGCTGCAGTTGCTTGCCAGGCTAAGAAATAGCAATACAGGTTAAAAATCATTGTGTATGGAAATAATGTTATGTTCTTAAATTAAAACATTTTTAGTGCAAATGGAGTCCCAATTTAACAGCGTTTTTTTTAAGATGGGTTGGATTGTATTGGAGCTGTTATCATAAATTATAACCTCAAAAATATATATTAAAAAAAAATAAGCAAGCAAGATTTTCAGAATTTGTAAAGATACGAGTAAAATAATTCGAATGTTGATAATGTTTTTTGCATTTCGTTTACGTTCAGTTGCGAAACAAAAATTGCAACCGACCGTTCATGCAGGTCCCTCCACAGCGTGGCCACTCGCTCGCTAGCGCCGCGCCCGCCAGCTGCCGCGTCACATCCCGGGAACTCCACGCGACGCACGCTTACTGAGCGACGTAGTGCCGTTGCTATGTCTGTTAATCCTAAATACACAACAACAAATAGTTTAATTACAATACTTGTCAAAAATTAGAAACATATTTCGTGTCGTGCAACACACAAACGCATTGGCTTTGAGACTTCAAAGCCAATGCGTTTGTGTGTTGAAGACTGAAAGGATGGCCTGTAATATGACTATATTACAGGCCATCCTTTCAGTCTTCATCGTTCACAAAACTAGCTTTTCTACAAGAACTAATTTTGAAATAAAAAAAAGTACATATATACCTTGCAAGCTAAACGCGTTCCTGTCTATATACAAAGTCTGCAGCGTGCAGTTACACTGCAACGCTTTGGCGAGCAGTCTGGCGCCCGCGTCGCCTGCGAGGTTACCGCCCACGTCCAACGTACGTAGTCGTCTCGCTCCTCCTAGCGCATTCAGTAACCCGTATAGATCACCCTGGGAAATAAATAATACAGGTCAGAACTTGTATCCTGAAGGATAGACACAATTTTCAGGCCAGTGATAGGCTGTCATTTTTTCAAATTTTGTCACATAAACCAGCTCAGTATTTTTATACAACTTAAAATATGCGATTTGGTTTAACGCAGTTTGAGATTTTTTTTTTAAGTACTTGATCTGATTTTACTTTTTACTTCTGGAAAATTTTATTTCCATAGAAAACACACTTCTACTGTAAGGTCTGGCCGGCACTCGCAAATGACAGAATTGTGTGAAAAAGGGAGAGGGAGGCCTTTGCCATGCAGTGGGACAATACAGGCTAGTTAGATTGGATTAGAAAACACACTAATAAGACTAGTACATTTTGAGTTACCAAAAGTTTAGTAAAGTAACAGTTACCTTTAGTTTACAATCGCTGAGATCCAAAGACGTCAATGCAGTATCAGGTTCTTGCAGAACATGGACTAGAGCCTACAAAAAGATGACACCAAATATTACAAAACATTCTAAATTAAAATAAACTTTGTATAAAGTAGTCGTGTTTTAAATACCTGTATTAAAGGCGGCGCATACGATCTTTTTCCCGTCAGTTTACTTAGAGATAAATGTGTAATGGAATGGTTTTTTCCAATAGCTCTCACAATGCCAGATAATTCAAATTCCATACCTAGGAAGAAAGGAAGACATAAGAGGTTAACTGTATGTGGTGTATGCTCTAGCAAACATTAACCCCCTTACTAATAAACGTATTATACCAGATGAATAGTTACATAACAATTTCTCTCTTTCAGTCGTCAGTAATTTGACTTTCGAAAGAAGAAGACAAAGCGTTGTGCAACTATACAGACGCTATACAACGTTTATTAGTAAGGGGGTTAGTTTATAATTATATAAGTTATTATAAACTATAAAATAATAGTATTTTAAAAATGATTATAAGTAGTTATTATTAAAAAAAAAATGGAAAATTACTTTAATAGGTAAAACAGTGGTCTGTTTATTTAAGGGAAGATCTTCGTCAGGCATATGGTCAGAAAAAAAGCTAAAATGATAAGAAATTTGCAATACTCACTATTATCAGACAGGTCGAGGGACTGCAAGCATCTGACGCCGTGTATACACGATTCCAACACATGTGCTGCCTGCGATGAGGACAGCACTCCAGACAGATTCAACTGAACACCTGTCGCACTCTCGTTACACGCCAACCCGAGAAGTAGGCTCCTATAGACAAAATAAAATTATGTTAAGACTGCTTATTGACGACGAAGTCTTTAGTCTGTAGTAAAAAATAAATTTACTTACAGATTCTAATACAAAAAAAAAAACAGAAATTATCGTTATCCTGTCAGTCTAATCAACATTTACTATGAATAAAAAACGTCACCTTCTAAGGCAATCAACTACAGAACCAACTACTTTAATAAATGTAAATTGGGAGCGGCTACGCGGACGCGACTCACTAATTCGTGGTAATATTATTTACTCAACTCTTTCATGCAATTGAATGGCCCGATAAACCGGCGTCGATAATATAGAAATGGTTTCCAAACGCGAGTTCATTTTTATTTTAAACTAGCTGACCCGGCGAACTTCATACCGCCTCAGAATCAATAAATGTTGCGTTAACTTATTCACCAAAAAAGCTGTTCCATACAAAATGTATGGGAAACAAACATCTTCATTTTTTTCGTGATTTTTTCCCATGTTTTTATAGTTATTCTGTTATTCGGGGCTGAGACTAATACAACAAACCAAATAATAAAAAAAATCGGTCCATTCGTTCTTGAGCTATAAATGGTGTAACTAACACGAGTTTGTTTTATTTATATGTACAGGGTGTTTGGCGCATGAACCGGCACAATTTTTTGGGGGTTGGGAGGGTCATTTGCGAGGTTCTACCCAAAGACCCCATGTCCTAAGTGTTACGGTTATTAAAATATAATTATTAAAGGTGAGATTTCGGGTAATCTAGGAAAAAAAAACAAAAAAAAAAACATATCTAACCATGATACTTTGGTCATGGGGTCTTTGGGTAGAACCTCGCAAATGATCCTCCCAACCCCCCAAAAAAATGTGTCGGTCCGTGTGCCAAACACCCTGTTATATAAGAAGATTACACGAGCTCTAATCCACAAAGCGAAAACTGTCGATACTATTAATATTAAACCGTTATGTCACACAATTACCTTTCAGCTTCACCCACCGATACGAACAAACTACTCGATTATGATTCCTACCCGGCTCTTTTAAATAATTCTCCGGCAAAGAATGCATCATCTTCCGTGAGTTTACAAATAACCTGTCCTCAACAATTAATAACATTTTTCACCGTGTGACAAAATAATAGTGACATTCTGTTCATTTTGCGTGGAGGTGACGCATGTTTCTCCCAACCTTTTCTTATTTTTAAGGTTCCGTACCCAAAAGGTAAAAACGGGACCCTGTTACTAAGACTCCACTGTCCGTCTGTCTGTCTGTCACCAGGCTGTATCTCATGAACCGTGATAGCTAGACAGTTGAAATTTTCACAGATGATGTATTTCTGTTGCCGCTATAACAATAAATGCTAAAAACAGAATAAAATAAATATTTAAGGAGGGCTCACAAACAACATACGTGATTTCTTGCCGTTATTTGCTCGATATTAATAACGGCAATAGGTAGACGCTTGAAATATTCACAGAATATTTAGTTATATATTCACTTTAAAAATAAATTAATTAATTAATATAAAATAAATTAAGGGGGGCTCTCATACAACAAACGTGATTTTTTATATACGAGGGGCGTTCATTGTATTCTCGGTATCGGCATGAAAAAAGACGTAAATTGAATTAAAATAATTTTTATTTTTCAATGTAATCCCCCATACCCCAATGCATTTATTACATCTCGAAATTAACTTTTCCATACCCCGTAAAAAATATAATTTCTTCGAAACCACAATCTCGCAAAGCAGCCTTGGAAACACGCACCGTGTGGACGGGCGTTGTCGTGAAGAAGCAACACACCGGTGCCGGTGGTCAGTTTACCCTGAACCAACAGAGCTGGGACATCTCTGCTATAATTTTTATCTTCATTCGGGCATCCTCCAGTATAAGCTTCTTAATTTTTTTTTACGTTTTCTTCTGTAGAGGCAGTAACCGGACCGCCCGAGCGAGTGTCGCCTTCAATTCTCTCTCTGCCCCTTTTAAATTCACTTGACCCCTTTTGAAACATAGATAACGAAGGTGCAGAATCTTGATAAACAGCCACCATCTCATCTTGAATATTTTTTGACTTTTGCTTGTTTGGTAAGGAATTTAATAACAGAGCGCGGTGCTCGATTTTCTTCAACATTGGCGCCGATTCCCTTGTTCACAAACTAAACTAAATTTAATTTCAGTGCATCTTTTTCTTTCTATTTCGTTAAGAAAAGGACAGAAGATAAATATTAGTTTAGACCTGTCAAATTAGTCCGTGCCTGGCGTAAATTGACGTATTTTTAATAGCCAATTTTTTAATCACGTCTAAATTGTCTATGGAGTATCTTAATTTGACAGGACTAAACTAATATTTATCTCCTGTCCTTTTCTTAATGAAATAGAAAGAAAAAGATGCACTTAACTTAAATATAGTTTAGTTTGTGAACAAGAGAATCGACGCCATTGTCACGTTAGCCATTCCAGTTGTTATTGACTAAGGATAACTAGCAAACTAATGATCACAACTATATGAAATTTTACCTTATACCCTTAGATAATGTCATTAATTAATTAATTTGTCAAATTACCCACATCATTAGTAAATCACCCTGATACCGAGAATACATTGAACGCCCCTCGTATGTAGTGTTAAATATTGTACGGCGGTACGGAACCCTTCATGTGCGAGTCCGACTCGCACTTGGCCGGTTTGTATTTGTTCTTTTTTGCGTCATGTTTACCGCAAATCAACATATTTGGTTTATTTCTTTCTTCTTTTAGGTCACAATAGAATGGAAATGGAATGGTTGGCTTTGTTTTTAAACATTACAATCGATTACATACAATGCCCGCCAAAAGTTATTTGACATTTTTCCACTTCAGCTGTGATGCCACATTATGATATAAAACAAAAAAAATAATCAGGTACTCCTAAGGGATTACTTGATTGTTTTTTTAAAAACGTTATAGCAGTTCAAACATTTGGATCACTAGAATTTTAAATCATAATGTGGAGTGTCACAGCTTCGTGAAAAATGTCAACTAACTTTTGGATGCCAGTGTGACTGCATAGGGATAAACAGATAATTATGGTCTAACGGAAGCCATGGCGATGCTTTTAATAACCGTAGAAATTTGCTGACTAATCAGTATAAGACCCTGAACACATGATATGCTTTCTACAACAAAAATGCGTAAGTATGTATTTCATCAAGAAACCGGACGAAATATTTTTTTTCCTAATTAACGCTGGATTTGGACGAAAAAACAGTTGCTTTTATCAGTTTGCTTTATTTCAATCAGAATTTTCTTGTCGCACCATTATGTTCGTACTCTGTCTCTTTCATAAATTAAGTAGTACCTATGGGCTCCCGAGATAAATCAGTTTTCTCTGGGATAGCAATTCAAATCTATTACTCAATCATTAGGTGTGCCGCATTGATGTATAAAATAAGGGAAGATAAGGTACGCGCTCCTCGATGAAAACCGCATAAATTAGGTGCATAGACACAATAGAACTGGCGTTTATGTAGCACATGTGTAGCACGTTAAGTAAAATTACAGTAATCGTTTAAATAAGCAGGAACAATGCCTTCCTGTGGTTTTAAAATGTGCACAAATAGTTCAAAAACCAAAAACAAGTTCCACGGGATTACTTTTCACTCATACATACAGCTAACAATGTTAATTTGTTGAATATTATAATAATATTGTTTGTTTCGCGTCATAATAATATGTCATTCATAATCGTAAACATTCGGCGGCTAACGCGATTTCGCTTGCACCACAGCGCCGGCTCCTATCAGCTCTGTCCTTGTCTATGTCAGCGCAAGCGGCAGCGCACGTGGAATGGGTACGTAACAGTTACAATTATTGCTATCTCGTTCCCGCTACACCCCGCGTATATGTTTCTCTATTTCGGTTTTTGAGCATATGACGCACGACATCGGGAAATGTAGTTGTGTGGGTGTGTTTACATGTAATTGTGTCTAGTCCATTTAATGTTTACGTGATGTTAGAGAGTGGCCTATCTTTGTAATTGTATACATCAATGGGGTGCCATAAACTATTTACCATTTATCAATAAAAACAAATTATGGTGTTGTCAACTTACTTAAGTGCGTCCGGCGGCATCTTACAATAGGAGAAGTCGAGTTCTGTCAAGGCGAGGCAAGCGGTGAAGAACTGTCGGAATGAAGGCGGAGGGTCGCGCGCGCGGCGGGCCGCGGACCAGGGGTTGCGCGCCACGGACAGCGTGGCCAGGCGGGCCGCGCAACCGCGGAGAAGGGCGCCCCACATCTGTACATACAGAGGTTATTATTATTGTATTGTAATATTCTTTTAAAAGGGTAATAAACAGGAAGTTGAAAAAGTTTAGAATGGAAGCCTAATGATGTGCAGAAATTAATTGTGGGACACATTGACTTCTAACCTCTTGTAAATATGTAGTAAAACCAATTAGGTCTGACTACGTTCAGAAGTAAACTGGTTTCAACGTTATGGTATAGACAACATAGGATACCTTAAGGGGAAACGCCATGGTAGCCCGCGAAATTAAAATTTTCTTACCAATTTTTGCAATTTGCAGGTCAGTGTCAGGTTGTACATTGAACAAAATATGAATGATATTTCATGAAATAGCTTTCAATAGGGTTATATGAACTTAGAAGGTTATATTGATGATTGTAATGGTTATAATTTTGTAAAGACATACTAGTTACGGCATACCGGTAATCCTGGCGCTTCCCCCTTAATGGAGTTCAAGTAATGTAAAAAGAAATTGGTTCATCGTTGCGTGCAAGATTTTACCTCAATGAAGTCCATAGTTTAGTTAGAAGTAGAAAGAATAAGACTAGATTAGCAAAATAAACTGAGCACAGGATACGTATCCGTGTGCTGAACGGCACCACTTACTTTATTACTTACGTTTTCTAACGTCGTCTCTGTGTTTGTCAAGTTTAAATATGTTAAGACGTTCGGTTGTGCGAGGAAATTGTATAAATTCTGAAAAAAGATAACATTAGAAATAAGTTAACATTTTTATGCCTGTTTTTTGCGAAACGGAAGGCCAATAGTTTATAGTACACTCTGATTTGGCCAGTTATGTTTAAGCATAATCAGCCTATGTTTCTACAGCTGGGACACAGGCCTCCTATCGGTGAGATGGCGTGGGTCATAATCAACCACACAGGCCCAGTGTGGGTTGGTAGATGTCACGTCTTCTCATTTTTGGTTCTAGGACATGCCGCTTTCCTTACGATGGAGAAGACAAGCCTTTATTTGTGTATCGACGGAAATTTCAAATGTCGTAAGTGAAATTTAAATCCAATGCTTCTTATGGAATTTGGATCAGTTGCCATTAAACGGGAACAAATTCAGACTCTAGGCTGCAACTGAGAAATTCCTAGTGAAAAAAGCCAATCACACTGCCCCAAGTAGGCATCGAACCCAGGGCCGTTTGCTCAGTAATCGCGCTTACGAAATAAGGAACTCAAAAAGTAGGTTATCATTTAGTATTTAGTTTCCTTGTGAACTTACATGTACGTCATCTTTGAGGTTATTATAGGAGAGGTCCAGATGTGATAGTGTAGAGAGATGGCAGGGGTTGTCATTCAACATGGTCGCGAGATGCATCACAGTTTTGCCTGTAAGGCCGCATTGCGACAACGCAATATGCCGCAGCCCGTCCGGATTGTTCGCAAGCCCGCTCAGTATACTAATAGCACCTATAAACACAAACAATGGCGTGACGTCATAAATATTCAATGAATAAAACTAAAAGTGATTCATTGTTGATGAAAGTGATACATGCGTACATTGTCAATTCTACTGCGTAATATTGGCTGTTGATTTTGGATTTCATTTCGTGGATTTGTTAAAAGACTACAAAGGAGATTTTGTCAAGAGGGATTATGACAAGCGAGGTTATGGCCAGGGCCATAATTCACTATGACCACTCAATGATTCCTTCCTTCGAAACCACGTCAATTCCTAAGCCAATCACGCCAATTTCACGTTTATTTCGCGCGGTTTCGTTCATTGTGTCATAGAGAATACATTACCAGGAATTATTTTTCCATCTTACGAGAAACGCAAAAAAAAGGAGGAAATTTTCACGAGTGCTTGTGCACAATTTGCTCCATGATCATAGCGGAGCCAAAAAATGGTCATCCATCCACGGGCTGACTGCTTCAAGCATAGTTTAACCAGGCAGATACATTCGAGAAGCAAGTCTTTATGTGATCTGCACCATGTCATAAAGCAATCTTCGAAAGATCGAACGCTCACCTTTATCCTCAATGTGATTCTGCGAAAAGTCAACAGTATGCATGGCGGGTGCATGGCGCGCGCGTGTGAGTGCATGGCCCAGCCTGGCCGCGTGGTCGTGCCTCAGCGCGGCCGCCCGCCACGACAGGCGCGCGGGCGGCGGGCGCGCCGAGCGCACCACGCGACACACACTCTCCCACGCCTCGCCGTGAGCGCGCACGCCATCGCCGCACACGCCGTTGAACCAAGTGTTGTGTTGTAATGCCATTACTAGTGGGATTAGGTCTCTAGACAAATAAGTGCAATTTTTATTAGAGTTTGTTTTTATTTCGACGTGTTAGATCGAGAACGAACTTACTATAAGCTCATAACGCGATGGAGACAAATCTGAACGAATTTATTTCTACACGTGGCAAAGAAGAAAAAATCAAAAAGAAGAAGAAATCGCTCCATATAAAATAATGGTATTCAGCTGCATCCGGTTACACTGGAAGCCGACCCCAACACAGTTGGGAATAGGCTAGGCAGATGATGATGATGACGTGGCAAAGAAGACACCGAAGGAGTTCACCACTAGATTAACAGGTTACACGTTTTAAATACATGTTGCTGTACAGATGCCAAAATTGAGTTTCACGCATACAAAAACGACTTTTGAAAGTCTGATAAAGTCTCTGATAGTTAAATCCATCAAATTTCATGTTAGCAGTTCGCAGCCAACAAATCATTAAGATAAGATCGAAAAAACTTAAGAAACCGAAAATCAGTGTGCATCTAATAAAAGATACCAATAAATAAGTATTTTTAAACTGTACCTCTGATCTAAATGGTCGAAATCCTTTAGATGTAACATTCGTATATCATGTGCCAGATATATTGTATCAATATCCCACGCCACTTCAGCTCTGAAACCAAAACAAGCACAGGTCATTATAGGTTACTAACACCGGCAAATAATATTATGAATGGCAGCAACGAACGAAAACACAACAAGAACAGCAAATAATACCGCATGAATTATTTTAAAATAGTAATTAGTCATAGTATTCTAAACAAGTTTAAATTGGCGCAGTTCAATATTTTGTTATATACATATATTTTGCGGTTTTAGGTGAATTCAATGGTTTCAGAATATGATGAGTAATTCCTGTTAGTGTTGCTTCTAAATACTTATAGCAGTAATTTTTTTTTTTAATAAAAGTTACGGGCTTTATTCTGGAATCCATACTAATATTATAAATGCGAAAGTGTGTCTGTCTATCTGTTACCTCTTCACGCTTAAACCGTTGGACCGATTTAGATGAAATTTGGTATAGAGATAGTTTGAGTCCCGGGAAAAGACATAGGATACTTTTTATCCCGATATTCACACTGGGTCGGAATTTATGCCGGTGAAACCGCGGGGCGCTTCTAGTATAGTATACAAGGTAGAGACGACAATACGAGATTAAATTAAACTGCGTATATTTGATGACATTCCTCGTCTGTATACGACAATTCAATCAAATATATCCAATAGTTTACTCGGCTGATCGGCAAAATCCATAGTCGGACCATCATTACTATTTAGGGTTTTATAAAATAACACTTAATTTCAATCTTAGAATATATTATGATAGTTCCTAAATACTCCTACGCATTAGTATCGCCCGTGTTTTCATTTATTGCCGTATTGTATAGTCTGCCGTCACAACAAAATACAAATTACAATAAGAAATGAGACTGCAATGTCTAGGATAGACCTACAATTGAACTCGATTAAAATGACCTCTATGTATGCAGAATGCATTCTTCCTCCTTCATTTATATTATATCCGGCTCCAATCCATTATATTCGTGACCTAGATAGTTCAACATACATAACGTACGCTCAGACCATTTTTAGGGTTCTACCAAAGAGTTCCACCGAGACCCTTTTACTTAACCTATGCAGTTGAATTTGTAAGTACAGAATACGTTTTACTTGGTCATTACCGGAAAAGAAAATTGAAATTAATAAAGTCAGGGCTAAGGGATTTCGCTGAAAACCTTGACAAAAATACATCAACGTCATTCCTACTCTTTATTCGGCACAAAAACCCCATAGTACACGACTCTTACTTACCTACTTTTTTCGTTAGGTTTTTCATATTATTAAACCAACTTATCATTGATTAATCATGCACAGGATAACATTGTTTCTGTAACTCCTATAAAAATAGTAGATTTTAGGAGTGACAGGAATACTTTTAGGTTTAATAATATGAAAAACTTTACGAAAAAAAGTAGGCAAGACTCGTGCACTACGGGTTTATATGATACTTTATGAAGTGATAGCCAAAACTTTTATTATGCTGCAGTGTATTGATGAGTTACCTGAAGGGCGTTTGGCAGAGATCGCACATCGCTGCGTACTGATTGGAGAAATCTCCGCATGTCGAATGTTTCCGAGTCCCGCTGACTTGAGGCACAGGGTACGGTAGATTTACCTGTGGAGGAAAGGTACCTTAGAAATACAGGACAGAAAATTTATGCATTGATTTAAAAAGGTCTTGCACTCAGAAAAGAACCTTTTGTGCATTCATCAAGATATTTTATTGAGTACCTAAATAATTACTTAGTGTTAAAATAACTCCGCAACTCCACTTTAGTCACCTAAATCCGTAGTGCAATAATGTTTGATCCTATATCCTGCAAAATTCCTACATAAACCGGGGTTGTCTTTGGGTGCACTTACAGTCTAAGTCGTACATAGTGCATACAGGAATAATCATCGGTTAGTACCTCATTTAAAAGTAAAAGCGTCTAACAGGTCTCTGCGAGTTGGCTTTGGCCCCTCGTACGCCTTCCAAAGTTCCAAAGGTCCGGGACCTCAGGGTCCCGAGATATGTCAAAGTGTAAAAATAAAACATCGGCATCAGAGATGATGACGGTGACCTATGGTTCCAACTACGATGACCGCTTGCCGCTTGGTAACAAGTCTTATTCCCATCTAGATATCAGTTAAAGTTGGAAATACTCGCACTACTTGCTGCAAAATGTCACGCAGTGAATTTGTAAAATCGGCTGGCGACATAAACTTGAGCAATTAAACTTTGCTCGTGGAGTGGATATGGAAATTCATAAATAATTTGGTTTGGTTTGCTGGGTGATGAATGATGATTTTCTATTAAAATTAGAAAATAAATGTATAGCAGGAACGATAAATTCGGGTTTTAACCTCATTAGGCAACTGCGGTAAGAGTTTCTGACTAATAATTAACGAGTGTTATCGCACTGGATGACTATTAATCCCTTATCACCTCTTACAACAACTACCACAACGGGAAAAAAGGGCTATTATTATTAGCCGAGGTACAATCGCCATGTTTCCTTATTAGGTTAGTGGTTAGTGAATATTTCACTTGGCATGCGTTGCATTGATGATTCATACAGGACGATTACTTTTATCCTTATAAATACATTAACCGGCGCGACAATTAGATAAATTAATGTTGATTGTCTCGCTAATTTAGTGCGTATGAATAAGCGACGAAAGTTTTTACAGTACATGACATTATCATATTAATACAAACCTTTGATATTATGTCGACCACGGCTACATTCGGGAATAAATCGTCGAAGGCGGCAACGAGTGCGTGAAGTACATTTATGACCCCTTCCGCGGTACCTTCCTCACCTGAAAGTAATCGTATAGTGAGTTGCAGACTCCCTTCATTCCTTACATCCTTCATTTTTAAACCCAGGCAGGGATGTAATAAATACTATAAAGACGTGTCGTTAGGTACCTCAATATTTAAGTCTAGGTATGACGCATAGCGGTCTTTATGATCACATTTTATAATATTCCTATTGTTATTTTTACTATTTCTATGCTGTGTTTTACAAACAAACATGTAAAGAATAACAATGAGTAAGTTAATGGTAATGTTTACACTTTTACAGCTATGTAGTTGTATGTAGATACTAGGCAATCATGATTGGAGAAACCGAATCTGTACCTAATCATGTATTTTCGAATTTAATTTCGAAATAATCTCATGTTGCTATGAGCTACAGCAAACAGCAAAAATCGCGGATAATATTAATACGTTCAAGGTAAAATTCATTAACCATTAATTAACGGAAAATCGGTCGTGATCATTATAAATTATTATTTTAATGATACTAGCTGTTTTGTCGAGTGTTGCTTAAGAGCTATTTCATTAGCATACAATGGTAGTTGTAACTCTTATAGGAACGTTTAAGACGTTAATCAATCTGAATGTCGGTCTAAGTTGCTATTTAATGTCATTTTATAATGATTTCAACAAACTTTTTGGAGTTTTCTACAGCAGGTTCTTGGCAGAAAATCCCTAATGTGTGCTAACTACGCATCTGAGCGAAATTTAAGTTATTAAGAGAAACCTGCATATAGATCCAATTCTACAGGGTGAAATTGAAAACATGCGACAAATCGAAATGGGAGATTGTACTCATCATTATGAACAACTTTTACTATGGGACCGAACCTGAAATCGCGGAAAAAAAATCAGCTGTTCCCTACATTTAGGTATGTTCGCATAACTCAACAAAATGTAGGGAGCAGCTGATTTTTTTTTCGCGATTCAGGTTTGGTTCCATAGTAAAAGTTGTTCATAATGATGAGTACAATCTCCCATTTCGATTTGTCGCATGTGTTCAATTTCATCCTGTATGCATCTGCCTAGACTCGTAAGTAGTAATTCCTATTAAAATTACGAATCACGACTACACAGCTTTCGTCTCGCTTTCATCTAATATGTATGTAAAGAAGTCACTACCTGGTTCAGAATTCTAGGCGGTCAAAATCTTAGGTCTTTATAAATATAGCATGCAAAAAAAGAACATGTGTGCCACAAAATGCAGCTTTGGGGTGCCTATCTATAGAATAGTTTTGTCGGCACTTAGCTGACGTTAGCAGACATGAGTGCGTCATTCAACGTTGTAGTCAATTGACTACAACGTTGGACGTTAACGACCAGTCAGCATTAAGTAATAAGTGAGCTGACGTCAATCAGCCTTCATAGCCGACGCGCAGCAGGTTCGATAGAATTGCAATGTCAATTTTTGTGATGTGTAGGGGAAGTTGAAGAGCATAACTTCAGTTAACTTATTCTGACATGGCGGATTTTCGAGAAAAAATAGAAAAAATAAACATGCTAGATTTCGTATCCCCATCCATACTAATATTATAAATGCGAAAGTGTGTCTGTCTGTTACCTCTTCACGCTTAAACCGCTGAACCGATTTAGATGAAATTTGGTATAGTTTGAGTCCCGGGAAAGGACATAGGGTAACTTATGCGGGTGAAACGGCGGGGCGTTGCTATTGCTAGTTTAGTTATAGATGGGGATACGAAATCATGCATTTAATTTAAGGCGTCTACATGACCTAAAGCGCGGTCTTTGCCGGACTGCATAGAAAAGAAAGACAAGCGCGATGACACAACCCTGGTAATTTATTGCAAAATATGAAGCAATTATGGATTTACAAAAAATCTATTGCTTGGACTAAAAAATTAAAACACAGTTTTAATATGTTGCTTGTAGAATAATCTGACAAAAAATCGTAATGATTGTATGTATTAGGTATGGTTTTTATTGTAAAAAGAAAGTTTTTAGATGTATCTTTATGGTTTTTTTCTATCGTATCAAATTAGTTGTATTATGTTTTCAACACACAATCTACTTTAGCATGTATCCTGAACAATATTATATATTTTGTTTACTGTAGTCGATCATATACTTTTATTGTTTCTAAAACTTGCGTTTTTTGGGTTTAGGTCCTGTAAGCCCCTTTACATAACATAATCAGCCTACAATGTTCCCACTGCAGGGACGCAAGCCTCCTCTCTGTGAGGGAGTGGGCCATAATCCACCACGCGGGCCCAGTGCGTGTTAGTGGATAAGCCTCTTAAGAGCCTATACAACCTCAGCTAAAATTCACTCTTTATCTCGCTCATACGATACTGCTCGCGGACTGAGTGAGAGCGAGACAGAGTGCGGTGCTGGGCGGCAGGCAGCGCCAATAGTTTAGGTATTTGCTTTTTACAGTGAAAATAATGGTAATTATAAAAAAGTAAATAACATAAGACCTGCTTTAAAGTAAGTTCAGTTAGTATGCAAAGTTTCATGATCTAATTTGAAGTATTTTTTGAATACCAGCGGTTTATTGTTCGGGTTAGAGGTAACTTTGGATTTTTTTTCTATCGAGAAAATTTTATGGAATCGTGTTTTCGTCTAACATAAGACTTAGCATTAATCCTCAACTTTACCATATATTTATTTCAAAATTAATGGTGCAGTATTTTCGACATAACGGAGGATCACGCTAAGCCATTTGAGGTAGTATAGGCTCTTAAGTGTAACTGTAAGCCTCCTAAGTGATTATATCTATCAGTTTTTTTTTTATAATAATGCGATGTCTATATGTATGTGTGTGGGGGTGTGTGTGTGTGTGTATGTGTATTCTATTCTATTATATTCTTAAAAATGGGCTTCTGAATACACTGTGCGACGTGCCGCCTATCTATAAATGCCTTTAAACTGCTGCTTACTATCAATAAAGATGTTATCACTTACCTATCAGTATAGACACGGGCTTGTGTTCATGAATGAGTGTTATTGACAGATGATTCGCCTTTTTACTATCCAATGCCTCTATTTCCATCAAGTGAAATCCATTGTCGACCTGACAACATTTACAAAGGTTATTTCATTGAGAAAATAAATTAATATTTCCTGTAAGCCTTGGCCTACATACAATGGCCACACTTGAATATTGATATTCACATTACTATCTTCTTTATCTACTGCAGCATTTGACATACATGCACTTGAGGCTTGCCCATGTATCCTGGACTGTCAGCTTGTTCACTTTTGAAACTTGTGCTAGCTTTAAACACAAGTTTTCTCACCATATAAACTTCTAAATATGTGTATGCCTGGCATTATAGGAACAAATTATAAGTGTATACAAATGTGTTCATAAACCACAATTTGTTTGTTAAATTCTTAAATCACATAAAAAACTATACTACACAGTTTGATAACAATAGACAGTTCATTGACTTGTTCTGACCAGAATAGCAGTAGCTGAATCATGCCTAATATTTTTTCAAATCCTGACAATCTTTTTATAAGAACTCGTTGAGCAACAGTTTAACTTTGTCAAAATGCTCATGCTGCTCTATAATATGTAGTTGTCTCAATGTAACTTACCCTTGTTGGAACTTTTGCAGTGGTTATGAAAATTCTGTATGCTGTTACAATCTGAAAGAAAACAGGCATGACAATGGAAAATATTCTGTTTGTAGAAAATATGTAACAAGCAAGAGATAAGGCTCTATTCCAGTGTCTGGATAGATAACTACTAGATATCTATGTTACGGGTTTGGTTTCCGTACTTAGTCCTTCAAGTGGACCAATGTGTGTGTACTACTAGATAAAAAAATAGAACAGAATATCTTCAAAATTATCTATCTGATTAATCAGGCCCAATGATAAAATAATTAATAATTATTTTATACTTTCAATATTTATCAAATTGAACATTTCATACTTTAGAGAGCACCAACAAGTCAATATTTAGCTTTGTGTTAGAATTTGTGTCAATGAAAATAATAAAGCCAATGAATGAATAAATTGGTTTAGTCATTGTGTCTAAAGTTGACCATATGGGTTCTTGTGATTGTGTATGTGTTCACAGGGAACACACACACACAGCAGGCTCAGTTAGATACAAGCACACCTACATGACTCATCCCATTGTCAGTGCGTTATCAATATCAACAAAAAACTACACTGAAATAGAAAATGATAAGCCTGTTATGACTATGAACTTAATGTTTTTAATAATTTTCTTATTTATTAAATGACTGGAACAAATATTTTACATATTTGGCAAAGTTATTACTCAATAGAAAAGAGTTATTCTTCGCTATGAAGTTGGTAGGCTTAAAAGTTAACTGATAATCTAAAGCTGACAAAACCGTGAGATAAGATAATAAAATTGAGATTTGCAACTTTTATAGAAATGTTAATAGTTGTCTACATGAAATAGTTTAAAATTACAGTGGTTATATTTTTGAGTGCAATTAAAAATAATATAAAAAATACTGAAACTATTGAACTTTTACATTCTTTGATTGAACACAATAATTATTCAACATTGTTTTATACAAACAGGACAAAAAAAAATAGTAGTGCTTACCAAAACCTTGTTGTCTACTTTATCACCTCTTGATTCCATTCGTATGAGGGACTTGTAAAGAATTTTAACATTTTTCCCCAACACATTGCTGATACTGTCTGTAAAAAATAAATAAAAGAAAAATTACTGTCAATTCTGTACTGCATAGTTATGATACTCATGTGAAGGTATGTAGGATTTCATTCAATATTCCTACATTACTACATGGTTTTAAAGTATTTGAATAAATAAATATTTACGAACCACTCAATTCCGTAGAAATATGAGATTTTGTTGACATTTTCGCGATTTTCTTCAGTGTCATTACTCCCACAAAATGTAAATATTTTTAATGCACAATACATCCATAATAGGCACAACACATAAATAAAATATAATTAGGTGAACGTTAAGACACACAAACTGTGCATTTCAATAAATATTAAATAGTTATTAGGATTATTGACCTAAAAACCACCACAACACCGTTTCAATGGGAAGGTAGGGTAACGAACCACAGATAATTGATAAAACCTTACTACGATAGTGTTGACCATACCACTAAATCAAACTAAGCGCACAATCGCACAATCGATTATAAAACAGATTTGATCTGGGATCCACATTAGTTATCTAATCAAATAGTAAATATATGCAGTCTATATTTCGAGTATAGATCGTGGACTTCGATACCCTTAATAATAAACAAGTTGTTTGGGATCGTCCATTTTGGTCACACACACACAATACAATATTAGGGTGACAAGTCATACGTAACGTAGTCGTACGTACAGACGCCAGCACATCAACCTACCCGAAACTGTCACATTTTCCCAATCAACTTTGAACCTTATAGTTCAGTGATAAAGTTGAAAATCGATTAAAGAAATTTGACAGATTGTAGTAGGTTGATGTGCTGGCGTCTGTACGTAACGTATTGCAGGTATTACTCAGTTACTTGCCTGTGGAGGTCAGAATGGCAGTCGCTCCATGTAAAATACTGGTATTCTGCTGTATCAGGTTAGACTGGAAACTGACATCAACATAGTTGAGAAAGGCTAAGCAGATGATAGTGATGACCTGGTAATGGTAATCTTCTGAAATCCCGAGTATGTACAGACGCCAGCACATCAACCTACTACAATCTGTCAAATTTCTTTAATAGATTTTCAACTTTATCACTGAAGCATAATGTTCAAAGTTGATTGGGAAAATGTGACAGTTTCGGGTAGGTTGATGTGCTGGCGTCTGTACAACCAAAAATTTTATTGACAGCATGTCCTTGGCTTAATTTTTATTTATCGACTATTTTCGTACCTATACGATTAAACGTTGTCACGTCTCTGAAGTCTTGTCTCTGAAAAATTGTCAGTCTGACAGTGACAGTCAATCTATTCTTGTCATGTCAATGTCATGTTTGCTCGAATTATTAGAAGCATCCTAATTTTACAACAATATTAATTAAAGTTAAAATATTTAGAGGAAGTAAATCTTTGTATCAGCAATGAATAAAAACTACGAGAGATGCACTCATTGTAATCGTCGCAAATGGCTTGCAACAGGTTGCCTACGTAAGTGGTTGAAGCCACTGGAATGTAAACATTTACAGCGAAATGTTGATAACAAAAGAGATTTCAACAACACAGATATTGTTAACGGCGTATTTTTACCCGATCGCAAGCCTTCTGTAAACACAAGCAAATTTGTAAAGTTTTGGAAAAATAAATTGTTCATAACTGGCAATGTCAGGTCTTTGCAGAGATACTTTGGCAATAAAAATAATGGTGGCGAACATTTATGCAGTCTAAACAAATGTAGCGGCGATGCATCGACATCGTCGGACAAAAGAGTTATTGCTGCTTCTGGATATGACACCAAAAAGGATTTCCAATTGAGCAAACAAGCAATTATATGCCAACATTCAGAAGGTCATTCAGTGCTCCGGGGACACCATCAACATGCCTCACTTGAAACTTGCGCTATTTATTGCCAGTTATCAAAGTAAGTACTGTAATTATTTGTTCTGTTTGATGTTATGTTTAAGTTTTTCATCTGATCCACCTGACCTTGCATTATTTATTTATTTTAGTAGGTACATGGATTATAATCGAAATGTCAATAATTCATGGATGCTAGCCAGTCCAGATTACTGTATGTGTAAAGTAGAAATATTATTACTCTGGTATACCTACTTTTTTTTGTAATATTACCCAAAAAAAATTTTGCAACAATACATGAAAGTTTATTTTGTAATAATACAAAACAGTTTATTATGTATGGTTTATACCTACATCGACTTCACAAATCAATCTGCTCAGACACTTATAGAAATTTTAAGGGCCCCTTATTTTGTTCTTATCATAAGATAACACCATTAGAAAATTATATCATCATCTATTAGTTAATTAGTCTTTTAATTTAGTAAAATTAAAGAGATTAAATAAATTTAAGAGATTATGAAAATATTTATCTTTATAATGAAATAAAGGAGAATAAAATCACACATTGTTTCCCCGAAGTGTTGGGCAGAGGTATTTGGCCTCATCATGATATAGTCATAAATATTTATGTAGCTAAACAGGTGATAGTTTAATGAAAACAGTAATTAGACAGTCATTAACCTTTTAACCACCACATCAAAAAAACTAAAAAATATGCCCTCGGCCTACAAATTACCTACATAAGTTTGTCATCTGTACATGACTGTGGGGGTCAAAAGGTTAAACAGACATTCCTATCATGTTGTTTATATATTTATCAAAGGAAAGTAAAGTTACAGTTAGCCTTAGTGTCATCAGCTTATAAGCTCACAAGCCTGTTGATAAGTTGCAGAATACCGACTGGATGATAAAAGAAGTAGTGGACTCAATCCACGTGGACTGTATTAAAATAGGTGTAGTACCATAATTTACATAATCAACATATAAGAGAGAAAACAATGAAATGCCCGTAGCAGAGTGCGTCTGTGAACTATGTGGAGTGGTGGGCGCGCAGCGGCCTTCGAATACCAGGTTCGGTGCCCCGATGCCCCTCGCGATCCCCTCGGTCAATCACGCGCATGTGATGCACCAACACAGACTTCACAGGCTTTCTTTCTTACTTTTGAAAAATAATTATTTGGTGAATTACTTAGTCCTTTTGAGAAATGATAATTTTGTGAATTAGTCCTTTTGAGAAATGGTAATTTTGTGAAATTGTTTTTGAGAAATATACTATACAAACTTTTTAAGAATTGGTCCATTAGAGATACTTCTAAAAATAAGTCTTTTAGAATAAATTATACTTAAAAGAATTAATGATTTGGAGAAAGTTTTCTATTTTGGATGATTCATTATCATGGATTAGTCCATGAGATTTGAGCCCTTACATGAAATATTCTTCAATTGAAAATGAGACCTGCATTCATCTCCTACTTGCGGTGAGCTGGTGACACTTCATCATGGCATGCTTTTATATTCTTCTTCTGTTGTGTCAGGATAAACTATAGTCTATCACCTCACTCTCACTGTGATACTGTTTTATCACAGTCAAGCAGTAAGTTTGGTAGCAAGGCTCACCAGTGATATCAAAAGAGAAAGGTTTTGTATATTATTGATTATTATAGTATGACTAGCTTGAACTAGCTTCTGCTCGCGACTTCGTCTGTGTGAATTTTTTTTGTTTGCCCGACCCACCCCATTGCATCGCATCGCCTACTCGCGCTATTTCGTTTTCGCTTAGCGTTCTTTGTGCCTTTTTTTAGAATTGATCACTAGAATCGGCCATACAACTCTTTTAAGTAGAATTTGCCTCAAATGTCTTGATTTTATGAAATAGTCATTCAATAGGGTAATATAAACTTATAGAGATGTATTGATGGTTTTTATGATTATAATGCTATCACACTAATATTATAAAGGCGAAAGTTTGTGAGTGTGTTTGTATGTTTGTTATAGTTAGCGCCACGAAAGATGAGATTTGATCATTTGATCATTTGACACATCACGTGGTTTGACTTGCGCAAAATACGATTTTAGGTCTCATTAGCGGTATGAGTCCTGAGCGCGGGACGGGACCGGACGTCATAGGGGCGTCGGAAAGAGCGCGTAAGGGGGGGGGGGGGCTAGTCAAGTCTCATCTTTCGTGGCGCTAACTATACATCTTCACGCAAAAACTCCTGAACGGATTTGTATGAAATTTCGCACACAGATAGTTTATAACACATATAATACATTTTATTCCGATATTCACACGGGATCGAAACTTATGCGGGTGAAACCGCGGGGCGCAGCATATTTAAATCAACATACAACCTGCTACTAAACTTTTTTTTTTTTTGGTGCGTGTTGGGAATCCTCATGGACTTCCTCCATCGTGGGGACGACAGAGGGGCATGCCGGAATCCTACCGGCTAAAACCACCGCGTTTTTCCACGTCTGCTATGGCCGGGGGTGCGGGATTCGCGTAAGCATTCACCACCGCTCCCCCGACAGGCCTCAACCCACTGTTCCTCAGCGGGTCCCACCTCCCCGTGCGGCCATTCCCATAACGACTGCACCCACTCTCGAGTGGCGCGCGTGGAACACTGCGGCGCCAACTCGGGCCTGTCTGGTCGGAGGACGGACGCCCCTAGTCCGCAACCCGCAGGCCGCCTCTCATGGAGATCGCAGATCCTTCTCGGGCGCCCGGTGCGTCTCCTGCGGGAGGGGAGAGAGGATGCGGCTTCTCTCTCCCGCTCGGCCGCCTCCTTTGCAGACATGACGTTGACGTCCTCGCAAAAGGAGGCAACTCCGTCCCATGCGCTCTTGCTCTCGCTCATCGATTGAACGACGGCCGGGAGCGAGCGATCGCTCCCGCCTAATGCCGCGATGAGGGCATGCCTCACGGCCACTGACCTCTATTATTACCACTGGACTGGCGGCTGTCAAAGTGCTTTTGTGCCTAATTGATAATCGCCATTTTGGCGCTGTTAGCCGTAGCGAGTGTCTGTGGTACTAAAACTAGTGATGTCGATATCAGCGAGCAAATATCGATAACTTTTGATAATATTTTTACATTATTAAACGTATCATCATAATTACTACTTATATTAACAATTTACAGGGAATAATGAATAATAATAATGGAATAATTAATGTATTAAGTAACAGTCGAAAAGGTAAAATAAAACACGTTTTATATATTTAATTTATAACTTATATCTATATAATTTATATCTTCTATAACATTTGCTGTGAGAACTGCCGGAAATATTTTTTCCACCGGCGGTTTCCCATTGGTCTTTTTGCATGCTTGTCGAAAAAGTGATTCCACTAACAAACATAATATAGAAACGACGCTTTGTGATGGAATAGTTAGTCCACCTCTATTTTTTTGAATAATTAGTGCGATACCGTTTCGTCGATCAGATATGGCATCGGACGGTATTGATTCACAAGCGCTCAAACAATCAATACATGTTCATTTTGTTCTTGATAGATCTCAAACTCAAACTCAAAGCATTTATTTCAATTAAACCAATTACAGGCACTTTTGAATTGTCAAGGGGTCGGTCAGTCAGAAAGATGAAGCTAGTTGCCCATTCCAAAGAGTAATCTAATCACAAAACCTGCTATGTATCCCACACATTGCTTCGATGTTTCGTTTATATTGTTTGGAACAGCCCTACCAAAATGTAATATATGTCAAAATTAGTTCTCTGGACACTCGCTAGTGGCGCTTCAAAAAGACACAAAAAAATTGCTGTCAAACGCTTGAAACAGCCTGTCCAGTGGTAATAATAGAGGTCAGTGCTCACGGCGCAGCCCTGCCCAAGCTGGGCACTCCTCCAACGTGTGCTGCGCCGTATCCTCCGGGCAAGCCGCACAGTGGTGACACACCGGTGTCTGCTCCCGACCTATTCGACACAGGTACTTCCCAAACGTCAGGTACTAGAACTGTAAAACGTCGATTTTATTCCACGGATAAAGGATATCTGGCTTTGGTAAAATCAGCCCTTATTGGTATAAAGCTTTTCATAATATATGTATAATGTGTAAAGGACGTACAAGTTTTTAAGATAAACCTTTCCAATAGCACTTTGTTATTTTTACAGGCATGGCTGGTACTGGGGTGGCATCACTTCAAGTGAAGCTGAAGAGTTGCTAGCTGGGCAGCACGACAATGTATTCTTAGTACGAGACTCGTGCGACTCCCGACATATTCTCTGCGTGTCATTCCGATGCGTAGGCCGCACACTGCACGCTCGTCTGCGACATGCCAATGGACTATTTTCACTGAACAATGAGACATTTGTACCAGCAAACAGAATATCAGAACATTGCGCAGCTGTTGATGTTAAATCAAACCTTTTTGAGATGCCAGTCAAATTAGCAAGACCACTGAACAGGTATTTAGTATTTTTTACAAACTACTTAAATCAAATGATTATGGTTTTTATAACATTAATTATTGTTTCCAGATTTGCGAAACTGGATTCATTACAAATGATTTGCAGATTTGTCATTCGACAAACTGTGTCAGGACAAGTGTGGAGCAGGTTGCCACTACCGCCAAACTTAATATCTTATGTATCTACTGGCAGTGATTACATTGTACCATCATAGCTAATACTTCAGTGCCTTCAGTACTCATAGAACTATGTTTATTGTAAGCATATTTACATAAAACCTTTTATAAGAGACTGCCACATTATAAACTATATGAATATATTAATTGTAAATTTTATACTGAAGTCAATGTTATATTAGAAAATTATGAAGATAAAATAAAAAAATAACAATTTAGTAATTAAACTATTTATTACAAACAACTAAATGTGAATAATACTTTGAATGTCTATAATTCATAAAGTTTTCGTTGTGTGGAAATGTTTTTTATAACCATCACTTATTTGCCTATTATAATCTTCATATTATTATTACTTCAGTGTATTAATTCCGAGCATATTCTTGGCCTGAAATATAAAAAATCATGTTTAGCACAATAGTATAATCATTCAGCTATACCACAAAAGAAATATAATCGAATATCAAATAGGTTATAGGATGTCATGAGAGCAAGTAGTGAGATATTAAAAACTTATACTAAACTACTCATAATATTATGACCAAAATGTTTAGTAAGAAACAAATCAATAAACTTATTTACACAAACACTGAGTATATGCATTGTAGTATATAATACCATAGCTTAGGCATAATATCATGTACCTAATCATGTTATCCAGGTATTTAAGCCATGCGTGATTGCACGGCATAAATCATTGTAACTAATTCTTAAAATTTACCCAAAATTTTCACAACGCCCGGCGCTAATGAAATCTATTTCAGTTTATGCATTATTACGAGTTTAAGGGTGTCCAATTTTTTCCGTTTAAAGTTGCAAATAAATACTTACATGTTTAGATTAGCTATTAGTGAGTAAATGTGATATTGCTACGCATTTTAGATCAGGAAAACATATACATATATTTCACTTTTATCTATATATTTTTTTTAATGAATCATGTATGCGTGCGTGACCTTAGTGCCATGCGTTTAAAAATGGTGAAGAAATAACTTATAAAAACAACAGAAATCAGAAAACTAGGAAATAAAATAGAAAACAACAAATGGAATTATCATATTGGTGTTTGCCATTGTTAGACTCGTCCTGCTATTTTAATCCTCATGAACAAGTCAATTAGGTGTAATTTAGCTTGTGAATCGGGTACCGTGCGGTGCAGGCTTTAGGAATTAAAAGAGGTAACTTCGTCTCTATAAGCAGGAACTACGTGTTTTTAAACACAAATAAACGTCTCCGCGACTACGCCAGTAGTAGATTTAAATGTAAAAATGTAATTTATGGCTATGAATAGACAATGCGTTGCTCAGAAAACGCATATGGAATATTAAATGATTTGTATTACCAGCGTAATTTATTGTAAACAGGTAACTAATAGTTGCCTTATATTAGAACTACTACAACAACGGAACAAGGTGCATCTAAAAGTATTTTACAAATAGCAAATGATTGGAGATGAAAATTAGAAAATGGTGTCCAAATTTTTTTCATTTAAGTAATTGTTGCTTCCTATTAATCATATTTCATAGGTTCACGATAGGAATTAAACCCACTAAACTAAATTAATCCCTTACCGTTGTAAATGCAGCAGTCAATGTTTGTGGGGCCGCAGCCACCGGATTTAAATTCAATGCCGATTGAACCAACTGGGCATCACGAATACGTGACGCAATAAAATTCTTCGTGGCAGTACTGTCTTGGCTGCTATCTGTTAGATAAAATAACTCTGCTGCTTTGTATATTCCTGCCACACCCACCCGGCGAACATACCAGTTGAACTGAAAATTAATGTTTAACTTTTGTTAGTGCAGGCTAACCCCACGATTGCCGATTCACTGTTCCAGCTCAGGGTCGTAACGGCTTAAAGGATGATTTATGCTAGACCTTGTCCGAGGCGCGGGCGAGGGATTTCCTCCCTAAGCACGAAATCCGTAGTTTCGACCAAAGTTACGGGTGTGTCCTCTTACTCCGTGTCACGTAGGGACATAAGATTAGTTTAGCCCACTATCCGTGTAGTGGCGCGTTAATTCGGCTTGATAGTAATCTGCACTATGTCCCGCTGGTTTCACCGTCCGCGTTGAATATAGGTGCCCGTAAAAATCCTCGACTTCCTCGAGTATCTCGCACTTCGAAGTCACGATTATGCCATTCGCAGTTCTTAGTTTAGTCAGATGGAAACTCCCTAATTGCTAGGCGAACACTTTCGACCCTCGGTTCTGCTCAATCGCGACCTTAATGTCGCGGGTGTTAGAGCACCGAAGGTCACGTCGCGTCAGCTTCCTAATTTTTAAGTTTAAGGCCCTCTTGTATGACGAAGACGGCTTCATAGATGGCAACTCTTGTCTTTCCCTCATAAGTCCGAGAGTCTTCAAAGAAAGTTTGAAGACCTTAGGTACTTTTTTGTTGCGTCGGGAAAAGTCTGCGGGACACGTCGCGTAATGCTTTGACCACCTCGTCAGCTTTCTCGTCGATAGTGCCTGTGGTTTCCAACAGGGGGAATCGATTTTGAAGTTCCAGTTGGAACTTTTCGGATCTTAGAGCGGCTTGGAGCTGCGTAGGTCGGAGTGTAGGCCTCGTCATGCGGAGTCACTCAGCTCGAAAACTGATATTTAGAGTGCCCCACAGTGGAACGAATGTATGGGAGCGGTTGGACGTAGACATGTCCGAAAAAAAAGAGTAAAATTATGCCAAACTAATGATGCCATCTTATTCGATTACTTAATGCCTTCATAACTTGTGGTGATGAATTTCTTCATAACTCCCATATTTCGGGAGTAATTTGAGAAAATGTGAAATTTTACTATGAAAATGAGTGTATCGAGCTCTCTCCCTCCTGATTCCGGGCTTGTTTCAAGTAGCGGTCTCTAATATCGTAATGCTATTACTAAGAGCTATATTTAATACTAAGACACATAGTGCGCCAAATGTGCACTTTCTGGGATAAAAGGAAATGAAAATTTAAAAAAAAAAAACGTTTTTTCCCCATTTGTATTTACTTTAAACCGCAGACAGACTTATTAAGAGGTCTATAAATATATTATATATATACAGAAATATATATTAACAAAAATATTCACAAGAACTGATGAGAGTATGACTTTTAAGTAAGTTGATAATAAATTACCTAGTTTCATTAAAAGTACAATAAATAATTAAGATGTAAGCTCTAATTTACTAAGTTACACATTTTAAAACAATAACATCATTTAATTATCTTCGTCATCATCATCATCATCAATTAATTCAAATTCAGAATCGATGTCCGCTAAATCATTTATGTTAACAAATTCGATATCACTTTTCTCAGAATCCGTAAGCTCATAAAATTCCTTAAAAGAAGATTTTTTTACAAACTTATTTCCTTTTGGACGGATACTTGTAACAAGTGGATCAGAAGACAGTAAAAGATTGTGCATAATATCTTCATTGCATGAGATACTGCTATGCTTTCGAGAATGCCCCTCTCTATATTTTCTAAAATCTTTATTTCTAGCCTCAGATGCCTCTTCGGATAGAAAACCAATGGGCACAATTGACATGTTCTGAACTATGTCTGGCCCATGCATTAAAATTTTATGAAGTGAAGAAGGCATATAATACCATGGGTATAACTCCACGTAAAGCTTAGCAGTATCAAAGCAGAACTCTCGGAATTTAGTTACGTTGATCTTCTCTCCTGATGAAATACACTGCAAGATCACACAGATTTTTCTTAAAAGCATAGCATCTATTCCGGTCAGTTCAGCAGATTTAGTGTAGTTTTCAAAAAATCTCCTTGCCGAGTTGCCATTGTTGGTGGATCCACTGCCTTGTTTCACAACATCGAGAAGTAAGCCCGTTTCTCTTCTTACAGCCTCTTGAACTCTTTTCTTCCTGTCATCAACTTGCCTTTTTGCTATATCACCCCTTACTTGCCATGATTTTATGTCTAATTTGTAGGAAATGTGTAATAAGCATTCCATTGAGCGAATCCAAGCGTGAAGGGTGCTTAAGCCATATTTATACATGTCCTCGTTTGCGTGTTTATCTTTGATTAACTCTAAATTATTCATTTCTTTAGGACAAGCCTTGCATATGTCACACACTGAAGCTGCTGTATTGGATATAATGGAATGAATTTTACCATCAATCATTGTCAACAGCAGTTGGTGTTTGACACTAATTCCATCAGTGATGGTGGATGGAGTTAAGGCTTCAATCTCTGCTTCGATTTCAGCCATCTCTCTCTGCACATTTTCTTTGGTTTCCTTTATAAACTTAAACAATATTGGCCGGCAAAATGAAGTGGAAGATGGTCGCTCGTTTTCCCAAATTGTTACACCTTTTGAGACGAGCCGCAGTGGTACAAGACTAATCATAAAATTACTAGCAAGATCGATTTGCTCATCTTCACTCGTCCTTTGATGATAAATGCTTTGGCTAGATGATCCGTCAAAACCCCATTTGCTGGTCAATACGAGCTGTTGATTGGGATCAACAGGGGTTTCTAACGACCTAATAAGTCTTCTTGAGGTTAAATCCATCAAGGCTTGTAATTTGATTTTTGCAGAGCTCTCTGTAACTGTGAGATCTTCTTTGGCCGGATAGCACTTAATTTTTTCTTTAACCAACATGTAGTAACTCGGGTATTGAAGAGCTCCTTCTTGAGTGTTGAAATCCCGAAGAGTGTTATAGCGCCATTTCGATAAGTTCATCGATACATAAAGAGCCAATGCCTTCAAAGGGGATATTTCCCGTACCTGAATTGATTTACCTTCAATGAAGGCTTTGATTTTTGAGGCCTCTTCTGGATTCTCCGTCAAGTATTTCATAACATAAGCTGTATCGCTTTGTCCTGCCTTTTGAAGCGCCCTTTCGGCCGAAAACATAATTTCAGCGCTGCTACTGCTGCATGAAAGACTATCTTCAGTGCGTCTTCTTTTTTGCCGGTTACTAAGGTCCTCAAAAGATTTACGAGGACTAGGATGTGTACAAGTTGAAGCATCAGATTTAGCAGGAGAAATTATGGGCTCGATGACGTCACTTATATTTTCTGTAGAAGGTTCCATATTTTCATTCTGTAATTCCGGCCATTGAATTGCAGCCTGTAGCCAAATCTCATGTTTCTTCCGAAACTTATCTGTGCTTCTTCCAGACTGTGTCCATTTTGCATAAATGCGGTAGCAAAATCGACGACACCAGTCTTTTAAACTTGTTTCAGCACTTTCACATAACTGAACACAACTGTTATCTTTTAAAACACTGAACAAATAGTTAAAGTCGCGTAAATCTTTATGTGCGCGTGCGCATAAAGCAACGTGAATATCAAGATTTGTATTAAAATTTGGAAAATACATTGCGAGATTAGCTTGGATACAACGAGGTGTAAATCAACACTGATTTTAAAGTTACTAATAGTGACCTATTTATATAAAATCCAGGTATCCCAGGTATCCTTTGTTAAATATTGCAAGGTAATTAGTTATTGTGATAATTAGTAAATGATGCATGCTAAATTAGTGTATTAAGAGCCATTTAGTAATTAAATAATAGCAATGTTCTTATCAGTAATCATTAGTGCATCAGTTTTATATGTAAACCTTAAGTCCCTAATTATATATCCTAATTAGCTTATATCTTCTCTAATTGGCTGCTCAGAAATGTTATTGTAATAAGGTAAACCTTTAGAAAAACGGTTTTAATCAACAAAATAAACAAAAAATAAAAAAATTGTGTTATAAAATAAACATCACTCTTTATCCCAGAAAGTGCACATTTGGCGCACTATGTGTCTTAGTATTAAATATAGCTCTTAGTATAAGCATTATGATATTAGAGACCGCTACTTGAAACAAGCCCGGAATCAGGAGGGAGAGAGCTCGATACACTCATTTTCATAGTAAAATTTCACATTTTCTCAAATTACTCCCGAAATATGGGAGTTATGAAGAAATTCATCACCACAAGTTATGAAGGCATTAAGTAATCGAATAAGATGGCATCATTAGTTTGGCATAATTTTACTCTTTTTTTTCGGACATGTCTACGTCCAACCGCTCCCATACATTCGTTCCACTGTGTGCCCCGGACAAGCCTGTGATCGCTTCCGGTATTAAACCTACTAATCACGGAGACATCTCTAAATATATGCTTCCTATCCGTCATGATGAACTCTATCTCGTTCCTTGTCACATTATCGGGGCTTTGCCAGGTCCACTTCTTTTGGGGTTACCCGAACTACTACTGAATGACAACACGATTTGACACTACACCAGCCCCTAAAAAAATAATTTGACACTAGTTTTCACAGATCAAATCCTTTGGAAGGGTCCCATATCTTCGTTGACGGTCTTAAAGAGTAGACCTTGAGATACGGATCGAATACCTTCACGAAAATTTTATATGAAGCAGTTCATGTCATCAGGGCTGTAGCTAGAGTCGAATTTGAGGTAGGGCAGCATTGGTTACAGGTAGGGCGAAAGTAAAAAATTTATCATAATAATTGATCTGCCCTCGAAGCACGGGCTCCTAAATCAATCACCATGTATATCATTGACCTCTAGGTCAGTGATGTACATTCAATAGCTATTCGTAGACAAATAATTTCTGTGGCAGAGCATGAGCATGGATCTAAGAACTATTAAATCCTCAATAATGAGGAACAAGCGAACAAGATGGTTGAACATTCAGATTTGGATGTAGAGATCCACGTCTAAGTGAGAGTGAGGTAATAATTAATTTTTGGGTGGGGTCAGTGGGGTGATACGAATAAATAGATACGACCAAAAATACCATTTAGATCATATTGTTTTTGCAAACTTATTATAATAATTAACATAATAATAAAAAAAATATTTAAAACAGCTGATTTCTACGATTCGCCATGTTATTAAAAATGCGAAGAACTTCGTTCAGATCAACTGATTTTGTTCTTTTTTTTTCAAAGGCCAGAAATACCATACCAGCCATTCTCTCGTGGCCCATTGACAGCCTTTGAGGCCTATTGATTGCAGTTAAAGTTGAAAACGTAGATTCGCACACTGTAGTGCTATATTCTATCCTATACCTATTGCTACAATTTTTTTTTTATCTCAAACTATGAACAAACAATTTAATTATAATAATTTATCTGAGTTTTTGGTATTTTTAAGGTAGGGCATTGTGATTTCAAGGTAGGGCATTGCCCCACAATGCCCCCCCCCCCCCTAGCTACGGCCGTGCATGTCATGCTACCTACACTATGCAGCATCCGTGTCTCGTCCGAGTCTTGGTCCCTAAAAATTGAGCAGACACGACGGTCATCATCCCCTAATAGGTTTCCAATACGTCGGGCATTCTACGTAAAGACCGTCGGCCCAGTAACCGGATATGTGTAAAGTTCATATAACATGTCTTTCCTTCCCGGAGATACTAAGCCAGGACGGCTCGAAATCCGGAAGAACCTAGATGTTAGTGCGAGGATCCCTTGAAACTGTTTTATATGGGACTAATAGCTATAAATGTTCTTTAAAAAGATGTTGTATACTTACATCCACACTTCTGTCACCAGAATGATAGCAGATATCATCAACAAGTGATAGTAATGTAGCCAAACAATTGGGGACATTGTTAGGCATTGTTTGAATAGCCATCGCTTTGGGCCATGTGGTCCTAGAAAAATGGATGTTCATTAGATCTTCAAATTCATAGGTATATGTGATTCGCCATCTAAGTTATAAAAATAAAGGCCTCACTCACTTGTATGGGTCAATCATTATCAATCTTTGGAATATCGCATTTTCAACGAATTGGGCTGGTACTTTCTCCTGCGAATCTGTTTTGGGCCACTGCATGTCAGAAAATGGATAATTAATCATTATTTTTACAAAATAAAAATGGAAAAAAGAATAGGTAAGTACCTGTTTTATATAGACTTACAGTTTTCATAGCATCCACTAATTGTTCATTACATTTAACATTAAAGTAATGTACCAAATCGCCACCTCCATTAGGGAATAAGCCATGTGTTATAGTTGGGTACCCCGCCGCTTTGGCGCCAGAACTCAATGACTCTATAGACCATCCACTCTTTGGTACAAATTGTAATGCATTTTCCAAAATAGATTTTTTTATATTCTCCTCGTATTGTTGATCTTCTTGTTCATACTGATTTGTGTAAGCAGAAGGAATAGAAACTTTTGAATTCTTTTCAAGAGTAGTTTTAGCTTGAGAGTTTATTCCGTGTGAACTATTGACAGAAATACAGGCAAATGGCCTAATGGTTCTACGGCCATTCTTCAAGGCTGTTGACAGAATAAAGAAAGTACTCATAAGGAAGAATTATCTAAGACTTTAGGGTGTTTGAAATGGGTCTTTGGAACAAAATAAACAAATTGGGTATTTAAGAATGACAAAAAATGATTTATTAAAAAACAGTTATATAAGTCTAATATTAGTCACAATTCATTCTTAATGCCTGCATTTTATTTAAATTAATACATTCAGTTAAGCGTGCAATAAGACCTTCAATGAGATGAAAAGCATTCAATGCAGAACATATTATCTCCTTCATATTTTCCTTAGGTATATTATCTAATACATTTCCTCCTACATTGAGTGAGATATTGATTTTCTCATCAGGCAGATGTTTTCCTTCTTCAATATCTTTCAATTTAACCTCATAATGTGCCTTAGACATGTTCAACCCTACTCTTAGCTGTTCCAGATAATTATTCTCAATAAATGAGAAACAATCACGAATGCCAGTAATGTTTACTGTATCTTTAATTGTTAAATATCTTAGGAAATTTAAGGAAGTTATAATTTGATCAGCAAGTTCAACTAGGTCTGACTCAGCACCATGTGGAAGAAAGCATATTTTCTTTAACATATTTGAAAATTGAGGACCAGTGAAACAGTCATCCATGCTAGGATTGTTGAATGCTTCATTTATCGAGCTTTTATACAAAGTTATTGCATATCCAATCATGCCAGAATGATTGGATACTTCAATCAAATATTTGACAAGTGCGCATCTTCCCTTATAATCAAATTTATTTACATGGCATCCAATCAATGCCACAGAACGCTTACGTAGAGATTCATAACTAGAATATATAGCTACATTAGCTAAACCATTACACATGTCAAAATGCAGTGATGATGAAAGAAGTGTTGATTGGTTGGGAAAGCGGCTTAAAATTGCTTCACATAAAGCAATTGCCTTGGCTAAAGGGCTATATTCAGCAAAATTCAACAAGTGAATTACAGAAAGCATTGCTGTATGGAGAACATAATCTAAACTATACACTTGTGGGATTGCAGATTCCGGTACTTCAAAATGACCTGATAATACAGTATAGAACAATCCAGAAAGAGTAGTCATATTAATCTTTTCCCTGTGCTCATAAGGTGACTTCTCATAGTCACATTCATCTTTTATGGTTTTCTTCTTACTTTCTCTATGACAAACTTCTAAGTATACTAGGAATTTCAAAACATTCTTCTCAATAGCGCAAATGTCTTGGAAAATAGTTGAGCAGCTTAATCTAGCCTCACTATTTGCATTACTTTCTGGATCCATATCAATGTAAATCAAAGGTTTCCCCAGAAGACTTATCAAAAATGCTGCTATTATTTGTTTTGTTTTGACATTGGAATCCGCTTCATTCAGTTCATTAACGAAATACTTATAGAAAGCAGGTAAGAGGCTGTAGACTCTAGTAATTCTTCTGATGTTTGGATCAGAATCCATCAACAATCTTTCCTTGCCTTCCAGGTGATGGTCAGGTATAGGAATATTTTCAATGTATGTGCTAATAGAGTTCAAACACCATTCTAAAGATCTTCCTCTCTTTATAGACAACCTTTTCAAAAGTTCTTGTAGAGGTGGCAGAATGAGACCAAATTGGGCATCATTCTTAGCAAGTTCAATCTGTTCAATAAATTCTAATAGAGCTTCCTCTGGTGCAGATTTCTCAAGGATAATTGTTAATAATTGCTCACAGGCACCATATAGTGATGGTTTTATAATAATGGTATCATCTTGAATTTTGCCAAGAATCACAGGTATTAAATCCCAGCAATTATCTTTAAAACTTTCAGCTAATCTCTCCTCGTTCGAGACATTCAGTGCTTCCTTATATTTTTCATTATCCAATAACGTGGAAATTAAATCAACAACATCTATTTGACTCATGTTGTGTTTTGTGTCAAAGCTTTATAAAATGTAGGTAGGTACTTTAATTCCAACAAATTCTGAAATTCAAGTGCCTCGTATGTGTTATTTTTACTATTGCGAGGTTAGTTACTCTTCCACATTTTGTTCAGAAATCTGAGAAAATTAATAATGTTCGACAAAACTTAGGTACCTACTTATTTCTATTGCAAAAATCTACAGGTACCGATACTTACAGCGAAAAATCTTCTGCAATGTACTCATATTCGATATAATTATTTCAAATGTTTTTGTATTACCTAAATACTTTCCGTTAAAAATCTAGATAAATCTATTTTCTTGCTTGCTTGATGTGATTTTTTTCTAAACATCGATTCGATCTCGATGACAGAAGTGACTACTGACAGCAGTGACCAGTGTTACTATCGTAAAAATCTGAGCTGCCGTATGTCACAGTCTGGTACATACTCTGGTTTGCCGTATTTTATGGGAAAAAATACTAAATTGCCGTATTTAATAAAAAAAATGTCTATTCCTCATTTGTTTCCCGTTTCTATTACCTTCGACTCAGGTTTATCTAGAGTATACTTGTCCTTTTTTTTTTTTAGGTGGGAAATCATCAAATAATTTCTCCCGCTCTGGGCGGAGCGAGAGGGCGTGTCAGACTTTTACTGACTAAAACCCACCCGTGTTCCTTCAGTTGCCTGTGCCAGGGGCCACGGTATCTCTTTCGAACAACCCGCGACCCCGGCAGGCTTCGGTCCTGGTAGACCCCGTCAGTTAGTGCTGACATCTCTTTCAGGCGCGCGTGGAACACAACGCGCCGTCGACCCGGGCCTGGTCCTTACCGGACGGCGCGGTGAGCTGCCCATTGCTCGCCGTCCGCAAGCCCGCGCCTACGGTGGCCGAGAATCGGCTATCGATTCCCGACGCCCAGGGCGTCTCCTGCGGCGACTAGGGGCGCGAGGGCGCCAAGATTGCCTCTCCCTCACGCGCTCCGCCTCCTCCTTCGCGAGCATTACTGCTTCGCAGAAGGAGGCAACGGCTTCCCATGTACTCTCACTCCGTACCATGGCCTGGACCAGGGCCGGACGCGAGAGATCGCCGCCGCCGTGAGGACGCGGCGGTGCTCTGCCCAAGCTGGACAGGCCTCCACCGTATGCTCCACCGTGTCCTCCGGGCGATCCACACTATGGTGACACCCAGGCGTTTCCTCCCGCCTTATCCGAAACAGGAACCTCCCGAAGCAGCCATGTCCGGTGAGGACCTGCGTCAGGCGGAAGGTGAGGACGCCGTGACGCCTCTCCAGCCACTCATCAAAGAGGGGACTTATCGCCGCAATTGTGCACTGGGTTGCGACAGTCGTACTCTCCATGTCGCCATAAGATCCCGCCGGAGCTCTGTCCGCTGTGCCGCAATTTCTCGCGGCAGCGGAGTTATGCCCCGGCGTTTTGCCTCCTCTTGCCACTCCCATATGTGGGCGAGGACTTTGGCCTCCATATCCCATGGCGGCAATCCGGCAAGGAGGCTCGCCGCCTCCCCGGAGACCGTGCAGTATCCCCGGACTAGCCGGATGGCCACGACCCTCTGGGACGCGTTCAACCGCCGGGCTGGTCGCCACCTCAATGAACGCGCCCACACCGGTGCTCCGTTAAGGGCCATGGACCGCACGACCCCTGCGTAGAGCCTCCGGCAGGAGGCGTTTGGACCCCCTAGATTGGGCAGGAGCCGTGTGGCGAACCAAACTAATTGTCTATGGTTCCCACATCATAAAGACAACACTACGCGGATCTAGAGCATGATGTCTATGGCACAACAAGTTAGTCGGACTTTGAAAACCACAATCACTCCTCTCCACAGGACTTATAACGATGTTATTACCTAGCAATTAAGTAAACGTGTACCTCTCCTTCGCTGCCCCTTAGATACTGTACCGTGTGCCGTCTGTGACATGAATACACATTACAAGAACTGGATCGTGTTTCATTTATGTAAACAAGGGCGCCATAACGCGCCTAAAGCCGCTTCAAGGCAGCCCCGGCCCGCTCCAGTCTGGGAGCCAAACGTCAGAAATGCTCTACGAAGTTCCACCGGCTGTCGAGGACAAGTCCCATATACTTCATCGTCGACGCGACGCCGATATGAACCCCTCCTATCGTTATTTGGGAACCCGACGGTGGCGCGTTCCAAGGGCCATGAAAACACATGGCCTCGGACTTGTGCAGGGCCACCTCGAGTCCCAGTTGCCGGATCCTTTCAACGACTGTCGCAACCCCGCGTGTCGCTAATTTTCAGCCGCCGCCTGGTGCGACCTCCCCTGCGCCAGGACCGCTGCGGAGGTCGGCGCGCAGCACCCAGTCGTACATGTCCCACAGATGCGGCCCCAAGACCGATCCCTGTGGGACACCGCACGACATCTCTCGCCGGAGTATACTTGTCCTTACTTCTTATTTTGTCGCACTCGTAGGCACAGATTACTAATATGTAGGTGGTACTCGTAGTTAAAACAGTTATGTTAGTACGGTGTCATTTGCAACCTTTTCATTAAAGAGATGTGCTCATAAAATTACCTGTGTACGTTTCGTTTAGTTCTTTACGATAATGAAAAACGTTTCGTTTCACCTATAGTCAATTGCCGTATCTTGTGGTAGCGTAATTAGAGGACTGCCGTATGCCGTATATTCTGAAAAACTATCGTGGATTGCCGTATAATACGGCAATTGCCGTATCAATAACAATGTTGACTGGGCAAAGTTAACGGCCTGGCCACAAACTCGCCGCTGTCAGCGGCAGCTTAGCGCGGGGCGGTGAACGGTAAAAACAAATATATCAAAATGTATGAAACATGCCACGACGCGCGAGCGCGACGCACCGCTCGCAGCCTCAACGCTAGACAAAAGAAATCGCGCCGCTTGCCGCTAAGCCAAAAGTCGTGGCCGGGCGGTAATAAGAGGCCACCGTAGGCCATAAAGGTTGATTTCAAAATCAAAAGGGGAAGGGGTATCGTATTACGCAGTAACTGGGTTGTGGAGGTCAGATAGGCAGTCGCTCCATGTAAAATACTGGTATTCAGCAGCATCCGGTTAGACTGGAAGCTGACCCCAACATAGTTGGGAAAATTCTAGGCAGATGATGATGAGGTAGGTAACATAAGAAAAATAAAAATAGACGAGTTGCACTCCGGGAGTGCCGGCAGAAGTGAAAACTTGAATATTAACGTTGAAATAAATCAACTATTAATTGAATTAAAACTCATTTTCTTTCGCTATTTCTTCGTCACTTTTTTCATTAATAGATGCACTTTGTTCAATTTCCATATTTTAAACACTTTATATACACGAATTTTACGAATACACAGCAGTGTGGCTACTACACAGACGGTCGAGCCATCAGCTGTCCATCCATCCATCCACATCCACGTCCACCATCACCGTCACCGTCACCGTCACCGTCACCGTCACCGTCACCGTCACCGTCACCGTCACCGTCATCGTCATCGTCATCGTCACCGTCACCGTCACCGTCACCGTCACCGTCACCGTCACCGTCACCGTCACCGTCACCGTCGCCGTCACCGTCACCGTCACCGTCGCCGTCGCCGTCACCGTCACCGTCACCGTCACCGTCACCGTCACCGTCACCGTCACCGTTACCGTCACCGTCACCGTCACCGTCACCGTCACCGTCACCGTCACCGTCGCCGTCCGTCCGTCCGTCCGTCCGTCCGTCCGTCTGTCCGTCTGTCCGTCCGTCCGTCCCTCCCTCCATCCATCCATCCATCCATCCATCCATTATCGTGTCTCACTTGGTTCACTTCGGTTGGCGCCGCCGTAGAAAGGGAGGGGGGGTGGGGGGGAAATCTCTCCTGACGGTCACGTGTCCTGACGCGATGCCCTGACGCGAGTTTAACATTTTTTACCCATTACAAAAAGTGTGCAACGCCGCTAAAGAAGTTTTCACTTCAAAAATGTTAAACTCGCGTCAGGACATCGCGTCAGGACACGTGACCGTCAGGAGCGATTTCCCCCCCCTCTCTTTAGAAAGGTTTCGAAGTGAAGTGACACACGGACACAATGGATGGATGGATGGATGGATGGATGGATGGATGGATGGAAGTGGAAGTGGAAGTGGAAGTCGAAGTCGAAGTGGAAGTCGAAGTGGAAGTCGAAGTGGAAGTCGAAGTGGAAGTCGAAGTGGAAGTCGAAGTCGAAGTGGATGTCGAAGTGGAAGTCGAAGTGGAAGTCGAAGTCGAAGTGGAAGTCGAAGTGGAAGTCGAAGCGGAAGTCTAAGTGGAAGTCGAAGTCGAAATGGAAGTCGAAGTGGAAGTCGAAGTGGAAGTGGAAGTGGATGGATGGATGGATGGACAGCTGATGGCTCGACCGTCTGTGTAGTAGCTACACTGCTGTGTATTCGTAAAATTCGTGTAAGAATATAAAGTGTTTAAAATATGGAAATTGAACAAAGCGCATCTATTAATGAAAAACCGGCCAAGTGCGAGTCGGACTCGCCCATGAAGGGTTCCGTAGCAGCAAGTAACATAATATAAAAGTTCTTGTAGTTCGTTGTAACTTTGTGAAAGGTAAATTGCGGTTTTCGATTTATGACGTATTAAAAAAAACTACTTACTAGATCTCGTTCAAACCAATTTTCGGTGGAAGTTTACATGGTAATGTACATTATATATATTTTTTTAATTTTATCATTCTCTTAGTTTAGAAGTTAGAGGGGGGGGGGGGGGACACATTTTACCACTTTGGAAGTGTCTCTCGCGCAAACTATTCAGTTCAGAAAAAAATGATATTAGAAACCTCAATATCATTTTTGAAGACCTATCCATAGATACCCCACACGTACAGGTTTGATGAAAAAAAATTTTTGGAGTTTCAGTTGTAAGTATGGGGAACCCCAAAATTTATTGTTTTTTTTCTATTTTTGTGTGAAAATCTTACTGCGGTTCACAGAATACATCTACTTACCAAGTTTCAACAGTATAGTTCTTATAGTTTCGGAAAAAAGTGGCTGTGACATACGGACGGACGGACAGACAGACATGACGAATCCATAAGGGTTCCGTTTTTTGCCATTTGGCTACGGAACCCTAAAAAGTGACGCAGAAATAGTGAAAAAAAAACGGGTTGCACTCCGGGAGTGCCGGCAGAAGTGAAAACTTGAATATTAACGTTGAAATAAATCAATTATTAATTGAATTAATATAACTAAGTTTTTTTCACTATTTCTGCGTCACTTTTTTCATTAATCGATGCACTTTGTTCAATTTCCATTTTTTGAAACACTTTATATACACGAATTTTACGAATACACAGCAGTGTGGCTACTACACAGACGGTCGAGCCATCAGCTGTCCATCCACGTCCGCGTCCGCGTCCGCGTCCACCATCACCATCACCATCACATCACATCACATCACCATCACTATCGCCATCACCATCGCCATCACCATCACCATCACCATCACCATCTCCATCACCATCGCCATCGCCATCGCCATCACCATCTCCATCCATCCATCCATCCATTATCGTGTCTCACTTGGTTCACTTCGGTTGGGGGTGGAAGGTCGTTGGCGCCGCCGTAGAAAGAGATGGGGGGGGGGATCTCTCCTGACGGTCACGTGTCCTGACGCGATGCCCTGACGCCAGTTTAACATTTTTTACCCATTACAAAAAGTGTTCAACGCCGCTAAAGAAGTTTTCACTTCAAAAATGAGTTATATTAATTAAATTAATAATTGATTTATTTCAACGTTAATATTCAAGTTTTCACTTCTGCCGGCACTCCCGGAGTGCAACCCGTCTTTTTTTTTTTCAAAATCAACAGGTTCGATTCCTGGCTAGAAATATTGATTTTTCAAAAATCCAATGATGCAGTTTTAGTTTTCATCAAAAGCGAGCCCGCGACTCCTTTGAGTACTTTTCGCTATTCCTCATAGTTTAGAATTTGGCCATCCACGCCCACTTGGAAAATTCATCCTGTACCTATTCATATGTACCCTATTCATGTTTGTCCACGCATTTGTCCGCAACTATTCATTGGATCGTGATTCAATTCAACCATTTTTTTATAGGCTTACATTTACTTCAACTTAGGGAACAGTGCCAGTTTCATCAAAATCGATTCAGTAATTTTCAAGATGTGGAGTATGGACTACTACGTGTAAGTGTGACGGCCTGGCTAATATTGATACGAACTACGGGTGTAGTGTCAAAGGGCAACATCTCAAGACCTCGGTCAAATTCTAGTGCAATATTTACAACAAAACTATTAAGGCGCTTACAGGACCTAAACGCAAAAAAACGGTAGTTTTCGAAACAATAAAAGTATATGATCGCCTACAGTAAACAAAATCAGAAAAATATATGATATTCTTCAGGATATAATGCTAGATAGATAGTGTTTTGAAAACACAATACAACTAATTTGGTACGATAGAAAAAAATCATGAACATACCTCTAAAAAACTTTCTTTTTACAATAAAAACCATACTAATATACATACAATCATTCTGATTTTTTGTCAGATTATTCTACAAGTAAGATACTAAAATGATAGTGTTTTATTTTTTTATTTAAAACAATAGTTTTTTTGTAAATCGAATATTCATAGTTCCGAACATAAAAAGTGCGCATGTGTGCGTGAACGCCCGTGTAGCGACACTGCCGGCCGAGGCCTGATGCTATACGGACGTGTCGCTCTTTTCGCCGCACTATTTCCGTCAAAATTGTTATGTTTTTGTTAAGTTTTATTTGTAAATTCATTGTTTATTATTATTTGCATTATCTTCTTTCCGTAAATATTTTTATTTCGTGTAAATATAAAATACTTTTAAGTTTGTTATGTATGGGTGCAAGGCGCGCGCCATCTATTGTACGGCGAGTCCCAACTCCCGGGCGTTTCACTTGTGTCTACCGGCAGTGGTCCGCGTAACCTAACAAAGTTAAAATAGGGTAATAATTTGTAAATAAATGGGAAATATAGTGAAACATTCCGTTAGGGGGACTACAAAACGTTCATATAAAACAAAAGCCGAACATAATATGAACGAAAGTAAAAAGTATGAGCATTTTATTTTTAACTGAATATTTTTATTTTTGCAATAAAACTATGAATTTTGGAAACATCTAAGAAAGTGCAGTCGGTATTTTCGACTTCACGTACAACTGTCACAGTGACGTATGTGGACGACGTGTAGATTTGTATTCGAGAGTCCCCGGGTTCGATTCCCAAGATTACGAAATCGTACTTTCTTTTTAAATTTTATTTAAATGTATTTTGAATTTTTAGATAGATAGTGTTTTGAAAACATAATACAACTAATTTGGTACGATAGAAAAAAATCATGAAGATACCTCTAAAAACTCTTTTTACAATAGAAACCATACTAATATACATACAATCATTCTGATTTTTTGTCAGATCATTCTACAAGCAACATACCAAAATAATAGTGTTTTATTTTTTTAGTTCAAACAATAGTTTTATTGTAAATAGCATATTCATAGTTCCGAACATAATAAGTGCGCATGTGTACGTAAACGGTAAACCCCCGTGCGTGTAGCAATAATGCCGGCCGAGGCCTGATACTATACGGACGCGTCGCTCTTTTCGCCGCATTATTTATTTGTACCTACATACATTCATTGTTTATTATTACTATTTGCATATCTTCTTTCTGTAAATATTTTTATTTCATGTAAATATAAAATACTTTTAAGTTAAAATAGCGTAATAATTTGCTATCAATTATATCATTTGTAAATATGGGAAATAAAGTGAAACATTCCCTTAGGAGGACTACAAAACGTTCATATAAAACAAACGCCGAACATATGAACGAAATTAAAAAGTAAGAGCATTTTATTATTACTGAATATTTTTTTTCGCTATGAATTTTGGTAGTTTAAGAAAATGCACTTATTACGCATAAGCTCAGTTTTTTCGACAAGATACGCAATCGTTACATTGGCTTATGTAGACGACGCGCAGGTTCGTGTTCAAGGGTCCCCGGGTTCGATTCCCAGTGATACGAAATCGATTTAATTTTATTTAAATGTATATTGAATTTTTAAATATATTTTTATAAATAACTAAAAAAACGTCTACAATGTAATTATCTTTCACAGGAGAAAGAAAGTCGAAAATATCAACACGGAAGTTACTTCTAATGCGTAAGTACCTACACGTTTTCTATGCCATTGTAACAATAAAAAAAACCTAAATTTATTAACAGACCGCGACTTATTGATAATATGCATAAAGAAATCACAGATTCATCCGAAAATTGCGATGAAAATTATCACAAGCAAGAGTTTAATTTTTATTGATTGTGTTTATAATAAATAGAAATCATAATAATTATGTATGAATGTTAGGTACGAGTACCTAATCCTTGAGGCCGTTTACACATCATGCCGAAGCTGCAGCGGCATCGCCGCCGCCGCGGCGCCGCTGCATCAGTCACCCTTGGATTTGTATGAACACACGGCGCCGCCGCGCCGCCGCGCCGCCGCGCCGCCGGCGGTGCGGCGCGGCGACGAGTTTTGATAAGATCTATCAAAACTCGCCGCCGCACAGTGGTCTGAAAATCGAGCTCCATACTCATAGAAACTTAAAGTACGGAAATAAAAAAACAAAAATTGTAATGGGTCTAGTATACCTCCCTTTACGTAATATTAACGTATGGATGGTATCAGTCGCTCCACGCGTGAGAAAAAAAGTTTTTTGTTTTTTTTTGTATGGGAGAAAACACTAACCCCCTTATTCATAATCCTATTTTATCTCTATTTTAGCTAAAATAGGTTTATAGAACGTTTGTCTTTATCTGTCACGTTGTCATTTCTGTGTGTAAGAAAGAGACAAACCCCATTTTAACTAAAATAGGTTTGATAAGTTTTATGAATAAGGGGGTTAATGTACATTTTTTTGAAATGAATGGAACTGATAGGCTGGAGCTCACACGAGCTATTGTACCATACACGGCCATCAAGATGACATACAATTCATGGACCGTTGGGCGCCGCTTTGCACGTAGCAAATTTTTGAAATTTTGTGTTTTCGATATGTGATTTTTCAAATCTTTGACGTGAATAAATGAACTTGCCGATCGATTTACTTATACTATCGTTACTTTTAGCCTGCTTATGACCTTTATGATGACAACAATTAAAAATTATGTTGATTATAAGTACCTATACGTTTTTTTTTAATTTCATTCCAAGAACTACTTAAGGCGAATGGGTAGTTGTAGCCCGCGAAATTCAATTTTTCTTACGTTTTTTGCAATTTTCAGGTCAGTGTCAGGTTGTATCTTGATGAAAATTTGATTCGCGACTATAACAGGTACGTATTCACAGAATTATAATCATCAGAATCATTAATACATCTGTTTAAGTTAGATTTCTACCACCAACACTTTTCCATACGAGATTTGTTCTTAACGGTAGAAATCTAACTTAGGAAGATGTATTAATGATTCTAATTATTATAATTCTGTAAATACGTACCTGTTATTGTCGCGAATCATATTTTGATCAAGATACAACCTGACACTGACCTGAAAATTGCAAAAAACGTAAGAAAAATTGAATTTCGCGGGCTACAACTACGCATTCACCTTAACTCATTTAATCACCGTTGTAGTGTATCTATTAAATAGATATGTAAACACTGTCTCATTCACACAAGCGGGGTAGCTGCTGTCAGTTATGTTATGTCATCTGTCAGTTACGAGGAATGGCGGGAAACAGACAAAGTGAAGCAGGCTATATACGATGGCGCTTGGTGTGGTAGTGAGCCAGTGAAGTGATATGTTTAACATAAGTACGGAATCAACAGGATTCTACAACCGTGATTATGGTTGAGTTATAATTAGATACTGCTTCAATCTGAGCCTCAATCAGAGCCTGTTCTTCCACGATGTTCAACTTGTTTTCGTTTGAAAACTTAAAATAAATTGGTCAGCAGAACATTGTGGAAGATGGCTTTGGATTCTCCCATACCTTTTCTTCGCCACAAACTAAGCGCAGAGGCACAAAAGAACACATAAACATACTGGAATCGTCTTCGTCTGCCATAGTTTGCTTATACAAACTTTGCCCTGAAGCACCATCAAAGCCATACTTGCATATAATTGTTAACTCTTTGCCATCCAGCGAAGGTTCCACACGTAGGAATTTTCCAAGCTTTGCACAGTTTTATCCAAAATTTAGCTTTACTTTTACCTCTCCTTCCGTGATGTACAATGGTAACTTTTGGAGGGCAGCAGTCCTTCTTCGCCTCAAGGATGGCAGTATAAGAAGGACACAGTGGTACTCCTTCTTCTTTTGCACAAGATCTTAATGTTATATACTGCCACTTCGAAAGCTTCAATGAGGTCAAAATAAATAAAGCTTTATCAGCGGAATATATAGGCACAGTTTCCTTGGGCTTTAACAATTTATTTATCCTTGTAGCCTCTTTGCTCCGAGACTAGTTTAACGATATCTGCTATATTCTTGTCATGTGCTTTCAAACCGGTTGCATGAGCAAGGCTTTCAGTGCTATACGTTAGGAGGTCTTCCGCTCTCCTTCTCTTCTGTAGCGGGCTTAGCTCTTTAAATGGTTTTCTCGGCCTCACAACTGATGTTGATGTTCCAACACTGCACGTCTCCGGTGTGTAGGATGTTGATGCACCCTCATTTAAAACAAAGTCAGAACTGGAACGGGTTTGCTGCTCTACTGACACTAAATAAGGGGTCATCTTTCCTTTCATGATCTCAGGCCATTTTATGTTCTCTTGCAGCCATGTCTCATACTTTGTTATGTATGTACGTCTCGTGAGATTACACGAGATCCATTTGTTCCTCAACGAACAAACATAAGTCTGACAGAATTGTTTCAATACCCTCTTTTCATTTTCTGACAAATCAATAGTATTCTCAAAAACTTCAAATAAAACATTGGGCTGTGAAAAACAATTGTTGTTTGACACAAACATGACAATGTCCAAATTGGTATCACAACCTTCCATCACAGCACAATAAAAAAAATAACGTAATAAGTTAGCGCGCACAAGTACTGAGAGCTACTGATAAAAGTAAGCTCAAACGTCCTGTTTTTATACAACTACCCTCATTATCGTTCGCTATTCTTTAATTAGGTTTTACAGACTTTAATATTACAGACAATAGAATTTTATTGTGACTTGGGCCCATTTGGCCCTGCTAGAGCTGGTTGATGCTCATGTCATTAGTATATAATTATAACTCAACCATAATCACGGTGATTAAATGAGTTAGTTCTTGGAATGAAATAAAAAAAAACGTATATAATCAATATAATTTTTAATTGTTGTCATCACAAAGGTCATAAGCAGGCTACAACTAACGATAGTATAAGTAAATCGATCGGCAAGTTAATTTAACCTCGTCAAAGATTTGAAAAATCACGTATCGAAAATTCAAAATTTCAAAAATTTGCTACGTGCAAAGCGGCGCCGAACGGTGCATGAATTGTATGTCATCTTGATGGCCGTGTATCGTACAATAGCTCGTGCGAGCTCCAGCCTATCAGTTCCATTCAGTTTCAAAAAAATGTACATTAAGTGTTTTCTCCCATACAAAAAAAATAAAAAACTTTTTTTTCTCACGCGTGGAGCGACTGATACCATCCATACGTTAATATTACGTAAAGGGAGGTATACTAGACCCATTACAATTTTTGTTTTTTTATTTCCGAACTTTAAGTTTCTATGAGTATGGAGCTCGATTTTCAGACCACTGTGCGCCGCCCGCGGTGCCATACTATTATATTCTGTGGCGATGCCGCTGTATTGGTTTCTCTTGGATTTGTATGAGCCCTTGCGGCGCGCCGCCGCGGCGCCGTGTGTTCATACAAATCCAAGGGTGACTGATGCAGCGACGGCGGTGCCGCTGCAGCTGCGGCATAATGTGTAAACGGCCTCAAAGATTAGGTACCTAACATTCATATATAACTATGATTCCTTTTTATTATAAACAAAATCAATTTTAAATCTAATTTCTTGCTTTTGATCATTTTCATCGCAATTTTCAGATGAATCTGTTACCTATTTCATTATGCCCATTATCAATAAGTCGCGGTCGGTTAATAAAAACATTAGGTCAGAATTTTTTTTATTTTTGTAATAGCTTAGATAACGTGTAGGTACTTGCGCATTAGAAATACCTAACTTCCGTGTTGATATTTTCGACTTTCTTTCTCCTGCAGACTTTTTTTAGTTATTTATAAAAATATTTAATAGATATATTTAAAAATTCAAAATGACATTTAAATAGAAAATTCGATTTCGTAACCTTGGGAATCGAACCCGGGGACTCTCGAATACAAATCTACACGTCGTCCACATACGCCACTGTGACAGTTGTACGTGAAGTCGAAAATACTTAGCTTATTCGAAATGACTGCACTTTCTTAGATGTTTCCAAAATTCATAGTTTTAGAAAAAAACACTGCAAAGTGATAACTTTTATTTCGGAAGTCGGTGTCGCTGGTTCCGCATTTTCGTTTTTTGACACCGACTTCCGAAATTATAGTTATTTATCACGCTGTAGTGCTTTTTTTGAAGTCGGTTGTTTTTTTTTCTTTCTAATTGTACCTACTTACCTCACAAAAATTCAATTAACACTAGTGCATTGAAGAATCATCAAAATTCGCATAGAAATGCCGGAGATGCAGTACATTTATGCATATTAACTTCGGACATACTACATAAGAATAATTACCTAATGTATTATATACTAAAACCTTCCTGGAAGTATGTAGGTAGATCACATTAGTGAAAGAATGATCAAAATTGGTTCATCAGTTTTTTAGAAAATCTACAAATATATATACAAACATACACACATACATACATTACATAGGTACATACATACGGGTCGAATACACAACCTCCTTTTTTGAAGTCGGTTAAAAATGTTTTAAATTTCATTGAATCAGTTTTATTTGAAAATCACCCACATCCTTAAGTTTTTCAAGTCACACTCAAAACGAATAAAATTTATTATGTTGTCACACATAACTACATAATTTGTTTGTTAGATCTTTAACTTATTTGCACATCGTTTCCGCGCCATCTATTAGAATACTAGGGCGTAATCTCACAAAACCGTTACTTCTAAATCTCATGTATGCTTTATGTCATAATTGTGATGGGCGTCGTCGTTAGATGGCGTTTGCGTCGATTCTGCATATGTGTGCATGCGTTTTTCAAGGACACTTAGGTCTAGTAAGCCTCTTAAGTACCTACCTACTTATTACAAACAAATATTCCAGTTTTTACTTAAAACCAAAAATTACCTACGAAAAAAAAAATAATTAAAAAAAAAAAAATCGACTTCAAAAATAACTCAAAATTATGAAATAACTTTATATTCGGAAGTCGGTGGCAAAAACTAAAACTAAAATACAGAACCCCAGACATCGACTTCCAAAATTAAATTTATTTCATTATTTTGTGTTATTATTACCGACTTCAAAAAAAGGAAGTTATTTTTGAAGTGGATTTTAATTTTTTTAAATTACTTTTTTTATTCATAATAATCAAAAATACTGTCATTTGTCAAAACTCAAAAGTTGTGTCAATGTCAGTCTCAGTCATAGCGTTAGCAACTTAGCATTCATTTCGCAAAATTAAAAATTTCCGATTTCTGAAAAATTGCAAATCCCTATCTGAAGCACTCGGTGATAAATATTCAAATGTGATAATTTATAATAAACAAAATAGAACGTCTCCTGTCCTGTGTAAATTATTAGGTAGTTCAGTAGCTCCTGTTTTCCATACCTATTACTTGATTTTTTTTATCAATTCTTAGTCCTATTATTACATATAATGGGATTTTAACGCAGTTTGAAGACCATTCGTCTTATTTATACACTTTTTCAAATCCTTTGTTTGTACAGAGACATCTTACGATCATTAAATAAATTTCTGTAATGGTTATCGTAACCGGCTTTGCTAAAGTTTTGCAGTGCATTCATCTGTGACTATACATTTAGCATAAGAGACTAGTACACCTGTAAATATGGCAACAAAACAGAAGAATGTATTCACGCGCAGCAAACCCTTGATGAACATATATAGTGGAGTAGATCATGAAGGAAAAGAGGTAAGAACATAGTTACATCAAATACAATGAAACATTGTTTTTGCTGAAATTTGGAAGCTCATTTTACTATTATAAGAATGATCTTTTTAAGTTATCAATTTCTTGGTAACATTGCGTTTATAAACAACTTTGTACAATCAGGTGGAGGTGCGAGAGGATGCAGAGCAGCTAGTGAAGTGGCACGAGATATCAGATGCGCTGGTCGCAGCCGGCTACTACCGAGCACAGCTGCAGGGACTCTCTGCCTTCGACAAGATTGTGGGAGGGCTCACATGGTGCATCGAACTGTGTGACATTGATGTTGATGTCAACCTCCTTTTCGAAGAGAATCTCACCATTGGCAAGAAAATGTAATTATATATAACCACTCAGTATCTGCATTTATTTGTTTGACTACTACAGATTTAGTGAAAGCAGCGTGGGCATTAAGTCCGCCTTTGTACAGTATTTCTTTTACTTGTGTTGTGCATAAATTTTTAATAAATAAATAAATAGAATAGTGAAAACAACATCCTTTCATGTTAAACTGCTGCTGGGGAGTTTGTTGCGCCACTTCTTCCCAGTGAAAGCACTAGGAAGTGGTGAAGGAAGTCAAAATTCCATAGGACTGTTTTATGTAATTTTGAAGTTCAAAAAGTGCTGATTCTCAGTCTAATTAGAATAAATGACATTTGATTGATAGAGATTTTCTTGTTTCAATCTTTACAGAGCTCTGACTGAAAAAATTGTAAAAATCCTGCCTACTATGAACTGTCCATACACAATTGAACCTCATCAAATTCAAGGGTTAGACTTCATCAACATTTACCCTCTGATCTTGTGGTTAATTAAATACTCAAGTGAGTTTCGAGAGGCAAAAGAGGATGAGTTGCGGATGTTTGCGGTCATGCAATATGATAAGTGTCATATATTTGAATCTGACAGAGCTGCCTTTATGCAGAAAGAGAAGCTGTTGAAAAACTTAGCTGTTGCACAGGTATGTTTGAAATGTTCAAGAATCTCTCTTGTATAAAGAACCTAATGATAATCTAAAAATTATCTGCCATTACTGATAAAAATATTGTTGTATATGACAGTTGAAAGTCAGAAATTAAGAGATAATAATATATTAATATAGTAATTCAATATGGATGAAACTAGATAATGTTATCATCCATATTCAGAATAAAATATTATGAATATGGATGATAACATTATCTAGTTTCAAAATAATTTAATTCTGGAAAATTAAGCACCATGAAAAAAAATGTTCAGACAGACATTAAGATTGTTCTGACTGGCATAAAAATAATATTATTATCGGTTTAGAAATCGCGCATTCAACGAAAACATTAATACATGTGATATCTCACTACCAACTACCCTCCCCCCCTCTTTGGAACCTCACGTGATTTATGGACAATTCCAGTAAAATCAGGTCTACATAATAATTTGAAATATTTTTCCAGAATTTGTACAAACCATGCAGAGTTCGCAAGAGGAAAGGTGGTTTTCCTGCTAATGAACTGGAGCAAGTGAATGCAACACTCTCTGAGTATGATCAACGCATGCTGATGCATGTTACCACTAACAAAGGAGATGCAAAAAGTGATGATGGATTAGATTTCTTGGTACAAATAACTACTTTACTTACTTGGTATAAAATTGTATTTATAAGTTGTCTTTATTTCATTTCATAGCATGAATTTTCTGTTTTTTTTTTTTATAGTATGATTATGAGAAGACTTTGGCAGACCCCACAGAAATTACAACAAAAGTAAGTACAACATTATCTATAAAAAAAAAAGACAGGTTGCACTCCAGGAGTGCCGGCAGAAGTGAAAACTTGAATATTAGTCACCGTCACCGTCACCGTCACCGTCACCGTCACCGTCACCGTCACCGTCACCGTCACCTCACCGTCACCGTCACCGTAACCGTCACCGACACCGTCACCGTCACCGTCACCGTCAACGTCACCGTCACCGTCACCGTCACCGTCACCGTCACCGTCACCGTCACCGACACCGTCCCCGTCACCGTCCCCGTCACCGTCACCGTCCATCCATCCATCCATCCATCCATCCATCCATCCATCCATCCATCCAACCATTATCGTGTCTCACTTGGTTCACTTCGGTTGGCGCCGCCGTAGAAAGGGGGGGGGGGGGGATCTCTCCTGACGGTCACGTGTCCTGACGCGAGTTTAACATTTTTTCCCCATTACAAAAAGTGTGCAACGCCGCTAAAGAAGTTTTCACTTCAAAAACTTGGAAACTGAACAGAAATAGTTATGATCTCTTTTAGCTTAAAAACAAATTTTTACTAAAATTCCTTTTACAGGCAGGCAGATATGAAAAAGATGAGGGATCAAAGGAAACCCATGCTGATACCAAAATTCATTATGCAGTTCTACAATCAGAGCTTACAGGGGAAGTTTCCAAAGAGTTGGAGGAGAGAGAAAAGCAAAAGTATTCTGAAGAAATTGAAAGACTCACAAAGAGTATAAATGTATTGACAAAAGACATAAAAAAGTTCAAAGAAACTCATTTGGAGAGAATGGATAGTGCTAAGACACAACACCAGGATATGCTTGGCAAGATGAAAAAGATTACTAATAAGTTGATGAAATCTGATGGTATACCTAAAAGGTATGATGATAATAAATTGATGTTATTATGTTTTTAATTCTGATAAATATCACTTCTAAACTGGTGTAACTGTTCTAATGAAATGCCAAGTTCAAGACCAATATTAATTAAAGTACAGTAAATCTAAATGGGTAAAAGGATATTAGCAACATATTTAATCGAGTTAACAATGCTCATTGGGGGCAGTGGTGGCCCAGTGGAAACGACCGCGAGACTTGGCCCACGTTCGCATGGACGTACAAATTTCGTGGCAGGATTTTATGACTATTCAACAGAGTGCATCCCAGCGCGTCAAAAAAATACACTTGGATTTTCAACTTTAGGCGCCATGCAGTGTGTTGAAAATACAGTGTGCGAACAAAATGTCGTCAAGGGCAAAACGCGCCGCTGCAACCTTACGATTTGTAGGTCGTAGGTTCGAAACCAGGAAGACATTTTACTTTGTGTAAATAATTTCATCACCACTGCTCTCAAAACGGTGATGGAAAACATCGTGAGGAAACCGGCATGTCCTAGAACCGAAATATTCGAAGACATGTAACATCCCGTCAACCCGCACTGGGCCTGCGTAGTTGATTACGGCCCACTCCATCTCACCGAGAGGAGGCCTGTGTTCCAGCAGCAGGAACAATATAGTCTGATTATACATTTCATCGTGTTAACAATGCTTATTGGTCGTACCAATGTGGTTAATGTGGTTAAATGGAACATTGCGCCATTCATAAAAACGGCTAAAGTAATTTCAGTCTGTACACATTTGTATAGCATATTATACAGATATCTAGCAGTATGTGTGTTAGTATAACTTATAGCTCAATTATGTTTCAGTGTTAAAGATGTCAAACAGTTTTATAAGTCACTCAAGGAGTTAGCAAGGGAGAGAAATGAACTGTTGCAAGTAATTCAACATAGGAACAAAGAACATAGTCATTTGGAAGATAAGCTGAGGTAACTATTTGATTGTTTTGAACTTTATTCTTCACTTTAAATACATACATAAACTCACGCCTTACTCCCATGGGGTAGAACTAATAGAAAGCCACCTGCTAAGATCATTACATAATCCTTCTGATTTGTTTACGTCCAAAGTCAAAGTCAAAGCATTTATTTCAAATATGCACATAAAAGGCACTTTTGAACGTCAAAAATTATTTTAAAATAGAATTGATTCTAGTCGCCCATTCCAAAAGGTAGTGTTCGTATGGAGAAGAATGGGCAAGAAACTCCACCATTACTCTTTTAAAATGTTTTAGGTACAATATTTTGCATGGGTACATTAATTATATAATAACATGTGAGGATGATGCACCTAAAATAAAATTACTATACCACAATAGGTAAAAGAATTAAAAACGAAACCATGACATATAAATTAATGATCTGATAGATACATACGCCTGAGGTCCATACGCCTGATTCACTTTAAATAATTATATTCTTTGCATGTTGCTGATTTTCACATTAGATTAAAATGCTACTTAGGTATATGATTGTCCAAATCTGTTTTGTTACTAACCAACATTACTTTTTAAAAAGATTAAACTAATTTCGAAATCATATAGGGCTGCTAAAGATCCTGCCGCTAAAGTCGAAGAAGAGCCATTGACGCTAGCGGAACTGAAAGAATTCAATGAAAGGCAAGAAAAACTGAAAGCCTTTATTACAAGAATGAGACTGGAACTTGCCAAATTAAACCGGGAGGTGTTACGGTATTCTACTGCCATTGATGAGGTGCCCGGCACTGCTGAACTACTGCAATATGAGAAGAGGTTTATTGAACTTTACAATCAAGGTATTTTATACACTATTTTTTTTAGTTACCTGACTAATGTATTGCCGCGATTTGCGATAAATTTGATAAGTCTGCATGAATTTCCTGAAAATATTTCGTAATAACGCCGCATAAGATGAATTTTCTCGAAGGAGATTTATCTAAAATTGTTCACTATGTGATATGACTATACTCACGATGTCAAAAACACTCCCGGTGTAAACACAATTTTGCAACAAGTGAAAACTGCGCACATTGTTTATATCTTTGACCTAAATAACAGCAAAATATGCAGGGTATTTATCACTAAATTTTTTTCATGAAATAATGTTGGGACCTTGACCTTCAATATCTCCGAAACCAGAAGGTTCCTAGGTATGGTCCAATACAAAAAAAAATATCACAATGACGGAGAGTACAAATTATTCTCGCCTTCGGGCATTATGGGTGTAAAAAGACGGTTCCTCCGTTATGTGCATTGCACATAATAAAATGTATGTTTTATACCTATTACACACTTACCAATACCTTATTTTTTCATACAGTTGCATCCAAGCATAAGGAAACAAAACAGTATTACATATTCTACAACACACTACTAGAAGTAAAACTATATACCTCAAAAGAGTTGAGTCTGCTCAATTCGATTCTGGATAACTATGATGAGTAAGTTTTTTTTTTCATTATGAACATTAAGGAGTGCTACACACTTGTTCTTGTCGCCATGATTCAGCACAGCTGGGCAGCAAAATCGAATATTATAATGTTGACATATGTTCGGGAAACAGCCCTTAGGCTCAGCTTGAATTGTGCCGAGCCGAGCCGACCCGAATATGATTTAGCGAACATAGATGGCGAACGGTGCCGAATGAAAGCCGAATATGCTTAGTAATTGCTTCGGGTCGGCTTCGCTGTTCAACAAATACTGCCGAATCGAATGTGCCGACCCGAACAAGTGTGTAGCTCTGACTATCACAAAACATTAAATCAGACATATTTTGTGTTGGTACGAAATATACGAATATAGCTAATTTTATGGATAAAATTATGTAGTTAGCAATTTAGTAGCACGGCTCACTACCCAGACTGCGCCGGACAAACGTTTAGTATCATCACTCGTAGAGGCACTTTTATTGCACCCAAATCTGTTTTCTACACAAACAGGTCACTGCTCTCAGCTTCGAAGCTAAATACAAAAAAAAATTGGCTATGTGTGAAATTGAACCTAACATCTGTATAGATAAGGCAACAATTAAAAATGTTACATTTGTAAATGACGCATCGAATGTTTTATGGGCTGTGCTGTGATATTGATATAACGTACTTAGGACTTATCTAGGTAAAACATGAAATGAGTCATGCGTTATCGTGAAATTCAACAGCTGTATGCTTGAGACTTATGTATACTTGAGACAAATGATATGAATGCTAAAGGCCCACTGTCTCAGTAAACAAATTCATTACAGTTTGACAGATAATCGTATTCAGGGCCGTGATAGTTCAAGAGCAAAATAATGTTACCATACTAACATGAAAAATAATGAATGGTCAACATAGTTGAATTTAAGTACTTAAATCTCAAAAACATATGTTGTTCTAGTGGAATATTGCAAGTCATAATTTTGGCGTCTTCTCATGGCCAAACGTAAAATTATTTTAATTTTATTGACTGCAAAAACGTGAAATCGGCCATTACTATTGTTTATGTTATATCCATACTTAATATTATAATTGCGAAATTGTGTCTGTCTGTCTGTTACCTCTTTACGCTTAAACCGCTGAATCGATTTAGATGAAATTTGGTATAGAAGCTAGTTTGAGTCCCGGGAAAGGACATAAGATAGTTTTTATCCCGATATTCCCACGGGATCGACACTTATGCGGGTGAAACCACGGGGCGCAGCTAGTACGAATATAAGTGTTGTACATTGTAAGGTTTATTTAATTTCGCACATTCTGTTTTTCTCCCCACTACCTTTTTTGTCAGATATTGGTTGTGTTATTTGTTTATATAGCCAGGTCAAAATAGACATTCAAGGTTACATTAATTCGCATAAAGCTGAAAATTGGTATGAATGTTGGGAAGACTATTAAAAATAAATTGTCAAAAGTCCCCATCGATCCGTGTGCAAAAAAAAAAATCAAGGTCAAATGTTGCAAAAACCGTTTTTTGCAACATTTGACCTTGAATAAATTTTAACTTACACCGCTTTCATCGTTTCCAATAGTACTATTTTTTATTTGATACAATATTTTTAAGTCAACTGGACCACAATAGATCGTGGAGTAGGTAGCTGTACTTGTATGCACGTTTCCGCGCCACCCGTGACCTCATCGGTGGCGCGGAAACGTGCATATTATTATGAAAAATAAAACTTTTTGCATCGCTATATCTCCAAAATGGTGATTCTTAGGAAAAAAGTGTAAGAACAATTATTTTTGTAGATAATTGCATAATGAACAATTTTGTCACCTATTTGTACGATAAAACTTACTGTTTAGCTGAAAAATGCAAAAATCCGATGTTTGCAACATTTGACGTTGAATAAATTTTTTTGCACACGGCGGATCGATGGGGACTTTTGACAATTTATTTGAAATTGTGTTCCTAACATTTATACCAATTTTCAGCTTTATGCGAATTAATGTAACCTTACCCCTATTTTTGAAGCTAACTTGACCGGACTAATATCCTTCTAACTATCAAGTTACTCAATACGATTATTTATCGAACTTTAGTATCCAAGTTGTTCTACAAAAAATAAACAAGTCTTTATTGTTGCAGGGCTATGTCTTCATTCCGAAAGAGAGAAGAGTTTATGACGCAGTTTGAATCGATCGTGGACTGGGTCAACCACACCGTTAAAAAGGTCGAGGAGAAATTCAAAAGCGAGAAGGAACAGAAAAATGATCTCTACAACGAATACTCAAGGTTGATGGATGTTCAGAGGCAGTATGCTGCAGCTTTGAAGAAATTAGGAGAACAGAGACAGAGGATAGATGCAGAGAGCCATAGTTGACCGGTCAATCATATCTCTTAATAGTTGCGAAGGCATTTTTCTCACCATTTTGCTATAATAGTCCAGTCAAAATAGACATAACAAAATGTTATCTCGGAATAATTCGCAAAGAGATAAAATTGGTACAGACTTTAAAAACACTATTAGAAATGACATGTCAATAGCCCAGTTCTGTTTTTTTTTTATTCAATGGTAAAAAAAGAATATGTTTTTAAATATTTTTCTTAAACGGTCGCCATTCCGCACTCGGTAGGTACGGATCTGAAAGTAGAATTCATCAAGTTACAGCATTCTGTCCTGACGTAAGTGGACGCACTTTATTCACTCACTTCGTTAGTGAGCTCGCTTCGTCCACTTGACTTGTTAGGCCCGGACTCCACTGAAGCGGAGCTGGGCGGAGCGGAGCGAAGACGTGCAGGAATCGTCCAATCACAGACGAGACGAGTGACGCGATGAGGATTTCAACCATTGTGATTGGTCGATTCCTGCACGTCTCCGCTCCGCTCCGCTTCAGTGGAGACTGGGCTTTAGTGGGCTCGCTTTGCTCGAAGTAAGAGTCACTCCGCTCGTGAGATAACTCGCTTCGAGCGCTCGGCTCGATCCGCTAGCACGTTTCAAAAGTGGGCTCATTCTGCTTTATTACCTTTTGAAGGATTTCGCAATTTGCTTTGCTCGTTCATCTCGTCAGTAAGTGCGCTCCGCTCAGTCGAGACGTAACTCGATGAGTTGGCTCGTCTCGCTCGCTCGTCTTGTAAGAAAGTGGTCACAGTTGTCACCTAACCTGCCTTGGGATGTTCCATAACCAATCCTCATATATGGTGGAAAGTTGCAGCTGAATAATTTCTTCTGTTAGCCTCCCTCACAAAGTTGTTATTACCAAACTGCAGAGACACCCCCGTAAGGGGGCGTGGCGAGCGGTACCAGGGCTGGGCCTACCGGCCGCGAAAGGCTGAACGTTGGCCTGTAAAAACAGACCCCAAATTGGATTGGCGACAATGGCCTAACGGATTTTTTGAACGCACGTAAATTTTTACGTGCGTCTATGTGAGTGTCTGTGTTCGCCGCGTAACTTGCCTATATTAACCTAGCACACGCTACGCGACGAGCGTATGTAGATAGTGTTCAGTTGTTTCGAGTGAGCCGCGTGTAACCTGGGTGCGGCTCACTCGAGGCGTCAATCCGGTGCGATGGGGTCGTCGTCCGCTACCAGGTCGCGGGGCAAGGGTCTGGCGTCAGGGGGGCGCGCGTACCAGGGCGCACTGTCCTGTGGGGCAATTCTCGTAATTTTAAGAACATTCACAGTCTGATCTCAGTCTCAATCTGTCAAAAAAGTTAAATTAAAAAATCCCCGACTCAAACAAAAACCTCTAAAAACTAAAATAATAATATATATTGGCCCTTTAAGTTTAATATAAGTTGCAGGAAATATTTTGATCCAAACGTCCTCGCGTCGGGGGACGGCTAATGAAAACGCCAAAATTATAAAGGTTGGAGTATACCGAGTATGAATACCAGTCTCGATTCGGTCACCGCACAAATATTGTGGATTTAGTTAGGGCAAAAAAAAAACTTCATCTAAGGTATTAAAGAAATGGAATTGTAAATTTATGCAATTGTCTTTTTGAAAAATTAATTACAAACAAATAAACACCATAACTAATGAACTCCTTTAGAAGTATTACTTTTTGTTTGGCTCGCTATTTAACTACATATATGTATTTATTTATTTAATACTTCAAGCACATAAATGTATACAGAGGCGGACTTAAAATGCCATAGGCATTTTCTACCAGTCAACCTTTGGGTGATGCAGAGACGAATTCATTTGCATTCTTAATATAAATTGAAAAACAAAAAAACTTAAAATCAATAAATGTTCAAAATGAGGTGGTCATTCATTTGGACGATACCATTTTTTCGACTTAATGTCATACATTTTACACTTAAATAAACTTTCCGTGAAAACAGAGCCTAACTTTTTTTTATTTCCAACAAAATGGCAGCCAATTCACATTATAACATTACTTTTGCCCCACATTGTACATCTACAGGTGGTAAAAATGCCAAACAAACGAAAAAATCTACCTATGTATATTTTTTTTTATAAATTAATTTTACACATTTTGATAAATTAATTAACATTACGTAATTTTTTGTTTAAATAAATTAGTTTACGTAGAAGCTAGCGTAACGGGTGTTGATATTAGTTGAAAATAATAAAAAAAACATTATTCAATTAAATAATAGACAGTCATGTCAAAAATAATAAATAGGAAAGTATTCATAGAATGACTGAATATCAAATAGTAAAATACATTTATCATTCATTATATTCATTAAGTAACGGTGGAGTTTCTTGCCCATTCTTCTCTATACGAAAACCACCTTTTGGAAGGGGTGACTAGAATCAATTCTATTTTAAGGTAATTTTTGACGTTCAAAAGTGCCTTTTATGTGCTTATTTGAAATAAATGCTTTGACTTTATAATTTATTATCATTGTGAAATAAAAACTGCCACCACTCTGAAACCAGTATGCCACCCACAACCTTAATTTAGTAGCGCAGAAGTAATGACGCAGTCATTGGGCGACTGGTATCGCAACAGTGACGTAGAAGTAGCGCAACAGTAAGGATTGCGCAAAAGTAAACGATAATTACTTCACAGTTATGCTGTATTTTCCATCAAGTTCAGCACTATGCTAATTAACACCTTTTTAAGAAACGAGCGCACCATAAATCTTTGCAGAAATCTCAAACTTAACTTTAAAATAATCGAAAAATTAGCTTCCAAATCAAGTGACCACTTTACTTCACCACAGGTTTGACATAATAACTCATTCAATATGGCGCGTAATATTCAAGATTCCGTATACATGACTCGTTCGGAGTTGCCATTCAAAAGTATACAAAGCTACAGAACGTGACTTCAAACTGTGTACGAAAATTGGTTGCGCAACAAAGGTGGCGCAAAAGTATGAAATTATAAATTTAGTAAAATAGCATTATTCTACTAGTCTTTGTTTATTTAAATATGACTTAATATTGACATATTTATATGCTTAAGCCTTAGAAACTAACAATTTGTCCTAAACCAACATGTATATTTTTTTAATATTGCACAAAGTGCACAGGGCAGGGTACAAAAAAGATGGAGGAATTAACCCAAATTTTGCCCGTTTTTGATGAAAATATTTACTCGACCACAAGCCAACATTCTGGAACTCTGACTTTTGGCCAAGCTGGATAAGAAGCTATTTAGTATTACAAAAAATCTAGAAAAGTTTTGGTCTAAATTTTCTACGAATAAAACTATTTAAATTTGAGAGGTCATAGTAAAAGTGCCAAAATTCGTGGCCTGACCCTTAAATTACGAGAATTGGACATGGGGCCAGGCGGATGCGTCGGCACGCGCGAACATTCCCTTCGCGAGGCGCCGCACAAACTCATCCAGCCTCTCAATCCCGAGGTCCCGGTGAATGATGTCGTTCCTCACGAAACGAGGCGTGCCTACTATGGTCCGCAGCGCTAGACTTTGCTGCGCGCGGATTAGCTTTCGGCTTGGCTCGCTCGTGAGGGCGAACCATGCCGGGGCGGCGTACGTCAAGATTGGGCGCACGTACAACCTGTGCACACCCAACTTGACGCGCGCCGGAATGCGGGACGAGAGCACTGGTTTGAGCAGGGTGCGGGTGACCCTACCCCGTGCGGCGACCGAGCAGACGTGTGGCCATCGTGAGCCGACGATCGATGGTAACCCCCAGGTACTTGACCCGGGGCGACCTCGCGATGTCGGCTCCTTGCAGCTTCAAGGGTCGTGGGAGGAGCGCGGACCCGGTGACCATCGCCTGCGTCTTACCCACGTTCACCGACAGCCGCCGAGTGATCGTTCTTCAACGATTGACCGTTTATATAGTCAGTTTGACCGATCAATGTGTGTCTTCACTCTTTCATGCTTGTATGTAGTGGTGACCTTCGTTGACCTCATGGACACTTCGCACGTCGCATGTAAGATGTCACTAGTAGTCGTCTTGATGATTGATCTTGTTTGTGTTGCGTTCTACTCGGGTGGCGTAGTGTTGTGTACACAATCCGGTAGATGGCGTAAGGTGTCGTGTTATAATACTAATATTATAAATGCGTAAGTGTGTCTGTCTGTCTATTACCTCTTCACGCAACCGCTGCTCCGATTTAGATGAAATTTGGTATAGAGATAGTAGGCCCGGAAAAGGACATAGAATACTTTATATCCCGATATTCCCACGGGATCGTGACTTATGCGGGTAAAACCGCGGGGCGCAGCTAGTAAGATATGATTATTAAAATAATCAGATCTTGAATTTATCTTATCTATTTTATTCTTTTATTATAGAGATTTGATCCTTCAAGTTCACCCTTTTGAATGGTGTCATACAAATACAGGATGTTCTTTCGATGGTTCGCATTCGTGTCAGTTCGATATCTGGGTATGCCAAGACTAAAAAAATATTGAAGTTTTGTGCTAATTTTCATCTTTATACGAATACTTACACTTTTATGTTTATTTATTTTGTCTGGACTCAACATCACATGCATAGTTTGTCTAGTCTTCAAGTTATAAGTAGATAATTTTCTACTTTTATATTCATTCCAGTTCCACTGAAAAAGAACCTTCATGTATAGAATTTAAGACTGAATATATGTTTTATATTATCCGAATTGTATTTCTAATGCACTGTACTTGAAAAAGTAATATAAATTTAAAAAATAATAATAACACGATTATATTACAAATACGTTTATTTTTATACCCTGATATGAAAGATTAACACTTGGGGCATATAGAATCAAAGGCAACTAAGCGCCACACTTTCAAAAAATTAACTATAATGGAGAATAAACTCAGAGAGTATGAAAACCCCTGACTCTTAAATAAGAAAAATGTTTTTTTCGGTTCCTGAAAATTTTACATGGAGGCACTTAGCTACCTTTGATTCTATATGCCTCACTTACTCAATAAATTCGTGTCAATTGAATTAAAAATAAATATACAACTTATCACATAGGACGGATTTTTTACGGGAGATTCAATTTCGATTTTACAGTCGTACAGCACGAGTACATACACATCGTCAGATGTTATTCTACATTCACATTCGATCATAGCGTGACCACACTACTGTGGCCCTTAGGAGAGCTTCTGTGCGTATGACCGTGACCTTGGCCGTGACCATGGCCTTGACTATGGCTATGTCCTTGACTGTGACCGTGTCCTTGACTTTGGCCATGTCCTTGACTGTGACCATGTCCTTGACTGTGAACTGGTGGGCCAGCACTTGTTTTCTTGTACATGGTAAAGGATATCAGCTCTCGGTTGGCGTTTGTCATTGCCATGGCGTGTGAAACGACATCGTATCCAAATAACGCGTGCAAACGGTTTACCACAACTAGAGTAAGTCCTTTTTGAGTGATTCGTACAGTTCTCTCCGGTTCTAATGCTGCTGCGACCTGCATGCCGAAGGACGTGTTTAACTCCTGTAAAAGAAAAGCTATATGAATGAATGAAGCATTTAGCATCATATTGCACATCTGCCTCTAAAGATAGATATGTAAAACAAGGAAAAAATATGAGTCATGAAATGCATGAAGATAAGTCATGCGCTATGCAATTTTGTTGTCCGATGCAGTTTACAACGTTACTGACGATTAAAAATGGATTAACGAAGCTAAACATTCTGAGAAACTGCCAGCGTTTGTTTTCATCCACTCTACAAAACTTTCAGTAATGAAATTAATGAAATCAACAGTTATTTAATTTAAAAAAGTTACACAAACTAAAACCCCTATTACACTACACGATATTTAGGTGATGTGTTTTTTTTAATAGGGACCCTTCCTCCCTTTCTCTTATTACACCATCTCGACTTAGGGAGAGGGTCGCAGAATATCGCGTAGTGTAATAATGCTTTTAGGTACCTATAAGTTGGAAAAATCTTCAAGAAAACTAATAGGTAGGTACCTACCTATACGTAAGATTATTAGAAAACTTGTAAATGATTCTTACCCTCACTAACGAAGCCCGCTCCTCACTCTTGAGTCCGTACACAGTGACACCCTCATCCTTAGATAGATGAGGAGCGCTCAGGCTGCCCATAACCATCACATACGGCATATTTATTTACAATTTTATTTACACCTCACAAATAGTTCAAATCTATGATTTTAGGAACGCTATTATTTTTAGAAATCACCGGCCGATTACGTTATCATTTTAATTAAACACGATCAAACAGAAACACAAATGATATCATGTGAACTTGTTAGTAATTTAACCACGCGGCTCGTTGTATGTAACCACGACCGCTCAAGTACTCATGTGTGGGTTCACTCCGCCAGATAAGCACTACCTGCATGTGTGGTATACAATGGCATTTCTATGTAGGTTGCTGTACGGATTGCTAATGACGCGTTGTTCGAGACGTGACGTCGAACTGAGTGACCTTCACGGGTGCTTGGCCTGCGCGGACGCCGCAGGTCCCCCGCGAGCCGCGCTCGACTGGTGACTGTCGCGCGCACATGATCAAACGATATTATGGTAGTACATAGGAATTTTACAAGGCATTCATTATTTTACCTTTACGTTTTTACCATAGGAAACTTGATTATTATGCTTTATTCTAGTTTTTGTATAATCAGGTTGATTCAGACCATATGCAAAGCTTTTCAGATGTGTCTGGTGATAAGTATATTTTTATTACTTAGGTATGTCTCTGGAAATAAAACAAAAGGAAATCTGGATGTCATGTCGATACTGTCATCTTTTCATTACCTATCAAAAGTTTGTGTATAAATATTCGAGAGTTATTTACAAATTATTTAATCATGAGCCATTCTATGAGCAGTCCGAGGAATATTCAATTAGGTAAATATTGATCGATAATATTAAGCAATGTTTATGTTTACAAATAGTAGCGAGTTGCAGGTATTTATCAAAGGTTCATTGAAGGAAGTGCAGGCCGGTAAACATCTAAACACAAGATTTAGAAGGAGTGCAGATATCCGCCTATTACTTACCTACCTAACTAATGAATCTAGATATAATAGTCATTGTTTCTTCGGAATAGGTACCTACCAGTAGGTATTGTGATGAGGTTGTAATATATTTACAAAGATTTTACCATATAAACCTACCTACATATTTATGTAGGTACCACACACAGTAATACGTATTTATTTCAGATTTATTTCATGTTTAAATTACCATATCAGGTTCTTTGTAGGGTTAAAACAAAAAAGTAATTAAAAAAAATTAAATCGACTTCAAAAGGAAATTCACTCAAAATTATGAAATAACTTTAATTCCGGAAGTCGGTGTCTTAGGATCTGTATTTTAGTTTTTTACAACCGACTTCCGGCAATAAAGTTAAGTATTTCATAATTTTGAGTGAAAAGGAAAAGTAATTTTTAGTTTTAAGTATCTAAATAAAAACTGGAATATTTGTTTGTAATATTATGTAGTTAATAGTTTTGGTGTAAATATTGCACTAGAATTTAACCAAGGTTTTGAGATGTTTTCGGTTTGACACCCCGTAGCGTAGCTCGAGGAGAGCAGTGGTGGCCCAGTGGTATCGGCCGCGACTTACGAGTTGTAGGTCGTAGGTTCGAACCCAGACAGGCGCTTTACTTTGTGTAAATTATTTCATCACCACTGCTCTCAAAACGGTGAAGGAAAACATCGTGAGGAAACCGGCATGTCCTAGAACCAAAAATTCAAAGACATGTGACATCTACCAACCCGCACTGGGCCCGCGTGGTGGATTACGGCCCACTCCCTCTCACAGAGAGGAGGCCTGTGTCCCAGCAGTGGGAACATTATAGGCTGATGATGATGATGATGATGAGCGTAGCTCGTATCAACAAGCCAGCCCGTCAAACTACACGTACCTACAAGTCTATATCTTGAAAACTCCTGAACCGATTTTGATGAAACTTGCACTGTTCCCTAAGTTGAAGTAAATGTAAGCCAATAAAAAAAATGGTCACGATCCGATTATTAGTTGCGGAGAAATGCGTGTACAAACATTCATACATACATCTATAAAATTTTGTATATTTGTTTGGAAGCCCTAATAGATTGTCATATGTGAAGATATTGCAGTTCCAATAATATTATATACATACGTGTTGAATATATAACCTCCATTTTTTTGAAGTCGATAAAAAAGCGAAGTTGTCTCTACGTACTAACCGATTTGGGTTCGTCGAAATCCATTTTTATTTGTGTGTTTTCTTATTAAAATATTTGTATTTTTCCAAGTATTCGAGACCTACCAGAAAGCTCGACTGGTATTCGTCCAGACTATGGCTGAATTGGCGACTAGATCAACTAATGTTAAATGCTTGGAGAGCGCGGGTGCACTTGGTAAATATGATTTATTATAGTTTATTTATAATATAACTTACATAAGTAATGTGTGGCGAATGACCATGTAGGTACAGTACAGCATGTATATAGGTAGTATGTTGTGTGTCTATCTATATGTGGGTATTGAGGCAAAGTCCAACAAACCTATTGGCTAACATCAAGTTTAGTAGCTATAACATAACATTACCTTAGGGTCCGGCCGTGCTAAATTTGCCAAAGATGTAAACAACAAAGGCCCCTCGAAATTAAATAAAATCGATATACAAGAACATTTATTTTAATTAATGTTTGTTTTCTTCTAAATCTCCGAGCTAACTAGACGAAAACAAACACTTAAAATAAAATAAATGTTCTTGTATATCGATTATATTCAATTTCGAGCGGCCATTGTTGTTTACATCTTTAGCTATTTAGCACGGCCGGACCTTGCATCACGCCTGTATTTCCCAAGGTGTTAGGCAGATGTGCACCTATAGTACACCGGGTACACCCTCATTTCGGCATCAGCTATGTTTAACTTCCATGTAGGTAATACCTAGGGGGCGAGCCTTTTGCCATCAACCTGGCACATTCAGACTCCGGGCTGCTAGCTACTGAGAAATTCCAGATAAAAAAACCCAATTACACTTGTTCCGACCCGGGAATCGAACCCAGGACCTCATGCTCAGCAGTAGCGCTTGCGACCACTATACCAACGATGTAGGCTAACAAAAAAATTGTGTGAATAAATTAAATAAGTACCAAAAGTTTCATTCCGGTCATCCATACTTAGGTACAGTACACTGCCTACCTACCAACAATACCTAAGTACCTCCATCCATAAAAATGTATGTATAAACCTGTAGTTTATACTTTATACATACATTTTCATGGATGGAGGTACCTTTTACGGGTATCGTTTAGAATCTATCAAGTAGCCCTAAGGTTAGGTTTGATTACAGGTCAGGCAAAGTGGTAAAGTATTTGAATCTTAGCCGTAAGTTCAAAACCCGATATTATCAGCTTACGAAATATGTATATCCTTCTGCCCTGTCCTAACATATTAAAGGCGTGACGTCTATAAACCCTCAGATTTATTGAGACCATTGCTGTCCGATGCGTGCAGCACTGTCCGCCAGTGCGCGGTGGTAGCGGCCGCTCGACTTGCTGAACACGACGAGGGGGTGGCAAGAAAACTACTGAATGGAGGCGTAGTTACCATCACTCTCGAAAATCTTAATAAATATAATGTTAGTATTCGTGCTAACATAAGAACCCTTTATTGGTCTTTCAAGATAGAATAGAATACTCTTTATTATGTAAGCGACTCGAGTCTATGAGGATTTCGGAAAAGGATATGCAATGATTTTCTTGATGATGACTGGATAGCTATCTAAGCCTATGTTAGGCAGTTGTCCCACCACCGCCGGTGAGGAAGCGACTAACTCTTAGGTATTTTCTCGCTCAAGAAACGTACAGTAAATATACATTCCGTGTAAACAAAAGAGATGCATATATTAACAGTTGATCGCTGACTGTTCACACTGCAGGCGAGGATTCGCTCCACTGGTTTGTCGCTGAGCGACAGATAATACTCGCCCAGCGATACTCACTCAGCGATGCTCTAGGCTGTCAGAGCTCACGCCTAGTGAAACCCCTGTGGGACTAACCGCCCCGAGTGAGTGGTGCGAGTAATTGCCCGTCACACTCGAACACTCGCTGATAGCCCAGCGACAAAACTATCGGAACTACACACACGCTGCTCGCTAACTCGTCAGTTGCTAGTTCTCTATACTCGCTGCTCGTTCGCCGTCGCCGGTGGGACAACTGCCTTAGGCTCGTAACACAAATGTAGAGACGCCAGCACATCAAGCTACTACAATCTGTCAAATTTCATTAATAGGTAGATTGGGAAATTTGGCAGTTTCGAATATCTTGATCTGCTGGCGCCTAGCGCCTGTACATGTATATCACGGGCCCCCGACTTATGGTAGTAGAAGGAACAGTGGGGATTTAGGTCGGTAGCAGACCGACATAACCCTCCGGTCTCCCCAGACGGAGAGTATTCACGAGGATTTCCCCACGGAAAAAAAGGCTCGTAACAAACACCACGTCTATAGTCCTAAAGGGGTATAGAATCGAATAGGAAAACAAAGACTTAACATCACCTCATTACTAGCGAATTGTGCTGCATTGTCTAACAAGCTAAGTATAAGTATTGTCTGTAGGTATAGGTAAGTAAAGGCACAATTCACGATTATTTTAGTCATGCCCCTAATTCCATGAACTTATTTCAACAGGTGTATTATAAAAGGTCCGCGCTGTATCTAATGAGAGCTGTTGCTAAGTAAGTTAACGATCATATAATGCCACAAGACACAGTAAAAAGAATTTATTATTATCTGATTTATTATTTGCAGACATAATGAAGAGCTGGCTAGTGCGATTATTAGACTTGGCGCTTTAGAGCATATGGTCTCGTGCCTTGAAGACTTTGATACACAAGTGAATATAAAGAAAAACTACAATTTTTGTTTCCCTACTAGCCGACCAAGTTGATTACACAAGTGACAGTCACGATCGTCATCCGCAAATGTTTGTTTACGTTATGTGGAAGACAGGTCGTGGTCTATATAATCAGGCTATAGCGTTTCCACTGCTGAGACGCAGGCCTTCTCTCGGTGAGAGGGAGTGGGCCAGTGGGCCGTAATCCACCACGCGCGGGCCCAGTCCGGACTGGTAGATGTTACATGTCTTTGATTTTTTGACATTCCGCTTTCCTCTCGATGTTTTTTTCACCGTTTCTTGAGCAGTGGTGATGAAATAATTTACAAAAAGTAAAGCGCCTGTCTGGGTTCGAACCTACGACCCACAATTCGTAAGTCGCGGCGGTTATCACAGGGCCACCACTGCTACTCCTGTTGTTCCATCCTGTTTTGGTCGGCTTATTAGATACGTGACGTACCTATACGTGAAAGTTTTCAAGTTCTAACAGAATGATGATATATTTGTGTTACCTGTTATAGGTGAAAGAGAATGCCGCGTGGGCCTTAGGATACATAGGGAAGCACAGCGAACAATTATCGGGGCTGGTGGTAGACGCTGGTACTCTACCACTACTGGTATTGGCTTTCCAGGAACCGGAAATGAGTCTAAAGCAAGTAAGTTTAAAATAATAAGTAATTTTGCATTTAATTTTTCACGCTTTAACGGCTCAACGGATTAGGGTACACGGATAAGACCATAATCATGATTATCTAGTAAGTACCTATATAGGATACTTTTTATCCCGGTAGTAAGATCTCGTGGGTCAATTCCTGACTTCTATGCAGGCGAAGCCGCGTTTAGGTAATACCACAGAATACTTAAAGTACTACGTACAGAAAGGCCACTCCCTTCCCCGCACTAACATCAGTTACCGCACCTCACCCCGCACTTCGAGGTTACCGTCGCAGTTCTTTAACAAGAGCGCTCGCAAACACAAGTACCTCACGCACACATTCATACGTATACAAACGTCATTTTTTAATGTAGTAGTAGTGGGTAATTATTTTGCGAGCATTGCATTGTATGGAGTGTCCGGGGTGTGGTAATACCTAGTATTCCTAGTAAATAAATAAATCTTCACTGATCATTCCTAGATTGCAGCAGGTGCTCTGGTAGACTTGGCCCAGCACAAGCCTGAAGCGGTCGTGGATGCTGGTGCTATTTGTCATTTAGTACACGGATTGGAAAACCAGGATCCTAAACTGAAGGTTATTTATTTATTATCTCTATTAAGAGTTCCTCAGCTGTCGTATAGGAACTAGAAGATATTCGTCACTATAAAAGTATAGAGGAGATAATAAGAAGACTGCGAAAAATATTAAATTACATCATCTATTGTCCACCATAGGTCGGGATGGTTGTCCCGACACTTGTCGTTCAACTTGGTTCGTGAAAAAAATCTCATATTTAAAAAAAATTGGTACCTGCCTAGCGATGGAATTTCATGGCCATTCTTTTCCATTTCGAAACTACCTTTTGGAAGGGGCAACTAGAATCAATTCTATTTTTTTGTAAATTTTGATACTAAAAACTGCCTTTTATGTGCCTAATTGAAATAAATGATTTGAAAAGTCAAATCCATCGTCTACTTTTGAATGTTTTTAGTGTGGGGATGATCGTCCTGGGATCACGACACTTTTGAATGGTCAACTATTTACTACACCTGTTATTGTGGCCTACCTTAGCCTACATGCTACTAATGCCCTGATGTTACCGTTCAGCGTAGCACACTGTGCGCTCTGGGCGCGGTGGCGGGCGCGCGCACGGAGCTGGCGGAGGCGGTGGTGGCGGGCGGAGCCCTGCCGCCCGCGCTTCTGCACGCCGGCCATGACGCGGCGCCCGTGCGCAAGGCGGCCGCCTGTCTGCTCAGGGATATCGTCAAGCACTCCGTTGATGTGAGTATTGGTTTATCAACTTCCTAGTTAGGCTAAAAGATGTCATTGTATCCATAAGCGCGGTATTAATATTAGAAAGTAACTCTTGTCTAAGTATCTGTTACGTTTTACGCCTTCACGGCTGAATGGATTTGGATGAAATTTGACACACGGATAGGCCAAGATTAAGATATAGAATACTCGTCGCCTCCAAATTAGCCGCCGCAAACAATAAATAATTTAAAGAGGCCTTTATAGAAAATACCTATAATTCGTCGCCAACTACTAGGATTATGGTCGTAAAATCGTTGGATCGTTGTCGCTCAGAAACTTCCTTTAATAGAGCGAGACAGAAGCGGTCACGAAATCAGCCTGCCGATACCGAAGAGCGCGGCCAGCCGGATTGGTGTGACTCAGCGCTGCGACGGTAGCTCCAGCAATGATTAGCTGCAAGTCTATAAGTAACGGAACGGGATAGACGTCTTAAACCACTCGGCACTTATTTCCAGTTGGCGCAATTAGTGGTGAACACAGGTGGATGTGGTCCTTTAGTGGAGCTTCTGGGAGAACCGGCAGGGGGCGCGCGCGTGCCAGCTTGTATGGCACTTGGGTTCATTGCCGGGCAATCGGATCAGCTTGCTATGGCTGTTATTGAATCTAAGGTAGGACACAAAAAATTACATGATCAGATAATGATAAGTAGGTATGCAGTTACGAAATATATATAGTCGCATGATTTGGTAAACTTTAGAGAACCTTTGTTTAAAATTATTAAAACTGGATTCTTCTCATTCAGAAATGGTACTGCTGTTGGAGGTACCTATTTCTATGTTGTACCTATCAGCCTGCTTATTCAATAATTCGGTTCGGGGGTCGGATTGGCGTTATAAGATCCTGCTAATTCGGAAACACGAAGATTACCGAAGCCCATAACTTTTCTGGTTTACCTGTAAATGCTAATTTTCCAGGCCATTCCTCCGCTTGTCGAAATACTTCAAAACACCGAAGCAGAAGACGCCGAAATTTGCGCCGCAGCCTGGACCCTCGGTCATATCGCGAAGCATTCCCCTCAGCACAGCCTGGCTATAGCTGTTGCTAATGCTCTGCCTAGATTGCTGCAGGTAAGACAATGGGGCTTTTCATCTCCTGCTAGTCGTTATTAAAAAGAGAATTCTATACATTCCTAATACCTACCTGTACCTAGTAAAGTAGTCAAAATAAGTATACCTATTAAAATTTATAAAAATAGGTACCTATACTTTCTTTATATTTATTCCTCAATTTTCGAAATTGCACTTACTACTGTTTGTCTCTGCATCATCCAATAGTTGACTGGGCATTAAGTGCTTCTGTACATTTATTTGCTAGAAGTAAACAAAAAAAAATACCTACTCACTCTAGTCTGTTGCAGTTTGTTTCTCCGGGATAATGTAATGTTTGCTGATAAAACTACAGCGATTCAGACATGTCAATTATGCCTATACTACATAAAAGTAAAATGCCCATATCAAATAATAAATAAAAGTATTTTCTTTCAGCAGGAAGAACTTTTAGCTATTAACATCCACAGATATATCATTCCACCCATAAGTGTATCTATTACCTAAGTACCTATTATTAGTTTTCAACAGAATACTGCCAGAATGTGTGATAGACAGAAGTGTTATATAATGTTTTTAATTCACTAAAAATATGTACTCTCTCCTTAAACACCCTTTTTTTTTTGTTCTTTGGACTTGATTCATGATTATTATTATATATTTTTATAGTTAAGTATAATATGTTTTAGGTATTTATTGTATATATGTTAATGGTACACCACAGACTACCTTCAGCATGTCTCTCCTTCTCCCTTAATCCATCCAAAGGTTATCATTAAAAGATAAAAGATCGCTTTTAGCGATAAGACCACCCATTGTGTCACCCCTTGTAAAATTTCTACATTACTATATCTGTAATATTTATGGTGAACATAATAAAGAGTATTTTATCTATCTTATTCAACACAGCTTTACACCCACCCCAAGTCTTCAGGAGAGGTTCGTGCAAGAGCATCATGTGCCTTGAAGCAAGCCCTGCAGTGCTGCTTGCATCGACCAGCACTAGAACCATTGTTGCATTCCGCGCCTGCTTGCATACTCAAATATGTGCTAGCACAGTATGCTAAGGTCTGTGTCATTTGTGCCATCATTTTTTTCTTTTGAAGTTCAAAGAAAAATAATACATTCAATTTAAATTAGGTTAAGTTTTTATTAAGACTTAATTATGTTAGTAATATCACAGACCAACCATAGCCTAGATGAGAAGTTATGTAAAAATATTGAACTACATCATATTTTGTAGTACCTACTTACATAAATTATTTGAGTAACCTACTTACCAAATAATGTATAACAAGACTCTCTAGTTATACATTGTTTAGTAAACCGGACCATCATCAAGGTTGTCATCTTCTTCATCATAATCTTCACCGTTATCAAAGTAGTTGTTTGCGTAGTCTGTACCATCATCAATTTCAAATTCTTCTTCATGCTCGTCTTCAATCTCCTCGTCGTCATTGACTTCTTCGTTCTTCACAGGCTCTTCATTTTCGTTTGTTTCCACAGTTTCGTCGTCTTCTTGATTTTCTTTCTTCTCCAATGTCTGAAGCCTCTTGGCTATTGCTGCCGGGTCATCAAGCTTCCGCTTGCGAGCTGTAGCACGCACTCTGTTCGCCTGTGGCCTCAACTCGGTTGGCATGTTTGCCCACACACAATCCAGCACTTTCCCTTTTTTGGCATCAAGAGCGAGCATTTTATACTTGTCAGAATACCGCTCGATGCCATCTGTATGTGTCTTTAACTTCACAAAAGCCGGCGACTCGTGTAAATACTCAATAAACTGATCTTTTACAATCAACATATAATCTGTGGCAGCGTCGCTAACTAGTGGTAGTGGCTTTGCTTCAAGTTTCGGGAAGAGCGGCGGTGGTGCTAAAGTTTGAGGAGTATTGTCTCCTCTAGCTATACCGAGTGCTTGCAGTTGATCATGTGTTAAGGATAGGCCACTACCACCCCGGCCTCTTCCTCTTCCCGCCATCACAAGTAAATTCAGAAAATTTGAAATAATTTTTTTGTTCTATTCTATTTTATTACGCCTGCCGGTTATTTGACATAACGTGTCATAAACACGTGTTTTTGACGTTTCACTGTTTTAGTAAGTAGTGATGGACATCCTCACATTCTTCACACATTGCAACCAAAGTAGCACAGAAGTGTTACAAATCTGTTTAAAGAAAACGAGATGGGGCAAATAAATAATTATTTAATACAGGTTGTTTAATAAATCCTGGTTAAGGCTTAAAATGCGTCTTAGGTTTGCAGGATCAGGATAGTCGATTGGTAATCATGTTGCTAATGGCGATTCTTATTTTTAGATTTTACCCAACGATGCAAGAGCTCGAAGATTATTTGTAACCACAGGCGCATTGAAACGAGTTCAAGAAATTGATTCAGTTCCCGGATCATCGCTCAAAGAATATATCAATATTATAAATAGTTGCTTCCCGGAAGAAATCGTGAGGTATTAAAATTTTCTTGTTTGCTAAATTCGTTTCCTGTTCTCTTGTACGCAATTATTACGAAGTTTTAATTCTTTTTCCTTACAGATATTATACTCCGGGTTATTCAGACTCATTACTAGACAGAGTGGAAGCCTATACACCGCAGGTAATAAATAGAGTAGCTTAAAACAAAGATTTATTAATACATAATATGCGGTCGATAACTACTAATGAATTTTAATTATTTTTCAGATTCCAGAGCTCTTCACGGACAGAGTGCCTAGTGATTGTCAAAGTGAAATATCTGTAGAACAGGCAAATTAAGACAACTTTGTATGCTTTATTTAATAAATTGATTCGTTATACTTCTTGTTCCATTCTATTCTTGTTTGCCTAATGTCCACACCAAATGTTGTACTTGGATAGTTCTGCCACCTATATCCGTTTTTTCCATCGCCATGGATTGACTTTTAATTCTGTAACTGTAAAAGGCTTTTCATTACTCACAAAACATATCCCCTTAGGGTCAGCTCACACCGAGAAGCGACGCGACCCGACGCTGCGCGCACACTTACTCAAAATATAACTTTATTTTCTACACGAAAAGATACACATTTCATTGTGAGAGTTCAGAATACGTTGCACCATGCAGCGCTGCGCCTAGTGATGCCTCGCGGCGTAGAGCGATGCATCGCAAATTCGCGACGCAACGGTGCATCGCCGGTACGCGCGGCGTGCAAGAGCGGCACTGCGTGGCAAGTTGTCTTTACAATACTACGGGTGAATGCGGGGCGGGGCGGGAACACGCGGTGAATGTAGACACGTTCCGCTGCGCCGCAGCGAGGCGTCGTGTTGCCAACGATTTTACGATGCGCCTCGCGACGTTGCGATGCGTCTCGCGGCGGCGGGCGGCGCAGCGCGAAATGACCGGCCTCTTCCAGTATCGTCCCGTCATGTCGCGTCTCAGTTTGAGCTGACTCTTAGGTTCATTACATGACACAGACTTTAAAAATAATGGTTGTAGTGCATTCATTAACTTATAACTCACTTATAATCATCACCACATAAGATATTCAGAACACGAATTCCTTGGGTGTCGACTTCAAAGAAGTGTTCTTGTTTGCTGTATATGAGGTTTAAGTTTGTGAACTTTTTTTCCAGGCTCGCTAGCTCATCTGTCTTCAGTCCCTGTAATATAGTTTTACAATCTTACAAACTCATAACATAATTATAGTCCACTACCTATTCATTTAGCGGGCATCATGCCGGCTATTTCAAAGCCCATGTGGCCAGTATCTAAGCAAAAAATTTCCGACAAAACGTAATAGTTTAGTTTAACAGTCTGTTATTGGCATATTAAAACCCATGGAAACATTTGGAAAGATCTTGATTACCGATTGATGATATTACCATATAACGAAATGATTTTTTTCCAGATTCTGAAGGGAATCTTGGACGATGAACCAGTAAGTTCAATTCGTGATTTTGGTTAGACGGACAGTGTAAAGTGCTACCGGCTACAAGGATGGTTTGGTACGTGAATGACTGATGGGGGGCGTTGTTGGTAAATTCGTGCAATTGTCACAAATTTTATTGACAAATGCGCTAACAGATTCAAGTAGCGTTTTAGTGCTAAATCAATGCTGAAAAGCAAGATTTACAAACTTTTCATCATTTAAGTTTGATCTAATGCCAGATTGGTCGTCTATAGTCCCCTTCATAATAGGACTCTACCAATGACCAAAGGAACGTACGCGTACAGTGACGGGTTCCGTAGCCGTGATCTCCGTTAGGAGTGTGTTCTGTGGACGTGACGGTTATTTACGCATGCACTGTAAGTTTGTATTTCTCGAATAAACTAAGAAAAACAGGACGAATTTATAAGGGTTCCGCTTTTGCCCTTTGACTACGGAACCCTAAAATATAGGCGAATGAATTTGACTCGCGCTCGGTAAATGGTTAACTAACCATGCAAGGAAAATTGTTCGAATAAACTTTCTCTCGGTCCAGTCATCCTGACACTTAAGAGTGTTATCGTTAAAAAATGACAATAAACATAAAATCGGGGTTTTTTAAGGTTAAATTACTACTAAATGGCATGAAATTATTAAAAACTAATTTGAGTACCGCATTAAGCATATCTTTATATTGTATTTGTATAGAATAAAAATTTAAAAATATTCTTAAATATCAAAATAAAAGCTTATTTTGAACTCATATTTTTGAGACTATACGGGAAGACTGAATTTCGGAATGAAATTATGAATCAACAATGAGTCGTGGAAGTCTGGAAAAAATACGTGGAAAAAGGAAAGATACCGTTATTGTTTTTGTATAAAATAAAAAAGAAATTTTAATTCATTAAGTATCTCAAAAAAAATATTTTCTTAATCTAAATTTGGCAAAATAAAACATCATTTTTATGTCATATTAAGGCTGAAATTATTAAAAAAAAATACACTGTTTGTAAGAGGAGTTCAGGCAAACAAAAATCAGTAAAAAAAAAAACTTACATAAAGATATTTTATCGACAGTATAATATTTCAAAGTTACTAATAAATTACGCGGCGCCGAGCGGTGTCGGCCAGTCGCGCTGTGGCGCTCTCCGAGGTAGGACCTATGTCGCTCGCGCTGCCATCGATCGACTATACACAGATACGTAGTTGCCGGCGGTATATACTACGCCTGACACGTTTTGATCCGTAAGTATTTTTTTTTTCATAAAATTTATTTTGTACATTCGAATCATAAACGTAATAGTGTAGTGTCAACTAGGTGTGTGTGGTCTATTATTCCTTTTATGTTTTAGGTGATGGGCCGAAAAAGTAAATTGTATTGTGGTGACAGTGGAGCAGCAATCCGTCAAAAAACAATTGAAATGTTTTTTATTTAAATGGCGATAACGTCATTATCAACGTTAACCATGGCTGGTATTACCAAGTTCAGGGCCAACTAAATATTGAAAATAAAAATTTATGTTTGTTTGCGGTGTACACTGGTCCTGAATTTCCAATAAATGTTCTGAAGATTTATAAAGACGATAAATTTTGGAAAGAAAAATGATTCCTCGTTTGACAAAATTTTATTATATGTGCGTTCTTCCTGAAATAATTGATCCCACAAAAAGCCGATCAATGCCACTGAGGGAAACTATTTTATAATGTAAACAGCATAACATGATAAACGTAGAAAAATGAAATTGTGTTAACTAAATTTAGATTTACTAAAACTAGTAAGTCATTTCTTGTAAACTGCATCCATTTTTATAACAAGTTGCCAAAGCCGGTTACAGGACTTAGCGATGAAAAGTTCAAAACCCTCATCAAACGAGTCCTTATCAAAAAAGCATAATATTATAAGATTAAAGACTATGTTAAAGACAAGGTACTTTGGCAATAATTCCTTCTGCACATGTGGCTTCCCTGGGACCTCATTAACGGCATAACTACGTAAATGTTTAACTGCTCTCAAATTACGATATTTATTTTTTATTTATTTTTATATACTTCTTTGACATACTCTTTTTATTATTTGACATTATATACAGACAATTTTAATTTTTCACCTCTTTAATAGTGGTTGTAATGGAAATCATATCACTTGGTTTTAGTAGACTTTTATATTTTATTTATCCTTTTGATAGATTCTTATTTTGTAAATGTGGGGACTTTGTAAGCCTTGTAGACTTTAGACCTGTAGACCATTTTTTATTTTATCAAGTAGGTACCTGGTACAGGCCTACGCTGTCCTCCAATACCTACTGTAATTTGAATACATAGTAAAAGCCAATTATTTTTAAAAGAGTAACCGTGGAGTTTCTTGCCAGTTCTTCTCCATAGGAAACGACCAATTGGAACTGTGCACCTAGCTTCTGACGTTTCATAAGTGCCCATGTAGGTTTATGTGAAATAAAATATTTTGATTTTAAACCTTTATTTAATTTCCCACCTACTCATCTAGTGCATAAATATTAAAAAAGCTATTTACAACCAACTGAAACTAGTCACCAACACTTGAGTAATCTTCTTATTTCTTATTAGCCTGTAACCTATTTGGGTGTATTTACCCCATAGCCTACAGGTGGCGTTCTACATTTAGTTCAATACTAAATGCACGACAGTTTAAAGTCATATCGAGGACTATTAATATTATTTTTTCTCCTAAATAACTTAATTTTATGTGTAGAGGATTTCAGATTTATAATAAATCATAAGTATGACAAAAAATTGAAGTTGGATTTAAATTCAAATTAAAATAATGCTAAAACAATTATTGCCCTAAAGCGAACGGATCAAAGTGAGTACGTCTGACTATAAGCAGAGCGAACGCGCTAACCCTACGCACACAGTTGCGCACGCGTCTGTGTGAGTGAAATCTGCAAAGAATTACCTAAACTTGACGATCCGCGCTAAGCGATAACGCTCTTAACGAAATTTCGTGTGCGACTTTAGAGCCATACCTGTAATTTGCAGGACGTGAAGCTCGTTGTCTCCAATTCAGTAACGAGAATGTAATACATGGTTTTGAAATAACTATGATCAACTGTGCCATATTGTTTTCATTTCCTAGAATTTATATGAGCAGTTATCTGCAAATTATCAGGTTTTCCTGAGGATGTGGTTTTAAAATGATACGACGTATTTTCATAAATTATTGTATTCATATAATTGATCAAAATGTTGTTTCATACATAGACACAGCAGACCGCTATTATAAAAATAAAGGTTCTTAGGATGCCACACAAACTGCCTCTGCCAAGTGAACCTATAAAGAAATATGAAAAAAATATTAATAATAAGTACTTGGAGTTGCCCTTGACTAATCTATAGTTTTAGGATTTATCAGATTATAAGTATCTTCAAAGGTTTCTAGATATATGCTTGTCTAAAAATATTCATCATAGTAGCTGTCAGAAGGGCAAGTTTTATAATTTTCTTGTTATAAAACATGAAATACGTACATTATATTCAGTGCTGCTTCATAATGATTCTTTCAACGAAGATTCTGTCACGAAATGGCGTCGTAGTATATTATTTGCAGGTCCATCATTCTTTGCAGAATTACAGGTTCATCCTGAAAAAATACACTATTTAACAAAAAAAGTTTATTACTTAGCTGAAACTTGATGTAATGAAAAGTTTTCAGTTGTTACCATACCATTATTTATCCCCACGGTTTAGTGAGACAGGGATAACAGATATTCATCATTTTAAATTCGGATTAACTAATTCAAGCCAAGTATTTAATTGATGTGAAACAATAATTAATAAGAATGACATGACAATCTGTTTTACACTTACCATTGGAATGAGTATCCGATTTCCTTTGCATATTGAATACATCAATCCATGTTGAGGTTGATCTGGAAGGAATATCATCAAGGTTAATACAATACGAATTTATACATAAATGATAGTCTAGGTAACTTAAGAAGTTCAGATGTTACCATACCATATTTTTCCCCACGATTTAGTGAGACAGGGATAACTAAGATATTCATCATTTTATACTTGGGATATTTAAATAACATTGAACAGATATAGTTTTAATAACTTACCAAATTAGGATATTTTTTGTAAAACTTCCTTCAGATGTACCCAGTAGTAGATGTAAGGTACAAGGAGTCCAATGATTTATCCTGAAAATATTTAAACTAGTTAATATTGGTGCAGTCTAGACAAGATATTTTAGAATTTGATAGACATAAATTCAGTTGTTACCATACCATTGTTTTTCCCCATGGCTTAGTGAGACAGGGATAACAGATATTCATCATTTAGTTTTGTCCTAATCATAGTTAAAATATTTTTATAAAACAACTCACCTCTTTCTTAATTCTACAGCAGATTAAATTTTGTGGTATCAATCTCATCTCAACCCCCGATTGTCAATTTGTTATCTAAAATAATAAAAAAAAAGAATTTAAAATACAGCTTAGCAAATATTTTAAATGAACAGTTTTACTGTAAAAATAAGATCAGTTTATTAAAATGTTCATCAAAAGTATAAGATATATGCTTGTTACCATCATTTCAAATTAGGAGCACTACTATTCTAAAATGTATTTTACTGACCTTGATTTGTAGGGCATCCTTTTCATCACCTTAGCCTCTTTCGCTTTAAATTTCCTTATTTATCTGCAACAATAATACAAAGCAATATTAATCTTCTTGTTTGTACAGTACAGTATTCATTGGCTATTATGTTATTTTGTCAGTAAATCAATCAACACATTTGTTCAGACTGGGGCGATATAAAAATCATCATGCAAGAAATACAATGAGAAAAAGACAACAAATTTGAATGGGTTACCATTGAATAGAGATGGGAGTCCTGCCTGTGACCTCACATCTATTTTTCTACAGCAATTCATTTTCTATTGGATATCTGAAACAAGAGGATGCCACATTAATCCCATAGCCTTTTCATTAAGCATATTGTTTGGCTATGTAATGTTATCAGTAGATCGGATCAACACAAAGGTTCAGACTGGGGCGATAATAAAATCATCATTATAAATTTTATACATAGAAATAAATGTTACACAGGAAAAATTTGAATAGCTTACCTTTTTTTTATTGAAGAGTTGTTTTTCTTATTCTGCAGTATTTCATAATTTTCTTTAGATTTCTGAAAGAATAGAAGTTATATTAGTTACATAGCCTTTTCTATGAACAGTAATTGTGGAGCATATTAATTTATCAGTAAATCGGATCAACACATTTGTTCAGACTGGGGCGATAATAAATCATCATGAAAAGATTTTAAGATATCTTCAGTTCAGACTCTGGCAAATAAGTAATTAATCACTTACCAGATATATGCTAGTAGTGTAGGACTTCACAAATGCCATTATTATGTCTGTAGTTGTTTTAACTGTAACAAGCCAAAATTAAATTAACAAAAATGGTTGGGAATATCTTTGCATTCTAATGTGTGAATGTATTTTTTTCAGGAACTACATAGGGGCGATACTAAAAGTCATCATCAAATTACTTCAGTTTATATGTGACAACATGTTTACATACCTTGCACTGGCAAAGTTGAGCAGCAAAAAACCTCTTGCCAAGCTGTAGTAGACCCTGAAAAGTCAATTCTTTGTCAAGCAAACAAAAATACTCAAATGCATTGCCTTGGATATATTTATTTTTTTTGTCAGCACAGATCAATCATCAAAATTCTGCCAGGGGCGATACTTATAGTCATCATATTAATTCCAACATTTCTGTATAATAACAATTACGAGATCCACGCCTTTATTCATAAATGTTGCTTTCAAGTAGTGATTAACAACTGTTTAACCATATTTTTGATGTTTAGACACCACTTAACTTTGATAATTGTTTATATATAAACCTCTTATATTTGTTGGATGAATTAAAAAATGCATTAAAAAAAGTCAATTTACCTTTTAGAACTAGGTATCCATAAATTAGTTCACATCCATAGTTATGTTCCAGCAATCTGTCAACAACATAAATTGTAAGATTAATCAAAAGAATTATTAAATGCCTTGGTTATGGCATATAAAATGCCTTTTAGTGTTAAGAATTAATTAGTGTGTTTGTCACACTCAACCCTTGGACATACAACTATAGTAACTGGATGTCTTACACAGAGTGTGCTAATGTTCCTATCCAGAGTCACACATGCACGACTTGACAGTGCACACATCGGCTTTGGTAGGGTCTTTATGTTTTCAGATCAACAACCCTCAACTAATGAGACATTAATATATTGTTTGTGGCTCTCTTGGCGAGTCTCAAGATGTTAATAGTAGTATATTGACATGTTTAAAACGTGCGCAATACTCGCCACACACACTCGTATATAATAAAAAGACACACGAGAGATAGAAAGTTGCATGGAGGAGGCCTAACGCTATTTCAGTGTGTAAATTTCTACAAGTCTACTCATACTGCCAAGCAGTGTTTAGGAACATTGTACCAAAAATAAGCTAGTTTGTGTTTATCAGTTATTAATCTAATTTATTTACCTGAGATAAGTGGCAGGGACAGTTAATTGTGGCAAGATAGACTCAGTGTCCTTGGTGACCCATGCCATATTTCTGTTCTAATATCTGGTAAAATGTCTAGAACACGAATTGTGTCTGAATCCTGGGGATCCTTTAATGATACTTAAATGATGATGGTCAAACTTCCCATTTTCTAGACCTGTGAATAACAGAAATAATAAAATTGTTTAATTGATCAAGCAGTGTGGTGTATTTGGTCATAATTAGTGTGTTTGTCACACTCAACCCTTGGACATACAACTATAGTAACTGGATGTCTTACACAGAGTGTGCTAATGTTCCTATCCAGAGTCACACATGCACGACTTAGCAGTGCACACATCGGCTTTGGTAGGGTCTTTGTGATGTTTTCAGATCATCAACCCTCAACTAATGAGACATTATTATATTGATTGTGGCGCTCTTGGTGAGTCTCAAGATGTTAATAGTAGTATATTGAGATATTAAAAACGTGCACAATACTCGCCAAACACACACTCGTATATAATAGAAAGAGACACAGAGAGATAGAAAGTTGCACGGAGGAGGCCTAACGCTATTTCAGTGTGTCAATTTCTACAAGTCTACTCATACTGCCAAGCAGTGTTCAGGAACATTGTACCAAAAATAAGCTAGTTTTTCTTTATTGGTTAATAATCTAATTTATTTACCTGAGATAAGAGGCAGGAACAGTTACATGTGGCAAGATAGCCTTTCAGTTTGGTGTCCTTGGTGACCCATGCCTTATTTCTGTTCTAATATCTGGTAAAATGTCTAAAATGGCCACATTTCGTGTTCTAGACATAACACGAAATGTGTCCGAATCCTGGATCCTTCAATGATACTTAAATGGTGATGGTCAGTCTTCCTATTTTCTAGACCTGTGAATAACAGAAATAATAAAATTATTATATTGATCAAGCAGTGTGGTGTTTTTGGTCATAATTACTTTGTTTGTCACACTCAACCCTTGGACATACAACTATAGTAACTGGATGTCTTACACAGAGTGTGCTAATGTTCCTATCCAGAGTCACACATGCACGACTTAGCAGTGCACATATTGACTTTGGTAGGTTGAAATAAGGAATGTATTTTTATTATTTTTAATAAGTACAGTTCTATTATATTAATATTTACCATAGATAAGTGATGGGGTGGTTACATGTGGCATGATAACCTCTTAATTTGGTGCTTGTCTCCTTTTTGTTCTGCTGTCTGGCCAAAATACCACCACAATTGTAGCCCAGTTCCACAGATAAGACATGATTAGTTACTATTTCTTCTTCTCTTCTGGTCCTGAGAACAACAGAAAGTAAGATTACTAAATTGATCAAACACGGTGGTGTTTGTGGTCATAGTTTGTAAGTTTGTCACACTCAACCCTTGGACATACAACCATGGTAACTGGATGTCTTACACAGAGTGTGCTAATGTTCCTATCCAGAGTCACACATGCACGACTTAGCAGTGCACACATCGGCTTTGGTAGGGTCTCTTGAATCTTAATAGAGCTATTTTAATAGAGAATACAAAAATAGCTCACCTTTTTAGCTGCAAAATATTGCTGCTTTCAACATATTAGTACCTGTGAAAGATGAAATAAGATATTAGAATTGAATTATCAATCAATTGAGTATTATAATACTATATTTACTTTACAATCAGTATGGTGGTAAGTTTGAAATCATGAGTTTCATACGAACGAGACTAAAATTAAAATTCATCATGAAAGTGACTACTTATTTAAATAATTATAAGGTTATGGCTTCTAAAATTTGTTAAAATTAACTTACATTTAGTACTGCAGACCACATGTGGTTGATTTTCATCCTGGGAACAATAAAAATAAACCTTTAGCATACCATTCCACAATGTTTCAACAATCATTGGTGAGAGTCTTGAATCAGCAAAGTGGTGAGTTTGAAATCATTGATTTTCATACGAACGAGACTATAAAATAGAATTCATCATATAATGTTCCAGTGTCTCTAACAGAATAAATAAATGTTGAACTAACCTCAACTTATTTGATTGCACCTTGCATCTAGCCGCAACTGAAACATAAAACATTTTGAGTAAAGAAAAAACACCACATGTTCTATAATATCAACTTCACTCACCTATTGTCAGTCATAGGACTGTTTATGAGTAAGAACAACACAAAAAATTGGCTTAGAGTAATTCTTTATTTATTTCTGTCCCTTGATAGTCGCACAATAACCTGCTTGAGGCACTAAAGAATTACTTCTTCGCCGGTTTCTTGCCGCTTGGCTTCTTGGTGCGCACCTTCTTGACGGCCGCCTTGGGCACGGACTTCTTGCCGAAGGTACCGGAGCGCGCCGCCTTCACCTTTAAGCTCTTGAACACCGCCGTTCGAGCGCGGTTCCTCTTCACACGCGCTGACGTCAGCTTGAAACGGTCGTAGTCTGTCATCTGCGCACGCTTCTCTTTGTTGGCGAGCTTCGTGGCCCACTGGCTTTCTGTCCACTTCTCTGTCAGCTTAGCTTCCGTCCATGCTTTCCTCACCATGCGTGTGGGCGCTGTGAAGGGGTAGTTCAGGCGGAACTTGGTGAGATGCAACTGGTTGAGGCGGAGCTGTTGACGTGAGACGCCGCTGCAAGGCCCGTCGACGAGAGCGCGGGTCTGGTCAATAATGTCGACCACGCTCACTAACTTTCCCTTCAAGGGACCGTCGGCTACCAGGGCAACACGCCCTGGCTCTACAAACCGTGCGAAAGGCATGACGTCCTGGAAACAGACGATTGCAGGTTAATTTCACTCAACTACACGACAATGCCGTCACTTGCCGATTATCACTGTAGGTAATAAAGCGAAAGTGGGCGAAAATATAATGTAAAACTGAATGAACATGTAGTAACGAAGAACCGACATAGTTTAGAATTGATATAAACTTAGAATATGCTTGGATCAAAACGGATAAAATTATTCTAACCTTACAACGTCTGTACAATAAACACTGTTTTCACGAAAAGAGTTTCCGTTTGTCATGTCAAGTTGACATAAAAAGCAGCAGAGTTGCCATATTAAAATCTAAAAACTTTTGTCAATGGTTTTGAACCAGACTAAATTGAATAAATTCGGTATGTTCGATAATCGGAAAACTAACATAGTTTAAAATACATCCACTGACCAATGTGACCAATTATGGAGCATTTGAAAGTCGCCGAAAGGAATCCTTGGACTGATCTAAATCATTTTGATTCATTGATTGTTACGCTGGGTACACACGCAGCGACTCGCTGGCGATTTAAAAATCTCATGTCCACTTATCGATTTTGGAACCACTACGGACAAATCAGAGCCGTGATGCTGTCAGAAACTCAGAATCTATGTGTGGACGTGAGATTTTGAAGTCGCCAATTCGCCAGTGAGTCGCCAATGACTAAAGTCGCGGCGTGTGTACCTAGCATAAGTGGTTATTTTCTGGTTTGTGGTTTCTACGAATGAAGAGAGCGCGAAATATAAATGTTGCTAGGCAACACAATAAACACAACAAAGGATTGATAATAAAACTGCGTACTTTGGTACCAAACATTATTAAAATAAACACAGTTAGTAAATATGAGGCTAAAATATTCTAAAACGCTTTTGGAAGCACAGGTAATCGACACATCTCAAAATATTTGCATAAATTTATCCAAATTGGGTACAAAACCCAATTTGGATAAATACGTACCCAAATATTTTCTTTGTCAATACTTCGTACTTCTCTAGCCACGGCACTTTATTCCAGGACACGGAGAGTCCTATAGCCGATATTTGTTGGTCGCCCAACAACGTTAAGCTAGCAGTAGCGACATGTGAGCGTTTGGTGCTGTTGTTTGACCGCGAAGGCACTAGGCGAGATAAATTCGCTACCAAGCCTGCTGACTCGGCTGCAGGGAAGAAGTCCTATGTTATTACAAGTAAGCAAATACATTACATGTCCAAGTATCCACGGTTGGGTACCTATTGTATTTAATAAATATGGTAAAAAATATAAATTTTTAGAATGTCTTGACCTGAGATATTGAGGTTCAAAAGTTTATTGGACACAGTGTACCTAGTTGAAGAGAAAACCATTGAAACGGCGACTGCTGTAAGAGCTTGTATAGTCACAGTACACATGTTGTATTTTAGCGTGAATTTTATAAACTACTTCCGTTTAAGTGCGTTTGTCCACTGTAACCGTCACCGGGACGTCACCGAAAAAAGAGATTATTCGAACCACACATGGCATCCCAGCCAGTTATTTGTAAGCTTAATTTCGACATGCATAGGCAAAATTCTTATCTAACACACAACTGACGACTCTGTTCTTAAATTAGTTTATGGTATTAAAAACTTTACGTTTGTAGGAATAAAACTCGCTAGAAGGGCTTATTCCGTTTAATCCACCCTAAAACAGCCACCCTAAGGTGGATACTCGGAAACGCATGTCCGAGAATCCACCCTAAGAGCGGTTTCGCACTACATCCGATCCGAATCCGAGAAATGCCGGTCCGAAGTGACCATTGTCCTATTTATATGAGGGGTTGCCCACTAGATCCGAACAAATAGGACTATAGACTCGGAATCGGATCGGATTCGGATCGGACGTAGTGCGAAACCGTCCTAATTGTAAGCCTAGTTACCTTAGACTGGCTGTTTTAGGTTGGATAAATGGAGTAAGCCACTAGAAGGTTTCTTTTTAATTAATAAGAAAGTTTAGGTATTATCGTTTCTATTCTTACCATTTAATAATCGAATTATCCTAGGCATATCATTCAGCGACAACTCGGAACTACTGGGAGTTGCCCAGAGCGACAACATGGTGTTTGTGTACCGTGTCGGGGCAGACTGGACTGGTAAGAAAGTCATCTGCAACAAGTTCCCGCTGACTGGCGCCCCCATGTCGCTATTACCAGCAGATAACGGGTTTTATACTGGAACTAGCGATGGGAAAATAAGGTAAGGAATTTCTCATACCATAAAACAGAATAAAACTCTATCATAATCAGCCTATATCAGCTGAGCGTAAGCTTTCTACGCCATTTGAACTGATTGTCAGCTACTCTCATGCAACTGCTACCAGCCACCCTACGAAGATCGTCACTCCACCTAGCCTGAGGGCGTCCTACCTTAAGTTATTCATACCCAATGATCAGTTCGAAATTAGTAAAAAGATATGTACTGGAACATGTTGCTGCTGTATTAACGCATCTGACTGACTGTTACTGGTGCATAACTGGTTTTTCTACCTCATGCACTAACGATGAAGAAGATTAGGTGATATTTAATGACTATTATTTGGAGCATATTACCTTTTTATTTACAACCAGAGCTGAAGTACCTAACAGTTTTTGTTTCGTACCACCACCATTCTGACGATAAGTGGTTCAGTGGTTCTTTCAAATGGACTCATAGGTACTTATAGCTTATTATACCATTGTTCAGATCCCTGGACTGTAAGAGCAACAAGAGCAGCAGCATGTGGACGGGGGGCGCATGCTGCGTGTCTTTAGCGCGCGGTGGAGAGGGCACGCTCGCGTCTGGCCATGTCGACGGTACCCTTTACTTGAACGGGCGGCTGCTACTAAGATATGCGCTGCCTCCTACTGCACTCGTCTTGTTGCCTCCTTACGTAACTATTTTATTTTTAATTTAGTGGTTTCTCTAGGTTATATTAAATTGCTTATTAATTATTAAATAATCCTTATTAATTAATTCTTATTAATTAATTATTAAATTACTTAGTGTCTTAAAGCATGCACTCATTTTAAGGGTCAGTTTCGCTGGATAAGACCAAGGATCGTGCTATCACACGATCAATAAAATATATCGACAAAAACGTAAGGGTATAATGTTAGCTCCATTATTTCAGTACTTAGGCTGATTACAGTAATATGCATGATTAGAAATTGCGATGAGCCTCCGGATAGACAATATCCATCAATACAATATCAATTAATTACAAGGTCGACTACACAAAATTATCTCCCATTATTTTTACCGGAATTTATCCGAAGGTGATGAACAGGTCCTCAATATTTTGTCCAGTTAATAGTGGGTTCGTGTGACGGTCGCGTGTCCGTGTATGAAGCACAGCGCGGTGCTCTCCTGCGCAGCCTGGAACCTCAGCTACCACCTGATCGACGAGATCTGATATCAGCAGCTCCCAGCCCTTCTGGACAGGTATGTCACAAAGTGCGATCCTCTAATTCCCTCAGTTTGTTTCAGTGTTTCTTCTTAGAGTAGGATAGGAAACACCGATCTCATATCGTTTTAAAAGATTATTGACATGTAAAAGTGTTTTTAAATACTTATAAACTTACTTACAGAAATAATAATTATTTATCATTTATTAAGTAACTTAATGTTTTTATTTCTTGCGAGAAGTTATAATCGACATTTTAGCCGTCATTCTCTTGGGAATAGCCTCTTCAGGAGGCGAAACCCGCAACCACATAACTGACTGGCTTATATATGTCGCAGCCAACTGGTTAAATTAGCCGTTTAGTTTACCGCCAAGCCTTTTAGCTAAACGGCGGCCGTTCAACTAACGGCCTGAATGATATTCAATATTATACTTTAGGTTGGAACTGTAACCAATCACGCAAGAGCTGAATTGATCGCAGTAACTAAGCCAGGGCACCCCGACCCGGCACGGGTTAGGTTAGGTTAGAACTGTGATCAACCGCGTGCGAGCAAAGAGAGTATAATACTCCCGAACAAATTTCGGTCACGGCTGCCAATGATTGACTAGCCAAATACGCAGGAGATATTACAACACAGACAGACACAGGTGCACTCTCTATTCCCACACTCTCTGACTAACTAATATTGTTACCACAGTATCAGCCATTTTTATACAGCATTTTCTAACTTGTTGATGACAACAGAACTGAAGCTCCAACTTACTCCGTAACATTATAGACGGTAGCTTTCGGCGTGTTTGACGGGTGCCTAGTAGGCGAGGTGAAGGAATCAGGCGGGGTGGAACTTTCGATGCTGAACATCCCCAACTTCTACGCGGCGCGCGCTCTCGCTTGGAGCGGTGATGGCACCAAGCTAGCACTCGCTTCACAAACAGGCGCTGTTATTCAACTTGAAGCTGTATTGAGGTAAGTAGATTACTTACAGATTATTATTTTGATTCGAGTTTTATGGTTTAAGAGTAAAACTAGGGGTAGAATTTATAGGTGGTATGTTTTTGTAAAAAAGTTCAGGTTTGACTCCTATAAACTCAAAAGCTTTTCTATCACCATTATCAGCCTACTGCAGTCCATAGCTAGACTGTATACCAATCACAAGCCATTCATTCCGATTCCCGTAAAACATTTTAAAGATGCAGTGTTTAAATCAATATTTTTCTATGTGGACTTTCTGAATTAATGTCTAGGCTGAGCTACGTCAATCACTGCACGATAATACTGCTAGACGTGTACTTATTGCTACGTAGCGGGGGACTATGTATTAGCAGGAAGGGGATGAACGTCGCACGTCGCTTCTTTATGTAGTAATAGTTAACATTTTTGGTTTCGGTTTAACGTAGACGTTGGGTGTGGCGCGACACAGTGGAGGTGCAGCATGTGAGCGCTCGTCAGCTGGTGCTGTCGCGTCTTGCCAAGGACGCGCTGCCTCTCACCGTCACCACTAAGCAGGCTCCCGATATATTCAGCGTGCGGTTTATTGGTCAGTAGCTATTCAGAAAGAAAGCAGAAAGAAAATTCGTTTACCCATATTTAAATACTATTAAGCTAAGTCATCTTCTCATGTAGGGTAGGGTCTTGGCAAATTATGATTATTTAGTTCAGATTTTCTCTTTAATTTGGCGGACCTGCGTTTCAGATTGTTGCACTTCAGTATAAGGCAGTATTTTCTTATCGCGAATAATATTGAACTTGGTTATTTCAGGTAACGACTGGTATGCAGTATGTCGTACTAGCAGCACTTTAATATTATGTGACATCGCACGAGGTTTGACCAGTGAGGTAATCTATTGATCAATTACTATATTGAGCTCCATTTTTTGTACTCTTGATTTCAAAATGAATGTTGACCGGTTCTTAGATCCCATGGTCGGGTGGTGGAGAGCGAGTGTATGCGGCTGTGGGAGGTGCATGTTTGTTGCATCGGGCCGGCGAGCTGAGTGTTGTGGAGTATGGACTTGATAAAGTTCTGCATACTGTGAGTTTACTGGTATACCTAATTAATTATTTATTAAGAGAAAACAAACGGGTGGTAAAACTCTATTCAGAAATATAGTTTGATGAAAGTTCCTAAAAAAACCTTTCCCTATTAAGTGGCGTTGCTAGAAACTAGCCCAGAAAACAGACTTCGTTATGTCGTTATTTATGATGTTGTACTTTTTCTATAGGAGCACCTTTGCCTTACCTATTAGGATTATATACATTACTTGTTATGTTGTGTTATATCTACTGAAGCAAAAATGATACATTATGAAGAACAAAATGCAAAGGCACCGATACTTATAACATGTTCATATACGTAATGATATCAGGTGCGCACGGAGCGCGTGAACCCGCACGTGCTGAGCGTGCGCATCAACGAGGGCGTCTCGGGCGGCGCCGAGCTCGCGGACCGCAAGCATCTCGCCTACTTGCTGGACAGGCAGACTATTGCCGTTGTAGACCTTACTACTGGTAAGTTATCATCAGCCTAGCTGTACCTGAAGAATAGCCCCTTAAGGCATAATTACAAGCTTTCACCCGCGTTTGAGAACAAAAGCTGCCTTCTAAAATAAACAACGGTATTCGGAAAGTACAGAAATAACTCTGTTTGCTGTTTGCAGAGGCTGCGTTTATCAATCGTCGTATTTTAAATTCAATCTTCTTTTGTTGTTTTGTCAACTTTGCCACTTCTACTACATGATTCTTCTAAATAAATGATTTATGATTTACCATTTCGCTATTTCCTTAATATTAATGATGATCATGGAAGTTTACAAGCCCGAAAGTCTGACAACCAGTCTTACCAAGGGGTACTTATCATATTACCCACTAACTGGGTTGTGGAGGTCAGATAGGCAGTCGCTCCATGTAAAATACTGGTATTCGGCTGCATCCGGTTAGACTGGAAGCCGACCGGAAAAGGCTAGGCAAATGATGATGATTATGGAAGTTTACGACACCTACCCTAAATTGATTATATAACTATGCAGGTGTACAGTTGGGTCAATGGTGGCACGAGGCTCGAGTAGATTGGCTCGAGCTGAACGAGAGTGGACAATTACTACTGTTGAGAGACACGAGACGGAGGCTAGCTTTACTACGTTTAAATAATGGTGACAAGGTACTTTTACTAAGAAAAAATAACATCTATTAGTTTACAAAGAATCTTTAACAATGTTCTCTATAAAAGATGATTTATTAACAGTTTTCAACAATATTATTATCTCAGGAAATCATAGCCAGTGGAGTTTCATTCGTACAGTGGATTGAGAATAGCGATGCAGTCGTAGCCCAAACACCAACACATCTACTCGTATGGTTAGTGAAATCTAATTATTGAATGGCTATTTATATTATTACTTTAACTAACTCAGAAAATTATACGAGTTTTTTTTAACTAGTTTAGTACTGGTTTATTTTTTTATTGAAATAAATACATGAATCGAGGTCCTTCTTTACTAATCTGAAAATAATAAGTGCTAACAAGTAATCCTAGCTCTCATAGTCAATGAAACTTTAACATAACATACTATATTTATTTATTACTTATACAGCTGCATCCGGTGAGACTGGAAGCCGACCCAAACTTAGTTGGGAAAAGGCGAGGCAAATGAATGATGCCTTAAATACACTTTGTGCGGCGACAACAAAGCAGTTCTTGTTGTTGAAATATTGTTATAATTTTTTTACATTATACTTATCTCAAATTGGTTGTTCTTATTATAAAGTTTGGAGCCTAATATTAGAGCTATGTTAAAATTTTGAATGGTGTGTAAATATCTTGAATATTACTGTAACGAATGCAACTGAACAGTTCGGTGGCTAGAAGTTATAAGTTAATACAGACAGAGTTGCGTTAGCAAAAGTATTCGGTTGTGTTGAATCGAACACTGGAGACACTATACTATACCTACTGTGACCACCAACCTGTATTTCTATTTATTGTATGATGTGTACGTAGGTACAGCGCGTGGGACCCCGGCAGCGTGGAGATGGTGGAGTGCGGCGGCGCGGTGGCCGCGGAGGTGCTGTCGCGCCGCGTCGTGCTGGACGGAGGCCTGCTGCCCTACCTGCAGCTCGACGAGCATCGACTCGCTTTTAGTATGCTTATTATGTTTTGGGAACTGCTGCGGATTTGCTAGGGAGAAAGTTTGAATGCAATCCGTTTAGTTCTATTCAAGATCAGCGTTTTCAAAAAGGCAGCATTGGGCTTTATTTTTTATATAATTAATATTTTAAACCTATTTTCTAATTGATTACGCCACGCAAAACAAGCCACGTAGAAAAATCTAAGTAAGAGTTTTGTAAAATCCTAAAAATAATTTCTTTATTCGTTTTAAAAATATCTATTTATATGTGCATTAGATTAAGTACAGAAGATGTTCACGATAATACGTGATGTTCAGTCAAATAAACACAGTGCTAATAGTCCATTTCGTAGCGAAAGAACTTAAATCACTGCTCCCGATCGCGACCCGACTCGTAGCTAATCTCTTATCTGCTACGATCGTCGTAGCGCGTAGCTAAACCGCTACGTCGTAGCCAATTCGTAGTTTTCTTATAAACCCATATTCATTTCAGTAGCCAATTTTTTCCTTAGAAGAATCTTCAATAAAGTCCTATTACAAATTCTCGTATTACTTAATTTCAAAGTATTTTCGCACATTTCAAAGTTAAGGTATTATTTAGATAACGCGCTTCGAAGCGGTGACTTAGCCGGTTGTGCGCGCTATTTGGATGGTGTTGGCAACAGTGCGGACGTGGCGCCACTGTGGAGGCAGCTGGCTGAACGAGCACTCGCCGATGATGATGTTCAGGTAAAATTTTGGAAGCTGCTTTTAATAATACCAATTGGTATTTATTTAAGATTAATTATAGTCATTTTTTATCTTATCTGAATTCTGCACGTTTTAGCACCTAAATATTTATTTAAATACTCTTGTTTTCTTTTGATTATAAATTAAACATTTTAAAACTTAATAACGGAGTAATTTTTGGATGCTAACTGATGGCACCAAGCACGTGGCCGAATTCTGCGCCGAGTCCATTTAGATTGCCAACGATACTCTTAAGAAGAAGAAGAGAAAAGATTTGATTTTTTGTATATTTGTTTGTTACGCTTTCACGCTAAAACGGCTGAACGGATTTGGATAAAATTTGGCACATGGCCTGACCATGACCTGGTTTAGGACGTAGAATACTGTATATTCCGATATTCTTACGGGATCGAGACTTATGCGGGTGAAACCGCGGAGCGCAGCTAGTATTCTATAAAAGCCAAGTTCTTCATTTGCTTCACACTTTCATGTAAACATTAAAGTATGTGTCTTTTATTTGTTAGTTGGCTGCCAAATGCTACCGGGAGGTTGATGACGTAGCGCGTACTTTCTATTTAGAGAAGACCGTTGAAATTGCTGCTGCTGAAGGTGACGGTGACGTCACAGTTGGTAAGTGAACTTATGAGGTTTTAACGAACAGTAATAAACGAAATATGTGGGTCTTGGCAAAAGGCCAACGACATCGTGGCAGGAAAAGTTGACGAGACGGATGAGTTTGACATTTATCGTTCACAGTAGCTAAAAAAAAAACGAAATGTATTAAAAAAAAGGGATTCCTTTGCCTTGTAGTGGAAAAACACACGATGAAAGAAAATAATTAATCTTTTTCTATTCTTAAATGGGCCTGCTCTTGACCTCGATCACGCCAGCGATTAATGAGGTCTATGATGGAACAAGCGTGCCCATATTTAATATTTTATACGCACAATCTATACGTTAAAGGTGGGTTTCAGGATTAAACAATGCCATAGTGCGAGCTCGTCTAGCAATCTTCAACGGTGACTTATCCGCGGCTGAAGAGTGTTACGTGCGTCGCGCGGGGAGGCCTGATCTCGCAGTGGATATGTACAAGCAGTTCAATAAGTGGACTGACGCCATTGCACTGGCGGAGAGAACTGATCGAGCCTCTGTTACTACGCTGAAACAACAGCACATGGACTATTTGACTTCTACTGGTAAGTAGTATAATCAAATAACAATCTGTTTTATGAGGGTATAATATAACAAGCGCTCCTAACATGTCAACCATTAAATTAATGCTTATTTTTAGTGGTCAATCATTCTCGTAAAACGTTTGGAAATATCGTAAAAGGAATGTTTTATTGAATGGCACGGGAGCATTTATAAACATCGCACGACAACAATGATTCAGACTCGGATACCTACGAGCTCAACTATCACTAATGAGAAACAATTACTTTTTCTTTTGTTACCAAACTTAATAAGCTTGCCTAACAGACTAGGGATTATCACTTAATGAAATAAATAATTGTGCCATGCAAGACCCTGTAGCGGTATCTACATCGCCACATGCGAACAACGCGTCCAAATCCTGCATCTCGCAAGCAAAGTTTACCGCGCAACTAGCATAGATACAACGACCCGTCATGAATCATCGGGCAGTTGCCAGCCGGACACAACACCCGTCTGGTCAGAGGATCCTCCCTTTTCTATAGAGTATGAGTGAACTTTACACCCTGTTCTTCATACCTCTATAACCTGAGTCATAATTGATTTGTGCAATGATCATTTTTAATCAAGCCCATCACTGTATCATTACCCTTCTGCCCTAACCTCTTTTCGTCTAGTTTTTTCTGGCATACCAATCATTATCAGTCGTCATCTTATTCACTGCACACCTAACCAAATCATTATTACATAATCTATCTTTGCTCGGCCTCTTTTAATAAATATAAATTGCTTGTTAACATGGCTGTTCCCTTTCCAGGTCGCTTAGGTGAGGCTGGTGCAGTTCTAGCATCATCCGGCGACGTGGAAGGAGCAGTGAAGCTGTGGTTGCGAGGTGGACGATCCAAACGTGCCGCTGCACTGTTGTTGCAACACCCACAGTTGCTTAGAGATACTGACTTGGTTGATTCAGTTCATACTCAGCTCATTCAGGTATGCCAAGATAAGTTGAGTTGGCATGTTTTTGGGCTTATATGAGTGTCTTAAAGCGCGTCCAAAAAGCATGAAGCCGTGATAATAGCCTAATGGCCCTACCACTTTGGTCTCCTCTTTGTGAGAGAGAAGAGTGGGCCATGGGCCCTTACAATTTTTGGTTCCAATCTTCTCGGTCTCTGACACTAGAGTTTGACAGATCATGATACCCGAAACGTATACATGCACTGTTAACATATATTCCAAAACATAATAATTTTTTTATAGGTTTAATTTAACTTTGCATTTTCGTGGTTTCCAGGAAGAATGGTGGGAGACAGCTGGTGAAATATCGGAGCGCAAAGGTGACACCCGGGCGGCAGTCGAGTACTACGCTAAAGGAAATAATTATGCAAGAGCTGTTCAATTGGCTAGAGAGGTAGTTTAATTTTAAATATATATAAAATTGAAAGTCCTGACTGACTGATATATCAACGCACATCCGAAACCGCTGGTCCTAGAGACATGCAATTTGGTTTGGAGGGCGTATTAACCTGAAATCGTGTAAAAAAAATTACGTTACGTTTATGTTCGCATAACTCGTCAAAATGTGGGGAACAGCTGATTTTTTTTCGCGATTACGTGTTTGGTCCCATAGTAAAAGTTGTTCATAATGATGAGTACAATGACTCCTTAAGAGGATAACGGTGATTAAAATTACAACCTGTATAGGCTTACGGCGCTTGGTCTCTAAAACAGCACAGTATCCCAATACCCACAATATTTTGATTGCCCTGCTGCGTGCAGGCGTGGCCGGGCGAGGTGACGCGGCTGGAGGGCGCGTGGGGCGCGTGGCTGGTGGCGGCGCGGCAGGCGGGCGCGGCCGTGCCGCACCTCATCGAGGCGGGCCGCGCGCGTGACGCGCTCGGGGCCGCGCTCCAAGCGCACCAGTACAGGAAGGCGCTGCAGATACTGCAGGTGAGTGCCCTGCTGCGTGCAGGCGTGGCCGGGCGAGGTGACGCGGCAGGCGGGCGCGGCCGTGCCGCACCTCATCGAGGCGGGCCGCGCGCGCGACGCGCTCGGGGCCGCGCTCCAAGCGCACCAGTACAGGAAGGCGCTGCAGATACTGCAGGTGAGTGCCCTGCTGCGTGCAGGCGTGGCCGGGCGAGGTGACGCGGCAGGCGGGCGCGGCCGTGCCGCACCTCATCGAGGCGGGCCGCGCGCGTGACGCGCTCGGGGCCGCGCTCCAAGCGCACCAGTACAGGAAGGCGCTGCAGATACTGCAGGTGAGTGCCCTGCTGCGTGCAGGCGTGGCCGGGCGAGGTGACGCGGCAGGCGGGCGCGGCCGTGCCGCACCTCATCGAGGCGGGCCGCGCGCGCGACGCGCTCGGGGCCGCGCTCCAAGCGCACCAGTACAGGAAGGCGCTGCAGATACTGCAGGTGAGTGCCCTGCTGCGTGCAGGCGTGGCCGGGCGAGGTGACGCGGCAGGCGGGCGCGGCCGTGCCGCACCTCATCGAGGCGGGCCGCGCGCGTGACGCGCTCGGGGCCGCGCTCCAAGCGCACCAGTACAGGAAGGCGCTGCAGATACTGCAGGTGAGTGCCCTGCTGCGTGCAGGCGTGGCCGGGCGAGGTGACGCGGCAGGCGGGCGCGGCCGTGCCGCACCTCATCGAGGCGGGCCGCGCGCGTGACGCGCTCGGGGCCGCGCTCCAAGCGCACCAGTACAGGAAGGCGCTGCAGATACTGCAGGTGAGTGCCCTGCTGCGTGCAGGCGTGGCCGGGCGAGGTGACGCGGCAGGCGGGCGCGGCCGTGCCGCACCTCATCGAGGCGGGCCGCGCGCGTGACGCGCTCGGGGCCGCGCTCCAAGCGCACCAGTACAGGAAGGCGCTGCAGATACTGCAGGTGAGTGCCCTGCTGCGTGCAGGCGTGGCCGGGCGAGGTGACGCGGCAGGCGGGCGCGGCCGTGCCGCACCTCATCGAGGCGGGCCGCGCGCGCGACGCGCTCGGGGCCGCGCTCCAAGCGCACCAGTACAGGAAGGCGCTGCAGATACTGCAGGTGAGTGCCCTGCTGCGTGCAGGCGTGGCCGGGCGAGGTGACGCGGCAGGCGGGCGCGGCCGTGCCGCACCTCATCGAGGCGGGCCGCGCGCGTGACGCGCTCGGGGCCGCGCTCCAAGCGCACCAGTACAGGAAGGCGCTGCAGATACTGCAGGTGAGTGCCCTGCTGCGTGCAGGCGTGGCCGGGCGAGGTGACGCGGCAGGCGGGCGCGGCCGTGCCGCACCTCATCGAGGCGGGCCGCGCGCGTGACGCGCTCGGGGCCGCGCTCCAAGCGCACCAGTACAGGAAGGCGCTGCAGATACTGCAGGTGAGTGCCCCGCTGCGTGCAGGCGTGGCCGGGCGAGGTGACGCGGCAGGCGGGCGCGGCCGTGCCGCACCTCATCGAGGCGGGCCGCGCGCGTGTCGCGCTCGGGGCCGCGCTCCAAGCGCACCAGTACAGGAAGGCGCTGCAGATACTGCAGGTGAGTGCCCTGCTGCGTGCAGGCGTGGCCGGGCGAGGTGACGCGGCAGGCGGGCGCGGCCGTGCCGCACCTCATCGAGGCGGGCCGCGCGCGTGACGCGCTCGGGGCCGCGCTCCAAGCGCACCAGTACAGGAAGGCGCTGCAGATACTGCAGGTGAGTGCCCTGCTGCGTGCAGGCGTGGCCGGGCGAGGTGACGCGGCAGGCGGGCGCGGCCGTGCCGCACCTCATCGAGGCGGGCCGCGCGCGTGACGCGCTCGGGGCCGCGCTCCAAGCGCACCAGTACAGGAAGGCGCTGCAGATACTGCAGGTGAGTGCCCTGCTGCGTGCAGGCGTGGCCGGGCGAGGTGACGCGGCAGGCGGGCGCGGCCGTGCCGCACCTCATCGAGGCGGGCCGCGCGCGTGACGCGCTCGGGGCCGCGCTCCAAGCGCACCAGTACAGGAAGGCGCTGCAGATACTGCAGGTGAGTGCCCTGCTGCGTGCAGGCGTGGCCGGGCGAGGTGACGCGGCAGGCGGGCGCGGCCGTGCCGCACCTCATCGAGGCGGGCCGCGCGCGTGACGCGCTCGGGGCCGCGCTCCAAGCGCACCAGAACAGGAAGGCGCTGCAGATACTGCAGGTGAGTGCCCTGCTGCGTGCAGGCGTGGCCGGGCGAGGTGACGCGGCAGGCGGGCGCGGCCGTGCCGCACCTCATCGAGGCGGGCCGCGCGCGTGACGCGCTCGGGGCCACGCTCCAAGCGCACCAGTACAGGAAGGCGCTGCAGATACTGCAGGTGAGTGCCCTGCTGCGTGCAGGCGTGGCCGGGCGAGGTGACGCGGCAGGCGGGCGCGGCCGTGCCGCACCTCATCGAGGCGGGCCGCGCGCGTGACGCGCTCGGGGCCGCGCTCCAAGCGCACCAGTACAGGAAGGCGCTGCAGATACTGCAGGTGAGTGCCCTGCTGCGTGCAGGCGTGGCCGGGCGAGGTGACGCGGCAGGCGGGCGCGGCCGTGCCGCACCTCATCGAGGCGGGCCGCGCGCGTGACGCGCTCGGGGCCGCGCTCCAAGCGCACCAGTACAGGAAGGCGCTGCAGATACTGCAGGTGAGTGCCCTGCTGCGTGCAGGCGTGGCCGGGCGAGGTGACGCGGCAGGCGGGCGCGGCCGTGCCGCACCTCATCGAGGCGGGCCGCGCGCGTGACGCGCTCGGGGCCGCGCTCCAAGCGCACCAGTACAGGAAGGCGCTGCAGATACTGCAGGTGAGTGCCCTGCTGCGTGCAGGCGTGGCCGGGCGAGGTGACGCGGCAGGCGGGCGCGGCCGTGCCGCACCTCATCGAGGCGGGCCGCGCGCGTGACGCGCTCGGGGCCGCGCTCCAAGCGCACCAGTACAGGAAGGCGCTGCATATACTGCAGGTGAGTGCCCTGCTGCGTGCAGGCGTGGCCGGGCGAGGTGACGCGGCAGGCGGGCGCGGCCGTGCCGCACCTCATCGAGGCGGGCCGCGCGCGTGACGCGCTCGGGGCCGCGCTCCAAGCGCACCAGTACAGGAAGGCGCTGCAGATACTGCAGGTGAGTGCCCTGCTGCGTGCAGGCGTGGCCGGGCGAGGTGACGCGGCAGGCGGGCGCGGCCGTGCCGCACCTCATCGAGGCGGGCCGCGCGCGTGACGCGCTCGGGGCCGCGCTCCAAGCGCACCAGTACAGGAAGGCGCTGCAGATACTGCAGGTGAGTGCCCTGCTGCGTGCAGGCGTGGCCGGGCGAGGTGACGCGGCAGGCGGGCGCGGCCGTGCCGCACCTCATCGAGGCGGGCCGCGCGCGTGACGCGCTCGGGGCCGCGCTCCAAGCGCACCAGTACAGGAAGGCGCTGCAGATACTGCAGGTGAGTGCCCTGCTGCGTGCAGGCGTGGCCGGGCGAGGTGACGCGGCAGGCGGGCGCGGCCGTGCCGCACCTCATCGAGGCGGGCCGCGCGCGTGACGCGCTCGGGGCCGCGCTCCAAGCGCACCAGTACAGGAAGGCGCTGCAGATACTGCAGGTGAGTGCCCTGCTGCGTGCAGGCGTGGCCGGGCGAGGTGACGCGGCAGGCGGGCGCGGCCGTGCCGCACCTCATCGAGGCGGGCCGCGCGCGTGACGCGCTCGGGGCCGCGCTCCAAGCGCACCAGTACAGGAAGGCGCTGCAGATACTGCAGGTGAGTGCCCTGCTGCGTGCAGGCGTGGCCGGGCGAGGTGACGCGGCAGGCGGGCGCGGCCGTGCCGCACCTCATCGAGGCGGGCCGCGCGCGCGACGCGCTCGGGGCCGCGCTCCAAGCGCACCAGTACAGGAAGGCGCTGCAGATACTGCAGGTGACAACCAGTTTTTGAACTATACAACTCTCAAACAGAGAAGGCACGAGCATTCATCACCACGCCTGGTCAAGACGGGTTGGCTATTTCAGACTTCCATTATAAGTCCAGGTTTCCTCAAGTATTGCAAAGAAAAATATAGCCGCTGCGTTGGGGCTGGCGTAACAAAATACACAACTTCATAAATAAAAATAAAGTTCCATCTCAATACGCTACGGCGCGTAGCGATCGGCTACGGGGCGTAGTAATCTGCTACGCATCATTCTGGTATGTTCAGCCGCCTCAACATAACATTCTGCCACAATACGAAACGAACCGAAATTAAATGAAATTATATTTATTCTGTAAGTTGATCTTTTATGACACTTTGCGTTGATATAATGATCAATATTTTAGAAGTAGACAGCATTATTGTTGTATTCTTGTTGTGTTACCTACTTGACTAATCTCTGAGATAAAGTACTCTGAGCTTTGAGAATTATTGTTCACGCCAGCCAGATTCCAGTGCAAAACGTAAATATGCGCCTAAAAACCAATATGTACCCAAAAAGTTCGTCGCAGCAATTGCCTACTCCAATTTTGGTAGAAACGTAAGACGTTTTTATTAAATGTTTATTTTTCAGGCTATCGATGACAAGGATTCCATCAGAGAGCAATGTGAGAGACTTGGTGACCACTTTATATCCACTCGAGTAAGTGTTCCAAAGACTTTGAATTCATATTTTATATAATACATCCATAACCTATAATATTCCAAAATCACAAGTAATCACGTCATCTTCTGGATAATAAGTACTTGGAAGAAGAACTGTGATATAAAATCAATTTTCTCGATATACTAGGAATGGGAGACAGCAGAACGCGTACTAACATCATGCGGCATGGCGGAGCGATGCGTCCGCGCCTACAACTCTGCCGGTCGCGTCGCCGATGGCTTAAAACTGGCTGCTGCACATCTCACTGAGGAGCAGACTAGAGACATCTACATGCCGCTCGCACAACAACTGAGGCTAGACGGACAGCTGAGGAAAGCGGAACAGATCTATATCGGTCTTGGAGAACCAGATGAGGCTATTACTATGTATAAGGTGAGTAACGTGGCTCACCATAAATCACTGTAGAAAAGACTAGAGAATCCCCTAGTGCACGAGACTATTACTCACTGTGCGGGTTTATAAAATTTATATTCTTGTTTTATTGTAAGATGTAGAAGTAAGGACGAAAAATTTGATTGGATATGATACACGTACAGTTCCAAGATCGTATTCAACATTCTTACGAGCTACGTATGACATGTAACGATATTATAAATCACTCAATCAACTCAGCTTATTGCAGTCCACTGCTGCACATATGCGTCTCCCAAGCTGCGAGCTGCAGCACAATATCCTGTCCTCTGCTTTCTGCATCCAGTCTGTCCCAGCCACCTTCTTTAGGTCGTCGGTCCAACTAACTGTGGGGCATGCTACACTACGCTTGCCGATACGCGGTCTCCACGCCAGGACTCGTCTGCTCCACCGGCTATCGGACCTTCGACAAACATGGCCAGTCCACTGCCACTTCAGTTTGCTTACTTTGCAAACTATGTTGGTAACTCCGGTTCTTTTCCAGATAATTTAATTTCGTAATTAAAACCAGTTTTTTTTTATCATACTAGGAAGCGTCTCAATATGAGTCAATGCTACGCCTCGTAGCAGCTCACTGTAGCTCGCTGCTGGAAGCTACGCGCCGCCACGTGGCACAGGCGCTACATGCTTCGGGAGATCTTCGCGCCGCAGAGAACTATTACATACAAGCTGGTCAGTATGCTCACTATACACGGTGTACGGGACATCGACGCGCTAACAGTAGGCCAATTCTCGTAATTTAATACGTTCAAAATCTAGTCGCAATCTCATCTCAGCGACAATCAATGTTGTCAAAAACTTGTCGAAAATGTAGGGAAATTAAGAGGTATTTTTGACAAATTGCGACTGAGATCAGTCTGTGAACGTTCTTAAAATTACGAGAATTGCCCCTCTGTTATCATGAATTTAGCACATGATTCTAAACTCCCCAGAGAAGATTTTTTTTAATGATGAAGGGTGATTTTCAAAATTTCTGTACATTTTGCTGTATTAAAACGTCCAAGTGAATATTATCCAAAAAACCGGTATTATTATAATAAAGATAAAGATCAAACTGGTATTATTATCTTAGAGCAACATTTTTTCCAGATGGTTTTTAACATTTCAGATCATAATAAAAGGTAATTAAGAAAAAAAAAAGATATTTACTTCTTCAGTCTCATAATATTTTCATATAGCAACCTAGTGTCCTTAAGCAGAAGTGCGTTACAAAAAATAACATAAAGAAGAAACTACTCACATATTTACATGTTTTAATTGCACAATATCTTTATGACTCTAATTGTGATGTAAATTATATAAAAGATTAATAAATAACCTAATGCAAAATAATAATAAATAAGTTTCAATTTGTGTCTTCCATTTCGTTCATTTTTGTTATTCCTTTTTGTAACACCAATATAAGTAGATATTCGGGGTTTTCAACTGGCAAGACTCTCCATTTAAAATCGTCCAATCAGATGACAACAGAAAGTCTATCCACCATTTTGACAGCGGGTGCCACCATCAAGAAAAGTGTGTTTGTTCCTGTGCAGTGTTTTTTCAACAATAAATCTTTCATTTTGGTTGTTCAGCTATAAAAACAACGGTAAGGTCTCCTATTAATTTTGCGTAAAAAGGAATCATTTTGACCATGTACTAAAAAGAATCTGGATTATAAATTCACTAATATTCTTTCTAACCTCCAAAGTTTAAGGTTGTAATAATTCAACTCATGGTTGATTTCATTTTTATAACGATTTGTTACGTTTTTTTGTTGCGTAACAAAAATGATGTAACAATAATGAAGTAAAGCCGATTTCATACAGAATTTTATTATTATGTTTATATTGTAATAATGACGGACAATGCTTCGTTAATTCATTTTAATTACACATTGTTTTTTTTTAATATTTTAAAAATAATATAAGTAATAAGATATTCAAAAAAATAAATGATTAAAAAGCGATTTCGTTGTTTTAATTATCTTCTGTGAAATAGCCCTAATATTTCCCTTTTGTTATTTTTTTGTGACATTGTTCATTTTTGTAACGGTAAGTATTCGTTTTTGTTTCATTTTTGTAACTGTACAAAAATTTTGAAAATCACCCTGAGACATTTTAACGCATCTCAGGTAGGTAATCATGTATCAATTTTCGCGTCGATGTTCAGTATGATCGGAATAAAATGATATTTTTTTATAAATCTTGGTTAGTGTACGTACTGCTCCAGTAATAATTTTTTCAATCCCCTTATTAATAAACACGGAGTTATGTCAAACTTAAACCTCGAAAAGTGTATGGTAAGCCTTAACTTAAATCTTGTTGTAACGTTAATCCACGTTAATTAATAAGAGGCAAGTTTAGTGTCCTAGGGATTCTGTATACTTGACATATTTTACATAGAATATTACCAGATTAATTTGAGCTAGTCTTGCCCCTATTTTTAAGATTTTCGTGGACATTTTGTAACTTTAAGGGCCGATTTTTCAATCTTCTGATAAATATCTGAGAAATAAAATTGCGGTTTGACAGCTTCTTTATAGGGAATTTTCATACTGCCGACGTATTCTTTAAAAAAGTTCAATACGTTTAAAAAATCTGTCCTAAGTAAACTATGATATTCCAGGAGATTGGAAAAGTGCGATTCAGATGTACCGTTCAGCGGGTCAGTGGGAGGGCGCAGAGCGAGTTGCTCGTGCGCATGCTCCCAGCGGAGTACAACAACAGGTACCCTATGAAAATAATATCACGTTTTTAACGCACTCACGCTTGTAACTAACTAACAATGTAATAACAAAATCTTCGTAGTCAATTTTAATCTACTTCTAATTAACGTATCGAAATGAAACTTTGTATGTATATGTAGTTCAGAAAACAAAACTATAATTCTCTTATCTTGGAGCTGATCTGATGATGGAGCCAGGAGGTAGATAGTGGAATTCTTCAGTGGCTACTAGTAAACCCTTCGAGTTTGGGGTCATATAATTTGCTTTGACGAGTCCAATATATTGCACTTGGTATCGAGGGTCTGATGATAGAGTCAGGAGGTGGATAGTGGAACTCTTTCTACTAGTAAACCCCTCGAGTGCAAGTACCTAGCCCCTAAAAAACACGTTTTGATCACGCACTGAAAATGATAAAATAATTAAATTGAATTCTAAAAGCGTGGAGCGCACTTATAATTAATTCAAAAAGCGCTTTTAGAATTCAATTTAAGTAAATTTCTACAATATTAACGCTGTAATAACTAACGTCGTCGAATGCGTGAATGCTGTCCCCTTGCACCCTTGCTGGCTGTCACTATAATATTCAGGTCTGTGTATAGTCTGTTCCAAAAGTATTTGATGAAAATGAAAACAAATGGGTCAGAAATCGTACCTATGGATTCGATCGAAATTCTAATTTTAAATACTTTTTCTTGACAATAGAGGTTAATTTTATAACCATGTGTGTCAAATACAATTTAATTATGTTATTCAAATATTAACTGTTGGAAAAACTTATAAAGTTGAAACCTTCTAAATACATATGGGTGAATGTGTGTGATTGCTTAAGAATTTAACATTACACACGTTTGCAACAAACCATAATGTTCCCGATCAGACAATGTCCCATATTATGCTTCAGTTTTGTGCCCGTATACCAGCATAAAGTAAAAAAAAAAGAATTTCAATCAAGCCAACGACAAAGTAACAAATAAAACAGACGCGAACAAAGAACATCTTTCAGTCTGTTAATGAAATACACGAGCGTGGGTGTGGCGTTAGGTATTGAAGTGCTTACAAATCAATGTTCAGGTGGCTCTTCAATGGGCGGGCGCGCTTGGCGGAGCGCCAGCCGCGAGACTGTTGGCTGCGAGGGGACTCGCGGCTCTGGGAGCGCGGTGGGCTCTTCAAGCGCAGAGGTACGTTGGCTTAGGATCTAGCATAACGTCACGACTGTATTCTCCAAAGGGGTAGACAGTCGGGTACAGAACACCCCAATAAACCTGGTTTGAAGTCATACCAAAATTCCATAGAAAAAAAGCACGTTCAGTTTTTCCGAATTTTCCGATTTTCCGGCAACTTTTCTAAAAAAAAGAAACTGAAGTCCGCATAAGTCCGACTAAAACGAACAATAAAAAATAAACAAATCGGTCCAGCTCATCCAACGTACAGCATTTATTTTTATTTATATGCATGTAATAGAGGGAGAACCTATTGCCAACAATTAGACACAATACTAGACTTCTAGCTGCTACTTTTTATACAACTTCGTCTTCTTTTAACATAGCTAAGTTAGCAATTTTTTTACACCAGATGGGACATAGCGATGGAGCTGAGCTCCCTAGGAGGCGGCGTAACCCGCAGTGAAGTAGCGCGGGCCGAAGCAGCATCTTTAGCAGACGAAAGGCCTGACGAAGCCGAAGCTGCGTTCTTAAGAGCCGGCGCGCCCGAAGACGCAGTTCGCATGTGGCTGCAGCATGGCAAGCATCAGAGGGCACTCGTCTTGGCTGAGCAACATGCACCGCTTATGGTGAGACATAGAATATTATTGGTCTATTTCTCTAGTATATTTGGTGAAAGCAGCTTTCTTATCGGACGAAAGGCCGGGCGAGGCCGAAGCTGCGTTCATAAAACTACTGCTTAAGGTGAGATACAAAAGTTTAATTTATTAGTCTTTCTCTAATTTTACATCTGTACAAGTAAATATGTAAAATTGAACTGTCTGTTTGTAATGACAAAATAACAGCTATTTACTATATGCATAAGAAAGTATATACAGTGCATATAACAAAAAAATCTATATTAACATTTTTGTCTGTTTGTTCCGGCTAATCTCCGAAACAGCTGGACTGATTTAGACGGGACTTTCACTGACAGCTAGCTGATGTAATAAGGAGTAAGGAGTAACTGGCTAGATTTATTTTAGAAAAATAAAGAAATCATAAGGTATTAATGTCATGCGAACGAAGTTGCGGGCAGCAGCTAGTATACAGGATTAAAAATTAAAATTTGTGGCACCCGTTGACGCAGGAGTCACCAGAAAGGCGAGACGTCTAATGCTTAGATGACCTCATCACTTTGAGCTGGTGACCAAGTTTCCTACAATTGTCGACATAAGGCTAAGTCCCTTTGGTGGTTATTAGCCTGAGGGTGTAATGTTACATCCTTAGTGAACAATTGGTCTAATGATGTTAATTAACAGAGAATCGCTAAAGTCACTTCTTTCCCTATTCGTACCATTTTTTTGTGATGTGACATGAAAAGTGGTTCACTTTCCCTTAGGTTGAGGAGGTATTAGTGGAAGGAGCGAGGGCGGCTGCTGAGCGTGGAGACTTGTCGCAGTTTGAAACGCTCATGATTAGAGCTAACAGGCCACGTGAGGTTGTGCAGCATTACAAAGACTTGGGTGAGTTCCATTGTTTTCATAGATATTTGAAAACATAATTAAAACAAAAATCACGTAAAATTGATGTTATTATATGATTTTCAAGTTAAGTATATTTATAAGAGGTTGGACGCGTCAATCAAGTGTCTTCCCCTTAAAATATAGTAAATAAGATGGACTTAATTGGACTATTTCTTATTTTTATAGTTATTTAGCAGTTTAAGCTCTATTTAAATTATTTATTAGCTTGTAGGCTATATTGTAATGTGACTTAAGTATTACTAACTGTGTTACTTTATAAAAGAAAAAAGAAAGGATTGCAGAGAGAGAGAGAAAGAGAGAGATGTTGGCTTTTATAAAATATAAGGTATATAGAATAGAATAGAATACTCTTTATTATGTACATCATATAAATTACAGACATAAATATAGAAACTTTACAATGGGTGTGGGTGGGGTCACATGAGTAGACAAACGGAACAGAGGCAAAGCTTCTTAAGAACGTGCAAAATTGTTACCTATTTTGGTAGGGTTGTCACAATAGGTTAAGACAAATTAAACAAAACATTAGTTAAATAGTTTTATTATTCAGTATGATTTACAAATTACTTACTCTAATAATTTTCTTTTTATAATTTTTGTTTTTTTAATCATTTATTGTTTCTTTTAATGGTGTGGTAAATGCTTTGAGCTGAAACAAAAATAAAATGGAAATGCGAACCGAACACTATTATACAAAAACTTTTTAAGAAAAAAAAAAACCGACTTCCAAAAAAACACTACAAAGTGAAAAATAACTTTATTTCGGAAGTCGGTGTCTTTGGATCTGTATTTTAGTTTTTTGCCACCGACTTCCGAAATAAAGTTATTTTTCACTTTGTAGTGTTTTTTTGGAAGTCGTTTTTTTTTTTCTTAAAAAGTTTTTATTTCACGCTTTTTAGTGGGTCTGCTTATAATTTATCTAAGTTACAATAGCCTAGTGATTACGATCGCCTTTTACAAACAAAATATTGCTTTTCCCGATGCAGGGAAGTTAATTGTTGAGGAGTTCTCCAGGTCCACCATCAGCTCCATATCACCATTCACATTGTGACGAGCATAAATTGCTTAGCAACCATATTAAAGTAATCGAATCGCAACCCGTGAAATACTTAGATATTATTGAGTACTTCCGATGGCCATCTGTGGTCTTCATCATCAGTTCCACTTCACCAAATAGTGCTTTCCGAGAGCAAATGCACGAGTTACTATAAAAAATACCCAAATCGCTATAGGTGTGCCTATAATATTTGAAGAGTTCCTTCGATTTCTCCAGGATCCCATCATCAAATCTTGACCTGATGCTTTTAGACTAGATGCTGATAATCCTGGCTGCAGCATCAGGCCAGACTTATGTCAACATTACATTGAACTTAAAATTTAGTCCTGTTTAAAATGAGCCCAAACACGACTACGGTGCTGTAATTTCAAGGTTGGTACTTTTTCTGATGCTCCTGGCTTCAGCATCAGGTCTTTATGTACTTCGGTGTTACAGTACGTTTATCCACACATCGAGCCCTTTTCAATGAGCCTAAACACGATATATCTGCTGTTAGTTGTCGAGGAGTTGGGTACTCTCCAGACTATCCTGACTGCAGCATCAGATCATGACTTGATGATCATGAGACCAAATGTGGCAAATGCCCTATCAAACATCAAAACAATTTACTAAAACAGTCCTTTCCTGTTCGAGTAACTTTTTACTGTTAAGGAGTTGTACCTTCCATCATCAGCCCAGCTACCTGAGATGGTGACAACCATACGCAAATACACAAGATACTTCATAAAATATGCGAAAAACAATAAGTGAGCCTATAAAATTTGAGGGTTGCCCTCGATTTCTCTAAGATCCCATCATCAGATATTGAAATGGTGACAATGGGACCACACGGGAAGCACCAGCTTTCAAATAAAAAAAGAATCATGAAAATCGGTTAACCCAGTCGCAAGTTATGAGGTAACAAACATAAAAAAAAAAAAAAAAAAATACAGTCGAATTGATAACCTCCTCCTTTTTTTGAAGTCGGTTAAAAAGACATAGGTAGACGTGTATTTTAAAGATTATATACCTATTTTTTAAATATTTATTTAATTTCAAGACCTAGTAGTAGCGAGAAATAAGTACGATGTAGGTATTAATAATAAGATTCCATTAAAAATGCTTTTTAAACTCGTATTCAAACTTTCATCATCATCATCATCATCATCATCAGCCTATAATGTTCCCACTGCTGGGACACAGGCCTCCTCTCAGTGAGAGGGAGTGGGCCGTAATCCACCACGCGGGCCCAGTGCGGGTTGGTAGATGTCACATGTCTTTGAATTTTTGGTTCTAGGACATGCCGGTTAAACTTTCATGATCATGCTATTATGGCCGTTGAGGAGTTCTCTCGTGAGAAGACATGTCTGCAGCAGCAGTCTATGGTGAAGATCATGTTTAGTAAGCAAAATTAAATTTAAATAAAAGTTTCACTTTCAAGTCCATGCTACTAACCGTTAAAGAGTTCCCTCGTAAGGAGACAATGCTGGCTGCAGCAGCAGTTCATGATAAATATCGTGTCGAATTATCAAAATTCATCTATCATACAAAATTTCGTGATCGTGCTACTAACCGTTGAAGAGTTCCCTAGTGAGGAGATAATCCTGGGTGCAGCGTCAGGTTATATCTTATTATTGCATTATCACCGAAGTTACGCAGGTATACAAAATTTCAGCTCAATCAGACATCGGGAAGTGGTTCAAATCTTACTTGCAATATTTAAACTTAACACACATACCTACTACATACCAACCCATCCACGTACCTACAAATGTATAGTAAAAACTTGTAATAATAATAAAAAGGTAAAAACATACCGTGTACAACCGTCTTCTTATCAAAAAGGTACTTACTTGAAAAAGAAGTAATTAAATATTTACTTACCTATTGTACTCCTTGGGATAGTTGAAGTACTTGAAGTATGATATATCTTTATTTTTTCTAGTATTATTCATACACACAGTACAATAAACCACCATTATTAACAATAATATACCACGTTTTTACATTAAAATATTCAAACTTGCAACTAACAAAATAAACAACGTGCGTCGCACTGACCCTGAGATTGTCAACTAGCTGTGCCAGCGTAAACCAGTTTTTTCCAGTCTCGCCGCGTACGTGACAAGCGGCCAGTGGTCACGCACACATGCCCCGCGTGCTTGTAGTAGTGCAACCGATTTGCGCGGTTGTTTGAAGCTTTGTATCTGTTCCGTTTGTCTAATCATGTGGTGGGGTGGATGACGGGTGGGTTCCTAACATCTCCATCACTACGCAGAGCTATGGGAAGAAGCGTCCCGCGTGTCCCGCGAGTACGTGCCGGACAGCGGCGACAGCGGCGGCGAGGCCGTGCCGGGCGACGTGCCCGCGCTGCTGGCGCGCGCCGCCGAGCACGCCGACGCGGCGCGCTGGTGGGACGCCGTGCGCCTGCTAGCCGCTGCCAGCGCCGCGGCCGCGGCCAAGGCGGCGCCCCGACTGGCGGAGCGCGCCGCGCTGAGGGCTGCTAGATTGGCTAGAGATCACCTGCATGATGGACGACGGAAGGCTGCTGCTGATATGCTTGCTGAAAGGTACATGTACCACTTTGTGAACACTGTCTACTAAATGTCATGTAGTACTATTGTAACTTACTGGGGCCTCAATTCATGTATGACACAATTTTTGAGATGGACTTAATATTTTTATATTTATTTATGTGTTAATCTTTATCTGCCTAGCCTTTTCCCAACTATGTTATTTACGTGTAATAGTTTTTACTTACTTATGCCTAGACGGAGATGGCGAGATGAGCTGGACTCTTTTTATAAAAACTAGTCCTTGGTAACTCTTGGCAGAGAGAAGTAAAAGGAGAGTAGGAAGGCCATTGCCCTGCAGTGGGTCAATATGGGGTTATAAAAACTTTTTAGCAAATTTTGTATTATTGAATGGCATACGTGCAACCAGTCAATATAAAAAATTCGCTAAAAAGTTTTTTGAGCTAAAGATATAAAAAATCAACTTATTTAAAAAAATATATTAGATTAATTAATATATTAATTATATATATTCATTTTCGTCGCCGTGCTAAATACTACTGAAATGTAGTAAAGTTAGTGTCGACATACGTTTCAATATTTTAAAAACTATTCAGGTTCGCTGCAATCGGTCAAAATGATATCGGTGAACAACTTCGAGCAGCTCTCACCGAAGGCTACGCGGCTGATGACGAAGCGCCAGGTAAGAATAAAATACATACATAATTAAAAAGATCTAAATCTGATTTAATATTTTGATATCAATTGGGCCCTTTATGGAACAGGTACAACAACAGACTACGAAGAAGAAGAAGCGGAAGCTCCTCATGAAGCGGAGGCGGAGGCGGAGGCGGAGGCGGAGGCGGAGGCGGAGGCGGAGGCGGAGGGGCTGGAGCGGCTGGCGCGCGCGGGCGCGTGGGCGCGCTGCCTGGCGCGCGCGGGGGGGCGCGCGCCGCACTACGCGCTGCGGTACGCCGCGCATCTGTTCAAGGCACACCCGGTACTGAGTTTAAACATTTGCTTGGCTTGCAGAATCCAATACTTACCGCCATTATTTTTTGGTTATTTTTACAGTTCTGGTTACGCCAAATTTTAACAAAATAGATACTAGTAATAAATACAGCTTATTAAGTATGTAGTATTCGAAAAGAGTCAGTTTCACAATATTTGCAGCATACTCGAAAAACTTAACTTTTCTTTGTATTCCCATTCAAAGCTCAACATCCACTTCATAAATCAAACTCAAACTCAAACTCAAAGCATTTATTTCAATTAAACCATTTACAGGCACTTTTGAATTGTCAAGAAGTCAGTCAGTCAGAAAAAGTGAAGCTAGTTGCCCATTCCAAAGCGTAGGTACCTATGGAGAAGAACGGGCAAGAAACTCCATGGACACTCTTTTAAATCAAAATAATGTGGTTACAAAGTCTTGGTTACATCATTCATGTTAAAAATTATACATGTGAGAACGATGCAGAACGTTAAAAGCGTCCATAATGAAAAGATGAGAAAAAACAACAATTCAAATAATAAATTAAAATAAGCCATGGCAGCAAAGAGATGACCAGTCCCTACTGACGGCGCCCGTTCACGAACATGACGCATGCATCAGCACCATTCAGCTCAACCATTTTGAAGGGAGCTAAATGATCCAACACATGCGCCACCATCAGCGAGACATTTGAGTGAGCATGACATACTCTCAGCCGCCAGAGCACATTCAAGTCAATGAAAGACGTACCCAGTAAATGGTAGCTTTATAGTGTGTACATAGTACTCACACATGTGTTATGCAATTATACAATACTAGGAGATTGAATTTATACAATGCAAAGATAGACTTACAATCTTCAGCAGCTCCAACAGTATTTTCAAGTGTTAATCAATTAGTTGTGGTTGTGGAGCAGGACCAGCATTGAGCCAGGCATTTTTATTCGCGATGTAATCCCCTAACTTATAATATGCCTGCCTGCATAGTGTGCGTTTAATACAAGACTTGAATTTTGTCTCATTCAGTTGAAGAATGTGGGGAGGTATTTTATTATAACATTTTAAACAGTACCCCATAAAAGATGAGTCTACTTTAGCTAGTCTGAAACCTGGTTGAACTAATAGGTCCCTATTTCTAGTACTATAATTATGTCTCTCACCTCTTTTACTAAAAAGATGTAAATTTTTCCTTACATACATGATGTTTTCATAGATATATTGACAAGGTACCGTCATGATGTTAATTTCCTTAAACCGTTCTCTTAGAGAATCGCGCCTGCGAAGATTATATATGGCTCTGATGGCTCTTTTCTGCAGAATAAAAATAGAATCGATGTCTGCAGCCCGTCCCCAAAGTAAAATACCGTAAGACATGATACTATGAAAGTAACTAAAATAGACCAGTCTCGCGGTATCAACATCAGTAAACTGACGGATTTTTCTGACAGCATAAGCAGCTGAACTTAGCCGTCCTGCAAGAGATGTTAAATGAGGACCCCATTGTAGCCTTGAGTCGAGCGTGATCCCTAGGAAAACAGTTGTATCGACGAATTCTAGTTTCTCTTGATTCAATATTATCTCGCAATCACTACCTTTGACATTTGGTAAAGAAAATCTTATGCACTTAGTTTTTTTTCCATTTAATACTAAATTATTAGCAGTGAACCAATTTTGGACCTGCAGTAGGGCGTTATTTACGTCGTCAAAATTTGTAGCACGTCTATTTACCTTAAAAATTAAGGAAGTGTCATCAGCAAATAACACCATTTGTGGTTGGTTTTTTAATAAATGGAGTAGATCATTAATATACACTAAAAAGAGGAAAGGACCCAAAATCGAGCCTTGTGGCACACCCATTTTTACTGTTAAGCCATGTGAATTGACACCATTTATTTGAACTTGCTGTTGTCTATCATTTAAATAAGAACTAACTAAACTGAGCGCAAGTTTTCCAAGTCCGTAATGCTCAAGTTTCAAAAGCAAGGTTTCGTGATCGACGCAATCAAATGCCTTGGAGAGGTCACAAAAGATCCCTATGGCGTCTTGAGCCTCTTCCCACGCGTTAAAAATGTGTTTTAATAAGGTTACACCGGCGTCGGTCGTACAACGTCCTTTGGTAAAACCATACTGTTGATCGTGAAGGATTTTATTCGTGTTAAAATGATTGAGCATCTGATTAAGCATTATCTTTTCAAACACCTTGCTGAAAACCGGCAACACGGATACGGGTCTATAATTATTGGTGTCTTTACTGTCCCCGGATTTGTAAAGTGGTATTACCTTACTGTATTTCATTAAATCAGGGAAGACTCCTTGATCAACACACGAATTAAATACTAAGGCTAAGTAAGGCGCAATAGACTCAATTATGGAGGTGCACACTTTAATGGACATTCCCCAAAGATCTTCTGTCAATTTGATCTTAATTTGCTTAAAAGCTTTTATTACTACTGCGGGGTTAATATGTTTAAATTTAAATTCAACCGGGCAGGCTTGCACGTTCGCTCGTAATAAATCAATTGATACGTCGGGTGAGGAATTTAAGGCTTCCGTCGTTTCAATGGTATATTAGTAAAGAAAGTTACAAATTCTTGAGCTACTTCTAAGTTAGAGCTTATGGCACCACGTGAAGTCTCCAACGTGTAATCAGTGTTTCGTTTTTTATTCCTACTAGTTTCGTTATTTATAATTTTCCAAACCGTTTTTATTCTATTTTCTGCCGATTCGATTTTGTTGCTAATGTACCGGGCTTTGGCTATTTTGCAAGTATTTCTAAAAATTTTGGAATATGTAGCAACATACTTGCTGAAAGTTTCAGTATTGATGTAAGGCTTAAGACCATACAGTTCGAACAGTCTTGCCCTACTTATCCTAATACCTCTAGTTGCCCAGTCACTAAATATAAAATTAGGACAAATGGTTTTTGTTTTCTTTTCAAAAGTTTTATTGAATTGAGTCTGCACTACTGAAAAGAAATCCTCGTACAATTTATTTGCATCACCCATATTATCATGGCCCAGATCATTTAACTTATTATTAAGAGTTCTATTGAATATTTTTAGTTTACCCGTCGTTATTGGTCTAAATTGTATTTGCACTTTTTGCAAAGGTATTTTAAACTTAAAAGTTACCGTTTGTCCACTATGATCAGACGGCAGATAATTTACGATGGCTTTATCTAAATAATCACAATCGCAAAAGACATTATCGATACAAGTAGCAGAAGTTCTAATAATAAACCGAAAACATTATCCAACAGCGCATGGAAGGCATAGATATCGAAAGCGAAGAACCACCGGAAGTGTTAACACAAGTCCTGGATGTGTTACGTCAATACCTCGGCAGTGGGGAACCAGGCATCGATTCTCTAACGGGCAGTGACGCACCCCTCGCTAGGGCAGTATGCAGTGAGCTATTAGTTAGAGTGTCCACTGCCCCTAAATCTGTATCAGCTTTAAAAGATGCTGCATCTGTCATGGTGACTGCGAATGCTGAGGATAGAGCCTTGCAGGTGAGTTTGACTGAACTATTATTGACTGATGGTCAGAAGTTATAAGGCTGTAGAATTACGCAAGAGAAAGAAAACGCCTCGATTGATACGTTGTCGTAATTTTTCATAAAAAGTATTGTTTTTGTTTGTTGCAGGCAATAACATTATTGATGGCACTTCACGTGCCTCAAATAGCCGCAAAAGCAGCGAGAGCGTTACCTCGGTACACGGACATCATTGTAGCAGATGTTGGTTAGTGCACACATTCAATTTTACCTTTGCTACGCGATGAAGCGCAACGGCTACGCGCTGCCGCTGTAGCGCTTCGGGCATTCGTCGTAGCACATAGATCGGCCTGAGTGCACGCTCTATTCGAGGGTCGGGCGGAGCGGGGAAGAGCGATCGAAAGCGCGTTCTTTATGTGGCCTCAGTGCACGCTCAGCGTTTGTGGTGGCGGTCGTTTGTGTCGATCATGGCGTCTGCGTCGTACGATATTATTGATATGTATTTAGAAGAAAATTTGTGGCTAAAATTTAATTATGAGTCAAGACAAGGTCCTAGTAACATTGTGAAGCAAAGAAAACAATTTGGAGAGTTTTCTACGTTATTTGAAATATTAAGGGTGAATGAAGATAAATTTCATGAGTATACAAGGATGACAGTGGCAACTTTTGATTACATATTACAGAGAATTGAATTTCTTCAAACGACATCCTTCAAGAACGCTCGTATCACCGCTGCAAAACACAAACTGGTTTGAACTTGCACGCGACGCCCCGCTCGACGCAAGCAAGTCCGCTGCTGCCCACGCTCCGCTCGGCCGGCACTCAGGACGGCCACTACGGGTAGCACGTGTTTAACATGAACGCTGCACGCCCCTCCCCGCCCGACGCTCGAATAGAGCGTGCACTCAGGCCGTACACTTTATTCTATGCGGTGTAGGAACTGTCAGAACTATTTTTCTTATTTTTGATACTTCTATTCTTTTTGGTAAGAGTACCCCTTATTTGCAAATATTTTAATAAATAAATCATTTATTTGCATGAAACATGGAATAAAATACTGTTAAATATAAATATAAAGGCACAAACAGGTTTAGGGCCATGTCGGGTGTGTGTCTCCTGTCCCATATTGTTATTATTTTCGTTGTTTTTTTTATCATTGTGACTATGTCCAGCGTATTATGCATGCGGTATGGCAGTGCGCGCGGAAGGAGCGAGTGGTGCCCGCGAAGCCTTCGTACTGCTCAACCGCTGCCTGGATCTCGCGGAAGCCGCCGATGATGACTCTGCGCATCTATTAGATTACACTGATTTCGGTATTACTACTTGTGTTAATGTTCTATGTTTTGTAAATTGTTAGATTTTATTCAGTACCTCCTCCTGTCAAAGTGCAAAATGAAATAAATCAAATCAAAATAATCAATGAATGCGTATGCCTCTGAGCTGCATTTAACGAAAATAGACTGAGAGTTGGAAGGAGATTCTTAAGATTCTTTCTTAAGATTCTATCTTAAGATTTTCATAAAAGGATGGCTTCGTAACAAATCACAAAATTAACCTTTCAAGTTAAGTCTTTTATCGCAAAATGCAGAGGTTTTTGGCAAGCAGATGGTATGTTAGTATGGTTTCCCGTAAAATAAGAATTGATAAGAAATTATGCTAACTTCTATAACTCAGAGTGCACGGACTGGAGTCGCACGCCACTGCTGTTAGACAGTGGATGCGTGCGCGGAGGTGCGTTGGAGGATGCACGAGAGTGGGTACTCGCTGTCTCTATGGACCAAGCCGTCGAACAGGCAAGTATTGTAGGACATCTGTAGACATAACTTGGCAGATTTATTGGTGTATTTGAATAATAATAAAGGCAAATAATAACTACGTTTCATTAAAATAGACTAACACACATTGGTGATTCGATTGATTATGCAGTCATTTCTGCCAAGCATTTTTTTTTCATGTTTTATAAAGGGGTATTTCGCGCAATTCTTATGCAATATAACATTTGATTTGTCAGACATTTTTACATAATCCTCGTAATTTTAAGTTCAGCTAACTTTTCTTGACATTCTGACAAACCGTTTGTCATATTCCTGCCCCATTTGCCTCACAGTCATCTTCATTTTCGAAATAACTTTGCAAACTTGAGACTTCACATAAATTATTTAGGTCGTAATGAGAGTTTCCGGATCAAGGATCTCGTGAGGACCGCGGGATTAGTAAAACTTTAAGCTTTTAATAACGAGTTTCCCAACAACGAAAGTTTCATGTCTCTTGACTTTAGGAGTATTAAATCGATTTAAGATGTAAATCTAATTGGTCTTTTGTTAACTTAATTGTGGACAGATTACGGCCCATCGTTTTGGTAGACAGACTTACTAATTGCACGCAATAAATTTTGTGTTTTAAATTGAGATATTTTATTTAATCATTTTCTGTTTTTGGGAGTTTACTGGTCTTAATTTTGACTCTATTTTTGAGTTGACTCGTATTCCAGTATGTCTCAAATGTCAATCATTTGCATACTCGTTGATGTCTCGACAAAGCCTGCTTATAGCAATCCTGCTTCTTTAAAAAGAGTTAGTTAATGATTACAGCTGCTCTCTACCTAACCTTTGGGGGATAAAGGCGTGAAGTTAGGTTTTCTTGTACAGTTACTATTATGTGTATAGACATTGCCGGTGGACGGACGCGGCTTGTATGCGTCGAGCGTGGGCGATACAGAAGCTTGCTGCGTGGTGACCGGCTATCCGTTAGGATCCAGACTCGTCACTTTCACTAACGGTAAGTATTTCTATTTATACAGGAACAATTTTAATTACTTCATGATGAAGCTGTTGCTGCTGACAGATAGATAAGAAATCTTTGGAATTCAAAATTACAATTCAATATTTTTTTCAATCCGGGTACATTTTACCCGGATTATATACAGGGTGGTAGAGACATCGACGCGCAACCTGTTATGTGCTGAATTCATGGTTACAGTTTATGCGTGGATGTCCCTACCAGCCTGTATGTCTGATTGCGAAAGTGATACTGACTTAGCGGACACCAAAGGACCAAACCACTTCGCTAGGCCGTTTGGATGTCTGTGTAAATAGGATACTAACTTACATAAAAATTTTTCAGAACCGAATTGATAACCGCCTCCTTTTTTTGAAGTCGGTTAAAAAGTAAAGAATATTAAACACGTCAAAGTAATCTGTTGACACTAACCCCTACTCACATTGCCCTTACAAAATAATAATTCTTCATACATCGACTCCTTCCACTCCTAAGTTATGATTAATTATCGCCTTCGCTGGCGTCAAGTCGCCCGTCGGGTGCTGCCTGATGACATATAGCCTTATTAAGTGGCGGCTCGACGAAACCCGCCCGTCATGATACATTAATTAAACATGGCCCCTATGATGTAATATATCTATTATGAAAACGGTGCGTCGATCCTTAATACGTTGGGATATTATTATGTTGTGTGAATTGTTATCGGTTAATAGAAAACAAATCTATTGTGTGGTGAATTATTGTGCTACAGTGAATTGGAACTTAGTAAACAGGTGACTCTATGGTTTAATACCTAGTCTCAATCCTTACACGCAATTGCATTTATTGATATAAAAAATCTCTGGATTTTCTAAATGACTGTACATTTTTTCAAAATCTGTGAATGCAGTTGACAGTTATTCTAAAAGTTAGGGATGTTCCTCAAAAAACGTAGCTTTCCTGAAGCTACAGCGGCTAAGGCCCTTAATACCCAATCTAATATGACTATTTATGGTAATAATATACCTGTATTCAGGTATTTAATACTTCAAGCACACAAATGTACAGATGCGAACTTAATACCATATCTCGTATATCTTCCATGGAACGATTTCGTCACAAGTTACTTTTCGTTTGTATATATTGGCCCTTTGTAAGGTAACATTTTGTCCCATAAGGTCGCTGCGCGAACCGCGAGTGGTGGTCGCGCGCGGTGAGTGCGGGCCGCGGCGGCGGCGCGCCGGCCGCGCTGCTGCAGCACGTGGAGCTGTGGTGCGGCCCGGCGGACTACCAGCATGTGTAATGTAGGGCATACCGTCACCAGGACCCGGCCCGAGGGTTGCTACTGTTGCTAGGTACACCCAAACAAACCAATAAGTGTACAGATGGCTAGTTTGCGTTTGCAACGTATTTTTTTTACTTCCTTGGTGTTTTTAATTAATTACAATCTAGCATAATAGACTAATAAGCAAGTTAACTCTGACTTATTATTTTACGTGACAGATTATTATATGTATAACTGAGAATAGTGTCAATTTGCACTTTTACACGATTCCATTTTCGTAGCACTTTCTTAAGGGTGATAATTGATGAAAAATTAAAAACACTTTATTCGTGTGTTACATGTATAGCACAACAAAGAACATCTTAAGTGTGGTGAGCAATTTTTGTCTACAAACCTAACTCTTTTGTTGACTTTACCAGTGTGGCGAGATTAAACCGCACGCGTTCAAGAACAAAGTGGAACAAATACGGGTATACTCGTACATAAGTAAATTGTTATGTATAGATAGTTGTATCTTCTTCATATTCTGTACCTTGTATTAAATAAAGCTTTTTAACGACTTATTTTACTTTTTCTTTATATTGTTTCAGCTTCTGTCTATATCGTTGTTTATTTGCATTAGGAAACTTTTTGATACACCAGTACGCGTAGCATGATCACCATTGAAACGGGTTTTGTCGACAGAAGAAAAGACAAAATGACAGATTGTAGGCAGATTTAAGAAATCAGAAGGCGGTGGCCACTTCTTGTAATTTAATACTTCAAAATCTAGTCGCAGTCTCATCTCGGCAACAAACAAATGTCAAAAGCTTGTCAAAATGTAGGGAAATTAGAGGCACTGAGGACTGTGAGAATTGCCCCTTTGTGTTCTAAAGATTTCTAAAGAAATCTGTCATTTTGTCTATTCTTACGTCGACAAAACCGTTTCTATGGTGGTCATGCTTCGCGTGTTGAAAAAGTTGAGTAAGGTGTAAGATAACCACTGATCCATTTTTTTTTCGTGATATACCAGCCTAAGGGATTATGAATTTCAGGAAACTTAATAAAACATCTGTTTTGGTTGTTTATATCGCTATAATAAACTCTTTTGTTATCACATTTATTTAATAATATACTTTGACACATAATATTTGTTACGTACTAGGATTTGTAGAGTTCCATTCCGTTCCTGTGATTAAAGCTGAAAACTATAGACATTAAAACCGTGTCCAGTTTATATTTGTTAGTTTAGGCGAATGTTTGATATCTAGGCCCAAAAAGTTATTTTTTTAGTTTCTCTAGTGCGTTAGATGTATGTAAAGCTTTAGGCATTTTCAGCATTCATCAAGGCACGGAATGTGGAAATGATCAGGTTCTAGGAAGGAACGATATATATGAAGGTATAACTAGAGCTAAGGTAAGGAAGGTACATAGTATGATATCCGATACCATATCACATGATGCGGTGTGTGGTCAGTGTGCGCGATGCGGATATGTGTCAGTGGCGGGAGTGCGTGTGATCGGCGGTATCGGGGCATCGAGGCACATCATAGATTATGTCTTTACATATCGTAAGAATATTACTTTGTTAACTCTAACATATCAAGATAATAAGCGTAAGTAGATCGATCCTAACACTCTGTCAGAATTGATAATAGATATATTATTAAATATCTAGATTTTCATTGATACATTTATAAATAATTTATTATGTATATTTTGTTCAACGTAATCGAATACAAAAATTATAGTGTAAAAATATACTTAACACCTGATATATATAAATATATAGGCGTTTGAATTATTATTCGAGTATTTTTTTAATATTTAGTTAATCTAAGTAATAAGTGAATATTTAGATCTCTAATAAATACTTCTCTCTCTTGGGAAATGTACAACCACGATAAAATGAAATAAAACGAAGCACCGTAAACTCGTTGGAGCAATATAGACGCGAGTGCTTACCGCATACGTCTACCGACAGTGACGCTGCGGTCGTGCGTGAGGCGTGTTGCGTCACAGCGTCACTGCCCAGTGCACAAACTCTTCACGTTACGGTGTCCGTATGTAAGCAAGTGAAATATTGTCAGGTGAACCACTAAGCTATGATAGCACTGGAAGAACACAGATTTCGACAATATACAATAAATACCTCTTACAGGATATGTAGTTTGTTACTAACACCGATGATCAAAATATTATTCATCTCACGAATATTTAAATATCTACATACTTAATGAGTTTGTGTGTCTAACTACACGAGCTGGCGCGGAGGCGTCGCGTCGCCGCACTCTGCTAGTCGCTAGCACGCCCTCGCACTACACTCGTCACTTATATTAAACAGATCACATGAATATTACAACGCAGAAATTACCGGTCTACATCTATAACATGATTTCTAAACACGTAATGTAGCAATATTTCGGAAATAGAAATATTAAGGTTTTGTTAGAAATGTGTAGGCTGTACCTACATTTGTTTTCAATCTAGGTATTATAAAAAGATTTACTATAAATTCTATCACGAAAATGTTGTGCGTAGAAAAATTTTGAAAAACAATTTCTCAATAACTATTTACAGTTCGTAGAGTAAGATTTTTGACACGAAGAAATAATGTTTTTTACCATTTTGGTATAGAGATGATTTGTAAATCAAGTAGGTATACATTGGAAAATTCACTAAAGCACAACCTTGGAAGAATAGTACCTAGACGCGCTTACTCACTAGAATAACTTTAGAAATGTATTAATCATATAAGGCAAAGTGTCGAAGTTGGGGTTTATTTTGATGACGTATGCTATAAGATAGTGTTGGTTCGAATATCTAAGTACTTAGAAATAGGTACATGTTACACAGACACTAACGATAGTTAATTTCAATAAGAATGATGATAGTCAAGAAACTTCTTTTGTAACTTGTACAAAATAAAACTTTCTAAGAAAGTTTTGTGAAGAGTTGGGAGTGATAGGTACGAAGTGATATACATACACTTTGCACAGTGTAAGTATCTTATAACTATTATAGACTATTGTACTTCACATGAAATGACCTACAGTTTGTTGTACTATACTAAATATTTTGAATTTATTGAATTATATGGTGACACACATTTATAAGATTTATTAAACAACACAAAACTGCTACATATATTTATGTTTTATAGATTTTCAGCGCAATTATCAAGTCATTTTTTCAATAAAATATAATATCCCTTGAGCTAATAATAAATTACTATATCAAAGGCCTAATCGGTAATTAGGCACATCTATATTTGGACATAACATACACACTTAAAAAATTGAAGCACTTGTCTACAATAAGCTCCTTTTTATTAAACTACAGTCTAAAATGGTGTTGATTAGTCCTGTCGGGCTTACCCTGAAGGTGTCTGTTGTAACGAAAGCATTGGATTTGGAACTATGTTTTATCCCGAAGGAAATTCATATAATTATGCCGTTTTATTATGTTCACTGCGAACTAAATAAGCAAAGAATATCTTCAGGTAAGATTGAAATCTGTCTACACCACAGTATTTACAATGACGGGAAAGTTATACAACACATTTATCAGTCCGATACTCGCAGCATTGTGGGCATGTGTGTTAAATATGCAGCACGGCGGAGATACAATCACGTAAATACAATCATGTGGGATGTGTAGAGCCGTCAGCCGTCGTGGGGCGCTAGTTGTCATCGCGGCGCTCCGGCGACGGCTCCCTGGATCAGTCGGGGGACTCGTCGTTGGCGAAGGACGTGGCGGGGAACAGTGGGTACCAGCCGTACGTGCGCTGCGGCAGCGTGAGCTTGTCAAGGCAGATCTCTGCGCCGCCGAGCGCCAGGTTGTGCTCGAAGCCGCCGCAGCGCTGCCACAGCATCACCACCAGCGTGCGACCCAGCGCCTCGCTCGCCTAAACATTTACGGTGTTTGTATACCAAATATTAAATAGAATGTATACTTCTACAATAGTGAAACCACAGTCAATCTCATTATACTTTTTGAGACATCTTTATGACACTGTTGAAGGTAGTCAGCTAACGCGTCCTTTACTTTAAGCTAATCAAAAGAGGGAAGCTTATGACTCCGAATCTTTTGCAAATTTTAAGGAATTGAAATTTCTATTAAGGCTTAAAGAATAATTTCTTTATAAATAATTTTGTTTAATATCACTAACTCTAGGTATACTTTATACCTAAAATAGACGCATATAGACCACATTCACAGGACTGCTGAATTCCGTATACAGCAGTCTAAAAGTAAATGTGGTCTATGTATAGATGGCTGACTTTATAAGAGGAGACGGTTAAAAATATTGTGCAACTACTTCTACTCAAAATATTAAAAAGATTAGGAATGAAAGGGTAAATGATACCTATCTGCATGCGAGAATAAATAATTGTACTTTATAATGTGATGATACATGCCTTATACTATTTACTATCTAACATACAAAACCTGATTAAAAGAGTGCGGCAAAAATCCGTACGAGTTCTTACTTGTACCTGATACTTGAGCGTCTGTTTGAAGTGCGGCTCAGTGGTTCGCCTGATGACGCGCGTTTTGCGCTTATGCAGCCACTTGTCCCCATCGCGCAGGTAGCACTTCACATACGAGTCCGGTACTTCACCGTTCACGCCGTACACGCGGCGAGCGTGCGATACCTGATTTATTTACAACACTGATTTTAATCGAGATCATTGTAACACGTAGGTAAGTTGTGAAATTATTTGGAAATCATTAGGTGCGGCTTACTGTACCTAGGTATTAATAACACAAGGTAATGGACATGGGTCAGTATGGAAGAATTTGTCATTATAATTTTAGACACTTCCAGAACTGTTTATTGATAGAAAATCTGTAAATAAAGATTGATGATAATGGGTATGGGAATAAGAACGTTTGGACTTGCCATAGTTGTCATTTATCTTATCCTCCGATCTACCTACAAAACGTTCTACTAACCTCGAGTTCCAGTTGTCCCTTGATCATGATGATGCTGATATTGATCTCTGCGTGCAGCGGCGGGAGGTGCGCGTTGCGCGGCGGCAGCTGGCCGGGCCCCAGCGGCACGTTGTCCTCGTCGCCGCCCGCCGCGTCGCACGCGGCTGCCGCCGGCACCGCGGCCCACATGCTGCCCTTGCGCCCCGTGGCCGTACCTGCACACTCACATACAACGTACCACCACACCCGACGTGCACCGCCCGTATACATCGATACATTTTGGTCCATTTTATACGGATTGCGGGCAATTTATCAGTCTTAACTCTAACTGGTTAAACATTTAAATATAACAAAAACCAAAGTACAAAATGATAGTAAACCATTCAATCGAACACTTAAAATGATGAAAAATAAACATTTACATAAAATAAGCACGTCAAACAGCTTCGTGCCAAATGTATACGGTTTTCGTTTACATAGAATCGAATCTTTCCTTTCCTAAACACATAAATGAAAGAGAAAGCGATAAATCGTGTGCAGCCAAGAGTGGAGTCGAATTTCTAATAGTTGTCTGAAGCGTTCCTCAACTTATTATGGTAAGCATTCCGTGTCATGAACAGCCATTTATTTGATTTTTAGGAAAATTTGCGATTTGTGGAGGAGTACCCAAAACATAACTCATGCCACCGCTGGCTTTGGCGAGCCGCGAGCGTCCGCTACGGCATGCGCGACCGCGACCTACGCTTCACAAGTATGTGCTACTTCCCTACTCGATTAGATTTAAATAAAACGTATTGAATAAAACGTCAAACTTAACTACGGCCTAAGTAAGTATAATAGGATAATAAATTATATTTACAAGAAATCTAATAGATGCGCTTTGTAACAATGAGTGACATTCGTAGAGGTAATGAAACCAAACATCCTAGGCGACACAATGCCATCGAGATGAACGTAGACGGGTAGCCGAACAGACGGAACACAGAGACAGATGAAGTGAGCGTGATCGCCCGCGGCCGGGCATGCGTCAGGACAGTACAGTACAGACACAGTGAAGTGATGAGAAGCTTCGGGCGCAGCCACATTCAACGGTGCGTGCGCGCGGCCGCCGCGCAAGCGATGTATGACCCATGCTACTACGTGCCCCCCGTGTGCACCCTGGCGCCCGGCACCGGCACCGCGCCCGCCAGCCCTGCGGCGCTTGACTGGTCAGATGCAAGCGGAGCCAGACGGACGGGCCCGGTGTGCGGCGCCGCGGCGGCAGGGTCCACATGCGGGAACAGGCGGCCGTCAGACGTCACAAGGGATCGCGTACACCGACACGCGCGAACAAACCCTGCCGGGGAGTACGCGCGGGCGCGGGCACAACGAACAATCGCTTACCGAGGTGCTAACGGTCCGTCGCTGCTGACCAAACAAGCACAACACAGTACAAATCAGTACTACCCTCAATGTTCGCATTGTCTAATGATTTCTGTGATATAGGTAATTGGGGGAGTCGAACTGGACAAATTTACAAATTTCGGATTCACCTTATTATCGCACATGATTTTTAAAGGCAATAAGCCGAAGGGGAGGTGTTTATAGTTCAACAATTGTGTAAATAAACATCTAAGGAAAAACTTAATTACTTAATCGGGTCGATTCTACAGAGTAGTTGGGTGGGTACATTCTTGCTAATCAGTTATAGAGTGACACAATATTAATGAATAATGTAATGTTCGAACTGAATTTATTAATCTGAAAGTTAAAGATTATAATTTAGAACAAGTTTTTATTAAATATCTATATGAAATTAAAGCATTTAAATTGACTCTTCGATGTTGACAAAGAGGCTTTCATTCATAGATGTTTTATGGGATAAATGAGTATGTTGTGTGAGGTGGAGGTGATATAGTAAAAGCTGGTGACTTACGCCTGGCCGTGGAGCCGGACAACGAGAGTGTGCGGCCCAGCTCGCCCTTGACGGCGCGCAGGGAGCGCAGGATGTCGTCCGGGTCGCGCCGCACGCACGACGAGCGCCGCCGCTCCGTGCGTCGCGCGCTCACGGCCGGCGACACATCGCCACCGCCTTCTATACAACCGCCACTAATATACTACAGACATGGCTTACCTCACGGTTGCATACACCTCACCTCTTTTGCATTTCTGCGGTTTACAATTGGCATTTACATACTTTATAGCTCGTTTTCATTTGCTACCCCTCATAAACTGATCGTAATTATCAGCATAACGCATACTAATTAACTTAAGCTACATTACTTTTGACATGAGCTCCTCCCGTAAAAGATATCATTACCCTTCTCTTGTTGTTGGAATGAGGACCGGCGAGAGCCTGGTAAAGATCGAGAGAAATCTTTGCCAAGCTGATAAACTTCAACTTCCAGAGTTTCCGATTGCGAAGAACCGCGTCGAGAGCCCCCCACCCATGCGTGATCCGGGTGGAGTAAAGATGCACATTCGCCAATGGAATCCACGTCATCTGAAAACAATAACAATCATATTTATATCATGTATGTTTGTCAAGGTAACTACGGATCCTAAGTCAAGGTATACGTTAAGCGCGGATCCAAGACATTATAATAAGGGAAGGTAATTTTTACGAAAATTGTAACATGCATCAATGTTTTTTACGTTAACACCGATTCAGTAAATTGAAACATTAAATATTTGCAATGGTTGTCACTCACTAATCACCTGGGTTATTTAATTGAGAATTGGGATACTTATCTTGTTACCGACGACGATATTACGGTGCGTTAAATCGTGGTCCCCTGCGACATTTCACGTCGTCCTTACAAACATCAAACAGACTCCGGGAAAGCAGGGTAAGTCAAGCAGATTAAATGTGGAAATGAAAAGGTAAGTCATTACATCATGACACATAGACGGATTTACATAGATTTTACATGAAAAGCTGGGACCACAAGTCTACTCCACAATCATTGAGATGATTTTCAAAAGGGCGCCAACCTACGAGTGGAAGTTTGTCTGTTACGACTCGTGTTTATATCAGTTGAGGTATCTTGAAGAGACTCGACTAAATGTACTTTCAAGAATAACGTGAGGGGAAACAATGCATCAGAGAGAAGCTAAGCCTATAAGGTATTTCAATAGCAAACCGATTACAGAACCGATTGAGATTTTAGATATTTTTCTCGCAGGTTTGCGTCGTTTTGTAAGGCATAAAACAAAACTACGAGTATAATCACTGATTGATGTGGAGCAGGCTTTAGAAGGGATAGCATTGAAGTTGACAAGTGAGCAGCGACCATATTTGAACGATGTGGGGTTGGATCCGCGTTCGGTACCTGACACTGAACGCTGGGAGGCGAAGTCTCCGCGGCGTAATGCGCGCGCACCAGTGAGCGAACCGCGTGGTGATGCGTTGGCCGAGCGTGGGCCACGCTCCTCCAGTGTCCACCACACCGCACGCTCCTCCGCAAATGCTTTCTCGATTTCCATCTGCAAGTGCATAAGCATATTTGATCAACTACAGTAACAAATAAACACGTTGATAAAAATATATATAGTAGATATTATCTTATCAAAGTCATCAGTTACGATGCAGCCAGTGGATAGCAAAAGATCATTAAGAACACACAAAACATTTCAAAATCGAAGTAGATCTAATTACAGTACAAGTAGGGTAGTTTAAATTGACTGTAAGTAGGCATAGCAATTTAATAACAATAACTTACGGTGCATTCTCCGATCAGAACAGGATCGATGCCTGGGCAGGCGTCCCACAGAGTGAGCTCCAAAGCTCGGCCTGCCAGCGTGTCAGCTGTGAGGCCACCGAAGCTAAGCGTGGCGTTCCATACCGGGCTGCACGAAGCAGAGGCTGGATCCGTCTCCACTGGCGGGCAGCTCTCACTGGGGAAAAAGTAACATAGTACCGTATATAAAACAAACCCCTTAAAAAAAATAAAAAGAAAACCCGACTTCAAAACAAGCCATTCAGTTTTCAAGCAAATTGATGCAGTTCATGGCATTAAATTTGAGATTGAACTACAATAACTGCCACATGCCTGGGTTTTTTTTTTCATTCTTTTAGTGTGTTGTATTTTTGGATTGCTCTCCTCAAGCCCTTTATTTTGATACCCCACATGGTCATGATAAAAATAATATTTTCTTCAAGACATTATGCACAGACAGGATGGTTCGAGGGTATAAAGAATCCATACATATCCAGACATACAAAACGGGTCAAAACAAACTGATCTGTAGGTACAAGATACTCACAGTGATGGTAAGAGCCGTATTCTAGCGAAAGCTTCTGGTTCGTCACCGTATCCCAGAGTGTGGTCCCGAGGCGGCAGGTCGTCGGCCGCGATGAGCACAACTATGAGCTTGCGCAGGTCGCACTCAAACCACACTTGCAGCTGTGCACGCGCAGGCGGGCGCTCTCGTGCGCGCTCCGCACGGTCCTGCTCCTACATGTAAAGTGGAATCATGTAATCTCACGCTATACAGTTTAAGTTGTACAACAATGCGACTGATAGGGTGATTGGCTCAGAATTATTTTCATATAACGTTACAGATAAACGAGAAAATATTTTGAAATTTTTAAATATAAACAACTTTCCAAATCGATATGAAAATGTGCACACCAATAACCCTGAGATGTGTTTTAGATACAATTTGTTTACAACAAGTCACATGGTATATACAACTTAGTCACACATGTCTACTAAACAAACAAGGGTGACGTCGACATGAACGAAAAAAATAACAAAATATAATAATTTCCCAAGATCTGATATGCAAACTCTAAATCAGTAATAAACCTTTGGGGAATGCAATGTACTTTATCAAGTAACATGCAGCAACCATCAGCTATTAATCAATCCTTCATCAGCCAGAGAGAAATTCATTAGACTGTTATCCATTCTGTGCGATTTATAGCAATGCATTCATATCACCATCAATATTCAGAACTTGTAATATCCATTTCAAAATATTACGTTATAGTAACATGCGTCGGGCCGAGGCATTTCTATGAAACACAAAGTAATTAATAAAATCGGATGTTCTCATCCGCCATGCAGGAAGCTGTATCATGCTGATACCGGTCTCACAAGCTGCATGTACCTACGTCTGCAGCCGAAATAAAACGTTCACCCAGACATTCTCTAAGGATACTCGTTTGTTATGTGGCCTAGCTATGCCTAGTTATAATCTATAGTTTGTTGCACAAGCTTCCTATAGGATTGGGGAAGTCTATACCAAAGACTACATTAAAAAATTGCAGATTTCAGCGAAGGAATATAATTGATTTCTACTGTTTAAAATCTATAGATATTTAATATAATTTAAAATGTACAAAAATAGTGTTTTGAAAAAGTTCTATCAAATCCCGATAGTTTATCTAAAGCGTTAGGAAAGCTTTTTTATTTCCTCTACAATATTACTTTATTCTATGGCTTATGTATATGCCTAGTTTAAGTATTTTTAATAAAAATTTTTGCGAGCCACGTAATCAAATCTGACTTACTTTAGTGAGTTAATAAAATACTGTAGTGAACATCGGTATCTTGGAGTTGCGAAATGTGTCTATTGCAGAGCATGATGGTATGAATTGCATCGGCGCATTCATTCACATTGACAATAACAGTATCATAATGAAAGAACATAATATTAAAACTTTAAGCGTTAACGATACACACGTGTATTTTCACCATAACAATGACAAAACGCAATACTGTATTTGTACAGACATATTATTTAGCTTGAACGTAAACACATTATTCGAATCAATACTTATATCACACACAAAGGCTTTATATCTTATACGGTGCTTTTTACTAGATTAATATGCACATATCGACATTGTGCAACTACATGCATACTTGAATCTGTAAGTACTGGATCGTAACAATCAACTTTACTACATGGTAAGAGCGGTTATGTACATCGTGTCGCTGTAAGGTGTCGTCGCCACATGACAGAAGCGTCGGTGCGCGCCTGTCGTTCAAGGTGTTCCGTGCGGTGTACCGTGCTGCACCACTCCAAGCTCCTAACGAGACTCTAGTCGCTGCGAGCGCCTCCGATGCAAGTGCGGCATTACACTAAACTAAGTCAACAGCAAGACTCGGTAACAGACACTCGATGCGCTAGATATGAGACGGTACAAACGGGATGGAGCCGCGCCGCCGCTGGCGCTCGTCGCCGTCGTCCTCGTCGTCCGCGCCGCTCTCTACCTTCTCTTTGCACTACCTTACTGTGTCACTGGTGTTCTCTTCACTTTAGTCGGTGTATGGAGTGGACTGTTTGTGCCGTTGCCATTGTGATTATAAGTACAAATGTAAAATTTTGTTGTCATTGGCCAAGCTGAAAGCTGCGGCGAATCTAGCTTCACTACGTCTGTATTCGTACTGTCGGTAGACAATGAACGCTACTCATCCACGGTATCCTATAGATGATATTCGATGCCGGGACGAGTCCCCTAATCTACCATCGAACACTAAAACTGTAGTTAGCCTCTGAATACACTTACTTATTCGTATGTGTTTCATCGATAATTGTGTATTTGCCGATCATTCCCTAATTCCGCCTGGCGCCGATGGCGACATTATGAAATTGGTCGGGTGATAGAAAAAATAAAAATCTGAAAATAAGTAGGTAGCATTTTTTCACACACTTCACTTAGGATAATCATTATATAAACGGTAACGTATAACGAATATAGATAACAAATAAAGTTTAAAATATAGGTATATGTAGGTGTATAAATATTTCAAGTAAACAAACAGAGCATCCCTTTCTCTAAATAGTAAAGGTTAACAAAGTTAAAGTACATCTACGATCGTATATAGAAACACTAATCTCTTACAACTAGACTAACGTGGAAGATGTCTGACTGATTAGTGCTACAGTATCACAGCAGATCAGTGGAGATCAGCCCCTGCACTCCATCCTCATCCAGACAGAATCCAAAGGCAAAGCTTTCCTTTACAAATTACATTCGTTGTACCTTTGGATTATGTTTGGACAGAACTGGACAGACGGCAGAGCTGTGATCGCGCTTCATGTGGCCTTAGTAACATGAAACGAGCGATGGAACAAACATTACGTCAGGAAGCACCATCAACTCCCCGTCAATTGTTAAAGAGATGAACATTAAACGAACTCTCAATTACATCACATGTAAACCTGTACAACGGTTGGTTACCAAATGTTCCATTATGAGTCGTTCTAGGGCACGTCTCTTTAAAGCTCATCCTCAAATATATTACCAACTAACCAATAATGAAGTTCAATCGTGATTCTAGTTAGTGGATCATCTTTATCTATACTCATTTGCCTTCTCGTCATGATAGCGTCTGAAATTCTTATAAAAGTGATTGAAAATATGTATTTAGCCTAAAGTTCTCACTAGTAGATATAAAAGAAGATGATCTATTAACGTTTCTAACACAATGCTTGAAGACCTCGCGTATAGAATGAATGATCCGAGAAGCGCAGAGGAGTAGGCACCGAGTGACAGTCTCTACTAGAGTTTATGAAGGAGCGAGCACGGGGCTCAATGTCTTATGGGTTCACAACACATATTGTTACAATTAAAGCCTATGTATGGGTATTATACCGGGGTTTTCGGCAATTTCCGTCGGGTCGGCGACGATGGTGATTTGTCGGTATCCGGTTCTGTGAATCAAAACACAGACTCATGTACTATCACCGAGTGATAAACTGAATTAAATATAAAATAAAATAAGCTGGAAAGAAGGAAAATGCAAAAAAGTGGAAAATATACCGTAATACTGCTCAAGAAGAAGGCTCGAGAAATGTTGGTGCGGAACAAGACAGGTAGAGAACAAAATGCTGTTAACATAGCAATCATATGTACAGATTATGTTAGGAAAGACAAACAGAAAATAAGTAAGGATGAGAAAATATCTTACATAAATGTGTTATTACATAATTGTTAGTAAGTATCGCGTGTAGGTGCAGTGCAATGTTCTATGTGAAATTATGACGAATTCCGAAGAAACATTCAGACATTCGTATCTATTGAATTTAGAATTAGCAATAAAGAGTAAGTTGTTCTTTGGTGGTGTGTTGTTATGAAAGCATTTATAGTAACTAAGCATCATTTACTATACTGAGCAATTTAACTGCGCAGTCCGAATCGCCGCTACGTAGGCAAACAATGAACTTAAACTGTTCAAAATGCACGGTTCACCTGTAGATCCTATAATATAGATCCACAGGTGAACCGTGCATTTCGAAATAGGACCTATATTAATGTTTTTAAGCGATTAGAAAATACGCCAAATTGCACGAATAAAACGATAACGGTAAAAATTTAAGATGATAACATGCCAGTTTATAAACGTTGCCAATATTTGTTTACCTACGATTGTACCTGCGCAGTTGAATGGTTCAGCACGAAAAAGGACGGTTTACAAAAGAAAAATCCCGTCTCGTTAAGTTTTGTGTGCAGTTAACCCTACTACTGCGTTTGCGTTTCTATAAAAGAATACATGTAGCTTAGAATGAACGCAAATGCAATATTAGCGTACACAATCTACATAAGTAAGGCCGTCCGCTGCTTTAAGCGGATGACTGCGACGGCATATCAGCGCGGTCGCGACTTCCTATAACTTCTTTGACGAACTGTCTGCGCAACGTACCGATGTTCTTTGATTTTTTAAGCCACTAATCCGCATACAGTGCGTCTGTCGCGGATGTCTGTCAAACGCAGTGGATGGCCTTACACTCGGTAGTTTGTTTTCGGGTACGAAATTCCTTTGTACAAGAGGTGTTATGTGTGTTGATAAGCATAGTGTGAGTAGGTATGATATGTACATAACGCGTGGTGGTGTATGAAAGGAGGATGTATGTACCGTATAGCGTGTGGTGGTGCATGGAGGGCTGGTTGGACTGCGAGGGCGGCTCATCCATCTGCGGCGCTGGCTCCACCAGCAGCTCCACGCTGTCTCCGCCGCGCTCCAGCACAGCACACACCTCTTCGAAGCTGCGCTCTGTCAGCGGAACCCCGCCCCACTCCAACACCTCCACATAAAATGTTACAGATGTTTTAACTCAAGGTAAGTGCATGTATATATTTTTTCTCTGAGCGTAAGGTCGGAAGTAATCATGTGCAGTATTGGCCGAACCGTCTGTAAGCGTACAGGCACAATGCTCATGTAGGTACATTTTCAATTCTACAAAACCTTTCAGCTTCACTAATTGAGTCTAGTGTACTTGCACAATAACTTTTGTGTAATCCATTTTAAACACCAACCATGTGAGAGAATAAAAAGGCGAAATCAGCATAAAATGAACGAGGCTTCTTCTGAGTAGTTCATCTTCTTTTTCATCAATGCTGATACCACTTGCAATGAGAGCTATATTGTTTTACAAATAAAAGTGATAGAATTCAACTTGCGTATTGATAGTTCAAGTAAGTACAAACATCCACAGCTATGATAAATGATGATTAGCCCGAACGAATGTTATGCGACTACTGATCGCTAACTCAATTTACTTGTTTATTTGCTGGGCGTCGATTAGAGCATAATATTAATACAATTGCTATGTACATGTTTGCTCGTACACAACGAAATGTCTCATATTTATTTATCGTCATTTCAACCCTTTGAATAATATCTCTAAAAACTGGACTGGAAAAGTTATAATCAGTTGTCCTAAGCTCGCATCAATCAGCAGACATAACTGCGTTGCTTTGTTATAGTCACCTTGTCTCCCTGCGTGAGGCCGGCGAGGTCGGCGGGCCCGCCCGGCACGGTCCACACGATCACGGCCTCGCGCCGCCCGCTCGCGTCCGGCTTGCCGCCCACAACGCGCATCCCGAAACCGCGAGCTGTAATTAATCATTTCCACAACCAACCTGTGTTGAGCTTATATTTTTGTGATTACGCTTAACCACATTTTTTGGTGGATGTAACACACGTCATAACAGAAAGTGGTGATGAAAACTTGTTGAATTTATAATCGTAACCATTGTGGTTTAAAAACCACAATGCGAACCCGTCACGGTACCGGTAACGTTTCAAGGTAAATTGCGAAACTCGGTTAGGCCGGACGGTTTGCCTGCGCAGTTTAAACGCCTTGCATACCCTTTAGTATGTACGCCTTTACAGATATGTCCCAAATAATTGCATTATGATGTGAAACACGACGATGACGTAGTACATTTTGATGCAAGAGTGCAATGACAAATATTCACGCGAATCAAACGATGTCATTCAAAACACTTGCAAAGACAAAATAAATGGAATTTAATAAAAAATGTTTTGTAACAAATATTTGTGAAAAATGCGCCGTTCCTTCACATTTTGCAGGCACTAAGTCAAAACCGTCAAACTTTGCACACTTGCAGCAAAATTTACTACTTCGCTGGGCGTACTGGTTACACAGTTTGGTCTTTTAATTAAGCACAATTATTTTTCAAATCTTGACTTACATCGGTGTCCCTTATCGTTGGGATCACGGCGCAGTGACACGCGGCGCGGCGTACGATCATCAACATCATGTATGACGATCTTTATGGCCTCCGCATCCACGGACATCTGCCGCGCTGCCGCCGCCAGCGCCGCTGTCGTGGCCGCAGACACTGACACCGATGTGTCAGATGATGAGTCGGAGCGAGATGCTAGCGCCGCTAGCGCGTTAAGAGCACCCGTTTTTTGCTGTAGTGCTGCTATGTCCGGCCTAGGGGAAGATGAATAATTTCTAGGTGAATTGACTGATAAACATTTCGACAAATTCATCTGACGAAGATCAATTAATCATACATTTAATCTGTCAAGCTCCGCTAATGAGACACAATTGATTTTCTATTGTTTCGTCGCCAATGGGCGACGCGCGCTGCTTGACCGGTTAAAGATAATGTGTGGAATGCTTTAGTGGAAGCGCTTAAGCATCATAAAATATAAGCATCGACAAAGATGAACTTTCATTCTCGCTTCTCTAATGAATTTTCAATCAGCCTTCCTTAGTCTTAGTGTTCACTTTCGATATGTATGGAACTCTTGTGTAAAACCTGTTTCTAGACCGAGTGGCTTAAAGCTGTGCGTTGTCTGTCAGTGAAAGAACTTAACATTTTTACGAAACCCTTTTATAAAGACTGCCACTTGACTTTGTTTATGGGTATGTATGTACTCACAGTTGGCTTCCCCGACGCCTGATAGGCCGATCTTCGTCCACGCTGAGGCCGGGCGCTATCGTCGGCGTGGAGCTGGGCTCATCTACACGATACGAACCACGCCGTGACGTTGCACCGGCTACCACGTCCACCGCTGATGATCTATAAGTAAAGCACTTTTATTGGAGGATTAAATTGCGATTTATGAAACGGAATTCCAGTGTATAGGTAGTGGTATTTTCTAATAAAACTTCTTGATAATAATACCCCATCTTTTAACACCCAGACAAAAAAATAATTAAAAATCTGCAAAAAAATAAGCAACAACCTGGTGCCCACACCGTAGCAGTCGGCTACAACTCAGCGCTACGCCAGCTACGAAGTAGCAGTTAATAATAATTAAGGCCACTGATTTAAAGCGCCAGTGGTTTGTTGTAGTTTTGGTAAATTTAAAATGACAAAATGCGTGTTTATTAATAAATTCGACAGTGAAAACTGAACAGTAAGCTAAATAAAAATGAGCCATAACACTCATAGGAACAAATATTTAAATGGATAATTGAATAAATAATTAAGCAGTAAAATTACTGAATGAGCAGTTACGTGTGGGCAGTTAACAAATCGGAATTAGTCGGTAAGAAATCTAACTTGGAATTAGCGCTCGCCCGACTTGTGCGCGTTTGTACACCATATTTGGTCGGGGTGCCCTGACTTAGTTACTGCGACCAATTCGGCTCGGGCGTGGTTGGTTATAGTTCCAACCTAACCTATGAACTCTACACATTTCAAAATTGTTACTGGCCATTCATTTATTTATTTGAGTATTTTTTGTACTGACATTATAGGATAAAATAACCAACCAATTTTCTTTTTATTAAGTACTGTTCGTGTTTTATTGTCACACTAATTTACCAACCGCCGAAAAATTAAATTACTGATTGATATCTACCTCCCTAATGTTCAAATAACAGTTGTAAAAAATACTGCCATAGTTTAGCTACGAAACAGTATTTTTTTATTACGTGACACAATTTTTTTTTGTATTTTATTATATTACTATTTGATAGGGTACATATAAATAAAAATAAATCGTAAACAAATTTAACACAGAGGGCAGCTATGTGGTAGTATGTCCCTTAAAAGTAAAACGTGTGTTGATGTGATCAGATGTAAAATAGAATGCGAACGTTCTTAAAAATACGGGACAATTCCCGTATTTTTAAGAACGTTCGTATGCTAATTTCAGTCACAATCTGTAAATAATTATAGAGCCTACATGTTTGAATGATTTTATTTACGGAAATTGACCTTGAGATGGCTGTCGTCAAATACCTCCTAGAGATTGCAGGCGGCGCGAGCGGCGCTTGCTGATGCGCAGGCGAGTGCGGCGGGTCTTCATCACAGGAGCGTTGGCGGGGCGCCCGCACCGACCGGCGACGCACAGGCGTCACCGTGCTCGGGCGGCGAGACTCCACCGTCGGCGTCGTGCTGCCGCCGCCCTTTAACTGCCGCCGCGGGCAGCGTGGTTACGAACTCACACTCCGAATAGTATATAAAGCCCCCGTTTTTACGAGAAACAAAAGCTGCACAACATTGTTTCAAAAATATGTCGGAATTTCACAGTTTGAGTGTGAAAGATGTTGCAACACAATGTATCAAAAACATGTCGGAATTTCACAGATTGAGTGTGAAAGATGTTGCAACACAAAATAGTGCTGCGCAGCTTTTGTTTGTCAATTTCTTCTCGGTGGCTTCACCATTATCATCTTTCTACGGTTTTAAGTAAGTTTGATGCAAATTGTAATAACAGTTAAGAGCAAAACTATGTATCCACTTTGCAAAATTCAAGAGAGTTTCTCGTATGTGATACAATTCATAAGAGTTGTGAGTGCGAAGATGCTATTTGCACAAGTCCTCATAATTGAGGAGAAAATCGTAGAATTTCATTAAATGCAATCATCTGTTTGCTCTTAACTCATAAGTTCTGTACTATCTACTTATAGTGTGGACCTACCCGTGCATTACTTGACAGCGTAGGAGTGCGGGTGTAAAAAAAGAATTTCGTAGGAAACAAGATGAAGATTAGTTTGGTTTTATAAATAAAGGGGCAGGGCAAGTAGATACTGTAGTTTACCTCACCCAAACTCCCACGATGCCCCGTCTGCCAAAGGGCAAAAACGTTAGTGAATGGGTTTTGGCAGTTTGGGCTAAGATACGATTCAAGTCACTCATATAGAGAGAATACTTTTTTGAGTGCCTGCCCCTAGCTTCCCCCAAGCCATAACGCGGGTGGTTCAAGGGATTAGTTCTGGATTTGTTTCTTCGGTAATTTGTTCCACGTCATTTCTTGCAACAAATGCGCTTTATAGTCCGGCTGAAGGTTAACATCAGAAGCATTTATTGCAAGAAATAACGAGGAACAAATTAAACAGGTGAGTAACGATGGAACTAATCTAGAACTAAACCCTGGAACCACCCGCGCACTGTTATGTGTTGGGGCCCGCTAGGTGTAGGCACATTATTTTTTTTATCAGAGTTGGTTTATTTCCAAAAGCATCCATAAACATTACCTTCTCGAGTTCTTTGAGCGAAGCTGGCGACACGTCCGAGTGCCGCCTCAGTTCGGGTGAGCGCGGAGGGGCCAGGCCAGCGCTGCTGCCGCCACTTCCGAGCCGCGCCTCCGAGTGTCGGCGCTGTAGGGCCTCCAATACTGGCACGTCCAGCAACGAGTCCGTGCTGTCTTGTGCGGCCGGCGGTAGCCGCGGCTGGGCCTTGCGGCGGCAAACTGAGCACCGCCATAAGCTCTAAACATGATTTTAACGATGGAGATTTAGCATTTATTCTTATTGCTTGGACCTATTGTAGTATAGTATGTTGTTCCGGGTATATCGTCTTTACATATAATTATATAATTGCTATATACATATACAATGTATTGTAAACAAATTAAAAGACTACGAAGTATTACCCATAGGAAACTTACTTTTGGAAGGGGCAACTAGAAGCAATTCTATTTTCGTGTACTTAAATGTTGAAGTTCAAAAGTGCCTTTGTCTACTTTAAATAAATAACTTGACTTTGACAGGGTTATTCCAGAAATTCAGACCCAGTCGAGGCATTTCCCGAGGTGTTGATTCATGGTAGCAGATGATTCTTTAACACCTTTTTGTTTACGTTTGTCAAGTCTAATAAGTAAAAGGAAAATAATACCAATAATATGGCAATATTGTGAAACCTAATTATAAGCTAAGCTTATTAATTTTATTATATTGCAAGCTAATACACGTTTTGTTTATCGAATTGTAATAACTTGCTGAAGTTATCTGGACGGTTGCCAGATTCGGCCCGTTCGAAGGAGGATCTAATTGCGTCTTTATTAAGCTCTTGGGCAATTTCGGAGCGTTCAATTTTCAGTTAGGTGTTGAAACAGTTGTTATCAACATTTGATTTAACTGCCCGTTGATCTCGTGGTCGCAAGCGCGACTGCTGAGCGTGGGATCCTGGGTTCGATTCCCGGGTCGGGCAAAGTGTTATTGAGTTCTTCCATTAGGAATTTCTTAGTAACAGCCCGGAGTTTGGAAGTTGGCGGTGTGATACCCCCGTGGCTCGGAAAACACGTTAAGCCGTTGGTCCTGCGCCTGATTTTTCTCCGGCCGTGTCGAATTGCCGTCCCATCAGACTATGAGAGTGAGGGAAGAGGGAGTGCACCTGTGTCTGCTCGCACACTTGCGCAATATAATATCTCTCGCGCCAAAGGTTAGTCTCCGCTGAGATTGGCCGCCGTGGCCGAAATACGGTCTGGAGGACTTTATTTATTTATCAACATTTGATTAAGTATCTCCTATGTTATGATACTGTAAATGCTCAAGTATAAGTTACTGTCTACACACGTTTATGGTGAGAAATTGCGTGATGTTATGTTATGCTACACGTTTGTGTTGAAACTGATGTTATGCAATATATGACTCATAATTTAAGGTTTAAAGAAAAAAAGTTTCAAGCGTGCAGGGGTACTCACAGCATCTTCATCGCCGGCAGGCTTGGAATACGATGAGCAGTCCTCGCAGACGCGGTGCTGGCAGCCATTGCATGTGTGGTACACCTCTCCAGGCTTCAGAGCCTTCAGACAGACGCGGCATGCACCAGCCCGGGACGGCGCTTTACCGGCCTCACTATACACAAACATAATTTGATATTGTTAGGGTATCGCGCCGGATACGAAGTGCGTTTGCGAGACAGTTTAGTTGACAGTTCAGCCTTTCGCCGTCTTAGTGTACGAATACAATTATAGACAGTTCAGTGAGTAAATGAGAGAGAAGTCTTCGCGAAATACTAAACTAACTCGCGAACTAGCCTCGTGTCCACATTTCTTGCCTATCATGATAACTCATGCAGGTCTATTTTGTAAAAATCTCACCGTGAAAACTTAGGTGAAGTGAGCTGTCATTTCACCCGATGCTAGAGCTTGACATTATTGACAGTTCACTTCACCTATTTAAGTTTTCACGGTGAGAGTTTTACATAATAGATTGCCTTTAGGTATTGCTAGACTGAAAGTTTCAAAGAATCTGTATAAAGTCTGAAGAGAGGAAATTAAAAAAAATACTATTCAGCTTACACAGCGTTCTTGGCTCTGAAAAATAAATTAAAAACCAGATCTAATGAAAAGCAGTGAAATGATAAAGAAGAACGAAATTAATTCCTAACTTTTTTTAATAAAAGAAATTTGAATGAGTTTTGTAAGTTAGGTACGATACGAATCGTAACAAAAGTGTGAACTTGGGGTGAAATTAAGAAGAAATTTAGTTTGTGGTAGTAGTAAAGTTTACCGGTCAGTCTTAGCTTGTTGTGCAGCTGTGGGTGGTGGTTGTGCTGGCGGTGGTGCCGGCGTGGGTTCTGGTACCGGCTCCGGCACGACTTGCCGCGGACCCAACTTTGTTACTGAAACAAAACATACTACCATTAAGCCGGTATAAAATAAATAATCATCTATTTATTAGTTCTTCATGGATAGTTTCAAATGTAAATAGATAATTGTTTACACGTGAAACTATCAATGAATAACTAAGTATGAGCAACTAGTTTCGTAATGTAAATCCGTCTGTACACTGCCTATTATTATGCTACCTATCTACCACTTTGCTACCTGCAACAAACCATATTATCTAGTTCTTCCGAAATTCAAAACTATTATCCAAGAACAGGTGTGACAGAGGTGTGAGACAGGGAGACGTTATCTCTCCGAAACTGTTCACCGCTGCTCTGGAGGATGTCTTCAAGGTTCTGGACTGGAAAGGAGCTGGCATTAACATCAACGGCGAGTACATAACTCACCTTCGGTTTGCCGACGATATAGTAGTCATGGCTGAGACTATGGAGGACCTCAGTACAATGCTCGATGACCTCAGTAGAGCCTCTGAAAGAGTGGGTCTGAAAATGAACATGGACAAAACGAAGGTCATGTCAAATGCCCATGTAACACCCACTCTCATGAAGATCGGAGACGCTACACTCGAAGTCGTGGACGAGTATATTTACCTAGGACAAACTGTCCAGTTAGGTAGGTCAAACTTCGAGAAAGAGGTCAATCGTCGAATCTGACTCGGCTGGGCAGCGTTCGGGAAGCTACGCAATATCTTCTCGTCCCACATAGCGTGTTGCCAGTGATGACATATGGCACTGAAACGTGGTCGCTCACAATGGGCCTTATTAGAAGGCTGAAAGTCACTCAAAGGGCAATGGAGAGGGCTATGCTTGGAGTTTCCCTGCGGGATCGAATCAGAAATGAAGAGATCCGCAGGAGAACCAAGGTAACCGACATAGCCCGAAGAATTGCCAAACTTAAGTGGCAGTGGGCAGGGCACATTGCTCGCAGAACAGATGGCCGATGGGGCCGAAAGGTTCTGGAGTGGCGACCGCGTACCGGAAGGCGTAGCGTTGGAAGGCCTCCCACAAGGTGGACCGACGACCTTGTGAAGGCTGCAGGAACTCGTTGGATGCGAGAAGCACCAAACCGGTCGAAATGGAGGTGCTTGGGGGAGGCCTATGTCCAGCAGTCGACGTCTTTCGGCTGAAATGATGATGATGATCCAAGAACAGCGGATCAAACTCCCAAACTAAATTTAAATTGGCAGTTCCAAAACCGAAAGTCATTCAAACTCAAATTACATTCAGATCATTGTTATGAAATATTGAATTGGAATGAAACGATGGGAATTCAAATAAGTCCGCAGCTTGTGTCTACCTTCTGAGCAGGAATGTACTAACAATGCGTGCCTGCCCCCCAGCCCCCGTGCCCCCCTGGCCTGCGAGATGCGAACCCCGCGATATTTCGCTATGAATATTAAGAAATGATCATGAATTCCATAGCAACTTCTCTCAACGCTGCCGAATACTTAACACGTTTTGTCTTCTTTATTTCTTAGGCAGACTTTACCTATCTAACTATAAAATGTTATTACATTGCAATCAACCCACGCATAAGTAAGAAAAGTTGCACCCTGCATACATTTTTTTACCTCCACGGGTAAATGAATTGTACTTATATTATATTGTATTATTTTACAAACTTTATGAATTGTTTTTACGTTACACTCGCGAAGTCTACTCGAGCGTTATTAACTCGTCCGAAATTCAATTACCTATATAAACATAGAACAACCTCTACCTTTTGAAACGAAGTTTGTAACTAAAAAGTTTCGATGAAAATTTAATACTACCGAGTATTTTCATCGAAACTTTTTAGTGAATAGGCTGTTGGTGTACCATTCAAATAATAATTAAAAATGTATATATATAATTGCATAGCACACGTGTGAGCACTATGTACCTAAACTATAAAGCTACCATTTACCAGGGTACGTCTTTCATTGATTTGAATGTAGGTACCCTGGCGGCTGAAAATACGTTATGCTCACTCAAATGTCTCGCTGGTGGTGACGTGTGTGTTGGATCATTAAGTTCCCTTCGAAATGGTTGAGCTGAATGGTTCGGATCCATACGTCATGTTCGTGAACGAGCTCTCGACTCATCTCTTAGCCGCCACGGCTTATTTTAATCTTTGAATTGTTTTTATCTTTTTTAGTACGGACGCTTTTAACGTGCGCGTCTTTCTACATCGTTCTCACATGTATAATTTCAACATGAATGATGTAACCAATATTTTGTAACAATTTTATGATTTAAAAGAATACCCGTGAACTTTCTTGACCTTCTTCTCCATAGTTACCTAGTACGCTTTGGAATGGGCTTCATCTTTCTGACTGATCGACCAATTGATAATTAAAAAGTGCCTGTAATTGGTTTATCTATATTATAAAACAAAGTCGGGTTAGTTACACCATTACTCAAGAACGGTTGGACCGATTTTTATGATCTCTTCTTTGTTGGATTTGTCTCCGCCCCGAATAGCAGAATTACTATTAAAACATGGGAAAAATTCACGAAAAAAAAAGATAATTCATTTTCTCATACATTTTGTATGGAACGGATTTTTTGATGATATCTTGAGAACGGATTGTCTGATATCAATAGATGGCGATACGAAGTTCGCCGGATCAGCTAGTTTGAAAAAATTCTTTGAGTTTGAATTTTTGGGTTAAGCCGCACACGGTCATACCACAATCAACGGCTCTGAAGATGACTTTATTTTTGGCCCTTTTTTTAAATCTGTAAGGACTCCTGACTGTGAGGTTCGTATGTGAAACTTTTCAAATATATTTTCGGTGTTCTCTCATCATGCCGCAACTAGTCAGCTATCAACTTTTCGCCTTGCATATGTTTCCTCAAAAACCCTCTGGGCGGCCCCCTACCGGTTCCCAAGCGATATTATACACGTATGACGTAGCTAGGCTACCTTCCACTTGACAGCTAGTTGCTGTCAACCGGCTACACTATTATTCAATGTAATTTTACTTTGGCACATGGGTACAAATTAAAAAAAAATATATTATACACGTACCTGCAACCGCAAGATTATAAATATAAAAATAAATAATATTCAGAGCATTGCTTTAGATCATCATCATCTGCCTAACCTTTTCCCAACTATGTTGTATGTTGGGGTCAGCTTTCAGTCTAACTGGATGCAGCTCAATACCAGTATTTTACATGGAGCGACTGCTTATCTGACCTCCACAACCTAGTTACTGGGTAATACGATACCCCTTGGTAAGACTGGTTCTCAGACTTTAGAGCATTGCTTTAACTTAACAAAATAATAACAATAACTAACAGTCCGCCTTTTCTGACAAATAATGTAACCACATTAGTAACGTGGAAAAAAAGTACAATTCCTAATTCTAAATTAATATTATATTCGTTGTAGCGTCTACATATCTACAACAAATATCTCGAATACATAATGGTCCCCGGGGCGAAACCTCTTCATGTTTTCGCCTCAAAATATTAAATTAGATTGTAGCCTTTACATGTTGACAATACAATACTGACGCCTCTTTATGTCTTTCAGCATTGTCAAGTCATTCCACTGAAACCGCTTCATATTTTCAGTGATTACACGAAATGCACCATTTACTTCATTAACTCGCTTAAATCAACTTGCTAAGCAAAGCAATATTGATTTAGTAAAGCTTGCTTTGTACCTATCATAATAAATTCAGCCACACTGAAAAAAATGCACTCCAATCAAGTGACGTTTTAGCTTGATTGACGATATCTTTCAGTGAATAGTGCAGCATCTTCTTACAAAGCTTTAAACATTGCATGAGCGCTGTTTAATTTTGACAGCTACTAACAAATTGTTAAGCGACCTCTAACGCTGAATAGCGTATAAAAATAAGAATTTCGCTAGTCAGTTGCTAAGCAATTGATTAAAAATTAAGAGACGTTTATAAAAAGGCTGTTAGTGTATGTACTTAGATACACTGTTTTGTCAAAGTTGGAAAAGTCAATGAAAATGAAATACTTTTCAGTAAGTAACGAATTTTAATTGTATTTTAAAATGAATAAAACAAACTCTCGGCACTTGAATATGTACAGAAATACACCTGTGTTACATGATAATAAATTATAATGTACCTACTCAAAAATCTGGAAAAGGTAGAAAGATGAGAAAGGTGAAACTGCTGTTAAGTTTATTTTTAGAACAGAATAAATTAGTTATAATGTTTTAGAAATATCGTTATATTAAATTGTGCTCTAAATAATTAGATTATATTAATTGACAGAGTAATTAATAATTAACGTTATCGCTTTGTTACGGTACATTCTGATAACGTGGTCGTTTTTAGAGTTTCGTACCTCAAAATGAAAAACGGAACCCTTATAGGATCGCTTTGTTGTCTGTCCTTCCATCTTTTTCTCAGGAACACGTGAAGGTATAAAGTTGAAATTAATATCAAATACGTAGGTCCCTTGGAGTTGGAGCTCTACAAAATCAAGCTTCTAAGTCAACGCATTTAAAATATGGTTATTTATGCGACATATTTTTATATACTCGCAAATAAATCAAAACCACGTACTTTACGTTGACCTAGAACTAAAAAAAATTGCAAGAAGCAAGGTCTCATAGCACAAGTAAAGGAAAAAGTCCGAATATAGTTAATTAGTTGTTTAATCACATAAAAAAATCTTATATTTGCAGTTGGACTGCGACGTACGAGGTATATCGATGTATATGGGAACATACATCGACCAATTATGGAACCCTTCATTGTCCGTGGTCCGATCCGACACGCACGCTGCCGGTTTTTTTTTTTGTTAGCTTACATTGTATCCTGTTTTTTTCTTTTTTGTCATTGCATTACTGCTCGACAAAGGCCTACCCTTTTTCCTTCTAAACCTCTCTATTTTGAGCGAGCTCTGGCCATATTGGGAAGTTTGTTGCGCCACTTCTTCTTCCCAGCGAAAGCACTAAGAAATGGTGAAGGGCGGGCGTTTTGGAGGACAGTCTTATGTAATTTTGACGTTCGAAAAGTGCTGATTCTCAGCCTAATTTGAATACCTAAATGACTTTTGATTTGATTGATTGTTGACCCTGCTAACATGATCAGTTAATATGGTTATTAGTTTGATTAGTAAATTTTAGTAATTCCAGTTATTAGTTCGGGTAGTAAATTGTAGTTTGGTTAGAAAATTGTGGTTTTGTTAGTAAATTGTAGTTAGGTTAGTAAATTGTACTTAGTTAGGTTAGTAAATTGTAGTTTGATTAGTAAATTGTAGTTTGGTTAGTAAATTGTAGTTTGGTTAGTAAATTGTAGTTTGGTTAGTAAATTGTAGTTTGGTTAGTAAATTGTAGTTTGGTTAGTAAATTGTAGTTGGGTTAGTAAATTGTAGTTGGGTTAGTAAATTGTAGTTTGGTTAGTAAATTGAAGTTGGGTTAGTAAATTGTGGTTTGGTTAGTAAATTGTAGTTGGGTTAGTAAATTGTAGTTGGGTTAGTAAATTGTAGTTTGGTTAGTAAATTGTAGTTGGGTTAGTAAATTGTAGTTTGGTTAGTAAATTGTAGTTATGTTAGTCAATTTAAAAGTACGCACACTGGATACAGTGTGGCAGGGACATCGACACGCAATACTGTAAAAAAACTGTAATCATGAATTCAATCCAAGATTCTAGACCTGGACCTAGAATAGAAATTATTCGTTGGTTACTGAAAGACATACGAAAAATTTCAACGCCATCCATGATAACAGTTTGTGCGTCGATATCTTTGCTATCCTGTAGGTATGTATGAATACTCTCAAAAGTAAGAATGCAGCTTCCTTATGTTATCTTTACATAGTATAAAACAAAGTCGCCGAAATGTCTTTACGCGCATAACTTCCGAATGACTGGATAATTCTCCATCAAATTGGATAATTCTTTTTGTGTTGTATTTGGTATTGCCAGGACAAGGTTTGTGTGAAAGAAAGTTTCGGAAATTAAAAAAAAAAATTGCAAACGTGCAAATCTGGGGCGGGCCGCTAGTAAATGATAATATCTTTATTTTGGACTTTTGATCTTTTCAGCAAGAGCGAAGGTTGTTTATGCAGTTATTATATTTTCGGTGAATCTAAGCTGCCGACATTTTGAATAGGTGTAGTAATATTATACTTATTTTATACAATTTTCACAGTAGACTGACGCAGTTTAACCGACCTCAACAAATAATTAAATATATTTGCCACAAACTTACCCATTAAATAGTTGAGTTAACAATTGTTCTTAATAAATTCGAATGTCTGAATTGACAACATTTCATATTTTTAACCTGCATGTATTATTACGTTATATAAAAGTAAATTCAAATCTAGGGCACCCATATTTTTTCGTTTTTCGAAATTATGTACTTTTCATTCATAATTTTAACTTTGAAATTCGGTGTATTCTAAAAAGACGTAAGTGCCAGATGACGTCAGGCTTACTGTAGAATAGCGATATTACCTTTGCTTTATTGTGACCCGTCAAAAAAACTGTTAGATGTCACTTGTCTCAGTCGTTGTTTTGGTTCCTTCATTGGCGTATATTTTTCATTGGGATACATTTTATTGGCGAAATATCAATCAAAAATTGATAATATTAACAGTAAGCAGCGTGTCGAGTTGATAGGAAAAAAAATTGTTGAATTCAATTCAGTTTTTAGTTGTTTTCTAGTTACACTTCTTAGGTGACATTGACATGTCTTGTTTGATGTAATGTTTTCAATCAAAGACATTGGAATGCGCAAAGGTAACTACCTCATTCCGCCTTTTATGTGACGTCATCACATGTTTTTTGATTTTTATTTTTTTTTCTCAGAAATTTAGTAATAAAAAAATAAAATAAAAATATATTTGAACTCAGGATACGAAAATAAAGAAATTGTATTTTTGTTTTAAGATCGTGTCAGGTTTGAAATGTTGTCAATTTCCTGACGTAATTCGCAACAGCCTGTCGGTCGGGTCAGCTGATATGTCATAAAGTCATATCTAATATGTCAAAATCTTCTCGCCCAGAGTGGTAATTGACAACATTTCATATTTTTAACCTGCATGTATTATTACGTTATATAAAAGTAAATTCAAATCTAGGGCACCCATATTTTTTCGTTTTTCGAAATTATGTACTTTTCATTCATAATTTTAACTTTGAAATTCGGTGTATTCCAAAAAGACGTAAGTGCCAGATGACGGTAGAATGGCGATATTACCTTTGCTTTATTGTGACCCGTCAAAAAAACTGTTAGATGTCACTTGTCTCAGTCGTTGTTTTGGTTCCGTCATTGGCGTATATTTTTCATTGGGATCCATTTTATTGGCGAAATATCAATCAAAAATTGATAATATTAACAGTAAGCAGCGTGTCGAGTTGATAGGAAAAAATATTGTTGAATTCAATTCAGTTTTTTAGTTGTTTTCTAGTTACACTTCTTAGGTGACATTGACATGTCTTGTTTGATATAATGTTTTCAATCAAAGACATTGGAATGCGCAAAGGTAACTACCTCATTCCGCCGTTTATGTGACGTCATCACATGTTTTTTGATTTTTATTTTTTTTCTCAGAAATTTAGAAATAAAAAAATAAAATAAAAATATATTTGAACTCAGGATACGAAAATAAAGAAATAGTATTTTTGTTTTAAGGTCGTGTCAGGTTTGAAATGTTGTCAATTGAACAAGATATTAGATCTCTTAATCGCCATGATAGCCCAGTTATTGAAGAATTGGGCTATCGAATGCAAAAATTCTATAACATAACATTATTTTCAATGGTTTCCTGATTCACTCACAAAAATTTTCACTATATATAGCTATATGATAGAAAATCAAAGTAACATTTAAGTGGAGGTGTTAGAAATATTTTGGTCTCAAATGGCCAGTTTCTAATTTTTGGTTGAATTAATAGTAAAAGCTCCTTCTCTCTTCTTGAAGGTGATAAATGAGCTGAGTAGCCAATTTAATTCTACGTAAAAAGAGTATTATTGAAAAGGTTGCTTAAAAACAGAAAGACATAGCTTCAATTAAAACTTACAATTCCAACGCCTTTTTTTTGTAAAAAAATAACAAGAAGTAAGTTAAATTATACGAATAGTATACTTATATGGTGGGGTTTGAGTTAACCGGTCCTGTGGGGTGAGAGGTAAACATAAATAACGGTAATAACGGCCTTAGGGAACAAGCACGTAACATCCTCCAATCTTCAACATACACGGATAGTTGCATGAATTAAAAAAAAATACATGACCTACTGTTAACAAGTACTAGTTATTTTCCACCTGCTAGTTCCACTCTAATACGGTGGAGTTTTCTTTTCATTGGAAATGTAACGTCTTCTCTCCATGGATATATAAATGACTAGTATTACAATATCAAAGATAAAAAAAAAACTACAATACTGCAGAAGCATATTTATCTGAAGCAAGTAGATATCCAAGTATCTATCCATCAGAACAAAAGACATCTAATTTCCATTATGTACAGTAATAAAAAGGTGTTTGTAAAAACTGTTCCTAGTTTGCGATACTTTCCCTTGTTGGCTCCGATAAACAGATTTCCGTCGACATGATGAATGGATATTGTTTCGGGATGAGAGATAACGGCCGGATGGGTACGTTTCGCCCAAAAGAGATCGCGACCGGAATGTTGATTTTCCAGTACCCTCCTACTTGGAATTTTCATGGGATAACTTTATGTACATCAATCTTAAAACCTGTTTAAGGTACACCAATGTAATTCAAACTTTATTCAGAGTGAAAACTTAAAAACGGCGAAAGCCCTTAATTTATTTTTATATTTTGTAAGCTTCATAGTATTCCAAGATGTTAGTTTAAAGTTAGTCTGTTGTTTTATTTTAGCTTGATTTCATACTATAAATAGAGCCGTATCATTTTACCATCCTACGCAAGTTATTGGAGTAATTCAATCCGCTGGATCGCGTAGGCGTTGGGTGGTCATTCTAGCTATGCACTATAATCTATTTTTAGAAGGATCTTTAAATAACGATGGCCGGTGCATAGTGTTAATGGATTGCTTTTGAAAATATCTAGTCACACCTACCTACTACACTTTTAAATTGATTTCAGATATTTTTACTTAATTTAAGTGGCATTAAGTATGTACCTATGTGTGTTTATCAAAGTCAAGAAAAACTTTTTGTAGATTACATTATACTTACTTATCCATAAGAATCTTAATTATCCATTATACTTACTTATTAATACTTACTACCTTGCCTCGAAAGGCATGTTAAAGCTGTTATTCGTAGATCTTTGAGAGTCGTTACGGGTAGTCATAGTCAGAAGTCGCAACAGTTGCTCCATGTAAATTACTGGTATTCAGCTGCATTGGGTTAGACTAGAAGCCGAACCCAACATATTTGGGAAAAGGCTTGGCAGATTGATTGAGATTACATAATTACTTAATACATATTTCCAAATACATAATATAATCTATTCGTTTAATTTTGACTGTAACCACACAGTTTCAGAATGTCAGACTGGTAGGATCAAATTCAATCAATTGGTAGTTTTCTATTTTCAAAACCGCCCTTTTATTACAAACGAATAATTGAAAACTGCCTGAAATTCATGAAGATTGAAGCACAGAAGAGAACCGTTTCTGTTCCACCGGATCAATTTAACGCATTACTAAGTTTAGGAATTTGCTCTATTTTTGTCCGACTCGGGCGCTGTAAAACGGGTAATTGGTTTTGGTATTCCATGGCCGATCCTATTTAGACGTATTGGATGTTTTCAGATCAGTCTTATGGATAACAGAATAGCGTAATAGATTTAAAATATAAAGCTTTCAAAATGTTAAAGGATTATCGAAATGAGGCATTTCACTTTTTAATAGATTATAAAAATCTGGGGAAAAGTGAGACGGCCCACGAAAATTGGCAACGGGCCGCAGCGCAAAGCATTTTCAGACAAAAAAATGCGTTGCGGCCCGTCTGTAGTGTGCGTTGGTTCACAGAAAATGTACGAACACTGCGCTAGCCTTTAGAATCTAGTGAGTGTTCATGCTTGAATCTTAAAATCCAGTTCTCAATAGTTCCTTTATTCAGCAAGACGGTACTTCAAATATTACGCTGGACACAGTTATGTAACTTCGCGTAAAGTTTAACAATTTATTTACTTCTGGCATTATTAGTGTTATGAGTTACGATTACGAATTTAGTAGGCCATACAAAGTGAAAGTTTCTAATGCTAATGTTTACTTAAATCCAATTTGTGATGGACTCTTCGTTTGTCCCTACATGTGTAAAGTGCCATTTCTTTGTGGTCTTCTCCAGTTGTTTGTTTACCTTTGTCCTGGGCTGTGAGCAGTGAGGAGGAGAGGGTCTGTCGTAGTTTGCCGAAGGTTCCCGGTGATTCTATGTGTCCGGGCACTGTGTTCGACGAGTCGTCTGTCGCCACCATCTGAGGACAACAAAGTATACTCATTTATACATTCTGGACACTTGGGAATATGGAATCGTGCATAAATCTTATGAAAATAAAATCAATCTATAATATAAGAATAAAAATGTCGTGAATTAATGAACTCGATAAAAACACTTGGTGTTGAAAAAGAACTCATGTCGTGGATCGTGGAAAGTGACGCCGCGCGGCGATAAAACTCTTCATACAAAAATAACGGCTCAGTAATACTGTCGTAAATTTTATGGAGAGCAACAGATGGAGAATGAAATACATCAGTGAGGGGAAAATCAATATTGTCGTCTCCCGAACTAGACTGCGGAGCATTTTATTGCTTCGCTAGCAAGTCATCTCAAACTTTATCTTCAATAACTAACTACAAGTTACGACCGAAATAGATCTGAATGAACGAGGTCACTTACTACGAACTGTGGTAGCACACGATGCTAAGATACCTCACATAAAATAACTTGATAAAGCACCCGAGCTAAGTTAATAGGCTTCCGGCTAATTGGAAATTACTCGTAAAATATACTGAAGACTATAAATAGGGATATATTCTTAATGCTTTAGAAATTGTTTTCAAAGCGGAGTAGAAGTGAGGCAGGTAGAAGGAACTGAGTAAAGCGTCAACAAAGCGAGCTCCTGGCGGACGCAGTAAAGTGGGCGCACGGACACGAGGCACAGGAACTGACGGAGGAAGGAGACCTACCGCTACAGGGAACTGCTACGAGATTTACCTCCCAGGATAATATTTAGATCGTAATATTTAATGTTAGTATATAGTAAATGAACGACATACATAAAGTAACATCCTAACCTAACCATCTTTAAGAAGATATCCTATCGTATATCGGTACGCATGGAATACCCGTAGCAATAAAAAATCAATAACAAAATGTAAAGGTTTATGACCGCAAAGGTACTGGCACCATAGATAACCTCCGGGAGCATTTCAGTTTATCAATATTGTTATGTACAGTAGATATTTGATAATAAAAATCGAATAAAAAATAAAATACTTAGTCTGAAACGAGTTATTCGTTCTACGCAATTCTGAGAGTGAAATAAAACAGAATGTTCAACATCTGCTTCAACCCCGCATAGTCGTAAAATTTCACCCACAAAAGGGTTAGGTTACAGTTAAGGCACTCGGTCCATTTTCTGTAGAATCCAAATGGAATTTGGTAGTAATACAGTGGAACCTGGCACTGGCATCAATAGAGTTCACTTGGACTGACTTAATCAAACTGCAGTTTCCTCTCCGAAAAGTGCAATTAAGTCTCTGACACAATCGAACAGTTCAATCTATTGTCGGCTGAAGCATCTACTATGGGTATATAGTGACTTTACTAGCACGCAGAGAAATATAGAAACTTTTAATATCGACTTAATTTTTTTTTGGAATTTGGTTCTCATATCAGATACTGTTGGTTACGGACACAAAAAGGCAATGATAATACTGATCTTCCCACAAATATCGCTTAAATCTTGTTATCAAAGGAAACACATACGCAGTCAAAGACAACAGACAGTTGTTATACAATATTCATGAATATTAGAGCAGTTGTGAGGCATCTGGCGCAGCGCATTCCTCTGGGAGTGTGTTGGCCGCAACTGACTTCACAGCTTCCATTCTCGCCTCGCGTTATTGGATTCACCAGCCGAGCCTGCTTCGTGACCGAACACTTTACACTTTAATACATTATAAATGAACCCGCTGCCACCAATTACACACGTTTTTGTCAAGAGCTTCCAATGATAGCCACTTGACTGCTGATTGTTAATTTACGCCTTTGTGTAAAGCGAAATCCTTTGTTGTAATTTGAGATGGTTGAAATGCCAACGTAATTTGTGTTTTACGATGTTTCCCGTCTATTAAGAAACAGTGAGCACACGTAATATTCATATAAAAGCAATACAACTATTTATTAAAGAATAGATTTGATCAAATCACATGGGATCAAATATTATGCTCGGTAATCGACTGCTCCACGGGTAAACAATGTTTCGTAGTTGTTTACCTATGTTGGCCCTGCGGGGTGTAGGTACTACATCAAATGGAAAATTTAGCTCGCATTTTATTTCTTTTAAAATTAAAAGTTATTTAAGTACGTAAAAGGGAAAAATATACCTACTTGTAAATTAGTTTAATAGTAGATAAGTACCAAAATAAGTGGCATAAACAAAGCCAAATAATATAAAAACTCAATAACTTTTCAAATATTTACATACATTTTTTTACTATTCTGTTTATTTGTAAGGTTGAAGCGAAGGGTAGATTGTACCTTACTTTTAAGTTGGGATCCGTAGATCCCACAGGGCTTTGGAAACCGTTTTTCACGTTCAATGTATTCATATATTTGTGGACCTATTGGTCCACTGATAATATGGTATTTATTACCAAAATTAGGCTATCTTTATATTAGTTTTAGTCATAGATATCCGTGGTTTTAGTCTTAGATGATTCAATACTCAAAATCAAGAAGTTAAAAAGTAGATAGGTACCATGTTCCTCATGTAATTCTAGGAAAGGTAATTGTTCCTACCTTTCTACCAAGCGTGGTGATTATGGCGATTTTATTTGCAGGTAGTGGTAGTTATTAAAGAGTATTATTATTTTTATGTAAGTGTTTTTGAAGCTTTTACGAAACGAAAACGTGAAACCAAATTTAAACTTCAATTTAACTCAAAGGACCACTCTTATTCGGAGAATTTGTTTATATTTGAAAGACTCATAATAGTAAAATTGAGTCGTAAAAGGGGTTGCGAAAATACACTTTGTGTAGCATTCAGTTTTATTATCTGCGTTTTACTTTCAGCTCAGCGAAGCAGCAAGATAATATAGCGCGTTCGCAACAGCGCAACTAGTATCAGGTTGAGCACACGAACGTTCGCTTCGATTAGCGTTACCGGCGGAGATTTTTGAGATAAAATGGGTCATGAACAGAGCGTTCATGACCTACTGGAGAGGTGCGCGGCGCGGCGCGGAGGGCAGGGGCGGCCACGCGGCCCTGGTTGACCCACTTGTTGCCTCAACCCGCTATTTACATTACAACTCTAATTGCTGTCGGCAAACGGCAGGTGTAAGCCTTTATCATCACCTTGGGAGCAACCTTTTCTAATTCGTTGTTCGACTTGTGCAAATGTAATCCATTACTCTACGAAATTAATATTATTTCATTTTCATTCTTTGTCTGAAACAAAGGGAGATTTCTTTCATTCGGGTGCGGACGAAAGGGTCCGTTCACGTTTTGTTTAGCGCTGTTAATTAAGCGTTGAATGCGCGCAGAATTCTTAACCTTTGATATATTTATTTGGTATCGACATATGAGCACAATGGTGGCAGCAACAATGGCCGCGTCGAAGTCTAACTTGCGCGGCGAGCGGAGCGGTGCGCGCAAAGCGGAGCAAGCGGAGCGGAGACTGCGCAGCGCTACACCCACGGACAGCACAAAGGAATGTAATTACGCGTCACTGGCACACAATGCGATTGTTCTTATTTTTGGACCGAAATACATATTTGTTGCTTTAATGTTGAAATATCTCACATATACAAAGTGCACGGTAATGCGAAACCTGTGCAGCTGTAGGATGAAACGTATAAAACCGAATAAGCTTATTTCAGCGTAGTGTTGACAAATACGCTTAAAGTTTCTATTGTAGATACTTAAGTATGTATTGTAGATACTTAAGTATGTTATGTGTTCAAGTTGAGAACTGCATGAAATGGAACAGGACAAAGATGTTTAGGTCAAATAAAAGAATGCTTAAACCGGGCCAGCTGTGGTTGAGCTTTATTTAACTTTTGCAAGTTTTACGTGTTTGTAGGTAAAATAGTATTGGGTACAGAATGTTAGGTTTGAAAAGAATTTAAACAATGATTTAGAAATACTTATTTTGGAATTATTTAAAAACATATTTGAGTGGGGTTATAAAGATAGCAAACAATTTTCGTCTAATAGTTATTTGGCCTTAAATTCCTACCCTAATATCGTTATGCCAAGAATTTTCATCACAAAACCTATAGCAAACTACAACTATAAAATACATTTTAACATTTTATCTTCCTCACTGGTCGATTTTGAAGTGCCGTTTTTGACCGATGCGTTGAATGCTTGGAAAATGGCTTGTCCCAATACGGTTTTGCCTGATAACCCGTCTTCCCAGAGACAGTGGGACGTGCCGCTCTGCAGTATTATACGGAATACCCTTGTAAACACGTCACGTAATACTGTTGAGCGTGCCCGTCTGCTGGCTGTGGGAGAATGGGAGTCAGGTTTGTGGCTTCAGGCGCTCCCGTCATCCACCATAGGCACAATGATGGATGACTCATCGTTTCGGCTCGCTACGTGTCTCCGCTTGGGCGCACCTTGTGTTGCTCCGCATCGATGTCACTGCGGTGAAGCTGTCGACAGTCTCGGACACCATGGCCTGTCCTGCTGCAGAAGCGCAGGTCGCATAGCACGGCACGCCAGCATCAACGATATTATTCGTCGAGCCCTTGTCACCGCCGGCGTACCAGCGGTGCTAGAACCAAACGGCTTGGTACGTGATGATGGGAAGAGACCAGACGGCATGACGTTGTTGCCTTGGAAGGTGGGTAGGCCTCTGGTGTGGGACGCAACATGTGTCGATACCCTTGCGCCATCTCATGTTCCTAGCACTGCGGGCTGTGCTGGCGCCGCTGCTGCAGCTGCTGAGACCCTCAAACGGCGCAAATACTGTAACCTTGTGGGCAACTACAGCTTTGAGCCGTTTGGGGTCGAAACGCTCGGGTCATGGGGCCCGAGCGCGCGTCTCCTTTTTAAGGAAATTTCTCGCCGGCTGGTCGATACTTCACGTGACCAGAGGGCTGGGTCGTTCTTTGGCCAAAGAATTAGCATTGCCATTCAACGTGGCAATGCTGCCAGTCTTCTGGGCACGTTTCCGGATGACAGCGATGCGGATGAATACTTCGACGCCTAAGTTTTTTATTTTTATATATTTGTATTGTAAGTTAGTTAGTAATTTATTATAGTATCTAGTGTATATAGTTAGTTTTTAATTTAAATAAAAGATATTTAACTATAAAATATTGTCCCGGGGTTGAACGGACGGACGAGGGCGAAATTAGGTTCTTTCAGTGGTTGCTGGGCACCACTACAAAGTAATAATATTAAAAAGTCAAGCCGCGGTCAAAGGCCGCCGACATTGCTTCGCAATATCCATCGCAGTCTTTAATTTTGCTTTATATGTATAAGGGCACATTCCAAAGATAATAAAATAAAAAGAATAGAAAACTCTTGCTTTGTATCCAGGTTTAGACGCAAGTATCAGATAGTATACAGGGTGGCAAGGACATCGAAGCGCAAGCTGTAACCATGAATTTAGCAAATTATTCTCGACCCCCTAGCGTAGAAAATGTTCGGCGGTTATAAAAAAAAAACTGCTGTTTCGTTTCATAGAGCAAGGCCCTTCGCGGTCAAAATGAACGGAACAGCTCATTTTTTTTAAATATCGACGAAAAATTTTAACCCCTGTGTTGTTGTGTTGTACTGAATCTATCCAACCTGTAAGTACACACATCAAAAGTGTCTAGGGATCAAGCATTTTTATGCGGATTTCTTGAGATTGAGATGTGGCTTTGTAATAAATTTATGATTTTATAAATTTATATGGATCCTTTTTGGTGCATTTCATAATTTGAATCAGGAACTGTGAATCAAATTCGAGTAAAAGATGAAAATCAGCTGTCAATATTTTCCCTATAAAAACATACAACGCATTGAAGACATTATTAGTGCTACTGTTTCCCTACTACTGATTAAAACCAACGTTATTATGGAGCGGCGACGTCATTTAAGCAGGGAAGAAATGCTCAGAGCCGTGGGAATGATAGAAGCTGGTTCCCGGCAACGTACTGTGGCTTTAGCTCTGAATACAAGTCAGAGTGTTATCAGTCGACTTTGGACACGTTACCGAAGCACTGGTACCGTGGCTGAGCGCCATGGAGGACGGTATCGCTGCACCACACGGAGACAAGACCGATATATTCAAATCTTAACTCGAAGAGCTCCAACAATAACCGCCATGATGTTAGCCGTGAGGCTTCATCACTCTTCAGGGAACTTAATTAGCGACCAAACAGTCAGAAACCGCTTGCATGAAGTGAACCTTCATTCCCGAAGACCGCTACGGGTACCACCTATAGCAATGCACAATCGTAGGATTCGATATCAATGGGCTCTTGAACACAGAAATTGGGCAGAAGAACAATGGCGTTTCGTGTGCTTTTCTGATGAGTCTCGTTTTGGTATGAGACCGGATACAAGACGTATACGACACTGGAGAACCCCTGGACGCCAACAGCGATTAAAATCCTGCCAGGAAGTCCATCCTTATAGTGGTGGAATCATCATGGTATGGGCGGGTATTTGGATCGGCGGAAGAACTGAGTTGATTTGGATCAGAGGCAACCTCAACGCTCAAATTTATGCTGAGACGATTGTATCAGACGTCATCGTTCCTCTACAAGTGCAAATCGTTCCCTTATTTCAGTTAATGCATGATAATGCACGACCGCACACCGCAAGAGTTGTAAGACAGACTCTCGCCGCAGCTAACATCAATGTCCTGCCCTGGCCTGCTCAGTCGCCAGACTTGAACCCGATTGAGCATGCATGGGATATGCTACAGAGAAGAGATCTGCCGAATATGGAGGGTATCCAGTCACAAGAAGACCTTTTTTTGTTGTTGCAACGAACATGGGCGGCCATTCCACAGCGTGATTTGGATGAACTCATTTTGAGTATGCCAAACCGATGTTCTTGTGTTGTTAGTGTTCGCGGTAGAAACACGGATTATTAATTGTTTAAGTTACCCAATAAAATTTTAAAGAAAACTGTTATTTCAGTCTTTTTTTCGAACTTTTGTGTTAGTGGTTCAAATGTCAAAAATCCCTTTATTAGGAAAATGGCAAATTTCTTTATTAATGCAAAGGTGACTTGGTTTATCGTTACTGTGACAAACGAAAACACTTTATTTGATGAATCCTTAAAGAAAATTTTAATTAATATCAATCAGGAGAAAAGTTATTGCAAAAATATATGTTGATCCCTAGACACTTTTAATGTGTGTATATGTAAAATAATATAGAGAACAATTTTACAACAGCTTTTTATGGGTGGCGGAGAAACTAACAAATCAGCGAAATCTTGTTGAATTCTTTGATACGTTCTCATAATGGGCTTGGTTTTGTTTTCATATTATTTTTCCCTTCCCTTCTATCCCTTAACCTTTTAAGCGCTCGGCTAAATATCAATTGCCGTGCCCCTAGCGCGCGGCTACAAATCGATAAAATACTCAAAAATAAGGAAATACAATAAATAAGGAGGAGCAATCGTTGTATCGATTAAAAAATAGTCAAAAAGTTTTTATCTCTATTTAATAATGGTTTAAGTTGTACCACGCAGTTAATAGAACGAAAGTAGAACGAAAAAATCGTGCATGTTCTCTGTCGCAGAAATACGACACGAGCGGTAGAGGCACGGAAAAATGTGTCGCATAAATGCGACACAAGCGGTCAAAAGGTTAAATAGGTCGCTAGCTTATCTTATGTTAGTCATACACGATCAGCTGTCCATCTTGACCGATCGCTGCGACGGTCGTAGGCAATCGATCTTGAGGCCGTAACAGCCACACAGGTACAGATTTCGTTCAGATAAGAAGGTAAAACTAACAATGTATATTTTTAACAGCTTTTCGGACAAAAAAGCAACCCCCAAATGTTAGCTAAACACACAAACAAACAACAGTTAAACAATGTACAGAAAGTAGTAACGTAATTTAGTAGATTTCCCGCGCTCTCGCCGCCATGTTGCCCGCGAGACTTATGTGGATCCCGTTCAGAAATCACATTAAGGTAGTTTGAGCGCGGCCGGTCGGAACTACACGCGAATAAATCTAAATCACCGACGGCTGAATCTCGCCTAAATCCACTTTAATGCTCTTCACACCCGGGCGCACACATTACGCTCATGTAACCACGAGCCACGAGCCACCAAACCACGAAACTACAGTATCATGCAGCCACTGAATTCTACATTTGTTTGTGTTAAAGCCAACATCGCCTTGTGTTGTCTTTTTCAGGCGGATGTATTTGCATTCTGCTAGAGAAACAGCTTTACATGAGTATGCAAACACATCTCTTATATCTTGACACAAGCCAGAGCAATGTGTCGGAATAGATAACTGTAATGCGTGAAGTAAAATATGCAAGAATATCGTGTATTTTTTTATTAAAATGATGACGTAACACCAAACCAAAATGAACCAACTCTCGAAAATCACTTTAGTCGATTATGATTCGAACAATGTAGCAGAAAAGCATATAATATGTAAGTATAACTTGTTTGTATAATACTGAACATTTTCGTATAAAATAAATATTATTTTAGCTTTTAGAGCGTTCTATTTTACTCAGTGAACCGAAAATAGTAAATTACACCTTTGATAACATTATTTTCAGAATATCCCTAACAAAGGAGACTGTTAAAATTTGTATGGGGAGTGGTCTATGATCCAATAGCGATACTGTAGAGGTATTTCTGTGGGGATACCTCAACTATACCCTTGTGCAAAGGGGCATCAAAATCTAACCCGGCAGTTTCGAGAAAAACTATACTTTAAAATTCACATTTCTTGCTACATTTTTATATTTTGAAAACGTTTTAACGGGTATTCCTGACTTTATACTACTTAATTAATGTGGTTTTCTGCTAAACAAAGACACTTACCACCTCGACAGTGCTGAATTTCAGTTTTTTTTTCGTTTTTAACCGACTTCAAAAGAGGAAGGAGGTTCTCAGTTCGTCGGAATCTTTTTTAATATTTATATTCACCGATTTCTCGAAGACGGCTGGACTGATTTAGAAAATTCCTTTTTTGTTTGAAAGGGTATACTTTACCAAGTGTTCTCATTGTCACCAAGTCAGGTTTGAACGGGTATTTCTGACTTAATAAAGTCACATTAATAAATGTGTTTCTCTACTAGGCAAAGTCACTTGTCCCCTCAACTTTTTTTTTGTACTTATCGATTTTTATTCATTTTTTAAATATTTATGTAGGAAGGATACCTACGTCTTAAAACAAAAAATTACTCCAAAATACGAAAAATAAGAAGGAACTCTATTTGTAGCAGCAGAAAAAAAACTTTTTATACATCATTACATAGTAAAAAACAAAGTCGCTTCCCGCTGTCTGTCCCTATGTATACTTAGATCTTTAAAACTTCGCAACGGATTTGAAGTCGGTTAAAATCGAAAAAAATACTAAAATCTAGGAAAGAAACACATTAATTAAGTATTATAAAGTCCGAAATACCCTTTAAAACGTTTTTAAAATAAAAATGTTATCATGAAATTATGTATTCTAAAATATAATATTTTACAAAACTGCCGGGTTAGATTTTGATGCCACTTTGCACAAGGGTATAGTTAAAATATCCCCACAGAAATATCGTAACAGTATCGCTATTGGTTCATAGACCACTTTTTAATGTTATCATGAAATTATGTATTCTAAAATATAATATTTTACAAAACTGCCGGGTTAGATTTTGATGCCACTTTGCACAAGGGTATAGTTAAAATATCCCCACAGAAATATCGTAACAGTATCGCTATTGGTTCATAGACCACTTTTTAATGTTATCATGAAATTATGTATTCTAAAATATAATATTTTACAGAACTGCCGGGTTAGATTTTGATGCCACTTTGCACAAGGGTATAGTTGAGATATCCCCACAGAAATATCATAACAGTATCGCTATTGGTTCATAGACCACTTTTTAATGTTATCTTGAAATTATGTATTCTAAAATATTATATTTCTCAAAACTGCCGGGTCAGATATTGATGCCACTTTGCACAAGGGTATAGTTGAGATATCCCCACAGAAATATCGTAACAGTATCGCTATTGGTTCATAGACCACTTTTTAACAGTCTCCTTTTTCAACTAATATAACATTCCCAACGTTCCATAGATATTCGTACCTTAGGAACGAGCGATACTGAAACTAGTTAACTCCATTAGGTAAAGTTTCCAGGCAAGTTTTGCACTAAATATTAAGGCAATTTCACAGTGAGGAATATCGTCATCATAAGTGTTGAAGTAGCGGCGCGGCGCCGCTCAAAATTTAACACTAATATAGTTAGAGTTAGGTTCTGACGCTCTCATCGAGACAGCGCCAATTACTCGCTGAGGCGCACATTTTTAGAGCGATCGAACACTTAACAGCCATCATTACTCAAGAAAAGTTTACGCAAGTACGTTCCAAGGAGCGTTACAAATTCTGTGGCGTTTATTGCTGAAGAAGATTAATTGAGACTGGCGAACACGCCAACCGAAATGTTGAACACTCTTAAAGTTCAGTAGTTTTATAAGTTGTTGTTTTACATGCACGCTACGCTAGCTAAACTAAGCAGATGTTCATTTTTGGAAGTTGGCAGCACGCCACTAATGTGTTTAAAATTTAAACGTCATTATATACACGTTGTATCAAGACTGCAAACAATCGGCGGTGCCACTAACTTGTCGTAGCAGCTCGCTACGGGCTACGAGCTACGGCGTAGCACACGGGCGTCGCGTCGGGCGCTCGCTACAACTTTTAGTTGACGTGTACACAAACTACCTCAAGGTTATTTATTTTCTGGAACTAGAACAACGTAGTTTTATTATGTTTCACAGCTTCGTTAGAAACCTATTAAGCCATTATAGTGACATAAGTTAGGCTTGTAGATAAATAATAAGAACAAATGTCAAAACGAGAACTTCTTAAAAAATTAGGTTCTTTTTTGTCTGAATCGTACCGTATACGCGTCATTTATAATATGTAAAATGTACATTAAGTTTTTGCTACATCAAGCAAGAATCCACAAGTATTTCGCTATAAGCCTTTATGGCAGGGTCGGGCGGCGTATGACCTCAGTAAGCTTTTCATCTACGCGGGGCGGAAGCCCAAATCGCATAATTTGACCGGCTACGTGTTGCGGCTCGCAAACATTATCTCATGAACTGCGTCCTTAGGCTCGAATGCGAGCTGAATATATGTACCTACTGAGTGAGCACTGTGAGCAGCTAAGCTTGTCCCAAAGATTCGTAGAAAATCACTAGCAGAGTTTATGTAACGCTTTACTTGGTTTACATAAGGAGACACGTGTGACACACGACATAATAAGTGACATAAATTCTTCGTTACAGCAAACAAACCGTAGAGGCGTCGCTAATTTGTCTTCCACCTCCCATGTTCGTCGCGAGACAAAGCAGCGCTCGCTCACGAATACCTGCATTTAATTAAGAATGCAAACGCTTCATAATGAAACACAACTTTACCCTTTTAAAATAATTTGGAGTTTAAACGTAAATTAGGGTTTTGTGTCGAGGGTTGCATAAATAAGCACGGTGCACAGTGCGATGATGCAAATTGAAAAAGTTCCTCCAAGTTGAAAATGAACAGAATTAATTACACACTAGGAGCTCGCTCACCGTTCAACGAGTTGACGGAACTGTTTAAAATTCAAATACATAATGCATAAGTCAACTATACACCGGCACACAACGACGGAATTAGGCAATCATCAAAGTAGTTTAATTACTTACGGGAGTATTGACGGCTTTCGGAGTGCGACCTGGACGCTGATGGAATTGCCTTTTGATTGGCGACGAACGTTTTGTGTGCTCCGGCGTTTGTGTGGGCGCTATTTATCGTTATGTATTTCGTGAGACCCTCCGAATCTGTTTGTGTGCGACTGTGCGTACATCAAAGTCCTCCAAACATATTGAAACAGTAACAATGGCACTGTCTGTACATACATCGCTGCTATTCGGTCAATACATTGTGAGATGCTGACCGAAGCCACTACAGAAGGCAGCTATTATACTGTACACGGCCCCAACCTACATACTTGAGCACATATATTATCGACACGGAGGGTAGGTAGGTACCTCTTGACGTCTCGCGCCGACTTCGTCACTCGTCTTTATACGATTTCAATATCGGTCGAGAGTAAGTCAACGATAAGGAGAATTAAAAATAGCCCGGAGCAATATTAATTTACTTGGAAATAAGAGAAAGTGGGATAAAATCAATACTTGAGCTTCGAGTTTTATATGAGAAGCGTTTTAACTTACAGGAGTGTCTGATGTGGAAATATAAGGGTCATTATTATGTTAAGTCGAGTTTACCTACTGTTGAGTATAAGATAAAAAGTTTTAATTGTATAATAATATTATTTCAGGCGGTGATCGTGCCATGTTCAGCTGTGGATGATTACGAGCCGATATTGTGACGAGAGGATTATAATATGTACTTCATAGCATACTTCATACATATTACACTAATCTTATAAAGGCGAAAGTTTGTGAGTGTGTTTGTATGTTTGTTACTTCTTCACCCAAAAACTACTGGACGGATTTGGATGAAAGGCACACAGATCCAAACTAATATTATAAATGCGAAAGTAACTCTGTCTGTCTGTCTGTCTTTTCTTCACGCCTAAACTACTGAACCAATTTCGATGAAATTTGGTATAGAGATAGTTTGAGTCCCGGGAAAGGACATAGGATAGTTTTTATCCCGATATTCCCACGGGATCGAAACTTACGCGGGTGAAACCGCGGGGCGCAGCTAGTAGTTTATAACCAGGATTAACACATAGGATAAGTACTTTTTATATTCCCGATATTCCCACGGGATCATAACTTATGTGGGTGAAACCGCGGGGCGCTGGTTAAACAATACGCCGTTGGTCCCGCGCCTGATCTCTCTCCGGTCGTGTCGGTTCACCGTCCCATCGGGTTATAAGAGTGAGGGAACAGAGAGTGCACCTGTGTCTGCGCACACACTTGTGCACTATTCTATACTTCTCCTGCGTCTGTGGCTAGTCTCCGTTGAGATCCACCATGGCCGTAATTCGGCCAATAGTACTATTAAACCAGACAGACCGTGACAGATCCGAGCCTGGCAAAACCAAAAAGGAAACAGCATATAGAAACCAGGACTTATAGTATGAGTCTGAAATCGGCATCCCACACTAAACCCTGAATCACCTTCTAACATTTTCAGCGAACTCATGCTCCTCGTATTCAAAATTGTCACCTCTAAATATAGATAAACAATACAGCTAAAATCAATTGAGTACGTAATAATGATAAGTCTGACACTGAGTGAGGTACTAGTTAATTTTGATAAGGGTTGAAATATGAATCACGAATACTGAGATACCTACTCACTGAATAGTTAATATACCATTGAAGATATACCTAATGTGCTAATGTTAAACGTCATTTGGGAACATGTTTGCCCTGTCAATGCTCGTCCGTCCTTCGGCAAGATGGAGGTGCCCGAGCGACCCTTAGTGATTTCATTGTAATTTAGTTTTGTTGCGCAGGTAAAATGATAGAATATAGTTTATTAAATTAAAGATACATTTTATGTGGCATTTATTAGGTGCAGGTTTATGTAGCTTGATATTTATATGGAAAAGTGTTCGTTTCACCTTACGGCAAATTAGCATTTAAAAAGCAAAAAAGTATCCATAAAACATTTTAGTAAGCGAGCGTCCCGTTCATTTCGTTTTATTTTCACTTGATGCCGAGAAACAGAGTGAGATTGGTTTTAAAAGTTCAAGCTCACGGTAAATATTTTTACTAAACGTATTTTCTTTTAATAGACAACATTAGGATGTTTCTATTTGCATATTTTGCACCGAGGTGTGTAAACAGTCAGCGATTTAAAAGTACTTCGGAATATGTACATCTAAATGAAAGCAAATATCAAGAAAACGTTTGCTAATTTAACCTAGCAAACAGCGTATTCAGGGAATGCTATTTATTTTGGGCAAAAAATGTGGACTAGTAGTTCAGTAAAAGACTCTCTTTAATATGCGCGCTTTGATAAGGTGCACCTTTATGCAGCGCGCTGTGTGCTAATAGAGTCGTCAGGGGCCGCCATTATAGAGTGCGGCTCCATTCAGTGGTCCTCTCGATCTCCCCTCACACCACCCAACCCTCAGCAATTGCAGGATGTTTGGAAAAAAATAGAATCGTACTTTTACACAGATTTTCCTGATAAAGTTTCCTGCACGGTTTGACTGAGCAATTATAACGGATTAATCAGAAGTTTATTTTTATGGATTTCCATTTTGATGCCAAGTCGTTATTATAATTTTATATCACGACCACGGTACAGTGGGCTTTGCTACCCACCATGACGCCATAGAGAAATCACACTAATATTATAAAGGCGAAAGTTTGTGAGTGTGTGTGTGTGTGTGTGTGTGTGTGTTTATATGTTTGTTACTTCTTCACGCTAAAACCGCTGAACCGATTTAGATGAAATTTGGTATAGAGATAGTTTGAGTCCCGGGAAAGGACATAGGCTACTTTTTATCCCGATATTAGCACGGGGTTAAGATTTACGCGGGTGAAACCGCGGGGCGCAGCTAGTTATAAAATAAAAATACTTTTAGTGATAAAATTTATTGTGCCTCGTTTTCTAAAGATCATGTAGGAGTTTCCTCACATTTATAAAATACGAGTAGACATTATGCCTGTACATCAATGCGACTATCTGCCATACTGCAGCTGAACGTGCCTGGTTTAGCTAACAAACGCTCCGATCTGTAAAACTGTCTCCTACACATTTTAAAATTTATTATTCAGTTATTGATTTGACGTAGGTAGTAGTATGATATACCTATGTAGTGCACGTTTCCGGCACAGATGTCAAAGATAGAGCAAAGTCGTGGCGAATGACAAAGAGGGCTGACCATGTGCGGTAAAGAAATATGAAAATGTCTGGAAAATCTTGCTTGGACGGCAGATATGTTTGCACTTTATCTGCCAGTTGTCTGAAGGCTTATCTTACGATATTCCTTTTGGTAACAATATTTATACGAGGGCTGAGGGACCAGGTATTCACGTTATACTGCCGTGCAGTGATATTAGATTAAACATTGTAATGTATATTTAGGACAACCCCCTGAGATTTCTCAAGTTAAATCAGAAGATAAACTTGTGTCGATGAGGGATTTAAGGTTTGTGTGTCAATTGGGAACGACAGCTACTAGTTCTTGAGAAATCACTACGTGTAAGGAATAGTTATCTTGCGGGTTTTTAGCCCTATCTAAAAACGAATGTATTTTAAGGTAGGGGCTAAAAAGCCGCAAGATAACTATTCCTTACACGTAGTGACTACAAAAGTCACTACCTATACGAAATTCAGTTTTACGAGTGGTTTTTTATTTTATTTTGCCCACTACATAGGGGTTTTTGTTTCACAAACGTTATTGTCGGCGAGCGCGGAACTCAACAATATTGTTTTGGTGAGAAAGAAAGACGTTTCCGCTCGGCGGAGCGTTAATTCATCTCACAGGAAGCGCTAGTGAGCCGCCACTGGCACTCACTGAGCGCACCTGCCGCCTGTCGCCGATAGCGGAGCCAGCGTAGATACCGCATTCACACACGAAAAACAATGAATGCACACACACAAAGACTTTTTGTCTACTTTTCGCTTCAATAGTGAATAGCTAAAAGGTTGCTATTTCTTGCAAAATGTATAGCATACTTTGTATCTTGCATTTTCAACGTTCTAGAATATCGGCTGAAGATGTACCTAACTAGCACAAATTGCGCAGCGGATGACTGAGCCGAAGCTCGAATACTTTCGTTATAAGACTTCGAACTTTAATACCAGAACAGACGAGCCGTGTTGCGGATTTTTAAATCACAAATTGAATTTCTGCGCACGGGGTTGGACATCTAAATCGGGGCTCCTACGTGAGGCATGAACGTGGTGAGCTAGTTGGTATTTGGTTGGTTTCGTTGATTGTATTCACAAGGCTGCATCTCACTCCTCGGATTGGGGACGTCCAGTGATAGAGTTGTTTAGGATTTGGGGACATTGATTGACATGGTTATTTTAGAATTGGTTGTTCGGTTCTAAAATCTATCACTGGCAGGGAAAATATCAATAATTTTAAAACAGCATCAATACATTTTTTCAATGTTTCAACAGAAGTTTTATAAGTATCTTCACTCAACAGAACAAATCTATAATCATCCAGTTATTCTTATGAGGATGCGATCCATATACTTCAACACAACCTTAACTACTTCGTTTCGTTCACCGGACCATTTATTTCATCCACGTATACTTAGTTCAACGAAACAATGGCTCGTAATGGAATTTCGTTTGATAAAATATAAGGAAAAAGACACAGCCCACTTCTAAACCGAAAACACACGTAGGTCCCCGGAGGTCATATCTTATTCCGCGGATGCAACCGCGGGAAAAAGATAGTTTACATTAAAACCACGATATTTTGCTTATTTACTTATTCGGATTGCTACTTTGTAGAAGTTTTTCATTCTGTTTATTAGGGATTTTATTATTTTCTGTCAAAGATAAAAATATGATTTTTAGTGCGTTCAACCTTGTTTTACATAACTACATAGGTTTGGGCCTTACTACTGAAATAACTAAACTAAGTTTGGATAACAATGGTTGACCCACTTCCATTCATTCTACGAAAGAACAGGAATGCAAGTACCTAACTATGCTTTTTAGTATTTTAGTCTTATTTTAAAGCTGAAAAGATTAGATAGAGACGATTTTTTGCTAGCCGAGCACATTATAATTTATATTATCAGAGAAACAACTACACATGGAATTTTAATTAAGGCAAGGCGGTAATAAAATCAAAACAAAAATTTCTGTTTAACACATGTTGTGTTTTATGATTACACGAAAATAAATATTACATTTAGAGGTACGTGACTCGGGGTTTCGGGCCATTAATTGTATGTGTGCTTATGTAATTAATGCAGTACCTATTGTGCCCAGGTGGCCACATATTTAGTATACATTCGCTCATCCTGACAGAAGCAAACTGAATAATTTAGTATGAAAATGGTCGGCGCGTTTTCCGCTCGTGAATGAAATATTTTGTTGAGAATTCAGTTAATATTAACTAAAAAGTGGAACTTTACATTCATATGATATTCAAATATTAACATTATCCCATTACGAGAAGATAAAATAACGATATGTATGTTCTGCCGTATCAAGCCTTTAGAGAATTGTAACGAAAATAGGACTCGCGTAAATAAATACTTTGTTACAGACATTGATTTTATTAACCTCAGTAGGTTACTCATAGTCAGTATTAGTATACTTATTAGGTAGGTACTGACTGGTATGTAGTGTGAGATGTCCCCCAGCTATAGATGGACCGACGCCCTCAAAAAGGTGGGACAGGGTTGTGGCGCAGCATGAGAGAGGCCTATGTCCAGCAGTGGACTGCGATAGGCTTAGTTTATTAAGTGACAGATTAAAAATAAAATACTGCTTTGCAAAACTGTATAACGCTTCTATAGTTCATCAGTTTACTTATTCTCAAGATAAGAAACTGTTTCGATTTTCGATAAGAGATAATCTGTGGTTCAGCATCCCAGATTTCTCATTTGCGCAGATAATAGGACGAAACCTGAGTCCCGCTCGTCGGGGAAGGTAGATTAGAGGCACAATAGAAAATGGTTCGGTAGGAATACTATTAATCAATCCGTGCCGTCTCGGTCACGAATAGGACCTCTTAATTACTTCCCGTGAGAGAGGTAAGAGGCGATTAAGAGTTAATATAAGGATAATGTGCGGTAAAAACTACCCCCGAAAAAGAAGTATAGATACATCGTACAGTGATCACCAGTCTATCGTACAAAGGAATGGTGAACTCAGTAAAAAATGTCCACACTCTTATAAACTATGAGTAGTTGTGTGCATGCTCGTTAAAGATTCACTCACCTTTTTCATAAAGGACATAACATTTGTCGGCAACATGATGTCGGTTTTCCTTTTGTCTTAGCACTTCACTTCACACACATCATCACACTACACTGAGCACCACAATACACTGTTTCCTTAGTCGGGGATCAGCACGCTGCCACCGAAACACGACATTTTACAACTATCTTAACGCACGAGACGAAATACACACAACACTGGCTTCCGAGAATGTATACCTGCAAAGAAAAAAAATATATGTTAGATCAAAGAGAAAATAAATGCAGACACTTAAGTGTTGAGTGGTACTGGGTATGGGTACTTATTGTTGGGAGTTGGGTTCGCTCGATAACGACCGCACCGTCGGGAAAGCCGAGAGAGAATGAAGCTATACTCGCAGCCACACAAGCATTCAACAGGTTAGCACTTTGTTCGTGGGGTCTTATCGCCTTTCTTTTCAGATTGATGCTTAAGTATATAAGTATTTGTCTATATTGATACACTGACATATTAGTTTGGACTTTAATGAAAATATAATAGTCTCCGCAAAATCGATTTGTCTGGGCAGATTGCTTTCATAGACGCTTTTATACAAGAAAAGCTTCTATGAAAGCAATAGTATTAAGTAGATAGATACTTACCTACCTAAATAATATACCTATTATGTCGCCAGCAGTATCCTAACCATGTAGGTAATTTCAATTTTAATTGGAATCGGTTTGGTTTGACATTTTGCTATTTCTCAATTGTCAAATGAAACCGATTTCATTTACCCATAGATATCCGACATTTACCAATGGAATCACTCGTACGAATACGTACGTCTACGGATTTCGTATACGAACGTGAATTACCTGTCGTTCCTTACGTATAAGAATGAATATTATCTCCTTATACATCAATATTATGATGGCACGGTAATGTAATCGTCTGAGATCTAATCTAAAATTAAAATCTTTTTATTTGTCATTGGTTCATACTAAATCATGGTATTGAGAATACGATTATTTATATGATTGCTACGCTGATATCATGAATTTAGAAAGGTAGGTACAAGCTACTCTATAGACAGGTAGGTGCCTATTTATTATTTGTTAAACTGAATTTCTCAGTCCATAACATTTTTTTTTTATTTTAACTTACTCGGTCGGTCACAAATAAATAAAACAAAAGCCTAAAGCTATTGAAAGAATATCAAACGTTTATTACCTATTTAATGAGCATAAATTGTTATTAGCGCTCAAGTTCACGGCAATCTGATTAATTTATTAAGCCATGTTTGGCCGATGTTCAGCAGTGGATATTGATGGACTCAGAAGTTTAACCGTGGGTCTGATACTTAGTTAAAATGATTGTGAATTAAGTTATGTTATTGTGAAAGATGGGCCGAACTTCAAGTCTTGTAGTAAAGTGAAAGTATTGAAGCCATTTGAAGCAAACTGTGACTTTGAAGTGTAAATAAAGAAATTACTAAAACTGCTACTGTGATAAAGTAGATATACAATGACAAATATAAAGTTGTAATGGGCACTTACGTAAGTAAATTCAACTTGACTCGAAATATCGAATTCAAAACCAACATTGACATACCTAAACAACAAATAACCTCAAATAGTTTACGTATGAATAAGAGTCAGATAAGTTGGGACTGCGGGTTAGCTTAACGCGGGTAAAGAATTGCACGCTTCTCTGAGTGCCTATCACCGGTAAAGTGTGTCACCCGAATCGAATCGACTTGCACGTAGGGAGAGAGAATGCTAGTTAAATCGATACTCGTTATTTTCAGTCCCCAGCAAGGCCCAGGTTGGCAGTATCTCGTTTTAGCTGTCTGTATCAAGACGAACGTAGGCGGGCCGGTATTAACGTTGCCAAAATAGTGATTTATTCAGAGATTTACAGGTTTGTAGGGCTAAACCGATATTTATCCCTCGCATTCAAATGAGTCCTTCGACTTCAGTGACAATTTGTTCTTGCTGATAAATCGAATATCGAAACTGAGTAGGCCGGAGTGAAATAAGAACGTAATTGTAAATAGGAACCAATCTCAAGCGTGGACAGATTTCAGACTATGTTTAACGATGGCAGAATAACAAAGTCGGGCTATATAATAAAAATAAAAACTCTACCTTATCTACCTATTAGGGGAAAGCATGTGGGTAGCTAACAGTATCTGCGGCTTACTTAACTTCATCGCATAATTAAGTTAAGTTAGCCGCTGAAACTGTGAGAATATTAGATATGTTTATGTACCTACGTAGGGTGCAAACCCTACGTACCTACATAATATTCTATCATAAATTCATTGTTCAATGTCGGGTTGGTATAGTAGGTTCTAAGGTAACGTGAGTAGAAGTCCACATTTAAATCCATTCAACAAAAAATATTATAATAATTAAAGGTTGCATTTTTATTTTTTTATTGCTGAATAGGCCTGCTCTTGACCTCGATCACGCCTGATGGAAAGCGATGGATGAGGTCTATGATGGTAATACTTTATAGTGCCTATCAAGCAGCCTCGCTTTTAAGTATATTAATTAAAAGTCTGAAATAATTTTGATTCTGGTTGCAAGTACCCTTTATAAGAGGCGTGGTCGCGCTAGGGGTCATGAAAGTTGTGCACATTCCCCGTTCATTTACCTACATATCGATTTTCACAATGCTGCTGCTAACTATGTAGGATTCAAACTTTCAGAAAGCATCCCGACTCGCACTTGGCCAATTTAAGTAATTAAATAGGGGTTTGTTTCCACGGTAAAAATGAAACAAAATTACGTTAATACAATTTCTGTAGCGATATTTCAAAAGCATCCTCTGTTTTACAGGTACCTAATATAATAACCCAAGGGGGTTAGTTTATTAGTAAGGACTAATAAACTTTGTATAGCATCTGTATAGTTAAACAACGCTTAGTCTTCTTCTTTCGAAAGTCAAATTGCTGACGACTGAAAGAGAGAAATTGGTGTGTAATTATTCATCCATCCACACTTAATATTATAAATTCGAAAGTAACTCTGTCTGTCCGTATGTTACCTTTTCACGCCTAAACCGCTGAACCGATTTAGATGAAATTTGGTATAGAGATAGTTTGAGTCCCGGGAAAGGACATAGGATAGTTTTTATTTTGATATTCCCACGGGATCGAGACTTATGCGGGTGAAACCGCGGGGCGCAGCTAGTCTGATATACTCGTAATACATTTATTAGTAAGGTAAGGGGGTAAAGCTGGAAGCTCGTAACAGAATCTAAACCAACTAAAAGCACTAAGGGTCACGTAGGTACCTGGGGTGAAGAAGTTTAATCAACTAAGCATCTTTCCATTTATCAAAGAACACAAACTACTAATTACCTTATCGGCAGCTGCGCCAAACTTCGGCAAGGAATAACGATGCTGAATAAAATTTGATATTCACCTTAGACACCGAAGCTAGCTGATTTTAACTTGTTTCATTGAACAAAGCCAGTCGGAGGAAAATTACGTAAATATTTTGCTGGGACATTGAGTGCGATATTAAATCGCGCGGGTAAGTCGATTACAGGCGGCTATCTAGCGCGGCCCGCTGCGCCGGATTACCGTAGATAATTGGAACCGGCTCAGTGAGAGCCCGGCGGAGGGACTTACTTTGTCTTTTATGTTACCTATCTACCTACTTTGAACCATTTAATGGGTTTACTACAATTTAATTATGTATAGCAACCGGCGAGAGCACTTCAAAAATGTCCTGCGACTTGTACACCTTGAGTCATTAGGGACGGACTTGAGCTAAGCACTCTGTTGTGATGTCAGATACCTACTTAAGGCTGCGTTTACAAGAGACACATTAAATATGGCGCATATTATACAAGATAACAAGCGAGGCAGGATAAGTTGCGAATAGTCAGTTTATTCAGCTGACTGGCTAGTCCGTTTAACCTGATTGATGCCAGGATCGCTTTACTGAGTAACCTGTCGAACGTCGGACCGAAATGGCCCCAGGTTGCGACAGCTGTACCTATTTCTCTATAGGAAAGCTTTCCTAAATACTCTATTATAAATAAAAATGGATGTTAGTATACATGGTGGCAGGGAAATTGATGCAAAAACTGAATCCATGAATTCAGCACATGATTCTAGACCGCAGAATATTCTTGTTTATTTATTTTAAAAAAATGTTGTTTCATAGAAAAGTGCAATACCTATGCGGTCAAAATGTATGGGACAGCAATTTTTTTTTTTTTAAACCGGCGAAAAATTTCTACGCATTAGGTTCAGAATAATGTACCTACATACTGAATCCAATCCATGGTAACAGGTTGCGCGTCGACGTCTCTGCCACCCTGTATGTAGAGAGATTGATAAACTCCAACACCATTTGACTAATCACCATGAAACTTGACACATATAGGTAGCGATGTATTTTTCATTTCCCACACTCGGAAAGTAATGTTTGTTTGATTCGAATAGCGAGTGGAAGACGCTGCTTCCCACATTTGGGCGGAAAAGACTCATAGTAATACTCGTAGCTTTCCTCTCTAGGGCGGAAATGAATTTACGAAATTTATAGAACTGGTGAGGTAGTTAGCTACGATTTTTTTTACATAATTAAGAAAAATGCTGCGGTCTTGTGAGTGTATAAACAGCCAGCGTGAATTAAAAAAAAATACCTATTAAGCGGGACGGCCCGCGGCGGTGACGCGGTGTGTTCCATACCTATTTAAAATTTAAAAAAGACTGTTAAGTACAAATAATAATTTGTGTGTGTCGTGTAAGTTAAAGTAATCACAGAATGAAAATTAATGTCATAAAAATTATGAGTAATTTAGGTATACAATTAAATTAGTAACCAGTTTGATTTTGTCTAGACTCTACACAGTCCTACCGAGCAGGACCAGTATGTTTCCAAGCAAACTTATCCTGGATTGAATCCTCCAATTTATAATATGCATTCATAAAATTTAAAACTACCACTGGTAGATACTATTTAGGTACTACTTTTAATATGAGTTTTAATTTTTCTTTCATTTAATCACAAGGTCATTTGTTGTAAAATTTAATACAGTACCCCAGTTCTTTAGATAATCTGGTAAATGGTTGATCTAATTTATCTTTATTTCACAGTTTGACATAAGTAAATAGCATTTAACTATAATTTATTTAACTCAACTCTTCGCCCGCGAGGACTTTCCCCATGGAACTTCAACGCCCCTCCACAAACAACCCCCTTTAAAGGGTACTCTTGGAAAATTAATGAATCTTACGATCTTTATTATTTAGGTAGGTACCTAGTTAAGTATTTGTGCCAAGTTTGAAGTTTCTAAACCGAAGGAATGAGATTTTTGATTTAAACTGTTTTCCCCTTTTCCACCCACTGGAGTTGTTTTTCTAAATCGTTTTGTATTTCTATTGTTTGATCCTAACATTATACAGGGTGTCCCTTGAAGTATGGATCAAATCGAATAGGGGCGTGGGCAAGGTCATTTCCAAACTTTTTAACCCTGAGAATGTCAGTGAATTTTTTTACGGTTCAAAAGGTTATGACTGATTTTAATTTTTTTTTTCAATCACTTCGCTTAGTGCTCAAAGAAAATAATCATAAAAAAATACTATCAGTGCTATCTAAAAAAAATAAATTGATAGCCCTGATAGTTTGCACGAATTCGATCTTTCTTCTCTTTTTTTTTAGTTTTTTTTTTTGTATTTTTTTAGTATTTTTTTTTTTTCTAAAACGTTTGGAAATGACCTTGCCCACGTCCCTATTCGATTTGATCCATACTTCCAGGGACACCCTGTATATGTAGGTACCTATACCAATTTTCGAGTTAATCGACGCAAGCAGTAAAATCCTTCCCTAAAAACTTAATTAAACGTGTTCACCCATTCGAGAAGTCCAAATTAGGTGTCTACACGTATCAATTTCTGTTTTTTTTTTTAACCATTAAACGAGTATCAAATTAATCAGACCATCCGTTACGTACGAAGAATAAAATTTCACTAAAAGCATATGTACCTACTTCTTGCGCAGTAGTAAACTTTCCTACAAGGGCCACTACCCAGCCTGATGTTTTCACAGCACGAGGATATCCTAGAGCCATGTTTAACATTATTTTTTATTAACTTCAGCCCGTAAAATTCTTAAGGTATGAGTAGGCGTAGCCGACTGCAGACAACGTGACGTTGCGACACGTCGCTGCACTCATGATTCCGAACCCAACTGCAGATGGCTGCAGCAGCTGACGGCATCGCCATATTCCAGTTATTTTTTCCAAATATTATCTTTTACGACACCGTTTATATACCTAGTTACCTAGTTTTTTGTGAGATGCATCGTACAATGCATCCTGCACTGTACGATGCATCTCACAAAAAATTGGGCCACTTGGTTTATCAGTTTTTCTTCCTCGCAATCGGAAAAACTCATTTTTTGAGAAAGATTCAACGTGCTGTCGCTCCAGCGCGGCAGCGTTGGTAGCACTAATGATCTGCGGTCGGGCGACACGACGTCTGCGGTCGTGCGACGTGTCGCTAGCTGCGGAAGGTATTCCATAGAAATACATACAAACCAGTAGTGTCGTAGCGACACGTCGTTTGCTGCTGCTGTCTGCAGTCGGCTACGAACTCGTACCTTTATAGTGATACCTACTGCACATGAGGCCACACTTGACTGAAGCTAAAACAAGTGTTTTACAAGGAGCGATTGCCTATCTGAGCTCCACAACCCTGTTACTGGCTGGGTAGGTAGGGTAATAGGTACCTACGGGCTGGTGTCCGCAACTCCACGTCAATGCGCGTATTCTGCGTACGGGCTGGGTAGGTAACACGATATCCCTTGGCAAGACTGATTCGGGCTTCTGACTACCCGTTAGGACTGTCAAAGATCTACAAATAACAGCCAGAACCATCTGCATAACGTGCTTTCCGAGGCACGGAGGGGTTTCATCATTATGCACCTCAAGATGGTCACCCAATCACGGACCAACCTCGGCAAGGGTTGCTTAACTCTAAAGATCGACCGGTGCAGAAGCAACCAAAAACTAGGTATGCAGCATTCAATGAAAATGCAAATGTTTTATAATGTGCAAATTTCAGCCTCCATTTACTCATTTCACTTGTAATAGGTACAAGTAGATATAAACGGAAAAGCATTATTTATACCTACCTAACCTAACTACCCAAGTAGATGTTATTAATATAGTTCCTGAGATAAGCAGTTGTGCCCTGTGACAGATAGACAGACGAATACTATAAGGTTACCTACTATTTTACCATTTTGGTACGTTACCCTAAACACTATTTCTTTCTCAAGTACAAGTGTATAGGCATATAGTTACGAATTTACGATGAGTTCTATTATATAACAAACTAGCTTCTGCCCGCGACTTTATCCGCGTGAAATTTCTTGTTCCCCCGACCCACCCCGTTGCATCGCATCGCCTACCCGCGCTATTACCAATACGATTTCTTTCTTTCTGCTAGTATCTGAAGAGTCATGGCGGAATGTTAAAAGCCTTCTTCAAGAATTGGGCTATAAAATGCAAAAAAAAAATATCCGAATGGTAGTTCCAGAGATTAGTGCCTTCAAACAGACAAACTTGAACGTGGACGAAGTTAAAAGAGAATCGTATGCTCACTTCTGGTCATAGTTCTGTAGTTACTGCCTACCCTCACGGGGACAAGACGTGAGTTTATGCGTGTATACATACCTTCTTATTGTAATTTACATACTAGATAGTCTTTTCCTTCTTGATGGCGGAAATACTTCTTGATGGCGGAAATACTTCTTATCAAAGATAAGGTGGAAAGTCTCTAGGTGGTCATGAACTAAAACGCACACATGTAAAAATGTCTTACACAACCCTAAACTAGTGACTATCAAGGATCTTATAAAGGCATTCCTGCAGTAAAAGAAACCAAGTGTTGCAACATATTTTATTATAATTACCACTTTCATCAAACGTTTTATTAAGGGATTGAAACAAACCATAAGAAAACTTATATTAAATCTATTTGAGAATTAACTAGACAGTTGGAACTCGCTGCATGTACCATTATCATCAAAGATCAAATTACAAATAAAATTTAGCATACATTTTAAATGTTCCACTCTTTATGAATAAAAAAAAAACAATTAGTTTATTTATTAACATAGATATCACAATATAATAACTTAGTGCCTGAACTGAGACAAAAACAACCTAACAGTAAATGTGAGTTTAAATTGTGGATGTTCATTATAAACTATTACTATTCTTTGCAGAACGGTTTTGCCAGTACTCAGGTGTTATTTACAAAGTACCTTCTACAAAATGTGAGGGAATGAATTGTATGTATTACATGAAAATATTTCTATTATTAATGAACATTTTATGAAAATATATACATTACAGTTATCAACTGAACTATTTTTACTTTGAAGAAACTTAAAGTAATGTTTGGATTTATAACTCAACTTAATCTATATTGAAATGTTGTATGAAAGCTATGTGATACATTTGTGTACACATTACTAGATAATTTTGGACTTATATAATCATCACACTAATTATTATAACATACATGCTACCAGCTTCACTAAGTAGTTTTTTTTTAAATGAAATACATAATTATTGTATGTCATTGATAAATGGTTGATGCTTAATATGGTTTTACAATAAGCACAATCGTAAAATATCAGCACAGGTATTTCTATTCTGAGGCAAATGTAGCTACAATAAATGAAAAAACAATATTATACTACTGTTTGAGTATGTAAGCCTTTTGATAATCAATTGGAAATACATCCTGAAATACCTTGTTTGGATAAGCAGTTTATAAATACCAATAATGGATTTTTTACCACAAAGTTGGTTTGATTTCAGTTATTGCTTTGTTATGGCACAAGTTATATAATAAACATAGTGTTGATTATTACTACATTTACAATTATTGGATTATGTATCAACTTTAGTGAAGCTAAAATAGCAGATTAAACGAAATGTACACCTAAACAATTTGGAAAATTACTAATGTTTGAAGCTCATAATCTGAACCATCACCAGCATTTTGGTACTTTCCATGAGCATCACATACATTGACTTCAAGCTAGTTGAGTAAATGCTCACTGCGGCAACATTTTTAATACTTTTTTTGCAGTTTGTATTTTACTACAGAGTAAAAAGATTACATAGGGGAACAAAGTCCTGTACCTAGTATGTAGACAAAAGACTAATGCATAAAGAAACTCAGGCTCCCCGGAATCACATAACAATAGATTAGTTATTGTGCTGCATTAGTGATGCTTGAATTATTAAAAACCAATAAAATTCAGTCTGGGTCACAAGATCTGAAAAATATAGAATTAATCAGAATATTTAAGAATTCTTTGCAATGCAGTGAATATTGATTTCACATCCACAAGAAATCAAATATTTCTGATAAAAGTTTATGTCAATATTGCAAACCACCTTTCAAATTCTGTTATTTAAAATAATTTGTGCAATTCATTATGTCACAATTATTGCAAAACTTATGTATGTAAGATTATCCAAATGGAACACTGTTTTGATGATCCATACTCATGCTATGGTTGAAGTCTTACAAGTCAATGCCCATTATGATATTAATTAAATAATAATATCTGTGACAGTATTTCACCATTGTCTTTTGTGTCCTCTAGTAGTTACATTCCAACAGTCAGATACAACAAGTTACACCTTCTATAAAAATACACACAGCTTATTTGTTCATCATTAGGAAATATTCACCATTCCGCATCACCATTAGCTTTTTGAAAGACATAATCTTTCCCACCTAAGTTCATGATACCATCTTTAAGGTAGAACTTCCACTTATTGCGACTGCGGGTAATTTTATCATATTGGCAAACCACCACATTGTCAGTATCAAACATGTCACCGGGCTCTTCATCGGAGACGTCATCTCCTGAATTGAGAGGTTCCTCCTCGGCTCCTCCGCTCTCATCACGCTCCTCCTCCTCTTCCTCTGCTCGCTCCTCAGCAGACTCCTCGTCCTCATCATCATCACCTGCACCATCTTCTGATCCATCTCCAGCATTAGATCCATCATCATCAGAAGAGTCTAGTGCACCATCTAAAGAGAAGGGTGCAGCTCCACTGCGGCCACCTCCGCCTCCATCAAATTCATTTTGCTGTCCCGCTAGTGCAGAGTTGATGTGTTGTTGCAATAATGTTGCAGCTAATGGTTGAGGTAAACTTATAGTTGCATTTATAATAGGGCCCGTAAGTACTTGGTGTAGCTTGTTACCGTTAAGTGCAGATGCAGGGATTTGTATGGTAAATGATCGCGGCTGTGATCCTGGCACGCCTGGCTGAGCAGGCAAGGTAAGTTGCACGGGCACCTTGTTGTTGGGGTCCAGAACGTGATGAGGATGAGCGCCTGCAAGATTAGAGGCAGGAGCGCCATGCTCCACACCAGAGTTTTGGCTAGAACCTTGCTGTCCCAAATGTGTATCAGTTCTCTTAGGTACAACATTATTGCCATTGGCCTTTTGAAAGCACTGTAGCACTGGAGGCGGCGGTGGTATAGCTGGTTCAGGCTGTGGAGGGTCCATTGCTCCACTGGCTTGAAGTTTCGTTTTCCATAATTGCTTTAGTTCCTGCAACACTTGTTCGTCGACACCATCGTCAAGAAAGCAATCTCTTACTCCGGCTATCACGTCGTCCACTACTGTATTGTAAAGTTTCATAACTGTTAACTGACTCATCGTCATCTTGACGGCTTATGTCTAAATTATACAAATAACGAAACTGAATAACAGATCTGCAAAATGATAAGTTTAGTTGGAAAACTTCACGTTGTTGATAGTAAGGTGACGAGTGCGTATCCACTTTCGTGTTCACATCTCAATTCAATAACTCAATGTCAAGACAGCAATACTGCGAGATCGACAGTCATTTAATGGACGATAGATGTAAAATACTCCACTAGAACCGACGATCTATAGAATAATTCACAAGGCTACACAAGTAACAAGTTCATGTCCACTCCATAATTATCTGAACAAATTCCACGAACGAAAATATTCAACATAAAATTTGACAATTATTAATCACTAAAACATAACCTACAAACAAAAAGCAGATTTTGCTTGCCAGATAACGAAAAATTGTCTATGGTTATTGGTCGGAGGAGGTTCACTTGGCGCATGCGCGGAGATGGCGGAGCATTGCCGACGCCCCGTTACACATGGCAAATAGAGTCTGTCTATTGAAAGCTGAGAGTGAAAAAGGGCGGCAAATTTAAAAAAATTAGGTCGTGTATCCCCGGATCAACTAGGCAAAAACGTATTTGATACTTGAAGATTTTTATAAGTACGGAATATTTTTTTATTACAAAATAATAGGAAAGCGTAAAGCAAAAAATTGTGTTTATGATCTTTTAGTTGTAAGTCACATAGAAATTAATATTACACAATAATTTATGTTATAAAGGTCATATTTTTTAAAATATTTGATTAGGTACTATGAAATAATAAAAAATAATGGTATCCTAATTCTATGCATTAATAGGTACTATGTTTTCTTCTTTAATTTCAATAGCAGAAAACCTAGGAAACTGGATTACAAAAATAATAACATTAATAACACAGATTTTTATACAAATATGTTTAATATAGAACAATATACAAAAAGTTACGAGTCATAGTCGAAGTCTGATTCGAGGAATTCAACGTCACCAAAGGAATCGTCACTATCACTGTCATCGCTAACGTTAATAATAAACGGCTCTATAAATTCATTCTCTAGTATTCTGTCTTTTTTTATACTCATTTTCAACACGAACAACATGGTCTGTAGGTACATTTTTCCACTCATTTGGAGAAATACTAGAAAATGATTCAGTAATTAGTTTTCCATTTCTTTAGCTGGTACGCCTATATTTTTGCTGGCGATCCTGCATTTAGCTAAACTCCATATCATCTCAATCGGGTTCAGATCACAATGATAGGGAGGTAGTTTTAAAACTTCATGGCCATGTTGTTTAAGAAGCTCTTCTGCTTCATACTGGGGTGTGGGTTTGTTCTCATTTACCAGGCAAAGGAGCTCAGCCTTTGAGTAACAGTCTTCATATGGAATTCTATTAATTGCCAACCAGTTTTGAATTTAAATTTTTCGGCATTGAATCGAGGGTGGTTTGTTGATTTGCTTGACGTGGTAACTAGCATTATCCATTATTTACCACACTATTTTATGGTAAATTTGGTATCAGCTTTTCTTGCAGTCATTTCATAAAATTATTATTATTAATTTTTATCAATTGATGTACGGATTGCGTAAAGCTTCTTCGGATCATTAATGCATTTGTCTGCAAAAGACACAACATGATGAATGTTACAATCGTTTTATTGATGCCACTCGATTTCTCATCGCTTTATTCAATTATGATTCCACATTTAAAACTGTTATATTGATAGACCAGGTCTAATAAATATAAATCCTGTTTACATAGTATCAAAACCAATTCAATAGCTTACCCGTTATTTCAGAAATTATTGTAAACAATTGTACTTTTTCTTGAAACGCAGCCTCGCGTTCGCTTTTCACTCGGTTGTAATTATTTATCATAGTGTATAGCAACTTTCTCGCACTGCTTCTTAAAGTTTTAGGGATCGTTTTACTTGAAATACGACAAAATAAACACAAATTGTTTTCGTAAGAGGTTATAAGAACAACAACAACGACATTTGCAGCAGTGTTGTCAATTTCTGAAAACATGAAAAAATCACTTTCAGCTTTCATTAGACAGACTCTATTTATAGTTGAGTTTGCGCTATGAGATCTAGAATTAAATTGATTTTGCTTGTGGTAAGTTTGTTATTACAATGTAAGATTTATTATATATAATTTATGTGTTAGTATTTTTATAATATTGATACACATAGCCAGGCATAACATAAATTATAGTCGACTAAATTAAACTATTTTTATTGGCGTGCGGTGTTGACAGATCCTACAGAAGGCGCGGCAAAATTCAAGTAAAAAGAGTTCGTCAAAGGTTACATGCTCTGTGAGTTCGTCACACGCACACCACAACGGCTGGACCGAAACACTTTCGTTAAGGCGAATGGGTAGTTGTAGCCCGCGAAATTCAATTTTTCTTACGTTTTTTGCAATTTTCAGGTCAGTGTCAGGTTGTATCTTGATCAAAATATGATTCGCGACAATAACAGGTACGTATTTACAGAATTATAATAATTAGAATCATTAATACATCTTTCTAAGTTAGATTTCTACCGTTAAGAACAAATCTCGTATGGAAAAGTGTTGGTGGTAGAAATCTAACTTAAACAGATGTATTAATGATTCTGATGATTATAATTCTGTGAATACGTACCTGTTATAGTCGCGAATCAAATTTTCATCAAGATACAACCTGACACTGACCTGAAAATTGCAAAAAACGTAAGAAAAATTGAATTTCGCGGGCTACAACTACCCATTCACCTTAAGGGGCCGGCAAAGCATGCGTAGTTCACTCAAACGTAATACTAAAATAATATTCTTACCGTAGTGTGTATTTATTCCGATTGGATTACAGAATATCTAGGTTCCCAAATATATATTTTATCTAGGTTCCTAAATATATATTATGAGAAAAATAAGTTTTCTATAGAATTTTGAAATTCCTCATATCTCGTCTTTATTTCAGAATTCTTTCAATATATATATTTGGGAACCTAGATATTCTGGCTAAAATAGTAAACATATACGATTATTTTTTTAGCCTGTCCAATGCAAGGCTTGCAAGGCTTTTATATGTTACTCGTTTTCGCAAGCGCAAGTTTTGAACAGGCAAAGTTTTATGGGGTTTTCCATTAGGAATTTCTTAGTAACGGGGAGTTTGGAAGTTGGCGGTTTGATACCCCCCGTGCCAAGGAAAGCACGTTGTTGGTCCTGCTCCTGCGCCTTATCTCTCTCCGGTCGTGTTGGATTGCCGTTCAATCGAACTCTGAGAGTGAGGGCAGTGCTGAATATATGCTGAAGGGAAATCCGGAAATCAGGAACATGGCTTGTTCTTTTAATAAGGCAAAGGCTACATGCAACTCGGCCAAGTCAATGGCTTTCATCTTAAAGGCGCTTGTAAGATTATTAACTGAATAGGTAACTAAAAGAATGTAAGTACTGAATTGTATTTTACCTGTATTTTCGATACGAAGCACATCAACCTACTACAATCTGTCAAATTTCTTTAATAGATTTTCAACTTTATCACAAAAAGATAAGGTTCAAAGTTGATTGGAAAAATTTGACAGTTTCGGGTAGGTTGATGTGCTGGCCTCTGTACTAAATATGGCATTGATTCGCCATTTCCACAACCAAGTTAAGCGCTGGTGCACTATTTTTCGTTTTTTCGTTAATATTATAGCCAGTAATGACACCGTTCTGCGTGTTAGTTGTTCAACACTGGAGCGGGGATATTGCAGGGCCTGAGTTATCTGTCTGTTTGTCAATTTACATCGTGACATTGAGTTACTGGAAAGGTCACCCCACCACAACTCTTCGCCGTACCCCGTTACTAATGAACTCTAACTTCGACATAACTGATTAAAGCGAGTTTGGTCTAGCGGCCCCGGCATTCGACTGAGGTGCAAAGTGCTCCTGGTTCGAATCCACCTTTCGACAAATTATTTTAGAAGTTTTTGTATTTGATTTAAGGCGAATGGGTAGTTGTAGCCCGCGAAATTCAATTTTTCTTACGTTTTTTGCAATTTTCAGGTCAGTGTCAGGTTGTATCTTGATGAAAATTTGATTCGCGACTATAACAGGTACGTATTCACAGAATTATAATCATCAGAATCATTAATACATCTGTTTAAGTTAGATTTCTACCACCAACACTTTTCCATACGAGATTTGTTCTTAACGGTAGAAATCTAACTTAGGAAGATGTATTAATGATTCTAATTATTATAATTCTGTAAATACGTACCTGTTATTGTCGCGAATCATATTTTGATCAAGATACAACCTGACACTGACCTGAAAATTGCAAAAAACGTAAGAAAAATTGAATTTCGCGGGCTACAACTACGCATTCACCTTAATGCGATCTCGGTAACTACATATTTGTCAGTGAATAACTCCACTGACAGTTGAAGTTGAACAACAATACTTTAAAAACATGACTGGTATATTCTGTAGCTCCGCATAATGAATTTTCAACGTACCCCACCTTCGAAGCTTCGCACGGCTCAATCTTTATCCGATTCCAATCTCTCAGCTGCAGTAGATGAGGAGGGTAAGCAGGCAAGTAATAGTGGCAATAATATCAATGTTGTGAGCAACAAGCGCCAGCGTATAAATGATTCCCCTAACAACTGTGAAATGAACCACTTTACGCGTACCTTTGAAGACTTTAAAGATGAAATCAGGCTAATGCTAAACTCATGGAAAACTGAGAATGATGACCGTCTGGCGAGCTGGAAAAATGAACATGATGCGATTTTAACTGGGCTTACTAAGGACTTAAATGACCTGAAAGTACAATGCTCACAAATCCGAGAATCGCACTCTGAGATAGACCGTAGTATGGAGTTTATGAATGCAAACTTTGAAGAAATAAAGAACAAATTGGCTGGAATGGAGAATCAGGGAAGGGACAACGAACGGGAATGCAATGACCGCCTTAAGGAACTAGAACAACGTATCCTAGACTTACAGCTTCAATCGCGCCCTGCAACAATTGAACTCAGAAACATTCCGCTAAAACCTAAAGAGAGCACGGAAGACCTGATAGCTATGGTGTCAGCTGTGGGAAAAGTTGTTGACGTCGAGATCCTGGAGTCAAACCTTCGTGACATTTATCGTCTTCCTGGAATGTCCGGTACCCCTCGACCGATTGTCGCCGAATTTATTTCAGTTCCGAAAAGGAACACTTTTCTGTCGAACGCGCGGCGCTATAATAAGGAGCGTCCTGTGGCTGACAAACTAAACACACTGTCTATTGGCGTACCTGGGGAAAAGAAACCAATTTATGTTGATGAGCACCTGACACCAACAAAGAAGAAACTGTTCTACGATACCCGGGTATTTGCGAAATCTAATAATTTGTCCTGCTGGAACTCGTACGGAAGAATTCTCCTACGGACCGATCCCAACGAGAAACCTATTGAAATTAAATCAGGGAAATGTCTGTTAGCTTTAGTTAAAAAACCATGACTTTGTAATCTTATTTTTTTACTAGTTTTTCTTTTTATTACTTTTTTAATATTGATTTGCATGCAGACTGTGGTTTATGTCAATTTTGTAACGTGCATCTGATTATGTTTACATTGTTTAACTCGGTTTCATTTGTTATAACCTTGTTTATTCTAAATTTTTTGACTCCACACCTATTTTGTTTACTTCATTACTGTACCGTATATACACAAGTGTTCTTTTTCAAAATACTCATTCTTATCAGTCGTAATATGATCAACTTCCTCAACCTACAACTGTCTTACATTCATAATTGCATAATTTTGTGTATAGAACCCAGGTTCGTGTCATTAATCGATTATATATCGGCAGCCTTGTTTATAAAAAGTATAGTCTTTATGCTGCTCCTAGGCATACAAAGGCTTAAATTGTCTGAAACTAAGGTTTTTGCGCACTTGATTGGAAATGGCAGTACTAAATGATGTATCTAACGACATCGATAATTTCTCCTTGGCTAGCGCTCATAAATGCTCACCTGACCTTTGTTCTGATCTTATTATTCACCCCAATGATAATCTTAAAATTATTCATATCAATATAAGAAGTATAAGTAAAAATTTTGACCAGTTCGTCGTGATGTTAGCTACTTCCAAAATTAATTTCGATATCATTGTTTTCACTGAGTGCTGGCTCAAAGTGTCTGGGCCTTTACCGGTTTTGCAGGGTTACAATAGTTATGCCACTGTTGAAAATAAGTTACAAAATGATGGAGTTGTAATTTACTTTAAAGCCACCATCAAAAGTGAAATACATGAACCCCCGTTTCTTGATGCCAACTGCCTTGTTTGTACTGTTGGAAATACTGCTATCATATGTATATACCGCTCTCCATCATATCATAACTTGGACCAATTTCACAGTAGTCTAAATGGTCTTGTAGATACTCTGAAACATTGTGGGAATGTAGTTCTTATCGGGGATATGAATATAGATATCAAACCGTCTAACAATGACAGCCACGCAAATGATTATCTTACCCTAACTGCCACGCTAGGCCTCTTACCTGCTCATGTGTTACCAACGAGATCGGAAAACTGTTTGGACCATGTTCTATTGAAAACCAAGGGAACAGCATGCGTCATTGTACTTGAGTCACATATTAATGATCACCTTCCCGTTATATTATGCTTAAAGACCAAAGGCATAATGCAACACAGTCCCAATACATCCTATCGATACAATTATACTGCGATAAAAAATGAAGTAGATGGTACTGATTTCCACTTGATTTTGGAGGAGCCCAATCCGAGTCTAGCTGCTGAATTATTGATTACCGTGGTCCAAGGTATTATCACAAAGCATTCTCAGAGCATAAAAGTAAAAAGAAAAGTCCGTGTATTAAAACCATGGATGACGCAGGGTCTAGTTCGTTGCATAAGAAACCGGGATATGATGCATATAGAAGTGACCAGTAACCCTAATAATGATACCCTTAAAATCACCTACACACGTTATCGCAATTTTCTTAATACACTACTCAAAAAACTTAAGCACGCACATGACAAAAATAAACTGGCAAACGCAAAAAATAATCCAAAAGCTACGTGGAAAGCTATAAAAGAAATAACAAACACCTGTTCACAAAAAGAGTCCCCAAAAAAGCTACTTCAACTTGATACTGACCCAAAAAAATCAGTTAATAATGTAAATAGTTTCTTCGTCAACATTGGACAATCTCTGGCCTCAAACATAGCTCCTCCTACAAGACCTACACTCGGAAGTGAGATAAGAGTGCGCCCTCCCCCTTGCTGTAATTCACTCGTAATATTACCAGTGGACGAAGCTCACGTGAAAAGACTTGTCGACAGCTTACGTGGAAATTGTGCCACTGGTTATGATAATATTCCAGCGAAGGTACTTCAACAGTCAAGCTCTACTCTGGCAGTGCCCATTACGCACATCTGCAATCGAGCCATTGAGACTGGGATTTTTCCTGCCGCTTTTAAAAAAGCTGTAGTGCATCCCGTTTTTAAAGGTGGCGACAAGACTAGTGTCAATAACTACCGGCCCATTTCCGTGTTGAGCTCTTTGTCGAAGATTCTTGAACGAATTCTCAACAACTGTCTGGTAAATTTTCTAAATAAACATAAACTTATTGCGAGTAACCAGTATGGATTTAGGTCTGGAGTATCGACTGAAGATGCTGTGATTGACGTTACCAAAACTCTGGTTGATAAATTGGATAGAAAGATGAAGTGCTACGGCATCTTCCTTGATCTGTCCAAAGCATTCGACACGGTATCTATTCCCTCCCTTGTCTCGAAACTTGAGCGCGTTGGAGTGCGTGGCTCGACGTTAAACATTTTCAGAGACTACCTCTCTAACCGTACTCAATGTGTGAAGATCGATTCTATAATAAGTGACCATCTGAAAATCAATTTCGGTGTTCCACAGGGAAGCATTCTTGGGCCTACACTCTTTCTTCTATATATTAATGAATTGTGTCAGGCCCAGATTCCAAACTGTGAAATTTTTACATACGCCGATGACACAGCATTAATAGTCTATGATACTGACTGGACAAAGGCGAAACAAAGAGCGGAATACGCTCTTCGCTTAGTAATGGAATGGCTCTCGGAAAATATTCTGACACTAAATCTGGCGAAAACCAAAATTATTCAATTCTCTCTACCAAATACCACTTTGCCGCACCGAGATTCAGGTTTAGTTAAAGCTCACACGTGCCTGGAAGGTAAAAATGACTGCAACTGTGCACACATATCCTTGGTACCAGATATAAAATATCTTGGAGTCTACATTGACTATAGGCTAACCTGGCAACCTCATACTGAGAGACTGTGCGCGCGTATCAGGAAATTAATATACGTATTCAAAGTGCTGAGGCATTCTGCTGATCCAGAAACTGCGCTACTAGTGTATCAGAGTCTTTGCCGATCGATCATCACATACTGCATCTCTGCTTGGGGTGGAACGTATAAGACCTTTTTACTTACCGTGGAACGAGCTCAAAGGGCTATCCTCAAGGTAATGCTTTTTAAACGTAGGGACTTCCCCACAACCCAACTCTATTTCGAAGCTCGAGTTCTGACAGTCAGGCAGCTGTTTGTACTTCGTGCTGTGCTGCGTAGACACTCTATGTTACCTCTAGTGCCAAAACTCCTTTTAAGACGCAAAGGTTTTCCTGTCTGTGAAACTGTCAAGTGTCGAACCGCTTTCGCTGGACGCCAGTTCTTAGCTTCAAGCTCTCGACTGTACAATAAAGTCAATAAGGCATTATCCATTTATAAATGTCCAAAGTATGAAGTTAAAAGTATACTTACTAAGTGGTTGCAGGAGTTGACATATGACGAAACTGAAGGTCTGATTAGAATGAGTTCTTAATTAATATTAGAATATAGTTCAGAAATTATTTGCAAAATATTCAGTTACCTATTTGTACAAAGAAAATTAAAAGTACTTGCACGATGTTTTTGTATGTATAGATGTATATCACCGCACTTCGGGGAACAAATGGCTTCTAAGACACAGGCTTCTTGCCTAGTTTAGAAGTCAAATGCTTCATTCATAAATTGTCTCTGCTGTACAACTAAATCCTGTCACTAAATTGTATTGTTTGGTTTTTGTGTACAAATAAACATAAACATTATTATTATTATATACTTAGGTACAGACGCCAGCACATCAAACTACCCGAAACTGTCAAATTTTCCCAATCAACTTTGAACCAAACTTTGCTTTAGGGCCAAAACACATAACCGCGTTGCGGCATCGCACCACCAAAATCAGCAGTGCCGCCCGCCGCTACGGGTTGTTTATTATGCATACACTGCTGATATTGTTATTGCGGCGCGGTGCCGCAACGCGGATATGTGTTTCGGCCCTTAGCGATAAAGTTGAAAATCTATTAACACCCTCAGCACCAGACCCTAAGTGGCCGTTCTTTCAAGTTTTGACTATAGTCCGCGCGGAACTATATAGTTGGCCGCTGAGGTGGGGACAGGGGTGAGGCGGCGGTTCGCAACACACGTACTTAGTAATGCGCCCCCGCCCTCCGTCCCACCGCTCACATACCTAAGGCGCGGCCAACTAGTTCCGCGCGGACTATAATTTGTTTTTTTTAACCGACTTCAAAAAAAGGAGGAGGTTATCAATTCGACTGTATTTTTTTTTTTTTTTTTTTTTTTATGTTTGTTACCTCATAACTTGCGACTGGGTGAACCGATTTTCATGATTCTTTTTTTATTTGAAAGCTGGTGCTTCCCGTGTGGTCCCATTTTCATCATTTTAATATCTGATGATGGGATCTTAGAGAAATCGAGGGCAACCCTCAAATTTTATAGGCTTACTTATTGTTTTTCGCATATTTTATGAAGTATCTTGTGTATTTGCGTATGGTTGTCACCATCTCAGGTAGCTGGGCTGATGATGGAAGGTACAACTTCTTAACACCCAAGTAGCAAACAAGAATAGTGATTAAATCTTACATGTCTATACTTTATCTAAAGTTGGATTTAGCTAATTCAAAAAGGATTTCGTTAAGCCTTTTCTTTCTTTAATACTAAATCGTTTTAAACAACCGCTACTTAAGTAAATTAGGAATACCAAAAACCAAGTTAAGTATTCTCAAAACTAGTTTGTATTAAGTATGCCTACAGTTAATACTAAAAATATTTTTTTACTATACTCAGAATATTTGAAAGCTCACTTAAAACGCAATTGAATAACTGAAGTACCTTTTTAGACAAACAAAGAAGAAATTGATTTTGTAGATAAAATTAAGATAATTGTAATTCCAATTTCTAGAAACTGATTTTCCTGAGTATATTTTTATTCCTTTTTGACTAAAATTAGTAAGTTTAGAGTAAAAATACATTTAACGGGACGTTCTCTTCAAACAGAACCAAGTATAAATATGGATAAAGTGGAAAAATTAAAAAGATTTGTTAGCTTTCATCGGCGTGTTATCTATACTAATATTATAAAGAGGTAAAATTTGTTTGTAAGTTTGTATGTAGGGGGTAATCTCTGGAACTACCTACCAGTCGGATTTGAAAAATTATTCTTGCATTTGATAGCCCAATTCTTGAGGAAGGCACGCTATGACCCTTAGGAGCCGGGCAAAAAGAAACAAAGCCAAAAATAACGTTAAGTGATAGCGCGGGCGGGTGATGCGATACGACGGGGTGGCTTTGGGGGGAAACAAGAAGTTTCACGCAAACGAAGTCGCGGGCTGAAGCTAGTAAAATATAAAAAATTAAACTTAACCAATGTGCCGAGTCGAGATTATCAAATAAGCAGAACATAAGTTATTAATTAATTATTTTTCCTGAGTTTGGGTGGTTTCTAAGAAAATTGGGATTGGATAGTTTAAGTTAGGTATTTAAACAATATATCTGTCGCAGGGAAATGAGGATATCACGAAATCCCGGTAGATGTCGAATATTCTTGTTTATTACGTCTTCTTACTAAAAGTATCTAGTGATATACTGACTGACTGACTGTGTAGACTGGTAGAAAATGCCTAAGGCATTAAGTCCGCTTTGTACAGTTTTTACTTGTGCATAAAGTTTTAATAAATAAATAAAAAATAATGTGACAAAATACCAATTTATCGTCAGTGATATGTCGTTTCACTAAACTAAATCTAGTAAAATGTTAGAAAAGCGGATACTGCCGAATAAAAATCGAGCCATGCATTAGCTGGAAGAATTTCTACATTTGTACTTCTACAACCTAATTGTGAAATATCAAAGTTCCAGTGCAAAACCAAAAGATGTATTTGCAAGCAGCTAAATGTTTTGTGTAATTCAAGGTGCCACAAATCACTGCTTTGTTAAATAAATAACAAGATTTTCCATTTTCCATCAGGAGTGAGTCGTTGTCTTAATTGTTGAGCCTCGCAAGTAGGGCATGCAAAACCGGAAAGTCATCAAAACCGGTTTTGAACATCGTTTTTTTGGGACCAAAACCGAAAACCGGAGCTAGCTCCGGTTTTAGCAAAAAAATCGAATGTAGTATAATTTAAAAAGAAACACCATTTTTTTTAAATACCCACTAAGTCTACAAATAAAACAAATTGTATGATACATTTCTTTTTACCCGACTACGGCAAAGCCAAAGGAGGGTTATGATTTTAACAGGTTATGTATGTATGTGAGTATGTTCATCTGTTCCCTCATAGCTCCTAATCTACTTATCGGAACTCGGCATATGAGGTATCGTTAGAACCGTCTTAATTGTCCGCTGAACATAGGCTACGTGACGTTGCACAAAACTCGATACGGCGCCCTCTAGTGGACAAAAAGTAATGTGTTAAAAATAAAAATTGAGATAAATACGCCATGTTTGGTATCATTTGAAAGGGCTTCACTTGTACATTTCCAAAATATTGCTCAAATTTAAAGCGACGCCCTCTAGCAGACAAAAGTCATGTGTTAAATTTAACACCAAAATTGTTTAAATAAAAAAAAGTAAAAAAACTAAAACCCGACTACGACAAAAAAAAAACGACGCTGAAAAAGTATGAAACAAGATTTTCATACTTCGAACAGAACAAAAAGAAAAACCGTAATCACACGTTATAGGTACCAACCGAAACACTTTAATAACGTGTGACTACGGTTTTTCTTTTTGTTCTGTTCGAAGTATGAAAATCTTGTTTCATACTTTTTCAGCGTCGTTTTTTTTTGTCGTAGTCGGGTTTTAGTTTTTTTACTTTTTTTTTTAAAATCCAAACCATAATAATTGTACAGATAGCAATGAACTTATAATAGTATAAAGATTAATTAACTGAGATCAAATCAACAACAAGTAAGTTTTTGGTATCTTTGGTACCTATTAAGTCTGCTATCAAAATAATATATTTTAAACATAGAAAACACAATCAGCATCTTCAAATATTAAACACAGCCACCCACAATAACCAAAAAAATCAACATTTTTGTAACTTTGAAGACGAACTACAAAATAACATTACTTCGAAAAAAATGTTGACAAAACCGGAGCTGAGCTCCGGTTTTGGCTTTCAAAACCGGTTTTCAAAAATCGTGAAATTTTGGCCGATTTCCGGTTTTGCGCAAAACCGGAAAACCGGTTTTGCATGCCCTACTCGCAAGTCATTTTTTTTTTATTATTTACATTTATATTTTTGTACCTAATGAACGAATCCACATAGGTAATAGAAAAAGGTATAATACCTGATATCATTGTCAGATTATTGTTTAGTTGATTAAAACTTTATTTTCTAATAAAAATGCACCAGTTAATTTGTAATTTTGTTTTATTACTTGATTCATCAACAGTATTCTTCATTTCACTACATTTAGTTTAGTGAAATGACATATCTCTGATTTTATATTAGTATTTTGTCATATCACTACATACTTTAAGTAAAAAGACGTAATAAACAAGAATATTCGACATCTACCGGGATTTCGTGATATCCCTGATATCCTCATTTCCCTGCGACATATCAATTAGTAAGCTACTTATAGCACTGAATTTGAATCCTTGTGTTCTGTTATGCTTCGTCGAATTCAAACATTAGGAGGTACCTACCTATATAAATTTAATCATATTCTTTCGACTATCTTACATAAACCTGTTTCCACCACAAAATAAACAAGAACCACACAATAACAATAAATGACAAGTTAAGAAAACATTAAGACGTAATCTGGTTTTAACTAAATCAAACTATAGAATCACTTAATACCAAACAAATTAAATAGTACTTCACCAATACTGTTTTTAGTAAAGGTTAAGTATAATATCTCTTAACTAGCACTACTTCAAGTGTAACTTGTCTTAACTTTGTCTGAACTAGCCTTACAAAATCATTATTGTCTAAAATCTTACTTCGTTAAGAAAAATAAGATTTAACGCCATTTTGCACTACAAGTGAAAAAAATATTAAACATTTTCCAACAATACTTCATCAAAAACCAGAGTAAATTGAACTTACATTTTTGTCATAGTCATTCTAACTACATTAATAACTTACACATTTATAAAAAATGTAGTACTCTGCACTAAATGGCACAAAATTTTTAATTTGCAATATTATTATACCACATATTTTTGTTTGTTTTCTAGTATTTTAAAAGCCCGTCTGTTCTATAGCACTATCTATAGATTTTACACGAGAAATCATCATGCGTTTTAAATTTCCAATGCATTCAACGACATAAGAAAGCCTTTTCTAGACATAAAAAATGTTGTTAAACCGCCATTTTCGTAAGTCTTAAAATACTTTAAAAGTTCACCATGTTTTCTAAAATAATATTACTTAAAGCACTTTAAAGCAAAATAAGTTTTTATTTATACTTCACTAAGACAAGATGGAATATCTGCACATCAAAATTGATAGTTTTAATTAGGTATTGTAGATATCTTTAAGTCTATTTCTTTATCTTAAGTCAACCTACAAGATATCTTGAAGACAGTGTTTAAGAGTTCTGCAAAACCATACTCTCTTAAGTAGGGTTAAAGTTTGTCTAAACAGTAGTATTAACTCTTTCTTAACAAGTTCTTAAATACTGTGCCCACTTTTACTTAACTGATTCTTGGAGTGTATCTAGAAGATATCTTGAGGCACATAATAGTTTTAGCCAAGACAACAGCTGGAATTAGTCTACTTGTCTTCAAGATATCTACAATACCTTTTTAAGACAATTGTTTGCTACTTGGGCAGTAAGAAGTTACTCGAACAGGCAAGGGCTGTTTTTTGTAAATTGTTTTGATGTTTGATAGGGCATTTGTCACATTTAGTCTCATGATCATCAAGTCATGATCTGATGCTGCAGTCAGGATAGTCTGCAGAGTACCTAACTCCTCGACAACTAACAGCAGATATATCGTGTTTAGGCTCATTGAAAAGGGCTCGATGTGTGGATAAACGTACTGTTAACGAGGAACACCGAAGTACATAGAGACCTGATGCTGAAGCCAGGAGCATCAGAAAAAGTACAAACCTTGAAATTACAGCACAGTAGTCGTGTTTGGGCTCATTTTAAACAGGACTAAATTTTAAGTTCAATGCAATGTTGACATAAGTCTGGCCTGATGCTGCAGCCAGGATTATCAGCATCTAGTCTAAAAACATCAGGTCAGGATCTGATGATGGGATCCTGGAGAAATCGAAGGAACTCTTCAAATATTATAGGCACACCTATAGCGATTTGGGTATTTTTTATAGTAACTCGTGCACTTGCTCTCGGAAAGCACCATTTGGTGAAGTGGAACTGATGATGAAGACCACAGATGGCCTCCGGAACTACTCAATAATATATAAGTATTTCACGGGTTGCTATTCGATTACTTTAATATGGTTGCTAAGCAATTTATGCTCGTCACAATGTGAATGGTGATATGGAGCTGATGGTGGACCTGGAGAACTCCTCAACAATTAACTTCCCTGCATCGGGAAAAGCAATAATTTGTTTGTAAAAGGCAATGATCACTAGGCTATTGTAACTTAGATAAATTATAAGCAGACCCACTAAAAAGCGTGAAATAAAAACTTTTTAAGAAAAAAAAAACCGACTTCCAAAAAAACACTACAAAGTGAAAAATAACTTTAATTTCGGAAGTCGGTGGCAAAAAACTAAAATACAGATCCAAAGACACCGACTTCCGAAATTAAAGTTATTTTTCACTTTGTAGTGTTTTTTTGGAAGTCGGTTTTTTTTTTCTTAAAAAGTTTTTATTTTGTACCGATTCCAGGACCATTTATACCGAAAATGCGTCAGGCCAGGGCTTTCATTTTTGCGTAATAAATGTATAGTAAACGTGTTCCTAAAGGATACACAGCACAGCGCATTTACTAAGTAGAAAGATGTGTACACTTTTGGATACACAATGTTCCAGACACTGAGTGACAAAAAGATACACATGGCGCCGAAGGTGTTAAAGAGACAGATTGTAGTAGCTTGATGTGCTGGTGTCTGTACTTCTTTGGAATTGAGATATTTAGCGTAGTAATATTTATTATGTACGGTTACTTATTTACGTACCTCCATGCGACTGATTAGCACCGTTTTAATTAAGGTAAGTTAAGGCAGGGAAGGGGCCTAAAGCAGAGATTTAATCATGTGGTACCGTATCCGACTGAGAATCTTTGGCATCCACATAATGTTTATTTTGGTCCTGAATATTGTACCATGTTAAGACGGATCATCGGGTTTCAACGTTGAATGGAGCATTATGTAACCTGGCGACATTAATGGGATCGCTGCGCTGTTTCTAGTTTCTTTTTTTGATTTTTGACTTTTACCTCCTGCAGCAAAGAGAAAGATTCATCTATGGTATTTTGGGAATTGCGCATGTCCATAGAACCTGCTTTTCATTCAAATTCGATCAGTGATAGCATAATTTGTTACGCACCCACATGTAGACCTTTTAATTTATAGATCATATTTGTTGGCTACTAATAGATTCATGGAATTCTGCCGGGTTGGCAACGTTACGCTCATCATAATAATTATTTCGATTTGGGTTGATTAGGTACCTACACCTTGAACACTGCCCGATATTTTTTGCATATCAAAGGAATTGAGGTAGGTACTAGGTTTTAGGCCCCAGATAGACATTTAAAATAATAGGTATATTAGATGTCACGCGCAGTAGGTATCTATATCTAACCGATTTTGTGTTTTCGTCATACAGTGAGAAACTACCTACCTATATTATTATTTTCTTTATTTTCGGACAACAGTGATCCAGCGTCATCATCATCATCATATCAGCCGAAAGACGTAGACGTCCACTGTTGGACATAGGCCTCCCCCAAGCACCTCCACTTCGACCGGTTTTGTGCTTCTCGCATCCAACGAGTTCCTGCGGCCTTCACAAGGTCGTCGGTCCACCTTGTGGGAGGCCTTCCAACGCTACGCCTTCCGGTACGCGGTCGCCACTCCAGAACCTTTCGGCCCCATCGGCCATCTGTTCTGCGAGCAATGTGCCCTGCCCACTGCCACTTAAGTTTGGCAATCCAGCGATCCAGCGTGTTAGTAAACAATATTAAACTTATTACTAGTGTTAGTACTTAGTTAAAATACAGTAGAGAAGAGGACAGAATAAATATTATTGTGAAAAGGACATCCCCAAATTAATGTTTACCTATTTCCTTTTCACAAAACTTTTAATAATCAGAGAGTCGATACTTTTCGCAGTCCACCATAGTTTTTAGAATGCTTTTGCCACTCGCCCGCAACTTTGACAACAGCGACGCGATTTTCTTGCGAACGACGGCGTGGAAGCCGTCAGTTCGGTTTTTCGCAAACATAGTAGAAGCGCTGCACCATCGTGGCAGTCTCAACAGCATCCTAAAAATATTATTGTAGGAATTGTACGCGTAGGTCATCCAGCGTTCTTTTGGTATAGACTATACCTACGCACTAACACTATATAAATGTATAGTCTAAATGAGGTCAGTAGGTCAGGGCTGTTAGGTTAGTTTGATAGATATTATTAATATACCTTCGGCCCAAGTGCGGGTAGTTACCTACTTAGTAGGATAGGATGATGGTTCTTCAATGAAGCAGAGGAAGTTCTATTAATATGTTTTTATTTTTCTACTTAACTCTTGCAATGAATACAGGCCTGAAACGAAGCTTATCATCTAATACTAATATGAAGTTCAAGGATAAACGCGTGTTTATTCACAATCAATTTTCGTTTAGCGTCGGGATAATGAGGAAGTGAACGGCAAATTCAGGTTGTGCGGTCGGGCGTTTGGTCGGTTGTCGGTCGGTCGGAGCACGACAGCAGATCAGGTTTGTTCGCCGGCCGGCTATTTCCGCGCGATCGATACGCTCCAGAATGTCATTACCCGCTCACCTGAGCCGAGTTGAGCCTCTGACGATCCAACTCGTTACCGTGACTGCCGAATTTCTAAAATGTCATTACCTACCTATCGTGATATCTTACATGGAAAATTTACCTACCTAATAATAATCTAACATGCAAAATGTACGTAGATTAAAAATAAGCAGACAGCTTCAGATATAGATTTTAGAAGATTGAAAATGGAACCATAAACACGATGAATAGCTACATTCCCACATTTCCCATTTTAGTATTCTGAATAAATAATAGTCAATGACAAACGTCCGTTACCGATGTGAAGCGAAATTGAAAACCTTGTTTATTTGAATGTGTATGAAAATACCTCCATATTTATTGGCACCACGCATCATTCAAAAGCATTTGAATATCTACCATACCATTTTATTAAGGAGCTAAAATGAAATAGCAAAACGTTTTCATCTACCATTTCAAAATATCATATTTAATTACCTACTCGGTTTTGGTATTTGTTTAAAGAAAACAGAATATTGTGTGCAGGTTGACAAACGTATATTTATAACTGAAGATACCTACTGTTTGGGAAAGTATTAAAAAAATCACAAAGCAAAATACCTACCCAAAAGAAAATGGGAACTTGATTATCGTATCGGAGAGAACTTTTTCTTCCCATCCCACGTCTGTATACTTTGTCCATCGCGATAACACAAGATGTACTCCTAACACTTTTACTGAATTCAGAACGGTAGAATGATATATTTAAACAGTTATATAACGCTGAATATGACACTACGACAGGAAAACGCGCAATCTGTATTCTGATTATTTGCTATATTTACTGAGATACATTTTCCTTCAATAATAAATCATTCCCGGTCGACGACTGTAGGATTTCATATTACATTTTATTAGTTGTGCTACATTAAACCAATTTGAGTATAGTTAATGAAACATATAATATGGAAAATCAGAAACAAAATGGATGGAAATTGAACACGATACATGTCGAGACATGACGAGATATGTCTTTCTGAAATTCTGCAAAATGATGATGGCTAATGCTTTGGCATATTTTTTACCTCGCGAACATAACTTTCTTAAACCGTGTTGTAGAAATAGCAAAACTTTTAGTAGGTCAAGCTCAGAGGCCAGTTTTATATTCAAGTATTCTCAAAGCCTTTTATGAAAGCTTAATAACACGTTGCTATTCAGTGCAGAAGGTTTGATCGATCACTCTAAAGGCGCATACATTATTAAGATAGCGGTGCAAAGTATAGACTATGAACAAAAAAGTCGGTTTGAAGTGTGCCAATTATACACACTTGAACAGACAATTATACGTGCAAACCATAACATATGTTAGGCGTAGATAAACCCGAGACTTGGGGAGGCTTTGCAGAGAGAACAGGAGCTCAGCTCACGGCCACACTTTGAATCGGGCAACCGTCGCAGACAATGTCGGTTCTTCCAAGCAAAGTAGATAAATCGTTTTACAATTTACGGTTGAGAGGGAGGAACGCTTTATCAACAATCCGTTCAGAAACATATACCGCTTTTCACGGTGAATAGAGGAAAACAATTGCCTAATCTGCATAGGTATATGACGCGGATACGTGATAAATAAACTTATTTAGGTACTGTCTTAACAATTTTTGTACGATCGATCATATTCCTGACGTTGTGTCCTTTGTGGGTTTATGGGTGGAGCGGTGAATTCCTTATTCTTTTCATAAATCTTTTCCCCGCGACGACGGTAACAAGTAACGGAGGCACTTTGCGCCCCTTTGGAGAACCTGCGTCAGTAAATTTGTTGCTTCCTAGAGCGCTACATTATGTACATACGTGCTCGGTTCACATACTTGCGCCGTATTCTACAACACGATAACATCAGATTTATACATCCCCGCGTGCTGTGTCATGGCTACTTCTAATTCTTAAAGCCATCTACATTTTTATTTGCACCGCAATGAGAACACAGGACAGTTGTCGCTTTGCATTTTATTTTCTTAATGCGGTTAGTTTCGACTAAAATTTAACCTTCATTACACCGTGCTCAATTCTATGGGCCATTCACAAGGGAGTGTTAATTTCTGCGGGATCGTTGATACTTGGCACTCGTTCTGTTTGCGTGCGTACGTGGTGGGTAGTTGAATGTTGCTGGTAATTTATGCTCGGCGTAACAGGTGGGGTTACAACCACCATTCTCAGGCTACGCGTGCTAGGAATTTATTATGAATGGTTGGTTTACCTCATAATTAGTAGCGACTACATTAGCAAGCTGTGATAAAGCTATATAATTAAAAATTTGGTTGCTAAACTTGATATTTGATTTTGGACTGTTGTTAAAGATAGACGTAGAACCTACGCCAACAGTAACTAGGTATCGAATAGAAGTCTTAGGTAGGTACTCAGAATTTCTTTTCACAAGCAGTTAATTTGAGAATAATAGACAGATAGCCACGTAATCGATCTGATGCCGTCTATTGTATTCATCTCCGGTATTGAAACTCGAGTGGATATCAGAATCTCCCAAGCGTTGTCTGAATTCCTCTTTAGCTTAGTTAGTCTATTGAAAATTCCACAGGCTACCTCCCCGTGTATAGTCTGTTCACTTTTTACTGGCTTTCCAGCGTTCGTATGTTGGCATCCATATGTAGATATCGAGTGCATCGTTAAAGCATTCCACTTATTGTTTTATCCAGTTTGCACGGTACGATTGATAGGCCTCCCATTGAAATGTGCGCAATTTGTGAATTTCTGCCTTTATGAGCACTCTGTGAATCTGTGTAGTATTTTCAATAGCATTCATCGTTCAATCATGATTATTCAAATGTTTTGTATTTCTAAATAAAAAATACACCTAGTTATGCATTAAAAATTATAAAAAATTATGTCATTAGGTCATTTAGAAGTGCGTCTTCGCTGTGTTAGTTGAGACTATTACTCAGACAAAAAGTAAATCGTTACAAAATAACACTGGTAAACACTGTTTTTGTCACACGAACTTTGTGATGATTTTTGTTAATGTTAGTGTGTCCTCATTAACAATATATAATAATTTTGTTTCAATTACGTCCAGTTTTTTTGTGACAGCTACATATTCATTTCTGACCTCATATAAGTGTCTTTTTTTGAATAACTTAATTTAGACGACTGTATAACTATTGCATTCAACTTACATCTTATATACGTTTGTTACATCGTAAACATGCCACGAAAGTGTTGTAACAACCCCGACAGTTTTTGTTATGTGTGTGGAGAATTAACTTTTACATCTCAGCGTCGAAATTTCACATCACTAATTGAAACAGTGCTATTTAAACTATTTTGGATTTCCTGTCAGAAATCAAGATAAATCCTGGGTTCCACAAAAATGTTGTGTAACGTGTGTGAGACTGCTATAAGGTTGGGATAAACTGGAACCCAGACATATGCCATTTGCTAAACCAATGATTTGGACCGAACCAAAGGATCATGGTTATTTTAACCTGACGTGTCAATTTTTTTTCATTCACATATTTTTGTTTGCTGGCCCTAGTACATTCAAAATTTGATGTAAGTTTTCATGTGACAAAAAAAATTAAAATTTTGTTAACCAGTGATAATTGGAACCGTAGGTACATCTCACCCCTTTCACTTGTTTAACTTTAAGTTCTCTTCGAATATATTTCTTACATCAATATTGTATTTAATTAAGAAGATCTTCCCCGCTTACTAAAGTAAATTAATCTCTTATTAAACTTCCGTTGATGTAAATAAACCGATATTCTGTTAGGGTACTCGTAACTTTACGTCGAATAAAACTGGTACCTGTTACTCCAGTTTCGTGACATATTCAAGATGCGACACGATTTACAATATTTCCTCAGCTAGAAGTGACATCAGCCCTATCATTCATCTCTATAAGAAAAATTTAAGTAGGTAGGTACTTAGCTTTTCCAAGATTTACATCGACCTAATATTTTTGAATAGATATCATATAAGTAGGGTGTGTGTATATGTACATATATTATTTACAATGTAAACATTTTGCTTTAGTGATATTCATAGGTAGGTAAATAAACATAATTAAATAGGTAACTCGATTTGATGTATACCTATCTCTATAATAGTAATATTAAAGGAAGGCTCTAATCAAGGAAACCCACGTAGTAACAAGGTAATAATGTATAGTGGGTCAAAATATTGCCTAAGTATTCTAAGTAATGACAGGTTGTTGGCTTATTAGATGGTGACTTATTCGACCCCATTATTAATTCAAGAGGAAAATCGATAAAAATAATGAACACGGAAATAGCAAAGTTGTTTAAGCCCCTATAGCTCATTATGCAACACGGTGAAAATGAAACGCTTATATAATTAATTTAGCTTTCGTCGGATGCTAGCGTAACAAGGATTGTTCAAATTCAGGTGCATTTAAACATTGCTCATTAAATTAAATTCAGTCGACTTTTTAACTTTTGTTGGTAATAAAGCGGAAAACGTTAATAATGAATATTACATGGACATTGTACGCGGAACATCTTATAAGCAATAAAGACGAAGCCAGCGGCCGCGGTGCCCGCTCATGTCGATAATAGCCTTTTCATAAATACTCAATTTACTATCCCAAGAATACTTTAGACTCAATTTTCTTGCATTTAAATATCGTTGGAAAATATTCAAATGAAGCCAACTGCGAGTTGAAGATATTTTATTACAAAAGACTACAAAAAAGAATAGGTATCGATGATCGCCGCTTATTGGTATTCAAGCGGGGTTTGCGTTTTTTTTTTTTTTTGTAAAATGAACGATACGATGATATGTTTTTGCGCCAGAATAGGTACAAAACGTGTATCAAGTCTATTATCAGGGGATAGACCACCTTCCCCTACGGGGTGAGCACCGATAAGTTTGCTGAATGCTATAAGTATCCACGTTGTACCGATATTTTACGCTCAGTGCGACTGGTGACGCTTGCCTCGTTATCGGAGAATTACACGCATTTAAATTTATTACGGGCGTCAGAATTTCCCCCTACTATGATTTCGTTGTCAATTTAAAGAGAATTTATACAAGTAAACGTGTGCCAGCGATGATAAACGATTTGTTAAATGCCAAAGGTAGGACACCTGTGTATTTTTATCACAAAATTGACTTTTCGGTGAACGACCCGCTGGCCGTGACAGCCATTCAACAATGACTGGAAAAGCCATTTAAATTCGACTCGTTCACGAATCAGTTCCCCGTCAAAGATAAATTCACTCTCCGTTTGTGCTGTTAAATATTTATAAAAAAGTAATAAATGCTCTATCCGATTCCATGGGATCATTTTCGCTTCGTTGCGATTCATACAATTTTACAGAATAACAGTATCGTTCACTCGCTGGTAACATCATAATGCGGCTGGGTTGAAGCAAAGCTGACAGTTATCGTGAGCCTCCCGATCGCGGAATACAATTTGTATGCTCATGGCGGAATTTACTTCAGTTACTGTATTCATTCAAATAATATGGTATGACGTAGGTACTTTACGGATATTGCGCCTCGCTTCAGATCAACACACTTGCTTTAAGGGTTACTGTTTTTTTCCATAAACAAGTTTTTTGTTATATATAAGTACTTATATCTATATTCACATTCAAGTTTTTTGTTATTTTCCAGCCTTTCATGTACCTCAGGGTTGTGTTCTGGATAAACTCATCATGTAAATGTATGTATATTATAGCACTTCTCGTTGTCCATTTTCGGAACTATATCTACGGACATTCCAACAACTACAAACATGAAATGTCAAATTAGTTGTTGGGGCAGCAAGTTACCCAGTACTAAAGCTATGAAGTTGAACGATGCTTCTGGTCCGTTTGATAACATTCGAAACTTGTAGGAATAGGTAGAGGAACATGCTATGAAGCATCTATTATTAATATTATAGTTTCAAAATGGTAGTTTATAGTAGAGATTCCGCTATCCTGTTTTAAAAAAAGTGCAATTTATCCAGTGCTTAAAATGTTTATAATCATCATTTACCTCTCCTGCACAAAAACTAGACTCGCGGCAACTGACATTATAGGTTAGCATTATAGGTAGCTATTGACAGCAACAATAATATCTGATTTCATAATTCATCCATTAAAATAACTGTAGTCAAGATCACGGCAAATATTTTGTAGGTAATCTTTTGCGTAAGACATAGACAAGTGGCAGCAAAAATATGTGACTTATGTGCTTCAAAAAGATGAGTCGACGATAGACATCTCTTTTTGAAGCAGCTTCAATTCCGATCAGATTTCCGATGCAGCATCCTATATTTTGACGTTCCTTCGGTGTCACATATTTGTGCTGCCCCTTGTATATTCCTTTCACAAATTATTACAAAAATTTACCGTCATCTTGACTATAGATATTAATGGCTGAATCGTGAAATGAGATATTATAGTAATGTGAACACAACAAAAAAAGAACTATCCAATTTGGAGCAGTCGTTCGGAAGTTATGCGCGTACATACATTTCGGCGATTCATTTTTATTAAGGTTGTCTACAAAAGGCGACCTTAGATCGTTCAGGCTGGTAGAAGAATAACTCGCGAATTTGAAATTCGTTTTCAAAATACAAAGATTATTGGGTTTTCGTTTCGAAAAACAACAGTGATATATTATTAGCGGTATAGTGAACACGTTTTCTTGAAATAAACGGAGGAAATATAAAATGATTTCTTATTTAACGCCGCCACATAAAAGTGCTAGCAGTAATATTAATGCTCGTGACTGTACCTACCATGCCTACGTCTCTAGGTGCATTTTAGCTCAGTCACGCTTTACTGTACTCTACGAAGTTTTTTCATATGTGTGCGTAAACTTGTCAACGCGTGTTGTTGATGTTCTCTCACTATCAAAAGTTTTGGGATAAATTGCGTAGCTTTGCGGTCGCGGTTGCAAATACGACGGTCTGTCAGTTCTTGCGGGTTTCGTAACGGACAACTTAGGACTTCAGCCGGGGAGGTAGACAGGCACTACATGTATCTATCAACCACAAGACAATCCGCATGACAGATAATTGAAGCGGTATAGAGGCGGTACATTTTTAAGTGTTTTAATATTTGGCCACATTCAAACTTAAAGTATCTACTTATCAAGTTATTTCAAGTTACTGTATCATTTTACAGGCATTTTTGAAATTATAAGTGCACAACAACTCGGTAGAAAAGAAATGTAATCCATAACTTCCACAATAAACTTTGCCACCTGCGTCCGAAATTCCGACATGGTAAGAAATTAAACGGGAATAGTTACGAATATGAACTTCAGTAAATTGTACCGATATTTCATCATGAAATACATTCAGCAATAGTTGCTAGCAAAAACCAAACACGCGTTAAATTGAGAATCTCCTCTATTCCAGCGATGCGGTTAATAACTACATACATTAGCTAAGATAAACCACACTGTAATTATACCGAAATAATATCAAAATCTGGTAAGCCCGATCCCCAAACATTAACTAAACCATTATATTTCTGTAATAATTGCTTATTAAAATTAGCGAAATGATCTCATCGCGGCCGACTCATTCCTTCCCTCTTAACCTACAAACGATATCTACATCTAAGGACAAATAATTACGACCTTGACCTTTACCTATCCTTGGATCGGCTTTAGTCCTCTATCTAAGTCTCGAGAGTGCTCAAGTTTGCAGCAACCGCGCCCGTGGTCTGTCAGGTGTGATAACTCACTTCTACTGCGAATCTGCCTTATCTACAAACACATTAATAACTGTAGAGTATTTTTGTGATTTATAAGGAAAAGGATTCATTTTTTTGGGGACAGTGAATACACCAATAATTATAGAACTGTATCCATGTTGCCGGTTTTCAGCAAGGTGTTTGAAAAGATAATGTTTAATCAAACGCTCAATCACTTTAAAAGTAATAAAATCCTTTACGATCAACGGTATGGTTTCACCAAAGGACGTTGTACGACCGACGCCGGTGTAAACTTATTTAACGCGTGGGAAGAGGCACAAGACGCCATAGTAATCTTTTGTGACCTCTTCAGGCATTTGATTGCGTCGATCACGAAACCTTGCTCTTAAAACTTAAGCATTACGGACTTGAAAAACTTGCGCTCAGTTTAGTTAGTTCTTGCATTTAATGGTGATACTTGCTTATTTTTTAAGGTATATAGACGTGTCACAAATTTTGACGACAGAAATAACACCCTACTGCAGGTCCATAATAAAAAAAATTAAGTGCATAAGGTTTTTTTGTCAAATGTCAAGGCTAGTGATTGTAAGTTAATATTGAATCAAGAGAAACTAGAATTTGTCGATAAAACTGTTTTCCTGGGGATCACGCTCGACTCAAGGTTACAATGGGATTCTCATTTAACACGTCTTGCAGGACGGCTAAGTTCAGCAGCTTATGCTGTCAGACAAATCCGTCAATTTACTGATGTAGATACCGCGAGGCTAGTCTATTTATTTACTCTCATAGTATGTCTCATGTCTTACGGTATTTTACTTTGGAGACGGGCTGCAGACATTTGATTCTGTTTTTATTCTGCAGAAAAGAGCCATCAGAGCCAAATATAATCTCCGCAGGCGCGGTTCTCTACGGGAACTTAGGTCCGTAACGACGTACTAGCAATTGATTCACAGTGGACGCGAAAGCGCAGCATGGTCGCCCTATATCTTTAAACAGAAAGAGAATCTATTGAAATAAAAAAAAAATCAATACATGTCAAGTAATTTGATAGAATTAAGTATTTTTTAATCCCAGAAAGCAGAGAATTCTTTTATGTACTTGAGTTGAGACTGCAAATAAATAAAATAGCTCTTAGTGCAGTTTAAGATTTCATTGTTCGTTTTATTTTTCCTTTAACTTCAGGAGCACCCGGCCAACTTGAGGGAACTTTGCGTAGGTACCGTGCGTATCATTCCTGAATAAACTTACTAATGGAGCTATTTAAGTCCTTTCACGTACAGACGCTTGGGGCATACCTCGGAGGCATCGTGAGAGGCCGTAACGTCTAACTAGCTAGTAAGGTGCTACAGGTGGGTAAAGCCGTGGACCTGTACATGTATATAGAGCCAAGTGGCCGACTTTACGAGTTCCACATAAATTTCAATTTTATCGTCGACGACCGCACTGAAAACTAATGTGAAAAGCAAGCGTCCCTTGTTCGGCACAGTCCACTGAACATTTATGAACATCCGCCGAAGCCACCCCTGACCATCACTCTTTATTAACATTTAAGTGCCAAAACGAACTAAAAATAGCACGTTTACTGTTCTCCGTTATTTAAAAACAGAGTTTACCTCGCTTTATTTAATTCTTGTAATTTATGAATCGTTTTGTTTTTATTTAAAAACGGTGGCGCTACGTGTCGTGGCAATGCGCGTAACAATTCGTGTAACATTGTACCGAAGTAGAACGACGCACTTTGATTGTTATCACGTCTCGCACTTTATATTATTCGGGACAGATAACTATTAACAAAATTGCTTCTGACACGAACTTACGGCCGTAGAGCGATGATAAGAAGCGACCTGCGCTGAGACTACTCCACGAACATTAATTGATGGTAGCTGTAAGCACTTGATAATACTTTATTCACAAATGTAAAAGGATAGAGAGAGTAATTATCCGCAAAATTTATAACACTCGTCGAGGTCCGCAGAGATTTCTAGAACAGTTAAGGTGACTGAGGCACCGGCTCGTTACAATGTTTCAATTTAAACCATAAAGGGTCCGCTGGCAGCCAGAGACGGCTCGCAATTAACGCGATAAAGACATTTTGTACCCTTCGGATAGCAGACAAACAAACCCTTGCTTGCCTAAGTAAAATTAATACTGTAGAGGGCATTAACAACGTGGCGCCCTCGTCACGTTTTACTTGCTCACTTTTAATTTGCTTTAAATTCCTCTACCCTTCAAAGGCTCACTTTAAATTCCTAAAAAGTCGTATATTACTCAATCACAGCGGTGATTTCTAACTACGTTCAGAGGATGGGTATAAATGACTTCATTAAATACCCGCCCCCTTTATATTCAGCATCTCTTAAGGCGTGTAGCCTCGCCCCACAAATTGAGTGTTTATCGCGCGGCGCGAGTGTTACGCAGAACGCGCTTGTTCACGAGCCAATTTAAACCGTTCTCGAACACTCCCGCTTAACAAAGCCTTCTACAAAACAAGAAAATAAAATCGCTGTAACGTTGGCTATAGAGCGTAATACGGCAACAGAAGGGCGTGTTCATAAAAACAGCGCGAGAACGATCCGGTTTTATTGACTGATTATTGTCACGTAAAACAAAAGCGTCTACTTATCTGTTTCTATGCATTGTATTTTTAAGTTAACTGCCTACTTATAGGGTATGATCAAGATTATTCTATTCTAACGACTTTAGATCTGACGACTCAAATATGTGCGATGGTCATTATTTACTTATGATAAAACAAGCTTTTTAAACAATTTAAAATTAATTCCCAACAATAGTGTTGTTACATAACGCTATGAACGCCCGGCAAGTTGTGTGAAGGAAATGAAAGCTCGAGTAAGCTAATTGCGCGCAATCGGCTGCGAGTAATTGCTAATCTGTCGTGCCGACGACAGCCTCGGCTATCTTTACACACATATCTACGACGGAAACTCACGAGCGAACAGCAACACGAGCCGAATACGAGAATTCAACTACCTACTTACAGACACCACATCCAAGCAATTTAATTTCCTTTCAATACAAAATTAAATAAATAAGTAAATCAAATTCAAATCATATTTCCCCGGTTAGAATAATTTTCGAAGTGAAAACATGAGATTCATTCAATAATGAGTTTCCACGCTTTTTGAAATCGATAACACCTCTTGCGATCGATTAATTTACTACTTGCTTTTTAGTTTCGTGAAATGCAGAAACGAACTTATGGTTTTTAAAGTGGTTGCACAAGGTGCGATGCATTAAGATCACGTGCGTTCTGTTATACGCAAGAAGTCGCAACGACTGTCTGCGTTGCAGCAAGGCACAAGGTATGACCGCTACGAGCTGCTACGCCCGTAGCCGTACTGCTACGATAGCTGTAATGTATTGCTATCGTATGAAAGCTAGACGGTTTATTATATTAAAGCGTGGCTGACGTAATAGTGTACTAAACGACCATTGCTTAACAACTGCAATTAAAATAAAAAAGGATACTATAGAAACTCGTCTATTATAGCAAGAATTAAGTAAAAACTGTTCTGCTTTGATCCTTAGTAGGGTAATTATGATAAAAATACATAGGTACTGTACGTAAAGTTACTCTAAAATGCTTTTAAATAAGAATTCTTTCGTTATCCACTGTAAAAAAAATAATATTAGGACTAAATGGTGTAAAAAAGTGCTACAATTATTTTTAAGTATTTGAATGTCATACCGAAAAGTAACTAAATCACTTTTAAAAGAACACTTAAGGCATGACAATCATTTCTAAGTAGAGAAGAAAAATCTTCATATTTTAAAGAAAGAATAAAGTTGGTTCTATAACCTAAACGAATTACACTTTCTCGCCTTTATGATCGTAGGCGTCGCTCGTTCTAAGTTGCTAGATAATAGTAATAAAATCCCCTGACCCTCTGGATCTAATTCAACGGCTGGTATAAAAATTGCTCCACAATGCGACACTGGAAAGGCTCCAGTTAAAGATGTCATTAAAGAAAAAGCCTGTCACTCCGGGGCTTTTACATTGCAGAAATCTTTTGTCGCAACACGAAATTATTCATCGCTTTGTAAAACTGCGAAGCTGATTTAAATTGAGCCATTCTTGTACTTCAAATATGTACGCGACAGGCATTTTTGGTAGAAGTATAAGTGAAATACGATTATGTTACTACTTAGTTTTATTTACAAAATGGTTGCTTGAGCTTGAATTTAACAAGCATGTTTTATATTTCCTTTTTATTCTGCTCGGAGACATTTCCATGACGTTGTTTAAAATACATGAAATATTTTACTTTATACAGGATCGGAGCTCCTGTTTACATTAAGTTAAATTAAGAGTACAAAATAAGTCAGGAAAATGTCATAGCAAGTGTACATATTTTATCAGAGTCAACTCGGTACATACGACAATTGGCAGGTGATTAATTCATGTCTGCACTGCCACGTGGCACTAAGTGCGATGTACGATTTACTGCAGTTTTTACAAGTGTGTTGAAGCCATTCACTCCAGTAAAACATAAATATAGAACAACTTTCAAAGTGATAAATTGCAGAACATAAAACTAACTTAAATTAAAATGTAAAAATTGAATATTTTAATTTTCTCGGTCCGTATCGCATGTTGTTTTTTCTGTTGTATATACTTTTTAAAGTGGTTTAAAAAGTTCTAGAACTTTGTCTCTTCGTCGTCCATATTCACGATGGACGCTATTACGCTTCGTTTGAGATTTACATTAGTATTTGATTTTCAAACGTATTTTAATCTCGAATAAATTATGTCGTAACTTTGCTTTTTCTTTGTTCACGTTGGATAAAAACAAAGTAGGCCGCTAAAATGACGGAGAGCAAAGATGGGGTAATTAAACCTCTTTACGAGCCCTCCTCATTTGTCCGTGCCGACCGGCGCGGCGGCGACCTCTCGCTCGCCTCCAATTTACCGGAATGAGCAACATAACATCTGTCTCTTTGCTCTTGAGTTTTTTACTAGAAACGTGCCTTTGTGACACGCGTACATACTAATCGATATCCATTTACTGTAAGTGTTGTTCGTAGAGGTTTTCCTGTTAGAATTTGATGTAGAAGTGCTGATAAATCAAGCTTGAAATTACTTAATGGATAGATGATTCATTTGATTTCAGCATGGAAATTGGTAAACATCAAATACTTTTCATGTAAAAATAACCAGCGCGACAACTATGCCGTGAACTCAGTTTCAGAAGTGAAATAAAAATATACTCTCTGCACTTTTAAAATATCGTTAAATGGTCTCCCAATACTTGGTATACTTTTGAGACAGTTTCCGAACTATCAGTAGATAAAGTTGGGCGAGTCAGTGAGGCGAGTAAGTGTTCACTTAGTATGCCTAACTGTGATAATTACGTCTCTTAGTCACCGTCATACGCTTGGGGGTTATTGGGGAAGTTGCTAGTTAGGCTTATGTCACATAACCGTATAATGTGGGATGGTACAAGCGCAGAAGCCGCTTGGCAGTCGTATTGGCTAATATGAACAATATCGCACTGAAAGAGTGGTCAAATCAGTGGGATGGGGTGGGACCCGCACTACAAATCATACATGGTCAGTCCTACCTTTAGACCCGTCTGACTGACCTAACCAAAATCGGTACCGTGTGTGGCTGTTAGACTAGGACACCTACGACGACCAGAGCGATTAATCTTGTAACAAATCGGTCAGCCCAACTGGCGCATAATCGTCTGGTCAGATTGATCTCCCCATGTGTGCCCTAAGGTAGCCTTATGACCGTCTCGCATCGACAGGCACGCCTTATGTGTGTCTTCGCTCATCCAAGACAATACAATATCTACAACCGCAACTTGTGCCCGCTGCCGCGCCGCTTATGCACTGCATCCTGTGTAACAAAGGCTTGACATATAGATAGATAGATATTTAGGTATACCCTATAACGTGCTTCGAATACTACAATATGATAGAGACAGGACTGGTATTCCCAGTTATTGCGACCATGGCATTCATCCTTTGTTCATAATTCCTAGGGAAGTTATTAGCGATGACGTCAGAACTTACACAGCTATTGTAATGGAGCTGCTGACCCTGGAAGAGCATTTTATAAAATAGGCGGAAGACTTATGTTTTTTCCCTTGGCATAAAATGACTTATAATTCTGACTGATGTGTTTTTGAAAATGTTTCCTTATGTTTACGTGACATTAAATCCCTGACATAAAAAGTTTTCCTTGATAGGCTATAAAGAAATGTATTGTACAATCATATTTTACGTCATATCTCACGTTAGCATAACGTAATAACGTTAAACATAATACGAAAAGCTACGGTTTCCTACAAGAGCTTTTCCGTCATACCTACTAGTAACGGACGTCGTGAAAATTCTCAATGCTTTATATACTTTCGGATATACATTAAAACCGAGTACATCCCGAGGATAGCCGAACACATCCGAAGCGGTGTCGGTTACGGTAACATTGGCGCGAATTCAATGGCTTTTTCCCATCTCAAAAAATGCCCATCGCGCCTGTAGCAGTTTTCACCTCAACAGTAGGTAGCTTTAGTAACCACAGACAGTCTAACTAGGCTGAAATTGTAACCCAGTTAAGTTCACATTTCTTCAACAAAACAAACAATGTACCTACCTACAAAAATATCATTAGGTAAGTACTTAGCCAATTTATTTCAATACCATAAAACACATCGACACTAGGTGTTGTACAATATATTATGAGATCCATTAATATCCGGAGGGGATGGCGATGGAATACTAATCCAGTGAAAGCCTCGAAAGTAAATCGTAGAGCTTCCACCGAATATCGCCCCACTTAGTAGTGATGTGTTCCGCAGCCACTATGAATAAATGTCGCTACACTAACTTGCTGAGAGCAACGTGACGTGTCCCCATTCTCTAGATATATCCACAACTATGTATCTACTGTTATTTTAAGTTTTAAAATGTATCGTAGTGTTAATTTAATGATTTAAATATGTTATTGGAGGAAGTAGGGTTGCAAAGGGAAAGTAAATTTTCACGTAATTTTGAAGATTTATTTGTAACTAGCTTTTGCCTGCGGCTTCACCCGCGTGGAGGTCGGAAATTATCACACGGGAACGCACTACCGAGATGAAATGTATCCTATGTCCTATGTGTATGTGTGCCTGGTCATGGTCCACCCATGTGCCAAACATCCAAATCCATTCAGCCGTTTTAGCGTGAAAGCATAACGAACAAACAAACTCACTTTCGCATATTTTGTAATATTACCTACATTTATAATGTTAGTTAGGTTAGTACTAACATGAACCATAATTATTTTTCTATCGTCGCCATATTTTTAGGGTTCCGTACCTCAAAAGGAAAAAACGGAACCCTTATAGGATCACTTTGTTGTCCATCCGTCCGTCCGTCTGTCTGTCTGTGAAGACCCTTTTTCTCAGGAACGTGTAAAAGTATCAAGCTGGAATTTATATCAAATACTCAAGTCTACTGTCCCTTGGAGCTATGAAAAAATCAAACTTCTCAGCCAACGCAATCAAAAGATGCAGCCGTTTATGCCACAAATTTCCGCAAATTTTCGACATTTACAAGGGAATCAAAACCTACAGGGTACTTCCCGTGAACTCAGAATCTTGAAATTTGGTACGAAGCAACGTCTTATAGCACAGATAAAGGAAAAATTGCGAAAACCATAAATTTTTAGTTACATCATATAATAAAAATATTTTAAACAGGTTTGTACGGAACCCTCGGTGCGCGAGTCCGACTCGCACTTGGCCGGTTTTTTAAACTTAATGTCAAAACATCGCAGTCAAATCGACATGTGTGCAGAAGGAAATCATATTTTCACGATCCCATTTCTATGTAGAGCGTACGTAAACCGACGGAACATACACACAATATCTTACCACGATGGCCTTTCGCTCCTGTTTTCCTAGACGAAATTAGAAAATAAGATTTCTCTCTGACATGTAGTATACAAAGAGCTGTGGAACAAGGAGAATAATTTCCGGGCATCAGTGGCAGCCACTCAGAGCTGTAAATTACGTAGAAAAGTCCCCCATTCATGGCTCATGGTAGATATAATAGTCGCGGCCATGACACCACATAATGATCTGATGCTCTGCTTGGTAATGGCCCGCTTGCGCCGTGACATCCTTCCGTTATTATGTTACTGAATTGATATCCTTTGTCCATATGTTATGAACATTAATGTCTATCGAGGTCGCTGACTAACTTTACGCTTGTAAAAGCCAAACGTATAAAGAACACAGTTGAACTAATACACCATAACATAACGACCTCTGTCCATCACGCTCGCATTCGTGACATAATCGACACGTAGTTACAGTTAATAAACGAAAATAATTTCATCACATTGCACGCGATTTTCATATATAAACACCGTGAAAATGTCACTAGATATGCAAAGTAGAACAATTTCCAAAAAAATAACGTCGGCGACATAATTTATGAACGTATTCGTGTTTCTATAGAGATATAGTGGGTTGTATGAAGGAAAAACAGGTAAATTTACCCGTTTCCCTTTCCGTTGTATATGGGTGTGTGGTGGAGGCGACGAGACGACGTCACGTCGATACCACGCCCGTCGCCGCCGGGCCGGGCCATGCCGCATCAAAATACAACACGCCCGCTTTAAAAATATTTTTATACCCTTTCATATTGCGTTCACTTGGAAAAATATATGCTAGTGGCAGTCTAGCACCGAGCATGCCTGGACTGAGTAAAGCTTTTCAATTTATAACTGTTTTTACCGCCGATTTCTATTTGCAGAATGTCAAAGCGGATTGTAAAATTGTTTCTTTTCCAATCATGCATTTTTTGTGATTCGCAGAAATAATTACGTACAAATTCCCTGTACCCGTCTGTATAGTGCAGCAACAGCATAGCGCAGATATTTCTGATATAAAATGAAAATTCATCTAGAAATTCTCCGCCTTTCATCGAAATATTTGCTCGATGAATACTCTTGTGCCGCTTCATGTACCGGCTCCGCCCGGGTAATCTAAGACCCTCTCCACTAATGAACTAATGTAGCGAAATAATAAAAATGTTAAGCAATTCATGTTTCCGCTTCTAAGGAACTAGAGTAACTTAGCGTTTAATAAAAGAAGCACTCAATAAGTGGCTGTTCGTAGGAAATGCGAGTGGATTAGGATTTAATTAAAGTACCGAGTTACCGACTAACCTAATGTTCACTGATATTTATTTCAATAAAGCTTCTCCGAAATTGGACTCCGGTGGAGCTAATGTAAGCTATACTACTGTAGCTACTCAGCACCTAATTATTCGAAAATCTGTTTAATTTCAACAGAAGTTTTTTATTTTACTACATTATATTATATTAACAAAGTGCTCTTTTGTCCTGGCTGTAGGTTTCTAAAAAACGAAATTTTATTTATGTGATAGAAGGCTAACAACAACTTCTCGAACGCCTAAATGCCACGCCACTTTAGTACGATGACAACGATGACATTAAAATTATTCTGTGAATCCAAACATCATTAATTAATAAAGAGAGATATTGAACATTACCCATAGCCAACAAGGGTGTAACAAGTTAATTAAATCGAATCCGTCGTCAGTAATACGCGCGTCGTACGCCGCCCAACCGCGTCCGAACCGCGACGCGCCGCGACGGCACGACGACGTCCGATTCTCGACACACATTAACGTCACTGACAGATTTCACGCCCGCACTCAAAATATCTCTGTTTTTACAGTAATTTGCCGCTGCTCCTGCGATGCCTAACATCCGACCCGACGCCCAAGGAAATTAAATTTTAAAGCTATCCAAAAATATACCGGAGCAAGGTTTGTCCTGTGGCTACACGATATTATGCATAACACTCATAAAACTCGTATTACTCATGATGATGTAGATTTTTTCGGGAAGAGAATTAATAAAGTAACTGTTTATGAGTTTCCTGTATTATTATTACATGCTGAAAACGGGCCTGAGATATTTTACAAAATTTTGTGCCTTTTTATTGTCAATTCTTGCCATATCTTGCTTCAAAAGTTGGCAAGCTACGTTGACCAGTTGCCTTCTACAGCTGCTGGGTATCGAGTTTATCGCAGACTACTGATAAAACGAGACATGTGCCAAAAAAAGTTACTTACGTCGTCTTGAAGTCAGCAGGTTGGGCCAGCAAGTTGATGACCACAAAACTAGTATCTACGAGTGTTTGAGGGTAACTTTTATTATAATATTAAGTGTTAACTATTTGGTAGTAATCTGCATTAACTGCATTAAATCATCATTGTGATTATTGTAAAAAAGCGTGGTTTGACTGGACTGTTCAAAACTTTATCAACGCGGAACTGATTTGAACGAGGTAGGTTAAGTTTTTGATTATATCTACTCTCTATTAAGTACTTAATAGAAAGTAAAATCAAAAACTTTACATTCCATTCGCTAAAGCACAGCTACGTACTTATGTACTTCAAAGCATTTCGTGATCTAACAAAGCTTTCAATATCACACGAATTCATGAAAACATAAAAAAACTGTCGAATGTCAAAATAGAGTGTTGTGAGTATAAAAATTCAACATTCAAATATGAACCGTAATTTTTTATTCCATCTACCTTCGTTAGCTAACACAAATCGTGTAACAACGAACATCGCTAAAACTCAAAAAAAACTCTCGTTATAATTCGAATGTTTAATACGAAAATGTGAAACGGTGATAACAAAATGCACTGCCATAACTCCAGGTTCTCAAACGGGAATACTACACAGGTTCATTCAACTGTAAACTGAGATCGCTGTTATTAAAACAAATAAACATAACGTTGTTATTAGTAATCCGGGGAATGGTGACGGGGGACACGAGTAACACAATACGTAGATGTCAAGTAAATACTACTCGCGTATAATGACGCGGCGAAACTTGCCTGACGCGGCCGCCGGCAGTTTGCCGACGACATGATGCCTTGTGTACCCAACTTACACATTGCACACCGTCTAATAGCTAAAATACATTTTAATGTGGCCCCCGGCTCGCAGGTTTGTGCACTCAGCCGATATGAAGCTTGGAAAATACGGTCTGGGAAAACTTGTGCAGATGTCGCTTGCACTGCAGGCCAACGATAAACGACTCAAAATTGTATCGGACGTCTATGGATAAAGCAATTCAAACAAACATAAGTCTCATACAGTATGACGCCTGACATAAACATAATAATATTTTCTTCTATCATCAATAGGCTCTTACGCAACACAAACAATGTTCTTATCTTTATTAAATTCAGGTAGGTGACGAGAAGGGCCGCCGGCGACCAGTGTAGACCCGGCTTATTTCTGTTACTAATATAATGGAACAGGGATAAACATGTAGCGAGCCGCCCGCGACATTGTATCTGACATTATTGTAACCTATATCTGTGCCTACCACAAGACTAAATTGGTAAATAAACTTTTTAATACATTTCCAGAATTTTGATACGAAATTTTCAGGTAGCCTACTTAATTTCTGTAAGGCTATCTTTTTAGGAAACCGGGCTATTTTTGTTTTTGATCGTGCAGTTGTTATTACGTTTAACAGCATCAGTATCTACCTGTCATACCTAAATAAGCATTTTTTGTAAGCAACATAAATTCTTATTCAGAAATAAATGATGATCATACGATTATTATTGGAATTAAATGTCTATCATTTTAGCTCGGTCAGCTTTTGTGACATGTCATCATAACAATTCCGATCCTCCAATTTCATACATCAACGATTTTATGTACGAGTTTTAAATGAACGAGTACAATACGAAACGCGGGACGTGCAAATTTTCAATGATTAATAGTAATTATCTCAACGTACGTAACGGAGAGATAAATAATTACTCACTGGAAATAATTTACGAAAGTTGTGTGTTTTTCAGGGCTGCAACCAGGTAAAATTTATTTTATGAATATTATGTAACCACAATCCGAATAATGAATATGCGGATATAAATCAAGATAAACCAGCCCCGGGCTGTCAAATCTATCTTTTTGATGTGATGGACTATTTGATTTAAAAGTCCTGATTGAGTTTTACACATTTTATTGAAATCTTCTAGCTCAGATTATAACTGAATGGCAGCTCGAAACGTGAGGTGAGGCGAGTCGCTGCGCAGCATAGCAATTCACAAACATTCGACAGGTTGTCGAGTCAAATATGACACATTGTTAATTACTAATTTGCCTTGCCCCCGATAGCAAATAGCTGTCGGAAGAAAGGCGGTCGTCTATTTGATTTAATCTGAAAAAAAATCGGGTTTTGGTTTTGTGAACCGCCTTTAGAGGGCACTTTTGATCAAATTGCTTGATGTTCGATTCGACAAGGAAGTGATTCGAACGGTAGTAAATAGCTATGCCGAGTCGCCATAAAGTTTGAATCGAGCCTGTAGGTATTATTTCGCAATACGTTCGCGTGGCGAGCGGTGAACATGTGTATGCACTAGGTACCTGACGGTTATTGACTAGGTAATATCAGAACTGAACAACGAATACCGCGTAGTTACCTACACAAAATTGACAACATACGTGAGTTAGGAAGCGTTGACGGAAAAACTGTATAACAATGTTCCTTTCATGTTTAGCTGCTATAAATCTCCATTTTCCTGCTCGTTTTATAAAATGGTTTTCCTAGCTAGGACCTTTATTAGGGTGTGGTAGGACCTGAAGATTCTTGTCAGTGTGCGAGGGCGAGCCGTAGAATATGTCTGTCTATACCTCCTACCTACCAGGAACACAGTGTAATCTGATAACATCTTGTTCCGTAAGATGTTTCCGAAGGGTACCGAAACAAGCGAAGATGCGATCTATTATTGATTATCATACTTAAATTTGCAAAAATTCAATACTAGAAGTATTAACATTATACCATTATACCAACAAGCACTTAATAAAATATGAATGAAATTTAAGAAACCGTGTCTTACTCAAAAATCCCATGATAACTCAATGACAAATGGATTTCTGCGAAATCCCATTTATATTAATGACCACGGCAAGGAAATATTCCAAAAACATTTAAGAGATGTTTAAATTTAAACATTTATGTGGCGTGGCATATTTTTTGCGGTGCTTTATTTTCCTCCTTAAACACATAACCCTGGAAATTAAAAGAAATTTGAATAAGCGCCCACTTTTTTAGCGAGATTTTTATTTAAGTTACGTCAAAGAAACAACTCTTTGGCTTTAGCTTGCAGAGGCTGTACACCATTCATTATTTGTAGCCTCAAAGTCTTGGCGAAACTTTCACGAAACGCGAATTTTGCAAAGGAATAATATTTCTTATCACAAGTAATAATAAATTAAAGTAATTTAATGAAGGCCACATTTTATGTGTTTTTTAGAGAGGCTTGGGAAAGGCTTTTGTAATTAATAATTAGGAAGGTGCGCAACCTTTATATTTGAGCTATGTTTTTTTAATCCAAAGTTTTAAGCTGATATTACACAGCGAACATTTTTACCCGACTACGGCGAAGCAAAAAGGAGGGTTATGATTTTGACCGGTATGTATGTATGTTCATCTGTTCCCTCATAACCTCTAAACTCCTTGTCATAATTTGATAAATGAGGGATCGTTGGAAGCGTCTTAACTGTACGCTAGTTATAGGCTATGTGACGTTACATTAAATTGAATATGGCGCTCTCTAGCGGAAATAAAGTCATGACCTAAAAAAAATTTTTTTTTAATCATGCCGTGTTGGGTATGGTAATGAAAGGGCTTAATTATCATAATTCAAAAACATAAATATTACTGAAATATGCCCCAAAACAATCAAATAAAAATAAGTTTAAAAACTAAAATCCGACTACTGAAAAGAATGAAACAAGAAAGTACCTTCCCGTGGTCGCATGCCGCTGTACTTATATACTTATTTATAAGCTATGGTAGCATGCGACCACGGGAAGGTACTTTCTTGTTTCATCCTTTTCAGTAGTCGGGTTTCAGTTTTTAAACTTACTTTTTATTAATTACTAGCTTCTGCCCGCGACTTCGTCCGCGTGAAATTCGTAGATACTTTCCTCTAAAAGTTTCGAAAATGTATGTTGATATGATCTTTATAATTAATTTAGATAAATAAGTATTCGGGCCAATTTTTAAGTTTATAGAACAAAGTAATCAGATTTTTCAAATAAACTGTATCCCCGCTTTTCACCCCCACAGGGGCGAAATTTTAAAAATTTCGAGCTAATTAAGCCACGCAGTAAAATCCTCCCCTTTAAAATTAACTACCTCTTTTCACACAGGCGTAGATTTTCGAAAAACCCTGATACACGTTATTAATTATTTTTAGTCCTTAGTATAAATACTGAGTTTCAAGTTAATCGGACAGGGCGTTAAAATTCTTCCATACAAATTTTGACACACCCCAATACTTCTTTAGGGGGTATTTTAGAAAAACGAAAAATTCCAAACTTCATAATTTACTTAGATAAGTATTCGTGCCAAGTTTCAAGGTTATTAACTCAAGAAATAAGATTTTTCATATAAACAAAATCCCCCCTTTTCACCCCCTTAAAGGTTGAATTTTCAAAAACCCCGTCTTATTCGATACCTACTCTTCACAAAGAACACACCTTCCAAAATTCATGTCCCTAGGACCAGCGGTTTAGACTGTGCGTTGATATTTCAGTCAGGTCGTTCATCCCCCTTTGGGGGAGAAATGATCAAAAACGCTGAGACACTTATAAATTAATTTTCAATCGTTAGCCTAAATACAAAATTTGAAGATCCTAACTTGACGGACTTTCATACAAACTTTCATCCCCTATTTAAATCCCTTAGGGGTTGCATTTCAAAAAATCCTTCCTTATTCCTTGTCTACATTATAAAGGGAACCATTGTTTAAAATTTCAGCTTTCTAGGTCCAAGGGTTCGGGCTGGGCGTTGATGAGTCAGTCAGGCATTTTATAACCCGTCTTCCCAGAGACGGTGGGACGTGCCGCTCTGCAGTATTATACGGAATACCCTTGTAAACACGTCACGTAATACTGTTGAGCGTGCCCGTCTGCTGGCTGTGGGAGAATGGGAGTCAGGTTTGTGGCTTCAGGCGCTCCCGTCATCCACCATAGGCACAATGATGGATGACTCATCGTTTCGGCTCGCTACGTGTCTCCGCTTGGGTGCACCTTGTGTTGCTCCGCATCGATGCCACTGCGGTGAAGCTGTCGACAGTCTCGGACACCATGGCCTGTCCTGCTGCAGGAGCGCAGGTCGCATAGCACGGCACGCCAGCATCAACGATATTATTCGTCGAGCCCTTGTCACCGCCGGCGTACCAGCGGTGTTAGAACCAAACGGCTTGGTACGTGATGATGGGAAGAGACCAGACGGCATGACGTTGTTGCCTTGGAAGGTGGGTAGGCCTTTGGTGTGGGACGCAACATGTGTCGATACCCTTGCGCCATCTCATGTTCCTAGCACTGCGGGCTGTGCTGGCGCCGCTGCTGCAGCTGCTGAGACCCTCAAGCGGCGCAAATACTGTAACCTTATGGGCAACTACAGCTTTGAGCCGTTTGGGGTCGAAACGCTCGGGTCATGGGGCCCGAGCGCGCGTCTCCTTTTTAAGGAAATTTCTCGCCGGCTGGTCGATACTTCACGTGACCAGAGGGCTGGGTCGTTCTTTGGCCAAAGAATTAGCATTGCCATTCAACGTGGCAATGCTGCCAGTCTTCTGGGCACGTTTCCGGATGACAGCGATGCGGATGAATACTTCGACGCCTAAGTGTCCTTTGTTATTTTTATATATTTGTATTGTAAGTTAGTTAGTCGTTTATTTTAGTATCTAGTGTATATAGTTAGTTTGTGAGAAAATAAACATATATATTAGAAAATTTTATATAGATAGATAGATACTTTTCCGGGATAAAAAGTACCCAGTGTGGTGCCCAGGATATTAAAGAATTATTATACCAAGTTTCATCGTAATCGAACCGGTAGTTTTTGCGTGATGCCTGAACAAACAGACAGACAGACAGACAAAAATTTTTTTAATCACTTTTTTGGGTTCGGTGTCGGTCTAGTAACACCCCCTGCCATATATTTTTTTGATATTTTCAATGTACAGAATTTTCACTTCTACAGATTTATTATAAGTATAGATTATAAAGGTCCAATTGACGTAGAACTCATTATGACATTGTTTATTGAACCCAGGTAGTTATATTCCACATATAGCATAGCTATTTGCTCCGGAACGAATTCCTGGGAGAGCCACTAGTTCGTATTAAGTTGGATAAAGGCGACGTAATTTGTTAAAACATAAGTTACGTTGCGCGTCGTATAGTCGTGTGTAATCATTGTTAGTTTGCGAATGTAGTGGCATGCGAGACGGGAAGAGGGTGAAGAGGGAGGACGGCCTCTTGTGTCCCTCAATGAAGTCAAATTGTGTCATACTCGACTCTGCCCGACTGCCTCCTACGAGTACGTCGCAATTAAGAGACGCAAGCCCGCAAAACGACCTCCCTGTTATCTGACACGTGCTTTACAAAATTAAAGGTTGTGAGCGACACAGATTTGTTGCGTGTCGTCACAGAAACCGCGTGATGTGACTAGAACACGCTGAAATGGCTTTGGCATCGACCTAATTAGTAGTCGTAATTCGTTATACACGTTTTGCGTCAAAAGTCCAAAGACAAATTACTACAATACTAACAAAGTGAAAACGCGCTCAAAAAGTCCCCGTTTCTTTATTCCGCAGTTGTCGACGATATTAGTTGCTATGTGATACGTTGCAACAGAAGTTGTTATAAACATAGAAGTGAATTTTCGCAGCTCTGTGACTGTGGCGGGTGGCCCAGCGAATCGTAGCATTGTTTTATACACTGCATAGCTTACGGCCTCGACCGCGTTTCGTGACGCGACTATAAATAAACGGTAAAAGGTTTTGACATGATATATGGCATCGCCAAATAAACCTCATTTAAATATAATTAAAAGTCAGGTGTTGAAATAAGACGGAAATAACTTGTAGCTATGTTCACTTTGTGGGAAAACATAAAATAAATTAATGGAGGAGCCACATTAATATAAATAATGAGCTCTTTCTTTCAGTCCAAGTTAACTTTTATGTAATCTTAAGCACAAAAGACTGCGAATGTGGTCTGATATAATTTATACACTTCTTAATTTTATACTAAGAAATTAAAGAAAGAAACTTTTTTCCTTATCCAGCGAACTGGCAGAAATGTGTAGGTAAGATATTTAACGTGGAGCGCAGTGAGTGATACTTGCGTCGGTTTATCGCCAGAAATTCAGCATAATCTTTAAGACTCGGCTTTACTGTAACAAAGACGTCGTTTCCGCTGCAGATTATACGCTCTTCTGCTCCACTTAGTACTGACTTATATATAACTCGTACTAAGTAGGTAGGTAAGGTTGGGAAATATCGCTGGTTGTATACAAAGAGCGATATTTACCAACCTTACATACTCCTCATACACCTACCCCGTTACTAATAAACGTATTATATCAGATGAGTAGTTACACACCGATTTCTCTCTTTCAGTCGTCAGTAATATGACTTTCGAAAGAAGAAGACAAAGCGTTGTGTAACTATACAGACGCTTTACAACGTTTATTAGTAAGGGGGCTAACAGTTAGCAGCCCTATTCAAAGAATCACTTCAAACCTAGGATTGCGTTTTAGTTACAAAATATGGAATAAGTAAATCTTAGGGTTTTCACTTAAGGCGAATGGGTAGTTGTAGCCCGCGAAATTCAATTTTTCTTACGTTTTTTGCAATTTTCAGGTCAGTGTCAGGTTGTATCTTGATCAAAATATGATTCGCGACAATAACAGGTACGTATTTACAGAATTATAATAATTAGAATCATTAATACATCTTTCTAAGTTAGATTTCTACCGTTAAGAACAAATCTCGTATGGAAAAGTGTTGGTGGTAGAAATCTAACTTAAACAGATGTATTAATGATTCTGATGATTATAATTCTGTGAATACGTACCTGTTATAGTCGCGAATCAAATTTTCATCAAGATACAACCTGACACTGACCTGAAAATTGCAAAAAACGTAAGAAAAATTGAATTTCGCGGGCTACAACTACCCATTCACCTTAACATAGAATCGTAGGACTAGATACCGACATCACAAAAAGTACCCTTTAAAACAAAGATTTATAAAAAAATATATTTAAGCGCTAGACATCATTCAATGATTCAAGTCATTTAATTTAAAACCTAGTGTAAATAGTTTGCAGTTTTTTCTATAATTATAAATGATAAAATTATAAATAAATGATAAATGATTTATTTCTGTAAGTAGGTTTGTACAAACACTTTTACACGTCAATCATATTTTTTTTAAGCTAGATGAGGTCGGCGTTTCCTATTTGACTACTCTGAGGACATAATAGAATTTGCAATTTTATATGGTAAATAAGATCTGCCTAATCTCCGTCTTTTTTATATTTAAAAATGCGATCGCTGTTAAAGTTTAATTGCAAATACAAAACCAATTTTAAAAGCGCCTTTGCATTGATTGAAACTATGAAAATTTATGAATCAAATGAATGAAGGTTGCTCTTGATTCTGTATAGTTTTAGGGATTTAATTTTGTTATTTTTATTAATTAATTAGGTATTATTATTATTATTATTTCCTTATAGATCTTTTAGTAAAGATTGCTCTTTGAACCAAAAACAATCTAAATGATATCGAACACGAAGAGATGTTTTTTCTTTTTATTTCATGAGATAGAAAACACATTCTTATGTTTTAAATTCGATTTAAATTTAAATAAAATTGTAGTATCAATTATAGTATTCAATTTAGTTGCGGATTTCCGTGTAGTGGACCTATGGCAATCGTTGCGGGTACAGGAAGTCGGAAACATGGAATTCTGAAAACTGTTTTAAACTTAAAACATAGCACGCTTCAGTAATTGGGTTGCTGAGGTCAGCTGACAGACGTTTCGTTTAATATTCTGCTTTTAGTTTGACTGGTACCCCACTTTAAAATAAGAGTAATTCAAACCCACTTAATATTATAAATGCGAAAGTGTGTCTGTTTGTCAGTCTGTCTGTTACCTCTTCATGCTTAAACCGCTGAACCGATTTAGATGTTTGTATAGAGATAGTTTGAGTCCCAGGAAAGGACATAGGATAGTTTTTATCCCGATATTCCCACGGGATCGAAACTTTTGCGGGTGAAAAAGCGGGGCGTTGCTAGTATGTAATATATTATAAAATATTGAAAATATCTACCTACTGACATAAACACGCAGATTACATGTGTTTATGGAAAGACCTTTTCCCTACAATGAAGGAACATTATGGTTGAATAAATAAAGCATGTAGGAAGGTGTTTGAGGAAGATTGGTATGTATAGAACAAAATTGAATATTGTTAATTATTACAGTGGTCAGTTCTTGTTTTTGGCTCGTATAACATCCTAACATTGGCCATGTAAAAATTGACAGCAATGATGTTTTATGTTACAACTACTGTTATACAAAGATCTAGAGCTCAAATATAACGTGTTATATAAGCAAGCAACAATCGTCACGAGGTAGGTACATAGTCCGTTACCAACTCTTACCGTCAACTCTATTCCAAAGTTAGTTTTCAATTAGACCTTCAGTCCTAATTGAAACTTGACCTATTAGGGTCGATAAGTGTGATAGATAATATGTACAAGTTTCTAAAACTTACGTTGAAATTCGAATTCAAGTTTATTTATTAATCACAATTTGTACAAGAATAGATTAGCTTACCTATTATTTTACGTAACATATGTACATCTTTAGATATATATACATCTTTCAGGTCAGAACTTATGCGAAAAGGTTGGTTTGAGGAGATAATGATCGAATAGAAAGGTAATTTTAGCTATAACCATAGAAATGTTGGCAAAGAGATAGTATAGTAGATACTTAAAAAAAAAGAAACTAGGTGTATCCCTCATGATAATAATGCTGCTCATCCATTTGATATATACCATTAGTCGTAATTTACAGTAACGACGTGGCACGCGTTAGTTATCAAGTAGATAGACGAACGAAACGCCCGAGGGAACAGCTCTCTCTCTCAAAAGGCTGCAAGTATCGATTATTTCAGTTGTTAATCAACGTTGTAATTACCAGACGCTAAAGCGAATGAAACCGTAATGATGATAATTAAATATGCAAGCGCGCAAAATTATTAATTGTACCGAGTCGGGCCGCCGACGCAGCTAACATTTATTATTCAAATGCTTTGGTTCAATCACGAGTTCATCCAGCGTTTGGTTGAGGTCAAGGTCAAGCTTAACAGCGTCTGGCTATAATCATTTATCCTAACAAGGACAGGGGTATTAACTAAGCCCGAGTACATGAATCCATGTTCGCTGTCAACTGTGTCTAGCCTGAGTGAGCGTCGTCGAGTGGCCAGTCACAACATTATATAGAGTTGACGGCCCCTGCAAAATTTGCTCGGCGTGGAGTGACGTGTGAACAAGCTCTTGTTCTTTTGAGTACCAGCGTCCATATAAGTTGTGTTCACAGACAAAAAAGTAAGAACATTCTTTGTTTATAGATGATTAGGCAATTAACAGTGTGGTAAGAGATATAAGCATCTTTCTTAGTCTTTCTCATGATACCAACTTAATTACTGATTGTTACAGCGGTCTCATAGAGCGGCCATATACATCAAAGGACATTTACAATCTAATTAGAATGAAAATGTATTCAACACAAATCGTATCACGTTTGCAATTTTCACCTCTCTGCAATCGATAAACTCATTTCACTAATTACAAATTTCCCGTTTTGTCGGTATTATCAACGAGAGCGTACTTATACATAGATAAGGGAGGCTTTCGGTTAATTGCTTAAAGGGCTATTCGTAATAAAAGCGGCCCCTAATTGTGCTAATAAAGAGCAGGCACACACGCACAGCCCTATTACAAGCCGGAAACACCGTAAAAGTGTCAAATCATTGACTGAAATTACTTTCCGTTTGTATTCGCGGACCGTAGAAGTAATTCGTGAAAATACAAGACAACTTTAAAATTAAATCAACAACCTCTAATGACCTAAGCTACGGTTTGCATGACCAAGTTGAACTGTGTCAAGACATCTATAATTCTATTCCATTTGGTTTCTTAGAAATATCGTGCAGTTATATAAGGTGCATTTCCTCAAACAGCCTTAATGGTTCATTCGAATTTAATGATAATAAACAACGTCATCAACATAAATAACGTCATGAAAACTTTTTAAATCGGTTATTTAATTTCAGAGCGTTACTTTGTTGAAAAATATTTTCAGAAATATGCATTTATGATTATACTACCTGGCCGGTACCTACGTACCTACATCAGTATCCATCAGGCTAGTCACTGTGCTGTCTGAATAATCGCATTAAAGCTAAATTGATGCGGTCGGCGACGTCCATGTATTGATCAAATTCAAAACACACGAATGAGGGCACTGTGTATACTGGCAATATATGTCAACAGTAGAAAGCCGGCGAGTCGCCGTTTAACTGGTTAAGTATTGAAGACCTATGATGTACGTTTTCTGATTCTGAGAATAAAGGAAAAGCGTTTTTTCTACCCTTTAGTGCATGATGTAAGGCAATTTTTATTTTTAAGTTTGAATCGCTTTAATACTTTTTGGAATACTAGCATTTATACCAGCTTTTCAAGAATTAGCTTGCAATTAACTGAGCACCTAACACAGGCAGATTTACCGTTACCTATACATCAGTAAATATTCAAAAGCCACTTCAGCTCAGCAAAATCCGTGCGCGTAAGATTATGTAAAAAAAAAGAAAGAGCAATTTCCAGATGCTAAAAATATTCATAAAAGATCCGTCTGAAAGCTGGATTTAGTTTATTTAAATACATTCACTTGTGGCTCTGTACCCTTGAATACAGGATGAGCATCAATTAAGCAGCCCCCTCGACACGGTCCCGCTACGATTATAATATGTACGGACCTGCGCGACCGACGGATCAACCATTATTATATTATTAATATGGATTAATCAGTACGAAGTAGCGTAAAAATGGCTGTTATACTTTTATGAGTGGTGTTAAGCGTGCTTTAAATAAAAAAGTTTAAGTAGGAACATTTTAAAAAATAATTATGTTACATTGACAATTAATAGCGGCTTAGCTGGCAAGAGAACAGTTAAAATCGGAAGAAGTGTTAAATTCGGCAGAAGCTTTAAATGGCAGTGAAATAGGATTAGCCGTTGATGCCATAAGACAAAAACTCAAAAAAAAATCCAATACAAATTGAGTAATTTGACTGAACCTCAACGTTCAATCTCTCGTCACGCCAAACAGGCACTCGGAACGGCAATTAAAAACTTCAACTCGATTTTTTGGATTGGCTTCCCCAATTAAAAAGGATCTTATTAATTTATTTTTGATTAATTAATTCTTTCATCACCTCCAATAATTCCAATGAATATTTAAAACTCCATTGAATTAATTACGTGCCTTTGATTTCATTAACACTCACTTAAACGTTCCAAAAGAACAAAACGACTACTAAGAGCATTTAATATCGTACGTACGTGGAATACTTGATAATGGGTATTTCATTAATTACAAACAAATGTGAAAATGTTGTGTGAACAAAATATTTGCTAAAAGATGGCTAAAAGCGTTGGTAAATTCGAAATAAAATGTAAATAAATTGGGTAAAGTGTGTGCAATAAACTGGATTTTAGGGACTTGTTAAATTTTAACAGTATTCAGAGGGTTGAGGCTCGGAGGCTTGGCGCCACAACCCACTTTATGAGCGGGTATTCCCCGGGTAACATTACCACCACCAAATCAAAACCTCCGCTTATTATTACCTTGTTTTTTCTGCAATAACGGCGAAATCCCCAATCCGTTGAAGGAGAATGCATGTAGGACGACCCTAATGTTTTTTAAACGACTCATCATTAGCTTGTGTTGGACATTACGATGGCCTAACTTTAATATGTTTTACATTGTGATTATTTGTAGGTTGAAATAATCAAAACCGTCACTGTAATGGACATTTAATTATAATTATCACTCACAGAAATTTAAGAAAGAACATTGATCGCAGCGGACCGAGTACCGCTTGACGGACTTAATTAAAAGACGGCCGACACTTTTAATATTGTTCTAAAACATCAGAGACCAATTACTGCAGCCCAAAGTAATACGATTCATTTCGAATATTGAAATTTACGACAAGTATTATTCAAAGAACGAGAAGTATAATCCCCAGACTTAGGAACTTTTAATGAAATATAGAAAAAGAATATTGTCGTAAATTTTACCGCAAAGTTGCAGACTAAGAAGGGATGGGGCTGGGAGACGCGGAGGCCTACGTTAGCACCGGGGACACCGGGGCTCGCTTGTCGCTGAGTGAGTTGTGTGCAACGCTCCACAGACAACACAACCTCATTTAAATTATCATTGTAGATTTTACCAGTTGGAAAAACGTGGACGCAGGGTGCGTCCACGTTTTTTCGTCCTTGAACTTTACTTTTTGTCGAAATCCAGTGGAGCAGTCCAGTGAGAGCTGGGAAAACTCTCTTTAGCTAATTCGTTACTGAAATCATTTTCCTGTTTTCTCTACTTCCAGTTCCGTATTTTTCCTAATTAAAAATTTCAACCAAATTAAGTGGTTCTTGTTCAGATTGTTTTTGATAAGTCCTTGGTAACGTTTTAAATTTTAGCGAAACGTTTGTTATAAACCACGGCGAGTTGAGACTGGGGGTGAACGACACTTCACTACACCATTAATCACTCGAAGGAAAGTAGCTGGCACACAGGTGACACTCTATCTTCACTACATAATTTCACGTTACACAATTTAGTTTTATAATACCTGGGCTTTATCTACAAATTAATCTGACGTAGATATCACGTTTATGTAATGTAATTTTAAAATTACATTACATAAAGATCTTCAAATAGGTTCATAGGCTCCAATTAATTTTAGTCCATCTCATTTTGCCTTTATTGAATCAATTATTTTAAACCTTATAACTAATATTTGTATGCCGATTAATGATGAAACATGTAGACCTATTCTTCAATGTTTGAACATCCTATGTACCGCGTTTCTGGCAAATAAATTACTTTGAATACATTATTTTGCAAACAATAGAATCACATTCATCCCGAAAACATTTTCTAAAAAAAGATTCTGTAAGTACATTTCTGTGTACTTTATTTATCACACTAATATTATAAAGGCGAAAGTATGTGAGTGTGTGTGTGTGTGTGTGTGTGTTTATATGTTTGTTACTTCTTCACGCCTAAACCACTGAACCGATTTAGATGAAATTTGGCATAGAGATAGTTTGAGTCCCGGAAAAGGACATAGAATAGTTTTTATCCCGATATTCCCACGGGACCGACACTTATGCGGGTAAAACCGCGGGGCACAGCTAGTAAGTACCTATAAATATATCATCGGTCCGAGTCCTAAAAGAATTCACTAAATGCCAGCATGTCTCTGTTTAAGTTCATGACATTGTTGTATTCATTTCCATCATATTCCTTCCCCTTTCGCTCTCAGTAAAAAAGCGCAGGTTCAGTACAAAAAATAATTGATTTTGCGGCTTATACAAAATTACTAACGTGTTATTATAATGTACGGTGGAAACTGGAAGCGTTCTTGTGTGGCCACACGGTAGGCGCCACTGAATGGAATCGCACTGCTTGCACCTGCTCGTATAACTAGAATATAAAACAAGCACCGACTACCTACACAGATTAACGGTGAGCTGTCCATTGAGCCAATCCCAATCTTTGTTTGCCCAACGTGATATGACTGCAAACGAATCAAGTCTTCTTTGAACATTGACTCTGTTATCTTTAGAATTCGAAAAATTATTGCGCAAAATATATTTTCAGCCTTCGGTATAAAACGTGATTTATCAGTATCAAACGATGAAGTCGCTAAATGGAGATGAATTTCGGGGTATCTTTCACTTAATTTTGTTCGTACCTTACGTTATAGGTTAACTTAGGTTGACAAAATTTTGTCATTAAAAATTATGAGGATAATTTTCGTTATCAATGTCTGGCTATTTATTATTCAGCAAAAACATTATAAAGCCGTTTCGTTTAGTTTACTGTGAAGGGGTAATGAGCTGCCCTAAATGTATATCATTTTTTAAGACAGTGATGGGGGCTACGCCGTCGTCGCTCACCGCATATGAAAGCACGTTTTATTAAATTTGAAATATTTCATCCGAAATTTCGCCAATTTAATAAAGTCAAAGATTTGCCAAACCTAGTTTAGAACACAAACTGAATTAACGGGAACGAAGGCCGTGTTAAAAGGGAACTAAATGTTTGTTATAAAGTTATAAATGAAGTCGAACCTATTGTTAGTAAGCGGAGGCCCGGCCTGCGTATTATTTGTGTTGGCATCTGGTGGGGCTCTGAGGCTCCGACTAAGGAATCGGTTATTCACAGTTCATTAGAGATTCGGGAGGCGACCCTAGCGTACGATAACATATCGCTGAACGAACTTTTATCCCCGATTGTTCGTATATTGCTAAAATAAATGGTTGCTAAATTGGTTCGTGCTACCACGTATTATATTTTAAAAGCCATTTTGATATTACGGAAAATATAAACACACACAATCAACAAATTAAAATTACACTGGCGTCTATAGAAATTTCGTAGATATATTGAGCTTATAAATACACACTCAGAAAATGACAAAAAATACTTTGTCACAGAATAATACGAGTATGATTGATAACGTCGTGGGTCTTGACATCGTTTCATTTGCCCATCCTTGCACATAAGCGGATTTGGCATCTAGGCTGTCACCTACACACTAGGTTAAACAAAATGAAAAGAAAAAGCAAACATCATGAACAATAATGTACCCAAATCTGCGATCAAGCCGAACGTCGTAAATACAAGAAGCCAGTATATTCATATTCCTCGTGTCTGCTAAAAATAAAACTGTCGCCCACATAAATAGAAGAGCGAATTGAAATTCCACTTCCATAAGATTATATTGCTCGATTCTTATTCGTGAATTTTATGTATAAAGAAATTGGGAGATACGAACCTTTAGCAGTGTACTGTGCGGAGGGACGTAAGCTTTAAATGTAGGTAGATAATAAAATGTAAGACAAATATGGAAGGTGGGCGGCTGGTGAGCGCGGTGCGGTGTGCAGCGTGCAGGGGGGGACAGGTGGATCGTTAGCGCCGCGTGCGCCCCTCCCTGACCAACAGCACAAGATAGACAGGTACAGAAGGTCTGGCTCTGAAGGAACAGGAGATTATCAAATCAAAGTGTTTTGGGGATTGGAACTATTGGCACATAATAGATAGGTACAGTACCCGGCGATAAATATTGCACATCGACCTTTGGAAAGAGACAATCGGCTAATTTTGGCTTCGTAGAGCGTTATCTCTGTCGCACACTACCTATGTGACATTTTGTCAGTCGTTGTTCAAGTGCGATATAGTGCGGTCGCGTCCAGTTCAAAATATATATTTAGTTTTTAACGCCCCATTTAAATAATTTAAAGTTGTACTATGGCATCTTTAGGAAAAAGAGGGAAACCTTTACGAGGTCAGTCACGCGAAATTATCTACAATGTTTATAAATATGTGTATTTTATACAAAGAATAAAAAGAATTATCAAAAGAAGCAAATCATAATTGTTTTAACAGCTCCTAATAGATACCGGACTGTTGGTATTTCGTGCGGCAGAGATAACGCTCTACGAAGCCGAAATTAGCCGATTGTCTCTTTCCAAAGGTCGATGTGCAATATTTATCGCCGGGGACTGTGTACAAAGTGCTGCACGCACACATAGATACGCATCCTACCAACACTACTCACGACTGTCATTTGTTTGCATAGTTGAACTGGACAGATTAATTATCTCCAAGCTATTTGATACACAGGCATCAGCTAATTAGCTGCTAGCCAAATGCTGTCTTACCAAATAGTAATAATAGTTTAAGATCATGTGCTGATGTGCCTGTTTTCGCTCGTTAAATGGAACCGGCTTTCTGTAAGTATCTATGTTATGCCAACAGTCCATGAGGCCACGCTCCAAACACTCTGATTTCATCATCCCGGTTTCTTACCTACATTCCGTTTTGAATATGTACCCATTATTGTAACATATGAAGGTACACAAAAGGCTTACGCTTTAGTTAAGCCTCTAGATTTTAATCAAGGTTTTGGAATATGGAGAGCGGAGTAATTATGGATGTATGTATATATTATACCAATGGAGTAAGTGGAGCCGTTATATAGATCTAATAATATGTGTGAAAGTAGATGTAATAGTGTTTTGTAAACTTATAATAAATATCGGTGATTACATCGTGAGAATGCAGTCTCAGGAAACGTGTTTTATGTGACTAAAACACGATTCCTCAGTGATTTTGCTGACTCTAATGCACATAATAATAATATTATGATAAAGGCAGGCCCTTGCAACAGTCAGCATTAACCACAACTGCTTTCAGAGGAATTTGTAACAGTTATCATTATTTGCAATGCTATCTCTCATTGTAAAGGATAGCGATCCCCTCGGCCAAAGATAATGCGAAGATACGAGTACCTATCATTATCTTCCGCAGAAAATGTTTGATAACAAAATCTTTAAGATCAAAGATTCGAATTTCCACCAATCTCGATACCCTGATTCGGTTAATCTCGCAATACAATATTGTTTTTCACATTTTCGACGTTTGTGCAGCGAGCAGAGGCCCTCAAAGGAAGATCGTAATTAAGTTGACTTGAGTTCCTCCAATACGACGGCAAGTAAACGCTATTAGCCTTCGGAGCGGTTACATGGCAAAATATTTGCCCGGATACACCCAACAACTGATATCGACAACATAAATAACACTAGTTTACAAGACTTTTGTTCATGAAATGGAATATATACGGTTACGTTACTTTGGGTATCTACATCTCAGAAAAAATATTTTAAAAAATCCAGCACGTCAGTTTTTTTAAATATATAAGAAGATTTTTACAAAAAACTACATCTAAATAAACAATAGACAGTTAAAATTGGGTAATTTTTGCTCTTTTTTTGTAAATATTTTCATCTGTATCTCTCACAACAGACCCAGCATATTCTGATCCCAAAAACCTTGATAATATTGCTCAAATGATTTTAAATCTTGGTGAAATCACTCATCGTGTTCATCCATTCACACTACCAACATTTTCTGGAAAAAATTCTAAATGGGAATGCAAAAAAATTAACACCCATACGCTCATAATTTTGCAATAGATTTTTAACAATCTCTTTGTAATTATCACTTTATTTATTGCCTAAAAAATTTCCAAAGGCCTCTATATCTCAGAATTGTGACGTGCTACGAAACATATATTTTTTTTAATTACCGTGTTCATTTCATGAACAAAAAAACATATCTTTTGTAAACTAGTGTAATTTTCACTGTCGTCCACGATATGTACGAAGATTTTTTGGTAAACATATGTACATTCGCGGCTTTTATAGGTAAAACTTTCGTCATTATTTTCTATATCATTTTAAACATTGTAAGAGAATTTACGACGTAACGTAGCTAAGACGATCTAAACGCCACTTTTTATGCTAAGAAGGGGAAGCGGTCGGTAATCTGCGGTAAGAGCGGCAGATGCTACGCGAGCGCTACGAGCTACGAGTGTGCTACGAGTCTACGGCGCTACGACACGCCCGTAGAACAATGAACTATTCCAACGTCGCATCGTGTGAGCGCTTAACAAAGATATATTAGAATATCGTGAAGTTACATTGTATATGAGATATTTATCGTGGATATGATTGAATTTAAACCATTTATTAAATTATGTTAACTCATAATAAAAATATTCGAATGCTTGTTAGCCTTGTATGTACTTTCGGTTCAAAAATAAACCAAGATATTTTGTTTATGTATTAAGTCGCAGCATATTAATATTAAATACGTTGAAATAAGTTAAACTGAAGAAAAAAATACTGTAGCAGTATCCGTACTTTATATCTTAGCCGCGTAATAATCGTAATTCCACGTATATTTCTAGAAACTTTCCACTTGTTACATAATAGTATCTACTTATGCGGAGTAAGTGAATATAATACATATTAGTAGTATTACGAAGTTACAGATTTAAAAAACCCGAGCCATATTAAATTACACATTAGAGAGAAATCTATGATTCTTTTGCTTATTTTTTCATATAAATGTACCTACATATTATGTTATAACTGTTAGCTTAATATTATGTAAATATTTATAGAAATAAATATTCTACCCTTGACTTATCAAAAGAGAGAAATCTTCAAATATTAGGTTGAGCTGAGACGTCACTCCTTTTCACTAAAAGTAATCACTGAAAGATATTTTCGTATACGCAAGAATATTATTAGTTTATGAGTACTTTAACAGTGTTAACTACTCTAAAAGCAGTTAAAAAATACTGAAAGAAAAGGTAGCCTCCCTTTTCTTTTAACATTTTTTTAACTGCGACGCAATTTAGTTTCTGAAACTGCATTCTCGCTACGTGTGTCGTTAAAGAGAGCTATGTTGTAGTCCGGTCTACCGCATTTCAATAAATGTCAATGTAACTGAAACTACAAAAACCGCTCTTACTGCTACGAAATAAAAGCGCTGTAAGCGTCAAATTGTTACCACAGGCGTACGGTTGACAGAATAGTCATCGACAAAACTCGATTAACATTTTAGTTTTTTTAATCTTAATTATTGAGCTAATAAATATTTAATTTAAATCGGAATAGAAGTATTAGCTCTTTACTATTATATTATAGATATTCTCTCAATCAATCTATCTTTTTTTCTTTTAGTGCTAAAATACAAAATGTATAGAATAATTTTGTGTCAATTTAAATGATAATAATAATAATCGGTTAATGCCGGATTTCATTAAAATTTCCTAACGGGCCTCTGCGAGTTAGCTTCAGCCCCTCGTACACCTTCCAAAGGACCAGGACCCCATGGTCCCGAGATAAGTAAAATAACAATACAATAAGTTTATTGACACAAAATACCTTTGTATACAATACCAATACAATTTTTCTCGTAGGTACATTGGATTTTGAGAAAAGGCTGCACTACACTTAATGTATAAAAATAGCAGTGTTATTCAACTTTTTTCGCTGACTGTACCATTTGAGAAGGGAAATACCGAAGCATAGGACTAACACCATCAATTCCGTGCTTAGCGTGGGGCTTATAACAGTATTCCCACAAGATCGTTCATTATGACACCGTGTGTGTGAAAGACTGTGTATACGAGAAGGGGTGTGTGAGGGTGTGTGTGCGCGCATAATGAACGATTTCCACCTGAACGTGATATTTGACGAGGGACGTGACACAATGACGGGCGTTAGCACAGACTTGTAAGTTAATAGCAGTTCAAAGATCGTGTACGTTACAGAACTTTGAAGTATGTTTATATTCATGGATGATGAAGTTATGAAATGATAATGAAACCACTGACATTGCAATATTTAGAAATAGAGAATTGATAAAGCTGTATGTAATTTATGTATGTGCCACCCAACGTGCATCGCCATTGCACGTGATTATTATTAATATTAATCAAATTACACCATTGTAGACGTGAAACTGAAAATTATTCTCTCCTTTTCTTTGTTAGTAAGAATTCCTTTATGATTACATACCATGATCGCATTATAGCGTTAAATGTGCCGTAAAATGTGAATTTTCATACAACAATGAATTCATTAAACTTAAGGAATTTTAATATTGTAGTCCTGCTCTTTGTAAGTTGTACTTGATTGAATACCGTAGGTACCTATTTCATTACCGTTATACATCGCTCGTTAACATTAAACTTGAGACAAAAATACGCCAGTTGCACTGCTTTTCAGACCCTTCGCAAAATATTAAGTTAACAGAGCAAGCCCATATATATTTCAAACATAACACCCCTTCGCCATAATTACTTCCGTAATTTAAATTCATCATCACCTTTTCAACAAAGAAAAGGGATACCATAAAGGAACCTTATGTTAATAATAAATTCAAAATTGCGAATTACCTTTGTATGTGACTATGACAACGGACAGCAGGTCGGTCTACCCGTCATGAACAACATGAATTAACTCAAGGTGGTATGAATAGCCTTGCAAAGCAAATATTTAATCATAACAGCATGGACTTGGGCTATTTGGGCCATGTAATTAACCAAGCGATGATTTAATCGCGCCGACTGTGCCGTTTCACTGTGTGACAACGCCCAAATAATTTAGTCACACCATTACCGGCCATATGTATTCATTGTTCGCGCGACCAACTGTTGTACGGCCGAAATCAATCATGCGGCTACCCACTAATGCCCCATTAAATATTCCTGTTTACACCGGAACAAAGGCTTATGCGATGATATATGAATGATTACTAATCTACTTACGCATGCAAAGTCCTTATCCCTCAACTTTCGTAATCTGTATTATTGCATTAAAACCTTAATAATGGCTGGTATATGTCCCCGAGACTACAAAAGTAAACTTTAGGAAACGATCACTTTTCATGACGTAAGGGATTTTTATGAAATACGAACTCTAAATGGGTGAAAAGGGATGGCATTTTATGAAAGGTACTTGCACGTGTAAAATATCTGAAAGGAAATGGAAACGGTTTTTCAACTATTCATAGGGATAGTCCTCTTATGGTTCTGTTCATGAGGTCCTACGTATCGTAATTTTCACTTACAATTATCCCCACCCACGTAACACCGGCAAAGATATACGGATAATAAACCATGTAATCTCCGCAACTCTTGTATTTACGCAAGTTTTCAGCCACGACTTAGAAATGCAAAATGAAAATCTCCCACAATACATTCTAAACAAATAACTTAAGCAAGTCTGAATAAAGGAAACAGCGCTACATCTATAAAGATTGTAACAAAACTCAAGCTCTCCAACTTTACCCACAATATTCAAGATCCGTCGAACATAGCCGTCGGATAAAAATATCCGTACAAATATTAATTTCTCTATGATAAAAAGGGTAGAGCAACAATGTATTCGGGGCGGCAAGCCACGATGAAAATCAATAGTTGTTGAATATGTGTAAAGAACATCTTTGCGGAAGCTGCATTATTTACGAACACATATTAAACGAGACCTCGTTTGTAAGTTCTAAGTAGTTCAGCATTACATATTCACTATGTGGGATCTAGGTTACAGGCGGATCAAAGAACCCTCCCATATTACGTTTAGAAAGGTGTGTTTAGCTTTCTATCCTAACCCAATTAATTAGCAGGTACCTACTTAACTCTTGACTTTTCAATTTGTAACTCAGAGATACTCCCATTGACAAGATCTGCATACATAAGCTGTTTTCTGTCACAGTGAAATAGCGTGGAGTGAACTCGTACATAAAGGAGACTCGTGCACCTGTGACGGGTCGTAGCTCGTAAAACCAGGAACTCGTTACTTGATCGCGATGGAAGAGAGGGTACATGTCTATGTGCTGGTACTTGATAGCTTTTGTAGGCCGACGAAAGATAGAAAAACATTACCCTCCTTGTGAGACAGGCGGATAAAAAATACGACTCAAATAAGATCAAAACGGTACGGCAGAACTAAATATAGCACAGATATTATACTGGGCGTTGGTACTTATAATTTTACTCTAACAAAATCGACCCTTAAATGTTTCGAGTTTTGAAGGGTTGATCGCGCTTGGGTTACTTTACGAGTGGTTTAATAAAATCATTTATTGCGCCCACGTGAGTTTAGACTAATAGGTACTGTAAGTATATAGAGAGTACGTGTGTTTCCAGGCCGTCGATTCTTGTTAATACGACTTTTATGATAGACTTAACAATTGTGAACATACACACTTATCTACAACATTACATTTATATAAAAGTACTAATATACCTATCCATAAATCTATCGCCCGATAATAAACTAAAGCAACTGAAAGGAAAATCATAATAACAGAAACAATTCCAAGAATTTATCTCTCCATTCATAATTGAGAATAATCTGATACGAATCATTATTTATTTGTGTTGGAAATATAAATTCGAGATAAATCTCCGGCTTTTAGAAAACTCGAAATAATTTCCCGTCGGTAGTTTACCGAATCGAAAGTAAAATATCGATAATTTATTGGGAACTGAAGTATCTGAATCATATTTTCAAGAAGGTACTTTGCTTCACGTATACAGGGTGGCAGGGACATCTGCTCGCAACCTGTCACCATGGATTTAAAATAAAAATTTGCTGGTCCATACATTTTGACCGCGTAGGATACATTCAGGTCGAGTAGGTATTGAAGTTTTATATGAGACTAGCTTTTGTCCGCGTGAAATTTCACCCTCCCCCATTCACCCTCTTAGGGGTAGAATTTCAAAAAACCCTTTCTTAGTGGATACCTACTCTTCACAAAGAACACACTCTCCAAATTTCACGCCTCTAGGACTAGCGGTTTAGGCTGTGCGCTGATATATCAGTCAGTCAGGACTTTGAATTTCATATGTACAGATAGCTGTTAATTTTTTCACGATAACGATGTTGGTCCCATGTAAAATATGACCACACGTTTCTGATACACGCTGTATAGAGAACGAAAACAATTTCCAAAAACTTTTATTATCATGTATTAAACTTATATAATCCAATAGGCATTCATGGCTCTGTACACAAAATACTTCAAAGGACACCTGTGACTGTGGCGTCCTCCCACACACTTGTCTTGCCCTATATTCGCTGTCAGTACATAGTCATATATTATGGGCGACGTAAGAACGTGTTAAGAACGTCGTTTGCTTCTGTAACTCCTGTAAGCTAGGATCTTGTACGGTGACCAAAAACCACACGAAAATTGTGCTCTGAATATCCCACGGTAATTATTTACGGTCGCAAAATCGCAGCAATATATAAACGATTATAACTCTCTTTTAGGCTGGTTAGGATTACATTTTTGTCCTGTGTTTTAGCGCACTTAAGTTCAGTATTCATTATTTTTTTTGTATTGAAACTTTTTTATTAAAAACATATGATAGAGACTGTTACTAACCAAATGATGAGAAAGCTTATAGTAGATAAGACAAAGTTTAAAACAGAAGACGAACTAGCAGGGGATCGAGGGGGTGGAAGGGGAGGGGGAAGGGGGGGGGTTCAGGGGATCAGAACGGAATAACTCGCACAGACTAATACTTAATCCTATTACCACACACAACTAACTGCACATCTTCGACTCAAGTAGTCGTCTGCCCTATAAAGATACTTGTTGCCATTAGTCCGAGTGGACGAAGGATAGTGAAATGAAACACTCTTTAAATAAAAGATGTCTCGTAAGAAGTATCAAGATGCCGCCAAACGGCGAGCCGGTAATGGCCGCCGCTCAAAGCTCCACATTTAGCTAACTTTCCTCTGAATATTTAACGTCAGTTTCTTTATTTAGCAATAACATTATTCTTAATTATTGTATCTGACATTGACCTTTCTTCGCCGATTCGGAATGTAGGTAGTAGGAACAAAATGCTGACACTGTTAAAAGCGTTGGGGTCAACCACATATTAGGTCGCCCATAAACGGGAGAAGGGTTGTGCTTTTGAAAATATTTGTAAGGGTAGTATCAACAGTCCCTTAACACCCGTTGGGAACACGTGGAGTAAAACGATTTGCGCTTTTAGGGTCAGAGTAGAACAGACGCAGAAAATAGGTTGAGATTGTGACCCATCGCATTTTTGAAATAACACAACAAACCATGGCATACAAGGTTAAGGTAGGCAATATTCTCTCAGTTAAGAGACACATAGGCGCGGTACAGTCAGCAACAAAAGTCGGTAACATTTGAGTTTTTTTAATCTTAGTTATTGAGCAAAATATTTGTTCAAAATGGCAGCAGAAGTACAATTTTTAGACTATAAACTCTTTGCTATTATGTGAAAAGCTAAAAAGCAGTTTATTGAAAAAAATTGTTATCAATTTAACAACATGTAAAAATGACAGTTTTAATCGACTTTTGTTGCTGACCGTACGTCCCTTTGTCATTTGCATATCAATCAATACTAAGCATATTATAAAAGTTATATCACCGCTGAAGGCGCACCACTCAGAAATCGATTCTTTATGCCATCTTTGTGGAAGCAAAAAAATCATGTTGCTGGCACCAAGGAAAAATAGTTCAGCCAGACGCGACAAACGTGACTATAACAAATGGTATCTTTAAATTGATGTCGTGACGTGGAAACGGCAGCTTTTTTATACAAGTAATAACATGTAATATTACATTTTCTCCCCAAACTAAATAAACAAAGTTTAGCGTAGTTCGTAAAATGTTGAACAGTGTTGCAGTTTTGTTAATAATGCACCACGAATACTCGCTGCGCAAAACTTTGTGCAACTTACAAATTCCAGCTAGCGTTAACGATGTTACAAAAACTTGAAGAGTATCATATAAAAGTGATGGATGTAACATGGCGGGTGCAGGCTGCAGCGTGGATGACGTCACGCGTCGGTCAGTAGACGAGGGAATATTTATTATGTGAACGGATGCTAAAAGGAAGACACGGCCATGACCGACTTGTGTGACCGATATCCGTGCTCCCCTGCGCCTGCCCTAGGGCTGCCATTAGCGATGTGCACGCCCCAACAAACACTTTAACACTATTCCGATTCTAGTAACTACATTCGACCAAATATTGATTTCAAAGTTAATCATGAAACCTTTTTAGGAGCTTTGGTATAATTAAAACCAAGGTAACCGACGTAATAATATTAATTAATAATATCGACCGTTATTCACACAGTTAATAGAGAGGGCTTCTCTCAAAGACCGCTACAGTGAACCACAATGGGGAATATTGTCATAACAATCACAATAACAGGCGACTTAATGACCTCCCCGCGAAATTATTATAGTCCCAAGTGGTTAGTGGTGAAATAGCAGTCTCAGATAATATTAAACACCATGAACAATGACAATAAAATGTGATAATAAGCAGAGGATCGTGAGGAAAGTTAATTTTCCCTTTTAAAGTTCATAACTTCTGTATATTGCACTGGATAATGGAGCACTTCCATTACTATATTCTTATTATTACGTAATCGCTTGTGGACTACCATGGATTATGTTTATAGGTTCTGGTTGCCAGTTCCATTACTCGCTTCAATAGCTACGGATACCACAAAATGCTCGTACAATAAATAAAAACAATTATCACTAGATAAAACGTTTGTGCCACTCTTGTAATTTAAGCTTGTAGGTATAATAAAAGCGTGAAATCATATATCATGTTTTGTGGCTTTTTATTCACAGAGGTTTAAAATACTAAAGCCCATCAACCCGGATCGTCCATTTATCAAACTACGTATTACGCGATCAGTTTATCGCGAGTTTTTTCAAAGTATATGATCAAATTCACGCCGAATTCATGGTGTTGGTAATATCAGTAAGAGATATGATTTGTTTAATTTATTTCCAAACTAATTACCCATATGGTGACTTTTTCGCTTATAAAGTTAATAAGTACCCATGAGTGGAGCAACACTTTTGATTAATACTATAGGTATTCTATTTCGTTAGTAAACAACTTTTGCTGGTTTTATTACGATTGCACAGTTTCAATAGTCGCGGAAATTGGTATATCCAGCACGGAACGAGTAGTTGTCAGTTATTTCAGTTGTCAGTCACAAACTCACATGAAAGTCATTTCGAAATGAATTTACCTTTTGGCTCGCATTTGTAGTTCTGTCAAACAATCATAGACTATTCAAAACCAGCCATATTTTTCAAGAATAGGCTTCAAAGAACTGTCACCCTTGCTTTAGTGGAACACAATTCTCAAAGCTGCACAAAAGCACTGTTCCGAACAAACGATAATACCTAAGTACCAACTTGGTTCACTCATTCGATATGGAGCTGTGACATGCAATTTTAGATTGCGTTTAAGTACTTTGAATTGAAACTACGAAAAGTCCATTAAAAAGCTAAGCTTTAAATTGTGTCAAGGATTTTTATTACTTGGTACTTCTAATACCAAAAGCCAGGTATTTAATAAAGTACTACTTATAATTTCCAGGTTTTAATAAAGTGGAGATACCTTGACCTAGTATTCCGCGCTACCGCCCATAGAGGCGCTGACTGAATATTCCAAGAACAGAAAATATGAGAGCTAATAAAGTGACGTTCGTGGACATAGAATACCAGGAATACCTGCAAGGTGCAAGTCCTTCCGAAAATGAATACGAATTAACCCTTGACAATAAAAGAGTGCCTGTAATTGGTTTATTTGAAATAAATGCTTTGAGTTTGAGTTTAATTTTTGTGACTTGAAAACCATCGAAACGCAAATATGTCAAAAAAACAGACCGTCTTTCCATGCCAAATATACTACACTGACAGAACGATTGTAGCAATATTTCTTGCCGACTAGACTCTTTTCACAATAGGCGAAGTGAAAATAAAGAGTAAATAACAAACCACAGTTCAGTAAAGATCAGACCGAATCATATTTTACCACGTTATATCAAAGAAGATATGATATCGTGACTTCATGAGACTATTCACGTAACTGATAATATAGTTACGAGTTGCGATGTTGTTTCTAGTAATTCTTTTATCTTGGACCTGACATTGTCACGAGCCAACGAAAAAACTTATTTAGTTTTTTCGTTGGCTCGTGACAATGTCTCTGGGTGTTAGTCTGTGTAAATAATGTCTAGTGTGGCCTTCTATTGGTGATTTTGGCCGACGCATCATCATAATTACGATTATTGTTTTCCAAATAATTTACTATAATTCGCAATAGGTATATTCGATTTAAAACAAAGGCGTGTGTTCACTCTCAAAATAATATTTAATCATATTCGATTCATATAAATACCAAAAACAAACAACACTACTTATCAAAACCCAATTTACAAAAACTATTTATAACTTAATAACATCATGTATGGTTGGAAACTTTTGACTGTATGCTAGTTATACTTCAGTTCTCTAATGAGCGCAATGGCGGCCAAAAGTCATGCCTTTATTTCGGTTATAACTAGAAAAGTTACAGTAGATGCGCTGGGGCCTTCAGAGGTGTTAATTAATAGACCAAACGCAGAAGTTTGTGTTGATATTCGATGCCCTCTAACAAGCTATTACAGTAGAACCGAACCGAACTGACCCGAACCGTAGCTACTCCACCATGCTTGCGTATAAAACATTTCTCAGTAATAGACGGCTTGCTTGGTACTTTTGTTTATGTAAGTAATAAAGTTTTGTACATAAACATTCGGTCCAAAACCCGAACATAAATCAGAAGCTATATACAAGTGACGACCAAAAGCACTCTTTGAATTATAACTGTTATATTCAAGCGGCCATTACTACGCGGCAAACTAAGCCAGTCAAGCAATTCATCCCCAGAAATAGTTATTATTTGAATAGTTTATTTATGAATGTTTACGTAACTTACGAGTACATTAGAAATGTTGCCCAAAATAAATCCCGGTTGAAATGGGAACATAAAACATGTGCGACTCAATTACAACGGGTCTCCAGTGAGTGTTAGGTTTTGTTCTTTACATTTTCACGTTTATGAACTAGGTAAAAAGTAGCATATCAGTGGGGTCAACCGGGCGTCAGATTTTAATGACGAGAGCACGTGTACTTCATGCATTTGCATAATTTGTAAAGCCACTCAGTAATTTACCCTGCCCGACGACAGCTGGCTGCTTCACAAGGTAATGAATACATTCCGTACTTTTTTCATAATTTATTCGTGATCTATATTAGCGTGGTAGAAGAGAGAAAAAAAATACACTCAGTATGTTATATGTATATTAAAATCAATAAGCTTTTACTGTAAATCCTTTTTCGCAGAATGCGCACTTTCAGAGTGAATTATTGTTTCATGATTTTAATTGCAGGATTCTGTGAAATCTTCATTCTTCATTTGATTTTATTCGACGAAATGTTTTGCAAAAATGCCGTGTAAAAGCAATATTTATGAATACTCCTACATGACTGAATGATTTGCCTGAACTATTCGTATTGCCCTCCTGTCCAAAAGAAATACTAAAATGCATGTATTTTGGACAAAATATTCGAGTTAGCGTCACGCGTTCATTGATAACGTATTCGGGAATGATCCCACTGAATATTAGGTATCGGGAAACAATCAATTCTATTGAAGTTTATTCCTATATTTATGACTAGCTTTTTCCTATAGTATTACGCATGGCTTCCGCGATTGAGTAGAAATTGTTATTGCATAGTGGTACAACGAAATGATAGATATCGGTTATCGAAGCGTGAAGGCACTGTGAAAATACTGTTGGGATTTTCCGATAAAGGTGTGTTTCCTTTTAACAAACGTCGAGTGCAAAAAGGGGTTATAGGTACAAGCGAACGCTTTACGAATGTTTTAACCCTTTACGTTTGATTTTCAAAGAGAAAACAAGCCTTTCCCTTTTTCCAATGGTTCGGCTTAGTTATATAAGAATTTGTGTACCTATTACAACTTCAAAATTGGTAGTAATTAAAATTTCAGTACTTAATAGGTAGCTTACGCAAGATCTTAAGAAAAGTCAAACGTTAAGAAATCATGATTTCAGTATCAAGTTATTTCGCAATTAAGTTGTAATCGTGTGCCATTATTAACTTTAATGTTGGGATCAAGGGCATTTTTCTAAAGTACAATGTTTAATGGAAAAAGTTTTAATGGGATTTCATTTGAACGAAACGCTTCTTACGGCAGTCAGTTATGGAATCTTTTTTTGTCTCTACCTAGCCGCAGGAGGAGGAGATTTGCTTATTTCTGTTGGTAATAAATAAGTCATTGATGGGAATATTATTATTATGTATAGGTATTAAAGGCATAGCACATTTCTGAAAAAAAAATAATTAAAAAAAGCAAAATTTAAAATCTTTCTCAAGAATAAATCCCTCGTTGTAATAAAGTATCATCAAACCGACAATACACTCATGGCTGCTTTATTAACTATGCATTATACAAAAAAAAAGATAATACTTAATAATATTTTATTATTATTATTACCCAAGAAACACATAACAAGTACTTCCCTATTAATAAATTAATAAAATGTATTCTCTCGTGACTATAAAAAATTTAAACGACCTCGCACAAAATGTACCTAAGGGATAAGTCGCTCGATCAATTTGACAGAAACCCTCTGGTAAATAAACATACATCGAGATTAGAACTTTCTGCTTTCAGGATTCAGCGAAGTTTATAGATATGTGGTAAGTACACCTGGCCCGGGGCGACGGATCCAGAAACAACCTTCAACAGATACTGATTCCGAAAATTCTTAGTTAATATGTATATTCGTACTTTACGAAAACTTTTTTGTTGCGAACGTGCTCCGAATTATCAGAACAGCACCCTAATTGCGTAACACACTATCAACCTCGATCTGAATCATTTTGAAGGATATTTGCTATTCCATTGCTTCATATGTTCGAAAAATGTGTTTGCTCAACAACGTAAATAACGCAATGAATTTTGTTGAACTGTCAAAGTGAAACCCATTGCTACTGATAGCGTGTTACGTACTTACCCCGCTGTTATTTGAAAAGGAACTAAACAATACAAAAAGAAACCAAATTAAGTATATTATTAATATGCTGGTTTTACTTTTGAAAGTGAAAACAAATTGAGCTCAAACAGCAGCAAAAGGTATAATACACATTGCAAATCTAATACCTACACCAAATAATTGGAAAATCGGATGAAGAAACGATTTGTAAGAACGAGGAAAAACGTTATAATGTACACCTCCGAGTAATGTTATTACGAGGTATTCCTTTCAATGTTTTTATACGTAACTTGGCACTAAGGTATATAGGTAGGTACGAAATAAGGGCCTTAAATACAACGGTGCGAGAGCAACGGTTCGACGGCCGGACATAAATTAAGAAAGAATGGCCAAAGTCGTGACTGTAATAGCACATAGAACAGATTAAACGCCTATGAGACGTAAACGTTTCGATCCCGCGATCTCGCTCAATGGCTACTATTTTCCCAGCCTTACTAGATTCATATCACAGTGGTAACGTTTGTAGATAACCATTTCTAGATTAAATATTGCAATTACCTACGTTCTAAAGTTTAATTCGTTAAAACATTCTATACTCGTATTTTGATTTACATTACTGTTAATAATATTTAATATTGAATCTGCGATGCAACCCACTCGTATATGCAATACAATTTTTTTAATGGCGCTACTTTTACTTAGGTACCTATACCATTCTCAAGGCCCGGTACTACCTCAGATTGCGAAAATTGCCTTAGCATTAACGGCTGTAGTTCCAACAGTTCTGCAGTTTTCACTTTGAAATTAATATACGATAAAGATGAGGACTACTGCGAGGTGTCATCGGTTGCGAAAACACGATTGCATACAATTTTCTCGATACAAAGAAGTCTCAAAGTTACCTCTAAACCGCAAAATAAAAGGAGAATATTCAATGAAAATTTTCAAATTAGGCCATGAAAATTTGCAAGCTAATCGAACTATGCATAAAGCAGGTGTCATAGGTTCGTTTTTATTTTTTTAATCGTTAAATTTAACGTAAAAAGATGAGATCCGAAATATCCAGCTTTATAACCACTCATACCTTGAACCGCTCTGCCGCCCGGCCCCCGACAGGACCCCGATTCAGTATTTGTCAGTACAGGGTATATATGTTCTGTGGTCAGTACCGCTTCGGCTATCAGACGGGGAACTCGTGTCACTTTGCTTGCGCTCAAAAGACCCGATTGACAACGTTTTATGTTCTGAAGAAATTATGTAATAAAGTAAAATGAAATATAGATGTAAAATATAAGGCCTCGTATTTTTATTTTTTCCAAATTTTGTAGTTTTCATTCATAAAATAATTTTTGAAATGGTTTAAAATCGTAATCTCATGTCAATGTCAAAACATTGTCAGAAATTTAGGGAGGTAAACGTACCTATTTTAGACAGTTCCCAATGTGTAATGGTGTTTTCAATATATTAGGTCCTTACATATGAAATTGGCGTTTTTTGTACTGGCCACTTTAATCACGAATTTCTCCTCTTTGGTAAGGAATTCCAAATTCAAATTTGTACAGCTATTTACTCATGTATTTGTGCTTCGATGACCGTCATTCATTTGTTTTTTTTCTTCTGTTTTTTCTGTTTGCGTCACTCATTTTACAAAATGGAAAATTTAAAATATCGCATTATTTACGAGTACGAGTTCCGCCGTGGCACTAGTGCTGCGGAAACGACTCGAAGGGTGAATGATGTGTATGGCGGTCATGTTGCAAAAGAAAACACAGTTCGTTTTTGGTTCCAACGTTTTCGTTCTGGAAATTTCGACCTGCAGAACAAGCCCCGTGGACGGCCTGAGACCCAAGTTGATAATGGAGAATTGAAGGCTATTGTGGAAGCGGACCCATCGCAAACCACGTCCGAGTTAGCTGCAGGCTTCGATGTTAGTGATAAAACTGTTTTAATTCACTTGAAGCAAATTGGGAAGATCGTTTATGGATCAATATTTCAGTATCATGTCCATTGCAAAATGCTTAACCGATGTAAAAATAAGAGATGCGAGTGATAGCGTTCAATGTTCAAATGCGCATTACAGTAATTCTAGTTTTATTAAATTACCGCAGATTACACTCCCCTCTTTCGACGGTTCATATGATCACTGGCTCGAGTACAAAAATTCCTATTTATCTATGATCCATAAACGAAGTGATTTAGACGCAATTCAGAAATTCCATTACCTGAAGTCTTCGCTCAGTGGTTCAGCACTTCAGGTTATTTGTGCATTAGAGTTTACTGCCTCTAATTATACCCACGCATGGGAATTGTTGGAAAATAGGTACCACAATAATCGTCTGTTAATCCATAACCATGTGAAATCTTTGTTTGCTGCACAATCCATTAACAAAGAATCCCCTTCCTTAATCAGAGAATTAATCGATGTAGTGTTACGTAACCTACGAGCGCTCAAATCCCTTGACGAGCCCACTGAAACGTGGGATACTTTACTCATTTACATTATAGTGTCGAAGCTAGATTCTTCTACTGAGCGTGAGTGGGAGAATTACTTAGGCTCAATTTCTACTGGTATTCATAAAACCAAAACAAAGTTGGATGATTTGTTATGTTTTTTACGTAATCGTGCCGATATGTTAGATATGGTTCATAGTAACCATACTCGTAGTACACAAGATAATAAACCTAACAATAAGTCTGATAATAAAAGGCACACGACTGCTGCAGTAAACCAATCACATAGCTATGTGTCCACGCGTAAAAACACCGGTACACCCGAAACATCAAAACAGCCTTGTTTAATGTGTGGGCAAAATCACCCCTTATTTATTTGTTTTAAATTCCTAAACTTGGCAGTTACGGACAGAATTAAATTTATTGATAGTGCCACTGACATGTGTCGTAATTGTTTACGTACAGGTCACCTAATTACCGAGTGCATATTCGGGCCATGCAAGCAGTGCAAGGAGAAACACAATACTTTATTGCACAACGAGAATAACAATGTTATGACAACCATACCGGCATCGTCAGCGGCGAGTGGTGACGAAAAACCGGTCTCTGTCGTATCATGTGCGAATAATTTGTTAATCAATAATGCGCCTTCCGTACCGTTACCACAGGTACTATTATCCACCGCACTAGTCGAAGTCATGGGTAGTAATAGTAAATATCATACAGCTCGAGCACTGATAGATAGTGGTAGTCAAAACTGCTTTATTTCAGAAAAACTTTGTAAACGTTTAAACGTATCAATAATACAGTCCACTATACAAATATCGGGAGTGGGACAGTCGGTCTCACAATCGAATAAATTATGCGATATTAACATGCGATCAAAAACGAGTAACTTTAGTATTTCTCTCAGATGTTTTGTTTTGCCGTGCATTACGACGAGTTTGCCGACAACTCATATTGTCTATGACACAATCCACATTCCGGACAACGTATGTCTTGCGGATCCTACGTTCAACATACCATCAGAGATCGATTTACTGATTGGTGCGGACGTATTTTGGGATTTATTAGATGTCGATCGAATTCGATTATCCAATGGTCCATACCTACAGAATTCGAAAGTAGGGTGGTTAATTTCAGGCCCCATTCACAATAAATCAAACGTCAACAATACTCATTGTAATTTTATACAGCAGTCGAATATAGATACACAATTACGTAAATTTTGGGAACTAGAAGAACTTGCAAGTTCGGGTCCTATTCTTACCGAAGAAGATCGTAAGTGTGAAGAATCCTTTGTTAGCACTACTACACGAGATAGTAGTGGTAGGTTCACAGTAAAAATTCCATTGAAAGAATCAGCTGACGCGCTCGGTGATTCATATGAAAACGCAAAATCTCGTTTCTTATCATTAGAACGCAAGTTAGATCGATCTCCTTCTTATAAAATGTTGTACAGTGACTTTATACGGGAATATATTGAACTAGGGCACATGTCTAGAATAAACGAATACGCATCGCCACACTATTTTCTCCCGCATCACGGAGTATTTCGCCAACACAGCACGACTACAAAATTGCGTGTAGTGTTTGATGCTAGTGCCACAACTACTTCAAATAAGTCATTTAACGATATACAAATGACAGGACCTCCTCTTCAAAACGATATTTTCTCTATTCTACTTCGTTTTCGGCAATATAAGTATGTCGCCTGCGCTGACGTGGAGAAGATGTACCGGCAAGTATTGGTGCATCACGATCAGCGCAACCTTCAGTTAATTTTATGGCGGGAAAATGCATCCGATGAATTAGGTATATACCGACTTAACACTGTTACGTATGGAACGGCGTCAGCCCCATACCTAAGTATGCGTTGTTTACGTCAACTCGCACAGGAAACTGAAGATAAGGTCATTGCTAAGGTCATAAACGAAGATTTCTTTGTCGATGATTTAATTACTGGTGATAACGATCCCCAAGTTTTGTTAAAAACATGCGAAAAAACGTTGGAGGTTCTAAAATCGGCCTGCTTTCCTTTGCGGAAGTGGACATTCAGTTATGACGTAAATAGAGAAGCATCTAAAGAGTTGGCCATCGGGGAACATTGTCAGAATAAAACTCTAGGTTTAGGTTGGCAAGTCGATAAAGACGAACTTTATTATACCACCAACTTAGAAAATAAATCTAATAAAGTTACCAAGCGAAGTATGATGTCGGTTATTTCACAAATCTATGACCCGCTAGGTCTCTTGTCACCGACAGTAATTACAGCTAAAATATTGCTTCAAAAATTGTGGCTTTGTAAAATCGACTGGGATGATTCGATTCCTAATGATATCGAATGCTTATGGAATCGATTCCTACAAGACTTGTCCTCATTGGGTAATATTCGTGTTCCTCGTTACGTCATGAGTGAATGTACAGATAATATTGAGTTACATATATTCACTGACGCATCACAGGACGCGTACGGTGCATGCGCATACGTACGTACTTACACGGACGACTCATCTATAGTAACGAAGTTGTTATGTGCTAAGAGCAAGGTCGCGCCAGTCAAAACTGTATGCACCATTCCGCGACTTGAGTTATGTGGCGCTTTACTAGGCGCACGGTTATATCACAAAATTATAAGTTCATTGAGACTGACGTTCACTAAAGTATTCTTCTGGACTGATTCCACCATAGTCATGGGCTGGATCAGGATGTCACCTCATAGTTTAAAAACGTTTGTCCAGAATCGTGTGTCACAAATAAACGAACTTACAGGTGATGCAATTTGGTTGCATATTAACGGTAAAGATAACCCGGCTGATATTGTGTCGAGAGGTCTTCCTCTAAACGAGCTTCAAACCAATAATACGTGGTGGCACGGGCCAGCCTTCTTACAACAATATAAATTAGATTATTCAAGCGATATTTCCATAGATAAAGATCAATTGCCCGAAATAAAAGCACAAAATGTTAGTATGATGTGTAACAATTCAAATAATGCTGGGCCTATAGATTTTAATAGATTCTCCACATTTAATCGGTTACGGCGAGCGACAGCCTATGTACTACGCTTTATAGGTAATACGCGTGCAAGTAAACAACATCGCAGAACCGGTTCGTTATCTGTCGATGAGTTAGACGCCTCAGTTGTAATGCTCGCACGGCTCGCGCAAATGCAATCATTTTATAACGAATATAATGATTTAACTAAGCGATCGGTGGTAAAATCTAAAAGAGTAATAGGTTTAAATGTTTTTCTTGATGACTTTAAATTAATACGCGTTGGTGGAAGATTAAGTAACTCGTCACATTTCAATAACAATAAAAAACATCCAGTGCTATTGTGTAGTAAGCATAGATTCACAATGTTGTTGTTTTCACATGAACATAAACAATTGTTGCATGGTGGACCTCAGCTCCTGCTGGCTTGTGTGCGTGAGGCTTGGTGGCCGCTCGGAGGGCGAAACTTGGCGAGGAAAACAGTACACGACTGCGTCACGTGCACACGCATCAAAGGGAAGACTATACAGCCTCTTATGGGTAACTTGCCAGCTGAACGCCTGGAACCAGGCTTCCCTTTTATGCGTTGCGGCGTTGACTACGCCGGGCCAGTGATGATATTGAACCGTAGGGGCAGGGGGGCTACACTCATTAAAGGTTACATATGTTTATTTGTTTGTTTATGTACACGTTCCATTCATCTCGAATTAGTTACAAGTATTTCAACAAAGGATTACATACTCGCACTAAAACGTTTTATATCACGTAGGGGTAAGCCAGCCGAGATAATGTCGGATAACGGGAAAAATTTTGTAGGGGCTGAAAAGGAATTTGTTTCGTTCATTGAAAATAATAATAAAGATATTAGCGACTTCGCCTCAAATAACCATATCAAATTCACATTCATCCCTCCGTATGCTCCTCATTTTGGCGGTTTGTGGGAAGCAGGGGTGAAATCGTGTAAGCACCACCTGCGGCGAGTGGTGGGAGGTGCAAATCTCACTTACGAGGAATTCAGTACGGTGTTAGCACAAATTGAAGCCATTCTGAATTCCCGTCCCTTAACAGCTCTGTCCACAGATCCGAACGACCTACAACCCCTTACCCCTGCCCATTTCCTCATCGGCCGGCCACTAACCGCTCCAGCCCAGCAAGACTTGACTGCTACGCCGAGTCATCGCCTGCAGCGCTACGACGTGATCGAGCAGATGAGACAAAACTTCTGGAAGAGATGGGCCACAGAATATGTGTCGGAGCTGCAGACGCGGACTAGATGGAAGACTCATCAAGATTCCATCACGCTCAATCAACTCGCCCTAATCAAAGACGATAACCTGCCTCCACTCAGGTGGAAACTAGGAAGGATTATACGAATTCATCCAGGTGCTGATGGAATCTCAAGAGTAGCTGACTTACTCACGGCATCAGGCGTCACACGCAGAGCATTTTCAAAAATATGCCCGCTGCCAGTGCCGCTGCCAGTATCTGATGTGCTGTGATCCTGTTGGAGCCTGCTACTTCCAAGGCCGGGCCTATGTTACCGCCTGCGCCATCTCTCGGCGCAAAGAGGCAAGATGGCGACCTGAAGTTGCCGCTGACGGCGTGTCTGCGACCGACATCAACCAATCAGCGTCGAGCGTATCAGCCAATCATCGCGGAGCGTCGCCTACCAACTTCACTCGGAACTTTTTTACATGTCGCTCGCGCCATATTTTTTGTTGTTATTCTTTTTTTTCCCAACCGATTGTAACAAATTACTAGTAACAATAAATGTTCTTTTTCTACAAGAATAAAAGCGATCATTGAATAAACCTATAGAACGAATCTATCCTGAATCAAGCAACGAATTAAACATTGGTCCTTCGAGCCGGATCACGAATTGACTGAAGCAAACCGGCAAACGCGCGTCGACTGCTGCGTTACATTACTGAAATTGGAATGTCTTAGACATCCTCCGTACTCCCCGGACCTTGCTCCAACAGATTACCATTTTTTTCGCAATTTGGATAACTTTTTGCAAGGGAAAAAATTCAACTCCGATGGGGCAGTCCAAATCGCCTTCAAAGATTTTATTGATTCCCGTCCGACTGTTTTTTTTAGTAAAGGGATCAATGAACTACCTATAAGATGGCAAAAGTGCATTGAAAACAATGGTTCATACTTTGATTAATTAAATATATTATATTAAAAAATATTCGACTTTTTGTTCCTTCCATACAAAACACCAATTTCATATGTAAGGACCTAATATTCAGCAAAACTATTTTTATAAATAATTTTATCTATTTATGATACAGGGTGTAAAAAGACTTATAGCCGTCGTACATCAAACTAAGTAACATTGCACAAAAGATCTGTGACAAAAGTAATTGCTGGAAATCGACTTTAATTTTTGGTGTGAAAATTTGCTGTATGCGCACTACCACAAACAGCAAATTTTGCACCCGCATGTATCTAACTAGACAGGGGTCCTGTAGGTATTTAAGGTTGTGTTATAATATCAAAACTTGTTTTCGTAAAAAATATCGTTTATGCTCACTAGTTCCTTCGCGTAGTTCCTTTGAAGGAACTACTGAGAATTTTTGGATCAGTAGTTCCTTTGCAAAAGCTGAAGGAACTACTGAGACTAGATATTTCCTTTAGCAGTTCCTTTGAAGGAACTACTGAGAACTTTTTGATCAGTAGTCCCTTTGCAAAAGCTGAAGGAACTACTGAGACTAGATAGTTCCTTTAGCAGTGCCTTTGAAGGAACTACTGAGAACTTTTTGATCAGTAGTTCCTTTGCAAAAGCTGAAGGAACTACTGAGACTAGATAGTTCCTTTGAAGGAAATAAACACATATACCTAATGCTGCCCGCTGCTGCCGCATGCAGGACCGTAGGTTCGGTAGGAAAAGAAAGGGAAGCGCGATGACACAACGGTGCTGCTTTCCTAGAGTACGTAAAAAATTATTCAAAAAGATTAGTGCTTTTGCTAAATCAAAATTTTTAAGCGAAACAATTAAAAATTCTAATAATAAAGTAAAAACCACTTGGAAAATTATTAAAAATGAAACTGGTAAATCGGTTAAACAAGAAAAACAACTTGAGATTATGGTCGACAACAAATTAGTTAGTAAAGCAGCTGACGTAGCTGAGGCATTTAATGAGTTTTTTGCCAACATACCTATAACTACGACTCGCTCCTTAAATTCGTCCCCGTCTATAGCTTCGAACATGTAACCCCGCGTGATGTAGTTAATGTTTTTAACACACTTAAGTCTAAAAACACCGGTGATTATTGGGGCATCTCCGTTAAACTTTTAAGTAATATAATAGACATCGTAGCCCCCTATTTAGCTGTTACTTTTAATAAATGTGTTGATTTAGGAACTTTTCCTGACCTCATGAAGAGTAGTAAAGTCATACCGTTATTTAAATCAGGTAATAAAAATGACGTTGGCAATTTTAGGCCTATTTCTATCTTACCTGCATTTAGCAAAATATTTGAAAAATTAATACTCAAGCAGTTGCTAAGACATTTTAATTTAAATAGCCTCCTTCATAATGAACAATATGGCTTTACAAAAGGTCGTTCAACCACAGATGCGGGTGTTGCTTTGCTGAAACACATATTTAATGCATGGGAGAAATCTCAAAATGCTATTGGAGTTTTCTGTGATCTCTCCAAAGCCTTTGATTGCGTGCACCATGACACGCTTTTACGTAAACTACGTCATTACGGTGTCCAAAACGAAGCTCTCAACGTAATAAATTCTTATTTACATAATAGGTTCCAATGTGTAGATGTTAATGGTGTAAAATCTTCCGGGCTACCAGTTCAGTTAGGTGTACCACAAGGCTCAATACTGGGTCCATTCTTGTTCTTAGTATATATCAATGATTTACCATTCCATTTAAAGGGCATCTGTGACGTTGTACTGTTTGCAGACGATACATCTCTTATTTTTAAAGTTGACAGGAATAGACAAGATTTTGACGACGTAAACAGTGCACTATCAATAGTTACGGATTGGTTTACGTCAAATAACCTAGTTCTCAATGCCAAGAAAACGAAATGTGTAAAGTTTGCCTTACCAAATGTTAGAAATCTAGGACCCAACATCGTCTTAGATAAAGTGGTGCTTGAAACAGTGGGCTCGGCAGTTTTTCTGGGAATAACAGTAGATGCCAAACTTCAGTGGGGACCACATATATCAAGCCTAGCAGGAAGGCTCAGTTCGGCTGCCTATGCCGTCAGGAAAGTAAGACAATACACTGACGTTGATACAGCTCGTTTAGTCTATTTTAGTTATTTTCACAGCGTTATGTCCTACGGTATTCTGCTGTGGGGCAAAGCCGCTGATATACAAAATATATTTGTCCTGCAAAAACGAGCTGTTCGAGCGATTTACCAGCTAGGCGCCAGATTTTCTTTAAGAGATTTTTTTAAAGATATTGGTATTCTCACGGTTGCATCACAGTTCATCTTTGCCAACATCTTATATGTTAGGCAAAATATACACTTGTACACTAAAAACAGTGATACTCACAATGTTAACACTAGAAATAAGGACAAACTACGTGCTCCCTTTCACCGGCTTCATAAGGTTCATAACTCATTTGTTGGGCTTGGTATAACCTTTTATAACAAGCTACCTTCTTCCTTGCTAGATTTGCCTTTTAATAGATTTAAAGCTCAAGTAAAATCCAACCTTTGTTCAAAAGCATACTATTCCATCAACGACTACTTAAACGATAAGAATAGTTGGTCGCCCTGATTAACTCAAGACAATTATTATGTTCTTTCTCCAGAATTAGCTTACTGACAGGTTATATGAGTTTATATAATTGTTTTTTTTTTATTTTTTTGTTTTTTTTTTTTTTTTTAGTTGAGAGTTTTAGTCAATTCGGTTTAATTTTATTGTAATTTATTATTGACATAATCTACTCATTTCAATGTCTTTTAATGAGTTGATTGCAATATGTGGTTAGCTAGCGACCTCTACGAATGATCATATTATTATTCTTGCTTGAGCAACCGGCAGCAAGTTCGTCATGCTCCCTTAGATGTCATTGCTTGCGGTAGCGTCGGGGGTCGGGTTGCCTCCTTCCCTCAAATATGGCGAGGGGGGTAATGGCTGATCTTTGCGTTATGCTCGTGAACGGGTGCTGCTTGTGGTGACTGGTCGTCTTGCTGACCATGGTTTTATTGTTGTTATTAGTAGTAATAACTTGTTTATTTATTTTACTTCGATGGTCCTAGTTTATCATTTGTGACTTCAAGTGACAGCTATGTAAACAGAACCCAGCATTGCATATATATGTAAGCTGTCACGCCCTTTATACCTGGAGGCTTTTATTTGGTCAGTAAGTTTTTTTTTTTTGTTATATTTTTAAATTTTTTTTTGCTTGAGTGAGTATAGTGTTTATTGTATTTGTTGGTATATTGGCGTGGCTAGTTAACCTATGGCAAATAATTTAATTTAAGGTTCTGTGTCCTGTAATGTTAATTACTTTGCATACATAGTATTGTATAAAATTAATTCTTTTCTAACTAAACAGACAGCTGTGCTGCTGGGGAGTTTGTTCCGCCACTTCTTCTCCCCAGCGAAAGCACTAGGAAGTGGCGAAGGGCGGGCGTTTTGGGGGACTGTCTTTTGTAATTTTGACGTTCGAAAAGTGCTGATTCTCAGCCTAGTTTGAATAAATGACTTTTGATTGATTTGATTTGATTTTGGTGGTAATTTATTGCAAATATGAAGCTATTATCTATTTACAAAAACTATTTAATAAAAAATAATCCATCACTGAATGCAGTTTGGCATCAGAAATTTAATGGTATATTTTTAATTATAATTAAAAATAAAATAATTTTATAAACCATTAAAGTAAAAATACTTGCATACGAAATTGTTCCATAGACTCTTACCACACCTCGGACACTCCATACAACGCTCGCAAAATAATTACCTATTACTACTACATAAACAAATGACGTTTTTATACGTGCAAATGTGTGCGTGAAATCTAGTAGCGTAAAAAAATTGGCGCGGAAAGCAATTTGTGTCGGGGAACCGAACGACGACGGCGGTGGCGCTGCCCGAACGTGTGCATTATTATGAAGTGACCATGTAGTTCAATTGTTTATTTATATAGTCGGGTTCGTAATGAAATAAAAACACTAAAATAGTTTAGTTTAAATGACTTATCTGTAAATAATCGGTTATTAAATCGCATGTTATTAAAAATGCGAAATCTTACAAACAGTTTATATAAATACGAATTCGGAAAAGCATCACAATATCCAACCATCGTGATTAAAACTAAAATAAAACTTTTAAATCGCATAATTGTGTGTTCGTATCAGCAATACAGCGCTGCGGTTCGCGAGCGCCCTTGCTAAAGAGTCGGCGACGAATACCTCGAAGTGCGGGGTGAGGTGCGGTATCTGATATGAGGTCGAGGAAGGGAGTGTCCTTTCTGTACGTAGTACTATTAAGTATTCTGTGCTCTTACTGATAAGGAGCATGATTGCATTTGCGAAAACAAACGCGGTTGTTGAACTATTTGAGTACCTACGTACTTGTGTGCGTACTTGGAAGCAAATGCCTGGTGTAAAAACCCGGTCGCATAAATACGTACCTTCCCTACTCGCCCGATCACACGTTTCCGTAACGCGTTCGCCAGTTTACTCCCCAAGTTAAGCGCGCCTAAAGAAGTTTCACTTGAAAAAATTTTTGACAAATAAAACCGACTCCCAAAAATACTACAAAGTGAAAAATAACATTAATTTCGGATGTCGGTGTCTTTGGATTTGTATATTACTTTTTTGCCACCGACTTCCGAAATTAAAGTTATTTTTAGTTAAAAATCTTGTCCATAAAACATGGAATAGAAAGTGAAACAACTGCCATGGAACAACCAGCATCAAATTTAATATTAAAAAAATAGAGCCTTGTGGTCTTTTTATTGATAAAGAGTTACCTTTTCTAGGTACAACTCCGGACGGAGTTGTGCAGGGAGAAGACACAATAGTAGAAATACAGTGTCCAATTTCTGCATTCAGGACTTCGTTGGACGATGCAATAGATTAAAAAAAAGAAGGTTTTGGAGGAAAACGAAAGATGGACTTTCCATAAATTTGAAACATCCTTGGTACATTCAGGTGCAGGGACAACTACACATAACTGGTAGAAAAACATGTATTTTTGCCGTATGGTCGGGATGTAAAAATCATATCAAAACTGAAATTATACAGAAAGACGATCATTATTGGGCAAAATTCATGAGACCTACTTAAATTAACAAATTTTTACTCATCCATCATATATGTTGCCAGAGTTATGTGATCCCAGACATACACCTAATGTGGAAATTAGGGATTTAAGGGAATTCACATAAATGTTCTTGCTTTCGTCATTCTCCTCCTCTTGATTCCTTTTTTTTAATTTAAATGTTTTCATTAATAACAACTTATTTTAAAATTCGTTCTATTCTAAACCTCCGTTAAAGCCAAAATGTATGAAACTTTATAATGGACATCAGTCATTCCGATGACGTATTATTATGCGTTATAACCATTGCGTGCTTTTGACAGTGCTGGGTTGCCAGCTGTTTTAGAACCCAATGGCTCGCGACGATTGGAAAAGACCAGACAGATTGACCATAATGCCTTAGAAGTTAGGTCGGCCTTTGGTGTGTGATGCAACATGTATCGACTACCTTGCGCCACCCCATCTTCCTATTACGGTTGGCTGTGCTAGTGCGATTACTGCGGGTGCAGAAAACCTCAAACAGCGCAAATAGATACTCTAATCTTATTCCGACTTATATGTACCAGCCGTTTGGGGCTGATACACTAGGGCCATAAGGTCCGAGTGCCTACTTAATTTTTCGAGAAATCGCCAAGCGATTGGTCGACTCTTCACGTGACCAGAAGACTAGCCTATTTTTTGGCCAAAGATTCAGCAAAAAGAAAGTAATTTTAAGGCTTTGTCATGGCAAAGGATTTTATTACTAATCAAGTTATTTTGAATCTTATTTCAATGAGTTTAGAATTCATGTTACTTTATTTCGATACCACGATGCCGGGAAATGACGCGACGTGCCGCGGGACGCTGCGGCATGACGCGACGCGCCGAGGGATGCTGCGGCATGACGTGTCATGCCGTTTCATTCCACGTAATGCCGCGGCGCGCCATTGCATCCCGCGGGACGTGTGGGTCACGTTGTGTCGAGGAATTATGATTGCTAAGCTAGTTGAAATAAGATTGAAACTTGTGCTGCGGTCATTTCGGTTAATGGGACGCAGTCCGGTCTGTGCGGGCTTTCAGCAGGATGCCACGGAACGCCGCGGGATGCCGCAGCACAACCTGCCGTGGCACGCTGTCAGTGAGCTGAGCGCCGGCTCGTATTTGGCTGTCGATGTCTTATGGTGACAAATATATGGCGGTAGAGCAATGGTCTTTGGTCGGTCATAGAACACTAATGCAGTAGGTATATTGCGGATTTCGATGTAAACTGTATGAGTCTTTGGTCAACTGGACCCACTCGAACTGGACCCGCGGGTCCAGTTGACCAAAGGAAAAATTTTCTATATTTTTATTGGTCAACTGGACCCACTGTCAAAATTAGACAAACATCTTTTGTTTTAAGCTACCCATGGATACAGTCGAAACAAAAAGACAATGGCACGAATCTGGTACAGAATCTACGAGTATCTCAAAATCTAAAGATAAAGATAAAAGATAAAGATAATTTATTTGTGAAACATGCGTTTACATAACATTTTTCTGTTAGTAGATTTCGGATCTTATTTTTAATTTGTTTTGTTGTCATGGCTTTATTTTGTTGTATATTTTCGGGGCCATACAAAAAAAGCTTTTCAAATTCAAATTCAAAATGATTTATTCGGGACAACTAGATCCACCGGTTAGTATACAATAACTTAGAAACTAGTATTAGTACTTAAAATACAATAACAAAGAACAACACACATCATAACACAATTCACACAAAAAAAAAAATACACAAGGCACCTGTGCTGAGACACCCCGCCCCGAAAAGATAACCAACAGGGAGATACCTCCCTACAAGATCATCAGACGAACGAAATGCCTCAACACAGGTGCACGCACATCTTCAGCTATAGTTTTCAGAATGCTGTTGTGACTCCCCCGCACCCTCCTCATAAGAGACACGACTTTTTTCCGAATGACGGCATAAAAACCGTCAGTGTGAGCCTGTGCGAACATTTCGGAGGCACTGCAGAAACGAGGAAGTCCCAACATCATCCTGAAAATATTATTGTATTGGACGCGCAGTGTGTCCAGGGATTTTTTGGTATAACTAACCCATAGACTACCCGTGTACAGACCTTGACAATACGCTTTAAATAGTGTGATCTTGACTTGGTCCGTACAGCGGGCGAATCTACGGGCCAGCATGTTGCCACGGACTGACAGAGCCCTGCGCTCCCTCTCTATGTCAACATCATCCTTAAGGCCGTCGGTAAGGTAATGTCCAAGGTACTTAAACTGCGACACCCTATCCAAGTTAACACCATTCAAAGTAATATACCCAAAATATTATACCGTAGCGTAGAAGTGATGCCACCAATCCATGAAAGGCCATCACTAAAGCATCTGGGTTAACTTCTGAGGACAGTTTGTACAAGACATACGTGACTGAGCTCAGTTTTTTGTTTATATATTCAATGTGCGCTTTCCAGTTCAGTTTTGCGTCTAGATCATTACACCAAGAAATTTTGTGTCGTCGACTTTATTTAATACTGTGTCATTGTAGAGGGCTTTAATGTCAATATCACCATGTACCCGTTGACTAAAGTAAGATTAGGGTCATGTGGTAGTCAATAGCATCAGGCAGGTCATTGATATATAGGATAAATAATAGAGATCTAAGCGCGCTCCCTTCTGGGACACCGTAAATAGGCGTTCGCTCGCCCGATATGTAAATTGGTGGTGAGGTCAAACTGAAAATCCAAGATGGCAGATGTGAAAAATGTTCAAATTTTTCATCATGGGTGTTGATTTCTTGGTTTTCTAGGGTGCTAAAACCGATGGTGAGGTCAAACTGAAATCCAAGATGGCGGATGTGAAAAATGTCAAATTTTTCATCATGGGTGTTGATTTCTTGGTTTTCTAGGGTGCTAAAACCGATGGTGAGGTCAAACTGAAAATCCAAGATGGCGGATGTGAAAAATGTTCAATTTTTTCATCATGGGTGTTGATTTCTTGGTTTTCTAGGGTGCTAAAACCGATGGTGAGGTCAAACTGAAAATCCAAGATGGCGGATGTGAAAGATGTTAAATTTTTTCATCATGGGTGTTGATTTCTTGGTTTTCTAGGGTACTGAAACCGATGGTGAGGTCAAACTGAAAATCCAAGATGGTGGATGTGAAAAATTTTCAAATTTTTCATCATGGGTGTTGATTTCTTGGTTTTCTAGGGTGCTAAAACCGATGGTGAGGTCAAACTGAAAATCCAAGATGGCGGATGTGAAAAATGTTCAATTTTTTCATCATGGGTGTTGATTTCTTGGTTTTCTAGGGTACTGAAACCGATGGTGAGGTCAAACTGAAAATCCAAGATGGTGGATGTGAAAAATTTTCAAATTTTTCATCATGGGTGTTGATTTCTTGATTTTCTAGGGTGCTGAAACTGATGTGAGGTCAAACTGAAAATCCGAGATGGCGGATGTGAAAAATGTTCAAATTTTTCATCATGAGTGTCGATTTTAGCACCATCGGTGAGTTAAGAGGTATGACCCAACTGCTTCGCCGGGAGTTCTTAAATGATCCTAGAGAAATAATTGAAATATAACAAATCCACCCCAGCATGGGAGCATAGCAAACTAATGTGGAAAAGGGTTGCAGGTTGCAGAGAGATAGTATTTTAGGGCCCCCTGCATTGATCTATTAATGAAGTTGTATTATAGCTAAAAAAAAAAACATATTATCATTTAAAATGGTCGATTTTTGAAATAAAGTTTAACCGGGATCACGAAATCGTAATAAAAAGAAAATGTTTTGATAATGCACTCAATTGATTCAATTCCCGATAAGGTCGTCAGTGTAATAAATACGTGTATTGAAGCGTATTTAACGATTTTATACATATAATAAAAAAAAAAAAAAAAATATATAATTATACCTAATTACAGTTGGAGGTGGTAACCAAAACTATTTTTATTAAGTAGAAAAATTTACCATTAACGCTGCAGTAAGTCCTCCTGTATTTAATCCCATTTTTAAGTTTGCTTACTCTCGCGTAAAGTAGTTTAGAAATCAACGTGAAACGTATTGCAGTTTTTGGTTTCTTGTCAGTTTGGACTCTAGTGTTGTTACTCTGTAATTAACGGTCAGGCACTCGATTGGCTCGATCACAGAACATAATTATATACCCATCCCGATTATGTAGTTCGAAAACTCAATTCAAGTTGAATCTAAAATATCATGTACTACCTCCCTCCAGTACCTACCTTAAATTCAAACCTAGCAACAGTGTGTTTGAAAAGCACACAAAAAAAATTAAAGGAAAGAATAATAGCAAGATCCAGAATAAAGCAACCGTTCTATATTGGTACCTAAGTATTTCAGTCAGTATCACATGAAATATATAATATCTATTCCCTGGTTTATTACCGACTAGTACTACTACATCAAGTGGCAAATCGAGAGAAAATAAACTCGAGGCTTTATTTTATTTAGAGTAACGAGTTACATATAATCAAGCCGCAGCACTATCTGACACTATTAAAAAGATAAGTGTCAAGACTGTCATGTCAAGTGACAACATTTCATTAATTTATTTATTCTGTTTCTTTCGAATTGCATGAAATTGATATTTCTGTTTTCCTGTGTGTAATTGAAGGATTTTAATGAACATGGAATCTTCAAGACGGTACAGCATGTACTCCAGAAGAATGTTGTGTTAATTGTTGAGTAAGATTTCAACTGAACTGTTCGCGTTGGCTGTTGTGCACATGTTAGAGCTCTTGGACATGGTATCAAGATGAGAAGTGGAGCGACCTGCATAATTTTAGATGAAATACTATTTACTTTTATGTCGTCAGACGTTGAAATTGATATCCTACATAAAGTTATAAAAATAATTTGAAAATTATGTGATTTTTGATTTCATGAACCGTTATTCCTACTATTTATTACTGAACAGTGCACTATTTTACTAAATTATAAAACCGAGGCCAAACTTCTCACTAAACAAGAGTTATTTTAGTGTGTTTTAGGGTATGATGGTATTTCTCAGCTAAGACATCTAGGGAACATAAACATGCGGCTTTTAAGCCTCTGTGGCACTGAATTAAAATTGTGCAATGAGTGGCGTGGGTCATCCTGTAGCTTCGCCCTCTCGATGCAGCTGGGTATAGTCCTGCGAATTTCTGGAGGCGCGATGCGAGTCAGTGGATACAGCATTCGCAACGGGGTCGGTTTTAAGCAACCAGTAATAATCATTAATGTCTTATTTAGAGCTGTATCCACTAACTTATCGTGGGCTGATCGGTTCCATACTGGACAGGCCTGCGGAGAAACAAAGCGCCATTCCAGTTGTTCGCAGGACTTGAGCAGATGCCACCCATCTGGTGGAAGTTAGGCGACGGAGTAAGTGATTTCTGGTAGGTATGCACTTTCTGTTTGACATTTTCGCAGTTTCTCCGGAAGTTAGGGGACCTATCCACTCCTCGGGGTAGGTCTTAAGTAAGTATTCTTTGAGCCACCTGCTCTAAAAAATCTTAGAGAGGCGAAGAGCCTTTTTCCACTTTTTTCTTAACGAAAAAACTCCGTCGTCCAGAGAGGTAGGTAATTGCTGATTTGATGAGCTGCCTATTAAAAAATGAAAAGGTGTGAGGCTTTCATATTCACAGCTGCAACATACATATATGTCAAAGGCCTCGAATCGGACGTCTGCGTTACCATGGACGATATTCTTCCTACGATACGTCGGTGCGGGCTGGAGGCCAATTCTTAAGCATCTCGCATTCGTTATTGTCGTTCGATTCGAACTTTTCTCTCGAAACAATCAAGCCGAGCTATACTCGCAGGAAAGACACGCGACATGCCTTAGTTTACATGCGACATATTTATGTAAAAGGAATTTTGTCACCTGATTATCATATTATGATATACCTATTATTATTGTATTACAACAGGGCCATCAAGCATGATGAGGTTTTCGAAAGCATTTCAAACAATAAAGATTTCAAACGATATTTTATTTTTTTCAATATAAAACATAACTAACACAAACAATACATTATAATAATCACTAGTGTATATGAATGGTCGGCGTCATGAGTCGCGCGCTGTCCGCGAGCTTAGGAATCGGCGGACCATTTCACCTCTCGCCCAATATCTTCATGAACTTGAATGCGGCAATTTGAACACAAATAAATTTGAATTAATGATGTGACGATACTCCTAATGCGACCCTCAGGGTAAAAATTGTTTTCGCAAGGATTTCTCAACAATCTTTTAGGATTTTGTAAAGTAATGTAGCCGGGTCACGTAGGTATAGCCATGGTATAACAATACAATATAATTGTACCATGGGTATAGCCACGTCATTGGAACAACATGCAGCAGGACGGTCCAGTTGGTTCAGTACCGCACTCTTTACGACAACCACAATTCCTCTTCTTCTTTTCCGTCTTGATAAACCTTGATTTTATTGTGGTAGTCATCAGCTTACTTATAACATTTGCAGTAATTCTGTTTTATTTTATTACTTAATTTATGTTGATAACCAATGTAAACAAACTACAATTTTGACTTTAATTTGATGTGACAAATATAATTGACATTGACAAATCAGCAACGGCCATGCATTCCGTTGTAACAAATACTAAGGAGGACTTATTTTAATGATAATAGTAAAATAAAAAAGAAAGAAAAAATTAGAAAGCTACATTATCACAGAATAACATAGGCTATAATTTATTTTTTTCTGCACTAATATTATAAAGAGGAATAAAATTCTATTACAATATTATATTAGTAATTGATATCTTCCGGACCTCACTACGGCATCTCAAAATCCTGTAACGTGGTTTTAGCTCATTGCAGACAGTAAGTAAGTAAAAATAAGTAAATAAAAATTAAGTGTACCTAATTGAATAATATTATGTATATTTTAAGTCATAGAAATAAAACTAAAAGATTCGGCTTTACTCCTTAACTGTACTAATGATGAAATTTGACAGCGGGTCCAGTCGACCAATTCAAAATTTGACTTGGTCGACTGGACCCGCGGTTCCAGTTCGAGTGGGTCCAGTTGACCAAAGACCCGTGCTATGCGAATGATGAGTGTCTCATGTTTGTTTTGTTATACCTACTTATTATTTACCTGCCCATTTAAAAGAATTTTATATATACTGTACATACAATGTGAATGTAATAAATTAATGTTAAGTTTAATCATTTTATTTCTTGACATCCTTCCAACAATAGTTCGGTTCACCCTAACTGAATCAGTATGTCAGTGCGAGTGGGATAGAATGATAAATAGCGCGGGGAAGTGGGGGCAAAAACTGAATTTGAGCTGAACTATTACAAGCCCTTATCTTGTGAAAGCTTTCAGTGAATAAAAGGTGGTCGCTGAAACGTCGTAGAAACGATGTTTACGTAGCTCGGCTGTTAAAACAATAAAAATATACATTATACTTAGTTAATATGTAACTTACCCTGAGGGCAGATCACGGGCTCCCTTTGTACCTGGAAATAACATAGGTATTTAATTTTTTATTTAAATAAGTTACGAATGTTTAGCTTTGATCAGGGTACACAAGACATTTTTGAACTGTCTTAAATTTACGGAAAGATATAGGAATTCAAAGCGTTCAGGGGATAATTGAACTGACATTGCCTGAATTGTTTCAGCCGCCTGGGGGACATGACAGGTTATTTTATATTCTCAAAACTTTACGTTCTTTACTATAATTGTGTTCTGCATGAACTATCAAGCATTCGCATTTCAGAATCTTCAAGACTTAGATAACAACAATGTTTTACAACCCTTGTGAAATAAGGATCCGAAGGATAACTCCTTTGAATCCTCATAATACGCGTGGTGGCTAGAATTTCAAGTAGCTTTGACGCTGGGAGTTGTACTACTAACAATAAATTGCAAAAGCTAAATTAACTGTCCTGTATTTTTTGCACATTAACGTGGCAATTGTGGGATATTACAAAATTAATTACCAAATACCAAAAATGGAACAGCTAATTTAAAGTTCCTACCGCAGACAGTGGCTCTCTAAAGTGCAGTGGATCAATAATTGAATTATCAGCCTCTCCCAAAATAGTTCGGAAACCAGATATTAATTTGCAAAATACCGACAATCCGCGTCCATCGCAATTTAAATAATACATAGCTTGAATCTGACGTTCTATTAATGAAATAGGTACGTGCTGAAATGATTCCACTAAATACTATTGTACTTAAATGCAAATAACGTTTTGGAACTTACACCATTCATCAATCACGTACCGTAAAGAAATGTAATATTGTTTATATGCACAAGACTTTAACACGGTGCTTTATTATTAAAAAAAATTATACCTAATTAAAACACTCGTCATTAAATGGGAAAATCTTGTTTCATTTAATATAAAATCTTCCTTTAATATTAAATTACGGAATATTTCAGGCGAGAGTTCCCAGCTGATAGCTATCAAACGAACCCTGTTTACACGTCCTTATTTAGTATTTTCGTACATACATACCTACGCACGAGTATCACCTAATCATTAAATGAATTAACAAGTTACCTACAGTGTATTAAAATTCTCAAAAAATAAGGCTAAAATAAAAAGAAGAATGATGAATGTAATCGTTAAACAAAATTAATTCAGATTTATTATTATAAACAAAGCCTCTAAATTGAAATAGTTCACGATCTAGTAGCTAAAACTACAGTACTGCAGTACTGTAGTACTAAATGGAATGGAATATCACACTATAATATAATTATAAAGCTGAAAGTTTGTGTGTGTGTTTATATGTTTGTTACGTCTTCATGCTCAAACGGCTGGACCAATTTTGATAAAATTTTGTATGGAGGTAGCTGACACTCTGGATTAACATATAAGTTACTTTTTATCCCGATATTCCCACAGGGTCGAAACTTATGCGGGTGAAACCGCGGGGCGCAGCAAGTGAATTAATAAAACAAGAACAACGAAATCTACGACGAGGCTTCACGAGTCTCATACGTTGCTGAATATTTCATTCATAATGACATAGTATGGGCTGCTGGCTCACCCAGCCATTTTTTTCTTACTAAAAGCAGTCAAATTAGATTCTCCCAGGTGGCTCAACCATTTTGAAGGGAACTGAATGATTTAATACAGGATGGCAGGGATATCGGCGCACAACGTGTTGCCATGGATTCGTACACGATTTTGAAATATTTCGTGTCGGTTATAAAAAAAAAATTGCTGTTCCATATATTTTGACCGCGTAGGGATTGCACTTTTCTATGAAACAGCAGATTTTTTTTTTATAATCGACGAAATATTTCTACGCTAGGGGTTTTAGAATCATGTGCTGAATTACAGTTACAGTTTGCTCGTCTGTATTAAACCATTCAGTTCCCTTCAAAATGCTTGAGCTGAATGAGGCTCCATCAGTTGGGAATGGTCATCTGTTAGCTGCCACTGCTTATTTTAATTATTTTTCACACCACCTTCTTGCTAACGTCGAGCGGGTTGCAGACCAAGAGCTAAGCTAAGTTAGTCTAGCTTAGCTCGCATAGCTGAGGTAATTTTTCATACTTTTGTTCATAGTTTGCGGTCTGTACATAAGTATGAAAAACTACATCAGCTATGCGAGCTAAGCTAGACTAACTTACCTTAACTCCTGGTCTGCAACCCGCTTTCAAATTATATGTCATTCAAACCTAGCCTAAAGCAAGTCATTTAAGCCCTAGACTCTAGCCGGGCATTAATATTGAACTGAATTTCATTATGACCCGCTGGTCATTAATGTGATTTGAATTTGGAACGTCAACTGAGAAAAACCTATGGAAAAAATATCCAAAAAATAGTAGATTGTACAACTAATGTATAAAAGAAGCTATTTTACCCCGAGACGTTTATATCCTGGTGGATAGTCGTCGAAGACGTAGAAGTCGAGGGGTAAAATGGCTCGTTTATGCCTGAGTTATACACTCTGCTTTTCACTTCGATTGCGAGAAAATGAAACAGGCATAAAGTATATATAACAGTACATAATTAATGAAAAATGTTGCAAAGCATAACTAATTCCCGCCACGAAACTTTTTAAAAGTTTTTTTTTTTAATTTTCAACATGTGTCATTCGACTTGGATACTTCATACTGCCAAGTCATAACAACGTTTTTTTGCGTTTTTAAATAATAAATTACAACTATTTTATCTGGTTTTATTAAATTAACGATAGAAAACACGTAAGTGATATAAAGCAAATGAAATAAAATAACGACTTTAATCTGCGACTATTTATTGTGCGTGTGGTTGTTGGGCCTGCTCATCTTAGTATTAGAAAAAAAATTACTTTATGCACTAGAACATAAAAAGCGACTTTATGTCAACCTACGCACAACATAAAGACGAACTTTTAGAACATGAAAAGTGTTTTTTTTTTTTTCTATTAATGTACAGGTCGACCAAAGAGTTCTTACTTCATAGGTTTTAGTCGCCGTCGACCTACAAAATGACCGGTTGCTGTGTCGCGTTTGGATACACAGGTGGAAGGTATTCTACCTGTCTCCTCTTACGCGTATTGGAGGTGAAGTTGTGATCGAAGAGCGGAAGCGAAACTCTAACTTGTAGTTAATAATATTGTAATTGCCATACACGTATGATAGTATACAGTTAGGTACACTTTTTAACACATATAACTAATTAAACATAGTAGGGATAAAATAAAGTAGGTAATGACTTAAATCTAGACCGTGAGTACCGTGACCCATGACGGTTGGCAAGCATGAGAGCGACGCTACTTAAAGAACGCTATGGGCAGCGCCCCGGATCGTAGCTTCGTGTTGCCACTTAACAAGGGTCCTGACTAACTTATGCTCCATTGACGATATTATTTATGTGTTTGATGAAAACGCAAGAGATTAGATTGAAAAAAAAAAAAATGGGGTGTGGCTGAGTCATGAACACGGCCGTGTGTTTTACGTGAATACGTTTACGTAACGGGGTTGACCCGCTCGGCCGCATTCATTCTTTTACGTTCCCGGGACTGCTTTACTCGGCCATATGGTGATTTATTGGTACCATTCGATTGCTCTTGAGAAGCCCTTTCCAACCCTATACGATCTCTGTATTTGGATTTGGCTTTTTGCGGTATAGGCCGACATTATATATTTTTGATATTATTTTTCGTTTTATTTTAAAACATTTATTTATTTATTTAAACTTTTCGCACAAAAAGGTACAAAGGCGGACTTAATGCCTTAGGCATTCTCTACCAGTCAACCAAGGGTGGTGAAGAGATTAGATGGCAGGTGGTTTGGTTGAGAGGAACAATGATAAAAAATAAAAAAAAACTTAAAATTAGGTACACAAATACACAAATAAGTTATATATAAATACACAATCGATAAATTTTGATGAGAGCTGACGATTAAAAATTAAACGAACGTCGTAGCTTTTCCGAGTCAAAAGTTATAGAAGTGGAAATCTCGATACGAAGCAAAATGACCTCAAAATGGCAGCGCTTCCCCTTCCACCGCGCGCGATGCGTCACAGTCCTCACTTGGCGTAATGAATTCTTTGATCCTTTAGCTGTCCAATGGTGTAATTGAATTTAGGATGGAGATGATAGATATGAAGCTGCAACACCAAACTGTATCCCCTGATTTTGTTATCATTGGATTTTTTAACTTGCCTCCCACTATGGAAGCAATTTTAAAGACGTAGTCACGTCAAAAAACTGTCATAAAATAAATAATTTTAGTTCAATCTCAAACTCTGCGAAAACTTTAAAATTTTCAACATGGGTGTCGTTTTCATAGTTTTCGAAGGTGCTGACCGTTAAATAAAAATCCAAGATGGCGGCTGCAAAATTTTTCTCATTTTTCATCATGGGTGTCGTTTTCAAGGTTATCAAGGGTGCTGGAGCCGATAGTGAGGTCAAAATAAAAATCCAAGAAGGCGACTGCGAAAATTAAAAAAAATTTCGTCGCAGCCGCCATGCCTATAGAATTTCCATTTTAAAATTTCGTTCCTGCCGGGGTCCCCCGACCCCACACGTTTTTTTGTTTTATTTAAAAGAGTGAACCATGGAGTTTCTTGTCTGTTTGTCTCCATAGGAACCTACTACGCTTGAACGCGGAATAGACAACTAGCTTCATCTTTTAGACTGACTATTGACATTCCAAAAGTGCCGGTTTAATTCAAATAAATGATTTTGAGTTTGAGACTGGCCACTTTTGTAGCTTCTCAAATATGGTCTCTATCATTCAATAAATACTGCGATACCAATAATAACTTTATACCTCATCAAACGATATAAAGTTATTACACGGCCGGTCTATTAGGACCGACGCGATCAATAAAACGTAATACTTTTAACGATGGCAAACGTTTATTCAGACCAGCAATTAAAATAATAATGATGTACCTAATTACGTTTCCATAATATAATAATCTTCTTTAATTGCTCAGAGCGATGTAATGATGACCCTATTATATTCAGATTCCTAAAATCTTATTGTAGATGCATATTAATAGAAGGGGTTGCCGTCTTCGCTAATGAAATAAATTAATAGAAATTGCACTTAAATTCGCTCTCGAAAAGATTTTATGGAACAAGAAACAGCAGGAAATGAATTTTCTTTGGCGGCCACTCAAAATATTCGTTTGACGCGAGGCAGCTGCCACGTTCCGCGAAGCCGACCTCTTTAGTTTTGTTTTAATAATACTTCAATAAAATAAAATGAGACCCGGTCAGTTATATTTAAGAATTTTTTATCTTTTTAGATATTCTTTAAACCGAATTAATTTTGAGGATATGCAGTAAACTATAACATACGGTTTATGTTTGGAAAAACTTCTTAATCACACAAGCAGGTAGGGTTGGTACTATGTTTTAGTTGCTTTTTGTTTTTTTTTTGGGTGGGAAATCACCAAATAACTTCTCCCGCTCTGGGCGGAGCGGGAGGGCATGTCAGAATTTTTGCTGAATAAAACCCACCCGTATTCCTTCAGTTGCCTGTGCCAGGAGCCACGATGTTTTAGTTGCCTAGGCTACGAAAATTTAAGTTTAGGCTAGGTCGTTCCCAAGGGTCTCATGAGAGGTGACTCAGTTATACTTCAAGGTTGATAGGTACCTATCAACATAAAACTGAGAGCCTGGGCACTCATTCACCTATTTCTGTACAGTGCTTCTCAGAATAAAAACTAACTGAAATAACAGAGGCCCTAGCACGAACGCACAACATTAACATAACGTAAATTCGAACGATTGTTGAATCAAAAATACAACTATCCTCAAGCATTTTGTTTTAAATTTTTGCGACAAACGCAATTATATGAACCCTTTCAACCAATAGATATTTGAATGAAGTTAGTTTTAAAACGTAGTACCTACCAAGGGCCGTACTAGATGTTATGTGTGAAACAAGTACCTAGGTATTTTCCATTTTAGAATCGTTCGAATTTGCGTGATGTTTACTCTGCGCGTTTGTGGCAGGCCCACCGGAAGCAACAGATACCTTCTAACAAAACCAAAAAGTAACGATTTCCTCTCCAACACCAATATTCCGTTCTCAATTTCCTCGTGGGAAGCAAATAAAAACACTAATAAGGGGCAGATGAGGCTTACGTCTAATAGATTGATCACACGAGCCGGTCTAGGCAACCGACACGTTAGCTTAACGACGCCCGTCCGATCTCCGCCCACGGTATTAGGTTTGTGCCCTAATCAACTTTCTTTTGTATACCTACCACAAAATGAAGCAATGAACGTTATTTCGCGAAACCGCTTTATCATTTCACTCGTGGAGCTGGAGCTATTTGTACTGCCATTCTAGATAATAAATTCTAGGTATTTTATTATCTTTAGCCTCAAATAGTCTAAGTTATCATTTGCGATCTTGTTATGATTTCCACTCAAGTTGTTTCCTTTTTTAAGTTTTCTCTAACTCACAATATTAAGGATAGGAAATAGTACTCTAAGTCAAAACTAGGCGTAGGTATAGAGTTGGAGCCAAATCTAAAGTACGCTCCTTCCCAACGCATGAACAGCTGAAAAGAATGCTTTAGCACCTACAATAGCTCTCCATAGGTTAGGTTCACGCTAAGGTCCATTATCTATTATTCTCATGTCCTCGCCGACGAACGACCCGGCCATTTATTTTCATGGTAATTTATTCCGTATAAAAGAACATTCCTTTTGATATGAGTTTATGAGGGTAACTTACAATCGTATCATAATATTTCATACAAATATTTACTTGTTACACGATACCTAATGAACTTCCAAAAACGCGATATGGTAGGTCTTCCAAGGCATCGACTCTCCCGAGGTGACGACTCATGATATCACATTTAATTAAACAATTTATTTCATACATAACTTTGCTTAACACGACTAATTACTTAAGGATAACTCGCGGAACGCTTATAAAGAGGCTCAGAAAGTGGAAGTGTCAGTCGTAAATTACGAGACAAGTTAGCAACATTATCTATATGTGAGTCTCCCGAGGGTAGGCTTGTCACTTCACAAATGTACCCTCATTTAAATGAAAACAATGCATACATAAACAGACGCGGCAATCTTCCCAAAACTTGATATTATGTTCCCTTTCAATCACAACTTAACTTGAAAAAGTTTTGACAATTGATACGCGTGTACGCAGATCTACAACTTGTAAGATTGAAATAAATTAAAACCAAATATGTATAGTGTTCACGTTCTTTTTTACTTTATTTTTTAATATGTCCGCTAATATTTCCACACATTAAAGTTACATAAATAACTAAAACGGTTAACTACGTGGTTAGTAATACTCGTAAATAAGTCGTTACTACGAAGGTAGGCATCTCCTCAACCCTCCTACCTACCAATCTCTTCTCCCTTTTAAATAAGTCTTTGTCAATATTAGTTTATTAAATTACTAAGCCCTTTCTAAAATCGAAGTTGCTTAGCTTAGGCCGGTAAGCAGCCGGGATTAAATCTGGCCGCCCCGAGCAGACACGGCCTCTTCACTTCAAAATGTCAGTGTAACAATTTGTCGTTAACGTTAAAATGCGATAAGTTAGTTCAGAAAGATGAACGGAAGATAAAACCCCTATCCTTTTGAATAACTCGGAGTAAATTGGAAATCTTGATGACGTCACAAAGCTTAGAACCGAAGCTCTAGATGTGTTGTTCGTTTACGCTTCGCACTCGAATGAATCCGAAGTCAAATCTGAACGAATACAAGTTGTATTTTCCTGGACGTTTTTATTTATGACGAGATTACCGCCCGACACATTGCCACTGATTTTATTCCGATGTTTTGCTACTTTACATTCAGAGGACTTAAGAGATTGTTGTAACTCAAAATATACAGCTGTTTCTACTTCTAGGTACAGGTAGATCTTGCACATCACATTTGAAATGTACGATACAGGACAATGTTCACATCAATTAAAGTCGTTTTATTTAATGTTTCGCTTTTTTTACTATTTAAAGTAAGTATGTAGGCTCGCGATGTTAATACGGCCTTCGCTTTCTTATTATGTTTTCTGAAGTGTTATTGCGATAAATACCGTTTACCGTCCGTGCGTTCTTTCTTAACATCTTAAAAACGTTGTCGGACAGACGGACAGACGCACTTAGATGATATATGTGAAAGTTTTTCATGAATTACAGTCACACATACGGAGAAGCAAAAGCGATAGTTAGCTACAGGGAACAGCTGGTTTTGGCGATATTGCCTCGTTCCGCGCGAAACGTCCAATGCTTACAAAATACACTATGCTCCGACAAATCGATACCTGCCGCCTGCCATCACAGCGACGTTATATTTGTACTATATAGATTCACAGTTCACTTTGTACGTACATTCGTGCCAGTAGATATAGCATTGCGTTTAATATCATCCAGGTACATCGTACACGTGCAGAATTATTTTAGTTCTGGATCAAAAGCGGCTGCAGTTACGGCGTGGGAGTGAATATAAGTAATATTATTTCCATTTTGTAAAATGAAAAAGCACGCGTGCATGAACTTATGTAAAACCGATTCGATGTTTTTGGAAGTACACTGTGGGTTTATAATATTATGTTTACTGAAGATATTTCAAATGCAAGACTAGAGCTACTACGCCCGACAGAAGATTTCTCTAAAAATCAAGCTTTTGATCTTTTAAACACACAACTTCAATTGACTTAGGTAGGTACTTATCTGTTCAAAATGAACTACAATAAGGCTTTGTGGCCGACATAGTTATAAAATATTCCCTAAAACGGCCACCCTTCACCGCTTTCTACTGTTTGTACAAGATGTAAAAACAAACTCCCAGCTTTCATAAGTTCCATCTCGTAATTATCAATTCCTCCGATATTTTTACAAGGCACCATTGTGTTGGCGTACTAAAAGTTATGAATGATGTTGCCCAAGACGTCAATTTCGCTTTATTTCTATCGTGAAAACTCAGCGCGTTCTCATTTACATACACTTTGCTGACCCAACAACGATAAAACCCTTTTTATCGCAGTAAAAAGGATTTCTGAGGTTCTACGAAGAATTTTTTACTATTTAATAGAAATTGGAACATTTAACAGACCTTTCACTGGGATCCGACATTTAAATTGGCGTTTTTATATGATCAGGGCCAGATGGCACAAATCTTCATTCGTTTAATACAATTAGGTATGTAAACCAGACTTGCAATTTTCAGTCGATTTTGGTACTATTTGTAAATCGTTCTGGTCAATCTTTTCGTCTTGCTTCTTCTATAAAATCAAAAGTCATTTATTCAAATTAGGCGTATAACCAGCACTTTTCGAACGTCAAAATTACATAAGACAGTCCCCCAAAACGCCCGCCCTTCACTATCTTCGCTGGGAAGAATAAGTGGTGCAACAAACTCCCCAGCAGCATAGTATCTTGGATCTAATCGCGTAAATATTAAATAGCATCAATTAACTTGACCGTTAAGTGGCTTTATGGTAAAAGGATCAACAGGAGTACTTCATCAGCGAGTCTGAAGAGGACCAGGAGCCCATTATGTGCAAACCTCATCATTAGAACTCAACTGATTTGCAGCATTGTAAGTACCTACTGCTGATGAAATGATGAATATATTAAAGTGAAATAATAAGTACGGTCCACAAAGTGAAGGCGTAATTGATTTACATAAATAAAAGTAAACTGATTAGTTATGCGCTCGAGTTCAGAATAAATGTAATAAAAGTCATGAGCCCAGTTCTTTTTGTTCCACAACTTTGTTGGTGAATACAAAAGAAATGCAGAAGTTAAAAAAATATCAGCGAATGTTTTCGAAGTGATTTGCATGCTAAATATAAAGAAACACTGAAGATGGAGTTTCTACGACCCGATCGAATTGTATGAGAATAAACCACACGAGATGAATTTGTACCCTTTCGTAAAACTTGAGAAAGTCGATAGAATACGAGGTAAAATATGCACGTTTCAATAGATATAAAAGCTAAGGTGATGTAACAAATGCACCTAGTTCTCGATTCAGATGGGAGCGATAAAAATTCGCTGATCATCGAAAAGGGGTCGGGCGTGAAAACGACGAAGCGTGCCTACCCAACCATTTATTTTCGATTGTTCTAAATAAATCTAGCAAATATAGCTTCCTGTTACTGTGTAGGTACAACTAATCCATATTGTCAGTGGATATCAAAATTGTTTGTTGACATTTTTGTCGTTCATTTGGGCGTTTTTGTTACACTTTTTTATCGAACTCCAATCAGTGCTGAATCTTTTATTACGATTGGCACAACATTACGTAAAGATTCGGTCCTTTACCAAACTTTATTTTTGTCCGAACTACGTATTATTTCATGTTAAATTGGACCTTTCCAACCAAACTTCTTAAGACTTATTGAAGTTACGTAACAGTCTGCCTTTAGAAAAGGTTTACGTAGGTATCTGCAAATTTTGCACGATTTCCAAATGTTGTGACACTTAGCGACACCTACAGCTTTTTTACATAAAATAAAATTGGTTTAGCAGCAGTAAAAAAAAACTTCCAAAAAGTTATTATTTCAAAAAACTCTCAAAGACTTCCATAACAAAGTAAATTACTATAATGTCGCATGTTTCCTATACTTATGATTATAAAATCACTGGAACATACTAGCACAACAAGAACAATACAGAATAATCTTATTATACGGCGTATTACATATTTATTGAGTTGTTATTCAACAAGTTAATTTAATGCAACACGTTTTATTATAAGATAAGAAACACGTTATGCATTCCTCCGCAAACTACTTACTAAATAAAATAAGTGGCGCTTTGAATCAGGGACACTGTGGCAATAGTATCATAAATGTATCGAGATTATTCGAGATACGTGTCTCGGTGCAGAGAACGGTGCTACCTCACCTGCCATGTTCGACATCCTCTACCGATACAAACTATATTTCGCAGTAATATAATTAAGGGCAATGCTGCCAGTCTTCTGGGCACGTTTCCGGATGACAGTGATGCGGACGAGTACTTCGACGCTTAAGTGTCCTTTTGTTTTTGTTATTTGTTGGTATAGTTGATTAGATAGTCATTTAATTTAGTACCTTGTGTTAATAGTTAGTTGTATTTTATGTAAATAGTGATTGTAAAGTTAAGTAAGGGCTATCTTTATGGACTACACTTTTAGAAGACTCTACGTGCGGTCGATCTTGGACTGTTAAATTCAACATGTGTCAGTGAAGTAACATAATTGATCGTAATAGCATACTAAAGTTAGAACAACGTTTCAGTATTGAAGCTAAGCTCTCATATACTGTCATTGCTATGCGGTACTGCGGCTTCTTTTTTGTTAACTATTTTCAAACTTAATAAAGGAAAGGTTAACTTTAAGTAAGACGATTTATTTCGGCTTAAAAGATACCAACCAGTCAGTCCTGTTACCAACCTTGCTGACTGCCTAACCTTTTTACCACGACACAAGCTATTCTCGTGTAGCTGGCACGAGACACGAGTAGGTATTTTAGATAAGTATAAAAGGTGTAGGTATATTTGAACAAGTCACCTCGAACGAGAGATTGTTTATCTGATCCTGAACCTGAAACAATAAAAAGGGATACCTTTATCGAGGCTTTTAACCTTGATCTGCGTTTTTGTCTAAAAGTATTAAGTAAGCTTTTTTTCAGGGATGAAGTAGAAAGAAGTCAGTCGTACGTGGGCTTTCAGGAGACAAGACAAGGTCCTAAAAACAGCACGGGGCGAATAATCGCTAAAAAGCCTTGGATCCATGTCTTTGATGAGCCTTTTAAGTGTGGTTTTACCGGTCCGAATTCTTTGAAGTTCGTAGGTGGAAACCATTCCATTAATGTAGGTACTTATTTGGAAATTTGATTACAATCATTATAATATAATATTTATGACAACTAGTATAAGCTGTCGAACTAACCACTTTTAAGAATATAATATTCGTTAGATATTTGATAATGTACCTATTGTCTACTTGTCGATTGTATATTTGATCTAAATGACAGAAAGTGTTATTATTAGAAGGCTCTAACAATTCGTGACTCCGTTCCTATGTTGTCTCTTTCTATTAACTTATATTTCTTAGTCAATCATATTTCCTTTTCGGGAAAATTTAGGCATAGGTACACCTTTATTAGAAAAAAGCTATATTTGTACTGCTTATTTACCCGACAAAATTATACAATAACGCGGGTTTAATATATCGACAAATTAATAAGCCATGTATGTGTATTAGATATAAAAATTCTGTAATGTGAACATGATAGGAACTCCAAAGTACCTCAAAGAAGCGTATAGAATTCTGCGAAGTTTCCCCACATTCTGCCGCACCATCCGTTTTGCTTCTGACTTCTAAAATTACTTGACGAGCTCATCAGAGCAAACAATAAACTGTTGTACGCAAACAAACTCTCCAGCGGCGCCTAAGGCTTCATCAACTACGTGTAAATTATAAGTACTTTTAACTTTAAGATGGTGAAGGAAATTGGAGTATCAATTTCTTTCACCCCGTCCAAAACGTTTGATAAACTAATAACGCAGTGATGCTATAAAAAAACCCATTCTTTGTGATCATAAAATACTGAGAATCTCCTAACAAATGAGTCGTTAAAATCTCATTCTCCTCTAAATATGATTTCTGGAGTGTGTCCCTTGAAATGGGGAGTATTTCGTAAATAATGGACTGGCAGGCCGAGACGAACATTGTGTGTAGACGTTATTAGCTGTCGTGTACGCCAGTCTTCACCTTAATGATAGGTCGCTGTTATTATTGTAAAATTGTAACTGGGTCATGTCAACTTCAAACTAATGCAATATTATTAAACAAAGTGGAAAGTTTTGTTTGTTGGTATTAACAGGTAAATGTTTATTGAATTAACACGAATCTATGCAATAGCTAAATTATGCACGTGCCTACTAGGTACCTATACCCATTTACGTCTCACCAGGTAAACGCATTCGCGGGCGGTTGTAAGGGCGAGCCCCATGCTGTGAAAGATGGAATTAGGTATCTCACCGCTTTTAGTAGATAATAATAATAACCCCACCTCCCGTATCTACGTTGACGTCGTGGTGGGGTTTGCGCGCTCCGAACTCTAGGCCTGTGCCTGAAGAGTTTACTTTGCCGGAACAGGTCAAGGGTGAGAAGCCAGACCAAGAGAGATACAGAAACCCGCAGGGCAACATGTGGCGAGCTGTATCTCCCGGGAGTAGTCTTGTTCCTCACCTCTCGGCTTGCCTATATTGGCCGGCTGGAGTGAACAATAACGAGGAACAGAGCTCCCACCTCATTCTTGCCTTTATTGGCTGGCTTGAGTGAAGATTCGCAAAAGCAAACATGCTCGGAGGAAAGAAGTATTCCAGTAAGTCGCTGGTAGGGATCTTGACCGTACTTCCGGGATTGTCCCGATAGCCGTGGAATATCTCTCCACTCCTCATAAGCACCTCAGGACAAGTTGCCCCCTTGTCGCTACGACACTACGTGCTAGAGACCGTTTTCAGGGGCCCCTTATTGAGTGTGCAAGTCACCCTTGCCATTTTATCTGTGTAATTTATATAAAACACTAGCTGCGCCCCGCGGTTTCACCCGCATAAGTCTCGATCCCGTGGAAATATCGGGATAAAAAGTATACTATGTCTTTTCCCGGGACTCAAACTATCTCTATACCAAATTTCATCTAAATCGGTTCAGCGGCGTGAAAAGGTAACATACAGACAGACGGACAGAGTTACTTTCGAATTTATAATATTAAGTATGGATATTAGAATGGATTGGTCAGGCAGGGGCTATAGACGATCCAAAGTCTTAATAACTAGTTCACTTTAACCACCCAAACCTATAATCCAATATCTTTGTTTCCATATCCTGCAATAGTTCTAAAACAACGGGGGTTGTCCTTATGTGCACTTGCATAGTTCGAACAGGGATAATCGTAGCTCAGTGCCTCGTTTCATTAAAAGCGTCTAACGGGCCTCTGCGAGTTGGCTTCGGCCCCTCGTATGCCTTCCAAAGGTCCGGGACCCCACGGTTCCGCGAAAAATATCAAAAGTAAAAATGATATTAAAAAACAAAAAAAACCCACTTGGATAAATACCAGGTTATTGGAACCTGAGAAAATAAATTTTAAATTCAGAACCTCCTTTTTTGAAAAAAAAAACAAAAATAATAATAACCGCCGGTAGCTTGGACCCTGTTCCCGGTACCGGTGCGCGGTGGGCTAATATTTTTAAATGTTTTTATATTCTTTATATCCTAATATTTAAAAATATAATTTATATGTGTATAATGAAATAAAGGAATAATAATAATAAAGTTTATTCATCAAAAAGTAAAAATACAATGTGACGGATCCGGTGAGCAAACTAAGCATCCATTGTATCTTGTGGCTCTAGATAAGCAATTTTGTATCAATAATAATAATTATAATGTAAATTAATGTTCACTCACAATAGTAATTACATATAATATTATTGATGTTAATACGCATCGATAAGGTGTTGTGTACCGAACCGTGCATGATAAGACATACGTCTCGAATTAATTAATAATATACACAATCTGCGTACACAAATCTATTTACTCCAATTAGAAGCTTGGAAACTAATTATGTTATGGTTAAAAAATCCTTCAACAGAAGTCCAACACTAATTTCCATTTAATCTACTTTTTAAAGAAATATTTAAAACTTTCGGCCTGAGCGGCAGACAAAGAAATGAAACGAACGCCGCGATTGTAAATAACTTTGAGTGTTAAAAAGAAAAATAAGTTATAATAACATTGCAACCTTCTAAAATAGCTACTCTGCGATACTCTCGCTAGCACTCGGTTGTTTTCTTAATTAATCTTCACGATCCCCTTTGGGTATACTAAAAGCAACTCTTTATGATTTTTTATTAAAGAAGGAGATAGTAAAAAGGGAAGACGAACTTAGGTATTACAAGGGAACCTGTTTGCTATATTAAACGCAAAAATCTGTTCTGCTCTTTGTTATACGTGTTATTTACGAGATAAACTATAATTATAACACCTATTAATCTGTTGGAAATAGAACCAGTTCCCATATTAATGCGACTACCTACTTGCTACGAATATATCAAGTTTAATTAATATTAATAGTAGACCGTGCTATGTAATACATAAGTAGTGTACGTTACACCGCAAACGGGGCATGTAACGCTACGAACAAAGACAAATTGCATGAGCAAACACAACACCGTACACTATAGCAGGTACGCTTTAATGGAAACAAAGGTTTGATTAGAACTGTGGTGTCGTAGACCGTGTTGACCCATCACTATCTCGGATTTAAACACACTAGTACCAACTACATAATTATTTATATTTTGGCGATGACGAAGGTACGTCCCGCATAGGAGTGAGATTAAATAAGAATGTAAGGGAATATAAATAATTGCGGTATAAATTTACGTTTAAAATGTCAGTCAAACAAAGTCGCCCTAGACCAGCAATTAGATTAGATAAGGTACCTTCTACAAGAAGCGTTTCAGGTGGAGTAGACCTACACCCTTTGTAACGATAAGCCCATTTTATTGTCTGCGTTTGTCGCTGTCCGCTCGCCTTTATCTTTTTCGTGTCGCCCTGGACCGGCATTAGCAATATGCTCCACAAGTTATGACAAGAACAATTAATTTTTTACTGACTGATCGATATTACACGACGAAGTATGATTTTATCACTTTGATTTCAAATGTTAGAATAATAACAGACATAGAATAAATCTAGGAGCGGCTGCCCGGCTGTATCAAACAGATAGCTGATGTGTGTAGGCGTAGCGTTCAAACAAAGAGTACGTGACTGGTGGTGCGAATGTAATCAATATTGCATCCGCGTGGAGCTTGCTCCGCTAATTGGACGTATTTGCTCTGCCGAAGTATTTAATAACTTATATCCAATAACCGTATTGACGTAGGCAAGTAATTCTCGGAACGAAAATCCAATCACAAATAATGTGCCGACTGCTGATCAAAAGATTGAAACAGTTTTCATTTTAAATTATTCAATTCATTATAATTAATCTATCTTTATTATGTATCCAATCGTTTAGTATCCTCATAAAAAAACATTACCTACCTTCGTGACATTAAAATTCACACGAAAATTTTGCAGCTGTTGGAACACCCCGAAACAAATTTAACGAATAATCGAAAAACGAATCACATTAAAACATGTTAATTTATAAAATACATTTATTCCATTAATTTCAAAATAACAATGGACTACCCTTCAACTATTGAAAAATCAAATGTTGATTAATAGCAATAGAAATTCAATTGTGTCTCATTAGTTGAGTTGACCTTTTTTTTGTGGAGAACTTCACAAGTCAATTTCTTCTGTACCACCACTCAGATACTGGTCCAAGTTTCGAAGCAATCGTAGCGCTCCGCGAAGAGAAATTCGTTTGTCCTGACAAGGTTATTTAGTGTACAATGTCTTAACAAGCCAGTCATCTAAATATACCAACAAGTAGGTTTGTACACAAAACCCATCGTGCTCTTTATATTTTCTTAAACTTCAAAGCGCGTTTACTGCAAAGCCTCTCTTTTCCGCTTGGCCGGTCCCTCGCGACTCCCGAATTAGGTTTGCTTTAGTTGTTGCCAAGTTTACTAACGCTGTCCGCTTTGGCTTAGCTTCGTTTATTTTGAAGCGCTTCTGACAGCAGACTTCACTCTATCCGTCTGAAGTGCACGAATTACCGACTTGTATGCTAATGTTGAAGCAACGAACACAATAAACAGTAAAACACCGCTGACGCTGCAGCCTTGCTCCCGACGAGCAAATGTCAAATTCATGCAACTTAATCCCAACTGTCTAAGAGATTTACTAATCTCATCCCGTTGTGTATCAGCAGAATTTCACTGTAACTACTGTTTATCTTCCTCAGAATTAAATTATGTCTTTGAATGTAGATCCAAAATGTCACCAAAAACTAAAAGTATGTCACATGTAAAGCCTGCAGCTGATAACTAAGTCCCTACAGTCACCAATGACATCGGAAGCTAGTCGTGAATGTTCCTCGCGTTTATTTTCCCTCCTTTCACAATGCACACATTTTTCATGTTCATTATCTCCACTTTGCACTGTATGAACATGAACAAAGTATGACAGCACATTCATTAGAAAGCCAGTCTTTTTCATCTTCACTAACTTATGTGTAGCTTCTTGTTTAGAGATTCTTGGTATTTTATATAAATGCGACTAAGTGGCTGGGGGCGTTATTATGTTTTAGTTTTCAAAAACTCTTTGCAGATGTCCTTACAGTCATAACAATTCACAATAGACACAATACACAACGGTGTACGAATCTACGAAAATATAGCAGAAAAATATTAAATTGCGTGGGTGGAACGCTTTTCCATTGAAACAGTTTCTGTTGTTTGAAAAACAAATGTAACGATTTGTCTCCAAAAACGTTTTATTTTAGCGGTTTCTCTTGTCTCCCTTTCGTTAAAACATTAAAGCCACCGTGTTGTTATATAAATTTATTACAACATGATCCATTTTCCGTCTTTAATGAAACTCTCTCTTTGTGCATCACGTTAATAAAGTCGTCTTACATCAAAAGGACTTCAAGGGTTTCCAATTATAGCGAGTGTTTGCGAACATTCATTGTTATCTTATCTCCGACTTCTGAATCTTTCTTCGCGGCGAGGTGTGCTTGACTTTTGTAGCTACCTCTGTTCTCTCGCCTCTTTCTCTCTCGAGTCTTTTAAACAATGTTAATCCTCCTTCATTAAGAAGATACAAATAAATATTTATCTGGCTCGCCGCTTTGCAATAACGAGACTTTATAGATCCAAATAGATAAAAAAGGTTCACTCCGCCTTAATATAGTTCAATTCAGTGAAGCTTTTAGATAAAACGAGGTAGTAGAGCACAATGCAAAACAAAGGACTGGGTTTCGTTCTTGCAAAATGAAAGTACACAAAACCATTTATAACGTTTCACACATTATAAAAACGTAATAATGTGTTACTTAAATATAATTTACGACTTGTATGAAAGAAGGCAATAAAATTTTAAAATGAGCGCCGTTATAAATAATGGTAGCAAATATCACGTCTCATAACTATAATGATGCCGCCCAGACTTGTGGGTCTAAAGCAACTTTATGAGTTTCCTGCTCGAAGAAAATTGTTAGATAAGAGTAATGACTAACGTTATATTGTTACAAATGACAGGTGTCGTAAGGAGACGTGACAAAGTTGTTAAATACCAAATACCTGGAGAGAACCGAACTCTACGCGACTCATACAGCAGCGCCATTACGGTCATTAATTAGGTACGCTCCCTACTTAACTTTTAAATTAACAAAAAATATTCAAAAGAATCAATTAAATACAATTGCTAAATAAACCGTAAGGATATATTATTATGTTGCTTCGTCATGCATTCAACAGGTACAGTTATATAGCAGACATTCACTGAAGAATGGATGCGCGTTTACGATATCTTATACGAGCACGATAATGGAGCGGCTGCAGCGGCGGCCGAAGGCGACGGGATAGTGCAGGCAGGGAGGTGTCGGCGAGCTGGCGACGCATCAGCCGGACTGAGGTAAATAATTAAATCGGGTAAGCGCTACTTACGCGGGGTGCGCGCTCCGGGGCGAGAGGACGGTGGTGTGTGAGGCCGCGTGGCCGGGCTGCGGCAGACTGTTGCTCCCGGGCCCGCTTCACTTGTTACGTGCCTCCCGCCCGCCCTGCGCGGATGGTAGCCGCCCTCCGCGCGTCGCACCTTCAACCCCGTTTCGACAACCCCGCCCCGCATCCGCTCACCAATATCACGGGTCCTTCACTTTGCAGCATCCTCACTCACTTTGATACGCACAAAGGTGAGCCTTTTCATCACTTTCTTTCGGATGCAGCCTTCGTCAGTCAGACACATGTCACGTCACTTGGACACACAGTTGTTATTTGTCAAGTTTAACATGAATCAGCATGACATTGTGCTTTTACCTCTGTATAATGAATGTTCAGTAAGGCTGCCTGTCCACCGAAGCGGAGCGAGGCTGCGGAGCGGAGAAATGGAAAAATATTAACCAATAGAAAAATTGGACAGAAGGGGAGCGGAGATTTTGTGCAATCCTGTTGGTTAATATTTCTCCGTTTCTCCGCTCGGCTGACTCGCTCCGCTCCGGTGGACAGGCAGCCTAATAGGTATAAAGCTCGCGTCAAACCAGCGAAGCCAAAGTTATTTTTATTTTCGTTTTCCTCAAACCTACAACAGTGGATCCAACCACGTTTACAAGTACATTTTGTTCACCTTTTTCAAAGGTTACAAAAACATACGTATGTAGAAATGTGTCCCTTCGTGTGTATAAATAAAGTTACGTGACATTGATGGTCACAACACTATCTAGAACGCAATTCAATAATAGCCAAAGTACGAGTCACATATGTACCTTCATAAACACCTACACAATGTTTATATTTAGAAACATTACAGGTTTAGGGATCCCTGAACAGTGGTCACTATGAACTATTTTCCCTTCAATTTCTCTGCGAGAGCCGTTTATCCACTTACTCTACGCTCTCCCATGCGTGATATGCAGTGATCCAAGATGTTGCAATGCGGGTTCACATTCAGAAACGGCGTACCTATTGGTACATTTTGTATCTACTGAAGTTAAGTTATGCTCTTTAAAAGTATTATGTTAAAATATTTAAAGCTAGGAAAGGTAATAGAACCTGTAAGTACTCAATTTATCATTATTTTAAACATTTATACTCCAGTTGTCTACCAATATTAGAGGTTTGATGGAGGTCTATTTCGCAGATTAACGTGAAAACAATCTTATCACTCAACTCAACTGCGATTTCAACGAAAAGTCATAGAAAAGGTGAATACTTATATAGGTAGAATACTCAAAGCCAGACGCTGAACGAAATTGAAAAATCTCTCATCATGTAGGTACATTGTATAGGGACTTAGTTAGCTACATATTATTTAGAAATGTTTCGTGGTATCACACAAATAGATCTCTACATAAAGTTGCGTGTACATGTGGTACGATATAGCGATACGATGCGTTACAACGTTTAAGATAGTTTATTTTAATTAATTAAGTTAAGCACGTTAATTAGGAGGAAAATCAGAGCTTGGAAGGAGATTTGTGGGGTAGATAACCTTGACCTATACAGGAATCGCAGCGAATACAAAATTGATTCAAGGTTGAGGGGTTAAAACAAGTACAGGTACAAGATTGAAGCCTCGTGTAAGAGGTTTCGCGGCGGTAACGCCCCAAGCAAAGAGTAATCGATTGGTAAATGCAGACGCGACATCAATCGCGTGTCGCCGACGACAGATCTGCGATAATCCGCACAATTAAGCGACAAGCACGTCTCCTGCCCTCCCGGACGTGTGTCATAGATTAAAATAATAATTGTACTTCGGAGAGGCCCTCTAACGGCAATGAAAGTGGTGCATCATTATTAAATAATGTAAAGTTAATGAGCGGGTGACTGGTACGCTACGTAATAAACGTAAGCGGGCTTGTTTATTAACATTTTGCTGACAAATCTCAGAGGGATAGAGGGAAAGGTCTAATCGTCGAGGTTCTAAGCTTGTATTGCCTCGAATCTTTAAATATTGATATAAATAGGTATATGTATAGGTCACATTTTTATAATTTATCCAGCAAGTTTAACTGTTTTAAGGCAGAGCTAATTTTGTAATACAAAATCAATTAAAAAAATTTTTTTTTTATCATATGAGCATTACAATTTTTAATAAATTACCTAAGTAATGTAATGTAATTTAGTAAATTATACACCCCGACTTCACCTAATACGGCTGAGCATAAGGCTCTTTTTTCTTGTGCCAGCCTCATCCAAGGAGTATGAGTACCTATTAGGTATTAATGTAAAAATAAATTGCATGCCTACACAGCCAAAATATAGACTGTTCTATAGACTTCCTATATTATCTGCAAATACATGATTCTTATAAAGAATACTATCCAACTAACTGCCATACTAAACTATCCAACATATTGTTTTATTGAATTTATTATTATTCAACGTGGCAATGCTGCCAGCCTTTTGGGCACGTTTCCCGTTGACAGTGATGCGGACGAATTTTTTGATGCCCTTTGATTATTTTCCCTCCCTTTTTATATACTTGTACATATTATTATTTTAAGATTGTTAGTTTTTTAAATTATGTAAATATACAAAGAATAAATTTTACCTTTACCCATTGATAATAAATTTATTATTGTATATGAAATGGTGATTAAATAATGCCAACTTAATTTATTGACATATTATTGTTGTATTAGTGTTTGGTATGAAATTGTGACATTTACTAAATGATTTTATTTTTGTTTTTATTTTGTTAATTGATATTCGAAAAAGTGAGCTATTTTTTTTATCTACCTAAGCTATTTTATATGGCTTCTGGCGGGACATAGTATGGACCAAATTTGTTTTATATGTAACATCTGTATAATATGAACAACCAAAAATAATAAATGAACTTGGATTTAATATTTTTTTCCAAGCAGAGAATCGGATCTTTATCACAGAAAACTTAACAAAATACAACCCCCAAAAAGACTACCCTTCACGAGCCCTTCCTACTAATTGAGCAATGGTTGGAGCTTATATAACACTTACTATGATATAAAATGCCAAAATATACATTTATCCCTAAAGCATACGGGACCACATTAGTATTTCCATAGTCATAATCTTGTACATAAAAAAACCCTAACAAAGTACGCAGTAAGCACATAGAATAGTATTCACAGAATAGTGAAACTTCCCGTGTAAACAGAGCTTATTTCGAATAGTATAGAAATAGAAGCTTGTTATCAGTATTTCGCCTACGCGAGCTACGAGCATTGCTTTTCACTCATTTACTCAGTAACAACGTGGGCTGAGAGGATTATGCACCCTGTGATTTTTCCTCCTCCTCAATTTTACAACAAAATGAACGCTGGTTCTTTTGTTTTATTGATTGACCGGGACACTGACAATTGCGTGGTAGTTGCTAGAATAAACCTGGATTGTATTGACGCAGTTTACCTATTTCGGGAGGATATTTACAAATCTTTCATTGTTTACTTTGGCTCTAAAAATAATTATATGGAAAAACAAGGATATTTATACAATTTTCGGAAACGTAAAGCTTGTTTATTATTAATGACGTTACACTTAAAACGTGTATGTCTAACTTTAACAGAAATGATAAAATGTACTCGTAACTAATCCAAAATGCCTTTGTGTTCATTCCTAGTCGAGCAGTGGTGGCCCAGCGATAATAGCCACGACCGTGTGGGTTCATACCCAAGCAGGTGCTTTACTTTGTGTAAATTATTTCGTCACCACTGCTCTCAAAACGGTGAAGGAAAACATCATGAGGAAACCGGCATGTCCTAGAACTAAAAATTCAAAGACATCCACCAACCCGTACTGGGCCCACGTGGTGGATTATGGCCCACTCCCTCTTACAGAAAGAGGGAGGCCCAGCCTGTCCCAGTAATGGGAACATTATAGTAGTCGGATTATGTTTGAATTCATTCCTATAAGTACCTACCTTCCAATATCAACTTAAAGCATCTAATCACTTTATTTCGGTGTCATTTTAATCTGACCGCGCACTAAATCACAAAACCAAAAGTAAGCAAAAATCTCAATGTTTTCCAAATCGTAGAACCAAACTTAAGTGAAATATAAAACAATTTGTATAAAATGGTAGGGTTCAGCCGTTGGCAGGGCGGGCGGCGCTCTGGGCTCTCTCAAGGGCCTCGTAAAACCTATTCTCAAAGCTAGTTTCTCTCTATATCTCCAAATGATAGAGTTCATTTAAAAACGTCAAGGGAACGCTGGATTTTCCATTATTAAAACAAGAAATAAAGAAAAGTACTGATATTAATTTCAAATTAGTTTATATTTGTGTTGCCCTAGATATGACGTGTGAAATCCCAATTAGAACAACGAGTTCTTTGGTATTTCCAAAGAGAATGGGTATTTCAATTAAATAACACTTTTTCTAAATGGTTGGATATTTATGACAGGTTACTGAAAAATTAAACATGGAGTCATTGTAATACTATGTAATAGTAATAAAATTCTAATAACCTCGTTGCATTGCCATCTCATTTTGCTGTGGGTGTGGGTTACGCTTCATTAAACACTGCCTTTAGATGATAAATCTTGGCAACATTTCTGAGTAATAGGTACCTAAGTACTTAGCGTCTGTTGTGTTTTCTAACACTTTTGTCTTGAACTCACACAATATAATAATAATAACAGGAGGGTTTACTTTGTCGGTTAAGGGTGAGGAGCCAGACCAAGACATACAGAAACCCGCAGGGCAGCATGTTGCGAGCTGTTGGGCAGTAGCGACCCCACGGACCGTACCTATCTCCCGGGAGGAGTCATATTGTTCCTCACCTCTGGCTTGCCTTTATTGACCGGCTGGAATGAATAGTGACGAGGAATAGAGCTTTCACCTCTTTTTTGCCTTTATTGGCCGGTTTGAGTGGAGATTTGCAAGAGCAAACGTGCTTGGAGGAAGGAAGTATTCCAGTAACTGCTGGTAGGGATCTTGACCATCTTCCGGGCTCTTGGATTGTTTTCATAGCTGCGGAATACCTCTTCACTCCCCAAGCAACTCAGGAAATGATACACTCTTGTTGTTACGTCACTATGTGCTAGCGACAATTCCCGAGGACCCATTATTGAGTGTGCAAGTTACCCCCTGCCATTTTATCTGTGTATAGATATAAAACATTGATCAGGCAGGAGCCATAGTCCCTCCATAGTTTTTAGTAACTAGTCGACGTGAGCCACCTAAACCTATAGTCCTCTTTTTTTATATCCCGCAGTAGTCCTACATTAACCGGGGTTGTCTTTGGGTGCACTTGAAAAGTGCATACAGAGATATTCGTTGATTGATGCTGCATTTCATTAAAATTATCTAAGGGGCCTCTGCGAGTTTACTTCGGCTCCCGTATGCCTTCCAAAGGACCGGGACCCCATGGTCCCGAGATATGTAAAAATATAAAAATAATAATAATAAAGTCTTCATTCGCTGACAGTTTCATGCTGTTCGTTCTCATGTGACCAAACCGGTTCCATTTGAGTTTTTTTTATTTTTAGTAGAACATCGCTAACTTTGGTCCTTTTCCTTATTTTTGAGGTCGTCCACCTGTCACGTATGTTTAGCATGCTTCGCAAAATATTGCGTTGGCAAACTATAAGTTTTAGATTGTTTTTGCCCGTAACAGGCCAAATTTGCCACCCATAAGTGAGACATGGGAGAGTGCACTATTTATACAGTTTGCTTTTCACCGACATTGGCATTGTTTCGTTTTTAACTATTTGTTTTAGTGACCAGTAACGTTTCCAAGTGTTGCTATGAATTTCTTTTGATAATTGTTCTTTTATTGATATTAGCTTTCCCAAATATATTTATTTGTAGCCGTATCTACAACGCCATATGCGAACATACGCGTCATACTGACGTCAGGCAAAATCCTGCATCGCGCAAGCAGAGTTTACCGCGCAACTAGCATACTCGTATATACAACGGTCCGACATGAATCATCGGGCAGTTCTTTACCCGCCAGACACAATACCCGTCTGGTCGGAGGATCCTCCCTTTTCTATGGAGGATGAGTAAACTTTACCCCCTGTTCCTCATTCCTCTATACATTCATCAACATGCGATAACTTCCTGTCCTATTACTATTTCGATGTTTTCCAGCATTAGTCATTACTTTAGGCTGCGTACGCTCTGTCAGGTGACTTGCTTAGCGCCTAGAGCATAGCGAGTCACCTTGCGACTAGCGAAGTGAATCGAACGCTCTACAATTTTCGCAACCAGCCGCAATGTGCGCTTGGCGCCATCGCTAGTCGCCTAGCGCGTATGTACGGATGTTAAGTTTCTAGGCTCTAGGAGCTAAGCAAGCCACCTGTCAATGCGTACCTAGCCTTAGTCTTCGCTAGATTCATTGTTAAACCTGCTTTCCTGCTTTCATTGCCTAATTACTGTAACCTAGTTAGTAATATGTCGGGTCTCTCTGCAAATTTCACAATATCGTCAGCCAATTTTAGGTGATTTAGGTTAGTTCCATTTACATTTATTCCATAATCTTCCCGATATATTTCTGAATATGTTTTCCAACACTGTCGTAAAAAGTTTTGGAGAAAGTGGATCACCCTGCCTGACGCCCCTCTAGATACTAAATTCTTATCTTTGCTTTTCCAGTTGGACCTTCGCTGTGGAGCCTTTGTATATTTCTTTTACCATTTTTATATATTTTCTTTCTACACCCTGGTTTTCTAGCGTTTTCCAGACATAGATATGACTAAGAGAACCGAAAGCCTTATTGTAATCGACGAATGCCATGTAGTAGTGCTGGCCATATTTATTTTTATACCTCTTATGACTTCAGTTTCTAGTATGCAAGGCATTTCTCCTTCATAAGTATACTTCTCTGTTTCTGTGGATATTGTTTTATCTGTCTACGTCTATAGTATCTTATAGAATTCTTTCGCTACTTTAGCTATTGATGATCTTTTTGTCGTCAATTTCACACATACTAAACCCAACTAACCTATTCTCGTAATTAGCAAACCCGTATGGAACTCATTAATGTATGCACCAGTGTGGCTGTGATAAGTTGCAAGCCCGTTGTTTATGATTGGGCCTAAGCTAAATATAGTTTGAAACAGTTCTCCACTAGCCAGCACGATTATGCAAAATATTAAGTGGAAATAGCTTGTTTTTCTCATAAACTATGAAATAATAAGAACAGTCACAATAAGCTAAGTATCAATATTTTGTCTTTCTTGTGATAAACGCATATTAATAAATATCTAACTAAATAATCTAATTCAAGATCAGTCGTTTTACTGATGACCTGGAAGTCGATACAAAAATAAACAATATTTACTTAATAACAATTCAATGCCATTCGTATTTAGTCAAAACATGCGTCATTATTGGGACGTCATTGTGACCTATTAATTGAATGAAACACAAATCTGCGCACAAAATATGTATTTAATTATAAACATAATAATTATCATAATCCATGCCTTATTTTAAGCACAAAGAGCTAAAAATTTTATCGAAATATGGATAGAAATATCTCAGTTGGGATAAAATAAAACTGGGTATTTTTAAACAACGGGGTTCACTTTGAAGGACTTCGAGTGGGGACTGTGGGGAGAAGAGGGCTGTCCCGGACATAAGTGACAGTTCTTCAGATAAAAATACACAAATCTCATTTGTTTTTCGTGTAGTGTTTAACTTACCAGATGAAACCGTTATTAAGTAGATAGGTACCCGTTGATATTCTTTATTTTTCAATGTAATTCTATGTATATCTATATTTATGAACGTATCCTTTGCCAGGAATCCAACGTTTGTGTGGTTTTTCACAAAGAAACAACTTTAAATGAACTTTAAAAGGAATTTTCCCGGAGTTTTTCCTTTTCCTTCACCAGTCTCAGGAAATCTCGATTAGATCAGCGTCGTTGTTGATCAGCGTATTTTTCCTATTAAATGTATTTCCTAGTTTGTGCCCTATGTATTCGTAAATGTGAATTAAATAGTTAGATACCTACATAATCAACCTTTAATGTTCCCACTGCAGGGTGGGACAAAAGCCTCCTCTTTCTGTGAGAGGGATGATAGATAACTAGGTGCAACTAGGTGCAACCTAGACACATAAAAATAGTACTTATTAATATAGAAGTGTAGTGTATTAGAAACAGATAGGGCCCCTATACATGAAAAAACACTCATACACGATATCTAATAATTAGTGACGTTAGTTACACGTAAATAGACGAAGTTTTATTACGATTGTGGGACCTACATTAATAAGGTACAGTGCCCTCCAAAAGTTAGTTGATATTTTTCCACTTCAGCTGTAATGTCACATTATGATTTAAAATTCTAGTTTCAAATGTTTGACTGTCACTATAACGTTTTTATTTATTAATTTAACTTTTATTTTTATAGTTACAGGCCTCATATTATATATATGTATACATGTCGCAGCTTCGGACGGATTAGCGTCTATGTGTTCGCTGTTGGTGTCCGCCATGTCGCATTCATTCAATCAGTGCGCACAACCGGCACAGGCGCTGTCTCCAGAGCAAGATCACTCCAATATAAAACGAACGCACTACTGATAGATACAACGTTGACACTGACAGCCCAACACAGACAAGTCCGAAGTGTTGCCGCTCGAACAAATTAAACAACCATTAAAAAGAGTCTTTATCTCTAACATACATATATATGTATATTCCGTCATCATTTCATCAGTTTTCTAAACTTGGCCCTTCATATACCTAAAACCACTAAGATAAGTGATTATTTTTTTTAAGAAATAGAGTGACAGTAGGGAACATGCAGGCAGGATTTAGAGAGGGAATAGTCTGTATGGATCTTCTCCCTAAAGTGCGTAACCGAAAAACATCTGGCAAAAAACAAGAAAGTCTACTGTGCTTTCGTTGACTTGAAGAAGGCCTATGCTAGTGTTTGGAGGGAAGAACTATGGTGGACATATGGTATCCATGCACGGTGTGGACTGGCGCTTGATACGGGCACTGAAATCTTTACATCAAAGATTGTGTTAGGATAAATGGGGCATACACGAACTAGTTCTGCTTCTCGAGAGGTGTTAGACAGGGTTGTGTAGCGTCACCGTGGGTATTCAACTAGTTCATGGATAGTTGTCTGACAGATTTGAAAGAGGTTCAGTGTGGAATGTTATGTATGGAAGTGAATGTTGGGTGTTGCAAAAAAAGCATGAAAGTAGAATAAATGCTGTGGAAATGCGTTCCTTGCGAAGCATGTTTGGTGTGACTATGAATGACAGGCTGAGAAATGACGCAGTAAGGCAACGGTGCGGTTTACACAGAGGTAATGACAAAAATAGAAAAGATTATGTTTAGATAATCTTAATTTTTATTTCATTTGTTGATCTCAGCTTTCCCTTAATTATTAGTAAGTCTATATTTGTGTGCACATTTGGACTTATAGTCCCGATGTGGCTACTTAATTTTTATTTCTTTTGTTGATCTCAGCTTTCCCTTAATTATTAGTAAGTCTATTTGTGTGCACATTTAGACTTATAGTCCCGATGTGGCTACTTAATTTTTATTTCATTTGTTGATCTCAGCTTTCCCTTAATTATTAGTAAGTCTATTTGTGTGTACATTTAGACTTGTAGTCCCGATGTGGCTAACTAGCTTAATATTTCGTATTAATCTGTAAAGTTCCGCTAATGAGACACAGTTGATTTTCTATTGTTTCGTCGCCAATGGGCGACGCGCGGTCCTTAACCGGTTAAAATGATCAAAATCTTGTACCATTGTAATGGTGCCCAAGACACAGGCTGTGCCTAGTTTGGGAGCAACGATACCTCGATATTGTAATTTTGAAATATAAAATAAACGATTTTACTTTACTTTAAGATGGTTTGGTCATGTTGAGAGGATGAATGAAAGGCGACTAATAAAAGGTTTACAAGGCAGATGCGAGTGGAAACTCCTCCCCAAGAGGACATATAGTGACAACATCAACAATAATGGTTATGTCCTTCAGAAAGGTCAGGTGCGTAGTATAATAATAATTAAGAATTTTCGCAGTCTGAAGGCCAATTTATTCTCATAATTTAAAACGTTCAAAATCTAGTCGCAGTCTCATCTCGGCGACAAACAAATGTCAAAAACTTGTCAAAATGTAGGGAAATTAGAAGTAATTTTTTGACAGATTGAGACTGAGATCAGACTGTGAACGTTCTTAAAATTACGAGAATTTCCCCTCTGATCTCAGTCTCAATCTGTCAAAAATTCAAATGTGGTCCCTCAATGGGAACGCAAGTTAATTTTCCTACAGTTTTTAAAAGTTTTTGACATTGATTGTCGTTGAGATGAGATTACGACTAGAATTTTGAACAGTTTTAATTACTAGAATTGGCCTTCAGATGTAAGTATGAACGTAAACGAGGCAAAAGAAGTATGTAAGGATCGTAGCAGGTGGCGTTCTGTAGTTTCTGCCTACCCCCTTGGGAAGGTGTCTATATAAATTACTAGGAGGATGAGCGACGATCTGTATGAGTTTCATAAATCTTCCTCTTACAACTACAAGTGATTTTAACCGTAGAAGTGCTGAAAGTGGTTTTAAAATAGAATTGCTCTACGGCTAGGAACTGGCCACGGACTGTGCCTAACTTTGACGACTCGATTTGTGTAGTGGTTGAGTGGTTGACTTCCGTTACGAAGTTGTCCCGGGTCTGGGTGTTTGTGCAAGAGAGCTTTGTATCGGTAGGTACCTATTGGTAGACAGATGGAACTGATATCCGTGAATAGAACGTTTAGGGAGTCACCACACTTATCGACGCGGAATCGGCTTGCGCTGATCACGTATTACCACATGTGAGGACTATGTGGGTCATTTTTAGGGTTCGTTAGTCAACAAGGAACCCTAAAAATGACCCATATTCATGATAAGAGTCAAGTGTGTGTGTGTCCCCTGCCAGTTAAATGGAAAACACGCACGAAGTTAAAAGGAAAACTATCACAGCTACGTAGGCTTTACAAGTTTACGAGTAATAGTCGACCAACTTATATTTGCATTTGCAAAGTATAACCCTTGGAACCCTTCATTGTGCGTGGTCCGACACGTACTGGGTCGGCTTTTTTTTCTTAATTAGTTTAAATGTTAAATAATCTGGCAGTTCGAGTATTTTATGCGGCCTACCCAGATGTCCTTTCCTACATATTGTTCGTCGAGTCGTTAAGTTCCTTAAATTCCGAGTTGAGCTCATGATTACTGATAGGTAAAAGCGTGCACTGACTGAACAGGTTCATTCTTTGTGTGGTTCGTTCCTCTAAAAACCATCTTAGAGATTAATCTGCATGGTCCTCATATGATCTGACCAAGATTATGTCTGGACTTGAAAAGAGATTGTGACCTCTTATTTTGTTTTGGTCTTTCTTCTCAAAGTCAGATAGAAAACACCGAACCCATCTAGTTTTAAAACATCAGATAATTTTGACGTGTAAAAGTGTTTTTTTTTTATCTATTTAACACTTTCGCGGACAGAACGTAATTGTACGTCATCACTTGAGATTTTGATACGGCAGAACGTATGATGACGTTCAGAAACAGAATATTATTTACGGCAGGACGTTGATGTTCGTTGAATTTTAAAGCAAAAGTTCGTTATATTGTACCTTGTGTCACAACATATCAAAAACTCAAAATTCTACTGTCACCCGAACTTTGTTTTTAACCGCTTCAAAAATGTACTGTTGACAATGTGCGGCGACACTACACACATACGCACAACGTGATTATACGTCCCCCGCGCCTCACGCTTCCCTACATTCAGTGCGGCAGTGTCACGGTAGCGAGGTGCGCGCGTTCCGTCAGCGCGGGAGTGGCGAATCATAATATTTGCAGACAAATAAACATCGTAAGTAATTAGATTATGCTATTATCTTATTATTATTAGGTTGTAAACTAATTCAATTATAACTATATTGTATGAAAATTGTATTTCATGAGTTATTTTGTTTGTTTTAGATGGATAAGCGCAAGAGAAATCTAATGAGAATTTTTGAGGATTCCGATGACTCTACCGAGGTGGACCCATTCCAGGATCTGCTGAGGAGTTTGTTGCGCCACTTTTTCTTCCCAGCGAAAGCACTAGACAGTGGTGAAGGGCGGCGTTTTGGGGGACTGTCTTATGTAATTTTGACATTCGAAAAGTGCTGATTCTCAGCCTAATTTGAATAAATGACTTATGATTTTGATTTTTTTTTAATCGTGATGGCTACTTTGGACATGACTAAGATTTTGACCCTCAAGGATATCTCCGTCTCTACCAGATGTATCCATCTGCTGGTGTTCTCGTATTTGTTACTGCCAGAAATCGTCAAAAACCTCTGCTAAAGTACATTCAAACGATGACGTGATAAGACGTTTTTGTCATATTGTCTTTTAAACATGTAATATCATACAACACAACGTATTTATACGTCAAATATATTTGTATGGCAATTTGTTGTGTCATTCTAGAACACGATTGAAATTGAGACTGTCCGCGAAAGTGTTAAGTAAGTACAGAAATACCTACATATCATTTCATTTCATTGATTGCAGGTCCAACGAATCCTACGATTTACAAAACGCCACCAACAAGCTGTCTATGGATGCAAATTTTGACATCACGGATGTTATCGTCTGAGACAGCTGTTGGATGTCCAGAATCTTTTCGTATGGAATTCACTATGCCCAGCTGGGTTGTGGTGTATTTATCGATCTTGATTAATAGGCATGCCACCCACATGACATTCTAACCTTACCTAATGGAAGATTTTTGACAAGAATATAGAACAAACTACGCATTATAAATCACGGACGGAAGTCTCGTTTCTCGCGTGATCATCCGGTCAAGTCAATGACTGATCCGATGGACAGTGGCTCGTCAAAATACATGTGTAGGTCTCTAAATAAATATAATGTTGTATAAAACATTACCGATAAGTTACATTTAGGAGATGCTGTAAGAGAAAATAAAAATTACATCATGCATAAATTACTTATATCAGCAATAACAAAAATCTGGATTTTTTAAATTTTTGATTACATTATCTAGTCGTCAAGAATTATTCAATTTGATAGGCACCTAAATTAAAATTAATAAGTACTTTGTATAAAGGCAAACACATAGGTACGCAAACGACACGCATAAGACGACAGTGTGCTGTTATTATAATTAGGAAAATGATGCACCAGTTCGTTTATTGTGATCACCCGATGTGTCGGTGACACATATGAAATTAGTATGTACTATATAGACGCTATAAATTATAATAATAATGAGTGACCTACGACAAAAAGGGCACAAGCGGACGTAGTTTTCCGACAGCTTTTTGAAGAGGCAAGAGAAGTAGCTGTGCAACTAGACGTGGAAATTAAATGCCCCAGAATAGTGTCAAGACAAACCATCCCAGGCCCCCAAATCTTAAGAAGTACTTTTTAATCAAATCCCAAACACGGTCAAAATATATTCAGTAAGAATCAGATTGACGTTGGAGGCACCGTACGTAATGTACGTATGCAAAGCTTCATATGTAAGTCGACAAAGTAGGTAACTCCTATTTATGCAAGACTTTTCAAATGAAAGTCTTTCCTACACAAGGCGCAGTGCTAAAATTTTTGAGCTTGCTTCGCTCGGTCTAGCAGTCTACATTCACTATCTGTGTTAGTTGACAAAGTAACTCTTTCTTTAGACTGACTCTCTTTATGACTGTCCAGTGAAAACCTTAGATACAGACGCCAGCACATCTAGCTAACCGAAACTGTCAAATTTTCCCAATCAACTTTTAACCTTATTCTTTAGCGATAAAATTGGAAATCTATTAAAGAAATTTGACAGATTGTAGTAGCTGGATATGCTGGCGTCTGTACCTAGACAAGGCGGATCACTGGTAATTTTTTTTTATTCTTCTTACTCTCAAACTTTTCTGCATAACTCGACAAAGCAACTCCTATTTCTGGAAGAATGTTTAACAAAAATCTAACCGAGAACTCCGAGACTAAGAATGTTGAGCTCGCCTCGCTTTCTCATGCATCCTACATTTTTGATTTTCGTAAATAGCATATTGAGGAGATGAAAATTACACCTCCCTGAAAAAAGCCTCCTGCCAGATGCGACTTTACGCAAGCTATACTTGTTTCTTTTTGTCATCATTATTTTGCAAAATGTTATTAGAAAAAATAAACAGAGAACACCGGGAGGCCTGATTTTGTTTTGAGCCCCAGGCCTCTGACAGGCTTACTCCGCCATTGATTGGAGACTGGACTGGACCTCGATTATGTCCCCCTGACTTGGAGGCTGGATCCACCCTTGGCGACAGGGCACTTGCCTATTTGCCTATGTAATACCCGGGCACTAGTGTTTATGTACATTGGCGTATCTAGGGCTTCTTTCTAGGAGGGGCCTGGCCCCTAAACTTTTTTTTTTTTACCCTCCCTCCGGGAAGAACCGAAGGTTATGATGTCGGACTTCTACCGACTAAAAGCTCAGCCGCGCCGCATCTCAGATTCATCGCATTGTAGCGTTCCAGTGCGAACACCCCACTATTGCGTGCCACTTCTTTGAGCCCGACAGCTCGAGCGACGACACGGCCCCAATTTCGCCGCCCGCAGCCCCCTTCTTATGCTGGCCGGAAATCGTTAAGTACCCTTCGACGCCTGGCTGCACTTCTGGTGCGGGGGTGCGGGTGGAATGAGAGGTATGCTCTCTCTGCGTCTCCGCCGCCTCCTTTGCATGCATCAACTCCTCGCAAAAAGAGGCCACAGCATCCCACGCGTTTTCGCTTTCGACCATGGACTGAACCACCGCCGAAAATGACAGATCACCTGCACCAAGTGTCGCGACGAGGGCACAGCGCTGTTGGGCCCAAGCTGTACTCCTCCAACGTATGTTGTGGCGTGTCCTCGTGGCAGTCCACACAGTGATGACAAGCAGGCGTCCGCTCCCGACCTATGTGACACAGGTATTTCCCGAAACATCCGTGTCCAGTAAGCACCTGCGTCAGCCGGAAACTCAGGGCGCCATGCTGCCTCTCCAGCCATTCTTCCATAACAAGCCTTACCGCCACTGTTGTGGCGAGCCCCCACCTGGGTTGCGCAAGTCGCTCCCTCCATTCAGCCACTAGGATCTGACGGAGCTCAGTCCTTCGTGGATCGAATTCCCGAGAAACCGGAGGCTGACCACGCGCAAGCTTCGCAAATCTTTGCGCCCCTACATCGCTGGTGGAAGGTGGACTTCGACGCACGGATTTTCGCGTCCAGATCCCTGGGCGTTGATCCGACCAGGAGAGTTGCTGCCTCGTAGAAGATCGTACGGTACCCTCTTATCACCCTAACAGCCATCGTTCTTTGCGGCCTTCGCAATATTGCGGGCCGTCAGAGCCATGGACCGCACAATCTCCACGTACAGTCTCCGGCAGGAGGCGTTGGGCCCCCCCCCAAATTGGGTAGCAGTCGCGCAAGAGCATCTGTGACGCTCATCAACCTGGGGACCAGCCGCTGAATGTGCGGCCTGAAGTCCCACCCGCTGTCGAGGACAAGTTCTAGGTAATTCATCGTCGACTCGAAATCGATGCGGACGCCTCCTACCACTATGTATAAATCGCGTGGTGGCTTGTTCCGAGGCCCATGGAAACAGAGGGCCTCTTTGTGCAAACCCACCTCGAGACCCAGACGCCGGATCCTTCCAACGACCTGCGCAACCCCTGCCCTGGCCTGTATGGCCGATTGCCGATGCGTTTGTCCCCGGGCCGTCTAATCATAATAATACTCTAATTTATTTCGTTGCTTATTAGTAGATTCAATTATTTTTGTGATTTCAAAAATGAATAAATAGAATGTATTATGTAGGTAATAATAAGTTTGTGTAGGTCTTGGTGGTAGATTATTTATTTGATTGCTTTTGTGTGAAGGTAAGGTAGGTATTATGTAGGTAAGTATTTCGAATAGGTCCCCTAATATCCTAGGGTGGGTCTGAGACCATTCTAGGGTGGGCACGGCCCACCCGCATCCTCCCCCCCCCCTCCAATATACGCCAATGTTTTTGTATAACTCCTACATTGAAAAACAAAATTAAAGGCACCTCATAAACACAAAAAAAAAAATATACTAGGAAACTATTACCATTTTTTTTTCTAACTAGGTTTGTAGATACCTACATAATCAAAGTATTGTGTACTTCCATTTTCAAAATCTATTCTCGCTTTGTTGTCCCATACTCCACCTAAACACGGTTCATGTTTCATTTGAAGACTATTCAACAACCGAACTGTGGTTATTCTGTTAGGTATTACTTAGTTTAAGTTACCGTTTCGGTATTTCGGTAGGTATTCATCGACCCGATGAATTTCGGATATTACGAACAATAACAGACGATGGTCAAACGGATCACTGAATAGAATGTTGCGGTTCAGAACGGAACAACAAGTACTGAATTTAACTGAATAGGTACGGCTGTTGTAATTAGGTAACTTGTCTACTACCTACACCAATAACGGAAAGCTATACTAATTATGTGAAAGGTACGTTTCAATGTTAGTTAATAGATAGGTAATGATTAAACAAGGATGACCTATTATTCTACCTATTAAAAACCGGCCAAGTGCGCGACAATCTTGCGCGCAGGGTTCTTAACTTACCGAACTAACGAATAGTCTGATTAAGGGGGATGAAGACAAACTTAACTTTGCAGTAAAAAAATGTTCTCCCGTACTTATTATGTAGATTGATATATGGGAGAACATTTTTAATAGGTACCTACATAAATATCGGTCTTCCAACTGCAAATGTACTTTCCAATTTCTCAGTAGCAGCCCGGAGTCTGGATTTGTGCACGGTTAGTGGCAATGGGCTCGCTCACTTAAACAAAACTGATGAAATGTGGGTGTAGTAACCACATTCCTGCTTCAACACACACATTCCTCCTTAGTGAATTTCATTTAACCGAAATTCGAAATTGCTTGTTAGATACTATAACATCTATAAATGCAACATCCATACATTGAGTTCCGACGCCCTTCGTCAACGTAACTCAAGATGTATGGATGTTGGTTCTTTCATCATGTAGGTGTTTGATGCAGGTCGGTGCCTTCCTACTAGGTAACTATTTGTTCTTGTGGTTGCTCTATCCTTATAAGCAGATGCAGGCACACTTGGTGAAGAATGTAGTGGGTGTAAGCCGAGCCCCATTGCCACACAACCACCCTGTTTCTCCAGACAACAGTAAGCGCGCACACGACTTTTCTCCGATCCAAAAAATTTCCCGGTGTCCCGGTCCCGCACGTATTATTTCAACTACTTAGTTTCTAGTATCACTCGATAAACATTCTTATCATTCGAAGAGGTACCCCTCTAATCAACAATTGTAGGGCCTTGCCCTGACCTCACACCATTATCGTTAGCAAGTACGCTACATGCATACTTACGACCTACTTTGAACTCGCCCTTATCTCGCTATTATTGGAAAAGTTTTCCCTTTATCGGGAATAGGTATACCACGATAAGACATTGAACGTACATTTTAACTAACTAAATAATGACATTTATTATATACTAGCGGCCCGCCCCAGCTTCGCACGGGTGCAATTTTTTTTTTCGAATTTCCAAAATTTTCTTTCATACAAACCTTGTCCCGGCAATACCGATCACAACAAAAAAAGAATTAGCGAAATCGGTCCAGCCGTTTTCATGTTATGTCGTGACAACGGAAAACGGGTTTCATTTTTATATAGTATATAGATTTGCGAATTATAAATATGCACGATAATATTAATAAACCTCTACTGTGATAATGTGGTCTTTGAATTATAATAAGTTATAGGAAGGCTAAACATTCTGATAAAATAAATGGAAGATTAAATCAAGGTTCTCGGCCCGTTTTATGCAGAAGTGTCATGTTTATTGCAAATTATTATACTTACGCATACTGGCAGGAACATCGACGCGCATCCCGAAACCATGAATTGAGCACATGATCTAGCGTAGAAAAATTTCCTAGAATATCAAATAAAAATCTGCAATACCTACGCGGTGAAATTATATGGCAGAGTTAATTTATTTGATAACCGACGATAAATTTCAACGCCCGCACCCCTGATGGTGGCAAGTGTGTTGGATCATTTAGCTCCCTTCAAAATCGTTGAGCTGCATGGTGATGATCCATGCGTCATGTTCATTAATGGGCGCCGTTAGCTGTGGGACTGGTCATCTCTTAGCTTATTTTAATTATTTTATTTTTTCTATTTGCTGTAGTTTGGACGCTTTTAACGTGTACATCTTTTTACATGGTTCTTGCATATTATTGTAAATTCAAAATTAATGAGTAGCAACATAATTTAAGAGTGTCGATGGAGTTTATTGTCCGTTCTGCTCCATGGGTACCTACTACGCTTTGGAATGGGATGCTAGCTTCGTATTTAGGACTGACAGAATCATTGGCGTATCTAAGGTTTCTTTCTAGGGGGGGGCCTGGCCCCTAACCTTTTTTTTTTTTTTTTTTTACTCCCCGTCTGGGAAGAACGGAGGGTTATGATGTCGGACTCCTACCGACTAAAACCCTACTATTTATTGCGTGCCACTTCTTTGAGCCCGACAGCTCGAGCGACGATACGGCCCCAATTTCGCCGCCCGCAGGCCCCTTCTTATGGTGGCCGGAAATCGTTAAGCACCCTTCGACGCCCGGCTGCTCTTCTGGTGCGGGTGGAAAGAAAGAAAGAAAATTTTATTTGCTCGAACATGTGTATACATACAGAATTAAAATAATACATGCATGTAAGATCTTAAAATAAGAGTGGCTCACGACATGTGAATGAGAGGTATGCTCTCTCTCCGTCCCCGCCGCCTCCTTTCCATGCATCAACTCCTCGCAAAAAGAGGCCACAGCATCCCACGCGTTTTCGCTCCCGACCATGGTCTGAACCACCGCCGAAAATGACAGATCACCCGCACCAAGTGTCGTGACGAGGGCACAGCGCTGTTGGGCCCAAGCTGTACTCCTCCAACGTATGTTGTGGTGTGTCCTCGTGGCAGTCCACACAGTGATGACAATCAGGCGCCCGCTCCCAACCACGCAGGTATTTCCCGAAACATCAGTGTCCAGTAAGCACCTGCGTCAGCCGGAAACTCAGGGCGCCATGCTGCCTCTCCAGCCATTCTTCCATAACAGGCCTTACCGCCACTATTGTGGCGAGCGGGACCTGGGTTGCGCAAGTCACTCTCTCCATTCAGCCACTAGGATCTGACGGAACTCAGTCCTTCGTGGATCGAATTCCCAAGAAACCGGAGGCTGACCACGCGCAAGCTTCGCAAATCCTTGCATCCGTGCATCCCTACCAGTGGCGTGCATTGGTTTTCAGAATAGGTAGGCCGGGTCTAGTCAAGGCAAAAGCGGTCACTAATCAGAAAAAAAGTGAGGTCAAAAGTGTGGTTATTTGAGTAGGCATGCCTACTTAAAGGTGATAAATTGCGAAGGTTGAACGTCATGGCATGTACGTATTTTTAATTTTGTCGTATTAACTTGAACGAGTAAAGACTAATGACAATGTGCGAATAGTACGGGAGCAGAGTAGGCCGTCCGGCGACTGTCTACTGCCGCGCGTGTTTGTATGAAGATTGTTTTTTGTTAGGTATGATATAATTTAGTGAGTTTCTTAATTGCGGGCCACACACGACTAAAATGTAATTGACAGGCTTATGTTGATATATCGAGGTAGGCACTGCTTATTATGCCTATATGCAATGCACGCCACTGATAGGGATGCACGGATTTTCGCGTCCAGATCCCAGGGCATTGATCCGACCAGGAGAGTTGCTGCCTCGTAGAAGATCGTAAGGTATCCTCTTATCACCCTAACAGCCATCGCGCTTTGCGGCCTTCGCAATATTGCATCGTTGCGGGCCGTCAGTCGTCACACGGGCGCCCCGTACATGGCCATGGACCGCACAATCTCCACGTACAGTCTCCGGCAGGAAGCGTTGGGCCCCCCCAAAATAGGTAGCAGTCGCGCAAAAGCAGCTGCAACGCTCATCAACCTGGGGACTAGCCGCTGAATGTGCGGCCCGAAGTCCCACCAGCTGTCGAGGACAAGTTCTAGGTACTTCATCGTCGACTCGAAATCGATGCGGACGCCTCCTACCACTATGTGTAAATCGCGTGGTGGCTTGTTCCGAGGCCCATGAAAACAGAGGGCCTCAAATTTGTGCAAAGCCACCTCGAGACCCTGACGCCAGATCCTTCCAACGCCCTGCGCAACCCCTGCCGTGGCCTGTACGGCCGATTGCCGATGCGTTTATCCCCGGGCCGGGCCGTCTAATCATAATAATACTCTAGCATATTTCGTTGCTTATTAGTAAATTCAATTATTTGTGTGATTTCAAAAGTAACTAAATGGAATGTCGATAATAATAAGTTTGTGTAGGTCTTGGTGGTAGATTATTTATTTGATTGCTTGTGTGTGAAGTTATATTATGAAAGTATCCAGCTTAAAATTTCGAATAGGTCCCCAAACATCGTAGGGTGGGCCTGAGACCATTCTAGGGTGGGCACGCCCCCCCCCCCCCCCCCTATATACGCCAATGGACAGAATCCTTAACAATTCAAAAGTGCCTGGTTTTATCGAAATAAAAGCTTCGTGTTTAAAAAAAAAATACTGTTTTTTTTAAGCTCTTCTGATATGTACGTTTGCCCAGCTAGGCCCCCCAGAATTTGCGATTTAGGTATACACCAATGCAATGTACTCGCCTCTAGGAGTATATGTACCGCTTTCTTTTTCAATGTACCTCTGTACTTTTGAAGAAATATGCAAAAAAAGGGGGCCGTGCCAGCCAAACGTTTTCAGCACGGACCTCGTGTAACTTGAAAAATATATAGCGTATTAAAAAGTTTCATAAACTCAAGGAATGTACTTTATTAACACGTTCTATGTACCGTAACAGATATTGTGAATTCGTAATAACAAATAAGTAATATATAGACGTGGATAGGGGGCCGTGCTGAAAAAAAAAGAAATGAGAAAATATCTAAAAAAGACAAAACAACCTTAGCCAAAAACTATATAAAAGTAATTCATGTTTGGCAAGTAACATATGTACCGCATTGGTTTCTCATACAACTTGCTAAATTCAAAAAATAAACCAATTTTAGTTTATTCAGCACGGCCCTTTATAGTTGCCTATATCTTTTTAAATATGACATGTTTGTTTACAAAATTCGACTTCCTGAATTACGTATAGGAGTACATTCGTTCTAAATAAATTGCGATTATGGTGTATTAGTATTTTAAAAGATAAATTGGATCAAAAATATCCTAACATGCAACTGATGGGGTGACCATGGTTCCATAAATTAGGTACATATATTCTATACCTATATTAATGAAATTATGTGACTACATTGAAATAAACATTCTTTTTATACAATTTGTTTTTTTTTTTTCTTCAAAATTAATATTAGCGATGACATCTTTTAAGGGAATTAAATCAGTTAAAACTTGTTGTGTGCGGTCGCTATTAATTCACTAGGTAAGGTTCAATCAATGTGATTTGTTGGAAACGTGTCTATAATTTTTTAAGCCTTTTAAGTTCTGTAGTCAAAGTGAAAGCATTTATTTCAAATAGGCACATAAAAGGCACTTTTGAACGTCAAAAATTACCTTAAAATAGAATTGATTCTAGTCGCCCCTTCCAAAAGGTAGTTTTCGTGTGGAGAAGAATGGGCAAGAAACTCCACCGTTACTCTTTTAAAATGTTTTAGGTACAATATTTTGCATGGGTACATTAATTCAAAAATAATATATGAGGGCGATGCACCTAAAATAAAATTACTATACCACAATAGGTAAAAGAATTGTAGTGTTTGTGACACATAGTTTTTCTGCGATTATTCCATAGGTAAACGTAACTAATCTGTGAAGTGTACCGAAACTGTAATTTGATTGTAATGTACCGTACATCAATCCGTGTGATTTATTGGAAATATATATGTGATTTTTTTAAGCCTTTTGAGCTATTTAGTCTTAGCGACACTTGTTGTTTTGTTCGATTTGCGACCTACTATTACTTACTACTATTATAGTTATCGTTAATAGTTAATACAGATTACGATATTTTTGATTTGTTTATTTTATTAAAGATTTACTCAATTTATGCAGAAGTTTTTTTATCCATTCTCACGTGGAATCATGGTCACCCCATCAGTTGTATGTTAGGATATTTTTGATCCAATTTAACTTTTAAAATACTAATACACCATAATCGCAATTTATTTGGAACGAATGTACTCCTATACATAATTCAGGAAGTCGAATTTTGTAAACAAACATGTCATATTTAAAAAGATATAGGCAACTATAGAGGGCCGTGCTGAATAAACTAAAATTGGTTTATTTTTTTAATTTAGCAAGTTGTATGAGAAACCAATGCGGTACATATGTCACTTGCCAAACATGAATTACTTTTATATAGTTTTTGGCTAAGGCTGTTTTGTCTTTTTTAGATATTTTCTCATTTCTTTTTTTTTCAGCACGGCCCCCTATCCACGTCTATATATTACTTGTTATTACGAATTCACAATATCTGTTACCTACGGTACATAGAACGTGTTAATAAAGTACATTCCTTGAGTTTATGAAACTTTTTAATACACTTATTTTTCAAGTTACACGAGGGCCGTGCTGAAAACGTTTGGCTGGCACGGCCCCCTTTTTTTGCATATTTCTTCAAAAGTACAGAGGTACATTGAAAAAGAAAGCGGTACATATACTCCTAGAGGCGAGTACATTGCATTGGTGTATACCTAAATCGCAAATTCTAGGGGGGCCTAGCTGGGCAAACGTACATCTTCTGATTGAGTTGTGTTCGTGTCCCCTAGTTAGACAGCAGTACAAACTAACATTGATTTTTATAATATACATTATATGGATACAGCTAGTGCACTCTATCTATATTTCTTATTTCTATAACTTCTTTATTTTGAAGAAAAAAGTGTGTACACGCCTCTCGCAGCCGTTGCATTGTACTGTTCGGAGAAAACTCAGCATTTCCTGTCCAATTTCCAAGCATGTCAAGTTTGAAGCATAATAAAGAAAATCTTTAAGTGATCGTTTAGTTAGGTTCCATACAAAATGGTGTAGATTCTGTTGTTCACAAACTAAACTTAGGTAAGTTCAGTGCATCTTTTTTTATTTATTAAGAAAAGGACAGACGATAAATTTTAGTTTAGTCCTGTCAAATTCATCAGTGCCTGACGTAAATTGACGTAATTTCAATAGGCAAGTTTTTAATCACGTCTAAACTTGCATGGAGTAGTGTCAGGCGCTGATTAATTTGACAGGACTAAACTGAAATTTATCTTCAGTCATTTTCTTACTGAAATAGAAAGAAAAAGATGCACTGAACTTAAATTTAGTTTAGTTTGTGAACAAGGGAATCGGCACCATTGTCGCTGAGCAGAATTGAAGCGAAGCGTCAAATATAAGTATTGACGGTCGACCCTCGACACTCGACCTCGATAAGGCGAGGACGTGTGTATTCGTACGAATAAATCCTGTGACTTTTCTTAGACATCTGACGCTTCGATGCACATGAAGTCTGAAGAATGTACAACCAAAAATCAGTGCGTGAATGTGGAACAACCCTTAGTTCGTTTCACAGTAATTAATAATGTTTGATATACTAATTTGACCAATTAGTAATGCTTCAAATATCCTTAATCGTAAATAAAGACATTATTTGTTATTGCGGGATTCTAAAAATACCTCCCAAGTTTCTAATAGGTACTTCATAAATAATTCAGTACCAATGTAATTGAAGTTATTGTACATTATTGAGGTCAGTGCTATTATGCAAGTCGATTATCAGGAACCTCCAACAATCAGTTGTATTTAATAATGTTATCCTCCCAACTGACGACGTAGTTTGTTGCAAAATTGATTTTCATGATTTAAATAAAACAAGAATAGTACGCCGTCGCATTCCTTATATTGTAAGAAAACATAAAACATTAAAATTCATAAGGTGACAATAAAATGCAAGTACTTAATTGATTTATAACATAAACAATTGATTTAAAAAATGGGTGTTACAATAATACTTTAAAGAGCAGTCGCGAACGCGAAGATACCAAATCATATTTTCATTACAATGAATGCGACCTATCCTCTAAAATGAAAGAAAAATGAAAGATGAGAAAGGGCGCCACCTTTTTCTCTGATGGTGTTATTTTGTATCCCTCTACTAATGACGTAAATGATTCTTACTGCTCGATGAGTTTAGATCTGCTTATCTGAGATACAAATAATATCTATATATCTTAATGTTAATTATCATCAAAAATATACGTAACTCCCACAACTTCTTTTGGAACAGGGTTCACAATGCGCGCTTCTCTGTCGCGCCATATTGACAGTATCCGATCTCTGGAGGCGGCGGCGGTGGTAGTTTATTTGATAAGGCCTTTGGCCTTGTAAAGGTCGCGCATCAATCCTTTAAGGTAGCGGATCTCGCGCTGTAAGTCGGAACACTTGTCGCTGAGTTTAGAGTTCCTCTCGCGCATCTGTTGTTCCTCGTTGAGAAGGTCTTCGATCTCAGCCTTCTTCTTCTGGCGGTAACGCGTTGCAGCATTTTTGTTCTGCTCCTTCTTGCGAGAGCGACGGTCGTCAGAGGGGCGCGAGTAGGGCTTGGGTCGGGATGACGACGACCACTCATCGTCGGTGTAGGACGAGCGCGGCGACGACGGCGGTGACGACTGCGGGGACACGCTGGCACTGTCTGCCGAGTGCTGCGGCGACGCGAGTTGCGCGGCGCGGTGGCGCACGAGCTCCTCCACGTCCTCGTAGCCGCAGTCGAAGTGCGGCGCGGCGTCGGGCGCGGCCGGCGCCCACTGGTCTTGTGACGGCACGAGCGGGAGCGCGGGCGCGTACGTGGCGCATTGTGCTTGTTGAGCGTAGCTTAGGAGCAATTGAGTTGCAGGTCCGGGGGGACTCTGGGGCGGAGTGAGATGAGTCAACTCGACGGCGCCGTACACGGTCTCAAACTCCCGGAGGAGGTCTTCCGTGGGCTGCGGCGCGGCGAAGGTGGGCGCGATGGCCAGCGACACCAGAGGTGGCGGCTCTACGCGCTCCGGTACTTGCGAGATGTTCTCAAAAATGGGAAGCTCCGATTTCTCCTCTAGCCAGTTGGAGAAGATGTTCTCTGCAAAGAAAAAGAAAACAAGAGATTTATTTACGAACTACATTAAAATTAATAAATTACACATATCTCTCTGTAGTCGGTCCCTCATGTCTGAGGATCGTGGTCAGCTTCGGAGTTGCATCTGGAGCGAATGATCCGCCTCCACCGGTTTCTGTCCAGCGCATCTCTTATTTATAAATTACACATATAAGATTGTCTAAAGGATGTTACATCAGAATGAACTTAATTTCAGACTATATTTTTTTCTATAATTACTAATAAATATTTAATAGTAATAACCGTTTAAAGGTACATAAATAATGTATAACTTCAACAATCATTAAGATTGCTTTGTTGGAAAATTCCGTTGACAATTAAAATGAACAAATTATGCGAAACAATAAATTATTCAAGTCATAAGCGTTGGTTTTAGGACTACAACGTAAGCAAAGATGCAAAGTAGGTATCCACCCTGAACTAAATAAGCACTGTCTCATGTTGCACGCAGGCGCCCGAACAAGTGATGGGCCATTGTTCGATCATTAATTACTCTATTTATACCTTATTAAATGTCCATTATTCAACCAAGGCATCATCAACCCACTTTAGGTCGTGGACCACAACATTACCTACAGATGCGTTTATTTATAGCAAGCTATCACCAAAGTCATCAGCGGGCGCAGTCAGTTTTGATAACAGTTTAAAACAATCTTTTAAGGCAAGTTTCTTAATTACTTAGTAACAAGTTCATTTGTGTTAAACGGATTATTTATCAAAATTGTGACTGATTTTATGTCTAAATAATTGATGTACCTCTAAACTTTAATCAAACCCTAGTTTTTATTATGTGGCAATACATACAAAATGTAAAAGTAGACAACAGTTTATCAAGAATTTAAACGCAACGAACAGCGATGACCGTCGCCGCAGCGCAATCAACAATCAATTGGACGTAATTGTTCAGATTGGTGTCTCAGACCTTAAGAGGAGAAAAGAACATCAATTTAATGTTATCTATAGTATACGAGTCTATTGTAGAAACTTTAAGTTAGCGACAAATATCTAGCAAGTCGTTCGGACGGCTGCAACAGCCTGACCCCAGATAAACCTGCACAATCAGAGTTCGGTGACACCGCGCCCTCGATAGCAAATCACTAGATAAGTTCGCCACGGAGATATCAACATCTTATTTAAAACTTGTTTATGATCAAACCCGCTACCACTCAAGGAAAAGCAAGGAATATTCCATGTTGCAAAAATCTAAATAGCCGATTCGGCCTTGTTATCATAAACTTGTCTCGAATCAGACTTTTTGTAACCGTAGCAGAATAGTGATCGTGTTTTTTGTTCTGAATTCATTTAACGGTACTTTGTTTTCCAATTAACATTAGGCCTATATCACACTAGCACATGCGAGGCTTAGCGTAGGCGTTTGTCGGGAGTCAGAGCGGATAAACCTTACATTTTTATTAACATTTCCAAAAACATCAAACTGTATCAATTTTAACATATTATTAACAACAAGCCTTGGAGGACGCCTTCAATAAAAAGACAATGAAATTTAATCGGAGCAAGGCAATCAAAGTAAAAAGTAAACTATATATTTTGTCACGTTTACAATACGTGCCAAGATAACTATTTATCCTACATTCGAAAGGTGTATTGGTAGGTCATATCTGTATCAATGTGTAGTGTAGGAATGGAAACAAGTGGTCAATAAGTCGCTTTAATTATTGGGCGAGCAAGCAAGCGAGGCCGCCTTGTGCGCGAACTGGTTTATCAGTAAAAACACGGCCCGAGTTATCAGCGAACAGCTATTCTTAAATGTAAACTGTTCTTCGAGAATTTTCTAACAATTAATTATAAATAGGTGTCATATACACACAAAAGTTGAATGCTGCTAGGTACTCAGATAATTGTTCACGTTATTTAGAAGCTGAAATCTGAGCACGCTGTACCTCGTTACTTGCACCACAACCTAAGCATGCTATGGTAAATTTGTTGCGCAGGGGGACTTAAATTCCACCATGAATGCCGATGTGATAAATAATAAGCTGCTACATGCTATCCAGTACATTGAAAGTTACAGGACATGTCACCAAGTACTCTTTATTTATATTAGGTACATTGTTAGATTCATATCTTCAAGGATGAATATTACTGAATCTTTAGCCAATATCATCAGCATAATTATTTTTATTGATATCGGTGTACGTCATACTCATAATGTTTCCGGCAAAGTGAAGCTTGCTTGAACTGTATCCATGTTGTTATACAAACAAACAAGTTTGTTGCGCAGTTGAGTTATCGCTCCAAATCGAATCGTTAATGTGTCCAGTTACTTAATTGGAGTCAACATTCGAGCTGAACGCTGTTTGTACCTACTTACAACACAAAAACCAGTAGTTTTATAGTAACATAAACATTTAATTGCACAAAGAACAAAACAAGAACTAGAGCATTAAGACCTTGAGGTCGCCTTTCCGCCAGAGTAGCTCTGAATAACAAAACAAATAATATCAACTAAACTTAAAAATAAGAAGAAAAAAGCCATGACCACCTACCAACATACATATCTGCCAGAGCCATCACGAAGTCCAATGATATAGAAACTGCTTTACTATTCCAAACAATGTCCTTACTGCTACAATACAGTTCTAACGATAACTTTAAAACGATTATATGGGCAGTGGTATTCTAAAAAACTGGAATCCTCGTGGTGTGAGCAATGGTCGTCGTTAAAGGTTCAAGGGCCAGAAAAACCTAAGATCTAACGTCTTTTAACAAGCTTTTGTGAATTGAAAACTATCTCTTTATTCCAGATGCAACGATAGTGGCACTTCATTCTAACGGCGTCCAGACAGCGCATCGACGGTGGCAGACATAGGTTAAGACGAGAGCGCGAGCGCTCGAAATGTGCTTCTCGAGTCGAATTTATTGTCACGGGTTACAAAACAAAGAACGATCACCAGCAAACGCGGCGCGGCGCAGGTTAGTACTGAGCGCGCGCGCACGCTCGCCCGCCCGGCCACGGACCCCCGCGCCTTTCCCCACTACTCTCGGCGAGCCAACATAATAAATACAACACCAATATGCAACGCTGCGTTCACATTTTCACTTCGCTACCTAATCAACATGCATGCAGGAGATATAAATGTATGATACAAAATGATAAATACTTCAACGGCTACTGAGTGGATGGAAGAAACTTTTTTTTTTACGTCTGTACTAATAATATTGACTGTATATATTTTCCTTATTGCGTATTTACTTAGAACTACGAAGGAAATCATTTAATCAATAAAAGCAAAATTGTGAAGATAATAAACACGTCATGTCCTATTTAAGCTGAACAAAAGCAAAGTTATGTAGCTGTGCTTTCATAATATCGCGTTCATAATGTGGACAGTAGCCAACGTTATGTTTGCCCGTGTAATTGATCGAGGCCTCGGCGACGTGTCACAATCAGTAGTGCAACAACCTGCGCCCGCTGGCCCTTTCTATTTGGATAATTTTCAACCGAACTTTGCCCAATATCACAACATTACGTGATTAGATTTTAAGAAATTGTGCCTTTTTGTTAGCATTAATGCTGCAATTTTTTTACAATATTATATCTTTCTAATGCCATTTAATAACTGCATTATCTAAACTTTGAATTATGGACCTGCCATTTAAATTATAACCTTTCTTTACGGGTTTAAATGAAATAATTGTAGTGTTATGCGCTACGCGTGTCGAATGAATCACAACCGACCACAGTTAATTTTAATTTTGAAACAATATCCAATTTCCATTGTTTACCCAATAAAGAAATTCGTACTTGAATTGTGTAATGGCTATTTTAACCTAGTGTTTGAATGTTTCTCACATCTTGACCTTGACTTTGGACCTTGATATTGGGGACTCCCTCAATATCCAATAGGTAATTGTTTTTTTTATTTTATTTTATTACTTTATTATAGTTAACATCCTTACATTGTAGTTCCGTGTGTAAGTTCAGAAGGCCAATTACCGTAATTTAAAACGTTAAACATCTAGTCGCAGTCTCATCTCGGCGACAAACAAATGTCAAAAACTTGTCAAATATGTAGGGAAAATAGAAGATTTTTTGACAGATTGAGGCTGAGATCAGACTGTGAACGTTCTTAAAGGGGTTTGAAGATTTTTGTATGGAGGGTGGCCGTAAGGTCGGCCGCCATATTGATTTTTTTTCAGAATCGCGGTGCACAACAAAAGTTATATATTTAAATAGAGGACACTTATACAAACAAAAAATGTAATCAACATAATATCCTAAAGCGTCTGGTTTCGGAGTTATTCACCAAAATATAAGTCGAAAAAAACAAGGTTTTTTTGTTTTTTTTTTTTTCCTCCAGGTAAGCATATTGAACTATTGAGGTAATAGAAAACGTTATGAAACCTTTACGGAGAAGAAACGAATGAAGAATAGACATTTTTTAAATAAATAATGAAACACCGCAATTTATAGTTTGTTTTTTAATCCCAGACTGTCCCAGAGACTAATCTGACATTTAAGTCTTTTGTGTTTTCGTTTTTTTTAGTATAGAAGTTTGACATTACACTTGTCAGATTAGTCTCTGGGATTAAAAAACCAACTATAAATTGCGGTGTTTAATTATTTATTTTAAAAATGTCTATTCTTCTTTTGTTTCTTCTCCATAAAGGTTTCATAACCTTTCTATTACCTCAATAGTTCAATATGCTTACCTAGAGGGAAAAAAAACAAAAAATCCTTGTTGTTTTCGACTTATATTTTGGTGAATAACTCCGAAACCTGACGCTTTAGGATATTATGTTACATAACATTTTTTGTTTGTATAAGTGTCTTCTATCTAAATATATAACTTTTTTTGTGCACCGCGATTCTGAAAAAAAATCAAAATGGCGGCTGATTTTAGGGCCAAAACCTTCAAACCCCTTACGAGAATTGCCCCTCTAAAGTTTTGCGAGCGCCTACGATAATTGTTCAAGCTAAATTATTATATTTGACAACACAGATAACGCACTAAGGCAGCAGGCTTTACCGTCAGCTTAACTAGCCAACCCGGCGGTCACAGACGGGCTGCGTTATCCAACCAGACACGCTATTAGCACACCCCGGACACTCCATACAACGCTCGCAAAATAATTACCTACTACCACTACATTGACAAATGACGTTTGTATACGTGTAAATGTGTGCGTGAAATCTAGTAGGGCTGGCTGGCAGTACTCGCTGTACTCGGCAGTAGTGCGTAGGCGGCGGCGGCGCTGCCCGAACGTATGCAACAATGGGGCGCCGCGCGCCGCGACACTAGGTACTCACAGAAATCTAATTAATAACATTTCTATTGTACTACTTTTCAAGTCGAAGAACGAATAGAACGTGAAAGAAAGATACATAACTAAGACAATAAAGAGCAATAATTTAATAGTTGGTATGTTAATATTACGGAAGTTTTAATTGTTCTAAAACGAAGAAAACTTGGAAAATAAATGAATAATAGAGAAAATTATGAAAATAAATTATCACAACACTGGCTTAACTTGTTTGTCTGTAACATACTAGCTTTTATTTTTTATGGGTTTAAAGGATATTTGAGTTGCTGTTCCTTACCTACTTTCATGTTTCGGGAACCGAAAGAAACTCCTGTCTTTATCGTTCCTCGATGAAGATAAGCATCCAAATAATGCACAAAATACAACCATCGTGATTAACACAAAATATAAAACTTAAAAAAAATAATGTGTTCGTGTCAGCAGTAGGTAGGTACAGCGCTGCGGTTCTTGTGTATGCGAGCGCCATTGTTAAAGAGCAGGCGACGAACACATCGAAGTGCGGGGTGAGGTGCGGTAACTGATGTTAGTGCGGGGAAGGGAGTGTCCTTTCTGTACGCAGTACTTTAAGTATTCTGTGCTATTAGTCCGATTGGTTTCAACAAAGTTACAGTAACCAATCAGGCATAGGTAACGGAACACCACAATTCATCGGATTGGCTGCCCTAACTGAGCTGCTCAGTGTACTATCTGCTTTAATTGCTAATTAGCAACCGTTGATAAAGTCGGCTAAAATCACGCAAACATTAAGTGACAAGTAGTGGTTAGAGGTGTGTCACATCGTGTTATCTAAGGGTATCATGTTGTACTGAATCTTAAGTTTGATTGCAGCCTTGAAATAATCGGACGTAGGCACCTACAAGTATTAATTACAGATTTCAGAATTGGGCAAAATCACGCTTTCAAATAATGGCATACATATTAACCCAGAAGTGTGTCATATTATAATATTGACCCACCAAAAACATTTTCATGTAAAATGTTGCCAAGACGAGACCACATATGGCTCGCACTGTCAAAAAGTTATCAGATCTCATGTAGAGCCAAGCTTCTAACTCTACACGCCCTGACTCTACAAGCCCTAAATTCACAAACTCAACACCTTAGCCAAAATATGAGGCTTATATAAAATTTTGAATTCATTAGATAACTCAAATGTTACTTTAGTCATTGAAATAACACGCCATCTTATTTAACGTTAGTACTACCTAAGAAGTGATACATGCATGCGTGCATGCCGTCCTGACATATAAATATTCCAAATCTCGTTTTTTGATAGCATAACTCAAACAAATATTAGTTTCAATTTTATTTACAACTGTCACACATAATCAAATAATGGTGGAGTGTCATTGTTAATATTGTGATACTCTAAATAAAGCTTGATACCATACCTAATTATAGAAACTCACACAAAAGTGATGATTGTGCAAAAAGTTTCAGGTCTTGACATTTACTGACACTTGATTGCTCATCTACCTAATCCTAAGTAAAGGCCTATTCAAATCTAAGCGGTATTCGCTGCCGCTGTGGGTAGAGGTACAAGTTCCGCCGCGGAGCGAATACTGCTTAGGTTTGAATAGACCTTTAAGGCCTATTCAAACCTAAGCGGTATTCGCTGCCGCTGTGGGTAGAGATACATACCGCGTGGGTTTCTCTCAGGTATTTAGTATCAAGTTCCGCGGCTAGAGCGACCATTCGCTGCCGCTGTGGGTAGATGTGCATACCGCGTGGGTTTCGCTCAGGTATTTAGTATCAAGTTCCACGGCTAGAGCGTGAAATCCGCTTTGGTGTGAACAGTAATATTACCGCATACGCACTCGGTTTTCTCTACCGCAGACGGTAGCGAATACCGCTTAGGTTTGAATAGGCCTAACACTCCCATGTAAAACTAGTGCAGATCACAGTATGTTCTCTTCCTTATGACCATGGCCAAAGCCACACCAAAAGTATTTAAATAAGGATATCGATATAAGTGAAAAACATAACCCTTTTAAGGTAAAATTCTTGACCTACTTATGATTTTTTTTTTCTTTCACAAGATCGAATTAATTGGATTAAAAGCAATCGATTGGCATACTGTGGATCAACGTACTATCGACAGAAAACAGTCGAATCTGTTTGCTTATGAAGACAGAATAAAGTTATGCGCCTGTTGACTTATTATTTTATTAGACAGGACGACATAAACAACCTTACAGCATGGGATAACTTTACAAATAGCACATGGAAACGATGCAAAAATTAGATACTGGATTGTATACGTACAATAAAAAACTTGACATGTAATTACTTCTAGTAAATTGACTGAAGATGCAAGATGCATCAACTGACCAACTCGGCAATGATAACAATAACCACAAGGAAAACTGTCGCGAACCATTATTTGATCAACATACACCCTGATACCGAGCTGGAAATTCCAAAAATCATAAGAAAATGTTAATTTCGCGAGCTTACAACCTGTCCTTAGAACATCACCCTTAATAAATACGGAAACCTGATAAACGTTTGTTCAGTGTTCGACCTATCGATGTGCCCTTGGTAAAATCTCAAATCAGAAACTGTTCCTTACACTGAAGAATTTAGCCATCCCAATACAGATTTTATCTTCTAAGGTCGGCATTATAATCGTCGCAATCCGTTAAATCGATTAGGCGGCATTTTGCAGTTTTTGTGAACTGAGACCTTGTTGAGTATGACTAACGATTAGGAACAACTCCGCGATTGATATTGATCAGTACCATAAGCCACTTTAGAAACCTAGGACGATTAAGTGGTCAAAAATTTTGGAGCTTTTATGAGCCGAGACCTTGTTGAGTCCCAAAGGCGCATCGGATACAACGTGCAAATTACTGATATTGAACGTTATTGAGTTTCAACCTCTCAAGTTCCTTACCAAAGGAACTTCAGGAGCTCTTTAGTAGAGTTGAGGCGTGGCGTGTAACACACTTTAAGAACTACAGGCTGACCAAAAAGAAAATAAATAAAAACATATAAAGTATTTACCTTGTTTACAGTTGTTGTCTAGCTGCTGCAGAAGATCGTTGGCGAGCTCGGCGCGACTGGGCTTGATCTCCGTTGGAGACGGAGGGTACAGGCTCGTCGACACGTCGTCGTGAAGATGGTAGCTCTCATATTCCGTCTTCGGTGCAGCGCTTGGGAAAGTTTTAAGCAGATCTGTGGACAAAGGAGGATTTATGTTTAGAAAACAGTTGATAGCTTTCAAATGTTCACTTGGTTTGAACGGTTTGAACGTTTGTGATCGTCAAGTCACAAGTCATTATAGCTTTGAATAAAAGCGTGGTGCGTAATTAGTGTTGGAATATTGCGCAATTAAACCAAGTTGTTTATTTTAATAATCTTTTAACATTTATGAGTTTCGACATTTATAATTAGACATAGAGACATTTATGCTTAGTGATTAAGGGCTGATTTTTCAATCATCTGCTAACTTTATTCGAGGTATGAAATAAATGTCAACATTATTTGTTGACATTTTGACAGTTATTTCATACAAAAACAGTGAAATGTCATTTTATTTCTCGAATAAAAGTTTTCTGGCGATGGAGAAATCAGCCCTTAGTCGTATTATATTATTCTATTTTTCAAGTTAATTCTTATAAAATATTATTTTTAAGGATAAATATTATTTATCCTTATTTTCTGTTTACACATAGATAATGTTCCAAGCATTTAATTTATTTACTTAATGCAGATTACATATACTTCTTACTTTGTAGCAGCGATAACTGGAATTCCCTACACAGATCACACATTCCATTTCTTTTATAACAACACATTTTTGCACAATTATTGTGTTCAGACACTAAACTGATTTTTATCCAAAATAATTAATTAAAATAATTAGAGCGAATGAACAAGTCGCAGAAGCTTCAAGGTAAGTAGCTTAGATAAGTAATGTACAAAATACAGCGTGATGAGAGAAGACGTCAATATATATATGAACCATATCTGTCGCACGATATTACGTCAAAGTAACGCCCAGATGTCGTGATGATTTAAATCTTAAGCGATAATGTCATAACAATAACTTCTGTTATTATAAAAACATCTTTATATTGTTAATTTATGCCTTATTTTTTTAAGATTGGCCTGATATCACATTAGGGTCACGTTAGATTCCTTTATTCAGATTCAAGCTTTTAAATTCGATAATTTTTACTCTTGATTTTAAGCTTCACAATGACTAAGCGTTTACCTATTAAACTACTGAAGAATAAAACATTAAAGATTTTTTTTTATGTTATTTGGTATGTTCATAAACTATAAATATTATAAGTGTAGGTGTAAGTAGTTTGATGACAAAAACATTCAAGATTTGCCGCATTCGCTTCTGTAGGCTAAGAGCTTTTTAGTGATTGATTTTGAAATTAAGTTTGAGGGTCGATAAACTGAAGATTAATTATTAAAATGCTTGATATTAGGAATAATGGTCCAAGTAACTTACTGCAGATTATTTAAATGACAGTTTGCACGACTCAAAACCTGGTTTGTTCAATTTGACAATTTGACACTGCGATCAGAGCTCGATTCAACGATATGCAGCAAAGAACGTGATCACTTTCGGCCATGAGGTGCTGTTAACGACGCCCTAAAGAGAATGAATTTACATGTTATTTGACAAAAACGCGGCATTCAACATTCATTTGTTTCAATATTATAAATTTATAACAAGTACTGCTTTTTATAAGATTACTGGTTAACCCTTGTGTCGGGTCTCAATATCTTTAAGTCGTCGTAGGAGTGCATTACAAAGCGCAACCTGAGCAACCAGCTCTGCTGTTGCTCTTGGTAAATAATTAATACTTATTTTATTATAAAAACGTGCGTGATCGCAACACGTATCCCTACGATTTCGCGCGATTTACCAGGCAGGAAAAGTCGTAGTAGTAGGATAATTTGTCGCCTGGTTTGGTACTGTCAGTAAAAGTATTCGTCAAATAATAGTATAAAAAATCTATAAAAACGGTTTCTTGGAATTTTTTTAAAGTTAAGTTTAAACGGAAAATAAAATAAACAATACTAAAATAACCACGCCCTTAAGTCTGTAATATTCCGTATGCAGTACAGGACAAACAACATGTTATAAAATTAAATGTCAAAACATATTTTCATTGGAAACAAGATAAATAATGGAAACTAGCAAACAGGCGATATGCAATTGAAAACATGAGTAGAGGCCAGTAACTCAAGACAAATAATATGTTTTTAGAAGATGATGACGTTATTCTTATCTCCAAACTACAGTCACTAACCAAGCAAGTGATTATCAAGACACACCCACTCACTCAACATAGCAACCATAAAGTTATTTTCTTTTAATATTTAATAACTATTTGCAGATGGAGATCTTTATCTCGCTTTGTATCGTCAAGGAAAACAAAGAGAAAATAACCTCAAAGAATAGAAAGAATAATAATTAATAGATTGGCGATTTGATTTAATCTTGGTAACCTACTGAAACTGAAGTAAACCTGACAGTTTGTAGGCACGTTTTGTCGGGGAATATGTTTACTTTTAAAGCAATAAATATCTATGCCTGGTATTAATAATAACTTCAGATCGCTATCTTGGTGGTTAGAGGTTTTTAGCAAATAAGATCATTTTAGGTTAGAGTTAGACTTATCAACTGAATTTTTTTATATCTCACTTACAGTACTTATAGGAAAATGTACTGTATTAAGCTTCAGCACTACCCCATAAAGACCCAAATTCTTTTGACAGGGCGTTAGCTCAAAACGGGGTTAACCATTGGAGCCAAGGGCTTTCAAAAAGGCATACATTCTAAAGACAATGACTTCCAAAAAAGCATTCATTAATACATAACATAATCAGCCTATAATGTTCCCACTGCTGGGAGTCAGGCCTCCTCTCTGAGGAAGAAAAGGGCCATAACTAAACAGCCATGGGCCTAGTATGGATGACCAAGATGCCGATTTCCTCAAGATCTTTCTTTACCATGTTTAAGGGTATACTGGTGATAAAATACATACCTACCATAAACTCAAGCCTGTTACCCATAACGGTAGGCAGAAATTGCAGAGCGCCACCTGCAACGATCCTTACATACTCCTTTTACTTCGTATACGTTCATACATCTGGTCATACACGTACGCCGGTTGCAAGTACTACGCACCTGACCTTTTTGAAGAACATCACCAATAAAGTCTGTGTGTATCTTTTTTGCCTTTCTAAAGCGACCCGACCCAGCGTTTCCACTCACATCTGCCTTGTAAAAATAGCTTTTGTTAGTCGCCTTTCATTCATCCTCTCATCATGAATATGACCAAACCATCAAGCAAACTATTAAATTTTTGTCGCTACACCTTTTAAATCGCAACGTTGTCTTACCACATCATTCCTAAAGAGTTACTCCACACATACTTCGCAAGGATCGCCTTTCCACAGCATATTATTTTACTTTCATGCCCCTTTAGCTGCATCAAACATTCACTTACCTATACATATGCGAAGGCACACCACTGTGAAATGTGACATCGACTGGTTGGTCACAATCGCATGTATGGACCTATAGCACCATTCACTTTATTACCCGCATTCACTCTGCTTTTCACATCTTCGTCAATTTTTCCATGGCTTGTGAACAGACTCGCCAATTATACAAACTCATTCAGTTGCTCTCCTACCATGCATGAAATATGTTGCACTAAATAACGAGTGAGCAGTGGTGGTAGCGGCCCCGACCTCCGAATAGGTCGGAGTTTCGAACACAAGCAGGCGCTTTAACTTTGTGTAATTTATTTCATCACCATTGTTCTCAAAAACGGTGAAGGAAAACATCGTGAGAAAACCGGCATGTCCTAGAACCGCGTGGTGTATTACAGTCTCCCTCTCGCAGAAAGGAGGCCTGTGTCCCAGCAGTAGAAACATTATAGGTTGATTATGCTAAATAAAGTGCATCCATGCTTGGATTTGAACTCACACACACTACACCTCGTAAATCGTAGCAGTTACCTAGCGGGGCTAAGCTAAATATTAGAAAACAGTATTACTGGCCGTGCTTGTAACCAAAAATCCAATGACTAGCTGAATCAAATAATATTTGGACAAACCGACATAAAATAGACTTTCAAGATCGTGCTACTTACCATAAATAGCTAGTCAGTGTAGCAATTATTGAAAATGTATCATATGTATTACAAAATAGTAAAAACGCAATCGTCTGGTGGAATATTCACAGCAAATGTTTGCCTGTGACATATTTCAGGCGTCAATAGGCATTTGACATTTTTTTTATGCATTTTGCAGGTCGACTAGAAGGTCGTCGACTGCTTAACCGATCTTGCCTGTGGGTGCCTCAATAAATTAAGGCGTCCAGCCAGAGTTTAAAAAACTTACAAACGCTTGACTACACGCGAGGGCACCCCCTGTGGGTACGGACCTCGGCGTCGCTGGGGGAGGGCAGCAAGGTGGTGGATCGGATTATAGGCGCCTGACGGAAGGCCGCGTCCCATTTAAAAGCGATCGTCCCGCGAATACGCGATCGTCACGTCCACATGTCACTTTTTGTTCAGTGAACCTGAACGCGTGGTCGCGACAGAGGGCGTTTTTCGTTTTTTCGAACAAAATGTGACAACGATCGCTTATTCGCAGGATCATCGCTTTTAAATAGGACGCGGGGTAAGACGCGTCATGTGACTTTTCAAAGTTAGCTTTTATATTTATAACATGTGCCTTGATATATTTTATTGTTAATACACTAACTACATAAATACTAACTACTAGAAGTCCATTATTTGTTCAAAAATTTAAAAAATTCAAATCAACATAAGAGAGCTGTGTGTGTGATAGACGGTTAGTTTTTATAGGTTTATGCGTATCTTTATATTTAAAATATTTATTCCTTAATTTTCATGATTGCACCTACCACTGTTTGTCTCTGCATCACCCAAAGGTTGACTGGTAGAAAATGCCTATGGCATTAAGTCCGCCTCTGTACATTTATGTGCTTGAAGTATTAAATAAATAAATAAATAAACCAGCAGTTGAGCAATAACGGGTTGAGGAATCTTGTTTAGGCAACATTCATAAACAAAAACGTTCAAATTTTTTCGCGAGTGAAGTCGCGTGTATCTTCTAGTACCTAATAAATGTGATATTTACCGTAGCTGGAATATTATTACAATCATATTGACCTAACACATTATCATTGTGCATGAGGTGAGTTCGTGGGGGTGCTGTCGCGTCAGGAATGAGCCACATTAATTATATTAGTTGTGTCAAACGGTCACGCGAGATAATTATGAATGCTGATAACAATGGCGCGAATTATGATAAGACGTCTATACTCCAGGATATTACGTCGGCTGCTCAAGGGAGATGTATTCGATTATATAACAATATAACATTAATACGTCAACCCACACACGTTGACGATTCGAATCGAATTTTCTAGAATTGTAAAGACACGACTGCCTCCTTGGTCTAGTAGCGGCAAGCACGACTGCCGATCGTGGTTCTTGGATTTCGTCTGGTTTGGTAATTTTGGGATTTTCCATTGCATAGCAACAGCAACAACGATTGTCGTGTAAAAGTGTTTATACAAACCTACTTACAGAAATAAAATCATTTATCATTTAACACAGTCAGGATCAGTATCCGGTTATTGACAACAGGCTCGGCCCCCTATTACATGGGAAGATGCAATTTATAACGTAACTAGCGAAATTGGTTCTGCTTATCCTTTCAAAGAATACTGGTGTGATGTTACGTAAAATATATGAAAGTGAAAAGCACTTCTTGTCGTACCTTCTTTAAATAGTGCTCTATCTTAGTTTTAGGTATATTTTCATAAGCAGCGATTCAAATGGGCATAAATACACTTCCATAAGTAATAATACTTATTAAAATATGCCTAAAATAAATGTTACTTGAACAAATCTTGATAAGTTCAATTATAGTTATCAGTCTATACAAAAATTCCATTAAAGTGGTTAAACGCTGACGTCTTCGCGCAATAAAATAGTTCAATAGATTACCGAGACCATATATTATCTGGCAGTGCCAAATAAGGTCATCGATTAAAAGCGCGTGTGCTGATCTACACGTTTAACTCTGAGCGCACCAATTAGGTACGTGACACTGTTGTTTTTGATACAAATAGTTGGTTATGTTTAGTTATCCGAAATCCATTCAGTCCTAAGTCTGATTGTTCTTAGCCCTGTGGTTAGAGACCTAAGTTTATTAAATTCACCTGTTCTAGCGCAGAAAAACCTTTTTCCAAAAAATAAGTTCAACAACATGCGCATATCATCACACCTGTAATCCCCGAAGGTTTAGGCAGAGGTGTACCTATAATCCAGCTGCATGAGAGTTGCCGAAAATCGAGTTGAATGGCGTGCAATAGGAGAGACCTATCTATGTCCAGCAGTGGAATGCTGTAGGCTGATGTTGATACTTATAATAGTAGGTACACCTACATGAAAAACTAAGTAGAAAACAAAAAAAGAGCTAAGTCGGGGGTAGTAAATTAGCTCTTTATGTTATTATTATTTGATATTTAATATCAACTTTTTAGTTTTCTAGATAAGTCTGGTTTTGTAGCCTTGGAGCCGGTCTTTTAAATTACTATCTGAACATTTATTTTTTGTTTTAAAATGTATATTATTAAATTGATATTGCGCAACTTTTGTAACTAATTGCCAGATAATAAATACGGGCCGCTCATTCCTCGTGACAGACCCCTCTCACCTAACATTTTCTTATTTATCAGGCAGAACTTCGATTATGGGGACCTAATTCTTATATGCCATGCATTATATTACGGTCCAGAAAACCACGCCCATATAAACATTCTAGAATTAACCGTCAAATCCATTTACTGTGACCACGCACACACTGCGTGATAATAATATTGTAAAACATTTTTAAAGTAGTAAATGTGTAACTATGAAAGTTTCTTGCATATTTTTCTTCAAACGAAACTGCTTTTTGGAAGGGGCAAGTAAAATCGATACCTACCATTTTCTTGTAAATTTTGCCGTTCAAGAGTGTCTTGTTTATGTGCTTAATTGAAATAATCTATCTAACTTTGAATATCTTTGCCTATCTATGGGATAAGATGCAATAATGTTGGATAATATGTCGATAAGTATTATTGCTAGTCTGAAGCGCCATAACTAGCCAACCATCAAACTGAAACTGGGACTTTTGCGAAAAGATGTGCAATCCATGTAAAAAGACACTGCATTGATAAGGCAAAATAACCTCCACAAACTTTGGGCCTTTAGCCCCACTTTGCTGGCTGGCTACCATTACAACAGCATGAATTTTTAAGTACAAAAAAAATGTGCCGAAGTGAGAGAAGAATAAGGCTCCAATTTTAATTAACTAAAAAGTTAAACGATTCTAATAATAGCTGTAATCAAATTCTCCAAAAACAAATCTTCAGCTGCCTAGCCTTTTCCCAACTATGTGCATACCAGTATTTTACATGGAGCGACTGCCTATGTGACCTCCACAACCCTGTTATTGGATAAGACTGGTTGTCGCAGTCGAAAAATACGCGCATTGACGTGGAGTTGCGGACACCAGCCCGTTTTACCTATTACCTAAGACTGGTTGTCAGATTTTCGGGCTTCTGACGACCCGTAACGACAGTCAAAGATCCACCAATGACAGCCGGGACCAACGGATTAACCTGCTTTCCGAGGCACGGAGAGGTCTTGGTTTAAAAGAAAAGATTATAAGGAAAACTATAATAAAAAGATACTCAATGTAGGGACACTATAGCTATTCATGATGTGACACACTACGTGCGAGCTCCGGACTTTACCCACATTTTTTTTTAAAGAATAACGTGTTTGATAAAATAATAATGATAAAGCAAGGTCGCAGCGTCAGAGCTCGACGGGACGATCCCGTGAAGTAGGCAGGGCTTGCAGCAAGTTAAATCCAACCATCTTATTGGTTAATTTCCAATTTTCGGCTAACAATTACTTTGAAGCTCGATACGATAAGAACAACTCTACACGTGATTCATCGTACGATTTTAATCAACAGAATTGTTAAACTTGGAATACAAAAGAGTAGATAATTATACGGTTTAACCCAGCCTAAATACCTAAACCCAGCTTGCCACAACGCCTTTTGATGATTCTATCCGAAAGAGAAAACTCTCTATACAGGGTGTTACGGAAAGGGTATATCAATACAAACGGGTTGAAGAGTGTATCTGGTCTAGAATCTCTGTACAAAATTTCAGCTCAAAAGCAGTCACTTTGAAAATGCTTAATATTTTTTTATTTCGATAGTTTATTAAATTAAAATCATAACAAACGTGTCACCGCACTACGAGGGTCATTATCCATTATCTGTAGTGTGTCTGTGCGCCTAGTACACGCACATCACGCCGCCGCGCGCCAGTGCAGCGCCGTGATGTCGAAATAAAAAAATATTAAGCATTTTCAAAGTTAATGCTTTTGAGCTGAAATTTTGCACAGAGATTCTAGACCAGATACACTCTTCAACCCGTTTGTATTGATATACCCTTTCTGTAACACCCTGTATAATAAATCCCAGGCAATAAAAATGTTCCTTGAAAAACCAAAAGTGAGTTAAGTAATGGTTTTATCAAAGTAAAGGACTAATTCATTTCATACCCAAAAATTAAAGCGCCAGCCAATCTTTTGAGAATTTTGTACTATTACAACGAACGTACTCGTATACCATTAACGGTAGCTATTTGAGATTGAAAATGCCAAAAATCATATTTTAATAACAAGTTTATAGGTCCAATAAAATGGATGTGTGAGTCCGAAATAAATGATTTATTATTATAGTTAAAACATATTCAGGATGTTAAATTTAATTAAAAGTTGGTATTTTTTTAATGTTATCCTTAAAACACTTGTTTGCTTGGTTTTGCTGTAATAGTAAAAAATTATCAAGATATTATTTCGAAAATAGTAAGTACTTTTTTTTCTAGCCGCACTTTAATTTTTGGGTATACTTGATACTTGAATGATGTCCTTTTGAATTCCCGATATCTGAATTTCAGAGTCGGAAACAAACCCACGGTAATATGTAAGTAGCATCGAAATTCTAAATTATTGTTTTATTGCTTACTGACATACAACACAAGTAGGTAAATATGTAAATATACTTTTCCGAATGAATTGCCCAAACGCCTGAGAATTTATTAAAAGCAAGATCCATTCTAGCTGCATAAAATAATAGCAAAAAAAAAAGAATAGAGCAGGAATTTTTGAAGGTCGTTTGAAGTAATATTTGAAGGAAAGACCCGAGAGAACACGAGTGAAGAGAACATTCTGCATCTATTTTTAAAATAGAATGTTTGTCCATTTGTCTGGATATATATGTTACTGATTGCCGTAAAAACTACTGATGACAGGTCTGGTCGTCGCATAGGCTATAAATTATCACGTTATTTGCTATGGGAGATTAGCAATATTGCATTATGTCCATATTCCTTAACAGTTTACCGTGATATTTAATTTGACGAAAAATAATAAAATATGACTTCGCCGGAATTCTCATATCTTGTTTCAGCTCTACAGTATTTTGTTTAATCCTAAAACCCTCTCTTATCTTAAAGAACGTTAAAACCCCCTCTTATCTTAAAGAACCTTCATGACACACATAGTAGATATCTGAGGTCATCGGAAAACCTGAGACTAAGAGGTGCCGATGCATTCCACCAGTTTCAACGACAAATCTTTTACTATGCAAACAGTACGGTTATGAAATGACTTGCCCGTGTCGGTGCATATGCAAAAATGCATTTCCTCTCTCCTTAAATTTTGGCTGCCGAGACCAAACCTACAAACGTAATACACAGTTTTTTTTTTTATGTGGCTGGTTTAGTATATTGTGGTATCTTACGACTTCCACATGGACGAAGCAAAGGCAGAAGCTAGTCTGAAACAAGACTCAAATATAAAGATAGGTATTAAAAGATCTTAAGTTTGCATTTATCGACAGCCTGATAGCCAGTCGATACGCATTTTTTCCAAATCATCTTGTCTCTACTATTTAGATGCATCCATTACTAATTAATTATTTTCATGCTGAACTTTCGGCGCACCCAGGCCAGGCATCCCCACTAACATCTACAGTCCGTTCAGTTATTTTACCTCTGATAACAGCAACCAAATAGCAACCTTATTGCAACGAAAATTAAGATCATTGTGATTTTGACAGGCTTTGCAATGGCAGCAACCCAACAGCGACCTTATTACCACGGCAATAAAGATCACTGTGTGAAATCAGAGGTAAGATAAATGTGAACAGACTGTAGCTGTCTGGCTTGCGAAACGTGGGAAGAAAACGTACATTAACCAACCATCGAAAGTTTTTTTTTTTTGTTTAGCCTATCCTTTCCCACTGCTGCAAAGGCCTCCCCCAAGTCCTTCCAGGAACTCCTTTCCCGCGCCACCTTGAACCAGACCTCGCAGTACGCGTCCAGGTCATCTCGCCACTGCTTTCTGGGCGGACCTCGGCGGCGCCGTCCATCTTAATGCACCCATTGTGTGAAAACTTTTGCCCAGGGGTCATCCTGCATGCGGCTGATGTGACCCGCTCAATCCCACTTGAGCCTGATAGCCTTCTTGCCTACGTCTAATATACCCGTTTTGTCCTGTCTTTTTACACCCAGGATGCGGCGCTCCATCGCTCTTTGGCAAACGCAAAGTGGAACTTTCTCGGTGAGCGACCAAGTCTGAGCACCATAGGTTAGGACGGGCAGGATACACATGTCGATGAGTTTGCGCTTCAGGGAGATCGGCAAATCACCCTTCATTAGCGTCTTCATGGACCAGTATCGATAGTCTATTATCTATTTTCGATTTATTTATGCACGTAATTTGTAGTGTCTGTAAACATTATAAAGCTATACTAGGTGTAAAAAGACCCATCACATAGCCCTTACTTATGTATTTTGTACGTCAAACTAAGTAACTTTATTTTGTTACTGTTACTAAGCAATTCTCAGATTTACCCCCTTACTAATAAACGTATTATATCAGATGAATAGTTACACACCGATTTCTCTCCTCTAGTCGTCAGTAATTTGATTTTCGAAAGAAGTAGACAAAGCGTTGTGTAGGTAACTATACAGACGCTATACAACGTTTATTAGTCCTTACTAATAAACGTTGTATAGCGTCTGTATAGTTACCTTAGGGTTAGACAATTAAATTACTCAAATAACGATTATAAACTTTGTTAAAAATCCTGTTAACGCATATCCTGCAACGTGGTTAGCACAAGTAAGTCTGAATAAACAGCTTATTATTAATCTGTTCATTACTTATTATGAATAATTGATTTAAGTAATAATTTCATCTACGTCATTATTGTGACATAAAAGCATGAGTGACTAACTAGGAAAAATTATATCTATTATATTAATTGAATAATAATTACCTATATGACAATTCAGCTGAACTATTATAATGTACCTTATTAAACCACAAAATGAAGTAATATTGTGGTTTCGTCAATACATTTACAAACTAGTAGCTTGGTAATAATAATTGTGTTCGATATAATGTCCAGTTTCTTCGAGTTGAAACAAATCAAATACAGCTTCATTATTTCATTCTGACTTAGCAGCAAATTCTTATAAGCAATTTTAAAGAATAGAATTTTAAACATAAGAAATATTAAATTGTGTTTACTATCACTACCCAAAAAGTCCAGCATTTTGCGCCATAATGTTAATAGCAACTTTAAAGCCTCATATCCACTAGGCAACAAATGACGCGCAACACGTAACGCTCAACATGTTATCGGCAGCGTTGCACAGCGTTGCAAGCGCGCGACGGTGCCACCTGGCGCGCAATATGACGCGCGGCTTGTTGTTTGTTTCCGTGAAACATGCAATTGAGCATGAAATTTTGTCGAGTGTGTAACGAACGAGTGCTCATTCGGGTAAAATTGGTAAAGGATCCATCAACCACACGAAGATCACTGAATATTCTAACCCACCAACGTGTTTTTTTCTTCTTGATGCATTTTTACATAAAATTATAACTACCGCCGCTGAAATCAATAATAGTTCCATGCGTTCCATGTGTTGTCGGCGACATGTTGTCGACGACTGATCATGCGTAGACAGACAACGTTGCTAAACAAAAGTTTCAACTTGTTGAGCAACATTTTGTGCAACATGTCGCGCGCCAAATGTTGCCTAGTGGATAAGAGGCTTAAATGCTACTAGAAAAAATGTTTATATCAACCTTCCTTTCACATCTGCGTAATGACCGGCAACTTATTAACATACTGCGAGCAAAACTGCCACGAGTTGTGTTGCCAGAAAAATATGTTCAGCAACACAGACACAAGTGGCTGCAACAATGTTGCTGAACGTTTGTTCATGGGGCTCGTAGCAACTTTTGTTTAACAACATATCTGACCAACAAGACGTCAATCGTATGTCATATAGCGCAACATCGTCGAAATGTAATGTTAATTGATAAACATGTCGAATGTCACGTGTTGCGTATTGTTTCCTATTACATTCCTTGGTTAACACAATCTTTTACAAGCTAAGTATTGTTTAAATCTCTAGCTCCATCGTGTACCGATACTCACGCCATCTATGTAAATACGCATGAACAAACAACAATCGGTTTTTTTTTTCAAAGAACCTTTGAAATCGGAAATAAAAAAATAGTTTTTCCGTTGACTCTAAATAAGAGAGCAAAAGTTTAAGATTAGTAATTTGATCAAAACAAAATGAGTTCATATTTATAACGAACACAGAGATTCGTCGTACCAACTTAAATAAAGCGATTATTTGGCATCAGCGGCAGCGATAAAAATCTCATGCTATTCTCCCATTAAATTTTCCAACTGATTCTTCTGCTTTATGTCAGAAAAAGAGCTACTTCGAGCGAGTTCGATAAACTTCGACTGAGTTGGCGAGATCGCTCTGATGAGATGGCAGTTAATTGTGCCCAAATTCTTTAAAGAATTTTTGGCACAATGCCATAAAGCGTCACATACCCATCAAAACTAACTATTTGTGCTGAAATTAAAGCGATGGTTATTGCTTTACCCTTTATTCATAAACGTTGCTTTAAGTTGAGTAATGATTAGCGTCACATACTTCTTGACGTTTAAACGTCTCTTAACTTTACGCAATGTTTATATAAATAAGAGGGTTAGTTTTAACGTGAGGCAGCCTTCTACAATACGTACCATCATTGTTGTTAAAGAGCTGTTCGATGTCAGCATCGAGCAGGATGAAGCACTCTTCATTAGTAAGAAGGGAGCCGGCCGAAGCCGGCGACTGATCCCAAAAACTGGCACTCATTCTTGGAGCGATGCAAACTCTGAAAATGTTTAATTTCATAACTTAATACAAAGAAACCATGACTGATACGTATTTTACATCGTATACGGTATTTGAATGGTTTTTATTATTTGTCTTTTTGATACCTGGAAAAAATTAAGCCACAGTAAAAAGAAATGTCACAAAAAATTACGAATTTGTATGAGTTGTAACGTCTAGACAGAGACAACACTGCTGAGATCTAACGTCACAACACAGGAACCAAATTAACTTCGCGCCATTTAGTACAATGGTCGTTTGGCGTGACAAGAATAGAAGAATAATTTCAAAACCGCATTAATAATTTTTCCATAAATCATCTTTTTTAGTAACCTCTTTAAAATAAGTATTAATTCATGTATATTTATTATAGTAGTCAAATACCCTAATGTCCTGTATAAAATATGAACAAGACTCAACATTATATCAAGCGCATTATCAGGCGATTGCCTGATTCTCTTGATATAATGTTGAGTCTGGTTGTTTAATTATGAGTAGTGATAGTTTAAGTAAAAGTAAAGCAAAATCGTTTATTTCATATTTCAAAATGACAATATGGAGGTATCGTTGGTCCTAAACCAGGCACAGCCTGTGTCTTGGGCACCATTACAATGGTACATTTTGATAATTTTATACGAAACAAGTTTAATTAAAGTTAAAGTTGTAAAGTTATAGTTAAAGTTTGATATTAAGTTGCTTAAGGTGAATGCGCAGTGGTAGACCGCGAAATTCAAATTTTCTTACGTTTTTTGCAATTTGCAGGTCAGTGTCAGGTTGTATCTTGATCAAAATTTGATTCGCGACTATAATAGATATGCATTTACAGAATTATAGTCATTAGAATCATTAATATATCTCTTTAAGTTAGATTTCTACCGTTAAGAACAAATCTCGTATGGAAAAGTGTTTATGGTAGAAATCTAACTTAGAAAGATGTATTAATGATTCTGATGATTATAATTCTATGAATACGTACCTGTTATAGTCGCGAATCAAATTTTGATCAAGGTAAAACCTGACACTGACCTGAAAATTGCAAAAAACGTAAGAAAATTTGAATTTCGCGGGCTACCACTGCGCATTCACCTTAACTGAATGAACAAAGTTGAAAATAAAAATAGAACTTACCACAGAAGAAAAAACAAGTGCTGGGAGATCAGAGTCCGATAAAAATGGTGGTTTTTGTTGTCGAAGGACGAAGCTGTCCGGTGAGGGCGCCATGGCGGCACTGGAAAATAACACACATGCAAATTAGTACACAGATATTACGATTAAGTTTTACAGTTAGACCTATAGCCTACAGCTAAGAACCTGACAAACTAATGAAAGTATTTCACATAATACACTCACCGGCACGGAAACTTGGCCACTCGTGATTTTGCTGATTATTTGCATAAAAAAATTTGCATTTGCATTTATGACAATAAATTAAGGGTAAGTGGCTTTAATACGTGTCTCTTATGCTTTAAGAACTTAGAAATTAAAAGATTACCTCACCAATAAATCAGTTTTTAAAATCACGCACTTTCACTGAAATTAGGAATTTTTCACTATACATTTAAAAACACTACAAAATAAAAACTAAGGTCTTTTTTGTTATTGTCTATACGTTTTAATATCGGGTGTTTCCTCCTCTAGCCCTGATAACTGTCTGCATTCGATCTGGCATACTTTGGATGATGTTTCGGACATCAACTTGCAGTATACTGCGCCAAGCGGCCAGCGCTGCAGTTCGGAGCTGGTTTAGAGTTTCCGGCGGGTTGGAGCTGGACTTTATCTTTCTTTTGAGCATGTCCCAGATATGCTCAATTGGGTTTAAGTCTGGGCTACGAGCTGGCCATTGTAATTTTTGTATGACAACCTCTTCCAGATATTCTTCAACGCAATGTGCAACGTGTGGGCGTGCATTATCGTGCATTAGGAGGAATTGGTCGTGTCCAATGAACCCCGAATATGGCTTTACGTGTTCCTGAAGAACTTCCTCGATGTATCGAACAGCTGTTAGCCGATTATCGACGATAACCAACTCTGTACGTGTGTCGGAACTTATACCTCCCCATACCATTATTGAGCCTCCATGGAAACTCACTGTTTGAGTGGTAGTAATGGGTAAAAACCGCTCTTCTCTTCTTCGCCACACTCGTTCTCGACCATCTGGAGAACGTAAAGCTATTCGACACTCGTCTGTGAACAGTACTCTAGCCCATTGCTCGTGTGCGAAGTGAAGTCGAGCTACTCGGTGCTCTCTGAGAAGTTCTGGACCTCGTGCTGGTCTACAAGCTTTTAAATTGACTTCCTCCATTCGTCTTCTCACCGTACGCTCACTAACATTAACGCCTCTCACAATTTGGAGCCGCTGGCGTATCTCAACAGCGGTCAGGTAGCGGTTTCTCAAAATCTCCAGGACAATAAAGCGGTCGTCTCGGGCCGATGTGCACCTTACGCCTCCAGTGCCTGGCCTGTGGGTGTACTGGCCTGTCTCCTGGTATCTTTTAAGGGCATACTGCATTGATGACCGTGGTACGTTAAGAGCAATAGCAACTTCACGCTGTGTCAGCCCTTGGTTAATTAACGCAACGGCTTGTGAAACCTGTGCTGGTGTTAGAGGCATTTTTATTGCTTTTAAAGCACCTTTACATATTGAATTAAAAGCATAAAATCACAATAATTCAAAAACCGAACAGTAAACTTTTCACAACACACAAATTTTAAACGTGAACTTAGTCGCTCAAATGACCCGATTCAACTGTAAATTAAAAGTTTCGTCTTGGTGTAGTTAAACATAATGGATTACCCTCTTGAACTAAAAGTAAACATTTTTTGACATACCTGCACAACAAACATTCATCAGAAACACTTAAAACTTTTGCTATCGCGAGATAAGCGCTTGGCCAAGATTCCGTGCCGCTGAGTGTATTATTAGAGGTTTCATGGGAATTCCTGAATCTTTATATTTAAATTATGTAATTACAAATAATTCCTAAATTACACAACAAATACGGAGATAAACGTTGGACTACCAGCAAATCAGAAGATTTAATATCCTCTAGTAGAACATGAGATAGACCTTACCTTAATTAAAATCGAGAAAAGTTGTAGTGTCAGTTAGCAGCCAGTATTTATTGCTTTTCTAGGTAGATAATTTGAGCATACATAAAGATACTAGCAGCGCCCCGCGGTTTCACCCGCATAAATTTCCCGTAGGAATATCGGGATAAAAACAATCCTATGTCGTTTCCCGGGCGGGACTCAAACTATCTCTATACCAAATTTCATTTAAATCGGTTCAGCGGTATTAGCGTGAAGAGTTTCAGACATACTTTCGCATTTATAATATACTAATTACTTATTAATACTTTCGCATACTAATCCATACGTACTAAACGTATGGATTAGTATGGATATATAGTATGGATACCATTATACTCATGCGCATTTGTGACAGTAATGTAAACACATTCCCATGCATCATGATCTTATTTTAGCCATATTGTTAGTGCTACCAGAAACAGATTCTATTGTGATGTTAAACATACTACAAAGTTACAAATACAAAGGGAAGTAAAGATTGTTGTTATTACTTTACTGATCAAATCAGAAGTGCATTGTCCTTTCTTATCCTCTTTCAATAATAGTTTAATACCTCGAATAGGCAGGAAATAATTCCCTGTATTTTCCATTGCAAATGCTAAGTAATTTGTTGTCCTTATTTTCCTCTACATTCAACATTCAGTTCTTGAAATGAGCCACAAATATGATAATTTACGTCAATTATGTGATGTCATGCAGACTTGTTTTTGCGTGCGGTCTTAGTTTTTGTTCTTTTACACTTATATTGAATTTTATTTATTATTGTATATTATATAGAAGATGAGTGTATAAGTAGGTGCATGGAACAATAATATTATTATGTATTGTGTGAAGGGCTACGAAAAACATAAAATGTCTTGGACTTCGGCCTTGATTTCTCGGCGTTTGTACATATCACGATATGATGTTGATGACTACGGCAGCCTAATTGCGGAACGCCAAATCGTCAAATGATTCTGATCAGTTGGCTTCATTTCTATCACAATTGGCTTCATTTTACGATTTTCGAATTGCGAAACTCTAGTTTATTATGAAACCAATTATGAACGTTAAGGCCCTGCGCAGAAACTAGAGTTTCGCAATTCGAAAATCGTAAAATGAAGCCAATTGTGATAGAAATGAAGCCAACTGATCAGAATCATTTGACGATTTGGCGTTCCGCAATTAGGCTGCGAAACTATGCGTTTTTTAAGTACTACAGCAGCATGTTTTTTACCGTATGCTCGCATGAATCGTAAGTCGATGTACAGCAAGCAAACCTGTCATAGGTGTGCTAAATTTAAATACTGGAATGTTAGTAACAATTCGTATATAACCATCCCAAAATAAATAGTACCTATCCTTTTACATAGGAACATGATGGAATAGGTATTTATGTAGGTAGGTATAGATGGATATCTATGTTTACTTACAGTAGACGAAAATAACAAAAATTATATTGTATCTAATCAAATATAAATTACGAGTATCGATTCGGTATTGTGAATGAAGAGAATATTTTATAGGTTCTTCCTAGAAGTCAGCTTTTACTGGAAATCTATAGCTTGATATGCCGTCGTCGTGCGCACTACATAACATCATTGTAATAATAAGCTTGAAGCCGCACGTACACGTACGTATTGCAATAGAGACCATTGACGTCATTAATGATAGCGCAGTTACTTTACTATTGGTCCACCCGATTCTTACAGCTTTAGAAATAAAGCTGAAAATAGCTTGAATAATAGTCAATTTACGAATCTCTGTGATACTCACGTACAGACAATCTATTTCACCTTACTATGTCTCAATCTCAACAGTTGATTGCATTGACTTTCAACATGAACAAACCATGATTGCGCAGTTTTGAAATGCTAGGTAGGCGGGTACCTACTTACAACCACCGTGAAAGTTGAACATTATATGGTCTATAAAGACATGTAGTAAAAATAAAATAATACCTAATAATTATAAAGGTTATAATTTACACACGAAAACTGTGTGTCAACGTTTTTTTCCTTTCCCATTGGTTCAGTAACCGAAAGCGATAAAGCCCAACGTTCGTTTCCCATACTTATTACTGACTTAAAACGTTCTGTAAAATACAATTAATAAGATGTTTGCTATAACTTCCGGGAACAAATAAATATACTCAGCCACGCGAGTTTCGAAATCGCGTATTTTTTTTTTTTTTAGTAAGACTCGCTCCGTAAGGATCAAGGTCATAGCACACTTATCAAACCGGAAAAGGATCGGCACCGTATCAATTCGAGCCGTTCATTATTCTTTGTATGAAACTCCCTACTGCAACGCACACTAATCGGAATCGTAACGTATTCGCCTTGCCTCGGGACAAGCTCACGAACACACGGCTCGTCATCCCCGCACTTACGTCTTTTCGTACCCGAGCTTACATCTCTTCGTGCACCCTTGCCCCTCTAACCCCTCCGGCCTGCCTGCTGCACCATCAACCAGCGATCGGCGAGCCGTAAGCGCGGCATCGCCTAGCCGTAGCCGAGTCGACGTATCGGAGCATCAGCGATGCTATTCTGTAAAAAGATCACCGTGATAACTTAGGTGAAGTGCGGCTTAAAGTGAGCTGTCATTCCACCTGATGCTCGGGATTGACACTATTGACAGCTCACTTCACCTAAGTTTTAACGGCGAGATTTTTACAGAATAGCATTACAGCATAGCTATTCACAAACACTCGATACGCTTCCGTATCGTATCGAACATTAATCATTGTTATCGTAGGAGTCTTCTAAACGCTGTTCACAAGTCCAAAACCCGAAAATTTTGTCAGTTTAAATCAAATAGACGCCCGCTATTCTTCCAACAGCTATTTGCTGTTGAGGGCAAGTCAATTCAGGTTATCGAAATGTCAGGTTTTCGATACGATAGCCTGTCGTATGGTTGTGAATCCTGGGCTCTGATCCGCTTTGGTTACGTGCTTACGTTAGATTGACGCCTGTTTGACGGCAAGGCGAAAAACGATACGGTGCCGATCCCTTTCCGATTTTATACGTGTGCTATGAGCTTAAATCTTCATTCTTCATGGCTTATTGTAAACAATTGAACATCTACTTCATTAAGAACTGTTCAAACTGTTTAACACCTCCATGCAACTTATTTGAAACAATCGGCGCGAGCCAATTTCGTCTCCCAACCCGCGCGGTATTCAACTCAGTTTGACCAGAGCTTTATTATTTTAAACAATAAATATTTCTCGGCACAGAGCACCAATTCAAAACAGACAAAATACACTCAGCGGCACGGAATCTTGGCCAAGCGCTTATCTCGCAAATACTCGTAATAACAAATTCCAATGATTGTTTCTTATGTATGAGGGTAGGTCAAAAAAAATGTTTACTCTTAGTTCAAGAGGGTAATTCATTATTTTTGAGTACACTATGGTGCAACTTTTAATTTTTAGTTGAATTGTGTCTCTTGAGCGACTAAGTTGCAAGTTTGTGTGTTGTAAAAGTTTACGATTAGCTTATTGAATATGGTGGTTTTAAGCCTTTTATTGATCAACTGCAGGTGCTTTAACACCAATAAAAATGACATTAACACCAGCACAGGTTGCAGAGGCTGTAGCATCAATCGACCAAGGGTTGACACAGCGTGAAGTTGCTGAGGTGCTTAATGTACCACGTTCGTCGATGCAGTATGTCCTAAAACGATACCAGGAGACAGGCCATTACTCCCGTAGACCAGGTAGTGGAGCCGTCAGACGCACATCGGCTCGAGATGACAGTTTTATTGCCCTGGAAATTTTAAGAAACCGCTACCTGACCGCTGTTGAGATACGCCAGCGGCTCCAAATTGCAAGAAGCGTGAATGTTAGTGAGCGTACAATGAGAATACGAATGGAGGAAGTGAATTTGGAAGCCCGTAGACCAGAACGCGGTCCAGAATTCCTCAGACATCACCGAGTAGCTCGACTTCAATTCGCACGTGAACACGCCAGCTGGACCCACGAGCAATGGGCTCCAGTGCTGTTCACAGATGAGTGTCGAATAGCTTTGCGTGCTCCAGACGGTCGGGAGCGAGTGTGGAGAAGAGGAGAGAGATTTCTACCCATTACCACCACACAAACTGTGAGTTTCCATGGAGGCTCTATAATGGTTTGGGGAGAAATAAATTCCGATGGTCGTACGAAGTCGGTTATCGTCGATTACCGGCTAACTGCAGCCTTATACATCGAGGAGGTCCTCCAGGGACATGTTTTGGTATATTCGGGATACATTGGGTTCGACCAATTCCTGCTAATGCACGCCCACACGTTGTACATTGCGTTGAAGAATTCCTTTAACGAAGTTGGTATTAAAAAATTGCAATGACCAGCTCGTAGTCCGGACTTAAACTCGATTGAGCATATGTGGGACATGCTCAAAAGAAAGATAAAGTCCACTTCCGACCTGCAAAACTCTTAACCAACTTCGAAATGCAGCACTGACTGCTTGGGAAAGCATACCGCAAGTAGATGTCAGAAACATCATTCAAAGTATGCCAGATCAAATGCAGGCTATTATTATGGCTAGAGGAGGAAACACCCGATACTAAAATGTAGAGACAATAAACCAATTTAGGATTTTTTGTATTCTATAGTGTTTTAAATCTAATACTAGAATGTCACAATGCGCTTGAACACTGGTGACGGGGACCATCACGGGACACTGCTCGCTAAACAAACACTTTCACACTATGGGCATAACACAGTCCCCTGTGCAGGGCTTGCATGGAGGCTGATGAAACCGTTGCGCATGTGCTCTTTGAGTGCACAGGCGTCACCCAGATTAGATCAGAGATCCTCGGGACACCCAAATCATACACAGACATTCTCAACAGACCAGGAGACCTAGTCAGCTTCTGGAGGGAGGTGGGCTGGTTGGAATAACCACCGACGGCTGCCATGGCTCACGCACAATGGTCTATTTGAAGGACTAAGTGCAGAAACCAAACCCATAACACAGAACATAGTGTTTTAAAATTGATAGTGTAAAAGTTTCTGTAAAAGTGCCCAATTTAATAAATAAACTTATTGGTGTACTGACGTTTTCAATTTCAAGTTCTAAAAGCATAAGAAAGACTTATTGAGTGCATCTACCCTTATTTCAGTGTCAAAAATACATTTAAATACAAAATATCATGAAATTTACATGTGGCCAAGCCAAGTTTCCGTGCCGGTGAATGTCTGGAAAGATAAGTGTGATTATTATTTGTAACAAACACAATGATAAACAGGTCAAACTCAATGTAATTAAAATGCTATGAATAAGATAAAAAAAAAAATATTTATTTGAAAAATATACTTCCTGGTTTTTTTTCATTATTGTTTATTAATGATAAGACAGATTTTGATTTAAGTATGTAAGAATTCTCTCCCCTCACCGAGGAGAGCTGACATGTGTCCCAGCAGTGGGAACATTATAGGCTGATTGTGCTTATGCTGTGTAAGAATTTGTTTGAAAGAATGAGTTTTTGCTGTTATAATATTGAAATCTTATAATATTCTTGCAATGTAACTCTATATAATTGGCCAACATTGAGCAATTCAATGTAACAACATCCCAAACAAGTTGGTGACTCATCTACCAGTAAGTTGACTGAAGTACATTATGGTATGTACTTCAGTACATGTTAATGACTGAAAAACATGCAAATCAAACATGTACGATTGGCAGAACTTGTCACCAAATTAGATTTTTTATGATTTTAATTGTGTCTCATTAGTGACAGTTGAGCTAATAATTATGTTCCAGTGATTGCATGCAGATGTGAATATTGAACAAAAAATAATATTAAATCAATGCAGTGGAATTGCTTGAATACAAACAAAAACAAATGAATGCTGTAACAACATAATATTTAAAAAAATACTGTATGAATAATAAATTCAAAATAGTGTGAAATGATACCAAACATGGGTGTAATTTGAGGTGAAAACTAACATTGAAAAGCATTAACAAAGTTCTCGCTTTTACTTTTACCCATACAAATAAGTTGATACAAGTTACTACACTACATAGGGACATTACTACAGAATCATTTCTGAGTAATGCACTATCGAACTTATGGCTTTTTAATGTTAAAGAGATAACAGTATAATTAATCCATGAAACAAGTACTTTACTATACTCCTTATCAATTACTAAAAGAAAGGAAATCTGTTGTATTTACTACAAATTTATTGATACTGTGCAATGTAATTTTGGTTCTAAAATAAAGAATTATTAAGATTGTAATTTTGTATCAATATTTATAACAAGGATAAAGTAAAATAAACTAATTAAACAGTAATAACATTTACATGTTGACTAGCAATGGAGTTAGATATATATATGCATTAAACTCAAAGAAAACCACTCATCACAATTTTGCGCATTAATTAAATTGCAATTTTAAAAAAGGTGCAACATTACAATGGGTAATCGGATTTTCATAGTTGTTGTAAAATTGCTGATAACTGTAATGTGATGTTATGAACTGGTGACCTGCTCGTGCATATGCCACAAGCATACATAATGAGATTGTGAACCGCTTGGCATTTGTTTTACGGAATGTCGTAATGATAGATCTCCCGCGCAACTTGGTCTTGGTGAAAGCGGACTCGACCACTCACATAAAACTATGTCAATATTCGTGAGATGAAATACACGCTTTCGATCAAAACAAACAAGTGTATGAAAGATTAAGTGTCTAAATATTGAACTATTGTACCTTTTAACAGTGTTAATTGGTTGGAAAGCAGCGGCAAGCAATATGCTATGGAAACCTCATTAAATTTGTTAACACCAAAATAAAACTTTAATAATAAAACTTCTACTTACAACATTTTTTATTACGTGTGACGGCACACGTAGGTGTGCAAACTTTAGAACTAGTAACCCATCTTGAACGCAATATTAGCACGGAAAAACAAATTAAACACGTCTACTAGTTTTGAGCCATTGATGAGTAATAGAATCGGGGGGGGGCAGGGGCAGAAAGAGAGGGCTAGGCAATTTAGCGGGAGTCGGTATTTTTTCTACCTGGCAATTTTGCTTCCTTTCCGACTCGGAAAGGAAGCAAAATTGCCAGGTAGAAAAAATATTTTTTTGAGACGGTAGCGCCCTCATGGTTGGTACTCAACTAAATGATGCAATAGGAGCTTCATATTGCATAATCATGAATTCGATACAATAATTTTATTGAAACGACATGATTTTACACAATGAATTATTTAAATAAATTCAAGGGTTTTGGTCATAAAATCTATCTTTGCAAACGTTATGTTAGGTACACACATGTGTCTAGGGCATTATGCACATTCAGTGTTGCAAGTATAGGCAATCTTACTAAATATTTTATATAAAGTAGGGTCCACACGGCAGCGACTTTAATCGATAGCGACTCGCTGGCGATGTCAAAATCTGTGTGTGGACGTGAATATTAGCAGCGATTTATAGTCGCTGTCAATGCGGCGATCGAATCGCTGTAAATCTGAAAAGTCGACAGTCGCCAGCGACATCGTTGCTGTGTGGACGTGTACGCCGTGCGTGAGCGATTTTAAAATGGCGGACCTACGTAAATATTCTCGGGCTTTTGTAACTGAATTTATAGAATTATACCGGGAATTACCTTCATTATGGATGGTTAAGAGTAAAGATTACTCAAACAGAGATTTAAAGTCACAAAGCTGTTATCGCTTTTCTCATGCACGTATCTTGTTTTGTTAGCATTGGCTCCAACAGAGACAACAACAGCTGTTGATATGTACAGACGCCAGCACATCAACCTACTACAATCTGTCAAATTTGTTTAATAGATTTTCAACTTTATCACTTAGGCATAAGGTTCAAAGTTGATTGGGAAAATCTGACAGTTTCGGGTAGGTTGATGTGCTGGCGTCTGTACAAGAGTCCATTCGTAAATAGTTTCTAAAATCATTCGGTTCTTGTAGTGCTAGCTCGGCCATTAAATTTATATGAGAATATCTTGGTCTTTGAAGTAACCATTTTTTCGCCCACCATCTCCTATTTTTCTTTTCATTCTCTTTGTCATATATGCAAACGGCTGCTAGCGCTAGTAACATTCGACGCCTTTCTTCGGACATTACAAAGAAACGTTCACAAATAAAAAAAGTTAATAACAGACACCGGTATACACATCTACTTTCCCCTATATATTATTATACTCTTTGCGTCTACTGCCTTCTACTGCGAAACGAATACTGATAAATCGCTATAATATAGACACAAAAGTCATAAGTCGCTAGCGAGTCACCGTCGATTAAAGTCGCTGCGTGTGTACTGAGCTTAAAAAAATAGAATAATTTCTTTGCACTTCCATGGAAATAATTTTTTAGGTAAAAACCAAAAATAATTAAATGTTATTATAATAGCAATTTATTATTTTAATTCACAACTTCCTAAGAAAATTTCATGCTGTAACATTCCAAATTCGACAAGTTGACTAGAGCTACAGTCGTCGAATCACAAAAGTTTGGTATACACACTAGCCTAGTGCGCTGTCCATTCTCTCCTAAAAAACAAAATTTATGCTTAGTACATGATTACTATTGAGATTATAAAATATAGTCTTTGATTGAGATGCATGTTATATTTTTAGAAAGTTAAAATCATAGTATGTACCTTCATATAGATCTGTGGCAAATTCAGCAGAATTACCACAATAATATATAGCCGGGCAGTTATAAATAATAAAAGGGTCTGTTTCTGTGCAGGGGGTGCATGGAATGGTGTCTGGACAAGTTGGCGCCATGTTCCTCCAAAGCAGAGTTTTCTTCATTACTTCCAAGGTGTCGTCTAGCTTACTGTATCTCATAATGTCTTTTATGGGTTCACCTGAGGTACCCAAGCATGTTAAACCTGAAAATAAAACAACAAATAGTAGAAATTCTTATATTGTGTGTAGCAGCAACTTTCTGGATATAATACAAATACACACCTCCAATTTCGCATTCATAAGGATTGGTGACCCGATTGAATGATTTGTACTCAATAGCTTTAGGGAATAAACCTGAAATACCGAAAAGTATTATTACTCTTTCATTCAACTTAGTTTTTACCTATTTATACATATGTGGAAATAATAACTAACAATAGTGAAAAGGTTTCTGTGGCAACATTATTCCAGTTGGGTCTTTACTGCTGGGCATAAGGTCTAGAGGTGCAACAGCACTGACAGCAGCTGCTAAGGAGTCCATTAATTCTACTGCTGCAATGAACTCAGACTCATTCACACCACTCTCATTTGTGTGACTTGCTAATACTCCACCTGAAAAGCAAGATAAATCCTATTATTTAGGAACTGGCGAAACAAAAAAAAAATCCCATTATTTAAGAAATGGGTGATTTCTAGAGTTAGAAATTCCTCACTTCACACTTAATATTATAAAGGCGAAAGTTTGTGAGTGTGTGTTAATATGTTTGTTACTTCTTCACGCTCAAAAGGCTTGACCAATTTTGATAAAATTTTGTATGGAGGTAGCTGACACCCTGGATTAACATATAGGCTATTTTTTATCCCAGTATTCCCACGGGATCGAAACTTATGCAGGTGAAACCGCGGGGCGCAGTTAGTTTGCTTATATTTTTGTTACAAAAGCATCCTTACCAGCAACAATAACCCTGACAATCTTAGAAACTTCTTCCTGATATTCAGACGTGCCTGATAGTCCAGACAACCATTCCATAAACAGATGCATTGAGAACATGTGATCTGCTGTTCTTGAGGTATTCAATCCAGACATAAGGACTATGTATCTGAAAAGATATTTATACTTTACAAAGACTGGCAATGTTGTTTGAACCTCTTTAGATTAAGGAATTAAAGGTCTATGTCATACCTGTCTGAACTTAACTTTGGTAGCGGTTTTTGTATACCGCAGCCAGCCCAGCACACATCCTTGACTGTGAATATTCCATCTTCATCCTCAGAACCTGACAAATTATATAAATATTTCAGTTCCATGGCATTCAATGGGTATAATTTTGATAACTCAGGAGCAGTTTTACTTTCACTATTCGTCAACCCGTTGAGTTGAATGATCTCTAAAGTTCTCACAACAAATAACAACTTGAATACAGTGGAGAACCAGTTGTTTCTGTAATTAACAAACAAAAGATAATCCATGCAGATAGTAGTTGAAAACATACCTAACAAAGCACAGACCACACCGGTCACAATGTGATGGACATCAATACATTCACCAACCAGCTTAATTCTTTGCAGCTCATCTTCCAACACTATACTGTCTGATTCATGTACAAAATGAGTTCTGAAACAAATTCTTGGAATAACAACAACTCTTTATTTTATAGCAGCATGTTTTAACCTCTCTTTAAACTTACCTAGGAGCTTGCGGAATGATTTCCAATTGATCTGACAATTCTTTCAGTATACTGGGTTTTAATTCTTGAAACTTGAACAGTGTTCCAATTATAACGCAAGTTGTACCCTTATCACGAAGTTCACATAGTTTTAAAATCTTATGCCTATTCGACCACTTTTTCATGACTATCGGAGTTAAGATGTTTCTAAAAGTATTGAGTCTAGCTGAATAAATGTGAGCATATTGTTTTGAAAAATCTCTCGCCACTTCCTGGAACCGTTTTGAACAATCGGTGTACTCTACATCTTCCCTCACCAGTTCACGAGACTCAAAATCATTCTTCGTTGTAGTAGATGCACTAGATTTTGGCTTAAATAACATGATTCTTATATTTGCAGATTCTCACAGACTTATTATTATTACTTATTTCAATTTTTTACTGAATTGATGTAATTTTTGTTGATCAATATTTTCGTTTTGGCGGTTTTCTCTGACATTTTCTCATCACAGCAGAACAGTGAACAGTGAACACTATACTCCTGTCAGTGTCAGTCATAGAGCAGAGCAAAACTCAATGGAGCACTCTGGAGCAGAGCATGTAACCATAGAGGAAAAATTTTATCATGTAACCTTTTATCTGTCAGTTTTCTGTTGCCATATTTAAAGGTGATGGCACATCATGGCCTCCAGATTACCCTTAGACCATTGGCACCACTGACCTCTATTAATAGAGGTCAGTGATTGGCACTGAATCTCTACGGTGCCTATTAAAAAAAACAGATTCATTTATGGCGTGCGACTTCTTGCCGCTGTATTAGAAATTTAGAACAGTACTTTATCTGTACTATTGTTAAAAATGGCGGGAGTTCAAAAAGTTAGATTAAATCAATTAAATATGAATATTAAGAATGCATTGATTGTCGGTATAGTTATTGCAAAAAATAGCCCTCGAACTATAGGATCAAAGAAGAAAAGCGGTGAATCAAGAGGAGTTACATCCTTCACAGTAAGAGATTCTGATGTAGACACGATCAATGTTGATGTTTGGGGCTCCGAATACTTTGTTCTAACTTTTTACGAAAGATTTTTAGTAGGAGATGTTGGTAAGGGCCTTTTCTATGTAAACCTAATCATTAATATTTTAGTCACCATTTTCTAATCTACCTACTTACAAAATTATTTTCACAGTGGAAATTACGTCTCCAAAGATTAGCGTTAAAACTGGTGATAACGAAATTTACAGACCCCATGTGAGTTTTATAAGAAGTCATTTGCTTTTTATTCTCGAGTTCTTTTTTTCTAAGTTAACTAATTACGTAAACATTTTACAGTACCTACCTAGTGTCTTATTTTCCCTTCATACAAACTTTTTCCCCTCAAAAGGTGACCTCTCCGTTCTACTTAACCCTAAACGAAGGGATGTCGGATGTAAGCATCCACAGTGGCGATACTTTTTCCATGTACTTACCGCTCCTCCACATACCTACCAAACAATCCTCTGGATATTACGGACTCGCTGAAGTATTGAAACTGCCAGGTACGTACCTATAATAATACCAGCATTACCAGCCTATTATTGCCCCACTGCAGGGCAAAGGCCGCTCCTCATACAGAGAAGGCACAAGCATTGATCAACACCTAGGTACCTAATAGTGTTAGGTACTAAGCTACTTGTATTAGCCTTAGACGTTCCTTTAACTAGGACTATACCTAGCTATATATTATTAGAAATCTACTTAGAACTCTAATATCGCGAATGCTACCTAATGAGCAGAAATATATTTCAAATCTCTTTAAAAATATTGGGCGTTGTCGCCAAGTTGTCAGGCCTGAGATAGATAGCACCTCATGGCTGCCCAATTCCACTTACTCCTCAGAATGGAATAAGTACCCAATTCAGTATGGAATTAACTGAAGAAGAAACTAAGCATACTTAGTTATAGTTTTCTAGTCAATTTATTGGTCACTGATTCACTGTTAATCAGATAATCGAACCTCTATTTACTGTAATATTTTTTTAAATGTCTTTCAGATGAAAGTAGCAACGTTTACGTCGATTTACTAGTAGTTGTAAAAACAGTGAAACCTGCGAAAACTATAAAAACTAGAGCTGGTAAGCAAAGTTAAAACTTTACGAATCATCCATCCATCATCATTCATCAATTCATCATCCAACATTGCGAATCTCATGTCACCTAATGTTTTCTATTTTATAGGAGCAGACATGTCGGTTCGCGGTGTAGAGATCATGGACAACACAACGCCAGCTTACCTCTTATTGGACATTTTTGACATCGACACTATACAAAGGTTTCGAAATTCATCTAAAAATTAATTAAAGTACACCGTTATGGTTGGTTTAAGTAAGTAGGGTACTTTCACTCTGCTCCCTGTATAATTTACCCCAAAAGTTAGGATAAGGTGCAATATCAAAACAAAATTGTCATGGATCGTCATAATCATTTTATATAGGTAATTATAAATATAAGACAATGACTATAACATACCACATCGTATGCAGCACTAGCACACGAGGTGGTCAGACTCTGTATCTGCCCAAAGCTCTCTTTTGATGACCAGCAAGCAGAAGGATCATTCGACGACACATTGCTACGAGTCATTGATCTAATCAGCCTAATTAAAACTTCAGGAACTTATGGAGAAAACCGAATCTAAAAATCTTGGTTGTCCTTCTACAGGGCAGAAGAATGGCGTCCATTAGAAAGCGTGCTATTCATAGCAGACGCTCGAGTATCGTGGCGAGCTCGCGCGGTCAGTGTGCAAGTGTGTGCGAAAACTGTAATCACACATCAACCGCACACAGCAGACGCCGAAGCCCTCAGACTGCACATACGTAACCAAGCAACGGCGCGTGAGTCACAGTTCTAATTTTAGCATTTTTCTGAGCCTGCCTGAGTTGCAATTTGCCAAACGTCAAGATGAAAATTGTTTCTGTGTGTTTATCTTTGTGACAAGCCGGCCACACCTGTTTTAGTCAACAATGTTGCAATATTTATTCAAAATGTCTCACGTACCTACTTATGATTCAATTTTAACATTGCATCATTTATTGTGAAGTGATATTACAGACGCCAGCACATCAACCTACTACAATCTGTCAAATTTCTTTAATAGATTTTCGACTTTATCACTAAAGCATAAGGTTCAAAGTTGATTGGGGAAGTTTCGGGTAGGTTGATGTGCTGGCGTCTGTACATTGGTTCGGCCGTTCACCGATGATCTTGCAAAAATAAGTAACTAAACTAATGAGTTTGCATAATTATTTTCGCAAGATTTTGGGAATTGGGCAATCCCCTACGAATTTTCTGCTACTATTAAACAATTTTTATTTTCGTTAGCGCTAAACATTTTTAGCCATATTTTTATCTAACCTTGCGATTGTGTTTCTTTTACTTACACAGGAGGCGGTGAAGCCGCAGCTTGGGCAGCGTGGAGCGGCGAACGTTCATGCGCGGCATCCGTGTCACAAGTACGCGACAGAGTCGCAGGCGCAGCGCCATTCTGTGCGTCACTGCATGCACTGCTTACGCATCTTGATTTGGACGAACTTGATACTTTGTATGCTTCACATTACACGCGACAGTTAAGCCGGCTAATTCCTTATGAATTGATTATGTGTCAACTTTCAACGTTGTTTTACAGAGAAAATAATACTGAAGACAATATCCGGGTTCGCTTTGCTGACCACACTGGAGAGTTGACGGCTCGACTTCCTGTCAACGTTCTGGAAGACACTTTGGGATATTCTGTAAATAAACTCACTTTTATGTTAAGTATAATGTGTCTCGCTCAATGGCAGTTGAACTTCGCAGTACTCTGTCTTAGGATTGAGTAAGACATGCTTGTAAGAGTTTAGGAACAGTCACATGTGGTATAGTAAAGCCCATCTTCCCAAGGCTGTCTTAGCTAAAGAAGCCAAAAACAGAAACTGATTTACTTGAGCATTATTATAATTATCAATTATCAGTCTGATGGTCTGGCGATCAGATTTTGCTTTTAGAATACCTAAGTCAATAAGCACTTGCCCAAGGAGGGAAATATGCGAGAGCCATTGCATAAGAGTGGGGGCTACAAACACCAGGACTAAAGTTACTAAACTACGTTTTTGATATTTGTAGATTGAGCAGTTGAAGGCCATGCCAGCTGAGAAGAGATCAGCAGTACGATGGGCTACTCTCCTAGAGCAATGCACCGTGAAACTTGCAGCATCGCCCCCGCGCCTGATAGTGCTGACTCTAAGACGAGCCACACAGGCTGACCCAATACCTCTCTATTAAATTATTTGAATATTTTTGTTAAATTGATTTGTTTTCTTAAGTAAAAGTTACAAGTACCTCTTATGATCAATAAGTCATTTGATTTATTACCTAGCCTAACTACCAGTCTGCCAATAGCTACATCTAGAAAGGTTCGTTACCTCCGTCTATATTATGCGACGCAACAATACCTTATCAATCCACATAATCAAAACAAAAGACGCAATATTGTTAAAAATTAATTGATTGTTTTGAAGACCACATATTTTGAAGACACAGAAACATTAGCATATCGCCGAGGTAACCCCGTAAGTTTATCGATCTAACAAAGGCTATCTGAAGTGAACTTTCTTTGCTCCATTCTACTGAACTTACAATCATGGAGAAGCCGGAAAAAATTGAACTTGTATATGAATACAAAAAGCGTAGAAAAGAATTCGGGAAGCAAACTTTGTTTGAAGATCATGGTCCTGAAATGATAGTGAGCATTCCCAATAATCCTGCGTTTTATCCGGACTACATTCTTCGAAATCCGGTGAGCGTTGCCATCCAGAATACAGTCTCTATGTCTGAGCACTGGGTAAATTCTGTAAGGTAAGTAACGTGCTATCAAGTACTACATGCAGATTTATATCCTCTATAAATATCATATTTTACATCCAATGAACTTCCTATAATTGTCTTCTACTGCCATAGAAGGTTATTTAAATCCATTACACCGCATTATTGTTTCACGATCACGTAATATTGTTTCACGTTCATGCGAGGCTGGGTTCCACACTTATCGAGTAGGTATCGATGTTGGACCCCAGTAAAGATATATATTTTTTATTATATCATTACCTATCAATTTAGAGCTGAATACACAAGTTCTGGCGTGTGCCACGTTGAAGGTGGATGGCCAAAAGACATCAACATGAATGATCCTGAAGCAACACAGAGATATCGACGTAAAATCGAAAAGGATGACGCCTATGTTCATGCTGTTATGCACTTAGGACATGTAAGTGATTACGACGGTAGAAAAACAATAATAATAATATATTCAATGATCAAAATATACCCAAAAGCGCTACTTTTGTTCTGCAGAGCATGGAACACAACATACTCCAAAACAATGCAGTAGATATGTATGAGACCTATTATACAAAATTGCCAACAATTCCACCTGTAGAAAACAGCAGTTGCCACACTGTCAATGTGTACCGAGAACCGGAAGGAAGGCGACCGATCCGATCATTGTCTTGGCAAGCGGATGGAGGAGCAAAACTGGCAGTAGCTCATGCAGATATCGAGCTTACAAGGAATTCAAGAACTCCACAGTATTCATACATTTGGGACATTGGTACATACAGGGTGAAATTTTAATCACCAATTTCCTCTTAAGGGGTCATTGTACTTTTTACATTGGGGTTATGAATAACTTTTACTATGGGACCAAACCTGAAATCGTGAAAAAAAAATCAGCCGTTCCCTACATTTATGTAAGCATAACTCGTCAAAATGTAGGGAAGACCTGATTTTTAGTAAAAAGTTGTTCATAACGATGAGTACAATGACCCCTTAAGAGGAAAACGGTGATTAAAATTTCACCCTGTATAAATAACGTGCCTATTTTCGATTTGGAAAAATGAAGACATCTAGAAAAAATCTTTATTGTTTTTTGCAGAGAACGCGAATGCACCTGAGCTTGTAATTAAGCCTCCGCAGCCTTTATTGGATCTTATTTACAATCCTCGTGATCCTCATCTTATAATTGGAGGAATGATGAATGGGCAGGTAAGTAATGAAAATGGCCTCATTTGCCTGAACCTCTAAAAAATTAAGTTTCGGTTTATGATTGTAGGTCGGTTGGTGGGATACACGTAAAGGCGGGGATCCTGCTGGAGTTTGTCCACCGCATGTTGCGCACCGTGACATAGCTCGAAACGTACTATTTATCAATTCCAAAATTGGAGCAGAATTTTTCTCCGCATCTCCGGATGGTGTCGTTAAATGGTAATTTAATAAAAGTAATTTAGACATAAAAGTCTTGGAGAATACTTTTTAAGACTGGTTTATTTTTTCAGGTGGGATACCCGAAACATGAGCGAGCCTACAGACTTCATGATAATAGATATCGTGAAAGCGGTAACTGATACACAGTCTATTGATAACGCTATTGGAATTTCAGCACTTGAATATGAGCCCACAATACCAACAAGGTAAATTATGACGATAGATAAGGAACAAGATAACATAATATGTATTCCCCGAAAGGATAGGCAGAGACACACATGTCTCATGGGGTGTAATATGTTAACCTGTACATCCCACAAACGTGTAATAGGAGGCAAGCCTATTGCCATCAACTAGACAGAAATCCGGACTCCGTGCTGCTTCAGAGAATTTCCTAATGGATAAACCGAATAACACTGCGCGACTTTAGGATCAAACTGAGGCATGTTCAGCAGTCCGATGATGGAGTTGTCGATGGTCCACGACAAATGCAAATATATTAACCGGTCAAGCACCGCGCGTTGCTTATTGGCGACGAAACAATAGAAAGTCAATTGTGTCTCATTAGCGGAACTCCACATATTAAAAAAATATTATTCTTTTACAGGTTTATGGTTGGGACAGAAACTGGGTTAGTAATTGGCGGTAATCGAAAAGGGAAAAATGCTGTTGAAAAACTTCCGACAAAGGTTAGTTACGAGGAAGAGGTTTCTCCATTTAATTAAAATATTTTTCTATATTTAGGCTCCTAACTGGCGTTTTACGAGCGTTGGCGCTTCTACAACGTCTTCGCAGCGCCAACGTTGCGCAGACGCGACGCAAGAAACTCGCGACGTTAACGTCGCGTCTGCGCAACGTTGGCGCTGCGCAGACGTTTGAGAAGCGCCAACGCTCGTAAATCGCCAGTGGGTTAGCGGCCTTATTGGTGTTTACGCATTCTTGTTTAGTACGAAGCCCATCTTGGTCCTGTATACGCGCTCCAAAGAAACCCGACGTTCGTCAAAAACTTCCTAACAGTTGGCGACTGGACTGCTCGAGTTTGGAGCGAAGACTGCCGTGAATCTGCCATTTTATGGACTTATTCGCACCGCACGAAACTGACTGATGGTGCATGGAACCCTATCAGGTACGATGAAACTGTCATGCTGGCATCTAATCGTCGAGGAATCGTCATTAATTTATGAATATTTGGCTATGAGGATAAAATAAAGTCCTTCGTAACAAAACACGGATGATTTATCACACTTTTTCGAACTATTGCCGCCTGTATATCACTTGGCCCTTGACTTACGTAAATGAACTTACAGAGAAAAGAAGCTCTAATTTGCTAAACAGTAAAGTCCATAATCAAAATCCATAAATATTACCTATACCTAGATACTTCCTCCTCTTCTGTCGCAGGTTTTCATTGATGCTGGTGACTCAATGGGATGGCTGCCTGTCTTGTTGGGACTTGTTACGAAGAAGAAGCGCTCCGTTAGTTACAGCACAACTTTGCGATGAGCCCTTACTCCGTTTGCGCCCTCATGAAGGAGTTAGTAAAAACTAAAAAACAACATATTTTATAATTATTAGCTATTACATTTGTTTTATTTAAACCTTTCGTCAATTTCATAAATTTCACAACGCGCTCATGACTTGCACCGAATAGAACTAAGGTACATTCACTTATAAAAACTGTTTCAGGGTCTTCTAGTGGCCTGTGGCAGTAGTAAAGGAACAGTGTACTTAGCTGAACTATCGGAGAACCTCGGTACAGCAGACAAGAATGACAAACAACTTTTAACTCACGTAAGTAGTATGTGCTACAAATTGATATCACAAGTCCATGCAACAAATTGCTTCGGACGTAGACACCAATCTTTCAATTCACTCTTTTAGCGTCACTTAAATGACTATGCACTAGAAATTAAGAAATAGGCCTTATTTGCTTCAGGTTTTGGATCGCGAGAACAAAAGAGAGCGTATCCTCGAGGCTCGGATGCGAGAAATAAGATTGAAGATGCGTCAAGGTGGCAATGTTGGTGAACCGGCCGTTGAGAGTGACCCTACTGCTAACGATAGAGACTTAGAGGAGGCTACTGCAGAGTATATGCAGACTATCAATGATCTGCAGGCACAACAGAAAACAGAGACTTGAAAAGTAATATGCAGTGATCATGTAAAACTTATGACGAATTTATAACACTTGTTTTGAAATAGTCTTCAATAAAACATTGAGTTAGGAAACATACATAGTTTATTTCGAAATGAACTTAATTTTAATTACGCTACAAACTTGTCAGTCATAAAAAGTAGCATTATCCGATATTTTGGACCTACTTACTATTTTTGGAATATAGAATTGTTTCCCTCTGTAAAAACAGTATCAGTTTTATTGCAAAATCGATAATCACATATACTAAATGCCTTTTTAATTAGGTCTTAGAACTCCAGGGCTTACGAAAAAAAATTAACAATGAAACTTAAATTCTAGTTGATCAATCAATAATCATTTGTTTAAAATAATTTATAACATGAACTAACACCCCTAACTGCTAAAAGTGAATCAAAAATACTTTTGTGTTACGATAATATTCTTCATTAAAATAAAATCTACCATATAATAGGTGAATTTATCTCATAAGCATCATGCTCCTAGCCAATTACTTTACTTTTACACTTGCTTTTTATTACCATTTCAATTTACTTATTTAGAAATATTTTGTACAGGATGAAGTGTGTTATTTGTTCTTACATCAATCTTTAGTGCACATATTGTAATCAGAACGCAAAATACTCCGATATGCATAGGTATGTACCCTCTTATTTCTTAGCAGTCAAGGTTGCTTCTTGTCCCTATTGAAGGCAACGAAGGACCAGCGATGTTCGATGTTGGCGCCGACGCCACTGGTAGTGCGTTCGAACACATCCGTATGTTTCTGTAGAACGTGGTGTATTGTAGCCTGAGACACAAGCGTGAAGATGGCGCGGACATACGACACTACGTAGTCGAGGCTGGCCCCTTGTGGATGTACCTGAATTCATATGTTTTTTGTTAATAAAATGCAATAACAAATGCATAATAGTATAAGTTTTAATATAAATGAAGACTACAGACGGAACCTTAGATTGTTTTGCGTCGAAAAAGAATTTTCGATTACCGAAAGTTAAAATTGGTAGAATTTTGCTAAGCAAAATTTCTTAAAAAAATATTTATTTATTAAAGCTTTATGCACAAGTAAAAAATACTGTACAGTGACGAAGCGAGCAAGGACTTGATTCCCGAGGCATTTTATACCAGTCAATCAGTCAGGGTGATGTAGGGGTTGGATCTAGTATCGTTTCGCAGGAGTTGGGGGATAAATGGGGTTAAAGCTGGTAGTGGTTGGGTCCCCGATTATGACGCTACTAAACGAAACGTAAAAAAAAATTATGAATATTTTGTTGTTTTATTTGCTTTTATAACAACCTAGAAATTCGGCTCAGAAGAAAGTTATTGTACCCCCATTGATCGAATGTGTGTACAAAAGGCAATGTTACTATTGTTAGTAGGAGAACTTAGAATGCAAGAGCGAGTGAAGCGAGCTCGGGACTTGGGGCACCCCGACTCGGACAGATTAGGTTCGAAGAGGATGGCAGGGTCTAGAGAGCGAACTCAGACCCTGCCGTCCCCTTCGTGGTTATTTTTTTTAAACCACTACTACGCCGACTACGCCTTTTATGCCACTTTAAAGTTTTTTGAGGTTAGGTTACAATCATTTTTTTTCTCAAGAACGGTGCGTTGCCTTTTCATGGAAGTCGTGCCAGGGGAGAGGACCCCACTCCTACACCACTCCTCCTACCAAACGATACAAAAATTTTACCGAATAAGTACTCATTGATAAATATCTTACTTGCAAGAAAGCAGACATGACTCCTATCAGCTTGGCTTCTCCGCAGCCTGCTTCAACAGCCTCCTTAAGGTGCACTGCGGAATCCAGATCCTCAGGCAATGGCGGTGGCGGAGGGGGCTTCACGATCGGCGACGGCAAAGGAGGCTAGAAATAACAAGTATTGATTTTAGTTCACCTGCCAACTACATAGTCCTACTGGCTATGCAACATCTATAAAGCCGTTTGATTATGAGCTCATGAGCAGGCACATAGCCCGACTAGATATTTGCTTTATGGTATAAACTAGCGACCATCCCTGCTTCTCAAGGTTTTTACAAGTTAACAAAACATCAAGGTTTTTTTTATTGTATGTAAGTTAAATGTTCAATGATGGTGCCAATAGTATAAAAATCCGTTGCGTAGTTAGGAAGAACAACGCGGTATAAATTAAAGTCGCTTTTCCTGTCTGTCTATATGACACTGTAATTTACAATATACAGGGTTATTGGAAAAACACCAACAACCTCTTAAGGTGAATGCGCAGTGGTAGCCCGCGAAATTCAAATTTTCTTACGTTTTTTGCAATTTTTAGGTCAGTGTCAGGTTTTATCTTGATCAAAATTTGATTCGCGACTATAACAGGTACGTATTTACAAAATTATAATCATCAGAATCATTAATACATCTTTTTGAGTTAGATTTCTACCGTTAAGAACAAATCTCGTATGGAAAAGTGTTTATGGTAGAAATCTAACTTAAAGAGATATATTAATGATTCTAATGACTATAATTCTGTAAATACATGTCTATTATAGTCGCGAATCAAATTTTTATCAAGATACAACCTGACACTGACCTGCAAATTGCAAAAAAAGTAAGAAAACTTGAATTTCGCGGGCTACCACTACGCATTCACCTTAAGAGATCCTTGTACTAATCATTATGAACAACTCTTACTATGGGACCAAACCTGAAATCGCGAAAAAAATATCAGTTGTTCCCTACATTTTGACGAATTATAGGAACATAAATGTAGGGAACAGCTGATTTTTTTTTTCGCGATTTCAGGTTTGGTCCCATATTAAAAGTTGATCATAATGATAAGTACAATGACCTCTTAAGAGGTTTTTGGTGTTTTTCCAATAACCCTGTATATAGATAAACAGTAAAGACTAAATAGCAGTATACTCTTTAAATATTTTAGAGGACACGGAAAACATCTTACATTTTTGTCAATATTTCCTTGCAAAGCCTGTCGCGCTATAAACTGTGCCTTAAATTTCTCCATCTCCTTCATAGCATCAGATTTTATAACATCAACCTCATTTTTATATGCTTCCAGTTGAAATTGGAGGCTTTCATTCTCACGCTGAAAAAGTTCAACTATTTATTAAATTGTTCAATTTTCCCACATGTAACAAAAAAGTAAATAATTATGAGAAACTGACTTTCAGCTGTTGGACTTCTTCATTGCTATCCGATGCCCGACTGTAACCATTGAATTCTCCTTCGTCGTTAAACTTTTCATAGAATTCTTCTTTCAATGAATTAAACTCCTGAAAGATGTATATTTGCTTAGTGGAGAATGAATAAACAAGTATTATTACTAAAACTAGTGGATACGCAAATTAGAAAATATATAATTATAGCTCCCAATTATTACTCCATACATTCCTCCCTCTGTTTACCTGTTTCTGCTGTCTCCTCGGTCACCTAGATTTTCCGCCATTCTTAACACTATTGAACCAGCATAGGTTAGATCCATCCTATTGAAGTGCATACTTACTGACACCAAGTTTAGTGTTAAAATTATGGTTTACAATAATATAGTGTAGCAGCGTTATCACGAACATTTGTGTTTGCATTAGTTACTAAAGTCTTTCCTTGTTTCCTAACAAAAAAATTGCTGTAAAAGTAGTACCTGTGTCATTTTCTGCCATGTCTCAATATTCTTTCTCTGAGGTTTTGTGAAGTGATCCCATACACGTTGATGGGACGATGCGGCAAACACTTTCGCCACCTGTTCGACTGAGGTTCACAAAATTATGTTAAGAGATCCGACTTTGGTCTCACGACCAAAACATACCGTCGTATTTTCTCGATCGACCAGTCATCCCAGGCTCTCATACTGCGGTCTATTACGCCGCAGTCGAACGTAGTATACGTGTACCTATCACATGCGAGGGTCGCGAGTCAGTCGGCAGGGTTGCGCACACGCTGCACCTCGCGTTACAGAGATGTGACGTACGATATGATACTGTGCCATTGCACAGGAGTACCCAACATATTCTGACAATTTATTTTTAACCAACTACATGACAAAATAAACTTTATACTATTTTAAATTACATGTTATCTTTTGTTTTGTTGGAACAAAAACACCCAAAAGTTAAAATTAAATTGTCATGATATAAATAACTTACAATAGCACCCATCTTTTCAGCAATGATAATGTTGTTTCATTGATACTTGTGGCTGGAAGTCATCTGGTGAACTGGGGCAATCCATTTGTTGACTACTGACTGAGCATTAAGATTATAAGAGTGACCATTTTGAGAAATTATTAATTTATTTAAGACTTGACACCCTTGAAGTTGCAGAAATGTTTGAATATTATTTTCAAAAGCATTTTACAACATTCAATGTGAAGACTATGCTTTATTAATACTCTGTTTCAAAACAATTCAATGAAAATATAAACACAGTTGTTTTACAAAAAATGGGACAGGTTATGTAAGTGTAGTTGGCATATTGTATTTAAAAATTGAGAGATTTGATTATTTGAATCCTTTATATCTAAATTTTAATTACCTTAAAAAAACGTCTATAATTTGAGAAGTATAGTATTCAAGACCACTTTTCGTGAACAATTTTTCAATTACAGTTTTATATGTTAAATTGTGCGTATGTTACAAGCAGTGCGCCCAATGGGATTTCCCATCAGCAACTTCTCAGTGAACTCCCATATCAATCTTCATCCCTATTTAACCCCCATAAGCGATGAGTTTACAAAAAACGATGACACATCTAACTTTTACCAAACCGAAGTCCAAGTACCAATTTCATGTTTTCCACTTAAGAAATGACAAACTTTCATGCCCTATTTGACCCACTTAGGGGGGTGAATTTTCAAAAATCCTTCCTTGGTGCTCTCATGCAAAATTTCATCCTTTCAGACGCAGCAGTTTGTCACTGAATGAATGAATTTAAGATTTTTATTTAGTAGATTCAAACAATCATTCATTGTTGGAAAAATGCTAAGATCATTTAATGTATACATGAATATGCAACTAATTACCTGTAGTGAGTGATTGCAAAAGTTTGTTTACAATTTCATTAAAAAGTTTTGGAACAGATTGCAATTTCTACTTGAATGTTTTCATAATTGAAATGAAAACATTATGACCGTCTTACCTTTAAATTACTTAGAAATATAAAATAGTGTTGAACTAGAGACATAATTATCACTGATTTCACACATTCACCTGATGAAGTGGATTGAGAAATTGTTGAAACCATGTCTTAAAAACTTACGTTGTTCAATCACAGATGCAATGTGATTCTTGACTCGTTCCTTGCAATCAAGTAACTCTTCCTCAGCTTGCATTTTCTCACTGAACAATCTGCGTATATGTGCATTTGTTGCTTGTATCATTGAATAAAATTGATTTGCATTCTTTTTCGTACATTCTCCTCGCTCTAACCAAGCAATCAATGTCTGTAATAAATAATAATTGTAATTTAATGTTTTTGGTAAATTAAATACTAAGTTCTAGCCATATTTTGTAAAAATTACAAGGATTTTGTTTAGAAATGATAACTTACAGGTAAAGTTGCTGGGAATAGTTCTTCATTTTTGAGTTTTTCTGCTAATTGCATCATGGATGCATTAGAATATGGTTGTACTCTAGATGGTGATGGTGTTCTCCTACGTACATCTCCATAGGGGGGCATGGTACGATTAGCTATGTCATTTTGGGAATTTAATTGCTGCATATGTTGTTGCTGAACCCGCAAGGCTTGTCTTTGTCGCCGCTCAAAGTCATTCTGGTCATCTCGGCTCTACAACAGGAGTTTCATGATTATTATTGTATAATGTAAAATTTTAAAATAAAGTAACAAAAATTAAGGTACATTATAAATTGTGCTCACCAATGCATAGTCGACATGTAACCAGCCAGAAGTGGAATGTGAATTTTCATCATCATCATTATCCTCCACCATATCATCTTTTTCTTTTATGTTAATGAGTTTAATACAATAACCAGATATCATCATTGCTTGATCCACACACTCCTCTCTATCAAAACGAATGTGACAAAAGTTTTTCTTTGACAATCTCAGTGTATGTATTCTTCCATAAGTCTCAAAAATTTCCCTCACAATGCTTTCTCTGATTTTGTCTGGTAATCCTCCCACAAATATTGTTCGGCATCCAGGAGGTTTAGACCTCCGTGGCGGTTGTGGTGTGCGTACATCAGGAGGAATGAGCCTGGCATGCTTAAAAATGATTTCTTTTTTTGCCTGCACATTAGACATATCGCCACCCATATTGGGGTACATTCCCATCATGGCTGGGTCCATCATCATTCCCCCCATCATGCCCATGTCCATGGCAGGAGGAGCAGCAGGTGCCAATGCCTGTCCACCCATTGCTGACATGTCCATAGCTGCTTGTGGGACCATATCCATGCCTGGTCCAGGCATCATTTCCATTCCTGCAGCAGGCATACTAGGCATCATCCCCCCACCAATCATTGCCCCTGGCATCATCATGTTTGGGTACATTCCACCAGCCATCATCATGTTGGCTAGAATAAATTTAAAGTATTATCTAAAATATAATTATTTAAAATGTTTGTGCAATAATGTCCTTCCACAAATATGTGGGTAAATATAAATAATGCTAATAATATAAAACACATAAAAAAGTAAGTACCTTGTGGATACATATTGGCCATCATCATAGGATTCATGACATTAGTCATGTTATCACTAGATTTCCCAGAATCTTGTGATTTGTTATTATCACGCCTGCGACCATTATTGTCGACCCTCAGGGGCGATCTGGACCTATCCGTTCTGTTACCTAGAAAAAATGTTTGGCATGGCAAAACTTCGTAAATCCAATTTTGGTTTTTTGTCGTTGTTGGTATTTTTCTTGGACAAAATGAGGATGTCCATAACTGTGGAGTCAATCGGTATATGTGTAATATTAATAAATTATTACAAACCTTGCATGATTCCTTTGTTGAATCACACAATCACTCTCAGCCGAGAGTACGGTTTTGTTGTCCCACTGTTGTTCACTACAAACAGGCTACTGGCTAAGTAATACTCCACTAAAATTGCTACCACAAGGTTTGTTTGTTAACCAAGGAGAAATAATATTACCACAGTTTTGAAAGAAAGAATCACAACATAGAGGAAAAATTCACAATCACAAGCTTGGTGAGATTTTCAGTCTATCAAAAAGTACTCTGTGATTTTTGCTTAGGGCTGGATCCACAGGAGTTGACAGTCTGACAGAGTGCAATAATAAAGCTGGATCAGGATCACAGAATTCACACAGAGTATAATTAAAATAGAGTATAAAAACCACAGACTAAATAGAGTAATACTTAACAGACCCAGGGGGCTTACCACCAGTAGGCATAAAGATATAGGTAACATTTATACTTCACTAGCTTTTGCCCGCGGCTTCGCTCGCGTTAAATTCGAGGTAACACGGTTCCCCTTTCCTGATTTAGAACACGGAAGAGAACTCTGAACAGAATATTATTTTAATACGCTAATTTCCATCCCCTATTTTAGGGGCTGGGAGAAGATTTCCAAAAAAAATAAGGCAGGTATTTTTCGTTGGTAACAAAGAGTCTGTGTACCGATTTTTAGCTTCCTATTAATACTAGCTTTTGCCCGCGGCTTCGCTCGCGTTAAATTCGGGGTAACACGGTTCCCCTTTCCTGATTTAGAACAGAGAAGAGAACTCGGAACAGAATATTATTTTAATACGCTACTGTAAACGATATTATTTATTATTCGTTTGTATCATAGAACCTGTACTAATTTTGCGGAGAGTGTCACACAAATTTCCATCCCCTATTGTAGGGGCTGGGGGAAGATTTCCAAAAAAAATAAGGCAGGTATTTTTCGTTGGTAACAAAGAGTCTGTGTACCGATTTTTAGCTTCCTACCTTGAAAATCGCGAAAAGTGCCATATGCTTTTGAGGGGTTGGGGGCAGATTCCCAAAAAAAAAAATGGTGCACGATTTTTTGTTAGTCACAAACAGTCCGTATACTTACCAATTTTTAGCTTTCTACCTTGAAAATTGCGGAATGCTCCATACAAACTTCCACCCCCTATTTTAGGGGAGTGGGGGAGTAAGAAAGAGACAAAAAGTAGCCTGTCACTCTCCATCCCTTCAACTGTATCTCCACTTAAAAAATCACGTCAATTCGTCGTTCCGTTTTATCGTGAAAGACGGACAAACAAACAGACACACACATACACTTTCACATTTGTAATATTAGTATGAATGATCACTGACAGTGACACTGACAGTGACATGACATAACAACAAATCCGACCGCGAAACATTGTTTTGAAATGAACTAAGATTTGCAATTTGCATTATTTCCAAAAATCAAAATGTTTATATTAGCAGAAATGAAAGATGTCATCAGAATTACTCCAGAGCATTTTCATCAAAGTTTAACAGAGTCAATCACAACATTACTGAATAGAAAACTAGCTAATAAAGTAAGAATGTGTATAACCTCTTAATTTTAACAAGTTTTGCAATTTAATCTAGAACGAATGTTTCAATTGTACTGCAATAATTATCATTTTTACCAAAAAACGAATATATTTATTTAGTTTCACTAATACTGATAATTTTACTGAATATTCGTTTCTGCTACTTTAACGTGCATTATTTAGCCGAGCGGTCCACCCACACTGCAGGAGACCGCATAACTTGAGACGCGTCGTATGTGGTCGCGACCTTCTCCCCTAAGGGAACGACGAAGAAGAGAGAGAGAACGTGCATTAATATTTTGAATGTTTCAGGTAGTATTGAATGTGGGATTATGCATAGCTTTATTTGACATCATAGACATTGGACATTCATATATATTTCCTGGGGATGGTTCGTCTCACACAGAAGTAAAGTTTAGATATATTGTCTTCCGGCCTGTTGTTGAAGAAATACTTATTGGAAAGATAAAAAATTGTAGCAGAGAAGGTGTACACGGTATGTTAGTAAATATGCCGAAATTTAAATAGATATTTCAATTTATTGCAATGTACTTGATCAGAATCTGCATAGATAAACCATACATTGATATGACCTAATAAATAGGGGATGAACAAATGAACATTTGTATGAGAGGTAATTTTTGCTGGTTGAAATCCCCTTGAGCAGACATCTTAGTTGCGAACTAATTAATGCCTAGCAGGCTAAGTACTAGGTCTAGTTCATATCAATGTATGGCCAGCTTATTCACTGTATCAAAGAAAGTATTAAAACTGATGTTGTAATTTTATTTTGCATGTTTTATATTTCAGTGACTCTAGGATTTTTTGATGACATTTTAATACCCGTGAATGCTCTACAGCACCCATCTAGATTTGATGAAACTGATCAGGCATGGGTATGGGAGTATCCAAAAGAAGATGGAGAGAAACATGATTTATTCATGGATTCTGGTAATTATCTGTTGCACTTCACTTTACTACACTACTACTACTTCTTTCTTTACTATTAGTGCTAGTGTGGACAATTCTTTCTTCAGCCAGTACATTAATTTGTTATCTATGAATACGGCTGCAAAACAAGTACCTACTCCTCTGTTACCTAGTATCTTAGTTTGTAACTCATAAACATTTTAGGAAGTTCAGGCTGAAGATAGCCGTTGCCTAAAAAATACATAGACCAGAGATGATCTGACTAGAACTAGGAAAGTTCAATTTAAGGTACTTAAGACTAATAATAATATACAGTTGAACGTTTTTTGCTATTACAGGAGAATCAATAAGGTTTCGCATCACAAGTGAAGCCTTTGAAGAAAGTTTACCCACAGCGCCTCCAGGCACTGAATGTACGATACAGACGGTAGCACCTTACAAGATAGTTGGTGGCATCAATGAGCCTGGACTGGGTCTATTAATTTGGTGGGAAGCTCCAGAACAAGATGATGATGATGAGAATGAGGAACAAGAAAATGATGAGTAAATATAAGTATAACAAAAGCCAGTGTTTTAATTTTCAATTCCATTTGATAGTGTGCACCCTGTTATGGATATTTTTATCCAATGTGACTATGAAGTTTTGTAAATGTAAACTTTTTTTCGATTATTGTTGCCATTCGATAGCACGGTCATATGCGCTATGTTAACCGCTGCGATAAAGCTCCTACGGAGCCCGAAGTCAGCTTGCGTGCCGCAAAGCTGAACACACCGGTGTACATCTCCCGCCTACACTGCACCACTAAGGCGGAGGACATCGTGGAGTACGTGCGCCAGAAAACGAGGTACACACCGAGGGTGCAGTTACTGGAGTCGTGCCGCAACGTCAACTTCAAGGCGTTCGTGGTGCGCGTACCGAATTGTTATCTGCCCGTCGTCATGGAAGAATACTTCTGGCCGCAGGACGTGTGTTCCGTCGATTCCGCGAACAAGTACCACAGAACAGCACAAGAACTAGCTAGTGAAGTGATGAACTAATTTAATAATAAAAATATGTAAGTAGGTATGTTTAGGTTGGGCCTGCGTCGCCTGAAATAAATGAATAAATAAATTACATGGCACTCAGTATTGAATGAAAAGCGACAATGATCATATTTTTTAAGCTAGATGAGGTCGGCGTTTCCTGAGAAGAAAGGCCGAAACAAACTCAGAGGTTAAAGTCCACACAAAATCTTGGTCAGATCACCGTGATCACCGTGGTTTGGTCCCATAGTAAAAGTTGTTCATAATAATGAGTACAATGACCTCTTAAGAGGTTGTTGGTGTTTTTCCAATAACTTGTATACTTGAAACCAAATTGAGAACCTCCTCCTTTTTTGAAGTCGGTTATTTAAATCAATTCATAAACAAAAAAGTTACTTCCAAGATTAGAGGTACCCCAACAACTTTGACAGAAATGAAGGTGTACCGTGGTATACTGAACACATCTGCGTACCCCTTTAGAGGGTACTAGCGTGTTTACGCTATCACACAACATAACATATGTTGTGTGATAGCGTAAACAATGCATACCTATGAGATAGCAGCAATCGCGGTTGATTTGCTGGCATTTATTGAAGAGTTCCGTTATCTGTCTCCGAAACTCATCATCAGATCTTTACGAAATTTAGATGGGACCATTTCGGAATAAACTTCTTCCGAACAAAAAAAATAATTTTGCAAATCGGTCTATACAGGCTTATTTTTTTATCACCATCCAAATTTTTACAGGGTGTTCTACCCATGAATATGAACAACTTTCACTATGGGACCAACTCTGAAATCACGAAAAAAAAAATCTGCTGTTTCATACAAAAGTTCAATACCTACTTGACCAAAATGTATGAAACAGCTGATTTGGTGGGGTTTGGTGATAAAAAAATAAGCCTGTATATGACGGAGTTATGCTCGAACATACATAAAGAATATATAAACATCCGAATTGAGAACCTCCTCCTTTTTTCAAGTCGGTTAAAAATGAAAAATACTTTTTATGATTATTTCATTCTATTTTTCATGCCATTTGATAGCGCGAACCTACTTTTTGCCATGGATGATAGACACCGAGACACGCTGACCCTTTGCAAACCTTAAAATGCGTGAGGTTTAGGTGTAGATATTAAAGGAAACCCAAGTGTGTATATGCAACAAATATATATTTTTTTTATTTTTTTTTATGCTCGTTTAGAAAATACAACATTATAATATTAATAAGATAATACATTTGATTACTCTTATATAAATTACACTTATGATATAAACCATCAATTAAGAATATATTCTCATTTAACACACAAGGGCAAACAATAACAGCCGAACATCACAAATATTTATGCGCACATTTACGATATAGCGTGTAAAATGTATCTTAAATGAAATGAGTGAATCATGAAGATTCATTAAAACTATTTGTTCATGATATAAGTATAACAGCAAATTACTTAAAAACAGCTAAATTTATACTAAAAGTACAGTTTTTAAAATGTCTTTGGAGGTAAGTTGATGACTTGATTTTGAAGAATAAAAAAAACTACAGTAAAATTAGTTATCAATAAATCACAGGGTGTAGTGACATATGTTATCGGCAAATTCTGCCGATACACAACATCTACTCTTAATATATTGAGACCTGATCGAGACAACGAAATAATATTACTTACTCATTTTCAATATATTTTTTTTGTTGTCATTGTTGTGATTATCAAACAGAATTTCAAAATGCCAGAGTTATGTGGATGATATTAGACATTTTTTTTTAAATAAAGTTGGCGACCTTTTACACAGTTATTATAGTGGATGCAAGGCGACGAAACTAACCAGTATCTGACAAGTATAGCGGCTCAGCAGTGCACTTACCACAAAATAATTGTTCCGTAGGACCATACTCCCTACGAGCATTCGCTTTGCAATTGGTTTTGCAAACGTTCTCTGTGCTGGCTTTTGACGCACCGATCAATAATCGCAAAACGATCATTCGTTCGATTCACGAGCTCACGATGACTACGGTCCTACAGAATAATGATTTTGTTGTTTTTATTATAGTTTACATTCCACTTGACCACTGTCTTTGTGGAGTCTTTACTGGTAAATTAATCTATCTAATTCAATATAGAACCTTCCCAAAAAATTTGCGTTAACAAGATGGAATTTAGTCATCGATTTAAAAAATAAGGTTTTTTTTTTTATCAAACATCAAGTAGCTTAGGAGTGGCTAGTTCGAAAGCAACACATAAATTTACATTCTGATAAATACTTTCATTCTTATAATTACTGTCTTTTACAGACACTGGGAATATAAATAAACAGGTAAACAAGAATAATTGAAAATAAAGACGTTTGATTTTATGTTGTTGAGATCATAATATAGAAACCATGTGTGAAATTAATACTAAAATTTACCTAAATATGAACTAAACAACTACAAGTCTACATGATCACAAAACTTAAACCTATAACTGTTTTATTATAACACTGAAACTATTTAACTAAACGAAAACAATCAACAAATAAGTTTATATTTGGTCAACTTCAGCACCAGGAAAGTTTGTACCAATAAGCAACTATTGCTGCAACATAATAATTAAATATGAGTTTTCTTGTAAACTGATTTATAAAGTCGGCATTCAAACAGGAAATAAAATTTCATATTTCGATAAGATCTATGATAATGAACCTTGAAGGACAGTAATACTTATATTATTAGTTATCAATATAAGTACGTTTATTACAATGTATAATTACCTACTTTAGATTCCGGACTGAGAAATTCTTATTTTAGCATCATCGTGGTCATGTGTGTCGTACACAGAGTATTAAGCAGATGCGGCTGATATAGTGAAGAAATTAATCGTACGATGACAAGCGATATTTTCGTTTCCGCAGCTCAATTAACGGTCAGAATAAGAAATTAGTTCGATAAATCACCTTAGAGACCCATCTGCTTATTACTTAATTGTGTCAATAGCAATCAGCTGATTACTTGAAAGTGTACAGTAGCGGTGAGTTGGTAAAGTGGTGGGCGTTGTTGACATGCGATATGAGTCGTCCGTCGAGTAGATGTCTTCCGTACTGTACTGCTTCGTGCTCGTCTTTAGCTAGGCCACAGTTTATTAGCCAGTGGACTAGACAGGAACCGCGGAATACGCCCCGGTATGTGCGCATACGCCATCTGGGAAAACAAGTTATAAAAACATTAGATAAACAGTCTTTAAAAACACTGAGGATTGTTTTATGAATAAAAAAATGAGACCAGTATGAGACGTCTATAGCGATCCACTCTTGGACAAAGGTCTGTGCTCTCACGAATAGGTAATATAAAATTAATTTTCGAAAAAAAAAGACGTAGTTGCAGATGTTTACCGTTTTTATTGTATGACTGCTTAGCTCCATAGCCTGATGATTAGTGATGGTAATCATTTACAAGGTTAAATCTGTAACTATCTGCTATAAGTATTCGTTCGCTATCCAGCCCAGTGAAGTCAAGGAATTATTCGACTGTTGGCATACACTGGTATATTGTCATCCTTTCGATAATAATAGTAGGTACATAATCAGCCTATAATGCAAATATTACCAATGCTGGGACACCTGGGCTCCTCTCTCTCTCGGTGAGAGCGAGTGGGCCGTAATCCACCACGTGGACCCAGTGCGGGCTGGTAGATGTCAAGTCTTCGAATTTTTTGGTTCTAGGACATGCCGGTTTCGTCACGATGTTTTCCTTCACAGTTTTGAGAGCAGTGGTAATGAAATAATTTACTCAATGTAAAGTGCCTGTCTGGGTTCCAACCTATACGACCTACAACTCGTAAGTCACGATCGTTATTACTGGGCCTACACTGCTCCTTTTTATTGAATGGAAGTGAATTATATTTACCTAGTATCTTTAGCAATAGCCTCCCTGCAGCGTTCAAGATGATGCGTGATAAACTGGTCGCAAACGTGTTTCGTTTCAAAGGTTAGATCTTCAATGGTCGGCAGAATCACTATGTCTCCACCATACCTAGATTGGGAGAACATATTATTATGAAATGTTATAATAATTATTTGAATTATTTTACTTTGAAAACGTCGTCACTAAGTTTCGTCGAATTTGTCGTCAATAACCCTAATAATTCCAGTAATTACCATTTGTTCTTCAAGAATCTGACAGCGGGTATCAGTATTTCTTCAGGGTCAAGTCCAAATAGTATAAACATAACCAGCGCTTGTCCGTAGTTGGCTACTATGTCGAGGAACTCAATCTCGATGAACACTCCGCTTTCATCCTTCAACATCATGCGCCAAGTCGTGTAGGTTATGCCCTGGAATATCATATAAATACATTAGTTTCAATTAGCTATTGGTAGCACAGGATGAAAAGGAAAAATTGGGTGGATATTGACATTTTTTTACATAACATAGGGTTCAGATTCAAAACAAGTTCATTCAACGAATCATTTGGCGTTCGCATGACGTTGACAGAGGGGGTTGGTTAAACTTGTAGCAATGTTCTTTCCTGAAACTTATTGAGAAAACAAGATGGCGGCGATAGTTCCGATTTTGGACACACGTCAAAAGAACTTTGTAACGCTATATGTCTTATTTTACTTTAAATATGCTTATGTTTATGTATCATTAAGCCGCAAGACATGCACTGCGGGAAATAGGCCTCCCCTAATCAGGGTCAAAACGACCAATCATGTACGACGACCGCTCCAGCTCTTTCAGGTACTGGCACGTGCCGGGGCAGTAAATGTAGATATACTCACAATAAACATGCTGAGACTGTACACGATGATGAGCACGGTGTGTTTGAGCAGCTGGCCGCCGCGGCCTCGCGACTGCTCGGGCGGCAGTAAACCCAACGCGCCGGCCGCTCGCTCCAACTCGTTCAGGTACTGACATGTGCCGGGCGCAGTGCAGCGATGCTTCTGAGACGGTGGGCAGGCGCAGTCCCTGGGGAAAATAGAGAAAAACTTTAAAATTACAGAAAGTTTTTATTTTTCCATTCCACTTTCCAGGTAATCAAAAAGACCACCATTTCGTGTAATTTCTTCTGTCGTGTTGATGGCACGTATTATAATATATCCTGTTAGCCCAGTACTCCCTTCACACGGGTAGCGATTTCGCATCATCACATAGATACTCGTATTTTGTAATTTGTGTTTAATGTTCCTTTGTGAGAGCCAAATCGCCTATTAACGTTATCATATCAGCCGATCTTAGCTGATAAAATACACCAGTGTCATGTTGGTAACCCATCTTGACATTTCTTTGTTATGATAAGTTATCTTAAATTTTAATAAATACATTTTATATTAATTTATTTATATTAATTAAATTTATATACAATAGTTATCTGTTATTAATAATTCTATTCCAATTTATCCTAATTTTATCTAATATTATCTATTTTTTATCTAATTATGACCAATTTCGTTTCACTTTATTTCATTTCATCTTTTTTTTATTATGTGATTTAACCTAATTTTATGATTATATGACATGTGTAATTACTAATATTGACTAATAACTTGTGTGTGTGGTGCAAACTGTCAATATAAGTTGGTTATTAATAAATAAATAAAAAAATCTTAGATAAAGGCGAAGATAATAGTATTTAAAAAAAATGGTAAGATTTTCTAGCAGTTTTTTTTTAGTTTTGCACAAATCGTTCGGTCACTTAAAATTAGAATAAGATAAAAAGCTATCACTTACTTGTTATCCATGATGTCTTCAATATCCTGCGCGACAGTCAGGCCGCTCTCACAGTTGGGGTCATCAGAACAACAGCCAGGCTGCTTGTTGGGCGACGGCGTTGTTGTTATGGTTCCGTATGTACCTGCTAATGTTATAAGTTTAGCTAGAATAACGCTGGCTCTGCCCAGTTAGATAAATAGTAATAATAGTCATTTATTTCCTAACACTTCAGTACATGTTACATCAGTGAGGTCTTAATCCTTAAGCAGCTAGGACTAGCCAGGCTAGCTAGGGGTCTAGGTCGAGTAATCCAACATTTGCCGGGTTGATCATAATACTCAGATGGTTGGGAAATACACAAGGCTAATTCCGACAATGTGTCGCAAGAAATTCAGAGGTAAACATTAGTGCAACACAAAATTTTGTTATGAAACAATCTCTTACAACTAGAGACTAAATACTGAGTTTCTAGGTATAAGAAAGTAGTAACTGGATAAGAATGGCCGAAGATCTATCTGGGTGGCGTTCATTATTATTCCAGCACGTGACTGCTTTGACAGTTCAGCAGAGGACCAGCCTCGAGGTTTGCCATCGAGCAATGGAGCGCTCCTTGGAGTTCGACTTACCGACCGGATACGGATCACGTTACTGCGCTCTAAGACACAAATCGCAGACGTTACCCAAAAAGCAACCAACATCAAATGGGACTGGGCCGGACACGTTTGCCTCATGTCAGATGCATTTTGATCTAAGACCACCACAGCATGGGTTACTGAAAGCGTCTAACGACATCGCGGTAGACCCAGGCGTAGATGGCGGGATGAACCTGACGGTTATAGGACGGATTGGTCCATAATGACTCAGGATAGAGTTGAGTGGAAAAAAGAAAGGGAGGCTTTTGCCCTGTAGTGGGACAATACAGGCTGATTGTATAGTACTATACGTGACTGCTAGGCTATTTATGATAAGAGATAATAAATATGTCGCAACCGGTCATTCGTTTGACTATTCGGAACGCCAGCGCCATCTGGCGGCGCTTGACAGAGTCTAGCCTGAGTTCGTGTGGGGTCGACAACAGCGCGACAGAACGATTGGAGCCCTCTTGGACATTGGACATCAAACGAACAACAAGTGCTCAGAAATTGTCCCGCGTTCCGTATCTGGTTGTATCGTGTACCTATAATGTGTGATTTGCTAGTGTGATAAAATTGTTCGTGAAATTATAATCTGATTCGAACTGCAAACCGTTTTTCTATTGCGCAATAACCAACACTATACCCACATAGTTCGCCCACAAAAGTTGAAATATGGCTGATAATAACGAGACACACATGCCTTCTCCGTTAAATATATTCATATTTACCAGTTCCAATCCCATTAGTAGAAATAGGTTGCGTCTGTGAGGCCGGCTCGGCGTCATCGATCAGACTCGTAGACTCTTCGCGTGGACTTGAGGAGGTCGCAATGTCGGCAGAGAGCGATGCGAACTGTGCGCTGCGCCTTCTGAACCTTATGTACAAGGTCAGACATCCCGTCGTCACTGTAACAGTGATTTTGTAAGAAGTGTATTAAATAAATTATTATGTAAATAGAACAGTAAGTATAGCTGTCTGTTTCTAAAATAAATATCATAATGAATCAAGAAGGTAATTAAAATAAGAAAACAAGTTTTATCATCTTCATCTGCCTGCCTAGCCTATTCACAACTTAGCCACGAGCCCCTCGTTTTTGTTATAAGTACCGTATATATTTTCATCTTATATTCAGAATAAAGAACAACAGAATCGTACTATATTGTGATAACGGGCTACTACGAAACCCTACACTGTGCGTGGCTCGACACGCACTTGGTTTTTTTTTTAAGTTCGGAACCTTAAAAATTATAAATACATTAGAACATATTAAAACTTTGGGGGTACTAACCCCCCACAGACGTATAAAAAAACAAAAACAAAACTCCTATTGTCTTTTGTGTCACTTCGTTCAGTGCCCTTCAACCAATTAATAACTTGTTGTTTATAACTTACCAGTAATGCAGAAGACAAGCAGGCACAGTCGTATCGCGTCGGTCGCCTTGCAGTCAAGATCGCCGTTGCCTTTAGTAGCTAACAACACTACCACCATCACAATGGGAGCTCCCCATGCCACGAACCCTAATACCGGCCATAGTGTCACCACGAAACAAGGTCCGCGACTCTGGAACAAGCACACGAAAAATAAGAACACAGGGAAGTTTATACATATAATAAAATAGTAACTAAGATTTTTTGTCCGTGTATGTTCCGGATTGGATATTTTGTGCGCAAAAACGGTTGAACGGATTTGAATGCGCATACAGATTAGTTTAGACCTAAAACATAAGGTACCTACTTTTAATCCCGGTAGTACGATCCCTTGGGATATTTTCCGATATCCTCGCGGGTGAAGCCGCGGGCAAAAACTAGTTTATTTATAATTGTTTGTAAATTCAAATCACAACTGTCAGTCGTAGGAAAAGGCTTTATATTAAAAAGAGCGAGAGAGTGAGTAGGTACAGGTCTGAAGACTGGTCATGTTGAGGTAAGTTCAATTGATGCATTGACAGTGGAGCCCTCATTGCTTTAGGAAATACAGAAATGCTATTGAAAGTAACAAAAAACAAATTCGTTTTATTATTCACCTGTAACATCAGTAGTCCCACAGAGATCATAGAAGTCCACAGCAAACAGGAGTACATGCTGAATATCCTCAGCGCCTGTTGCATGGTCGCGTGCCAAGATGGCGTATAACCGGTAAGGGGCCCGCCCCACACCACGCTTATAGCCAGGAGCAACTGAAAATTTTTCAAATACTTAATGTATTATAGGAATCGAATTATTACATGATTTGAGTAGAAATTATGATTATTACATAATTTAAGCTTAGTTAATAATAATAATTCAACCTGTGTTAATACAGGCTAATCTTGTCAGTCGGTCAAATTAAGAATTTTCTTTTTTTCGGATTTTTGAAAGTTAAAAATTGAATGTTGAAAAATAAACGTAAGTTTACAAAACAGCTTTGTTGTCTCTAATATGGCCCCGACATACTTGTACATTGACATATTTTGCTATTCATAAACACATTAATCAAAGCACATGTTTCTGTAACGATTATTCGGGGTTATGAGTTTTCTTATAGCCGTTATAAATGATATTCATACTTTACAGCTAAAAGTTCTATTCAAACCTAAGCGATATTTGCTTCCGCTGTGGGTAGAGGTACATACCGCGCGCGCGCGCATGTTTCGCTCGGGTATTTAGTATCAAGTTCCGCGGCTAGAGCGACATTCGCTGCCACTGTGGGTAGAAGTGCATACCGCGCGGGTTTCGCTCAGGTATTTAATGTCAAGTTCCGCGGCTAGAGCAGAATAGTTGGTGCCATAGAACCGCATATGTATTGTTTCGCTTGTTGGGCGAAACAAATTCCGCCAGTCGACACGGCGGCGGCGCGGGAGCAGCGGAATGCATCCCGAAATCCGCTTTGGTGTGAACAGTAATATTACCGCATACCCAGTCGGTTTTCTCTACCGCAGACGGTAGCGAATACCGCTTAGGTTTGAATAGGCCTTAAAAATGCCTATAAGTGATGTACTTACACAGTATTGAAGACTTGTGATTAACTATTTTTATTATCCTTGTAAATATGTCGTTGGTGGCATCATACATTACAATATAATTTAAAAAAAAATTACGTAATTTTTTTTACATTACCTGCGACACGATTAAACACAGCGTCAGTCTATGCGGCATTCGCGTGTACTTCTTCGTCACTGTGAACACGAAGAGAATCCAAATCGAAGCGACTAAAGATACGATAGACAAGTCAAAGCCAAACTTCTTCAGCTGTTCAGCAAAGTCCTTGTTTATGGCTATCATTTGCGTCGACATAAACATCATGGGGGCCGACAGGAATGTGCAGATTACCATGGAAGATGCCATCTGAAATAAGATATTTTGTGAACAATTAAAAAGGTTCTTAAACAGATAGACATCCCATAAAATTAGCTTCGCGTTTAGCAGTATTAGCAGCGTTCATTTAATTAAAATCCATACTAATATTATAAATGCGAAAGTGTCCGTCTGTCTGTTACCTCTTCACGCTTAAACCGCTGAACCAATTTAGAGAAATTTGGTATAGAGATAGTTTGAGTCCCGGAAAAGGACATAGGATACTTTTTATTCAGATATTCCCACGGGATCGACACTTAGGCGGGTGAAACCGCGGGGCGCTGCTAGCCATCCATAATTCTCCCTATAATGAAGCTCGGCAATAGCGCAACGGTTCAAGTGCAGACTATGCCGCAAGAGGTCGTGAGTTCGAACTAAGAACTCCACCCAGTATTGTAAACTTCGTAACCCAGTAAATGCTACTCTTAATGCATATTTAGCTTAGTTGCGTGTGACCTACATTGTTAGTAACTTATTTGTTATCAGGATTGCAGATAGTTACTCCCCAAAGGAGTTTCATAATATTCTCAGAAGAAATCTCTACTTTGTTAATTTCTGTTTTTTATACATGAAGTACATACACTCATACAGTACCAATTTCTTACATTTCGACAACATGTTAAGATAAAGTAGCATAATCAGCCTTTAATGTTCCCACTGCTGGGACACAGGCCTCCTCTCTGTGAGAGGGAGTGGGCCATAATCCACCACGCGGGCCCAGTACGGTTTGGTGGATGTCACATGTCTTTGGTTCTACCTAGGACATGCCGGTTTCCTCGCGATATTTTTCTTCACCGTTTCGAGAGCAGTGATGAAATAATTTACATTAAGTAAAGTGCCTGCTTGGGTTCGAAAAAACGATCTACAACACGTAAGTCGCGGCCGTTATCACTGGGCCGCCACTGCTCTTTAAGTTAAGATAACGTTAATGAGTCATCAGTCTAAATAGATACGTATATTTACCTATCTAGGTATTTAAAAATCATTATATCGGGTCAATAGACCCGATATAATGATTTTTAGGTACTAATAGAATTTGGAATAAATGAATTTGGATTTAAAGTAATTTTTCCATAAACTCATAATTTTGTTTACATTTTTGGCAAATCGCGAATGCAGATTAGGTACCTACCTACTTACAATTTTTTTCTTAAGTGGTCATTTTTTTTTTAATACCTAAGTACATACATAAACTCACGCCTTTTTCCCATGGAGGTAGGCAGAAACTATAGAACACCTGCTACGACCCTTACATAGGTACTACTTTTGCCTCGTTTACGTTCATAGATCTGGTCATACACGCACGCCGGCTACGGCGAGTACTACGCACCTGACCTCTCGTAAGAACATCACCAATAAGGTCACTATATTATGTAGTATGTATGTATATATTTTATATATTTTTACAAAATATCTTACCAAATCCATCTCCAACTGATATAAGTTGGAAAAGACGAACACTGCAGGCGCGGTCGGTATGGTTCCATACAGGAAGGCGTAAGTAGAGAGTGACAGCGTTTCCGATTCATTTGCGCCCGCGTGAAGGGCGCTCACGCTCTCCCTCATAACTACTGGCAGGACGATTCTGTAACATATAATTTTATTTTATTAAAAAATAAACTATACTTAAGTGGGACTGGGCCGGACATGTTTGCCGCATGTCAGATGACAATTGGGCTAAAAGAACAACCGATTGGGTCCCACTAAACGCACGACGCCATCGCGGCAGGCCTAGCTTGACTCCTACCGGAAGGACTGGCCGGCACTAGCAAAGGACAGAATTGTGTGGAAAAGGGAGAGGGAGGCCTTTGCCCTGCAGTGGGACAACACGGGCTAGTTAGATTAGATTAGAACAACAAACAGCTCCATTATACAATATTACAAACAGAAAAAGATAAATAACGATGTACTCTCTATTACATGGAACTTGAACACAACTGGCGAAATGTGGGTCTACAATAGATACACCACTGCATAACCCATCGGCGAAAACAGGCGTGATGTCATGTAAAGTTTTGTAGCATAATCAGCCTTTAATGTTCCCACTGCTGGGACACAGGCCTCCTCTCTGTGAGAGAGAGTGGGCCATAATCTAACACGCGGACCCAGTGCGGGTTTGTAGATGTCACTTGTGTTCGAATTTTTGTTGCTAGGAAATGCTGGTTTCCTCACTATGTTTTCCTTCACCGTTTGTAGCATGTTTTTATTATTGTACTGCCTATTGTGTATGTTTCGTGATGACCCAATTATTTTTTAACTAGAGCCGAGTATTAGCAAACATCACGTGACGTCAAATTTTACGGTATCTATACTCTTAATTAAAAGATATTCAGTAAAATATATCAAAACATAATTTCTAACAAAAAAAAAAAACTGTGATCTTGTGTATTTAAAAGATTTTTTTTGTTAGAAATTAATGTTTTGTTTACAGAAGATCTTTTTCTATTAAGAATAATCAAATGTTGTTTACGTTTTGTCTCAAGCCAAACTGAATAGGGTATAGGTATGTCATCTACTTCATTTGCAATGCCTGTGCGTCAAAGATATTTGAACTTGTTTATATATTCCAATGTCGTAACGTGTTTTAGAATAATGTCTACTTAATTGACACTGAATACGTAAGACGGAGATGTGGCGCAACTTGAGAGAGGCCTATGTGTAGCAATAGACTGCGATAGGCTGTGTTGGTCGATTAGTTTTATTTAGAAACCGAAAAATTGGATGCATAGAGCGCTGTCTGTCAGGGCTATATACCCGTAACCGTAATAACCGTAATAGGTAGACACTTGAAATGTTCACAGAGTGTGTACTACTATATAATAGCTGCTATAACAACAAATAATAAAAATAAAATTAACGGGGTACCATACAATAAAGGTGCTTTTTTCGGCATTTTTGCTCGATCATTTCGTATGCGAATGCGACTCGCACTTGGACGCTTTTTTTACTAGTCATTGATGTCCCACTGCTGGGTAATAGCCTCCATACTCTCCTTCCACCTCTCTCTGTCCAATCATAATATGTAAGTAGGTACAGCTTAAAACTTGAAGTTATTCAACAGACAAACAAGGTCATTGCTCAGTGTCAAAGTACAATTTGATTGATGAAACCACATTATTATGAATCATGACCGACTCTGAGTAATTCTTTATAAACGAGAACAAATATGTATAACATAAATAACTTATGTTACTAAAATGCTATCAGTGGCTGAGCCGAAAGGGTTATCCTTATCACTTATCTGGCAAAGTATTAATTGGTTATTGGGTACTGTGCAATATATTATAGCTACCGTAACATGCTTAATTGTACATATTGCACAAAAGATACAGATAAAAGGTACAACTAATAAAAAGATAACTTACAACTTAACCATAATCAGCACACATGGCAGTAAGAGAGCTGGCCCCCTTAGCCTGTGTATCTGACCCACCATGCGGAGTCCCAGCAAGAATAAAGCAGTTGCTGCAAAAGATTGGCCAAATACCTAAAAAAAATAAACTGTAAATGTAATTAAAGTTTTTTTTTCACTTTCCTGCGCTGTCCCACTCCTGGGCAAAAGTTTACTTAAGGAAAAATATGAAGACAAATAAATGGTATTAAATTCATGCAAACCTTATCTAAGGAAAGTCAAAAGTTGTATTGTCTTACACCCAAACTTCATTGGCGTTACAAAGTCAAATCAAATAAAATAGCTGGCGAAAGTTCACAGACGGGAACTAATATTTACTGTGCTAATATTATCTAATGATGATAAGAGAAGAAAAAAAAAATTATTTCAAGTATTTATTATATTAGTACACTACGCGCGGCCGTCGAGCTCATAATCAACAGTAGTTACTTGTAATTATAAGTTTAAAGAATAATATTTTATCATAATTTCGGTACCCTCCCTTCATACTGTGAAGTTTCGGTAGGTAGCTAATTTAATTTGTCCTTGTACATATGTCAGGGTGTCAAAGGCAAAGACAAGTTCCTTGAATTAACATAATTAACTAATATAAAATTATTACAAAGTCCACTTACATCCAAAAGGCCTTCAATGTAAATAGAAAGTTGGTGTTTGAATGCAGCATTACCAAAAATGCCCAAAACAGTCATCACAACAACGGGATTGAAAGCAATGCCCTTTGCTATTTGCTTCAACAATTTTAAACTGCATACACACCATTTCGATTGACCTTCAATAGTTATAACTGGGGTCTGATCATTTTGTTTATAGATCTCCATCAACACAAAGGCGATTGGGTTCAAAATTGCCAGCGAGATTGGTGCCATCAGATATAAATAAAGAGCATATTCCGGATGAGTCTTGCGATACAGTGCATTTACTGAAAAGAAAAACACAATAAAGCTTCTACATTGAATAAGAAAGAATAATTTTACTAATAAAACCGATCGTCGTGGTCAAAAATTAGCGGCGAGGCAGAGCAAAATTTTATAGACGATCGCTCTCTGTTAGGACACCGGGGAACACCATGTCCTAATACAAGCGATCAACACGTATATGTTGCTCGGCGAACCCAAACGCGTCAGTGTCTTGGGCGCGTTCGGATTTTCCGAACAAATGAGTGACAATTGACTAATGCTCGCAACGGCACACATATCGAAAGCTATTTTGAAAGGACATCAATCAGAGCTCGCGCTTTACAAATCAAAACATAAAATCCATATGAGCGCGGCGACGGCGGCGGCGGCGGCGCGGCGGTGTGTTCTAACGCGCGTTTACCCTTTGTTTAGGTTTTTTTTTTAAGTAAGGCGCTCCACACACTGCACCGCGCTTTGCCGCGGTGAGCAGATAACTCGCCCCCGCGCGTGATTTTTTACATACAAATTCAACTCCCGCGCGTGAGCGCGTGATTTTTTACATACAAAAAATCACGCGCTCACGCGCGGGAGTTTTATCTGCTGCGCGTTATCTGCTCACCGCGGCAGAGCGCGGTGCAGTGTGTGGAGCGCCTAACTTCCATATAATTTTCAAAGGCCACGCGCTCAGACATGCATTACCGTCATTGCTAGTTGTTGAATGAGTTATAAAAAACCAGTGTGAAAGTTCGTTCTATTTTAAGGTTTTTGAAGTCATTGCCATCAGTTATATTTCAATATAATCAGCTGTGTCCATTTAAAACTTGTTTTATCTTAATTGTTATAATGTAACCTTGACCCTTTATCAATATGATATGAAAAGCTATTCAAATGGCATTGTGTGCTTAATCATGTTAATGCTCCCAAATAACATAAAAATCTGATTAAGCTACTAATATTTACCCGCGACTTCGTCCGCGCGAAATTTCTTATTCCCCCGACTTGTTACCAGTGCCTGATTTAGAGTTCTGACGGCGCTAGGCTAACTATGAATATGCTCCCCCTCCTCCGAGCCTGTTCTGCCTAACCCATGAATATGTCATACTAAATTTTTATATTTTGCTAGATTTACGACCCGCTGTTTCGCCCAGATTTTCCCGTGAAAATAGGGTAGGTACCTATTTTACCGCGGTTAAAGGTTTTTCTTCAGGATGCATGTTTTCAGTCTATCTTCTTTCCTTATTTTATCGAAATCTGTTCAGCAGGCGTAAAAAGGTAACAGAAAGTGAGTTCTTCTGCATTTATAATATTAGTATGTGTATAGTTAAAGTTATTTGTTATATTCATTCAATTACATTATACACACACGCGCACACGTTCTTCTATTTTCCGTTCGGAAACCCTGATGGAAAATATGAGAACGTGTGCGCTAAAGAGAAGATTTTGTATGAAATGCGTGCATTCAGGGTCTCTGTCTGTATCTGAATCCCTGATTCGGAAACCGAATCAGGAAACCGGACGTATGCGGCCGGCCTAAGACTCATTTCTCGCGGGTGGAAGCTAATATCACACTATCACACTAATAAAGTAAACACGAAAGTTTGTGAGTGTGTTTGTGTGTGTTTATAATTATGTTTGTTACTTTTTCACGCTCAAACGGCTGGACCAATTTTGATGAAATTTTGTATGGAGGTAGCTGACACCCTGGATTAACATAATAGGCTACTTTTTATCCCAATATTCCCACGAGATCGACATTTACGCGGGTGAAACCGCGGGGCGCAGCTAGTATTATCATAAATATGGGTACGAACTTTTAGCTTTTGCCTTAGTTAGAACAAAGTGTATCCCCGGATTTAGTAAAGTACAGTAACTTAGACTTATAAGTATTCTATTTGGTAACATAGAGGGTGAGTAAAATGTAGTACAGTAAAGTTATTCCACTTTTCAAATCTGGGGACAGCAAAGACTATATAATTATAGACCCGTATCGGTTTAGCGGGTTTTCAGTATGCTGTGCTCAATCATGAAATATTAAAGCTAAATAGGGTGCAATTTTCTCAATAATGGATTGACAAACTTTAGTAGACACATCCCTCAGATTTTTAGTAATTTTGACCTTAAGTTGCTTAAATGCCTTTATAATTACTATAGGGTTTATATGTTTAAATTTAATTTCCACAGGACAGGCTGATACGTTCGCTCTTACTAATTCAATAGCTAGTGACGCCGAGGAATTTAAAGTTTCTGTAGTTTTAATTGGGATATTGGTAAAGAAAGTTGCAAATTCCTGAGCAACATCAATGTTATCGCTAGTGAGACTGCTGGATGTGTCCAGTGTGTGTAATTAGTATTATATGTTTTGTTCCTGTTTGTTTCATTGTTAATAATATTCCAAACTTATTTTATTATCTGGTGAAATAACCTTGTTGCTAATGAAAGAAGCTTTAGCTGCTTTGCGGATAGTTTTAGAATAAGTAGCAACATACTTATTAAAAGTATCTGTGTTAATATACGGCTTAAGGCCATACAGTTCAAATAATCTTTCCCTACTTTTCCTGATTCCTTTAGTTGCCCAGTCACTGAATAAAAACTTAGGGCAAATAGTTTTAAATGTCTTGTTAAAAGAATTATTGAACTCTGTTTGCATCACGCTAGGACTTTTAGGAGCTGAGCAAGAAGAAAAGAGTTAGAAAAAATGCTAATTGAAAACGAAGTAATTATGCGGGCAGCTATGCGATGGGGTGGGATGGGGGAACAAGAAATTTCACACGGATGAAGTCACAGGCGGAAGCTAATTTAGAAATAAAAGACAAAGATACTTACTAATAGGATATCCCAAAGCGAAGTCATTACTCTGTGTACAGAATATTGCAAATATTCCTGCTCTACCTAGGTTCAGTGGTTTAGATACCAGCATGGTAACAATCATAACACCAAAGAATACTAAGCCCTTAGCAATGAGTATTGCAAGAAGAAATGTCCAGTTGACTGTACTGAAGTCCAGTTGGGCCAGTGAGAGAAATATAAGAGATGGTAGAGCAAATGTACCCACAAATGTTGCAATGCCTTTAGATTCTGTCGGTGAGACGACATTGAGACGGCCTGCTATGTACCTAAAAGATTAATTATTTATTATTATGGGAAATATAAATAGGTTTTTCAAATGATTGAGTAACATTCTGCATATTGATTATGTAGATATTACAATAAATTTATACTGTTGTGTTATCATTATTTACTAAGTAATTGAATTTATTCAGATTCACATGCATGATCTTAGTGATTAAATATTATAAATTGGAATTACAACGCACTAATTTCTTTTACTGTTAATATTTATAAACCAACAGAATAACAACTACAGGTGCACAGATTGTGAATAAACTAAAAGAAAACAAGAAGTATACTATCATATATTTAAACTTACCCGCATAAAATAATAGTGAAGCACTGGAACAATGCTGGATATAAATTATCAGTCGCATCCTCAAATTCAACGAGTACGACTTGCTCCATATTTGTCTATAAAGTCGTATGTTTACAAATCACCGTTTGAGAGTAATTTTTTGCGTTAGAACATAATTATTGATATAACTTCAAATTACTGTACCAACAAGAGATATTCAACAGGATCATTTAATTAACTTTCTAGAATTATTGGTTTATTTTAATCAACACTGGTACTAAAGGTTTTGTATATAAATATGTCCTCAGAGATTTTAAATTTTCACATCCAAATCCATTGATTCGCCCACAGTTAATCTATGCTTCTCATGCTCAAAATGACTGAAAATGATTAGATTATCAATTTATCAGTTTGACACAGGTTGACACAACTTCAAACTGACATTTCCAGTTTTCTTTTTCTTTTGTTCCTTGTGGAACAGGCTAAGGTCAGGGACCATGCTGCCTAGTCATCAGTTAGTGACATTTCCAGTCTTTCAGCCAGGCTGACTTCAGTAGTTTTACTACATTTACTGTAAGTAATAAGTAACTAACTATATACACTAGATACTAAAATAAAAGACTAGCTAACTTACAATACAAATAAATAAAAAAAAAAAAAAAACAAAGGACACAGGCGTCGAAGTATTCGTCCGAATCGGCATCGGCCACGAGTTTTGGCTTAGCGGCAAGCAGCGCGGTTTCTTTTGTTGACGCTACGAGCGGTGCGTCGTGGCATGGTTCATACATTTTGGTATATTTGTTTTTACCGCTCGCCGCCCCGCACTAAGCTGCCACTGATAGTGGCGAGTTCGTGGCTAAGCCATTAGGCAAAGATTGCGCAAATTGCGAGTGCGAAATTTTAACTATATTGATGGGTACAACGCAGTCAAACCATATTTCATGAAAAGTGTTTATATTATTTTTTAATTATAAATGTAGTTTTGAAAATAAATAAACTACAAAAAAAAAACTGTCATAAAGTCAAAAAAACTTTTTTTATTATCAATCGAATCTATTATACAGGGTGTTTGGTGCATCGTTTTCTAAATGAAATTGGCCGAAAGGAGAGGTAATTTGCTATCTCTTAAGGCCCAAGAACTCAGTCCTTTTTATACTGGTTTTTTATTATGACCTTTAAATTTTTATTTATAAAAATACCAGAACTCTGCAAAAGTTATTAGTATAGCCTTTAAATTTCATTTTAATTTTAATGCTTACTTTAGTATGGCTCTATGAAATTCAAAATTACTTGCTAATAACATCTATACCTACTCCATTTATTATAACTTTAGAAAAAAGAAGCTCGCAGAAGCAGGAGTACGAAACCTTTTATTTTCAAGTTGAGTTCAAACAATTTTAATAAATAATGTAAGTATGTGCTTTTTTTTGTAAGTAACAATGTATGGCATACAATAAAGCATATTCTATCTATCTACTCGTCACGATGCTTGGATAGGTACAGACGCCAGCACGTCAACCTACCCGAAACTGTCAGATTTTCCCAATCAACTTTGAACCTTATGCTTTAGTGATAAAGTTGAAAATCTATTACAGAAAGGAGATCCGCCAAATCCCATACAAAAAAACCCCAGGCCCGACGCAAAAGAAATGTATCTTAGATTTCAGAGTAATAATAGTAGAAATATTGTAAAGTATCGCTATTGCCAAATTCGGTGGCTAACATAGTTTTTTTGCCCGGTGAATGTAAAAATTACGCTTTTAAAGAAAAACTTCATCTTAAGGTGAATGGATAGTTGTAGCCCGCGAAATTCAATTTTTCTTAAGTTTTTTGCAATTTGCAGATCAGTGTCAGGTTGTATCTTGATCCAAATATGATTCGCGACTATAATAGACATGTATTTACAGAATCATAGTCATTAGAATCATTAATATATATCTTTAAGTTAGATTTCTACCACAAACACTTTTCCATACGAGATTTGTTCTTAACGGTAGAAATCTAACTTAAAAAGATGTATCAATGATTCTAATTATTATAATTCTGTAAATACATACCGGTTATAGACGCGAATCATATTTTGATCAAGATACAACCTCACATTGACCTGTAAATTGCAAAAAACGTAAGAAAAATTGAATTTCGCGGGCTACAACTACCCATTCGCCTTAACAACATAAGTTGGTTTTTCCTTAAAAGTGTGATACATATGTATGTATGTGGTGTATATACTCTTTATTATACATATATATATATTATATTTTGCAGTTATATTTTTTATAGAAAACCTGAAGTCTGACGATAACCTGTTTATTTGGAGATTTTGTTCCCTTGCACATAGGGTTCGACCACATAACACGGAGTGATGTTATTAATCGAAATAGAGTTTTAACTAACCACATATTCGGAAACGACGCATCGCCAAAATCAATAATTATATGCGATGTTACTTTTTTATCTGTAGAAAAAAGTTTAAACTTTTTGTTCCAAAGATTGAGCTACAGCTTGCATAAATACCGCAATTTAATAAAAAAAAGCCATTTTTGATTGTTTGTGTCACATCTTAGACGCAACAGGATTACAGGACCATACGCTGCTACAACCACAGGCGCGGACAGTATGAAGCAACTAATGCAAAACCATGACGCTATTGAAGACAACGCGTTTCATTATTTCTTTGAACAAGGAGATGTTTTCATCTTAGACAGGAGGTTTCGTGATGCAATAAATTCATTGGAGGAGCACGGTTATGTTGCACCTCTAAACAACGAGGTGAAATTCAACTCACTACAGAAGAGTCCAATAAGTCACGACTAATAACCTTGTGTCGTTGGGTCGTAGAAACCGTAAATGGGAAGTTCAAAAATAGTTTCTAAATCTTCCGCCACAAAATGTTCAATAACGCCCTTTTTTTTATGGATGGGAAATCATCAAATGACCCCTCCCGCTCTGGGTGGAGCGGAAGGGAGTGTCAGACTCTTACTGACTAAAACCCATCCGTGTTTCTTCCTTAGCCCTTTATGTTCCGGGGTAGCGGTAACCCTTTCGGACAATCCCGCACCCCCGGCAGGCTTCGGCCCTGGCAGGCTGACATCTCTCCTTTTTGCTGAAATCTCTTTGAGGCACGCGTGGAACACGTACGCGCCGTCAGGTACGGGCCTGGTCCTGATCGGACGGTGAGCTACCCATTACTCTCCGTCCGCAAGCCCGCGCCTACGGTGGACGGGAGTCGTCACGCGGCTCCCGACGCCCGGAGCGTCTCCCGCGGCGGCTGGGACGTGTGGCTCTCTCCCTCAGCCGTTCCGCCACCTCCTTCGCTAGCATGACTGCTTCGCAGAAGGAGGTGACTGCCTCCCACTCCCTCTCGCCCCGGACCATGGCTTGAACCAGGGCCGGACGCGAGAGGTCGCCGCCGCTGCCGATCGCCTCTACGAGGGCACGGCGGTGCTCCGCCCATGCGGGGCAGACCTCCACCGTATGCTCCACCGTGTCCTCTGGGCGATCCTCGCAATGGTGACACCCGGTTCAATAACGCCCTGGTAAACACTTTTACCGTTTTCTGGAGCTTTATGAAGACAGTAGATATACAAATGATTTTATTGCATCCATAGACCGCAACTTACATAAACCGAATCTTTTGGCAGCGTATGTTCTACAAAATAATTTAAACAGACAAAGAGCAACATTTACCAGGCTGGACGCAAACAATCCACAAGTATCAGATTTTCCGGAGCTGACGTATGAGGAACTCGTAAAATTCGCCATAGGCACGTACCATCTGAAAATCGCGCGATCATACTGCAGCGAACACACGAAAAGAACTGGCGTCTATGAGATCGAGGTGTATCTATAGACACTCTGAACAAATCGACGTAGTAAACGACGAAGTCGCTAGGTCGCAGTCGCAATCAACTAAGCATAAATTCACGCCACGTAAGATCAAAAACGTACTACACCTATTTATTATTTAACACTGCGGTTTCTGGAATTGATGCAATTAAAGAACATTACTGTTCTTGTTATCATGGTAAAAGAACACTTGGAAGTTGCGCCCATATGTGTTTATGTATTATCTGGGTTGGGCTAGAAACAGACCACCCAGCTATAGGTTTAGATTATGTTTTAATAGATTTGGATGACTGAAGTACTTGACTAAGACAACTCTTGTAAGTGCAACAATGTATAAACGAAACTTAATAAAATATACATATATCTACCTGAAATGCTATGGTATTATTGTAATCGATATACTTCTATATATACAAGGTTTCAAACGAAAAAAGCACACACCTCTAGCTATTCTAAATATACATACATAAGCGAAAACTATGAAGCAAGTATTGCATTTTTATATAAATAATGTACATAAGTATGCCACATATAAAAATATATACTCAGGTTTTCAATATTAATTAAGGTGAATGGGTAGTTGTAGCCCGCGAAATTCAATTTTTCTTACGTTTTTTGCAATTTTCAGGTCAGTGTCAGGTTGTATCTTGATGAAAATTTGATTCGCGACTATAACAGGTACGTATTCACAGAATTATAATCATCAGAATCATTAATACATCTGTTTAAGTAAGATTTCTACCACCAACACTTTTCCATACGAGATTTGTTCTTAACGGTAGAAATCTAACTTAGAAAGATGTATTAATGATTCTAATTATTATAATTCTGTAAATACGTACCTGTTATTGTCGCGAATCATATTTTGATCAAGATACAACCTGACACTGACCTGAAAATTGCAAAAAACGTAAGAAAAATTGAATTTCGCGGGCTACAACTACCCATTCGCCTTAATGCAGTTAATTTAAAATCCTACTTTGATTGACAAGTAATTAACTGTGTTGGAGCGGTGCTGTTATAATCAGTGATGACCTTTGACCGGAACATGCTACTTGGCAGCAGAAACCGATATGGTAGGTATGACCTCAACTAAAATGTATTTTATTTAATTTCCCAAAAATCAATCTTAAAAAAATACCATGTCCTGGTGCTTCATACTTAGATTGTTTAAGATTTACCTGTTGACAATAAAAATACTTACTTATAGGTTTACATAAAACAATTTAAATGAAGATGGTTTAAATTTCTGATAGGTAACTATAAAATATAATATTCAGAAACAATTATCTCAATTTCTATTCAAAATCTCATTACAGTTCATCTTCAGACCTAACCACGATTCCGATTATATGGTTGCCTATAACCAAAGCCTTGCATCGGTCGACGCGGTGGGTAAGTGCTCTGGCCAAATCTAGTTTCCACCCCACTACCAGTTTGGGCTACTGCTTCAGCGCCTACTGGTCCACCAAATTGGACTCCATTTTGTAAATGACTTTTTGCATTCGCTTGTATTGCTTCTCCATATAGAGATCCGCTGTTGTATATCCCGTTATCACCTGTATCGTAAAAAACGCTTAGAACACAGAAAGTTGCAGATTTTTCTTAAAAGTATAATTTTTACATCTAGCGTTTATGAAAGTTTACCAGGCAAAAAAACTATGTTAGCCACCGAATTTGGAAAAAGCGATTCATTACAATATTTCTACTATTATTACTCTGAAATCTGAGATACATTTCTTTTGCGCCGGGCCTGGGGCAATTTTGGCGGATCTCCTTTGACAGATTGTAGTAGGTTGATGTGCTGGCGTCTGTACATGAAATGAAACAGTTTTTAGTAACAATCAGTTTATTAAAAACAACTTTATATCAACCGACATAATAAAACACACGTGCTGAACTTATGAAGGGAATAGGTAACATTTTAGATTTGGTAGAGTTTAATAGTGACATGAAAAACGTTCCCGGTACTGTCCATCCCTGCTTCTTTTAGATTTTAAACATTGACACGACAGTATTTTATATAAAAACTAAATAATATTAATAAAAGCCTTGTAATTTCAGAAGGTAGATAGGTTAAATAAGGAAAATTAAGTGTGACTGCTGTTATTTAAATTGATTATATTTAACTCCACCTTGACTGTAATAATATTTGTTGTACTTTTATTACAAAGTGTCCCCTAAAAGAGACTTTTTTAACTTCTGTCTAATGCTATAGTAAATGGAGTATAGTTCCTTTTTAATTACTCTCAAAGTTTTTGGAAAAAGGAAAAATACACTTAAAACTCAACTTTGCTGTTAAAAAAAAAAAAAATTAAAAGCGATCGGGATCTTCGAACTCTTTTAAAAAGTTCTCTAGTTTGCCCCCTTTCCAACGGTGTGCAATATACCAAAAAAAACGTTTGGCAACTTCACTAATTCGCTAAATTAATGTGTAATCGAAACACATTATTTTACAAAAGAAGAATAAACACAGATCGTGTACGTGTGGTCTTATGCGATACATTGTTGCTTGTGTAAAAATGACACAAGTTTTCATATGGCAATAGTCAAGTTGGGAAAATTCCGTTTCCGGTTGGCGGCCATTATCGAGTTGTTCGTTCGCCGGGTCTGAGAAAGGTCGCTAGTGAATGAAGAAATTTTAAGAATTCCAAATTCTCTCATTTCGAGAGGTCAGTACTCGATTGTGAAATTAAAAACAGGATTATTAGCCTAATTTCAATATAATTTTGTTCATAAGCGTGATTGTCGTCATCTTGTTCCAGATACCTATTCAAGCGATCAGCACCTCTAAGACCACAGAAAAGACTCATAACGCACCAGGATGCAGTACAACGGATTCCACAACCAGCATCCGATGTAAGCATCTAGCATAATTTTCTATTTTTCACCTTTGTATGGGATTTCACACAGTATCGATCGTGTACTTCACGGGCGGCCATTTTGTGAAGTGCATTCATTCTGCTCAGCTGATATATTGAACGCAACCCACATAGAAAATCAATAGTTCCGTTTTCTGGAAATATCTATTTTAGTTATAGATTTTGCCTATTTGATGGTATTAATAGTATTTTATGTTATTGTTTCGTTGATATTTCGTCAAGCTGTAGTATGATTGGTTACCTATGTGCGTTTCTACTTGATTAAATGTTGAGTAGTTGAAACCAACTTGTTCATGAGGCGTTATTGGATTACATGTTAATTAAAATATTCCGGAACTAATTTGTAAATTTAAACTTAATTGAACGTGTTTACAAGCCGTTCTAGGTTTCCGAACTCCTTGCTCAAAGCGAGCTGAAATTTAACATAGGTTTTGGCCAATATGGCCATTGAATGCCACCCGGCCACCCCACACTCTTCACTATCTAACATTTTTCAAGGTTAACTATTAGAATTTCATAACATAGGTTTGAAATACAAAAAAACTATATTGTGGATGATCAAGCTCAACATAATAAAATTATTTCTGCTTTCTTTAGCACATGCTGTAATTCTGTTTATTTTAAAAATTCCGGATTTCTGTCAATCTACTGTCAGAAACGAAACCACTCCTTTGTCAAAACTTACAGTGGCTACTGTTTGCCTTTCAAGCCTTTTATTTTCATTGTAAATATGACTAGAAATCTACTTTCACTTGTGAATGGGTGGGGTGGGATGGCATAGGTTTGCTAAAATATGATTACATAGCCTTGATCTTATAAGAAAAAAGCGGTCCTTGTGGTAACAGCTGATACAGTGGGAGGAATACATATTATCTATGCTACAATACACATCAATATAGCTTAAAATATAAGGAGAGTTGGGGTGTAACTTATATTCAACAAAAGACCTTGTGGGTGGGGTTTGTTATGTCAGCAGTAATTGTCCTAAACAATCAGTATGTTACAAGACAATATTTAAATTGATAATAATTATATCAATATTAGCCTACAGGTTACACTTGGCTGCTGACCACGAGGTTTTGAGTGATCCCGACTCTGCACTATTCACATGGTACCTTGGGTATCAGCTGATACTAGAAAAATATGCACTAGTTATTAATTACATTACTAAAGCAAGTGATACATTCAAGATAGTACTGACGTTGAATGTATTACTAATTATATATAAAGTTTAAAAAAGCATTTACTAAAATTTCTAAAATATTTGGTTAATTGCTGGATTAGTGATTTTTTTTATGTAATTAGTTTTGACTTATTAGGGATTTAAATATGGTAGAGCTGGGATGCTTATGACAATATCATTGTATTTTGATTACCAAAACAAAGCTATGAAAATATTTGCCTGAACTGAATATACATATAAATACAGGTGAGTTCTACAGATAGCACTGCAGACTTAATCAATATTGATTATTATAGGAAAAAGGATTTATGGCCATGACTTTGTAAAAAAAAAAAACAATATGCTGCAATCCTGTTTTTTTTTTGTATAGAATGTTTTGTGGAAAAAATACTTAATATGGATAACAAAAAATGTCTGTACTTTGTGGGTGTGATTGGATGCAAGGGTAGCTGAAATGGGTGGTTCTTTTCAGAAATACTTTTGGGTAGGTAGGTAATTTTGCTGCTGTGCTGTTATTTGTTTGGATAATTGCACATCTGATAAGGTAGTTTTTGGGTTATTACTGTAGATCTCTACTGTATTATCTTTTTGTTTGTAATTTGCTTGTATACATAAAATTCAGTTGTGTATCTTTGTGAAAGTTTGCATAAAGCCTCATGTCCAAATTGTGAATATCTAATAAATGGCAAATGTCTTACCTTGACTGACAACTTATTTTTTCTTACAATGCGTAAGTACCTACTTAATAGCTATTTTAACCTTTTAAGCATAAAAGCTGAACAAATTATTATGAATTCCCACTTACTGTCTTACATTAGTGATCACTTTAAGGTTTGAGGGCACAATCTTTATTTTATTATAACATGGGTATTTAATCACTTTTAGTTTCAGACCTCGACCAGACCGGAATGAACAATTCGGTAAAATACCATTTTTTAATGGAATGGATTTTGGGGGGCCTAAAAATTTTGGACCTAGAAACATGGGAAACAAACCCAATTTTCGGCCCAGGAATGACTTCAATGGAATGAGGAATGACTTCAAAAATGAAAATGGTGGAAACCAAGGTGATTTTGGTGGACCGAAAGATTTCAACAAAATGAAAAACAACTATAATAACCAACCCATGAAGAAAAATGATTATGAAGCTGATAAAGCAGCAGGTGGAAATATGCAGTTCTATGGAGCCAATGGCAAACCTGATTTTGGTGGACCAAAACAAGGTTTTCCCAAAAATAATTATAGTCCTAAAAATTTTAATAATCAGAATGGACCACAAAACTTTGGACCAAAAAAAGTTTTCAATCCCAACAATATGCAACAAGCTGTTTTTGATAACAAGCAAAGGGGAAAGAAAACCAAACATCCTGGAGATAGCTTGGTTAAGCCCATGTGGGATTTATCACAACTTGAGCCAATCCAAAAAGATTTCTATAAGCCACATGTTAATGTAGAAGGTCGTTCAGATGAAGATGTGCAGACATTCCGAGTCTCAAAGGAAATAACAGTCAGTGGAAACAATATTCCACGCCCTAATCAAATTTTTGATGAGGGCAATTTCCCTGATCACATCATGAGCACCATCAAGGAACAGGGTTGGGCTGAACCCACTGGAATACAAGCTCAGGGCTGGCCAATTGCATTGTCTGGACGTGATATGGTAGGCATTGCTTCAACTGGATCTGGTAAAACCCTAGCATACATGTTACCTGCTGCTGTTCACATTGTAAATCAACAGCGCATTCAACGTGGTGATGGGCCTATTGCTCTTATTCTTGCTCCTACCAGGGAATTAGCCCAGCAAATTCAATCTGTTGCGCAGAGCTACAGTGCTCGTGGCTGTATTAGGAATACTTGCCTATTTGGAGGCTCGCCAAAAGGACCTCAAGCTCGCGACTTGGAAAGGGGTGTTGAGATCGTGATTGCTACCCCCGGGCGATTGATCGATTTCTTGGAACGTGGCACAACTAACTTGCGCCGCTGCACTTATTTGGTTCTGGATGAAGCTGACAGAATGTTAGACATGGGCTTTGAACCCCAAATTCGTAAGATCATTGAACAAATTCGCCCAGATCGCCAAGTACTGATGTGGTCTGCTACATGGCCCAAGGAGATTCAAGCTCTTGCTGAAGACTTCCTTAATGATTATGTCAAAGTAAACATTGGTTCATTGAATCTGTCTGCCAATAATAATATTAAACAAATAATTGAAGTTTGTGAAGAGCATGAAAAAGAGATGAAGTTGACCAACTTGCTGAAAGAGATTTCTCAAGAGAGGGATAACAAAGTCATTGTTTTCGTAGAAACAAAGAAAAAGGTATATTTGCTAGCCATTATCATTTTACCTTCATCCTAAATCATATAGAGTATAAGCTCAGTAGACAATATGATTCCAGGTGGACGATATTGCTCGTGCTGTACGTCGCAAGGGACACAATGCTCTTGCTATACATGGCGACAAGTCGCAAATTGAGCGCGATGCAGTGCTGACGGAATTCAGAAACGGCGCGACCAGTATCCTCATTGCCACAGATGTTGCAGCACGCGGCCTTGACGTCGAAGATGTCAAGTTTGTCATCAACTTTGATTACCCAAATTCTTCTGAGGATTACATTCATAGAATTGGTTAGTTTAATTTTTATTTTAAAGGGTGACTTCCAAATTCAATAATCAATACATTTACAAATATAGTCTTAGATTAAAATAGAGAAAAGTTAAGTAAAAATATTCATAGGCTTATATTGCTCAGTTGACACAAGATCATTGAATAGGTTGCATGATTGTGAAAGTTTACTAATCAATTTCAATGCTATATCTGTAAAAAAGTAATATTTGTAAAAAGCTAATAAATCCTTACGTTGTTTATAGGTCGTACCGGGCGTTGCCAACAGTCGGGTACAGCTTACACTTACTTCACATCCGGGGACGCCCGCCAGGCTCGCGGTCTACTTGCTGTGCTTCGCGAAACTGGCCAGAATCCGCCAGCTAAACTGAGTGATATGGCTCGCAGTAACAACAATAACTCGGGTAAGTTTAACGCGTCAAATGATTGCCTAGTAGAAGCCATTTGCATGTAAGTGCCCAACGGTTTTCTCGATAATATTTATTGTTGTTTCTAAATATTAATAAACTTCGTCCAAATTATAAAATGATACATACAAATAAAAAATTAACAATTTAATTTGACAGGTCGCAACCGCTGGCAACAACGCAAAGAAAACAACAGTGGTGCCAGTTCACCACGGCAACAACAGAATAACCAGTGGAACAACAAGATGGCTAACTCAAACCCTGAAGAAAGCCAAAACTCTTACCAAAACCGTGGTGGAAACCCACAAGCTCCTCGATTCTCAAACCAAAACCAAGGAAACCAGGGATACAGGCAGAACAGCTATCAAAAGCAAGTGCCCTTCCCTAGTCCCAATGTATTTGAATCTATGGGCAACTACCAGGGTGGTTACAACAATGGATATCAAAATGGATACAATGGACAGAATGGATATGCCCAACGCCCATACAACAGTTAGTATTTACAGCACACTCATCAATTAAACCTGTGTTGGTTGGTAGTTAAACAACAAGTTAACGCAATTTCCAGCTGCCACGCGTGAATGCTCTTAAAAGAAATAAATAGAGGAAAATGTATTTTAATTATTTTTAATTTGTTTTAGATATGCGCAACGGCGGGCAACAGTACCGCAGTAACAACGCTGGTAACAAGACTAACGGCACTGGCTCATCGTACGGATCTCCACCACCGCACTTTGCTACTCCACAGCACTACCCCCAGATGCACCCTCATCATCAGGACATGTTAGGTTTGTAAAAAATTTAATTTCTAAAGTTAGTAAAATTAAATTGATTTCATTATTAATAAATAACAATGGGCACTCATCTTGCTTCATACTTGAGAGCTTCATTTGGTTACTATGTACTTAAAATTATATGAAAGAATGTTTTGCTTTTTTAAATCTAAGATTTCTTTTTAACTTAAGGCGGCAAATTCTACGGCGGCGGTGTTGGTGGCGGTGGTCCCTGCGGTTACCAAGCTGCAGTGGGAGTAAGCGGGCCTTACGCGCACCTGCCGCCCGGTCCTCTGCTATACGCGGCTCCAGTGCAGCAGTAATAAGATTTTGATGACACACCGCCTCTAAGCTCTACCTAAAAACAACCGGTTTAAAGTCGTATGCCAGTTTGTAGGCGATAGCATTATCGACGTAATAGTTATATTGATGTTCAGCATAGATTTCCCTTTTAGCTCTCTCTTTGTCCGTGTCCTGGTACTTGAGCTATAATATCAAATAATCCTATGTCTAAGCGGGGTGTTGATTCTTTCGATGTCAATAATATTTTATTACTTTCATCTTTTGTTAGATCTGAATGAAGGCTTACAAAATTATTTTTACTTACTAAAATGTGTGGACAATATATCCTTACCATAATGACTAATGTTAAAATTGCATTGTCAACTAGATTACCTTAGCATAAATACTTTGTCTATACAATGATGAAACTTTTTGTGAATTCTCTTTCAGATCCATTTGAATTAAAGTTAATAATGTGTGTTAGGTTTATAAGATAATTCTCTGTTGGTTGTCTTAGTTTTTTGAAACACAAGAAAGCAGTTTATATGCATATTTGGGCAGTTGTGATATACCCAAAATGTAAAACTGTAAATTTTTGTGGATAACTTCCACACAATATTTATTAACAGCACTGATGCCACCAACAGAGAATTTAAAATTTTCCAAAATATGATTGTGTAGTGGAACATTATTATGAAAAAAAAATTGTCAGTTTCACTTTAGATTTTAATCATTATATTTGTTAGAGTAGTTGGTGTGGGTACCCACTCGTGTAATCCCGGGTGCCTTTTGTTTTCTTTAAAGTGTCTGTATGATGTACGAAATGCACGAAACATATAGAAGATGATTGAAAATTTAGGGGGAAAGTTTTAATATGACAGAAATTTATCTGAAATATTTTGTATAAATTATTTTTACTATTAACGATTGAATCCAGTGGAAAATGGGACAATTTAGTATTAGAAAATTAAAATACTTAAAAAACGCGTTATGAAAATGCTTTTGATATACTTCATAGTAACAATCTGTATTGCCAGATAAAATTGTGAATATTTTTCTTATGTAAAGTGATGTCAATGACATTTCAGTCACTGATTTCAATGTTATTTTTTTATTAAAGATTAGATCTTTATAATCTTGAATATTATGCCTAGGGATACTAATTAGTCAGCGTCAATTTGATCTAAGACAAAGTTGGGCTTTGAATAAAAAAAACTCATTTTACCATTCACAAAAATGTAGAAGTGTGTATATAACATGCATTTAACTTAGAAAGATTAGTATTTTGTGCGTGATAAATAATCAACCACAATGTTTACTTTCATAGCAAAATAAGTGATTTGTTCTTATTTTTGATTATTTTTATGTCATCATTTCAGATAAGTCGTCTAGTTACTTACTGGATTTCTTTGTACGTACACGGGTTCTAAAGGCTATTAATAAGAAAGTCAATAGGTACAAATTATACTGAAAGTTATAACATATGTATTGTTTAGATGCCCGTTACTGTCCAAAGATTTGGAAAAATCTGTGATATTTCATTACTATATAACCTGTCGTTGCGTTGGTCAATTGTAATGCATAAGAACACTTCCTATGTCTGGAATGTGTTTCCTAGACAAAAATATATTTTTTGACTATTTGAACGAATTTCATGAGAATGTTTGTGACAACAAAGCTTGCAAGTCGTTCACAAATATATAATAATTATAATAGGTGTAAGATTTAATAATTTATTGTTATTCAATTTAGTTTTCCGTTAACCGTTAGGTGACGAAAATGAACCAGTTCAATGGGACGTAAAAGTTATTATCTATAGTGAGAACCCTGTTTTATGAAACATCCCTGAGATACGATGTAATAGCAACGGGTCTAATAAACGGATAAAGGGGGTGAACAACGTGTTTGTGAGTTTCGCATTCGTGACGAGTTTAAATGCGGGCTTGCTTTGTTATTTGTGTACATTATAAGAGAAGACTGCCATGAAAGGATGTAAATGTGCGTAATTTCGTCTCAAAGATGATATCATAATGCTAGCTGGCCAGGGAAGTCGTTAGATTTTTTTTTTTTTTTACTATTTATTAATCAGATTTCGTCTGAAGTAGGTCACTGGTGGCGGTAGGACGGCCATGCTAGTTATGCGTGCGTAATTTAGATTGGCCATCGTGTGTCGTGTCCGGAATGGTCGCGGATCGCAGGTAGCTCCTGTATTATTATGTACAAAGTACTGCACCCACCTCTACTAAACAACTGTGATAATAACACTAAGTAGCGTAGCAGGCGATTTATATACTAGTTACGTCCATGAGAAGGGATGACATCATATCTGACATATTGTATTGTGATAATATTTATATCAAGGCGTGCTCACCGCGTTTTGACAAAATGTTTTCTCTAAACAAGACTGATTATTTCTTATTAATAAATATTTTATACATGTTCCACTTTGACTGAATGAATTAAGATGTCTGTATTTATATTGGTAGTATTTTCTTCTCTCTTGCTGTGTGTTTTCTCAAAAATTGAGTACTCACTATGTTGGATATGTGTCAAAATGCCTTTCTATGCGGTCACCGAATTGATAAAATTTAATGTTCATTTCGTTTTTGTTCATTGGTTTCTAGTTTTCTTTATTGTGATGGAAAATGTTGTTGACAAATTATGTGGCAGCGGCAGTATAAGCACTAACTAGAGTATATTATTTGTTGTTAATTTGCAAAATTTTATTGATTCAACAGATATCTCATAGGCAATCGTACTTTTATGCTTTACTATTTAAGGATTTAGTTTCGAAAATTGAGAGTTGGTGAAAAATATACATAGATTTTTAAGTATGTGGCAATGCAGATCTTCATAAATATTGATTATATTATCACGAGCGACATATTTATCCAATTTATAAAATATATGGAGAGAGACTCCTTATATAAAACTGTCCCAAAGGGAAGTCTTCTGAATGTTTCGAAGAAGTGCATTTCTTCTATGTAATACAGTATTAAATTCAGAATAATAAATGTATGATTATTAAAATAAAATGCATTTTTAATTATCACAACTTGCCTCAAGGGGATATTTTTACTACACTGTCAAGGGATTATTCCCTTTAGGCCCCTCGCCCACGGCGACTTTTTGTAGAGATGCAGTAGCAATGCTGTGGCGCGTGCGCATCGATACAGTCGCGAAGCGGTCGCTAGCTGTGTGCCCTCGCCCACGGGCCCAGATTCAGTTGCGATGCTGTCGCGCTTCTGTCGCGATGCAAACGCGATTCAGTAACGGCACAAAAATACCTGCGATCGCTACAGTTGCAAGATGGACTTCGTTGGACGTAGGACGGTTCTGAATTGCCATAATAAATGTTTCAGTGTCGAACAACTCCATTTTGCGCATGTGACGGACAACAGCACTCTCGACCTGTCTGTGTTGCACTGATGCTCGGTTCTCCACCCGACACGGTCGCGCGTTTGCATCGATACAGTCGCGATGCTGTAGCGCGTTAGTAGCGCGTTGGCATCGCTTCTGTAGCGCGTTGCAAATGCGACTAACACGCGTTAGTAGCGATGGTGTTGCGCGTTTACGAAGCGCGCGACAGCATCGCTACAAAAAGTCGCCGTGGGCGAGGAGCCTTATCCACCCTAGGTACAAATCCGTAGCCGACTACAGGCAGAAGCATCAGGCGACGTATCGCAGCGACCTTACGAGCGAGGCCACACAAATGCGTTAACGGTGCGGTGCGGCACCGCACTGCAATTAATTCGAGCTATATGGTGCGGCACCGCAGTAGAACGCTGTTTACCGTGGTGCGCGCCGCAGCGCATCACCACCCATCCTGCATAGTGATTTGCATGTAGGATGACGTTGCGGCACCGCACCGTGTTAACGCATCGTGTGGCCTCACTATTACTGGTTTCTTATACATATTTTTAACCGACTTCAAAAAAGGAGTTTCTAAGTATGAGGGCTGTGTTCGACCCGTATGTACCTATGTTTGTATGTCTGCGATTTCTCAAAAACTAATGAACTAATTATAATGATTCAGGAAGGTTTTAGTATATAATACATTAGGTAATTATTCTTATATGTACGAAGTTATACGCATAACTGCATCTCCGGCATTTCTATGCGAATTTTGATGATTCTTCTAGTCGGTGTCTTCGGTGCACTAGTGTTAATTGTATTTGTGTGGGGTAGGGTAGGTAAAAAAGTTTTTATGAAAAACCTTTCAGTTCGTAGCTAGCAACACACTGCCACGAATTTCATGGAAACCAGTAATGTCGCGGCGATATGTCTGCAGTCGACAAATAAATATCTACGACGAATAGTGTCGTTAGTCGTAACGAACATAGTTCTCAGCCGTTTAAATAAGACCGAGGCATGTCCTTGACTACCGCCGCCCCACCAACGCCAATCGTTTCCATATTTGGTAAATAGTACTCAATTGGTACTAATTAGGTAGGTAGTACTCAACAACACAAAATTGGTAGAGATAACCATTTTAAAAATGAACGCCCCTCTTAGTGGAGGGGCGTTTCTATACAAACATTTGAAATGTGTATATTATGCAACAAGCAGTGGAGGGCGTTCATTTTTAAGGGTATATGTTGAAAAAATGTGGTTTTTAGGGTTCCGTACCCAAAGGGTAAAAACGGGATCCTATTACTAAGACTCCACTGTCTGTCTGTCACCAGGCTGTATTTCATGAACCGACAGAACAGACAGTTGAAATTTTCACAGATGATAAAATAAACATTTAAGGGGGGCTCCCTTACAAAAAACGTTATTTTTTTGCCGTTATTTGCTCGATATTAATCACGGCAACAGGTAGACTCCTGAAATATTCACAGAATATTTAGTTGTATATTCACTTTAAAAATAAATATTTAAGGGGGGTTCCCATACAACAGACGTGATTTTTTTTGCCGTTTTTTGCTCGATATTAATAACAGCAACAGGTAAGTAGACGCTTGAAATATTTACATAGTTGTATATTCACTTTAAAAATAAATAAATTAAGGGGCTCCCATACAAAAATGTGATTTTTTTATATATGTTTTGTTAAATATTGTACGGTGATACGGATGGAACCCTTCGTGTGCGAGTCCGACTCGCACTTGGCCGGTTTTTCTATTTCGTGTAACTTGAAGTATGTGGAATAGGGATTTAACATTTTGGTTTATGTTTTGTGTAAAAGGAATAGGTACACGATTCAATTAATTTTTCTCGATACAAAAAAATTGCAGTTTTAATTATTTTTTTACTTTTTTCGACATCACGGCGTATCGCTTAAGAGTTATTCAATAGAATTTACTTTAAAACATAGAGAATTATCATATCAAAGTTTACTCAAAGTAGTTTTAAAAATTCATTTATTTTGTTAAAAAAGGAGTAAATTCGTTTTGGCACATACGTCGTTTTATTCCGAGCGCACGCACACTTAGCCATCACTATTATTTTGTCTTTCAAAAGTAATTGCATCACTTTCGCTCGCTTAGTAGGTTTTCGAGGATTTTAGATTTTCGAGGTAGCGCCCTACCTTAGTAGTTTTCGAGAAAATCGACTTTGAAGGCGGTAGTCACGCTCTCCCTTCAGCAGGACCACTATGAGCGCCGAAAAAGGGTGCATGCTACAGCTATTCTAAGTATACAAATAATTAGTATCCTTAAATATGATACGTTTCGTAAAAAAAAAAACAGAACTGAAACATTTGTATTTACCGAGAAATCAGCGATGATAACTTTCGCGCTCTCATTCAGCAGGACCACGACTTTGAATGTTGATTCCAAGTTTGAGAAGTTTGTCGCTTTCCTCAACCCTACATAGAAAATTAGTACAGTGTTACGCATTGTATTCCTATATTAAAAAAAGTTCCCACTCTTTCATCGAGCGCTCAAGATTCGTGCCTGTCACTGTATCCTGCAAGATAAAATTAGTAGGTACCAAAAATTAAAAATTAGTACTCCAGTAGTTTACGAGATATACCATGCCAATGGTGGGGTGGCGGTAGTCACGACTCACGGTGTTAAATTTTCATTTCAAGATTTCCCTATTAAAAACTCTGTGATTTCTTCCCAAAATCCAAAAATTAGTACTCCTAAAGAAGTTATAGCGACCAAAAATTCATATTCCTATTTTACATCTTTCATCAAAAGTCGTGCAGTCAAAAAAAAGAAAAAAATGTTTGAGAATGTGCAAACTGCGCTCTTTCATGTGATTCCCCACATGCCCTAGTAGCTCCACTTCAAAATCAGATCCCTTTTCAAACCCAGTTGCAAAAAAAAAATATTTCTTTCTTATTTACAAAATAGTTGGGCAAACGTCATCTAAAACTATTTCAAGTTGATAGCATTAGTCGTTCTTGAGATATCCAGCTGTGACAAACAGACTCAGTCGCACCATAAGGGTTCCTTTTTACCATTTTGGTACGGAACCCTAAAAAGAGTACTTAATTAAATAGCCTGATTCAATACAATCGGATAACTTCCACGGCTTGATAATAAAAACCCATTGTTTAAAACATCCAATACACAATACTAATTTCACAGTTATTTTACGTTTGATTTTGCATCACTGTTAAAAGCACAAGTTGCTACAAGCTACAAGGCTGCAGATGGTGGGTTCCTAAGTGCTAACAGAGGTAATTTAACTGTGAAAGGACTCATTACTCCCATCCCATTTCATGGGAATGAAACAACGTATCAATCAGAATGCAAAATAATAAAAATATCTTTCTTACTGCCACCTATCGGAAGTCTCTCTGAACCAGGAAACAAATATTCGTACCCCATCTACCTCCTACGCGGACTGGTAGTGGTAATATAATTTTCCGTTCGGACTGTTTGTACGGAATCATCTCCTTTGATCTTAGTAGTGGTCACCAGATGGCGTAATGTCTAACTTCGTAATAGTCAGTCATGCTGGATTATGGGTTGAATGGCTGATAGTAATAATTTTATAAGTGATTGTTTTTTTAGGAAATTTGCAATCAAACGTGCAAGTGTATAATTGTAATGTTGTGTGCATATTAGTTAATAAAGGGAATAAGTGAAAACATTGGAAATCGCTGGACGTCGATTCATTTTGGTGTTTGTGTTGAAAACTGTAACAAATTTAATAATCGAGGTCATAATTTTGCAATGGCTGAAATTGTAATGGTAGGTAAAGTGTTAATATCTCTATTCTGATACTTTCTGTAAATATGTAACTACTTAAATGTTTTTAGCCTCTGATTAATGGAAGTTAATTCAGCATTTCAATAATTTTCCACTCCTACATAACCCAACTTTTATTCATACCTACATAGCTAGTCCAGACGACCTTGAATCTAATCTTGTCAAGTCAATGTCGTTTGTTTATCAATAATTCCGTCTAGAATTTGACGTGGTCATCTCAATTTCAAAAATTTTGCGATATTTTCATGATATTTATTTAATTGAGTTCATCGCGGTGCTTATTGCTTTGTTTTTAATCAGTAGGTTCTTTTTGGTCCTGTTAATTATGTATAAAACTTTTTTACTACAAAAAAATAACCGACTTCCATAAATAAACACTACAAAATGAAAAACGACTAATTTCGGAAGTCGGTGTCGTTAGTTCCACATTATTTTTCGTTTTTTGACACGCATCATCTGCCTAGCCCTTTCCCAACTATGTTGGGGTCGGCTTCCAGTCTAACCGAATGCAGCTGAATACCAGTATTTTACATGGAGCGGCTGCCTATTTGACCTCCACAACCCAGTTTCTGGGTAATACGATACCCCTTGGTAAGGGGTAGATTTTCGTTATTTATCATCATTTACAGGTGTTATTAATATTAATTATTTATAATACGGCACCGCACCACAACCGCGGCACGTGTCACATCCCAACATAATTATATAATATATTGTGTCAAACGAAATAACAAACGAATACCAATATACCTACTATATTTTCAATGTAAGTGAATACATTGTAACAATCTACGCACTCAGGACCGAAACCAAAAAAAAAAATTGCGCGATGAATGATGAAATGATGATAAATAACGAAAATCTACCCTAAAACTGGTTAATTAAACTTTCAGGCTTCTGACTACCCCTAACGACCGCTAGTTCCACTCGACGAATGACAGCCGGGACAACGTGCTCTCCGAGGCACGGAGGGGTCTCGGTATGTAAAGATGGTCACCCATCGTTTATATTGATGATATTTTAATAACTTAAAACATCATCAATATAAACTAAGTGGAAAAAAATCGTATTGAATTTAGCTCAAATATTACCCAAGCAAAGTTAATCAAATTTATATGGGACTACCTCTGAGGCAAAGAGAATTAAAACCGTCATTGCCCTGAGGCATACCTTATCCATTAGGAATTATGCAAATCCGGACATATTTGACGGAGTTATGCCCGAATATAGGTACATTAAAAAAAATATCGCTCATTTGGAGAAAAATTAAAAAAGCACTTAAAGCGTATTTACGTTAGGAAACTTCGATCAATAATAGCAGAACGGAGTTAGCAAGCAAAGGTAGCAGTTACGTCGATGTTTCTCCAAATGAGCGATACCTATATAAACATCCGAATTGAGAACTTCCTCCTTTTTGAAGTCGGTTAAAAATGGTCAAGATTCAAGACTATCATTAGGTACTTACCTAGCTATGTATTAAATTAATGTGATTATTACCAGGTATAGGTTTATAAGGCAGTGTGGTAAAGGGCACGTTACGTGTCTATTTTATTAGTTATTGAGAATTAGCTGCCTGCAACTTAGGTGCGTAATGGTTGCAAAATAATAGTTTTCATGGAACACTCTGTGAACTAATATTGTACCTGTATGTCTTTTTATAGCTTCCTGTCTCCTGAAACCCGCGCTGCACTTACGCATCGTCAGGACCATTAAATTTGTTGGGACAACTGAAAGGCTCGTTCAGGTTCGCTGAACTAAATAGAGAATTTTACGCAAAGCTGAGAGAGCAGGTGGCGCCACCTAGACACCATAGGTTCTCTGTTCACTCGTGCAAAGCGATGGCGAAGTAGATCGGACGGTTAAGCACAGAATTAACACTAGATGGATGAAATGACGGCAGGTCACGGGAACAATCTGCGACACCCCTCCCGCATTGGGGTAAAACCATGATTAGACCTGCTGTCTTGTATGGATCAGAGTGTTGGGCCACAAAAGGGATGAGTGAAAGGCAATTGCATGCAGCTGAGATGAGAATGCTAATAGAGATGTGTGGTGTTATACGAATGGATAGAATAAGAAATGAGTACATGAGGAAGTTTGAAAGTGGCACAGGTAACTGAAAAGTTGTGTGGGAATCGGTTGTCATGGTATGGGCTTGTGTTACGGAGAAATGAGGAAAATGTCGTGAGGAGAGTTTTGAGTATGGATGTCGATGGCTATAAGAGTAGGGGAAGACCAAAGAAACGATGGATGGAATGTGTGAATGATGATATGGTTAGAAAGGCGGTGACTACCGAGATGACGACTAATAGAGAAGTATGGAAGAAAAAGACATGTTGCGCCGACCCCAAATCAATTGGGATAAAGGCAGGAGAATGATGATGATTTGAGGGCAATTCTGACCTAAGGAGTTTTATTGCTTATTCTAATGATTATTATTTTGTAAAGCCATGTTTGATACGGTCGCGAATCATATTTTAATAAATATTACAACGGACAACCTGACTGACCTGCAAATTGTAAAAAACGTAAGTAAACTTGAATTTCTCGGGCTACCTTAGCGCATCCTCATTAAATATTTAATTGAAATACCTACATACCTATTCATTCATTCACGACGACGCCCCGCACAGCCTAAGCCGCTGGGCCTGGTGGGTAGGCACGCCACGATAGTGGCGATAAGACCCTCTTTGAGGAGTGGCTAGAGAGGCGTCACGGCGTTCTCACCTACCGCCTGACGCAGGTCCTCATCGGACACGGATGTTTCGGGAGGTTCCTGCCCATCATCAGGCGGGAGGAGACGCCCGGGTGTCACCATTGCGAAAATCGCCCAGAAAACACGGTGGAGCATACGGTGGAGGTCTGCCCCGCTTGGGCGGAGCACCGCCGTGCCCTCGTAGAGGCGATCGGCAGCGGCGGCACCCTCTCGCGTCCGGCCCTGGTTCAAGCCATGGTCCGGAGCGAGAGGGAGTGGCAGGCAGTCACCTCCTGCGTAGCAGTCATGCTAGCGAAGGAGGTGGCGGGATGGTTGAGGGAGAGAGCCTAACGTCCCAGCCTCCGCGGGAGACGCTCCGGGCGTCGGGAGCCGCGTGACGACTCCCGGCCGCCGCGGCGCGAGTCTGCGGACGGAGAGTTATGGGTAGCTCACCGTCTGATCAGGACCAGGCCCGTGCCGGACGGCGCGTGCGTGTGTGTTCCACGCGCGCCTCAAAAAAAAAAGCCGCTGGGTCTGTATCATGAAATCTTGCATAAAAGTCCTTATTTATTTATTTTAAGAAAACTTACGGCTCGTTTAAGTTCATTCAGGTATGCAGAAATATTATTTAGTAGATGGCCAATTAGGTACAACGATAGTGAGCACTGAGTAAGATTTTTTGAAAATTGATGCCCATAGGGATTAAAATACTGTGATGAAAGTTCGTATACAAGTTCTTCATTTTTGCTGATGGGAAATCCTATCGGGTATTTAAGTACGTAACACAGTAGTGTTTTTCGGGTGTTTTGGTGACTTATGTCGTCCATTATGAAAATTTACCAAGAATTATTACAAATTAATAATAGGCAAAAAGACGACTTTCCAGAAACTTTTATAGAGGATTTATAGCATGGGTGTAGATAAAACTATTAAAACACTTGTAAACAAAAACAATGCATTACGAACCAATAATCGATGATACAATATAGGGAGATCCACATTTAAGGAAAATGTCAACAGCGCGTTTGGTAAACAAGTGTATCATATTGTTTACGTTTTGTTGTCCGCCTGAAATAATCGACATGCTAGCTATTTAAAACCTGAGGCGTGTGACACTTTCCACGTTTAACCTGCTTAGAGCGCGGCGATCACATGTTTACTCAAGTAACCTTATATTAGACATGTCAGAAGCTAGGTTTCAAGTAGATGATTATTTACTGTAGGTATGTATTTATATTTTTATATTGCTGTAAGTCTGAAGAAACAAAGTAAATAAATCACATTACTGGCTAACATTCATATCCCACATTTTTATTATATTATCATACCATGATTTCTCATAAGCTTTTCACTTATTTTACTCAGAATTCTTAGTATTTTTGGAATATAAAACATTGTACCTAGTAACTACTTGCTACATAAATTCCAAAACTAGGAATAATTACACAATAATCAGACATTTAAAATAAAATAACGGCCACAGTTAATAACTTGAAGACTTTATTAACTCAGACTGACTTACAGTAAGGTCCTTCACGTGTTACTGTACGACTATATCAATCTAACCCACTTGTAGAAGGTAGGAGGATGGCTAAGTGATACTGCTGATTATAAAGTCAAATTAAATATATTATCTAGACCAAAGGTTTAGTAATACAAAGGAGCGAGGGTGTACTGAATGCTCGACTGGTATCAATTAGTGAAATGAAGTAAAAATACACGAATAAGCATAAGTGCATTATTAGTGTATGGTTTCACCGTACATATTTAAGTCAGGGTGCTAAAATGTAGAGCTCGCTTCCCTCGCTCTTGCATTATCTTAGTAAGATTACAAGCCCAGCTTAACCTAGTAACCGAATCAGGATTCAGGATGCTCAAGGCAGGAAGCTCACTTCGCGCGGTCTTGCATTCTCTTAGTAAGATCACAATGACACCTTTACCTTTCAAGTCAGCATGCTCTTTGTCTTTTACCTATTTCTTTTTTATAAAAATAATGTACCCTAGTCAGGTTAAAAGGGCCCTCAACAAATTTTGATGCAGTTACGCCCTTTTGGACTAGGCACTGAACTCAAGCTTTAATCATAATTATGCAACTAGATAGATCATTATGATTACGGTTAGCTTGAATCCTAACGTGTAGGAGGCATTCTAAATTTCAAGACGCAACGACGTCACCTCTGGCTAGGTAAGCCAGAGTTTCTTAGTGCGAAGACAATAATTATAGTGATAGCAGCATCAGATCATCTCTTAAAACTAACCATTAGCTTCTGTGAATCTGTGATAACCTTAACAAAATGTCAAAGAAGCAGCTATTCATATAATTTTCTGAAAATTGTAACTTGTATGTGCGTTATACATTATACTTACCTCTTTTTTTACTGGGCATTGATGTCGCACTGTTGGGCAAAGGCCTCCCTACTCTCCTTCCATCTCACTCTATCCAGAGCTGCCACGGACCAATCTTTATTAAAGGAGTACAGCTCTTCCCGCTATCTCCGTCTGGGCCTGCCGCGATGTCGTTTCCCTTTAAGCGAGATCCACTGGGTCGTAAGTTTGGTTCATCGCATTGTTTGTCTGACATGCGGGAGATATGTGGCTGCTTTCCGAGTGACATCGGTTATTTTAGTGATGGAACAGATTGATAAATTATTTTATTTCTGTAAGTAGGTTTCTACAAACACTTTTACACGTCAACCACTGGCGGATTTACACATTTGCCGCCAGTAGGCTATTCAAATTTTGCCGCCCCTACCGACCTCTACAATAATGTCCCATATCTTTTGTATACTGCTTCGCCTTTTCTTCAAAATACTTAAAATGTTCTCGTTCATCAGCTACGAAAAACTTGCAAAGAGAGTTGTAAAGATTGGCAACTGTGATAAAATCTACGGTAGAAGCCTGAATTTGAGCATTCACTTTGTTTATTCTTTCCAAAAAACATGGTAGGTATATAAATATTAATATTTTTAATTTCAGTACCTAAGACGTTTAAAAAAAATGTTAGCCCCAAATTTGCCGCCCCTAAAATCTGCCGCTCTAGGCTTCAGCCTACTCAGCCTATTGGTAAATCCGCCACTGAGTCAATCATATTTTAAAAACTAGATGAGATTGGAGTAGGTATCATATCTCATTGAGAAGAAAGTCCGAAAGAAACTCAGAGGTCACAGTCTCTTTTAAAGTATAATCTGGGTCAGATCATGTGAAGACCATGTAGATCGATGTCTGAAATGGTCTTTTAAGGAAAGAACCAGACAGACTGGAGTGGACATTTCCAGTCAATGCACGCATTTGTCAGTAATCGTGCAGCTTAACACAAAACTTATTATAAGGAGCTCAACAATTCGACGAATAATACTAAAGAAAGGACCATTTGAGTAGGCCACATAAATTAGTCAAACTGCCAGACCATGACAAAAATAACAGAACAAAAAGAAAAAAAGAAAATAAAATGACCCACATAGTCTTCAAATTCACAACAATTAAAATAATTTGATACTTTACAAAGTAAGCAAATGTCATTGTATATGTCGCAGGTGGATTGTAAAATCCGCTGTTTTATAAAACCACTAGTTGTTTTACAAAACAGCTCCTTTATGTAAAACAACTAAACAATGTTCAGCTGGATTGTCATTGCGCTACGTTTTACAAAACTGCTACCGACGTTCAGGCTTAATGCAGAATGGCTTATTTGCAGTCACAATAAGCTTTTTTAATAAAACTCTGGTAACTTTTAATTAATATTGTCCCTAAAATCACTGTTTTCCTACTCGTTTTATTTATTTCTATTTTGCCATCATTGTTGTTACGACATACAGTGCCATTAGCGACAAAAATATAAAAAATACACTTCTTAGTTATTTCATCTTGCTTCATCTTACTCTCTGTCAAATCATTTCAAATCTGTAACTCACTCCGGTTTATGTTTTTTTTTTTTAAAGATTGCTACAGACAATACAGACAGTATCAATTGATAAAGCTGCATGCAGGCTACATGCTACTTTATTAAAATTCCTACATTCATAAATAAATAAGAAACAAGAAAGGAGCCCTGTGGGACTCCCATTGTTACTAATGATCCGGGAGATCTTTTTCCATTAACGTCAACGCTCTGAATCCTTTTATCCTTTTACTCAAGTATGAAGCAAGAAGATCCAGAGCAGTGTCCCGGATTGTTGTATTCTTAGCCCGGTCTACAAGTTAAATACCCAGAATACTCCGTTCCATAGCTCTCTGGCTAACCTCGAGCGTGGACCTCTGCTGAATTGTCAAAGACCATGTTTAAGAATCATACGTGAAAATAGGAAGAATACACACGTCGATGAGTCTTCTCTTGAGGAATAGAGGAAGATCGCCCTTCATTAGATCTTTCATGGCCCAATAGCTCTTCCAGGCATTTTCGGTGCGTCTTGCAACTACTTTGTTTTCTCTAGGTCAAATGTGACTAAATGGCCAGGATACGTCTCATCGACATATTCAATGTGGCCACCCTCACTCAACCTAGTCCATTTTAATCATTTCTTCCTCGTAATATTTCCTAATGTGTAAAAAGATTGATATTTATATGGTTTCTTTTCTATCCAGGAACAAATACATGGGCAGATGGCGACCAAGGGCGTCAGCAACTAGGTTAAGGCGTCATACGCACATAGCCAGGCCGTTATTGCGGAACGAGGTAAGTAAGAAACACAGCCTTTTATGGTCTCGCAACTCGCTTGTCATATAAAGAATGCGTGGTAAACACTAATTCATTCTGTTACGGTATGCAGGTGAAATTCTATGTGATGCGTCACTTTTGTTTTGGCATTCGGGTCCTTGTTTACCAACGTTTCTCCATTTATTGTCCACTTACTCAATTTATTGTTTACAAGAACCTCAAAAGAAAGTGACATTATTTCGTGTTTATTCATTTGTTTTATTTTAAAAATTCGATAAAAAAAAAGTCTTTGTCAAAATACGAAATCTTTTATCTCGTCACCTCGTGTGTACGTTTTCTAAATTAAAACGTGTCGGCTATTGATTAAGTGTACACTAAAACTACTACTTAAAAAACTCCAAATGTCGCAGTTTTACATAGCCAGAACATGAAAATTAAAACGGACACTATTGTAAAGTGAAACCACCCGGTACGTGTTGTTACCTTCACCAGTCAGTGGACATGTTTACAAACAAACGCAACGTGACCGCGCCTGCGTGAATGCCACGTCTCGTCTCCGTCATATGCAATCATTGTGAAACCACCCTAGCGTTAAATGTTGTTTAACCATGAAAATGTGTTTTCTAGACTATCTATTCTTTTGTTACTGATAGGCTTTGTAGCGCAAAATAAAAGCACTAGCAGGTCTTAGTTGAAAAGGTTTAGGATTCCTCGGAGCTTTACTATTACAAACCAGAAAGGGATTTATTCTGAAGAAATTCTGAACAAAAATGATAAACAAAAGAAGTATCTTTTTTATAATTTTTCTTTAGTATTATTAAATACTGCACCGGCAGTAGCCGATCACAGTAAAAATACAGCTTATGAACAATTTGCAGTACGTTCATACAGTTGAATTCATAATAGTTGTTGTTTGTGATCCTCACGTTCATACATAAAGTCATTCATTTGGGTCAACTGTTCACCGCCCACGCTACTTTCATCGATCCGTTTCCAAGAAAAACATTTATTTAGAAATGGAATAACTTGTAAAAAAAATACTGGAACACGTTCATAAATGTGTGTAACCTTTTTTCAGTTGAGTTAATTTTAGATCCACCTATTGTCACTCTTGTGTATTTGTGTCATAAACCACAGAATAACTAATAGTACTCTTATACAGAAAAACATCTACCACCTACCTACTTACAATGAAACGCAAGTAAACATCCAATAAAGAGCTTGCGTTTTTTTAGTTTGACTTGTTTTATAGAACGGTTGTTTATTTAGCAAACTTTCTAAGTTACATAACGGTCATATTTTGCGTTTGTTTTGAAACAAAATTGTGTCGTAACGGTAACGGATCCTGTTTACAAACAACACTTACAATAACAAGCCTCTTGCACGAGCACCTGGCATTCCACCAACATGTTTCCAAATGAAGCCACGTAAACATTTTACTCACGTTTATAATTAACAACCACAACCGTGAAACTTGAAAACAAAAATTTTGAAAAAAACTAACGTTGAGCAATAAATCTTGTTTTGTATTTGTGTGGGTATTACATATTTTGATATTGAAGCTGTATAGGTAAAAAGTTAATCTTTTCAGTCTTTAACTGAAGAGCCAAGTTATAAATTAATTTTTAGAAAGCAAGCTTAAGAACTGTAGAAACTGGGTGTTGAAAATATTTACATCTTTTAGTCTAAAACTTTACATGAAAATGGCTGGATGTTATCTACCACGTTAAAAGAAGTTCTCATGCTTGTAAACAGCAAGCAAAGCAGAAGAGCAAATAAACACGAAACAAACGCAACCGTCTAGATTGTGTGTGACATCCGCAACAGAACCGGAATGCGAGCGCATTGCGCAACTTGTTTTGACGGCGGCGCGGGCGCAGCGAAACCTTCATTGCTTCATACAGATTACAGATATTACTTGCTTTCCAGTCAAGTGTCAAGTAAGACAGGTCTGTATACGAGCTCTCTTTTGTAAAGGATGACAGAGACCGACACATTCTGAATTTCGATCTTCCAAAAAGCGACTTTGATCGAAATAGTTACTTTGTACAATTTAAAGTTGTTATGTTTTCTGTTTCCAATCGTCTTCCTGTTAGTAAATGTAAATAAGGCGTCAGTCATTTATTATTTATAACATTTTGCGATACCTATTAAAACATCTTTGTTGCTAATGTTTATAAACTATTAAAGAATCTCAATCACTGCAAGGCACCGCTGTTTCATTCGTTTAAATAAGAATTGTAGTCGGGTTACAAGCATACTGAACAAATTTCCTTACCATGAAACTTTTTCCAGGAGAATATAAATCTAAACGCGAGAAGCAATTCAATAAATCTGTCCTTTATAGTTTATTGTACAATTTTCCTGTTGTTTTTGTCGCTACATTCGATTTTACAAGATCTAACGTCAATTATATTCGGCGAACATTGTACTTACATAGATATAATTAATGCTAAGTCATACCTTCTTCAATATTTTGGTATTTACGTCAGTGTATTATCGTGCAATAAATAATCTAATCAGTGTCAATGTTATGCTTTGAAAAATGCAGTTTTGTTATTTGTGCCTGTAACCTACAAAATATCGATGAATAACATTATAGTAGTTGCTTGTAGTTAGGTACATAAAGTATGCGTAAGTTATGTGCTTGTTGAACTGTACGTAACCAGCTGGTCGGATCCGGCTGCGCGGAGTCTGCGCCCGCGCCGCGCTCGTGTCGACAGCCTTGCTGGAGGCGGTGTTTTTGCAAAACTATTGCAACAACAACGAGGCTACGATTGACTCTCTCTTTCTTGTCCTGTTGCGAATAACCGCTATTGAAAGCAAGTTGTTGGCATTATTAAATCGCTTTGTTAAGCACTTCTTAATTAATAGTTTGTTGGAGCTGTCAGATGACAGATAACTCTTCATGTCTTATGAAGAGTTATTTGCATTGTGTATCGGCGCATATGCAATTATGCATCAACAACAAATTCAATACGAAACCAAGCTGCTGATCGAAGCTTAGAATACAGATCTCGAAACGTGTTTACTGAATATGATACAATATTTTGGTCAAAATTCATCATGAAATCAATCGCCTTACCTACCTACTTCAAAAGTCCAAATGAAACAATTATTTTTAACATTTATAAACAGACAAAAACATACCGACAGCCTCAGACATTGAAAAAAAAAAATCGTCACATAACTTGCCTTGCTTCTTAACTTATGTAAAATCAAAGCAAACATTTGTAGGTACGTGTTCGCGAATTTAATCAAAAAGTTGACATTGAGTTCGCATGTCGGTTAATTACACTTGTTAGTTAATACATATGCATTAACTAACTATTCGTCAATAAAATGTTGTTCGAAAGGCTGTATAGTTAGCATAAGTATGTGTATAGCGTATTTACGTGTATAGGATGTACCCACTGTGAAAATATCAATAATGAAAACAGCTATGTCATGTTTTCCGTGGCGCCTGCCGCCTTTAGCGTAAATAAATAACGTTTCTTTTGAAATGACTCGACGTTGTATGCTGTCCTAATTTATAATTTGCAGCCCGCGTTACACACACACCAAATTCAGATATTAATGGACTTTCCTGGTTGATGTCATCTTATCATGTTTGAAGTCATCGGAACTTTGAGTCATCTCTCTGTAAGGAAATGACTCTTGATGTGTTGTTTATTTTTTTGTTTGGTATGTCTTGTTCTGAATGACAAAATGATGTCTTTTGGGTTCCATTAATTGTGGTTTGTTTGTTACTTGCTTTATTCGTACATATTATTTCATCATTATTCATGTGGTATTCGATACTTGTAGTTGTGACTCCGTCACTGTCAATTCATTCCATCAGTTGATCGTACCGTAGCACTAAATGCTTTGGTCTCTTTCCTCTTTTGACCTCGTCGTTGATTAATTTGGAGTTCTTATTCATAAAATTATACATCGATCCGCAAAGGGAGACATTATTCAGTAGAAATCCGCCGATCATTTGACATCATAAAAACTTCAGTCAAAATATACGTTAGGGAAAATTATTTCCTTTAAAGTTTCGCTACAGGTCTCGTTAAGAGTCCTCACGTGCTCGATATATTAATTCCTTCCTTTGAAATCATTGAGCTTACCCCACTTCTAACCGCAGTGTTATTTAGACGACTTTCCTCTTTTCATATCAGCCTGTTCCCGTTAACGTTTTGTAATCAAAGTACTTTTACTGTTAAGTGTTAACTGTTACTTAACTATCGGGTTTCATAATTCATTGTGACATTTCCTTATTCCCTCCTTTTGTTATTGTTCACTATGGTTTACAACTCAAACGAATTTCGGTATTCATTAATCAGTTTTGTTTCTAATGTCACATAGACATTTAAATTTTTTATTACAATATTTCTTATTTCAGTAGCAGGTATTTGTATTGTTTATTTCACAAGTATCTGTGTACAGTTTTATTCGTTGCATAGTTTGTGTTTCTGTGGAGCGCCTTGTGCAGTGTTTTGTTTGATTCGAACGACCACGGCAAGGTCGCCGCTCGCTCCACTGTCACTCACCGCTCACGTTGTTTCTCCTACCGTCAGTCGCGTCGTTGTAACATCAATTTACGTAATATTGAAGTGTGCACAGCTGTTGAAAACAAAACATTGAACGTTTTTATAATACGCTGTTTACTTAGCATTCATTTTCTTATGAGGTACTTAAGTAACAAATAAGTTTCTCGAACCGTCTAATGGTTTACAGCCACTTGTTTATGCTCAACACGACCTTAGATAACAATACTTTTGTTGACAGTTGTTTAATTTTTGTTTGTTGCAAAATACTTTCTGTTGTCATCAATAATCATATACAGCACCAAATTCTGTCGTTTGTTGAGTTCAGGTAGAACGTCAACTATTTTCAGAAGCCCCGTTAGGCCTGTTGCAATAAAGCCGTCGCGTCGTGTGTAATTTACACGCGATCCACAGTGGCTACATAACTCAAGACCACCACAACTTGTGTCAATCAAGTCAACCTACACCGGGCTCTTTCGAAATTGTGTCACACTTGCTGGTGGGGCTTCTCAGCACGCAGCCGCCGAATGCTCCACTACACCTCACACCGCCTCGCCGGCGCTCACAACTGGGCTAAGGTCGCGATTGTGCATTTTTCATGTTACCTGTATACGAGTACACGGCATTGTTACATTCCAAATCCATTCATATGCCGACGGAACGAGTTTTGTACTTAAAAATCCAGTTGAGAGAGTTGTCACACATAATTACGTAATTCATAGAGCTGATTTCGAAATAGTTTTTAACTTCAATCGTGCATTCCATTCTAATACAATAACATTATGTTTTGTAATTGATATCTAAGTAGGAGCTCTTTGAAAAGTCTTATTTGTATAATTGCCGAGTTCTTAGGAACGTAGATTAGGTTAACAAAGTAACTAAATGCCACTATTTAAGTCAATTAGCCTGTTAATCATTCGGTGTTTTGGATCAATTTAATAAAACTGGAAATGTTTTGTATCTTAAACGTTTGAACTCATCATTCAACTTTGCAAATGAATGTCCAAACAAGCCAAACACAAACGTACGAGCTGATTAAATATTCTATGTTGTTTATGGGAAATATAAATGCTGACGTTACGTCCACTGAGGAATGTGAATGATTTAGGACAGGGGGAAAAAACTAAATAAAGCTACATCTAAAATCGCTTTAATGTTAGAGTGCGATGCGATGCGGCTGCGCCGAGCTGCGACTGCGTTACAAAACTGGGTCAGCGAGTAAAACAAGCCACGTTTGATACGGGCTCGTATTATGATGCCCATCCTACTGGCGCCGCCAACGTGCCGCGCGCCGCTGCAACCTACCACTACATGATATGGGGCAATTTGGAAAATGGAACACCAAATACAATGCTTCGGTTAGCCATTTTGTCGGATAACATTAGTGAGATCTTTGATGATGATATATATATTTTGAATTGATTGAGATTTCGCTGCGATTTTGACTCGATGTTCGATTACATTTCGACTTCAGTCATCAAGACATCAGTAAATCTAAATATAATTGACTTCTATTTAGTGAAGAGGCTCGTATCCCAAATATCCCAATGGATGAGCCGGGTGTAATGAGTCGGGACGGGCGCGCCGCACCTCCCGCATGAATCATGCCGTACCTTGCGCGCAGCCAGCAGACACAGCCGGAATGTAGGTCACCTGCTCGCGATGGTTTGTTTGGGTCGGTGGCTCCCCCAAATTAGAATGTGTTAATAATACGACAACCTTTGCTTACAGCGTCTCGCACGTCACGTTTTACATCACTCTATTTTTATCAGCAGTTAAACATTATCAGCATGCAGTGGCATCTCGGTGACACTAAATACTCTCTCGCCCAGTGTCTTCTACTCGGAGCTACTCAATTATGTTGCTTTCTAAAGTTTCTATACTTTAAATCGTTTCTAATGACTATTAAATGCCAATTATTATTGCAATGGAAACATTTGTATGCAGTCTCCATTCTAATCATTTATTTATATCTGGCGGAAAAATGAATAATCTGCTGCACGTTAATTTTCCTGTTAAATCTTGCAACAGGAAAATAAATATTATTACACCAAGAAACTGACGACTTATGATTTCCAGTAAGATAATAAGGAAAGACCGTTCTTCTAAGTAAGCATAACGTGCGAAGTTTTGTTTGTATAAGGTATAAGTGCGGATTGCTTGCCAACTCGCGAAGGTGAGTCTTCTTGGAATGTTTTCTATTTCTTCGATATTGTCATTGCAGTGAGCCACTCGGTGCTGACATTCCGCAATCATTTATCGATTCTACATTTGGCCGAGGTACTTATGCAAGCTGCACGTTGGCGCCGTAATATTGCTGCATCCGCTGGCCTGCTGGTAAATAGGTCAGTCGCCCACGCCGCCGCAGCGCCCGTTTGTTTGGGTCCCCTTTATTGATCAAGCTCGTCGGGACCCAAGCTGTGCGCACGCAGACACCCTAGCTTGTGCATAAACTTGCCGATGTAGTCTATACTCTCTTTATTCCAATGCTTACACAACACATTTATAAGTAGTTACAACATTGAAAGGTAGTAGGAAATTCAGTAATTTGAATCATTTCAGAAAAATGCAACTTTATAAATTGGTCCAGATAGCACCAATTTATCAAGTTGCATTTTTCTGAAAGATCATAGCAATGATCAAATTCCAAAAAAAAATATGTAGTTATATTAGTGAGTTGTTAGGGACGTATCAGGGCGGAACCGACACGGGTAGGTCAGGTGGAGACAGACACACACACCCCTGCTATAATCTTAATGTTAGGTTGACATGACAACGACACATTACGAGGACTCCGCCAGACGGAGCTCCGGCGGGACCCGGACACGAGGTTATACCAATTATATAATTTTATTCATGCAGGAAGACTATCGCCAAATTGATTGATTTTACCTTTTGAGGTAACATTATCCTCCAGTAATAGGAAAAGGAAATATTTCAAAGCTTGAGGAAAAATAAATAAAATGAAGGAAAGTCACAGTCGAAAAGGTTTTTTACCCTGATGTAGGTACCTACTCTTGTTATCGCGTTCGTAGTTACCGATATGCCGCCATAAGAAAAACCACACACAAGCCCGAAATACCCACGCCGCAGTCAAAACCACGTGGGGATTTTGTAATTAGCAAGTGTATGTACGAAGACACAACGGAATGAGGATATTATTAGCAGTAGAACAAGAATGAAGTAATTAATCATAATCAATTTGTGTCACTGAACTTTTCCATGGCGCCATAAAAATAGATCGGTCGTAACAAAAATCATATTGTATAAATTGATATATTTCTTTACGTCCTGGTTCTGTAGACATTTAAAAAATATGGGTTTTATTGGAGTGTAAAATACAAAATTTAAATAAACTTAATTTTCAAATACAATCATAGATTCTATACATTTTTACTTTGATGTTTAAAAAATCTCGTAGCACCCTCGTAGCAATTGCTACGAGCACAAACGATTGGAGCAACATTTGAAACTTTAATTTGTGGGGACGATTTCGAATACGTTTTTCTGATATCCGATAGTCTGTTACGGGCTTCAAACAACTGTAGCGTCACCACGTGGTTTTCTATGTCATGAATTGTGTAAGGCGACACGGATTATAACGATTGTAATTGCGGAAAAATCTTGTAAGTACATTTTATGTTGTGCTTCTGATGAAATGAGTTTGACTTTGAATTTGTGCCCGGTGGATGGCAATAGACTCGCCTAATACATAGGACTTAAATATAACTAGCAAAATGTGGGCATATATTAGTATACCTCTCATCTCATCGGGAAAAAACAGGCGTAATTTTATGTCTTGCGACAACATTTTCGTAATTTTTGACGACCTCAGACATGCCGGGAAAATTCGCGACATTTCTCTATCACGGGACATTTTTCCCCTCGTGAGTAAATGGCTTTATGATCCGTGTCGCAGTATAAGCTATGAGCTGACTAGCTGACCTGTCCCGGCAAGTAGGCCACGGCTGTTGGCGTTAGGTCACTCGTGATTGCACTCATAATTCCGCACGATAGCAAAATACTGCACCAATGTCGAAAATATAATAATATTTAATGATCATCGGCATTACCTGCATAACTTGGTGATGGCACTTTAATTACTTTAGGCACGGTAATGTTATACCGTGCTTTAAGTATTGTCATTTGTGGCGTCAATGTCATTTTTTTTTAAACCGACTAGTCTTAAACACTTCGAATGGTTTGTTTTTGTGCTGTTTTGTTTATTTGGAACCGGAAATTAACGATTGTCTATGTTTCAGGAAAAAGGTTGATAAAAAGTTCGAGGATACTTTTGGTTTTTATGGATAGGTTAGTTATCTTATCGCTGGTTTTAATGTTTGTTTATAAAACTAAAAGAATAGTAATCTATACAAATAAATAAAATTGGAGTGTCTGTTTGTAATTTTAAAATAACCGCTTTTTACTAAATGCATATGGATGTATACACGGTACATAATACATATACCAAAATATTTTTTTTTACAATTTTTGTCTGTCTGTCTGTCTGTTTGTTCCGGCTAATCTCTGAAACGGCTGGACCGATTTTGACGGGACTTTCACTGGCAGATAGCTGATGTAATACTTTTATTTTAGAAAAAAAAAATATAGAGTCCCACGGAAAAAATGAAACTGAACAAAAACTTTTTTGTTCAATTCCTCGCGGACGAAGTCGCGGCTAGTAAAAAATATGAACTGAATTCTAAAAATAATCACTAGTTTTCCTTGCAACGGTTAGATAAACAATTTTATTTGTTCAAAAAATATCGCTTAAGTGCACAGTACTATGTTATTTAAAAAAGCTACTTAAATAAAATTGTCTCTACACATAATATTTACCTAACAAATGAATAACATCATTAAAGTATGGAAGTAATCGTTGCTTTTGGGCGCCACGTGGCCATTACCCACGTGGTTCGATTGATCGATGGTTCCGTAGAGTAGCCTTGTACCTTTTATACACAATAAGATTACCTAATTTATTTAGTAGGTCTGTCCCTGAATTCATTATTGACCTTATTTCTTTTCAGTAAAGCTTTGTAAAATATTGTAGGTAAATATTGTTTTTACGGCAATATCGTGAGGTCTGACGTTTAAATTAAAACGAGAACAAACTGCTAAAGGGCCTGTGTAAACAAACTTCTGTATGAAATTCATGGTTTTCGGAAGAGCAAGTGTCATGGTCGAATCCTTGTGGAATTTATATAACAAAAAATTGCAGATCATAATATCGTCTAGCAAGTTTAGCGCCGCGCCTGCGCCAGTGTAGCCGTGTTTCCGCGCCACCCCCATTCTAGAGTTCGATCGCGTTACGTAGACGGTACGTGAAACGTAATCGTAAGTAGGTCGCTGGCTGAAGGTGCGCGCGCAGGTTGCCCCTGCCCCCCCCCCGCGCCGCCACTACGACGTCACTATTGATCGTGCACGTGGCGCCGTAAGTGACGTAGAGCCTGGCGCGTCCGATAGTACACCCTCCCCCTGTCTGCCCCCGCCGACGTACCTTGCCACTTGCCACCCTCTACCCCTGACGCTGGCACCCACTCCACTTCTACTGCATACTGGAATTACGATGCTATGCACCTATTTTAGTACCAACGATGACCACAATAACCGCAATTTTGTTTGAACTTGATGATTCTTTGATGATCACTTTAGAAATGAGGAAAATAATAATAAGTACCTACCTACGCCATGTTTACCCTACCTGGCAATTTGTTTTGTAGGTCTCATAAGGTAATTTTGTCTCCAGCCCGCCAAAACGTTACGTTACAACTTTGAAAGTTACTCATTTCATAAGTTACATACCGTGACATTATATCGGATTATATTAACTTGTTATTGTGGTACTTTAGTTACCTGGAACTGATAAATAGCAGCAGATCGAAGTGCGATTTCTAGTTATTTTTAGTTTGCACAATCGAGTGACGTCATAGTACTATGTTTCGTAGAAGTGCTCTATGACTTAACTAAGGAATGCTTTATTATTATACTTGTTTTCCCGTATGTTACTACTTAGCGATAACAGCGTAATATTTAGATAAATTTTCAAGCCGGATAAGGTAATTAAAGTTCTTGTTTGTTTACTTTCACGTGGCACAATGTTCTGTTGTGGCTTGTGGGGTTTCCACAATTAGTGGAAAACGTCGTACGAACTTTTTATCGTTATGTCCATCCGCAATGTTTATCCACGTGCCACAAAATTGTGCAATTTTGTTTACTCATTCAAAAGAACCAATCACCACTCACAAACTACCTTTGTGTACAGTTAAAAACGAGCAACGTTATTTATTTCAATCCTTGCAAATATTTATGTGCAAATAGTACAATCAAATATGCACTCAGTTATTATCATTCATGCTCACACAAAGCCTTTTAAATGTTAGCAACACGTGCGTGAAACAGTTTTAGACACGTGTTTTTACTATTTCAAACCCGTTCAAAAGATGAATGAATTCATAACGGGACCTGCTAGTATGCGTCGTATATCGATTTGAAACTGTGTCCTGCATTATGTCAGGAACAATACAAACCGCATAGTCGGCTAATCTTAGATTTCACGTGAGTACTAGGAGCTCATAGCACAATGGAGCTAGCCTGTGTGTGTACACAATTTGCAAGTGCGTAACAGCCGGCTTAGGCGCGCCCTACATAACGCCCTTCACTTTACAACAGAATGCATTTAGCATTGTTTACGTAACACTGCACTTATAGCGCTGCGAGGAAATCGTTATAATCCTCTTACTTAGAGACTGTTCTTTAATCAAATACCTTGGTCTACATAACTAGGTTTCTAGAATCATGTCACCACATTGTGTAATGTTTTGAAACGTGCACGTAAATAGGTTTTATCATCTAGAAATAGAGCCTGTGCACCGCTGATACCTTATCAATCTTAATTTAAATCAAAGCAAGTATTCTATAAATATAATTAATTATGTCTTATGGCACTTACAATGTCCGGTTATGCAGTAGGTTAGAGATAAGAACAGACAATAACATTGGAAACCTAGTATGTTGCACAGAACTAGACTTATGCTGATGCAAACCACAGCCGACCTAAAGCGTTGGCGCCACTTGTAACCATATACATAGGTGAACACATACTCTGTGGCGTAGACCGAAGTACTTATGAGAAATTGACACAGTTAATTTTATCTTTGCCGACTATGATCATGATGATAATACAGTAAATTACAAATCAACTCGTAAAAGGTGGATGTATGGCTATTTCCGTCGAATGACGACAGGTATACGTCATACCTGAAACGTGCGAGAGATAAAGTAACAAACAAAACAGTAATGAAAAAGATCCTGGAATTGTTTTTATAGTGTCGTGTACGTTGATCGCAAAATAACAGGTAAAATTATGTCTTTGATTAAGCGGTGCAAGAGGAGCGGGCAGCACTACTGTACTATTCTCCAGTGTGGCGAACAGCAGGAATGCTGACACAAATCTCAAATGTGCAAATTGTTTATAGTTTCCTTATTTATTGTACGTACCTAACCTATGTCACTAGTATGTGGGTAGGTAAAACACACTCGTGATGGCAAAAGATAGGGGTTCCTCTTTTATTTATTTAGAAACTAGCTGCCCGGCGCGACTTCGTTCGCGTGGTGTCCTACTTGTACCTTAATCCTACCCTAAGGGGTAGCTACCCTTCTCCTACCTTACTTGTACGCTACCCCTTCCCTACTCCTATCCTACCCCTACCCTACTCTTACCCTACCCTACTCTTACCCTACCCCTACCCTACCCCTACTCCTACCCTTTTTTTTTTTTTTGTTTTTTTTTTTTTCGCTGAGAAATGCATTACGCATTCCCGCTCGTGGGGGACGAGACGGGGTATGTGGGACTCCTGTCGGAATGACACCGACAGTATACCCACTAAAACTCAGCGGTGTTCCCGCATCGCCGTGATGGGAGGGCCATGGGAAACCGGCTCAGCCTTTACTTCCACACCCCTCACCCTACCCCAACCCTACCCTACCCCAACCCTACTCCTACCCTACACGAATAATAGTAGATAGTAGTTAAAACAAAATAAAAAAAATAGTTTAGGTACGTCCTATTCTTGGACCTACTGAATATACACACAAAATTTCATAAGAATCGGTCAAGCCGTTTCAGAGGAGTTTTGTTACAAACACTGGACACGAGAATTTTATCGCTGCTACGTCGTATTCTGTGGCTGCGTGGAGCAACACGCACCGGCGCGGCGCGTCGTCGGCGTGCATTTTTTCTTCTACTGCCTTTTTTAATTTCGTAATATCTTTTGAATGGAATGTCCGATTTCAAAAATTCAAAAAGTAATCAACAGGTATTGAAACAGTCTTGAATACAAAATAATTTATTTGGATAAGAATTAATACAAAGGTATGGATAACATGGTCTGATTTTGATCGGCATTTCTATCAACTTTTAAAATGTAAAAAAGTAGTTATAGTGACATAACTACAATAGTTGGACATATGGTATCGGGAAGTTTTTTGTAGATATTGATATGTTCTATAATATTGTAGAACATTTTATTGTTCTATCATCAATACTTTCCGCAGCGCATGCGATGAAAGACATTTTATGGCTATTTTTTTTACACCTTGGGTTGGTTTTAGTAGGAATTTCTAAGGATCCCTAATTTTTTCTAGTAATAAATATAGCCTATGTTACTCAATGATAATGTAGCTTTCTAACGGCAAAAGAATTTTTGAAATCGGTCCAGTAGTTTTTACGTTTATTCGTAACATACAAAAATACAAATCTTTCCTCTTTATAATATTAGTGTAGAAAAATACGTACATAATGATGTTTAGTCATGCACATAAAAAACATTGCTGAATTTCCTGGAGTGTATAAATCTATTTTACCTGTTTTGTTACTCTGCTTGATAGCAAAGCGTCATGGTTGTTTTTGTAGGTACGTGGTTTTACGTTTCTGCCCAATCACTTGAAATAATCCCTTCGTCCAATTTTACAAAATCCTGAAGGGGTGATTTATGCTTAGCCAGGTACCAAGGCCGTAATCCCGAACCTCTACAAAATAGAAAATACTGTTGTGAAACAAATGTTCATGAAGGAGGCATTTTTTATATAAACATCCTGTAAATAACGATAAACGACAGGTAGCTTTACCTTACTTATCAGAAAATATTCTGACCTCCAATTGGCATACTTGTGCAATGTTTGTACATCTCGATAAATCTTTGATAAAAGTCGAATTAAATAAATATTTTGCTGACAAGGGTACAGTAGTGATGACAAGGTTCAATGAATGTTAAACGTACCTATATTTATTGTTTTTTGTAGAAATACATTAATATAATAACTTTAACTACTGTAAATACTCCTATTGTTAGGTGCAAGTGGAATTTAATAACGTCATAGTCATAAATTATTGACGTACTGCAGTAATACTGTGGTCGTAAGTAATAAAAAATCGTGACGTTATGTACGTAAAATAAATCTTATAATAAAAAAACAAGTTAAATTTTGACGTGTGTGAAGGGTTGCGCAATGTTTTCATTAGAGCCTGAAACTGAACAGGTACATCCGCCCACTTGCCGCTCTCGCTGGCGGTGCACGCCGCTTGTCGCGTGACGCGGGAAATTGCGCACTTTATACACGTGTATAACCTTTATGATTGCTTCTAAGGCTATTTCAATGATGACGTCAGTAATACGCTAAATTGTCTCGCGGCAAGGGTACGAAATGACCGTGTGTTTGCTCAACAATAAAACACAAACAATGAGAATGAAAACACAATGAGCAACGTTACTGTAATGATGTTCTTGGCGCTACCTGCAACGTTTTCAGTTGTTATTGCTATAAATAAGTTTATTGATGTTTGGTAACTGCGCAGTTCGTCTGTACTGTAAGCTCTGTCCACCTTGTAGGGAAGTTAGCGGTAGAACATAATTTGTGTTACACTTACATAAAGCTTGTGCTGCACTATTATTAAACATTATATTGCCTCGTTCCGCCTGCAGTCCACGAGGCCGTGGGTGGCGCTGAACTTTACACCCACTATCCTACTCCCACGGTAGCCTTAGAACTTTAATTTGAATTCCGTCACGGGAGAAAAAGTTGCAGTAACTGGTCTCTGAACCGGATATTAATTTCCTAGCAATTCTGCTCATGATTTCATCCACTTTGTCGTGATTTTCCGGTTTACCGGAATGACACCTACCTTAATCTGTTCAGTTTACCGTTCCATTTGCACAGCGGTGTCCTAAAAAAACATTTTGCAATAAATTGACATTATGAGAGAGAAAAACATATGTACATCGAAACGTTGACGAATGAAACTTTCGCGTTCATTTGTTGGCTAAAATGGTAAAATAGAAATCTAGCTTCTCGGATTTCGCTCGTATGATATAACATTGCATCAGTTCGATTTGGGTCAGGCCACGCTGCAGCGGAAAGGCCGAAGGTCGTGGTGCACTGCAGCTGCGGGGCGTGGGTGTGTGAGGGTTGGAGGCGGCAGGTAGGCGCCAGGAGTAGGCGCTGAGGGGGCGCGTACACGCCTACGTTACATAACTCTACAGCTGTAGCTATAGTACTTTACTTGCAGAGTTCCGTTAATACCGAAGGTTGCTGCGCATAAGGTCGTCCGTCTGGGTCACGACGCAATCCGTGGCGCGCCGTATTTACGCCTATATTTTCTCGGTAATACAACCTTCTAGTTCTTCTACTGCCGTTTATGTTGGTACGAGTATCTATTTCTAGCTTGCAAAGAAAGTTAATTATAATGATCCTGTAAAGAGTAATATAATAGAAAACAAATAACGTATGAACTATCAACGTTTCAAAACATCTTATTTCTCAGTTACCTATTTGAAAACTATTTTAACATTATACAATATTTTGACACAATAGAGGCTATTGACAGTCCATAAAGCCTGAAAAGTGTTATTGTGTATGTGTAGTAATAGTATCCGTTATCTCTTCCTCGTATCTACGATGTTGGTTCACTATCAGTTGTTTTCAAAGTGCATTTTATCAACTTATCGCAATACTTATGCTAGATTTCATTCGAGTACGTTTGGCACTTAGCGCCCCCAAACCTTAAAATCAACTTTTCGTGTAACATGTACAAACAAGTACTATGCACCCTGACATCGCGGAAATGGCGGAAATATAAACCTGCGGGGCAATTGCGTAACACATTATCAATCAGAATCGGTTTCATTTTGACAGTTCAACAACATTCATGGCGTTGTTCACGTGCTGAGCAGAAAAAACTTTCGAACTTATGAAGCAATGGATTAGCAATTTGCTTCAAAATGATTCAGATTCCGATTGATAGTGTGTTACGCAATTAGGGTGCAGGCAGGATCTGAAATCTTCCGAGCCTGCACTGCTACTACGCTGCGGCTACGTCGTAGAGCCTACGCTGCGTCTACGCTACGGAGGCTACGCTGAGCCTACGCAACCTCTACGTCGTCGCGGACGCGATGCTTTTGCTGCTGCTACGCTGCGTCTACATCGTGGAGCTTACACTGCGTCTATGACGTGGAGCCTACTATGCATCTACGCCACGGAGGCTACGCTGAGCCTACGCTACCTCTGCGTCGACGCGGTGCCTAAGCTGCTGCTACACCTCACTCTGCCTACTTTTTGTGTAAAAAGAGACGTGAACATTCTTTCATTGAGCTATACATACTCAAATTTCATGAATATCAAGGTAATTATGCTCTTATTCTGGTTCTATGTTCGTTTCGTTAAAACACACAGAAAAATAGCTTTAAAGAGTAGTGCAAATTATCGTAAAATGTATTAACAAAATACGTTTGTCAAATCCACAGTTAATCCTTGTAGTTGTTAGCACATAATATCGCGAACAAAAGTGGTCCAAGGGCAAATATTAATTTCCTTTACGTTGGGATTTCCTAACGTATAACGGTATATTTTTGTTTAGATTTATCTTAGTTTTTATAATGTAACCATACAGCATACTCACTAGGTATCTATTTACTATCTAGGGATTTTAGTTTCGCATAATTTGATATACAATGAATATTTTTTAATACATTCGTGTTATAACTTTAATCATTCTTATCAACATATTGGTAACATCTCAGAGATCATGTACAAAAGAGTACTTTTATACAATAAGGTATTTTGAAATAGCTGTGGTTGTAGGATTTCCCCGCTCCGGTGTGCGTCATCGGTGTATCGTGCTGTACACAGCATAATGTAGGCACTTTGTAGTTACCAGACTACCTATTTATAGCTTTAACGAAGTTATTTTAAAACGAGTAAAAACCTAGTCAGGAATAAAACTGCATTGGTTTTGTACGTTTTAACTCAGTTCAGTGAGCTTTGCGTCTGTTTTACTGGACGCTGAAACTTTGAAAATAAATACAATGACGCGGTTGGCGCCGGCGCTATCCGTCTCGCGATGACAAATCAGATAGGAAAACGATGTTTCATCGTCCTGTAAAAACCAGATAGCTCATCTTAGCGAGGGCTGAAGTATTGTTGTTGTTGTTTCTTATAAATAACTTATGCATGACTAATCTTTTTTGATGATGTGTTTCATAAATCAATGGATTAGCAATTTGCTTCAAAATGATTCAGATTCCGATTGATAGTGTGTTACGCGATTAGGGTGCAGGAACTGAAATCTTCCGAGCCTGCACTGCTACTACGCTGCGGCTACGTCGTAGAGCCTACGCTGCGTCTACGCTACGGAGGCTACGCTGAGCCTACGCAACCTCTACGTCGTCGCGGACGCGATGCTTATGCTGCTGCTACGCTGCGTCTACATCGTGGAGCCTACTATGCATCTACGCCACGAAGGCTACGCTGAGTCTACGCCTTTAAGAAAATAAACTGCAGTTTTAAATTATGATTTAACCTAGGATACTGTGGTTATCTCGCATCGTACAGACTGGCAACACATCAAGCTACTACAATCTGTCCTTTAATAAGTTTCAACTTTATCGCTAAAGTAAGGTTCAAAGTTGATTGGGAAAATTTGACAGTTTCGGGTAGCTTGATGTTCTGGCGTCTGTACATAACATTGACCCATAGATAGAGCAATGGACTTTGTGTTCTAATTACTCTTACCAATATTTTTCATCCAAATGAATAATAAGGTCACGAATTAAAATAAATAAAAGTTACAACAAGAAAAAACCACAAATTGGTTTACCTGTTTATGATAGAAGCTACTTAGATCAACAAGCGCGCACAAGCGACTTTTTGTTGACCATTAATTTGATCGTTCAGGGAATCAGTATGGAGCTATATTGAAGTGCACGTATTTGGCGATTAATAATCGGCCGATCAAACGAGTGCACCACAAAAAGTCGCTAGTGCGCGCTGGCAGTCATCTATACAAACTACATTTGAGTGGTGTAAAAACAACACGCCCTTGTATTATTTTGTGTTTTTCCCCGAAATATCCTCAAAACTCAACGATACTACCTACTACGTTCCGATCATAGAAAATTGGAACATTCTGCCGTCTTGACAAATGGAAATCCCATTTTTTTTTGCTGTTCTATGGAACAGCAAATAAGAAAAAAATTGGTTAGTGGTCAAAATGTATGCATTTTGACCGCGTAGGTATTGCACTTTTGTAGGAAATAGCAGTTTTTTTTTTAACACTGCGGCACAGTTAACGCCCCTCCGACGTAATAACAATAAAACTTCTATTGTGTCTCGTTCGGTGTCCTTCACTGTGTTAATAACCGACGAATAATTTCAACGGAGCGGTGTCAAGAATCATGTAGGTACTTTTACTCCTTTGTGCTCACTAGTTCCTTTAGTAGTTCCTTTGAAAGAATCCTTGGTAACAGGTTCTGCGTCGATCCCTGTCACCCTGTATATAAAATAGTGATTTCAGTCTGGGATTTTGAAAATTATTGTAACCTTTAATTGTGTGTCTAAGCTGCCTGAGGTTAAATTTTGTCTTGTTAGTAGAATGACCTTTAAATAAAGATAATTTCAGTTGTTATACTTGTTATCGAGAAAGTTTAGTAAAATCACATCAAAAGCCTCGGCTCGGCCTTCAATTACAAGTAGGTACTTACGAAGAAACCTCTTTTTAAAAACATTGGTAGGTATCTATTCAAGTACGGGGGTTCGTTATCTACTGATATCGAATTTGACAAAGTTTAAGTTTACAAACGAGGTATTTTTTCTTAGAACGATTAAACGATATGGCAATTAAATAAACGTTTTTCCTGTATCTGTTATATCTGAAGTTGTAATTGCTTTATCAACAACATGTGTTGACTAAAACTAACAGAATACGTAGAATCCACAAAACATTTAACATCCATAAATAGATAGTTGTTTCTTTATTTTATACCTACTTGTGTTTTTAATTTTATTCTTGGATGCTCAAATATTCATGCAGTTAAAATTCCCAAATATCCTCCTATTTTACACATCCATGTAAACTACAAATTATTTATGTAAAAGTTAAATGCAGATGATTGCCATTATAATATGTTTAATTAAAATTAAGCATGTGTCATGTGTACTCTAATAATTTATGACAAATGAATAAACAATTGCAGCTCAGTGGGAAAATTATTTCCATTCACGCAGCGTGCTCGGTACGGATTCCACTAAAGTGGAGGGCTCGCGAATCGGGCTCAGGACTAACGCAAGTTGTTTTGCCAACTTCACTTAGTCATTACTTTATAAAGTATTTCGCAAGAAAAGGTGCCGCGTCCTCGTTTCAGTTTGTAAACAAACATCGCCACGGTTCTGCGGGCTCATAACGCGTCTAAGCCATTATTTCTGTGTTCATTCAATAATATTTCATCAGTGAGTGACAATAAATGAAGCAGTTTTTAATTGACTTACTAAACTATGACTGTGGAACCTTTGTTAGTGCTCAATATGTTCCAGAGCTCCGTAAGTTACAATTTGTTATTTACAATTATTATTTAATTTAAATATGTAAGTAAATGATTTATATCAAATGTAGGTACCTAACTGCCTGTACCTACATACATTTAAATGGTTGTTTGTGTTTACATGTTTTTGACTTGTTTTTTTTAGGCCCTAAACAAAACAAGTAAAAAACTATAAACTTTAGGGTCATCAACACATTATTTTGATGATTAATTACGTTACGGCCATTTCAATATCAATCAGCATTATAAAGGGAACATAACATTAGAAATGTGGGGCATTAGTCCTAGATAACTGTGTATAGAGCAAAGAGAATTAAAACCATTGGTATACAGCCTACTAAACTAAACAAAAACTAAACATCGTAAGGAAACCAGCATGTCCTTAGAACCAAAAATTCGAAGACATGTGACATCTACCAACCAGCTCTGGGCCCGCGTGGTAGATTATAGAGCCCACTCCCTCTCGAAGAGAGGAGGCCTGTGTCCCAGCAGTGGCAACATTATAGGCTGATTATGCTTATACAGCCTACTTAGTCATATTTTGCACAGTCATTCATTACTTGGTCTACGAACTTAAAAATAGTACAATCATACAATGAGTCGTCTGTAGTGTAGCTGTAGATACTTATTGTTCTATTTCTTATTGTAAAACGGGATGTTTACTCGACGCCAATCTCTATCGACAATCGTATTCGGTTATCTGTCGTAAACAATGGCGCTTGCGCATGGCCTACACTGAACGATCATAATACGACAACTACGAGTAGCGTACACTATACTCTGTAGTTTCAATGTTAGAAATCATAATTATCGGGAACTAACTTCTTCTGTATGAGCACTATGTTGTCGTGCATTCAAGATATCAAAGCGTGGATTTTTATTCGTAGAGTTGTTTGCTACCTACAGGTTTTTTAGATTTATTACCGTTGGATCCCGTTTTTGAATCCCATTTTAATATTTTTGGCGTTGGATCCCGCAAAACATTATTATGTATTTCCGTTGGATCCCGAATTTAAAAAATGCAAGATAATTACGTTTTATTGTCGTTGAATCCCGAAAAGTATTTCCGTTGGATCCCGAATGCTTAAAAAAATATGAATGCGGGTACTTTCAACAACAAAATTGTTTATAATAAAATGAGGGGTTCACTAATGTTTCACCAAAACTCCATTGACAAATTTTTAGTTTACAACCAACGTTTCGTATACTATTTATTTCACAAACAACTCATTTTCTATATAATCTAGTCGTTTCTGGCACTCGCCGGCCGCTGCCGCGGCACCGCTCGCTTCGCTCGCTCGGCTCGTGCGTAGGGGTCACAGTTTTAACCTAACCTAACCTAACATTGTTTTTTTTTAATAATTAACCTAATCTAACTAGTTCGGTTCCGGGTAACCCACTAAAAATAATCTCTTTTTAGTGTTTGATAAAGGTAAATCACTTTTCTTCTGAAATGTACACATGTTGTTATAATATGGGATTCAACGGAAATAGCAAACGGGATCCATCGGTAATACCTAAAAAACGGGATCAAAAAACGGGATCCAACGGTAATAAACGGTTTTTTACAGGGGATGCGAAAGTTTTACGATTTCGTAGCATTTATTTTATAGGTCTGCATTTGTTTGCATTTCGTTCGCACATCTACATATTATACATTATTATAAATTAAAGTTGCTTTTCGTGTCTGTCTGTATGACAACGTTGTCTTCTAAAGTACGCAACGGATTTTGATGCGGTTTTTAACATCATTTGGAGAATTTATTCCGAAAGGTTTTTGGCGTATAATGCATTAACATCGAAGAACATAACATAAAGAAATCTCGATGTTTTGCCGAGTCGTAAAAACCGTACGAAGCAAGGGCGGGCGGGTCGCTAGTTATTATAAGAATATATCATTGTGCGCTGGATTGGAGAGCGGAAATTGAACTGAAAAATTAAAAAACAAGCTAAATGATTTTAGTATTCAATGGGCACAAGGTAAGTACTAAATTAGTAACTAATGTTTTGACAATAATTGTGGACTAGAATATCAGTAGGGAGAAAATGTTATTATTAAAGTATAATGATAATTTTGTTTACATGCATATTCTATGGGGTTTTTCACAGTCATTAGCTTTGTTTTTTCCTCGAATGCGTGCTGTTTTATGGCTATTATACTAAATACAGTATTATCCTTTTCATAATACAAATACAGCATAGTTACTTAAAGCATTGTGTTATTATGTATTGTTTCCTAAAACAGGCAGAAAAAATATTTTGTTCTTCCCGAAGGTAGCGACTGTTTTTAACTTTAGTTACTTCAATAATTGAATGTATTTCAATAGCTAATCCAATTGCGTCTATATTAGGTTAGTAGTTATAAACTTATCACTAAGCCGGCAGTGTTTATGAATTGGTTTGTTATTACAAAAATGGAAATTCCGTAGTGTGAAAACTGACGATAAAACAGATTTTCCTTGTATTATATTTCTTTGACTACAAAAAGCCATAAGTTATAAATGGGCCAACATACATATGTTTATTTATATAACCCACGGTGATTTCAGGGAAAAAAGGAAACTGAGAAGTTTATATTTCCGCATAATTGATGTTATTAATTACGTTATTGTTATATAAACTGAAAACCATTACGTATAACATGGAGTATAAATAAGAATAAAACAGGCCAAGTGCGTGTCGGACCACGCACAATAAAGGGTTCCGTAGTTGAACTTGGAATGAATTTATCCCAAAAACAAACTTAACATTGTAGTTGAAAAACATGTTCTCCCATACATTCCAATTGAAAATGTACGCACAATATTGAGAAATTTACCATGTTGTTTTAAGACCACAAAGTTCTTATAGGTTTTCCTGTAATCTATAGGTATAGAACTATTTTCTGTATTTTTGAAGTGAAAACTTCTTTAGCGGCGTTGTACACTTTTTTGTAATGGGTAAAAAAATTTAATCTCGCGTCAGGACACGTGACCGTCAGATTCGTAAGACGGATGGAGAGTAGACAGCCGGCGCGGCGTAGGAGAGGAATTATGCCCTCTCTTTCTACGGCGCGGCGAAAATGTATGCCTGCTCTTTCGTTTAGGCGGCGCAGGGATGGATGGATGGATGGATGGATGTGGATGTGGATGAGGATGTGGATGTGGAAGTGGATGTGGATGTGGATGGATGGATGGATGGATGGACGGACAGCTGATGGCTCGACCGTCTGCGTAGTGGCCACACTGTTGTGTATTCGTAAAATTTGTGTATATAAAGTGTTTAAAATATGGAAATTGAACAAAGTGCATCTATTAATGAAAAAAGTGACGGAGAAATAGTGAAAAAAAAATGAGTTATATTAATTCAATTAATAATTGATTTATTTCAACGTTAATATTCAAGTTTTCACTTCTGCCGGCACTCCCGGAGTGCAACCCGTCTTTTTTTTTTTTTTCAAAAGTTTAGGCTCAGTAGTTTAGGAGATGGGGGAATGGTCAATTTTCGTCTATTTTCTTAAATAACTTTAATACAATTTACTTCAAAATATGAAAATATATATTTGAGATCTTCACAGTAAGCCCTTTCATTTGACACGGTACAGATTCCGAAACTTTTTTTTTTAATTTTCTCTTTGCCCCTCAAAAATGACCCCCATATTCAAAATTCATTTATTTACGTTACACGTCTGTGTTTGGGTCACTGAGATTCATAAATGTGTACCTACCTCAACTTCGGTCCATTAGATTTGGAGCAAATTTGCTATGACAGACGGACGGACAGACAGACACACGAGTGATCCTTCCATTTTTCCTTTTGAGGCACGGAACCCTAAAAAGGTTCTTAGAAACACTATAATGTTACAATGATTCTCGCCCGAAATTTCAAATTATACAGACGTCTAGACAAGACTTTTATATTATACATCTATAGTATTGTCTAGACAGGCCATGACCCTTTTAATATCAGAGTACTTGAGCGCTAAGGTAGACGAATTTCATGAGCGTACTACGAATTTACTGGGTGCGACTTGTAGCTAGTGCTAGTGACCCCCGGGGGTTTACTTGCCACTCGACTGGAAGATAGCGGGTGAAGGGTTCATATCAATCGGATTATGGAAGTCCCCTACAAAACTTTTCTGACTTATTATATTAATTTAGCAGATTCCACCACAGTCACAGTGTTTATAGATATGACTATAACTATGTTTAATATAATTTAAGTAATTAAATTTCGTCTATAGGCTTAAAACATTGTGTTTAAAACTTGGGAATTAATTCTGGTCTTGCTTCCCTATGACTTCTGAACAAAACTCCTGCTCGTCAAAAGTTGTTCCTTGGGGAGACAGACTGCGTGAATCTTACAGGATGGAAAAATAAGGCTTCTATTGAATATGATTTGGTACACAACAAAAAAAAGTTAATAATCACAGCAACTTGAACGCTCAGAAAAGGTGTCTCAAGGTGTACCAAGGTGAAACTGCCTATTTTAAGTTTAAATGTCATGAGACGGTTCTCAATTTTCAATCACTTCTCTCTGATTTCTTGAGCATATTACTTACGAAATAATTATGTAGTATGTACCTATTTTGTCCTATTCATAACAATTGATATCTTATCGTTTATTTTCGTTATTGTTACAATTACTGCTTTATTTATAACTATCGATTAATTTTTAATTATAAATGCAAAATGTAAACTGTGGATTCATATATTCTGATTATTTATTTTCTTATTTAAATAATAACAGCCGCACAGGTCGATCGACCAGGTTAAGTTACGCTTGCCGCGGTTGGTCTGTAGATGGGTGACAATCTTTACATTCCGAGGCCCGAGGGATCTCGGAAAGCACGTTAACCTGTTGGTCATGGCTGTTATTCGTGGATCTTTGAAAGTCGTTACGGGTAGTCAGAAGCCCGAAAGTCTGACAACCAGTCTTACCAAAGGGTACCGCACTTACTGGGTTGTGGAGGTCAGATACGCTTCGCTCTATGTAAAATACTGGTATTCAGCTGCATCCGTTTAGACTGGAAACCGACCCCAACATAGTTGGGAAAAGGCTAAACAGATGATTGTAGTTTTATCAAAACAAATCTTGTCCTTGATAACATGCGTTTTCGAAGACATTTTAGGATGAGAACCAGACATCTGGTCCAAGACAATAAATTAAAACATTGTTTAACCCTTCGTATGCTTTAACGTGGATCCACGCGAGACACAATGGCTTTGTAATTGTGTCTGTAATTACGGCATTCAACCGGTTGATATTTAGTAATTTATGTATACAACTATCACCATTTAAATAAATATTATGCAAACTAAACAAATTGTTGAGTTTGAGGCTATTATAGCAATAGTAGCAAACAAACATGTTTTTTCTTTAATTTTGCTGTACTAGCTACTTAGACTATCGGAAAACAACATCATCATGGAATCATCATCAGTAATGATGATTCTCAGCAATTATTTTGTATTTCCGTCTCAGAATAACATGTTATTGTGCAATTGTGGTTCATTTGGCGTTATCTGTTTTCTGTTCGTGTAAACACAAGCTAAAGTGTAGGTAGAGCTCGTGTCATTAGCAGTCACATTGGCATGGCGGGATCACGCGGTGTTTTGGATCTCATGAAGGACATGGACGTGAGAATACCGTCTTTTGTGTACCTTATTACTGAAATAAAGAACCAATGACAAGGTATGCGACCTTGTTTGTTTACATACTCACATAAATGTAAGAAATACGACTGTGTAACATAAAAAAGTTGGGTGTGAACATTTGTAAATATTATGAAGACGTGAACATGATGAATCGATATCGTTTATGCTTGGCGGCGCGGGCGCGGCAACGTTACATTCTGCACCGAAAACTTTTTAAATTAATGTTCAGCAATATTTATAAAACTCATCACTGTTTTATAACAATTTTATTTAAACTAGACACTGATGAATGATGCAAAATGCGGTCAATGTGATTATGTGACATTTATGTTCCATAGTCGCTGTCAGTAATGTGTTTGTTTTCTTTTATTAGAACCATGGTATACGAAGTATATAATTGTACCATGATTAGAACTAGGTTGTATTATACTTCTATTCTATCTATTACTAAATATTCAGTAGTTGCTATAAGTTGCTTATTAAATAGCAAATGCTTGTTATAAGCATGCAAAAATACGTGCGTCTGCGTATGAATTTGATCAAAATCAAGTTTTTTTTGCCAAAGGAATAGGGCAAACGCCAATGTTTGAATGAATTGAAACAACATTTTCTCACACGAGAGGCTGGTTTAATTTATCGACTCCGAAATCGCCAAAATATCTCATTAAATAAGTACTAATGTTGTTTAATAAAATGTAACTCATTGGACTGGTTTTGATAAACGATCACGGATCCGTCTCGTGATCGTGACACTAACGATTTGGTGCCTGATAATAAATTTAAATAAATTCAGTTGAATTGAAAAAAAAATCAAAGAATGAAAGTGTTGTGGACGTTGTGGTAATACATAATAGCATGCGCCGCTTCCGGGGCTGTGGGTGCGCGGGCACACGCGGACGAACGCGGAGCGGCGCGGGCGCCACGCGCGTGGGAACCGCGCAGCCACCACAGAGTTCCCACGTCCTATTGTCTCTGATCGGCTCACGGCCCAACCTTTGACACATCATATTCGACCTAAAAACCTGCAGACAGGTAAAGTAGTTATAGCCGCGTTGTTGTTATAATGTCCAAATGGAACACAGTACTTATACATCTATTTCAACACGCACAAATATCACTCATTGCAAGATTCAATATAATCTTGATCACGTTCTGTTGTTTATGTGGCGAATATATAATATTTGAGATAAGATAAAAAGTATAAAGGCAAGCAAGGTACCTACGCAAAAAGTACCTTCTACTTACCTCTATAAGCAGCTTTACTAAATTATAAATTTAATGTTATCGTGTGTTGTGTTATGTAATTATTGTTTTAATATGTGTAGCGAAGACAATACGGTTTGCGTCGGCGGCGGCGCCGCCAAGGTCGGGGTCGTTGAACCTATTTACGTCTTTCAGCAAGAGGCGCCGGGCGTCGCGCCACGCCACCCCGCACGTGGAAATAAACTGACAATAATACAACACCCTGCGATAACTAGATTACTGCGATTACTTGAAACTACTAACTTTCAGGAATTGTCTTGACCATTGTTTTGATTACTGTTCCAAAAAAAACTACCTATAAAATAGGTATTCCGGCTTTGAAAGGTTTCATGTCAATGTGATAAGCCTTTTTATGCAAAGGCCCTCATAAGTTATAAAATTATGTGCGATGATAATATGAGGTAGGTACAAAAAATATTGTAAGCGACTGATTAATTACTATATTTTTGTGTCGTTTAGCGCCTCATAATTAAGCGTGTTAATTTCTGTATTGTGATAGATGCAAAACTAAAATAGCGGCGCGGCGTACAAAAGAGCGGACTGTTAAAATATTTGTTGTATCTCTGACGTCTTTCACCGTCGCGGCGCGCCATGTTTGTTCGAGCGGGCCTCACTACTCACTGCTCGAGTTTTGTGGCCTCATCGCTCTCATTGTGTTCACCGTCAATCAAAATATAATTTATTGATACGACCGACTTTACCACACGACCATTGCCACTGTTTGACAAAATTTCTAACGCCCCCTGTTCGCTTTGTAGTTGTTCTATCGGAGTTATACTTTAAATATTTAACTTTTCGACACATTCATAAACTATTGCCTCTAACTCTTTATCTGACTTGAGTTCAGAGCTTTATAATTACACTGACGACCATCCAACAAAAGCCCCATATATTTTGTCATTCTCAAAATTCAGGGATTGAGGGTTCCCTGAATTTTTACGTCACCACGTTGATCAACCATTTTTCAATTGCTAGATAAGAATTTACTGCGCAGTGACTTCGGACTGAAATGATCCGAGATGTTTGTATATTTCATTGTTGAATAAGAATCTCACATCCTGCTGCCAAAAGTATAAACATTGGCTTTGCGTGGAAGTCAGAAATATATCAGTGTGAACGTAAACACCGTGGGTACCGCGAGGTGGTGTACCCACGTCGAGCCCTGAGCTCACCCACTATGACAAGTGGCGCAATGTTCCTCGGGCATACACACACCGTCAGATTTAGTTACTATTGCGTGGGTTTTCTCACGACGTTTCCCTTCATAGTTTCACACTGGGTGATAAATTAAAAATTTGTACGTAAGTACTGTTACGTATACGATATGCGTTTTATATCAGCGTAATTTGTAATGTTCTGAAAAATCCATGTAGTACCTTCACCAATCTCTACATAATAGAGGACTGTATTGAACGGAGCTTTCAGTCTGCTTACTAATCAAGCAATACCCAGAACTTCGAGGTATCCATGACGCATATTTCCTGCAGATTTATTCACCCGAAATAGGTACAATACATTCTTATTTTCCTTTTTGTATGAAAATACAGACAAACAATCAGTCACCGTTTTCAGTATCGACTACACCCGTACCCTAATTGCGTATACACTATCAATCTCAATTTGAACAAGTTTGAAGGATATTGCTAATCCATTGGTTCATATGTTCAAAAATTTACTTCTACTTCATATGTTTTTTAAAACGCAATAAATGTTGTTGAACTGTCAAAATGAAAACGCAATTACCCTGCCGGTCAGATTTACCCAGCGTTAGCTAAAATCAGCATTTTTTATTTAATTTAAATAGCTGTAGCCATCATACCAATGAGATACAAATTAAATTGATGACTCCATCAACAACAACAACTTCAATGTGTTTATCGAAAAAGAAAAAACAGGTCACGATTCTTTTACCTATACATTTGAAAACATTTTGAGCTTGATAGGTGGTGGCACAGAATACTTAATAGTGCTACGTAGTGGTGGCTTGTTTACACATTGACGAGAAGGAAAGGAGGTTTATGCCGTTGCGGTTAGATTTGTTTGTTTGTATTCCTGCTTGTTGCTTTTTTCTCTAGTGTCAGACCTATTTATTTTGATGTATGGTCGTTGTTGTTAGAGTGGATGCTACGCCCGCGCCAGCTATACGACTGCTACGATTCCCTATGTTTAAGATTACCCAAAATACAGATTCCATTACGATTGTTGTGGAACAGGATTTTAATAATGCCCTCTTCCTAGATCATCAACAACAGATGTAAGTCACGTGGCAGTTTTCCCTCTAGACGCCAATGAAAAAGACAATACTTAACTTTTAAAACTTTGTTGTAGTTTTGGTAAGCAAAAAAAAAAGTAAGCTATAAAATATCGTGGCGGTTACAATAAATTTAATCAGAACACGTTCTTAGTAGAATGTATACCTACACGCATATTTGCGCAGACCTTGGAACAACTCACCATGCCATGCCGGTGAGTGACCGTCGACTGGCCGGTTACTGACACCCATCGCAAAAACTTCGCGCCAAATAACATGGAGATTAACGTCCTTATGTGAAAACAACACACTTGGCGCGCGGTTTGGACCCTTGGACCTTGCCTTCCATGATAGCTCGCTAATCTGGGAAGTAATTAACAAAATCTTTACAACATTTTAGTTATTTTTTCCCGATTTAATAACAATTAAAACGGGCAATTTAAAAATACACACGGACACGGAAAGATTAACTAATTTCCCCGTGTCCATTCATATAGGATTCATGCCATGATGTCAAAATAAAGAACTATAACGACCCTATTTTAAAGACCATTTTAGGCAAAGATATTTAAGATAACTAAATGTCTTTGATTTTAGGCATCAAACCGAACTGTTATTACAAACTAACCAATTGATAACAATCAATTGGTTAGTTTGTAACAACAATTCGGTTTCGGATATGAAAGCCACAATTTCATTATTTTTATATAGGTATGCTACTAACTTATTTTTTTAGTGAGTTTTTCCGTACACCACATTACGTAAATCGAGGGTGGGTTATATAGTCTTTGGATCGAGGCGAAAGCATGCTCTTTAGGGATGGAAATCGAAGTTTTTATTATCCTTATTTATCCGAACTGGTAGGTAGGTACCTAGTACCTACACTCTCTTGAAAAATAGTTGATTTTACTACAGATTACTCATTTCTGGAGTTTTTTTTTTACCTCCCACCCGAAACGATGAACTCATTTCACTATTGACAAAATGACAAAGGTACTTATACGGAAAAAATATAAATATAAGGCTGGCCGCATGCGTCCTGTTTCCTGATTCGGAATTCAGGTTCAGAGACCCTGAATGCACGCACTTCATACAAAATCTCTTTAGAGCACACGTTCTTATATTTTCCGTTCGGAAACTCTGACCGAAAATATAAGAACGTGTGCGCTAAAGAGAAGATTTTGTGTGAAATGCGTGCAATCAGGGTCTCCGAATCTGAATTCCTGATACGGAAACCGAATTAGGAATCCGGACGTATGCGGCCGGCCTTAACCACAAACTCTATTGCTTTTGCTTACTGAAGAAAACGTACGTTTTCCCTACGTATTCCCCAGTTAAAAAAAAAGATTATTAATCTAAAGCATCGCTAAATGCATCGCAAGCAGGAAGTCGTACAAATAACAAAGATCGCATCATCGTCACATTTGCTCTATTCCATGAGTTCTAAATCAGGATATCTCGTAACGTTTCTAGCTAACAGAGATAAACAAAATCGCTAATATATAGTATGTTAATGTTTTGTCCAAAATAATGTACATATTGTGTCGATGTGTGTTTGTGTATGTGGTGCAAGCGGCCGGGTATTTCCGGTGTACTGTGCTGTGTGATGTGTTCGTGTCAGAGTCGAGCGGAGTCCAGCGCGGAATATTCTCGGAGCTGTTTGCCGCCAGCCCGCGAGCGATGCCCCGTGTTTACTGTTTTCAATCATTGTACCCTGCACACGCATATACCGTATTTAACTATAATATAGCCACTATTTACTTTGCGGCGAACTGTAAATAAGAAACTGTTTTATTAAATCCGCCTTTCATTACATTTCATTGTACTCCATTGTCGAGATGTTTCATGTTCATCTTAATGTTTTGATATCACGACAGTTATACTTAATAACATAGACACATTCAAGTTGTTATTTCATAACAAGCCATGTACATGTCACGTTGTCTGTTTAAAAAAAATTATGACCTCTAGATATAAAACAGTTGAGCGTGAGTAAAATCGTGTGCTATGTTTACAAACACGACCTTCTGATAAATAGGTTATCAAGTGTTCACGTTGAATTTCTGTTTTATTAGCCGGATGAATGAATATATCGGGGAAGGATCAGAATATCTTGGGTTCGTTTTTGCGAGAATGACGATATTGTTTACTGTGAGCGGAATTCGAAGAATGAACACTAGTATACTCTGGCGTGTTCTATTATTAGTGGATGATGAGCTGCTTGATGGATGGATGACGCGGCCTCGCCGACGCCGCCCGCCGCGTCGCTGCAGCTTGGCGCGGCGCCGGCGACCCGCCCGCGTCGCCTGCGACTTGTAGATCACGAGACGGGGGCGCCATACCTATACTACTACCTACTTACGTACTCGTTGGACACATCTGTATTTAATATACAACAATTATGTTACACATGCCTTATCACGAGCACGAGGTGACGTACCTACGTTTCGCGTACCAATGATGTAACTTTGTGCTGATCGCATGATACGTACTGAATAAACGCTATTTTCATTATAAAACCGTCAGATGATGATGCAGGTAAGTAGTTGTTTTGTTATAATTAGCTTGTCAAGCTTTAAGTAGGTTCTACTAGAGGACTCTAAGACAGACTCATGCGTAGGTGGAAGTCAAATAACCTAAACGATATGCTGAAAAGGGTGCAACTCAAAATTAGCTGACTTAGATAAAATCGGCGTTTATGATTAGCTCTTGTGGTTGATTGCTGGAAATAGTTCATATTATTTCCAAAATAAATAAACGGACAAACGGCACGTTTACAAGTGGTTTGTATATTATGATATTATTATGTGCACGCATACTAGCCCTGACCGAATACTGAGTTATAAATTGTCGCGACAAACAACGTTACGTTAGCAGATTTTTTTATGTTACTGGCGTCACACTTTTTTGTTAGAGAACTGACAAAACAATAAAGATAGCTATTATTTATAATAGGGTCAGGTTAAAAACAGAGCGTGTGAGTGTCACAAGGCGACTGATTTGGTGCGCGGTGCCTGCGCCTACGCAACTAGTGATTCATTCGTTTGGCCGCTCAACGGTAAACATTACCCTAATTACTGTACACTAGCGCAATGCGAACCTACCTAGCTATAACCGATGAATGTTAGCGTGATCAGCTGCGTAACGGTGACATACGGATACTTCCGCAAATTGGATGAGCCGCCAAAATTGTGCGTTGGCCCAGAAAGGTGTCGAACAGTCTTGTGCGATCTAGGGCTAGGCAGTTCATAAGTCACGTAACATACCCCAGTAAGTTAATTAGTCACTTCTTTGATGTGTTCTTATTCATAATATTATGATTTAAGTACATTATAATTAATTAAGTATTTTAATTAATCTCCCTGCTAGATAAGCAAGCACATATACTAGAATATCATTTGAGGTTCACTGATCGTCGCATTAGTTTGAGATTAAATTTTGTGTAAAACCAACATTAACAAAATGAGGTTATTGTGGGATTCTAACTTCTTGGTAATACTTGTGCTAGTTATCGCACCATTAATGATATAAAGTGTCATTTCCGTAAGTGGTTACTAGCTTATATGTCTATAAGGTGTACCCAGTTATTAGCATTCCTTGCTAATGGAGACGTGGGCAAAACCTATTGAACAGTCATTTTAAAACGGTTTCTGCATAGGCTGTGTGCACTTGAACAAAGAAGGAACTTTCTATCTTTTTGTTGCAGCATTCAGGGTTTGTGATGTAGGTAAATAAATAAGTGCATACTAGTCATCATCCACATTATTACAGGGTGTTTTTCCCATGAATATGAACAGTTTTCACTATGGGACCAACTCTGAAATCACGAAAAAAAAACAGTGTTTAATACAAAAATTCAATACCCACTTGACCAAAATGTGTAAATATAGCCTTATACAATAGATAAAAATGCCAGACCTTTTATGTTAAGTATTTTGCAGCGCCAATGCGGATGCATGCGGTACGGCCTTGTGTACAATTTAGAATCATAATGCAACGTCGTAATAAACAACATGATGTCTATGATATCGTAAGTAGGCTGTCAAGTTGACAGTGTAAACATTCACTCTTTATTAAAATTGCAATCTATAAATAAAGTATAATTTGAATAGGTAGGTACTTAAAGAACACAAAGAAAAAATATTAAATTTTGATTCTCCACTAGCTGCGCCCCGCGGTTTCACCCGCGTAAATGTCAATCCCGTGGGAATATCGGGATAAAAACTATCCTATGTCCTTTTCCGGGACTCAAACTACCTCTATACCAAATTTCATCTAAATCGGTTCAGTGGTTTAGGCGTGAAGAAGTAACAAACATATAAACACACACACACACACTCACAAACTTTCGCCTTTATAATATTAGTGTGATATTTAAGTTGTTAATAGTAGAATTTTTATCTTCCTCACCTTCGAGTATAGGCATGGTCCCTCGATCTACGATTTATTCGCAATTCTTCACATGTGAGCTTATCGACCGCTTAGCTAACTTCACTAATAATACAATAAATTGTCATTATTGTGTGTGAAAACGTTACATCACATCACTGGCTTGCAAATAGAAAGCTGATTATTGAAAAAAAAAAAAAACAAATGAACACTTTAACGCGGGTACATTCAACAACTGTATTTTCAAATAAAATGTTCTGCCTAGGTACTATGTACTTAGTTTTAATTTTCGCGTATTATTTGAGAAAAGTACTATACAAGCCTTGGCCACAACTAAGCATTTATGGACTTACGTATGTGTGCCTCGACTTCGCCTCGGCCCACATTTACATGTTCGTCCATCAATGCCTCTTTTGCTGGCCGCTGTAGTAATCTACTATATGTATGTAGAAGTAATTCTAAATATGTAACGCATTGACATTAGATAATCGCTCTATTACGTGTGCATAACCATTGGCATTGTCATCATTAATAAACTCGCAGGAAGGATTGCTCATACCCACGTCAATCGGAACAATTGATGTCGTAACTCGTAATCATAACTCTCCTTTTTAATTATACAATAGAAATAAAGGAATGTTATTATCAGCTAACCAATCACTATAAAACTTACTAATAACAGAGACTCATCATCTGCCTAGGCTTTTCCCAACTATGTCGGTTTCCAGTCTAACCGGATGCAGCTGAATACCAGTATTTTACATGGAGCGACTGCCTATCTGACCTCCACAATCCAGTTAACTGGGTAATATGATACCCCTTGGTAATACTGGTTGTCAGACTTTCGGGCTACTGACGATAAAATAAAAATAATAGTAGAATTAAATAATAATAGTCATTCTTTAATTCAGAAAAAACACATTTAAGGTTCACAAAACAATTTTACAAGTAAAAATGAGCATTACAGAAAAAAAGTGTATCGTTGGTGCCTGTACTAATGAAAGAAAATCATTGTATCACAGACACCAGCGCCTTCCAAGATAGGTTACATAAAAAATTAAAATTCGAACGTGTGAACTCTTAAAAAATATGACGACCCGTAACGACTGTCAAAGATCTACGAATGACAACCGGGACCAACAGCTTAGCGTGCTTTCCGAGACACGGAGGGGTCTTGGTATGTGAAGATGGTCACCCATCCACGGACCAACCGCGGCAAGCGTAGCTTACCCTGATCGATCGACCCGTGCGGCTGTTATTACTATTATTACTAATAACAGTCTCTGTGACTGTTAAAACAAATAGAAATGCATAACAGTCCGCGAAGTACGCAGGTCATACAGCATACGCAGGTACAATTAGTGTCCAATGATACAATGAAATGACGCAGCGCAGTCATCGTCAAACCGTCTTGAAACAATTCATCTGGCGTTGCAAATAAACGAAGGTTCACCTTGTTTACTGTTGGGACGGGTTACAGGAAATGCCTGGCTGACTGTTCTGCAGAAATGACTTCAGCCGTTTTGGCAATATTCCTGTAAATATTTCGTCATTCGTAGCGCTCGTAGCGCGCAGATTGCGTAGCGTCCTTGCGCTGGCACTCGGGATGGGCGTATAGTAATGGCTGCTGCATTCTGCAGCTAGATAATGTGCTGTTAGCTACATCGGTTTATATCTGCGTGCATGTCTTGGGTGTTGCTTATTTTCGTTTATTTCTGCGTGCGCTTCGGTGTCGAGTCCGCTTTTAGCCGCAACATGAGCCGCGAGCGCGTAGACGCCGCCGCCATGTCGATGCATCGCGCCAACAATACGACAACTTACTCTGTTATACCTAGGTATTCTTTTTTTTTCAAATTCCATTCCGATTGATACACCAAGAAGACTTCTTTGATACTGTTTATGCGTAGATAGATACTAAATTCTTCCAGGCACTGTGCCAGCGCGGTCATTGATCACAGGACTTGATATTTGATACATTTATGTCCATGGAGGTGCTTTGTTTGGGTGCCGAAAGAAGAAAACAAAGAATAACAGCTGAATGTCATATAATTTGTGGGAGGCGTATTTTTAAGCGCCTATGTTGCATTTTATGCGTCCTAGTACCTAATGGAGGGGGACGGTCGACTCAATGAAAATATATAAATACAACACGCAGACGAGGCGCCCTGCTGATCTGTTTTTTCATTCTTAGAAATGTATCGTGTTTACTAAAGATTTATTGGTGTCAAAATTTTCCTAGCCTACGATATATCGTGTGAATTTTATTACATTAAGTACGTCCTTTACATAAATTATTAATATTTTTATGCACGCAATCTTGTGTTGATTAAGGATTAATTTATTGTCAAAAATATGCTATCGAAGATATCGTCATTAATTGTGGCGATTAAAATATACTGAACACATTGCCGATTGTCTGGGGGATGCACCTGAAAGCCCAGATTCAGAAAGTTCAGCGGGAGAAACTTTCCATAATCGAATTAATAGCATGCAGTAGAGTTGATTGAATGCCTCCCTTCGCTTCCACGTGCAGTTGTTGTACTTCGTCATCGTGCTTGATTTCATTTTATATTGCGATAATGGAAAATTTCATTCCTTTTCCGTGCTGACCATTATTTTTTCTTGTAAATGATAAGCGGTTAATGTAGTAAGTTCAGTATAGCGTATAGTATAAACCACGTGTAAGCGCCTAGCACGCACCATTTTATATAGCTTTATTTATCTACATGTACAATAGCTAAGGAAACACGGAGACGTTATGTAACAAAAGATTAGGTTTATGGCCTTTCAGAGCTGTGAATAATCGATAAAGTATACATGATGGCATGTACGTGCAAATATCTTGCACTCTTATCGCCATACACGTGCTTCCAGTTTACTATGCTACAATACTACTTGCACTATTGTGAAAAGCGACGTAGCTGTTAGTAATTTGCTTGACAACCGATAACTTGTGAACACGTTTCATTTATTTGATTTATGCGATTGTGGCTTATTGGGAATATTGTTTGATCAATTACGTAGCCGTGCCTTCTACCCGCATGCCCTCTATTGTACCGTCAGGCTCAGGGAGAAGCGTGGGAGGACAACTCACTGCTCTTGATACAATATGTATTTTCACATAGGTTCGTCATACATTTATGTAGTTGATGCCACCGATATTCGTTGTAGTATCATACTCAGTTGGTTCGTTTTGCTTCGCTTTATGTCTTGTAATGAACCAATGTTCATTCATATTGAGTGAAAGTGCTACTTTCGTTAGTACACTTGAGAGAGGGACGTCGACATACAAATTCACATTTAAATATAAATGTCTTAAGATACGGCCGGATATGTACTCTCAGCCTGGGTTCACCCAAGGTGAGCAGACGGCGAGGCGGCGAGACGCTTGCCGACCTCTACGCTCGACTTACTGGTTTCTAAATTAAATCATTCATGTCTTTGATAGTCACTATGGAAATTCAATACTGTCTGGCTAACACAATGGACATAAAGAACGGTTTTACTAAAGACGTATTGTACTAGACAGCAAATCTTCATAAAACCAGTCGAACACGAATGAGATTTGCAAGAAAAGGTTCCGCACCATTGTTTAATTTACGTCCCTACTACTTCAACCACTTGACGCTTCAGTTAGGTTTTTGTTCGTAAATACGGAACAGAGCTTTGTAATTATTTATCTGGTACAAAAATAATGAATTAATTATGTAACTAATTAATGTACCTAACCAGTAGAATGTGGGAGAATGGAGGAAAAAAATAAAAATAACTTGCCTACCTACTTATTAAGGTAAGGTCAAATACACGTTTATTCTGCGAATAGAGTCCGGAGTTTGAAACCCACATCCTTGTGTGAACAAAGAAATATCAAGTGATCAGTTAATCGCTGATAGTTATTGGTCATTATATCAATTTCTAGCGAGACCAGCCATGGGAAATTGATACTTGCATACAAATTGCATTGATCAATGTCAATTTTCTATACTTATTGCTGTGTACAAATATGGTTTCGAAAAAAATATTTTAAGAGGGAGTCGCCAGGGTAACCCGCGAAATTCAAATATTCTTACGTTTTTTGCAATTTTCAGGTCAGTGTCAGGTTGTATGTTGAACAAAATATGATTTGCGACCATAACAAGTACGTATTTATAGAATTATAATCAAACCGGACATTCGGTCGGACACTTGTTTTAGGACAGCAGAATGAGAATCATTCATTATACTAGTATTAGAGAGTGTAAATTCATATTTTTAGGACATCAAAATGGGAATTATGAGGGGTTCGATTAAATACATGCTATTAACAAATGTACTAATGTTATCCGTTGTGTTGAATTGACCAAGGATTACTAAATCATGTACCTAAACATTTCGTTTTTATTCAAAACATGATTTCCACATCCTGTTTGTGTTTCGGTATTTTAATAAATATAGATATAATGAACCTTCCGGTGTTAAATCATGTCAGTCTGGGCAAAAAGCGATTGTTTTTACAATTATATCATTGACTTTAGATAAATGTTTATATCATTCAGATAACACCCTTAGGTACACAAGAAGATATCTTGAGTTCGTAATCTTATGTTTATTTATAAACTGTGATAAAACACAATGCGATTGCGATTACCACATTCCCAATTAAATATCCGACCATGATGATGATGAAAAGTCGTAGACACGGTATTCTGTTTTGGGGAAACGCCTTCGACATTCAGACTATCTTAGATTAGCGGAAAGGGTTCGTTCAATTTATCAATAAGTAGCTTCTGTCAGCGACTTCGTCCGCGTGAAATTTCTTGTTCCCACAATCCATCCCGTCGCATCGCATAGCCCGTTTGCGCTATTACCACAGAATATACAGGGTGAAATTAAATTCATGGGCATCCTTTTAAGGGGTCATTGTACTCATCGTTATGAACAACTTTTACTATGGGACTAAACCTAAAATCGCGAAAAAAATCAGCTGCTCCTTGCATTTATGTTCACATACCTAACTCGTCAAAATATATGGAAGAGCTGATTTTTTTTCGCGATTTCAGTCTTGGTCCTATAGTAAATGTTGTTCATAATGATGATTACAATGACCCCTTAAAAGGATGCCCATGAATTCAATTTCACCCTGCATAATACTATTACAATGACCCCTTAAAAGGATGCCCATGAATTCAATTTCATCCTGTATAATACTATTACTTCGTTTTCGCTTAGCGTTCTTTCGGTTTTTTTTGTGTTTATGCTCGGCTCCTTAGGGTTTTAGCGTGATGTTAGGTTGCCTTCCTCAAGAATTGGGCTATCTAATGCACAAATATATCTTCAAATCCGACGGGTAGTTCTAGAGATTATAGCGCGTTCCAACAAACAAACTCTTCAGCTTTATTATTAGTGTATAGATTAAGTCGGAGACACTCGCAGACCGGAGAATAACTGTCCCTTCTTCTCAGTATATTTATGAAAATCTTTAGATATATGCTCATTAAAATGTTTAAAAAATAATTATTGTATTTTTTAAACATTTTTATGGGCATATAAATATTTTCATAAATATACTGAGAAGAAGGGACATCCATAAGTAATCCATAATATTAATACTTGGAACAAGATATTTCTACTTGTCATTCTTAAACTTTTTTATTCTCTTCCAACCTTGTGTGAATCAAAGCATAATAAATAACACAACGTAGACGTTCGAATGACCAATGTTATGAATAATTATTTTCTCAGTCAATGATCGGATTCATCAACAAGGAAAAAATCCCTCATTTTTTATGACTTGACCATACACAATAAACAAAAAATGTTTTCGTTCCAAACATCCAAGAGGAAAAAAATAACAAGGAGCGGGTTGGGTTTCATTCGGAACTGTCCTTATTTCTATCATAATCAGCCTATAACGTTTCTTCTGCTGGGACACAGGCCTCCTCTCAGTGAGAGGGAGTGGGCCGTAATCCACCACGCGGGCCCAATGTGGGTTGGTAGATGTCACATGAATTCGAATTTTTGGTTCTAGGAGATACCGGTTTCCTTACGATGTTTTCCTTCACTGTTTTGAGACCAGTGGTGATGAAATAATTTACACAAAGTAAAGCGCCTGTCTAGGTTCGAACACGTCGAACCTACGACATACAACTCGTATGTCGCGGCCGTTACCACTAGGCCACCACTGCTCTCAATGTCGAACAAATCTGTGCTAAATAGAGACGGGTATCATTTAAGCTATCACCAATTTAATTAGTTTTGTGTTTCTTAAATAATAGGGTTTGTCCTCCAAATAGGCTGTCACCAAAATGTAGTCACCAAACAATGCAAGTGACCTAACCAAACCGAACCTCGGGGTGCCCTTCGCTCGCTCTTGCATCCTATGTCGACGGAGCCCCGCTTCGCGGGGCCCCTATTTCTGTGTAAAGGGTTTAAAGTAACCTAACCAAACCGAACCTCGGGGTGCCCTTCGCTCGTTCTTGTATCCTATGTCGACGGAGCCCCGCTATCTGAGAACGAAAATATTTCGTGGCGATAGATCTATTTATTAGGTGATACAACTTGATGACAAATATAAATTTTGGTGATAGAAAATATAGTTCCCAATAGAGACCCCATCGCCATCGAAATATTTTAATCTAGTGATTTATATATTAGGTCCTTACATATGAAATTGGCGTTTTGTATGGAAGGAACAAAAAGTCGAATATTTTTTAATATAACATATTTAATTAATCAAAGTATGAACCATTGTTTTCAATGCACTTTTGCCATCTTATAGGTAGATCATTGACTAGTGCCATGGCGGAACTCGTACTCGTAAATAATGCGATATTTTAAATTTTCCATTTTGTAAAATGAGTGACGCAAACAGAAAAAACAGAAGAAAAAAAACAAATGAATGACGGTCATCGAAGCACAAATACATGAGTAAATAGCTGTACAAATTTGAATTTGGAATTCCTTACCAAAGAGGAGAAATTCGTGATTAAAGTGGCCAGTACGAAAAACGCCAATTTCATATGTAAGGACCTAATATTTGTGCCCGCGACTTGGTCCGCGTGAAATTTCTTGTTCCCCGACCCACCCCTTCGCATCGCATCGCCTACCCGCACTATTACCACAGATTGCCAGAATAACTAATAGTACTTATTCTATTACTTAGTTTTCGTTTAGCGTTCTTTCTTACCTTTGCACGACTCATAATGCGAAGCATTAGAGAGTGATTTACGGTCGATTTTTTTTTTCCTCCTTTCTGCAACTGTTTCTATTGTTATACTCATAGGTTATACTCCTGATAGTACACAGAACCTACTTAACGTATTAATACCATTGTATAGATAAAATTTAATGGGGATTAATTCTGTACTTTTCAAAAAAAAAATCCTGCCAATCATATGTGAAACCTGAAAACGTAACTTGCGAAAAATCATTTTTTTTAATAGATTCGTTTGGCCCATTGGAGGAACCCTAATGAAAATGGCTCTTTTATTCAAATAAAAAACTAACTAATATAATATCTATTTATGGTTTTTAATATATGATCAAATGAGCATTACGAGTCGTGCACTTTTGGTTTTGTATTCTGCTCTATTCCTAAGGGTCATAGCGTGCTGCTAGTTGACCTATTAGCCTTCCTAAAGAATTGGGCTATCAAATGTACTTAAAAAGATTTTTCTTAAAACCGACTCGTAGTTTCAGAGATTAGCGCGTTCAAACAAACAAACTCTTCAGCTCAAACTACCATCAGTATTATTTTCCTTCTTGCCCTTTTATTTCCTATTGATAACCTAAAGTGAACTATTCCTTAAAGGGATAACCTGTTAGCGAAACCTTTGGCCAGTGCCCAATAAAAGGGCGCGAATAAAAGTTCAAGCCCTCCCGTAGCTCAACTGCCTTTAGCCCTTTACACGCACATGTGTACGTAGTCCTAATGTAGTATTACGCACACTGTACAGTCACCAGCATACTACGTAAAACGGAAAAGAAATACGTTTTTTTAAATTACCTATAATAAATACCTTACAGTTACGCAAAATTCCAGTGTTTTTTTTTTGTAAAATATTACTTGCTACATAGAGAAAAAAACATTTCAAAATGGTATGGTTTCGATAATACTATGTTCGTAACACCATAAAATATCTATCAATACTTTAGAAAAAATCGCTTTTGAATCATGCAGAAGTGTAAAGTATTTATGCTCGTGACTGTACCATATCGGCGGTCGTTCCCTCGTCTGGTGCTCTCGTCTGGGATGCCGCGGCATCGGCAGGGGAAGGACGAAATTAAAGTATTTAGCGAGCCGCCCGAGCATCGCCCGAGGGTTGGCTGGGTAAGGGCGGCGAGTCGCGGCTATGACCGAGACGGCTGGGTGAATGTACGCTCCGAACAACGCCACGCTACGCTCCCTACGCTACACTTATAAATGCGCACACTTAATGTACTTACATGTTATTATAGCTGTACTCGATTTAATGCCTATGTGTCTGCAGATTGCATAGACAACTGTTTTTTCCTTATAAATTATACTTAGAATTATCGCTTATCATAGAGCAGCAAATAACGTCCTGTTACTTCTGAAGCACAGAGTCTCAGTCGTGTGTGGCTTACCCGCTTACCTGCATTTATTAAAAATTAAAAGCTTAAAAACATAATTTCCGAAACTGTTCCCTCAAAGTAAAAGCAACCCATATTCCATTCTTGGCTATAAGATTACCCGATGACAAAAGAACTAAGCACAAAGAGGGTCGACGTCATAGCATAGACAAGATTATTCTATTTTTATGCCGTCTGTATCCGACCGACCGTTAGATGAGTCCATAACATAAAGCCCAGATTACTCATCTGTAGTATATAAGTACCTACCTACTTAACTCAGTACAATTACAGTAAATTCAATAGCTATACGACGTAGCTCCAAGCAGAGTCCTAGTATGGAGACACATTCGCATGCCTTATAAATCTGTGTAGGGAATGAATGAAGCTTAATTCTTGCTATAAACCAACCGTTCCGTAACCATGTACGCCTGTTCGTGGCGTCCGTTGCTTGTTATGTTCATGTGGACTGTAGCAGTAAGGCCAGATGGTAGTGTTGCCAACTCTAACTTTGAAAGTTTAAGGGAGAACTTGAGAAAATCTAAATGTTAAATTAAAAAGAAAATGTTAATGAAAATAAATGTAGGTAATCCATTGAGTATTTGGTTCATTAATCTGAAAACTTGCTGTAGTATAATTTTTATAGTTAAGCGTCTAAGTTAGCCAAGGGATACCGTGCCTGAGGTGCCTGCAAATGAAATAAAAATTAAGCGATTTGTATTCTCTAGCTAGAAACTTCAAATCAAATTGTATCTCATTAAATCAGGACAGCATAGTTGCAACACTACAGGGACATGCTGTTAGTTCGTGAATGGGCGCGGACAATAGGATCCGCGAGCTTGCGCCGGCGCTGCCTCCACGCGGTGACTCACGCGCAGACCACCCACGCCTCGCAATACCGACGCTCTAGGTACTTCCCTTACTAAATGTACCTTTGACGAAACAATGGCAGGACATATTCTGCAGTTACAGAGCCCTAGAATTCCTTGATGAAGATACTAAAACTTGTAGAGAAACGATTTGCACAGATTGGGACATGACGAGTGCTTACAAAAGAACACGTGGTTTTTTTGAAACATTAGAAAAACCAAGGGTTTTTTTGTAAGCACGCGTCATGTCAATATTATGTAGATGATTCACAAATCATCTACATAATTTTGATCAAATAGACTTTTCTCCTGTTTTCGGTTTTTGCCCCAGATTTCGAAGGATCTTGCTGACAAAAGCTGATCTAAAATGAACATTTCAATAAGCGAAGGATTAGTTCTAAATTTATCTATGTATGGATGTTTCGAAAGCCATTCTAATTCCACAAGATAAACAAAGAGCCACACAAACAAACCCGGAAATCTGAATCACGCCTTTGTTCTTTCAATCTTACTAAACAGCTACTTAAGTAGGTACGTACGAAGAAAAAACGGTATGAGCAATATTATAACTATTACTACACAATATTTCCATCATAGACTATTTCGGGAAACGAGACCAAATACATGATGCGCTTCTCCAAATATTTCATGTGAACATAATATTGAAAACATTATGTTCACATGAAAAGCTTTTAGAATTGCTTTTACCAGCTAATGTAAGTGGACTAATGTAGTGGCGGCCTGGCGGGAATGGTATGCGTGGAATGCAACTTCGTCTCGCAAACGGTGCAACGGGTGGCAACGGCGCGACGCGGCGTGCAACTTCGGCGAACGACCGTGGACATGGTGCGCCGCCAACAGGCGTGGTTTCGGTCGTCGGCTTCGCGACTTGCGACCACCAAACCCTGCAGACCTGTTTGCATTCCCTCCAGTTGATTCATCCCGGCCTGTCCTAGCGGATGATAAATAATGATTAGTGTAGTCATTATTGTGCTGATCTTTAGTCTTTTAAATTCACAGCTTAGTAGCTAGACTTAGGTGCTGTTATTTAATTACCAGTGTTTTTTGAAGTCGAACGAAAGAAGATTATTATTATAATTATGTTAAGATAGAGATGCATGTACTGATTGGGCAGCTGTTGATGATATAATATGGTGAAATAGTGAATTCATTTAAGTGTCAATTACGGTACAAATCCTCAATCATCATGAATATTGAAGAAATTAATTTATTTCGCTATTTTTTAATTGTGAAATAAATAAATTCGTTGCGTAACAATATCCAATGCGTAGCGAATTGTTGTACATGCTTTGAACCCAGTGGGTCATGGACCTCCAAAAATTATGCGCAGTAAACAGAGGTTTTTCTTTGTTTCAAGGCTGTGCTAGTTTAATTCGACTTCCTTGATAATATTAGATAGAGTCGACGTGAGAACGAACTTGTACTATTTTCTCACCTGGGTAAAAAGCACATCACAGATTAACGGTACAATGAAATATTATTTAGTTAGAGACACGTAGCCGTTGAGGTATCGTAAAGTACAGTTAGATGTACAAAACAATAATTTATTAATGAAAATATTGTCAAAATTTTAAACTACATTCGTTACGTTTTTTTTTTAAATAAAATCATTAATTTAGTTGTCTTATCTATACTTGGATACTTGTTAGGACCTATCGAAACCTTAGTAATAAATAGGTGCCTTTTGCATAATTAGTAAATCTCTGCAGGAGTGCAAGCTGCTTAGACGGTAGAACTCTACTTTCACATCGTAAACTTTACCGTTGAATTCTTAGACAAATTAAATCGTGATTTTCCTTAAAGTTATCAAGAATATTTCCACGAGGGTTCTCAGGATTCATCCTGCAACCAGATTTTAATATTTTATACTTATCCCCATTATTAAAACTTCCCAAGCCAACATTTTCCCGGAAATGAAAATCCGTTAAATATCAAGACATTTTCATTCGATATGTAGCAGCTTTTTGCCATTTGCTTCTGGGTTCAACGGCCAGACAGTTCGGATCGTTGATTTTTTCGCTTGAGTGCTTGTCTGTATTCACCAATTTTGAGGTACATTCTTATATTTACTTATTTGCAAAAATATATTCTTTCTTGTTGTTATTCGTTAAAATATTAAGTCATAGCTGCTTAGTGAAGATTATTTGCTTGCAATTTCAAACGCAACGGTCACCGGCAGGCTAGCCGGTTAAGTAAAGTTGAATGTATCGGCAGGCATCTCATCCTTCGTGGAATTTGCACCCACACATTCTAACGCAGAACTGCACATTACGATGCCGCCCGCCCTCGCCGCGACCGCGCCGCCGCGCCGCCTCTATACTTGTTGTTTTTTCAAGTCGCCATACTTTTCCAAGAAGGATCAAAATTTGAAAAAAAAAAATTGGGAGCCTGTGCACCTATTACGAGTTATTTTGAATGAAATGTTGTTGTTATTCATGTACAGATTGGCATTGCGGTCAATAGCTTTATTTTAAGAACTGAAGTCGGCTATTATCGGTCCATAAATTTTATCAAATTATTTTCATTCTTATTTATTTTTATATATCTGTAAATAGGTAACCGGATTTTCTATTATTCCTTTGGAAACTAACAAAATTATTAGAATAAAATACAAGGACTTGACATCAGTGTCTATAAAATATTAAAACATACTCAAATATGGAGAAAAACAAATCGTAGTAAGCAAGCGTGTAGCCTGTTTGTATTTGTTGAGCACGTGGTCCGCCGCCATGTTGGAGCACACGCTTTTGGCGCGAAAGCAGTGGTGTGGTTCCTATTCTAATATTCCCACAAGAAAAGTATTATATATTTTCGACATTTCTACAGATTTTGTGTTTATATAGGTCTACAATAACAATTAAATAATGCAGCAGTTTGTTGATCAATCAATCAATCAATCAATCCGGTGGAACAGAAGTACCTAACTTCTAACACCTTGCACCTAACAATTAGGTGCAAGGTGCTCCACTGCGTAACTTTTTAAAGAAAATATGTCTATTTCCTCAAAAAGTGCCTTATGATTTAGATTATAACAGAATCAAGGCTAAGGTTACAAGGTAAATAGGTAGTCAATCTACTCCTAAGGACTCTATTTCCTTAAACGGATGTATTGGCGCCAAAATGCGGCGTGCGTGGTACTTCCACATTAATGGCTGCCGTTCATTGCGCTCGCTTGGGTGTATTGCCCGCTGCTCACCACGCGCATCCTGCCTACTACGTTTACTGCGTCCTGCTCGCACTTATTTCTTATGTTTATACACAAAAGAGACGCTGACTTCACGTGCAGCAATTTTTGTGCCACAGAAGGACGCGCCTGAGATCAATGCACTTTCCGAGGACAGCGAGCCCGTTTTTATTAATCGTTAACGTTGGGCTACTCTCGACGTAATAGGGATCTTAAGAGGTAGCCCTAAGAGTTAATTTGGCCGGAGCAAGAACTTGGAACTAGAGGTCGATGTCTAGACGCGCGGGAAGTGATTAAAGTATGTGGAATTGTGAGTGGAAGGCATTCCGCTCGTATAGGGCTGTCCATCTCTACTGTAACTTAGGGTGCGTTTTAGATAAATGGCTCCATTATTAAACAAAAAGTAATTTTTACTTTAGAGAAAAGGAAGTGGAGGTTTTGTCTTAATTAAAAAAAAAAAAATGAGAATGAACATGCAAGAGATAGAAGAGGAGATATGCTATTAATATAATGTTATTAACATTGCAAAATGGTCAACCCTGTTCAATTACGTGTGTGTGGTGCCTGCCGCCTGGACGCTGCGCTGGCGAGGCAACTTTTAACACGCTTTTTGCCTTGCAAGTTGCACTTTACATAGTCTTGCCAGTTTATAAGGCTTACTTATTTTTAACTCAGACGGACTAAAATACCAGTGCTCTGACTAGATTTATTTTTAGTTTATCCTACGCGAAGGCACAAGTTATGTTAATATTCTGTACGCATTTAAAGTACCTAGATGTTTGTTGCTAAAATGTTTAAATTGTTTGAATTTATCATAATATTTCAGCACAATTCTCTTTATCATTGTCTTATTTGTTATGTATCAATCAAATCACAAAAGTAAAGTTGGTTTTGGACCTGATTATGCCTGTTATCTATAGTATAAATAAAACAACTCGGGTTAGTTACTCCATTTGTAACTCAAGAACGACTGGACTGATTTTTATGATCTTTGATTTGTTTAATTTGTCTCCGCCTCGAATAGTAGAATAACTATTGTAGGCTGGCCGCATACGTCCGGTTTCCTGAATTCAGATTCGGAGACCCCGAATGCAAGCGCTTCATACAAAATCTTCTCTTTAGCGCACACGTTCTTATATTTTCCGTCACTGACGGTCTCCGAATCTGAATTCCGAATCAGGAAACCTATGTGGCCAGCCAAAATATGAGAAAAATTCACGAAAAAAAATTAAGTTAATTTATTTTCTCGTCTATTTTGTATTTATTGATTCTGAGGCGGTACGAAGTTCGGTCATCTAGTTGTTTTATAAAATCAAAACTTATTAAAATGTAATGCTGGGTAAAACTATTTTTTATAACGAGTAGGTAAATCCCAGATTGTTTTTATGTAGGAATAGGTACTTACCTAAAGCCACATTGCGATATGATATCTATTGCTTAATAATTATAAGTATTGCTTGCTAACATCTTTTGATCATAAGGAAAACGATGAGCAAAAAATGAATCATACCTAAGTACTAATAAATAAAATACTGCACGGAGGCTAAACTTTATAGTTTCCTTAAGGTTTCGGTTTGTTTTTTATGGGAATTTTCTATAAGTACTTACCTACTAGAATTTAAAACAGAGAGTAGAAGAATGTCTACTGTCTCACTGAATTTAAACAAATAATATATCCTAGTAATGTTTCATTCATTAGCTTATTCAGATCGGACGTTGTCATAAAAGGGCAATTTATTTTCGCGATTTGATAACCTCTTATTTGTAGAAAAAGAAGATATTATGATCATTTTGTGTGATTGATATTCTTTTATATGTGTAATATGGTATTTTTTAACCATTAATTGTATAATACTTCATTATTGTGATACTGATTATAAAAAATATTACATAATTACCTTACATACAAGTACCTAAGTAGTGGTAGTTACTTCATGCATGAAGTACGGTCGCGTAAAAAAAATCGATGTTTTCGCCATCCCTAAAAGTAAAAGAAGAAACTCTAGTTAGCAAAAAGCTGCTTAACCTGAAAAATACTCTTAAAATAATAATAATTAAGAGTCAAGCTAAAAAATAGTTCTATTTTTAAACGGGCTATTGCACAAATAAACATGTTCATGTGTTTTGGAAGTGCATAAATGATAAACACAGTGTTATCTCGGCACAAAGTCTTGTACTTTGACCCGCTCTACTATCTGTGACCGCAACTAAATTGTTTGTAGTGCGTTAATTGTTTTTCGATGAGACAACACATGCTCTGTCATTATTTTATCGATATTGTCCGCGGGTGGGACGGGGACTCGCTGCATGCCACGCCGATGACTAGGCCGTCATTAATGCATCATAAGGAATTCATTCATCGACATTAATCGCATGCCCTCAATTATCTCCAGTGTCACATCATTATTAGATTCAAATATTGCAGTAAAAATATAAACATGCATTCAGATGCTTGTTAGTGTGCCTATATATAGGTACTTAATTAAAGCTTTAATGAGGCATGAACAGGAAAGAAGCCTTTTAATAGTAAAGGAAGCTTCACATAGAACTCGGGCATCAGATTACACAACTTTATCAGCGTGTTCCAAAAAAACAAACACACATAGTGTAATAACAACAAATTATTTTTATATCAATACACTTGTTTGTGTTGAACGACTCTATTCATGAACTACCAACTTATAGATTAATTAAATTTACATATTAATTAATGCCAAACTCGTCCAAGCAAATACATTAATTAACCAGATTCTTGCTGCTCTTATTAAATATTCTCTAATGCGAAAATAAAATAAGGACGGATTCTTTGTGCGATGGGTTGCACAGTGCGCTGGACTGGAGGGTGGAAATACGGCAGGACACTAATCGCTGTGAAGATGGACAGCGGCCAACGGTGGAAGTACTTACTTAAATGAAAATACTGTATTCCACTGTCAAACGGTGAAGTCTTACGGTGTACCAGATCTGAATAGGAATTGTTTATAAAAAAAAATATTGTAAACTCATTTGGAGCGGATTAGATTAGGTTCAGACAGAATAACCAATAGAGTGATTCAGCTATTCCCTGCCCCCCTAATAATGCTACACCATCTTCAATGGTGCCATGGATATTTTCCCATAATCGTAGAAAGAAGCCACCGTTTTCGGTATCCCCAAGCCCGGTAAGCCGAAGTCGGAACCTACGAGTTACCGTCCCATCAGTTTGCTCAATGTCCTCGGTAAGATCTATGAGAGGCTTATTTATAAGCGTCTTAGAGGACTTACCAACTGAACTTCGACAAACTTTACTACGACAAGATTTTAATTCGACACTACGGAACTCCGACACGTCTTCATTTCGACAATACTATAGTTCGAAATGCCTTAAGTCCGACACTACTGTACTCCGATAAAGCGTTTCTTCGACATGACTTAACTAGGAAACGATGCGACTTCGACGACGTGCTACTTCGACAACTATGGTAGTCCGACATGAGTCAATTTCGACATACTCTACTCTGGCATGCTGTACTTCGACAATATCAGATATTTCAGATATTTCGAGTTCTTTCATTTTCTGTGTTCCTTTGTTCTTTCTTTATTTAACTCTATAATAGTTTTAAAAATATTAATTTTCTTTCTATTTAAGAGCACTATAAATTTTTTTTTAGTAGTAGTCGCATATCATCTTTCACAAATTTCAATTTCGAAGTAGCATCGTGTCTCAGATATATAACGTCGAAGTAAGATATTGTCGAAGTACAGCATGCCGGAGTAGAGTATGTCGAAATTGACTCATGTCGGACTACCATAGTTGTCGAAGTAGCACGTCGTCGAAGTCGTATCGTTTCCTAGTTAAGTCATGTCGAAGAAACGCTTTATCGGAGAACAGTAGTGTCGGACTTAAGGCATTTCGAACTAAAGTATTGTCGAAATGAAGACGTGTCGGAGTTCCGTAGTGTCGAATTAAAATCTTGTCGTAGTAAAGTTTGTCGAAGTTCAGTTGGTAAGTCGTCTTAGAGACTATGCCGAAACAAAGGGCCTCATTCCCAACGAGCAGTTCGGTTTTCGGAACCCAACACTCTTGCGTACAGCAAGTCCATCGTATCACCGAACAAATACACATTGGATTCCAACGTGGTTTGATGACAGGTGTTATATACTTCGACATAGCGAAAGCTTTTGACAAAGTCTGGCACAACGGCTTTTTATACATATTATAAGCTATACCAACTCGGTGTGCCTGTCCGTCTCGTGCTCATCCTACGAGACTTTCTATTGAACCGCATCTTCCGCTATAAAGTCGAAGATTTGCTGTCCCCCACACCCCATTCCCGCAGGTGTCTCCCAGAGTTCTGTGCTTGCCCCACTCATTTTCACGCTGTTCACTAGTGATATCCCTAAAAACTGAAAGGCTCAGTTGGCTCCGTTCGCAGACAACACAGCCATTTTTTTTACACTGGTCCTAGCCAAGTCCAGCTGTTTCTCACTCTCCAAACCGCAGTTAATAAACTCGTTGCCTTGTTTAGGAAGTGGAGAATAGAAGTCAATCGCGACTCAAACCCCCCATGTTCGGCAAGCCGATCGCTTGGAAAAAGAGAATCAAATCTAGGTGTAATCCTCGACAAGCAGCTCTCCTTCTCAGAGCACATAAAGACAAGACAGTCCGCCTGCGCGCCGCTTATGCTCTCGGTAGACTCCACTCCGTCTTCAATGCACGCAGCAAATTGTCACTAAAGTGCAAATTGCGCATTTACAGGGCGTGCATTCGTCCAATGATGACATATGCCTGTGTAGTCTTCGCACACGCAAAGCCCCATCACATCCATAGGATGCAGTCGATGCAGACCCTTCAAGACCTCGTAAGGCTACGGCCGCTACGGGATCCCCTTGGTTCGTTCGAAATGAGATCATGTTGACCTCAAAATCCCCACTATCCAGCAATTCATAAAACGCCTTTCCAAGCGTTTCTTCGATACCGCCGCCAAACATCGCAACCCTCTGTATGTCGAGGCCGCCGCGCGCCGGCCGCCAGGTATATCCCCTCCAAAATTAGTAAAATGCCGCTGTATAAGGCACGTTCTCACCGACCCCATAATCCTCATCCAGGAGAACAGTAGGGCAACCAGTAGGTACACTGCACAAACACAAGAAACCGACATTTCGACCTCGCCGCCGCGCCGAGATCCCTCGTGACGTCCCCAACTAAATTGTCCCCCCGACCCTTACTCGATGAAGTACCAGCTCGCGCCGAGCTGAGCCTGTGGCTTCAAATTCCCGACTGTGACCTCTGAGTTTGTTTCGGCCTTTCTTCTCAGAGTAGTCAGATAGGAAACGCCGATCTCATCAAGCTTTAAATACTTAATAACAATTTGATCCAGCCTGTCCCATCTTGCTGTCCTCTCCCCAGCGACGCCCTCCTAAGCCGTTCGTAAGAGGTTCGTACCCCACAGGGGGTGCCCTTAGCGTGCAGTCGCTTAGTCTATTAGATATTCGCCCTTGGCTGGAGGCTTTAAGTTTACTTAAGGCAACCACAGGATCGTCCGGGTAAGTAGTTACGACCTCTCAAGGTCAACAACTACGCGATGCCATTATCTAAAAAAAAGCGTATTTTTATGATGGGCGCAGGCAATAAATAATCTTTGTTTACTTCACAACTATTAAAACAATGAATTTTACTACGACCCTCGGCAATAAAAATAAATAAATAAGCAAATACAATACGTGAGCGTGACACAAAGTTCCCGAGCGCCGTAGGTGGCCGTAGGGTATCTAATATCTGGCATCATCTACTTTCTAAAAATCGTTATTATCATAAATATTGCTGCCCAAAGATAAAAATAAAATAACACGTGCCAATAACTATTTTACTCTAAAGTTTAGACTATGGGATCGGCTGTCCTGCACAGATACCTAGGGATCCATACTAATAAAATAAATGCGAAACTGGTTACTTTTTCGCGCCTAAACCAATACCAGTGGTATTATTTGTTGGTATTAGAACGGAATCCACTGAACCGATCGTTGTTTGACAGATTAGATAGGCTAGCCTGGGACCTGGAGACAGACATACATTACTTTTCATCCTAGATAGCAGACGAAGTCGCGGCCAACAGCTAGTTCGCTATAAAAATTACAATACCTTCAAAAATATATCGCTCATTTGGAGAAACATCTTCATACTCAACTGCTACTCGTACTTTACTTTTTTTTACATATTTGTTTCTCCTGAAGTAAATACGTTTTCTAAGTGCTTTGTCATATTTACCTAAATAATTTTTGGGAAAAAATACATTTACGTCGATGTTTCTCCAAATGAGCGATATGCCTAATTGATAAATGTATGTACAGGGTGTAGCCTTTATTTATACCGTTAATATGTTGAGTGTACCGCATTAGTCAGTGGGTAAGTAAAAATAAAGAGTAAGTACCTATTTACCTACCTATATTGCGAGTTCAGCTCACCCGCGGGGCCGCAATTCGAAGGTTATCAGGAAAATAAAAGCTACGGTTAAGGCCCTTGAATTAATTCATCGGTCATCGAACTTATCACGCCCGTGTGTCGCGAAAATAATTAATTAAAATTCTGTGAAACAGTGAAGCGGCGCAAACTACGCAAGTGATTGAATTGTAGGTATACCTAGTTGGTTTAGTTCAAATATCACGTGGAAATGATAATAAGTAATTGATACCTGCATAATTTACGTGCGGTACCTATCTATAGTTAGTGCACAATGCACATTCTACACATGCACTAAGTTTGATCTCAATATACAAAGTAACTGTTCAAAGGTCCAACTTCAGACTTAGCTGTTTTATTTAGGTATATTCGATTTAATATAAAAATTTAATTAACTAAGTAGCATCAAGCTCATAGTTATCTTTAGTAAATGGGATACCTACTAATGAGATATTTTTGTGAAAAAATTACTGACAGCCTCTTTTAATTAATGTCCTACGCGAAAATTGTTTAAAGTTTGGTTTTAGCTTGTGTTATGTTTACATAAGTGTGTATTATGTATGCCATAAGACCGTTGAAGATTTAAATATGCGAGGGGCACTCGAGCAGGTGGTTCGAGAGCGGCGGATATTACTTCCAATGGAGGGTCAAAGGACTACTCAAGGCCGCAGCCACGACATTTCGGACGTCGATAACCTTCGCTAGGCGCCTTCGTAAATTCGTACTGCGAATACTGCCATATAATACCAAATACATAGATACAACAAGGCACCTCGGGTTTACACGTGTTACAAACACTATTAATATAAATATTAAGTAGTCACCGCTTTAACTAATCTGGTGTTTTTAAGTAAAATTAAGCATTACCTAATTATCTAAGTAGACATATTTTATCGTAGTTCCTATTACCTATAATACGTATAACCCATATTAACTTATGTTTTGTAATTTAGTCATTATATTTTAGTTTAATTAAATCCTGAATTGTAATTTCATGGGAAAATCCTATAAATAATTATGTTTTCTGCGGGACAGGCCTAGCCAAGTCCAGAATGTCTGGAAATTGCTCATTAGATTTGGTAAATTCTTAGAAACCTAAAATGGTTTAGCTGTAAGTAATACATAATTATTCTGTAACCCTTATTTTATTTATTTTAATAAAACTCTTATTGTTAACTAATAATTAGGCTATACCAACTTGTACATGCGGAAGTTTTGAAGGATATTGCTGTTCATTAGATTTTACGCTAACTCATAAATAGCAACACAATAGTACATACATCACGCGTACATGTGTAAGATTCAGTATTTTATTAGAGTGCAATGACATGCAGTTACACGTACGTGCTACAGTTGCATACAATACATATAAATAACATATTATTACTTATTGGAATAGCTAAATAATGTGCAGTACAACAGTGTAGTGCGACCTTGTCATACTTGCACGTGTTTTCAATAATAGAGAAGATATTGCCATGGAAGTATATCGGGTATGGACTAGGTAAGGTAAAGGAGAATAAACTGAAAGTGGATTTTTATCTGCTGCAGATTTTGAAAGGACATTGCAAGATCGATTGAGAAGCCATTGCCCTGATTGGTAGGAAAATGGAACAAACAGAAGCGGAAAGAAGGCGGTATAGAAAAGTAACACGTCGTCTTTGTAAAGGAAAACAACAGTTGTATTGACCATTCCTATTGCATAAAATGCATATTCAAATATTTTGTTGACAATCAAATGCTTTGTTTTGTAATTATTTATTATTCGGATGATAAACCTTATCTGCGCATGATTTCGCGCACGTTATCGATCGTTATCGGTGTGATATCGATATCGACACACCTACGCCGAAATTGCTAGAGGTGTGAACTGAGTGAATAGTAGTTATCCCTCTTTTATCATTACAGTTGTACCTTGTACGGTTATCAGTTTGTTGTTTTACTTGAGCGCCATACTTAGATATTTTAATGAATCCTGAGCATCATCACGGCCACCTGTAAGTGATTATACCTAATGATAGTAATAATTATATAGGTAGGTACCTCAATAACATTGTTTATTATTACGACACACGTGTAGAATGCAATAAGGTAACCAGTGTGATTAAAAAGAATCAAATGCTTACCGAAAAAAATAATACTGTTCAGCTAAAACTACTTAACATTTAATTTTCTAATGTAGAGAAGCCAATGGGTAGACTGTATATTTTTTTCTGACCCCATATGAATACCGTACGTATCACATAAAAACAGAGCCAGGTGGTGGGTTCAATGTTCGATGCAGCTTTTATTTTGTTTTGAAACGTAGCTTCGTCGGGGCCCCGGCAGGGGTTGCAACTGCGACAGACTGCTATCCTACCCACAAACAAAAAAAAACCGATCAAGTGCGTGTCGGACCACGCACAATGAAAGGTTCCGTATGAATTATCCCAAGAACAAATGTAACATTGTAGTTGAACTTTTTAAATTTTCTTTTATACCTTCCAAAAGAGACCTCCATTTTCAAAATTCATTTATTTACGTTTCACGTCCGTCTTTAGGTCACATAAATTCATATGTGTACCTCAACTTAATCGGTCCATTAGATTCGGAGCAAATTGGCTGTGACAGACGGACAGACAGATAGACACACGAGTGATCCTATAAGGGTTCTGTTTTTTTTTATTCGAACGTACGGAACCTTAAACAACATACTCTGATTCACCTGGCGTTTGGCGATGCTTTACATCCATTTGACTTGAATCGTGAAGTGCATAAGTTCGAAAATTAAGTAAACTTCAAATAATACATTTATATCGCGTCGGCCGACTTGTTTATTGAGAACGCCTGCTTGAACACAATATCACTTGTCATTTTTATTTACATTGACGCTGTATGTACGTAGGTAGGTAATACGCGTATGTACAACGTCAGTATTTTTTTGTTCACTGCACAGGCACACGTTATATTCTAAATTTAGCTGAAATAAATGTAAACAATATAATTAATTTATGTAAGTACCTAGGTATATTACCTAATTGTTTTGAATTAATAAATAGTTTTTTCTAGTTAATACATACTTAATTCGTATAGTGGTGATGCCACTAAAAATAAGATAATTGAGGTTCTTGGAACTATTATTAAATTCTGGAAATATAGAACTGAATTTTAAAAGCTCGCATAGGTAAAGCTTTTGTTGGGCCGACGCATGAAGTGAGCAAGTTGTAGCATATTGTTGTAGGTGTATATTACATGAATGCAGGGATGGTTATCAAAACGCACATGTGTGCCCGACAGCACGAGCTTGGGACGCGTGCTGCCAACAGCTGCTGCGGCCCACTCAACCTACATAATACATTGAATCAAGAAAAAAAAAAAATGCTTTTCTTGTACTCTGTCTGAAGCTTCTTCGACTATGTATTTTAATAGCATTATCCAGATGTTTAAAAAGGTATAGGTCAGGTAAGATGTGCATACTTGATGTACCCCTTGTTTGTTAATCTTTTACCCAAAGATAAGAAAGAATGTGTTTTATGTTTCTTTTTTAATATTTATATGGGAAGACATAAATAACAATACGCAGTGTTGATCGCATGCGCGTGCGCAAGACCGCAATTTAAACAAATCACAGTATAACAGGTCACTGAAACAGGGTCTACCTTATTAATAAAACTTACCTTTAATGATTTTTTATGTACATACTACCTGTACAGAGTACGGTGTACCTACCTACTTGGCATGAAAAAAAAGTAAGTGAGAGGCTACGAATAAGTAATTTTACTTATTCGTAGGTGAGAGGGCACTAAACTATGTACCTATTACACTACTACACTGCATCATTTTAAAGTTTTGAAGACGCTTATAAAGAAATATTTTTTTTCGGTTTCCGATTATCTTACTACACACAACTTTATTTAGATGATGATTTAGGTTAAGGCGCTTACAGGACCTAAACGCAAAAAAACGGTAGTTTTCGAAACAATAAAAGTATATGATCGCCTACAGTAAACAAAATCAGAAAAATATATGATATTCTTCAGGATATATGCTAGATAGATAGTGTTTTGAAAACACAATACAACTAATTTGGTACGATAGAAAAAAATCATGAACATACCTCTAAAAAACTTTCTTTTTACAATAAAAACCATACTAATATACATACAATCATTCTGATTTTTTGTCAGATTATTCTACAAGTAACATACTAAAATGATAGTGTTTTATTTTTTTATTTAAAACAATAGTTTTTTTGTAAATCGAATATTCATAGTTCCGAACATAAAAAGTGCGCATGTGTGCGTGAACGCCCGTGTAGCGACACTGCCGGCCGAGGCCTGATGCTATACGGACGTGTCGCTCTTTTCGCCGCACTATTTCCGTCAAAATTGTTATGTTTTTGTTAAGTTTTATTTGTAAATTCATTGTTTATTATTATTTGCATTATCTTCTTTCCGTAAATATTTTTATTTCGTGTAAATATAAAATACTTTTAAGTTTGTTATGTATGGGTGCAAGGCGCGCGCCATCTATTGTACGGCGAGTCCCAACTCCCGGGCGTTTCACTTGTGTCTACCGGCAGTGGTCCGCGTAACCTAACAAAGTTAAAATAGGGTAATAATTTGTAAATAAATGGGAAATATAGTGAAACATTCCGTTAGGAGGACTACAAAACGTTCATATAAAACAAAAGCCGAACATAATATGAACGAAAGTAAAAAGTATGAGCATTTTATTTTTAACTGAATATTTTTATTTTTGCAATAAAACTATGAATTTTGGAAACATCTAAGAAAGTGCAGTCGGTATTTTCGACTTCACGTACAACTGTCACAGTGACGTATGTGGACGACGTGTAGATTTGTATTCGAGAGTCCCCGGGTTCGATTCCCAAGATTACGAAATCGTACTTTCTTTTTAAATTTTATTTAAATGTATTTTGAATTTTTAGATAGATAGTGTTTTGAAAACATAATACAACTAATTTGGTACGATAGAAAAAAATCATGAAGATACCTCTAAAAACTCTTTTTACAATAGAAACCATACTAATATACATACAATCATTCTGATTTTTTGTCAGATCATTCTACAAGCAACATACTAAAATAATAGTGTTTTATTTTTTTAGTTCAAACAATAGTTTTATTGTAAATAGCATAATATTCATAGTTCCGAACATAATAAGTGCGCATGTGTACGTAAACGGTAAACCCCCGTGCGTGTAGCAATAATGCCGGCCGAGGCCTGATACTATACGGACGCGTCGCTCTTTTCGCCGCATTATTTATTTGTACCTACATACATTCATTGTTTATTATTACTATTTGCATATCTTCTTTCTGTAAATATTTTTATTTCATGTAAATATAAAATACTTTTAAGTTAAAATAGCGTAATAATTTGCTATCAATTATATCATTTGTAAATATGGGAAATAAAGTGAAACATTCCCTTAGGAGGACTACAAAACGTTCATATAAAACAAACGCCGAACATATGAACGAAATTAAAAAGTAAGAGCATTTTATTATTACTGAATATTTTTTTTCGCTATGAATTTTGGTAGTTTAAGAAAATGCACTTATTACGCATAAGCTCAGTTTTTTCGACGAGATACGCAATCGTTACATTGGCTTATGTAGACGACGCGCAGGTTCGTGTTCAAGGGTCCCCGGGTTCGATTCCCAGTGATACGAAATCGATTTAATTTTATTTAAATGTATTTTGAATTTTTAAATATATTTTTATAAATAACTAAAAAAACGTCTACAATGTAATTATCTTTCACAGGAGAAAGAAAGTCGAAAATATCAACACGGAAGTTACTTCTAATGCGTAAGTACCTACACGTTTTCTATGCCATTGTAACAATAAAAAAAACCTAAATTTATTAACAGACCGCGACTTATTGATAATATGCATAAAGAAATCACAGATTCATCCGAAAATTGCGATGAAAATTATCACAAGCAAGAGTTTAATTTTTATTGATTGTGTTTATAATAAATAGAAATTATAATAATTATGTATGAATGTTAGGTACGAGTACCTAATCCTTGAGGCCGTTTACACATCATGCCGAAGCTGCAGCGGCATCGCCGCCGCCGCGGCGCCGCTGCATCAGTCACCCTTGGATTTGTATGAACACACGGCGCCGCCGCGCCGCCGCGCCGCCGGCGGTGCGGCGCGGCGACGAGTTTTGATAAGATCTATCAAAACTCGCCGCCGCACAGTGGTCTGAAAATCGAGCTCCATACTCATAGAAACTTAAAGTACGGAAATAAAAAAACAAAAATTGTAATGGGTCTAGTATACCTCCCTTTACGTAATATTAACGTATGGATGGTATCAGTCGCTCCACGCGTGAGAAAAAAAAGTTTTTTGTTTTTTTTTGTATGGGAGAAAACACTAACCCCCTTATTCATAATCCTATTTTATCTCTATTTTAGCTAAAATAGGTTTATAGAACGTTTGTCTTTATCTGTCACGTTGTCATTTCTGTGTGTAAGAAAGAGACAAACCCCATTTTAACTAAAATAGGTTTGATAAGTTTTATGAATAAGGGGGTTAATGTACATTTTTTTGAAATGAATGGAACTGATAGGCTGGAGCTCACACGAGCTATTGTACCATACACGGCCATCAAGATGACATACAATTCATGGACCGTTGGGCGCCGCTTTGCACGTAGCAAATTTTTGAAATTTTGTGTTTTCGATATGTGATTTTTCAAATCTTTGACGTGAATAAATGAACTTGCCGATCGATTTACTTATACTATCGTTACTTTTAGCCTGCTTATGACCTTTATGATGACAACAATTAAAAATTATGTTGATTATAAGTACCTATACGTTTTTTTTTTAATTTCATTCCAAAAACTACTTAACTCATTTAATCACCGTTGTAGTGTATCTATTAAATAGATATGTAAACACTGTCTCATTCACACAAGCGGGGTAGCTGCTGTCAGTTATGTTATGTCATCTGTCAGTTACGAGGAATGGCGGGAAACAGACAAAGTGAAGCAGGCTATATACGATGGCGCTTGGTGTGGTAGTGAGCCAGTGAAGTGATATGTTTAACATAAGTACGGAATCAACAGGATTCTACAACCGTGATTATGGTTGAGTTATAATTAGATACTGCTTCAATCTGAGCCTCAATCAGAGCCTGTTCTTCCACGATGTTCAACTTGTTTTCGTTTGAAAACTTAAAATAAATTGGTCAGCAGAACATTGTGGAAGATGGCTTTGGATTCTCCCATACCTTTTCTTCGCCACAAACTAAGCGCAGAGGCACAAAAGAACACATAAACATACTGGAATCGTCTTCGTCTGCCATAGTTTGCTTATACAAACTTTGCCCTGAAGCACCATCAAAGCCATACTTGCATATAATTGTTAACTCTTTGCCATCCAGCGAAGGTTCCACACGTAGGAATTTTCCAAGATTTGCACAGTTTTATCCAAAATTTAGCTTTACTTTTACCTCTCCTTCCGTGATGTACAATGGTAACTTTTGGAGGGCAGCAGTCCTTCTTCGCCTCAAGGATGGCAGTATAAGAAGGACACAGTGGTACTCCTTCTTCTTTTGCACAAGATCTTAATGTTATATACTGCCACTTCGAAAGCTTCAATGAGGTCAAAATAAATAAAGCTTTATCAGCGGAATATATAGGCACAGTTTCCTTGGGCTTTAACAATTTATTTATCCTTGTAGCCTCTTTGCTCCGAGACTAGTTTAACGATATCTGCTATATTCTTGTCATGTGCTTTCAAACCGGTTGCATGAGCAAGGCTTTCAGTGCTATACGTTAGGAGGTCTTCCGCTCTCCTTCTCTTCTGTAGCGGGCTTAGCTCTTTAAATGGTTTTCTCGGCCTCACAACTGATGTTGATGTTCCAACACTGCACGTCTCCGGTGTGTAGGATGTTGATGCACCCTCATTTAAAACAAAGTCAGAACTGGAACGGGTTTGCTGCTCTACTGACACTAAATAAGGGGTCATCTTTCCTTTCATGATCTCAGGCCATTTTATGTTCTCTTGCAGCCATGTCTCATACTTTGTTATGTATGTACGTCTCGTGAGATTACACGAGATCCATTTGTTCCTCAACGAACAAACATAAGTCTGACAGAATTGTTTCAATACCCTCTTTTCATTTTCTGACAAATCAATAGTATTCTCAAAAACTTCAAATAAAACATTGGGCTGTGAAAAACAATTGTTGTTTGACACAAACATGACAATGTCCAAATTGGTATCACAACCTGCCATCACAGCACAATAAAAAAAATAACGTAATAAGTTAGCGCGCACAAGTACTGAGAGCTACTGATAAAAGTAAGCTCAAACGTCCTGTTTTTATACAACTACCCTCATTATCGTTCGCTATTCTTTAATTAGGTTTTACAGACTTTAATATTACAGACAATAGAATTTTATTGTGACTAGGGCCCATTTGGCCCTGCTAGAGCTGGTTGATGCTCATGTCATTAGTATATAATTATAACTCAACCATAATCACGGTGATTAAATGAGTTAGTTCTTGGAATGAAATAAAAAAAAAACGTATATAATCAATATAATTTTTAATTGTTGTCATCACAAAGGTCATAAGCAGGCTACAACTAACGATAGTATAAGTAAATCGATCGGCAAGTTAATTTAACCTCGTCAAAGATTTGAAAAATCACGTATCGAAAATTCAAAATTTCAAAAATTTGCTACGTGCAAAGCGGCGCCGAACGGTGCATGAATTGTATGTCATCTTGATGGCCGTGTATCGTACAATAGCTCGTGCGAGCTCCAGCCTATCAGTTCCATTCAGTTTCAAAAAAATGTACATTAAGTGTTTTCTCCCATACAAAAAAAATAAAAAACTTTTTTTTCTCACGCGTGGAGCGACTGATACCATCCATACGTTAATATTACGTAAAGGGAGGTATACTAGACCCATTACAATTTTTGTTTTTTTATTTCCGAACTTTAAGTTTCTATGAGTATGGAGCTCGATTTTCAGACCACTGTGCGCCGCCCGCGGTGCCATACTATTATATTCTGTGGCGATGCCGCTGTATTGGTTTCTCTTGGATTTGTATGAGCCCTTGCGGCGCGCCGCCGCGGCGCCGTGTGTTCATACAAATCCAAGGGTGACTGATGCAGCGACGGCGGTGCCGCTGCAGCTGCGGCATAATGTGTAAACGGCCTCAAAGATTAGGTACCTAACATTCATATATAACTATGATTCCTTTTTATTATAAACAAAATCAATTTTAAATCTAATTTCTTGCTTTTGATCATTTTCATCGCAATTTTCAGATGAATCTGTTACCTATTTCATTATGCCCATTATCAATAAGTCGCGGTCGGTTAATAAAAACATTAGGTCAGAATTTTTTTTATTTTTGTAATAGCTTAGATAACGTGTAGGTACTTGCGCATTAGAAATACCTAACTTCCGTGTTGATATTTTCGACTTTCTTTCTCCTGCAGACTTTTTTTAGTTATTTATAAAAATATTTAATAGATATATTTAAAAATTCAAAATGACATTTAAATAGAAAATTCGATTTCGTAACCTTGGGAATCGAACCCGGGGACTCTCGAATACAAATCTACACGTCGTCCACATACGCCACTGTGACAGTTGTACGTGAAGTCGAAAATACTTAGCTTATTCGAAATGACTGCACTTTCTTAGATGTTTCCAAAATTCATAGTTTTAGAAAAAAACACTGCAAAGTGATAACTTTTATTTCGGAAGTCGGTGTCGCTGGTTCCGCATTTTCGTTTTTTGACACCGACTTCCGAAATTATAGTTATTTATCACGCTGTAGTGCTTTTTTTGAAGTCGGTTGTTTTTTTTTCTTTCTAATTGTACCTACTTACCTCACAAAAATTCAATTAACACTAGTGCATTGAAGAATCATCAAAATTCGCATAGAAATGCCGGAGATGCAGTACATTTATGCATATTAACTTCGGACATACTACATAAGAATAATTACCTAATGTATTATATACTAAAACCTTCCTGGAAGTATGTAGGTAGATCACATTAGTGAAAGAATGATCAAAATTGGTTCATCAGTTTTTTAGAAAATCTACAAATATATATACAAACATACACACATACATACATTACATAGATACATACATACGGGTCGAATACACAACCTCCTTTTTTGAAGTCGGTTAAAAATGTTTTAAATTTCATTGAATCAGTTTTATTTCAAAATCACCCACATCCTTAAGTTTTTCAAGTCACACTCAAAACGAATAAAATTTATTATGTTGTCACACATAACTACATAATTTGTTTGTTAGATCTTTAACTTATTTGCACATCGTTTCCGCGCCATCTATTAGAATACTAGGGCGTAATCTCACAAAACCGTTACTTCTAAATCTCATGTATGCTTTATGTCATAATTATGATGGGCGTCGTCGTTAGATGGCGTTTGCGTCGATTCTGCATATGTGTGCATGCGTTTTTCAAGGACACTTAGGTCTAGTAAGCCTCTTAAGAACGTTTTGATATCTATTGAAAAACGCACAAGGATGCAGATTGTGCACGATGCATCTGATCCATGGAGATCTGATCTGACGCTAACGCTATACGATGCTGCATTCTGTTTGATTCTATTGATTTGTTCCCACATCCCGTTCTCGACACCCCGAGAACTTTTCCGAAGTGACTCGAACAATCTTGGTTGGAACCACCCCCCGCCTACTTAGAACTTTAGAAAAATAGTCACGTGCGGTGCGGTGCGTCCCTCGATTTGAAGAATTATACTTACTTTACTTTATTATTGGAATCGTCGTTCAGGAACAAAATAATAATGGTCTTTACCTATGAAATTGGAGATTTGTATGAAAATTTAAAAATTTTGTTAATTTTTTTATTTCAGCTAATCAAAGTACTGGCCAAAATTATCTATACAATTTTGCCATTTTGATGGCAGTTTGTTTATCCGTTTACTGTAGAAGTCTGTCGGACGGGAGGCGATGAAGTCAGCGAAAGCGTTTTGTAAAGTCACGTCTAAAAGTGTAATACACTTGGCAATTTTCAATTGCGATTTTTTCGTGAAATAACGAATGCAACGTTGAAATACGACACTTAACATAAACCTATGGGTTCGAAAATACTATTTTCGTAATAACATAAAATTTCATTCAAAAATAAAGGAGAAAATCGCCTTTGAATAAAGCCAAGTGTATACATACTTTTAGACGTGACTGTACTGCCTCTCGGGTGCTGAATTTTTTCCCACTTAAAAATTTTGAAAAAATTTAGAAATATGTTAGGGCAAGGTTTCGGTGGGTACGGTGGGTGACGGAGAGCTTTCAGCTGTAACTCTTGTAGCTTTGCGATGGTCTTTTGTGAAGTGTGAGCTCGCGCGTGTCGTGGAGAAGCAATGGGGAAGAGCAATTGACTAGTCTTGGTTGTTGAATTGCGAGCTTCTCCATCATTGTTTGCAATTCGTGGCAATAGACATCTGCCGTCACTGTTATGCCATTCGGTAAGAAGCTGTGATGTACAAGTCACTGGTCCACCAGAGAGTCACCATCATCTTCCTATGAGTAATCTTTTTTTAGCGCACTGAATAGGTGCTGTACCCGGGTCCACCCACTGAGACGAACGCTTACGGTTGTCGTACAGGATCCACTTTTCATCGCAGGCATAGATTTATAATAAATCTATGATCGCAGGTAACGATTCGATTAAGAATTCCCTCGTTTCTATGCCGATTCAGTAGTGCTATGCATGCTTCGACGCGTAAGTCTCGCTGTTGGTCGCTTAGTTCGTGTGGCACCCACTTATCTAGCATTTTTATCTTTCCGATTTGACGCAAGTGATTCAATGTTGTTTTGACACTAACTCCAGCAAGCTCAGCAGTAGATTGAGTTGGATCCGCTTCCACTATCGCCTTCAATTCGTCGTTGTCGACAATGGTTACCGGCCGACCGCGAGACTCGTTGTTCAACTCAAAATTTCCAGATTTAAAACGATTGAACCAATAAATGGACCGTGTTTATGCAAGCAGTGTTAGGCCCGTACACGTCGTTAATTTTTCGTGTTGTTTGCGCAGCGGTATTTCCACGTAGGAAGTCATATTCGAAAATTGTACGAATTTTCAGTTTATCCATGGCGCCAAAAACTACCACAATCTCACAAAAACAAAAACTATCTAAAAACAGATGACTGAATTTGAAATTAAATTAACACGGCTTTCGAATAAAATTTATTTGAATTTCGAATTGCGCGCCAATCCTCAGATAATTAAATCTGAAAATGCTGGTTATAGAATCTCCAAGAGTCCAATTACATAGGTAAAGACCTATTATTATTTCGACAGCACTGAACAATTAGAATTCCTTAAATTATTGTTATTATTTTAACAGTAAATACTTCAGTTTTTCTTATTCTTACAAAAATTTAAGTCAGGAAGTTTTATTTCTAGATTAGCTTTGAAACATGCCTTCAAGAAGCCTTTTTGAAGGGTAAATACTAAATACCTAGGTAGGTGATATTCGAGTGTAGGAGGCGAATGAGGGTGACATGCCACGCTTCGTCCTTCCACACATAGATTGAACCCAGAGGGGTAGAGTGGGTTGCGACTGGGGAATGGGGTCTCACAAGTACACCAAGCCGCGCGCGCCGCCGGCCACGCCGCCGCGCCTCCCCCCATACATACCGACCGATGCGATGCGATTATTCTGTCTAGCGAGAGGGAGACGTAGTCAATGCTCCGCTCGCGTCAGGTCGCTTCGTTGCATTCCACCAGTTAGTTGTCAGTCCGCAACGCGCCGTTTGACCGAACGGACGTACGCGCGCAAATAACATTGGAAAATTATCGTTGTTTATTTATTTATTTTGATTGCATATCTCTTAAATTTACTAGTTTAAAATTTGTTTGAACTCTATTTGTGACTACTTCGTGCTAAAGAACAATAATCAACCTTCATGAACTGTGATCGTGTTTTGGACCGTTTCAAACAATAACAAAACGGAAGAAAACTTAAGTGTGAGACAAGTCGAAATGAGCGGATTGACCAACAGAGTTAAAAGAGGATCGAGGGGTAGTGCTACTCTTCTCGAAGCAGCTAACAGGATTTTGCGGTTACTTGGCGTTAGCTCCACGAAGCGCGGGAAACAGCCCTCGCCCAAATCTAAGGTAAGGTCAATGACTGTCTGCAGCCCGTGTTTATGTGTACCCCCATGTCGGTCTGTTTATAATAATGTTCAATAACGATTGACTAGAGTTTGAATGAGGAGAAATGGAAACTATTTTGTTATAATGTAGTGTAGTACATAATGTGAAAGGTATTTTCTAAATTCTTATAAAAGACTCGATCGATTAATAAGTTACCTATGTAATATAATAATAAAATAATTATTTAATATGATGTGAGTAAATTTAATGAAATTATTTTAAAATGGCAAAGAATATTTATTTATTAAATTAAATAGTACCTAATTTCACCGCAGTTTCAATACTACCATGACAATATAATTTAAAAAAGTATTTAGTCACGGGTAGACAGACGTGGCAATGTTTTACGTTTGTAAACTTTCGCTGTGCAAACTGCAAAGCGGAGATTGCATACTTTCGCCCTGTTTTTCTGTATGTCATTGGATGGCTCGGTGCTCCGTTCACTACGGCGCACAGTGGTTCGAAATCGACGCTCCGTGGACATTGAAATCAAAATTTCTTTAGACGAGAAATAAAAATCGGAATGGCTTTATTTCAGTATTATTTATAATATTTGGTAATATGACAGCTATAGACAGCACCATCTCCGAAAAAAAAAATATTTAATATTTTTTTGTATGAAGAAAAACACAAAAGTCGTTTTTTCTCATAACTTAATAAAACTTAAAGCCTGCGGCTTACATGGGGTGTTGTCCTACATGAGGCGATTCCGAAATGCTATAACACGCACACCCATGCGCGCCGCTTCACTCACAGCAGAGTGTTGAATTTCGAGAAATTCAGTTAGAGATTTTTACGTTGATTTATGTGTGATCTTGAAAATATACAAAGTAATTGACTTTAGTTTGCTAATTTGATTAGTTATAATGAGAAATAATGGAATATACAATATAAAAATACTAAAAAAAACACTCAAATTGAGACTCATTTACAATATAAATAGATTTTGCAATCTTTCTTATAATAATTTAATTCGGTGTTAGTAGATACACAGTTTGACTTCTTAATTCACATTAAAAAAAAAAGTACAAAAACTTATAACTAATACAGAAAAATACTAAGAATAAGCAATTGTATAATTGAGACATATATTATTTCACCACTTCACTCAGAGCAGAGTAATGAACTTCAAGAAATTCAGTGGATTTCTCGAAGGAATTTAATACTATATTATTTGATATCTTTGGGATAGGTGCACATACCAATGGGCAACGATAATTACATAGTAATGATTGTTTGATGTAAGCTGTTCGTAATCTCAAGTTTAGCAGGAAATCAATGCTTAATGCATGCTAATTAACTTATGATGGTAATTTAGTCTCATCTCATTAGTGCATGTTGCAAATATTGTATATATATGTGGAACTGTATGGCTGGTATTTCATGCCTTCCAGTATCCACAAACTTCTGCTGCATGGAGCTGAAATAATAAAACATTTCAACATTTTGCCTATAGGAAAGCTATCAGAAGAGGCATCTGAGGCCCGAAACAAAGATTTTAGAAAACTCAGGGAACATCATACGCGGAAATTTTGTCGCAGAGCGACAAACCATGACATCTTTAATGGTTTCATCGTATCCTCAGACCCATATTTGTCAAGCATTCGACCTAAACTGACAAATAAGAGTAGAAATGATTTAACTGAAGAAATGAAGTCTCTTCTTTTAATTGACCCGGATACCATGGATAAGGAAAACATTGAATTTGTTGAGGTGCCAAGTATGATGGATTCTGATTTTGAATTCTTTGATAGCGATGACGAAACTCAGTAGACAAAATTTTAATGTTTGATGTTTTTGTGTAAATTTTATATATTTCTCAATTATACAATTGCTTATTCTTAGTATTTTTCTGTATTAGTTATAAGTTTTTGTACTTTTTTTTTTAATGTGAATTAAGAAGTCAAACTGTGTATCTACTAACACCGAATTAAATTATTATAAGAAAGATTGCAAAATCTATTTATATTGTAAATGAGTCTCAATTTGAGTGTTTTTTTTAGTATTTTTATATTGTATATTCCATTATTTCTCATTATAACTAATCAAATTAGCAAACTAAAGTCAATTACTTTGTATATTTTCAAGATCACACATAAATCAACGTAAAAATCTCTAACTGAATTTCTCGAAATTCAACACTCTGCTGTGAGTGAAGCGGCGCGCATGGGTGTGCGTGTTATAGCATTTCGGAATCGCCTCATGTAGGACAACACCCCATGTAAGCCGCAGGCTTTAAGTTTTATTAAGTTATGAGAAAAAACGACTTTTGTGTTTTTCTTCATACAAAAAAATATTAAATATTTTTTTTTTCGGAGATGGTGCTGTCTATAGCTGTCATATTACCAAATATTATAAATAATACTGAAATAAAGCCATTCCGATTTTTATTTCTCGTCTAAAGAAATTTTGATTTCAATGTCCACGGAGCGTCGATTTCGAACCACTGTGCGGCGGCGGCGAGTGTGACTGTCTGATACAAACAAACACCGTCGGCGGGCGCGGCCATAGCACTTGTTTGTTCACGCGTCGACGGCGTGACCAGCTTGTTTACCACTGCGAACTCCTCACGATCTCCGCGTTCAGCAGACCGCTACGGCTGCAATCATACAACGATCGTAAACACAACGTATCCATACACGCAGATTGTTCAGTTAACTTTGCCGCGCAATATGCATGATTTGCACGACCTTTACGATATAGCGCTACTGATGTGCTCACGTGGATATTGGCCAAAATATTTGTTTATGAAAATGTCTGATTTGTAAATTATGTTAGACAATGAGTTTACAATAATGATCAAAATAGGTTATTCTAATAATTATAACTAGGTACGCAGCTGCCTGCCGATTTGATAAAATAACAATAGTCACGAATATTAGTACTTATTATTTTCCAAAATAATAGCAATACCTACTAAATTATCAAAATATTTTGCTGTTACACTTCGCCCTTTACCCATATACTGTTATCTAGATAAAATTACACGCCAACGCCATCGCCACGAGAATGTTTGCTCATACGTCACCACCAGTGATGTTGTGGCGTAATACTCTGCGCAGGAGGTTATGTACACCCACATTCTTTATCTTTCCCGATAATTTTTATAGGGCTTGTGCCATTATGCCTTGTGGAAAAACACTGATTTCACTGGAAAGTAAACAAATTAAACTAAACCAGCACATATTGGTACCTACTAAATAAGTGTTTTTAAAACGGCATCAAAGCGATTGTGGCACTGCTGTACATAGGTAGGTACCTACTTCGTTACTTACTTAAATTACCTTCTACAAAAATGTATAAAACATGTTTGTAGGTTTTTGTTTACGAACGTAAACGTAGGTAGGCAGACTCATATTTTTATAATATTAATTAGAGGTCGTTCTGAGCGCGACGAAGGATGTCGCTTGTTGTTGAATGTTCTCAACAAAGGTTGTTTACACTTCGTGATTCATGATCACGCATTCGGAATTCTCATTCATCTTTCACTTTTTCTTGAATGTAAATAAAGTTTCAATATAAAATAGCTTATCCGTTATATTGACTGTTAAACAACTGTCAGCATGCTGACTAAACATTAGTTAGCTATAAACCGGATGTAGATTGTAGGAGGGGTAAACATAAAATGCATCACATCCGACTGAACTTGATAGGCGCTTTTATTGCACATTCTAGATCATCATTCATCTTGTTATTTATTTTCACAAGGAAGTTTACGTACCTACTAGCTTTAAATGAGAATACCTATTTCGAACAGCAGTATTTATTTATCCATACAAATCTCAAGCATTACATAAAGTCGTGTTACAGGTATGTTGCAAACGGCATTGCAATGTGTAAAGGAAGGTTCGGTGGTGGGGATCTAGGTCGGCTATGAAGTCGGTGTTAGTGGACGGTGGAATCCGTTGCTGTGGGAATGCGAGTTGTAAGTACCGTTGCGACGGTGGTCTACACCGCCGAACCGTCCTAGCGCCCCAGCCGCGGAATGCGAGACCCATTTGCGGCGCTTACAACCAAGCTTAATAATTGTTAGTGACTCATTCCTTCATCCAAACTTCAACGAACCAAGCAGCTGTGTTACAGAAGTGCAGAATCCATTATGTCCTGTTTATTTTGATTTTATCATCAATACATTGTAAGTTGTTTTCGAAATAAGCGTAAACAAACTTGCTAGATGACTGAAACTTTTCATCCGTGATCAAAGCGTGCAACGCGAATTATTAGAGCCTGTCCAGAGTTTAATGTAGAATTGTAGACTCCTAGGTCTTTTAGATTTTGGTTTTCCTTTACATATTATTCTGACTGTTAGCATTTCCGTCGGCATATCTATGTAGCTTCAGGGACTGTTTATCTCTTAACTGAGAAACGTAATTAACTGTGACCTAGTGGTAATTATAGTTTGTAACTCATCGCCCCCCGCAACACCCTAGTACCTACTGGCATTCTCCACTAGTTAATTACCGCTTCTGAAATAAATACTGCCCCACACAGGATCCAAAAAACTTTCACTGAAAGTATCGAGAAGGTTTCGCAAATACCATAAGAATGTCTCAACCTAAAAAACTCGAACGTATACAGTGAAAATTGAAGAACGGATATTCCCGCAAAGTAACGGTTAAATTATAGTTACTTTCATTTGCTTTTCATTAAGTTTGTTTTGGCTAATATACCGTTAAACACGAACTCGCGGTATTCTGCAGCGTTCTTAGAAAGAGACAGAATTGCAAATGCAGCTATCTCTGTCTGTCTTCGCTCACGTTGAATGGAAGCGTCATTTTTTGTTCGACGACGACGGCCCCGTAAAAAATGAACAAAAACTCGAGCTACGAACTCGAAAAATTGGATCATCGAACTGTAGACGAGGCCAGTGAACGTGGCAGTCGGAACATTTTGACTATTTAAATCCTCGATGCTAAAAGCTTACATTTCCGTATCTAGAGCTGTACTTCCAGAAAGTAAAAATAATTAAATTTTCTGCAATACTCCAGAGTATAAGTGAATTACTCGGTTACGCAACAGAATTTTTTTTGGAAGAAAAACATTCGCGTAAAAGTATTTGCAAAGAGGTCTCGAAAGTGTGAAAACCTGCATGCTTGCAATAAAAACATTGTATATTTTGACGTTCTATTGACAACTATTGTAAACAGGTAAACATATCACAAATGCGATGATTTTTTTCCAAAGTTTGATTCACCTAGTTCTTAGCATTGTTTACCTACGTATTTAGCGGTCACCTAAATTTAAAGAAGCCGGCACTGCAGACGGCGCGTTGCCCCCTGGCCCCCACCGCGCATGACGTAGCCACCATCGCCGCCGCTGCTGCCAGCCGATAAACAAGTGCACGCTTTCGAAGCGCGACGACGTCGCATTTCTCTCACGACGTTCCACTAGACAGAGTCCGTGATCTCGTACAGTTCCGTGAATAAGTCTCAATGTTATTTTACTCAGTGGTTGTTTTCATTATTCCAGATCAACGGTCGAGCGTCTAGTGAGTTACGGGCCCCAATTGCTGCGGCCGAAACCATAGTGGAGACGCCGATCAAGATGCAAGCAGCGCCTGCGCCCGCACCGGCCACGCCGGCGCCCGCGACTGCCGCACCCGCTGCGCCCGCCTCCTCGCCGGCGCCTAGCCAGGCACAAAAGCCCACCAAACGAACTGCTAAAGACTATATTTTTGGCAAATTAATCGGCGAGGGCTGCTACAGCACCGTGTTTCTTGCAAAGGATATACACAGTGGAAAGGAATATGCAAGTACGTATTACTAGTTAATTTTTTTACTTTACGTTTCCTATTTATAACAATGTAAAACCATTGAACCAAATGTTTTGACTACAACCTTCACAAGATTCAAAAAATAATCTGTTCAATTTCTTTTTTCACAGTTAAAGTATGTGAAAAACTTCACATCATCCGAAAAAAGAAAAGAGAGTACATTAAACGCGAAAAAGATGCCTTGAACATGTTGTTCAATGTAGCTCATGGTTTCGTGAAACTTTACTGCACATTTCAAGACGAAGAAAGGCTGTATTTTGTTTTGTCCTTTGCAAAAAATGGCGAATTACTGTCTTACATAAATCAAGTTGGCTCTTTTGAGCTAAATGTAGCTAAATTTTATGCGGCCGAGTTATTGATGGCCTTAGAGAAAATGCACGCCAAGGGAATCATTCACCGTGATTTAAAACCGGAAAATATATTATTAGACGAAAATATGCACTTGCAAATTGCTGATTTCGGAACGGCTAAAATCCTTGAGCCTGAAGAGATTCGTGCCTCACCGAACAATGCAGATAATGACACGCAAAATGAACGATCTAGAAAAATTAGTTTTGTTGGAACACCGCAGTATGTTAGTCCAGAATTATTACATGACTGCGTAGACACACGTGCTTCAGACTTGTGGGCGTTGGGATGCATCATTTACCAAATGATTTCGGGCTTACCTCCATTCCGCGCAGCCACAGAGTTCCTCACGTTCCAAAAAATTCTTAAGATGGATTTTGAGTTCCCAGAAGGTTTTCCCGCTGACGCAAAAGATCTTGTGGAAAAGCTCCTAGTACTAGACCATACCAAAAGACTTGGGGCTAATGATAAAGGAGAAACCTATGATACTATTCGCAATCATCCGTTCTTCGCTGGAATGGATTGGGATAATGTGTGGGAGCAGACGCCGCCGACAATTAGCCCATATTTACCCGGAGGTTCGTTTGAAGAGGAATACAATGTACCCGATCATCTTGAACCAGGATTGGGGAATAAGCAACTTGTGAGACTGTGGGAATTCGACTTATCTACCTCTAAAGGTAATTAATTTTGCTATGGTTATTCTGTAATACTATCAGATTGTTTTCATTTCTTTTAAAAATCAGGATTTCAAGGATATTTAAATATCAATTTAGATATGCTTTACATTTCAAAATAATGTTCTGTTCTCATAATTTCATCATAAGGGTAATATAAAGCTATTTTTGAAAATATTAGAAATCTAAATAGATGTTAGTAGGTTGAGTATGTAGCCGATGTGGACAATTACAAAGTCTCGGGCGAGTGCAGTGAAGCGACGAGTAAGAGGCAACTGGTGCGTCCATGACCTGAATTCTTGGCAAATTTATACGCTTCTCGTTTCATAACTAAACCGAGTCCAATAACGTTTTATTTTGTGATTATTTTCCAAATAAGCAGTGTCTCTTTTTAGAAATAAGCGTTCATGCAAACATACATATTTCTTTTATTTGAGCATGTAGCGCATCGTAATATGATCCTTGCACTCGCTGCACGAGTAGCCACTAGCCACTACGTCATCGCATTCACTGCTATACACATTCGGAACGGACGTCCTCAGTCAGTGTATGGTTTACGGTTTTATAGTTGGTATGACGTCAACCTTCCGGCACGTCGCCGTCGGCGTCGTCCCGGAGAGGCACATTCTCAACCGCTTATGCCATGACATGAATGACTCGCTCATTACGCCCTACGTGTTTTATTAATGTTGACCTTATAATCAGCTGTGTACCTATACGCACTCGTTTTAGGATTCAGTTAGAACTGAATTTCATTAGATAGTTTGACAGAAAGTTTTGGTGATTCTAACATAAATCATTGAATTTAGAATTTTTCTTTCAGGAATCTTAAACATCAGCCCCGAAGAAAAACGTCGTCGTCTCGAAGTTCAATCTCGGGAGAGCAAGTGGCACCAGTTCGTCGACGGAGAGCTAATTTTAAAGCAAGGCCTGGTAGACAAAAGGAAGGGCCTGTTTCCTCGACGCCGTATGTTGCTGCTCACAACAGGACCACGCCTATTTTACGTCGATCCGGCCAACATGGTGCTCAAGGGTGAAATCCCTTGGTCACCCGAGTTGCGGGTCGAAGCCAAGAACTTTAGAATATTTTTAGTGCACACGGTGAGTTCTTTGATAACATAAATTTTCTCACCCGATAGCAAAAAATACCTTTTAGTTAGGTATTCAATACCCCCAATATACAAACTATAACGGAATTGTTTCTTTTTTGTTACAGCCAAACCGTACATATTACTTGGAAGACCCCGATTCGTATGCTTTGGAGTGGGCAAGCGTAATCGACGAAGTGCGCATCGGTACATATGGACGGGACACGACTTAAGCGACGGCGCGGCCGCAGCTCCGAGTCGCGCCCGCGCCGCCGCCGCGGCCCCCGGGCCTCGCGCCCGCTCCTCGTACCTCACACGGCGAGTTCACACTTCTAGGTTACTTCTAGCCTTGATTTAGAGCATGGCAAACTCCAAGCCGAAAGCTTTTGCATCGATGATCGAGCTCGTGCGTGTCCTAAGTTCCGCATCAGCCTATGCGGGGCCGTCGCCGCCGCTGCGGAGCGCGCCGTGAGCTGCGGGCGCGCTACATATGTTCAAAAAGCGCCCGAAGACACGCCCGCGCCCGCCGCTCCGCACGCGGACGGTAACGAGACGACGACCGAGCGACTACTGCTCGATCACTGTGGATACTGAATGACTGATTCCTATTAATAATAATATCCCGACTATCTTAAATTATTCTAATTTAAGTTCCTTATTTAATTGTGGAATACCGACGATGATGTGTAAATATGTTTTAACTTATTATTGCGATTGCTTAGTAATAGTTAATTGTGGGGCGATGTAACTTTTATTGTATACAGGCCTCTTGTAAGAATGGACTTGTTATTCACCACCTGCGTGTTCACGAAGCCCATTCCGGCTGGTAACTAGGCAATTTATAGCTAAATTTAATATTTATTTTATGTTTAATTATTTGCCAACGGAATGTGACTGCTGTACAGTTATAACCGTAGAAAATTATGATTGGTATGTTTCTATATTCTACTTCAACTATGTTTATTGGTGGCAATTGGAAAATAAACATAGGAATTAGCAAATTTGTACATTTTAAACGGAATTACCAATTGTCACACGCTGGTTGCTGTAGAAATAGAAGCAGCTAGACTTAAGAAGGGTAGCTTCTTCACTAAATAATGATGATAATGAAAGTGTTGGCGGAAACCGATCCGATAGTGAGCGGTCGCCATACTGTCACGACTCAGTCCAAGTATAATATTATGCTCTGAAATAGCGGGGAACACATTGTTGAGGAGTTTCAATGCTTTTTAATGTGCAAGTTACTTGTGCTCTTTAATTCTAACATAGCAAAGGTATACGGATAATGCCACCAAAGGTGACAATTACTGCTATTTCATTGCTTGGTAATTAATTGTCTAAAATATATTATTTTTGTTAATTGCAGTCGAATTAAGACATTGGGATTGCTTAATGGATAGTGACTAGTGCAAATTTGTTTTTTTAATGTTTTGTGTTGTTATGAACAGTGATTTTATGGCCATAGCAAATATTCAATGTCATGGCACTTTGTGTTCTAAAATTGTATTTAAATTGTAATGGTGACTTATCATTTAATCATTTTATAGTAGGTATATTAAAATGCCTAAAACTTGCCTGTAATATTTAACATTAGGGCTTAATGGGATTTAATCCATAGTTCAATACGAAACCCTCATTTAGCAAAATGTAGCAAAATAAGATTTCACTAGTATGAAGGACTGTTTTATTCATTTCATAGCATATTATGGGCAATGAGATACAATATTATAATTATTGGTCAGCATAAATAAATTGGGTTTTTCCATGACATTGTTATGAATAATTAAAATTAAAACCTGCATTTAAAATTTAATAACTGTTAACTATTGTAATTATATTTTACAACATTTGTATTGCATAAATTCCATAAAGTAACAAAATAAGAAATTGAAAATAAATTGAAGTTGATTTTTTCTGATTTTTTATTTTTCTTCTGACTATCCCCACCACTCGCAACATCACCTAAGTAAGTGTGGCCCACACATACATACACCACACGCCTAATTTGATAGCAACAGATTGACTACACAGACTTTCGAAAATTCATGTGATCACACAATGTCAAATATTTTTGAGATCCATTATCAAATTGATATGAAAAATATTTGATTTTACAAAAAGGCAAATAAAAAAAAACTTCACAGCATGGGCAAGCTGACTTGGTTAATTATATTCCGGGTTGGTATATGCACATGACATCTAGGTACCTTATCATAGATCTATGACGCCAGTACTAGTAGATTTGGGCAATGATAACACTTGATTAATTAACGTTTATTGTCTCCAGTATAACAGTGTAATTTTGATCATAAACCACATAATACCCCAAATATCATCAGGCTATGTAGGTACTGAACTGAAATTAATTTGTGAAGGGGATTCTCTGAGGGTCTATCTATATTTTTAAGCCTAGCTGATCATTAGTGCCTACTCTACTGTTGTAAATGTGCCTTGGTCATTGTATAGTAAATGAGTGGGTATTTTAATACTTAGGCAGGTACTAGAACTTATTTAGTGTACAAAACATTGATACTTATAAGTAGGTAGGTAAGTAAATGACACAACTCCGTCACCTATTTAGGTATACCTAAGTACCTACATACCTAGACCTACACATATAATACCTACCCAACTTACCTATCACATAAACGTAAGCTTCGGTTCCGCGATTCGATATCGAATCAGTGACATAGATAAAAAGCAAGTAGGGTTGCGCCAAAACTTTCATAAAAATAACTCACACAGGACTTAGATTTGAAAAAAAAAACAGTATAACCTACTCACCAACCCTGTGTCCAAGTACTCCATACAACAGAAACTAAGTACCTACCTACCTGCTTACATTTATGTACAATTATTTTGGGTTCTTGCTGTTCCTTCATAATAGACCAGTCAAGAGTTGAGTTGAATCTCAATTTTTACTACTTTCTCCGCATATTTTCTTTCTTTTCACTCTTGTTAGGGCTAAACGGCTGTAAATACTTACAATAAGTAAGTAGGTACTTAGTAATCTTTGAAACTGAATGAAAAGTTAGCCGCTTTTCTATTTCCCACTATGAATAGGTTTTTAGTAATGTAATGTGAAAAACTTTAACATAAATGTAAAAACAAAAGTTATGAAAACCAAAAAAAAAAACAAAACACACACAGCAAAAATGAAATATAACAGGAATCATCTATCGGAAACAGGAAATGAATAATTTTCAATTCATCCAAGCTTCAGCAACTATCGATAGATGGCGTCATAACACAAACATAAAAAAAAATCCATTATCTTTTTTGCAAATGGAAGAATATTTTCCTGACAATTTTTGAAAATTCTCAGAGATTCCAATGGATGGGTTACTTTAGGCTGTATGATTTTATTCAGGCCTTCAGGCACGATAAATAACGAAACTAAATAAAATAAAAAAAATGATATTTTCATCCTAGTTTAGGCTGTGTATTCACTGCAATAATAACTACCTATCTAATGATTAATCAAAATAAGTTCACGTTTTCCTTTTTGAAATGTGAATTGGTGCACACACCGCGAAGAGCGTTTCATGCGTGGTTCTGTGGAAAAATGCAAAGCGAGGCATCATACAATACTTGCCATGGTCCACCTCCACAGATCTGTAAGTTAAAAGTTAGATTCAGATCGGATTTTCACATTTATGACCAATTTTAAAAATAGGAAGGTGGTGTTATGCCTTCGAACTTCGAAGCGTTCGTTTAAGGCAGACACAATTTTCTTCAAGATTTGCCGTATTTAAGTTTTACTTCTAAAGAAATTAAGATAGCGATGGTAGCACCCATTAAAAATTATACATTGATAGACCGTATTACACTGAACATGAAACAGCAGAGCAAATTCTGCTCTTCACATTTAGCCTATTCAATCATCTTCAATCATATAGGTACCTACTAATGTATACAAAATATAGTATATCTATATACAGGGTGTCCAGTAAATAGTACGACATATTGCAGGGGGTGATAGCTTGGGTCAATACCTACCAAAAACAATATAATAATGTTCCGCAAAACGTAACTTTTTTTTTCACCACTAGCACTAGGTTAAAGTTAAGCGATAAGAAAATCGTTCTGCGAAAATTTAACCAAAAAATAGTATTTCTTGAAACATTCTGGTTTTTGATAGAAACAAGACTTATCACAGGCGCGGTCGCAGCCCAAGATTTTGGGGGGGGTCATCATGGGTGCCGAGGAATATTTTAAGGGAGGTACATCTCCTCATTGGTCTAGTGGTCTCAAGCGTGACTGCTGAGCATGAGGTCCTAGGTCCGGTAAAGTGTTAAAGGGTTTTTCCGTCAGAAATTTCTCAGAAGCAGCCTGGAGTCTGGGTTTGTGTCGGGTTGGCGGCAGTAGGCTCGCTCTCTATGACATTTCACTTAATAACTGGCGAAATGTGGGTGTAAGTACTATATGAAGGTACACCCCTGCCCAACCCTTTGGCGATTAAAGGCGTGATGATATGTTAAGGTTGATGTACATCTCCAGCTCCACATTATTCAGGGACGCAGCTTTTACATAGGGGGGGGGGGGGGGGTGTTACTTAAACGCTGCCAAATTGGTCGTAGGTATTAGAACGATAGACTGTGCAGGGTAGGGAGAGCGAGCGAAGCGAGCTCGAAAATTTTAACAACCCTCCTCTGTTTGATTAGGTTTTGTTTTATACTTTCAAGTAGAAATAGGAGTTACATTATCGACTTATGCAGGCAAGCTCAAGCAGCTGCCAGAATCTAAAATGCAAGAGCGAGCGAAGCGAGCTCGAAAATTTAGCATTTTTTTCGGATAGGTTCGATTTTCTTTCGATCATTCCAAAAGGACTAGGAATTATTTGCTTTGTCGACTTTTGAAGAAAAGCTCAAGAACCAATGTAAATTGCAAGAACGAGCGTAGCGAGCCTTAAAATTTTAGCACCCCACCTTGAATAGTCTCGGTTTTCTTTTACCCATCATACACAAAGAGAACTTACTTTATCGAATTATGACGAAAAGATTAAACTCGTTTTACAGCAGTTTAGGTTTTGTAATCTGGCCTTTCTTACGAGCGAGCGGGGCGCCCAATATCCCGAGTTTGCTTCGCTCGCTCTTGAATCCTAGATTCTATATATTTTTATAACACAGGCTTTTTAAAGGAAAATATTTTCAGGCGCGTTAAAAAACCCACTGTCATTTCATAGTTTTAAGTTTTTACTTCAGTCGGCAGTCACCATGTCTGACGATGTTCTTAATGTTTTTGAATATGCCAATCGGGGTTTTCGCGTCTCAAGTACAGTTTTAAGCTAGTAAGGCAAGTAAATCATTCAGACTCTTGCAAGCTTGAATGATTTTGGGGGGGGTCATGACCCCCACGACCCCCCCCCTCGGACCGCGCATGACTTATCAATGAGTAGAGAAACTATTCACGAATAATTTGATGTAAAACAAATACTAGAAAAGGAATTTTTCATTACGAGATGCTTAAAAATCTGTTTCAAGGTAGAAATTTTTTGATATATCGGAAAAAAATTTATAACTGTAAATCTGTAACATTTTGCGGAACATACATTGTGTTGTTTTGGTAGCTATTGACCCAAGCTATCACCCCCTGCAATATGTCGTACTATTTACCGGACACCCTGTATACATTAAAGTCGCTTTTCGTGTATAGATAATTATTATATACAGATAGGTATGACCGCGTTGTTCTTCTAAACTCCGCAACGGATTTTGATGCGGTTCTCATCATCATTTAGATAATTTATTCCGAAAGATTTAAACCACAATGGTAGCAGCTAACTTTATAGTCGCACATTTTGGTGATTTTATGTTGAGCGTGCTAAGTACACTACAAGTACACGTACTTATAGCATACGCATAGCACCCATAAAGACAGGCTAGAATACATAGAAATATTCAATCGATGCACCAGCAAAGTGCCGTGGATACCCAGCTTTATGTCAGTATTGCGACGCTAAAGAAGGAAGCGTCAATGTCAAATTGAAAATTCTGAATTCTGTCATGTGTCATCTATCATAACATTCATAACCTAAAATAGTAAAATAGAATCTGATAAAATTATTATTGTTCGTCACTTGTCTCTACATTTCTTCTATTAAAACATGTCTTCGGCGACTTCGACGGTAATAAAATATGTCGGTCGAACAACGGATTTCAAAGGCAAAACTCTGTGGGAAATTGTTGGAAGCCTGAAGAATTTCGGCGTTGGAAGAATCATTGTTCGATCTGTTTTTGAAAGATACCCGGAACCTAGTTTCATGAAAATTGTTAAAGTTGAGGCTTGTCCAGATGAGGTGAGACATCTTTCAGTCATTTTAATTTTTAAACCTAATGTATGTTCCTTATCCAGCAGACCACTGGCCACAATAAAGGTATACTTTAATTAATCAGCCTTTATACTTATAAATTCTCAAGCCCGCAAGGAATAGCTATTTTCATTTACAAATGTTACTTACTGACTTTCCTAATTTTCCAGGAAAGGCGTCGAGTGCGAATATGGGTTGAGAAAACATTCAGGGGCCGCAAAATGCCGAATCTGACAGAAATTTATCGTACATCTTACAAGCCGGATTATAAACTAATACCGAAAAATGAAGAGGCCAAATTGTTAGCGGTCACAGAGAAAGTAGACGATCAGCCAGCAGTGATCTTACCAAACAGCATTGAGATGCCGCCACTCATGAAGAAGTTTATTATCAAGGATCACGAAAATAAAGGATTGGAAGTAAGTACAACTCCTTGTTAAACACAAATAATTATCAGTTAATCTCCATGTAAAATACTGGTAGTAGTAGTTGCGTCTGATTAGACTGGAAGGTGACCCCAACATTTTTGGGATAAATTATCAGTTAATCAATGCCTGCTGTAAAGTTTGAGCAAGGTATTTCATACTGGCTAAAGTTACTTTTATTTTTATTTTATTTATTTAGGACAATAGTTATACATTACAGCATTTACAAAAAAAGTTATATTACAGTCGAAAAAACGTATAACCCACACTATTATCCACAACGTGACATCTGAGTTTGATAACAAACGCATGTTAAATGAGAGAAAAAAAAGAGTACTACAGTTAAAGCATTTTAAACTTGTAAAAAATAAAAATAAAAAAAACAAGAAAAGTAATTAAAAAATAATACAAATTGCTGTCAGCTGAATGCTTTTGGGTGTGAAGTGACAATCTTTACACTCGTAAAAATTTAGCTGACAATGATTTTTTGTTTAATATAATCTCTGGTGCTGCGCTGGTCATAAGCAGCACAGCGCCAGAGATTAGATTCAACTAACTGACAAAGTGACTGGTGGCACACAAGCATTCATTGAATTACAGTGTTCACTGCCATTCTTTTTAACCCCTATGGACCCATAGTTGTTTCGAATATGGGTCATTTAGACGCACTGCTGAATGTCTATGGCTGTCTGGGTGTAAGTGTAATGATGAAAAGTTAGATCATCAAAGAGACTTGCAATGCTCATTGATTGTGAAGTATGTTCATTGTGCTAGCTGACAGTCTTTCCTCAGTTAGATATGCAGCTATGTTTTTTTATTATTAGAAAGGTATGATAATTCAGCTGCATAAAACACTAGCAGTCCGCTACTACCTCCATGTCAAATTTCTTGTTCCCTTGATCCACCACGTCGCATTGCATCGCCAAACTATATTACTTCGTTTTCGCTTAAGAGTTCTTTCTGACATTTTTTTTTCCTCGGCTCCTAAGCGTCCTAGCTTGATGTTAAATAGCCTATAGCCTTCCTCAAGAATTAGGCTATTAAAAGCAAAATAATATTTCGAATCGTAACTGGTTGTTCTAGATATTAGCGCGTTCAAACAAACAAACAAATAAACTCTTCAGCTTTATTATTAGTATAGATAGATCTGGAGAATTTATTCCGGAAGGTTTGTTTAATGTGTATAAAACATGAATATAAAACTTACATGTCATAAAATTTGTGTGAAGCAGGGCTAGGTCGCATGTAATCTATAAAATTACTAAAAAAAAAAACTTAAAAAAGGCAATTAATAATTAAAACCCAACATGACAAAAACGCCACCTAAAAAGGTATAAACAAGACATTGATTTTTTGGTTTTCCTGTAGCCAGAGTTACACATAATCTGTATGATTTATGCTTGATTTGACATGACTTGAATAAAATACATTAAGCATTATTTATTTAGACTACAATGAAATCCACAATGTAAAGGTATGATTCCGATCTCGGCAGCACGCAGCAGTGCTGCCGCGGTAGTGCGGTCGCAGCACTACTGGTCCCCATATATTCTCTATAGGTTTATATGAGATTACATTCCGAGCACAGCAGCAATGTGACGCAGCAACGTCGCGCAGCATACCTTTAGTATCAAAATAGCTTAGCCGATGTTAGTCCTACTTTCTACTAATCTATACTTCTATACTAATATTATAAAGAGGTAAAGTTGGTGAGATTGTAGGGCGTCTGGAACTACCGGTCGGATTTGAAGGTAATCTCTGGAACTACCAGTCGGATTTGAAGGTAATCTCTGGAACTACCAGTCTGATTTGAAGGTAATCTCTGAAACTACCAGTCGGATTTGAAAGTAATCTCTGGAATTACCAGTCTGATTTGAAGGTAATCTCTGGAACTACCAGTCTGATTTGAAGGTAATCTCTGGAACTACCAGTCGGATTTGAAGGTAATCTCTGGAACTACGAGTCTGATTTGAAAATTTCTTTTTACATTTGATAGCTCAATTCTTGAGGAATGCTATAGGCTATTTAACATCACGCTTTGTCACTAAAGAGCCGAGCGAAAGGAATAAAAGTCAGAAAGAACGCTAAGCGACAGGGAAGTGATAGCGTGGGCAGGTGATGCGATGCGACGGGGTGGGTCGGGGGAATGGGGAAGAAATTTCGGATCTGATGACCATTCGTCACAATGGCCATTTCGTCGCTATCCCTAATAGGTCACATTCACTAATACGTCACCTTGTGCATCTGGTCAGTTTCTTAACTCGTTTCATGCTGTATTTCGACTCATTCCCAACTCGTCCGACAACGTACAGTCAGCGTTAAAAATGTCGGGCTGTTCACAATGATCTCAACACCTAAAAAAGTTAAACTTTATTTTGTATGGATACTGTGTTCATTCTAAAACATTCCTTGTGTCATTGGGTTAAAGTTTAGTGTTCATAGTTGTTTAGATAATTTTGAACAGTTTGTTCGTCCCGATATTATTGACGCTTATTATCTTTCTATCTATTATATTAAATTATGAAGTTTGGCATTTTTAGTTTTTCTAAACTACCTCCTAAAGAGGTATTGGGGGATGTCAAAATTTGTATGGAAGAATTTTAACGCTCTGTCTGATTAACTCGAAACTAAACTCGACTCGATTTTATGTAAATTAAAATGCTAGTTAGGTACCTACCTATTTATGTTACGAGAGAGTCCATTTTTAAGTTGAGTTTTTTTTTTCTTTTTTTTTTTATTGTCTTTCTAGTAAAAATTCAAACAAGATTGTGCGAGTAATACCTAATTTATAATAAAATTTTGTTGTACTGAAAATGTTTGTTTTTGTGCTTAATTGTACATATCCATCGGACGAGTTGGGAATGAGTCGAAATACAGCATGAAACGAGTTAAGAAACTGACCAGATGCACAAGGTGACGTATTAGTGAATGTGACCTATTAAGGATAGCGACGAAATGGCCAATGTGACGAATGGTCATCAGATCCGAAATTTCACGCGGGCGAAGTCGCGGGCAGAAGCTAGTATAATATATAAATATAGTTTTTTATCTAAATTAATATTATTTTGCATTGTTTTCCAGATAATGACTGACTTCATGATGCCTATCACCTACAATCACAGCCCAAACAGAGTGAAGAGGATAGCTAAAGGTGATGAAAAACCAACAGTACTATTCACAATGGGCCTCGGAACCCCTGCCAGTCCATCTCTCTATGAGGGAGTGCCCCTTAGTTAAAGGAAACGAGAACCAATATTATTATTACATGTGTATTTAATATTAGTAATGTTATAGAAATAAAGTAGACGATAACAAATGTACAATTTTACTTGATTGAACGCTCGTCGAGTTAATTATTCTCAAAAATATGTTTACAAAGAGCTTTAACCGGTTGAATGCCGTAATTACAGAAACAATTATAAAGCCATTGTGTCTCGCGTGGATCCACGTTAAGTAGATACGGAGGGTTAAATCTGAATCTTCATAACCTTTAGACCGAATATGATGTGTATTTGACATCCATCTTGAACACAACGCTTACTGGTGTTGTTCAGTTGCTTACTAGACTACCTGTAACTTGTATGGTTGACATTTTCGCTTCAGGGTGAAACTAAGTACGTAATTACTTTTTAATATGTGATGAGGATGCAAACGCTTTGGCCAACAAAGGATTAAACTCCATGAGTTCGGGATTTTGGCGTTCCACTTCAAGTTTCTGGAACATAGGGGAAAGATTTGAGAAAACAGAAAAAGTACACAGAGATGTTTACTTTAAAGTGTTGATAATAAGTTGCATAAATCGCCTGCCGATTCTCGACTACGAGTTTCGCATGGACTTTAGTCTGAAGGCGGATCCATTGCTGCCTACGGTCACGAAACGCACGGATGCGTGACTTGATAACGTCAATAGCACACGCGTGGTTTTCTCATATGTATCACCCTCGCAGCCCAACGGGGTGCACCCTTTACAGGCGCAACACGGAGACGTAGCTCGAAGGCGTCGTTGTTCGTACTGTATGAATTATTCGTTCGCCGCATTGCTGTAGTGGAAAGGTAGACATACGCAGTTAGACAAATGAACCCACGTAGCTAACGTGCGTAGCCACTGTGGGAACATCTTACGCGGCAAAGGACCAGCACCTTAACACAGTCATGAATCGTCGGGCTAGCTCGCAGCTTCTGTCAATGCGACGTCGCATCGCAGTTTTGAGATTCAACCCTAATTTTCCCAAGATGTGTGTGATAGTGATAATGGTACTGATGATTACCCTCCAGAAGTCGCGCATTTCTTGCACTTCTTCTTGTCTTTGTATAAAGTACTGGCGAACAGTTTTTTGTATGAGAGTGGCAGCATACTCCTCGGGCCATAGCCAGGACTTGGGATAACACGGACGAGGACTGAAAGTTGATTATTTCGAATTAACTTCGATAAGATGGTGAGCTGTAATAAGATCAAAGGATAACCGTGTCACAGTTTTATCATCTTTCTACTGTGACCGTGTGCTGTGCGAGAGTAGTTTTGATCGGCCAAGGGACATAGGCCCTTTGGAGTTGTTAGGTACCAATTATTAGATTGAGATGACACATGAAAAATAAGAGCAATGCTTGAGATTTCGACGGTTTTCCAGGAAATGAAAAGAAGGCACATTTGTCTACAAATTAAGCTCTGATATACTTATGTAGGAGGCCTATGTTCAGCAGAGCATATTTGGACGTCTTTCAGCTGAAATGATGAAGATGATGACACCATATTAAGTAAGTACGTACTTAATCTTAAGAGCCGCTCTGACCCAAGGCATGTTGAATATATGTAATTCATTCTCCTTACGTCCTGGATGCCTAGGGTTGTTGTTCCACAGGACCTGGAAACATGCGGGTAGTTATGTAAAGAGTTTCTTTTTCGATTTTTGCATTGAGACATAAGAAGGTAGACAGAAGAGCCATGACGGAGCTCCTGTCTTCTCTTAAGTAGACACGTCACGTCTTCTCTACTTAGTGTACCGCAAAACAGGCGTTGGAACTACTTTAACAGAGCGCCAAAATCGGTTTTCACGGATTATTCCACTTTGCCCCACCGGCCGCCCCACTGGTGGGGCAAAGTGGAATGTCAAAAATTTTGCAGTGGAATCTGCCCCACTAAATCGAAATAGCGGGGCAGATTCCAATGCTTTAAAATCCTGTTGGATTCTGCCCCACTAGGGTTGGCGCCTTAGAATAAACGTACAAACATTTTATTTTCGCAAATTTTGTATTTCCTAGTTGTTTCTGGAAGGATAAGGGATGTAAATCGCAGATTAATTACACGATTTGTTACAAGCATTTGTTACATGCAGCATTGGAGTAAGAATGACCAAACCGTCATTTACCTACACAATAGACGTGCATTTGGCCATTTGCATTTCTTATCAGTATAGTTCATTTTGAGACCCACTCTTTCGGAGGCTCTACTGAGGTCATCGAGCATTGTACTGAGGTGCTCCATAGTCTCAGCCATGACTACAATATCGTCGCAAACCGAAGGTGAGTTATACAGGTACTCGCCATTGATGCTAATGCCAGCCCCTTTTAAGTTCAGAACCTTGAAGACATCCTCCAGTGCAGCAGTGAACAGTTTGGTAGAGATAACGTCTCCCTGTCTCACACCTCTCTGCAGAAGGATAGGTTTCGAGGTCTGATCCAGGAGTCGGACTGACATAGTGGCGTTTTCGTACAGAAACCTCGATGCAGCATCTACTGCCGCGAAGTATTTCCAACATTCCGTTTCAATTGGATTCGTAACAGCATCTATACTAAGACGTGGAAGAATGTTTTTTGGACTATTGAAGCAATAACTGAGGTTCTGATCGACTTTCATTCTTGGGAATAATGGGAATCGCGACAAATATGACACTCTGGTTTGGCCAATGGTTTCTAGCTAAATATCAATTTCATGTAGGTAGTCCCTGAAACCTAGGATCAAGCGAAGCAGCTGACACAATCATGTTGTGATAAATGTTATTAGGCGTTTGCTAGCCAGTGAAATAAACTTAAAAAGAAACGCCGATTTCACGCCGGCCCCGTAACCGGCGGCGGCGGCGTGCTTCAGAACCACCGGCGGCGGCGGCGCGCGGCGGCGAGGCGCACACGCCTAGATTGTACCTACATAATGCAAACTTCTTATATTGAATTTACTCTTAATTAGTCTAATCTGTTTTCCATAGCAACGGAAATAATATAGTTGTAAAAATCTTTGACACAATAAAATACGGTTGTATTGTAGAAAGATTTCCTAAGAAAAAAAAATGATGATTAATGTGTGATTTTGAATAGTTAAATAGTTAGAATAAATAGCATTTCGTTTTCTATTTACGGGGACAAATCGTACTCAGTTTGTGATTTTAAGCTTAAATAAAGTAGTAAAAACAAATCTAGTTGCCATTAATAAACAATATTTAATTTAATTTAAAAAATTAATTTAATTTAAAATCTCAATATCTGTGATTTTAAAAGTTTAGTGTACATAGTTATATTTTATTAATAAAAATAAAAAGTTTGTACGTTTATTCTAAGGCGCCAACCCTAGTGGGGCAGAATCCAACAGGATTTTAAAGCAGTGGAATCTGCCCCACTATTTCGATTTAGTGGGCAGATTCCACTGCAAAATTTTTGACATTCCACTGTGCCCCACCAGTGGGGCGGCCGGTGGGGCAAAGTGGAATAATCCGTTTTCACGTGTGCTCAGCAAGTGTGCGTGACCTCGAGTAATATTGCGCGAGGAGCGGGGTGTGGGGAACGCGTCATAGCGTTGTGATCGGCCTTGTCAAAGTAACCCTGGAAGTCAAAGTAGCCCCGTTTTACTGTATGTGATACAAAAAGTATGAACCTACATACTTTTAGCAATTTTCATTAATTTTATTATTTGACATAAGCAACTTTAGTTGGATAAGACTTTAGAACAAAATACTGATCTACCTGCACGATGTGGTCTATGCCGTTGAAGAAACATTTATCTCTGGTAAAAGCTTCCCATGTCTTAGCCTTGTTCAGAGTTTCCACTAAAGCCGGTACGAGATAAACAAATACCTCGTTCTTAATGTAATCGATTTCAGATTCTGAAAGTATCAAAACTTTTATCTACCTCCTTTCTGAAGCTACGCTTGGGAAAAAATAACAATGCAAAATATTAATGCAATCCAATTAGTTATTTAAATTAAGTACATGATATTTATTTTAGTGATATTTATTCTAGAAATATGTAGGTGCGTAAGTATTTATATTCTCTTATTATAATTATGTTTATATTTAAATTAGAGAATTGTTTTAATTTTATGTATTTTGTTTTCTCTTTTACTCCTTCACACGTTGTCTACTTCTCTTTTTATGTAGGTAGGTACTGTCCTAACGCAGTTAAGCTGGTAGAGATAAAGAGATTTCCTTAGGCATTTCTCCCACCGCCGGCGATGAACGAGTAGCGAGTAGAACTAGCAGCTGAAAACGAGTTGGCGAGCAGCAAGCAGTGAATGTGTAGTTCCGATAGTTTTGTCGCTTTGCAATCAGCGAGTGTCCGAGTGCGACGGGCGATTACTCGCACCACTCGCTCAGGGCGGTTAGTCCCACAGGGGTTTCAGTCGGTCGGTTGGTCTCTCGGCGTGAGTTCTGACCGCCAAGCGAGCATCGCTGAGCCAGCATTATCTTTGATAGCTCTTGTCGCTCAGCGACAAACCAGTGGAGCGAGTCCGCGCTGACAGTGTGAGTGAACAGTCAGCGATCAACTATTAATATATGCATCTCTTTTATTTACACGGAATGTATATCTACATAGAAATAACGGAAATAAGCATAACTTTTGTACGTATTTTTCTGTTCCTTTATTTTTGTCTGTTTATATAAATGTGTACATAAATAGTTAAATAAATAAATAAATGCACATTTCACGTTAGTGCTTGCCATGTCAGTTTTGAAAGTGGATAGCTATCTCAGTTAAAAGGTTTAACTAACTAGGTACTCCAAAAACTAACAAATTGCGTGTCGGACCACGTTACTTATTCAAGTACATTTTAGGTGGTCGACTATTACTTGTTTCCTTAAAGAACCTACTTAGCTGTGATACCTAGTTTTCCTTTTAACTTGGTTATTTCTATCTACTATTATCGTGAATACTTTACACATATCTATCCGACTATCCAAAAACAACGGTCCGAACAAATTACAGCTTTTTAGTACCTACTAAGAGTCTATAAATTAAACCGCGGATAGACAAACAGAAAACTTGGCGAAACTATAAGTTTTACTATGGAACCCTAATAAAAGGCCAAACAAAAAACTTTTCGTTCCTTACAATATATCATCTGCAAATAACTTGCAAAGCATGTTAGTTCAAGAGGAGAAGGTGCTTCTAACTTACTAAGGAACGGTGCTTTAGGTATAGCTTCCAGTTTGCTTTCTTGGTATTCTTCTAATTGTTTTTGCCACTTATCACTTTCGTCGACGACATCCTTCCAGTTCGCGCGGGGTCTTCGCCTTATAAGCACCGGGAAATCAACCTCGGAACAAGTAAGGCTATGAGGTAAAGTGAAACCTGCTGCATCAGTTTGTTCAGCGCCAGTACTGAACTTCGGTACATTACCTTTTCCTTTACCTCTAGCAGTCATAGTAATATCTCGCAAACAAGCACAACAAGCGCTAAATCGCTTGAGTTTTTGTTTTGATTGTCATGTAGGTATATGACATGTGACAGGTGAGAAATGCTAGCAGCCAGCATGTTTTGTTGAAAAAAAATGACAACAATATAATTTTTAATGTCTTTGACAAAATATGAAACGAGCGGCAGGATAAATGATACGAAAATGTAATTTCTTATTCATACAGTTTATTTTTAAATATAAAAATCTGCATACGCAATTACTCGGATGCTCTGGATATTACCACCCAAAGCTTAAAAGTAATAAATATTAAATAAGTACATCTAGATCCTAATAATAAATATAAGATGCTTATACGATTTAGGTGTCGACGATTTCGTTTGTAAATTATCAATTAATACAGCATCCTTTTTAATAATTCGAGAACTTTCCTGTGATCTGCGAGATCCAATCTAAGTATTGAGCAACTTTAACGTAGACTCCAGGCACTCCGGGCTGGCCACAACCGATGCCCCACGAGACCACGCCCACGATCTGCCATGTGCCGCTGCGCTCACATACCAGGGGACCACCGCCGTCCCCCTTGCACGCGTCCTTGCCGTCCTCACCTCCAGCGCAGAGGAAGCCGGGGTTCAGTTCATAGTTGTAGCCCAAACGTGTTTGCTTCAGCTGCTGTTGACACTGGCCGTGTGGTAGAATAGGCACATCAACTTCTTTTAGGATGTTCTGATACTTTCCGTTATCTCCGAAGGCATCCTTGCCCCATCCTGTGGTCCAGCATCTTTGTCCAGCATAGTCGGAGTATTTGTCAGGTAGACAAGCGGGACTGATGTGAGGATATTTGGTCCATTCGACGGGATGGTCCATCTTTAAGATAGCGAGGTCGTTGTCTAAAGTGCCGGCGTAATAAAGAGGGTGAACGTGGACAGAAATGATGTCTCTCTCAATGTATGGGTAGAACTCAACGTCGCGATTCACGTCCCACTCACCGAGGCGCACTCTTAACTCGAAGCCTTTGTATCTGGAATGAGAAAAGATGATTTTAACTTTGATAATATTTAATTTTATAAGGTACGGTCAGCAACAAAAGTCCATTAACACTGTCAAGTTTACACATCATCAAATTGGACACAAAATGTTTCGATAAACTGCTTTTCAAAATTTTGTATAATAGTTAAAAGTTATTATCTTTTAAATTTTATTTCTGTTCCGATTTAAATTTTTTATTTTGCTTCATAATTAAGGTTTATAAAACTAAAGTGTTAATCGACTTTTGTTGCTGACTGTACTTAACGAATTGTGTAAATACACATTTCAGAAGTAAAACTGAGGTATACTTACGATTTAACACAGTGAGCGGCAGTCATAATATGAAGACCATCAATGAGTGTTCCTCCGCAAACGTAGACAGATTCTTTGGGGTCCTTCTTCAAAATAGCTGTTTGCCATGGGTACTCTCCGAATTCACTCTCTCCATCTACGTAAGAAGGAGTTTTGACCCTGCCATTGATGCCCTGAGAGTGTCTAATGCCGCACTGTCCTTTGTTAGCAGCCTGAGGTTGGAGGGGACGACGGCAGCACACTTGGTTTTGTCTGCACTGCTGAACTGGAGGACGGCCGAAATACCCTTGACGCTAAAAATAAAATAGAAACAGACTCAAAAACATGATTTTGTGTGGAAATTTCGGAGCTATAATATAAAAGCGATTGCTTTGCACGTGAACAGAATACACCATGATTGACACATCAACAAGCCAATTGATATTAGAACGCGGTGCAAAGGAGGAATTTAAGAAAAGTGCATAAATTACCTCTAGTACAGTTATGGACATATTTTCTATATCGATTTCCCTCTTCCTTCGGTTGTCAGGAAATCGGATTGTTTGGTATCCCCGGTTTGCCGGAGGAGGTGTCGAAGGAAAGTCATAGGAGCGGGAATAAGCGGACCGGTTCGCGTGACTCAAGTCAGTATTATCAGTTACTTTTTCAGATCTATCGTAAGTGTTGGAACTTCTATGCTGGGCCTGAGGAGAATCCTCACCACCATAATTTCTACCATGCTCATCATAATAATCATCAAAACCTTCTGCAGGTTCAGGAATAGAATGATCATGATTTTTGTAGTGAATTGGCTCGTAATCCGCGTAATTTGGGGAGTAAACTGGAGGCCCGTCATAGGGCGAGTGAGACAGAGGGCCATCATAATGAGGGTGACGGGGAGGTTCAGAGTAGGATGCATAATGGGGATGTTCTTCATAATTGGGTATATACTGTGGGTATGAAGGAGGGGGTGGGTGAGATGGATATCCATAGTGTGGATTATGTGGCTGATGAGGGTAGGCCGGTGCAAGGTGTACAGGGTGTAAGGGATACACTGAAGGAATAGAGTGAATCATATGATAATGGTGATGTTTGTTAAGCAGAAGTGCTTTTTTATGATCGAAAAGTTGAGTAACGGCCATGAGTTTCTGTTGGCTTGGTGTAACATGGAAATGTACAAGAGGTTTAAAAACCTTTTGCCCTTCTTCATCTTTGGTTATTTGTAGAGAGAGCAGTGGATTAACTACGGCTACTCCTAGATTTATACCGCCTGCCGTGACAGCACGAGTGATTGGAAAGAGGTGGGGATTAAAAGGATGGTGATTAGTCTGACTGGGAGTGCCAGGAGTGTCTGGGGGCAAGCCAAAAGAGATACCAAACGTGGGCTGCACGCGTCTGTAGTCAATACCGGCATGATCGCTGAAGCCAGGCAATTGAGGGTAGCGCTGTAGTGATATTTACTTATATCAATAATAGAAACTATATTTTAATGTAATGTTAGAGATTGTGTCAGTGCCCATTGTTTAGTATATCTTTTGTAACCGTTACCTTAGATTTCAATATTTAATTATCATATATATGATTTAATCCAAGTGTAACAGTGTTACCCCAGGCTTAGATATGATGAATAAAAATCACGAAATGATTTTATAGGTTTTAGGGTTTCCTATAGGTGAGTGCTGAGAATAAGAAGAGGAGAGGTAAATGTTAAGATGATACTGGGAAAAAGCTTGACTTGTGATGTATAACTTGTATAGAACGAATAACTATGAATAAGGGTACTTTATGCTTACCGGTTCAGCTTCTTTCTCAACTTCCGCAGGAATATCTTCTTTGGTTTCACGTTTGCTTAGGTTCTTTGCTTCCGTAGTGTTTAGCGAGCTCTCAGTGATTGTAATTGTGTCAGTTTTGTTCAAATTGTCTAATTGTTCCTCAGTTAATGCAACGATTTCAGTGCCTTTATTACGTGGGTCAATTGGTAAGTACAAGTCATCTCTGCGTCCAATCACTTCTTGGCTTGGGCATTGATCATAGTTTACACATACACATTCAAATCCTTGTGCTTTGGCTTCGTGATAATTTCCAGCAAAGCTATTTTGCCCGAAAGTTGCTGGTCCTTGATTGTATAGATTATTTTGAGATCCTCCCACATGTAATTCTTTTTTGTAAAATTCGGTATTCTGAGAAGCGTAACCACCGAGACCGTTTCCATACTTTTGGTCTTCGAAGGCGTTGTTTGTATATTGATTTGGGAGGCCTTGACTCAAAATGCTGCCACTGTGACCAACTTTGTTAGAATTGTGTCCGTACTGTGAGCCATAAATTGTTTCAGATTCATATATCGGCTTGTTGTTGTTGTCTAAAGAAAATCCGCCGGACATGGGCTTAAAACCACCCGCAGTAATGCTGCTATAGTCACCATCTCCTGCGGTTAGGATATCAGAAGATTGTGAGAGTGATCCGTAACTACTTTGTGAATTTACTTGACCGATAGATCCTACAGGAATTGCTACTGGTTTAATAATAACTTTGGGGTCTTTGTTGTCAGCATCGTGCACGTAATGATGATGGATGTGTTGTTGTACAACAGAATCTGTTTTTGAACCGGAGTGTGCGGATGAACCTTTGTTGTAAGAAGGTTTAGTGTTCTCATAAGCATAGGGTCCTTGGGTCGCTTGGTGGTAAATGGGTGGTTTCGTGACGAAGTTAGATTCGTGTCCGTTGTATTGTGCACTGCTTTGGGAGAATTGAAAGTTGCCCCCCGCTACGCCATACTTTTCTGAGAAGCCAGGTCTGGCATTGCCACCATATCCGATTCTCTTAGGTGGGTATTTCTGGGGTCGCGGATGGTAAGGCATTGGCTGAGGCGGGCCGTAAGCTCTGGGAGGACCGCGGACCTGAATTGATGCGATCGGTTTTCCAATAGGCTTGATATCGACGGGTTGGGCGTAAATTACTTCATCTGGTGATAAGTATGTGCGTTTACCACTCGCGTCCTCTTCTTCACACTGTAATGATTAAATTAAGTAACGTTAGAACAATAATTTGATGGTACACCACAGACTACCTACAGTATTTGTCTGTCCTTCCCGTTTTTAATCCATCCAAAGGTTGTCTTTAAAAGATCGCTCTTAGCGATAAGACCGCCCATTGTGTCACCCATTGTAAAGTTTTCTATATTTATGTCTGTAATTTATATGGTGTACATAATAAAGAGTATTCTATTCTATTCTATTCTATTCTATGAATAATTCAACACGACCTTAGCAAGTCTGTAATAACACAATTAAATAATTTGATACATACTTGTATGAGACCTAGAGTACACAATCTTCCTTTGATCAGGTTCCTAGCTTCAGCGTCATCTCCTGCGTCCAAGGCATCCTTGATCGTGGGATCGCTGTATACGTCGTCGAAGCCGCCTAGACTTCTACCTTGTTTACTGCTCACCAGCTCGTCAACAATGTCATCTAGAACGGTGCTGTTTGATTCAAAGTTTTTCTCTTGAGCTTCGGGTAACTGTTCTCCTTCTAATAAAGCTGAAGGTTTTTGTTCGGGTTGTTCAGCGGACTTGGTGTCCGCTTCTCCACCCCATGACCATTCCGCGTTCGTACACGCGAATATTATAGGTAGCAATAAAAAGGTAACCGTTGTCCACCGCATGTTCTGTAACAAAAATGGATAATACAATCAAAACGCTGATGTCATTTGATCCTTATTTTGTAAAGCATGTCATTGTTTCGAAACTGCAAGCGAAGAATCACTTTTACTTTCGCAGACAGTCTGTAGTTATGTAAGGCTCCATAACGTCAGCCGAGTTGTGGCTGCGCGGTCATTGGAAGGCGTGGGGCTGCGAAAGCACTCTCACACGGTGTATACAGAGCTAAATAAGTACGGATCTACGTATCATGGTTGGCTAATGACGTGTCTTGTAAACACTCTAGCATAAATTACTTCAGTTTATCTCTTATGTTTAGCTGGATTAATGCGGAAACAAGATTTAAAGTATTATCAATAGGCGAAAAAAGGATAATTAATTGTATCAATTATAATTCCAGGAGGATCATGTTATGCGTTAGTTTGGCACATAAGTGTCCTATTAAGTTTTCGAGGTCAGTTTTGTCTTATGTTATGAAAGAAAGCCAAAATTGATGTCAGTGTCGTGGTGTCGAACAAAACTGGCACAAGCAGCTCGTTGGCAAGCCGCGTGCGTCTCGAGCGATGCGTCACAAATTCGGTAACCGTCGATAATCATTACATAACTTCCGATATTATTCTATCTTGTTTATTTTATGCAACACGTTACAGCATAATCAGGCGAAAATTCGCATTTTTATATTTCCGTAAATTTTGAGATTACGTGGTTAGTAGAGCGCACTCGCACATGGCATATATAACGCTAGTGTTTACATTCTCTTTGATGACATATAGAATTCATAAAAGAAAAGCATTTTGAAAGGCATGTCATCTGATGCTGGCGTTGTTTGAAAGTGACGTGCGCGCGCACCGTGGTCCTGCGCACGATGGATGCTAGATAATTAATTAAAATGTCAATATATTTAGTTTTATCATTGTTTTGATTTTTTTTTTATATAAAGAAAATATTAATTTGGCAGGACTGGTACCATGTGTAAACAACTCCGTGTTTACTCCGTGGTAAACAATAATGTTCAGATTAGTCACTAACATTTTTGTTTTGTTCGATATCAACGTTAAAGTGATCTAATCAAGCGTCATCCCCCCTTGCAGCGCAGGCACAACTAAGTTGCTTAATTTGTTACTAAATAAAACAGGAGAAAAATCTTAGTAAATAGGTACGTATGCGGAAATTTTATAAGTCATGCTAAGTGAGGCATGGTTTTGTTGTTATGCAATGTTTTACATATTCCTGATGTTGTGGTCGAGACCGGCGCGGGCGCTCAAATAACCGACCGGAAAGTGAAAGTTTACGCGAGGATTACTTACTTGGGAAACTACTTACTCTCATTATATGTAAATCTTATAATGAGATCAACTTTATTTTTAGAGTAATTTAGCTACAATAATGTTTCAATTTGACCATGTTCTGAATTACTGATTAGTTATTTTATTTTATAATAACAAATGGTCAGATACTGATTATTAATGGTGAAATTATTAATTAAAAATAAAAAAATAAAAATAATTAACCAAATGAATCACATCACACTAATATTATAAAGGCGAAAGTTTGTGAGTGTGTGTGTGTGTTTATATGTTTGTTACTTCTTCACGCTCAAACCGCTCAACCGATTTAGATGAAATTTGGTGTAGATATAGTTTGAGTCCCGGGAAAGGACATAGGCTACTTTTTATCCCGATATTCCCACGGGATCGAAACTTATGCGGGTGAAACCGCGGGGCGCTGCTAGTATTATGATAAACAAATATTGCATCGTTGTGTTAAGGACCGATACTAGTTCAGATTGCGAAAATTGCCTTAGCATTAACGGCTGTAGTTCCAACAGTTCTGCAGTTTTCACTTTGAAATTAATATACGATAAAGATGAGGACTACTGCGAGGTGTCATCGGTTGCGAAAACACGATTGCATACAATTTTCTCGATACAAAGAAGTCTCAAAGTTACCTCTAAACCGTAAAATAAAAGGAGAATATTCAATGAAAATTTTCAAATTAGGCCATGAAAATTTGCAAGCTAATCAAACTATGCATAAAGCAGGTGTCATAGGTTCGTTTTTATTTTTTTAATCGTTAAATTTAACGTAAAAAGATGAGATCCGAAATATCCAGCTTTATAACCACTCATACCTTGAACCGCTCTGCCGCCCGGCCCCCGACAGGACCCCGATTCAGTACCGCTTCGGCTATCAGACGGGGAACCCGTGTCACTTTGCTTGCGCTCAAAAGACCCGATTGACAATGTTTTATGTTCTGAAGAAATTATGTAATAAAGTAAAATGAAATATAGATGTAAAATATAAGGCCTCGTATTTTTATTTTTTCCAAATTTTGTAGTTTTCATTCATAAAATAATTTTTGAAATGGTTTAAAATCGTAATCTCATGTCAATGTCAAAACATTGTCAAAAATTTAGGCAGGTAAACGTACCTATTTTAGACAGTTCCCAATGTGTAATGGTGTTTTCAATATATTCAGTAAAACTATTTTTATAAATAATTTTATCTATTTATTGATACAGGGTGTAAAAAGACTTTAGCCGTCGTACATCAAACTAAGTAACATTGCACAAAAGATTTGTGACAAAAGTAATTGCTGGAAATCGACTTTAATTTTTGGTGTAAACATTTGCTGTATGCGCACTACCACAAACAGTAAATTTTGCACCGGCATGTAACTATACAGGGGTCCTGGAGGTATTTAAAGTTGTGTTATAATATCAAAACTTGTTTTCGTAAAAAATATCAGTGAAAGTTGTAATTTTGACCTTAATAATAATATCTCCGTAACCAGAAAGTTTCTAGTACATACAAAGAAATGATTACAATAATGGGGAGTACAAGTGACTCTCGGCTCGTTGTGTCTTTTTAAACCCGTTATGTTGTAATAGGAGACCAGAAACTATGATCTGCATTAACTAATTTTGAAAAAAAATACAGTCGGCATAAAATTAGCCAATTTACACAAAACCTTTATATTCTCTACGGTTTTCATTCATCGCAAGTAATCACAAATTACCACTGACAGATTTTGAGAATTAATTATGTACAGACGCCAGCACATCAAGCTACTACAACCTGTCATATTTCTTTAATAGATTTTCAGCTTTATCGCTAACACAAAAATTGATTGGGAAAATTTAAAAGTTTCGGCTAGCTTGATGTGTTGGCTGTGCTTGATACATGTAATTTTTTTTGGTTTAAGTTAATACATTTTTGATCAATATTCAGCCCGGAGGCTGAGTTGTGCCTCTTTTCGTCTTCAGCCTCCGAGTTGACGCAGATGCTAAACGATCTTGGCACGGCAAGCCTAGAGGTTGGACTTCAGATGAATATGTCAAAGACCAAGTTGATGACGAACAGTGCGCATCGCAGGATCACTGTGACGGGTGTGGAGGTCGAATACGTTGATGAGTATCTCTATCTCGGGCAAATAGTCTCTTTCCAGGCAAGACAAAACAAAGAATTTGCAAGACGCACCGAAAATGCCTGGATGAGCTAATGGGCCATGAAAGATATAATGAAGGGTGATCTTCCTTTGTCCCTTAAGAGAAGACTCATTGACGTGTGCATACTTCCCATCCTCACATACGGTGGTCAAACGTGGTCTTTGACAAATCAGCAGAGGTCCACGCTCGACGTTTGCCAGAGGGCTATGGAACGGAGTATTCTGGGTATCAAACTAACGGATCGGATAAGGAATACGACCATCCGTTCCATCATAAAGATAACTAATGTCACTTGCAACTCCAAAACAGACCAGGTCTCGATAAAGTCAGAAGCTTGCTCATAGACCACAAACGTAAGACAAAGGGGCCGGTTATACTCTTCGGATTTCTGTATAATTTTTGGCACTGTATGGATGTGGTCTATTGTGCTGTATCTTCCTCGAAAGCCGTCTGATCCGGTGGCTAAAACTCGGTAGAGTACAGTTCTTTGCGCTAGAAGATTCGTGACGATGCTTGAAAACAATTTATAGACACGTTACTAAAAAGTTTTTTGCCACCGCCTTCCGAAATTAAAGTTATTTTACACTGTGGATTTTTTGGAAGTCGTTTTTTTTTTTTGTTAAAACGGTTTTATTTCTCGCTTTTTAGTGGGTCTGCTTATAACTTATCTAAGCATAAATTGCTTCGCAACCAAAATTCCAAAATTCCTATGGGATTTTTCGCTTACAAACTGTTTTGAATTTAGCGACCGCATAAATAATAATAAACCTACTCAGGCTACAAAAATAAAGTAAGTACGGTATTTTTGCTGTCAATTTTTGTCAAATTGACACAGTGATTAGAAATAGAGTGAGCGTAAATACGAAAAATTTTAACTCGAGCAGCAACAATGGGTAAAAAGCGAAAAGCGATGCAGAAGAAGATTGGTTGGCGTAAAAAAACGGTCAAGTATATGAACGAAGCTATGAAGTAAGTACCTAGCTTTTTATAAAATATAACTAAAGCTAAAGGTACGATTCCAAAGGTAGGTCTTTGCTAGGTACGTACGTACTTACCCAAGTAGCAAACAAGAATAGTGATTAAATCTTACATGTCTATACTTTATCTAAAGTTGGATTTAGCTAATTCAAAAAGGATTTCGTTAAGCCTTTTCTTTCTTTAATACTAAATCGTTTTAAACAACCGCTACTTAAGTAAATTAGGAATACCAAAAACCAAGTTAAGTATTCTCAAAACTAGTTTGTATTAAGTATGCCTACAGTTAATACTAAAAATATTTTTTTACTATACTCAGAATATTTGAAAGCTCACTTAAAACGCAATTGAATAACTGAAGTACCTTTTTAGACAAACAAAGAAGAAATTGATTTTGTAGATAAAATTAAGATAATTGTAATTCCAATTTCTAGAAACTGATTTTCCTGAGTATATTTTTATTCCTTTTTGACTAAAATTAGTAAGTTTAGAGTAAAAATACATTTAACGGGACGTTCTCTTCAAACAGAACCAAGTATAAATATGGATAAAGTGGAAAAATTAAAAAGATTTGTTAGCTTTCATCGGCGTGTTATCTATACTAATATTATAAAGAGGTAAAATTTGTTTGTAAGTTTGTATGTAGGGGGTAATCTCTGGAACTACCTACCAGTCGGATTTGAAAAATTATTCTTGCATTTGATAGCCCAATTCTTGAGGAAGGCACGCTATGACCCTTAGGAGCCGGGCAAAAAGAAACAAAGCCAAAAATAACGTTAAGTGATAGCGCGGGCGGGTGATGCGATACGACGGGGTGGCTTTGGGGGGAAACAAGAAGTTTCACGCAAACGAAGTCGCGGGCTGAAGCTAGTAAAATATAAAAAATTAAACTTAACCAATGTGCCGAGTCGAGATTATCAAATAAGCAGAACATAAGTTATTAATTAATTATTTTTCCTGAGTTTGGGTGGTTTCTAAGAAAATTGGGATTGGATAGTTTAAGTTATTTAAACAATATATCTGTCGCAGGGAAATGAGGATATCACGAAATCCCGGTAGATGTCGAATATTCTTGTTTATTACGTCTTCTTACTAAAAGTATCTAGTGATATACTGACTGACTGACTGTGTAGACTGGTAGAAAATGCCTAAGGCATTAAGTCCGCTTTGTACAGTTTTTACTTGTGCATAAAGTTTTAATAAATAAATAAAAAATAATGTGACAAAATACCAATTTATCGTCAGTGATATGTCGTTTCACTAAACTAAATCTAGTAAAATGTTAGAAAAGCGGATACTGCCGAATAAAAATCGAGCCATGCATTAGCTGGAAGAATTTCTACATTTGTACTTCTACAACCTAATTGTGAAATATCAAAGTTCCAGTGCAAAACCAAAAGATGTATTTGCAAGCAGCTAAATGTTTTGTGTAATTCAAGGTGCCACAAATCACTGCTTTGTTTAAATAAATAACAAGATTTTCCATTTTCCATCAGGAGTGAGTCGTTGTCTTAATTGTTGAGCCTCGCAAGTCATTTTTTTTTATTATTTACATTTATATTTTTGTACCTAATGAACGAATCCACATAGGTAATAGAAAAAGGTATAATACCTGATATCATTGTCAGATTATTGTTTAGTTGATTAAAACTTTATTTTCTAATAAAAATGCACCAGTTAATTTGTAATTTTGTTTTATTACTTGATTCATCAACAGTATTCTTCATTTCACTACATTTAGTTTAGTGAAATGACATATCTCTGATTTTATATTAGTATTTTGTCATATCACTACATACTTTAAGTAAAAAGACGTAATAAACAAGAATATTCGACATCTACCGGGATTTCGTGATATCCCTGATATCCTCATTTCCCTGCGACATATCAATTAGTAAGCTACTTATAGCACTGAATTTGAATCCTTGTGTTCTGTTATGCTTCGTCGAATTCAAACATTAGGAGGTACCTACCTATATAAATTTAATCATATTCTTTCGACTATCTTACATAAACCTGTTTCCACCACAAAATAAACAAGAACCACACAATAACAATAAATAACAAGTTAAGAAAACATTAAGACGTAATCTGGTTTTAACTAAATCAAACTATAGAATCACTTAATACCAAACAAATTAAATAGTACTTCACCAATACTGTTTTTAGTAAAGGTTAAGTATAATATCTCTTAACTAGCACTACTTCAAGTGTAACTTGTCTTAACTTTGTCTGAACTAGCCTTACAAAATCATTATTGTCTAAAATCTTACTTCGTTAAGAAAAATAAGATTTAACGCCATTTTGCACTACAAGTGAAAAAAATATTAAACATTTTCCAACAATACTTCATCAAAAACCAGAGTAAATTGTACTTACATTTTTGTCATAGTCATTCTAACTACATTAATAACTTACACATTTATAAAAAATGTAGTACTCTGCACTAAATGGCACAAAATTTTTAATTTGCAATATTATTATACCACATATTTTTGTTTGTTTTCTAGTATTTTAAAAGCCCGTCTGTTCTATAGCACTATCTATAGATTTTACACGAGAAATCATCATGCGTTTTAAATTTCCAATGCATTCAACGACATAAGAAAGCCTTTTCTAGACATAAAAAATGTTGTTAAACCGCCATTTTCGTAAGTCTTAAAATACTTTAAAAGTTCACCATGTTTTCTAAAATAATATTACTTAAAGCACTTTAAAGCAAAATAAGTTTTTATTTATACTTCACTAAGACAAGATGGAATATCTGCACTTCAAAATTGATAGTTTTAATTAGGTATTGTAGATATCTTTAAGTCTATTTCTTTATCTTAAGTCAACCTACAAGATATCTTGAAGACAGTGTTTAAGAGTTCTGCAAAACCATACTCTCTTAAGTAGGGTTAAAGTTTGTCTAAACAATAGTATTAACTCTTTCTTAACAAGTTCTTAAATACTGTGCCCACTTTTACTTAACTGATTCTTGGAGTGTATCTAGAAGATATCTTGAGGGACATAATAGTTTTAGCCAAGACAACAGCTGGAATTAGTCTACTTGTCTTCAAGATATCTACAATACCTTTTTAAGACAATTGTTTGCTACTTGGGTAGGTTCATAATTTATGAAGGGCGAAGGTAACCAAAAGCCAAGGTAGCTAAATTTGTTGGAGGGAAACGTATTAACTTTTCCTTACGTCAGGGCTATGAGTCGAGATGCAACGCTGCTGTAGTTTCATTTAATACAAAACGCCCTCTCTCCACTCTACATAGATCAATCTTGGGGAAAAGCACCAGACCACTAGTGCTTCAATTAGAGGAGAAACGTTTTAGGAAACGTAGGGGTGTGTTTAAAGATTTAAGAAAGGATAGAAAACGAAAAAAAATTAATAACAAAGAAAGTAGTAAAGATTATGGTGAACATTGTCAAAAGCCAGATATGACCACTTTAGAGTACGATCGCTGCAAAGAGGACTTTTTAAAAAATTTACCAAGCTCAGAAGAAGACAGAAGAAACGTTGAAATATCAACGATTCTTCAAAGAGATTCCAGTGAGTGGTTAGAACTTAGAAGGAAACTTCTTACAGCCTTTAATTTCTCCAAAGTGGTCAATAGACGTCAAAATTCTAGTGTTAAAAATTTAGTTAAAAATCTTATATATCCAAAAAATTTATGTAATGTGCCGTCCATAAAACATGGAATAGAAAACGAAACAACCGCAATGGAACAACTAGCATCACAACTTAATATTAAAATAGAGCCTTGTGGTCTTTTTATTGATAAAGAGTTACCTTTTCTAGGTGCAACTCCGGACGGAGTTGTGCAGGGAGAAGACACAATAGTAGAAATAAAGTGTCCAATTTCTGCATTCAGGACTTCGTTGGACGATGCAATAGATAAAAAAAAAATAAGGTTTTGGAGGAAAACGAAAGATGGACTTTCCATAAATTTGAAACATTCTTGGTACATTCAGGTGCAGGGACAACTACACATAACTGGGAGAAATACATGTATTTTTGGCGTATGGTCGGGATGCAAAAACCATATCAAAACTGAAATTATACAGAAAGACGATCATTATTGGGCACAATTCATGGAACCTAAATTAACAAATTTTTACTTATCATACATGTTACCAGAGTTATGTGATCCCAGACATACACGGAATATGGAAATTAGGGATTTAAGGGAATTCACATAAATGTTCTTGCTTTCGTCATTCTCCTCCTCTTGATTCCTTTTTTTTTTAATTTAAATGTTTTCATTAATAACAACTTATTTTAAAATTCGTTCTATTCTCCTCCTCCTCAAGTCGTACTCCTCATTACTGAGGGTCGTGATCCTCCCTTGAAAACAACTTTTCCCTGACGATGTTTCGCCATCTCTGTCTATCCTTGGCCAAGTGAAGCGCATCATGAAATTTCGTGTCAAGAGAAGAGCTTATCTGGTAAGACCATCGCAATGGGCTGCGACCTCTTGGTCGTTTACCATCCACCTTGCCGGTAACCATCAGTTGTTCGAGGTTATTGTGTTCTATTCTAAACCATCGTTAAAGCCAAAATGTATGAAACTTTCTAATCTTAATAAGCCGACTTATATGTACTAGCCGTTTGGGGCTGAAACACTACGGCCACAGGGTCCGAGTGCCCACTTAATTATTAGAGAAATCGCCAAGCGATTGGTCGACTCTTCACGTGACCAGAGGACTAGCCTATTTTTTGGCCAAAGAATCAGCAAAAAGAAAGTAATTTTAAGGCCGGCGCTCACTGACGGCATGGCACGGCGTGTCATGGCAGAGGATTTTATTACTAATCAAGTTATTTTAAATCTTATTTCAATGAGTTTAGAATTCATGTTACTTTATTTCGATACCACGATGCCGGGAAATGACGCTACGTGCCGCGGGACGCTGCGGCATGACGCGACGCGCCGAGGGATGCTGCGGCATGACGTGTTATGCCGTTTCATTCCACGTAATGCCGCGGCGCGCCATTGCATCCCGCGGGACGTGTGGGTCACTTTGTGCCGAGGAATTATGATTGCTAAGCTGGTTGAAATAAGGTTGAAACGTGTGCAGCGGTCATTTCGGTTAATGGGGCGCAGTCCAGTCAGGGCGGGCTTTCAGCAGGATTCCACGGAACGCCGCGGGATGCCGCAGCACAACCTGCCGTGCCACGCCGTCAGTGAGTGAGCAATGGTCTTTGGTCGGTCATAGAACACTAATGCAGTAGGTATATTGCGGATTTCGCGGTAAACTTTGCTTGCGTGATGTAGGTTGTGATGTCAAACAAAAGATTGGTGTAGTTCGTTTGTAGACGTCGCTACTCAAATATTATGTATAAATAACTTTGTCTTTGCTTTGTATTTGCTATGCGAATGATGAGCGTCCCATGTTTTTTTTGTTATTATATTATTATTTACCTGTCCATTTAAAAGAATTTTATATATACTGCACATACAATGTGAAAGCTAATTTTTATGTGAATGTAATAAATGAATGTTAAGTTTAATCATTTTATTTCTTGACATCCTTCCAACAATAGTACAGTTCACCCTAACTGAATCAGTATGTCAGTGCGAGTGGGATAGAATGATACATAGCGCGGGGAAGTGGGGGCAAAATCTGAATTTGAGCTGAACTATTACAAGCCCTTAAGTAAATTACTGTTATGTATCCGCACATCAAACGAATGATTACGATGCTAATATTATAAGTTACACCATTTCTGCGTAATGAATGTGTTTAGACGCAGTGGTAGTTGCTTTCCTCTGTCGGATATCGAAAGAGAAATTCTGTAACGAGTAGGTATGTTATTGTACCGCAATCTTGTTTCCGTCACCGCAAATCCTGTGATGTAACCTCCGAACCCGAACTTTAGAAGCACTTCAAACTTACTTTTAAGTTCTTCACTCCTTGTATGTCACTAAAACTATTTCAAATGATTAAATTATCACAAGTTTACCGGCGCACTGTCTGCGTCCGAATGACTGCCACTTCTACCACTACGTCGCTTTATACTTCGACCAACGCAAAGATGCACGCGGACCGATTTTGTAAGACGATCGACGCAGCCTCCTACCACTTCACCTCAGATCAAGAAACGACTGACCAAACATAGGTGCATCTGGTCGCTAAACGTCTGTCGCACAGCTATCTGGGTAGAGGCGATGACGTCCGCCATAACATTGATCAACCCTTAGTTCATTCATGTTCCGAGTAGAAGTTTGGCAATATGGGTTTTTGAGGTCGGCTTAGCGGATCTGTATTGTTAACGTAAGCTGAATACTGACATTAAGTTACTGATGTCATGCGTTTGATACATGCAGTGGATGCTAACTTATATCTATGTTTTTCAGACGGTGTGGTAAGAAAACCCATTTGAGTTAGGTATATATAAGTTAGTGTTTATTTATTCTAAACTTACTTATGCACAAGGAGACTGTTTAGAATTCTAAAACTCATAGTACGTATGTTTCCAGTACTATAAGCTAACATCACAAACAATCCTTATCTATCTCTCCGTGAAGTAGCTGTTTTGGATTTATGCCAAGTACCTGAACCACAGATAAGGTTAAGTATATACAATGTTTAAGCTAAAACTATCTGAGATTAGCATAATCTTACAGCATACCTAAGAATAAGGGCAGAGTAGCCCGCGAAATTAAAATCTTCCCCCCTTTTTTGCAATTTGCAGGTCTGTGTCAGGTTGTCCCCGTTTCCCGTCCGTAACAAGCATGCATTAACAGAATTATAACAATTAAAATCATCAATTCGACACTCTAAGTTCATACTTATAATACTATTGAATGACTATTTCATGAAATATCAATCAATAACTTAGAGGATTGTAGACAACACACAATTCGCCGCTGACGGCACATACAGGCGTATCTCATTAAAAGTCTAATATGAGTTTAATATACCAAAATGTTCGTCTTCTGAAGAAACCTGCTACCATGGCGCTTGCCCCTTAAGAAGAGTTATTATTTTGCTGAAGTCTTCTAAAACAATAAAAAAATCCTTCTAGTAATATATTTTTTTCCTAAGCTCGTTTATTTCAATGTCGACCACACTATTATGGCATCAAAACAATACAATTGAACAAATCACTACGTCTCGTCCTCTTCCTTTGTTATTTTGAAAAACTATATCTATATCTAACAACAGATAATAAAGTAAGTAAATTATAATAAAACTCATGAATATGAACAACCTTTCCTATGGAATCTACTCTGAAATATCGAAAACAAAACTGCTATTCCATACATTTCAATCAGCTTGCATTTTTCTATGGACCAGCTGTTTTCCATAAATATCTACTACTAATATTAATAATAAAGCTGCAGAGTTTGTTTGTTTGAACGCGTTAATCTCTGGAACTAACAGTCGGATTTAAAAAAATATTTTTGCATTTGATAGCCTGATTCTTGAGGAAAGCTATATGCTATTCAACATTACGCTCTAGGTTAACAGCCGAGCAAAAAGAAAAACACGTCAAAAAGACCGCTTAGTGAAAACGAAGTAATAGCGCGGGCAAGCGATGCGATGCGACGGGGACGTAGCAGAAACTAGTTTTTGTATATAAACAACAATTGCTTGTCACATACAAGCATACGTACCAATCTAATGTTATGTAATAGGACATTAAGCCTCCCACATGGTTGGAGCTCACCCTTCCATATCAAGATAATAAGCCACTTTCTCAGGACCATAGTTTTCTAATAAGGCACGATGACCCAGTAACTTCTACTCGCAGTTTTGTAAGTATATTACCTAAAACATTTACATGATAGTAGGCTGTTATTGTAAAACTATTTTAATAAGGTTGTGTTGATTGGTACATACGCCAGCACATCAAGCTACTACAATCTGTCAAGCGTAAGCTTCAAAGTTGATTGGGAATATTTGACAGTTTCTGGTAGCTTGATGTGCTGGCTTCTGTACAAATACTAAATAGAATGCCTCCGGACAGATGGGTCAGAAAACAATGACGTGATGATTTGGATACCTTCATGAGAGATTCGCCAGTAAAGTCAACGTACAGTGAAGAATGGGAGGATATGAGGTTATGGGGAAGGGACCTTTGGCCAGCAACGGGAGACTACAGGTTAAAATAATAAAAAGGCTTTCACATGCACACACGCAACAAAACAGTCTCATAGTCAAAGTTATTGTACTGAAAAGTATATTTTGATAGATAGACTGCAAATGCAGCACATAATTTTAGACCCCCTAGCGTAGAAATTTTTTGTCGGCTATAAAAAAACAGCTTTTTCATAGAAAAGTGCAATACCTACGCGGTCAAAATGTATGGAACAGCAATTTTTTTTTTCGTAACCGTCTAAAAATTTCAACGCAGGGGGCTCAGGTTCATGTACTGATAAATGATAAATTATTTATTTTTCTGTAAGTAGGTTTGTACAAGCACTTTTACCCGTTAATCATATTTTTTTTAAACTAGATGAGGTTTCTATCTGACTATTCTGAGAAGAAAGGCCGAAACAAACTCAGAGGTCACAGTCTCTTTTAAAGTCCAGACATAATCTTGGTCAGATCATATGAAGACCATGTAGATTGGCGTCTGAAATGATCTTTTGAGGAAAGAACCACACAGATTGAGCGGACCTGTCCAGTCAGTGTACGCATTTGTCAAAAATCGTGCAGCTCAACTCAGAACTTGAGGAGCTCAACAATTCGATGGACAATACCAAAGAAAGGATATTTAGGTGGGCCGCCTAAATTACTCCAACTGCCAGACTACTGAATCCATGTTAATTGGTGGCGCGGTGATGGATGCCACCCTGTATATTTACTGTGTGCATTATCTAAGGCTTTTCGTTGAATTATAGCCAGTACCTATCGCCTTGTATTCTAATCAATCACATTAAAAAACTGCCATCACCGACCCGTCTGCCCAGTGAGACAATTGTTAATTGTTGGAGAATGTGACAAGAAAACTGTTCAGTATGAAATGTGGATGGCGTTAGAGAAGAGGTACCTAGGTCGATAGATAGTGTGGAACATGATATGACTCTGAAATAAGTAAACACTGAGATGACAGCTGATGGACGGAAAGAAAGAAAGAAAATAAGTTTATTTGACCCAGATTAAGTAAGGCACACAAAAAAACAAAAACATAATAGTATTGTGTACCTCACGGCTGCGCCAAATAGGCCCAGCATAAGGTTGCCTTTCTACCAGAGATGAGCGAGGATGCGTAGCGAGGGATGTGTGTGAAACCAACCAATAAACTAACCAATACCAACGCTAACTTAGTTCCAGCTATAAAAATAAAGCGATGTCATTGGTTGGTTTCACACACATCCCTCGCTACGCATCCTCGCTCATCTCTGGTAGAAAGGCAGTCTAAATGTCAGACAACTAATGCCTGAAAAGACGTTTTGCCCCAAATCATTGGGATAAGGACAGAAGTAGCAGGAGAATAAAATGACTTCGTATTATAATGGTTACTAGGTTCTGCCCGCGACTTCGTCCGCGTGAAATCTCTTATTCCCCTGAACCACCCCGTCGCATCGCATCGCCTGTCCACACTAATACTTCGTTTTCGCTTAGCATTAAATAGCCTTCCTCTAGAATTTGGCTGTCAAATGCCAAAATATTTTTTTTCAAATCTGACTGGTAGTTCCAGAGATTACCCCCATACATACAAACTGACAAACAAACTTTATCTCTATATTGATGTTCAAGTTTCAACAGAAGAAGTTTAAGGGCTGATTAGATTAGTAAAAATAATTAATCTTGATCCCAGTACAAAATTAAAAGCGAAAATGTCCATTGCCCTATTTGTCTATTAGCATTAGCACTAAACAGTTATGCATAATAAACCTAAAAATGCATAAAATTTATAGCACTGTGTGACCTGACCTGTCCGTTTTTATACAGAAAAGCGTAAAATACGTGCGGGTTTAGGCCACATGAGCTATAAAATAGTATATGATACGTTATTGATGCACGGCGTTTGGGACCCTCGTTACGCTCGGGCGCTTATTTAACGGAATATAAAAATGAAATAAAAAAAAGCAATTATAAAATAATTATTATTTATGGTTTAGTTGCCAGTGCAAATACTATATACATTGACAAAATGTATAAGCAAAAGATTGTACCTAATTATATCAGTACAAAAGACTTCAACGCGTCACACGTACATATTGACATTGTGTCATTAAAATACATTCGTTATATAACGCTAAGTTAATGCGATTGGCCACCCATTGTGTTTAGTTTGTTATGTAAGGACTTAGCGTTCATAGTTCATAATAGGATTGGTTTGGAAGTACTAATTCCTGCTCTGTAGGTATACATAGGGTTTGTTGTTTAGATTTCATCACGGTGTGCCTTTGCAGTCTAGTGTCTCGTTCTAAAAGGTATGATTAACCAATCTTTATCACTATAGAGTTAAGGTTTTTCATTAAGACATTAACCGAGTTGGATCATCTTATGTAATAGAGCTATATTATCAAAAATATAATCGCGAATGTTTCAAAAAAGATTCTAAATGCCTTTACTTAAAAAAATACATATTTCTAGTATCTGGTTGTTGCTAATTAGAAACAGGATTTGATTTTTTCATCACTGCGCATTTGTGCACCACTGCTTGCACAAGAGGGGCTTTCCAGCGGTGCGAGCCGGACCTGCGCGGGCGCAATGCACGCTGACGCTACCAAACACTTGCGCAACGGTTCGGTGAACCATTTCTATGACTTCAATGCTTTATTGAATGAACTTGCGTGTGGTTTGTTGCCAAATAATGTCAGTAGGTACTGGTGTTGTTGAGATGCTGGTGTATCGTGAAATGTCATCAGCAGTCGAAAGTAGATCATGCATAATGAAGATGCTGTGTTGCCATTTAGTACTTTTGGGAAATAATGTTTTAGTGACTAAAATGTTACTGTACAGTAGATAAATCTGTATAAAATCTTAAAAAAATCTAATAATTTTTATTTCAGGTATACACCCATACTTATAAAATTAAAAATTTGACCAGGTAAACAAGAGAGAGAAAAAAACAAGTTTTTGAATTACCTGCTTATTTTTTAAAGATTATAAAAATTGAGAAATAACGAATAATAATTTTGCATTGATTTTTTTTTAGAAAAACCTAATGATTTAAGTAAAAACATTTCCGTTTTTCTTCCCAACTTAACCTTCATGTGTAACTGAAAAATGTTCATGTAAATATTCTTTTGTATTTCTGTATTCTTTTTTGGAAGTATGTATATGGTGTTGCAACCACTCACACATAACAGATGCCCTTGACCCCATACAGTTGAGGATAGGACCGGAGATAAATAACTTTTAGTCAGAAGAGTTGAGAAATGGTAAGTGAGTCATCGTGTGTAAGATTAACATTATTATGTAAATATACTTGTGTGTGTTAGAAGCTACATAATATCAATTTATGTATGTGTGTGTGTTTTCTTGCTTAGCATCAAAAATGATGATTGTGAAGTCTTGTGATTGAACTTTCTAATTAATATTATTTTGTAAACTAAATATGTATGTGGAGTGATATAGAGTAGATGGCAATGTTAAAATCAGTTTCGTTAAAATCGTAGTTGGCTCCAATGATATTATTGAGATCCCATACATACGAGCTGACAATATGTACTTATATCTAAAACGTACATCTACGAGTACACAACAAATAAAAAAAAATTAAGTGTCTGTATGTATTTTTAACAGCTTTTTACTAAAATCATATTATGAAAGTATAATATACGGTAGTTATAACTAAAAAAAGTATTTGTTAAAATTTTGTCTGTTTGTTCCTTCTAATCTCCGAAATGGCTGGAACGATTTTGACGGTGCTTTCACTGGCAGATAGCTAAATGATATAAGGAGTAACTTACTTTTATTTTGGGAAAAGAATTAGAGTTCCGCGCAAAAAAAATAAAAGCCTTGAAATCCAATATGCACGCGAACGAATTCGCGGGTACAGCTAGAACGTATCTATAAATCTTTTGTATGTTTGTGTGTGAATCGAATATTTCTCGTCACCATATATGATAGGTTATTTTAATTATATACGTAACTGACACAGTAAAGAGGAAATTAAGCATATCCAACTATGTAGTGCAACGAATTGATCGTACCTATTTGGAATAACTTTACATAACAAAAGTTGTGTTGATTTGATCAAGTTTGGTAATAAATATTTGTGAAGTTAGGTAATGTGTGATGTATAAACACAGAAAGGATTCTATATAGGATTCTTATTTATATATATTATAAGTAGATATTATAGTATGTATGTGTATTATAGGTTTTAACCTAGGTATTCTCGTTGGATGCGAGAAGCACAAAACCGGTCGAAGTGGAGGTCCTTGGGGGAGGCGTATGTCCAGCAGTGGACTTCTTTCGGCTGAACTGATGAACCTAGGTATTTATGTATTTGTGTACGTTTTTTATTTATAATTCAAAAATTTAAATAGTCTTTTTATCATTGTTCGGCTCAACCAAAGCACCTGCCGTCTAATCTCTTCACATAGTAGGTAGAGAATGCCTAAGGCATTAAGTCCGCCTTTGTACCTCTTTGTGTGCGAAAATATATAAATTCTTTTACTTAAAAATAATATAACATGCTGACTCATAAAATCGAGCAATCGAACAAAAAAGCTGTAGGTACAGCTACTATGTTTCTAAAAAAGTAAGTATACACTACATATCTTTCAGATCCCCTCGTAAGTGTAAGTAGTAAATAATTGCTAGTACAGTGAGTCATATCTCGTTGCCACACACAATTCAAACATGAGTGACCGACGAAGAAATGCTGCGAGCTCTCGCCGTACGTCGAAATGATGTGTGTACGTCATTATAAAAAAAAGAGGTCTTACTACCAGTATCTTTACAATCAATCAGATTAGAGGAGGTAGTAAACAGACGTCTAAGTTACCGCGTTGAGTGCGTTCAACCCATGACGTCACTATGTTGGTACTTCACTATTTGTACGGAAATGGAGTCTAGTCCTCAGTACAAGCTGTTTACATTTTTTGTGGCATCTCCACTGCAACTGGCTGACCGTTACGTAACTACATAAGATCAATGACTTTGGGCTCTGGTAGTTGCGTATTCTTCTGGTTCTGACTTCCGACCATTTCTTTTTTGTTTTGATTTTATCTGGCGCGTAGTAAGTATTAGTTATGACATGACTACAAATCACTTGTATTTCTGAATTTTATTTTTATTAATGCATTTTGTAAACAATTTCGTGGTTTATTCTAATAAGTTAGGGTTTTTACTTGGGTTACTTTACAGCTTTATTTGGAATGTTTAACTCCTAACCCTCCTCGTTACACATACATTGAAACTTCCTTTATAGGCTCTGATTATGTAGTAAAATGTAAATAAACTTAACTTAATTACACGCTGTAACAACTTGTAAACGGCATTCTAATAAATTCTTGGTTTTCCCAAACAATTATTTGAAGTATATAATCAAGTTACAAAGTTACTCATGAAATATTGAATGTTTTGGTAAATTACTGGGAACTCGTATTGCAAGACGCGGGTTTTCCGAATTGCGCTTCGGTATTGCAACGTGCCTCGCGCAAGGCCAAGACAAACATTTTTATATCGAACAGAGAATGGGTAGAATCGCATTAGTTACTTTATTTTTAGCTGTATTTATTTTAGTAAGTTACTATACTATGTAACTACATAAATGTGATTGCGTTGAAGAAGAAGAATTTCTCTAGTTTAGTAATTGATTTATTCCGGTTTGATCTTGTGAGACTTGGCTTCTAAAAAAGAGAATCGTCATCTTTGAGCGGCCTTGCGTAGGTTATCAGATAATGTCTAACAATGCAGTTACGTTATGTAAGAAGCAAGATTTTATAATACTTACTGCATGCAATTGATTGCGTAAAGTCTTAAACAACGGTTGTTCGTTTGTAAGCCGCGGTGACACTCACGGCTTTCGTGTAAGCAACCAGCATGACGCATAGACCTTTAACATTGCCGGTAGGCAAATACATTGAACTTTCCAGGTTTGTCAAGGGAAATTGTCAAGGGATTTCAGTAATGGCTTCAAAGTCAAACTAGAACTGTGTTTATCTATACTTATAATAAATCTGTAGAGAGGTCAATTCTGTACATTAAATATATTTTCAAAATAACTATCAGGGGGTAATTAGTGATCGATACTGATGCCAAAAATGCAATCAGTAAAATTTTTGTCTGTCTGTCTGTCTTTCTGTCTGTCTGTCTGTCTGTATGTTCCTTATAGAAACAAAAACTACTCGACGGATTTTAACGAAACTTGGTACAATTATTCTTCATACTCCTGGGCAGGTTATAGTATACTTTTCATCACGCTACAATCAATAGGAGCAGAGTAGTGAAGGGAAATGTTGGGAAAACGGGAGAAGTTACTCCATTTTTTAAGCTTCCGTCGTGTGTGCAGCCTTAATGGTTAAAGTTACATAGAAATCATGTATGACGGAAATATTCTACATAAAATTGTCTAAAAAATATCCCGCAACAGCATATGTCTATCTTTTATGGTTGACTCACAATAACACGTGTAACTCCTGATAGCTTAGCAGTTCGGAGCATTCTGATTATATTTGTTTACTCTTACGTTTATAATACTCTCACTCATCCCTAATTTAAAAAAGTTAACATTATTACCTATTCAATAAAAAAAGAATCATAGAAATCTGTATAGAAACACCAAACTTATACATGAAATAAGCCATCGCGCCGTCGCACGTCTGAATCATGCTATAAGGATTATTTTTGTGTAACGGTTGCCGCGCTCGACACGGGTCGCGGCGGCGGTAGGGTATAAAAAGGCGGGAGATCCGAGTATTTGGATGTTGATGCGTTCGACCTTATTGAAAGACAATAATTATTGATATTGAGAAACCGTGCTTATCAGCGCGACTTTTAGTCTTTAAATGGTTTATTTGAATTTCTTTTGTTGTTATTTTGTAAAATAGGTATGAGTTGTTTTGGTAGTGTTTAAATATTCATTCAAATTAAATACATTTTCGAAACTTTAAGAGGAAAGTACGAATTTTACGCGGACGAAGTCGCGGGCAGAAGCTAGTTTTTAATATAAATGAAGGGTTTTGAGCAAGCATAATGTATATCTTGAATCTCTTTGTTTTTTTTATATACATATACAGTAATGATTTTTATGTTTAATTAATATTAGGTCCTTACATATGAAATTGGCGTTTTGTATGGAAGGAACAAAAAGTAGAATATTTTTTAATATAATATATTTAATTAATCAAAGTATGAACCATTGTTTTCAATGCACTTTTGCCATCTTATAGGTAGTTCATTGATCCCTTTACTAAAAAAACCAGTCGGACGGGAATCAATAAAATCTTTGAAGGCGATTTGGACTGCCCCATCGGAGTTGAATTTTTTCCCTTGCAAAAAGTTATCCAAATTGCGAAAAAAATGGTAATCTGTTGGAGCAAGGTCCGGGGAGTACGGAGGATGTCTAAGACATTCCAATTCAAGTAATGTAACGCAGCAGTCGACGCGCGTTTGCCGGTTTGCTTCAGTCAATTCGTGAGGTACCCACCTTTCAAGCTTTTTAATCTTCCCAATTTGCTTCAAGTGAATTAAAACAGTTTTATCACTAACATCGAAGCCTGCAGCTAACTCGGACGTGGTTTGCGATGGGTCCGCTTCCACAATAGCCTTCAATTCTCCATTATCAACTTGGGTCTCAGGCCGTCCACGGGGCTTGTTCTGCAGGTCGAAATTTCCAGAACGAAAACGTTGGAACCAAAAACGAACTGTGTTTTCTTTTGCAACATGACCGCCATACACATCATTCACCCTTCGAGTCGTTTCCGCAGCACTAGTGCCACGGCGGAACTCGTACTCGTAAATAATGCGATATTTTAAATTTTCCATTTTGTAAAATGAGTGACGCAAACAGAAAAAACAGAAGAAAAAAAAACAAATGAATGACGGTCATCGAAGCACAAATACATGAGTAAATAGCTGTACAAATTTGAATTTGGAATTCCTTACCAAAGAGGAGAAATTCGTGATTAAAGTGGCCAGTACGAAAAACGCCAATTTCATATGTAAGGACCTAATATTAACGTTATAATCACCAGAGGGGTAATTCTCGTAATTTTAAGGACGTTCACAATCTGATCTCAGTCTCAATCTATCAAAAAGTACTTCTAGTTTCCCTACATTTTGACAACTTTTTGACATTTGTTTGTCGCCGAGATGAGACTGCGACTAGATTTTGAACGTTTTAATTTACGAGAATTGGCCTTCTGGTTATAAGCAATATTTTTTGTTACGAGGAACTCCTACGTCTTTTTTACTAATTAACTTTGTTTACTACAATTGAAACTTGAGCCTGTACGTAAACCAAAACAGAGAATACAAAAAAAAAATGTAACACGACTCACGGATTTCTATGTGCAAATTAAATCGATGACCCAGATTGCGCCCAGTTGCTACGTAACTCTGGGCTTCCCTAAGGCTTCCTTCAAGGACTCCTATTCAACACCACGTACCCGCTGACCCACGGGTTTTTTCGTAGATTTGATTGAGGAAAATTAAAAGATACTTTAGATAAGCCCTCATTAATTTAAAAATATACAATGCTTGAACAATGCACAATAGTCAAAAAACCCAGTCAGTGTTATGGAAGTTAGTGTTCCTTTCTTCCTAATATGGGCTAATGTTTTCAGCATGTACCTATCATGTTGCGTCAAGGCTTTGATTGATAAATATAAATAATATCAGTAGAGTTAACAAGGATAATATGGATAGATAGAGTATGCTAAAAAAAGAAAAAGCTTTCCAAAAATGAGATACGGTATCAACAATTAAAAAAAAAGTGTTTTGAATATTTCTTTCTAAGAAATCCATAGGTACTAAAAATGAAGCTGAAGAGTATGTTTATTTGTTTGAACGCGTTAAACTCGAAAACTGCCAGCCGAATTAGAAAAAATATTTTTATTTATTTATTTATTAAACCACAATTATAACTCCATTACAGAATCATCCAAGGCGATGTTATAATATAAGTCATAATGTCTATACCTTTACAAAAATAAAATTTTTGTCTTTGATAGTCTAATTCTTGAGGAAGGCTATAGGTTATTTATCATTACACTATGACCCTTATCAGCCGAGCAAAAAGAAAAAGTCAGAAAGAATGGTTAGCGAAAACGAAGTAGTAGCGCGGGCGGGCGATGGGACACGAATACGACGCGGTTGGTCGACCCCGAAATTTCACGCAGACGAAGTCACGGGCAGAAGTTGGTAAAGAAATAAAATACATTTATTTGTACCAGATGTGACGCATAAAGAATTAATAAAATAACAACCCTCCTTCTGGCGCAGTCGGGTAAACAGCACACAAACACTGTTTTTCCCACTTTCCTCCCAAGGTACAGGATTTTTCTAGTTTGTTTGGGGGGCAGACTTTTGAACCCACCACCTACCTTTTGTATCCAACATCTGTAAAATCTATTTATATTTGCATACCTCTCTGTTAACTTATTGTCAAAGTTTATGTTTTTGAATAAAAAAATATTATTATTATATTATGACTGTATTCCGCTGCATCCGGTTAGATTGGAAGCCGGCCGGCCCCTAGATAGTTGGAAAAAGGCTAAGCAGATGGTGATGATACATGCCAAAAATAATACTATTAGGGAAACTAGTTCAATGATTTCAGTTTCAGGTTAACACATACTCCGTGTGTAATAATCGTTGAACATTTTGATTTAAGCGAGGATTCGCCTATGTGTGAAGCAACAAGGACATTGTCGAAATAATTAAGATGTTTTCTAATATTTTAAACAGGTTTACAGTCTCAAATTGTTAAATAAAAACGATGATTTATTTGATATTTTTTACGAATAGTGACATCACTTCTATCTGAGACTTTATGGAGAAAGTCTTACATAGACACAATGTCTTCAAATATGGTACCTATTTGATGCACTGATTAAAATATCATTCCCATTCTTTGTTTTATATTCCCATGCCAATCTAGATAGAATAGTAAGAGGCATATGCTAATGCTGCATAGTTTCTCACAGAATATATGTGAAACCATTGAAATGATAGTGCCGTTGGAATAAGTATTTGTTTTAGTTTAGAAAAATATATGAAAACTAAATGCTTAAAGATGTCTCTCTTTCCAACGTAAATCTAACATGTTGGAGGTGGACAAGAGGAATAAGTTCTCAAAAATATAAATTAAAACAACCTACTCGTGGATGTTAATGTTATTGTAACATTGATAGCATATTGATACCTCCCAATGCGCATTAATGTATGTACAGAGACATCTGTCGTGGAAACTGGGGACTAACAAAACGAGAGGTGCACTAAACACTTTGTAGCAATACAGCCTTATAATCTCACGAGTCACGTACACGTTTACGGTGCGCTTAGTTTAGTTACTACTGACTGTATTAGTATGTCCTTTCTGCGATAGAGGGCGTGATTTAAACTTCTTTTGTTTTATTTTTTTTGATTTAATCACAGGCAATCATTTAATTATCTCGTTCTAAATATTATATTAATAAGTATGTATTTCTAGAGTACTTAATTCCATAAACCTCTTTTTGCCTGAGTTTTATCTCGCTCTATATACCGAGAATGGACGCTGTCCACTTTATTCTCCAGACCAGGTAATTATAGACATAACTACTGAAGTCATCATGATTTACATATTAACATGGCCTCCTCTGCACAGCTGAAGGAATGGGTTTAAAGCCGAGAATAGCAGCCAAAACTGGATTAGAAAGAACTTGGGACTCTTACTGCAATGTATGTACAGACGCCAGCACATCAAGCTACTACAATCTGTAATTTTTTTTAAATAGATTTTCATCTTTATCGCTAAAGTATAAGGTTCAAAGTTGATTGGGAAAATTTGACAGTTTCGGATAGCTTGTTGTGCTGGCGTCTGTACAAGTAAGAGGGCCGCTAAAGCGTTAGCAGTTGTGCAGTGTTGATAATACAATATTGCTCGTTTTCACAAACAGTACGCATTACTTTTAGGTAATAAGCAATAAGCTAATAAGTAATAATAAGCAATAAGCTAATAAGCAATAAGTAATAAGTAATAAGCTAAGCATAATGTTCCCACTGGCTTCCTCTCTGTAAGAGGGAGTGGGCTGTAATCCACCACGCAGGCCCAGTGCTGGTTAGTAGAGGTTACATATCTTCGAATTTTTGGTATTAGGACATGTCGGTTCGGTTCCCCACGATGTTTTCCTTCACTGTTTTGGGAGCAGAGCATTATGCAGAGCGTTGAAAATCAGTACTCTTTTATTAGGCAATAGATTTAAGTATCGCATAGTGTCAGTAAAGACGGTAATAAAACTTCAATATTTTTGAGGAAATAAACCAGAAATATGGCAACAGGAGGCTTATTAACCATGATCGGAATATCGATATTTAAAGTAGGTAAAAATAGCAAACAGTCTTTAAAGGTACTATTTGGAACCGAGCTGCCAACTGCAACTGCCGACAGCACGTGCAGCGGCTGGTAACCACGGCTAAGGTAACGGCTGGTAACCTTAGCCGATTGCATGCAGTCGCTGCACGTGCTGCAGTTGCAGTTGGCAGGTCGGTTCCAAATAGCACCTTAAGTTGAGGAAAAATTCAAGCAGCTGTTGTGAACTATGGCATTACCCGGAAACTTTAATAAAAATTAAGTGCATAATTATTGTTCTAGTACCTACGAGGAAACTCTTAAAACTTTTGACTTTTATACGTAAGTATCGGAAAATAAATGTCGTAATATCGTACTTAAATCCAATTTGCTACGGGTTTCTGGAAACCAAGTAGATATAGATATTATATTTTTTCTTGTTAGGTTCATTCATCCAAAAGTTCCGTGAAAAGATGAAGGAAGTATTTTTCGTTGTGTGCATATGAACACATACAATTACTATGTAGTCGAACCGTGAGTCTGACTCATATGTCAGTGTTAAGTAGGTACTAGCTGCTGCCCGTGCCTTTGTCTGCGTTTTTTTATACTAGCTTTTCCCCGGGGCTTCGCCCGCGTGGTGGTCGAAAATTATCCCACGAGAATGTTCTACCAGGACAAAAAGGATCCTATGTGTTACTGTTGTTAGTTTACGCGGCGCACACTCGAAATCAGAATGGTCCGACATCTTCGACAATCATCGTCATATTTCAGTCAATTTACACAAAACTTTAATGAATTATACACCTAAGCCTTCCTCATCTCTTTATTCATTGGTGAAAACCGTATTAAAATCCGCTTCGGTAGTTTTTGAGATTATCGTGTTCAGACAGACAGACAAACAAACAGACGCGGCGAGGGGGCTTTGTTTTATAATATTTAGTGATATCATAATTAAAAGTAGTTTATGTCTTCAGATTTCAAAACGATTAGTTCACTGCTTTAGGCAACAGCCGCACAGGTCGATCGATCAGGTTAAGCTATGCTTGCCGCGGTTGGTCTGTGTGGGTGGGTGACCATCTTTACATACCGAGACCCCTCCATGCCTCGGAAAGCACCACAAAGTCCAGGCTGTCATTCGTGGGTCTTTGACAGTTGTTTCAGGTAATCAGAAGCCCTAAAGTCTGATAAGCAGTCTTACCAAGGGGTATAGTATTACCCAGTACTTAACTGGGATGTGAAGGTCAGATAGGCAGTCGCTCCATGTAAGTACTTCAAGTCTAACCGGATGCAGCTGAATACCAGTATTGTACAATACTGGTATTCAGCTGCATCCGGTGAGACTTGAAGCCGACCCCAACATAGTTGGGAAAATGCTAGGCAGATGTTATTTCACTGCTTTAGGCGTGAAAAGGTAAAAGGCAGACATACTAGACAGAGTTACTTTCTCATTTATATTAAGTATAATTATGGAAAATTGAATATGTATTGAAGTCGAAGGCTGTCTAACAGTATAGTTGCTAAAGTCGAGGATAAAACCTTTTGGAGTTAGGAGCAATTTCATTGATCGATCGTTGCTTTAATCTAATAGATAGATAGATAGAAAATACTTGATTGATATCGATGATACATCAGTTAGGTTAGTTCAGTTTATTGTCAAATGGGTCTAAGGCCATCACACGTAAGAAATAAGTGCCGAAGTATCAATAAAGTCTTTGTTGTGGTAGGCTTTCAGCGTACTTAGGTATGCGTTTTATACTTACCATGTTTTGTGTATTGGATGATTTTTAAACATTTATTTAATTAAACATAATCAGCCTATAATGTTCCCACTGCTGGGACACAGGCCTTCTTTCTGTGACAGGGAGTGGGCCGTAATCCACCACAGGGGCCAGTGGGGGTTGGTAGATGACATACATGTCTTCGAACTTTAGGTTCTAGGACATGTCGGTTTCCTCACGATGTTTTCCTTCACCGTTTTATGAGCAGTGGTGATGAAATAATTTAATTAGAAGTAAAGCGCATTTCAAGGTTCGAACCCACGACCTATAACTCACGGCCGTTACCCAGTGGCGTGCCTAGGGGTCAAACTTAGGGCAAGCCAATACACTTAAAAAAAAACCTACCATATCGCTTGTCAACGTTGTGACTCTGACCGAGTCGTTTTAGTTCTTACTAATATTCGTATTTCATAATTGTAGGTTTTTGCTAATAGCTATTAAAATGGATGTTTTTTAATAGCACCATTTGTTTCTTAAGTATATAAATTAAATACTAAGAGTAAGTATTGGTAATCCTTTACAAAATCGTAACTTTTTTATTTTCGAAGTAGGTATCAGTTTCGCGTAAAATATGATAAGACGTGTAAGAGTCATCTATTATTGTAGGTACATTATTGGCACAACAGAGCTCTTTGAGTTAGTTCATATTTCACTCTCCCGCAACAGTCGCTTTGCAAAATATTACAATCTGAAGGCGCACAAATAATTGATTGATTTCTAACTACACATTATTGTTTACGATGTTGATTGTTGATAATATTTATAATTTGATTTACTCACAATGTGAACAGCCATAACTCTTCATTCTTCGCTTCTTTACCACAGACAGATGACGAACATCAAAGCACACGGAAGACATGAAGCAAAGATACAAGCGCTGAGCAGTTGCCTCTATTTAATGAGGTTTTAGACTCGTCGTGACCTCGGAAAGGAAGTTCTTGTTGTGCTAAATGACACACAACATCAACTAACCTTTTAAATCCGCCCCTAAGACCCTCTGGCCGAAAAACAGCGCGATTGTGATCGACACGCGTATTGTATTTAGAAATGTCGTCAAGCACATAATTGACGAGATAAAGAAGTTTCGATTCGTTTTTTACAAAAAGTACAGAATGAAACAACATCATTCATGTGCTTTTGAGAATTCTGATGTCTTTTACTGGCACCAACGAAGTTATTTAAATCATCGTAACCTGATATTATAAGCGGTATTTTCTTTTGAGAAAAATATGCAACACTAACAGAATAATTTGTTGATATGAGAGCAGCCTATAATCCCAATGAGTATTGTATGCTGATCGACTAAAATGCCTATTACGTGATTTAGATTTCTGAGAAATACTCAAATCAAATTGTCTGTAAAACTCAAAATATTTACCTTTCCGAGTAACGGTTGCACACGTTTTAATCCATCACAAGGAACAATTCACAATGATTGATGAATTCATTTTAATGACAAGAAACTTTTTAATCACTTTAAAACAAAGGTAATTACCGCAAAAACTAAACACAACACTTAACTTCACAGAAAATGAAAAAAAAAAACAAAACGAAAAAATACACCAGTAACCGATCAAAACTTTGAACTAATAGACTCGCGCAATGTCTCGCGATCTTACTATTTACACACACACGCGCGTCGTTATACGTTTCATTCATAAAAAATCAAAAGCCAGGCTTAAAAATCAGTACAATTTGGGGAATAAGTACATACTAATGTTATCAACAACGTGAACAATTTCTATACAAATAGTCAGAGGTCTAGAAGCCAGATTTGAAGCCAACTCGTGCGAGCGAGACGGGTCGATTTTTGTCGTTGCGCTTTCGCTAAGCGGCATTGGAGATGTTTGGCAACGATGCGCGTGATGAAAAGTGCACGGAATTTGAAATTATTCATTGAGTATGTAAACCTGGCAACCTTGCATCGTACTTACTATCGCGGGCGGCCCGGCCGGGACGCGCGGAGTTTATTTTTTATTATTCTTATCAATTCTTGCGACATGATTTTATAAGTTTACTTGTGTATTTTTTTTTATTATTAGGCTCGCGTTTGATTGAAAGCCAGGCTTTTCGGCTTTAGTAAAAGGCACGCCCCTGCCGTTACCACTGGGCTACTACTGCTTCAATTTTAATTAATTAAAGTTTAAAAACTTCTTATGCAGGCAGTAGTAAAAGTTTATAATGTTAATATTAATTGGGTTTAATTCGGGGTGAGAGCCTGGTGATCCGTCACACAGGGTATCGTAGTATGGACGCCAGTCTCTCACAAAGGATCATATTTTATGCATTTTTGTCATAACGCTATAATTCTTGTCTCTGTTTATAACTATGTGAACCTTTGTGAGGAGAGAAAAATAAAGATTATTATTATATTATTGTAGTTTTTCACCTGTAATAATACCGGCAGACATGCTAGTAGCTTCAGCAAAATGTGTTAATAATACTGGAACGAATCCCGGAACTGTACCTGTTTGTACCTAATTATGTATGGGTGATCTTCACAAATAAAAAGTTAAAATGTCAAACTACCTAATTATGTGAATAGAGGTGATACATTTTTTTAATTACAAATGTCAATCTTATAAAAAACTAATTACTTATTAATGGATTCTGCATAAAATCTAATAAATATATCATCATCATCACCTCAGCCCGGAATCACCCACTATTGGGTATATGTAGGGTTGCCAACTTTTTCTAGAAGAAGTAGAGTATATCTGATTTCAGAGAGGATAAATAAAGAGTACAGATTAATAAAAATGAGTAGCATTTATTCAATTTAAAAAAATGTATTTATTAGCAGTTTTTGCGGTACATATTGTCTATAAACAATGAAAAGTTTTTACTTTTTCATAGATTTTTTTGACTTTTTCGAAGATGATTGTTCAATGGGTTTAATTTCTGTTTTGTTGTATAGCCAAAATATTGGTCAGTGGGTCGTCTTAGGGGCGGAGTTTTAGGAGATTTTGTTAGGTTGTGTAGGGAGTTAATGTTTTTGAGCTGAAATTTTGTACAGAGATTCTAGACCAGATACACTCTTCAACCCGTTTGTATTGATATACCCTTTCTGTAACACCCTGTATACTATAATATTATAAATGTGAAAGTGTGTGTGTGTCTGTTTCTTGTCCGTCTGTCACGGCAAAACGGAGCGCCGAATTGACGTGATTTTTTAAGTGGAGATAGTTGAAGGGATGGAGAGTGACATAGGCTACTTTTTGTCTCTTTATAACCCCCCCACTCCCCTAAAATGGGGCGTGGAAGTTTGTATGGAGCATTCCGCAATTTTCAAGGTAGAAAGCTAAAAATTGGTATGCGGACTATTTGTGACTAACAAAAAAATCGTGCATCATTTTTTTTTTGAGAATCTGCCCCAACCCCTCAAAAGAGGGGGTGAAATTTTATATGGGACTTTCGCAATTTTCAAGGTAGGAAGCTAAAAATCGGTACACAGACTTTTTGTTACCAACGAAAAATACCTGCCTTATTTTCTTTTAAAAATCTTCTCTCAGCCCCTAAAATAGGGGATGGAAATTTGTGTGACACTCTCCGCAAAATTAGTACAGGTTCTCTGGTTCTATGATACAAACGAATAATAAATAATATCGTTTACAGTAGCGTATTAAAATAATATTCTGTTCCGAGTTCTCTTCTGTGTTCTAAATCAAGAAAGGGGAACCGTGTTACCCCGAATTTAACGCGAGCGAAGCCGCGGGCAAAAGCTAGTATTAATAATAAAACATTTACTACTAGAATTACTTATGAACCATTCGATTACTTCATCCAACTGCCTATACATTGCGGATATTAGGCGGATATCGCTTGCCCTTGAAGTAATACGTATTTCTAGATCACAACGAGTTCACAATGATTTTTTGCGATAATCATATCGCAAAAAATCACGATAGGTGGATCACCACCTATCGTCGCCAATATCCTCATTAAATGTCATATATCCATTATCTAGTACATTATGACACGTTACAGGCCTACATTAGGCGTAACTGTATCAAAAAGTGCGACCTTCTCAAAACGCAGCTGATTTAGGTGACAACAACAAGGACGGTCGGTTTTATATTTCTGCCCAAACAACAAATTCGGATGCTCATACATAGATTATTATTAACATGCATACGTATAAATAGCGGGACGATTCTAAGTTGGTCATCAGTCGACCGAGTTCGGTAAGAAGTGATCGTCCTCATTCATATCCCGACACAGACCTCGTTCACTATGAGATTCTTGGTGGTGTTGTTCGCTCTCGTCGCCGTGGCCGTGGCCGCCCCCGCCTCCAGTGCAGATGCAGGCAGCGGCGCTGCGAAGAAGAGGTCCATCGGGCACGTGTACACCGTGCCGTCGGTCGTCTCACAACACGAGGTGAACACGTTGGTGGCTGCTGCTCCGGTGGGATACGCCGTGGTATCCGAGCCTGTTGCTACGCGTACCGTTGCTGTCAGTCCTGCTGTGTACGGCGTTCATCAGTCCCGTGTGAATCTGCATCAATCTCCCGCTGTCGTCACTAGCTATGGTTCCCCCGTGTTGGCCCAGCAAGTGGTCTCCTCCCCCACTGTGGTGGATGCTCGCTCCGTGTACTCTCCCGTAGCTGCCGTGTACTCCGCTCCAGCTGCCGTGTCTCACCAGTCCCGTATTGACATCCACTCGTCTCCTGCGCTGGTATCGCAGCAAGTGGTGTCCCCCGCTGTGTACCAAGCTCGCTCCGTGTACCCCCCCTCCGTGTACTCCCCCTCCGTGTACTCTTCCTACTGGTAACCGACAAGAGTGATAGGATCCTGTGAAATTTAATTTTGTTAAAATTTTAAAGTAAAAATCATTGCATGTATTTCTGCGAAAAAATAAATTTTATATATTCATAAAATTGAGTTTTATTAATTGCACCCGGATATTTTCGTGCTCTGCGAATTGGACGTAATGACACATGCACTTGAAAACCAACACCTATACCCACATTTAACATCACGTGTAGGTATTATAGTTCCTGTTTCAACTTAGTGTAATTGTTTATGCTAATTCTAACAAATATATTACTATTTCATGGTAGGTAACATTAACTACCATGAAATAGTAATATACATATTTGAAATCATGACAACTAAACTTATGAATACATATTCATAAGTTTAGTTGTCATGATTTGAATAATGAATTGGCTGATTCTTCAATCATCATTTTGAAATGACAATTATTTCATACAAAAACTGTCAAAAGTCAATTTTATTCCTCGAATAAAAGTTAATTAAATTAAAAGTGGAGTCCATTAATACTCGTAAAATAACTACTACTCCTTCTGTAGTAGGTACGAAAAGTCTTCGTGTGCATTTCATAATGACCTAAATCACCAACTGTTATTTTTGTGGTTGATATTAGATGATTATTATTAGATGTAGTTGATATTTTTGTGGTATATACTGGCTTGGAAGTGTTACTGTTGAATACCTACAACACCAGCTGTAATAACAGCTAGTGGTATCACAATTGATTATTAGAATTTTCGGTGAAGTACTTCGAAACTACGAGGCGTCTTTTTTCCCGCTTTATTATTTTCTCAACTTTTTCATCAAGTTTGAAGAGCTATGGAATGTACTCTTCGTTCTAAGAGGCTTTTCCATGAGTGTCATTTATATATGTTTATAATATCTTTAGGAAATGGTTAGATGAGGCCATTACGCATGTTTAATATAGTGTAACCATATGTTACTATTACTACTACTGTTGCAAACAGTTCCTGAGCGTTGTTCGTGGGCGGACACTCGCATGCATGACACGCACTTCTACATGTACTACTTTAGTAAGGCTTGTTTTCATAAGATCCTTTCATTGACAACATTAAAATATAGCCTCTACGTGCAACAAACATCAGACCCTGGACCACTGACTGGCAAATATTTACCACGCCATGAGTACTTCTCAAATACCCGCCTAGTTTGTGTTTTCCCGAGAGAGAAGACGTCGACGATCGTTTGTCGGCAAGATATCCCCCAAAATCATTGATATAGGCTATCCTAGGTAAAGTTACTCGTGGGGATGCACTGTCAAGAAAGCAACACAAACCTATGTCAACATATAATTAGTTTAAATGAACAGACCGCATCATAACACATTGTATGTCATACACAATATCATTATATCTCAAAGCTTTCAGGGCCGCGACGACCCCGTGGCATTTCCACTGAAAATGTCACAAATAGTGTTCACCGAACACAGCCAAGTATATCACGGCTTTTTGATAACTATACCTATCCCTACCATTGTATTTATATCGTTTGCTGACATTTTGCATTAGTTATTGTAGTTTAGCTAATTATAGCGAGGGCTGTGTTTGAGTGCCTGTCAAAAGTTTATGATATTGTTACAGTGGTAACGGCAACTACTGTATGACTCATGTAGTGTACGATTAGAAGTTGTTATGAATAAAGACTTGGTATCTATACAGCATAGATAAATATAATTGAAGTGTTTGTTTGTAATGTCAAAATAACAGCTTTTTAGTGTATGTATATAAATGTAGGTATACTCGTATAAGGTACTTATAACAAAAAACTGTTTTTAAAAGTTTTGTCTGTCTGTCTTTTGTTCCGGCTAATCTCCGAAACGGCTGGTCCGATTTTGATTAAATTTGGTATAGGGATACTTTGAACCCTGGGGAAGGACATAGGCTTTTTATCGACATACCATGTGAGCGAAGCCGCGGGCGGAAGCTAGTTTTTATAAATAAAAAATGTATTTTTCATAACAATCGAAATACTTTAAAAATACCTATGATATTCTTACGGTTTAAAATTTTAAATCTGGCCAGATAGGCTGTGTTGCTTGGTTAACACAGTCTGTCTGACCAGACTACTGGATATAGACCTACCTCAAGTTGCGCCACAACACCTGGTTGTCCGCCTTCCGGATCCAGTTTGTCGCAACAGCCTTTAACGGCGTCGGCTTAGAATAATACAATAATTAATTTATTATTCTTCTATGAGACATTTTTGTATGTTGTTTGTTCAGTTCCTTTATTAAAATGGCTTTGGCAAGTGCCTCTGCTGACCTATCTACGGTGTATAGGTAGACACAATGTATTATGTAATCTTCTGAACACGTTGGTGGCACTTACGTTTAGTGTTGGTATTTCCAAAGCTGTCCGTACAGGAAGTGTGAATGACAGGAATTGATTACTTTTCCCGTTCCTGCATGTTTCCTTTGCCCTTTTGGAAGTGAAGTTACGTTTGGCTGTACCCATTTTTGTTTTGTTTTTCTATTCTTCTTATTAGCGTGTTGATGGCAATCTAAATGGGCTCGACTCAGAATTCGACTACGTGTTTGGCGCCATCACTAGCGTCCATCAGTTCCTGTAACGTGCAGCTGACAGGACACGTAGGACATGCTATTAAGCGTGCCATAGTTTGTGGAACAGCACCACATAAACACTCCAAGGCGGAGTCGTCTATGAATCTAATTCTTTTGTATTTATCGGGTAATTTTTTTTTTACGTTTGGATAAACCATTTTCAGTCATGAACACGGCCAGGAGTGGAAATGGTTCGATTTCTCGTCGGGATGATGATGAATGTTGTTCATTATTTAACTGTGCTTTGATGCAGAAAGTCTTTGCCAAGTATTCTATCTAAAGATCTTATCTTTAGATAAAATACTTGATCTTTTTATTCATGCTTAATCATCAGGAACCGGACATCTATCCGTCTTTCTATTTTATACCCGAGCTACAAGATACAGACTGACTGTCTAGTTTGGGGCTCACTGTCAAATAATATATTGTAACACTAGCTTTTGCTCACGGCTTCGCCCGCGTGGAGGTTGGAAATTATTCACAGAAAATTCAACCCCCCATTTAACCTGTTCGGGGTAGAATTTCGAAAAACCCTTTGTTATTGGATACCTACTCTTCACAAAGAACACACCCTCCAAATTGTATGTCTCTACGACTAGCGGTTTAGGCTGTGCGTTGATATATTAGTCAGTCAGGACTTTGAATTTTATACAGGGTGTCCAGTAAATAGTACGACATATTGCAGGGGGTGATAGCTTGGGTCAATACCTACCAAAACAACACAATATATGTTCCGCAAAATGTTACACATTTACAGTTATACAAAATTTTCCGAAATATCGAAAAATCTCTACCTTACATCTAAATCTCTACCATACAAACTTCCACCCCCCATTTTAGGGGAGTGGGGAGGTTAGAAAGAGACAAAAAGTAGCCTATGTCACTCTCCATCCCTTCAACTATCTCCACTTAAAAAATCACGTCAATTCGGCGCTCCGTTTTGCCATGACAGACGGACAACACACACACAACACACACACTTTCACATTTATAATATTATAGTATTATATACATATAATTATATGGATGAGTATTATTTTTTTTACTGTTATTAGTCTCCCCAAAAATATGAGTTACGACAAAGCTTCTTTCTCGTATTTTTTAATATAACTTTTATTATTAAACCATACTAATATTATAAATTCGAAAGTAACTCTAGTAACTCTGTCTGTATATGTCTGTCGGTCTGTCTGTATGTCTCTGTCTGTCTGTCTGTATGTCTCTGTCTGTCTGTCTGTATGTTACCTTTTCACGCCTAAACCACTAAACCGATTTTGATGAAATTTGGTATAAATATAGTTTAAGTCCCGGGAAAGGACACAGGATAGTTTTTATCCCGATATTCTCACGGGATCGAGACTTATGCGGGTAAAACCGCAGGGCGCAGCTAGTTATTATATATTTGTATCGATATATTTGTTTTTATAAATATGTAATCTCTTATTCCCAGAAAAAAAACAAGTGTTATGGTTATTTCCAAGTAGTTTAGTGTTGTAGGGCATGACATAGATCCACGTCTAAGGATTAGGTAGGTAGGTACTGCGCTAAGTGAAAGACAATACAACTTAACCACAAACTCATTATGTAACGTAGCCGTTAACCAGAAGCGTTGGCGAAATACTGCTCTATAACTTGAATAATATTCATCTAATCATTGATATGGTTCTCTGTATGTATCCGCATTACGCATGTTGACGCAGTTTTTATTTATATGTCTTACGATTTATTTTACCTTTAAGCCATAATAACTCGGGTACACGGCTGCCGAGTCGGAAGCTTGATTGAGTACAACGTAAAAGCTGCCCTAGTGCAAGGCTGATTACTTTCATTATGACACTTGACATTGCTATTCACTACCTAATGTAATTTAAAATCTGAGAAATTATGAACTGTGTATACCCAGCCTATGACTTGACCGCTCGGACTATAAAAGAGTCCAATAGCGAGTGAAAAGTATCAGTCAGCCGTTACACGGTTTGAAGTGATCTTGTGTATCGTCGAATCTCACAACACAGACCACGTTAAAATGAATACGCTGGTGGTGTTCTTCGCTGTAGTGGCCGCGGCGTGTGGCTCACTGGTGCCGCTGGCGCAGCCGCCGCACCACCCCGCGCTCGTGCTGGACCCGCACGGCCGCCCGCTCGACACCGCTGAGGTGATCAACGCCCGCGCTCTGCACCTGCAGGCTAAGGCCCTGGATGGACACTACGCTCCCGTCGCGCACGCCGCCGTCGTGCCCTACGCCCACTCCGTGGTGGCCCCCGCCGTGCTGGCCGCGCCCTCCGCCGTGTTCCACCAGTCCCGAGTGGATGTGCACAGCAGCCCCGCCGTCGTGAGCCACTCCGTTGTCGCCCCCGTGGTGGCGCACTCCGCCTACGTTTCTCCCCTGCTGGCTCACTCTGCTCTCGGCTACGCCGGTCACGGACACTACCTGAAGAAGCGCTCCCTGGGACACCTCGCATACGCCGCGCCCGTTGTCGCCCACGTGGCGCCCTCCGCCGTGTCGCACCAGTCCCGCGTGGACGTCATCTCTAGCCCCGCGGTGGTGTCTCACGCCGTCGCTCCCGTCGTGTCTCACGCCTACTCTGCTCCCGTGGTGGCGCACGCCACACCCGTGGTCGCCGTGGCTCCCTCCGCCGTCTCTCACCAGTCCCGCGTCGATGTGCGCACCAGCCCCGCTGTCGTCTCTCACGCCGTCTCACCCCTCGTCCACGCCGCTCCTGTCTATGCCGCCTCCGCATACTCCGCTCCCGCGTACGGATACGCCGCGCACGGCGCTTACGGATACTCCGCGTACGGTGCTCACGCTGGACTCGCCCTTTCTCATGCTCATCTCTTGAAGAAGCGATCTCTGGCTCACTACGCAGTTCCCGTCGTACACGCCGTTCCTTCTGCGGTGTCCCACCAGTCTCGTGTTGATGTGATCTCCAAGCCCGCAGTAGTGGCTACCACCTACGCTCACGCCGCTCCCGCCGTGTATGCTGCGCCTGCTGTGTCCCACTTCGCCCCCATCGCCCACTCCGCCGTCTGGAGCGCCCCCCACCACCTGAGCGCCGCACTCTGGTGAAGCAAAACTGAGATTCGACGAAAATGACTGTAGTTTTCGTTTTAATACTTATTTATTAAAATGAATAGACAAATAATAAAATAATAATTTATATATCCTGATTTTCATTTCCTACAATAAATTATATGGCTGTATTTTATAGCAGCGGGATCGCATAAATATGTAAAAGACAAATGTTGAATATTATTAATTAAAAAAAAATGATTATGAGTTTATAGTTAAAAAAATTCAAAAGGATTATAGCACTGGGTATAGCTTACCGATGGATCTGACAACCATAGTGACTGAGTACATGTGAATTCTTTCAACGTCATAAGTTAATCGTTATAGGAGAACTTTCGAGAATGGAAGGGTAGCTAAAGGTGACGTATATATATGGGAACGTCACTGCTCCGAACTCGGCGTCATGGTTATTACATTATACAAGGTATGACGCTGTGGTTTGCTTAATTTGTTTCACGTGCCCTACGTCATTAATGTAGAGTGGTTACTAATTGTCTGCCTCTTCTGGAAATAACTAAGCTTGAAAGCTGTAACTGAGTGTGGTTCAAGTTCTATTATGGTAAAAGATAATTGTAATTTATCTCGTTGGTAATCCTTAAATATGCCTTAAAATATGTATGTCTGTCTGTTACCTCTTCACTCTTAAACCGCTGAACCGATTTAGATGGTTTGAGTACCGGGAAAGGACATAGGAGAGTTGTTTTTTTTTTCAATTTCCACAGGATCGACACTTAAGTGGGTAAAACCGCGGGGCGCTGCTAGTAAATAACCAAGGCAACTGCATTGTTGGCTGATTTTAGACTTTGGAAAAGGCTGAAACTAGCCGATATAGATCTACGGCTGTAGTCATCGGCTGTAGATCTCAAGTTCGACTATTCTTTTTCTCATTATAAGCATCACAAACCCTAAAAGTGTATGTACGGTAGGCTGCAAAAGTGCATGGGTAGTACAGAAACAAAATCGTATGAAGCGAGAAATGACGCCATCTAGCGTAAAACCAGTTAACGACTAACAAAATTGAATTATGCTGTTATTAGATGGCGTTGCTTTGCTTTATATGATAAAATATTTTTGCAGTTTCTTTTTGTCTCTTCAAACATTCAAACAATTTATAATTAATAGTTTCTTTTAAAAAAAAATTGATCCTAATTATTAACCTACTATGTTAAAATTGAATATCAATTTATAAGTAGGTAGGTATCTGATTTTCTAAGTTTTAGTTTTCAAACTTGAGAGGGTAGGTTAAATATGGATTTATAAATAATTGGTAGGTGGTATGAATAATACTTAGATCGAAGATTTATGACAGCTCAATTGATCGTTCGCTAAGTTCATTTCGATTACCTCGTTCGAGTGCCTTTTGTTCAGTTTTTATTTATAATCAGGCGGATTACTTATTTTACCAAAACGAGCACGAGTTATAATATTGATTTCGTTACAAGAGCTCAAATACCTAATTGCTTTGAATAATCAAGCCAAAAACTTGTCAGAAATAGCCAGAGACCGGTATAAACGTAAGTAGTTTTATTTTTACACTTTTATATTAAAAACTGCATTCTTTTTTTGTTACTATACTACATAATAATCATTATTGGGTATTATATATTTCTGTTTTATTGTTGCAGAGAAAAACAGTTGTTCTTTGAGTACGACGATTTGAAGAGGAGGGTTCTTTGAAACACCATCAATGAACTGGTAGACCACGACTTATAAAACACATTGCAGCATCAAACCATGATAAGGCAGTATGAAGAAAATGGATTTCTGCCGCCGAACCACTATGCTGGTTTATTTGACAAGTTTTGACACGGAGCCGCGTCAAAACTTTTGCCGCGGAGGCATGCTGTGAAACCCTTGCTCACGGAAAACCATAAAAGGGCAAGATTACAGTTCGCTTTGGATCACATAAACTTCGATTGGAGTAATGTCATCTTTACAGATGAAAAAACTTTTAAGTCCAGTGAACACGGACGCTTATGTTTGTGGCGTCGAAATAATACGCAATACACAAGTGGTTACGTAGCTACGAGCTAAATAATTATACTTAGATAATATTATTTATATTGACTGGAGACCTGGTTATGTGTGTATAAACTATAACTTACGTATTTTTAATAATTTAAAAAGTTATGAACACTTTAAGTTTAAACAACATAGTTTTTAGTTTTTCATGTTGCCTATACTAACCATTTGATATGTTTTTGTGCAATTTTGTAGTTTTTAGCCTACTTATTTAGTATCCATTTAATGCGTTTGACCTTTGTAATAAAATAACCTGGTCTCCTGTTTGTTTTTATTGAGGTTACATAAGCTTCAATCCTCTTTCCGATTTTGGAAACGAATACTTAAGCTATCGCCTCAATAACTTCATAATATTATAATGTTATACCTATAATATTTAATAAACTGACTATTAAATTTGAATAATAAACTGTAAGAAATAAACCTCTATAATTTTTTATAGTGCCCTTTTTTGCGAGCCCACAAGGCGAGCCTGTTTACCTGCGATGAATCTGCTCTTTTTTCCTGTTGCTAAGTAACTACCTACCAATTCGAATATTAAATTAATTATTAAAATACCCACTCGTTAGCTTAATAAATATATTCCTATCGGTTTCTATTATTATTTTTATCATTTGAGCCACGTATGCTGGTAATTGTAATGTAATAATTAGATAAATGTATTAGCCTTGTAATTCCTTCGTTTCTTCCTAACTCCTTACTAACGTTTCGTAAATTAGTCATAGTTGTGAAGAAACCAACGCCATCTAGTTTATTTTCGAAAACTTGAACTCAAACGTTCACGGGAAAATAGACACTAAGGTACCCATGCAATTTTGCTGGCGACTGTACATATATTAAGGGAGTTAGGCAGGACGAGGGACATACACCTACGCTCTATTGTTCATATTATTATAATGCGGGAGTCGTATCCCACCGTATTCATTTCGTAGCTCGTGCTAAGAAATATCCAACCGAAATAAACATAATCATAATCACACATACCTACTTATTAGAACAGAACAGAATACTCTTTATTATGTACACGGTGTAAATTACAGACATAAACATAGAAATTTTACAAAGGGTGACACAATGGGCGGTCTTATCGCTAAGACCGATCTTTGGATGGATTAAAAAGGGGAAGGAGAGACAAATACTGTAGGTAGTCTGTGGTGTACTATTTACATTATACAGTAAATACACAGGTACATAAGATGTAGTACATTATGATACATGTGCGCTATGTTGGTCATTGCACCCGAGGTGGTTAAGGAAGCCGAGTGTGTAATGTTTAATGCACACGCGTTTCATACGACGTTTTTCAACACACTTGCGAGGCAGACTTGTATTGTTATTAACTTTTATGGAAAATGGCGCGCTAGTTTTGTTTTTCCGCGCGCCGCGCTAGCGATGCGCAATAATAGAACGTCAGTCAGGGTTCCCGGAGGGGGGACCACGGACAATTTAAGGTAAATAAACTTTAGTTAATTTCGGGAACAAGGACAATTCAGACTATTTAAAAAAAATGTGAAATATGACCCGCGGATTCCTTTTGGCATGAAGTCTCTTTGATGAGATTAAAGAAAAGCGCACATCTCCGACTAGTAAATAGTTATCTGTGGCGTTACCGCACTAGTGCGGTAACATAAAGTAAAAAGCACGCGTATTTAATACACTGCATTTCACTCTTTATCTCGCTCATACGATACTGCTCGCTGACTGAGTGAGAGCGAGACAGAGTGCGGTGCTGGGCGGCAGGCAGCGCCAATAGTTTAGGTATTTGCTTTTTACAGTGAAAATAATGGTAATTATAAAAAAGTAAATAACTTATGTTATTTACTTTTTACCTGCTTTAAAGTAAGTTCAGTTAGTATGCAAAGTTTCATGATCTAATTTGAAGTATTTTTTGAATACCAGCGGTTTATTGTTCGGGTTAGAGGTAACTTTGGATTTATTTTCTATCGAGAAAATTTTATGGAATCGTGTTTTCGTCTAACATAAGAAAGCAGCATTAATCCTCAAATTTACCATATATTTATAAGCATTAATTTTTAATATTAACTAAAATGGTCGAAGTACCTTTTTATTTTGGTTTGTTTTGGCTAAGAAGCATTAATCCTCAACTTTACCATATATTTATTTCAAAATTAATGGTGCAGTATTTTCGACATAACGGAGGATCACGCTAAGCCATTTGAGGTAGTATAGGCTCTTAAGAGCCACTTTACGAGCAAGTGTGTTGAAAGTATATTATACTAATCTAAAAAAACGCAAAAATACAGACACGTAATAACATCTATATATTATACTTACATTATTTTGCGAGTACTTACCTGAGAATGAATGTGCTGTCTATGATCCTGATTTGTTTTTTTTTGGCGAAGATCTCTTACATTCCATGATATAATAATAGGTTTGAGTGCACTAAAGCCACTAAATCTTTGGTTTCCTGAGAAATGGCCACACAATAATATCTGTCGAAATACGGAGCGAATTTTGACGCCTTAGGTAATGTCAAAAATACTAGGGAGAATGACAGATTTTTATGACGACCGTTACAATATGAGGATGGGGGGTCTTCTCCCTAAGTTCGTAATCTGTAGTTTCGGCCGAAATTACGGGCGTATTTTATTTATTTATTAAAACTTTATGCACAAGTAAAAACTGTACAAATGCGGACTTAATGCCTAGGGCATTTTCTACCAGTCTACCTTCAGGGTTGTCAAAGCCCTCAACGCTCTGCGCTGCCGGATAGGTAACGTATTCTACTCCGTATAATTTACGTACCTACATAAGATTAGTTCGGGGCCCCAACTAAGAATGAATGTCAACACTATTTCACAGTTGTCCTTAATCCCGATGTGTATTTGACCTTCCGAATTTTTATTGTCACTTGTTTTGACGGATCAACTACTTTCGGACGGGGCCGTAACTTCGTTGATGGATTGGGAGAACCCTGCTTAGTTTCACCTCACAAAAATACTAAATAACTTATTATAATGATAGATATAATAATAGTGTTAAACTCGGTAGCTACCTTATGTAGTCGAAGCGACGGTCGCAAGGACATTGCAGAACTTTAATTGCCAACCTAGAAGGTTAGCAATTGGCAAATATATATCATTGACTAGATATATTAAACGCATTCCGCAAACCATTATTACTAGACTGTTTTAATCTCATTGTTAGAAGGCATTGCTCTAAATGCAAATCTATTTTGGTAACTACTGAATCCGTTCTATTAGACTATTATGTCAATTTAGAAATGCTTATGCTTTTATGAAGTGGACGATGAATAATCATTTTCTGCCAGTAATTAGGCATTTACCTACATTTTCAACTTGGCCGATTTAAGTAAGGCCTTCACTTATTTCTTAAGTAACCGTTACCGTGTTCAAATAGAGATGTTTTTTTGAGTATGACTTTTTAAAATAATGAAATACTTCTTGGAACTTTAAGCTTTATACTTCAAAAGGTTTCGATTGATTGGAACTCTGATTAAATCACTAACAAGCCTGAGGATCGTGTCCATGTCCTTAGACTATTACACTCTTGATTTTAATTACTAACTGATTAAAATGATCCTACTGTAGAAGTGAAATGTACTGGATAGTTATATGAGATGATTTTTTTTATATGGAATTGCTGGGACACTGGCACTACAAACAAGAAAAAAGTGGTCTAAAATTCACAAGCATAATTACACAAAAAACTAAAAGGACTCTATTTTTAGTAGTACCTACGTAGGCAGACCAGGACCGTGACCGCGATATTAGTAATACATGTTTTTATTTTACCTGGTTTGTTGTAAAGGTTTTACAAAATATAATACGCAAAACCTTTTTTCGTGAATTAGGGTTTACCTTCGCTATCAATAAAATAAGTTTATTCAAAGTCTTAAAGATACGAAGGAAAAAATGAAAATAGTATATAAATTTTTTTGTATTATTTATTTCATAAATACTTTTTTATTATTTTTACATCATCTTAGTTTCATAGTCTTAGGTGTTCGTCAGTATCGCTGTTTACCAGGCGTGACCGTGGGCAAGGGGAGCAGAGTGGAGGAGTCCAGCATGAGCACCGTACGCGGCGTATCCATGAGCGCCGTATGCGGGGGCGGCGTATGCGGAGGCAGCGTAGACAGGAGCGGCGTGGACGAGGGGAGAGACGGCGTGAGAGACGACAGCGGGGCTGGTGCGCACATCGACGCGGGACTGGTGGGAGACGGCGGAGGGAGCCACGGCGACCACGGGGGCGGCGTGCGCCACCACGGGAGCGGCGTAGGCGTGAGACACGACGGGAGCGACGGCGTGAGACACCACCGCGGGGCTAGAGACGACGTCCACGCGGGATTGGTGCGAGACGGCGGAGGGAGCCACGTGGGCGACGACGGGAGCGGCGTATGCGAGGTGTCCCAGGGAACGCTTCTTCAGGTAGTGTCCGTGTCCGGCGTAGCCGAGAGCGGAGTGGGCCAGCAGGGGAGATGCGTAGGCGGAGTGCGCCACCACGGGGGCGACGACGGAGTGGCTCACGACGGCGGGGCTGCTGTGCACATCCACTCGGGACTGGTGGGACACGGCGGAGGGCGCGGCCAGCACGGCGGGGGCCACCACGGAGTGGGCGTAGGGCACGACGGCGGCGTGCGCGAGGGGAGCGTAGTGTCCATCCAGGGCCTTAGCCTGCAGGTGCAGGGCGCGGGCGTTGATCACCTCAGCGGTGTCGAGCGGGCGGCCGTGCGGGTCCAGCACGAGCGCGGGGTGGTGCGGCGGCTGCGCCAGCGGCACCAGTGAGCCGCACGCCGCGGCCACTACAGCGAATAACACCACCATCGATTTCATTGTGAACGTGGTCTGTGTTTTTTCTGACGAACTAGAAGATCACTTCAAAACCGTAGACGGTCGACTGATAATTTTGACTAGCACGCGCGTGTATTTATACTCACCGGATGTAAATTAAAGGTAAGGCAATTTCAGACGTAACATATTCGTTGCTACATTGTTTCTAGCTTTGCATTGACCTCGGTGAGTGTGTGGCGGTCAAACTAAAATACGTCGCAAGTGTAGGTACACCTTGCACCGCTACACAAAACGTGTTGTGAGCCTGTGTCTGATTTAGTAGGAAAGAGTTAAGCTAATCATGTGTGCGTAGTGTTTAGGTAATCTGGTGAATTAGGTCGGAGAAAGTGGATCTCGGATAACCGGGCGGGATGTCAAAGCCGAAGGAATATAACTCATATACCTACTTTTTGTAACCTAAAGTTCTCCGTAGGTTGGGTTGAGTGTTATTCTGATCAAGTAAAAGTGTTCTAAGCGACTCATAGGAGTGAGAATTAGAGACAGAGGCATCATGACAGTAGCTTCGTTTCATAATTTTTCATAAACATGTTGAATATTTGCCAAGTTCGAAGATCTTTAAAATATTGCTAAAAGATAAAAAATCGCTTCTTTAGATAAAAAAAATAAAAATAAAACGCGGCTTTAACTAAAAAGCTCAAACTTGGTTCAATGTTCAAGCAGTCTGATGGAGTGCATCAGACTGATGTGCCATGATGCCAAATTTCAAGTTATTTTTTATATTATTTTATTAGGGAAAATAAACGGTTACACATTATAATGTAAGATATAGAACTTAAGACTAAAATAAAGAAAGAAAGAAAAAGTATGAAGTATGTAAGTGTAAAATGGGAGTATAAATGTATAACTAACAACATTTTCCACAAAATATTAGAAAGTTAAACAAATACGAACGACATGCGATATAGATTACTTAAATTGAAAAGAGAGTATGTTAAAATACTTAAAAAAATAAACTAAACTGAAACATACACTATACAGGTAAAAATAATAAAAAGAGAAAGAAGATATAATTGAATATTTAAAATTGAAATACCCAAGGAATAAGATCTCTCATATAAAGGAATCTCCCCTTATCACCCCCAGAACCGAATTTCGCAAAAACCTTTCTTAGCACACCCCTTCTTTTTAAACTATAACCTGTTCCTTTATACAATCAAAATCATTAGTCAATTATTCAAATTAGGCTGAGAATCAGCGCTTTTCGAACGTAAAAATTACATAAGACAGTCCCCGCCCTTCACCACTTCCTAGTGCTTTCGCTGGAAAGAAAAAGTGGCGAAAGAAACTCCCCAGCAGCACAGCTGTCTGTTCAGTTAGAAAAACTTGCTTCTATACAATAGTAGGTATGTGAAGCAATTAACATTACGAGAAGCAAAATATTAAAATAAATGATTTGCCATATGTCAGCTAGCCACTCCAATATACCAATAAATGCAATGAAAACTATACTCAAATAAAAAATAATGATAACAAAAAATATTAATGTTATCAAAATTGAATACCTAAATAAAAGCCTCCAGGCATAAATAGCGTGACCGCTTACATTATGTATGCAAATGATAAACTAGGACCATCGAAGTAAAATAAAGAAATGGTTAATTACTAATAAACCGTGGTCAGCAAGACGACCAGTCACCACAAGCAGCACCCGTTCACGAGCATAACGCAAAGATCAGCCATTACCCCCCTCGCCATATTTGAGGGAAGGAGGCAACCTGCTTCGACGCTACCGCAAGCAGTGACATCTAAGGGAGCATGACGAATATACATATTATTATACATCTTAAGTAGAGATCCTTAGTGATCCTAACTTCCTTTGACAACTCATGTAGTTTGTAACTTTCCGGATACGATAAATAGTCTCGAGGTAATAATATCACTAATATCAACCGAAAAACTGTCTGAATTATCTTCGCTACATTTTTGGAAAAGGTTAAATGAATTTACAAAGTCCTAGTGTGAGGCCTTTAAGAAAACAAAAAATGCTTGGCCACAACATGACTGGGGATATCTAAACATTAACGTAGACCAGTAACAGTAATTTGATAATATAAAACATATTTAAACGTATTTTTTTTTAGCGTACGAAAATGAAAACCATGATCCGACTAATTTCTGTCAAGAGCATAACGGGATCGTCAAACTTAGAGAACACCACACATCCAGTCAACAGTCTATCCATATTGCGCAGAGATATATTCATTGCAGAGATATTAATTGTTATACCTATGTAAAGTACTCTCACCTTTACAACTATAATTTAGGTATTTCATTTTATTTATTTGGGAAAATAAACGGTTACACAAACAATATTACACAACATTTGAGCTACAGAGTGAGTAAATGTATAATTCAAATGTGTATGTTTAATGTGTGTGTGTGTGTGTATGTATTTTCTGTAAAATTATGAAGAATCACATCATATACTTTAAAAAGCCATCATCATCTGCCTAGCCTTTTTCCAAGTATGTTGGTCAGCTTCCAGTCTAACCGGATGCAGCTAAACACCAGTATTTTACATGGAGCGACTTTTTTACATACTTTAAAAAGTATGGGGTTATTTTGGTATTGAATCAATGAAAGTAAGGAATTAGGTTTATTATTTATTTTATAAATAACTTTTTTTAATTCTTTTTACATCATCTTAGGTTCATAGTCTTAGGTGTTCGTCAGTATCGCTGTTTACCAGGCGTGGCCGTGGGCAAGGGGAGCAGAGTGGAGGAGTCCAGCATGAGCACCGTACGCGGCGTATCCATGAGCGCCGTATGCGGGGGCGGCGTATGCGGAGGCGGCGTAGACGGGAGCGGCGTGGACGAGGGGAGAGACGGCGTGAGAGACGACAGCGGGGCTGGTGCGCACATCGACGCGGGACTGGTGGGAGACGGCGGAGGGAGCCACGGCGACCACGGGGGCGGCGTGCGCCACCACGGGAGCGGCGTAGGCGTGAGACACGACGGGAGCGACGGCGTGAGACACCACCGCGGGGCTAGAGATGACGTCCACGCGGGACTGGTGCGACACGGCGGAGGGCGCCACGTGGGCGACGACGGGAGCGGCGTACGCGAGGTGTCCCAGGGAGCGCTTCTTCAGGTAGTGTCCGTGTCCGGCGTAGCCGAGAGCGGAGTGGGCCAGCAGGGGAGACGCGTAGGCGGAGTGCGCCACCACGGGGGCGACGACGGAGTGGCTCACGACGGCGGGGCTGCTGTGCACATCCACTCGGGACTGGTGGGACACGGCGGAGGGCGCGGCCAGCACGGCGGGGGCCACCACGGAGTGGGCGTAGGGCACGACGGCGGCGTGCGCGAGGGGAGCGTAGTGTCCATCCAGGGCCTTAGCCTGCAGGTGCAGGGCGCGGGCGTTGATCACCTCAGCGGTGTCGAGCGGGCGGCCGTGCGGGTCCAGCACGAGCGCGGGGTGGTGCGGCGGCTGCGCCAGCGGTACCAGTGAGCCGCACGCCGCGGCCACTACAGCGAATAACACCACCATCGATTTCATTGTGAACGTGGTCTGTGTTTTTTCTGACGAACTAGAAGATCACTTCAAAACCGTAGACGGTCGACTGATAATTTAGACTAGCACGCGCGTGTATTTATACTCACCGGATGTAAATTAAAGGTAAGGCAATTTCAGATGTAATATATTCGTTGCTAAAATATGTCTAGCTTTGCATTGACCTCGGTGAGTGTGTGGCGGTCAAACTACAAATAAGTCGGAAGTGTAGGTACGCTTTGCACACCACACATAATGAGAGCATTTTTATTATACAGTAGGTAAGTATTTATAAAATGAATTAGGTCGGACAAAGCGGATCTCAAAAACCGGGCGGAATTCTAAAAAGGAAGGAGTAAAGCTCATATATTTTAAGTAATGTGAAGTTTTGTCCCCAATTCTGATAATAAAATAGTGCTCCTCGCTGCTCCTAGGGGTAGAGAGTTCGAGAGACGCATCAGCTTCGTTTCCTAACTTTTCCATAAACGTACTTTGCCAAGCGCGAAGTTGATTAAAATATTGCCAGTTCAACCTTACTAAATAAATGTAGCTGTACATTTGCAATAAGTTCTATTTTGAGACTATCTCTCGTGTGTAAATCAACCTACCACGATACTGAAATCGGATAGATAGCGCACGAGTAATTTCACTAGGGATCGCCATGTTACTTTGTGATTGTCATGATAATTTGACAGTAACTGGTGAATTATTCATAAGAAACACCTCAAACTCAGCTCTCAAGAGCAATGTAGCTCATGTAAGGGAAGCGGATTGGAATCCCCACACAATTGAATCTGCTGCCCACATTCGGCCTTAGATATCGCAGACAAATAACTGAATAATACAGAGATTGTTTACCACTATTTTGGTTCTCGTCGTAGCTTAAAATGTTTAGGTAAGACAACTTTATTTGTCATTTCGGCTGCGCATTAGTAAGTCGTATCGTTGTTACCTCTTCCAACTGACTACCTCACTACTTCTCGCTAGCCCATCCGAAGGATCCCTCATGTTACTGTTCCTTAAATGTTTCTCAACTTGTTTTTACTTATACTTTAATTTCTTTATGAAAAAACGTGACTGCAACTAAAAAGCTCAAACCTAGCTCAATGTTCAAGCAGTCTGATGCACTTTGTAGCAGTTATTTTAGTTCAGTCTCAGATTTGATGCCACTAACTGCATCGATTGCTTGAAAAGTGAGCTCTCGTAGTTAGCAGTCGGGTTTCCTATTTTTTCGTATTAACGAAAAAATAAAAAACCCGATTGCTAGCTAAGCTTACTTTGAGATAAATAAAAAAAAAAGATTAAAAATAAATATCTATATTTATTTTTAATCTTTTTGTGCGTTATATTTTTGGAATCCTCTCCTCATACCCTTTATTTTCATACCTCACATGGCCCGTCTCTGTCACAGGAATGTTTCCATTTGCAGATAGCCAGTCGATTTTTCCCAAAATACGTGTTACTATGGCCTCGGGGCAAATAATAAAAAGAAGAAAAAGTATTATAGTTTTATCTACACCCAATCACCCATGCTATTAATCATAAGGCGCATGGTGCATATTATAATTCTTTGAGATAATTACCAATATCTTTTAAATTCTACTCTACTAACTTGTTTGTTGTATTGCAGTCGTTTGTGCCATTCTCACCGAGTACACGATTCGGTTGGAGAAGAGTGGTGCCTTGACAAACAATCTGTTGTGTGTGGCCCACCCCGAAACCATGTTTATCTGAAAAGTTTTCTTAGCTATACATTTTACAGGTACAATGTACAAACTTACGTTGAAATTCAGATCATTTGCTGAAAACTGTCTTGTTTCTTGTAATTCAACTCAATATCTTGTGATTTATTCATCACAATTTCTTTTAGCAGATTAAGCTATTACCTCTGTCTTCGAATTTTCGAGCATCTTCTAGCAATTATGAGTAAATAGTCCCCAAATAGAACGTGAAAATGGAACTAAAAATAGTCTACGTAATTAATACCTCTATTTACGTCGACTATTTTTGATTTTTGTAAAGGAAGGGACACTAGTAGTAATGTACACTTTTTTCCTGTAGTACACAGACAATTATGATTATAACAATTTAATTTATTCATATTAGTATTGCATTGTGTAGTTCATTTTGTTCAAATATAAATAACTAGCAATTCGCCCGCGATTTCGCTGTGTGCGCGGAATTTGTACTTTTCCCTACAAATTTCAACACCTCCAACCCCTTTTATGGGTAGTTTTGGAAATTTAATAATAGTGATGTTTATTATTTATCTAGATAAGTATTTGTGCCAAGTTTCGAGTTTCTAGCAGAAGGAATAAAATCTTTCATACAAACTGATTACTTACCCCCTTTTCATCCCGACGTTATTTTGAAAAATCGTTTAGTTTGTTTGCATTTTTTGACTTCGAAATTGTTGATACCAACTTTCGAGTTAACAGAAGCAAGCTGTAAAATCATCCCTCAAAAACTTGATCACCATTTTTCAACCTGTTAGGGATAAACACGTAATTCTTTTTTTTTATGAAGATGCTCAATGCTGAGTTTCAAATTCATCGGAACGTGCGTTAAGATTCTTTCATACAAATTTTAACACCCTCTAAACCCCTAATGGAGCCTCCATTAGGGGTTTAGAGGGCGTTAAAATTTTAAAAAATTAAAAAAAAAAACTTATAATGTCAAACTATTATTCTAGCAGATAATTTTGTTGGGTACATATTCGTGCCAAATTTCAAGTTTATAAACTCATAGAATAAGATTTTTCAAATGAAGGAATTCTCCCCTTTTCACCCCTCAAAGGGCCGAACGGCCTTCTACTATACGATATATTTGACATTAGGAATCTCGAGGACATGTTTGATTTTTGGCTAAATACCCGTACTTTTTATTTTTTATGTATTAGATTAATTTAATATCTCGTATTATGTAGATTCACATGCCATAATAAGGCTAAATAGAATATAAGACCAAATAAGGTAACATGGAGCACCACCAATTGTATTTACTCTATTTAAATGTGAATAAATAAATTTGAATTTGAAGTTTGCAAAATCCTTTCTTAGTACATCCCTTCGTTCAAATACTATCCGACATTGGAGTTTCTGTCTTTAGCGGTTTGGACTGTGCGAGAGTCTTACGAACATACCCTGTTCCTTTATGTATACATAGATTTATAATCCGGTCCTACTAATTTCTCTCTGGAGCATAACAGGATTGTCAAACATGGAGAACAGTCATCCAGTCATCAGTCTCTCTATTTAGCGTAGAGCTCAGTTTCCAATGAACCTGTGCTCTACGCAAAATGGAGAATACATGTAAAGACGAGAGTACTTTACGTAGGTACAACAATTTTTACTTAGGTAAAGTAATTTAGGTATTTTCTGTAAAATTGTGAAGAACCATATCATATATCTACTTTAAAAAGTATGGGGTTATTTTGGTATTGAATCAATGAAAGTAAGGAATTAGGTTTATTATTTATTTTATAAATAACTTTTTTTAATTCTTTTTACATCATCTTAGGTTCATAGTCTTAGGTGTTCGTCAGTATCGCTGTTTACCAGGCGTGGCCGTGGGCAAGGGGAGCAGAGTGGAGGAGTCCAGCATGAGCACCGTACGCGGCGTATCCATGAGCGCCGTATGCGGGGGCGGCGTATGCGGAGGCGGCGTAGACGGGAGCGGCGTGGACGAGGGGAGAGACGGCGTGAGAGACGACAGCGGGGCTGGTGCGCACATCGACGCGGGACTGGTGGGAGACGGCGGAGGGAGCCACGGCGACCACGGGGGCGGCGTGCGCCACCACGGGAGCGGCGTAGGCGTGAGACACGACGGGAGCGACGGCGTGAGACACTACCGCGGGGCTAGAGATGACGTCCACGCGGGACTGGTGCGACACGGCGGAGGGCGCCACGTGGGCGACGACGGGAGCGGCGTACGCGAGGTGTCCCAGGGAGCGCTTCTTCAGGTAGTGTCCGTGTCCGGCGTAGCCGAGAGCGGAGTGGGCCAGCAGGGGAGACGCGTAGGCGGAGTGCGCCACCACGGGGGCGACGACGGAGTGGCTCACGACGGCGGGGCTGCTGTGCACATCCACTCGGGACTGGTGGGACACGGCGGAGGGCGCGGCCAGCACGGCGGGGGCCACCACGGAGTGGGCGTAGGGCACGACGGCGGCGTGCGCGAGGGGAGCGTAGTGTCCATCCAGGGCCTTAGCCTGCAGGTGCAGGGCGCGGGCGTTGATCACCTCAGCGGTGTCGAGCGGGCGGCCGTGCGGGTCCAGCACGAGCGCGGGGTGGTGCGGCGGCTGCGCCAGCGGCACCAGCGAACCGCACGCCGCGGCCACTACAGCGAATAACACCACCATCGATTTCATTGTGAACGTGGTCTGTGTTTTTTCTGACGAACTAGAAGATCACTTCAAAACCGTAGACGGTCGACTGATAAATTCGACTCGCACTCAGCCATATTTATACTGGCCGGATATAAAACTAAAAGGTAACGCAATTTTAGGCGCGTAAGTATATTTGTTGGCAACATAGGTAGAACAACGTTAGTTGTCAATAATATGACCTCGGAGCGTGTGTGGCGGTCAAAAGAATTTCGTGGTCGGAGTATGTAGTGCGCGACCATGTCAGCGAGGTGTATGACGCTCTTCACATAAACGCAATAAAATTGCAAACGGATCTTCTAATATATTTTAATTAGTAATTAAAATAACTATTTATGAAAGTATTTCAGCGTTCGTATGACTCTTTTTGAATTGCAGCATTAGGAAAGTGCCTTGACTCTAATTTAGAGCTTACTAATCTAATAATGCTTAGCCAATTGTAGCTTTTGCTTGACCTAAAAGATTTACTAAGTTATAAGTACCTATTATTATTACAATGGCTGCGTCTTAGTACTATTGAATAGAAGTAAGTATGCGAGATTGGGTAATTTAAAATCATTCGTATGATCATTGGCATTGGGATTAAATTGTGTCAGCGGTATCGAGAAGCTCGGTCGGTGCGCCCGCGCTTCGGTCGGCGGACAATGAAAGGTTCGCGCCCAGTCAAGCGGAGTAGTGTCCAAGAACACGAGGAATTACTCGATTACTAATACATTATAGTTCCGTGTTCTTGTCGCAATAGTATATACGACCAACATACTTGCACTGTTTTTCATAAGGAAAATGTGTGATTTATGAAAGCTGGAATACTTAAATATTGTTCGCCGAAGTTAATACTTCTATTCAGCACTCATCTTTCTCTCTTCTTGATAAGAAATTCGCTTATACTGAATAGTGTAACATGCATACGTACTTAATCTATTATGAACTGAAAGCTGGCCCGGTAGCGAAGGAAGAACATCTAAGTTGACGATTCGCACTTTTCGGGCGAGTAAATTCGTACGAATCGACTAATAAGCCGTCAAAATGAAAGCCATCGCTACTGTTAGTGTGTTATGCAAATACCCCGTGATGTAGAAGGTTTTCAATTCGCATAAAGACATTTTTTTTTCTTTTCTTATAGAGTTGCACAGTAATTAGTGGAACAGACATTAACTATAAAATGGAGCGTAAACGGACATAGGTACCTACCCACTCGATACGTTCGATAAAGGATATTAAACTATTCTAATTACTTATTCTGAAATAACATTGCGTCAGTTATTTTTTATTACAAAAGTTTAAAAATTGCGGAAATACTGTAGCTTATGGAGATAAAAATAATAAATACATAAGCGTATTTTACTATATAATTGTATTTTTGGGTTTTTAGTTGTTTGGAATTGAAAATATTATATAAGTAATTTTAATTGCATGAGTTGAAACTATGGACTAGAATTATATCTGAAATAAAATTATTATTATTATTTGTATACCTATGAAATATAAATACATAGACATAAACACGTGAGCCTTAAAATAATCCTCATTAACTAATTAATGTCAATCCTATTAATTTGTTACCATGTGGAAATAATTGTGATGACATGCGCATCATTAAAATTTAAACGCACAGTCGCACATAATCTGTCTGAGCCAGCCGTAGGTATGTCTGGGTGAACACTCCATGGTTATTTTAGGTAAAAAAAATACGACTTTATTTTTCATACGTGTTTGTAGTTGAAATGTGATATATGTCTATCTAAGGAGAAATAGTACCTACTTAGTGACTTTTCTTTTCAGTTATCACCGTTTGTTGTTATCTTATAAACAGTTGACGAACTGATGATGATAAAGATTCATGCCACACTTGCTTGAATGTCCTAAGTGCCCGTTAACTTGCTCTTCAGATGACCTAAATAATGCTACTGATGCCGCAATCAACGTTACCACCCAAACTGTGCTCAAAATATATTTAAAAAAAAAACAACAACGAGGAAGAGTACTATCGATACGAAAAGAAGAAGATCGACCTATTTGAAAATAAACTAATTAAACTCTATGCAGCAAAATTGCTGACTCCTACGTTTACCTTGTTTTATTTAACATCTCTAATCTCTACAGATAGTATTTATTATTTGCATATAGCTCCTAGACCAAATTCCAGAGAGAATTCCATTTCGTTTATTGGTTCATATGGCTAGGTGCTATAAGGAAGGATAGCATTAAGTTGGTACAGGGCCAAAGTAAATGACGTTAGATAGCGTACGAACAAAAGTAACTACGCCTCACCTTGGAGCAATCAATACGGACTGATTGAATAAAATTAACAATCCAGTTATCTACGCCTAATTGACGGATCATTGAGAGATCGATGGCTAGATGTGTCCGACACCCAATGTGAATGCGGTGCTCCTGAAGTCCTGACCAAACTTCGACCCACTTGCTGAGGTGTTCCAAGTGTCTCTGGAGAGACTAATGAATGCCTCTGACGATAGGATTTACGTAGCCCAAGTAATTTAAGAAAGTGCCATTGACTTGAATAGAAAAGAAAAAGAAGTTGGCCTGTAAACACCAAAAAATCCCTGACCAAGCCGAGAAAAGGTTTTAAAAATAATGTAGCGTTGTTAAAAAGTTCTGTGTCCGTGTTTCCGAACAAATTGTTTGTTTATTTATACTTCGGTGCAAGAAACTGTCTATTTGTAATACCCGGAAGTGCGTATATTTCGGTCGAAATCTCTACTCCCTGTGGACATATCTAAAGTGACTTACGAATACGCCTGTTGTCCGTATTTAGCAACTGCGCCGTGTTGTTTTGCGTTCCATTTCCAATAATAAACACTCACAGTCTTGTCTATGGATTGGTCAATAAACTAAGAGTTTACTTGATGAATTCTTTTGACAACTACAAATAACCCTCTGAACATTAAACAGGTCTTCCTTATAGTATGATTTTCCTGTTTTGTGACTATCTCATCCTGATTTTTCCTACAGGCCATCCAAGGTCGTCAACCAAACAGGATGCTAGTCTGATCCGGTTTAAAATGTTCTTTAGCTGTCACATCTGACTTGGCAATTAAAGTTACCACTCGCATTGGGCTAATATTGTGTTTCCGTTGGAGTATACCTTTACTCCAGGTCATTGACATTAAAATGGGCCCGTTCCTTCCCATTTGAGCGAGGTCCGATAACTTAGGACGTTAGTTATCGGTTCTGATTTAGATGAAGCAAGTGCGACATTGCTCTGGTGATTTATTGATCAGTTAACATAATTTATGCATTGGAAGAATTAATTATTAGGGAAAACTGGAATAGTTTAACTTATCTGACCGAGACAGAGGGTTCTTGTATTAGTAGAACAATGCTATAGTCAGGGTATATTTTGAAAACTAGGTCGTAAATTGTTTAGGAATCTTTATTTTAATGCGATGCCAACATAGCTATTTTAAAATGAGTTATTCAGTTTTATTAAACTTTTGAATGACGCTACAATTATTTCTTCTAAGCCTGAGTTTGCAATTAATAGAAAAGGACAGCTAAGATCAGTGCCACTTTGATTTGTATTAGTTATTTATCACCTCCATTGACCGAAGTCATTGAAGCAGATAAATACATTATGACCGTGAAATGCTGTCTAGCCAGTGTTCGTAAAGGTGCGATTGAGCTTTCAGTCTTGCGATTAAGCCTAGATTTTATCACGAAGTGTATAAATGAATAGCAAATTGATTTACGTGTAAATGCGATAAACGTGATTAAATGCCCATTAATGATTAGGCCAGATTGCTATAATAGTAGATAATAGCAGGCGTTAGCGTCACATATGTACGTAGGACCGCACGGCTACACATCAACCTATATATAACCAGTATAAGCTGACTTCTAATTGTACAAAAAACCTATACAATGTAGGTCAGCGAAAACTGGAAATGTATAGCTTGATGTGTCGCCGTGTGTACCTAGTCTACATACCGCGGAAGCACAACTGTGCTTGAAACTTGTCATAACTAATTATTCTCGTCCATACCGTTTGAATAGTGAGTATTCATATATTGATACTCTTATTTTTTGCCTCTTTTATGTACTATCTTCGTAATATTTTCGAAGAGCCAATTGAATAGTGAGTGTCTATATAATGATTTATTCCGATCTGACCCCCCCCCCCCTCCACCCATCCCCCTCCTCGATCCCCTTTATATTCTTATTTTAGCCTCTATTAAGTTCATATACTATAGACACCTAACTTCGTAATATTTCCCAAAAGGCTCTTGAAAAGTGAGTTTTCAAATAATAGATGCCAACATTTATAGCGCCAACCAAGCACATGCATTATGTACGGTCACCAAAGGAGATAACTAACCAAGGTCGTTGAGTATAGTTGAAGGTTAAAGTAAGAAAGAAACGATGGATTTTATGCAATATAATTAAATTAATGGAAAACATCAAAACGGTGAAGGAAAACATCGTGAGGAAACCGGCATGTCTTAGAACCAAAAATTCGAAGACATGTGACATCTGCCAAACTGCACTGGGCCCGCGTGGTGGATAACGACCCACTCCCTCTCACTGAGAGGAGGCCTGTGTCCCAGCAGTGGGAACATTATAGGCTGATTATGTAATGGAAAACCAACAGTTAATTCATCAATTTCATTCATTCGAAAAATCCATTGGTTTTTTACTAAACTTCAACTATATCCGACGACCCTGATTACTTATCTCTTTTGGTGACTGTACATTATGTTCTTCGTGATATTTTTCTAGAGCCTGTTAATACCTATTAGATTTTAAATTAAGATGGAGACTGTCAAATCCGTTGGATAGTCTTTTCTTTATCACGCCATTGTGGCTGGCCTAATATGGCAGGAATTGAGGTAGTTAGAATGTTTCTAAATATAGCTCAGTTAGCACAATCCGTTGACATTATGCAAGCTGTAAGTATGGGACAAGCCTAGCTTATTGCTGGCATTTTAGCTTGAATCATAGATTGCTGCGGATCTATAGGCCCTTTAATTATATAGTTCCGACACACATTGTTAATGAAACATAAAACTATTTGAATACAAGAATAAAATATTATTCTATGAGCTCATTTTATATTACGTACTGTTGTTATAAAAATCGTTAAAATACCATACCATGTCATAAAGAAATTCAGGATAATAAATATGATCGGGTTTTGTAAACCGATTTACGTTTTTCCTAGTAATTGTTGGTTTCATTTTACAATGAAATGGGTAGCTTGGTAGCTTTTGATAATATAAAAATGTTTCGTTGAAACCATCTATATAATATTCCGTTGTATTTCTTAGTATCCACAACTCTTTGTTAAAGCTGTTTTTGGAAATTCCCATGCGGTACTTGGCGAGAGTTTTTCTTAAATAGCTTATGCAAAGTGTTATTAATTTTATTCGTTCGTTGAATTAGACTGTTATTTTACTAATTTTGCTCAAAACTTGAATTATTTTACTTTTGTGATGAAGTCTGTAGGAACTATGTGTATAAGTAGCTCTCTCCACCAATATACTAAGACATGAGCTAGTTACTGCACACTTAAATTCGATTTTATAAAGGTTTAAGTAAGAGATTATATTACGTGGGTATGGGGCATATAAATCAGCCATGTATGTGTCTATTATTCTGCATAAGAGTATAAATAAATGATAGTTATACCTCCTATCTACCTCTGTTATAACCCATAAATAATTTTCGTTTAGGATACAATCCAATTTTTTGCCAATTTTTGAATCCTTTTACGGCGTTTTTAATCAAACGACTTTACATGGCCAAAATGCGCATATATTATGTAAAAACTGCAGTTGTGTATGTATGTCACATGTGCCTAGACTGACGAAAAGACGATGTTTAATACATGGCTTTTTATTGGACATTCTGTCGGCGTTTTGCAGAAGCTGATTGTGAAGTAAAAACGGTAGCAAAAAACTCGAGACCGGTATTTGAGGAATAAGGATATAAAATCGAATGTCGATCGTTTAAGGATATCTTTGACGATACGGCTAGTTTTTTGTTCATCAGTAGATAGGTGCTTACACAGAATGTTTTCTACATCCGTTCACGAGTAGGTTTTTACATTTTATAGCTGCTAGTTCATTAAGTAACAAAAACAGACATGGATACTTAATATTCAGATAAATAAAAGTGTCTGCTCTACATAGGATGTGATGATTGCATATCATCAAAACTAATTGCAATCAATGTTTTATCGCTTTCGTTCAATGTAACTTAAACACATCTAGACAGTTTTTAGCGAATTTAAAAAAAAAAGAAAGTCCTATGATATCACACTAATATTATAAAGGTGAAAGTTTGTGAGTGTGTGTGTGTTTATATGTTTGTTACCTCTTCACGCCTAAACCACTGAACCGATTTAGATGAAATTTGGTATAGAGATAGTTTGAGTCCCGGAAAAGGACATAGGATAGTTTTTATCCCGATATTCCCACGGGATCGAAACTTATGCGGGTGAAACCGCGGGGTGCAGCTAGTTGTTGATAAATACAATAAATTAAGGCCTTTATAATGTGTTGTTACTTAATGCATTTAAAATCTGTTAAAACTTTTACTCCTCATTTAACTGTTTTGTCTACTCTGACATTTTAAAAACTAATATTAAATATAGACTTAACAGATAAGCTGGACTTAACATTGACGCCCGTTTAAGGTCAGATCAAGTTGAAATGTAGAACATATTAATATAAATTATATATGATATAGAAAGGACATTATTTTACGGATTAGGCTATGTCAGCCGTGAGTGGAGACAAACGTGATCTTAATAGTACGTACCTTATAAGGGATGCTCATAAAAGTACGACAGTTATCTCAGTCATAAACGAACGACATGGCTGTAATGGAATGTACGTGATTCTTTTAATATTTCTTTGCTTTACGTAATAATAATCCACATGCGGGTTGCCGTGTATGTTATGGCATTTTGTGGGCGTTTCCAATTTTATGTCAAATTCAGCAAACGACATGAATCTACATACCTTGGTCTATATTTTAATAGGGACAGCGCGTCTATAGACTAGTAAAATTTTAAAGAATTCAGTATATTTGCTTTTGTTTGACACATTGCTTGTGTTTTTTACGTTCACAAATCCTACAAGACCACACACCTGCTGGTCCTGCTCCATAGAACGATCTAGAGTCTAGACAAAATCAAACTGGTTGCTAATTTAATTGTGTAATTTATTCTTTTATACATTGATTTATTACATTCTATGACAACTTCAACTCACACACACTTGTTAAAATTTTAGCAAAATCGTATACATTTACAATATTTGTAAACATGTGAGCACCATCTATCACGTGATTAATTTATCTGTCATTTTTTCATTTTAATAGTAATTTTATTCTACGTGCATCGTCTTCATATAATTAATAAAATAAAATATTGTAAAACATTTTAAAACAGAAGGTAACGGTGGAGTTTCTTGCCCATTTGTATCCATACGTAACTACCTTTTGAAAGGGGCGACTAGAATCAATTCTATTTTTATAATGTAAATAAATGTTGACGTTCAAAAGTGCATTATTTTAAATAAATGCTTTGACTTGACTGTCTTTAAGTTGTTTGTTCCGACACCCAGCGCCTTCAAGATATTAGGTAGGCAGTAGCTTTTGTAGCAGCTTTTGTTAGTTACTCCTGATGCAAGTTTCTAATACGTTTCGTCATCACCATCTTGTGCAAGTTTGTAGCTGATTGAATAAGTAGATCGCTTATCAATTATGTTACTTTTAATTGCTTTTTAGTTCCCAATATGTATCTAAAAATAATAAGTAATGTAATTTAATTTGATTTCCAAATGACTTGAGATGCATTAGTATAAATTTAATGGCAACGGACAGATTTAATTACCAATTGCATTTAGAATTTGCGTTGCTACTGCAGTTACAATTTGCATAAACTTAGCCTCTACTAGATCGTAAAATCATTCTTTAAGTGTGAATACAAATTTAATCAACGGCTTTATTTCTGTACATTCATTTGTACTTAAGATATAAATAACTATACCAGTAATTAATTAAAACAATGGACGTGTCAAAAAGGGAGTGTGCGAGATACTCAATAAATACCTACCACGAAAACTGAAACCAGAATGAAAAGTTCAAGCAATGTGTTGAAAAATAAATGCGTTCTGCCATATATGACGGGGTGGGTATGATAATTGAGAAATAATGGTAATAATATAAGGTAAGTACATTCGCTGAATGTCAACAGCTGACGTACAGCCTCCGTGCCTGCTCCGAAATACCAAGTACTTAGGTACCAATAAGGTTGATCTTAGTCGCAAGCTTCTCTATATATTATATATAGATGGGTGAAAATCTACCAGGCTAATGCTTATGAACTTTTAATTCATTTCATAATAATTAGCTGTTGCGTTTGTCGTTATCTAGTATTTTGCGGTAAAGATTTTAAAGCCCTTTTAACCATTGCCTAAAAACATTATTTTAAAAAACATCCGATTTGGTTCTCAATTTATTTTGTACTAGCTGCGCCCCGCGGTTTCACCTGCGTAAATCTCGATCCCGTGGGAATATCGAGATAAAAAGTATCCTATGTCCTTTCCCGGGACTCCAACTATCTCTATACCAAATTTCATCTAAATCGGTTCAGTGGTTTAGGCGTGAAGAAGTAACAAACATATAAACACACACACACTCACAAACTTTCGCCTTTATAATATTAGTGTGATTAGTGTGACTAGCTGCGCCCCGCGGTTTCACCCGCATAAGTTTCGATCCCGTGGGAATATCGGGATAAAAACTATCCTATGTCCTTCCCCGGGATGCAATCTATCTCTGTGCCAAATTTTATCGAAATTTGTTCAGTGGTTTAGGCGTGAAAAAGTAACATACAGACAGACAGACAGAGTTACTTTCGAATTTATAATATTAAGTATGGAAGTATGGATGGAGCTTTAATGAAACGCATTCTTTTACAGCAACATTAATCTTTGTCGACGGCCACAGTTTATAGGTAGTTGCGTATTATTATGTACATAGTTTTTTAATGCAGCATGTCGAAAGCAGCACTATTATCTCTTATTACGGTCACAAAACTAGGGCTGCTTCGCTTTTGTTTTGCAAATTAGAGCTGCACTTTGCAGTTTAGCTCGTTTGTTTCTTTTTGAGCTAAGTTATTTTGCAAGACTCGAATACTGCTAATAATTTTCTGGTAACCACTAAAATCAGTGCTGTAGATCTCCTCATCATGCTGAGTGGAAGCCTTTTTGTCACAGTCACGACTTGGAGCTGCCGACTATTTCTGTTCTGTGCACGTGATTATACACCATTTTTTTTTCTATTTTTCGAGTTAATTAGGTATCTTTTTGTGTGCACACATTTCTGTGGCAAATAAATCTATTCTTCTTTTTTCTTACCCAAAAACGAAAGTCCAGATCATTGAACCTTACTCACTCACTCACTCTAAATGATTATTTCGGCACCCGGTAAACGGTAACCCAAATCACTATCCTTAATTAACGCTATCACTAAAATCTCCGCAAATCAGAAATCTAGGGCAACCCGATCTGGCTACCTAGCCAGACCCCAAAGGTTTTTACCCCTAAAAACCTTTTTAGGCGTAGCGTTGATCCCTCGTAAACGTAGTGATTTGGGCCTTCGCTTTCAGGAATGGAGTCGGAGTCATTTTGCAAGTCATGATTAGTTTCTGGTTTGTATTGTTCACTTCTGGTTTTTTTATGATTATTTTAGACTTGAGAAACAGTCAGGCGTATTGATTAACTAACTTAAAGTTTTGTTTTAGTTTTAACTCAAATAATTTACTACTTTAAGAGTTCAACTGTCACTAATGAGACACAATTATGTTTTCTTTTGTTACCGAACTCAATAAGCTCGCTTAACAGAGATAAACTACACTTTATTAGATTAGCATTCAATTCGGTAGAACACTTGATTGTTAATAACATTTAGGTAAATTCCTTCATTTAAATCTGAGAGAATCTACATACTAAGTAGTTGACTACAATTCCATTTCGTTCACTTGTATCGTGTAAATTATATTTAATATTCATCGTTTATTATAAACGAGTCAAAATCTTCTATAAATAGTCACTCAGATATCAAATAATGTTTCACGAATTATTTCCACTGAAATGTTCAAAAACAACCAATGATGTTAATTCTTCTATAGATATTATATGTATAACATTGATGATATAATAATATTATAAATAAAAACAGCCGACCTATTCTGTACAATTCCTGTTCGTCCCACTGCCGTCATCCCACCGGTGGGACGAACGGGAATTTAATAAGTAATATTAAATTTATTCCCGTTCATCCCACTAAATAATTGGAGTCTGGTTGTTCAGTGGTGAAAAACACTTTCGCATTTATAATGCGAAAGTGTGTTTGATTATTAGTACCTATTATGATTGACGTGTAAAAGTGTTTGTACAAACCTACTTACAGAAAATAAATAATTTATCATTTAGTTACGCTTTCACGCTAAAACAGCTAAAAGGATTTAGATGAATTTTGGCACATGACCTGGGTTAGCTTGCAGTGGGACGAATGGGAATACACGATATCTCACCATAAAAACTTAGGTGATGTGAGCTGTCAATAGTGCCCTAGAATGACAGCTCACTTCAAGCTCACTCCATCCCATCTAAGTTTTCACGGTGAGACTTTTACAGAGTAGACCGACAAAACTGTCATACCAACTGTCAAACAACCATTTTATTGGGGAACTATATTTTCTATCACCAAAATTTCATCAAGTCATCAAGTTGTATCACCTAATAAATAGATCTATCGCCACGAAATATTTGTATCACCTAATAAATAGATCTATCGCCACGAAATATTTTCGTTCTCAGATAGCGGGGCTCCGTCGACATAGGATGCAAGAACGAGCGAAGGGCACCCCGAGGTTCGGTTTGGTTAGGTTACTTTAAACCCTTTACACAGAAATAGGGGCCCCGCGAAGCGGGGCTCCGTCGACATAGGATGCAAGAGCGAGCGAAGGGCACCCCGAGGTTCGGTTTGGTTAGGTCACTTGCATTGTTTGGTGACTACATTTTGGTGACAGATCTACTATTTGGAGGACAAACCCTATTATTTAAGAAACACAAAACTAATTAAATTGGTGATAGCTTAAATGATACCCATTTTATTGTAAGGTGTTGTGCAGAAATATTTTAACATAAACTACATTTCGTCATTTGAATCGATACTTTACTCGACAATCGCTAAGTACCTACTATATTTTCGCTCGTGACTGTAACTATGTGGCTTATAAAGTTGCGGTCAAACTGAAGTGTTATCTTAATGTTTCTTATCGACAATAGAATTAGAAATAAGTGCAAACATAAATCCATTTGCATTCTGGTTAAGTAATAAGTTCGATTCGCTGCTATGACTAATTTATATCTATGTATGTATTATGTTTCTGTGTTAGTAATAGTTTACAGTAGTCTAGACCAAAGCTTGATAGGATCATGTTCAAAAATACAATGGCAAATACAGCAGCTGATGAATTTTATATGTTCCTATTGATATCTGTAGTGTGGGCGTGATTTGTACGGCTACAACTAAATGTCGGTAATGATAATGGTGATGTTGTGTGTGTGTGATGTCATCGTAACTACATTGTGCTGGCGATACCATATGTATCAGTCAAAGATATATATCAGTCAATAAATATAATTTGCAATTTTCCCCAGGTTTATGGGTAAGTATAAAATTTTATTATATCATATCTTGACTCTATGATCTAACGAGGTTTGCAGGGCCAACATGGCTAGAGATCGCTCAAGACAGGGTGGGTGGTTTGGAAGGAAAAAGGGGAGGCCTTTGTCCAGCAGTGGGACACAATATAGGTTAACGAAAACGAAAAAGTCGTGACTCTAAATGTTTTGTAAATTAACATAACCTATATAAGAGAGATCTGTAACTCAGGACCATCCTATTTCCGACACCTTTTTTATTTAATACTAGCTGACCCGAACTTCGTACCGCCTTAGATTATTTTTTGTTATTTTTTCCCATGTTTTAATAATTAGGAACCCTCACGGGCATCCCCAGAACACCCTACCAAAGTTTCATCACAATCTGATCAATGGTTTCGGAACGCATAGAGGACAAACATACAAACATTGATTTTTATTTATATAGATAGATGCTTTCTATTAATCAGTGCCTGTAATATGATGTTGAGATAACCAAAGATTTATGATTATAGGGTAAAACCAGGAGAGATGGACCACATTTTTCCCAACTTTAATATCTTTTTTTATTGCTTAATAACTAATATACAATTTAGTGTTATACTAACTGACTATCAATAGTCAACATTTTTTTATTTTAATATGGCACGATCATAGCTTCTTTATGGAAATAATTGAAATATTAAAAAAAGTACTCCCGGTCCATCTCTCCCATACTATACGGGTGAGTCGGACCACCCAGTAAGGAGAGATGGTCCTAACAAAAATAATCATTATGAAGTCATTAACAAAAAAAAATAAACATTCAAAACGAAATTAACAAATAAGATAAACAATTAAATGAAAGTCTTCGCTTAAATGTAGTTTTTGGTATCCCAAATGTTTTTGCTGCTTCATTGATACCCATTCCATTAGAAACAGCTTGAAAAGCATCAGTTAATGCACTTTCTGTCCATTCCCCTCTACATACCCCACTTTTCCTCATATTAAAGGCATACTACCTACAAAAGAAAAGATTAACTCATTAAAAATGTATAGATTAAAAAATAAGTAGCAACTAATAATCTAAAACCTCTAAAAATTTTCAAATAAAATGTTTGACTATTGGTCCATCTCACCCATACATAACATGGTCCATCTCTCCTAAATTGAGTTGACAGACGGACCACTTTCTCATATTAAAAGCACAATAAATATAACAAAAACTTGGGTTTATTTTATCATTTCATGAACATACTAACACAGAAACATCAATTCTTATACTACAAACACAATATCTTATACATACCTTCGTATTTAAAACACCTACACAAAAAAAACACGCTTCCGAAATCTTTTAATTCGAATTTTATTAATTTTACAAACAAAAACCTAACAGTCTCGCCTTCTACACGGAGCAAACAGGTTGACAAGTGCTCGTAAGTGTTGTCACTTTAAATAAATTTAATAGTTTGGTAGAAATTACGATGGTCCGTCTCACCCGCTGGTCCATCTCTCCTGGTTTTACCCTATGTTAATCGCAGTTTGTTCAAGTTCATTGATGTTGCCCTTGTTACTTTGAACAACACCTTAACATTATCCGAAATATCAGGGCCATGTTTTTTTTTAAAACCAATCTGTTTGTCCCACTGTTGGGCAAAGGTCTCCTCCATAACTTTCCACTGTTCTTCGTAGGTTGCCTTGTCCGGCCAATCTTCCGTAAACGCATTTCAATCATCACGCCAGCGTTTCCTAGGCCTACCTAGGTGGCGACGCCCGTCATCAAAAGCGATAGGAACAAAAAAAATAAAAATCCTCTCTTAAGAAATAAACCTCAATCGCGATAAACGTGTAACATTAACTTATACTGTCCTACTTGTTAAGAGAATAGAAGCTCTGGTGGACGCGGGGGCGAGCTGACTGCACAATACACCTTTGTGGTAAACTGGAGCGATCTGATAAGACGCCAGCCGCCATTTTCATTCGAACAATACGTTATACCGCTCACGTTTGCATAAAAGCGTCCCGCTGTTACACCGAAGCGTAACATAAAGCAATCGGCCTTTTAAGGCAAACATTGAGTGCTCGGTTGCTCGCTGTTGATATCAAGCGCGATTTATCGCTACTGCGCGTCGGCGCCTTTCGATAAGATGGCCGATAAAAGGCTTTTATGAATTCATGAAATAAAAGTAAATCTTTTTTTATGAGAGTAGTTATTTGTGTAGCTATTTATTCTCTTTGTAAAGTTCAGGGCTTTTAGTTGATATAAATAGTATACGGCAATACAGAGCAATATTTGATCATTTCTTTTTTATATATTTTTCGGTAACTAGCAAACAAATGTACCTACTAACTAGTGACATTTAAAGCTTTGAGAAGGAATTTTACTAATGATGTATGCCCGTGTCAAGTTTTAACGATAGCATGAAGTAGTACAGGCTCAAATACACCAATTGTTTGGGCATGTGTCACGACGGGGAAACGATTCCATAGAACGAACGTCTTGTTGTGCAGGGAAAGGCCGAAGGAACGAGAGCACGCGGCAGGTCGCCTATGCGATGGACCGACCAGATTTAATTCGCAGTGGGCTGTGACATGTGTTACAGCCGACAGAGAAGGATTGCGTCTCATCGTGAGGCAAATCACGGCTGTCCAAAATCTCACTGCAATGTGATGACCACGACCGCTCTGTCAAGAGTGCACCGACAGAAGATGAAGAAAACGGTTTTCATCGAGCACCTTTCGGCCAGACTCAAGATAAACCGAAAAATGTTTAGATAATTCCATTTCAGCGTTTTCGTATATGTTTTCTCGATAAATAATATTTATTACGCGTATGTGTCGCAGGAGGCCGTTAGTGACATTTCCTAAAGGGAAGCACCTTGCCAAGAGTGGTGTAAGACGTGACGCGATTGTTGACGTCATAACATCTCACTTTATACGCTTAATAGGTGTTGCGGCCATATGAATAATTCCTTTTTTACTAAGTCACTTTCGTGTTGGTAGGGACGCTGAAAAATCTGGCTACCTTTGTGAAATGTAAAAGAGATTAACGTTGGCAGCTACTGTATTAATTTATATTTAAAACGGTCTACTTCCTCATTTTCTGTCATGTTGGTAATTCACGGAATTTTTTTCGACATTATACATGATATTATTTGTCAAACAATAAGAAACGATTATAAATAGATTGTGTTTCGCATCCCGATGTAGAGTTAGAGTACGCTGATTCTGTGTAAACAGTATTACTTCTTGACATTTTTATGGGCGCTATAACCGTGCTGGCAACCACCTTTACTAGATCAAGGCGATCCACGTCAACACAGGTAGTAAGTTGGCATAAGCTAAACATGAACTCGCCTACCCCCGCAAAACAAGTCCAGCTTAAACTTTACAATTCGATTGTTGTCACAGCTTTGACAATTTGTGATCGAGTGCTTTGGACATTGAACATATATATGAGACTGAACCCCACGACACAGGAATTCCTAGTGTGGGGTCCAGGGCATTTGTAAAAATCTAGCACTTAGGGCTACTATGTAATCTGTTACTAGTTTTTTTTAAAACATTGTACCGTGTTTTTTCTGAACCGAATAATTTTTTAGTATTTTAGTTATTTATCAAGTACTATTAAGTTTAGTATTCTGTGATATCGGTAAGACTAAACGACTCGACGAATTCTAGATACCTCACATCGTAAGTAGCTAGAAAAGTAGAAGGACATCCACGATTACGTTTCCAGATCCATTAGTTTACACTTTCATGAGATTTTTTGGAACGGAGATGCATATTAATATGAATAATCGGCCTATAATGTTCCCACTGCTGGGACACAGGCCTCCGCTCGGTGAGAGGGAGTGGGCTGGGCCGTAATCTACCAAGCGGGCCCAGTGCGGGTTGATAGATGTCACATGTGTCTTCTTTTTTTTTGTTTTAGGACATGCCGGTTTCCTCACGATGTTTCCTTTACCGTTTTGAGAGCAGTGGTGATGAAATAATTTACACAAACTAAAGCGCTGTTACTACTGGGCCACCACTGCTTGGAACAGACAATAACATTTATTACAAAATAAATAACCACAAATATTGAGGGCAGTCTTTAAGAAGTCCTTGACGGTAGATATTTCCTTTTGTTACCGTTGTCATTGAACCGATAATATTCTTAGTTTGTAGATCGAGTTCGCAGACAGTTACGCAGTGATGTTAATGCGATACCTACTTATACAAATTATCATGATTAGGTAATAGACATATGTACAATACTTCGTTATTGGTCGGGACTGGGGACTTATTTACGGGTCAGCTAACATAAATTAACATAGGTAGGTACAATCATTACGTTATGAACTTGAAGCTTCGGTCATTACAAGAAGCTTGTGACGTGGTTATCTGCTTGTGGAGAAGGTGACACAATTTGTAGTATCCTATTTTGACATATTCCAAAATTTCTAGGTCTGCTTCTGGATATTATTAATACATACATACATACATAAACATACGCCTTTTTCCCATGAGGCAGAAACTATAGAACGCCACATGCTAGATAGGATCCTTACATACAAGGAGTAGGTATGTTCGTTTATTTAATGTTTCACTTTGAAGTATAATCAAAATGGCGATGTGAGTGTGCCACTTCGGCTCTATGCCCGTTATTTTTTTTTTTTTAATAATACTAACACCGGGAACAGGGTCCAAGCTGCAGCAGGGTCCAAGGTGGTCACTCAGGTCTCTAGAGAGGAATGAAACACGTAAAACTGTACGAACATTTAAAATGGGAAGATTATTTTTCTTCGTCAAGGGATAAATAAATGACTGAACTTTTTTTTAACTTTTTGTCAGTTATTTACAAGTTTCAAAATGGTAACCCTACTTTTAAGACGTTTGCCTGACTACTGTTATTATTTAAATAAGTTGTGGCTTCTTATCCTCAAAAGTGGCCGGCAGTAGGATTAATAAGCCACAAAATCATAGTATTTACGTTATAAAGTAGGTTAACTTTATGCTAATTATATGAGATAGTTGTACAAGAATGGCGTCCACTGGCGACGCGGAATGCTATTCGTTATGACCGAAGGCCTTGCTTTAGTTTATTCAATGTTGATTTTTTGTTTAGCGTACACTGAAATTATAACAGCAATGGCCAGTCTTGATTGGATAATAAGTACCTGCATACGCAGTTAGACTGTTGTCCGTTGGTAAATGGTTTTTTTTTGTTTGGTGAAGCTTGAATAAGATACACATATTAAATAAGATAGTCAGGTGTCCATAAATAACGTTTAATTAGGAAACTAGGTTTGAGTTTGATTAGTGCAGTGAGTGAATAATTAGTTTGCTATACTAAGTTGCTGGTCGCAGGTTTCATTTCCGCCCGGAACAAATAATTGACTGGCCTGCAGATAGTTGTTTCGTTTCTGGGAGTTTGTTTACCTATGGGAGATTTTGTTAATGTTAACGCACCCACAATCACAATATAAGAAAAATTCCTAGTGGGTATGGGACAAATATAAATATATTTTCATGCAATAACCTCTATTTTAAGATTTTCCAGTAGTTTTGTATGTATTTAGGTAACTACGTCTGCTTGATATAAACACGCGTAGGTTGGCCTTATTAGTCGATTCGCACGAATTTACTCGTCCGAAATGGGCGGATCGTTACTTTTAAGGACTAGCGCATAATGTGTACTGTAAAACATGTATTTTTTTCTAAACTTCATTGCATAAAATTCATAATGTGCCAAATGCCTAATACGTACATGTTTCTGGGGTTATCGACTCGCCCAAAAATAAATTAAATTCGTGCGAGTTGCTTATAGAAAAAATAATGTTATTTAAAAGCGACGTTTCGCCCGTTTCGGGCGAATCAATTCGTGCGAATTGACTAATAAGTCAGGTTGGGTTGTCTTCTTCCAAACTGTTGATTGGTTTACAAATACTTAACAGCTGTTTCAACAACGCAACTGTAAACAACTGTATCCATCACTGCTCCAGGCTCAAGTCTGTACTAACAAACATAACATAACTTTAATGTTATAATGGTAATCGGATGTTACTAATAACAACAGAATTATTGATTACATAAACTATCGCTAAGTACTCAAAGTAAGGACTGAGTATATGATGGTCCGGTGTGGTTGGCGCAGTGGCTGAAAGATTGTTGCGGATTCGTTCCCAGTGCGGAACAGATATTTTTACGACCACCACCTGCAGGTAAGCTTACCCAGTTTTTCTGTCTGCTGCAGCAGGTCGAACCGAATTAATGTTCGACCAGCATGATAGCGTGTTTGGTATAATATCTATACATACAAATGCATAACATACATCAATCAATCTGCCTAGCTTTTTCCCAACTGTGTTGGGGTCAGCTTTCAGTCTAACCGGATGCAGCTGAATACCAATATTTTACACGGAGCGACTGTCTATCTGACCTCCACAACCCAGTTACTGGGTAACACAATACTCCTTGGCAAGACTTTTAAGTTTATTGTATATTTCCTCAGTTACGTTTAAATTCGATTAAAATATGTAGGGTGCGAGTCCATCGCCTAACCTGACCGAACACGAATCCAGGCTACAGGCTGCTATTTTGTACTGAAAAAACCCAATACCACTTTGCTCAACCATTGTAACGACTCCACGACCTTTCATTCAGCTGTCGCACTTGCAACCACTAGATCAACAAGGCGGTCGTATTTATGACAAGTACACGCAAGCTTAGCATAATGTTGCCAACATTTTGGTGTATTAGCCCAGAGATAGTCGTTTCTATTAATATTCCCCTGTCACAGCCTCACTGAAGCCGGTCGAAGGAAGTAAGTTACTGAAATTCAAATTTCCTCAGAGGTCGTTCAACTTTGTTCTTGTTTGAACCTTTTTAAATGACAGTGGACTATACCGGAATGTTACTTTTCGCAGTACGATGAATTCTTAAAGCTATGACCAAGGACGAGGCGACAGCGATTTTATTTAATATTTATGTTTGTACCTACTAGAGATGGGCCGAACGTGGTTTGAACCGAATACAAATTTTGGCCGAACATTTGGTGAAAATAAAAAGTTCGGTAATTTTTACCGCGCCTTCTAGAGAGTGACGTCGAATCTTGTGTAATTACAAGCTTTTGTATTAAAATACCAGTAGGTAATGAGATACCTTTCATTTAAAACTTTTATAAAATTTAAAATTAAACCTACACACATAACATACCTACCCTACACTCAAAAATAATAATACACACATCAAAAGTGTCTAGGGATCAAGCATTTTTATGCGGATTTCTTGAGATTGAGATGTGGCTTTGTAATAAATTTATGATTTTATAAATTTATATGGATCCTTTTTGGTGCATTTCATAATTTGAATCAGGAACTGTGAATCAAATTCGAGTAAAAGATGAAAATCAGCTGTCAATATTTTCCCTATAAAAACATACAACGCATTGAAGACATTATTAGTGCTACTGTTTCCCTACTACTGATTAAAACCAACGTTATTATGGAGCGGCGACGTCATTTAAGCAGGGAAGAAATGCTCAGAGCCGTGGGAATGATAGAAGCTGGTTCCCGGCAACGTACTGTGGCTTTAGCTCTGAATACAAGTCAGAGTGTTATCAGTCGACTTTGGACATGTTACCGAAGCACTGGTACCGTGGCTGAGCGCCATGGAGGACGGTATCGCTGCACCACACGGAGACAAGACCGATACATTCAAATCTGAACTCGAAGAGCTCCAACAATAACAGCCATGATGTTAGCCGTGAGGCTTCATCACTCTTCAGGGAACTTAATTAGCGACCAAACAGTCAGAAACCGCTTGCATGAAGTGAACCTTCATTCCCGAAGACCGCTACGGGTACCACCTATAGCAATGCACAATCGTAGGATTCGATATCAATGGGCTCTTGAACACAGAAATTGGGCAGAAGAACAATGGCGTTTCGTGTACTTTTCTGATGAGTCTCGTTTTGGTATGAGACCGGATACAAGACGTATACGACACTGGAGAACCCCTGGACGCCAACAGCGATTAAAATCCTGCCAGGAAGTCCATCCTTATAGTGGTGGAACCATCATGGTATGGGCGGGTATTTGGATCGGCGGAAGAACTGAGTTGATTTGGATCAGAGGCAACCTCAACGCTCAAATTTATGCTGAGACGATTGTATCAGACGTCATCGTTCCTCTACAAGTGCAAATCGGTCCCTTATTTCAGTTAATGCATGATAATGCACGACCGCACACCGCAAGAGTTGTAAGACAGACTCTCGCCGCAGCTAACATCAATGTCCTGCCCTGGCCTGCTCAGTCGCCAGACTTGAACCCGATTGAGCATGCATGGGATATGCTACAGAGAAGAGCTCTGCCGAATATGGAGGGTATCCAGTCGCAAGAAGACCTTTTTTTGTTGTTGCAACGAACGTGGGCTGCCATTCCACAGCGTGATTTGGATGAACTCATTTTGAGTATGCCAAACCGATGTTCTTGTGTTGTTAGTGTTCGCGGTAGAAACACGGATTATTAATTGTTTAAGTTACCCAATAAAATTTTAAAGAAAACTGTTATTTCAGTCTTTTTTTCGAACTTTTGTGTTAGTGGTTCAATTGTCAAAAATCCCTTTATTAGGAAAATGGCAAATTTCTTTATTAATGCAAAGGTGACTTGGTTTATCGTTACTGTGACAAACGAATACACTTTATTTGATGAATCCTTAAAGAAAATTTTAATTAATATCAATCAAGAGAAAAGTTATTGCAAAAATATATGTTGATCCCTAGACACTTTTGATGTGTGTATTTACATTTTAGATTCAAAATCTTTTAGATCTCAACTGGCAGCCCTATGTATAATGAAGATAGCCTAATAAAGCATTAGAAGGCCAATTCCCGTAATTAAAAACGTTCAAAATCTAGTCGCAATCTCATCTCAGCAACAATCAATGTCAAAAACTTATTAAAAATGAGTAAGTATTTTACAAGTATTTTTGACAGATTGAGACAGATCGACTGTGAACGTTCTTAATATTACGAGAATTGCTAATTTAATTTAAATTATCAAATTAAAACGTGTAAAAAATAAACAAAGGACTAAACAAAAAGAATTTAACATAAATTCAATGTACACATTCCACTGAGATTATGATCAATTAATCATTTACGCCATAAAACTATGATGTAATTTGACTTTCCATTACATCAGCTAAGCGCCCCACCCCCCTTCCCGCCTCGACACTCAACTTGTAAATCTAATATGTACCAAGGTGCCTACGTACTTTTAAGGCTGCAAGCCACGTAAATCCAAGATTGCGTTTAAGTCGAAGAGGGTTTAGCACTCGCAGTTGCCCCGCTACCAACATGTAAAATCAAAATCTTTTATTTCACATAAACCTACATGGGCACTTATGAAACGTCAGAAGCTAGGTGCACTTTCCAATTGGTCGTTTCCTATGGAGAAGAACCAGCAAGAAACTCCACGGTTACTCTTTTTAAATTGCAGTGTTATTCGGTACCTATGGGAGGACCAGATACTTAATAAAATAGAAAATGGTCTACAAATCTACAGCCTACAAGGCCCACAACGTTCTCACATTCACAAAATATAAAATACTAGCTGTGCCCGCGACTTCGTTCGCGTGCATGACGGAAAACGTTTTAATTATTTTAGAAGACAAAATTAGGTTTAATTTTGTTTTCTAAAATAAAAGTTGCCTAAGTTACTCCTTATTACATCAGCTATCTGCCAGTGAAAGTCCCGTCAAAATCGGCCTAGCCGTTTCAGAGATTAGCCAGCATAAACAAACAGACAGACAGATAGACAAAAATTGTAAAAAATGTTATTTTGGTATTTATGTACCGTGTATACATCCATATGCATTTAGTAAAAAAAGCGGTTATTTTAATATTACAAACAGACACTCCAATTTTATTTATTTTTATAGATTTTATGACCCCCGTCCTAACCGAAAGCGATCGTCGCGGATCATCGCGTTCATATGTCACTTTTTTTCGGCGATCCGGAATGCGTGGGCGCGCCGACAGATGGCGCGGTTTTCCGAACAAAAAGTGACATGAACGTGACGATCGCGTGCTCGGGCTTCGAGCTTTTGGTTAGAATGCGACCATAATTATGATAGTTTAGGCCTTAGTTCACCCATGTGCCAAATCACACTAATATTATAAAGGCGAAAGGTTGTGAGTGTGTGTGTGTGTTTATATGTTTGTTACTTCTTCACGCTCATCAAACGGCTGGACCAATTTTGATGAAATTTTGTATGGAGGTAGCTGACACCCTGGATTAACATATAGGCTACTTTTTATCCCGATATTCCCACGGAATATACATTTACGCGGGTGAAACCGCGGAGCATAGCTAGTTTTATCTGAATCCGACCAACCATTACAGTTATATTGAGTCACAAATATGCAATAAGTCATACGCTGAAGTTGAAAACTTCCAATTTGAATTTTTTTCGTGTCAATAATGAAACACGTTGGATTCGAAATCGCGACCTCTAGCTCGCTAATCCACAGTCGAAGGTACTCGAAAGAATATTGAATGAATTACTGATAATAATATCATGATGAAGAAATTGTATATTCGTGTCGACATGAGATATTCGTGAAGAGCACGTGAAAGACATTTGTTAGAGAGCAAGGAGGTAGCGGGTCTGCTAAGACGTATCGTTTTATGCAAACTATGTAACTAAACTACTATTTTGGAACAAGAGACGCAAACTATACGTTAGAGTAACTAACTGACTGCTAACAGCCGATTCCTATAGTTGACGGACCGTTATGTTGCAGCCAACTGGTTTAATTAGCCGTTTAGTTAACCGCCTAGCCTTTTAACTAAACGGCGGCTGATCAACTAAAGGCCTGAATGATGTTCAATTATAGTTTAGGTTGGAAGTCTGTATCCAATCACACGCGAGTCGAATGGTCGCAGTAACTAAGCCAGGGCACCCCGAACAAATAGTTTAGGTTAGGTTAGAACTGTGATCAACCGCGTGCGAGCCGAGAGACCGAAGCGAGGCGAGCACTACTTCCACAGACCAGGCGGTTAACTAAACGGCTAATTTAACCAGTTGGCTGCGACATATAACATACTTATACCTAAACTTGAAAAAAGTACACCAAACAAATTTGAAATGCCCAGTTGGGCAATCAAAAATGCTACAATGGTAAGGAAAACGATTCGTTTTTGATAGGTTTTTTATAGGAACCGAGCATTAGCGAAGTCCAGCTTGTATGTAAGGGCCGCATACCTCTTCTCTGCGAAATGCATGCTAAGAAAATCAAAACATATGAAATAATGCTATGACCATACATATGTAGATGATTTTGAATCCAAACAGCAGATGCTAAGTAAATCGCGTTCGCCTGATTACTGCAGACACATTCACAGTAAAATACTTATACTAATTAAAACTTCACGGGATGGTGTCGTCTGTTGATACGGAATAAGAGGGAATATTCTCTAAAGTTTAAACAAATCCGAATAGTAATTAGAAAACGCCGTACGGAACTTCGTCCCTTTGCCCATCAATGATAAACGTAAAACTTGTACCTTGAGTACAATGACCCTTTTACAGGTTTTCAGTTATTTCAATTACACCTTGTGTATGAAAATTCATTAAAATCGGTTCGATTTGATACAAAGAAATAGTCAGGAGCAGTGTGGCCCAGTGGTAGCGGCCCCGACTTACGAGTTGCAGGTCGCGAGTTTGAACCCAGGCAAGCGCTTTGCTCTCAAAACTGTGAAGGAAAACATCGTGAGGAAACCGGCATGTTCTAAAATTTGAAGACATGTGACATCTACAAATCCGCACTGGGCCCGCGTGGTACCTAGATCACAGCTAACTCCCTCTCGAAGAGAGGAGGCCTGTGTCCCAGCAGTGGGAACATTATAGGCTGATTATGTTGAATAGACAGACTTAATTCATTTTTAACAGTGTATTTACTTACTTACTTTTACTTCCTTACCTATATAACTATAAAAAACCTTAACAAATAACAGCACATACGCAAATATGTATGTAGCAAAAACTTACTTCGTTATTTTTTCTATGTAAATCATCCATGAATTCAATTTCAGTTTCAACAATGCCAAGAGGCAAGGTCGATATAGCCATAGGGGCAAAGACATGAACGAAACTCGTTGTTAATATATGTATGTGTAACTGGTATATGTGTGTTGTACGTAAGAGCTGCGTATGCGCAGGCAACCGGTTCACACGTCACACTCTCGTGACTGCACGCGATGTCAAGTTCATGTGTTTGTTTATTGCTCGTACGAAGATGAATATGCATGTATTGTTTATATTGTAGGTAACTGTTCTTAAATAATTCATCGTTCAAATTTTGTAGATAGTGAAAGTTCACATGTTTGTTTGTCATCATCATTGTCATAACATAAACGGCTTCTGTCGGTACAGTCAGCCAGCTTTTGTTCTATAATACTGTATCAATGAGTAGCTACAAATCTATACTACAAATAAATAAAATTGAAATGTCTGTTTGTAATGTCAAAATAATAGCTTTTATTTTTTTTAAATATATTATAAGGCACCTACTTGTTTATAAAAAAACTCTCTGTCTGTCTGTCTGTTTTGTTCCGGCTAATCTCCGAAACGGCTAGACTGTTTTTGACGGGACTTCACTGGCCAATAGTTGAAGTTAGAAGGAGTAACTTAGATTACTTTTATTTTAGAAAAGTAATTAAAATTAAAAAAAAAAAACCTAAGAAATCCAATTTATATACCTTTTCACGTCCAAATCGCTGGACGGATTTCAATAAAATTTGGCAAGGAGATAGATGGATCCTGCGGAAGGACATAAGTAACTTTTCGTCTCGGTAGCCCGTTTCTGTGGGATAATTTCTGACATCCACGCGAGAGAAGCCGCGGGCAGAAGCTATGTGTAATACTCGTAAATTGACAGATGTCAGGAGAGCGCGCCAACGACTGGACCACAGATAACATTTGTTTATTTATGATGAAGGCTTTCATGTTTAAATAATGTGATTAACGAGTTGTGCACGAGTGCAAACTATATGTTTTTGGTATACATTGATACAATATTATAGTATTAAGATTGTAGACGACTAAATTAATTATTTTTGATATATACATCTTTTTGAGGCTGACATTACTTGTTTTCCATTTTATTATTGTTTCGTAAATACCTAAGCCTACATTTCCACTTTTATTTTCATCAAAAAATGTAAATATGTAGCAAATCGTATAATTTTTGCTGGTCATAGACCTCTAAGACGTATTCTGATTTATTATATGAATTATTTGATATTTATCTTAATAGAAGATGAGAAAACTGATTATAGAAAAGGTCGTCCCTTATAATTTCAAATGAGAACTTTGTTTTGTTTGTGTGTACATGCCCATGTCTTATCTATAGGTATTAATATTAAAGCTGAAGAGTTTGTATGTTTGAACGCGCTAACCTCTCGACCTGCCAGTTGGATTTGAAAAATTCTTGTTGCATTTAAGATTCTTGAGGAAGGCTTTAGGCTATTTAATATCACACTAGGATCCTTACGAACCAAGCAAAATTAAAAAAAAGTCAGAAAGAACACTACGCGTAAACGAAGTAATAGAGCAGGCAGACGATGCGATGCGACGGGGCGGGTCGGGGAACAAGAAATTTCACGCGGACGTAGTCCCGGGAAGCAGCTAGTTTATAATAATAATAAATCATTTAATTCAGGCAAAAAATACCCTTATCATAAAGACCTTATAGACTAACATACATGATTATAAAAACCCCAAAAACATAACACACTACACTTGGGAGCTTGGTTTTGGTCGTGCTTCCTTGTGACGTCTGTATACAACTCCTGCCGGCTAATCTGAGACAAGGATAATATTGAACACTTGACGGTACTAAACGACATGGATTTCAGCGACATCTTGGAATTCCAGCGTAGGTCTAGCTAGGATTCCAAACGAGATACCTATTAGACCAAAATCGTCTTAATACAAAACGAATTCTAATTTTAGACCTAGCATAAACCTTCGAACCAGTTACTGTATTTTTAAATTTATTCCGACGTAATTAATATTCTTAATGCAAAATTGACAACTCGGGCTTAAAGTCAGTTTTTGTAATAAGAACTTAACTTTGTCGGATTACAGTTCGATATTTAAAAATGGCTCGATGGTTTAAAACTGTGTCTAAAAATAATCCTTGTTTTGTAATAGGGAAATAAGGTTCGCTTTTCAGGTCGGCCAAAGTGTTTTTACAGTACCCGGCGATAAAATTGCACTCCGACCTTTGGAAAGAAACAATCGGCTAATTTCGGCTTCGTAGTGCGTTATCTCTGTCGCACACTACCTATGTGATGTTAACTGACGTTTTGTCAGTCGTTGTTCAAGTGCGATAGAGTGCGGTCGCGTCCAGTTCAAAATATATATCTAGAGTTGTTAACACCCCCAAATTTAAATAATTTAAAGTTGTACTATGGTATCTTTAGGAAAAATAGGGGAACCTTTTTATTTTACCCCAACCTAAAGCAATCATTTATAGAAAAAATGGTGTATTTTATACAAAGAATAAAAAGAATTATCAAAAGAAGCAAATCATAATTGTTTTAACAGCTCCTAATAGATACCGGACTGTTTGTATTTCGTGCGACAGAGATAACGCTCTACGAAGCCGAAATTAGCCGATTGTCTCTTTCCAAAGATCGATGTGCAATATTTATCGCCGGGTACTGTAGGTTCTTCCATTAGGAATTTCTCAGTAGCAGACTAGAGTTTGGACTTGTGCACTGTTGATGGCAAAGGACTCGCCCGTACCTACATGGGGCTTATACTATACTATACTTATCCGGCGAAATGTTGGTGTATTTATAGGTAAACCTCTGCCTAACCCTTCGGCGAAACAGGCGTGATAATAAGTCATGTTAAAATTAGATTAATTAATTTTTCGTGACTCAAAAAGTTTTCAAACCAGCCTGTGGGCACGTAATTTATCACACTTTGTTTTTTGAAAGCTTTCAGACGTGTACGCACAAGCGAACAAAACATGGTGACCACGAACATCGATCACGGAACATTTGGTTCGTAGGTGTGGACGTAAATTAGCAAGGCGAACACAAACATCTTGCGAACACAGTTCCACTTGTGTTCGCGCTCAACCCCTCAGTAACCATGGATTCACCGTTGGAAGTGTTCGACAGTGAAGTAGCATCAAATTTCTCCGAACACCGTCCGCACAGAACAACCAAATTGGATCGCCACGAAAATTTTTGACGAACACAGTGTTTGTTGTTCGTTAGTGGTACGCACGTGCGAACAAAGTGTTTGATGTTCGTGTTCGTCGTCGTTCGTCGCCTTTTCCCAACTATGTTGGGGTCGACTTCCAGTCTAACCGGATGCAGCTGAATACCAGTATTTTACATGGAGCGACTGCCTATCTGACCTCCACAACCCAGTTACTGGGTAATACGATACCCCTTGGTAAGACTGGTTGTCAGATTTCCGGGCTTCTGACGACCCGTAACGACTGTTAAAGATCCACGAATGACAGCCGGGACCAACGGCTTAACTTGCACGACGCACGGAGGGGTCTTAGTATGTAAAGATGGTCACCCATCCACGGACCAACCGCGGCAAGCGTAGCTTAACCTGATCGATCGACCCGTGCGGCTGATATTACTTAGCCACAAGCCCCTCAATCAATTATGGACACTAATTCAAGGCATATTTTTTAGCTAAACGCTCTATCAGAGTGTAGTTATTGTATACTTGATTAATTTTGGGTTCAGGCGGTTCAAATAAACTGGAATGCTATGAATGGGTTGTAATTAGGGGCGAGTTCAATGACCGATCCGTTAAACGTCTACTTTTACAACATCCTTTTTATATCGTATAATTGTTTTGTGTTTTATTTTCTATTTATTTTAGGGATTTTTTTAGACGTGAATGTGGGTACAGTGGCCTCCAGAAGTTAATTGACAAATGATAAATAAATGATAAACGATTTCATGGCAGTAAGCAGGTTTGTACAAACACTTTATTATGGATATCACTGTATTTTTTTTAACAGATTAGTATTTTTATGTGCGTACAAAAGATTTCCGTAAATATAGGTACAGTCGAGTTCATTAATATATTGGCAGTGACAATGTTTCAAAATATTGTAAGCATTAAAATGATCATATAGTTCTATACAAACTTAGACATCAATAAAATGTTTTCATATAAACTGTTCATAAGTATGTTACGGTAGTGCAGTCAAAAATATCTGACTACTCTTCGGAACATAAATATCTAAATACTCTAGTGTTCAATATATTTGTTGCAACCTAGGATTCATAAATATCTATACAGCTTTGAATATTCAACTAAATGGCCTTTACCATAAAATTTATTTTTGCTTGCCGGAGCAGAAGTTCGAGTAATAATGCAATATTGCCGTTGAAGGATGTCATAATTGACAACTTCAAGTTGATTTTGTTTCAAGATCTTTTTCATAGAAAAATAATTGCATAGATATTTGTGAACCTAACTTTGCGCTAAATAATATGAACAAGGGATTGCGCACAATTTTTAGAGTCTTTATCTGTAGTAATATTATTGATTTAATGTAGTCACATATATATGATGTCACAGATTGTTTACAATTTATTGTACGGCGAAGCTGTTTAGAGTTTTATGAAACTTACCATTGCCTATATATTTTTGATTCATGAACATGCTCAGATATTAAAGAACTCGACTGTACTGGGAAGGCACAGTCATTATATTAATCTCTTTGAGTGTCTGGGACTATTTATAAATTAGCTGCGCCCCTCGGTTTCACCCGCGTAAATGTCGATCCTGTGGGAATATCGAGATATCAAGTAGCCTACATGTTAATCCAGGGTGTCAGCTACCTCCATACAAAACTTTATCAAAATTGGTCCAGCCGTTTGAGCGTGAAGAAGTAACAAACATATAAACACACACACACTCACAACCTTCCGCCTTTATAATATTAGTGTCATGTGATGATTGACATTTGACATTTTTCCACTTCAGCTGTGACACACCACATTATGATTTAAAATTCTAGTGATCCAAATGTTTGAACTGCTATAATATTAATATTGCCTAATTCAACTATCATTGACTTACTTATCATAAAACGTCCCTGATTTTTTATTTTATTTTAAATCATAATGTAGCACGACATCAAGTTTACTTTTGACACTCGGGATAGAAACAACAAATTGTCTACATCACATTGGACTTAGAGAAGAATCTATATCGATTTTAAAATGTGCTCCCCGTTGCTACGAAAAGAATGACTTGTCTTCGTAGAAACGTGAGTCTACGGGTCGCCTCGTGCTCGGGCAGATGAGACGTCGAGTTGGATACGAGAGATCGTTTATCGTTGAAGAGTTGGTTTACGTTTCAGCAAGAAAGCTGCAAATTGTAAAAAAGAAACTTAGGTACCTAGTTCAATAAAAACATCCATAGGAAATGTCCTTTTGGGATATATAAAATTCTCATATTCTGCATATGGAAGCTGAGAGCAGGCCCTTTAAATACTTAAAAGAGATTAGGCTGCTCCAAAATAGTATTAAATCTTGCTAAACTACGAATAGACCCTGGACATTTTGGCAACCCTCGGGAATGCCAGATGGCGTTTTTAATGATCCGTCCAGGCATAATGTGATTTTATAAAGTGAAAACGTACCTGTTTCCTAGAAAATCGTCGGTCATTGACCGTTGTATTATTATCCTTGTTTGTTTAAAAAGTCAGTTGTTTGAGTTTTAAAGTAGGTGTTATCACACTAATATTATATCACACTAATATTATATCACACTAATATTATAAAGGCGAAAGTTTGTGATTGTGTGTGTGTGTGTGTGTTTATATGTTTGTTACTTCTTCACGCTCAAACGGCTGGACCAATTTTGATAAAATTTTGTATGGAGGTAGCTGAGACCGTGGATTAACATATAGGCTACTTTTTATTCCGGTATTCTTACGGGATCGACATTTACGCGGTGTCCTGCGTGAGCGACGAATGCGACGCGACGCGACGCTGCGAACGCGACGAACGCGATCAACTCAACAGCATACCCTGCTTGCGGCCTATATGACAGTCTGCGGCGAGACGCGTACTTGTTTTGAGGGCGACCAGACGCGACACCACGAACTACATATGAACTTTTGAGCAAAATTGTACTGAACTTCTCCATGATTCGAGAAGTAATGACCAAAACCATGTAGGACATTTGTCGCTTGTAGCATCGCGTCGCATTACGTCGCGTCGTGTTGCGTCGCGTCGCGTCGTATTCGTCGCTCACGCAAGACACCGTGTTACGCGGGTGAAACCGCGGGGCGCAGCTAGTCAACCATAAGTCACATAATTTCTGTTAAGTATAGTAGAAATATTATGTATTTGAATTATGTGTGTTATGTTCATGCCCGTCATAGTAGTTCATACATTTGTATTCAGTTGTAAAGTTGTATTTTATTTTATTGAAGTTAAATGCTTTGTTTAAATTTTTCTTTTAAATTTTCTTTTTAGTTTATAAGCAGTTTTTGTCCAATGTTTTTTTCTTTAAATGTTATGTACACCTAGAATTTGTGTATACATTTATAGCAGTAATACATTTCCTAAATACTTTGTAAACCTATGTTGAATGTATATGCTGTAGGTGTACTTTAGCCAAAAAAAAATTGCATGCACACTAGCTTCTGCCAATTTCGCCCGCGTGTTTTTACTGAAGACATCTTATGTCGCTCGGCAATAGCGTGGTTTCCAATCAGTGAAACAATTTTTGTGATTGGATCAGTACCTACTTCCTACCTACCTTTGACAAACATAAAAAAAAAACAATTTTACACAGCAACAACAAGTTCACATTATACATATAAATCACCATCTATAGGTAGAATATTCGTGTTGTATTGTATCTTTACGGAGTGTTAAGGCTCTCACAGATAGCCGCGAGTCTAGTAGGACAATTTATTTAAAACTTCATGGAAATTGTGCTACAAGTGTCGCGTCGCGCCTGTTTGCGGAAGCCTTTAAGGTATGACATATTAAAGATTTTACATGCATATGAAAAATGATCTTTCTATCTATTTATCGTTTAAGTGAAGTTATCAAAGTTAACAAATGAATGTATAACGATACATACATTTGTTAACGTCTCCTGAATCATCGGATTCAGGAGACGTTTACAATCCATTTCGGCTGACGTACCTTAGTACTTTTCCCAAGCGTAATTTGTTTATAATGATCGTCCTAGTTTTCTTATAACCGAACTTCTTCCCTTGAAAAATACACGTCTCAAGCAAGATATTTATATATAGATTAAAGTGTGTCTACAAATTGTACGTATTAAAGTAAGAAGTCATGACGCATTATGTTTACCTCACGATACCAAAAATCGTAATTTATTTTATTACGAAGACGGATGAGTAATTTGACATCATCTATTATGCGAGCGTATCTCATTACTATTACGCAGTGCGGAGGGGTAATTTAGAATTTTTGCACATCGAGGCAGGTAATCACTTGAAGTGAACGGCCCTTTATCAATGTTCAAGGTGAACAGGGAAGTACTGTCTGTGTGTATCAGTTCTGGAGTAATTTTCAAATGTATACCGATTAGTTTAGAGTTGACTTTTGCATTATCTCAAAACCCGCTTCGACGAATACTGCTTGTGGCGCCCGCGCCGCCCCATGGTCCTTTTCTATCCACCGGCGACCTACAGCCAACGCCTAGCCGCATATTTGCTGACGTCACAAAGGTATCTGGAATACGCCTACGAAATTGATTGGTATATAAGCTGAAGCTTAGAGGGTAAGAATTACAGTTGCTCTCTGCTAAGAAAACAACACAGACCACAATGTACAAGCTGGTGGTGTTGTCCTCCGTACTCGCCCTGGTGGCCGCCAAGCCCAGCGGTCTCGGCGTGCTCGGCCTCGGCCCTGTCGGCCTCCATGGCTTAGGCCTGGGAGCTCCGTGGGGTCTGGGTGCACACCTGGGTGCCCCGCTGGCCGCCCCCTTACTGGCCGGACCCGTTGCTCACGCTCCCGCCGTCGGCGTCGCCGGTCCCGTCGTGGTCCCTGCACCTCTGGGAGGTGCTGCCATTAACTACAGGGGACCCGTGTCGCTTGCTCCCGGCCAGCCCGCTAGTATCATTGCTCAAGACGGCAGGCCTCTGGATACCCTCAGTGTGAACGCCGACCGCGCCGTGCACCTCAACGCTAGGGCTGTCGACCAGGCCACCGGAGCAGCGGTCGGAACGCACGGACTCCTGCTAGGAGCGCATGGGCACCTGCTAGGCAAGCGCTCGGCTCCCCTGTTGGGCGCGCCATGGGGCCTGCCCGCGGCGCACGCTCTGGCGCCCGCAGCGCTAGCCCTACCCGCCGCTGCACATCTCGGCTGGCGCGCACCCATCGCTCCCCTGGGCCTGGGTCATGCCGGCGTCCTGGGACCTCATTGGTGAAATACTGTGTAAAGAAAGTTTAGTATATTCGACAATATATCTGCCTATAGTTTATAAAGAGAGTTACCCGGAAAAAGCATTTTTTTTAAACATTATGCACTTACCCTCAAATAGTTACTGTGCCCACTCACGTCATACGCTTTATATTATTGTATATCTGCAACATACCTACATTATTCGTGTCGGTGTTGGTGTTAGTAGTCGTCTCGTTCTACGTCGGTAATGTTTGTATGGAAGTTTATAGGAAGTGGATTGTTGGAAAAAAACAACTTTCTTGTTTCTTCTTAGTGAATCTGCACTTATCATCACTAACATAGGGTTGATAACTAGAGATTTTATAATAAGGACAATAATCCTAGGCATTTCTTATCCTTTGCTGTTCCGAAACTATTCCGTTAAGACTTCCACACTCTACGATTTCGGTCTACACGACCATCTTTGTTTGAAACCTGTGTTTCATTTTCTTCATTCGCCTTAGGTCTTGTATTCGATGTTTACGAATTTGTTTGGTGTTTGGGTCGCTTTTCTCAAGCTTGTCATGAAACAGTTTTTCAGAATGCGATATAGACAATTTTGAAGAGTCATAAAAACTACATACTAAGGTGCTTAAGATGGTTTTCAATCTGGCTTAGTCTTTGGTGTATGTCATCATCCTCTATCATCAGTTTATAGCAGTCTACAGACTTCTGGCCTCTAAAACAAGGCTTCTCTGATCACACGCCATTTAACCTCACCATCCTCGGCTATTCTCGTCATGCAGCTACCAACTAGTATCCGAGTGTGTAGTTTTTAGGTATTCTTCACTCTTGAATGACTCGTGACGTGGTAAAAATATTGAATTAGGCAGTTAGCAAGATGGTTGGTCGGTTTATATTTATATATACTTTATTGTAAGTACACCACCAAAATTCCTAACAAAAAATTGATCGAACACTACAAAATATACATTGACAGCCTAATCGCTTTCTGCGATCTCTTCCAGGCACCTTGGAATGGACAGTAATTTGCCTAAACATAAAATGGGGCTGTCGTTGGTGCAATAATAAGTGTATATTGCGTAATATACACTAATTATTGCACCTAAAAATAGATAGGTACACAGATATTATACATATCCTAGATAATAAATACCTATAATAATAGTTAGTTGTCGCTTTACTGTTCATAGCGAGCCGAACGCACATTCAAGAATCGCACCTCGTTGAGACAAGGTTACTGTACTATCCATACTTGAAATTAATGCCAGTTGTTAAAGGATTTAGTTAATATCACATAAAATATCTATCGATCAAACGTTAATAGAGCAGAAACAGCCCAACAACGAAATAGTGGGCAGGCTAGTAAGAAGTCGTGAGTTCGAACTCTACTCGTTATTATACTAATGACGTGACGCAAAATCAAGCGAATAACGCAAATACTTTATCTGATTATATTTTATAGAATAAACAGTGTAAAGACGACAGGTATTAAACCTGTATTCGCGAGTAATCCTCTTATATTTTATAAACGTTGCTTAAGAGACGTTTAGACGTCAAAAATGTATGTTTTAAACAGACGATTATCAATACTTAACTTAAAGCAACGTTTATAAATAATTAAAACACATATTTGTTTACATATTTGGAAATTAACCCTTTCCAAATATGTATTTTTGGTAAAACTGTTTTAATGCCCACACATAAAGTTCAGATTGCGCTACAATCTGAACTTTATGTGCATCATATTACAAATAATCTAAACTTTTTATGATTTTCTGCAATATAGTAATAGTCACTCCAAAATCAACTTAATTTACATTAACATAAAATTTATGTTCGTTTAAGTGGAAATATTATCAATTGGAAACGAGGATTTAAATCACGGTAAATATACTACCTGCATACCTTCTAATCATAAATACCCCGAAAAAAAGTTTTTTGGTGCCTTATTTTGTTTTTCAGATTATGATGGTGTTATTGAAATTACGAAAAAAAACTCATAATTTATTGAGTCATAAATCGTAAATGTATCGGTTTAGTTTAGTGTTGAACTTCTGTTTAAGTTCTAACTAAACTCAAACTGTTTCTAGTTTAAGTTATATGACCAAGGTGTTACTTGAACTTAGTTTTCATTTTCCTGGAATAGGTACCTAAAGTTAGTAGGAAGATAGATATGTGTTTTACAGTGAAGTTTAATTATGTTCTGCTGAGAAATAAACTTTTCATAAAGATATTTTCCTAAGTTCAAAACATTTTGATTTTCCTAAGTTTAAAACATTTTGATTTTTAGGCAAAATGTTCTTTTAAAATGCTTGTTATGGAATCTGCTACCTATATAAAAAAAGGTGGCAGAGTGATATTGCTTTGTTTGTATGAATTATTTTCTCGGAGAAAAGTAGTCTTCTCATGGCCAACGATGCATTCCGCCGACGCCTATCATGTTAATCTTATCACACTAGTATATAAAGCGTCTGTCACCGTGAGAATGCATCAGTGCATCACAGCTGACATTACAACACAGACCACTACATACAAAATGCTGAAGCTGGTGGTGTTGTCCTGCATGATGGCCGTGGCCACAGCGAGCGTGCTGGCGCCCCTCGCCTACACGGCGCCCCTCGCCTACTCGGCGCCTCTTGCCTACTCGGCGTCGCTACTGACGCCCTACGGCAGCAACTACAGAGGACCACTGTCTCTGGCGCCCGGCCAGCCCGCCAACATCCTCGCAGCCGACGGCAGGCCTCTTGACACCCTGGATGTGAACTTGGACCGCTCTGCGCACCTCACGGCTAAAGCGCTCGAGGGTGGCGTACACTTACTGAAGAAGCGCTCCGCTGCTCTGATCGCGCCCCTCGCCTACACGGCACCCATTGCCTACTCTGCGCCACTCCTGACGCCCTACAGCAGCAACTACAGAGGGCCGCTGTCCCTCGCTCCTGGCCAGCCCGCCAACATCCTCGCTGCTGACGGCAGGCCACTCGACACCTTGGATGTGAACCTGGACCGCTCCGCGCACTTCACCACCAAGGCTCTCAGCGGCGGCATCCACTACCTGAAGAAGCGCTCGGCTCCACTGATCGCACCGCTCGGCCATGTGGTCACCTCGCCACTGATCCACAGCGCACCGCTCGCCTACTCCGCTCCTGTGCTCAGCTCGCGCCTGGCCGTGGCTCCCATCGCCTATTCCGCTGCGCCTATTGCTCACTATACTCACTGGTAAATACTCAAAGATACTCTTCACGTTGTAAATAAATTATTGTATTAAATGAATTTTGGAATATACCCTCTTGTATTTATCCCAACATTTTCCGTATGGTTCTAGAAGACAGATGAGTTATCCTGCCTTTTTATTTTACAAAAATATGTTCAAGAATGGTATGAATTCCGGTACGATGGTCGATTTCTTTCTAGGTCTCCTAGGTCTCGCTGACGAAACCACGGTTATTAATAGAAATAAAAAAACGATAGGTAACAATTTGATCGCCTAATGTTTCAATGTGCGTGATCCATTTAGCTATTTTAGAAAAATGGATTCGACAATAATCATAAAATAAAGTAAACGTACGAGTAACGTTATGAAAATTCGGTGAAAAGGTTAATTTAAATATAATCTGCTATAGAATATTATAATTATCGTCATATTAAGACTACATACGGTAAACAGAACCGATATATATTCTGCTAGCTGCCAGCAATTTCAGAGGAACACCTTTAAATATTTTGGTTCCAGTTAGTGTAGGTATTCTGCCATTTATATCAGAACGTATGAGAGGAATACCAGAAAGAAACAGAAATTGATCATTCTGCACAAATAAAACCCACATTACAAAAACTATTCAAAAGAAATAAAAAAAAAAACAAGATTAATAAGATTTTAAAGTTATAAAATTGTCTATGTGAGGGGATGGTAGGTTGCAATGTCCGATGTTAGGTCAGGTCACTAAAATTAGAACAATCACAAAAATTGTAAGAAGAGCAATTCAACAATGCTAGAGTGGAAAATTATTTATATATTTAACAGAAACATTTATTTAAATAGACAAGAAATTAAAAGAAATAAAAAGCCATGACAATTTGAACGCCCGATGTTTCAATTTGCATGATACGTTTAGCTGTTTTCAGAAAAAAAAAGGATCTCGAATCGTAATCGTAAAAAAACTTATGTACTTACGTCATGAAAATACGGTGAAAAGGTTAATTTAAATTGAAATATTGAAATATTATATCGTCCTACACTACATACTAGTACATACGGTAAGCAGAACCGATTTATATTCTGGCAGCTATAAATATTTTCTTTCATGTTTTGGTAGCCCGGTGGCATCGGCTCCGACTTAACAGTTGTAGGTTGTGAGTTCGAACCCAGGCAGGGACCTTACTTTGTGTATTTAATTTCATCACCACTGCTCTCAAAACCGTGAAGGAAAATATCGTGGACAAACCGGCATCTCCTAGAACCAAAAATTCGAAGAGATGTGACATCTACCAACCCGCACTGGGCTCGCGTGGTGGATTATTCTCATATTGTGTGTTTATATGTATTTAAATGAGAGAATTGTTTTGATTTTACGTATTTTGTTTTCCCTTCTACTCTTACACACGTTATCTACATCTCTTTTTATCTACTTTCCTATCGCAGGTATGTGGTGAAAGGTATGTGGTGAAAAATTACTTTAATTTCGGAAGTCGGTGTCTTTGGATCTGTATTTTAGTTTTTTGCCACCGACTTCCGAAATTAAAGTTATTTTTCACTTTGTAGTGTTTTTTTGGAAGTCGGTTTTTTTTTTCTTAAAAAGTTTTTATTTCACGCTTTTTAGTGGGTCTGCTTATAATTTATCTAAGTTACAATAGCCTAGTGATCATCGCCTTTTACAAACAAAATATTGCTTTTCCCGATGCAGGGAAGTTAATTGTTGAGGAGTTCTCCAGGTCCACCATCAGCTCCATATCACCATTCACATTGTGACGAGCATAAATTGCTTAGCAACCATATTAAAGTAATCGAATCGCAACCCGTGAAATACTGAGATATTATTGAGTAGTTCCGGTGGCCATCTGTGGTCTTCATCATCAGTTCCACTTCACCAAATAGTGCTTTCCGAGAGCAAATGCACGAGTTACTATAAAAAATACCCAAATCGCTATAGGTGTGCCTATAATATTTGAAGAGTTCCTTCGATTTCTCCAGGATCCCATCATCAAATCCTGACCTAATGTTTTTAGACTAGATGCTGATAATCCTGGCTGCATCATCAGGCCAGACTTATGTCAACATTGCATTTAACTTAAAATTTAGTCCTGTTTAAAATGAGTCCAAACACGACTACGGTGCTGTAATTTCAAGGTTGGTACTTTTTCTGATGCTCCTGGCTTCAGCATCAGGTCTTTATGTACTTCGGTGTTCCTCATTAACAGTACGTTTATCCACTCATCGAGCCCTTTTCAATGAGCCTAAACACGATATATCTGCTGTTAGTTGTCGAGGAGTTAGGTACTCTGCAGACTATCTGACTAACTGCAGCATCAGGTCATGACTTGATGATCATGAGACCAAATGTGGCAAATGCCCTATCAAACATCAAAACAATTTACTAAAACAGTCCTTGCCTGTTCGAGTAACTTCTTACTGTTAAGGAGTTGTACCTTCCATCATCAGCCCAGCTACCTGAGATGGTGACAACCATACGCAAATACATAAGATACTTCATAAAATATGCGAAAAACAATAAGTGAGCCTATAAAATTTGAGGGTTGCCCTCGATTTCTCTAAGATCCCATCATCAGATCCTAACTTGGTGACAATGGGACCACCTCAGAACTATCTACTTTCGAACAAAAAAAGAATTTTGAAAATCCATCGACAATTGGCGGAGTATTCGATGAACAAACATACAAAATAATAAAAATAAAAAACATACAAACAGCCGAACATAGTACCTCCTCCTTTTTGTGAAGTCGGTAAAAAGGAACAGAAAAATACGTACAAAAGTGCTGCTTATTTCTAAAGAAATCTCTTCCAACATACCTGCGATAGGAAAGTAGATAAAAAGAGATGTAGATAACGTGTGTAAGAGTAGAAGGGAAAACAAAATACGTAAAATCAAAACAATTCTCTCATTTAAATACATATAAACACACAATATGAGAATAATCCACCACGCGAGCCCAGTGCGGGTTGGTAGATGTCACATCTCTTCGAATTTTTGGTTCTAGGAGATGCCGGTTTGTCCACGATATTTTCCTTCACGGTTTTGAGAGCAGTGGTGATGAAATTAAATACACAAAGTAAGGTCCCTGCCTGGGTTCGAACTCACAACCTACAACTGTTAAGTCGGAGCCGATGCCACCGGGCTACCAAAACATGAAAGAAAATATTTATAGCTGCCAGAATATAAATCGGTTCTGCTTACCGTATGTACTAGTATGTAGTGTAGGACGATATAATATTTCAATATTTCAATTTAAATTAACCTTTTCACCGTATTTTCATGACGTAAGTACATAAGTTTTTTTACGATTACGATTCGAGATCCTTTTTTTTTCTGAAAACAGCTAAACGTATCATGCAAATTGAAACATCGGGCGTTCAAATTGTCATGGCTTTTTATTTCTTTTAAATAACCGTGGTGTCGTCAGCGAGACCTAGGACACAGAAAGAAATTGACCATCGTATTGGAATCCATTCTAATTCCATTCGTGAACATACTTTTCGAACAGGCGTAACCTGCCTCTTGATTACCCATAAAAAAGGCTTATTATTCTTTTATTACTGTCGTTGCCAAAAAATATTTGACATCCCTAGTAATCAACCCTATGTCAGTGGCGATAAGTGAAGATTCACTAAGAAGGGACAATAAAGATGTTTCTTTCCAACAATACACTTCCTATAAACTTCTTAACTTCCATAACGACTACTGACACCAACACCCGTGCCAACACCCGTGCCAACACCGACACAAATTAATGTAGGTATGTTCTAGATAAACAATACCATAACGCATGTTACGTAACTGGCAAGGGCACAGTAACTATTTAAATCGATTCATCAAAACATTCAGAGGGGTAAGTGTACGTATTATTTAAAATAAATACTTACGCATTACGTGCCGCACGTCACTGTAACGTAGATGTGATCAAACACGTTGCTTGGCTTAGACCTATGTATACCGATGCACATCGAGGCAGGTAATCACTTGAAGTGAACAGCCCTTTATCAATGTTCAAGGTGAACAGGAAAGTACTGTCTGTGTGTGTAAGTTCTGGAGTAATTTTCAAATGTATACCGATTAGTTTAGAGTTGACTTTTGCATTATCTCCAAAGCCGCTTCGGCGGATACTGCTTGTGGCGCCTGTGCCGCCCCATGGTCCTTTTCTAACCACCGGCGACCTACAGCCAACGTCTAGCCGCATATTTGTTGACGTCACAAAGGTAGCTAGAATACGCCTACGAAATTGATTGGTATATAAGCTGAAGCTTGGAGGGTAAGAATTACAGTTGCTCTCTGCTAAGAAAATAACACAGACCACAATGTACAAGCTGGTGGTGTTGTCCTCCGTACTCGCCCTGGTGGCCGCCAAGCCCAGCGGTCTCGGCGTGCTCGGCCTCGGCCCTGTCGGCCTCCATGGCTTAGGCCTGGGAGCTCCGTGGGGTCTGGGCGCACATCTGGGTGCCCCGCTGGCCGCCCCCTTGCTGGCCGGACCCGTTGCTCACGCTCCCGCCGTCGGCATCGCCGGTCCTGCCGTGGTCCCTGCACCTCTGGGCGGTGCTGCCATTAACTACAGGGGACCCGTGTCGCTTGCTCCCGGCCAGCCCGCTAGCATCATTGCTCAAGACGGCAGGCCTCTGGATACCATCAGTGTGAACGCCGACCGCGCCGTGCACCTCAACGCTAGGGCTGTCGACCAGGCCACCGGAGCAGCGGTCGGAGCGCACGGAATACTACTAGGAGCGCACGGGCACCTGCTAGGCAAGCGCTCGGCTCCCCTGCTGGGCGCGCCATGGGGCCTGCCCGCGGCGCATGCTCTGGCGCCCGCAGCGCTAGCCCTGCCCGCCGCTGCACATCTCGGGTGGCGCGCACCCGTCGCTCCTCTGGGCCTGGGTCACGCTGGCGTCCTGGGTCATGGCGGCGTCCTGGGATCTCATTGGTGAAATACTGTGTAAATAAAGTTTAGTATATTCGACAATATATCTGCCTATAGTTTATAAAAAGAGTTACCCGGAAAAAGCATTTTTTTTAAACATCATACACTTACCCCACTTAATATTTCGATGAATCGATTTAAATAGTGAGGTACTTGTGCCCTCGCCACTTACGTAATATGCGTTATATTATTGGTTATCTGCAACATTCCTAATTAATTTGTGGCGGTGTTGGGGTCAGTAGTCGTCTCGTTCTATATCGGTAAATGTTTGTATGGATGTTTGTAGGAAGTTGATTCATGTCTCTTCTTATGGAATCTTCACTTATCGCCATTAACATCGGGTTGATTACTAGATTTTTTTAAAAAAAGGACATTAATCCAAGGCAGTTTCCTTTGCCATTCCGAACAACACTCAGATTTCAGTCTACACGACCATTTTTGTTTATAAAGGTTATCTTCTTCATCTTCACTCGCTTCTGCACCCTAATTGCGTAACACACTATCAATCGGAATCTGAATCATTTTGAAGCCAATTGCTAATCCATTGCTTCATAAGTTCGAAAAAGTCTGCTCAACACGTGAATAACGCAATGAATGTTGTTGAACTGTCAAAATCAAACCGATTCGGTCTTGTATTTGATGTTTCCGAATATGTTCGGTCTTTGGGTTGCTTTTCTTTTTTTTTTGGGTGTTTTTTTTTCTAATATTATTAATTCGAAAGTAACTCTGTCAGTATGTAATCTTTTCACGTCTAAAACCCTGAACGGATTTCGATAAAATTTGGCAAGGAGACAGATGTCATCCTGGGAAAGGACATAGGTTAACTTTTTGTTTCAAAAATAATCATAAAGGGGGTGATATAGGGGATGGAAGTTTGTTTAGATCAGCAATTCTTAAGTTAAGGATATGAAAATTCAAAGGAGGATGGTGGCGTCTCGATGTGCCATTTATATAAAAAAAAAAAACGTTATTTTTTTAATGTCGTAAAAAATATAAAAAATAACTTTCTAAGAAGTTTTTGTTTCTTTGGAAATGATTTAAGGCCCATTTAGATGGAGAGAGTTTCTCGAACGTTTCTTGGCGAGAAATCGTACGCTACTATCGCAAGCAAAAATCGCCATAAGACTATCGTATCATAATGTTTACATACAGGCAAGAACGAAATTCTCGCCTACGATTATGTCATACGAGATTCGCAATGACCATGGTCGTTGGAGATTCGTAAGCAATTTATCACTAGGCGATTCATTACTGCGACTGTTTACACAGCGAAATATACAGGGTGAATTTTCCAAGTGGGCGTGGATGGCCAAATTCTAAACTATGAGGAATAGCGAAAAGTACTCAAAGGAGTCGCGGGCTCGATTTTGATAAAAACTAAAACTGCATAATTGAATTTTTGAAAAATCAATATTTCTAGCCAGGAACCGAACCTGTTGATTTTGAAAAAAAAAAAAAATACACACACTGTATTATTACACCATTCGATAGTGTCCCTAATAAGGATCAAATTCTGGGAAGTAATGACATACGGCAAACTTAAGGAAAATGTTGAATTTTAATAAACTGCTTCTTATTTTAAAGTATTCATAGGTACATATTACGTACCTTGTTCGAAATGATGCTCAATATTTTTATTAACACACCCGCAGCGCAGTCACGTTCACAACATTATGTTCTAAATTCAAATTTCTATTAAGATCTTCTAATGGAATCAATAATATTGTAATGCTGAATGCAGTACAATCCTTGAGACGTCGAATCCAGCTATGTATTGAAAACAATGGTCATCATTTTGAACAATTAATCAGTAAAGGTTTAGTAGGTAGATAACATAACCCGGGCCCGGCTAAATAACAACAGCCGCACAGGTCAATCCATCGGGTTAAGCAACGATTGCCGCGGGTGGTCTGTGGATGGGTGACTATCTTTACATACCGAGACCCCTCCTTGCCTCGGAAAGCACATTAAGCCGTTGGTCCCGGCTGTCATTCCTGGATCTTTGAAAGTCATTACGGGTAGTCAGGAGCTCGAAGGTCTGATAACCAGTCTTACCAAGGGGAAGGTATCGTATTACCCAGTAACTGGGTTGTAGAGGTCAGATAGGCAGTCGCTCCATGTGAAATACTGGTATTCAGCTGCATCCAGTTACACTGGAAGCCGACCCCAACATAGTTGGGAAAAGGCTAGGCAGATGATGATGAGGTACCTAGATAACATAAAAAAAAAATAAAAAAAGTATTTTGTTAAAAATTAGCTCTTTCCTTTAGTTTTCCGTATGTCATTACTTCCCAGAATTCGATCCTTATTAACGACACTATCGAATGGTGTAATAATACAGTATGTGTTTTTTTTTTCAAAATCAACAGGTTCGATTCCTGGCTAGAAATATTGATTTTTCAAAAATCCAATGATGCAGTTTTAGTTTTAATCAAAATCGAGCCCGCGACTCCTTTAAGTACTTTTCGCTTGTCCTTATAGTTTCGGATTTGGCCATCCACGCCCACTTGAAAAATTCACCCTGTATAGTAAGAAGATTCTTGCTTACGAGTTCTCGACTTGTCTAATAAACGATCTCGTATGACATTTTTTCAAATTCATACGAGTATCGTACAAATCGGTTTGAACCGATTTGAGTGCGAGATTTGCCATTCGAGTTCAGTGATTAGGTACTACGGTATTGTTCTCAAAATGACACAAAAATCATTAAAAAAAAAAAAAAAGAAGGTACTGCCGATAGTGTTAAGTTCATTGAAATTTATGCTCCAAAAGTGTTTCTTCTCGCTATCCATTTTTTAATCCAATATCTTTTTTTCCGTTTTCGTTTTATTAATTATTGTCTCAGAAGAGCAGATATAATTAAAGCACTCTCGGGCACTGCACTCATGATAGCGACTAGCACAAAAACTCGAAATACAATTCTCGCTTTGTAGTTCTGTTTACACGGAGACAGATATATTCTATTGCGAGGCAATTGTCGGCCAAGGGGCAGGGCGACAATCGTGAATGTTTACACGAAGAGACTTTTTTAATGTTCTTTCGATAATCGTATCTTCGAGCCGAGAAACTCTCTCCATCTAAATGGCCCTTTAGAATAACATGTTCAGAACGCACCTATTGACGATTCATTTCACATATGAAATGATTTAGTAATTCAGATTATAATTATCCACATTTTCGTTTTTTTTATTAAAACTAATTATATTCAATGTATACGTAGGTATCTGTTATATATGTGTACGAGTGCTGTTTAGGCGAGCGGGCTGCTTCCCGCCCCTCCTCGTGCCGGGGAGTAAGTTCTTATCATTAAAGAGTGTGCAACAGACTATGAAGTTTCATTGACAAGTGTCACCGTCCTTCCGCATAAATACTTCCATATTTAACATGTGGAGATGAGCGGACACACATTTATAGTAAAACTAGCTGCGCCCCGCGGTTTCACCCGCGTAAATGTCGATCCCGTGGGAATATCGGGATAAAAAGTAGCCTATATGTTAATCCTGGGTGTCAGCTACCTCCATACAAAATTTTATCAAAACTGGTCCAGCCGTTTGAGCGTGAAGAAGTAACAAACGTATAAACACATACACACAAACTTTCGCCTTTATAATATTAGTGTGATAGTGTGATTATTAGTGTGATGTCTACGGGAGCGACACTAGTAAAACTCTTCGACGAGCAATTTACACAAAAAAGGTTCGGGTTTGCAGAGAAGCTAATCTTCTATTCGGCAACACAGCGATCAGGAGAAACGCATACTCAATGGGTGGCCAGGATAAAAGGATAGCGATTCAAGAATTTGAAGAAGGCCTTGCTAGACAATGACAATGACTATGCCAACTTATTTGTTGATCCTAACTTAAAGTATTTTAAGGATAATAAACTATCTTGGCTATTTAGATATTATTTTCAAACAGGATGGTGTTTACTACATGAAAACAAACCAAATCTCAATATTATGTGTACATGGAAAATAAATATCAGGTCCAAGTTCAATAGGAATTTGGCAATTGTTCTTGAAAGTTCACCATCTTTAGTAGTCTGCCATATTGGATTTAGAGTGACGTCACTTAATTTTTTTCGAGTTATTCTCAGCATGCCCTTTCATTTGAAATTGATACCCATATTGTAGAAGTGGATTAAAAATAACTAGTTTTTTAATCTAGCTCCCCGTCAAGATCCGTTATTATGTTAAAGACAACACGTCGACGCCCGCGCCGTGGTATTATGTGTCGCATGTCACTCTAACGTTGGTGTGATCAAACAATCTTTGTTTCAATACTTCAATACGCAACAAATCGTTCGATTACGTGTCGCTGACACCTGATAGCTGAAGGTCTGCCGGTGACCTGTCATTTAACAGTCAAGTAATTGATACTGATATTTGTTTCTTAGTCCACTTTTACTAAGACGGTAGACTTTTTTCTTATTGTTGTGAACACGTTGGTTATAGTACTGTAATTTTACGAAAAACTGCTAATTGTAATTCTTTCGGATGCAATATTTCGGATGTCATTATTATTTATTAATTATTTATTTAATACTTCAAGCACATAAATGTACAGAGACGGACTTAGTGCCATAGGCATTTTCTACCAGTCAACCTTTGGGTGATGCAGAGACAAACATTGGTAGGTGCAATCATGAAAATTGAGAAATAAATATTTTAAATATAAAGATACGCATAAACGTATTATTATTATTATTCTTTATGAAATATTTTCTTATATTATAATGTTTTATTGTAAATTTAAAATGTCCCTGTTCCTTATTATTTTATTTTGACTTAACATTTGCACAACCGTAAGGTTGAATATAGTGTAACAAACAAACTGTACCTATAACATCTAATATACATTCTATATTCTAGCAAATAAAGATATCATTAATTGAAACACTACGTAAGTTAGCAAGTGATTAATTATGAACACAAAAACAACGAATCAGAACCGTAGCGGTGAATATTGATTTGCTACAAGATAATTTTAGCAGATTGTTTATCTGATGCATACGATACATCGCTATAGGTAGTAGTATATGTGGCGTTGCCAAACGGGAGCGTTACCAAACAGGCGCGAACCTGTGGTTGATTAATCAAAACAATTGTTTTTATTCGGTCATTTGTTTATTCAGAGGGAGTCCAGTGCATGCGCGGGTGTTTACCAGTAACGAGCGATGGGTGCGCCAGAGTAGGCGACGGGAGCGACGGCCAGGCGCGAGCCGAGCACCGGCGCGGAGTAAGCGAGCGGAGCACTGTGGATCAGCGGCGAGGCGACTACATGGCCGAGCGGTGCGATCAGTGGAGCCGAGCGCTTCTTCAGGTAGTGGATGCCGCCGTTGAGAGCCTTGGCGGTGAAGTGCGCGGAGCGGTCCAGGTTCACGTCCAGGGTGTCGAGCGGCCTGCCGTCAGCAGCGAGGATGTTGGCGGGCTGGCCAGGAGCGAGAGACAGCGGTCCTCTGTAGTTGCTGCTGTAGGGCGTCAGGAGTGGCGCAGAGTAGGCAATGGGTGCCGTGTAGGCGAGGGGCGCGATCAGAGCAGCGGAGCGCTTCTTCAGTAAGTGTACGCCACCCTCGAGCGCTTTGGCGGTAAAGTGCGCGGAGCGGTCCAGGTTCACATCCAGGGTGTCAAGAGGCCTGCCGTCGGCTGCGAGGATGTTGGCGGGCTGGCCGGGCGCCAGAGACAGTGGTCCTCTGTAGTTGCTGCCGTAGGGCGTCAGTAGCGACGCCGAGTAGGCAAGAGGCGCCGAGTAGGCGAGGGGCGCCGTGTAGGCGAGGGGCGCCAGCACGCTCGCTGTGGCCGCGGCCATGATGCAGGACAACACCACCAGCTTCAGCATTTTGTATGTAGAGTGGTCTGTGTTGATATCTCGCCTCAGATGCACTGATGCAATTGTACAATGTCATGCGCCTTATATACTAGTGTGATAAGATTAACTTGATGGGCGACTCCGGAACACATCGTCGGCCCTGAAAATACTACTTTCCTACGAGAAAACAAAGCTCATATGAACAGAGCATTTGACCAGGACCTTTTTGTGACATATTGCAAGTACAATAGGTATTTAGTTTTTTTGCGTAGCAAGGTGTTGGTGGTCTAAAATATGTTAATGTGAACGATAATTGGATTTGCTGTTCGTAAGCTTTCTGTTAGGCATGTACTCGTATATGTAGGTATACAGGAAGATTTTTTTTATCACCATCCTAATTTTTACAGGATGTTCTATCCATGAATATAAACAACTTTCACTATGGGGCCAACTCTGAAATCACGAAAAAAAATCAGCTGTTTAATACAAAAGTTCAATACCTACTTGACCAAAATGTATGAACCAGCTGATTTTTTCTGATGTTGGTCCCCCTAGGGGTCCCTAGGGGTCTAGAATCATGTTCTGAATTCGTAAAAAATAGGGTCTAGAATCATGTTCTGAATTCGTAGAATTTCTTGCCGGTTATAAAAAAAAAACAGCTGTTTCTTAAGGAAAGTGGTCAAAATGTATGGAACAACAAAATTTTTTTTAAACCGACGAAATGTTTCTACGCTAGAGTCTAGAATCAGATGCGGAATATATGGTTATAGTTTGCGCTCATGGTTATTTATCCTGTTTACTGGGATCTGCGGATTGCGGTAAATAATCGCTTGAAAAATTATTAAAGCTCGCGATTTAATTTTGCATGAACATGCGATTGAAAAATCGCATCGCAGTGCGCGCTTAGTGAATAGAGGCGATAGCCCCGTAATAAATACTTATGAAATGACTAAAAAACATTAACTCGCAATTTGTCACTCGTCAACGGTTACATACCTTCACACCTCATCATATTATCTGTTAGGATTGGTTGGCCTAAATAACAACATCCACTCAAATCTCTTTGAGATTCGAGAACTTCAATAGGCAATCAGAAACCAGTGTTAAGTGAACGGTAATAAGGCTTTTCTTGTATTCCAAAAATACATTTAGAGGTGATTTTTAGTATTAATAACAAGTTACATTACTTGTAAATATCTAGAGTCGAACACTAGATAATTTGCAATGTCAGCAGGTATGTTAATCTCAATGCGCCAATAATTTATTGTGATATGAGCACTTATAACAGAGAAAAATAAATAAAACAAATTGTTCTTAACACCCTTACAAGCTAAAAACCGGCCAAGAGCGTGTCGGGCCACGCTCAGTGTAGGGTTCCGTAGTTTCCCGTCCGTCACAATAAGTGTTCCCACGTACAATTCGATAATACCCGACCCAATGTAATAAGTACCTACAGCGCCATCTCTCGGGGTATTGGGTTACTAATTACTACATAGACGTGCCAGAAGTTTTCGGTGGTAATTTTGGATTGCGAGAACCAATTTTAATCATTCTTTTTTTGTTTGAAAAAAGATACGTTCAGGATAATAAAATATGTAAACGAAGTTAAAAAAAAAATGCTTGCATATACGATTATACTACAAACTTAGTCCAGAAATGATTTTGTACAACTTTTGTCTTTTTTGTACAAAAACTGTTGTTTCTATCAAGTTCAAAATAATTTTCCTAGAAAGTCCTTATAAAGTTCTACTTTTCAGATTTTTTTCATATTTTCTAAACTTATGGTTCAAAAGTTAGAGGGGGGGGGACACATTGTTTTTTACTTTTGGAGCGATTATTTCCGAAATTATTGACATTATCAAAAAATGATTTTAGTAAACCCATATTCATTTTTAAATACCTTTCCAACAATATATCACACGTTAGGGTTGAAATAAAAAAAAAACTCACTTCCCACTTTACATATAGGGGGGCTACCCTAATAAAACATTTTTTTCCAATTTTTATTTTACCACTTTGTCGGCGTGATTGATATACATATTGGTACCAAATTTCAGCTTTCTAGTGCTAACGGTCACAGAGATTAAGCGAGGACGGACAGACGGACGGACGGACAGACAGACATGGCGAAACTATAAGGGTTCCTAGTTGACTACGGAACCCTAAAAAGGGTTATTGTTTTACTTACGGCCCAGTAGCTATATTCATAACTGGTTCATTTGTCTTTCCCATTGCTGCTTTACGTTGAGCGTTGACGTATTGATTTATTTCATTGAGTATTGGTGGTCGTGGTCGTTGTCGTGGTCAGACAGGCACTTTAATCACACTAATATTATAAAGGCGAAAGTTTGTGAGTGTGTTTGTATCTTTGTTACTTCTTCACGCACAAACGGCTGAACGGATTTGGATGAAATTTGGCACACAGATAGTTTATAACCACATACACACAAACATAGGATACTTTTTATTCCGATATTCCCACGGGATCGACACTTATGCGGGTGCAACCGCGGGGTGCAACTAGTATAGAATAATAATAATACCAGCCTATTATCGTCCTACTGCAGGGCAAAGGCACTTTACTTTGTGTAAATTACTTCATCACCACTATTCCAAAGCGGTGAAGGAAAACATCGTGAGGAAACCGGCAAGTCCTACAAAAAAATCTAAGACATGTGACATCCACCAACCTGCACTAGGCCCGCGTGGTGGATTATGGCCCACTTACTCCCACAGAAAAAAGATTCCTGTGTCCCAGAAGTGGGAACAATACAGGCTGATTATGCTAAAGAATGCTAGTGTCTTCTATTTATTAGGTAGCTAAGTCGACTATGTGAAGATTTGGTGAAAATAATACTCGTATATGAATGTCTGTCTTGATAAGTTATATAACTAATATAGGTAGCATTGGTACCTATGGTCAGTGTAGAAAATATAATTCATTATTTCTTTATGTATAAATGTGAAATTATTCTTGTTTGTGTAGTTTTAGTAGCAAACACAGCGTTAGTCCTTTATTGGGCTAACAACAACGCTAATCCCGCTTGCGATCATTCGCAGCGGGACTGGTGACCTTGTGGTCCAGGGTTAAGCGTCCTCAAAACGATCAATAGCAATTGTCAATGTTTTGTGCGTTTATTGTTAATCGCTTCAATTATTGCATTTGGAAATGATCATATTGCGCATCAATCACGTAAAAATTGACAATTGCAATGGATTTTTTTGGGGGACCCTTTAGAATCGAGTAGAGTCAGTGGTTTTTCAATCAGGAAATTCTCTGTATTAGTCCGGAGTGCCTGATTCGTTGGCAATAGGCTCGCCCTCTAGTACGTTTTTGTTTCTATTGGAGCGTATTTTTTGTATCTGTTAGTTTAAGTATTTTTAGTCACTTTCATGATATTTATCGGGTAGGTCGTGTAAGACTAGATTTCTGTAAGCCTTTGGTTACAAAAATGTTTGGTTTTGGTTTGGTTTGGTGGTTGCTTTTCCTTTGTTTTGGGCTGAACTTGTGCTACATTACCAACAAACCCACTTTATTTTTGTCAGGTCTAAGATTCAAAGTCATGTTTTATAATGCATTGCAAATTGACTAAGCGGGAATATATAAATTGTAAAGGTTGTCTTCTTATAGTACTACGAAAAGCTTCGGGCCTGATATCCTCCATTAGGAGAGGCCAAAATAATATTTGTGTATTTTGACAACCTTTTCCTGTTTAATTACAGCGCTGTCTAACTACCAACCTATCTATCTAAATAACGACTTTTACAATTTGGAGAGAAGAGTTCACTTAATGATGGAAAGAAAATAAATTGTAGATTTCGGAATCAGTTCGTTTTATTTTACTCGTTCCAGTGTGCGAAGTTTTTTACCAGTAGCGAGCGATGGGTGCTCCAGAGTAGGCGATGGGAGCCACGGCCAGGCGCGAGCCGAGCACAGGAGTGGAGTAGGTGAGTGGGGCGCTGTGGATCAGTGGTGAGGCAACCACATGGCCGAGCGGTGCGATCAGCGGAGCCGAGCGCTTCTTCAGGTAGTGGATGCCGCCGTTGAGAGCCTTGGCGGTGAAGTGCGCGGAGCGGTCCAGGTTCACGTCCAGGGTGTCGAGCGGCCTGCCGTCAGCAGCGAGGATGTTGGCGGGCTGGCCGGGAGCGAGGGACAGCGGTCCTCTGTAATTGCTGCTGTAGGGCGTCAGGAGTGGCGCAGAGTAGGCAATGGGTGCCGTGTAGGCGAGGGGCGCGATCAGAGCAGCGGAGCGCTTCTTCAGTAAGTGTACGCCACCCTCGAGCGCTTTGGCGGTGAAGTGCGCGGAGCGGTCCAGGTTCACATCCAGGGTGTCAAGAGGCCTGCCGTCGGCAGCGAGGATGTTGGCGGGCTGGCCGGGTGCCAGAGACAGTGGTCCTCTGTAGTTGCTGCCGTAGGGCGTCAGTAGCGACGCCGAGTAGGCAAGAGGCGCCGAGTAGGCGAGGGGCGCCGTGTAGGCGAGGGGCGCCAGCACGCTCGCTGTGGCCGCGGCCATGATGCAGGACAACACCACCAGCTTCAGCATTTTGTATGTGGAGTGGTCTGTGTTGATATCTCGCCTCAGATGCACTGATGCAATTGTACAATGTCATGCGCCTTATATACTAGTGTGATAAGATTAACTTGATGGGCGACACCGGAATGCATTGCTGGCCCTGAAAATACTACTTTCTTACGAGAAAACAAAGTTCATATGAACTGAACATTTGATCTGGACCTTTTTTGTGACATATTGCAAGTACAAGTAGGTATCTATTATTTTTACATAGCGAGGTGTTAGTGGTGTAAAATATGCTAATATGTTTGTAGGTTGATAAGGTGCAGTTTATTTTCAAAAAGTTTTATCTTGCAATTAAATTCTTTCGTTGATCGTTTTTATTTATACTATGTTGTATTTTTGCATTGTATGCTCCATTTTTAGGCATTTTTCATTAAGAAGCTATTGATATAATTATGTACATTGTACTTTTATGGCTGACCATTTTTAAATCCAAAGTTCACTGGGGTTTGAAAGGATTTACTTGATTTTCTTTTCGAGAAAAGTAACTAATATCAATTTTCAGGTATAGTATGTCTTTTTTTTCATGTCGGTAGGTAAGTAACATGCATTGTTTTAAGTGTCAACTGTGGGAAAATCAATATTTGATTTATAACAATAGAAATTCAATTGTATCTCATTAGCCACAGCTGAGCTACTAACAATTGGTGGGATCGAGTAACCAAAATAATAACATCCAATCAAATCATTTGAAATGAGTTTCGAGAACTGATTAACTTCAATAGTCTTTCAGAAACCAGAAATAGTGTTATCATAATCAGCCAATAATGTTCCCACTGCTCGGACACAGGCCTCCTCTTTCTGTGAGAGGGAATGGGCAGTAATCCACCACGCGGGCCTATTGCGGGTTGGTATATGACACAATCATGTCTTCAAATTTTTGGCTCTAGGATATTCCGGTTTCGTCACGATGTTTTCCTTCAGCGTTTTGAGAGCAGTGGTGATGAAATAATTTACATAAAGTAAAGTACCTGCTTAGGTTGAATCCACAACCTACACTCCACACCTACCACTGGGCCACCACTGCTCGTCAGAAACCTGTATTAAGTGAACAGTAATAATAAGGCACCTTTTTTTTTGGTGCGCTTTGAAAATCCTCATGGACTTCCTCCATCGTGGGGGTGACAGAGGGGCATGCTGGACTCTTACCAGCTAAAACCACCGCGGTGTTTCACCTCTGCCTATGGCCGGGGGTGCGGGTTCGCGTAAGAATTCACCACTCCAATAATAATAAGGCTCCTGCTCATACTGCGGAAATATGATAATATTTTAGAATTGATTTTTAGTTTTAATATCATATTGTGTTACTTATAAATATCTCGAGTTGATCACTGGATAATTTGCAATGCCAGCAGGTATGATAATCTCATTCCAACAATAATATATTGCGACATACACTTATAACATATAATAATAAATATAAGAAATTGTTCTTAACACCCTTTCAAGTTAAAAAGGGTTGTTGTACTTACGTGTATGCCCCAGATCTTATATTCATAAGCGGCTCACTTAGCATTTAAATTGTTTTAAGTAAGTATTTTGTTATTTCATAATTACTAATTTTAACATTCGGAATTTATCGAATAACTAGATTTTGCCCATGGGTTTGCCCTCGTGGATGTCAGAAAATATCCCTCGCGAACGTACTACCGGGATTAAAAGTTCCAACCCAAACCGTCTGTACCCGTTGTCCCCATTAACGCTGTCCCCATTGAATGGGGACAACGACCCAGACCCTACCCGACCAGACCCAGACCTTATCTGTTAATCCATGGTATAAATTATCAGTGTACCAAATTTAATCCAAATCCGTTCAGCCGTTTTTGCGCCAATCCGGAACATACATCCAGGCAAACGGATAAGATTTTTCGTTACTACTCGTATTTTAAATGAAAATGTAAGTGTTACTGTTGATAGGTACGATACAGAAATCGTGACACGATACTTTGGTCTGATCTGAGTAGAAAATGTAAGTATTGTTTATGTTTAATGTGAAAAAAAATGTGAAGAAACACTGCCACGGTGGTTTAGTGGTCGCAAGTGCGGCTGTTGACCCTGTGGTCCAGGGTTGAATTTCTGAGTTGGATAAAGTGTTACCCGTTTTTCGATCAGGAAATTCTCTGCGGTTGTTAAGAGTGAATGTCCGGTTAGTTAGAAATAGGCCTACCCCCTAGTACGTTTGATTTATAGGAATATTTGGTGAAATGTATGATGCACATCCCTGCCTAACTCAGCAGAGAATACAGGCGCAATGCTATATATAGCATCGCAATTTTTTTATTTATAGTTTCTTTTATTCATTCATTAGGTATGTCAGGCGTGTGATACTAAGGTACTGTGAACCTACCTACTCTGTCACTCGTTACTTCAACTGCCGCTCAGGCTCAACATGGGGTCATAATCTTCATTTCAGCCGAAACACATCCACTGCTGGACATAGGCCTTCCCCAAGAACCGCCACTTCGACCGGTTCTGTGTTTCCCCAATCCAGCGGATTCCTGCGGCCTTTACAAGGTCATATGTCCACCTTGTAGGAGGCCAACGCTACATCAACATGGGTATCTAGTAGTATTGTATGAACATTAATATTAGATCTATTTTTACTTGCACCATGTATGATGCATTGTACATACGTTGTTGTACGTACATTGACACGTAGGTACTGATAATTATACTATAGGTAATAGTTATACTATAAATGACGGTTCCAAAACGTGACATTGTAAATTACCTGCTGGCCGCTACGGAGCCATCAACCAACTGACATAAACACTTTTTAGGGTTCCGTAGCCAAATGGCAAAAAACGGAACCCTTATGGATTCGTCATGTCTGTCTGTCTGTCTGTCCGTCCGTCCGTATGTCACAGCCACTTTTTTCCGAAACTATAAGAACTATACTGTTGAAACTTGGTAAGTAGATGTATTCTGTGAACCGCAGTAAGATTTTCACACAAAAATAGAAAAAAAACAATAAATTTTGGGGTTCCCCATACTTACAACTGAAACTCCAAAAATTTTTTTTCATCAAACCTGTACGTGTGGGGTATCTATCGATAGGTCTTCAAAAATGATATTGAGGTTTCTAATATCATTTTTTTCTGAACTGAATAGTTTGCGCGAGAGACACTTCCAAAGTGGTAAAATGTGTGTCCCCCCCCCCTCTAACTTCTAAAATAAGAGAATGAAAAATTAAAAAAATATATATAATGTACATTACCATGTAAACTTCCACCGAAAACTGGTTTGAACGAGATCTAGTAAGTAGTTTTTTTTTAATACGTCATAAATCGAAAACCGCAATTTACCTTTCACAAAGTTACAACGAACTACAAGAACTTTTATATTATGTTACTTGCTGCTACGGAACCTTTCATGGGCGAGTCCGACTCGCACTTGGCCGCTTTTTTTATTTTTATCACATTTAGAATTCTAAGTCATCTTTTTATAATCCATCGTAAATGGTATAAGTGGGAATAAATAATATGCTCTCTTAGAAGCCAAAAAATTCGTCTATTTTGACATATTTTCCAGTTTAATATGATTCTGTGTGTCTGGCCGTACTATAACGGTGCACCGCGGTGCAAGGATTTTTAGCGCGTGGCCAAAATCGAAACTGACGCCGCCATCTTAGTAATTGTGCCTCACGGCTAATGCATTACAATTTATAAATATTTACCAACAACGTCCCCTGTCCATGTTATTCATTCTTATCTACCTACCTATCTAAATAACTAAATTTTCTATTTTTTAGAGAATACCTAGTTCGCTTGGTGATGGAAAGAAAAGAAATTGTAGATTTCGGAATCAGTTCGTTTTTATTTTAATCGTGTGCGAAGTTGTTTACCAGTAGCGAGCGAGGGGTGCTCCGGAATAGGCGATGGGAGCCACGGCCAGGCGTGAGGTGAGCACAGGCGCGGAGTAGGCGAGCGGTGCGCTGTGGATCAGCGGCGAGGCGACCACATGGCCGAGCGGTGCGATCAGCGGAGCTGAGCGTTTCTTCAGGTAGTGGATGCCGCCGCTGAGAGCCTTGGTGGTGAAGTGCGCGGAGCGGTCCAGGTTCACGTCCAGGGTGTCAAGAGGCCTGCCGTCGGCTGCGAGGATGTTAGCAGGCTGGCCGGGCGCCAGAGACAGCGGTCCTCTGTAGTTGCTGCCGTAGGGCGTCAAGATTGGTGTCGAGTAAGCGAGGGGCGCCGAGTAGGCGAGTGGCGCCGTGTAGGCGAGGGATGCGAAGGGCGCCAGCGGCAATGCGCCAGCTGCGGCAGCAGCCACCATGCAGGACAACACCACTAGTTTGAACATTTTGTGTGTAGATTCGTGTTGTATCTCAGCTCCGATGCACTGATGCATGTGCACAGTAACGATCGCCTTTTATATTAGTATAATACATGTAATGAGACTATTGACTTCACAGGCGTTGCCGGAACACATCGCTGGCCTTGAGACGACAACTTTTGTCCGAGAAAATAAAGTTCACTCGATCGTTCTTTATCAGTTTGTAAATATTGAAATAATTAAGTGGTCATATATGGATTTAATATTATTGTAGGGATATTTCGAGTGGATGTCAACGCCAGATATTGTGAACATCGAAGTTATGCGGGTGCGCCAAAGTTCACCTAAATTTTCAACTCCGATAATTGGAAATCCGAAAATTTTCTTCCTAACATTTTTCATCCTAACAATCACAATTCCTAACTACTCTGTCTCTAATGTTCATAATTCCGAATCATTCAACTTCATAATGTCAGTAGCAATAAACATCTATTATACTTTTATTTGTTTTCCTATATTTTCTCAACATAACCATCTTTGACACTATTATTCAAAGTCATATCTTTTTTGTTTAGATCGTCGACATAGGATGCAAAAACGAGCGAAGGGCACCCCGAAGTTCGGTTTGGTTAGGTTACTTTAAACCCTTTACACAGAAATAGGGGCCCCGCGAAGCGGGGCTCCGTCGACATAGGATGCAAGGGCGAGCGAAGGGCATCCCGAGGTTCGGTTTGGTTAGGTTACTTTAAACCCTTTACACAGAAATAGGGGCCCCGCGAAGCGGGGCTCCGTCGACATAGGATGAAAAAAAAAGTGTTTATCATATTAGACTAAATAGGTTTTATGTATATTGAGTGGTATATCAAACGATTTTATATTAATTGTTTGTTATTCTTATAGAAATTAGTTACATTCCAATTATATCAATCGTTTATTATATTAACTGATCATTATATCAAATAAAATTATAGGTTCAGTTGTTATATCTTGTAAATATTAGAGGTTTTGTAATTATATTATATATTACTTACCCGTATAAACTCCCAGGCCATGAAAATATTATGGTAATTATGTTTAGGGATAAAAGCGTTATGATAAAAAACAGTAGGAGTTTAAAATATTTACATTAATGATATTATTGATTACAATTTTCGGAAACAGGAGTGTTATGAACATCGCCGGTAGTACTACAAATAGTATGAATGAAAACTTTAGGATGAACAATTTTAGGAAGAGTGATCATTCGGATTACAAATCGTTAAGAAGAACAATTTCGGGTAAAGAACTTTAGTTGAGCCAATATGGACCCAAGTTATGCACATTGCAATTACATGCGCGACTTGACACCCCTTTGTCAGGCGTCTATTATTAAAGCAATTACAATTTCGGAGTTTGTTTTGTTTTTGTCGGGCTGTTTTGGCTGCAAATAGAGAAGCTGATTATAAAACGCAATAAGGCCTAATTTTCTATTCAGTAGACGATGTTAGCTTTATCATTAACAGTTTGGTTACTGCCAATTAATTTTCGATCAGACAAAATAATGTGCAATAGTACGTTATTATACATACATGTGTGCTATGTTGATCATTGCACCCGAGGCGGTTATGGAAGCCGAGTGTGTAATGTTCAATGCACACGCGTTTTATACGACGTTTTTCAACACACTTGTGAAGAAAAAAACAGACTTGTATTGTTATTAACGTTTATGGAAAATGGCGCGCTGGTTTTGTTTTTCCGCGCGCCGCGCTAGCGATGCGCGCGCAGTTGTAAATAAAAGAACTGGCAAAACCGCTAAACAGCCTATAGAAAAAATGTAGTAAAAACAAAATAATGTTTAGACTGATGGTAGTGTTGTCGTATGTCAAATTGTAGCTTAGTTAGTATGGAATTAGACATTACTATTGGCATAGATAAACATACATTAGGTCAGTGAGAATCCGCAATAATAGAACGCCAGTCAGGGTCTCTTCCATTTGGTTCCGGGAGGGACCACGGACAATTTAAGGTAAATTCATTTTAGTTAATTTTGGGATCAAAGATAATTCAGACTATTTAAAAAAAAAGTTAAATATGCCCCGCGGATTTCCTTTGGCATAAAGTCTCTTTGACGACATTAAAAAACGCACAACTCTGACTAGTAAATAGTTATCTGTGGCGTTATTGTACTAGTGCGGTAACATAAAGTAAAAAGCACGCGTGTTTAATACACTGCATTATGGACCTAAAAGCGGTTCATTACGAGCCATTTTACGAGCAAGTGTGTTGAAAAAGTAGTAATGAGGCTTTAATGAGAGGATGTTAGTATTAAGTAGGTGTAAATCTATGACCATACAAAACTTCAACATTAAAACACAAGTTGTATTTTGATACTAAACATATGTACTTTTCGTAGTCATAATAAAGTTGCAGCAGGCAAGGCATAATCAGTCTATAATGTTCCTAATGCTGAAACACAGATCTCCTCCCTTCGAGAGGGAGTGGGCTGTAATCTACCACACGGGCCCAGTGTGAGTTGGTAGATGTCACGTCTTCGAATTTTTGGAGTATTCCCGTTTGAGCACCTATTTTTAGAGCACCTATTTCAAATCGTATATATTTTTTCTTCCATTGATAGGGTCTCTCCTAGGTGCTCTAAAAATGGACGCTTCTAGGACATGCCGGTTTCTTCACGATGTTTTTCTTCACCGGTTTAAGAGCAGAGGCAAGGACTGCGTATTATTGCTTAAAGTAAACAAGATTTAACATTGCAATGCTATCTGGCTGAAGAACAAGATGACTCAGAATTGATTTTGAGTTCATGACGTTACGTTTACACGGAAAAGTACCTAGTTTACTTCGAGTTAAGGTAGAAAATAAAATGAAAATTTCGTGTCAAATATGTTTTTCTCTTTAAGAAAATAGTAGAATTAGATGAACCTATGGAATTATGTACGTGAGCACTCTCCATGTAAATAAGGCTTTTTAACTAGGCTTTGTAATTAGTATTCAGTGATCTGCAGCCTAAACTAAACTACTAACACTGTATCTACACGTTATGCAAAAATATAGGACATAAAATGACGTAATATAAACCACGCATGTAGCTTGCTTGGCGACAAAATGTTGGCATATTACAAGGACTTTCTATTGATTTTAGAAATGGATTGTGTTGGTAAAATTTCCTTGGTAACCACTTTAAGGGAATAAAATTACTCGTTACTTATATATAAGTAAATGTACATTTAGGTATTGTACTTAACGGTCCCTACAAATTGTTTCATTTTGATGGATATATTAGTAGTTTCAAGTTAGTGTTTGTTGGAAAATAATAACTATTAGTAGTTGTATAAAATAGTTAGTTGTGTTAAATATCTTTAACAATACTTAACACATATTTACACTATAGTGTAAATAGTTGTGTTAAGTATTGTATATAGGAACTAAATTAAATGACTAACTATACAAATAAATACAAAAACAAAAGGACACTGAGGCGTCGAAGTACTCGTTCGTATTGCTGTCATCCGGAAACACGTCCAGAAACTGTCATCATTGCCACGTTGAATGGCAATGTTAACTCTTTGGCCAACGAACGAGCCAGCTCTCGGTCACGTGAAGTGTCAACCAGTCGGCGAGAATTTCCTTAATTAAAAAGGAGACGCGCCCTCGGGCGCCACGACCGGAGCGTTTCGACCCCAAATGGCTCAAAACTGTTGCTACCCATAAGGTTACAATATTTGCGCCGCAGCAGCTGCAGCAGCGGCGCCAGGATAACATTATAACATACCTTTAATGTTCGATTAAACCTGGCACGATGGTTGAGCGAGCAATTGTTTTGTTGCGTCTTGGTCGCGCGGTCTATTCCAGAACTGAAAAAATATTTATGTATGGTTCCATATAACAGAGAATAAGCCTGTTGTCTGACATTGTAAGTAATTAAGATTCAGATCAGAGCAGTGGTGTCCCAGTGGTAACGGCCGCAACTAGCGAGTTTGTAGGTCGTAGGTTCGTACCCAGACAGGCGTTTTACTTTGTGTAAATTATTTCATCACCAATGCTCTCAAAACGTTGAAGGAGACCGACATGTCCTAAAACTAAAAATTCGAAGAAATGAGACATCTACCAACCCGCACTGGGCCCGCTTGATGGATTACGGCCTACTCCCTCCCACTGAGAGGAGGCCTGTGTCCCAGCAGTGGGAATATTATAGGCCGATTATGCAAAATTTTCTTCTAACTGCTAACTAATATTTTCCATACTGTTTGTATGGAAAATATTTAAGCTTTTTCTACAGTAAAGGATTCATAGTAACAGTAGTAGGTGTTATAGACGTTCCCAAAGTTCCACATAAAGCTTATTGTTCAAATGTAGGGACGGTTATGGAAAGGTGTTAACAAACTGATTTTGTTTAGATATATAAAGTAGGACAGTGTCTGGCGTCACGCCACACGTACGAGAAGATATCGCAATTAATGGTAATGAGCTTAAATTCATTATTCAAATCATTTTCAACCTGTATTCACAAGGGAATTAGGGAGGTAGCAACAGCGTCCCTCGCAACAGAACAGTATTTGTATGAAAATAATTTATTGTGACAATGAAAATTGGTAATAGGTGAATTCATAAAATTTTCATGGTTCTTATTTGAACTGTTTGATGTTGTGAAGAGTTCCAGAAACATTCTCAATAGAATTGTACTTTTTTATAATGGCGCCTTTATGGTACACCTTACAACGTAGCAACATCTATTTGATAGTGATATTCTAATTCCAATAATACCCTTAATCCTCAATGAACTTTAATTATTTTCGGGATATTTTTATCTGCAGTCTACATAATCATGTCTCCGTGTTCATTGATATTTATTTCTTAGCGGGCTGGTATTTTGCATGCAGGGGCGTTGACTGCACCGTCTCGTTTACTTTGTTGGCTCGTTGGCATATGTATCGCAACAAAAGCATTAAGACTATGATGAACTGACCAGGCGGGGCTGTAGACGACCTCGTCGATTTTAAATACCAGCTTCCTGAACGGCCGACTTGCACCGGTTTGCGAAACGAGATCGCCCTTAGCTTTAGTGAATACTTTCTATAAATACGAAGCGAAACATTGTCAAGGCATCAGTCGTTCATCCGAACAACAAACAATACAGACCAACATGTTCAAGCTGGTGGTATTGTGCGCTTTCTTCGCCGCAGCGGCCGGTAAGCCCGGTGCTCTAATCGCGGCGCCACTCACGCAATACTCGACCTTCCTGACTCCTGGAGCGACCACCATCACCCGACAGGACAGCAGCGTGATCCACCCATCGCCGCTCATTTACCAAGCTCCTTTGGCGTACACCCACTTCATCAAGAAGCGCTCGCCGCAGTTCCCTCTGACGTACGCCGCGCCCGCCACCTACTACCCTAACTACTATGCTGCCACTTCGTACAACGCGCCGCTGATCCACAGCACCCAGATCCTGCCAGCGCCCATCGCATCGGTGCCTGCCGTGCACCTCATCAAGAAGAGGTCTGTGGTACCTGCCTACTACGCGCCCAGCACCTACGCAGCCACCACTCCACTTCTGGCATCCACGTACGCCGCGACCGCCCCTATCTACAGCCATACTCCCCTGATCTCCCAGCCCCTGATCTCTCAGCCCTTGATCTCAAACCCCGTTTACACCCACCTCATCAAGAAGCGATCAGCTGGTCTGTTGAACGCTTACATCGCCCCCACCTCTTATTCCCATCAATCAAGATTCGACCTGCAGACCACTCACACCCCCTTATCCTCCATATCCTATGCATCCCCAGCCATCTCCTACTCCAGCCCCCTCGCTTACTCCAGCCCCCTGGCCGTATCTCACCTGTACTAAATAAGAGTACGTCACAGGACACAGCGAAATCTCCGAACTTCTAACTTTAAATCCAAAATTGTCCATAATCTAAAATAGTGTTCTCAAATGTACATAATTTTCCTGACAGATTAAATAAATTCTGGAACTATAAATAACACTTTTATTAAAACATGCAACCACCGTCTTTATTATTATATATTATTATCAGGCCACACATATGTACAAGGTAATAAATTCACAGTTGAGTGGAATTTTAAATATTATAGTCGTTCAATTGTTTTACCATATAAGGTGTAATGGTATGTGGTAAAGTAGTAGTATCATGTGTTACTTGTACATTTCTAAGTATTTAATGATATGAAGGGTCATTAATTAAATCATTAGCGACCCACCTGAGTACTAACATAGTATGTGTAACCTTTACTTTAGAAAATACTTCGATCATCTTGGCCCATTCGAAGAATCGAGTATGAAATAAATTATTATAGGACTATCACTTTTACCAGCAATTTGCTTTTGCTGGTATTGCGGACTCATTGATTTTATTTAAAAGCAGCTCTATTTCGTTTGAAATAGTATGATTAGATCAGCGCCCCAGTTTTCAGAAAAGTAAAATATTTTTTACATTAACCTTTGTAGCCACTGTAGACGACTTTCTCTAAACTAATTAATTGGCGTTTTAAAGCGTTATTACCTTCCAGTTCTTTTCTCATGTATTTAGGTCAAAAAAACATAAAAAATATGTCAAGTACAGGAAAACAGCATTATTAGTTCTCTAGATCGCGTGAAAACTGTGGGCGATTTGAACGAAAATCCAGTGAGACGGTAACAGAAAATTAACTAATATTTAAGGCTCACGTTTACGCCGCCCGGAGACGTAACAAGCAGCACTAACGCACCCTTCGTCGTCACTCGTCACGTGTACTTAATACGTGTTTATTATACAGCTCACACATTTCCTCAACTATACTGAACAAAGAGGTTTTTTGCTCGGGCTACCACACAATAGGCATGTTCAGATGTATTGTAAATACGTTGAATACCACAAACGTTGCCGCGGCTATTTTTGTTCATGTTTGTGAATTATTGGGTTTGGACAACAAATATTGGTCATATTTTGACGTTCATTGCTTCATTATTGTAAGAATAGAGGAAAGTATGTGGAAATCCATCAGTGGTTGATGAAGTTGAAGAAACGTGGTCTATTGTTTACATTATTTTACACTAATCACGGAGCGAATAAAGTTGGCTTATGAAAATACAAATTGTAGCGGCATTTAATTTTTTTGCCAAACATTGTTGATGACAGTGTAAAGGAAATTAAGATTAGCGTGGAAATTAATAATCCAACACGAATGTTAAAACTTATTTATTACATCACACAAAATAATTTAATTATATTCCATCATTTTTGAAAATGTAGGCACTTCTTAAATAGCTACCTACAAACAATTCAGTTTGCTACACATTACCTAGTTTTAAATAACTTACTAGTACTTTTAAGTCTTATTCTCATTTTCTTAACATTAAAACCCAATCAAGGTTCTGTCACACCATCCATTTTCGGTTCATCTGTTGTACTCGTTACTTGATTGTTGTCATCGTAAGCTATAATTATGTAATTTTTGTCTTGTATTGCTTGTTCTTCTTCCGTATTTTCTTTTTCTTGCTCAGGCATTTCCGTTATTATTGCGTTTTGAATGTCATCATCATTTGTTTTGATTGATTCTTTCTGTGCATTTTCTTCTTGTACTTTATCGATTGAGATGGGATGTTCAAGTGCTCTTGCCAACGGTAGATTGTGGAAAAAGCTCAGAGCTACCGGTGTAAATATGGTATCTGCCGTGAAAACCGGGGTTAACAGTGTCTCTTGAGGTTTATCATTAGGTTGGTGACTGGCATACAATGTTGTTCCTGGACTGTATATCAACGGCCCTGCTATGTAGCCAGGGCTATGCCTAATATCGATTCTGGACTGATGAGAAACTGCACTTGGCGCCGCGTATATCAAAGAAACTATTTGTCCATGCACTGTACACATTGCACCCACAAGTAAAAGTAGCGTAATCATCGTGTCTCTTGCACTAAACCTGAAGTGTGTACGAAAGGCGGATGGGATGTTACTTTATAGCTGCATAACGGTACTTGTTACGTAGTGCGCGGGCGCAACGGGTTCAAGTTCTCGGCCACGGTTCTGGGACGGGTCGTTGCGTCACTGCCGCTGCGGCCCCGGGGCACTGGCCGGATTGAGATGCATTATACAAACGTCATTCATTACCATTTATGATTGATGCGCTATTACGACATAAACACAGATGAATCATACCTAGTTATAATTTATTCGTGGAACATTTGTTATTACACGCGTTTATTCACAGCTAATTCAGGGTCTACTGTAAGAAAGGCAACAACTTTGTTATGAACACGTACTTTATCTATTGTGTTTATAAAAACCAATTCAGTTCCAATAAACTGGCGAATTCCAATTTTTTTGTGACAACAATCACAATGTTCAATAGCACGACAAATGTATTAATAGTTTTGATCCTGTCACTCTGAATCAGCATTTGGGGTATAAGAAGGTAACCCTCGAGTTCTAATGTCAGTCAGCTCTTGCAGTTCGCTCAGATTTGTGATCTTGAAGTAATAAGTTGAAGATGTTTCGTGTTGTCGTGTTGTTTGCATCTCTGGCGTTGTGCCATGGCCACGCTGTGCCTGTAGTGGCCCACCACGCTGCTGTGGTGGCTCCGCTGGTTGCTGGCTACGCTGGGCATGGCTACGGTGGACATGGATATGGAGGATATGGCTACGGTGGAGGACTTGGAGGCCACGGAGGTCTTGGCTACGGAGGTCTCGGTCATGGAGGACTCGGTCATGGAGGACTTGGTCATGGAGGACTCGGTCATGGAGGCCTCGGTCATGGTGGACTCGCTGTTGGAGGATTCGGTCACGGCGGGCTTGGTCATGGAGGCCTCGGTCATGGTGGACTCGCTGTTGGAGGACTTGGACATGGCGGGCTTGGTCATGGAGGTCTCGGTCATGGTGGACTCGCTGTTGGAGGACTTGGTCACGGCGGGCTTGGTCATGGAGGCCTCGGTCATGATGGACTCGCTGTTGGAGGACTTGGTCACGGCGGGCTTGGTCATGGCGGACTTGATGGATTTGGCGATATTGGCGGACATGGTCACGCCGGACACGGACATCATATCCTGAAGCGGTCTCCTCATCTCGTCGCTCCGCTAGCTCATGTGGCTCATGTGGCTCATGTTGCCCCGGTGGCTCACGTTGCACCCGTGGCGGTGTCCCACCAGTCTCGTGTGGACGTGCACCATTCACCAGCTGTCGTCGCTACCTCTGTGGTGGCACCAGTGGTAGCTCCAGTGCTGCATGCTGCACCTCTTCTGCATAAGTCCTTTGTCGCAGGACCTCTGCACTTCGGTGGAGGTTACGGAGGTGGTTACGAGGGTGGCCTAGGAGGTGGCCACTATGGACATGGCTACGGCCACGGCCACTACTAGTCTCGATATTTATGAACAAAAATAATCAGTATTGTAAATTAGATTTATGAAGCGTGCAATTGTATGATGTGTGTTTATATGCAAATAAAGAAGTTATAATTATTTTGATTGTATTATTTAAACCTGCAAACTGTACATGGATATCAAAGTTATTAAATGGATTTTATTCTTAATTCTAAAGTTCACACAGTCATCTAAATGAGTCCCGGAACATTCAATGTTGAACAACTTGACACTTTGATTTCCTTGCCAGTATGTATGTACAGTCACGTCTATAAGTATGTATACACTTGGCTTTATTCAAAGGCGATTTTCTCCTTTATTTTTGAATGAAATTTTATGTTATTACGAAAATAGTATTTTTGAACCCATAGGTTTATGTTAAGTGTCGTATTTCAACGTTGCATTCGTTATTTCACGAAAAAATCGCAAATGAAAATTGCCAAGTGTATACATACTTTTAGACGTGACTGTACTACATGAACAAATCGTAACGAAACACACACACATTTTTGACGTCAACGCTGGGCTTCAGAGGTAAGTACTCAAAGGGTGCTAACGGGACCCTTTTGGTATCCTTTGGGTACGGACCCCAAAAAAATTTAAATGGTTATTCGTTTTAGGATTTGCTCCAAAAACAACGTAGCCAAGAACTCTACAAGTGGTTCTACTCCCGACAAACCAATAATAGGATAATATCTATTGTTATAAGCCCGCTTTTCATCAATCACGTATCCCTAATAATATATGCGCCGCTAAATTTTTAGCGTCTATAATATATTATAGCAGCTGTAATGAAATAAACCCAATTAAAATCTAAGGCTGTTTATTTTGGTGTGAGAATAAACTAATTTTAGCTGTCCTTCAGTTTTATTAGTTTAGACTTTAGGTAGGTATACTGTTCCGGCTGTGTTTCTGGTAGAGTAGGCAAAAGTATTTTTTATTATCCTCGTTTAGATTTCATACACTTTTCAGAGTTTATTCAACCATAAGAAGGCTCTGCTGACCATCCGACTGTCACAGGTTTAGTTAAGTAAAATATGTTAATAAATTGTGTTATTGCTCATATGTCATGTCATGTTCACAATATAAGAAAATAAATAAAAGATGGCAAGTAATAATAAAATCGTTTTATTCGGCAGTGATAAATTTTTTACATATGGTTTTTTGAAGGATTTACAGCATACTAGGTTGGTTCACTTGGATGGTTTAGTAGGGGTGGACGCTGAGGGCCTTGGGGTACACAGCAGAATAGGACAGGGGGTGGCTGTACGCTGAGACCACGGAAGAGGGGTAGGCGGAGTAAGCAGACACGACAGGAGACGAGTAGGCGGAGACAACAGCAGGGCTAGAGTAGGCCACGGGGGACACCACCGAGCTGTAGGCCACGGGGGCAACGCCGACGACAGATCGCTTGCGGAGGTGGTGGAGGCCAGACAGAGCCTTAGCCTGGTAGTGGACAGCGCGGGCGGCGACTACCTCAGGGGTGTCGAGGGGCACTCCGTTGACGGCATCCAGGACGACGGCGGGGGAGTGAGGGGCCTGGGCGAGCGCGACGGGAGACACGACGTGGGAGCCGTAGACAGCGGGCGCAGAGTAGACAGCGGGAGCGGAGTAGACGGCGGGAGCGGAGTAAACTGCAGGTGCGGCGGCGTACACGGCAGGGGAGCCATGCACCACGCTGGAGCTGTACTGCGACACCGAGCTGGAACCGGGCTGCACAATGGCACTGTAGGCCAACGGCGCATACACACCAGGCTTAGCGGCAGCCAACGCCGCGACAGAGAGCAACACCACCAGCTTGTACATTGTGAAGTGGTCTGTGTTGTTTGCGAACTGAAGAAGTTGGATCAACTGATGTCTAACACACTGTGACGGATCCTTATATACGAAGCGTTGAACAAGAACTCATTACCAAAACAAGTGCTGCCCGAACAACCTTCAAAACCACTATCTATGCCTTGATATTTAAGCTACCTACCTAATATTTTTATTCCTGCGAGAGATTTTTTGTCATGTGTGAATTGTGATTAGCTTCCGGAATCGTTTTACAGATATCTGGTGACAAGTGTCGCGTAAACCCAAGGTGTGTATTACATTATTGTTGGACAATCGATTTGTTAAGTTCTGCCTTGTGTTATGTGGGTGATGTCGGAAAACCTAATTAGTTCACATTATTGTTTGTTTTGTTATCTGCTATTGTTCTGATTTATTTGCACAGTGATCAATGTGAGGTGTTGTGAAATCATCAAATGCCATGTTTTGTTTAAAAATATGAAAAAATATATGAGAAAATAATTAATTATTATTGGGTTTTTCTATCTTGGGAATTCTTCAGTAGCAGTCCGGAGTCTGGATTTGTCCCCGGTTGATGGCAATAGGCTCACCCTCTGTTACATGGGGCTTAAACATAATTAGGGAAATGTGGGTGTGCTTAGGTGCACCTCTGCCTAACCCATCGAGGTATACAGGCGTGATGTTATGCTATTTAAATTAATTAATCCGAGGGTTTAACTTTCAGGAAGATCGAAATTAACTGGGTATGAAACATTAATTATATTGTCATTTCATGCACTGTACTTCTACTTATGCAAACTGTTCAAGTAATAATTGATGGCAATGACATTTTAATGGTGACCTTATTAATTCATTAAGAGCCAACTTTTTAATCGACAGATATTTTATATTCGTGGAATAAAATTGACGTCTAACAGATTTTTTATGGAAGAACTGTCAAAAATTCAAAATTATCCTCGGATAAAATTATTTGGCGTTGGAAAAATCAGCCCTAATGAAAATAAAGTGTGAGATATATTTTTGATTTCTATATTTTATATTCCTGAATTAATGAATTATGCATTTGTTATTATAGTAAATATTGTGAGATTTCTTGCGATCAGTTAAGTGTTAGTTAAAAAGTCATTAGGTACGGTACTTTATTTCTTTATCGAAGAATGTAAAAAAGAGATCATGCACCCATTTTGTTCGGCGACTTGAGACAAAAAATAAAAAGTCGGCGGTCAGGAATTACATTTTATTTGAATGGTCGCAGTAGTAGAAACATATATTTGTATGGCAACAACGCTACGAGTATAATGAATTTGAGAACAAAGATATACAACGATCTGATCTTTCGATTTGCCTCGGAGATCACCCATTCTGGGATATTTTTTTATGGCTGCCATTAATAATAATTACGTGTTTATAAAGTACACATATAATTCATTATTTTTTACTAAGGTGTCAAACTCGAGAACAAGGGGTATCGTTTATTACCCAGTAACTAGATCAGATAGGCAGTCGCTCCATGTAAAATACTTACTGGTATTCAGCTGCATCCAGTTAGACTAGAAGCTGACCCCAACATAGTTGAGAAAAGACTAGGCAGATAATGAGTTCAGGTAAGTTAAACAATCGGTGACTAGACATTGACAACAGGCACATAAAGGGATGATAAAATACTGTTCATTCAACTGCCGTATCTTTCAACAATAAACTCTATCAAAAATCGTGACCACAACAAATAAGGACTAATGACAAACACATGTCAGCATCATTTGCTACTCAAAATTGTCGTGCATTATAATGATCTGTCTAATCTCTTCCAGATAGGTTATATCATAATGTTTTCAGCCCCTGATTTAGCGTCACTTTCAAAATCAAAGTGATCTTTGTTTTCGTTACAATACGATTGCTTTAGGGTTGCAGCCACTGACAAGTCTATCAACATCATAGTGATCTTTATTCTTGTTAGAATAAGGTTGCTCTTGGGTTGCTGCTGTGTGAGGTAAAATAACTGTGAACGGACTTTAGCTATTGTCAGCAATCACATCTAGTATTCAAAATGTCAAGCGCTTGTCAATGAGCAATCGTTGGTCAAAACTTAGACAGGGTACACACCGGAGTCAAAACAATCTTTGTCTTGAGTTAGAACAGTTTTTCAGTAGATTTTAACACAATTTTAACGGTGTGATGCGAGTGTGCGCGCCGTCACATAGAGCGATAGTCTGACTAGACGCTGTTTTGACATTATCAAGTCTTCCCACATCCATCAAAGATGTGCTAAATTGCATAGCGATGGGTGCGTATGATATCTCTCAATAAGATAATTTACTTTTCATAGCGTACCTCGACTTACCTTATGGCGAAAAGGGTTCAACGAAGCTAAGTTTTATAAAAATAAAAACTCGCAAAACTCATTGTTGTAGTACATCTTGCCCACTCCGCTTCACCACCCAGCTCTGGTGAAAAAAGACATATAGTTATGTAGCTTTGCTTCACAGCATAGCTACCTCACACTTCTCAAGTGGAAAGGCAGCCTAATCCTGTGTCCTAACCGAAAGTGATTATCGCGCGAGTAAAGAATGACAGAAAAGAAAAATAATTTATCTGGGATACGCACAGGAAATACATCAATAAAAAAGAACACAAAAACGAAAAAAAAAACAATAAATAAATTATATTAAAACTAACAAGTTAGTGTAAAAACTAGAAAAGAAGACCTGTGCAAGGCCAAAAAGGCTCCTACTCGCGCGATCAATCAAGTTGCCTTCGTACGTCATAATTCATGTAAACAATCGAGTCCTTGAGCGACAGTCACTTTCAGTTAAGACGCAGCCTTACAAACCTACATGGTCTGTCAAATGTGCCACGCTTTGTTATCTAAGTAGCACACTCGAAGTTTGAGTGATAGCATCAACAAGTCGGCATTGTGTACATAAATGTCAGTATCTGAGCACGCAGGTCTATTTAATTACTTCATAAAAAGACAAACTTGACATTTAGAGTGCAGAATATTTCGTGCATGTTTTATTAGATTTTAAAGGCTTGCGTGACATACTTACAATGCAGCAGTCTGATTGCGCTTGTTGCTGCTGTGCATATTAAAACCTTAAAAACCTTTAAAAACCTACGAAAATGATCTTCTTTCTACCGTTTTCTTTCTGAACTTCAAAAGGTACATAAAAGTCAAAATTAAAATCAAAATATTTTATTTCACTCAAACCTACATGGGCACTTATGAAGGTCGTTTCCTATTGCCGGCAAGAAACTCTGGGTTACTCTTTTAAAAATAATTGGCTTTTACAATGTTTTCAAATTACAGTGTCAACAGGTATAGGCGTTGCACGGGGGGTTCCAGAATTGGTATTTTAAGAGGAACCAGGACCACCCCTATGTGCTGATGGTGATCAACGGGGTGTTTTTAGTGAGGTAAAAATCCCACACTCCCCGATCTCCCTCCCCGGAGGTCGGGTGCCTTTTGAAGGATTCCCCACAACAAAAAAAAGGTATGGGAGGTCTATCGACCTCCCATACCTTTTTTTGTGGAACAAGACTATCGTCTTGTTCCACACAGTGTTGAGTGTATGGGCCACCTTCGAGTCTTTGCTCGTGCCATGCTTCCAGGTCTACCCGCTTTTCTTCGTATAAATCAATGGTATGGTAAAAGGTAGAAATTGCGTTTCATTATCACTTAGTTTCTGTACAAACGTAAAAAAGAAGTAATGTAGGTATCGCCTCTCTAATATTTTCGATAGCCAAAGAGCACTTAATTACAATCACGTGCCTTCACTTTACCAAAAAAATAAGAAAGATTCTAAAAACTTTTAATAAATTTCAATATTTATCTTATCAAACTTTTGATTGAAAGTTAAATAAAATTATCAGCGGTCACGCTTTAAAAGTTATTTGTTTTGTTTATCTGCGCAATTTTATTCCAAAAACGTGATATTGAAAAGTTACCAATGTTAGTCTCAGATTATTCATAGACTTCCTGAAGTTGGTAACTTGAATGCTGAGTAATATACCTACAGTGATAGGTTTAGTACATGTAAGTGCTATATTGCATTTCATGTTTCGAGTTCTTCTCTTACGTCTAAGGAGGATATATTTCTCGGAAATAAATTAATAGAATAAATTGAATTGTGTTATTAGTCTGCATACATTACCAGTTGTTAACTTTGTTTTAGTTTGTGTCTCCTTGATAAGTTCATGAGGTTTCTCGATTATTGTTATTTTAGATACCTTCTATTAGGTAAGCCAAGGGAACTTATTAACGTGTAAATAAACATCTATGTACGAGAATATTCAATTATTTACAAAAAAAAATGTAAATAAGAGAAAAATAGGATATTATTTCTTATAAATTTATTTATTTACAAGCCATTTTATCATTTGTCGTTCGTCAAATCTGAACCGAGGAAAAGTCCCCGCTATCGTGGTGACGTTCACCAGGCGTGCACGCCATAGGCCTTGGTGATCAGAGGGGTGGAGTAGGCGAGGGGCGCGGAGTACGCCAGGGGAGCGGCGTGCACGGTGGACAGCACGGGGGCGGACGCATACGTGGAGATCAGAGGGGAAGCCAGGCGGGTGGACAGCAGCGGCGACGCGATCAGAGTAGCAGAGCGCTTCTTGATGAGATGAGCACCAGCCAGAGCCTTAGCTTCGAAGTGGGCGGCACGAGCAGCGATCACTTCAGGGGTGTCTAGGGGCACAGCGGGTCCGGCAATGGTGGCGGGGGCAGCGTAGGCAGCGGTCAATGCGGGAGTAGCGTACGCCGTCTTCAAGAAGGTGGGTGCCACGGCGCCGGCTAGGATGGGCGCGTTGTAGCCGAGGGCAGCACCGTAGGCAAGGGGAGCTGCACCGTAAGCGATGCCGGCACTGTAGGCGAGGGGCGCGGACACCACTGTGCTGCTGATGGCGGGCGTTGACTTGATGTCGATGCGGGACTGGCTGGACACGGCAGCGGGCGCGATGGCGGCGGTAGCGATGGCGGGAGCAGCGATCACAGCGGGCTCGGAGATGACAGTGCGGGCGATTGGCTCAATCGATGTTGATACTACTGCTGGCGACGACTTGATGTCCAGGCGAGACTGGCTGGACACTGCAGATGCTCCAATAGCGGCAGGAGCGGCGTAGAGGGTTGGTGCGGAGTAGAGGGCAGGTGCGGCGTATGCAGTAGCGCCGAGGATTGGCGCCGAGTACGACGTCAGCACGGGCTCCAGCCCCGAAGGCTTGCCAGCGACGAGCGCCACCACAGATAAGAACACCACCAGCGAATTCATCGTGGTCTGTGTATATTCAGATGCGAACGACAAGGGAATGAGATGAAACTGATGCTTTCTTTTGGTTTGCGAATGTATTTATACTGCCCGCGATGTTCTGAAATGAAAGTCAAGTTCGACAAGTTTTTTTTATTTTTATTATTTAATCCTTAATGTTACAGTTTTATTTTAATATAACACCGGCCAAACTGCAGCGCAATTTATCGGCAGTAGGTTCTCTTGGATTTTGCACGACTTTTTGCTTGACTAAATATTAAAATTAAATCTAAGTTAAGACTAAGACTAAAACCATGGTTCTGTAGGCAAAGATTCCGTATCTGAAAACAGTATAATAATTACCCACAAAACCATAGACTTTACAACCACAGCTACTGCACTCAGCGGCATCAGCCAACAAACGTCATGAGACCATCCCATAGTACCTAATCTGCATTCGTGATTTATTTGCCAAAAATGCAAACAAATATGAGTTTATGAAAAAATAACTTTAAATCCTACACAATAAAGTTCAGTTTACGCTACAACTTCAAACATTTTTAACTTTTTCAATAATGTTAGTCACTCTGAAATCAACTTAATTACCATTAAAATAAAGTTGATATTTGTTTAACTTGAAATAATATTAATTTGAAAAAAGTTTGAATAGTCTTTAGGTGGTAAGCAATCTTTGGATTAGAACCCACGACATCAGCCGACCGAGGCCGCCGATCGACCGCAGCAACTATGGACACATCTTTTATTCCTTCAGGTAATTCATTAATGAATGTAGGTACAATCCATCGTCTCGTACGCTTACCATAATAATTATTTACATTAAACACATGTTATTTCTTTTTCTTTGCAAGTCAGGTTGGGTTAGGTTAGTAGTTTTTGAGTATTTGGAGTATTTTAATTTTATTTAATATGTTTTAAAAGTTAGTCCATAACCACACAACCCATAACTAATAATAGAGTCGGCAAGTGCATAGTACAATGCTGCATACAATAGTCCGTTCTTGACTACAGGCTTCAGGGTAAATAGTTTACCCAGAACTGATCGAACTTTATTACAAATCGTGTCTATGTGTATGTTTCATCGTCAGTCCTAGGTATCTGTATGTTTTAACCTGCTGACAGCTTGATTTTCCATTGTGAAGACATTCATAACTGTAACCTTTTATATTCAAGTCAATATTTTTATTACGTGCATATTGAGAATGTATTGGCATGCACTTAGTTTTGCTTACATTAATAATAATGCCATTAGCGTGTGCACATTTATTTATATTGTCCAAATTGTCTTGTATTGCTTCTTGTATGGACTTTTGCTCCTTACCACTGGATATAAGACATGTATCGTCGGCGTACACATAAGCTTTACATTTTTTGATGACGTTACACATACTATTAACGTGTACAATATAACCAATAGGCCCATATACAGATCCGGTAGAAACACCATATTTGACAGCGCCTTCCATACTTTGGACATTAGCCACCCGAACTTGAATAGTTCTTTGCTCTAAGTATTGGCCAAACCATCTGTTGATTGGTCCACTTATCCCACACTCATCCATGACCTGCAAAAGGCCGTCGTGATCCAAGGTATCAAAGGCTTTTTTGAAGTCTATAAAAACTGCTACCACTAAGTTTTTATCATTTAGGTAATTATTTACATCATCCGTAAATCTTGCTAGCGCCGTTGCCGTACTTCTGTTTGGTTTAAAACCATGTTGAATGTTGGTAATGATGTTGTTTTTGTCTAGGTGAGTTCTGATTTGAATAACTATGAATTTTCCATAATCTTAATAATTGTATTTAAAATAGAAATTGGTCGGTAATTAGTATAATCTAGATGTGATCCTCGTTTGTAGATTGGCCCAATAATTTCCTCTTTCAACCTAATAAGGTATTTACTTTCTTTTACATACAGATTTATAAAATATGCTATAACAGGACTAATGAAGTTCTTAATTTCTTTTAAATTTTTTACTCTAATGCCATCTGATCCCAGCGACTTGTTGCAGTCCAGTGAGTCTATTATCCTGGCGATATGTGTGCCTACCTAAAACGAACATTACACGGTTTAACATAATCATGTCCTACTTAAGAACGTCTTATTACATTTGTGCTTGATATTGTCGATTTCCGTTGTAAATGTGCTACAGAAATTATTACAAATGGTTGTCAAACATTCTTTTTTTTGTAAATATTTCTCTATGACGCTATCTACTGTTACTTTACTTCTACCCAGCCAGTTCTTACGCATGTCTCCCTTACATTTTTTTATTTCGACACGTCTAAGTCAATCTCTAGCCACATTTATAAGTTTATTTGTTTTATTTCTATATTTAGTATATTGTAATCTGAGCGCTCCGTCGCTGTATAACATATTCTCAAAAGACCACATTCGTAAAACACGATATTCGCAAAACATCATATTACTCATAATATCATATTCTGAAAACATCATAATCTTCTAAGACCATTTTCGCAAAACACAACATTACATGTTTTACGAATGTGGTCTTTTGAGAATATGATATACAGCGACGGAGCCATTTATCTTATCAAACTTTTGATTGAAAGTTCAATAAAGTTATCACCGGTCACGCTTTAAAAGTTATTTGTTTTGTTTATCTGCGTAGTTTTATTCCAAAAACGTGGTTTTGAAAAGTTACCAATGTTAGCCTAAGATTTTTCATAGACTTCCTGAAGTTGGTAACTTGAATGCTGAGTAATATACAGTGATAGGTTTAGTACATGTAAGTGCTATATTGGATTTCATGTTTCGAGTTCTTCTCTTACGTCTAAGGAGGATATATTTCTCGGAAATAAATTAATAGAATAAATTGAATTGTGTTATTAGTCTGCATAAATTACTAATTGTTAACTTTGTTTTAGTTTGTGTCTCCTTGATAAGTTCATGAGGTTCCTCGATTATTGTTATTTTATATACCTTCTATTAAGGTAAGCCAAGGCAACTTATTAACGTGTACATAAACATCTATGTACGAGAATATTCAATTATTTAGAAAAAAATGTTAATTTAGTAAGAGAAAAATAGGATATTATTTCTTATAAATTTATTTTATTTACAAGCCATTTTATCATTTGTCGTTCGTCAAATCTGAACCGAGGAAAGGTCCCCGTTATCGTGGTGACGTTCACCAGGCGTGCACGCCATAGGCCTTGGTGATCAGAGGGGTGGAGTAGGCGAGGGGCGCGGAGTACGCCAGGGGAGCGGCGTGCACGGTGGACAGCACGGGGGCGGACGCATACGTGGAGATCAGAGGGGAAGCCAGGCGGGTGGACAGCAGCGGCGACGCGATCACAGTAGCAGAGCGCTTCTTGATGAGATGAGCACCAGCCAGAGCCTTAGCTTCGAAGTGGGCGGCACGAGCAGCGATCACTTCAGGGGTGTCCAGGGGCACAGCGGGTCCGGCGATGGTGGCGGGGGCAGCGTAGGCAGCGGTCAATGCGGGAGTAGCGTACGCCGTCTTCAAGAAGGTGGGTGCCACGGCGCCGGCTAGGATGGGCGCGTTGTAGCCGAGGGCAGCACCGTAGGCAAGGGGAGCTGCACCGTAAGCGATGCCGGCACTGTAGGCAAGGGGCGCGGAAACCACTGTGCTGCTGATGGCGGGCGTTGACTTGATGTCGATGCGGGACTGGCTGGACACGGCAGCGGGCGCGATGGCGGCGGTAGCGATGGCGGGAGCAGCGATCACAGCGGGCTCGGAGATGACAGTGCGGGCGATTGGCTCAATCGATGTTGATACTACTGCTGGCGACGACTTGATGTCCAGGCGAGACTGGCTGGACACTGCAGATGCTCCAATAGCGGCAGGAGCGGCGTAGAGGGTTGGTGCGGAGTAGAGGGCAGGTGCGGCGTATGCAGCAGCGCCGAGGATTGGCGCCGAGTACGACGTCAGCACGGGCTCCAGCCCCGAAGGCTTGCCAGCGACGAGCGCCACCACAGATAAGAACACCACCAGCGAATTCATCGTGGTCTGTGTATATTCAGATGCGAACGACAAGGGAATGAGATGAAACTGATGCTTTCTTTTGGTTTGCGAATGTATTTATACTGCCCGCGATGTTCTGAAATGAAAGTCAAGTTCGACAAGTTTCGAGTCAGTATATGCAATAAGTTCATTGTATTACATTATTTTTTAAATTTTTGTACTGGAAGTTGAAACAATAAATCGAATTTTGCAAAAATAAAAACAACCTGTTGTGTTCCTACTCGACCATGAATATGTTCCTTTATCATGTTACAAACTTTGCAGTGGCACAACATTACACATAAGAAACTATTCTCATTTTCATTAGTCTCATGAAACTACTCGTACATAAAGGTAAATAGCCACTTTTTATTAGGGAAGCTTTTTTAGCATCTTGCTCTACATGGTGTCTCTACATACATATCGCTCATTTGGAGAAACATCGACGTAAATGTAATTTCCAAAAATGAGTTACATATGACAAAGTTAATATGTCGAAGTATACGTTAGGAAAGCAAAGACTTAAAAAAAAAAGTAGCAGTTACGTCGATGTTTCTCCAAATGAGCGATATACAGGGTGAAATTGAACACATGCGACAAATCGAAATGGGAGATTATACTCATCATTATGAACAACTTTTACTATGGGACCAAACCTGAAATCGCGAAAAAAAAATCTGCTGTTGCCTACATTTTGGCGAGTTATGCGAACATAAATGTAGGGAACAGCTGATTTTTTTTTCGCGATTTCAGGTTTGGTCTCATAGTAAAAGTTGTTCATAACGACGAGTACAATCTCCCATTTCGATTTGTCGCATGTGTTCAATTTCACCCTGTATGAAAAAAGTTTGTGACGTGAAATTAACATTAATTGAAGGATGCGATGTTATTGTCTCAAAGAACGAGGAAATTGCTTAATTCGGTACTATTGATCTTTTACAGAGCAGTGGTGGCCCAGTGGTAACGGGGGACTTACCGATTTGTAGGTCGTAGGTTCAAACACAGGCATGTGGTTTACTTTGTGTTGCAACTCATCGCCACTGCTTACAAAAAAGATGAAGGAAAATATCGTGAGGAGAACATGTCCCAGAACGAACTAAACATTTGAAGACATGTGACATTCTACCAACCCGCACTGGGCCCGCGTGGTACATTACAGACCACTGCCTCTCATACAGAGGAGGCCTGTGTCCCAGCTGTGGGAACGTTATAGGCTGATTATGATCTTCTACAAGATCTTCAAACCCATAATATTAATTTCTACTGTATTTTAAAGGTTAACACCTGCTTAAGCAATACCAGTGGCATTCAATTATGAGCATCTGATAAAAAAAATAATTAAGACTTATTGCAAACATAATTTATTTTTTATGTCTTAAGAAAGGATTAAATTCAATTACACGCACATCTCAGAAGATTTATGTATATTTGATGACTGTAAACTGTTTATTTGACTTTATCGCTGTATTACTAGATAGCTTTATTTCATGTATTGCCCGTGGTCCACCCGCCTGGTTCACCTAGGTGAACTATGGGAAATTATTTTACAACATGCATTGCAGTTTTTCAAGTTCTCTAGGTAACTAACTTTTTATCATTAGATGCAGTAGATACCTACTGCTGTGTATTTACAGTGAAATATATAATATATAGTAGCTGAGGTTGATTTTAAAATTGTTTATATTTCCACAATTCAAAAAGCTTACAGTCTGAAAATAACAATAATAATATGTACAAGTAAAAAAAATCGTCCGCATCTCTGTCAATAGGAAAAATGCCCAAAAGGTTGGCAGAAATAATTTATTTTACATACATATACATATTACTATATGCATACTGTTTGCATTCATTAAGCTACTATTTATGGAAACAAAAAACATAAAAGTAGTGCAGTAAATGTGAACCTGCAATGAGATATAGTAGGTACATACAAGTGGTGTGTTGGTGTGACCGTCGTAAAAACTTGGAGTTTATTTTTTGCGGTAGTGTGGCCGGTAAACAAAATGTTAAGGTTTGGTCGACCTTGGACGCGCTTTCATGTTCATTCTGAACAGCTGGGCGTAGGCTTGACTTGTATATGCATAGAGTTGTTAATACCCGTTGTATTATAGAAAAATATCAATTATTTTGAAGTAATGTTCATCTTTTTAAGTAGAGCATGTCAGCTGGATTGTCCGAAAGGGTTACCGCTGCCCCGGAACATAAAAGGCTAAGGAAGGAACACGGGTGGGTTTTAGTCAGTAAGAGTCTGACACTCTCTTCCGCTCCACCCAGAGCGGTAGGAGTCATTTGGGATTATTCCACTTTGCCCCACCGGTCGCCCCACTGGTGGGGCAAAGTGGAATGTCAAAAAATTTTCAGTAGAATCTGCCCCACTAAATCGAAATAGTGGGGCAGATTCCACTGCTTTAAAATCCTGTTGGATTCTGCCCCACTATGATTTCCCATCCACAAAAAAAAAGCATGTAATTTAGATGTATGTACGGTCGGAGAACTTGATTGATTGCTAAGCAACATCATCTTCCTGCTCTTATCCCATTTTACTTGGGGTCGGCGCAACACGTTTTCTTTTTCCATTGTCCTCTGCCAATCGTCACGCTAAAATTCATTCCCTTCTCTTTCACACCATTCCTCACACAATCTATCCATCTTGTCTTTGGCCTTCTCCTCCCTGTCCATCCATCAAAATTTATATTCATAATTTTTTTAGTCACATGTATTTCCTTCCCCCTCATTTCATGCCCATACCAAGTCAAACGATTCATTTTAAATTTTTCTGTCATTGGCGCCAGTTTAAAACTTCCCCTTATATGCATGCTCATTTCTTACTTTATCCATTTTCGTCACTCTACACATCCATCACATTTTATACGAATGACAAAGAATAATAGTTATGATTTGATTTTATGGACAATTTATTTAAGTAGAAGTTATGAATTTTCTTATAAATCTAGTTCCTCCACTTTACAATTTAAACAATTTCTTTTAAGTGATGCAAATGAAAGTGGTATCTATTGTCTAATAATAGCAGTCATATTTTGTCAAACATGGGCGTCATGGCTAAATATAGTAGCCCAACTGACAGTTCAGTTCAATTTGGTATGATTTGGTACAGAAATTGTATTTCTCTCCATTTGCTGACTATATTTCTTTCGGGCTTAACAACTTTACCAACTAATGAATTAAAAAAAATACCCACCAATTTAATTCGCTGTCACACATACCAACAGCTCTCGTAAGATATGTATCAAGAGTGTCAACAGCGTGGCATTACGCATGGCGCGGCATGCGGAATGACGGGTCGTATACGGAGACAACCGTATCTACTGCCCATGTCCGAGCTTGCGCGTTTACTGTTACATGCAGGTGTGTAATTATAAGATTAAAATAAGCACTGTTAGGCACACTGGGCAGAAATTGCAGCAAATAGACCAAAGTCCCTCTCACTGAGAGGAGGCCTGTGTCCCAGCAGTGGGAACATTATAGGCTGATTATATATGTATGTGTAGACCAAAGTTTTGCTAATTGATTGGGAAAAAATTATTAGTTGCATGGAATTCAGCCCAGGAAAAAAAGATAAATGATAAGGATTAATTTTGCAAATCCCCGAAATTAATACTAGTGATAATTTATCACCGGGATAATAATCATTATTTAGCCATTAGAAATACTGTGAGAAAAGTCCATTATAATTTACCTTGTGGAAAAAAAATCGACCGTCAAAGGTTTTCAGTTTTTTGCAAATATTTTGTTATATATTGTTTTTATATCAATTTACGTTATGACAAGTCACTTCCTTACTTAATTCTGCAGAAAAAGTCCTGAACAAGATTCTCGTTAAATCAATAGGCACAGACGCCAGCACATCAAGCTACCTGAAACTGTCAAATTTTCCCAATCAACTTTGAACCTTATGCTTTACCGATAAAGTTGAAAAATCCATTAAAGAAATTTGACAGATTGTAATAGCTTGATGTGCCGGCGCCTGTACATACTCATTATTATTATAATTAATTGATAAAACGATTAAAGAAAACATCGTTAAGAAACCAGCATGTCCTAGAACCAAAAATTCGAAGACATGTGACATCCACCAATACACCGCACTGGGCGCGCATGGTGGATTATGGCCCACTTTCTCTCACAGAGAGGAGGTCTGTGTCCCAGCAGTGGGAACAATATAGGCTGATTATGTGTATTGAAATATTGGACATTTTCATTAATTACTTGTAACTCGAGGAATTTATTCTTGAATGCTGCGACATGTAAACTTTAATTATGTAGGTACTCGATATCTCCGAACAGGGAGTCGCCCGGTAATAATCTACAAAAACGCGACCTTTTCAATGGGAACTAATTACTGGTATTAAAATTATACGCAAACATTGAACCGGTTATTCTTGATAGGTACCGGCTCCTTTGTGTCCGCTGCGCCTGCGCATGATTAGTAGTGTACAAGTTTCGAACCTTTGAATTAATGGAGCCTGACTTAAGTCCGTTTATTGTAAAAAGTATTATGTAAAGTAAGGCGGGTGAAGCCGCGGGCAGAAACTAGTTAAGTATATTATATTTTAGAAGATGACAATGTTTATGCAAAAGTGTCAGTCGTTTACGTGTGTTTATTTGTGTAGTTAAAAAGCTTTTATTTTGAAAAAAAAAGAACAGTATGAATTTACTGCATTTAATTACGATTCCAAACATGGCACAACTCTCCAACTCGTGTTAGAGCTAGATTTTTCCTCCAATCTAACATTCCGAATGGTCTTACAACTATTAATAATAAATATATAGAGTAGATGTTGACTGTTGCACTATCCGGGAATAGGCCTGGGTGGTGTGGCCTGGGTTGTATGGCCTGGGTGGAGAGGCCTGTTAGTTAGGTGTTCACCAGCCGTGAGCTACGCCGTAGGCCGGGGCGGCCACGAGCGGCGCGTGCGCAGCGACGATGGGAGCGTGGGCAGCCACTAGCGCGGGAGATGCGAGCTGGAAATATATAATTTGAGCTATGAGATTGTTGATGTTAGAATAACTTTTGAAGTAGGCGATTATGGAGAGATCGCAGAAAATAAATGTGTACAATTTATTATAGAAGATCTCTGTTCGCGAATGTAATAAGACGTGGTCATGAAAACAAAATTGATTTAAAAGAAATAAGATGCTTATACCTAAATTGGCCAATTTCCATAGCAAGGTGTAGAGAGATAATCATAGAATTGAGCTTTTCGGTTAAAACAAGACAAGTAGATAAAAGTTCAGAAGATTATTCGCGCGAAGCATAACTTGGAAAAATCTATTCAGGGTAAAAGACATCAACGCATTAAAGAATTTTTTTTCCATAAAGTACAAAATGCCTGATTTTTTTCTTAATATTTTCTGGATATCTATTATATTTTCATTCAGTCTAGAGTACATTATCTATCAGATGAGGAAAGTTGACGCTGTGAAAGCTGTGACGTCTTATCGCATTATCGCATAAATCCCACTCTGTTAGATCACCTTAAAATGAATAGAAATTGCACGTAAAAACGAGTTGCTACAATAAATTTCTAATATAAATGATCATACCTTAACAGTGTTAGCGTAAGAAGTAGCGACAGGTACGGCGGTCTTAACTACGGCGGGGGCGCTGATAATAGGGGCGCCGACGACGCCGTGTCCCCAACCGGCGGCAATGGGGGCCGCGGCGTAGCCACCGATGTAGCCGGGGGCCGCAGCGTAGCCACCGATGTAGCCGGGGGCAGCGGCGGCAACGGCCAGCAGGGCGGAGAAGACAACCTGAAAATAGTTGTATAAGGAATGAGATTAAAATCCAAAAACAATGGAAAATTTCGCAAGCAATGGAAAATTACTACTGAAGGTCGCGGGTGTCGACCTCGGGACGAGCCGCTTCTCACACGGACAACTGTACGTCGCTTGCTCCCGCGTCACCAGTCCTGACTCTCTTCATGTTTTGGCAGCTGAGACCAATACTTCAAACATAGATACAGTAAAGTTTTATAAAAGTGGGGCTGTTATTTTAGTAAATTGTGGTGTCCTACGACTACCACACGAACGAAGTCGCGGGCAGAAGCTAGTAAGGAATATGAATTATAAAATAAAAATTTGAAGATTTTGTTGAACGATAAATGGCCAGTACTATAGTGACTAGTTTATAGTTTATTCTACCTAAATATATACAGAGAGTATATTGGAAACCTGATTCATTATTTCTAAAATTCTAGATGTTAGGTATCTTGTAACGTAAAGTTTATTTAACAAAAAGTAACACTAAGGTAGTGTGATATATCTACAGTCCGGCCGTCGGGAGAATGCTTTGCTGACACCTGTCAGTGTGACAATTCTAGTCTATACATCTATACAAATAAATAAAATTGGAGTGTCTGTTTGTAATATTAAAATAACCACTTTTTTACAAAACTTTTTACAACATTTTTTAAAATTTTTGTCTGTCTGTCTGTCTGTTTGTTCCGGCTAATTTCTGAAACAGCTGGACCGCTTTTGACGGGACTTTCACGGGCAGATAGCTGATGTAATAAGAAGTAACTTAGGCTACGTTTATTTTAAAAAAGAAATAGGTTTCCGCGCAAAAAAATTAAAACCCTTGAAATCCAATTTGTTTCCCGAGATGCACGCGAACGAAGTCACGGGCACAGCTAGTAGCTAATAAAGATCAAATTCGCAAAACACGTATTCGTTTGTATGAAAGTGACAGGTGTCACGAACCCATTCTCTCGTAGGCCGCACTGTATATATAATGTATTGGTGTAGTGTTACTGTGTAGTAAAGTAAGCTATTAAACTTAACTTGTATCTTGAGGTTTGTATTGAAAAATAAACATAAAGTTTGAAATGAAAAAGTTAATGGTTACTTTTCAATACAGGTGTTGAATGTGCATTTTTTGTTAATTTTCTTTTGTGTGTGATATTTTTTTAGTTTATACAGGATTTTTTAACTATTGCGCAATTTGTAACCGTGAATACAGCATATGATTCTAAAAAAATCTGCTGTCCGGTCAAGATCCGCGCGTCGCCGATCGGCGACGAAACAATAGAAAATCAATTGGGTCTCATTAGCGGAGCTTGACAGATTAATAGAAAGTGCAATATCTACACGCTCAAAATTAATGGAACAACTAATATTTTTTTTGAAAAATTTCTACGCTAGGAAGTCCAGAATCATATGCTGAATTCATGGTTATAATTTGCGCACTAGTTATTTTTTTTCCTGTATATACGTTTACCAGTTTTATTTAGCTTCTTCATTTAAAGGGCTTCATTTAAAAACTTAATTATTTCTCAGTTATTCTTACGTCACTGGTTTAGTTAGCGTTCTATTATTTTCTTATTCAATTGCCATATTACACTTTATTAAAACCGAAATTGAATAGAGCATTGTAGCTACTTATAATAGATTACGTTGCCGCCTCAATGAAACATTAGGTATAGAACAAAAATACTCTATAGACCAATATAATTTAGGGAAAGATAGTCGAATTTCCTTTGAGAAGTTGGTAATAGGTGCAGAAGCCCTTCTGAATGGTACAATAAGAGCACGTGGTCAGGCGTAATGATCGTCTTTTGTCGGATCTATTGTGGCGATCACTCACGCGCCTCGCTTATGCTCCCTAAAACAATCACTCGATTATATTACTCTTATACAACCGCCTTTCTTTTGTTATCCTTCTTCCAACCTGATTTCAAAATAGAACTACAGTGAATTTCGGTTATAACGACGGCGGAGGGACCACTTTAAAATTGTCGCTATATCCGGAGGTCTCTATATCCGAAATAATAAAAAGCCATGTACATAATTATGTATTTACCTATCATTTACTTTTTCTTTAACAGTAAATGTACGTCTAGAAGCCATATTTATAAGTTTAAGAAACACTGTTCACTCACAGAAGTTTGCTATCTAACTGATGCATAAGTTTAACTTCGTACACGTGCTAAGCAGTCCTACATACAAACAAAACATTTGTTTGACCATCTGTAAATGTAAACAAAGGATAAGAAAGCTTAATAGTTTTATGAATGAGTCTTTGTGACTTTGCCGACTCAGTCGCAATATCCGCAAGGGATTTCTAGGAATCTGTTATAAATGATTCACAAAAACAAGTCGCTATACCCGAAATTGACGCTATATCCGAAGTCGCTATTACCGAAAGAATTTCTTACGAAAGTATGCTTTAAATTCAAGGGTCGTAAGTTTGACGTCGCTATAACCAAAAAGTCGTTATAACCGAGGTCGTTATTAATGAAATCCACTGTATTATGTTTTGGTTTGAGTTTAGAAGAGAAATTGCGATGTGAACAGAGGGGCAATTCTCGTAATTTTAAGAACGTTCACAGTCTGATCTCAGTCTCAATCTATCAAAAATACTTCTAGTTTCCCTACATTTTGACAAGTTATTGACATTTGTTTGTCGCCGAGATGAGACTGCGACTAGATTTCGAACGTTTTAAATTACGAGAATTGGCCTTCTGATGTCAGCTGCTAACATACTTAGCATCCGACATCACCACATTGGTGATGTCGTAAGCAATCAAAATAATCTCAAACAAAGTTTTGACAACAAAAGCTCACATTGTAACGATATTTCACATTAAGAAGATCTAAAAAAACGATCAGTTACAAATAATAAATCACTAAAATGAATACCTACAAATATCGTAGGTACAAGGATTTTGTAACTAACACTTCCGTTAGTCATATTTAAACAATAACATAAAAGGTTCATGGATATTTTAATGAATTATAGTTATCTTGTTTTAACAAAATTTATAAGTTATGGAAGGTAAAATTTTAACAAATAAATCGCGATATGGCCACAAAATAAATACCTATAACGTACTTACTTAACTACCTATCTTATGATAAGTGATTTATAAAGATTTTGTTTTATCCGAATATTCTCTACGCAAATAAAAAAATCTATACTTATAATAAATCTGTAGAGAGGTCAATTCTGTACATGAAATATATTTTCAAAATAACTATCAGGGGGTGATTAGTGATCGATACTGATGCCAAAAATGCAATCAGTAAAATTTTTGTCTGTCTGTCTGTCTGTCTGTCTGTCTGTATGTTCCTTATAGAAACAAAAACTACTCGACGGATTTTAACGAAACTTGGTACAATTATTCTTCATACTCCTGGGCAGGTTATAGTATACTTTTCATCACGCTACAATCAATAGGAGCAGAGTAGTGAAGGGAAATGTTGGGAAAACGGGAGAAGTTACTCCATTTTTTAAGTTTTCGTCGCGTGTGCAGCCTTAATGGTTAAAGTTACATAGAAATCATGTATGACGGAAATATTCTACATAAAATTGTCTAAAAAATATCCCGCAACAGCATATGTCTATCTTTTATGGTTGACTCACAATAACACGTGTAACTCCTGATAGCTTAGCAGTTCGGAGCATTCTGATTATATTTGTTTACTCTTACGTTTATAATACTCTCACTCATCTCTAATTTAAAAAAGTTAACATTATTACCTATTCAATAAAAAAAGAATCATAGAAATCGCTATAGAAACACCAAACTTATATATGAAATAAGCCATCGCGCCGTCCCACGTGAATAATCATGCTATAAGGATTATTTTTGTGTAACGGTTGCCGCGCTCGACATGGGTCGCGGCGGCGGCGGCGGTAGGGTATAAAAAGGCGGGAGGTCCGTCATTCAATATTTGGCTGTTGATGCGTTCAGAGCGTTCGACCTTATTGACAGACAATAATTGATATTGAGAAACCGTGCTTATCAGCGCGACTTTTAGTCTTTAAATAGTTTATTTGAATTTCTTTTGTTGTTATTTTGTAAAATAGGTACCTATGAGTTGTTTTGGTAGTGTTTAAATATTCGTTCAAATTACAAATTATTAAGCGTAGGTACTTTTATTAATTAAAGTAGTTATAGGTACCTATTTATTTTTAAGTGAAGTAGGTATAGGTAGATAGCATAGATAATTTCTATGGTAGATAGTATTGCACAGGCGTTTCAGCTTTATTTTATTTCTTTTTTGTTGTGAGTTGTATATATTTCTGGGTATAATTCTATTAGAATATTTTAGTGTAAATAGTCATTAAGATTTTAAGTGTAAGGTAGCTAAAGTTAGGACCTCTAACGTAGGTTATTTTGTTAGGTAACTGACAGCCTTTTCGTTACCGTAGATTATTACACAATGCCACCTAAAAAACCATTATCTTTATCTCGAACTTCGAGTAAAGCTAAGAGAATGAGAATTACGCGATCTCAAGAATCGGCAGAGGAAAGAGCAACTCGGTTAAACTCTATGAGAGTTAGAGCCTCAACTTCTTGAGCCAATGTCATAAACGATTTTTCAAAATTCCACCCCTGTCGGGGTGAAAAGCAGGGATAGAGTTTATTTGAAAAATCTGATTCCTTTGTTCTATAAACTTAAAAATTGGCCCGAATACTTATTTATCTAAATTAATTATAAAGATCATACCAACATACATTTTCGAAACTTTTAGAGGAAAGTACGAATTTCGCGCGGGCGAAGTCGCGGGCAGAAGCTAGTCTAAAATATTTTTTTTGTGTATTTTATTTCATTAGCACTGCTCTCAAAACGGTGAAAGAAAACATCGTGAGATAACCGGCATGTCCCAGAACCAAAATTCGAAGACATGCGACATCTACCAACCCGCAATGGGCCCGCGTGGTGGATTACAGCCTTCAAGACCACAACCTCCCACAGAGAGGAGATCTGTGTCCCAGCAGTGGGAACATTATAGGCTGATCATGCATAAATAAAAAAAAATATCATGGCGTTGAAGTACGATTCAAATGAGAATGACTAATATATCGACATTAAAGTTTACGAGCAAAGGGCGTGAGTAGGAGGACATATTGATGGCTTATCTAGACCACGAGTAATTTCCAGACCGGTCGTTATAATTACGTTACCATTGACGATTAGTTCTTGACATCAATTCAGCAAGTACTACATATTAGTAGGTAGTTAGTGCTTATATTACTTACGGCAGGAAATAATTTCGTTTAATTGTTAAACCGTAGTGCAAATCATTTGGGAAGTTTTTGTTCAAGGAAAACAGAATTGCAATCGTACTTAATACTTTGTGCGTTTTGAATACGTATTGATTTTTGAAAACCAATTTAGTGTATTTTTAGTTTCTTCAGAACATATTTATTAGTCCGATACTAAAAACACTTTCTTCGGGGTGAGTCTATTTTTCTTTCTCAAACTCAAAGCATTTATTTCAATTAATGCATGTCCAGGCAGTTTTGAATTGTCAAAATTAAATAGTCGGTCAGTTAGTCAGAAAGTTCAAGCTAGTTGCCCATTCCAAAACGTAGATCTCTATGGGGAAGAACGGGCAAGAAACTCCTGTGTACATTATTCTTCTTGCTTCTATATGTGAGAACAATGTAAAAAAACACACAAATGAAGAAACAATTCAAAATATAAGATTAAAAATAAGCCTTGGCAGTTAAGAGATGACCAGTCTCAACCGACGGCGCCCGTTCACGAACATGACGCGTGGATCAGCACCATCCAGCTCAAACATTTTGTAGGGAATTGAACCGATTTATTTAATAATCATGTATTGTATGTACACACATAATATATATATATATATATATATAGATGAAAAGAACAGAGATTTTTTTTTAAAAAGCTGATGGTGTGTTTACTTCAACAAAGTAACTAAAGTAATCTCACGACCGACTAATAATTACTAAAGTGGTGTTCAACGCGGTCTGCGGCACTAAACAGAAGCCATAAACAATTTATTTACTGAAACTAGATTTTTGCAAATAGGCCTTTGTGGTACCACGTAAATTGCACTCGTTAAATTAAAACAAATAACCTTCAAATTAAGGTACAAAAGTACGTCATTCTTCACACCTTTGACTTACAGATGTTATAATAAAAAATACCAAATCGATTCATTTAAGAAAATATCGGTGTGAACCACAAACCCATCATTATTATCCGATTATAATGATACCTATTCGATTATCGATAATTAGGATACACCTGATTTAATAGAAGTATACTAATAAATCGAGTCCAGATAATAATTAAAGGAGTAATCATGACTAAATCATATTTATATAATAACATATTCCGCCCACAATAAACGTTTTTAACTAGATACCGAGTTAATAAAAAGTGAAATAAATGGCTTAAAGCTATTCAATACAGGTATATATGACTTCATTATTTTTTGCGGAGCTATACTTAGTAATAATTTAATCCAGCCAAGTTTATGGTACAAATAAATTTTGTCACGGTCGCGGTATAAAGAACATTGACATAATATTGTATTGGTTTGAGCTATTTGCACTGATTAACGATTATATACGTAAAAAGCGTGGCTGCTCGAGTACCGGGTGGCAACTGGAGCGACCTCGGCGGGTCGTTGCCGCTGCAGAGAATGTCACTCAACAAAAAATGGCAGAAACTAAAAAGATAGGTAGCTTATGATTCACAGTGGACACTTGTCACCTTGGGAGGACAATTATTTCGGGACGTAGGTATACCCTTGTGACAGGGTAGTCAGCTCGTTTACTTAATTTGTGTATTTACAGTGTACGTACTTGCTCATGTGACTGTTTTGTAATTTCTCAAAAGTTCTAAACAAGATAGGTAATTGTTTTGTTTCCATGTGTGTGCTATCCCTTTACAATAGAAAAAAATGTCTAAGTTGACAACTATTATGTCTACAAGAAAGCTTACAAGTCTGAACAAAGGATGGCCGAATGTTACGATGATTTCTACAAATTAAGTTATCTACGTCTTACTTGAACTTATGTTGAAAGTCATCATTGTGTAGCTACGAAAAGGGATGATGTATCATGTGATTGGAGAAAAAAAAGCCAAATCTTACCAGCTTGTACATTTTGAAGGGATGGGGGTGTTCCGTAAGTGAATAAGGAGGATGTAGGAGCGAATGTGACTAAGGGCCCGTTAACGGTGCCTTATATACCTCATAGACACATGGCCGGCCAAATCCGTCTAACCCTACCCATAGCCTGAGCCTAGGTCACTCGTTGCCTACAACCTAGAGTACAGACAGCAAAAAAGAGTTAATCCCAAAATATTTTTCGAATAATACAAATAACTGTATACTTATATATAGGTATTTGAATGAAATGACTACATATTAAACACCTGCATTGTTCAAATTCTAGTGCCTAAATATTTAAATATAATGTAGTAGCCCAGAATCCGCATTTCGTAACGGCCCTTTCAAGTTAATATAGTGGGCAGTTTCTGCCAATCTGGTTTGATTATTCGCAGCGAAATGTTATTAGTAATATTGTACAAGTATTACATCATTATTGCTTTACGTAATTATATTTGATCAATATACACACATACAGAAAACAAAGAATTGGTAACATAATGTGAAACACTAGCTGAAGCTTTCAAAATGAAAAAGGATATAATATTTTTTTTGTAAATAATAGGTAGAAACAATCTTGTATCAATAAATGTGGTTTGGTATTAATTTCCAAGTTATGCAAGAGTAATAAATTTCAATGAAGTATCATTCTCAGTTTATTGGCAGTCAGTTGATATGATATTGTTAATTCAAATATTCAAAAGACTAATAGTGATTTACAATCACGTTTTGTGGACTAGATGGTACAAACAAAATTACACATGTGTGTTTTATAAGCTGGAACACCAGCTTGTTTACGTATATTACATCATATTCGCGACAGAATAAAAATATATTTTTAAGTTTATAAAAAGAGCGGATTGGCAGAAAAAAGTTCTCTTTTAAATTGTAAGTGACATAATTCTTCTTTCTTGTTCTAAGTCCAAGACAACTTAGCTGAAGGAAGAAATCGTACGAAAACCAGCGGCGTAACACACTATCAGTAGCAATAGCTTTCATTTTGACAGTCCAACAACATTCATTGCGTTATTTAAGTTGTCGAGTAGACAAATTATTCGAACATGTGAGGCAATGGGTTAGCTATATCCTTCAAAATAATTCAGATTGTCATTGAAAGTGTGTTACGCATTAGAGTACCTACTGATGTAAAATCAGTAACACACAGTGAGCATGCGCGATTTGCATTCTTGGCCTCTGCCCTGCAATGAGACAATTGCAGGCTGATAATAATAAATCATATTAAACCTTATACCTTAATTCCGTTTACTTAAGATTGCACCAACAATAAAAGATAAATAGTACCGACCTATAGTTAGCTAGTGTACCGTGTTCATAGACTAGCAAGCTTGCATTTCACAATAGGTTCTCTGGAATCGATTCCTGATATAATAGAATGGACCCTATCTATAGATGATTGGTCGGTCTAGCGGCCATTGTAGGACCGCTTGTGCGGTTGGTAAGGCTTCTAAAGCTTCGTTGCTAAGTAGGAAATTTCAAGGGTTATTAATAGTTATCTGAAACGTGTAACCAGATATATAATACTTGATCGTTTTGAAAACGACTTATGGAAGCCGGCTAAAGCTACCTTCCCGAGCGTTCCCGTTATATTTATAACGGAGGTTACGAAAATCTGTAATTTTCACTAGTATTTGACTTTAGGGTGTCAAACACGTTCTGTATTTGGACATTACGGCCGCATTTGGCGGTCACCACTCTACTAAACATCCGTAGCAAAGGCTCTATTTGTCTTTCTTCTCTTGTTGGCTAGTGCTTAACGACAGTAGTTTTGTCGTAGTAAGAAGTTACGCAGTCAGCTTGAAAGAAAAGAAAGAATTGATTTATTGTCATAGATACACTTGTATATCAAAAATCGATAAGTTAACTCAAATAAATGATGATACTTAGTACCTAAAGCAAAATAAATCTATAATTACGGGCACAGAGCTGAAATAGTCAGTAGCTGCACGCCGTGACGGTGACAAGAAGGCTTCCACTCAGCATAAGGCTGCATGCCTTTCCACCAGAGATGAGCGAGGATGCGTAGCGAGGGATGTGTGTGAAACTAACCAATACCAACGCTAACTTAGTTCCAGCTATAAAAATGAAGCGATGTTATTGGTTGGTTTCACACACATCCCTCGCTACGCATCCTCGCTCATCTCTGGTGGAAAGGCAGCCTGATGCTGTGCTAATACATAACAGCGCTCGTCTCTTTTTTCTTGGATGGTAAAGGCATAACATCGTCACTAGTGACGGTTTTTCATGACCACAGGTACCAATTGTCCTGACACAATAATGCCGAATAGTAAAAAGATAGCTAATTTATTTAATTATCTATTTCTTTCTATAGATGTTGTTGTTGTGTTCTTTGTGTAGCATTGACATTTCGTTAGTTTGATCATCATCTTGCCTTTGATAATTCCGGTTTATTTGGAATCCGCGCAGCCTGTCTTCATCTTCCACACTCCTCTATTAGTGGTCATCTCAGTAATTTACTATTTACAATAGTTTCGTTCAAATGAATTTGAGATGACGTAATGATTTAATTTAATAAAAACAAAATATTATGGTTTATGTTATACCTTTGAATCTAACGGTACTTTGAACACTTGGTGGTTCAGTTAGATGTATTTTTAATTCTAAACACACGTTATGTTCATACACTAATAACGATACAAACAATCTTGACACTTTAATAAAATTGTACCTTCTCGTTCCACGCTTATCCATTTCATCTGCCAGTGACTTTTTATAAGTTTTTTCTTAGCGTATTTATTGCAGCCTATTATTGATTATCGTCCTGACATGCTTGAAGTAGTTTTTTAATCACTGGAAGTGATAAAATATCCCCTACAATCATCTGGACGGACTAATTATTTCGCATCATAACCATAACCATAATCGGCATATAATGTTCCCACTACTGGGACACAGGGCTCCTCTTTTTATGAGAGGGCACTCCCTCTCATAAAAAGAGGAGCCCTCTGCACACACACATGCACTGGGCCCGCGTGATGGATTATGATCCACTGATCATAATCCATCACGCGGGCCCAGTGCATGTTGGTGGATGTCACACGTCTTCGAATTTTTGTTTCTAGGACATGTCGATTTCCTCACGATGTTTTCCTTCACCGTTTTGAGAACATTTTGCAAGTGACAATCAAACGGATCAAAACGTAGCAAGCACACTACAGACTTAGTTAATATAGGTTGACTAAAATTTATTTGTCCATACATGAAAATTGTCTACTCGATGCTCGTACACAAGCAAAGGAGGGCAGGGCGTTCTCAATGACACTATTAAATGTACTCACTCGGTCAGCTGACTCGTTATCTTTTCATATCACCATGACAACACTTAATTATATGTTACAAGTATAAATAGTGTCAATTATCGCAGCTTACGTTTACTTTAAAATTAGATTTTTCATTAAACCGATTTCCACTGTTTTATAAGTGGTGAAGTATGTTTTATGTTTTGTTACAAAATTCATATGAAATGCAGGTTAGGTATGGTTACTAAAAAAATAGGATGTAACATTTACGTAAATGTGCCATTTCAACTGTTGATTAATTACAGAAACAGATCAAAGTTAAATTCGAACTCAAAACTCAATTATGTATTAAAATGGATCAAAATAACTTGATTATTGAAACTCATACAAAAGCCCCCGAAAACGCTCACACTTCATCAGAAACAGAAATGAAACATACCTAAACAAACAAAAAGCGTGATGTAAAACCAATTATAAATAATATACAAGCACCCTTTAATTTTGAAAACAAATAAAATGACGCCTTAGAATAATCAGCTTATAATGTTTCCACTGCTGGGAGACAGGCCTCCCCTCTGTGAGAGGGAGTGGGCCGTAATCCAACACGCGGGTCCAGTGCGGATTGGTAGATGTCACATGTCTCCGAATTTTTGGTTCTAGGACCTGTCGGTTAAATCACGATGTTTTTCTTCACCGTTTTGAGATCAGAAATTACGTCTTCCAATTAACTTACTCGCATAATAGTAATTATTAATGATATACTTTAAGACACACCATATTCAACAAAAACGTGTTGTTTATGTAAAAACTAATAAAATATAATAGGAAGTTATAAAGCCTGCCGGTATTTAATAGTTTTAAACAATTATGATAATTTTACTGGCCTCATGTACCTACGTTTGTCTACGGTAAAACGAATAAGGAAATAGTGCAAAACTTTATTTCATTAAAAATAATTTAATTTATTTAGGTTTACTACCTATTTATGGGTCTTTCAGTTTACTCCTTTATTGTCTGCTGTCAAATGAATACACTACTAAAATATTAATATTTCAGAATAACATATATAGCATCACACCTGTAATCCCTGAAAGGATAGGCAGTGGTTTACACCCATATTTCGCTACTTAGGTTTCAGTCCCATGTAATAGCAGGCGAGCCTATTGCCACCAACCGGGCATAAATCCAGTCGAGAAATTGCTGATGGATATTTCAGAATAATTGCATATTAATGTAATGTCATTTTGTTAAACACAAAAACAAATACTTAATATGTACCTTCATAATTTCACTAGCTTCTGCCCGCGACTTCGTCCGCGTGAAATTTCACCCTCCCCCATTCACCCCCTTAGGTTTGGAATTTAGAAAACCCTTTCTTAGTGGATACTTACTCTTCACAAAGAACACACCCTCCAAACATGTCTCTAGGATCAACGGGTTAGGCTGTGCGTTGATATACAGGGTGTTACGGAAAGGGTATATCAATACAAACGGGTTGAAGAGTGTATCTGGTCTAGAATCTCTGTACAAAATTTCAGCTCAAAAGCAGTAACTTTGAAAATGCTTAATATTTTTTTATTTCGATAGTTTATTAACTTGAAATCATAACAAACGTGTCACCGCACTACGAGGGTCATTATCCATTATCTGTACTGTGTCTGTGCGCCTAGTACACGCACATCACGCCGCCGCGCGCCAGTGCAGTGCCGTGATGTCGAAATAAAAAAATATTAAGAATTTTCAAAATTAATGCTTTTGAGCTGAAATTTTGTACGGAGATTCTAGACCAGATACACTCTTCAACCCGTTTGTATTGATATACCCTTTCCGTAACACCCTGTATAGGTATCAGGCAGTCAGGACTTTGAATTTGATGACGCATTTGGTTCTGGTACAATCCAGACTAATATTATAAATGCGAAAGTAACTCTGTCTGTCTGTCTGTCTGTCTGTCTTTTCTTCACGCCTAAACTACTAAACCGATTTCGATGAAATTTGGTATAGAGATAGTTTGAGTCCCGGGAAAGGACATAGGATAGTTTTTATCCCGATATTCCCACGGGATCGAAACTTACGCGGGTGAAACCGCGGGGCGCAGCTAGTTTGAATATAATTTACAAGTCGATATGCATTGAAGCTGGCCGGAAAGCTTAACTTTAATAAAGAGCTGTCTAAACCTAAAACAGGAATAACGGGTTCTAGCGCAAAGCGGAACCATATAAATGCTATGAAAGGCAATACCAGATTTCAGATAGATATCCATTATAATAGTGATAGTCAAAGCGGTTCAAAATACTTCATTAGAATTCGATGTTAGAATTCAATTAATAGTATCTAAATTTTTTTTCTGTTTATTAACCTCAAAGTCAAAGTCAAAGACTTTTATTTATTAAACATACGTGTAAAAATAGGTGTTTAAAATAGAATAGGTATCTACAGAGATAACAACAACTTTTTGCTGTCAAATGATTAAATGCAACCTACAACGAAACAAATGTCGAACTGGCCAATCAACGTTCAAAACTGCGTGAAAGCCATTTAAGTTTATTTTTACTCCATGAATGGCTTTGGTTTTTCTATACTCATAAAAATATTGGCTAGGGTTTTAATTTTGCCTTTTTTGAATAAAGACACGTTACAAAAAATACTGGTAGTAACAGTTAGACTGGAAGCCGACCCCAACATAGGTGGCTAAAGGCTAGGCAGATGATGATGACATGTTACAAAAATAATAATGACTTTTTGAATTTAATATTAGATTCACCGCATAGAATTAGCATGCAGTAATTTTATTATTTGAATATTTAATTGTTCAGATAACTTTTTATTAAATATTCGTTCTTCACAATTCTGCGAAAAATGTAGACCAAACTATTTGTATTTTTCATTCCTTAAACAGTACACAATGGTATTGGTCTAATAGAGGAATAGTAGGTTAAGAGTTTTTTTTTTTAATTCACTTATTTGTACAATGTATCAAAGGACTGCAACTATGTGCGACAATCAGTATCTCAGCCTTGTACCTGCTGTAATTGAATCAATATGACACATTCAACTACACCATAATGTGACATAACTAGGAACGATATGAGTTACCTAAAGCAGTTTCATAGTAATCTGTTGTCTACTTTAGTGAAGTGTATTGAAGTGAAACTTCTTTAGGCGCGCTTGACTTGGGGAGTAAACTGGCGAATGCGTTACGAAAACGTGTGATCGCGAGTAGGGAAGGTACGTAAAAAATAGCTGGAAATACCTCTGGTGTAAAAACCCGGTCCCGGTCGCATAAATATGCGACCGGGTTTTTACACCAGGTATTTGCTTCCAAGTACGCACACCGGGTACCGACTCAAAATACTTGCAAGACTATTAAGTATCTTATACGGCTACTCGCTCAAATACGTAGGTACTCAACCGCGTTAGTTTTCGCAAATGCGATCACGCTCCTTTTGGAACAATTTCGTATGCAAGTATTTTTTACCGACTTCACAAAAAGGAGGAGGTACTATGTTCGGCTGTTTGTATGTTTTTTTTTTTTTGTATGTTTGTTCATCGAATACTCCGCCAATTGTCGACGGATTTTCAAAATTCTTTTTTTGTTCCAAAGTAGATAGTTTTGAGGTGGTCCCACTGTCACCAAGTTAGGATCTGATGATCGAGGGCAACCTTTAAATTTTATAGGCTCACTTATTGTTTTTCGCATATTTTACGAAGTATCTTGTGTATTTGCGTATGGTTGTCACCATCTCAGGTAGCTGGTCTGATGATGGAAGTTACAACTCCTTAACAGTAAGAAGTTCCTCGAACAGGCAAGGACTGTTTTAGTCAATTGTTTTGATGTTTGATAGGGCATTTGCCACATTTGGTCTCATGATCATCAAGTCATGACCTGATGCTGCAGTCAGGATAGTCTGCAGAGTACCTAACTCCTCGACAACTAACAGCAGATATATCGTGTTAAGGCTCATTGAAAAGGGCTCGATGTGTGGATAAACGTACTGTTAATGAGGAACACCGAAGTACATAAAGACCTGATGCTGAAGCCAGGAGCATTAGAAAAAGTACCAACCTTGAAATTACAGCACCGTAGTCGTGTTTGGGCTCATTTTAAACAGGACTAAATTTTAAGTTCAATGAAATGTTGACAAGTCTGGCCTGATGCTGCAGCCAGGATTATCAGCATCTAGTCTAAAAACATCAGGGCAGGATTTGATGATGGGATCCTGGAGAAATCGAAGGAACTCTTCAAATATTATAGGCACACCTATAGCGATTTGGGTATTTTTTATAGTAACTCGTGCATTTGCTCTCGGAAAGCACTATTTGGTGATATGGAACTGATGATGAAGACCACAGATGGCCACCGGAACTACTCAATAATATCTAAGTATTTCACGGGTTGCGATTCGATTACTTTAATATGGTTGCTAAGCAATTTATGCTCGTCACAATGTGAATGGTGATACGGAGCTGAAGGTGGATCTGGAGAACTCCTCAACAATTAACTTCCCTGTATCGGGAAAAGCAATATTTTGTTTGTAAAAGGCGATGATCACTAGGCTATTGTAACTTAGATAAATTATAAGCAGACCCACTAAAAAGCGTGAAATAAAAACTTTTTAAGAAAAAAAAAAAACCGACTTTCAAAAAAACACTACAAAGTGAAAAATATCTTTGATTTCGGAAGTCGGTGGCAAAAAACTAAAATAAATATCCAAAGACACCGACTTCCGAAATTAAAGTTATTTTTCACTTTGTAAAGTTTTTTTTGGAAGTCGGTTTTTTTTTCTTAAAAAGTTTTTTTTTACTTTAATGGTTTGCAAGTATTTATTTGTAAACGCGATTTTGCTCCTTATTTATTCGAAGTCATTGATCAATTTCCTATGCAAGTAGTTTTACTTCCAACGGGGCTTTTGAATACGCGTTTGTATTTCTTATCTGTATGAAGTTATGGATCAGTTTTCTATGCAGATAGAAAATACTTGAAAGTATCTCGCTCCGGCGTGCCTCGACGCTCGAGTACGTAGGTACTCAAATAGTTCAACAACCGCGTTTGTTTTCGCAAATGCGATCATACTCCTTATCAGTAAGAGCACAGAATACTTAATAGTACTACGTACAGAAAGGACACTCCCTTCCTCGCCCTCATATCAGATACCGCACCTCACCCCGCACTTCGAGGTATTCGTCGCCGACTCTTTAGCAAGGGCGCTCGCGAACCGCAGCGCTGTATTGCTGACACACAATTATGCGATTTAAGGTGAATGGGTAGTTGTAGCCCGCGAAATTCAATTTTTCTTACGTTTTTTGCAATTTTCAGGTCAGTGTCAGGTTGTATCTTGATCAAAATATGATTTGCGACTATAATAGACATGTATTTACAGAATTATAGTCATTAGAAAGAAAGAAAGAAAGAAAGAAAAATGTTTATTTGGACACAGTTCGTGAAACACAAAATATAAAATTAATAAAAAAAAATAATGTTTCTGACAACAATAGTGTGTGCCTCACGGCTGCGCCAAAAAGGTTCATTTCAGCATTAATGCCAGACAGATGCTGTCTGACGCTGGTTTTCTAATGAACCCTTTGGGAAAAGTGACGGGGAGTACACACAGTTTCAACATACCTAAGACATACTTATAAATAAATAAACTAGTAATCATTAGAATCATTAATATATCTCTTTAAGTTAGATTTCTACCATCAACACTTTTCCATACGAGATTTGTTCTTAACGGTAGAAATCTAACTTAGAAAGATGTATTAATGATTCTAATTATTATAATTCTGTAAATACGTACCTGTTATTGTCGCGAATCATATTTTGATCAAGATACAACCTGACACTGACCTAAAAATTGCAAAAAACGTAAGAAAAATTGAATTTCGTGGGCTACAACTGCCCATTCACCTTAAAAGTTTTATTTGAGTTTTAATCACGATGGTTGGATATTGTGATGCTTTTCCGAATTCGTATTTACATATACTCTTTGTATGATTTCGCATTTTTAATAACATGCGATTTAATATAACCCATTATTTACAGATAAGTCATTTAAACTAAACTATTTTAGTGTTTTTATTTCATTACGAACCCGACTATATAAATAAACAATTGAACTACATGGTCACTTCATAATAATGCACACGTTCGGGCAGCGCCGCCGCCGACGTCGTTCGGTTCCCCGACACAAATTGCTTTCCGCGCCATTTTTTTTACGCTACTAGATTTCACGCACACATTTGCACGTATACAAACGTCATTTGTTTATGTAGTAGTAATAGGTAATTATTTTGCGAGCGTTGTATGGAGTGTCCGAGGTGTGGTAAGAGTCTACGGAACAATTTCGTATGCAAGTATTTTTACTTTAATGGTTTGTAAAAGTATTTATTTGTAAACGCGATTGTGCTCCTTATTTATAGGAATTCACGGATCAATTTCCTATGCAAGTACTTTTTACTTCCAACAGGGCTTTTGTTTGATTACGCGATTGTACTTCTTATTTGTATGAAGTTATGGATCAGTTTTCGATGCAGATAGAAAATACTTGAAAGTATCTCGAGCCCTGGTTTTAGGCCCTGGTTTCTTAAGGTGGACGTACTTGGAAGCCCTGGTACTCGATTTTGCAAGTACGACCCATGTCTAAGGGCTACGGGCGAGGCGAACGGGAGTTGAGTGGGGGATATAAGCAAGAGAAAGCAGTGCGCGCGCACATTTTCTTTCTCTCTTCCTCTCATAGCCAAATACGTTTGAAGTTTCACTTCAGTCGTGTGGTCATAAGCACACTCGGTTTTTTTTTCTAAGTTGATTTTTGAGTGACCATTTGTAACGAAAAGGCCCTAATAAATTTTTGTTTCCACTGGAATTTGAGTTGTGAGACATTCAGTTTGTTGTTCCATAACTTGAAAATTATCTCAAATTCTTAATTAAAATATAGAACATAAGTATTATGTTTAACTACCTATTTTTTTTATAAAAGCATGTACTTGAAGTTGTGAACCGAAACAAGGTCCGAAACAAATCAAAGTTGCGACAAACAAATACGCGACAAATGTTAGGGCTGAGTACGATATATCGACCATCAGAAACATCTACGATAATTATATATTGCAATTATAAGAAGTCGCTTAGACTACGGTAGTTTCTTATTTGTCATTCTAAATTATATAAGCTGGATAAATTGCAAAATCAAGCTATGCGCATTATCGGGGGATACGTAAAAATCACTCCTATCCACTCCACGTTATGGAAAGCGACCTGTGCTTGCAGCCACTACACATTCGCAGAATGAATCTAGCCGGTAAATTTTGGATGAAATCTAGGTTTCTGATTAATAATCTTGCCATTTTAGTACTGAACGAACTTAGTTACCGTATAGATCAAAGATACTGGAGGCGAAAAAAGATCCCTACACTTATTACGATTCACAATAAGTTGAAACAAATATAGTGTAATTCATTCTAGGGATTTGTTGGCTGTACTGGCCCCGCTGCTGCAGTTGCTGAGACCCTCAAGCGTTGCAAATACTGTAGTTTTGAGCCGTTTGGGGTCGAAACGCTGGAGTCATGGGGCCCGAGTGCACGTCTCATTGCGCGACTGATAGACACTTCACGTGACCAGAGAGCTGGCTAGTTCTTTGGCCAAGGAATTAGCATTGCCATTCAACTTGGTGCAAAGCCTGCCTAAATGTCCTTTTGTTTTAGATTTATTTGTAGGTACCTATAGTCAATCATTTAATTTATTTCCCAATCCAATTCCAATTATATTATTAAATTATTACTATTTTAAAAATGTCTTTTACATATCTCGGGACTCTCGGGTCCCGGACCTTTGGAAGGCGTACGAGGGGCTGAAGCCAACTCGCAGAGGCCCGTTAGACGTTTTTAATTAAATGAGGCACCAACCGACGATTATCCCTGTACGCACTATGCAAGTGCACCCAAGGACAATCCCCGGTTGGTGTAGGGAGTTATTCCGGTCTGAAAGATATGGAAAAAAAATATATTGGATTATGGATTTGGGTGGCTAAAGTAAACTAGTTATCTAGAACTATGAAAGAATTATGGCCCCTGTCTGATCAATATTTTATATATACACGGATAAAATGGCCGGGGGGTGACTTGCATACTCAATAATGGGCCCCCGAAAACGGTCGCTAGGACATAGTGACGAAGCGACAAGGGGACAACATATCCTGAGGTGCTTGAGGAGTGGAGAGATATTCCACGGCTTCCAGAACAATACGAGAGCCAGGAAGACGGTCAAGATCCCTACGAGCGCTACTGGAATACTTCTTTCCCCCGAGCACGTTTGCTCTTGCAAATCTCCTCTCAAGCCGGCCAATAAAGGCAAGAAAGAGGTGAGAGCTCTGTGTGTTCCTCCCGGCCAGCCAATTAAGGAAATACATGGCCTTGACATTTAATAAAAAGTGTATTTATAGGTAACCGAATACATTTGATCGCTCGGTTAGTGACAAACTCACCCCTTTTGCTACTAAAGTAACCTAAAAGTCAGACGGACTTACTTAACTCGCTTTTGTAACAAAATAAAAATAGATTTCTTTTATTTGTACAAAAATACTTTTTCTTATAATTAGAACCCGTGATCATTATTTTCTTCTGCCTTCTCAAAATAGCCTTCTTCAGGCTTATTTCGCTACGTCAGTTTTTCTTGTAATATTTATATTTGGATTGAAGGACAAGACGTCTGGTCTCAAGTATAAATTTATACTTTTTTTATAGTATTTATTGCCAGTGTAATATTAAACGAGAATACCCACAAGTGCCTTATTATTGAGAATTATTTCCGTTTTATGATTTTTATTTGTTTTTAGTCTTGTATTGTATAGTCTATATAGATATCTATTACAAAACTCAAGCATAATAGCCTAACCACGACCTTTAGAATTTTCTTAGAAAAATTACTGGATTATCATTTTCCGATCTTATTTAATGAATCTCTCAAATATTAGGTCCTTACATATGAAATTGGCGTTTTTCGTACTGGCCACTTTAATCACGAATTTCTCCTCTTTGGTAAGGAATTCCAAATTCAAATTTGTACAGCTATTTACTCATGTATTTGTGCTTCGATGACCGTCATTCATTTGTTTTTTTTCTTCTGTTTTTTCTGTTTGCGTCACTCATTTTACAAAATGGAAAATTTAAAATATCGCATTATTTACGAGTACGAGTTCCGCCGTGGCACTAGTGCTGCGGAAACGACTCGAAGGGTGAATGATGTGTATGGCGGTCATGTTGCAAAAGAAAACACAGTTCGTTTTTGGTTCCAACGTTTTCGTTCTGGAAATTTCGACCTGCAGAACAAGCCCCGTGGAGGGCCTGAGACCCAAGTTGATAATGGAGAATTGAAGGCTATTGTGGAAGCGGACCCATCGCAAACCACGTCCGAGTTAGCTGCAGGCTTCGATGTTAGTGATAAAACTGTTTTAATTCACTTGAAGCAAATTGGGAAGATTAAAAAGCTTGAAAGGTGACAACGCCAGACCACACACTGCGCAACAGACGGCTACCAAATTAGAAGAGCTTGAATTGGAATGTCTTAGACATCCTCCGTACTCCCCGGACCTTGCTCCAACAGATTACCATTTTTTTCGCAATTTGGATAACTTTTTGCAAGGGAAAAAATTCAACTCCGATGGGGCAGTCCAAATCGCCTTCAAAGATTTTATTGATTCCCGTCCGACTGGTTTTTTTAGTAAAGGGATCAATGAACTACCTATAAGATGGCAAAAGTGCATTGAAAACAATGGTTCATACTTTGATTAATTAAATATATTATATTAAAAAATATTCGACTTTTTGTTCCTTCCATACAAAACGCCAATTTCATATGTAAGGACCTAATATAATGTTTGCTCTTTAAATCCAAGACCTAATTTAGAAGTGGCAAATATTTAACTGATTCCCTAAAAACTTTTTGAGCTTCTAATGATGGACAGTGGACACTAAATTTTAGGAGCTCAAAATAAGAATTATTTGGGGTTTACAAAAAGAGGCGCTCGTAGGCCATCATGTCAGCCGAAAGACGTCCACAGCTGAACATAGGCCTCCACCAAGCACCTGCACTTCGACCGGTTCTGTGCTTCCCGCATCCAGCCGATTCTTGCGATCTTCACAAGGTCATCAGTCCAGACTTATTAGAGTGTTCAATAATATTTTTAGAAGCGCACAATGTGAATCATTTGAGGTTCAGTTAAATACGCTCTCTAGAAATCTGGGACTTTGACGGTAAATTTGGTAAAGTCGATAAGATATACATAACTTAGTGAGATAATCATCATCCGCCTGGCCTTTTCCCAACTATGTTGGGCTCGGCTTCCAGTCTAACCGGATGCAGCTGAATACCAGTATTTTACATGGAGGTACTGCCTCTCTGACCTCCTCCTTGGTAAGACTGATTATCAGAATTTCGGGCTTATGACTATCCGCAACGTCTGTCAAAAATCCACGAATGACAGCCGGGACCAACGGCTTAACGTGCTTTCTGAGGCATTGAGGGGTCTCGGTATGTAAAGATGGGCACCCATCCACAGACCAACCGCGGCAAGCATAGCTTAACCTGATCGATCGACCTGTGCGGCTGTTATTATTTAGCCATAAACCCCACTAACATATAACTTAGTGAGATATTGTTAGAAATTATTGACCTATATCTGTGCAGTCTAGTTCAGACATATTAAATTAAAATCATTAATATTAAACCCTCGGGCTATAAACCATGTTACATATAAAATATTAAGACCATTCATTAACATAGTAAGTGGGTTCGAGTAAACTGATAACGATTATAAGTGCTGATATGTCGAACTAGTTTTCTTGTGAACAGGTGTGAATGCAGTAAAATAATTAAAACTAGCTTATCGTAATATTAGGTGTACTAACTGACATCTGTACCTGTGTAATATCATACATGTTCATATTATTTATGCTAATGTAATTCGGTTTAAATTGCGAAGTACGTACTGGATTACTGGTAAAATGATATAAGTGTAACATTTTATATATTTATGTTACAACAAGATCCGTAACATAAATATGACACCAGCAAGCAGCAGAGCACGTGCCTTTACTCAAGAAAAGAGACTTGCTCTGCTAACGTCACTTGAATGTATTGGTTATAATCGCATGTGATCCATGCCAAACAAAATAGACAAATATGAAAAGGTTCAAATCCAGGCAAGTACCAATGTAACTTATTTAATTCATATTATGTACAGTCAACAAAAGAGATAAGTATGCAGGATCGTCGGATATAGTTGAAGTTTAATAAGAAACCGATGGATGTTCTCGAATAAAAATTAATTTCATTAATAGAAAACAAACAGGTTATTTATCAAATTAAATTTCAGTCGACAACATCCATCGGTTTCTCACTAAACTTCAACTATATCCGACGATCCTGCATACTTATCTCTTTTGTTGACTGTACTTTCTGAGTTTATCTTGGACATTACTGACATCGGTGAAGGAAGAACATCGTAACGAAACCTGGACTTATAGTTAATAAAAATCCCCACACGAACCGATAGCATCAACATCTTCTCTAACTAACCCTTGACCACAATTTCGATCGAGACTTCAACCAGCTCGGAGTCTTGAGCGTCTGTGCGACACGAGTCGCCTATTAATAATTGCATTTACCTTCCATTCCCTTCTTTGTCAGTCTTTTTTGTTGTTTTTAAGTATTTTTGTGTTTCCGATCGTAATTAATTTTTATTCTATCATATTTTATAACTTATATTTACCATTTATGTACACACATTATAAACAGACAAGAAAAAAACAGAACAGAAAAATAGGTACAAAGGTGATGCTTATTTCATAAGAAATCTCTTCCAGCATACCTGCAAGTGACCTTCTGTAAGTGACGAATTCACAATTCCTAAAACTGTATGTTCTTTTTGTTTGTGTATGTATTACTGTATAAGTCGTCGAAGTGCCTTATCAATAAGAAAATAAATAAGTCTGAAATCGCCAACCCGCCTTGAGCAAGCGTGGTGATCAATGCTTGTGCCTTCTGTTTATGAGAAGAGGCCTTTACCCTACAGTGGGACAGTAATAGGTTGGTATGAAAACAACAAACAAACATAATATTATACTGTTGTTAGTATCTTAGCATTTGTGTTTCTAACTCATTGCGTTGCCATGAGTGAGCGACCAACCTTTGTGGAAATGGCCGAGGGAAATTGTATTTCTTCAAGAGGATGGCTGGTTTTATAATACAAAGGTATATAACACGGTAGGAACTTATCGATTCCACGAAGTAAAAATAATGGAAATTTCTGTAGGTAACCTTGGCACTGAAATACCTATATGTTGTTGTGTAGGTATTTTACTCGTTATGGAACGTTAGATGGATTCCTGTTTCGATAAACTTGACGTACGTACATGGGTCTCAGTAGGCGTGTAGGTACTGAGTTTGGAAGGAACCCATAACAAGTAGGTACTTACTCGAATTAGTGCTAAGAAACAAACAAGTTGTCAAAGTCATAGCATACACCTTTTCCATACTAAGCTAAGGTGCCACCTACTTACTTAAGCAAAATCACCTGAATCCAGCAGTGCTATTTTGTAAAAATCTCACCGTGAAAACTTAGGTGAAGTGGGTTTGGCGTGAGGTGTCAATTCCTGGCGTCAAGTGGGTTGACAGTTCACTTCGACCATTAATAAAATAAGTCCATGACATAGAGTTCTTTTTTTTTCACACACTTGCTTTTCCAATTCACTTTTGACATTGGCAGAATAGTCGACATCGGCTTTACTTGCCATAATTAAAAATAGAATAGAACAGACATAGAGTTCACTTTAACAAAACCTTCACGGTTAGATATGCGTTCCAGCTGAGGGATTGACACTATTGACTTCAAGCTCACTTCACCTAAGTTGTCACGGTGTGATTTTTATAGAATACCACTGCAGGTCCTTTTTTACCCGACTGCGCGACGCAAAGGAGTGGTAATGTGTTTATCAGCCTATGTATGTATGTATGTATGTATGTATGTTTGTATGTTCCTTTGAAGCACTATACAGACCAAACGCCTGGGCCGATTTTTATGATTCACACGTCAATCGATTCCTTTTAGTCCGGCGAGTGTCACTAAAGACATGACGTTAATGAAAATTCAATATGGCGACTACTGGACGCCATATTGTGAAAATTAAAAAAATGAAAGTCAACAAACTATGTCAAGTGGGGTATCGTTGAATAGGTCTTTCAAAAATATTAGTGGTTTGGAAAGACCGTTTTTTGATTAAGTAAACTGTTCGTGACTTATCAAGCTCTAAAGTACCAATTTTCGTTAGAATCAAGTGTCCCCCCCGGGCGCGTCTCATATCGTAGGTATAGAGTTATTTGGTATATTTTCATTTCAATAACGTTCACAAGATATAATAAACGTGAGATATACCAAACCAACTGTTGATATAATTTCATTACATATAACATTTATATACCTACTCTAAAACTTACTTCGTATAATGTTATTGGATATAACGTTTATTTAATCGAAAATCATCACGTTTAAAATATATATTGATACCGTCATTATGGTTAACACCCCGATTCAGAGCGATCCGACTCGGACAGCTTAGGTTAGAAAGCCTTCGTGGCTTCGTGGCTTCCGAATTATTTCCGTTACCGCACCCGAACTCAACGAACGCAATAGACGACGAAGGATGCAAGAGCGGGCGAAGGGCACCCCGAGGTTCGGTTTGGTTAGGTTACTTTAAACCCTTTACACAAAAATAGAGGCCCCGCGAAGCGGGGCTCCGTCGACATAGGATGCAAGGGTGAGCGAAGGGCACCCCGAGGTTAGGTTTGGTTAGGTTACTTTAAACCCTTTACACAGAAATAGGGGCCCCGCGAAGCGGGGCTCCGTCGACATAGGATGACATAGGATGAAAAAAAAAGTTTTTATCATATTAGACTAAATAGGTTTTATGTCTATTGAGTGGTATATCAAATGATTTTATATTAATTGTCTGTTATTCTTATAGAAATTTATTTACATTAAAATTATATCAATCGTTTATTATATTAACTGATCATTATCTATACTAATATTATAAAGAGGTAAAATTTGTTTGTAAGTTTGTATGTAGGGGTTAATTTCTGGAACTACTAGTCGGATTTGAAAAATTCTTCTTGCATTTGATAGCTCAATTCTTGAGGAAGGCTATAGGCTATTTAACGTCACACTATGGCCCTTAGGAGCCGAGCAAAAGCGCTATGGGGAAACGAAGTGATAGAGCAGGAGACGCGGGCAAGTGATGCAATACGACGAGATGGGTCGAGGGAATAAGAAATTTCACGCGAACGAAATCGCGGGCAGAAGCTAGTATCAAATAAAATTATAGGTTCAGTTGTTATATCTTGTAAATATTAGAGGTTTTGTAATCATATCATATATTACTTACCCGTCCCCTCCTCTACCAACTAAACGGTTGTAGTTAGAAATTTAAATGTTACGGCAGTAGTACCTATATATTACGAAGTTTAAAGGAAAACTATCACACTTAAGTGGGATTTACAACTCATAACTAAAAAGAATAAAATAAAAAAATTAAATTTAAAAAATCAAAAAACCCGACTGCGGTAAAAAACATAAGTTAAAAAAAACTGAAAAGCTAAAAACAAGCCCATTTTAAATTAAATAAAAGTTGGAAGCAGGCGGGACCCATACCATTTTTATATTTCAAAACCCAAATGGGTCCCGCCTGCTTCCAACTTTTATTTAATTTAAAATGGGCTTGTTTTTAGCTTTTCAGTTTTTTTTAACTTATGTTTTTTACCGCAGTCGGGTTTTTTGATTTTTTAAATTTAATTTTTTTATTGTTATTATCAAGTACGCAAGGAACGTCGATGATATTCCTAACATCGAATTGGGCGAAATATCGATTTGTCGTGTTGACACGTAGCATACTGGCTCTCGTATTGCAAAAGTAATGTGATCATTCATTATTAATCTATGCAGGTCGCATTGTATGTTACCGTTTGGTAAAGCTGCATTCCGATCACTGTTTGTTCTTTTATAACAAAGGTTCAAAATAAAATCCAAACTATGTATAAATTCGTATATCAACAAAATATATAGTAAAAATAACTAGGAAGCATATTATCTGAGCAAGTCACTAGGCAATGATATCGCCAAATTCGTTTATAGGATGTATGGGGCGGAGAGGTATCTGGCGAAGTATGGAGCTGAAGGAGCCACGAGGGGAGCGGCAGGAGCGGCGACGTAGGGGGCTGAGACGACCGGGGTAGCTACGGCGTGGTTCACGGCGTGCGCCGAGTAGGAGCTGGCGTAAGGAGCCACGTACGCCGCAGGGGCGACCGGAGCGACCAACGCAGCAGGAGCGACCACGCTAGCATTGGCAGCAGCGACGGCGAGGGTGAAAACAACCTGCACAAAAATCCAGTAAGTTAAAGGGCCTGTGAAGGTGACTCGAATTCAGAGCAAATTGTGAACTGCAATTTGTATAGAAGTCAAGTTAAGCCTTTTAATAAGTACAATTCATTTCAAATTCCGGGTAACGGATATGTCGAATGAATTGATCTGTTAAATAGTTCGAATATTATTTGAGTACAGCTCGTTTCTAGAGTAATATGACATGGTAAGCCATGTGACTGGTCAATGTGTCAACCATCGTTCTATATCGAAATGTGACCAGGGACTATTGTCAGTCAAAAGGGCTGAACCCTTCGTTCAGTACTTTTGACTTTCCGATGAAACAAGAAGGTGGCTTCTGCTGATGCACTGAGTAACTAGTTTACAATTCAGAAAGGAGAGAGTGAACTTTGAAAGCACGAAATCCAAGAATCAAGGAAGTTAAAAACAAAACACTCACGACGAATTTGGCGATCATTTTGCTTGGGATGTGTGACTGCTCACAAGTGATTACACTGAAAAATCCGATGGACTGTGCCGTCTCCAGGGCATCGTCACGTTTTATACCACAGTTGGTTTCGTTGAGCAATACCGCGGACGAACCACGCATGCGCGGCTAAATAATGCGCAGGACATCGCCGTTGGCTTGCCGTTGATTTTCGACGCAGACTTGGTTGACGGACCGAGCATTCTAATTTGAACTCTGTGCACACCAATTTCACAGCACGTTATGTAACTGACAAAAGGGAAATTCATTGGAACATAAAACACTTATTGTCATACACATAACTGCTTGAAGGCGAAATCTAACTTGTTATCTGCAATTAAGAAGTAGGTCAGGGTGGGTTAGAGAAATCTTCGTTAGATCTAATTTCTTTGATAAAGGCGGATTGTTGACGAAGCCTGCTTTGATTGTCTGCACGATAGCGCACTTTGCAAGTTAATTACTTACATGCAACGACATCTTGCAGTAAGTGCCTGCTATATGCCACGCTTTCTTCACGTTAATTGATACACTTTTAAGGTTGGTTTATTAGTTGCAATCATCATCATAATCGGAAATTTTCGGCCTTTTGAAGATTACTGTTGCTACACAAGCAACATCGCCTTTAAATGCTATATTAGTTACTCTCATCACTATGCTTGGTAGGATAAATACCACCATGGCATCACATCAATCAACCTTTAGGTATTTCATCTGTCTCCAGAATTTTTGTTCTCTAACAGTTTTGCGCTCATCATTCTTCCAATCTGTTACACATTCTACTTTTTGTCTTGTTGTCTTGAATATTGATTACGCTTGATATTGATTTTCATTCCACTTGCTTCGACAAAGAATTGTTAGTACATACCTACATGTCTTGCAGCAGAAATTGCACCGCGGTAAAGAAAAAAAGTTTCACAACAAAAAGTTTCCCAATGTGCTCCATTTCTCCGCACACGCGCCTCTGCGAATCCCAATTGACCGGCCGCAATACGTCAAATGATTATTTTGTCGGACGATATCTGAATTACAATAAACAAGGTATAAAAAGCCGATACTTTTTCTAGATAGTCACACTTCACATCCTCTTTTCGTTAAGGAAGGTCCACTACCAAAACACGCAAGATGTTCTCTTTCAAATCTGTAAGTATTTTTGTCTAACAAATGGAATTTTATGGTTTTCTATAGAATATATGAACTAAAAATCAATTCTGCATTACAGATCGTGCTCATCGCTGCGGCTTTCACCATTGGAGCGGAATGCAGTGGAGTTGCAGTGGCTGCGCCCCTGGTGGCTCCGGCAGCAGTAGGCTATGCTCATGCTGTGCCACAGAACATCCCACCGTACGCAGCGCAGGTCAACGTAGTCAGCAAGGCACTTAACCCTCTGGTTGCTGCGCCTTTCGCTGCAGCTCCTTACGCTGCTGCTCCTTATGCTGCCGCACCTTTCGCTGCTGCACCTTACGCCGCTGCACCTTTCGCCGCTGCACCCTACGCTGCGGCGCCCTACGCTGCCGGGCCCTACTTCGCTGGCGCCGCACCTGTACTGCCCGGCCCATACGCTGCTCCTGCAGCATACGCCGCTCCCTACCCCTACGCCGCATCTCCTTTAGTACGCGCCTCTCCCTTCGGTTACGCTCCAGCATACGTACGATAGATTAAAAGAAAACACTCGACTGACCTTCCTTTAGAAAAGACATATATCAAAGATTAGACTTATATTTTTATACTTTTATAAAATAAAATTGTTATCATAAAATAATGTGTATTTTTTACTGACTCAGAAAGAATGACTGAACTGAAGCTAAGTTAAAATTAGTTTAGCACCTCCTGTTAGCTATGACATTATTTTCTCTTATAACAATTTTTATTCTTTACTATCAGATATTTCAATCAAAAACTGTTTTACACTATAAACTGGCTTAAAAACTTTAAGCAAAACTCTTCCACACATCACATATCCCTCAATAAAGATGTTCTTATTAACATATGTACTTGAATTGATTAATAAATTGGAATAAGGGCAATATGTTGATTTACACATATAACTTCAAATAGTCTCGTTTACCATAAAGCAATGGAGTAAAAAAACTCGGCGATGAATCTATTTAACTAATTACGACATTCATGTCGAAGCTACAAAAGCTAGACTGCTCCAAGAGCGCCTATTTTTTTTTTTTGCTCATTCCTTGCAGACACCAGCTCATGTGTCTGGAATAGTAAATAACCGTACTAACATAAAAGAACAACCCTACTTTGATCGTCTTGCGTCATTATAAGCATTTTAAACGGTTTACTTTTAAAGCAGATAACCGGGGAGAGAACTTAAAGTATATTACTTTAGAGATCATTGTCCTTCTAGAGATGGATTGAGGGTTCGCCGGAATAGTTCAATGAAAGTTGTGATAAATGTATATAAATACATACGAACGAATTACATCGTGACCCACCCTCCTCAGCTGTCGAGTAAATCTCCTGTCAGCGTGACGAAATAATCTTCGTAAAGTAGTTTCAAGATGACCCTAAATTTATACGAATATTGAACTTGCCCTATAGCTTTGCCACTTTTCTTGCCTCGTGATATTCCAAACTGATTGAAAATGTTTTTTATCCAAGTGCCTCGTGTCTCATTATATATCGAATAAACAAATGTTTATAAAACGATTGAAATGAGGTCATTCATGTCTTTAATTGCATTTTTCTCTTAAACTGTTCCTGTTGGGTGCAGTATTCATGAAGAACTCTTAATTAAAATCTCATCATTCAATACGTTTCTTTGAAGAATATTTAAGGATTCGCTTGTCAAAATGAGGTACATAACTAGATTTTCTTTTGAAAATGCTGTCGTTTCTTGTATTTTTCACCAGGTAATTTGAATATTTTATCATGAAAGATACTATCAAAACATTTCTAAATGACAAGTTTTTGTGATGTAGGTATAAGGGTAAAGGTTAATTTAAAGCATTCGTATATTTTCATAATTTATTTACAAAATTTGGTATAAAAATGACTAAGTACGTTAACTAGAAAACAATCACAACTATATAACAATTAAATAAGACTAGATTCATTTCCACGCATACTGTTTGAATATGGGCGCTGGGCCGTATGGCACGGGACCGTAAGGGGATATGCTGATGGGTGCCCTAGCTACAGGCACGGGTGCGGGGCCAAAAGCAGGTGTGAAAAATTGAGCAGGCTGCGGTACTGCTACAGGTCTTACGATGGGAGAGAAAGGCGCCGACGGCAATGCAGGAACGGCACGGGCGTATGCAGGGGCTGCAGCAAAAACTGGGGCAAACCTAGGGTATACGGGGGCAGGGAACACGGGTGCCGGAGCTGGGAAGGCCGGTGCGGGAGCAGGAAAAACGGGTCCTGGAGCTGCGAAGACTGGAGCCGGCGCTGGGAAGACTGGTGCGGGCGCTGGGAGCACCGGTGCAGGCGCTGGGAAGACTGGTGCGGGCGCTGGGAAGACTGGTGCGGGCGCTGGGAAAGCCGGTGGAGGTGCCGCAAACACTGGAGCAGGAGCCGGAAAGACTGGCCCCGGGGCTGCGAACACTGGTGCACGTGCTACAGGAGGAGGCAATGCTACTGGTGCAGCCACAGCATGTATGGACCTCACTCCTACTCCGTTCGGGAAGTTGTAGAACGGAGCATACCGAACCACTGATAAGGACTTGAACGCAGGAGCTATGTGACCGATGCCACTAGCATTGCAGCTAACTATGATGACGATGGTGGAAATGACCTGTAAAGGAAAATTAAGAATTTTTAATAAAAGTTCAACGTTATTATAGAAAAATGGAAGAGCTTTCTCCAAAGATTCAGAGACTTACTAATCTTGTGAAGGACATTTTGATTAATTTGATAACTGAACTCGGTCAGTCGAGTGTCAACGATGAAATGTATCGATGAATGTGTTACATGTCATTATATAGTTCATACTGTTGCAAGCATTACGTCTGTGTTAGTAGCCATCGGTTTCACTTTCCTTAGGCAGGACTTGCGCATGCTCAATTAGGTGTCGTATGGACACCATCAGTTACCGAATATGTAAAACTACAGGCCGTATATAGAAATATTATATAACTGCAACAATTAGATACACAGTTAAGTGCCCCTTCGGGCCAAAAGTTGGGGTTATTTTTATTGCATGTGGCCTTGTGGTGCTAGTAAATTATAAAACTACTATTTACAGGGACAATAGTATTCCTCTAAATTAAACATTTCGTCTATATTGAAATCCTCATAAGACAGATAAAAGAATTATGTAAATAATAGTTAGTTTTATGGTTCTTAACATACAGTGAATGAGAACTTGTGCTGAAATTCTACGTAGTTAACAAATTCATTCATAAATTGAAACCCAATGAAGATACTGGAGGCGATGATAAAACTTTATACTATCAGAACTTTAATAAACTTTGATGTTGTCCAAACACATGTCCAGTTTCTGCCCTCTGGTAATTCTTGTATAGATAAATGTTCATGATTTAAGGTTTTACAGTAAGATTTAATTGTATATTAAATAAGTAGGTAACAAAGTTACAAAAATAATAAACCAGAAATCAGTTACTCGAACACTCGGTTAATATACAGGGTGTGGCGTAAATAGTGGTCCACAGTGAAGGATTCGATATACCAGATAATTAACTATAACATATTACAATTTTAACTATTTTACTAGTAATTTTTTTTTTACAAAAATCGTTCTTGAATTTGCACGATTATGTTAAAATTTTGGGTTAAAATAGACAAGAACTAACTTTTTCTTCAAAAGCTCTAAATTTACATAAACAACCATAATTTTACACGTTAGCTCTAGTATTCAGCAGTAATTAACAGAAATCAAAATGAAAAAATAATGGTTTATGTTGAAACTACAACCAAATTTGTAACAAAAGGTAGAAATTTCGTAAATAAAAAACAAAAAAATATATATTTTCGGAACTCTTGGGTAAAAATGGTTAAAATTGTAATATGTTATAGTAAATTATCTGGTATATCAAATCCTTAACGGTGGACCACTATTTACAACACACCCTGTATAAACGATAGATAGTGAATTATATCCCAACATTAGGAAAGACAACGGTCAGTAGTTCATAATTTATCGATAAATCATGAAGTGAAATAGCCACATATCTTATAGTAACGAAACATGCTGCATGTAAATATTTAGATTAGTCACACCTGCAGCACAATTCTATACTAATAAGAGCTGTTTACAATCAATAGGAGTCATTCGAATTTCCATGTGATTATGGAAACTAAAGGAAATAATAAACTTAACTTGAACATTTTTTCCACATAACTTGTCAAGCGATACAGCTGTGCTTAATGTTAACAGTTACAGTAATTAGAATGCTAATCCTCATAGCTATAAAAGGAACTTCCTAACTGTTAGTATGTGTACATTCATGTCTATCTATGTGATCCACATAGTTTTAAACATCTGCTAATATGTGGAATTGTGAACTAGTCTTTTTTTTTGAAGTGTAAACTTCTTTAGCGGCGTTGCATACTTTTAGTAATGGGTAAAAAATGTTAAACTCGCGTCAGGACATCGCGTCAGGACACGTGACCGTCAGGAGAGATTCCCCCCCCCCCCCTCTTTCTACGGCGGCGCCAACCGAAGTGAAGTGACACACGGACACAATGGATGGATGGATGGATGGATGGTGATGGAGGTGGAAGTGGAAGTGAAAGTGGAAGAGGAAGTGGAAGTGGAAGTGGAAGTGGAAGTGGAAGTGGAAGTGGAAGTCGAAGTCAAAGTCGAAGTGGAAGTCGAAGTGGAAATCGAAGTGGAAGTCGAAGTGGAAGTCGAAGTGGAAGTCGAAGTCGAAGTGGAAGTCGAAGTCGAAGTCGAAGTGGATGTCGATGTGGAAGTCGAAGTGGAAGTCGAAGTGGAAGTCGAAGTGGAAGTCGAAGTGCAATGGAAGTGGAAGTGGATGGATGGATGGATGGACAGCTGATGGCTCGACCGTCTGTGTAGTAGCCACACTGCTGTGTATTCGTAAAATTCGTGTATATAAAGTGTTTAAAATATGGAAATTGAACAAAGTGCATCTATTAATGAAAAAAGTGACGCAGAAAGAGTGAAGAAAAATGATTTATATTAATTAAATGAATAATTGATTCATTTCAACGTTAATATTCAAGTTTTCACTTCTGCCGGCACTCCCGGAGTGCAACCCGTCTTTTTTTGTTAGCCTTACCATACCACTGCTGACCTCTGGGCAAAAGCTTCCCCCAAATCCTCCCAGGATTTCTTTTCCCGTGCCACCTCGAACCAGTCCTCGTGGTGCGCGTCCAGGTCATCTCGCTATCTATATCTGGGCCGGCCTCGGCGGCGCCTTCCATCTTCGGGCACCCATTGTGTGGAGACTTTTGCCCAGCGGTCATCGTTCATGCGGCTGATAAACCATTCACCAACTCTACACCAAGTAAACCATCCACATCTTTCCGCAGATTTCTTCTTCAGATTGTTGGTTCATCGTTAAAGGTCCCTGCCATGCTTCGATTCACGATTGTAATCACGGCTTTGCTTTTCTTGGTTGCTCATTGTAGAACTCCTAGGTGACCATGTTAATCAGTGGATGACTAGACAATGGCGATTTCAACCTTACATCATAGAATTTATGAGCTAATCCCTTTTTCCTATTAGTAAGCAAAAGACATATCATGTAAGCAGTGATATACCTACAAAGTTACAAAACAGTGATTCATGAAGACTGTTTATCAATATGCATACACTGTATAAACGAAATGATGGTCTGCCAAAAAGTAACAATGGCAGCTCTAAATATTATTCATTAGTAACAATCTTTCGCGGGAAAGTTTATAGTACTAACGTGTGCAATACGTACACATTACTTATAAGATTTTTTTTTTAACTATTCATGTTAAAATTCCAATTCATCCATACTATAATATTGTTAATTCTAAAGTAAGTCTGTGTATGTTACCTTTTTACGCCTAAAACACTGAACGGATTTCGATAAAATTTGGCAAGGAGATAGATGGCATCCTGAGGAAATACATAGGCTACTTTTTATCTCAGTAGCACGATCCCGTGGGATTATTTCCGAAATCCACGGGCTTGTAAGCTAGTTTTAAATAATTTAAATTACGTAGTCTGTTAGGTGTTCACTACTTCAATGTTGTCAGTTCCACAAGCTACATTCAAGTCCTGCTAAGAAGCTTGCGACCATTGTCTCTTTAATGTCAACACAGGACCTGATAGTATAATATCACTACACAGTGTTAGGTACACACCCGGTAAGAGACTACTCGTATTAATTTATCTTTAGTTTGTATATCCTGGTATAGAATATGTGCATAAAATAAACTCATGTCAATCATTTTGGTAAACGTTTGGCGCTCGATATATCACTGTCAGACCAACAATTCGGTTAACTGTGACAGTTCATAATGTAGGTATGAGCTTAGATACCGGTTCTCAGGCTTACTTTGAGGGTAGCGTTATGTTGGTTTAAAACGTGAAGCAGACGAAACATCAATTATGTAAATAGCAATCGATGAATTAGTTCACGGATGAAGGACGCCCTCAATATTATGCGCGGAGAACAGAATCACCATGTATGAATCGAATTGTAATTACTTCGCGCGTCACTAGTCCAACAATTTGTATTCAGAAGTGCGCGCCGCCGATACGGAGAAATGGTGCCGCGAAAGGATACATGCAATATCACGTATCAACTTTATTTTAAACTAGCTGTGCCCGCGACTTCGTTCGCTTGCATTGTCGGAATTCATGGGTTTTTTTTGCACGGAATTCCCTAATCTTTTTCTAAAACAAACGTAAGTTATTTCTAATAACATCAGCTATCTGCCAGTGAAAGTGGCGTCAAAATCGGTCCAGCCGTTTTGAAGATTAGCGGGAAAAGACAGAGTTAAAAAAAAGTGTTATAAGAACCGTATTACTTTCATATGCATTTAGTAAAAACATTATGTACATTTATGTACATTGTCCCTACATATGTACATTTATGTGCTTGAAGTATTAAATAAATAAAAAACTGTTATGTTGACATTACAAATAGACACTTCAGTTTTATTTTATTGTATAGATATTATTATATAGATGTCGTCGTAAAACAATTTCAAGTTGTATCGATTGCAATTAATAGTTACTGTGATATTTTAGTAGCCTGCGTCAGACCCTTATTTGAAATGTCAACACGGTTTCTCCTACCTACCCGTTCTGTTATGATTTTATTTTAAGGCAGAATGGAATTCTCCAAATTGAGTTGCTTTCAATAAAATCTACTGCTTTTATAACAAACTCACTTCACCGGCCGATCAGACGTATTTTCTTTGTAGGCACGTGTTTGCCCCTGATTTGTATATAGGTACATAGGCATATACAACGAAGGTATCAGGAAAAAACCCTAATTTGTCTATACAAATCAGGGCTTTTTCTTCGTTAGATTTATCTCCAAAGCCAATCGTGGAGAGAAAGCTGTTGAAAACCTGTTGTATCTTAAGTGTACAGACGCCAGCACATCAAGTTACTACAATCTGTCAAATGTCTTTAATAGATTTTCAACTTTATTGCTAAGGCATAAGGTTCAAAGTTGATTGGGAAAGTTTGACGTTTTCGGGTAGCTTGATGTGCTGGCGTCTGTACTTAATAAAACACATAAATTCACTCATTGACAGATAATGCACAGCCTCAACCGAAGCTTAGAAGTATGAAATTTTGTACAAGAGTTCCTTTATCAAAGAAAGTTGAGCAATAAGAAAGGATATTTGAACATTCACCCCCTAAAGGTGTTAAATAGATAAATAATGAAAGTTGTACGAAAGTTCGTCATTTTTGTCGATCTGAGTTCATATCGTGCACACGCTGACTGAAAGAGATATCTAGCGACTGCTTGTCCCATTCCTCCTAATTAACCTTTATGTTCCTAAAACTATAATTCATGGCCACAGGCTGAACAAACAGGATCGTAAAAGCAAGTAGGTGCTACAAACTACGCAGGTATTAACTTAGTTGTTTACACAAAGGAAAACTGAGCAGCTCCTATTTCTAAAGCCGCACGTGTTTCGCAGATGGCAAAGAGTGAAAGAAAAGTTTACAAAACACATTTCGGTCCACGTGACTCGCTCAGTAAGATTGTGTACAGGTTTTCAGTGTTTTATTAAATGGAATCTCGGGCTTGACAAAAAAGCCGCCCACGTTTCGCCCCCGTTCTGCGTTTCGCCTGACGTAGGGTTAAATCTTATTGCACGTAAAGCATGTGACTTGAAAGTGGAGCATGTTTTAGCTACCTTCTTTATAACTACGTAGTTAAAAGACATTTTATTTATTTATTTATCACATGGAAAACCAACAGCTTTACATAAATACAATAAATACACTGGAATAAGAAACATGAAGCCAATTATAGGTTTTCACGGCTAGCTATAAAATAATACAGTAAGAGATCTTATACACGACAAATTATCAATAACATAACCAATCATCAAAACGGTATCGCCAAACATGAGGGATAAACTACAATATAATTAAATAAAATAAGTACCAGAACCATAGATATATGAAAGACATTTCTATGACCAGAACTAAATTAACACTTAATAATTAATTTTAAAGAAATCAAGGTTCAGCCTATTGCGTACGCTTGAGCCTTTCGTTGAAAATAAGTCAAAGAGAACTGCTTGCATTAGTCATTAAAGTCTTTACTTGCTCGCACTAAAAATGAGTTTTGCCTGTAGTTGGAAGAAGATAACGGAATAGCGATAGGTGGATTAAATCTGAGTAATCGCTGGGAAATATTAAAATACAGTTTACGTAGAAGTTGCGGACAATCCACCACATTGGATACGATTTTGAGCAAAAATGTACAGTCTGCTAATCGACGACTGTTAATAAGCGGTTGTAGGTGAAATTTCCTGCAAAGATCCAAATAGTCACAACTGTGATATGGCTACCGCAAACGATAACACAGAAACCTAACAAATCTTTTCTGCACACCCTCTATGCGATCGATGTGCACGCCATAACGCGGGTTCCAAATTTGAGAAGCATATTCTAAGTGACTTCTCACAAATGAGCAATACAATATCATGATAGTTTTCACTTTCTTAAAACACGCTGCCAGTCTCATTACAAAACCTAATGCTCTGGATGCTTTAGCCACTATTTGCTCCACGTGAACATTAAACTGAAATTTACAGTCATCAGGTCACGATTCCGTCAAACCTCTGTAGGGGCTGCCCTTTCAGACTATAGGAGGTATGAAGTGGAAAGCGTTTTCTGCTAAACGAAATCACGGAGCATTTAGTAGGGTTTAGGTCTAGTTTATTGACGCGGCAGTATTCATCAAGTCTCAATAGGTCAGATTGGAGAGCATCCATATCACTAAACGACGATATAGAAGTAAATATCTTCATATCATCAGCAAAACAAAGAAGGTTAGAGTTATGGAAACACGAGTCGATATCATTCACGTAAATAATGAAGAGTAACGGGCCCATTAGGGAACCCTGGGGAACACCACAAGGAACCGAAACCCAGCTCGAAATGTAGTTGCTGACAACTACAGCTTGAGACCTGTTATCTAAGTAAGACGAAAACCAGCGAAGTAGGTCACCTCTAATACCGATGTTAAAGAGCTTTGCTTTAAGTAAGTCATGATCAATTCTGTCAAACGCTTTGCTATAGTCCGTGTAAACCACATCGACCTGCGTCTCCCTGTCCATACTAAGCGTTAAAAAATCATTAAGCAGTGTTAGGTTGGAGACTGTTGAACGACCCTTTAAAAACTCGTGCTGTGAAGAACTAAAAGATGAACTAAGTGCAGCGTAGACCTGCTCATAGACCAATCGTTCAAAAACTTTAGCCAGTATACACAGTTTTGAAATGGGTCTATAGTTAACTATTTCGTTTTTGTGCCCTTTTTTATGGACTGGTGTAATAAAGGCAGACTTCCAAATATGGGGCACCGTACAAGTTGATAGGGATTTTTTAAATAATAGCGATATCGGTAAGGCAATAGTTTTTGCACAACCAAAAAATAAATAATAATAATATAAATTAATATTGATGTAGGTAGGTGAGTAGATTGGTACTCTACGAAAACCGACGGGTCTCAGATAATAATCAATTTAACGAACTTTTTCTTAACTTCATAAGTTTCGGTTTCAGCTGAAAATCATGTTGCGGTCGGACATTAGCTATAACATTTTGCAAAAAAAAGAAACTCCTTTAAACGCGAGACTTCCAAAGTCAAACGTACGCTTCAGTCCATTACAACCGAACTTGTGCGTAAATAGTCTTTGACTTGTTAGTTTTTCCGCGTAGGTTATAATGTTACCCATTCTTTTGTTTTATAATCTCTTGCCGCTCTAGATTATAATGCTGAATGTATAAATTGTGACTAGAATTTTCCAATGAGCAAATTCATTTGAAAAATTCTGAGAAAGAAAATTCACCAATCCATCTACACAAACGCAGAGCTTAAAGATTATTGTGTTTCACGTGTACCCTTGTGGACACTGTGGTGGTGTTAGACTCCATCTCCAGCTTTTTCTTAAAATAATAATATTTGTATGACAATCATACAAATATTATTATTTTAAGAAAAAGTTTTTATTTATTACTTTGTTACTTTTAAAATTTTTTTTTTTTGGCAATTTTTTTATTTTGCCACAATCTTGTAGCAAAATAAAAAATTAAAACATTTCCATTGATGGAAATTTCCTTTTCCAAATGATTTGCATTCTATCTATGAAATTCCTACCAATGCATCTTTGCATTCTTTTATTCTGTTAACAGACCGACTAGTATTACAAAACGTTAAGGAAATGCTTAAAAAATACAGTTGCACAGTGAAATGAAGTCTGTATTTTATTTCTTTAGGCAACGTGAACTGAAACTAAATTATAATAGACAGAAAAAGAATCACTTAGTTCGCGAATCAGTGTGGGTGCCTAAGTAGCCTCATATATAGAGTACTGCGTAGTTAAGACTTCCTATTCAACAAGCTTGTAAAGAAAAGCCTACAGTACAGTCCTATTCGTCGCTTAGGTTACCATTGTATCCATTCCCTAAAATTATGATAATTTTAGTCCACATTCATATCTTTTTACGGAAAGCTGAAATTGATATCTGGGAATACTTACAAACAAGTATTTTTCTTGGTGATTATATCTATACTTAGATATGTTTATGAAAACATTATCGCCTTGTACAGAAATAGGCCAATATAATTTTCCCTTTTGTTGTGCGGCTTCTTTATGTAACGTGTAGGTACCGCGTTTTGTTCGTTAGGCAAATGCTTACTTTTGCCAAGGACTGGCGAACTTCCTTGAACTAAACACACCACTTCGAGCACGCACATTTTAACATGCGCAACTAGCTCCTTGTATGGGTTCATGGTGACAAGACTAATGACGCAGGATTTTTAGGTATTGATTTTCGTAATTCATTAATTGTGAAATAGTTATGTGTCATTGTGCAAATTAGTAATTGTATTGTATGGTGGTATGGTGTAGCTTTCTTGAACACTATGTTGTTATGTGTATACAAAATTATGGTGTTATCCTGGTTGTATGTACAGACGCCAGCACATCAAGCTACTACAATCTGTCAAACTTTAATAGATTTTCAACTTTATCGCTATATCATAAGGTTCAAAGTTGATTGGGAAAATTTGAAAGTTTCGGGTAGCTTGATGTGCTTGCGTCTGTACGTTAGGTACAATCATTTTCACAAAAGAAAACCACAGATAAGTCATAATTATATATTCTTCAGTATAAAAATGGGCTAAGTATCAGTCGTAATTTACTTGAGGGCGATAAGGGGGGCAGAGGGGGCGTAATAAGGTGACGCCGCGTAGTAAGGAGCAGCAGCGTACCGGGCGTAAGCGGGCAGCACTGGGGCCGGGGCAGCTACGTAGGGGGCAGCAGCGAGCCTAGCCGCAGGAGCGACGGCGTATGGCGAGGCCACGTACGGAGCAGCCACAGGGGCGGCCACGTAAGGAGCAGCCACCGGAGCGGCCACGTAAGGAGCAGGAGCGGCGACCAAAGGAGCGGCAGCAGCGTACAAGCCGTTGTAGTTCCTGGCGACGTATTGGGAGCTGGTGGCGGTGACGAAGGGTGCAGGCGCTGCGACCAAGGGGGCCGCGGCAACCAGGGGAGCGGCCACTGCGCTGGGCTTGGCGGTAGCCAAAGCCAGGGTAGCGAGGAAGAATACCTGGAATAACAGATGGATAATTATAAGTAAAAGCAAAAACAATGAAAGATTTAAAAAAAAAATCGCTTTAGTCGCAGGGTAACCCAAATCCGATTGTTTCGCAAGCTCTTAACTGTTTTAAATTAATTAGATAAAACTAAATACTCACGATCTTGTACATGTTGATTGGTTTGGTGGTGTCTGTCTGTGAACAGAAGATGTGAGTGTGATGTCCGAAGTTTGGTGACATTACCTTTTATACTGTACCCAAGTAAGATTCACCTTGTGTCTCGTTTCGTCATCGATTGCAGTGGCTCGTTAGACGCTGGGCACGCATTGAGGACGCGTATCATTACGACAGTAAAGCTGCCCAGACTGATAACATTATTGGACTAGTTGACCAGTTTTGGGCATTAACTGACGTCTTGTCAAATTGAGATTTATTTTAGGAATGGTACTGGAAATATTAATATATAGTACAAAGGAAGTTTAATAAAAAGGTTTTTATCTGGTAAGTGATTTTAAAAATACAGTCTTGGATTGTATCATGAATAGGCGCAGTAGAAATTATATAATTATTTGCTTTATGTAAAAACTATCTTTTCTACGTTTAGGTAAAAATACGGTCGGCGCAGCGGTTAACGGATTCGATTCCTACACGGAACAAATATTGCAAGACTTGAAAAAAAAAGAAGTAAACACACCACTTCACTGGTGTACCTTCATCCTGCACCCCCGGCCATAAGCAGAGGTGGAACACCGCGGTGGTTTTAACTGGTAAGAGTCCCGCATGCCCCTCTGTCACCCCCACGATGGAGGAAGTCCATGAGGATTTCCACCGTGCACCAAACAAAAAAAGAAAAGGGATTACAGGCGTCATGTTATGTTAAAAGAAATAAAAGTTACATTGCTTATTTTACGAAAAAAAAAAAACATATACGTAGGTATTCCATTCCACAAACCAACTACGAAAATATTCATCTCTATACATTCATAAGAGATGCTACGCCATAATGATTCTGTGCTACGAGTCTACGATCTTTGCTACGACGGAGACGATATCCACGTGACGCATCGTAAAACGTGACGCGTTATCCGTGACTTGTTGTTGTGACACTTTATATCGCCACCGTCATAACAAAGCTTTGTTTGACTCAGCGTCATCAAATCTTATGTGATTTATATTTCTTATTTAATAATTGAGATCCTCTCAAAGAGAGGTCTGTGTCCCAGCAGTGGGAACATTATAGGCTGATTATGAATTTGAGTACCTGCATATTCTGGTTCGTGTTCCTTTTGATTTGCAGTTTACAGGAGTCTACTCCCTAAGCACGAAGTTGGTAGTTTCGCATAAGGGTCAGTTCACACCGCGACGCGACTCGGCGCGGAGTTTTCAAGATAGCAATACAATTAAAGACCTTACCTTCTACATAAAAAGGTACACAATTCTGTGTGCCTACTACGTCGAGCTACGCTGCGCGGCGCAGCGCGGTGCCGCGCGGACCTCCTCACTGGTGTGTACCTTTTGTGTAGTAGATAAGGTCTATAATTGTATTGCTATCTTGAAAACTGCGCGCCGCGTCGCGTCGCGGTGTGAACTGACCCTAAGTTATGGGCATTTCCTACTCTGTATCACTTACGGACACAAGGTTAGTTCGACGTCCGAACTTAGACTGAATGACAGTACGATTTGACAGATGTCCCTACTCCCGAACAGAGCCTAATGCTTTAGCGATAAAGTTAAAAATCTATTAAAGTGACACATTGTAGTAGCTTGATGTGCTGGCGTCTGTAGCTAGACTTATTCACGGAGCATTTTCATGCTTATTCTTTATCATACCTTAACCCTACGGTAGTCGCGTGGTCTACATATATATAATATCCATTGATACAAAATTGCAATGGTTCTAAAAACCTAATAGTGCCAGTTATTTCATCCTTCGTGTATTCGAAGTTGCATAATTGCCGCATGCGCTCAGTGCACAGCGCGAGCATTAGGTGCGCGTGGTTGTGCAACGGGAGCTCCGCAACGGTCTACGTCACTTTTAGATACGCGACTACCGTAGGGTTAAGAAATCGTACTGGCCTTTATCAAGACTTGCGTTAAAAAGATCAGACAAAAAATGGGTTATAAGCGTGACGGCTGAGCGTGAGGTCCCGAGGTAGATTTACATGTTGTGCAAAGTTTTATTGGGTTTTCTACTAAGAAATTCTCAGGAACAAAGTCCAGATTTGTGCCCGAATAATAGCAATAGACTCGATCCCTATTACCTATGGCTATTAAACATACTGGCGATAAGTGGGTGTAGGCCTGCCTCTGCTGCCAAAACAGGCATTACGTTATGTTTAAATAATTATGAAAAACATCTATTTATGGTCAAATGTAATCCACTTTTATTTTTATTTAAGAAACACGCAACTCTTTCTTTTCATGTATCTAACCAATACATCTTCTTACGAAATATAGGTTCTTCCTTTAATTTGCAAACGAAATATTATACTGCAAAATGTTTAGCATTTTCAAATAAATTCAAAAGGTCACGTCGCAATTCCAAGCTCTTGGAATCCTGCACTTCTAATAAGTATCATAGTTTCCTCTAGGAACTCATTTTCTATTAATAATTCCTCGAAACGCTTCTAGTGACTTATTTCCGTCGCATAAGCTGAAAGGAGAATGTCTTGACGCGATAAAAGTGGCTATTAGTATCTTGTTTTAGTATCACGTTGATATCATAAGAACTTACCCATTTCTGTATGTTTTAGAGTTTCGTACGTCCGAATGAAAAAACTGAACCCTTATAGGATCACTCGTGTGTGTGTCAGTCTGTACGTCCTTTTACATATCTATTTAAGGACACAGGAAATAATCTAGGAAATGAGTGATGAATAGATAACTTTTATAGTTGTGTATTTATTGATAATTTTATTTTTGGTCACCATGTGATTGAGTGATTACCGAAGACGGGCAGGCGCAGACAAATAGTCACTGTGTTTAAAAGCCCCCGCATACAGGCGCGAGGCGACAGCGCGACGTGACCACAGTAGAACAATTTCAATGGAAACTTCTTAGAAATTGTACTCCAGAATCAAGTCGCGCCTGTTTGCGGGAGCCGTTATGCGCCGAAGTAAAGTCGTTATTGAAAGTATTTTTCATAAAATCACAATGTTTTCTTTCCTACTTAGGAAATTAGGTATGAGCGTTTCTAACGCACGATTTTCTCGCGTCTACTGAATACATAAGCGGCATGACTCAGATTCAAGGCTTCAGCTACTTACTCTAAAATAGAGTAGAGCCTTGTGTTTTGAATTAATTGGAAAACATATTTCACCAAGATGTCACCGAATGGCATTTAAAGATACTTAGATACATATAGGGTGCCCAATTCGGATGAATACAACTTTCTGTAGCCGCCATTTGATTTGACGCCAAAATTTGCAGTTCTTTGATATCTATTATTTAGTTAAAATACGGCAAATTCGTTATTCAGTCTATAAGACTATGACCACCGCAACACTTTCAGTAATTTTATCCCGAAGTTCTTAAATTAATTGAAAAAATGACCCAATTTTTCTAACAAATCATTAAGAGTAACGAATACCATTTTGATCACTGAAGATTTCGCGACACGTCCTGACTTTTTATCTATGGGGTTATCTTAAGGGTCGTGTCGTGGTCAATCTTGAATACGAAAAGCAGAATATTTGTGACTTTGTTGGTGGAATACCTAATACAGTATGCGAAAATTTTGCGAAAAACACGAAAAGCGATCAAACTTTTAAATATAAATAAATAAGGCAGATCTTATTTACCATATAAAATTACCAAGCCTTAATAACACCTTAACCTTAATTTAAAGTTGCATAATTTCGTCTGCGAAACCTAATTCGTTAGTAAAAAGTTTTTAATATTGATTGCAATAAGGTGTGCTTAAACAGTTGTTAAAAAGGATGCAGTTGGTTTCGTTTAACACATTTTTCCTCATCGTTAGTAGAACTTGCCAGCGAATTACACATAGGCTTATCTATCGCCAATCATCAACTGCACGTCGCTACTAATCCGATTAAAATCGGTCTTTAACATCGTATCACAAACTCAAACATAAGTTCGTTGAGGAAAAAAATTATGTCTTAAAGTATCTTGATGTTGATCTAAATCTTATTTTACTTCCAGGTTTTGCGACTTTTCTACTTCGCTAGGCGTTGTACTACGTGTAACATCAAAATTAATATTACGAGTACATCATCATGCCGCATAACATAATAATAAATTCATGGAAAACCCCTAGCTTGTCATGCAAATGTCACTTTCGTTACACTACTTTATAGGTCCAGTGTCATTGACAAAGCGTGCACGTCTTCCAAGCAACACAACAGTTGCACAACTAATAATGTCTGGTTGGCCTAGACCGAGACTATTGCAATGGAATGGCATAGAAAATGTGTGTAATTAAAACAAACATATACAAAAGTATAAATATAACTATATTATTTCATTCTTAACCATATTTACAATGTGCATTTTTATTAACGAGTGTAAAATTGACTATTTATTAATTATACCTTAGGCGGTTTAGTGTTGGGCCTAGGAAACGGGCTGAAAGTAGTGACTTCAATGTCTCTAGCATTAGCCCTTAAATTCTGGGGATGGACTTTCTTTATCTTCACCAAACGAACTTTTCTTGCTTTTACAGGTCTTACTATGATTTTAGCATGACTGGGTACAAATGAATAAACATGTTTCACAACTTTCACGTGCGCATGGGTTTTGTGAAGTGGCGGAGGAGTAATGTACGCCAGGGGTACGGGCACGACCTCTACTGATGTTTTCAGCTTCTGAGGCCTAGCATGTTGCTGTGGCCATGGCTGTTGAGGTGCCTGGTATATCGGACGGGGCTGCTGCGGCCGCGCCTGGGGCTGGTACTGCTGGTGAGGTTGCTGTGGATGTGGCGCTGGTTGGTACTGTGGTCTCGGTTGCTGTGGTGCTGATTGGAACTGCGGGCGCGGTTGTTGCGCTTGTGGCACTGGTTGGTACTGCGGACGTGGCTGCTGCTGTGGGAACTGCGGCTGAGTTTTTTGTGGTGGGAATTGTCCTTGAGGTCGTTGTAGTGGGAACTGTGGTTGCTGAGGTTGAAATTGTGGTTGCTGTGGCTGGAATTGAGGGCGGGGTTGCTGCTGTGGGAACTGCCCCTGAGGTCGTTGAGGCTGGACCTGGGGTCGAGGCTGTTGAGGTTGGAACTGACCCTGAGGTTGGAACTGCCCCTGCGGTTGTTGTCCCTGGAACTGAGGGCGAGGTTGGTTCGGTTGGAATTGTGGACCAGGATGATTAGGTGGAAACTGTTCGTCTTGCGGCGGCAGTGGTAGGCCATACTGGTTAAAATTCACATCTTCGTTAGAAGGCAGAGCTTGTTGCACAAAGTTATCATCACTGCTTGATGGTATAGGCGTGGTTTGTTCGGGCTCTTGCGTCGTGGTTGCTTCAGCTTGCGTAGTTGACTGAGTGGTCGGTTCCTTGTTATTCTCATCAGGCACGTTAATAGGTTGTTCTTGAGGGATGAAGCCAAAGTTTGGTGGGAATCCAAAGGGGTATGGCGGTAGCAGAATAGTAGCGACAGGTGCGGCGGCATGCGCTGTCGCGATTGCTATTGCTACATTCGGATTAACTGGAGCCGCTTGGGTTGGTGGTGGGTTCACGGCAACAGGAACTGGTCTGGTAGGTTCCACAAATACTGGGGGGGCTGGGGCAACGTGGAACACTGGTTGTAGTGAAGGAGGTGCCACGGGAGCAACTGGAGCTACTACTGGAGGTACTACCAGACGGTTGAAGGTTCTTTGGAAGTACTGTGAGCTAGCAGCCGTGACCACTGGAGCTGGACCGGCTACTGGTGCAGGTCCTAAAGCAGCCACGTGGCCGAAGTGTGCCAGTCCATCGCCGTGCACTCCCGAACTTCTCACAAAACCACATATCGACGATAACAGCAATACCTAAAAACAGTAAATTCACATTACACAAACGGTCAACCACCATACCTACATTTTTAATGATTTTATCAGTTTTTTAAGACTTTACCGTTCGGATCATTTTGAAGGCCCCTGTCCTGGCCGCTTTTGATATTATAATGCGGGCGTTAGAATATTGGACCCCCTCTTTTATATAGGTGTAACAAATTTTGCATCGTGGTGAGGCAACGTGGCGGGTGTCGCGGAATACCTAATGGTACAATGGGTAAGGACACGGACCTTGATGGCTACAAAAATCGTATTGAAAACGTCGTGGGAATAATAACGATGGGCCATTGGGAAAGTACCAGCGGACACCACAACACTCGTAATATCGTATATGCCTAGTTATCGTTCCCACTAACCCACTTTAGGTTGCTTAATTGACATATTCGTCAGTTACCTATCGAGTTTCGATAGAAGTCGATATCTGGCTATATTAAATCTCTAACGTAATCTGCAGCGGATAAGGCAGGCGGGTGTACGTTTTGCGGGACGAAAATATACTGAATACATATCTACTGGACACATTGTTTTCCTTCTTATAAGGAAAATTCATTCGTATCACTACGCCAGTTTCTCCTAAAAGGGTAAGCAGGATAATTGGAGCAATGTTTGCGTACTACGTAAAATAGCGTAGAGTAACGTGTTAATAAACCGGGGGTGTCAGAACCACTCATGCGTGGATGATTATAAAAATTGTAATTAAATTTACAGATGAAAAGGATGAAAATAAATATGTTTTCCCTATAAAACTGAGCTTTCCGGAAAATGAAAACCTCGAGAGTAAAATTCATTATGTCGGTTAACTCGATTGACTACCAATACTATGAACAGCTAGATTGACACATGAAAGAAAATTAAGTATTTGTAAGCATGCTTGCTATGCTTTGGTCTAGGTATAGGGACAATGGCAATGACTAGAAACTGAAAGCTTGTTACTTATTATAGTCAATGCAATGATAATAGACGGCATGTCTGGAAAAAAGCTTCAATCTTTCAGGTATTTGGGCATATTTATTTATTTACATATTTATTTTGTACACCACAAAAATACATAACATGAAATAAACACATTAAACACTACAAAATATACAATGGGCGGCCTTATCGCTTTCTGCGATCTCTTCCAGGCAACCTTGGAATGGACAGTGATTTCCCTGGACATAAAATGGGGCTGTCTTGGTGCAAATATTATGTATACAATACACTAAAATAGATACACAGATAAATACATATCCAAAATTATAGATACTTAAATATATACATACTAAATAATTATAAGCACCGAAAATAAAATAAAACAGTAGATGATAGCAGTTAGGACAAAATCACAACGACAAGTACTCCATTAACGGAACAGAAGACATATCCTCCATTAACGGAAGTAACTATGCCAGGCAAAAGCTAAGTGAAGCAATTGGTTGTGTGTCTTGAGATACAGGTTCAATCTGTTCAAGACCTTCGTTAAAAATTGTCTTAATTAGGCACTGTAAGATGTATTTATAAACATTTAACATTTAACAAAAAGACGGCAAACAAAGATGCTACGCTACGTAGGTTGACTAACACAGCCTTAAATAATACGTTTTTCTGTAACAAAACCGAAAAGTTTAAATTAATTATTAAAAGACTGTAAATCGAAACAAAAGCTCTGTAAAATCATGAATAAAGTTTCGGACTCTCGTAAAACAAGCTTTGAAAGAATATTAGGGGCTTCATTGATTCATTTCAAGGTTGTTTCGAAATGTTGTTATTATAAACAACCTTGAAAATTTCGTACAATGTTATTATAGAAATCTTGTGATAAATTAACTTGAGGTAAGTACTTAGAGGTAATTTCACGTTTTCTTTTGTTCTAGTACAAAATTGATTTTGTTGGAAACTTCATTCAAAATTGAAGGTGTTCGAGCTATTCGATTTTTCCTGAAATACCACGTAGAAGTAACGTAGGTAGGTAAATTATTGGTGATGTTGTTTTTAATATTTTATATTTTTGCTCCTAAATGTAATATTTATACCTGTCAACGCATTACCAAAGCGTACCGGTCAAGGACCGCGGTCCGCCAATCGGCGACGAAACAATAGAAAATCAATTGTGTCTCATTAGCGGCGCTTGACAGATTAAACAACAATCCATCAACTCAGCCTTTCGTAGTCCACGTCTGGACATAGGCCTCTTCCAAAATGCGCCACAACACCCTGTCTTCCGCCTTAAGCATCCAGTCTGCCCCAGCCACCTTTTTGAGGCTGTCTGTCCATCTAGCTGGGGGGCGTCCCACACTACTCTTGCCGATAAGCGGTCTCCACTCCAGGACTCGTCTGCTCCACCGGCCATCGGTTCTTCGACCACTGCCACTTCAGCTTGCTCACTCTGCAAGCTATTTCGGTAACTCCGGTTCTTTTCCAGATAAATTCGTATACAGCGTATCAAGCTTTTACAAAAATACTGTTACGTAGCTAAAAAGAAATAATTCTACAAATGTATTTAGGTATTCAATATTCCAGGAAAAAGTGAACTAAATAGAAGATTATCTTATAAACCGATCATTCTATCGTACCAGCTGTTTGCTAATTGAAGACTCGTGTTTCTTTCCTAGCAATCGAGCGTAGGTACTTTGTATAGTTTAGTCTAGAAGATTGATTCGTCCATTAGCAGAACACGCGTGTGAGTATAATCCATTTTAACATAACACCATGCTTGTATGAAGGGTTGAGCAGAATTGTACCTATAATACACCAAATACACATTTTGCCAGTTATGTCTAACTAGCTTCTGCCCGCGACTTCGTCCGCGTGAAATTCGTACTTTCCTCTAAAAATTTCGAAAATGTATGTAGGTATGATCTTTATAATTTATTTCGATAAATAAGTATTCGGGCCAATTTATTAGTTTATAGATCAAAGGAATCAGATTTTTCAAATAAACTGTATCCCCGCTTTTCACCCCCACAGGGGTGGAATTTTGAAAAATCTTAGTGATGTGTTCATAACATGACTCAAAGACCCATACCCATTTTCGAGTTAATGGATGCAAGCAGTAATATCCACCTCTTAAACTTTATTGCTTACCATTTCCCACCTTGTTAGGAGTCGATTTTTTAAAAACCCTAAAACACATATTTGTTTTATTTTTTGTTTTAGTAGTACCGAGTTTCGAGTTAATCCGACAGCGGGTTACATATTTTTCTAACCTATCAACTTTGTCACCCCCTAAATCCTCTGTAAGGGTTTTTTTTTCAAACTAAAAGTGACAATCTTTATTATTTACTGACCCAAATATTGCCAAGTTTCATGTTTATCAAATAAATAAATAAGATTTTTCATATAAAGTGTATCACCGCTTTTCACCCCCACAGGGGTGGAATTTCGTAAAATCGTTTGGGATGTGTTCATTATTTGACTCAAAGATTATTTGTACCAATTTTCGAGTTAATGAAATCACGCAGTAAAATCCTCCCATGTAAAATTAACTACCCCTTTTCACCCCGTTAAGGGTACATTTTTGTAAAACCTTTATACACGTTATTCTTTATTTATGGTCTTAAGTATAAATAACGAGTTTCGAGTAAATTGGACCACGCGTTAAAATTCTTCCATACAAATTTTGACGCCCCCAATCCCCCTTTAGGATGTAGTTTGGAAAAACAAAAATTGCCAAACTTCATAATTTACTTACATAAATATTCGTGCCAAGTGTCATGTTTATTAACCAAATGAATAAGATTTTTCATATACACTGTATTCCCGCTTTTCACCCCCATAGGGGGTGAAATTTCGAAAAATTGTTTGAGATGTGTTCATTACTTGACTCAAAGATTATTTATACGAATTTTTGAGTTAATCAAGCCACGCATTAAAATCCTTCCCTGTATAATTAACTACCCCTTTTCACCCCGTTAGGGGAAAGTTTTTGGGGAAACCCTGATACACGTCATTCTTTGTTTTTGATCTTAAGTATATATAAATAAATAAAAAAGTAAATAAATTCTTTCTTTCTTCTTCTTTTCTATACTGAGTTTCGAGGTAATCGGACCGCGTTAAAATTTTTCCATACAAATTTTGACGCCCCCAACCCCCCTCTGGGGGACAGTTTATAAAAACAAAAAATGCCAAACTCCATAATTTACTTAGATTAATATTCGTGCCAAGTGTCATGTTTATTAACCAATTGAATAAGATTTTTCATATACACTGTATTCTCGCTTTTCACCCCCATAGGGGAGGAATTTCGAAAAATTGTTTGAGATGTGTTCATTACTTGACTCAAAGATTATTTATATGAATTGTTGAGTTAATCAAGCCACGCATTAAAATCCATCCCTGTATAATTAACTACCCTTTTTTACCCCGTTAGGGGTAGACTTTTGGGAAACCCTGATACCTACACGTTATTCTTTGTTTTTGGTCTATAAATACTGAGTTTCGAGGTAATTGGACCGCGCGTTAAAATTCTTCCATACAAATCTTGACGCCCCCAATCCCTCTGTAAGTGCCAGTTTATAAAAACAAAAAATGCCAAACTCCATAATTTACTTAGATTAATATTCGTGCCAAGTTTCAAGTTTATTAACCATGTGAATAAGATTTTTCATGTAAACAGTATTCCCATCGTTCGAAAAATCGTTTAAGGTGTGTTCATAACTTGACTCAAAGATTCGACAATCTCTAAACGATAGTCGTTTGTTTTCGGATGTGTATTTGGCAGCGCCTGTTAAATTGTATTGACTTCTTGCAGTCTAGAGGTGTTATACATTGGAGTACTGTAGGCGTCTTTTACTTCTTAGTGAAATGCCATGAGTATTCTGTTAGGAGCTAATGATTTAGATAGTTTAAAAGAATAACTATTACTTTGATTACTAAAACATAGAGTATTAAAAAAGGTGCATACTTTTTTATCTATATTCGACTTGATTTTACCAATCTAGATTGTTAGGTATTAAAACGTATCTGAGTGCAGGGGTAAAACTTTTACATGAAGCGCCTCTCAAAAATGTACACGCATTTTCCAAATTATTTCCAAACACTTGCAACACCCGGAATAGCTGAATAGGAAGCCTTACTTCCTCTAGTATTATTGTCGGTAGGTACTCTGTTCCCAGCTTTTTGTTCAGGACAACACAAGTACCTACATGGACAACCTAGACCTATTTTCACAACAAAACAAGTGGAATCCGAAGTCCTTCAAGAGACCTTTTGCCATTAACGTTAATTCTCAGAAAGCCTCGACAATAAGCCTAGTAAAAAACCTTGTCATTGGCAAATAATTCAATTACGACCATCAATCCATTTTATTGAGAGGGAATTTTGCTAATTTCTTTGTGTATAATGAATTGATGATTGAAGTAATAAAATATGTATTTTATTTATTGTTTTCTTTGTTTGAGTTATGAAATGCCTTGGTAGTAGGTAGGTACCTTACTTTGTGAGAACTTTTGGGATAAAAATTTTTCTATCTGTGAGCCAAATGTTTTGCAAAGACATTTAACTGTTTAGGCGCGACTGATCAGTGATCAAGGATCTAAAATTCTAGACTGAATTCCAATGAAGTATTACTGGTAAATTTAATAGAAGTGATTTTTACTAACGACTTGTATTTCCGCCTATCTCGACACTTCCTTAATTATAATAATATTGAACAACAACAAGGACGTGGAACAAACTAAAACAAACAGAACAGATATAACACGAAATGAATTGAATATAATTAAGGAGATCTAGGAGAATATGGATGTCTAGATTTGCGAGCAAACCTACACATGGATAACATAATTAGCCTAGTGCGAGTCTAGTCAGAGCAGTAGTGGCCCAGTGGTAACGGCTCGCGAGTTATAGGTCGTGAATTCAAGCCCAGCCAGGCAATTTGTGTAAATAATTTCATCACCACTGCTCTCAAAACGGTGAAGGAAGAGAGGGAGTGGGATGTAATCTACCAGCGGGCCCAGTGTGGGTTGGTGGGCAATAATTTTATTGATAGTTTTTAAGTATATTAATAAAGCATCATCCTTATCAAATTAGCACGAATCATTTACTACATGGTAGAACAATGCAGTTTGTAAATCGAGGGGTGAGGGTTTTCCCAGCTGTGGGATGATACCGGTTGAATTGGTGTTTACCTCTAGAAAATAAAACATACAAATTCTAAGGTCGCTATTGTGTATGGAAAAAATATGACGAAGAAACCTTTAGAGCGATGCCACACGGGCGTTGCCAATGCGTTGCGTCGTCGCAGCGCAGTGATTTCAACGCAGTGTGTGCCACGCGATTGCTACGACGATGTCTCCGCTCAGGCGTTGCAGCGTCAACGCTACTCATTGGCAACGCCCGTGTGGCATAGCCCTTAGTGTTGTTTACATATTAAAGGAATGTACCTAGTTAGGTATGTATTTAACATAATAATACCCACGTACTTTAGTAGTGATTCACTGAAGTTACGAGTATATTTGATTGTAATATTATAGAGCAATCTTTGAAATACCCACAAATAATTTAGGAGTTAATTTTGTTATTTATAAATATCACATGTTTCAGGAATTAGTATTACTAGTCGTAAAATTATATTCCTTTCAAACTTTATTAATTTGGTTTTACGAATGTTGTAAAAATTTTCATAGCTGTCTTATTTTTTATTGGACACTTCCTGGTGGAGATCAAGTATTTCACACGGATTCAGCATTAGTATAAAATAGTGGGAGCTCGCGACTTAAGTAATTACAGCCGCACGGGTCGATCGGTCAGGTTAAGCTACGCTTGCCACGCTCGGTCTTTGGATCGGTGACCATATTTACATACCGAGACCTCTCCGTGTCCCGGTTTTTTTTTTAGGGAAACAAACAATTGCGCATTACTTATATTAGGGGGAAGTCCCGTAACGCCGGACGGCACCTACCGCCGGACACTCGTACTATTTAAGCAATTATAAACCTGTTCGTTTCAAAGTACAAGTGAAAGGGGCACGGGGGGCACACAGCAACAGGATCACGCGCCGCGACTCGCCTGTGACGCGTAAGGCCACGGCGGGAGCGGGAGATGGCTGCTTTTGGCGAGAAATCACGGCGTCACGTAAAAATCGATGTAAGTAATTCTAATTTATTACGATGTATTCATTTTAATGGTATTCAAAAATAAAAGAAGTACTTGATTGTTATCCGTAAACTGATAGAATATTATTAGATTTTTTAACTAATTTTGGTAGGTACCACCTAATGTACGACACCATCTGTCCCTTAATACCGGACACTAAGTCATCCCTTAGCACCGGACAGTAAACATATTGATATTTCTCGTGAGAATTAACGTTATTTATTCTAATTGTTTAATTTTGTTTTAGAACATAGAAGAATGAATAGAATTGAAATGGAAGAGAAGAAAAAGAAAGGATCGTGGGAGCCACACAGCTTACAAACTGCTATCGATAATATTTTGTCCAAAGAACTGAGTGTAAGACAAGCTGCAATGCGATACAATATTCCTAAAAGCAATGTACATGACAGAATGAAGGCGCTAAATCGAGGAAAAGAAGTAACGATGAAACCAAAGTTGTGTAGGTTCACTAGCACCTTCTCAGCAGAGTATGAACAAGCTATGGTGGATCACGTCAAAGATTTATCTAACAGGTGTATGCCGCTTAGGAATTAAAACCAAAGGGAAGAGCGTAGACAAAAGAAAAGAAGCGAAAGACGTGGAGCCCAAAGAAAAAAAATGGAATTAAAGTGGAACCTTTAACTGAATCAAACATCTACCTAACACAAACACAACAATTTTCAAGTAAACATCTTACACAAACACAACAATTTGCGTGGTTTGCTTAGAAGACACTGAGGAAGACTGGATTCAGTGCTCATCCTGTCTTGGGTGGGCACATGAAGCATGTGCAGACGTCCCAGAGTCTGAAGATGGCTAAATATGTGATCGATGCAGGCTACTCTGAGATGACCAGTGCTTTTGGTATGGTACAAATATCTGTCCGGTACTAGGTGCCACTTTTATAAATTACATTTTTTGTTACCCATGTTTGATTAATGGTGTTAATTATTTTTAAGCAGAGGTTTTGTTTTTTTTAGTTTAATTTGATTTCTAACTTTGTTATCTATTGTAAATCATAAATAAATAAACATTCCGTAAAATATTTTTTATTTTATTTCTAAAAAACCTTAAGTGTCCGCCACTAGGGGACTTCCCCCTATATCTAAGATTACAAAATAATTGGAAGTGGGTAAATGAGGTTTCCATGACGTTTCCACAGTTACCTACGTTAAAGATACAGTGAAGACACACTATTCAAGTTACAAAAACACAAAGAAGAAGACAGGAAGAGGAAAAGAGGATGTAGTTACTTCTCAACTGAAACAAATATAGTTAGTATTTGATATAATTATTACGAAAACAAAGAAAACACGTTAAGCTATTGGTCCCGGCTGTCATTCATAGTTCTTTGACAGTCGTTACGGGTCGTCAGAAGCCCGAAACTCTGGCAACCAGTTTCACAGACCAGTCTTACCAAGAAATATCGTGTTACCCAGTACCTGGGTTGTGTTATGTGTCGCTCCACGTAAAATACTGGTATTCAGCTGCATCCGGTTAGACGGGAAACCGACCCCAAAAATAGTTAGGAAGAAGCTAGGCAGATAATAATAATATAATGAGTGTGTAAAAAAATACCTGAAAGTTGGTTTACATTGCTATGATAAAATTATATAAAAGTCAAGTTTAAATACTATACAAAATATTGTAGAGATAAAGATCTCTATAACATTTTGTAAGTATTTAAGTTTTAAGATAGTTCTATGTTGGAGGAGAAATAAACATAAAGGTGGAATAAAATGTAGCAGAAAAACTCTTCAAAACATTTTTATTATAATCAACAACCAGTGCAAAAATTAAGTCGTAGTATCACAATGAGCTCACGAAGGGAAGTCCCATAGCTTAGTAGGCAATGAGAGGGGCTGAAGCGGCAACGTAAGGGGCAGCATACGGAGAGGCAACATAGGGTGCAGCTACGTATGGCGCCGCAGCAGGAGCGACGTACGCGGCCGGAGCAGCGACGTACGCGGCAAGACCACTGTTGATGCGGTGGTAGTATTGCGAGCTGGTTGCCGTGACAATCGGTGCGGGTGCGGCAGCCACTAAGGGTGCGCTCACTAAGGCAGGCTTAGCGGCAGAGATGGCGACAAGCGCGGCGAGGACAACGATCTGGAAGTGAGAAATTGTTGTCATTAAGATATCCTGTTGGGTTTAATGTTTATAGAAATATTGTGTGAAGTATTTAGTTGCTGGCAGATTGCCATCACTACTACTAGAACTAGACCTACTTCCAGTATTAGTTATGTATATTAGTGGTGTTCCAGTTTTTCATGGACATAATTTAAGCAGTGTATGTATCTTGTTTTCCTTATAGTTTCATAGTCATGTGCGGCTGTCCTAGATATTGAAGGTTACCCTTCAAAATATAAAAAACAGGCTCACAAAAAAAGAAAGAAATAGAAAACGTGCAACTTTAAAAAACTATCATAAAAACATTTTTGTTATCACTTTCACTGGTTGGATCTAAACTACGCACTTTTCACTAAATAAGATGAAAGGATACTCACAAGCTTCATCATCTTGAAAGTTGGGTTGGTAGTGCTAGTACTGCTAGAACAGGACTCGTACTGTTTGCATGTTCGCCAGTACGTTATATACGTTGCAGGCCCCGATGGTGTTGCAACCGGCCATCCTCGGCGACGTCTCTGGCATTGATCGCTGCGTGATCAGCGAGCCAAGTCTCCGCCTTCGGGGGTCATCCGAATTCACGAGAGTGCCTATATTTTATTGCGATTCACTTGTACTTGTAAATCTTTCACTGTACTCGTAAAACGTTTATATATGGATTTTGTAGAAATATCTTGCGATTGTAAAAGGAAGCTGTTTGCTGTTGCTATTTTGGAAGCATGACTTAAATATCATTACTGCTGCACTTAAAACATTATTTCGACAGTTTATTCTGCACTTACCTTTTTATTATATTAGGTACTTACATAATATCTAATATTACAGGAGATGTAAAATGCAGTCACTGCATACCTAGTCATCCCTTCTTCTCTCTCTCTCTCTCAACAAAGTACTTATATTATACCCAAGATTTATTCTTCGAAACAAGGACAGAATCAGGCAAAAAAAAATTTAAAAAACCATGTTTATTTTTTTTTCATCCTATAAATAAAAGCAAAACGATTAAGACAAGATCCATGAAAATACGTTTTGAAATTCTAATTTGGGAAAGGCAAAATTAGTAAGTTGTTAAATACAATTGTTACCCGTAAATAAGCAATCAAGAAAGTCAGTACTTTTTGCCAATAACTCACGACAAATGGAAAAGTAAGAAGTTGGTAAACAACACGAGACCGTTGTAAACTCCACGTGATGTCTCCAACTTACAGTGGTTTTTTCCCTCGATCCAACGTTGTAAACAAATCAATATTTGAAATTGACAGATGTCTGCCGATGTTCGTATCTACTAACTAACCTAGAAGTCAAACATTTAAAAGTAATGGTTTTGAGGTCATCCAGAGATACAAAAACTCATTGAAATTAGTTTATTCATGTCTTCTTTGCAACAATATGAACAATATAACTTCTTTTTTTTTTTTTTGGATGGGAAGTCATCAAATGACCCCTCTCGCTCTGGGTGGAGCGGAAGGGAGTGTCAGACTCTTACTGACTAAAACCCATCCGTGTTCCTTCCTTAGCCCTTTGTGTTCCGGGGTAGCGGTAACCCTTTCGGACAATCCCGCTACCCCGAAAGGCTTCGGCCCTAACAGGCCCCTTCCTTTATGCTGACCTTTCTTTGAGGCGCGCGTGGAACACATACGCGCCGTCCAACACGGGCCTGGTCCTGATCGGACGGTGAGCTACCCATTACTCTCCGTCCGCAGGCCCGACAATATGACTTCTAATCTAAAGTTTAGAGAAAACGCCAGAATGTCACGTTGTTTACGTTGTCGTCATTAGGTATAAAAACCAACTATACTGTGACGCGTGGTTTTTTTCGTGAAAGGTGAAAGGTTAACAACGTGCCTTAACGTGAGTTGGTCCTCCTGAATAAGCCACAACCCTCTCATGAACGTCACTCTTTATACTGTTTCCTATTTCTATATAGTAAGGAGGTCCATCTGCCTAGGCTTTTCCCAACTATGTTGGGGTCGACTTCCAGTCTAACGGGATGCAGCTGAATACCAGTATTTTACATGGAGCGACTGCCTATCTGACCTCCACAAGCCAGTTATTCGGTAATACGATAACCCTTGGGTAAGACTGGTTGTCAGACTTTCAGGCTTCTGACGACCCGTAACGACTGTCAAAGATCCATGAATGACAGCCGGGACCGACGGCTTAACGTGCTTTCCGAGGCACGGAGGGGTCTTCGTATGTAAAGATGGTCACCCATCCACGAACCAACCGCAGCAAGCGTAGCTTAACTTGATCGATCGAACCGTGCGGCTGTTATTTCTTAGCCACCAGCCCCTCGGAGGAGGTCCAATATACTTTACTCTCTTTTCAGTGTCACCGGCAGATTATTCCTTGAAAACGTTTAGCCACTATAGCAAAGTTGAGAGGAGTACCTACAAGTAATGTGCAGTGGTTTTGACATTTAATTTTAATATACATACAAAAAAAAATCAGGTTTTTTAAAAATGATTATGATATTGTCATTATGTGTTGTGAAGATACAACATATCTACATTTCCCCTCTGTTTATGGCGCGCTAAGAAGAAAGTTTTTAGGTAATCAACAATAGCTCATCGCAGTAACATAATGGTTCAAAACAGCGATGCGTTTGATGTTAGTTGAATCGAATGACCACCAAAATACGAGTAATTTTGAAGATTTAATTAAATAAAATAATTAAATAAAAAAAATAATGCACGGCTTAACGGAATATTTTTTTGGTACTTATTTCTTCAGTTGATTGAATTTCCTTTATTATTATTACATAAGTTATGGTAAGTTTACGCTTAAAATTTTGAGAATAAAGCGAAGTTTTTTTTTGAGTTCTGTTTTTCGATAGTTTTATGGTGATATTATTTTATTTTCATGAAATATTTTTGAATAAGTCTTTCATTCACTTTTCTGTCCCAATACGCCTAACTGTGCGACAAAAAACTGAGCGTTTTACGGTCTATCTTTGGGCAGGGTTTAATCAGTGTACCAAACTGTTTTAATACTTCGTTTAACTCTTCGTTTTCTATGAACAAATGAGTATCTAACATTTGATGTGAAGTAATTACTTCTCTTAATTATCATATTTTGTATTCTAATTAAGATAAATTAAGTAAGCAAGTAAGCATTGAGCCTTTTAAGGCTCAAATTATAATTACCATAATTCCGACAACACCCGCCTAGAGGTACCTCTAGCGATTAGACGGAGACAGTTCATTCAAAGCGAATACAAATAGCTTTTGTGTGAGATACCCCACACCTGTAGGTATGTAACATTTCAGCTTTAAATATAAACAATAGCTTATACTCGTATATGCGTACATCAAAACTAATTATGGTGACAAACATTTCTGTCTAGATAGACAATGGCTCGACTAAATACAAACAAGAGATTCGGTAAGCGATTACACATGTTATTTTCATGTACGTAGGGTCTCGTAACAGATCATTTTTATGTAAAGGCTATGTTGTGCGTAGTGCTGGATGAGCTTTTGTCTACATAAGAAATATGTTTGCTTTTTGTAGAGGCATGTGCACACACACGGGCGGACATAATATCCTGCTGATACTGTGTGAGTTTTAAGAATAGGTACGACGCCGATACTATTATTTACTTTACTATATTGGACCAAATAATATTCGTGTAACGAATGCAACATGCAGCATTTCCTGAGATGCTGCAGTGCAACTCACCTATACCTCTGAAACTTGTTAGTAAGGACTTTCTAAGATAATTCTGCCACAATTTTGGTTTTGCACACAAAAATACATTAAAAAAAAGAACACATTTTCTCGACTTATCCTGGATACATAGGCATGGAGAGCTTTCGGGTCAGTCCGCTGTTGCGTAACCATAAGTCCGTAGAAGAAAGTTCCAGCCATGAATTATTATCGTCACCATTTGCAATTGACACCTACATTTTTTACCTGCGAACATCGATATGTCCACTCCACATTTTTTTTGTTACAACGTATCATTTTATTTTATCTGTCGTTCTTTTGTTTTTGTTTTTTGAGGGAACTAGAGCACGTCATTTGTGCTATGATTCGTGAATGACTTAGATTATTGCGTAGGAGTAAGTAATTAGAAATCTGCTAGAGGAATTTAATGCTAGACTTTGGTACGTGGTAGTTAGTGTATCATTTTCGTCCTAACTTGTCTAGCTGAACACGAATTCTATGCTGCAAAGTGCCTACACGTGTTGTTCGTAAATACAAAGTGCACTAATTAACAGCAACATGCAAATCCTATCTCCTAAAATTCAATCCATAGTCAGGACTAAAAGAGTTTTCCGATAATGGCATTGGCAAGATGTTCGAGAACATTAAGTACGATTTTATTATATCAATCGCTAAGAAATAGTTTACTTCGTACAGTCCTAGAGTGTTTTACAATGCAATCACAGACATAGCAACAGGTTATAATAACAGGGATATAAGAAATTCACACAAAGCAAAACCAAAGGTGAATTCAACCAATATATAACATAAAAATACAAAATAATTCCCCGAATTATTTTTTAGCACACTAGGTATACGTAGTGTCCTGATTTTATTGAAGAAATAGGTCCCTTGGAACAGGATATACAAAGAAAAACGAATAACAATGAGTTGAACTCGATCATTTATTATGGTAACCTGTATTTCTTTGTATTATTTCACGTGTTTAATCTAAGTAGGTAGGTGTTTCATCAATTTCTCGCCTTTTAACAAAATACTTTTGTGGTTTTCTATTCTAATATTCTCTTTCACCTTTGACTGTTAGCTAAGTAAATATCAAATAGGTATTTGTTTACTTACTTTATTTAATTGGAAATGGGGCATGTTTGCGCAGGTCTCTATAGTAGTTAGGTAAATTTTGTATAAGAATGCTCCACGTGGTGTCAACAAAGGCTCACATGCTTAAGTTTTTACAGTATACGCTAGATTTTCATATGCTTTTTAGGTAGAAAGAACATTTTTACAAGTGTTCCTTATTTAAAAATTAGAGAATGCATACCATTATCAGATCAATTTAATTACAGTTTTGGAATATTTTTTTAAACGATAACTTCATTCAGCGTTTGCTAACTTTATTAGTATTTCAAATGAAACTACCGTTTTAATATACATAGGTAACAATCTTTTTATTACACTTTGGTACAGTTCACCTTTTGGAGACATAGGTGGAAGGTAATCTACCTGTCTCCTCTTACACGTATTGGAGGTGAAATTGTGATCAAAGATAGGAAGTGAAACTCCAACCTGCAGTTAATACTATTATAATTGTCACACAAGTGTTATAGATTAAAGTTAGGTACACTATTTAGCACCGTCATATAACTAATTAAACTAGTAGGGATACAATAAACTAATGAGTAGGCACAAAATAAACTAATGACTTAAAATAAACTAATGAATCTAGTCCGTGTCCCGCGACGGTTGACGAGCAAGAGAGAGACGCTACTTAAGGAACGCTATGGGTAGCGCCCTTTTTTTTCAAAGTCAAACATTTAAAAGTGATGGTTTCGAGGACATCCATAGATACAAAAGCTCCTTGAAATTAGTTTATTTATGTCTTTTTTGCCCTGTATTCAACAATATGAACAATATGACTTCTTTTTTTTTGGATGGGAAATCATCAAATGAGCGGGCAGGGCGGGAGGGGTCCGCTCTGGGTGGAGCGGGAGGGGTCCGCTCTGGGTGGAGCGGAAGGGAGGGTCAGACTCTTACTGACTAAAACCCATCCGTGTTCCTTCCTTAGCCCTTTGCGTTCCGGGGTAGCGGTAACCCTTTCGGACAAGGATCGTAGCTTAATGTTAACACTTAACAAGGATGCGTTCTTATCTAACTTATAAATACATATATAAACATAATTCAGGCGACGCCACGTATTCTAAAATGCGTTCACAAATGCTCAATACGTGACGCCACTACCTGTAGGAATATGTCATTAAAAATGCAAATGTATTGCTATTGTTATATAAATCCAATGCCAACTAAAGGCTGACAGACGTCTGTGCCTTGTAACTCATTAACCAGTCCAGCCCCCTTATTCACAAACACTCGATATGCTTCCGTATCGTATCGAACATTAATCATTGTTATCGTAGGAGTCTTCTCAATGTCCAAAACCCGAAATTTTTGTCAGTTTAAATCAAATAGACACCCGCTATTCTTCCAACAGCTATTTGCTGTTGAGGGGAAGTCAAATCAGGTTATCGAAATGTCAGGTTTTCGATACGATAGCCTGTCGTATGGTTGTGAATCAGGGCTCTGATCACATAAGTCGAACATGTGACATCAAAGGGGCAACTCTCGTAATTTTAAAAACGTTCACAGTCTGATCTTAGTCTCAATCTGTCAAAAATACTTGTAAAATACTCATTTTTAATAAGTTTTTGTCATTGATTGTCGCTGAGATGAGATTGCGACAAGATTGTGAACGTTTTTAATTCCTGGAATTGGCCTTCTGATATTTTTGCATGGACTGTGCCACAACCTTCAAATGCTTTTCTGTCGATAGAAAGTTCTAAACAAAAGTGTTGATTTCAAGTGAACAAAGCCGATGTTGACGCAATAGTCTCTGGGAACTCGTGTAAGGAAACTTTTAGGAGCGACATACCTCCAAATGTATTAAACAATTGTTTAATTCCAATATGGCCGCTACGAACGTAATGCAATTGTAATTGACCAGTAAGCGATTTAGTTAAACAGTCACGAGACGTTCTTTGTTATGAATGTAGTTTTCTTTGAATCTAAATTCGGATTCATCCTTTATATCATCTAGGTACCTATGTTCTAAACTGTTACGAACGGAAACGTGTGTTTCCGAATTCCATTGCAAGAAACAAATGCGCACAGCATCGTAACATTCGTAACATGACGTACACAATCTATCCGTAACTTTCGATGAATGTTGTTGATAAAAATGTGCGAAGTTATGACGTCATGCTGGAACGTGTTCCATACTGTTTCACGGATGTTTGACGGAATTTCATGCGTGACGCGTTTGTGAGATTATTTTTTATAGGAGATTATCTCATTGAATATTGATCACTTATTGATGTTTTAAAACAATAGATCACAATAAGAACGTCAGCTGTCAGATGATAATGACATTGACGTATGGTAACGTTCCATTTCAACAATATTTTATCAAACGAATATTCATGTTCTATTTCTTTCCGTTGATAAGTTGCTGTAGCTTTGAGAAATGGTCCAAGAGATTAATGTGATAACAATAATTGTTTATGCAAATGTAAAAATGTGTTGATACAATACTTTAAAACAAGCTGCCATGGAGTTTCCTTGTCCTTTCTTCTCCATGATGACCTAGTTTTGGAACGGACCCCTTGCTTTCTCGTTAACGTTACCTGTTAATTGACAAGCCTACTGCCTAATTGAAATAAATGCCTAGTCTTGTCTTTCAGTGCTTCTCTTCATAAAATCCTTACCCTAAATACCATATTCATAGGTACTTTTATACATAAATAACTAATAACCATCCTGACACTCAAAGCTCGCTAATTAAGTGGATGTCAATACCTGTAAATGTAGTCTTTTATCCACTTTCTAACACGTTCGCAAAGACGAACGCTCAAGTGGTCTGAAAATAATTAGATATACATAGGTTTAATGGTTTCACGTGATTCGTTAAAAATAAAATTAACCCCTAATTTTATTTTTAACAAATTACGTAAAACCCTCCATTTATCACGCAATTAGGAAGGCACATACAAGTCGAAAATGTTAAATCCATAGTTTAAACTAAGGGCCTTAAAGATCTTTCAAACGTGTAACAATTCAAAATGTATCCCTGGCCATTTGTAAAATGCCCATTTTTCAATAATAAAGCTTTGGTCGTGTGGTTTTAGTTAGGCATGACGTGATAGTTGTTCGACATCAAGGTCTTCATTGTTTTCCTGTGACAAAGAAACTATTATTATTTCTTCTTTCTTTCATCGTTCAGCTGAAAAATATCATCTGCTGGATCCTCCCCCACAGTAATGAAAGTAACTAAGAACATAAAATTACATGAGCACCACTCACGTTAAACGTGCTTGATCAGATTTCGGTCACCATGTAAGATAAAACTGGAATGCTATAGCGCTTGGTTTGAGCGACATTTAAATATTTTGGTCAAATTAAATTGTGAGCTCTTATAAAAACATGTTTGTTTTATGGCATGCTGTCCATTTTACCAGTCCTGTTTTTAAACAGCTAAGTAAGTATTGTCTTGGTGGGTTTTTTTCTGTAAAACATACATTATAGCCCTTCTAATTTTCTACTACTTAAGCCTCGTTATAATTGGACCTAAAATCTTGACTGTCTATATTACGATATTAAATTGGAGATAGGTTATTTAGCTTGTGTGCAAAATAAATCCCCAAACGAACAGTGCTTATTATACTTAATAAACTGTGCAATCAAAGAGTTATCATCAATATGCTTGGATAAGGGCAAATACCTACTTGATTCGACTTTCCACAAACTAGAAAAGTGTGTGTAAGTGAAAAGTCAAGAATCACTTGACTTTGAGTACTGTATTCAACTTAAAACTGTGCATTCAACCTTAAATGTGACAAAAAAATATAGGTACAGACGCCAGCATATCAAGCTACCCGAAACTGTCAAATTTTCCCAATTAACTTTGAACCTTATGCTATAGCGATAAATTGAAAATCTATTAAAGAAATTTCATAGATTGTAGTAGCAGCAGAGTGCTGGCGTCTGTACAAGGTGGCAGGGATATCGGCGCGCAACCAGTTACCATGGATTCAGTACATGATTCTAAATCAACCCTGCCTTGAAATTATTGTGTCATACATTTTTACCGCGTAAGTATTGCACTTTTGTATGAAACAGCACATTTTTTTATGATCGACGAAAATACTACAAAAAAATAAGGTTAGGTACACGTAAAATAAAGTAATACCTTCGACCAGTAAATAATTGCCCACAAATCATCGTTTCGAACACAGAACAGATAAACTGTTCTGTGGTTTCGAATCATCCCATGCAATCAGGTCAACAACCGTCAAGATGTCCCTGACTAAACTCGGTCAGTGCTACCTACTATTCCCTTGGTTGCCACAAGGGTGAGATGTGACTAACTATCTTAGGTGAATGCACGGTCAACTAGCTACCAATAAGTATCTTAAGTTGATTTAGGGCTCCAGCTATCTGCTATTACAAAGTCATATGTGCAGCAGTGAGCTTATTGATTTATTGAGCCTGATTTCGGCAGAATCCAAAGTTGATTTACAAATCGATGAACCCTATAAGGTTAATTTAAAAATGAGCGTCTGACCACATCTGTCTGGCATTGCAATATTGCTGAAATGAACCTATTTGGCACGGCCATCAGGCACACATAATCGTATATTTAATTTTTATGTTAGTTTTGTTAAAATGTGTTGCTTGTCAATTTAACATCTTTTTTCGGTCTTCCAAAAAAGTGACAGTAAACAAAAATGTTCAACACGTACCTAAGTTATTTCCGTAGGTACAGTCAACAAAAGAGATAAGTATGCAGGATCGTCGGATATAATTGAAGTTTAGTAAGAAACCGATGGATGTTTTCGAATAAAATTTTATTTTATTAATAGAAAACAAACGGCTCATTTATCGAATTAAATTTCAGTAGACAACATCCATCGGTTTCTTACTAAACTTCAACTATATCCGACGATCCTGCATACTTATCTCTTTTGTTGACTGTACACAAAGAGCCGCGATGAATTTTACAAGGACATAGCATAGGTATTTTTAAAGGACTTTGACCAAATGAGCCAACAGAAACAAAACGTTTTTTGTGTTAATCCATTTTTAAATATACGAAAATTGGTAGGTAGGTAGGTAGTGTAACTGCCCAAACAGTCTAATTGCCCGTACTTCAGCAGATTAACTAACCAGTCATCTCTCTCAGGATCAAACAATAACTAACTCCCACCGATAGGTTCGTTACTGCGAAATCTTAATTTCTCTATAGATTGCATAGGTGGGATGTTAGTAGTTTGATCCATACTTATATATACCTATTCAGAAAATCATCGTTTCCTGGATAAACTGGATGGAATTTATGCACATAACGTCGAGTCCAGAGAGCCTTATATTTTTTTAGGCAGTAATACAAGATTTATTTCGGATGATGTTTTCATGTCCAGCGTAGTAAACATTTTGAAAGTAAATAAATAGGTGTTAGTTTTACATTTCAGGAGGACTCTTCAGTGCCCTAGCTTTGTGCGTTTATTTTATTACAGTTTATCATCGTTCTATTACATTCAAAGGCGAACTTAAAAAGTTGGGAAAAACTGTAAATAACACTGAAGATTTCGCCTGAAATGTAAAAGTAACACCTATTTATTAACTTTGATAATCTTTACTAAGCTTTAGATATAATAAAGATAGGTATTTAAAGTGGCCTGCTTAATACATTCTCCGAAAAATTTGTCAAAATAAACAAAAGGAAAACATAAATCTTGAAATTTCAGTTTTTACTAAAATACCAATTACTTATTAATTACTTTTAGAATTTCGAATTATTCCGGTCTGATCCCCTGACCCCCCCCCCCCTCCATCCCCCTCGATCCCCTGCTAGTTCGTCTTCTGTTTTAAACTGTCTTATCCACTATAAGCTTTCTCATTCCGTGCTATTACACGCACGTGTCACGTGTCGGGCGGAAATGCAAAGTGCACTTTGTAATAAGGTAAGTCGAGTCAAAGGCGCGCCTGCCGGGATCTTGTCGACGTTTCCTTAGAAGTCAGAGTCACTGGTACGCGTTGTCGTTATACTTTCCTGGAACAGACTAGGTAGGTACTCAAAGCTATTTAATGTTTATTTTGTTGTAATTTAGATTAGATGACTGCTGTAGCGTATATATACATTTATATAAGTTAAATAGTTTACTATTTTTTTTTTGCTTGCTTATATACTGTCCAAATTCTGGGCAAAGTTCTCCTCTAAATCCTTCCAGGAACTCTTTTCCCGCGCCATCTCGAACCAGCGCTCACGATTACTCAAAGCTATTTTTCTTACTTATTTTGTTGTGATTTTGATAAGATGACTGCTGTAGGTTACATAGTAAAGTAAGTACAGGGTTTTTTTTAAACAAAAGATTTGTTAATAAACAGGTCTCTGTTTATTAACAAATGTTTTGTTTAAAAAACGACGACGACGTGTAATACGTTTAATTGTTCTGAAATGGTCTTGATTACTCCACTGGGAAGTGGAGGTTGGTGCCTATAATATGTATTTTGTTATTTACAAAAACAGAAGTTCTCTCTGTACAATTCTACACCTTAACCTAAATTATACTTAAAGGGCGAAACAAACTGCGCGTAGTTGGCGTAGTTGATTGAATAAAAGCTTGATTCGATAATAAATTGCAGTATGTGGGCGCACTCACGTGACGTTTGTCATGCTGTCACGTTTTCCACAGCTACACTATACGTTTCGGCGACAACGACGTTCATTATACTGCCCTTTTATTACCGTATCGAACGATAAAATCACTAATCTCCAACATTAATCGACATCAACAGCGACTAGAAGTTAGCACGTCGATCAAATCTACCTTAACGTAGCAAGCAATTTAATTTACAAGCGACTTTTCGTCCTGTTCTCATTAAGCGTGCGTGTTCGAATTTCGATTCGACATTTCAATAATATTCCCCAAAATGAGCAGCCTTGATAGTTTCTTGCATTGTGACGTACTTATATTATGTTTAGCTCATAATAATAATTACGAATGTAGGCTGTACTCATTGAAATCTATTACCTACATATAATAAAATCGTAGGAAAGTCAAAACGGTACATTGAATATTTTTTTAAAAGAATACTTGGGGCGTGATCTACAATCGATATCGAAGCCAAAAATATAGTTTTTAGAATTTTTGTCTGTTTGTCTGTAGGTATGTATGTCCGGGATAAACTCAAAAAGTACTGCATGGATTTACTTCAAATTTTGCATGAATATTACTAAGAGGTCGGGTCAACATATAGGCTACATATTATCACACTATCACCTATGGGGGAGAAGCTGTGAATCTTTATTTTTCTTACGCATTCTGTGACAGCGTGTAATCTAACGACGCATATTTAAATGTTGTTTTTCAGTAAGTCATGCTATTATCTAGCTTTACACTATAAAAACTACGCCATTTAAGTAACTTGGGCAGAAAAAACATAGTTTAATGAATTTTAGTAGTATAAAGAAAATTTTGAAGCAGCGCCATCTATGAGATTTCATAAAAATCAAATCAAGTTACATGTTGACACTTTTTGGAAATTAATAATTTAAATTTGATCATGTTGGCGAGGTTAGTAGTTAGTTATTCTTAAAATTCATAGATGGCAATGTGCATTTTCTTCATAAAAGTTGTATCGTATAGTTCGTTTTGACAAATTCAAGTTCCAGCAAAACCCTTAAAATCTTGAGCATAGTTGAGGACGACAATTAAAAAAAAATGCGGTGTTAAGTATTACAAAAAAGTTATGTTTCTACTGGAGACGAAGTCGGAGTAACTGATGAACGCGTGCTGAACACCTGTCTCAGTTCACTTCAAGATGTGGTCATTTCTATCGGCGGCAATCCACTGATCGAATATGGGTTACCAGCTCCCCAATCATCACCGCATCAAGACCGTGTAAATCGGGAGTATAACGCTGAGACAAATTACGATCCGGGCGAAATGACCATGTCGCTTTGTTCTCTTCAGAGCAAAAACAAATTTATGACACCGTCCTTGAAAGCGTTGGGAAAAAACCAGGGTCAAATGTTTTTCTTGGAATGCGTCTGGTGGAAGAGGAACAACATTTGTTACCACTTGCATACTTGCAGAGGTCAGCAGGCAAGGCAAAATTGCTATTGCTGTAGCGTCGTCGGGAATCGCTGCCACACTGCTTCCGAGTGGCAAGACAGCACATGCCATGTTTAAAATTCCTATCGATTTAGAGAGCGCCGAAACGCCTGTTTGTGGTGTGTCACGTAACAGCGATAAGGGACACGTGTTCAAGGATTGCTCTTTGATCGTATGGGATGAGTGTACGATGGCCAATAGGAAGGCAGTTGAGGCCGTGGACGGAACCCTGCAGGACATCCGCAGGAACGAACATTTGATGCGTCGTATCACAGCTGTTCTGTTCAGTGGTGATTTCCGGCAAACGCTTCCCGTGGTGACACGGGGATCGAGGGCTGACGAGGTGAATGCTTCGTTGAAACTATCTTCGTTGTGGTCACGAGTTCGTACGCTGCGCTTGACCATTAATATGAGAGCTCGGCTCGGCGGCAATGCACGTGCTCAAGAATTCTCCAATGTCCTTCTAAATCTTGGCGAAGGCACTCTACCAGAAGAGAGAGGTGGACAGGTGGTGCTTCCAGAGTCTCTCGGTAGAGTGGTATCCAGCTTAGAAGAACTCATTTGCTGTGTGTACGGGGACATCAGTCGTATACTGCACCTGCAGAATTCTTGGGTGTGTGAGCGGGCCATTTTGACGTCCAAAAATGATCAGGCTGCAGCAATTAACGAATGCATTCTCTCGGAAATTGAGGGGAATGAAGTGGTCTACACCTCGATAAACACTGTTGTCGAGCAAGATGACGCCACACATTATCCCGTGGAATTTCTGAACTCCCTGTCAGCAAGTGGACTTCCAGCGCATACCATCAAGCTTAAGGTTGGTGTCCCGATCATGCTTCTTCGGAACCTATCTCCTCTGAAGTTGTGTAACGGGACCCACCCTAAAGTCATTTCGCTCTACAGACACACCATTGAGGCGGAAATTCTTACGGGTTGTGGCGTTGGCGAGGCAGTATTTATACCACGCATTCCCCTCATACCTCATATCTTCCCGTTCCAGTTCAAGCGCGTACAGTTCCCCGCGAGTGTTTGCTTCGCGATAACCATCAATAGAGGCAGACACTGAGGGCAGCGGGTGTCGACCTCAGGACGAGTTGCTTCTCACACGGACAACTGTACGTCGCTTGCTCCCGCGTCACCAGTCCTGACTCTCTTTACATTTTGGCTCCTGGCAGCATAACTACCAACGTTGTTTATAGGGAAGTGTTTTAAGGTATGATGCCTTTGTACGTATTTTTACTCTTTTGTGTCCTGGAATGTATTCCTGCATTGTTTTCTCTATTTCCTTCAGTCAAATCCCCCACACCACACTGAACTCAGCAGGACTCCCATATAACTCTCTTCACTTGCTTCGCTTGCAAAAAAAACTTATATTTTAATGCTATTTTAAAAGTTGTTTACTTATAATGCTATAGCGACACTGGCATCTTAGGTATTTTTGGTGCTGTAGAGCCTTCAGGCAGACGACGTCGCGGGCAGCAGCTAGTACATTATAAGCTCGTATTATGTGCACGTTTATTTCATAATGGCATAATAGCAACAACATTTGCAAAGATATCATACAAATACCTGGTATTTTGAAAGTTATGTAACGCTGAAAGCGTGTTTTAATGCCCTTAAACCTAAAGCAACTTTAGCAATTTAGTCCGCTAATACTTCAAGTATATTATAGTATTTATGAATGAACAATCACGTCACAATTAGTAAGTTAATAAAATATTTACGGCATTATTACATTACAAATAGTAATTGTAGTATGTACGAATATTATGCTATTATTCAGTCATAAAGCTTTTAACCTTTCAGAATACATCATAATATATGAACCAAAACAATGAGGAACACTAAAACCTGACCTATTTAACAAAGACCAATCTGAAAATACAATGACCTGCTGGTAAGTCATAATATGCTCAAAACTGCCGATATGTGGGCGTACTACACAACTGCCTACCTACCCCTTTAGAGAACACAGGCGTGAAAATCTTAATTTATTTTGTCTAATACAAAGCTGCGAAATAAAATGTCTCAAGAAAAATCGAATAAAAAAGAAAGATTAGTATCGAATAGAATTTATTTCGAAGATTGCTGTGCGATTTAATAATAATTTACGTATTTGCATCGTAGTCAGTTATCATGTCATCGGGTAGTCTTATGCGCTCAACGCACGTAGTAAGTGTATGGGGCTGCGTAGCTGTAGGCAGAGTAGGGGAGCGCGTAGTCGTAGGCGCTGTAGGCGGAGTAGGCTACGGGAGCAGTGTAGGCGGCTGCTACGGGAGAAGTGTAGGCAGCTGCTACGGGGTACTCCAACACCAGAGGCTTGGGCTTTGCTGAGGCAAAAGCCAGGAGAGCAGCGAACAACACCTGGAAATATAATAAGATTTAGTATTTGTTTTGAGCACTACACACAGTGGAGTAAAATTGTTAAGAGAGTATTAATTAATGACGGTGAAGATTAAAAAAGATTTGTCTCAGAAAATAAGTCTTCAGTATATCTTAAATAAGATTTTAAACAATATACGATCTTCATGAAATATTGATGCTCATCAGCAAACAGTCGTGTTTACGAGAAAATATTAACGCAGCAGTGAGACCGCATCTAGGGCTGATTTAATAATAAAAATGTTTTGTCTACGATTTCTTTATAAACATAAAATTATTATTTTTGAAGAAAATAAAATTCGAATTATAAGTTTACACTAGAGAATGTTAGGTACTTACGTATTTGAACATCTTGATGTTTGTTTGTTTTGTTGGGAGACGTAAGAAGCTATAGGACACAAGATCCGATGCACAATGATAACCAGTCAATCGGGACTTCTTTTATATCAGTGGTCAAGTGCACGAGAATGCGTAGTATGGTAGTGTAACCGGATAACGCCGAAATATCCTCCTTTAGCCCATTAAGCAGTATGAGCACGCGCAGCCTTGCGCAGTGTCACCGACGGCCAGTAAACATATTAGATCAAGGACTTAGGACACTATTTCTAAATACCATAGCCAACAAAAACTTGAGAAATTCATAAAAACACGGACCTATTTTAGCAGTTACACAAGATGGTCGTCGTCGTTAAGTGTTTCGTTCATTGTTCTACTCTAGATAAAGTTGACTAAAGTGTCTGTGTTGTTTTAGACTTGAAACTCAGAGGGACCTTCCCGAGTGTTTTAGTGAAGTTACTTATTAATTTCTTAAATACCCATTTGAAGCGGGTTCTTTGACCTTCAATTTTAGATAGCTACAAATAGTCTTCAAAAACAAAATTATGCAAAATTTTAGTGGGATTCTAATAGAAATACCTATGGAAGTTTGGATTATCAGGAAGTTACAACACCAAAATTCCATTTGGAAAATTTATTTATATCATATTATCGCGTTGTGACGTCAAGCTAGGCGAGAGTCTCCATTGGGGTTACAGTAGGATTCTCTTGGGAACCTTGACGTGGGGCAACTTGTTGTACAGGATGATGGGGCGTCGCCGGTGGTGGTGCACGAGAGCTCGCCTCGCGTCGCCCAGCCCCACGGCCATCACACACGCCACGAATAAGAGGAGCCACTGAGAATGAAGGTAGTTTAATAATTAAATTATCTACCTATATCTATACTATATTAATATTATAAAGAGGTAAAATTTGTTTGTAAGTTTGTATGTAGGGGGTAATCTCTGGAACTACCAGTCGGATTTGAAAAATTCTTCTTGCATTTGATAGCCCAATTCTTGAGGAAGGCTATAGGCTATTTAACATCACGCTATGACCCTTAAGAGCCGAGCAAAATGAAAAAAAAGTCAAAAAGAACGTTAAGTGATAGCGCGGGCGGGTGATGCGATACGACGGGGTGGCTCGGGGGAAACAAGAAGTTTCACGCGAACGAAGTCGCGGGCTGAAGCTAGTTAATAATATGTATAGTAAAACAGCTTTTTGATATTTATGTTCGCGTCTCTCGGTACAGCTCTGCATAACCCTACCGGGATTATTTTAACTCGAAAAAATGTATGTATGCACCAGTAGATATTTTTTTCGCGATTTCAGGCTTGGTTCCATTATATAGATTTTTCGTATTAACAGAAGTCGCCTTATACGGTTAAGTATAGCTTGATGTGTAGCTGTGCGCATAATGACCCCTTTTCAGGTTATCAGTAATTTCAATTACATGTTGATCCGAGTCTTAAATACCTCAAGTATGTAAAAGTATACATGCGCAGTACATTAGTTAGTAAATCACTGAATTCTGCGAGAAGGTTTTTTTTAACCTGTTCTTCAGAGTGCGAGATAAAAAGTTTCTGTAATGAAATTTTCAGGTCTCGCCACATTTCATTTTGAATATATAATATTCACAGCACATGTGTCGGTTGTAAAATTTGTGCCGCAGTAAAGAGTTCAGCGATCCCGCATTACTTTCTCGAGAAATATACGGTTTATTTCCTTGAAAAAGGTTTTCTTTTTTTACATAATGAAATACAACTTGTAAATTACTAACATAATATACGCACGCCTGTATGTAATACCCGAAGGATTACGCGGAGATGTATCTCAGTACACCCAGATTTCGCCAGTTACTCGCATGTTTAGGTCCCATGTAAGTCCCACGGGCGAGCCTATGGCCATCTACCGGACACAAATCCAAACTCCGGGCTGCTACTGAGAAATTCCAGAGAGGAAAATCTCAATAACAGTTTACCCGACCAGGGAATCGAACCCGCACCCTAATTGCGTAACACACTATTAATCTAAATCTGAATAATTTTGAAGAAAATTACTAATCCATTACTTCATACATAATCAGCCTATAATGTTCCCACTGCTGGGACACAGGCCTCGTCTCTGTGAGAGATTACTTCATAAGTTCGAAAAATGTGTCTGCTGAACAACGTAAACAACGCAATGTATGTTGTTGAACTGTCAAAATTAAATCCATTGCTACTGATAGTGTGTTACGCAATTCGCCTGCTGGGACCTCATGCTCAGCAGTAGCGCTTACGCTACAACTTCAAACATTTTTGCAACTTTTTCAATAGTGCTAGTCACTCTGAAATGTTGATATTTGTTTAACTTGAAATAGGGTGGGGGTGTGCAGCCCTGCGCACTTTTACTATAGGTATATTACTAGTCAGTACTTAGCTTGAATGCAAATTAAGACCTAAATCTAAATAATCTATATATATAAAAATGAAACCCGTTTTCCGTTGTCACGACTTGACATGAAAACGGCTTGACCGATTTCGCTAATTCTTTTTTGTTGTGATCGGTATTGCCGGGACAAGGTTTGTATGAAAGAAAATTTTGGAAATTCGAAAAAAAAAATTGCACCCGTGCGAAGCTGGGGCGGGCCGCTAGTGAATGATAATTCTCAAAACCGTAGACCCAGCGAGTGCAGTAATATTAGTATTACAGTTAAATATGTTCACGTTACTTACTGCTTTAAATAACATCGTCACAACCATAAACTCAACGATACGAAACCAAAATGCGGCTTATATACCATATTAATTAAAAGAAGTTGTTAATTTGAGCTGAGATGTGTGCAGCCCGTAGTATGACAAATTAATTAGATCTGTGTCAACACTCATTAATTAATGGATCGATAAGCTAGTCGTTTAGGTAGTTAATCAGTCTTGTTTAAAACGCCTCTAACGATGGATACTCCTGAAAATATACCTATTTATACATTATTGTTACGAGTGATAATATTGTAAAGTTGAACAGAGACACGTCGTATTATCTTTAACATCTATCTAGATCTGTAGGCTCCGTGTAAGAACGAGCTCTTATCTCAGATGGACAAACGACGTTCAGTCTGATCTGTGTCATAAATACCTCTAATTTCCTTACATTTTTGACTAGTTTTTGACATTGATTGTCGCTGAGATGAGAAGGCCAATTCTCTTAATTTAAAACGTTCAAAATCTAGTCGCAGTCTCATCTCAGCGACAAAAATACGTCAAAAACTTGACAAAATGTAGGGAAATTAGAGGTATTTTTAACAGATTGAGACTGAGATCAATCTGTGAACGTTCATAAAATTTACGAGAATTGCCCCTCAGATTGCGACTTGAATTGAACGTTTTTTAAGTACGAGAATCGGCCTTCAGACTCGTGTCATCTTAGTTCAAAACGTCACGCATTGATACTCTAGGATTTATTTGGTGTCAAATATTCATCATAAGGTAATGTCGACGTCAGTGTCCATCTCTATCAATGGATTGGTGAGCCTTATCTTGGTTGTACACAAGATTATTATATAGGGTGGCAACATTGATGCGCAAACTGTAACCATGAATTCAGCACATGATTCCAGACGTAGTAGCGTAGTTTACCGTCGGTATAAAAAATAAATTGCTAATAAATCAAACAATACACAATATACATTGAGTGGCCTTATCGCTTTCTGTGATCTCTTCAAGGCAACCTTGGAATGGATAGCGATTTGAAAAAATAAAATGGGGCTGTCGTTGGTGCAAGTAATACTTATGTAGCTTTTAAAATACGATTGACGTGTCTTTGTGCAAATGTGCAAACCTACTTTCAGAAAGTAAATCATTTATCATCAGTAAAGTAGTAAATGTACAACGAAAAAAAAATGAAGACTATAGAGAGAAGAGTCCTTATGTAGATTAAAAACGGGCTTTTAATCTACACTTAAGTTTTAATCTAGAACTCTTTTTCGTAAACTCAAGTTTACGAAAAAATCGGATTTTCTTTTCTGATAGGCAGGAAATGTAATGTATATGTAGTGAAAGAAGACAGACGTCAGCAGTAATATTACGCAATGAAAATTATCTAGGCGAACACAAGACGACAATTTATTGTATCCTTGATTTCCATATACGTCTTTCGCCACTTCATGGCGTTTTAAGCATCAAAGGAGGTGTCAGTGTGTCAGTTACAATCGGTTGATACTATGCAGACAGACCAGACAGGAGAACAAATGATTTGTTTTTTTCACGGAACAAGTAGATTTCCACACTAATTCCGAATTCAGAAAAACTAAGTCGAGCACTAAATATGGATGTCTAAGTTTTGAGTGGCCGAATTTATTATTCAGGTCACGTAGACAAGGCTGTTTCTTCAAACAAGTATGAAAAAGTCTGTGGCTCAGTAGGACATCACACTCGATCTCAGTTAAAATGATGTAGGTATATAGTCTAGTATTTTAACTTGTACTCTTTATTTTACTCCATCACACAAAATGTTCAAGCTGGTAAGTCATATTGAATTCATCATAATTATGGAATAAAGTGTTCGTTACAGTCGACTGTACATCGATGGTACTACTTTGACCTGAGCTGAGCTAGCGTGGTGAAGAATTTTAATAGAATAAGAGACCGGCTTGTACTGGTTTTGCTACAACTGACGTGCGGCCTATTATACCATTTTTTTTCATCAATTCGTTGGAATGGAAGATTGAGAGCGAAAAGCAGCCGCAACAGCTTCACGATAATTTTTTGTCATCTTCAAAACAGGCTAAACTATGATGACGATGAGCCTCATTGAAATGCGACCTACTCTGGACCGACACTTGTCAGAAATCACTTATTTATTACTTTTGTGTAGCTTGTACCGACAGAGCTATGGACCACGGTAACGATGGCAGCGCCCAAACCTAATGTAGTAGGTATACACAAATCCATTGGCAGCATTAACATCGGCGTCCCAGCGGCAGCGTACCCAGCGGCGGCGTATCCAGCAGCGGCGTACTCTTCTCTATTCGCCTACGCTACACCACACACCGCGTCTTCCTCCTCTTACTACTAAGCAGAATCCTACTCCTTTTTAGTCCGTTGATTGAAAAGTGAATAAAAATTACAAATATTACATAAAAAAATAGACTAGCATTTATTTCAATTACATAGCAGGCTGCTTGCTTCGATCTTGACTCCAAAGTCGTGTTGGTAGTTAGTAAGTCAGAACTACATAACTATTATACTTACTTTCCTGGTGTAGATCTGGGATCCCTTCTTTTCGCATAATGTTCTTTGTCCTAATATACTTCGGCATAACGATTTTGGCACAATTTGTTTTGGCATAATAATACTTCGGCATAATTTTTTTAGGCATACATTTTATGTTGGCATAATCATCTTAAAGACTAATTTGTTTTGGCATAAATTTGATTCGCATAACGTTAGTAGGCCTAATGACTATTAGCATAACGTTAGTAGGCCTAATGACTATTAGCATAATAATATTTAGGCATACAATTAATATAATTTATACATAACATTATGTAACTTAAACGATTTTTCAATCGCGAGATAACTTTTATCTGAAGAATATATTAGATGTTTTGACAGTTTTTGTATAAAACAATATGTCAATCAGTTAACTTCTATTATGAGAAATAAATATGGCGGTTATTCCTCAGATAGAAGTTAACTGATTGAAACGGGAACACCCAAATACTCCGAAATATTTTATTCCGAATTTCGATGTTCCGATTTTCAAAAGTCCGAATTTCATAATACCTAAGAATCATAATGTCTATTATTAAAAATCACGAAATTTATTTTACCGAAAGTCATATATGCGACTTGTTTGTTTTCCGATTTTCATATATTCGAAGAATCAAATGCTCGATGGGTTCGCGGTCCGAAAAACGACATTCCGATTTTCAATACTCCGAATTATTTCCGTTACCGTTACCGCACCCGAACTCAACGAACGCAATAGACGACGCAGGATGCAAGAGCGAGCGAAGGGCACTCCGAGGTTCGGTTTGGTTAGGTTACTTTAAACCCTTTACACAGAAATAGGGGCCCCGCGAAGCGGGGCTCCGTCGACATAGGATGCAAGAGCGAGCGATGGGCACCCCGAGGTTCGGTTTGGTTAGGTTACTTTAAACCCTTTACACAGAAATAGGGGCCCCGCGAAGCGGGGCTCCGTCGACATAGGATGCAAGAGCGAGCGCTTGAATGCTGCATGCTGCATGCTTGCTTGCATGCTGCATGCTTGCTTGTTTGCTGCATGCTTGCTTGCATGCTGTATGCTTGCTTGCTTCATGCTTCCTACAGCGAAAAAATAAAAATATGTTTTAATATCATTATGCGTAAATAAATTTATGCTTTAGGATATTATGCTTAAAAAAGTTATGCTTTAGAACTTTATGCTTAATAAATTTATGCTTTACAATATTATGCTTAATCATTATTATGGTTAGAGAAATTATGCTTAAAAAAAATATGCGTAAGCTGTTATGCGTAATTATATTATGCGAAAATATAATTATGCCAAACAAAATTATGCTAAGTTATATTAGGTCTTAAAATTTTATGCAAATGGATAGGGAACCTGTAGATCTACACGGACTAAGTAAAGCAGGGTTTTTAGGGTAGATGTAGTTGTGTGTAAGTAGGTAGTGGCTGATCCTATGAAAGAATCAATGTGTGTAAGGGCATGAAGAACGTTAAGCAGTCATTGCCACTTAATATTCCAACATCATGCCTCTGCATTTCAGATGCGTTGTTATCCCAGAGACCAAGCTGAAATGTCTCAATTCTCTGTTATTACACCGGCAGCCATAACCTTTAAACGCCATCACTCATAATAACCGCACCGCTCCAGCGCAGTAGCCACCCGTCACCATCTCGAAAAATTCCACCCGGTTGGTGCTAACGCATAATCAGCCTATAATATTTCCACTACTGGGACACAGGCCTCCTCCGTGAGAGGGAGTGCCCGTCGGCCGTAATCCACCACGCAGGTCCGGTTCGGTTTGGTAGATGTCACATGGGGTCCATATTGGCTCAACTAAAGTTCTTTACCCGAAATTGTTCTTCCTAACGATTTGTAATCCGAATGATCACTCTTCCTAAAATTTTTCATCCTAAAGTTTTCATTCATACTATTTGTAGTGCTACCGGCGATGTTCATAACACTCATGTTTCCGAAAATTGTAATCAATAATATCATTAATGTAAATATTTTAAACTCCTACTGTTTTTTATCATAACGCTTTTATCCCTAAACATAACTACTAATTTAACTAATTTCTGTAAGAATAACAGACAATATAAAATCGTTTGATATACCACTCAATAGACATAAAACCTATTTAGTCTAATATGATAAACACTTTTTTTTTTCATCCTATGTCATCCAATGTCGACGGAGCCCCGCTTCGCGGGGCCCCTATTTCTGTGTAAAGGGTTTAAAGTAACCTAACCAAACCGAACCTCGGGGTGCCCTTCGCTCGCCCTTGCATCCTATGTCGACGGAGCCCCGCTTCGCGGGGCCCCTATTTCTGTGTAAAGGGTTTAAAGTAACCTAACCAAACCGAACCTCGGGGTGCCCTTCGCTCGCCCTTGCATCCTATGTCGACGGAGCCCCGCTTCGCGGGGCCCCTATTTCTGTGTAAAGGGTTTAAAGTAACCTAACCAAACCGAACCTCGGGGTGCCCTTCGCTCGCCCTTGCATCCTATGTCGACGGAGCCCCGCTTCACGGGGCCCCTATTTCTGTGTAAAGGGTTTAAAGTAACCTAACCAAACCGAACCTCGGGGTGCCCTTCGCTCGCTTTTGCATCCTATGTCGACGATCTAAACAAAAAATATATGACTTTGAATAATAGTGTAAAAGATGGTTATGTTGAGAAAATATAGGAAAACAAATAAAAGTATAATAGATGTTTATTGCTACTGACATTATGAAGTTCAATGATTCGGAATTATGAACATTAGAGACAGAGTAGTTAGGAATTGTGATTGTTAGGATGAAAAATGTTAGGAAGAACATTTTCGGGTTTCCAATTATCGGAGTTGAAAATTTAGGTGAACTTTGGCGCACCCTGTCACATGTCTTCGAATTTTTAGTTCTAGGACAGGCCGGTCTCCTCACGATGTTTCCCTTCATCACCACCTGTGTTTTGGGAGCAGTGGTGATTAAATAATTTACCTATACAAAGTAAAGCGCCTGTCAGGGCTCGAACCTACGACCTACAACTCGTAAGTCGCGGCCGTTTTCACTGAACCACCACTGCTCTCAAAGGTGCCAACGCGCCGTCGGCAAATCGGCCGCTCGCTGCTGGCACGCCACCGATGAGTTGACTGCTTATCCACGCGCCACTTACTAATTGGTAATTCACCATCCATACACCAACGGCTAGCATTCAGCTTACAGACGTGACGGGAGACAGCCGTGAGTGGCGGGAGGGCAGCGCGTGGGCGAATATTGTTGTCACAGTGTTGACGAACAGAATTTTTTTTTCAATCTTCAAAAGTGTGGACGACAAGGTGTGACTGATTGGGAATATTCGCACGCGGGCAGGGAGGCTCTCTGCTGCGTGCATGCTGCTTGCAAGAAGCTCGCGGTCGGCGAGCTGCCCAATAAATACGTAAATTTTACGATGACAATATTCTGTATTGTCATCGTAAAAAATTTACTTTAATGCAGTTAATTTAAAATCCTACTTTGATTGACAAGTAATTAACTGTGTTGGAGCGGTGCTGTTATAATCAGTGATGACCTTTGACCGGAACATGCTACTTGGCAGCAGAAACCGATATGGTAGGTATGACCTCAACTAAAATGTATTTTATTTAATTTCCCAAAAATCAATCTTAAAAAAATACCATGTCCTGGTGCTTCATACTTAGATTGTTTAAGATTTACCTGTTGACAATAAAAATACTTACTTATAGGTTTACATAAAACAATTTAAATGAAGATGGTTTAAATTTCTGATAGGTAACTATAAAATATAATATTCAGAAACAATTATCTCAATTTCTATTCAAAATCTCATTACAGTTCATCTTCAGACCTAACCACGATTCCGATTATATGGTTGCCTATAACCAAAGCCTTGCATCGGTCGACGCGGTGGGTAAGTGCTCTGGCCAAATCTAGTTTCCACCCCACTACCAGTTTGGGCTACTGCTTCAGCGCCTACTGGTCCACCAAATTGGACTCCATTTTGTAAATGACTTTTTGCATTCGCTTGTATTGCTTCTCCATATAGAGATCCGCTGTTGTATATCCCGTTATCACCTGTATCGTAAAAAACGCTTGCATTGTATTTATTTAGACTTCCACTATTTATTTCCTCTAATGCGTTTGCTTCGATATTTCCACCAATTTGAGCTCCTCCTTCCGCTTGAACTAAAGTTTCAGCTTCAGCAGGTTTGGTATAAGGATTCCAATAATTATATATTCCGGTGTGAATTATTGGAACGGTTGTTGGAAAACGTGCATATTTATGTGCAGGGCGGACCCCGTTATAGTTGTAAATAGAGCTAGGATCATAGCCAGGTAAATGATTTAATTCACTAAACGACATTATTGAATGATATGGTTTCTTCGTCTGATAGTAGTGGTAAATGGATCCTTGCGTTTCTTGAATTATAGCATCAGCTTGAGTTTCCGCACCATGTTGAGCTTCTTGTCCAAATTGAGCTTGTATTTTTGTTTGAGCTGTTGCATCAGCTTGAGCTGTTTCACCGTTTTCAGCTGTATTTCCTGCCTGAACCTCGGCCGAAGCGCTAGCTTGAGTTGCTGTCTTAAATTGATTTCCAAAACCGAAGCCTTCAGCCGGTGGCGCCAAGCCATAGTTATCAACGATATTTCCTCCAGTAAACTGACCTTCCCCTTCGTAGCCAACTACTGCCTTTGCTTCAGCTCCATACGACACACCGACTTCGTTTAAACCTCCAAAACTACTGGGGGTTTGCAAACTATAGTCTTTATATGCACCGCCTTCTCCAATGTCAGTACTTAATTGAGCATTTGTATTAGGATTAACTGAGGAACTACCATAAGCTCCTACTTTTCCACCCACTGGTACCTGATTGCTATCTCGAGGGGTTTTTTCTGGTATTACATCAGCTCGACCAGTAATGATTACAGTGACAAAGAACAACTGGAAAGCAAAATAAAAATTGATAACAATCTTTTTATCGCATTAGGTACATGAGTACCCACCTATGAAATGCCAAATGACCAGATTTCCATCGGAACTATAATAATAATCATGTCGTTTGTTTATGCAAAGAGCAGGCCTGCATGTGGCCTAGCTGTGGGAATATTATAAGCTGATAATGCATATACTTTCAAAAACTTCATCATGTATGATTGTCAATGCCTCCGAAAACAAGAAGACCGATAGTGTCTAGATCACCGACAGTATTGATCACGGCTAATTTTTGAGATAGTTAAATACTTAATAGGGCATTGTTATGTATATGCTGGACGCATATGTCTAATAAAACAAATACGCAAAAGACAAGTGCAGAATCGAACGAAACTCTTATCTCCAAAAAAATTCTGTTTTTACAGACTTGCAAAAAGATGCAGGCTACATCACCAAAATGATGTAGGTAAGTATTTATTTCTTGAAACATAAAACTTTTTAAACGAATTTCAAGAAATTAATAGATATCAGAGTTTTTAAAACATTTCACTTGTAAGAAAAGTGTACGTACCAGATATTTTAAAACTTTCATTTTGTTGGACTTTCTGAGCATAACTGACTTACCTACTATAATGGCTGCGTACTATTACACTTTAACGCTAGGACTAAATCGACATTCGTCATGGTCTTCCAAGCAAATCATTAATTAATTTACATGTGACAAAAACCGATTAAGTGTTATGTTTCCACTTTAACAATCTCAGGAATACAAAACAACAAATTGTAATTTACGTTCAATTAATTTAAGCATCCCAAAGCAGAAATATTTTGATTTCTCTTACCTTGCACATGACAACTTAAACTTACAATTTATTTGTCTAAAATCACAGAAACATGTGGTACTTACTACCTAGTTTTTTTTTTTACGGAAATAGTCTTAGTGCACAAACCAAAACCGACCTAGTGGTCGGACTCGCACGATTGTATTTGAGTGGCGTGCAGTGGTTTCTGATGGAGCAAAAAATCAAAATATTCAATTTCCTTATTTTGACAACAAATGTCATCTTCGCCACAAACTAAACACTGTAACATACACATACTACATACCTACTGTAACATACTGAAACATATTTACCACCACGATCGTTGCGGAAAATAATAGCAAATCTGTGAACAATACCAATATACTAGAGTCAGCGCACTGCGGTAAATAATCGCAAAAAAAATATATTAGCGTTCGCGATTTTATTTCGCATGAACATGAGATAAAAAAAAAATGCATCGCAGTGCGCTCTTATCGCCCGACCACGACTTTTGGCTTAGCGGCAAGCGGCGCGGTTTCTTTTGTCTAGCGTTGACGCTGCGAGCGGTGCGTCGTGGCATGGTTCATACATTTTGGTATATTTGTTTTTACCGCTCGCCGCCCCGCGCTAAGCTGCCGCTAATAGCGGCGAGTTCGTGGCCAGGCCGTTAATCTTACACTTCACAACATCTCAATAGAAAAATACAGGAATGAAATGAATTACATAAAACTAGTAATGTGGCGTTGGAGTCGTACGTCTCTCCTTGCCTGAGATTTTTGGGTTCGTCGCCTGGTCGTCTTCCAAAACAAACAGGTTTCACTTCATGGAGTTTATTTCTTCACAAGCACGATTTAATAATGCCCAAAAGTTTACACACTAGGGTTAAATAATTTATAGCCTGTGTGCGATATACTAGCGAACGTGGATTGTGCGGAAAGAGACTGGGAATTGGTACTCACTAGATCCTATGTATACTTAGCGAGGTGGCTTTATACGTAGGTAACTAGTTCTTCCGGCCACGCGCTGCACTACGGTGCAGTCACGGGGTATACTTACCTAGTAAAGCCGACTTTCTAAGATGATATCACACCCTTGCTGCACTATAGTACAACAGTTTGCGGCAGTATACTAGTACACTTAATCGATTAATTCAGCTTGCGATTCGTATGTTCTTAATTATTGATATAATAAATAAAATACCACTTCAATACCTGTAGTAAAATTTATTTAAGTATAATTTTCTCATGTTCTTCAGTTAATACAAATGGATTTGTTTCTTTTTCATTTTTCAGTAAGTTAGTAGTTATAGTAGTTCAGTAGTTATCTAGCAAAGTTTCTGGTTATCCTTAACGATGACTGCTTCTTGCTGACGTTATAGTGTGATCTGATTGGCGACTACGAACTAGATCTGGACGGGAAGCGCTGTCTTGAGTTGGTTTGTGTGACTTTTCAGATTTATTTTTATTTTATTTTTTTACTGTCCCTTTCTGTATACGTCCGTTTCCTTATTTCTTTTAAAATCGATATGATTCCGTGGACAATAGTGTGGGTTGTGCCTTTGTTTACTATTATACCTTAGCTAACTATTAATGTTGTAACGCATAACTGGTTTTTGTCCCAAATAAATAAAATAAAAAATAAAATAAAAGTTGGAGCAGTGGTGGCCCAGTAGTAACAGCCGTGACTTACGAGCTGTAGGTCATAGGTTCGAACCCAGACAGGCTGATTTCAGTATAAAAGTACGCAACTAATACCCCAGCTTATGTCAGCAGAGGACGCGACCAGTATTTGAGATCTGTTAGAAATACAATATAAAATTATAATGGTGGGCCACAAGGGTGTTGGCGATTTGCGTCCTTAATTTCTCGGAAATGCGCGGCGCGGGGTGGTGGCAAAAATTTCAAGGCAATACCTCGAGGATATGGTTTCGACAAGATGGTGCCATATGCCATACTGCTAGGGTGTCTATAGACCTGCTGAAATAAATTTTCCCGGGAAAACTCATTTCGAAAAGGGGGGTATTGAATGGCCTCCATGCAGTCCCGATCTCACTCTATGTGATTTTTTTCTATGGGGCTACCTCAAATCGGTGGTCTACGAGAATAATTCGAGAGATTTGGAGCCGCTCAAAAGGAACATTATTCGAGAAATTAACAATGTACCGAGAATAACGTTTCGCCGAATTTTCCAAAATCTGCGACTTCGGTTTCAAGACCGCCAAGCAGCCGAAGGATTTCACTTAAACAACATTATTTTTAAGACGTAAAAATTCCAAGATTACTATTTTTTATAATATTAATAAAAAAGTTGTATGTTACATAGTTTTTTTTTTTAATTTCGTATTCAAACCGCCTACACCCTTATGGCCCACCCAGTACAACAAAATAAAAACTGCAATTTTAATTTATAATTTGAATGCAAGCTACATACATTACAATATACTTTTCTGACTACTGGGCATCAAAAAAAATAATAGTCTGCCATGATTCTCTTCTTCACGACCGAAGAATCAGTTGTGTCACCATTGGGAATAGTACTATCTTGAACCGTTAAATCTTTCTCTTGAACAGTTGGGTTTTCTCTAAGAGAACGAACTGCCAGATATCTGTCGTAAGCTAAAGATTTTCCTTTATTGGCTGCGTGTCTATTTATATTCCATCCGGAAGTTCCGCCGGAAGGAGCAGAATGTATATTATTTACTTGTCCACTGGACGGACTTTTAAACTTGCTGTGCAACGGCGATCGGTGATCATCATATGGGTGCAAAACTTGAGATCCATCGTAAAACGGATATCTAGGATCTATGTGAACTTTCTCAGGTATCTTGGTATTCTTATATCCCACCCCTGGACTAACAAATAAAGATTTGTCATAAAGCATCGATCCGCCATCGTTGTTACCTGTTTGAGTATATCCAGAAGGAGATGGGCTTATGAAACGTCCTGGGAGAACCTGGTTTGATGAGTAAGGGCTGATTTCAGCCTGAAAACCTCTGTTACTGACAGGAAGTCTTGTATTTACTGGAAGTTGATTGGTATAAGGACCAGATGAGTAAATTCCGTTAGATGGAAGTCCATTAATTGGAATGTTCTTTGGATACCTAACTTTGTATGACTTTTTCCTTTGAGAAATACTTGTCTGTTGTTGGTTTGTTGGTTGGTCACCATAATAACCTCCTTCAGTATTGTAGGTCTGTCCAAGGTGACGGAAACGAGTTTCGCATGTGACGATTACAGCGACAAGAAAGTACTGAAAGTAGATAAGTAGGTATTATGGTACTATGTATAAAGATGTAAGTTCAGTCGCAGGAACTGGCCCTAATGCTTCTTTTTAAAAACAGCTGGGTATATGTATAGTTATAAAGGAGTTTATTTATAAACGATGATTAAAGTTAAGTGACGTTTAAACGTCAAAATGTATGGCTAAACAGTCGCTAATCACTACTTAACTTTAAGCAACGTTTATGAATAAATCGAATAATATCGAGATCGGGACATCGGCGCACCACCTGTTACCATGGATTCAGTCCATGATTCTGAACCCCCCTGCGTTAAATGGCCGGCTATTTAATAAAAACAGCTCTGCCATACATTTTGACTATAAATAGCAGATTTTTTTATAACTGTTGAAAAATATCATGTGCTGAATGTATAGTTTCTGTTTGCGCGGCGAAGTCCCTGCCACCCTGTATATACTGTATTAATGTGTCTATAATAGACTACTTTTATTAAAAGTAGTTAGGTATGTTATCACCAAGTTTAAAACAACCTATACAGTTGCTGATGCGCTCACATATACCTTGATTGAAAGCAGAAACATTTAAGTCTCATAATGTAGACTTTTTAACCGACTTTTTACGTCTTAACTTTGAACAAGCGAGCTTTTCGTTTCGATAATTCATACTCTAAGGCACAGCTTCTTTGTTTCCTTAGACCACAATCTAACACTCTTTGTCTGTTTTACACAGATTTTCGTGTATGTAAAAACCTAGAACCCATATCAAATATATTATTTTTCACACCACCTGCTCGACAATGTCAAATTATATGTCATGCAAACCTAACCTAAAATAAATCATTCAAGACCTGGGGTCTCATCATCATCATCATTTCAGCCGAAAGACGTCCACTGCTGGACATAGGCCTCTAACTCTCTGGGGTCTAACAGGGCATATTGTACTCAATTTCATTATGCACCTCTGTTCATTAATGTGATTTGAATTTGGAACATAAATTAGAAATCGCATACGAGGCATTACAATAGTTACTAGGTACAGTCGCCAGCAAAATTGCATGGGTACCTTAGTGTCTATTTTCCCGTGAACGTTTGAATTCAAGTTTTCGAAAATAAACTAGATGGCGTTGGTTTCTTCACAACTATGACTAATTTACGAAACGTAAGTAAGGAGTTAGGAAGAAACGAAGGAATTACAAGGCTAATACATTTATCTAATTATTACATTACAATTACCAGCATACGTAGCTTAAATGATAAAAATAATAATAGAAACCGATAGGAATATATTTATTAAGCTAACGAGTGGGTATTTTAATAATTAATTTAATATTCGAATTGGTAGGTAGTTACTTAGCAACAGGAAAAAAGAGCAGATTCATCGCAGGTAAACAGGCTCGCCCTGTGGGCTCGCAAAAAAAGGCACTATAAAAAATTATAGAGGTTTATTTCTTACAGTTTATTATTCAAATTTAATAGTCAGTTTATTAAATATTATAGGTAAATATTATAGGTATAACATTATAATATTATGAAGTTATTGAGGCGATAGCTTAAGTATTCGTTTCCAAAATCGGAAAGAGGATTGAAGCTTATGTAACCTCAATAAAAACAAACAGACCAGGTTATTTTATTACAAAGGTCAAACGGGTTAAATGGATACTAAATAAGTAGGCTAAAAACTACAAAATTGCACAAAAACATATCAAATGATTAGTAGGCAACATAAAAAACTAAAAACTATGTTGTTTAAACTTAAAGTGTTCGTAACTTTTTAAATTATTAAAAATACGTTCACGTTACGTTAAAAAGTGCCTTTTATGTGCCTATTTGAAATAAATGCTTTGACTTTGACTTACGTAAGTTATAGTTTATACACACATAACTTTCCAGTCAATATAAATAATATTATTTAAGTATAATTATTTAGCTCGTAGCTACGTAACCACTTGTGTATCGCGTATTATTTCGACGCCACAAACATAAGCGTCCGTGTTCACTGGACTAAAAAGTTTTTTCATCTGTAAAGATGACATTACTCCAATCGAAGTTTATGTGATCCAAAGCGAACTGTAATCTTTCCCTTTTATGGTTTTCCGTGAGCAAGGGTTTCACAGCATGCCTCCGCGGCACAAGTTTTGACGCGGCTCCGTGTCAAAACTTGTGTCAAATAAACCAGCATAGTGGTTCGGCGGCAGAAATCCATTTTCTTCATACTGCCTTATCATGGTTTGATGCTGCAATGTGTTTTATAAGTCGTGGTCTACCAGTTCTTTGATGGTGTTTCAAAGAACCCTCCTCTTCAAATCGTCGTACTCAAAGAACAACTGTTTTTCTCTGCAACAATAAAACAGAAATATATAATACCCAATAATGATTATTATGTAGTATAGTAACAAAAAAATAATGCAGTTTTTAATATAAAAGTGTAAAAATAAAACTACATACTTACGTTTACATCGGTCTCTGGCTATTTCTGACAAGTTTTTGGCTTGATTATTCAAAGCAATTATTTGAGCTCTTGTAACGAAATCAATATTATAACTCGTGCTCGTTTTGGTAAAATAAGTAATCCGCCTGATCATAAATAAAAACTGAACAAAAGGCACTCGAACGAGGTAATCGAAATGAACTTAGCGAACGATCAATTGAGCTGTCATAAATCTTCGATCTAAGTATTATTCATACCACCTACCAATTATTTATAAATCCATATTTAACCTACCTTCTCAAGTTTGAAAACTAAAACTTAGAAAATCAGATACCTACCTACTTATAAATTGATATTCAATTTTAACATAGTAGGTTAATAATTAGGATCACTTTTCTTTAAAAGAAACTATTAATTATAAATTGTTTGAATGTTTGAAGAGACAAAAAGAAACTGCAAAAATATTTTATCATATAAAGCAAAGCAACGCCATCTAATAACAGCATAATTCAATTTTGTTAGTCGTTAACTGGTTTTACGCTAGATGGCGTCATTTCTCGCTTCATACGATTTTGTTTCTGTACTACCCATGCACTTTTGCAGCCTACCGTACATACATACTAATTCCATGCATTCACCATTAAAATCTGCACTAATAAATAGGTAAATTGTTCGAAAATAGAACTGGCCACCACGAGTAGAATATTTAAAAAAAAAAATGAACACAAAAAAAACGCGCGAATACAGAAAATTCTTTTGCTTTGCAACAAATTACCTAAAAGGTCTCACAAAAATGTCGAGTGAAGATAGTGATTTGACTCCGGAGTACATTAAATCCGATGCCATTGCCAAAAATCTACTCCCAGAAAAGTCCAAGGAATCGTACATGAAAGCCTACGAGGATTTTTACAAATGGAAAACTACAAAGGGCGTTAGTCTACTTCCAGCATTTATCATGTGCAAAGAAGCCAAGTAGCCTATTTTGCATCTATTCGATGCTCAGTTCAACAATATGCATCAAACATAATATACAAATTAATACATACACCAAATTACTGGGATTTTTAAAAAGGAAATCAGAAGGACATCGTCCTAAGAAATCAAAAGTTTTCACAGCTCAAAATGTGGAAACATTTCTAAATGAAGCCCCTGACCACAACTTTCTTGCCACAAAAGTAAGTACCTACCTATTGATTAATTTCTATTTACCAAAACAGCTACACACTTACTATAGGTAAGTATGGTACTAGCTACCCGCTCATGAATCGCCCGCTTGTGTGCGATCTACTGATATGATGTTTCGACTCTAAGTTAAATAATTATTATTGTAAACCTTCGTAAGGTTTATGTGTATATTATTAAAATTGATATGTAAACTTTCTTAGATTTGACTGACACAGACATATGAGTGTGTCTTATAACTTGTATTGCATAAATATTAATATAGGTATTACGTAACTTACCTTCTTGCTTAAACACTAACCTACCTGCCTATTTTTGTTACAGGTGGCATTGATTTTTGGAGTGAATGGCGCTTGTCATGGAAATGAACTCGTAAACATTCAAATCGCAGATATCGAAAATCATTCAGATTTGTTGCTGGTTTTGCCAGATACAAAATCAAAGAAAGAACGGTCATTCGTAGTCCGTGGAGAATACGTAAGATTTATCGAAAAGTACCAAGCTCTACGCTCCTCTGCCCCTTTAATATAAACACATATTTAAATAGGTCTATTATCTGTAATTGTAATTTTAATAAATACTTTGATTCTAGTACTATTTTATTGTCTCGAAAAGTAGAGTATTCTCCTCGGGGATAAAGGTGTCTTCGTCTTGGGCGAGTTTGAATCCCTCACTGCACTCAGGATTCTAGTCTTAACTCCCTCGCTTCTCACAGGAGTTAACTCAGAGCTCCCTCACTATGCTCGGAAGCCCTAGAATCCTTCGTTGCGTTCGGGATTCGAAATAGCGCTCGCGACATTAAGACACTACTTTACCCCCTTAGTGCATAATCTACTATTAGTCCTCTTCACCGTATCTGGCGACAGCGGCCAGACTAATTTTCATTTCTTTCGTAAGCTCTCTTATGACTTGCAAAACCAAATTTGGTTTTGAAAACCAATCACACAGTGTACAGAATAGCTGATCAGCATCATCTAAGGTAATGCAGGTAAGGCAGATGATGAAAAAAAATCACTTACCAGAATATGTAATTTAATTTCTGTTTGCTCCATTATTTCGTCTTGTTGATAGACCAACAAATAGAAACTGATTTTCTTTATGTCCAACATTATAATTAATTGCCATTCGACTCGGTCTTCCAAACAAATTAATAATTATTTAACGCGTGATAAGAAGTTACACAAGACTTGGAACTTGTTAGGATTGCATTTGAAAAACTCATGAAATGAAATAATATTTATTATTGATCAATGATAACAACACCGATAATAATGTGAGATTGAATTGAATTCGGCAGGTATTGTTTTTGTATCGATGTTCAAAAACTTGAAAAAGTATATCACTAGAAAAAAAAGAAGCTCGAGATTTGTGATGACAATCACTGCCTTTTGTTATTTGGCTATTCGCATTGACTAAATTTAGGCAAAACAAATCGGCGGTCTTGGAAACTCTAGTAGAGTATTGACTCAACTGCAGTTTCCAAGACCACCGATTAGGCTGGCAACGATCAAGTTTTAAAAATCAATAAAGATGAATAAGTATTTACCTACTATATTTTGGCTGAATATGAAACGTTATCGTTTACTGATTGTTTAGATACAAATGGTAAATAAAATAGACCTTTACTCAGAAGGTGATGTGACAAGATCTCATTCCTACGTAACAATCAATCAAGGAAGGCACGTGTCGTGGCAACAAGGCTCAAGCGTTGGCTTAAACAAATTGCTCGTCTATAGTCTTCGACAACCGAGAAGCCTATGCTTACCTAACCGTTTATCGATACTCGTGTTTATTATATATTTGATCAAGTACAACTGATTTTTGCACTAAAACATATTTTATGAAGGCACATATTTAATCGATCCTCAAATAATTCCCATTTTGATTTCCTAAAAATACTAACCGATACGCTAATAAAGACTCGTTACATAACATTACTTCATTATACACCGCTTTATTATACACATTGACTGTACATTTGTACAACCACCCCTTAATAAAGGTTGCGGCTGTACATGAATATATGGTAAATTGAAAGAACCTAAACTAAGACCTATAGGCCCTACAGTCCCTACGGCCCTAAATCCTATAAGCCCTATAGCCCTAACCTACCATATAATTTGTAGTAAATAAATTTATAAATAAGTACAGGATGTCTGCACCAAGAGACCTAAGGTAACAGACGGATAGTGGTTAGGAATTACAGGTGAGGGTGAAGGGTAAACTCACTGCCAGTCCAGCAGACTCACAGGACTGATCAGAGATGGCTAAAGGTGTCTTGGCCACAGTGAGGGGTAATGAGACAAGAATAAATTCTAATCTGATTTATTTTACAAATATTACAGCTTATATACTACTTTTTCTTAACACACACAAATGTACAAATATCTTAGTATTCTATGCGTGTAATATGCAACTATGACAATATTTGAAGTAGGCCGCGCGTCCACCGGCGAAGTACTGAATCAATGGTCAAAGGTAGCATTGAACATCCTGGCGACTCTCAGGAACAGGACTCCATTGACATTGATGAATATTATATACAAAGTGACGTGACGTGAGGCACTTATTTTATTTTAATAATTGTTAATGTGAGGACTAGGTGGATCATTTTTGTTTTTTTATTTCTCTGTTAGTTACAATGTTGGTCTGGCCGTTTTGAGAACTTGATGCGGCCTACCCAAATGTCCTTTCTTTGGTATTGTTCGCCAAATCGTTGAGCTCCTCAAGTTCTGAGTTGAGCTACACGATTACTGGGAAATGCTTGCGCTGACTGGACTGGTCCACTTAAATCTGTGTGGTACTTTCCTCAAATGACCATTTCAGGCACCAATCTACATTGTCTGCACATGATCTGACCAAGATTATGTCTGTACTTTAAAAGAGACTGTGAACTCTGAGTTTGTTCTCCGAAAGTGCCTTTCTTCTCAGAGTAGTCAGATAGGAAACACACTCATCTAGCTTACTTTTTTTTATAATATGACGTGTAAAAGTGACTCCGATATTCTATATACAAAATAATTTCATTTCATTCATTTTAGAATGTTTCGATTGAGCAAAACAGGCGATCATCATAAGAAGATCGAAAAGTTCTTAAAGAATCAATTCCCCTTTTATGAACCCATTTATGATATATTACAGCATAATTTATTGTGTAGCTGTAAAATAATTAGAGGACAAGAAAAAGTGTTCTCTTTACTTCTACAGGTGAGAAAACTAATTAAGTCATTACGTCACGTTATGGGTCTAGTATTCTCACAATACATGCACCGTCCTTCGTCACCGCTATAAAGAAGCGTCCGGACACTCAGTGAACATCATTTAGCTCAGTAGTGCTCAGTGACAACAACTTCCAAAATGTTCAAATTGGTGAGTGAATTATTACTTACATAATTTTTTACCGATTTAAACCAGTATTTTTAGGAAATCCTTATTAGTGAAAAGTCGTTATCAACTGTGTGTTATAAGAAACGGATTTTAGAACTGTTTATTTATTTACTCCGTGAATAACTAAATTATATTTTTAACCAAGAAAATTACTTCATTCCTTTGCTGTAGGTATCCTAATTGACAAAATTAACTTAATCCAATCATGTTTTTAGCTTATTTTCCGTGATTATATATTTCGTGAGTTACACTTGCTAGAAATTTTTGAAAGATTAATAATAGGTATATAGGTTATACCTTCGACTTTAAGTATAGCTACATCACACGCCCTTAGAGCAGAAAACAGAATACTTTTTAGATCATTTGTAGACAGATCATTTATTACTATAAATCAGAGAATCATTTTTAGACAAAAGATGAAGAAAAAAGAAATAGATGAAATAAATATTGCTGCTCTCAAACTACTTGCGGTCATACTATAATTTTTGCATAAGATGAAGGATTTCAGTGTTTATCTATGCTTGATTTACGTAGCCATAGACAAGGATGTTCTTCACTCATTACTTGTTTATGAATACAATTTCACAGAATATTTGTTTGCCCAAGGATGTAATTCTTTAGTCATGCCTAATTAGGTGTACATGCATATTATTTTGGAATAAGTTAAGTTATTTGAAAGAACTTCTAGTTCTGAGACAGAAAGTAGACAAGCGATAAGGCCGCCCATTTTATGTTTTGTATTGTTAATTTTTATTTATTTTTTTGTATTTTTTGATGTACAATTTATTATATATGTATGTAGGTATATACAGGGTTTCCCTGGAAGTATGGATCAAATCGAAAAGGGGCGTGGGCAAGGACATTTCCAAAATTTTTAACCCTGAGAATGTCAGTGAATTTTATTACGGTTCAAAAGTTATGACCGATTTTAATTTTTTTTTCAATCACTTCGCTTAGTGTTCAAAGAAAATAATCATAAAAAAATACTATCAGGGCTATCTAAAAAAAATAAATTGACAGCCCTGATAGTTTTCACGCATTTGATCTTTCTTCTCTTTTTTTTTCAGTATTTCTTTTTTAGTTTTTTTTTTGTATTTTTTTTTTTGCTCATACGTTTGGAAATGACCTTGCCCACGTCCCTATTCGATTTGATCCATACTTCCAGGGACATACTGTATGTACGTATGTCATTACTTCCCAGAATTTGATCCTTATTAGGGACATTATCGAATGGTGTAATAATACAGTGTGTGTTTTTTTTTTTTCAAAATCAACAGGTTCGATTCCTGGCTAGAAATATTGATTTTTCAAAAATCCAATGATGCAGTTTTAGTTTTCATCAAAATCGAGCCCGCGACTCCTTTGAGTACTTTTCGCTATTCCTCATAGTTTAGAATTTGGCCATCCACGCCCACTTGAAAAATTCACTCTGTATATAAAAGTATATATAAATAAAGTAGGTAATGACCATTTAACTTTTTAGTGCGAGAAATACCTATTTAATATTTTAGAATGAGTGAGTTATATTTAGTGGTTTCCGTAGTAACATTTATCATTATATCTCCAAAAATAAAAACTTTGTTTAAAACAACACACATAAAATAACATCACGGCTGTAATCCCATATTTCGCCACTGTTTAAGTCCCATGTAATAGGGGGCGAGCCTATTGCCGTCAACTGGGCAACCCATGTAGACTCCGGGCTGCTACTGATAAATTCCTTATGGAAAAAACTCAATAACACTGCTTCCGACCCGGGAATCGAACCCAGTACCTCATGCTCAATAGTAGCGCTTGTGACCACTACACAAACAAGACAGTAAAAATGCAAATGTAGTTTTAAACCCTTTCCTAATCAAAGAAGACCCCGTCTGACAGATCATCACTCAGCCTCAAGTAGGTACTAATCTGGGTAGAAAATTACAATAGGTATTTGCTTTGGTATCGTATGCTTCCACTATGGAAGAATTTTTGCAAATTCCACCCTTGAGAGAGGCAAAATAAGGGTTGGAGCTCGTATCAAAATTTTTGAAAATTCATGTGGATGAAGTCGGAGACAAAAGCTAGTGACTGTAAAAAATGTAGAGTAATATGGTCTTAATGTAATGAAGCATACATCGCCTTTTCTACAATATATAGTAGCCTGCTCAGGAAATGATATTTTACCAGCAAATGTGATAATATACCTACTTTTATTTCACAGTTTATCTTCGCTTGTATGCTGGCAGTGACGGTGGCGGCTCCCGAGCCCCAAGTGTACCTCAGCTCGCCTTACTCTGCGGCGTACACCGCTCCGCTCGCGTATTCCGCATACACCGCTCCACTCGCGTACTCCGCTCCGCTCACATACTCCGCTCCGCTCACATACTCCGCTCCGCTCGCATACTCCGCATACACCGCACCGGTCTCCGCATACTCCGCCTACAGTTACTCCGTATCTTCACCTTACGCGTTTTACTACAAATGAGGTGTTCGTTTAGTTAATTTATTATAATACGAGTACGAGAGTTTTATAGCTAACAAGTAAATTGTGAATGTTATAAATAATGCATTTTATTTTGACCCCCTAATGACTTGCTAAGAACATGATCTCCCTTGCTATGATATTTCGTAGAACAAACTTTTCTGCAGAGCTGTCATAAAAACAAACCCTCTGCTCCCAAGTAGCTCAGAGTGTTATGCCCATTTAGTAGCGATAGGCTAGTATTTATGTCTGTAATTAATATGGTGTACATAATAAAGAGTATTCTATTCTATAGGCTCGCTCTGAGAATTATTATCCAGATTAATTTTGTAGAAGAATGCCTTAGCAAACACGACTGCTGTGTGGTTCTGGGATCGAATCCCTGGTCGGGAAAAATCTCAGCCCTGAGTCTTATGCCCATTTCGTGGCGATAGGCTCGTTTCGAGGATTATAATCTGGATGGGCTCTGGGCTGACATTTTGCCCGACCAGGGATTTTATTCCAAGAATAAAAATTATCAGTCGATTGAAAAATCAGCCCTGAAATGACTGATTTTTTTAATCTACAGATCATTTTAAACGTATGAGCTACGTTGTGTTACAATTTGGGTATACCTACAATAAGTTACATATAACATAAGATGACGTCTGTATATCCCAGAATGGTTAGGCAGAGGTGTACCTATAGTAAGAAAGAAAGAAAGAAAATACATTTAATTAGCACAGACTAAAAGACACACTATACACCAGATACATCAGATAAAAAAAACAAAAAATAAAGATCAAATAAAAAGCGTAAAGTCCGATGTAAGTAATTAGCAGGAAAGTGTGCCTCACGGCTGCGCCAAAAAGGCCCAGTTCAGGTTTTCAACTGGACCTGATACACGGGTACACTACATTAATACGAAAAACTTTATTCCGAAAGTCACAAATACGAATTTCAAAATACCGATTTTCATAATTCCGAATGGTTCAAAATTCCTTTTATAACAACTCCGATTTATCATTCATCCTATTTTAATAATTCCGAAATTTCAATATCCCTAACGTCTATAATTACTATTCTCAAAATACCGAGTTTCAATAGATCGAATAACAAAAAGTCCGACTTAATGATGATTCGAAACATCAAAAATACGAATTCCGATTATTAAAATACCGATCAATTAGAATTCCGAAATAATAACGCTTTGTAAAACTGAATAGCAAGACAAATAAACACATATTTCCAATTGTAAGAATATAAATGGCACAAAACCAACAATAGAGCCCCTATTTCTGTGTAAAGGGTTTAAAGTGACCTAACCAAACCGAACCTCGGGGTGCCCTTCGCTCTCTCTTGCATCCTATGTCGACGGAGCCCCGCTTCGCGGGGCCCCTATTTCTGTGTAAAGGGTTTAAAGTAACCTAACCAAACCGAACCTCGGGGTGCCCTTCGCTCGCTCTTGCATCCTACGTCGTCTATTGCGTTCGTTGAGTTCGGGTGCGGTAACGGTAACGGAAATAATTCGGAGTATTGAAAATCGGAATGTCGTTTTTCGGACCGAAAACCCATCGAGCATTTGATTCTTCGAATATATGAAAATCGGAAAACAAACAAGTCGCATTTATGACTTCAGGTAAAATAAATTTCGTGATTTTAAATAATAATTCTTAGGTATTATGAAATTCGGACTTTTGAAAATCGGAACATCGAAATTCGGAATAAAATATTTCGGAGTATTTGGGTGTTCCCCCTGATACACCCACATTTTGCCAGTTATATTTAAGTCCCATGTAATAGGGGACGAGCCTATTGTCATCAACTGGACACAAGTCCAGACTCCGGACTACTGAGAAATTCCGAATCTAATAACTTTGCCCGACCTGGGAATCGAACCCAGGATCTCATGCTCAACGGTAGCGTTGCGATCTCTGGACCAACAAGGCAGTCAGTACAGCTACTTACTTACTCCTTACTACTACTATACTTTTTACATATACGATACTAATACCTTATATGTCTTTCAATATTGAATAATATCAGTTTAGTCTGTGTGGGGTATCATATTTTCATTGTTTAGTATAACGTATTTCGTAAAAAACCAAACATTGAATTTATGTGATAGGATATAAGTGCTAATTTGGTACTATTTCATGATAAAGGAATAGTAAACTAATAAATGAAAGGAAAATTATATTAGGAACAAAGATGAGTACTTTTTCTTCTTTAAGAGTATTAACCATTTATGTACCTAAATAAATAGTAAAAGAAAACAAAAGAAATAATGACTTAGACCTGTATTATTTATTGGCTCGTATATCGATTTTCTTCAAATCCAGATTATTTCTTCAGGTAGTAAGCGGCATAGGGCGAGGCGTAGGGGTAGGCGGAGTATGCGGCGAGTGGTGCGGTGTACGCGGAGTAGGCGAGCGGCGCGGTGTAGGCGGCCGCCACCGGCGCGGTGTACGCCGCCGCTACTGGCGCCGTGTACGCGGCAGAGTACAGCAGACCGGGCTTGGGCTTAGGCTCTGCTACGGCAACCGCCATCATGCAAGCGAGGACCAACTGGAAAATAATAAACACCATTAATTTCATATGTTCTATGACTCTCTAACATTTCCTCCAAAGAATTGATGTCAGATTCCAATATTGGCTGAACTGACTGACTGACTGGGAAAAGTCCCAGGTCTGTGCGACTAGAAGAAGACACAATTCTTTGGTAGGTGACTTCACTTTTTCTATCACTTTCACTAAATTCTTAATAGGTCTAAAAATGTACTTGTCCTGATCTGTAATGTACATATACGCACCATATATTTGAACATTTTGATTGTTTTCACTGAGCTGCTGCTGCACTGAATGATACAATCCATGCGTTAGCGACGAATTTTATAGTAACTTGAGAAGGACGAATGCACGCAACGTGAGTTTGTTCTAGAACGCGACTGTGCTCTGAATAATCATTAGTTTCCTTCAATAAAGAGTGTCGATGACTGTCAATTGAATTTAACTAAGGTAAATAGAAGGTGATGATTACTTATGTAGCTGTAGTTAATTAGATGCATTAATAACAGAGGCATTTGTAAGTATAGGAAGTCACCGATTTGGCAATTGCAAGAATTTTTTTTTTTTCGTGAAAACTCTGAAAAAATGTCGTTATCTTATACGTGCTTTAATTTATATCCCATGTTTGTATCTAAATATTAGTAGTGTTCGCGTTTAAATATGAGACATGGTTCCTCAATCAATACGGACACAAATATAATAAGCGAAGCATAAATACAGTAGATGCACTGACTTTAAATCATTTGAGGTTTGTGTTTGATATTTGTATATTAGATGATGCGAAATGGACCTGTTAGTATTAAATTATTTATTTCCACTAGTCTTTTCTCTAAGGGCTCCCACACATAAACACGATACGACGCCGCGTCGTGCTACGACGTATATGATTTTAGTGCCGTATCATTCAAACCGGGAAAAGTGGAAAGAGGGAAAGGAGGCCTTTGCCCTGCAGACCCTGTAGTGAGACAACACAGGCTTATAATAATAATAAGTGATTCAAACGGTGAAACGATGCTGCGTCGTAGAACGACGCGACGTCGTATCGTGTTTATGTGTGGGAGCCCTAAGAGCTTATTTAAATTTATTATAAGCTAATTAAAATTACTTATAAAGCTATCTTTATAATACATGTACCTACACCTATTGAACGTCACTTCACACTTCAGATACACTGTACCTACAGTTTCTAAAGGTTTAAACAAGAAAAGCGATATAATTTGCGACCAACTTTAAATTTAAATTTTACAACTGGTTTTCAATAATAAACATATTAAAATTACAACCATCCACTATGTAAACAAACGAAGCTATTATATATTTTTCATATACCCATAATATAATATAATACCATAGTTAAAGAAATGATGTCATGTGACATCTACCAACCCGCACTGAGCCCGCTTGGTGGATTACGGCCCACTCCCTCTCACTGAGAGGAGGCCAATGTCCTAATAGTTTACAGGCTCAACATTATAGGCAGATTATGCTATTCTAAATAACCAATTATTTGATTGGCTTGTGTGTACTTCATAGCATGTAAATAAATCTTTGGATGTCATACAGACGGTTGATCCGGGTCTGGGTCGGGCATGTCTTACATGCAACACCCAGAGTGTCGCATGTAAGGCCACCGGCCACGCATTTGATCGGGGCGGCGTGATTCGACTCAGTCGGATGGCAAAATAGACATACGATTTTTCCGACCGGCCTGTGCCGAATCATGCAACCCGAACATGCACGTAGGATCCGGAGGATCCCTAAGATTTTTGACTTTGAACCCGCAATCGGAGTAGAAGAAGTTCCAAGTGAAGGGCAGGGCTTAAAAATAACATCTTAAAAAGTCAAGTCATGGTTTTCAGGTTGTTACTGTTGGCGTCATAAAGCAAACTGGCTCAATTTTATTTCGATTTGCAAGAAGGTATTTTATCATTTCCATACTATAGTATGACTGGTTTTATCTGCGTGTCTTATTATTAAATAAATAAACTTTATCTACACCCATGCTATAAATCCTCTATAAATGTTTCTGAAACAGTTATCTTATTACCAACAATAAACAACCAGTGTCATAGTAACCATAATATCATCTAAACGAGTATTATAATGTTGTACAAAATTTTATTATGCCACTCCTTTTCAAAAAAAGAACATTGTCATGCACGCGCATTTCACTACCACAGCGCCATAATTAAAAAAACCGGCCAAGTGCGAGTCGGACTCGCCCATGAAGGGTTCCGTAGCAGCAAGTAACATAATATAAAAGTTCTTGTAGTTCGTTGTAACTTTGTGAAAGGTAAATTGCGGTTTTCGATTTATGACGTATTAAAAAAAAAACTACTTACTAGATCTCGTTCAAACCAATTTTCGGTGGAAGTTTACATGGTAATGTACATTATATATATTTTTTTAATTTTATCATTCTCTTATTTTAGAAGTTAGAGGGGGGGGACACATATTTTACCACTTTGGAAGTGTCTCTCGCGCAAACTATTCAGTTCAGAAAAAAATGATATTAGAAACCTCAATATCATTTTTGAAGACCTATCGATAGATACCCCACACGTACAGGTTTGATGAAAAAAAATTTTTGGAGTTTCAGTTGTAAGTATGGGGAACCCCAAAATTTATTGTTTTTTTTCTATTTTTGTGTGAAAATCTTACTGCGGTTCACAGAATACATCTACTTACCAAGTTTCAACAGTATAGTTCTTATAGTTTCAGAAAAAAGTGGCTGTGACATACGGACGGACGGACAGACAGACAGACAGACAGACATGACGAATCCATAAGGGTTCCGTTTTTTGCCATTTGGCTACGGAACCCTAAAAAGAACTTATATGTTATTCGAATTCACGTCGTATCCCGCCGGCGCCGGCCGCCATTTTTGTTCGATATTAGTATTGCAAAAAACTGTTTCAAAACCTTTTATAGAGGATTCATATTATGGGTGTATATAAAGTCTTGTATGCAACTCTACATAATTAGGTATTATACAACAATTGCATAAATAACTAATATGTACACCACAAAAATACATAACAAAAAATTTATCAAATACTACAAAATATAAAATGGGCGGCCTTATTGCTTTTCGCTTTCTTTTTATCTTTATTAACTAGTTATGGTAGGTACCTACTGCTAGCAGTATTGTGTGGGGGCGTTAAATAATACAATGTTGTAGTTATTCCGTTTATTCCATGGAAACGTGTTTATTTCTACGTGCTTATTAATTAAAACACTGTTATTTTTCCGAAACAAAAACCTAATAAAAATAATTTTAAAGCTAATTCTAAATTCGCTTGAATGGTCAAATACAACCAGAGTTATTTTTCCTGCTCAACATAAGGTCGTCTTTTGCAGACAACCTTTAGTACCTACTCATTGAACATTGTTCCTATTGTACCTAATGTGTATGTTGCACTATACGAATTTGTAATCGATGGAAGTAGAAAAAGCCTGCTTTTTGATTTGATTTTCACATTTAAGTAAGAAATAGTCTGTTTAAATGAATGAAGATGATTACGTTCTTATATCTTATTTATTATTGTGATCTAGCCATCCATTTAGTAGCATGTAGGTATTACTCATACAAAATACTTACAGGCATTTATATAATTATCCTCTTACGACTTTCTTTACAGATGTTAGACCTAATTCGATAGTAGGAATTTTATGGTATCTACCTAATATTATACTGACTATTTTACCTAAGAATAATTTTGAAAGACAATTAGGGTTTTCTGTATAGATAAATTCAAAACAATATTGAGGTATATTACTATTTAATTTATTCGTTTGTGTTATTATATCGTGAAGACTGACTTATTTCTTCATTTCTTCAGGTAGTAAGCGGCGTAGGGCGAGGCGTAGGGGTAGGCGGAGTATGCGGCGAGTGGTGCGGTGTACGCGGAGTAGGCGAGCGGCGCGGTGTAGGCGGCCGCCACCGGCGCGGTGTACGCCGCCGCTACCGGCGCCGTGTACGCGGCAGAGTACAGCAGACCGGGCTTGGGCTCAGCCATCGCTGCCACCAGCACGCACACGAATACGAACTATAAAGGAAAAAGATTAATAAAGGAAATATGTAACTGATTTTGCACTGACATCCAATTTATTCTACTTCCGCACGAAGTAAAATAAATCATAGTTGTGGTTAAACCTAAAGCAGTTTTGTACCACCTACACAAACATAATATTTATTATGATTGTGGTTTTGTTTTCTAACGAATTTCATCTAAACACAGCGATATTAACCTGTGTAGATAATTGAGTACTTTATAATAAAAGAACTCACCATATATTTGAACATCTTGATTGTTTTCACTGAGGTACTGCTGCACTGAATGATAAGAAAGATGCGACACCCGCCGACTTTATAGTAATATCAGAAGGCCGAACGCACAAAACGTGAGGTCCATCGAGCTCGATACCGCGCAACGAATAGCAATGAGTTTACTGCAACTAACAGTAGGCACATTTCAATGAATGAATCAAGTACTGCCCCTTCTAATAAGCTAAATAATGGAAACACGTTTTAGTAATTACATGTCAAGATTAAAAATATTTAAGTACTATTTCTATTCCGCGAGCCAAGATGGAAAGTAGTTTAACTTGCATAATCCAGATTTGAGAAAGGTTACTGATACGTTAGTTGGTAACGCATCAGTAATTGAACTCATATTATTAAGGGAGCGAATACAACCAGAAAAAAAATCAAGTTTCACCCGCCCCTCTTTGCCTACCCCTCTCATCAAACACGACAAAAACAAAACACAATCCCTTCCCGCCTGCAGAAACTTTTCGCCCGGCATAGATCTAGATATTTCAATATGAATATTCTGTAGTACCTAAGTATACGCAAAATAATCAGATGAAACAGCTCTATTCAATGTATCTAAGTATGATCGCTGTGTACAAGTAGTATATTATTCAATATATTGTACATACATATGTTCCTAAATCTGTTTCCAATGTTGGTAACAGATTCACGGACATACAAGTAATACAGCCTATGCATTTCCAATTCCGGATTGAAGGACAAACTTTACATAAAAAATATTTTGTTAGAGAAACAGTGTTATCCAAATAAAAAATTATAATGGTAGGTATATCGTGGATTTTGTTTCGCAGGATCGTGCAAAGTCAATACATTAGCAACAGTGATACCCAAGGTATAAATTATATTGGTATGATAGATTTTGCACTGTATTATGCAAAGTCAAATGATATGTGTCATGAAAACCTTTCCTGCGCGAAGTGCGAGTAGGAAAAAATCCCCGCCGAAGACATTTGTGGAAAAAGAAGCCAAGTTCGGTACTTTTAAGTCAGTTAACACTAATTTAAATTTTGGCATCACAATCACTAAATATACTATCAAGACAAGTTGACGAAGATTCCGTGATCCTAGTAGGTTCAAAAAACAAGTTAATTAAATTATAAGACCTAAACAGATTGAGAAGTCTAATATCTACTTAATGGAGTAACATCTAAAATATTAATACTAAAATCTCCTACATTTGTTACTTGATTTCAACATATTGAGAGAATCCTCCATTACCGATTCAAGACTAATAAAATCCCCAGAGGCCCCAAAGGTCGATAAACGCAAAATAATAACATATCGCTCAAGTTCAACACAAGACAACTCAATAGTGCGCTTGATTGAAATATTAACTAAATCTAAACGGCGCATACCTAGTATTGTATACAATTTTATTAAGTATTTTCTAACTAAACAGACAGCTGTGCTGCTGGGGAGTTTGTTGCGCCACTTGTTCTTCCCAGCAAAAGCACTAGGAAGTGGTGAAGCGCGGGTGTTTTGGGGGACTGTCTTTTGTAATTTTGACGTTCTAAAAGTGCTGATTCTCAGCCTAAGAATAAATGACTTTGATTTAATTTAAGGGCACGTCGGATTTGACTAAAGTTATATAATTTTGTTTACCTTTAAATTACCATTTGACGATTTTTCATTGCCAGTTGTGTTTTAGGATATTGAAAAGTAATACCAAAACGCCCTAGCTTTATTCTTGATTAAAAAAGAGCTTTAAGTTAGGATTTCATTTTTTTTTTAATGTTTCTCCGATATCGTACGTACCTTTAGACACAGATAATACATGAAATTATTATTGGTAGGCAATATTTATACCAATATTTATTACTTACTGCACCTCGCGGTTTCATTCGCATATGTCTCGATCCCGAGAGAATATAGGAATAAAAACTGTCACGGTCCTAATCCAGGTCATAGTCTACCCATGGACCAAATTTCATCCAAATACGTTCAGCCGTTTTAGCGTGAAAGTGTAACAAACAAAAAAACAAACATTTTCTCTTTATAATATTAGTTTAGACGTGCGTGAATATAATCTCCACCACGGAACTGACGCGGTGCAGAAAGTAAATACTTAACGCCTGCGTCGATTGGGCATGTATGTATTAATCCTTGCGACGAGAGTTCAAAACTAGACATTTTTATTCAAAAATCCTTTGGTTATAAAAGGAATTCTGTTCAAAATTTCATGCTTTTTAGACGAAGCGGTTTAGACCGTGGGATGTCTGTCAGTCAATGTACTCGTATAAATGAATTTAAGATTTCGATTAAGTAGATTTCTGTTACGTACACTCAATTTCTGATCATGGCTTCTTAGTCAACTTTATGAAAGAAAAGATCTTTGAACAGCATCGTGAAAAGAAACTCTGAAAGGATTGGTCAAGAGCCCAATAGAGAAGGCGGGAGTAGGTATCATATATACGAACAGCGAGTAGATTTCTCTTCCTCGATCCCTAGCAATAATTAACTTATGTCTCACTAGCTATGACGACATCAATTGTCATGATTCTTTGCCTACTCAAGTGACTACAGAGGTGATCAACTAAGAACTTTTCGGGCCTTATGCTGGATAGTATTCAATTGGCACTGATCTCAGTATCTTGATAAGGCTCAGACTTATTATAGGTGCTAGTCAAAATTCTATGCAGATTATCAGCATTTTTATTTGTTTCCGATACCTTGCAGCCCGGAGTCTGGATTGATGCCCAGTTGCCCACAAAAAAAAAAAAAAAACATACACACGCACACACGCCCTCACACACACATACACTACCAAACACACATACACTACCAAACACATATACACACACCACCACACGCGCATTTACATTTTCATTTTTACTTTTATTTTTGTCATTAGATATTAAATAACTACTTTGCTCGCCCACTGCACGCACCAATTATTTTGTAACCGTCACTAAGACCCATTATATAAGGATACTCTTTCCTAAGATACAGACCGGTTTTTCTGCCTAGTTTAGGAAAAGGGAGTCCTATGACCCCTGTTATTGTTTTACTGGTTTTTAAGTTAATTACATTTTAGTTATAAGACAACAATGTATGCCATGTACAAACTACTTATAAATAAATTTATTATTATTATTATATTTTATTTTATTTGAGCAGTGGTGGCCCAGTGGTATCAGCCGCGACTTACAAGTTGTAGGTCGTAGGTTCGAACCCCGACAGGCGCTTTACTTTGTGTAAATTATTTCATCACCACTGCTCTCAAAACGGTGAAGGAAAACATCGTGAGGAAACCGGCATGTCCTAGAACCAAAAAATTCGAAGACATGTGACATCCACCAACCCGCACTGGGCCCGCGTGGTGGATTACGGCCCACTCCCTCTCACAGAGAGGAGGCCTGTGTCCCAGCAGTGGGAACGTTATAGGCTGATTATATATATTATATTATTATATTTGTGCATAGTTGATGGCAATAGGCTCGCCCCTATTACATGGGACTTAAACATACGTAGCGAAATGTGGGTATACTATCCAATGCTTTAAGGCAGAATGCAAATAGGAACTAAGTTGTATCACCTATTTTTTTTTTTTTTTTGATTTTATCTGATGTATGTATCTGTTGTATTGCGTGTCTTTTAGTCTGTGCTAAATAAATGTATTTTCTTTCTTTTTCTTTATAACGCAGTGTTTACAGCTTGAAGATAATTACTAGCAATGTTGTATGGAAATAAAATTTGTGGTATATTACGCTAATTATTGTAATTTATTCGATAGCAGGTTTCGCATGTCATATCAAATTACTTCTTCAGGTAGTAAGCGGCGTAGGGCGAGGCGTAGGGGTAGGCGGAGTATGCGGCGAGTGGTGCGGTGTACGCGGAGTAGGCGAGCGGCGCGGTGTAGGCGGCCGCCACCGGCGCGGTGTATGCCGCCGCTACCGGCGCCGTGTACGCGGCAGAGTACAGCAGACCGGGCTTGGGCTCAGCCATCGCTGCCACCAGCATGCACACAAATACGACCTGTAAAAAAAAAAAAAAAATTTTGTACCGTTTTTTATGACCTTTCATTGATGCATAAAATCTGTCAATCATATCTTTTGTGTCTGTAATAATTACCATATATTTGAACATCTTGAATTGTTTTCACTGAGCTAGTGCTGCACTGAATGATACGAAAGATACGACTGCTTGAAATTTTATAGTAATTTAAGAAGGCCGCATGCGTGTACGCAACGTGAGGTTAATGGAGCTCGCCACCGCGCCGTGCATAGAATAATTATGAGTTTCCTTTAATCAAAAACGTCAATGAGTCGTCTTTTACTTTCAATTTCATTAGAGGAAATGAATTCAGATCCCTAAGCAGTAGGAATCCGGTTTATACATAAATTTTGTTTAGTTGTTTAGTAGTCTCGAGAGCTTATAATAGGAATCTCGGTTCGAGTAACTAATTATTGCAAGTTTTATTTAAGTTTTGTTTAAATACCATTGAAGTGGAATAATTGTATGTACTTATCATAATTAGGTTTAATTCCTTTAATTCGAAAACAAAGTTAAGTCTTAGTTTGTTAATGTAAGTTTATATACCTATCTACAATTGAAATAATAAACTTTCGTCACTATTTTAATGCAACCGACCAACACTGGCTACTGGTTTCAAACCAACCCGCACTAGGACCGTGTAGTGGATTACGGCCCACACCCTTTCATAGAGAGGAGGCCCGTGTCCCAGCAGTGGCAATATTATAGGCTGATTATGCTATTTCAATGCCAATGAAAACACTTTCACACAAAAAGACATTACCTTTCGCACATTACTAACATTTCTGTTTCCAACTAGAATTCATCAGGTGGGGTTCGAATACACCACTTCTCGCTCGCCCAGTTAACTTTAGCAGGCTGACTACCAAACTCCAAATGAACCAGACCTTAAAACATTACAGAAGGTTTTGTAAATCGTAAAGTTTAGTGAATTACTTCGCATTCACGTCGAAACGGAAATCATTGGGCGGTCACTTGCTATTCATTAACACATGCTGCTGTCAGTTGATCGGTATTCGATGCGCGGCGCCGCTTCAAGAACGGTTCTTTGCTCACATTGCGTGCACTGTCCTTCTTCATTTACTATAAAGTTGGTTGCTGCGGGTTCTTTGATACCATTCAGTTCACAGCAGCTCCTTGACAATAACAAACAAAATGTTCAAACTTGTAAGTATTATTTTCCTTTCTTATTTTATTACCAAACAATAAAAACAATGAAAGGACTTATTGACTTAAAATAGGTACCCTACGTTGAAACACGTCCAGAATAATTATTCGTAGGTAGTACACTATTTACGGAATATAATTATTATTTATATCGATCCATATCGATAAGTAATAATTATTTGTAGTACACTATTTAGATTTTTAGTTGGTTTTCGTTGGTGGCCGTGGGTGAGCCTAAGCCCGGCGGCGTGTAGTACTCTGCCTTGTACATGTCAAATTAATTGTGTTTATTATTTTCCAGTTGGTCCTCGCTTGCATGATGGCGGTTGCCGTAGCCGAGCCTAAGCCCAAGCCCGGTCTGCTGTACTCTGCCGCGTACACGGCGCCGGTAGCGGCGGCGTACACGGCGCCGGTAGCGGCGGCGTACACCGCGCCGGTGGCGGCCGCCTATACCGCACCGCTCGCATACTCCGCGTACACCGCACCACTCGCCGCATACTCCGCCTACCCCTACGCCTCGCCCTACGCCGCTTACTATCTGCGTAAATAAGTCAATCTTCACGATATAAAAAACACAAAATAATAAAAATGATGATATTATTTCCTCAAAATGGTTTTTAATTTATCTGTAGGTAAATGATACTTTACCCTAAATTATTACCTTTAAGGCCCTCTCATACCTATTGCGTATTTATTTAGTTGAGGGTATCCCTTACGCTTCTCGTAATAAGGACGATGATCAAACTAATGACCTCAGGCTTATACTCAATACTCAATATTTTTAGCATTACACAAAGTGAAATTAGGTGGTAGGTTTTACAAAGACATGATCACTGTGGACCATATCGGGCTATTACCTCTTACGCAAAATACTACATATTAGATAATGCTAAAACCATAAATATATGTAAAGTTTATTAAAACATTGCAGTCCGCGATACTTATGACAATGAATGAGTAAAACTATACTTTAAAATAATCCGGTATTTAAATCAGTAGATTTTTAAACGGCTTTGTTCTACTTCCATCGATTACTAATTCGTGTGCAACATAGACTTTATATATGGACAATCACGGACAATTGTGTCAATGTCTACCCATCAAGACTAGCTAATAATGACCAAGACAAGCAAATCAATACAGTACTAGTCACACACTGACCCTGCTACATCTTTGATGTAAAGACTTCGGTCTTTACTCGTGAATCTAATTTGGACTCGGACAGCTTTGCATTATACCGGGTTCACACAGTTCGATTTTAGTTCAATAACTTTTGTTGTTCGACAAAAAATTCCTACTTTGAATTTTTAATAAAATTTGATTGCAAGTCTGTTCAGACGGTTCAAATCGCTTTCGACTTAGCATTTGACCAACTAAAATTCGAACCGTGAACCCGGTATTACACGACGACGAAACTTTACTTGAAAACTTGGCAATTACCAGATTTCTTAAATAAAATTCTTTGTATACCCTGTTCTACACTAGGAACTTTTTTGTATCGTGGCAGCATCCCTCCAACCACTACTGTATGCACCAACACTCGCACCCAGAACAACTATCGGTATTAGGTAATAGACAATACAAAGAATGTGTTGAGATTGAGGGAAATAAACCATGACATGCACTAAACATAAGCCAATCCCATAACCCCTTCAACAATCCAACCATTGAAAATGAACTAGATTTTGACAGTGGTACCTACTTCAATCTGCTAACTAATGATGTCGTGAACATGAGTGTATATTTGTTAATTATGCAGTAAATTATTCCCTACAATTTATGTCATGTAAACACACTCCATTGTTATTTTAAAGTCAGATGTCAAGATGAAAGGAATTAATTCAAGTAGATAAATTATTTACTGGTGCACCCACTTCCGTATGGCCTGGTGCAGCCACTTCCATATGGTTATTGGCTACTTACGACAGCCATGTTGGTAAAAAAAGAAAAGTTAATTATTTATTTTTCACTTCACATGCTCTAAAAGTCCGTCTTTATGTTGTGCTTAGGCGACATAAAATCGCTTTTTATGTTCTAGTGCATAAAGTAAAATTTTTTCTAAGACTAATGTAATCAAGCCCAACAACCACACGCACAATAAAACTTTGCAGATTAAAGTCGTGATTTATTTCATTTTCTTTAATTTATACCACTTCCGTGTTTTCTATCGTTAATTTAATAAAATCAGGTAAAATAGTTGTCATTTATTATTTAAAAAGGCAAAGAAAAGTTTTCATTTTTTGGCAGTATGAAGTACCCAAGTCGAATGACAAATGTTGAAAATTAAAAAAAAAACTTTTAAAAAGTTTCGTGGCGGTATTATCTGTGGTGGCGGGAATTAGCTATGGATGCAACATTTTTGATTAATAATTATGTACTGTATACTTAATGCCTGTTTCATTTTCTCGCAATCGAAGTGAAAAGCAGAGTGTATAACTCAGGCATAAACGAGCCATTTTAAACTAGCTTCTTTTATGCCTTAGTTGTACAATCTACTATTATTTTACGTTTTTTTGTAACTCTCTCTTTTCTATCTATAAAGCTGAAGAGTTTGTTTGTTTGAACGCGCTAATATCTAGAACTACTAGTCGGATTAGACAGAATCATTTCGCATTTAATAGCCCAATTCTTGAGGAAGGCTATAGGCTATTTAGCATCACGAGGAGCCGAGAAAAAAAGAAAAAAGTTAGAAAGAAGGCTGCGTGAAAACGAAGTAATAGCGCGGGCAGGCGATGCGATGCGACACGCGGACTAAGTCGCGGGCAGAAGCTATATAGTAATTACTATATAGCTTCTGCCCGCGGATTATTAATAATCATTGTTCAATGTAAGTTTTCTTATACTGATGGTGCTACTTCCAATTGCCATCTGATTGTTGACTGTGGTTGATGAGTCAGCGTAGTGTTGAAGAAATGTAACGCATTGGGATATTGATAACAAAGTATCGACATTGCAATTATTATGCCAATAAAGTACCAAAACGAAACTTATATTAAAATTAAGGTGTTAAGATGCACCAGTCGCTAAACACGCAATGTTCTCTAGAATGTACTTACAACACATTTAGGCGACTACAAACTAATTTAATTGAATTATTATATAATGTATTTTATACATGTCTTGATAATTATTCTAAAAGACTAGTGAAACTGATTAACGAAGTAATAATTAGGCATAACGCCAATAACTTTTACCGCATAATTATGATTTGAGAGTATGTAAGGATCGTGGCAGGTGGCGTTCTATTGTTTCTGCCTAGCCTCATGGGAAGAAGGCGTGAATTAATATTAGAATGTAATAATGATTTGCTTGTTACAAATTATATAAGTCATAAGCATGATGCAATTACGTAAATCGAAAATTTTTGTATTAAATAAACCAGTGTGCTATTTCTTTTTATCAGTGTCCCGCTGACATTGATAAAAAAATGGCTAAATCAGTAACTTCTGATATAAGTGTAGATAAGCATAACTGTATGAAGGGTAATATATTTATTATCTCTATCTATTATAATCCTTACGACTAATTAATTCAAACTAAATATCTATATACATAGGTAATCTCTCACATTGGTCAATTTTATTGAAAAACCATCGACACTCTTCATTGAAGGAAACTAATGATTATTCAGAGCACAATCATGTTCTGAACAACCTCACGTTGCGTGCATTCGTCCTTCTCAAGTTACTATAAAATTCGTAGCTATCGCATGTTTTGTATCATTCAGTGCAGCAGCAGCTCAGTGAAAAGAATTATGTTCAAATATATGGTGCGTATATATTTAGGACGAGAAGTTTGCTGGATTGCAGTATTAAACATTTTGTGAAAGTGAAAGAAAAAATGAAATTACCCTGTGAATAGTGTCTTTTCTTCGAGTGCTGGTTTTCAATTAGCGATCGCATTGATCTGAGAAAAGACTTGAATCGGACGACAACTCGTTTGAAAAAAATGTAGTTGAATGGCAAATATAAACTAAACTCAATGGTGCTTATTGTTTTGCAGATCGTATTCGTGTGCATGCTGGTGGCAGCGATGGCTGAGCCCAAGCCCGGTGTGCTGTACTCTGCCGCGTACACGGCGCCAGTGGCGGCGGCGTACACCGCGCCGGTGGCGGCCGCCTACACCGCGCCGCTCGCCTACTCCGCGTACACCGCACCACTCGCCGCATACTCCGCCTACCCCTACGCCTCGCCCTACGCCGCTTACTACCTAAAGAAATGATTTAGACAAACAAGCGAAAACGCGCAAATAAATAAACTATAATATTTACCACCACAATTTTTTTTTAAATTTATTACACCGTACCATAATTGAATAAGATTTGCCGCCAAAAACTTTATGATTATCAATCGGAAACCTAAAGTAAGTTAAGATAAATTATACAAATTTCCTTTGCATAAGAGTAAAATGTACATAGTACACACAGCTTCAGTAATTAGGTACCCCAGCAAAAGACACGCAAGTTTAAATCTGACTTAAGTAGTTGCATAACAATTTTTATTTTCAGTTAGATCGGAGGTTTTAAGATCGCTTGAAGCGGATATGATTGAAGGGTCAATTTCCAGTAACGAAGTTTTCTTTCTGACATTAAAAACTCAATATTTTTTAATGCAAGGTATTCTTTCCTACTTTATTTTGCAATATAAATATCAAATAAAAATCACAAAAAAAACAACTAAATAGTAAATAAATTTAATAAACTTTTACCTAATAGTTTTTTTTTTGCCACATAATATCACAAACATAAGCATTTGTTTAGACTAAGAATAACTTTAATATTAATTACTTAAGAAGAACCTTAGTCATTAACTTGACTAATGTAATACTTCATACTTAACCTATTTAAATGAATGCACTTCCTCAAATTATAACAACCATCAATTAGGCAGAGGTTGAATGATCAAGTAGAACGGACGACCGTACATTATAAATTCATCGCAAGCGCTACGAGTTCGCTGGCTAGTTGGTCAAAACTGGCGACGTTGGGCGATGCGTTGATTCGAAACCCTGTCAGGCTATTCTCTTTTTGAAAGTATTCCTTATGATAGTCGTAACAAATTCAATGTTAAAGCCGTATAATGTTTTAATTAACACTTGAGGGTTCCCCACATAGTGACGCTGTCTGTACCTCGTGAAAGCTGAAAAATTACTGCAACAATTTATTATTGTCAGTCAACTGTATTCAATATTAAGCTTGCTTGAATAAGTAACATTATTGAAGACGTTCTTATAGTTTCTGTTTAAAATAATCGGTCATAGTTCCAATGAAAACAGCGTAGCTATGAAATAATATTTAAGTTCACGGAACATAATAACAAAATCAAAAGTCAATTATTCGAATTAGGCTGAGAATCAGCATTTTTAGAACGTCAAAACTACATAAGGCAGTCCCCTAAAATGCCCGCTCTCACCATTTCCAGTGCTTTAGAAGTAGAAGTGGCGCAACAAACTCCTCATCAGAAAATAAAAAAACATTTCCATTGCCCTACAACAACACAGAATCCCGTAAGAAGTATCAACATTCAAAATTATCGCTTCGCCGGCCATAGGAGGCTATAGTGCACAAGCCAGGATAGTAAATCAGTGGTTGGTAACGCTACTACCTGAAAAATAAATCCCCGTCCTATTATTAAACTTTCACAGTGGCATTACAGTGGCAACTAGCTTCAACTTTCTGACAACTGACCGACTATTTAATTTTGATAATTTAAAAGTGCCTGTACATGGTTTAATTGAAATAAATGGTTTGAGTTTGAATTACTAGCCTAATAAAAATAGGGAAACTTCCATATAATGTACAAGAAGCCAGATATACTAGCTTACCAGCACTATCTTGCTATCCTAGCTTGAAAAACTAACCTCGTTCCATCATACTCTGTTTTCCGATGGTATGGGTAATGAAAAAACTAACTAAACCTGACTAAATATTACATCTGGGATAATAATATGTATATATGTATCGTAGTCATATAACTCAAATACACTAGAAAACTTTTCAACTAAACAATAACTTTTCAACTAAGTATATAGGCAAGCCTTTTTGTTTAGTTTTCCTATACATGATACATTATGTACCTGCTTTTACCATAGCAACTAGCAACATACATTCGTTCGGATTCGTTGATGGATTGCTGTATTATTTATTTATTTAATACTTCAAGCACATAAATGTACATAGGCGGACTTAATGCCATAGGCATTTTCGTTTGGGTGATGCAAAGACAAGCAGTAAAGTATGTATGTTTTTTACCCTTACAGGGTGGCAGGGACGCGCAAACTGTAGCCATGAATTCAGCACATAATTCTAGACCAGAGTAGAAATATGTCGTTGGTTATAAAAAAAAACACCTGTTCCATATAAAAGTGCAATAGGTACCTACTTGGTCGAAATGTATGGAACAGCAATTTTGTTTTTTATTATTAACCGATTGGAAGGAGAAGGCACACCACAAGGAAAGAAAATGGGGGAGGCCTTTGCCTAGCAGTAGGACCGTACAGGCTAACGGAAAAAAAAAATAACAGACGAATTATTTCAAAGCAGAATCTTTAGAAAAAATTTGGATCATGTACTGGTAACACATCCATGGTAACGTTACATGTCGAACTCCCTATCACCCTGTAAATTCGATCCCTGGTTTTAGCGTTTTTATTTTCAATGATGCCAAAATACAGATTGATAAGCATAATATTATTCCATACGATGGAATTCTCTAGTAGATGGAGTAATGCACGGCCGACTTAGAGGATGCCAAATGGAAAAGGTCCATGAAAGATGCACAGTGTAGTTTTCCAGCAACTACATTCCCTAACAATGCCTATCTTCCCACTCATATAACAGATCAAATAATCTTGAACGTACTTTTAACCCTTTTGTAGGAAGCGCATAGGGTAAGCTAAGAAAGCAGTGCCGTCTTAGAGCGGAAGAAATCGAAGTCCGTCATGAAATTGCCGGTGAAAACACAAACTTTAGAAAGAAAAGTTACAATGATAATACCTATAGCTTTTCAAAAATTATCAAATGAAAACATTAAGTGAATGTAAAATATACAGCAATTAAAAATTACCCTTTCTAGTAGTTAATTCTGTTTCTAAACGAATAGTGCATGTCGATTCTGAAATGCTTTAAGACGTGTGAGAATTTCCATAACACTTTCGGTTGAACTTAACTCAGTAATTGATATTCCTTTCGCATTGTCCACCCAAACTACGTTTAACCTCTACCACACTCCGTCCATCGTCCTTCGTTTTTACTATAAAGTTGGTCAGTACCGCAGCTTTGATATCATTCAGTGCATCAGCAGCTCAGTGACAACAACAAACAAAATGTTCAAATACGTGAGTCAACGTTTTTGCTTACTTGGTCACCAACACAGATTAACAGATTTAATCCCAGTAATGATGTGAACATGCCCTGTGTTAAAATAATGTTTAGTTGATTCACGACAGCGATATTAAGTCCTAATAAAATTGTTGTTGATATTCGTCCCTAGGGTCATAACTTTACGGTTCTGACTGAGTAAAAACTTACATACATAGGGCACATCAAGGATTCTTCCTACTTCCGCAACAGATTCATTTTGAAAATATAATTTATTCACTGTGTGCTTTTTCTTTTGCAGTTCGTATTCATTTGCATGATGGCAGTGGCGATGGCTGAGCCCAAGCCCGGTCTGCTGTACTCTGCCGCGTACACGGCGCCGGTGGCGGCGGCGTACACCGCGCCGGTGGCGGCCGCCTACACCGCGCCGCTCGCCTACTCCGCGTACACCGCACCACTCGCCGCATACTCCGCCTACCCCTACGCCTCGCCCTACGCCGCTTACTACCTGAAGAAATAAATTGAAACGATTGCCTATATCTTGGAAATGACAAGAGAGAGAGAGAGACGATAGCTAATAAAGTATAATCTCGATCACAATATTGCATTTTATTACCTACCTACTCTACTACTAAAGATGAACCTAAATATTTGTACTTCTGCAAGCGCACTGTAGGGCCAGCGCGCGTAGCCTAACCTATTCTATTCTATTCTACCAAGAATAGACAAATTTATTTTTATCTGCCCGAGCACAGACCAGACTCGCGTTTCTATAAATACAAAGACATTTAGTATTTCCGTAGGAACGGGGAGCAAATTTTAAAATCAAAATAGATTTTTCTGAGTCCAATGTGATGTACTTAGACTATTTGACACTTGTTGAGAAGAAATGTTTCTACCCCCAAGTTAAAAGTGGGTCGTCGTGCTTGACATGGTAGACTTTTGTCGACTGATTTCTTCTCTTCATCGCCATGCTTAAGGCGGTAGATACTCGTATCTCTATACAATCTGTCATTTTATCTATTCTTCCGTCGACAAAACCCGTTTCTATAGTAGCCATGCTACGCGTGCACGAATGTTCATCACTATATTTTCTACCACACACGTACAGTCAGCATCAAATGTCGATTAACACTATCATTTTTACATGTTATTAAATTGACAACAACATTTTTCAATAAACTGATTTTTAGCTTTTCACATAATAAACAAGAGTATATTTCTAAAAAAAATTCTTCTGCTGCAATTTCGAACAAATATTTTGCTCAATAACTAAGATTTAAAAAACTGAAGTGTTAATCAACTTTTGATGCTGACCGTACAATCATAAGTATTGAAATATGACATTTTAGCAACGTTTAATGCTAAATCATGGGCAAATACTCCAATTACTCTACTATGTACTTTTTGCAATAATCGGTACCTATGTGTTTTTGGTAATAATAATAACAATAAAGGTGTCGTGTGTTCGAGACCATGTTGGCTCTTTTGCTGGAACTGGCCACCGCGCCGCTCTGCGAACTTCTGGTGGCGCTATTCCTGCTAGTGCTAATATTAGTACCGGGGCCGGTTTTAGGCCACCAGTGATGATGCGGCACGTTTAATTTAAAGTTGTATCCACTAACTTTGCATGGGCAGAACGACTAATAGATAAAAATGTAATAATATGTGGTTTACAGTTTACCTCTTTATTTATAAATATAAATAAATAAACAGTTAAACTATAAACCACACTTTTACAGGTTAGGGTTACGGAGTTGCGGGGTTACGGTTAGGTTTACATGCAGTTTCTCTGTTTACTATTTAGGTCACCTACAAAATCTAACTGCATTATGTTTTAATATCTCGAATGCCGAGTAGGCCACTACCTACTCGTAGTTCAGAAATGACCTATTTACTCCAAAACTGTTGGATGCCATGTCGGCTTGTACCTAATGCAATAAGAACTTTCCTACACGTATTGTATAATTATGACTAGTGAGACTTTTAATCGCATAATTGTTTTTTGCAGTTCATATTACGCTTTTTTGTGTACCAAAACTATGCCCGAGAATATACCTAGATAATCCCTTTATCTTTTTAACCATACATTTTGACGTTTAAGCGTCACTTAATCATCGCTGATAATTAATAAATCCCATTATATGTAGCTCTAACATTACGTAATGTATCTTATGAACGTTGTGATCTAATATCGAAAGTTTCGAAACTGATATAATAGTTATTTCATAAACATTATCAACAAACATTGTTATACACAAGACAGTCAATATTATAGCTTGATTGTACCAACTTCACGTCGCTGCCGCCACCATCTGTAGAGTTATACCTTGCCAAATGACGGAATCGCGATCGAGATAAAGCTGACAAAAAAGACCAAGCATTATGACATAGTTATAAAGCTAGAAAATATGTTTAGTAGCATATACGTACAAATAAAACATTTGTAAAAGTATTTTTTTTGTGGAACCTCAAAAGCAAAAGATGGATCCCCTACAGGATCACTTCGTTGTCCGTCCGCCCGTCAGTCTGTCAAGATCCTTTTTCTCAGGAACGTATGGAGGTATCAATTTGAAGTAATATCAAATACGTAGGTTTACGGTCCGTTGGAGTTCTACAAAAATCAAGCTTCTAAGTCCTAAACCTGCTGGACTGAATTCATACATACGGCACGCCAGCATTAATTATATCATTCGTCGTGCTCTTGTTACCAGCTGCTTGGTGCCAGCTGTTTTATAACCTAATGCACGCGACGATGGGAATAGACTAGACGGAATGACTATAGAGTGCGTTTCAATAAATAGTTCCTATGTTATAATGTTGGCTCCCCTGTCCTCCGCTAGGAGTATATGTGTTTTGTGCCCATGTCTGTCAAGATAGTAGATACGGGAAGACGATTCTGCGGTTTTTTTAAGATTTATAAGGTGTCCGTGTTAGAATCATGCTCAAAACATTAAGGAGTGGTGAAGAATAAGAAGTGGTATACATTGTTGCCAACATAACGGCATAGGAACTATTTGTTGAAACGCACTTTATAATGCCTTGGAAGTTAGGTCGGCCTTTGGTGTGGGATGCAATATGTGTCGACACGACACCTTTGCGCCATCCCATCTTCCTAGCACAGTGGGCTATTCTGGAGCAGCTGCTGGTGCGGAAATTCTCTAACGGCTGAAAACACTAGGGTCATGGGGTCCGAGTGCTCACTTGGTTTTTCAAGACATCGCCAAGCGGTTGGTCGACTCTTTATATGACCAAGAGGGCTGGCGAAGGTTTTGGTCAGAGAATCAGCATCGCCATACAACGTGGCAATGCTGTCAACCTTTTGGCTTTTCCTGTTGACAGCGATGCGGACGAATTTTTTGATGCCCTATGATTCTTCCCCCTCCTTTTTTATATACATGTACATATTAATGATATTTTAAGTCTGTTAGCATATAATATATTATGTAAATATTATTTTGTAACTTAGGTAGGTACCTAAGAGAACGAGAAGTGTTTTGATTACATGAGTGATTATCTGATTATGTAAATAATTAAGATTGTGCTTAATTCCGAGACACTCTCTCAAGTCTCTCAGAGACTTTAAAGAGATTAATGGAATGACTGTGCCTTTTCAGTATATTTATAAAAATCTTTTATATGCCCATAAAAATATAAAATTGTTTAAAAATACAGTGATATCCATAATATAAATACTAGGAACAAACACTGTACCTACAACAAGGCTCAAGAAAATTGGTGGTCGGTCTGATGCCAATGTATAATATAGTTTTAATCGCTTTTATAATTCACTTCCAAGCCACGTTCAAGATCTTAGCTTTAATCAATTCAAATCATTCATTAAACGTAAGTTGTGCCAGAAAGCCTTCTATACCATTAAAGATTATATTGAGGACAAAAAGGCTTGGGATTGAGCTGCTTCCAATTTTTTACATATGAATGCTTTTTTTATATACATATTGACTATATCTTTATATCTACAATGGCATTTGTTTACTTTGTAAAGTGTTATATTATTTTAATTATTTTTTTTTTCTTTATTATTCTCTCTGTTCTCTTAGTTTTTGTCATGGTCTAGCAGAGAGTAATTTATGTGGTATTTCGTTATTCTTTGGTATTGTTCGTCAAATCATTGAGCTACTTAAGTATTTCTGACAAATGCGTGCACTGACTGGACAGGTCCTCTCAATCTGTGTGGTTCTCAAAAGACCATCTCAGACATCGATCTACATGGTCTTCATAAGATCTGACCAAAATTATGTCTGGACTTTAAAAAGAGATTGTGATCTCTGAGTTTGTTTCGGCCTTTCTTCTCAGACTAGTCAGATACGAAACGCCGACCTCATCTAGTTTTTAAGATATGATTAACTTGTAAAAGTGTTTGTGCAAACCTACTTAAAAAAATTAAATCATTTATCATTAACTAAAACCATTGTAGGTTTAGACGGCAGTTTACGTTATTCTTGAAAAACTTATTTTTAAGTAATCACAATCAAATACAGTATACAGCTATCAGATCGTGTCGAGTAAGAATATTAACAGTATTTTTTTTTTTTGTTAGATTTTTTAGTAAAGACACCATTTTGATGCACACAGTGTAATTTCGTCTATTTTGTTCTTGTACTGATGAAATAATTGGTTACTAAAAGCGTCTGTCTATCTATGATACCTAATTATGTTATTGCGTGAGGTGTTTACACGCATTCCTGAAATTGTTAAGCAAAAATGAGCCTAAATTACTTGTTCTCAACTATTATAAGAGCAACCTGCATTCATGAGTGATCTATATTACTCTTCCAGTTTAAATAGGCGCATTGACCTCCACATAGTCGCATGCGCAACTGGAGTTAGCATTGTAACAGTGGACACGCACGCGCTGACCTCTGACGCAACTACAGTAGCGCATCCTGAATAATGATCTGCTTGTCGCATGCACAAATGAACCAAGAAAATAAAAGAAACGCATTATTTTACAATTTTTTTAAGTCATTTGAGATCATTATGAAACTTTTCGACGTATCTGACTATATTACTATAATGATTATACTATTCAGGAAATTTCAGGGTTCAGGAAACGCTTTAGATCAAAAAGACTGAATTTTAGAGCGTGGTTCACTTCTCAATGACTTCATCCTCGATGATTATCTTGAATTCGGAGCACCGTTGCACATGATATGTTAGCACACCCTCGCGTTGTGGTGGAATTTCTTTCGTATTCACTTGAGTATTTAAAGTGCTGGGCTTTGGTCAAATGTATCATTCACTTACCTTATCTACTACGAGACATACAAACAAACACTTCAAAATGTGCAAACTGGTAATTAAAAGTTTTACTTACTACTAAAGAATGCTAATTGAACAAAATGGAGTTCAAGTTCATAGAAAAGATTGCTGTTTAGAATTTATATCATATAAATTTAAGTGCCTTCAAGTGATCTTTGATTTAATTTTGATCCTTTACATTGACGCAATCTTAAAATATTTTTTAAAGAAGTTCTTACGACGCAGATAAACTTGAAGTTGAATAATCAAAAGTAACTCAGATTTTCACAACCTTTTTTTTATTCCAGGTCATCCTCGCTGCCCTCTTCACCATCGCGGCTGCTAAGCCCGGTATCCACTCCGTGGCCTACTCCGCACCCCTGGTAGCTGCTCCAGTAGCCGCGGCATACACCGCACCTGTGGCTGCGGCATACGCCGCTCCTGTGGCGGCGGCGTACACTGCCGCGTACACCGCTCCCTACGCCGCGTACGCCTCCCCCTACGCCGCATACGCTTCTCCCTACGCCGCCGCATACACTGCCCCTGTTGCCGCGTACAATGCATACTCAGCACCTTTAGTAGCTGCTGCCTACAAAGCTCCAGTCCTGCTGAAGTGATAACCTACCGACGGATAATCAACGAATTGTAAAAATTGTACATATTGATATAAGTAGCAACATGACAATTAGATAATTTTCTTGATATTTCGTTTTTTGTTTCTTGATCGTCGTAACACCCACAGTATTTAATTTTTAAGTAATACGACACATTGACAATGAGTCCGTGTGCAAACCGAAAAAAGTCTGTTTTGAAATCACAAAATGGATAAAGTACCTACAGCGAATTGAAGCAAATAATATACTACTCGGTTTGGATTATGTATTGAGTAACAATTTGGTATGTGTGCTAAATATACATACATCAGGTATTCCAGCATGACACAATCTTCCAAAATAGATAGTTCGCAGTATACTAGGTACTACTATAATATAGTAACGAGAACAAAAGCGAATAATTTGATGTTATTATTTTAGGACGTGTTGCGAACTAGCAAGCAGGTTGATACAATCGGTGGATTGTGTGTCATCAAGTATTACATCACACGAAGGGTTTACTTTGAGGGTAATTTATTGTGAACCGCTATGTTCAATGACGTCATCATGCTCCACTGTAAAATCATGAAGCGATTCATTGTGACGTATCAAGTATTTCTGTATGGTGATTAAATAATTTTCTTTGAATAGAAAACGCGCTGCCACAAAAGGAATGAATGAAGTGCAATTACATGCAGCTGAAATGATCATGCAAAAAGGAATATGTGGTGTTACGCAAATGGATACAATAAAAAATGAATATATCAGAGGAAGTCTGAAAAGTTGTGTGGAAATCGGTTGTCATAGTAGGTGGGTATATGTAATGCGGAGGAATGAGGAAAATATCGTGAGGAAAATTTTGAGTATGAATGTGGATGGCTATGAGAGTAGAGGAAGACCAAAAAGATTATGATGAAGATGGATAGACTGAGAAAGATGATATGGCTGGAAAGGGGGTGACTACTGAGATGACGTCTTATAAAGAAGTATCGAAGAAGAAAACATGTTGAGCTGACTCTAAATAAAATTGGGTTAATTAAAGGCAAGAGAATGATGGAAATGTACAGACGCCAGCACATCAAGCTACTACAATCTGTTAACTTTCTTTAATAGATTTTCAACTTTATCGCTAAAGCTTAAGGTTCAAAGTTGATTGGGAAAATTTGACAGTTTCGGGTAGCTTGATGTGCTGGCGCCTGTACATTAAATGCAATAATGTTCTTGTTGGTGTACCTAACTTTGCAAATTCATTATTAGTGTTTATGTTTTTAGTTTTCCAGTCATGCAGAATTAGAGAATGAAATTATTTTGGAATATAGACACCTAGGTATTGATCTGACAAAGACTGAAAAACGGTCTGAGTTTTCTTCATACATCACTTTTCTAAGCACAATCAACGCATTATTTTCGCATTGCGAATGCTGGCATGCCTACTGTATGTGCCATTACTTATTGTTTGGTGTTTCATTAAATATTAATGTCTATGTTACCGTCTCTTTGACATGCAAATGGCGATCGAATAGTAAGCAAGTCTGGGAAAACCTACTGATTCACCGAGTCGCGAGGAGGACAAACATATTTCAATGCTCCAAACAATAAGTAGTTATAGTCTACATGACGTCACTAAAAATGACGAGTAAAGCTTTCAGCTGGTAATCGAATGTAATACATTATAATCATCATCTGCCTAGCCTTTTCCCAACTTTGTTGGGGTCGGCTTCCAGTCTAACGGGATGCAGCTGAATACCAGTAATTTACATGGAGCGACTGCCTATCTGACCTCCACAACCTAGTTACTGGGTAATACGATAAGGCTGGTTGTCACACTTTCGTTCTTCTGACTACCCGTAACAACGGTCAAAGATCCACGAATCATACCCGGGACCAACGGCTTGACGTGCTTTCCGAGGCACGGAGGGGTCTCGGTATGTAAAGATGGTCACCCATCCACAGACCAACCGCGGCAAGCGTAGCTTAACCTGATCGATTCGACCTGTGCGGCTGTTTACGGGCCCCTCTCGAAATAATACATAACTTGACTAATTAACATCGCTCCTATAAACTAACCACGTTAAACAAAGAATTAATTTATTAATTCAAAGTTCAACGTACTGTACCTATACCTTCATATATTAATTAAGTTATGAAGTTAATAGGCAACCACATACATACATAAACTCACTTCTTACCCTCTTGAGGGTTGGCAGAAACTTCGTTTCCGTTCATTCATCCTGGCTGTCTAGTCTCTAAGCACGAAATTCGTAGTTTTGGCCGAAGTTACGGTCTTTACCTACTCCGTATCACATTCGCACATAAGATTAGTTCGAGACCGGAACTAAGAATAAATGATAACACGATTGACCGCTGTCCTTACTCCCGATGTCTTTTTGTCCGTCTAAAAAATTTAATTAATCGGGAGTTGGGCTCATTCCGAAGAATCGAACTTCTTTCGGAGGGGTCCGTATCTTCGTTAACGGACTTAGGCAGTAGGTCCCCTGGTCGCACACGCACGCCGGTTGTCTGACCTCTCTGAATAGGCAACTAATTAAACAAATTCAATTTTTTGACAGCGCTTGGGGAAAACACACACAGAAAATTACACTATTTGCAGTGTTTTGTATCTGTCATCTATTTAACCGTCGTCCTCTACGTCACATTAATGAGTAGCTAATTAAGTAAATGGTTGACACCGTTTGTCGAAGTTTAAACCCCCAGGTAATGAATGACTGCACTTAACTTTCAGTCCGTAAGCAGAATCACTGTGAATATTTTAGTAGTACCTACTTACCTAAGTAGTTCTGTATCTTACTGATCATCATTACTTATTTTCTTGTATTTTCGCTAACCACGAATCTTCTAAACCTGCCAGGCAGCTCAACAATAATTTTATCTTTGCGTATTATACCTAAATACTTCGAAAGGAAAAATCGTACCAATGATTTTCAATCGACAAAAGGTTGTCATTATATTTCATCTTGCCTAAAAATACCCTTAGAGATCATTTTAGGATATAGAAGAACGATACTAGACACACAATTTGAATATTAATTATTACACTTTTCCTTTCAAAGTTTTCCTCTAACGGAAGTAAGCCTTGACTGTACTTAGCCGACCTTATATCAGCCAGGGATCACAAACATTGCTTCATAATTAAATATAGTAGTAGTAAAATCAAGTTCAAGGTCATAACAAGTTGGGCTACAAGTAATGGCGGCCTTGATCGCCACCTGATTTAGTAGCACCGTCCGTGCGTCCGCGCAAATGTCGCTTGCGCACATAGAACGTTCTACACGCATGACGCGAGATCCTTGCGGCTTGATTAGACTGTGCCGAAGCTGCTGCCAAAATACAGCGTGTCTTTTTTTTACGTTTGAATTTTGACACGATCATTATATAGATAAGTTTGTTTTGTGGCTCACGAAATGTCAATTGAAACATGTTGAAACTGGTAGCCGCGCCTTATCAGTCATCTCACTGCTAAGTGGAACTCTTATGTTTTTTTCCTAACTATTATAATTATTGGATGAGTCTAGATTTATGCCCGGTTGACGACAATAGGCCCCCCATTACGTAACTGGCAAAATGTGGGCGTACTATTACACCTCTGCCTAACCCCCCGGGGATTACAGGCGTGATGTTATGTTATAATCATCTAATTTACTAAAGATTGTAATTTGAACAAAAATAAATAAAAACCGTAAGTGGATACTTCCCAAATAGCTCACCGTCCGATCAGGGCCAGGCCTGTGCCGGACGGCGAGTATGTGTTCCACGCGCGCCACAAAGAGATGTCAGCATAAAGGAAGGGGCCTGTTAGGGCCGAAGCCTGCCGGGGCTGCGGGATTGTCCGAAAGGTTTACCGCTACCCCGGAACATAAAGGGCTAAGGAAGGAACATGGGTGGGTTTTAGTCATTAAGAGTCTGACACTCCCTTCCGCTCCACCCAGAGCGGGAGAGGTCATTTGATGATTTCTCATCCACAAAAAAAGTGGGTACTTCCCAAAAGATATAAATCTTATTATTATATGTATATGTTTCCAGTGCAGTTAATTGGTTATATCAATTAACAAGTGCCTAAAGCATATGATTAAAACATAAATCTATTTTATGAACGTTAAATAAAGATAGATTTCATAACATTTAGATGAATACAGCGTTAGTTTTTTGTGAGTAAAAAGTTCCGATAACTAATTACCGAGTCAGGACTGATTTATGATATGTTTTAATTGTATTTTTCATAATTAAATTAATTCAGAAGCAATATATTAACCCTATATAAGTACAATATAAGATTTTCAATAGCTACGACTCAAATGACTAGAAGAACACTTTCACGTACCAAATTCAACATAGATAACTATTAAACTACTTAACTATGATTATCCAGAGGGCCTAAACAAAGAAAAGGTCTATCAATGATAACAATGATGGACAAGCCACTTAACGCCCACCTTACGCCCCTGATGGTAGCGAAACGGCCAAGCCTCATATTTTGACTAAGGTGTAGAGTTTGTAGAGTTAGGGCGTGTAGAGTTAGAAGCTTGGCTCTACATGAGATCTAATAACTTTTTGACAGTGCGAGCCATATGTGGTCTCGTCTTGGCAACATTTTACATGAAAATGTTTTTGGTGGGTAACATTATCAACATACACTAAGTGGAAAAACACAATAATCAGAACTTGCCCAATATGGGACCACCCTCTTAATATTTTATACCCTATCAAACAAAAGCAGAATTTTTCAAACCGCTTTATAAATGACGGAGTTCTGAGGTAACAAACATAAAAAACCGAATTGAGAACCTCCTCCTTTTTTTGAAGTTGGTTAAAAAATTATGGGATTGACTTAAGCTTCTGAAAAGCTAATATCAATCCTGTTGAAAGTCGTTGTAGAAATACAAAAATACTTGTCAAAGCCATCTGGCTAACTTTGTCTTTGTCGAATAAACAAAATTAAATAATGTCAAATAAAATAATAATAATAAAATATTTATTTCAGACTAAGTCTATAGATATTGTAATACATGCGAGAGTTATAAAAGCAACAGCCTGTGGATTCTAAAATCAACTGCAGTGAAAATATTCGCGTCACGTCGTATGGGTCCCTATCGCGCACGTCTCGCCAAGGTGCGCGGGCGCCGAGCCTCTGCCAACGCAATGAGGCCATCTTTGACTTCTTATATATATTAGCCGGGAAGTCACACCATTAGTCAGTATTTTGTCGGACTAAGACCAACCAACAGTCAACATGTTCAAATTCGTAAGTATTAACTTTTTTAGAAATTCTTTTATTTTTTAATTTAGTTCTTCTTACTTTCGACTGAGTTATTTTAATATATTTAATAATATAAAATAATATAAGTATTTATATTTTATGATATTAATAACTTTCTTCAATAACAATAATAACTTCCAAATAATCCTGAACAAGACGCTAAATGATTAACTTTAACATTTACACGTGCTGCCGCAAGAAGATCAAATGTCTAATGTAGTAATTAGTATTCCAAAGTCGTACCATTTTATATGTATGATTGTACGTACCACTTTAGACTAAATAATCTCCAAAGGCACTTTGCCAACTTCAGGACGAATTAACATACCATAAACAATTATCAAATAAATTCAGGAAGATTTGTCCGGAAGTGCTAAATGCGTTGACCATCATGACAATCACACTCCACATTGCATCAAAATCTTTGCAAGGATTTTAGCAGACCAAACACATCGCTCATTTGGAGAAACATCGACGTAACTCCTACTTTTTTTTTAAATCTTTGTTTTCCTAACGTAAATACGCTTTCTAAGTGCTTTGTCATATTTAACTCATTTTTTTGAAAAAAATATATTTACGTTGATGTTTCTCCAAATGAGCGATATACCAATGTAAATACAACACTCTGCGCCGACCGTAAACGAATCAGGATAAAAACAGGGTTGATGATGATCCCCAACTCGTATGTAAAATTGACTGTATTTTAATAAAATTGTTTCTCTTTTTCCAGCTGATCTTCGTCGCTCTCCTGGCTTTCGCCTCAGCGAAGCCTCTGGTCCTGAGCTACGCCTCTCCTGTAGCAGCCGCCTACACCGCTCCCCTAGCAGCTGCCTACACCGCGCCCGTCGCCTACTCCGCATACAGCGCATATTCGCCCGTCGCGTACTCCGCCTACAGCTACGCTTCCCCATACTCTTACTACCTCTAAACGGACACTTATGAAAAACGGAACATAATTATTTTATTTATCTTTAAACAATGAGTTATATAGATGAAATAGAGTACAATTACAGTCATCATTACGCCAAATTGACATTTTATTTTACCTATGTTTTACGCCATACAAGTTTCTTACCTCCTCTTGAATTCTCCAAAGGATACAATACAATTACCGCCATTCTTAGTTCTAAACAAGCAAGGTCTTTGTATGACTCATCTTCTGCCTACGATACCACTTGATAAGACTGGTTGTCAGATTTTCGGACTTCTGACTACTCGTAACGACTGTGAAAGATCCGCTAATGACAGCCGGCAGCAACGCCGCAGCACGCAGGGGTCTCGGTATGTAAAGATGGTCACCCATCCACAGACCAACCGCGCGTCAAGCGTAGCTTAACCTGATCGATCAACTTGTGCGGCTGTTATTATTTAGCCACGGGTCTTTGTATAACTATCAGGCTCTAAGTATAAATATATAAATCTATTTTTATTAATAATAGGTACGTCCAATGACAGCTGAGGCTGATAAGTGATTGATTGAGCTGATTTTAGATGTCTGACCTCTGAAAACTGTTTGAGTTCTTGCTCGCAAAGGAATCTCATTAAAAGTGAATTCTTAAACGATTTCACGTAGGAATTTTTTAAGACATAATTTATTAACATATACGACCGTATCTAATACTTGGTATTAATTTCAACTAACACAGTGAAAGTCATTACTGTTATCTGATTATTTATAAAGTTTTTTTTTTTTTTTGTAAAATGAAACAAACATATTTCAAAGGTCAAAGAATCAGCAGTGCCATCTAACGTGGCCGCCAGCCTTTTGGGCATTAGGTATTCCCACTGACAGTGATGCTGGCGAATTTTTTGATGCCCAATGAGCTATTCCCTTTTGTTCCCCTTTAGTTTTATACTGAATAGGTATTTAGTGTTAGATTGTATATTGTATTTAAGATTTGTCAAATGAAAAAATAACAACTAATGAAATAAAAAAAAAAAATTTTTCATGAATAATCATGAAAAATATATTTTTTTCTTTTAAGTTCGAACTACTAAGTACGATTTTTTAATTTATAATTAAAAAAAAAATTACTTAGTTACCAATACTCGAAAATGCACTCCAGTGTTCATAATAAACTATTAATAGGCCGACCGCTCTCGCATTTCCACTTACGTAAGCACGATATAACTTGTAATCGTATCACATCCATCCTCTCCCCATGCAGAACCAGTGACCCATTCTATTCAATAGGTCACCATCTGCAAAAGGTTACATTCACTTATCAATAAATTGATTGTACTGGGAGGACATGTATGAGAACCTTATTACGTCATCATTATCTTCCTGTCCTTGTCTCGTGTTATTATGAGTCTGTGCAACACGAGTTTTTCTTTCATTCTCCCCAGTCAGCCGTCACTCCATCATTTACTCTTTAAACTAACTCCGTGAAGCTACTTGGTAGAACTATTAATTTGGTGGAGGTTTCCAAGAGTAAGCAAGAAGCTAAAAGCTGTACGTTTTTAAAGTCTGAAATGCTGTTCTCATATAACGTGTTTTTTTTTTGTTTTTTATTCTGAATGCGAATTTTGGCACTTTTCGAACATTACTTTTCTTTGTTTTGGTATTTAATACATTACAATATATTCATGCGTACTGTTGGTTGTTATAAAACCAAAATACTTGCACAGGTACTGTAAACTCACGATTAGCAACACTGCGAGAACTGGTTGTACTGTAGTACACACCAAAGGCCCCAAGGCTTAGACACTACTGCCTACCCCTTAGGCTTAAAGCTTAGGGGAACATAGGCGTATTGTTGGTAGATGTAAGAACGTGATGACTGATGTAGGTATGTTAGTACCTATTACACAAGCCGGCCAAATGCCTTCATACTCGGTTACGATATGATATTGCGAATATTTTTTCTTAAAATCTCAATTTATACGTAAGTAATTGAGATTTTAGAGAAGGTAAAAACACTTTTGTATGAGGAGGAACTATGAACCCTTTTTTTTTTTTTTTTTTTTTTTATTTTTTTTTTTTTATGGATGGGAAATCATCAAATGACCCCTCCCGCTCTGGGTGGAGCGAAGGGAGTGTCAGACTCTTACTGACTAAAACCCATCCGTGTTCCTTCCTTAGCCCTTTATGTTCCGGGGTAGCGGTAACCCTTTCGGACAATCCCGCACCCCCGGCAGGCTTCGGCCCTGGCAGGCCCCTTCCTTTCTGCTGACATCTCTTTGAGGCGCGCGTGGAACACGTACGCGCCGTCCGGCACGGGCCTGGTCCTGATCGGACGGTGAGCTACCCATTACTCTCCGTCCGCAGGCCCGCGCCTACGGTGGCCGGGAGTCGTCACGCGGCTCCCGACGCCCGGAGCGTCTCCCGCGGCGGCTGGGGTGTGAGGCTCTCTCCCTCAGCCGTTCAGCCACCTCCTTCGCTAGCATGACTGCTTCGCAGAAGGAGGTGACCGCCTCCCACTCCCTCTCGCCCCGGACCATGGCTTGAACCAGGGCCGGATGCGAGAGGTCGCCGCCGCTGTCTATCGCCTCTACGAGGGCACGGCGGTGCTCCGCCCATGCGGGGCAGACCTCCACCGTATGCTCCACCGTGTCCTCTGGGCGATCCTCGCAGTGGTGACACCCGGGCGTCTCCTCCCGCCTGATGATGTGCAGGAACCTCCCAAAACATCCGTGTCCGGTGAGGACCTGCGTCAGGCGATAGGTGAGGACGCCGTGACGCCTCTCTAGCCACTCCTCAAAGAGGGGTCTTATCGCCACTATCGTGGCGTGCCCTGCGCTGGGTTGCGAAAGTCGCTCCTTCCATGCCACCATGAGATCGCGCCGGAGGTCTGTCCGCTCCGCCGCGATTTGCCGCGGAAGCGGAGTTTCCCCCCGGCTCAGTGCCTCCGCGCGCCACTCATACAGGCGCGCTAGGACTATCGCCTCCAGATCCCATGGCGAGGAACTATGAACCCTAAACCGTCAACAAACAAACTACCAACACCTGGAAATATACCGTGCAGTCCACCATCAAAAGTAGATACGTATATTTCCCCTGTTATCATCATCATCATTTCAGCCGAAAGACGTCCACTGCTGGACATAGGCCTCCCCCAAGCACCTCCACTTCGACCGGTTTTGTGCTTCTCGCATCCAACGAGTTCCTGCGGCCTTCACAAGGTCGACGGTCCCCCTGTCCCCCGTCTCCCTTGTCCCCTGTCTCTCGTTCATATTCCATTTCTCCTTCTCACTCTGATTCCTACTCTAAAGAGGGACTGATCTAGTCTTCCCATACGTCTCAGACATTTTTCGCATCTGTGCACCCTTGAGTCTGCATGAAGTATGTTCGGCATGGTTCCCAAAGAGAGATGAAAGTACAACTGTTAGGCTTGGCTAAAAAAGTATAAACTAAATATATTTTATCACAAAAAGGAACCCAGTAAGAGTGACTGCAATACAGCCTAAACCTACAAACTGTAGGAACTTAAGAAATTTGTAAATGGATGATAAGTGTATAGCCAACCTCATAATTGCTTTTTCATCTTAAAGTTAAATGTGACATGCATGTCATAAAATTCTATTCGTCTATTTGAGAGTTAATAATTTCAACTTCTAAAGCTGTGGTAAAGCGATTACGAGCTCAACTATACGAAAAAAAATGGCAACAACTGATATTAACTTAATTTCATGGCAAATTAAAATATTTCGCCATGTGTACAGAGGCTGTAAAAACTTCATTGGCTTTTGTGTCTCTTGCCTGACTCGCCACACTTGTATGGACAATAGCCTACAATTTTGGACAGTGTGTTTCTGCCTTTATACATCTTCGTTACGATTATATATTCTTTTGTTTTTCTAAGAGCCGTTCAACAAGGCCTTGGCAATACTATTGAAAGAGTAATTTCTTCCACACAAATATTCATTTGTCACCAAACTCGGCCAAATATATAAGGTAGGACATTTTTCATGCCAGTCAGTGCCATTTGAAGAGTGTCAAACTGAACAAGTGAAATAAATATTCACAACAAAAATTACAAAATGTCGAAGTCAAGTTTGGTAAGTAGATAAGTATTTTGGCTACTTTAGGATGTATTTATTCTTTTGAGTGTCGTGTGAACTGTTTAGACTTTTTACTTTAGGTTTACCAATGTTTAATCTCGACCAGTCAGTGTTCTCAATCTCCTCCATTATTGTTCAAGGTAGAATTCATCGGAACAATTACAGGGCTTATAAATGTAAGCCTGCTAATAATAGTGCCTGTAAACTACTCCTACCTTAGCTAGCTAATATAATATTTTTATCGCATCTATTTAAAAAGAGCTAATGTATTCTTCGTAAACAGGGACTAAAATAGCTCTTTAATCCCTAGGGACTAAGAGTGATTTGAATTTGGAATGCGGATATTGTTAGTAAAAGTTCCAATCACCAAAGAGATCAATCACGAACATTGTATGAACAAGTAACAGGCTGTATGATAAAGAAAACGCGCGCGAGCCAAATTAAAGAAAAGTTGGTAAAAAAATAAAAAGCGCGCAAAAAGCATTCTGCTTTCGTTCATAATTGTTTACTCAAAATTGTATGTAAATAAATAAACGTAAAGTCTTATCATTTTTATGAACCATATACGTAATTAACAATCAATCTACATTTCAGATCACAGTCCTGGCCCTCATAGCATCGGTATCAGCTAAGCCATACTTCTACAGTTATGGAACCTTTCCCCTAGAACCCCGGGCAGCTTACACTGCAGCAGAACTTTACAACCCAGCAGCCGTTGCCCCCTTGTCTGCTGCATACTCTGCAGGGTACCCTACGGCATATTCTGCAGCATACCCTACGGCGTACTCTGCAGCCTACTCCAGCTACCCTGCGTCGTATGCAGCACCTCTTTCTGGAGCGTACACTGCACCGCTCCCACTGTCAGCAGTATCAGCCTACAGCCCTGCCTACACCATTGAAGAATTAGCACCACTATACAACCCTGTGTCAGCAATGGCCCCAGTGGCCCCTGTGGCCCCAGTGGCCCCTGTGGCAGCTGTGGCCCCAGTGGCCCCTGTGGCAGCTGTGGCCCCTGTGGCCCCTGTGGCCCCTGCTCCCCTAACCTACGCATCGCCTTACAGTTATGTTAGTCAATTATACAAGTGATAACTTTGTAAAACAACCCCAATATATCGTCTATTGCTTAAAATACTGCCGATTTGATTGTATTATAGGACTCCTGATTATTATTATACGCTTTTATGTTTGTTATTTTTTAATTAATATATAAGTGTGACTGTTTAATGTGATTATTATTTACTAGCTTCTGCCCGCGACTTCGTCCGCGTGAAATTCGTACTTTCCTCTAAAAGTTTCGAAAATGTATGTTGGTATGATCTTTATAATTAATTTTGATAAATAAGTATTCGGGCCAATTTTTAAGTTTATAGAACAAAGGAATCAGATTGTTCAAATAAACTGTATCCCCGCTTTTCACCCCCGCAGGGGTGGAATTTTGAAAAATCGTTTAAGATGTCTTCATAACTTGACTCAAAGTTTATTTATACCAATTTTCGAGCTAACCAAGCCACGCAGTAAAATCCTCCCCTTTAAAATTAACTACCTCTTTTCACACAGTTAGGGGTAGATTTTCGAAAAACCCTGATACACGTTATTAATTATTTTTAGTCCTTAGTATAAATACTGAGTTTCAAGTTAATCGGACAGGGCGTTAAAATTCTTCCATACAAATTTTGACACCCCCCAATACCTCTTTAGGGGGTATTTTAGAAAAACGAAGAATTCCAAACTTCATCATTTACTTAGATAAGTATTCGTGCCAAGTTTCAAGGTTATTAACTCAAGAAATAAGATTTTTCATACAAACAAAATCCCCCCTTTTCACCCCCTTAAAGGTAGAATTTCCAAAAACCCCTTCTTATTCGATACCTACTCTTCACAAAGAACACACCCTGCAAAATTCATGTCCCTAAGAAAAGCGATTTAGACTGTGCGTTTATATTTCAGTCAGGTCGTTTATCCCCCTTTGGGGGAGAAATTATCAAAAACGCTGAGACACGTATAAATTAATTTTCAATCGTTATAAATACAAAATTTGAAGATCCTAACTTTAAAATTGACGGACTTTCATACAAACTTTCATCCCCTATTTAACTCCTTTATGGGTTGAATTTCAAAAAATCCTTCCTTATTTCTTGTCTACATTATAAAGGGAACCATTGTGTAAAATTTCAGCTTTCTAGGTCCAAGGGTTTGGGCTGAGCGTTGATGAGTCAGTCAGTGACTGACTCATCAACGCCCAGCCCAAACCCCCAGTCAGGCCTTTTGTTTTTATTTATACTCATATAGATAGATACTTTTCCGGGATAAAAAGTACCCAGGATATTAAAGAATAATTATACCAAGTTTCATCGTAATCGTACCGGTAGTTTTTGCGTGATGCCTGAACAAACAGACAGACAGACTGACAAAAATTTAAAATTTTTTTAATCACATTTTTGGGTTCGGTATCGGTCTAGTAACACCCCCTGACATTTATTTTTTTGATATTTTCAATGTACAGAATTTTCACTTCTACAGATTTATTATAAGTATAGATTAACCCCTACCGTGATCAACTGATCTGGATTAATGACACACGTATATTTTAGAAGCAGTCTTGCTGTTGCAAAGGTTCGGAGATATTAAACTTGCCAGTATCGCTACTAGTTGTTGAGCTTGCTCTAGAACAAGTTAAAAATATAATAAATCGGCACAACTACAGAAGAGGTTTTATATTCCTATGTATTGTAGCGAAAATAAATAGAATCACTACATTGAAAATAAAACATATAATTTTAAATATAAAACACGGAGGTTCGTTACTTGACAATTATTGTTAGTGTAAAAATATTAGGAAAAGAAAATGAAGAATTAGGAGAGATTATCGAAGGATATTTTAAGGATAAAATTTTATAACGAATTTTATGAATTTTTACCTGATTGCAATCGGATTTTAGGCTCATAATTAATCATAAAATGAAAAAATGGTATTCGATCGTAGTTTCCTGGACACAGGCGAAGGTGGTCACGTAGTTCAGCAGCCAACGCCGCGCGGGAATCGAAGTACAGGAATACTCTGCAGCAACTTGTGTGTATGTAAAATAATAAACCTCTAACGAATAAATTAATATAGAAACCGGGAAGAGGCTGAAATCGAGCAGGAAGCAATTAAGACTATAACATAAATCACTATCCATTGAGCAGTTTATTGAATATTCACATTTATAAGCTTTTTCTAGTTTCTCATAAGGTTAAAAATACATTCCTGTCCAATAAAATCCATTGTTGAAACGGTATCATGTATAAAATGATAATTGAAAACGGTCATAACTCCATACATGTAAGTGCATGAATAGAAATAATGGATACATTCATTTAAATACAGTCGTCGCCACGATCAACAAGTGAACTGATACCACAACAAATGCCCCATAACTTAATTTTAATGCAATATGAACTGACGCGTGTAAGTACCAATAATAATAACTTAGATGCATATAGAGTGGATAATACCCACATGCTCACAAATATGTTTCCACTGCCAGACATTTTATACAACAGATAACCTAATGCTAAGTTATTATGAATCATGAGTTATAAAATTTCAGGATTCTGAAACAAAGGAAACCAAAAAAAAATTAAGCTACAGCTACCTGAAAAGCAATAAAACTTGACCCAAAAATATTAGTAAAATATGGGAGAAAAGAGCATCTGGGTTTTTGATCCACCTAGATAAAGACTAAGGTATCCATTTTTTTTCCGAAAATCAACTTTATTATTTACGAAAAACTTAGTCTAACACAGAAGACTCATATCCCTGAAACATCCTTTTATCATCTACTTTGCTTTATTAATTTAGTTTTTAGATTTTAGTTTTACTTCAAGTGTCTTGACTTACTTGCTTTACTTACATACTTGCGTCATAAACTATTCACTCTATATAGATACTGGAGCAGTGGCAACAACTGGTCTAGTGAGTTAGTCGATCTGTAGCGGCTCGGAGATAACTCCTTTGCCAAGGCCAGGCTCCGCGTGGTCGGTGCCATGCACTCCGCTTAACGCACTCATTAACTATTCATAAAATAAGAACAACACACACTGTTGAATTAATTTATGGAAGTGCAGTAAAGAGCAATCATGTGTTTACAATCTACATAAAATATTCACGGTACATTCTTAATTTATGATTGTAGGGGTTAAATATGATGACACCCCGTTATCAACTTACTTTTACAAGCATATTATAGATCGTCAATTGACTTCTGATTAATGGTCGTGACAATTAAATTCACCATGCTTGGTAATCATAGGTGCATAATGGTGATTTACCGTTAATCTTTATTAACCGGTCAAGCGGCGCGGTTCGCCGATCGGCGACTAAACAATAGAAAATTAATTGTGTCTCACTAGCGGAGCTTGACAGACTAACATTATTAGAAGGCAAGAGATACATCTGTCAGAAAAAATATCTATCTAAACAATTAAAAAAACATTTCAACGACGCAATTCCACAATTTTACTCTTTTCCTTAACGAAGCCCTTTGTTACCAGGCAGTGTATTTTGTCAATTAGTCTTTGTATCGAGAAAACTAGATCTAGTACTCTACATTGTAATAGCCGACTACCTGGTTACCTAGGTCGATACTATTATAATTACTATCTGCATAATATTGATCTTTAATTTATGAATATGCCATAAATTACAACTAACTAGCTCAAAGTTTCTGAGTAACATTCAGACAAGAGCAATAACACATTCGCATACAAATGTGTACGTTCACAATACCCAATTACTGGACAAGAAAAAATGGTTTGACCTTTAAGAAAAATTCGAATGCAACTTCGCGCTCTGTAAAAAAGATATTATTTCTCTTAGTTCTAAAATTAACACCCTCTGCATAAAGTCGTCCTGTAAATGTTAAGGTCAATGCTATTGAAATTGCAGGTTGCATAGTACGTGAGTATAAAAATGCTTTCGGCCCTTCGTAGGGCATCATTCACCCCTGTGAACGAGCCACACCCAGCAACATGTACAAACTGGTAAGACTACGACTATTTAATTTATTTAAATATTTAATTAAGAATCCTTGGTCTCCCGTGGTATTATTTTACCGATAAAATGTGTTTTTTTAAAGAATAGATGTTTTTCTATTCCGATTTCGATTTAAAAGTATGAGTGGCATTGTTGAACCTAAACATTTGGTTTAGAAGCTAAAAAAGTTAAAATATAAAAATAAGAAGCATAACAAAACGCAGAAATGTGTTAGTAATCTTGTTGCTAACTGATTGTAGACTTCAATATCGAATTAAATTCTCTAACATAATATTTAATGATCAATCAACAAAGGAATTATATATCAGATCGTGTTTTAATAATAGGTTTTCTCGTAACGCATACAGCCTTAGGCTATTTAGTGACGAATTCTGCGTAATTTGAAAAAATACATGAAAATCGAGGTTTCTCAAATTCCATGAATTCTTACCTAGGCTCATCCTGTACAGGTACTTACTACTTATGCATACTAATATTATAAATGCGAAAGTAACTCTCTTTCTGTCTCTTACCTACCTCTTAAACTGCTGATCCGGTCGTTATGTAAAACAGGTAGGTAACATAGGACCTGGAGAATATGGAATTACAAAATGTAGATATCTTATTTAAAAAAAAATATGGAATACAAAATATAAATAAAGTCCTCCAGACCGAATTTCAACTGAGACAAGACTTCGGTCCGGGAAATATTATGGTGCACAAGTGTGTGCGCAGACACAGGTGCTCTCTCTCTTCCCTCACTCACTCTCATTGTCCGATGGGACGTGCTTTCCGAGGCACCGCCAACTTTCCGGGCTGTTACTAAGAAATTCCAAAAATAAACAAAATATACGTAGGCGAAGTCGAGTCACAGGCAACAGCTAGTTTACAACAAAAACTAAATCTATGGTTGCTATACGTGTTGCTACAAAATCTAGGTGTGGATAGCCAACTTAAACACTGAATTTGCTTTATTAAATCCAATATTGTTCCCATATGGACATTAGTTATCCGTTATGTGTGAGGCATTTCAACCATTAGGGCTTACATTGGGTGATTTACAATGATAACAGTTCTTAGCTCTGACAGCAGCCCAATCATCAAGTGTCAATAGCTGTTAAGTTTCGTAATAACATAAGAACTTTATGGTGATACCTGAGGAGGTACAAAATCGATTAACGCTTCAGTTGATTAAATCTTAAATAATTAATTAATGTTTAAAGAACTGGAGGTCAATATTTATTTAAATCGAAACAGAATTAAAACTTATTAAAGCTTAACTCTTAGCTATTTTATGAAAATAATGCTTGAATACAATGTATCAAATAATTGTGTGTCAATTTAGAGGATACCTATGTAAAAGTGTGTGTTATTCGAATTTTGTCGCCTAATATTTAAATTTTCCTGTAAATACCTGCTAACCAATGCAACTCTTCGTTTCCAGTTATCTTTCCTCGTCATCCTGGCGGTTGCGTTCGCGGCGCCCGCGCCCGAGCCAGGGGCAGCCATCTTAACTCCTGCCGTGTACCGGGCCCCTCTCACGTATGCGCCTGCGGTGGGCTATGCGGCCCTGCCTGCTGCACCCCTGCAGTACAACGCCCAGTACCTCGGCTCTTACCCCGCGGCCCCACTCGCCTCTTACCCCGCACCCATTGCCTACAAGTACTACTGAACACAGCAGTGACTGCTCGAAGGTCCTAAAGTATTGGCAGTGATCCGTTTGGTACCTAAAGCGCAATAAATTAACATTCCGCCTATGTTTTGTATTTTATTTGTCATCTGATGACCTGTATTTAGTACCTATATTGGTACCGCAATAGATTATTTCGGATACCTAGTGTACAGTTTGGTGATGTTATGATGCAGCAAAGTGTCATTTCTTTACGAGTAGTTGCTTGATGTTGTGAGATAGGTAAAACGTTTCGTTGTGATAATTATAGACTTGTCGGTTGAACCGCGACTGTCTCAGGCCGATTTTTATCAATTTCCTTGTTTTCAACCAAAAATAACATCACGCGTTTTTAAAATGTAAACAATATCCGACAATATTGACCAAAAAAGTTACACCACTTGTAAACAGTGCTGACCGAATAAATGTTCAAAAAAGAAAAAAAAATCTATTAGAAGTTTGGGTACTTATACTATTTATTCTGTGGTTTGGGTTCGGTTAGACAAAACCTGACAAAACATTACGTAAGGACACATTATAGTGTGTCTGCTTACTGGATTGTGTGTCGCGAGTGACAGCGGCACGCACAAACATCTGCCGCTGACACCGAGCTCACGTAACCCTGCAGGAACACAATTATTATATCGAACCAAATGTTTAATGCATAATATTATCGGTATTATAACAATTTTATAAACAATCAATTAACTTGCGTTTGATTTTGTTAAATAAGGAGGTTACAGTAAATAATCAGCTATATTATCAAATTACACAGAGTCAAATGACATGTTAAAATTGGTTTTCATCAAAGGTGCGTAGGTGATTTTCAGCGGAAAGCGATTTTCGGCTGATGGTTTTTACTTAAGCGAATATACAGGAATGCCGAATAGCGAAATGAACCCTGGTCCTCAGCAGTAGCATCAGTCCAAGGCTATGTGCACGTGGGTATCTATGCTACAATTGGAACAATAGAAACTTCGTCATAACTTCCTACATTTTAAAATGTCACACAAAAACAAAACATCTACCATAATATTGTGTCGCGTGTCCTACATGTAGATTAGGCTCAATAAAAAATAAATAATTGGTTATGCCATCGATTTGACAGCTGTCAAAATTCCGGAGCTTCCGCGGATGTGAGCGTGAATACGTGGGTAGCATGCAGACGTTCGAATAAAACAAAATACATTTGCGATAAACACTTATATTAAAACATGATCAAACATTTGGTAGTCGGTGTCATTGAGCAAGCAAGAGTGGGTAGTTCTGATGAGTTATCAACGGTAGTATGCAGAGTAGCCGTAGGGATAGGCAGCGGCAGCGTAGGGAGCGTACGCCGCGGCGACGGGGGCGTACCCGGCGTAGGGGTAGGCAGCTCCGGCGGTGTAAGTCAGCACCTGGGGCTCAGGCTTGGGGTTGGGGTTGGCGAAAGCCACGGCCAACACGGCGAAGAGGGCGAACTGGAAACAGAAACATGAACAACAACTGAATACAATGAAATATATAACCACAAAACCAAACAAGATTTAAAGTTTGTTAAATATTAGTAAAAACGTAGACCATTCTATTTCTAGTCGAAATCACAACACAAATACACCATTTCCGATTTCACTTTTAAAACACAATAAAAATTACGAAAAGAAATACGAATTCACATGCGGTAATCGCATGCAATACTTTAATGACAGTTTAACTAAAGAGTCCTATCCAACTTCGAAAACGCATTTTTATAAATTATGGTCACTTGTTCATCAGTAAATATTGTTATTAGAAATTATAATCGAGTTTGGCGTGACCGATCGGTTTCATGCTTTGTGTTAACATTTCGTTACGGTGTTTATACACGGAAGTATCCTGTAAAAACTGAAGCTAACGCTGTATCTACACTAGGGTGCTTAAGACTTGGTTCTGGCTAAATGAATAAACCTAACATTTACGTAAACATAGTCGGCATTTACCATTTTGTACTCTCATGATTATTTTAAACCAATAAAAACCGTGACAGCTTTCCCCGTTTCCCGCGAGTGAGACATAGAACTATTATTATTTTATTATAATAAAAACATATAGTTGAGCAAATGACACGGTGCCCTCGTTACGACGATAATATCTTTCGCTAACAAGACAAACGATACTAAAACGTTTACCCGAATTGTATTTCCTAATAACTTGGTCGACCTTTTATAACTTTATTTGAAGATAAAATTTCCCATGTCTGAATGTAGTGCTATCTTGAAAACCACGGAATTTTGGGAATATTCTCGTCTCATGCTTAAGATTACTTTTTTCTAAGTTTTTTCCATGTTGGCCTTTGATTAGGTACTATTGCGTGATATAAAATGTGGTCAGTATGAGTCAGTTTTTAGCAGAGGGCCTTACTGATTTGGTATTCAGATTTTACCTACCCTACCATGCTATCGTAGGACAATATAATAATAATAGTTAAATAATATCTATGATAAAAATAAATATATTATTAAAACAATTTGTAATTGTATAACTTACCAGTCTGAAGAACATAGTTGTTGAGTTACTTGGGATTGCTGTCACAAGTGATAATGTTAGCCGGCCGGTCCCGGCTTATATACAGATCTAAACGACCACGCCCCGATTAGCAGTCTTGTCGTACTGAGATAAAAAGTGTCCTTGATCTTCAGTGTAATGAATGAATCTATGTACCTGCTCCATATACATTGCCAATCAACATCCGCATTAGGCGGCATCCATCTTTCCATAATGTTTTCATATATATGTTGACAAAGTAGGTACCGTCCTGAGTTTAAGTTTTTAAACTATTCTTTTAAAGATTCGCGTCTGCATAGATTGTAGATAGCTCTGACAGCCCTCTTTTGCAAAATAAGATAGAATCAACATCCAGCCCGTCCTCACAACAAAAAACCGTAATACATGATGCTATGACAGTAACTAAAATAGACCAGTCTCGCGGTATCCACTGTTAATTGACGGATTTTCTAAACAGCGTAAGTGACTGAATTTAACAGCACTGCAAGTAATTTTAAGGAAGGACCTCACTGTAACATTGAGTCAAGCGTGATCGCCAGGAAAATCATCTTTGCGACGAATTCTAGTATCTCCTTATTCAATACAACGAAACATTCACTACTTCTAACATTCGGTAAAACGAATCTAACGCATTTAGTTTTCTTCTCATTTCATAACAAATGAATTACCGTAAACCAATCATGGCCCTTAAGCGTAAAATTATTTACGTCGTCAAGCTCCTGTGCACGTCTTGAACAGACATGCATAGGACCAAAATTTAAAAATCAGTGATGTGTCATCAGCAAATAACACCTTTTGTGGTCGGTTTTTCATTAAAAAAGGTAAATCTTTTATATACCTATACTATTTATACACATATACTATTAAGCTAAGCGCAAGTTTACCCAGTCCGTAATGATCAAGTTTCTAGTGCAGTTTCATGATTCACGCAATCAAATGCCTCGAATAGGTTGCAAAATATGCCCATTGCATATTATGCCTCTTCGCATGCGTCACAGATGTGTTTTGATAAGGTGACACCGGCGTCGGTTGCTTGCAACGTCCTTTGGTGAAACAATACTGTTGATCGTGTAGGATGTTATTACGATTAAAATGATTGGGTTTGACGCAAAATGTGCACTTCGCAAAAATGTGCACTTCGCAAAATGTGCACTTTGCAAAATGTGCACTTCGCAAAATGTAATGTTTTTTAATAATTACTTCGAATAATGACGCTTATGACTATAATAATATATTTCCTTGCCATGTTCGGCTTGTGCGCTTAATTCGTAAAACTTTATGATTATACCCACAGTTAAATAAATCACTTATAAGGTAGACACAGTTAAGTTACGAGTCATTCACCGCGATTAAATAGAACGTTGTTTGTTGGTTGTTAATTATTGTGGGTTAGCGACGTGTGTTCTATTAGCCGTGTTGTAGTTCCTTTTAAAATGCAGAATATTGAAATAAAAGCGAATGTGATTGCGCTGCGTAAAAGTGGATTTAATATAACACAAATATCTTATGAAACTGAACTGAATGTGAGTATTATGAATATGATTTAATTATTTTTTCAAACATTTATTTTATTAAAATAGAACTGCTGATCCTTGTAGTTATTTTTTTAAACGTATTATAAGGTCTAAATAGAAGAAAAAATTATAATTTCGAAGTCCTAGATTTTAAATAATGAATATAACATTATATTATCCTGATATGTAACATTTCTATTTTCATTATAATATTGTTTCTCAATAGTATTCGTATTTTGCTAGTAGACTAACAGTACTCTTTTTTTGTTTTAGAGAAATTACCTACTGTGACTCAGAGGGTCACTAAATAAGGAAGAGGGTAGCCTTGCTGCGTGGAATGCCCCAGCTGGTCAGTGAATATGAAACAATAATTGGTTATATACCAACAAGATATTTTGCCGAATTATTCAACACGTCTTTACGAACCGTTTGCCGTGCAAACGAAAACCTATGCAATATTGTAGGGCCCATGCGCCAGCGTTTACAAGATTGCATTGATAATAATGGGTATTATACTAAGTATTAAATTATAAATTGATTATACCTAGTAATAATAAAATTATACTGTAGCATATTCGTAATAAGGATTATTTTGAGGTTTAGTTTCAATCTTCTTTTCGTAATGAAAATGAATACTTAAGCTATAACCACAATAAGTCCTAAACTAGAAGTTTATTTATTCTTTATAAAATTATAACGAATAAACATTTTGTAAGTAATCACTTAAAAAACATTTTTATTCTTTACCCCATATTTCACTAACTATATAATAATAAAAACAATTATTACATTATTATTCTCGTTTATTAATTTATCGAATAATAAAAGAACAGATGAAGATAATTGATGAAAAGAAAAACAATCTCATTTCGAGATTGGAACTTTGCTAATCCGATGCGTTACCTGTGGTTACACTATCAGCTATCGGGCCTTATAACAATGTTGTCAATGTCATACTTAATTACGTACGCTGCGTGTGTGAAAAAGCGATATGTTTTTGTTTCGCTGACTTTCGCTCGACACCAGTCTATAAATTCTGAGGTGTGCGTTCTGTGTTAATACATCACTTATACACACATACATACGTATATACGGCCTGTACCGCGCGTGTTCACAGCAAAACAATCCTTACGGTGATAATGCACTAGGTACTAACCGTGATAGTACATGAAATGAAACAATTTTTAGTAACAGTCAGTTTATTAAAAACAACTTTATCACAATGGCATGTCCATATTATGTTTTCAACAAACCAAAGAAATACGACACAAAACAGCACTTAACAATTTAGTCACGGTTTAAAGTCAAAGTCAAATCATTTATTTAAAATAGGCACATTATTGGCACTTTTGAGCGTCAAAAATTACAATAGAATAGAATCATAAACCGACAAAATAAGAAAACACGTGCTGCTACAACTTATGAAGGGAATAATAGGTAACATTTTAGATTTGGTAGAGTCATAGTAGCATGAAAAACGTTCCCGGTACTGTCCGCCCCTGCTTCTTTTAGATTTTAAACATTTACACGACAATATTTTATGTAAAAACTAAATAATATTAAATGAAAGCCTTGTAATTTCAGAAGGTAGATAGGTTAAATAAGTACAATTATTAAGTGTGACTGCTGTTATTTAAATTGATTATATTTAACTCCACATCAATCTTGACTGTAATAATGTTTTTTGTACTTTTATTACAAAGTGTGCCCCTAAAAGAGCCTTTTTTAACTTCTGTTTAATGCTATAGTAAATGGAGTATAGGTTATTTATTAGTATTTCACACATTAGCGCTCTTCCCCTGTTGTGTGTGTGTGTGTGTGTGTGTATACACCTGCGCTGGGCTATGCGGCCCTGCCTACTGCACCCCTGCAGTACAACGCCCAGTGCCTCGGCTCTTACGCCGCACCCATTGCCTACAAGTACTACTGAACACAGCAGTGACTCCTCGAAGGTCCTAAAGTATTGGCAGTGATCTGTTTGGCACTTAAAGCGCAATAAATTAACGTTCCGCCTATGTTTTGTATTTTATTTGTAATCTGATGACCTCTATTCTATGGATAAAAGAAGATAAAGATTAAAAATTTAAAAAAATCTAGTAGAAGTTTCGTTAGTTAGGTGATAAAACATTACGTAAGGACTTATTGTAGTGTGTCTGCTTATTGGATTGTGTCGCGGGCAGCGGCAGGTACGAACACCTGCCGCTGACACAGAGCTCACGTAAGACTGCAGGACCACAATTATTATATTGAACCAAGTGTTCAATGCATAATATTTGAATACTGACATCGGTATTATATTATTTAAGTACAACATAATTTTCGCGTTTGATTTTGATATAATGAGATATTTAAATTGTTGGGTTTCATCAAAAGTTCATTGTCGATTTTCAGCTGACGGCGATTTTCGGCTGATGGTTTTCACATAAGCTAATATAGAGGAATGCCGACTAACGAAATGAGCCCTGGTCCTTAGCAGCAGCATAAGTCCAAGCTATGTGGGTACCTTAGGTACCATTACAACAATAGAAAAATCGTCATATTTATTTATTTAATTAATACTTCAAGCACACAAATGTACTGAGGCGGACTTAATGCCATAGGCATTTCTCGTACCAGTCAACCTTTCGGTGATGCAGTCATAAGTTCATTTAAACTGAAACACCGCACAAAAACAAAACATCTACCATAATATTGTGTCGCGTGTCCTACATGTAGATTAGGCTCCATAAAAATAAATAACTAGTTATTCCATCGATTTGACAGCTGTCAAAATTCAGGAGCTTCCGAGCATGTGAGCGCGAATACGTAGTTAGCCTGCATACGATCGAATAAAACAAGAAACATTTGCGATAAACACTTATATTAAAACATGATCAAACATTTGGTAGTCGGTGTCATTGAGCAAGCAAGAGTGGGTAGTTCTGATGAGTTATCAACGGTAGTATGCAGCGTAGCCGTAGGGATAGGCAGCGGCAGTGTAGGGAGCGTACGCCGCGGCGACGGGGGCGTACCCGGCGTAGGGGTAGGCAGCTCCGGCGGTGTAAGTCAGCACCTGGGGCTCAGGCTTGGGGTTGGGGTTGGCGAAAGCCACGGCCAACACGGCGAAGAGGGCGAACTGGAAACAGAAATACAACCTGATAAATCACATGAACAGCAACTGTATGTACCTGTGTGTATGACTGTATAAATATATAACCACAGAACTTAATGAGATTAAAAGTTTGCTAATTATTGGTAAAAACGGAGACCACTCCATTTCTAGTCGAAATCACAACATAAATACACAATTTCATTTTTATTGATTGCACTTTTAAAACAGAATAAATATCTCGAAAAAAACTAAGTTACATGAATTGCATGCAGTACTTTAATGACAGTTTAACAAAGAGTCCTATCCATTTTCGAACAAGCATTTATGTTATGTTCACTTGTTTATCAGTAATTAAGTGTTTCGGTGTTCATACATCGAAGTATTCTGTAAAAACTGAAGCTAATGCTGTATCTACACTAGGGTGCTTAAGACTTGGTTCTGGCTAAATTAATAAACCTAACATTCATGTAAACATAGTCGGCATCTACCATTTTATAGTCTCATGATTATTTTAAACTATAACCATAAAACTATTATTATTTTACTACAGTAAAACTGAGACGATATAGCTGAGCAAATGACACAATCCCCTCGTTACGACGATGATATCTTTCGCTAACAAGACAAACGATATTAAAACGTTTACCCGAATTGTATTTCCTAATAACTTGGTCGACCTTTTATAACTTTATTTGAATAAAATAAAGATAAAATGTCCCATGTCTAAATGTAGTGCTATCTTGAAGACCACTGTATTTAGGGAACGTTCTAGTCGATTTTTTTTTTCAAAGTTTTTTCCATCTTGGCCTTTGATTACTATTGCATTGCGTGATACAAAAAGTGGTCAGTGTGAGCCAATTTTTAGCAGAGGGCCTTAATAGATGATGAAAGAAAAACTGGCTTGATGTTCAGATTTACCTACCCTACCATACCAGCTTAGGGTAGGTAATAGTCAAGTATTATCGATGTTATAAATTAAAAATATTATTAAAACAATTTGTGATTAGATAACTTACCAGTCTGAAGAACATGGTTGTTGAGTTACTTGGGATTGCTGTCACAAGTGATAATGTTAGCCGGCCGGTCCCGGCTTATATACAGATCTAAACGACCACGCCCCGATTAGCAGTCTTGTCGTACTGAGATAAAAAGTGTCCTTGATCTTCAGTGTTATGAATGAATCTATGTACCTGCTCCATATACATTGCCAATCGACATCCGCATTAGGTGGCATCCATCTTGCCATAATGTTTTCATATACAGGTTGGTCAAAAATCGTGGATCAAACAAAATAGGGAGATAAAGCCTCCTTTATCTCCCTATTTTGTTTGATCCACGATTTTTGACTTTTAGGGCAATTTAATTATGGCCATGCTGTAGAAAGATTTTTTGTTGGAAATAACCTCTTATTTCCAACAAAAAATCTTTCTACAGCATGGCCATAATTCAATTGCCCTAAAAGTTATGAATATTTTTGTATACCAGGTTCTTTAACAATTAGACAAATTTAAAAAAATGTGATATAAAACAATAAAACAAACGGTGTTGTATTATTACTAGATAATGTATCAGCACTACAAAGTTCTATTGCGGTTATGTGTGCCAAACAAGAGGAATGTTTTTTTCAAACATTTTGAAGCGTTACCAAAAATTATTTCTCACTTTAAAAGCGTTACAAATGACCTTCTTTATCTCCCTATTTCGTTTAATCCACCACTTTTTGACCACCCTGTATATTTTAACAAGGTACCGTCCTGATGTTAAGTTTTTAAACTGTTCTTTTAAAGATTCGCATCTGCGGAGATTGTAGATAGCTCTGACAGCCCCCTTTTGCAGAATAAGATAGAATCAACATCTGCAGCCCGTCCTCACAACAAAAAAAACGTAATACATGATGCTATGAAATTAACTAAAATAGGTAGACCAGTCTCGCGGTATCCACTGTTAATTGACGGATTTTCTAAACAACGTAAGTGACTGAACTTCACCGCACTGCAAGTGATGTTAAGTAAGGCCCTCACTGTAGCTTTGAGTCAAGCGTGATCGCCAGGAAAATCGTCTTTGCGACGAATTCTAGTACCTTCTTATTCAATACAACGAGACATTCACTACTTCTAACATTCGGTAAAGCGAATCTAATGAATTTAGTTTTCTTCTCATTTAATACGAAATTATTTACAGTAAACCAATCATGGCCCTTAAGCGTAGAATTATTTAAGTCGTCAAGCTCCTGTGCATGTCTGTTCAATTTAAAAATCAGTGATGTGTCATCGCGGTCGGTTTTTTCAGTAATTAAGACAAAACATTAATATATATACTAAAAAGAGGAAAGGCTCCAGTATTGAAGCCTGTGGTAAAACCTTTTGACTTTTAAACCCCATGAATTCACATCGCTTCTTTGAACTTGCTAAAGCCTCTCATTAAAATATGATATTATTACACTAAGCGCAAGTTTACCCAGTTCGCAATGATCAAGTTTCTAGGGCAGTATTTCATGATTCACGCAATCAAATGCCTTGAATAGATCGCAAAATATGCTTATTGCATCTTGTGCCTCTTCACATGCCTTATGTGTTTTAATAAGGTGACACCGGCGTTGGTTGTACAACGCCCTTTGATAAAACCATACTGTTGATCGTGTAGGATGGTATTACAATTAAAATTATTGAGCTTTTGAATTACTTTTTCAAACAGCCTGCTGAAAACTGGCAAAACCGATATGGGTCTATTTTTTATTAGTGTCTTTACTGTCCCCAGATTTGAAAATTGCAATAACTTTACTGTACTACATTAAATCCGGGAATACCCTTTGATCTAACAAATTAAATATGAAAGCTAAATAGGGTGCAATAAATTCAATAGTTTCAATAATGGATTAACAAACCTTAGTAGACATGGCCCACGAATCTTCGGTAATTGTTGCATAAATGCCTTTACAATGACCACAGTGCTTGAATTGAAATTCGTCTGCAATTAGCAATTAAAAGCAGTAACCGACTTTTGTCGCCTAATATTTCAATTTTCCTGTAAATACCTACTAACTAATGCAACTCTTCATTTCCAGTTATCTTTCCTCATCATTCTGGCGGTTGCGTTCGCACCCGCGCCTTATCCAGGGGCAGCCATCTCAACTCCTGCCGTGCACCGGGCCCCGCTCACGTATGGGTACACTACATTAATACGAAAAACTTTATTCCGAAAGTCACAAATACTAATTTCAAAATACCGATTTTCATAATTCCGAATGGTTCAAATTTCCTCTTATAACAACTCCGATTGGTGTGTACGATAGGGGTGTAAGGGGTCCTATTAACACCTTAGAAAAGACCCAAGCCAACCTCACCTGCACGTGGTGCACCCTGCTGTCCAACGAACGAGGCTCTGGCGAAACGTCCACCAACCCGCACTGGACTAGCGTGGTGGACTATAGTCCAAATCCCCCTTTATAAACTTCCAAACCATGACAGAACAAAATAACCTCAGGCCCCAAGTGCCCGGCAGCTCTGGAGAACCTCGCGACAATGACGGCAGTCAACGGGTTCCCAGAGCACGGGGTGCTAAGAATCTCCGGGTGAGATCGATACTCCGTCAACGAAACCAAGCAACTACGAAAATGGACTCCGATACTAACCTGAATATTTTGACTTATAACGTACGCACATTAATGCAAGATGAACGTTTACTTGAGATAGAAAACGCTTTAAAAGAAATAAGTTGGGATGTGGTAGGGTTATCAGAGGTAAGAAGAATAGGAGAGAACACAGAGGAAAGAGAAAGTTCTATATTCTACCACTTTGGAGCCACCAGAGGCCTTTATGGAATTGGTTTTTTGGTGGCTAAAAAGTGAAAGAACAATATCATAGAATTTCTCGGATACTCAGAGAGAGTAGCGGTACTCAAACTAAGCATCACAGACCGACATAGTTTAACCATTGCTTACGCACCTACATCGTCACACACAGATGACGAACTGGATGACTTTTATGACGTACTCAACAAAGCGTGCGAAGAAAACCGTAGCACATGGAACGTCATAACCGGTGACTTTAATGCTAAGATCGGGACAAGACAAGAACTAGATAGCCCAGAAATTCTCGATCCAAATGGCCTAGGAACTAGAAATGATCGAGGGAACGCACTCATCCAGTTTGCGTTTGGACAAGGGCTCAGAATAATGAACAGTTTTTTCCCTAAAAAGCCACAACGTCGATCGACATGGATCTCACCAGATGGGAGAACCAAAAACGAAATCGACTTTGTGCTTGCCTGCAATCGTAATAATATAATAAAAGATGTTATTATAATAAATAAATTTAAATTTAGTTCAGATCATAGACCAGTACGTGCAAAGATTGTCCTTAATGTAAAATTAAACCGTAAATCATTATTTAAAAACCAAATAAAGAAGCTTAGCAAAGATATTTTAATAAACAATATGGAGAAATTTAATTTAGAATTAAAAAATTCATTCGAGTTACTGCCGATTGATACAAACCAAAACTCTCAGAGCCAATATAGTAATATAATAGAAAATATTTCAACAGCAACCAAGAAAATTAAATGTGCAAGAAGAAACAATAACAAATTAAGCAATCAAACGGTATCATTAATAGAGAATAGAGAATTGTTAAAGCATAATCGAGTAGAATACAGGGTGTTACAGAAAGGGTATATCAATACAAACGGGTTGAAGAGTGTATCTGGTCTAGAATCTCTGTACAAAATTTCAGCTCAAAATCATTAACTTTGAAAATGCTTAATATTTTTTTATTTCGATAGTTTATTAAATTGATATCATAAAAAACGTGTCACCGCACTACGAGGGTCATTATCTATTATCTGTAGTGTGTCTGTGCGCCTAGTACACGCACATCACGCCGCCGCGCGCCAGTGCAGTGCCGTGATGTCGAAATAAAAAAATATTAAGCATTTTCAAAGTTACTGCTTTTGAGATGAAATTTTGTACAGAGACTCTAGACCAGATACACTCTTCAACCTGTTTGTATTGATATACCCTTTCTGTAACACCCTGTATAATAAAATAGATAAATTGGTTAAACGAAGCATAAGAAAAGACGTTAGAGACTGTAACACTAACATGATCAAATCAGCTTTGCTGAGTAACACCTCTTTAAGATCTGCCAAACAGGGAATTACGAAAAGAAAAACCTGGATTTCCAACTTAATGGACGAAAATGGGATAAAACAAGGTAGTTCAAGCAAGATAATCGACATATCCACAAAATTCTATAAAAATTTATACCAGGATCAACACAAACAGCACAGACACTTTATTTATCATTGCCCTGACTCCGTTGATCCTATCAGTCCCTACGAAGTTCAACGAGCTCTTCGCGAGATGAAATACAATAAAAGCCCTGGAACGGATGGAATAACTACAAAAGTTTTAAAGTTAGGGCGAAACACTCTTCTGCCTCACATTACATCTTTTTTCAACACCATCCTACACACCGGTAAAATTCCCTCTGAAATGTGTCACTCAAATATAATTTTTAACCGACTTCTAAAAAAGGAGGAGGTTCTCAATTCGAATGTTTGAATGTTTTTTTTTTTTTTTTTTTTTTTTTTGTGTTTGTTCGCGCATAACTCCGTCGCTTGGCAACCGATTTGAAAAATTCTTTTTTTGTTGGAAAGGGTATAGTTCCCAAATGGTCCCATGAAAATTTTATCGAAATCGGACAAGCGGTTTTTGAAAAATCAACAAAAATCTAAAAAATTATCTGCATTGTCCACATTAACGATTTTTTTGTTTACTTTTTTGTGGGGTAGGTACAACTAAAAAGTGAAAAATAAAAACTTTTTTACAAAAAAAAAGCAACCGACTTCAAAAAAACACTACAAAGTGATAAATAACTTTAATTTCGGAAGTCGGTGTCAAAAAAGGAAAATGCGAAACCAACGACACCGACTTCCGAAATTAAAGTTATTTATCACTTTGTAGTGTTTTTTTGAAGTCGGTTGCTTTTTTTTTTGTAAAAAAGTTTTTTACTTCATAAGAAAGGAGACAAAGCTGACATCGCGAACTATCGACCAATAAGCCTTATTTCACATTTATACAAACTGTTCATTAAAGTAATAGAGAACCGCATCGCTCCAACGCTTGACCTTCACCAACCTCCCGAACAAGCTGGATTTCGTCCCCATTTCTCCACAACCAATCATCTCCATACCATCAATCAAGTAATAGAAAAATATAATGAATTCAACAAACCGCTTTACCTGGCCTTTGTGGACTATGCCAAGGCATTCGACAGTATAGACCATCAGTCAGTTATTAATGCCTTGGAGTCCCAAAATGTCACGCACACCTATATTGACCTCATTGACACCATTTATAGAAGTAGCTCTGCGAACATCAAGCTGCATGTTTCTGGTCCAAATTTTAAAATAGAAAAAGGTGTCAAACAAGGCGATCCACTCTCACCTAAGCTGTTCACAAGTGCATTGCAAGAGGTTTTTAACAAGTTGCCTGATTCGTGGAAGTCACGAGGCATACATGTTAGCGGCCACCAGCTAACAAACCTCCGTTTTGCAGATGACATAGTGTTATTCTCCACATCACCTTCAGAACTTGAGTAAATGCTCCAAGATCTGAGCACGGCAAGTCTTGAGGTTGGACTTTCAATGAACAGATCCAAGACACAGGTCATGACTAACAGCACGAAACGTAGGGTCGAGGTAGACGGACATGGGTTGCAATATGTCGATGAGTACACATACTTGGGCCAGATAGTGTCTTTCAAAAACAGACAGGATAAGGAAGTCGAAAGACGAGTCCAAAATGCTTGGAAGACCTACTGGGCCCTTAAAGAACACATGAAAGGCAGTCTTCCTATATCTCTAAAAAGGAAACTCATCGACATGTGCATCCTGCCCGTCCTAACCTACGGTGCACAAAGTTGGTCACTTACTGAACAACAGAAGTCCAAACTCAAGATTTGCCAACGGGCAATGGAGCGCAGCATGTTAGGTTTTAAGCGTACAGACCGAGTTAGAAACACCACGCTGCGCTCCATAACTCAAGTAGCGGATGTTGGAGAAAAAACAGCCAGGCTGAAGTGGGAATGGGCCGGACACGTCTCACGAATGCACCCGGAGAGATGGGCAAAGATCGTCACTCACTGGACGCCTGAGGCAGGACATCGCCGTCGAGGTAGACCAAGAAGAAGGTGGCGTGACGATCTAATATCATTCGTAGGGCCAACATGGCCAGAGATCGCACAAGACAGGGAGGTTTGGAAGAAAAAAGGGGAGGCCTTTGCCCAGCAGTGGGACACAATATAGGCTGACAAAAAAAAAAAAAAAAACAACGATTTATCATTCATCCTATTTTAATAATTCCGAAATTTCAATATCTCTAACGTTTATAATTACTATTCTCAAAATACCGAGTTTCAATAGATCGAATAACAAAAAGTCCGACTTAATGATAATAAAATTCAAAACATCAAAAATACGAATTCCGATTATTAAAATACCGATCAATTAGAATTCCGAAATAATAACGCTTTGTAAAACTGAATAGCAAGACAAATAAACACATATTTCCAATTGTAAGAATATAGATGGCACAAAACCAACAATAGAGCTCCTATTTCTGTGTAAAGGGTTTAAAGTAACCTAACCAAACCGAACCTCGGGGTGCCCTTCGCTCGCTCTTACATCCTATGTCGACGGAGCCCCGCTTCGCGGGGCCCCTATTTATGTGTAAAGAGTTTAAAGTAACCTAACCAAACCGAACCTCGGGGTGCCCTTCGCTCGCTCTTGCATCCTACGTCATCTATTGCGTTCGTTGAGTTCGGGTGCGGTAACAGTAACGGAAATAATTCGGAGTATTGAAAATCGGAAAGCCGTTTTTCGGACCGAGAACCCATCGAGCATTTGATTCTTCGAATATACAGGGTGAAATTAAACACATGCGACAAATCGAAATGGGAGATTGTACTCATTATTATGAATAACTTTTACTATGGGACCAAACCTGAAATCGCGAAAAAAAAAACAGCTGTGTTCGCATAACTCCTCAAAATGTAGGGAACAACTGATTTTTTTTTCGCGATTTGCCTAGCCTTTTCCCAACTACGTTGGGGTTGGCCTCCAGCTGTTATTATCAAGTTACTGATCAATATTAACTGATGCACAGAATAAAATGGGATATTTAAATTATTGGTTTTCATCAAAAGTTCACTATCGATTTTCAGCTGATGGCGATTTTCGGCTGATGGTTTTCACATAAGCTAATATAGAGGAATGCCGACTAACGAAATGAGCCCTGGTCCTTAGCAGCAGCATCAGTCCAAGCTATGTGGGTACCTTAGGTACCATTACAACAATAGAAAAATCGTCATAAGTTCATACATATTGAAACACCGCACAAAAACAAAACGTCAACCATAATATTGTGTCGCGTGTCCTGCATGTAGATGAGCCTAATCTACATGTCTATCCATGCGTCCATGGTTATGCCATCGCTTTGACAGCTATCAAAATTCAGGAGCTTCCGAGCATGTGAGCGCGAATACGTAGTTAGCCTGCATACGATCGAATAAAACAAGAAACATTTGCGATAAACACTTATATTAAAACATGATCAAACATTTGGTAGTCGGTGTCATTGAGCAAGCAAGAGTGGGTAGTTCTGATGAGTTATCAACGGTAGTATGCAGCGTAGCCGTAGGGATAGGCAGCGGCAGTGTAGGGAGCGTACGCCGCGGCGACGGGGGCGTACCCGGCGTAGGGGTAGGCAGCTCCGGCGGTGTAAGTCAGCACCTGGGGCTCAGGCTTGGGGTTGGGGTTGGCGAAAGCCACGGCCAACACGGCGAAGAGGGCGAACTGGAAACAGAAATACAACCTGATAAATCACATGGACAGCAACTGAATGTACCCAATTAAATTATATATCCACAAAACTTAATGAGATTAAAAGTTTGTTAAATATTCGTAAAAACGTAGAGCACTCCATTTCTAGTCGAAATCACAACAGAAATATACAATTTCCTATTGCACATTTAAAACAAAATAAATATCACGAAAAAACAAGGTTACATGCGGAAATTGCACGCAATACTTTAGTGACTGTTTAACAGAGAGTCCTGTCTAACTTCGAACAATCAATTATGTTATGTTCACCAGTAACTAAGTGTTAGGAATTATAATCGAGTTTATCGTCGCCGATCGGTAATGCTTTGTATTACATTTCGTTACGGTGTTTATACATGGAAGTATCCTGTAAAAACTGAAGCTTACACTGTATCTACACAAGGGTGCTTAAGACTTGGTTCTGACACTAATAAACCTAACATTCACGTAAACATAGTCGGCATCTACCATTTTGTAGTCTCATGATTATTTTAAACCAATAAAAACCGTGACAGCTTTGACCGTTTCCCGTGAGTAAAACATAAAACTATTATTATTTTACTATAATAAAACTGAGACAATATAGCTGAGCAAATGACATGGTCCCCTCGTTACGACGATGATATCTTTCGCTAACAAGACAAACGATACTAAAACGTTTACCCGAATTGTATTTCCTAATAACTTGGTCGACCTTTTATAACTTTATTTGAAGATAAAATGTCCCATGTCTGAATGTAGTGCTATCTTGAAGACCACTGTATTTTGGGAATGTTCTCGTCTCATGCTTAAAATTTTTTTTGCCCGACTGCGGCGAAGCCCAAAAGAAGAGTTGTGTGTTTTTTTTTATTCAAAGTGTTTTCCATTACCTTTGGCCTTTTATTACTATTGCGTGATATAAAATGTGGTCAATATGAGCCAATTTTTAGCAGAGGGCCTAAATAGATGATGAGAGAAAAACTGGCTTGATGTTCAGATTTACCTACCCTACCATACCAGCTTAGGGTAGGTAATAGTCAAGTAATATCGATGTTATAAATTAAAAATATTGTTAAAACAATTTGTGATTATATAACTTACCAGTCTGAAGAACATGGTTGTTGAGTTACTTGGGATTGTTGTCACAAGTGATAATGTTAGCCGGCCGGTCCCGGCTTATATACAGATCTAAACGACCACGCCCCGATTAGCAGTCTTGTCGTACTGAGATAAAAAGTGTCCTTGATCTTCAGTGTAATGAATGAATCTATGTACCTGCTCCATGTACATTGTCAATCAACATCCGCGTTAGACGGCATCCATCTCTACTGGTCCTATCGCTAAGGCATTAAATACATTGTTGCTGCCAGTTGTTAATAATTGTGAGCTTGAACTTGCTAATCTATGTTGAATAGATTTTCTTCTACCTGTTATTTAACACCACAGTCCGTAATGTAATTAAATGTAAATGTGTGTCTAATTGGATCAGTCGATGTTGCCGTGAAACATTCTCGAATGTTGCCCCATTAAAAGGATAAATTGCAAGTTTTGTGTGGAATACCTTACACTTCTTCTAGTATACTGGTATTCCAGACCCAACTACATATCGGGGAAGAGAGGAAGAAACACAACGCTTAAATCAAACGAGCAGTTTTTTATAACATATTATATTGCATGAAATTAACACAAAGGTACATCACATAGGTAGTCGTAAACATAGGGGCATTAATAACTAGTTAGGGTCAATAGTAACCGTAGCCGTAACTGTAGGGGGAGGCTCCATAGGTGCCGTAGGAGCTGTAGCCAACGGGGTTGGAGTAGCCGGAGTAGCCCGAGTAGCCATTATAGTAGCCGGGGTAGCCCGACGCGTAGCCGCCGTATCCGGAGTAAAACTGTGGCCGCGCAAGAGCCAACGCCAGCACGGCGAACAAGATCATCTGGAAATTGAAAAATTATTAATTTTTGAATAGGATACGTAAGAAGAAGATTAAACATGGACCAACTTAAGGAAATGTAGTGACCTAACAGCTGAAAGAATAACACTGGACATCGCTACACCGAAAATTGCACAAGCGCATGAGTTGGTACGGATTGAATTAATGTACTCATTATTAGCTAAGACGTCTACCGCTGAACATGAAACTCTTGGTAGCCATCTGTAAAGTGATCAGTCGTAAGGAATTCGTAATCAACATTATGCTTAATTAACTTAGTGATCGTAGTTTGTCATTTTTTGTTAAAATTACATAATATAAATTCATTTATTTCAGATAAATAACACCCATTGCCACACATAAATTAATAGAAAACATAATAAATAAATCAAATAAAATTTAATTATAAACGAAAACAAATTAAAAAAGACAAAGGAAAACGAAACACATCATATTATCGCTAAATCCGGTTAACGATTCTATATCCATGAAAGATGATCTTCCCTTTACTTAGTCTACCTTATTGTAGCCACCGCTACTTCTATAATTAATCTGTCTGTAGTATTACAAGCCAAACTAAGGAAGTCAATGACCCGGTACGTCACGAACCAGGTTGCCTTAATGACAGTTAGGGTAGTTAGCAAGCAAAACAAAGCGGCTCTTAATCTACAAAGTTGGCCAAATCCGAGGACCTAATAAAACATGGCTATAGGCTAAGGCCCGCCGCACACGGACGCTTTTAACGAACGTGTAGGTGCTAAGTTTGCCTGATCAGTTGTGCAGATTAGGCTTAAATCTACTAATAGTATTTCCAGTATTAATGTTAACAAAATGAATATGCTGCTTTTTGTTTCAGTAAAGGGTATTACAATAGATACGACCTTAAAAATACATCCTACAATTTCGGGTTTCTTCAGTACCAATAAATTATGAATGTTCGCAATCGTAAACGATAGCTTAGGGATTTACTCAGAGTAAGCAGCCGTGCTGTCTGCTAATAGATAACAAGATACTACCAATATTAATCGTCTGTGAAGCCTGGTTATGGCAATATGGGATGAAATTTAACATTCTAAAGTTAATTGGGAGACAAACCACCAACCGATGTTAAGCAATGGTCGTATGTATGTAGGTATGATGATATAATAGCCTCCCGACCGATTTCGGTCACGTTGGCCAATCTCAACGGAGATATTATAGTGCACAAGTGTGTGCGCAAACACAGGTGCACTTTCTGTCCCTTTAATCTTATAATCCGATGGAACGGCAATCCGAGACGACCGGGGAGAGATCAGGCGCTGCAGGACCAACGGCTTGACGTGCTCTCCGAGCCACGGGGGAATTAAACCACCAACTACCAAACTCCGGGCTGTTATTAAGAAATTCCTAATTGGAAACCTAATAACACTTTGCCCGACCTAGGTATATGATGAATTACAGGGTGTTACGGAAATGGTATATCAATACAAACGGGTTGAAGAGTGTATCTGGTCTAGAATCTCTGTACAAAATTTCAGCTCAAAAGCATTAACTTTGAAAATGCTTAATATATTTTTATTTCGACATCACGGCGCTGCACTGGCGCGCGGTGGCGTGATGTGCGTGTACTAGGCGCACACACACACACTACAGATAATGGATAATGACCCTCGTAGTGCGGTGATATGTTTGTTATGATTTCAATTTATTAAACTATCGAAATAAAAAAATATTAAGGATTTTCAAAGTTACTGCTTTTGAGCTGAAATTTTGTACAGAGATTCTAGACCAGATATACTCTTCAACCCGTTTGTATTGATATACCCTTTCCGTAACACCCTGTAGAGATAAAAAGAACGAGAGACAGAGAATCGTACTAAAAAGTGTCTAGTGTTTTTGATGTTAAGAGCAGACTCAGACGAAATAGATTGACATTTTGCTATAGGTAGGTACTAACAGATTAATTTATGGTAACACTTGGTTTTTTTTTAACTTAGGTAAGTACTTAAAGTCAGTCTCAAAAAGATTGTATAGTTTCAAGAGTAATTTGAATATCTGCAACCTTTGTTCCATAATATTGTATCAATGTGTTGCCACAAAACATATTACACATTGGGTACTTAATTATAGGTTGACAAACAAAAATTTTATTTACCAAGCAAATCAAACAAAACATAAGCTCAGTGATACATTATGTAACATCTCTTCCTTCAACGTTCAATGAACGAAGTATTTGATATTTTGTCGGAAATCCGTCGTGTGCTCCCAAATTATTATGATCTGTTTGTGACATCTTGTTACGTAAACGAAAACATGATTCTTGCATGAATGGGACAGTGGAAATTGATACATACTTGAATTCAATACGCAGTTTGTAAGCTTTATTTCAAAAGACTACTGTATTAACCGCAAAAAATGTGTTTTGATGAACATAAGCCTTCACAGTCCCACGTTATGACTACGGTAATAAGTGCTCATGTGAAGACCGGAATGAGAAAGTTTATGGTGGATAAGACAGAGATTAAAACAGAAGAAGAACTAGCAGGGGATCTAGGAGGGGGCGGAGGGGGGGTTCAAAGCATCAGACCGGCACCCTAATTGCGTAACACACTATCAATCGGAATCAGAATCATTTCGAAGCCAATTGTTAATCCATTGCTTCATAAGTTCGAAAAATTTGTCTGCTCAACGCGTAAATAACGCAATGAATGACCTGTCAAAATGAAACCGATTCCGATTGATAAAGTGTTACGCAATTGCCCCGCGGAATAACTCGAAATATTGCCTACTCCGTATAATCGTAGTATTTTGTTCATAATAGATAGGAGGGATCATTAATTCCTCAAGTAAAAGGGAATAAGTGAGCACACATAAAACTTTAAATCCAGATCTTACAAAACTAGAAACTGTACTCACCAGCTTGGCAAACATTTTAATATAAAATTGGATTTATTTATATATTTAACAAGTCCCGGTAGCTCCCGATACACTGCCTTAAGTTTAGCACTCGAACTGTTTTTATTTCAACTCCTCCCTCAACATTTATAGGTGGCTCATGTCCTTGGACACTCAAACAATAACGGAAAACCTATACTTACAAATGATTCTGTTGGGAATCAATGTAAATTATGAGCACAGACAAACGTACAGGGGACGCGCTCTACATCACCAAGTAGGCTGCCTTTGTTTATACTAAAGCTACCACACACAAACTTAAAAGAATAAATTATGCATTATTTTTATTGCTTTTAGAGCATACTAGGCAGGCAATTTGTGTCTCTTTAGAGACTCGTCCTCAAGCGTACATAAAGGAACAAATACGTCGTTGCTTCCAAAGCTTCACTCGTTCAATATAATGTACGGATTAACAATACAATTTCCTTACAAGGCGAGTCAGGATGTGGATATTGAATAGAACCCGCGGATCATCGACCTCAGCGCCCTCGCTTAGAGTTGACATATTGTCATCCCAACGAAATAGATAATGTATTATAAAGATCAAGGCTAATATTTTATTATATAAGCTTCGCATTGCTGAAGCTAAGTATGATTCAGTACACTGCATCGCTCTATCAACATGTTTGCTAAATTCGTAAGCCTTTTGTCTCTTTCGTCATCCATACATTATCATTAAAACATTAAGAAACTTTAATTTTTAAACTTCTTTGAAAATAAGCCAAACTTTGATGAAACCTTCTTATTTAAAAAAAACTAGCTTTGCCCCGCGGTTTCACCTGCATAACGGTCGATCCCTTGGGAATATCGGGATAAAAAGTCTAATTAATCCTATGTGTTAATCCTGGTTATAAACTATCTGTGTGTCAAATTTCATGAAAATCCGTTCAGCCGTTTGTGCGTAAAGAAGTAACAAACATACAAACACACTCACAAACTTTCGTTTTTACAATATTGGTGTGATAATTAAAGTTGGAACGGTCTAGAACTTTCCCCTGTAATAATGCTGAAACTTTAGTATAAACTTGGCAAAAGTCGGGAGATACCGCCAAGATTTCCCAATATTCTATAATAATCTTTTTTGAAGTGTTTCATTTACCTACACAGTTAAAATTAACTTTATATTTAAGTTTTGATTGCTCCTGAAAGTTCGATGACCCCCTAAGCTGAGGTAGTTTAGGGATCATCGAACATCGTAAGTCAGTTATGCATGTATTTTTTCGCCCTTTAACATTAATTGTTAAAGGTACACGAAAGGGTACAGAGGTAAACGGGATAAAACTTGGCAAAATATGAGAAATATTTTTCTATTTTTTTTTTCGTAAAACCTTTAATTTTTTTAACAATTTCGGTTTTTTTACCTTTCTGGATAAGTGCTACAGAGACCAGGTATAAACATTCGTTGTTATTTTGACCTCAATCCAGCCGTGACACAGATTCTAAAAAGTTAAAACTCAATATTTCTTTTAATTCACAGTTTGCCCTCTTCGCTCTGCTGGCGGTGGCTTTCGCCGCGCCGAACCCCAAGCCCCAGTTGCTGACCTACACCGCCGGAGTCGACTACGCGAGCTACTACCCAGCAGCCGGCGTAGCGCCGTACTCGGCGTACTCCCCGGTCGCGTACTCCGCGTACCCTGCCGTTCCCGGCGCCGTCTACCTTCGGTGAACACCAACCAACCAGACCCCTTCGCACAAATTGACCACTATTAAATTCTACATGGATTCTTCGATTGCATAACAGTAATTAAAACAAGCAAATAAAGTTCAACCAAACAAACATTAGTTTGACTTTCCAATTCTATGGACACTACCCTGACTACCCCGTGTATGTACTCAGCTCATATTGATATTTTAGGCACGAGTAAGTCTAAACTTGTTAGAACCTTACCTCATTGAGCAGTTATGTGAGCAAAATGGTGTGAGCATTATTAAATTACTTCTATTACCTACAAGATGCTCAGGTAAAATATTAACAAAAAAAAAACAATCTGCCTAGCCTTTTCCCAACTATGTTGAGGCCGGCTTCCAGTCTAACCAGATGCAGCTGAATACCAGTATTTTACATGGAACGACTGTCCATCTGACCTCCACAACCGAGTTACTGGGAAATACGATACCCCTTGGTAAGACTGGTTGTCAGACTTTCGGGCTTCTGACGACCCGTAACTACTATCAAAAATCTACGAATGACAGCCGGGACCAATGGCTTAACGTGCTTTCCGAGGCACGGAGGGTCTTGGTATGTAAAGATGGTCACCTATCCACTGACCAACCGCGGCAAGCGTAGCTTAACCTGATCGATCGACCCGTGCGTCTGTTATTACTTAGCCACAAGCCTCTTTAGGTGCCCTCTTAACATAATTATTATTAATCAGATTGGCCGTTGTGATTTTAACCATATCTCTGGGCGATCTACTTTTGACATCATAACATCACGACCATAATCCCCCAAGGGCTAGGCAGAGCTGTACCTATGGCACATCCACATTTTGCCAGTTATGTTTATGTCCCATGTAATAGGGGGTGAGCCTACTGCCATCAACCGTGCACACCTCCAGACTAAGAGCTGATACTGATAAATCCCTGATAGAAAACCCCAATGACACTTTTCCCGACCTGGAAATCAAACCTAAGACCTCATGCTCCGCCACAGCACTTGCAACCACAAGACCAACGCGGCAGTACTTCTCTACTCTACTCCTACTAAGCCAGCAAAAATCTAAATAGGAACCAATTTATCCAGCTTTTCTGAACTTCCAAATGCCATAGATATATTCAAAGCAGACGGCACCATTATCCAAGTTACACCAAGGATTACTAACAAAGACCTCGCTAAGGATACTAACTCCTTGATAACTTTGTTTTAGGAGACAGACATTGTAACGGTTTGTTTTTATTATTTCACCTATTTCTTATCAGCGATACAATAAAGAAGCCATAAATATTTTATTTACCGTTCACAATAAATAAGAATCTCCTTTAAAAGAAAACTAGGACGACGTTTTTAAAGAAATACAATTAACATTTTGGCAGCGTGTGAACTCGTAAATACTAGGTACTTTTACTTACATTTAAAACTTTCGCCTACGTCGCCTTAGCGACAAGAATTTTAGTATTCTTTAATCACTGCCACGGCAAAAACTAGGCGTCCAATAAATCTTGATAACTATATATTTCAAGGCGACATCTACATATTATAAATTAAAGTCGATTTTCGTGTCTGGCTGTGTGAACGCGTTTTTCTTCTAAACTCCGACACAGATTTTGATGCGGATTTCATCATCATTTTGATATTTTTTTCCGGAAGGTTTAATACTAAACTAACATATAATCATGAAATCTCGATGTTTTGTCAAGTCATAAAATCATGCGAAGCAGGAGCGAGTTGCTAGTTGTTTACAAAGGGCGAACGCAATCTATACTTATAATAAATCTGTAGAGAGGTCAATTCTGTACATGAAATATATTTTCAAAATAACTATCAGGGGGTGATTAGTGATCGATACTGATGCCAAAAATGCAATCAGTAAAATTTTTGTCTGTCTGTCTGTCTGTCTGTCTGTATGTTCCTTATAGAAACAAAAACTACTCGACGGATTTTAACGAAACTTGGTACAATTATTCTTCATACTCCTGGGCAGGTTATAGTATACTTTTCATCACGCTACAATCAATAGGAGCAGAGTAGTGAAGGGAAATGTTGGGAAAACGGGAGAAGTTACTCCATTTTTTAAGCTTCCGTCGCGTGTGCAGCCTTAATGGTTAAAGTTACATAGAAATCATGTATGACGGAAATATTCTACATAAAATTGTCTAAAAAAAAATATCCCGCAACAGCATATGTCTATCTTTTATGGTTGACTCAGAATAACACGTGTAACTCCTGATAGCTTAGCAGTTCGGAGCATTCTGATTATATTTGTTTACTCTTACGTTTATAATACTCTCACTCATCCCTAATTTAAAAAGTTAACATTATTACCTATTCAATAAAAAAATAATCATAGAAATCGGTATAGAAACACCAAACTTATACATGAAATAAGTCATCGCGCCGTCGCACGTGTGAATCACAGTATAAGAATCATAGACTGTGTCTGAATCATGCTATAAGGATTATTTTTGTGTAACGGTTGCCGCGCTCGACACGGGTCGCGACTCGCGGCGGCGGTAGGGTATACAAAGGCGGCAATATTTGGCTGTTGGTGCGTTCAGAGCGTTCGACCTTATTGACAGACAATAATTGATATTGAGAAACCGTGCTTATCAGCGCAACTTTTAGTCTTTAAATAGTTTATTTGAATTTCTTTTGTTGTTATTTTGTAAAATAGGTATGAGTTGTTTTGGTAGTGTTTAAATATTCGTTCAAATTAAAAATTATTAAGCGTAGGTACTTTTAATAATTAAAGTAGTTATAAGTATTTATTTTTAAGTGAAGTAGGTATAGGTAGATAGTATTGCACAGGCGTTTCAGCTTTATTTTCATTTCTTTTTTGTTGTGTAGACAAAGAATAAGGAAGGATTTTTTGAAATTCAACTCCTAAGGGAGTTAAATAGGGGATCAAAGTTTGTATGAAAGTCCGTCAGTTTTAAAGTTAGGATCATCAAATTTTGTGTTTAGGCTGACGACTAAAAATTAATTTATACGTGTCTCAGCGTTTTTGATAATTCTACCCCCAAAGGGTTAAAAGGGGGGATGAAGTTGTGTATGAAAGTCCGTCAGTTTAAAAGTTAGGATCTTTAAATTTTGTATTTAGGCTAACGATTGAAAATTAATTTATACGTGTCTCAGCGTTTTTGATAATTTTTCCCCCAAAAGGGGGATGAACGACCTGACTGAAATATCAACGCACAGTCTAAATCGCTGGTCCTTCCTAGGGACATGAATTTTGGAGGGTGTGTTCTTTGTGAAGAGTTGGTATCGAATAAGAAGGGGTTTTTGGAAATTAAACCTTTAAGGGGGTGAAAAGGGGGGATTTTGTTGGTATGAAAAATCTTATTTCTTGAGTTAATAACCTTGAAACTTGGCACGAATACTTATCTAAGTAAATTATGAAATTTGGAATTTTTCTCTTTTTTTTAAATAAAGAGGTATTGGGGGGTGTCAAAATTTGTATGGAAGAATTTTAACGCCCTGTCCGATTAACTTGAAACTCAGTATTTATACTAAGGACTAAAAATAATTAATAACATGTATCAGGGTTTTTCGAAAATCTACCCCTAACTGTGTGAAAAGAGGTAGGTAGTTAATTTTAAAGGGGAGGATTTGACCGTGTGGCTTGATTAGCTCGAAAATTGGTATAAATAAACTGAGTCAAGTTATAAAATTCCACCCCTGTGGGGGTGAAAAGCGGGGACACAGTTTATTTGAAAAATCTGATTCCTTTGTTCTATAAACTTAAAAATTGGCCCGAATACTTATTTATCTAAATCTAATTATAAAGATCATACCAACATACATTTTCGAAACTTTTAGAGCAAAGTACGAATTTCACGCGGACGAAGTTGCGGGCAGAAGCTAGTAACACTTAAAACTTTACATTTAGACTTCATTCCGGGTTGTGCCAAGTACCAAGTTAAACTGGATAGACTACAAATTGGTGCGTATCAGTCGGATCACCTAACACTATAACTATGTATATATACTGTCAGTTTAACATAATAATACGTTCAATACAGTTATGCAATATGCAGCCGGCTACAATAGTGTATTTATGTACTTAGTGTAATTAAAATATCTTGCAATTTAACACTTAATCATGCGTTCTCTATCTATATATCTAAAACAAAGTCGGGTTAGTTACACCATTTATAACTCAAGAATGGCTGGATCGATTTTTATAATCTTTGAATTGTTGGATTTGTCTCCGCCCCGAATAGCAGAATGACTATTAGCACGGGAAAATTTCACTAAAAAATATAATAAAGATAATTACTTGGTACTGGATCCATTATAGGTACAGGATGATCCGTTGAGATGGGTCAGTCTGGACAAATCTGAAACCATGACAGGTAGAGTTTTCATGCAACAAAGGGCGAATCTAATGCCTCAATGTTTCCTCAATAATTAAAGCCATCTGTCCGTCCCATCATAGTCTTGGGATAGCATAAGCATAAAGCATAATCAGCCTATAATGTTCCCACTGCTGGGACACAGGCCTCCTCTCTGTGAGAGGGTGTGAGCCGCGGGCCCAGTGCGGGTTGATAATAGTAACATATCTTGGAATTTTTGGTTCTAGGACATGCTTCCTTCACCATTTTGAGAGCAGTGGTGAAAAAAAAAAAATACACAAAGTGAAGCGCCTGTCTGGGTTCGAACCTACCACCTACAACTCATAAGTCGCAGTAGTTACCACTGGTCCACCAATGCTTAAAACATCCTTATCACCACGCTACGACAAGGTGTGCGTTACACAAAATGTCATGTGTTAGGAAGTATGTACCTGAAATATAACCTTGAACTTTAAATACAATAGTGGTACGGTCTACCTACCTGTCCACGCACTTCCCCGATGGTTTACTGACAACGATACAAGCTTAGTAGCCCATTGTGTCAGTTGATGTCATAAGTACGGTATTGTTTATACGGACATGACCGATGGAGCTGTGGCCAAGTTTGGATACAGCTAGGTACCTAATTGATGTCCCCATTCATTCCTGCAATGGGTTTTTTAAATGTTATTTTGATTGTAATGTTGATGTTAGTCTGTTTTAGCATTGCATGTTACTGTAGTAGAAAAATAAACAAGTCTATTATTTTTACACCACTATTGACTATGATTTAAAAATGGAACACGACTATTTTGCGAAACTTTACTTAAAACTAAACGTATTCATTTGTTTCTTCTTGCTTATTTGATACATCGTTATCAGTTTAAAATGTTTTTTTTTTATGTTCCAATTCTACAACATTTATGGCCATAACGAAAATAAATAAGGAACCTGTAATTTACACAACAACTAGGTATCTGTATAATCAAAAATACAACCTCCACATTATCGCGTTTTTGCCGAGATAATATTTACATATTACCGAGTTACGGACCAAAAAAACAATGTATCTAAATTGTTATTGGATCAAATTGCTGGATCGAGCAAAAAAGTTTATCACATTCGCTTGATTACGATTCTATGAAACGGACTTTGTTAAGAACATGCGCTAGTTATTATACAATACGTTTGAAGCTGCACTTAATCTATAGGTTCCATCTGGCAGCTCCTCGAATGTCAATAGGTGTGGGAGACGCACTGGCGTGCTAAGCTGGCGAGCTTAGATCGAATGCCTTTGTTCCGGAATAGGACACCAATGAACGTAATGCAATGTCACATAGCTATCTAAATACATACGTATAATTTATTGATTTGGCTCTTGAACGTTCCTTACAAAGCTTAGGTATATTACTCAGGTTGATTTTGTTCAACTAACAACTGTTTAAATCTAGAGAATAAATAAAATTAGAACTATGTAGTTCTTGATTTGAAGCAATAACAAACAAGATTTATTTATTTATTTAAACTTTTCGCACAAAATAAAGGTACAAAGGCGGACTGTCTTAGGCAATCTCTACCAGTCAACCAAGGGTGGTGAGATAAGATGGCAGGTGCTTTGGTTTAGAGAAACTATGATAAAAAACTATTACAACTATTGAATTATAAATAAAATAGTTACACAAATACATATGTCGTAGTAAGATCGTTAAAGCCGTGATATAGTCACCGTAATATAGGTACTTATATAGCACGTATCATAGTTATACTCCTCGTAAGACAGTTATGAATCGCTTTCATATAACTAGGTATATTACTGTATATAGCTGTATTCCTAGGGATATAACTATATCACGGCGTCAACCATTTTACTGCGACACGTACATGGGTTATAAACCTATAATACACTTACACATAAACATGATATATATAAACAAGATTAGGTACTTACATTAGCATAAAGGACCATCAATCAAAATAAATTGTATCAAGATAAAAAGTAACGTCTCCTAACCTTAAAAAATTGGCATAAAATAACGAACAATCGTAACACGTAGGTGAGAAGATCGAACAACATCCGTGAGAACAATAGGCTTGACAAGCATATTTTTTTTTTTTGTTTGTTGTATTATAGCAAAAAGTGAATAACTTGGGTCATTTGTAAGTTAAGCATGAACAGATAATATTCCTGTCAACCAATTCCGAATCTTATCAAAACTAACTAGCTTGAATTGTCTACTCTCTCAGTCCGTCAACGAAGATATGGGCCCGTCCGAAAGTACGAATAGTTGATCGTCAAAACAAATGACAAATACAATTTTTTAGACGGGCAAAAACACATCGGGATTATATAGACGACTGACAAATAATGTTGTAGGTCATTCTCAGTTCAGGCCCCGAACTAAACAACGATGAAATACCTGGGTCTCGTCCTCGACAGCCGGTGGAACTTCGTCAAACACTTCCGACGTTTGGCCCCCAAACTGGAAAGGACCGGGGCCGCCTTCAAGCGGCTCCTGCCCAACCTGGGGAGGCCAAACACCTCCTGCCGGAGGCTTTACGCGGGGGTCGTGCGGTCCATGGCCCTATACGGGGCCCCGGTGTGGGCGCGTTCTCTGCAGCGGCGAGCCGCCCACTATCTGAACGCGCCCCAAAAGGTGGTAGCCGTAAGGCTGATCCGGGGGTACCGCACGATCTCGGGCGAGGCGGCAAGCCTCCTTGCCGGACTGCCGCCATGAGATCTGGAGGCGATAGTCCTCGCGCGCCTGTATGAGTGGCGCGCGGAGGCACTGAGCCGGGGGGAAACTCCGCTTCCGCGGCAAGTCGCGGCGGAGTGGACAGACCTCCGGCGCGATCTCATGGTGGCATGGAAGGAGCGACTTTCGCAACCCAGCGCAGGGCACGCCACGATAGTGGCGATAAGACCCCTCTTTGAGGAGTGGCTAGAGAGGCGTCACGGCGTCCTCACCTATCGCCTGACGCAGGTCCTCACCGGACACGGATGTTTTGGGAGGTTCCTGCACATCATCAGGCGGGAGGAGACGCCCGGGTGTCACCACTGCGAGGATCGCCCAGAGGACACGGTGGAGCATACGGTGGAGGTCTGCCCCGCATGGGCGGAGCACCGCCGTGCCCTCGTAGAGGCGATCGACAGCGGCGGCGACCTCTCGCGTCCGGCCCTGGTTCAAGCCATGGTCCGGGGCGAGAGGGAGTGGGGGGCGGTCACCTCCTTCTGCGAAGCAGTCATGCTAGCGAAGGAGGTGGCGGAACGGCTGAGGGAGAGAGCCTCACACCCCAGCCGCCGCGGGAGACGCTCCGGGCGTCGGGAGCCGCGTGACGACTTCCGGCCACCGTAGGCGCGGGCCTGCGGACGGAGAGTAATGACCGATCAGGACCAGGCCCGTGCCGGACGGCGCGTACGTGTTCCACGCGCGCCTCAAAGAGATGTCAGCATAAAGGAAGGGGCCTGCCAGGGCCGAAGCCTGCCGGGGGTGCGGGATTGTCCGAAAGGGTTACCGCTACCCCGTAACATAAAGGGGTAAGGAAGGAACACGGATGGGTTTTAGTCAGTAAGAGTCTGACACTCCCTTCGCTCCACCCAGAGCGGGAGGGGTCATTTGATGATTTCCCATCCATAAAAAAAAAAGGCCCCGAACTAATCTTATGTCCATAAGTGATAAGGAGTAGGGGGCCGTCTCCACGAGCGAGAGAAAAGCGACGGTAGTTTCACCGTGCCATCAAATTTTCGCCGCGATGATATCGCCGTGTGGAGACACGTTCTAAGAGAGTGTATAGAAATACGTAGTATAATATCGCTGCGATTCTCTCGCTCGTGGAGACGGCCCCTAGGAAACGCCCAGAATTTCGGCTAAAACTACAAATTTCGTGCTTAGGTAGTAGAACCCCAGGGCAAAGGCCTCCCTCTCCCTTTTCCACACAATTCTGTCTTTTGCTAGTGCCAGTCCTTTCGGTAGGAGTCAAGCTCGTCTCGCCATCTATGACTGAAAATCTATTTTAGCCTGTTTTCCTAACTTAGTATATCTAGGTAAATAGGTTGTTGAACCAAATATTGCAAATCGATATGTTAAAATGTGTTAATTTAGCAATATCTATCAATATGTAAGTGGCAGCGCCGCGTTGGTCCGACCACGTCGAGTCGTTCTGTGGGCCAACTGTTGAACAATGCATGTTTACTAAAATAGCCCAATCCCTCGACACGGCGACCATGTTCGGAATAATGATGCACTCACACGGACACATTATCATTCTTACAAAATAAATTATGGAATGCGCACACGTAAAACATACTTCAATATAAAATAAAGATCCGGAATAATTTTGGACGTAATGTGTCCTCGTGTTGTCTCAAGGAGTTGGTTCTCTTCTATATATTATATCACTGCATTGGATTCGATAAATACGTGGTTTAATGAAGCCCATTTTGTAATGTTAGTGTACAGACGCCAGCACATAAAGCTACTACAATCTGTCAAATTTCTTTGATAGATTTTCAACTTTATTGCTAAAGCATAAGGTTCAAATTTGTTAGGAAAAATTTGACAGTTTCGGGTAGCTTGATGTGCTGGCGTCTGTACCTAATGTGTGTTTTAATTGTCATGGTTAGATTTGATTTTTGTATGTTTGTTTCGTTACGCTTTAACACCTAAACGGCTGAACGGATTTCAACGGATTAGGATGTTATTATTTTTTTATTCAGATATTCCCACAGGATCGATACTAATGCAGGTAAAACCGCGGGGCGCAGCTAGTAACTAGTAACTTAACCTTGCCTATAATTTAAAATTGTCATCAAGTCTTAACTTTACATTAACAACATTCAAACTATAAAAATATCAATAACTTTTATTTTCTTACTGTGAAATACATAATAATCCTCGGGCATTTTTACAGTTGAAAACAAAATATCGCAAGTGGGTAAACGAATGTTCAAAAATATCGTTCGGGATGGGGATGATATTTTTAAACAAGCCACAAATAAAAAATTGCTGTAATCCAAAGCCTTTGTTTTTGCGATGTGTTATAAATAAACAACAATGAAAGAGTTTAGCCACATTTAGCCCCGTCATAGTCATTAAATAACCAACGAAATGTACGTTTGTATTGTACGTTTGTTTAGGTGTTATTTACATTTGTGGGAAATGGAGAGGAATGTTAGAACTAACTATAAAGACATGACGCCACCCTACAGCATCTACCAAATGAAAAATTATGACTGTCTCCGGTGGACAATGAGTAAAAGCATCAATTAGCGCGACATTACTACTCGTCTAGAACTAATAAACGTTTTTTCCATATGTGCATCGAATCCATGACACGTAGCGTAGAAGAAACTAAACTCCGCCCCTTCGCCGTTCAAGCCCTCAAAATCCTAATAGCACATCTCATTATTCTAACAATGAAATGGTCTGTAAGTATCATCTCTATCCCAGAAATCTAGACTAAGTAACTCTATTAATATACTTATACACCAGGCTTTGCATACAATAATTACAGCAGTTCATGACGTTATCAATGGACGTCGAAGTGTATGAAATTAACATTATGTAATTTCATCATAATCACAAGCACATTTCGACAGGGATAACAATAGGATTGGATTCTAAATTTAGACAAATAATCGGCTTGTCGGGGATAAAGCTATGACAATATTATGCAACAATGCACAATGTAATTAGCCCACAGAATAGGCGGTGTCCACTCCAGTAGATTCGTCTGTCCCGATCGGCTTACGTAATACGGTTAAACAGCAGTAATCTCATATACTAAGCTCTGGATTTCCGATATGACGTAATAGAAATCGCTTATGAGTTTTCAGTTTTTGATACGTCACGAGTTAGATGGCGAGATAAAACGTGCGAGTTTCAGTATTGAGAGATGAAGGGCCTTCTAGAGTGTGCTTCTCTAGATTCTTATACTTATTGTAAGTATACTATTCATATATGAGGGAGCGATACTTTTAAGTTTTCAACACATTTGAATTCTAAAACAATATTGGATAGTGTTCTTCTGCTTCATGGTATCTTTGATTACCTTTTATCCGCGGCCTTTTTTGCCTGATCATTTAAATTTTCTTCGCCTAAGTCCTGCGGCGGCGCCAAGTCACGCCGCGCCCCCTTTAAGTTTTCGCCTATTAGGAAAGCGATAACGCAATTAGTTGCAAACTGCACTGCGCTTAGTGACGCATCACGTGTACTCCTTTTGTGAATTTTACGGAAGAACTATTTGACCTTGGCGTGCTTACTAGAGAGCGCTTCTATTTTTTGAGTGCAAGAAAAAATGAACTTAGTGGTGGTCAAGCAGGAGTGTCCGCGATAGTACCTATAAGTATACACACAAACAAATAAAATTGAAGTACACTTCATACATGCTACAAACCTAAAAAAACAGATTTGACTAAATGCATATGAAAAAACTATATACCTATGGTATCGATAACAAGAAATCTTATACTTATTAGAAAAAGAATTAGGGTTCCGCGCAAAAACTTTAAAACACATCTGACATAGCACACATCTGACATGGCACAGCTAGTTATCCAGCTTTCGGCCACTTCTTGAAAAGAAAGAAAATACTTACATTTATTTAGCACAGACTAAAAGACACACAATACACCAGATAGGTACATACATCAGATAATCAAATAAAAGTCTTGAAATTGGATAGTGTTGCATTGTACTCTAACCAATCTCCATGGTCTGATTTGTTTATACATGCATCCTTAACTTACTTAAGAAAGCTCCTTTGCCTTGCAAGTTTTTAAATTAGCAGGACTTAATTGTATGTCGCACAAGGGGATCTGACCGAAATAACTCGTATTTGACTGCCCTACGACTCATTCTTCCGTCTATTCAAGCAAGTTTGGTACGAGACCCGCAGTGACAGTGTCTTTATAAATTAATCATGAAAATGCATACAAATGTGAAGAAGCGAAGAGTGAAGTTTCTATTAATGGTTTGTAGATTCTCTATCGTTTCTGCCTACTCAATGTAAAGCAGCTCTGTGTCTTAGTTTCTGTACCTATAATGTTGTATGGACCACCCAATGTTACGCCCATTGTTCTCCGCGGCTTCACGAAAATAGATGCTTTACGTGTTCAACACAATATTAAGTAACTTGTTTATATATAGCCGTCTGTTTCAGTTTAAATTAGTCTGTCAAAGCCACGTATGATTTTGAAACCAAACATTTCAATCGTTGCGTAATACTGAGCCTTTACTAATCCGTTTGTGTTGGCTCATTGGTTGGTGCTGGGAAAACTTTCCGTGTGCCTGATTCATGCGCACATAATCATTTATATCTAAAACATACAGATCACTATCCTGCGTTCGCGATTTATTTGCCAAAAATGTAAACAAATATGAGTCAATGGAAAAATAATTTTATTTCCTACAAAATAAAGTTCAGTTTACGCTACAACTGCAAACATTTTTATAAATATTTCAATAGTGCTAGTCACTCTGAAATCAACTTAATTGTCATTGAAATAAAGTTGATATTTGTTTAACTTGAAATAGGATGGGGTTGTGCAGCACCGCGCACTTTTACTATACCTACATAGTTTTTCTTGGTAGATGCTATCATCTCTGCTAGTTAGTTATAGAATCTAACAGCCTTGATGCTACTACTTATGCGTTTTTGAATAAGTATATTTCGGAAGGCAGGTTCTATTTTCGAAAAAATCAAGGAGTTATAGTGTCCTTTCTACACTAGAAAATTAAAGCAAAATTTTAACCAAGCAGGGTTAACATTTCCTGATTATAGTGGTAAACAGCACCATGCTGTGATAGTTGGGTCATTTGGCCTCGAACAGTCACACTAATCACACTAATATTATAAAGGCGAAAGTTTGTGTGTTTGTATGTTTGTTAGTTCGTCACGCACAAACGGCTAGACCAATTTTGATAAAATTTGGTGTGGCGGTAGCTGACACCCTGGATTAACACATAGGCTACTTTTTATTTCGATATTCCCATGAGATCGAGTCTTATGCGGGTGCAACCGCGGGGCGCAGCTAGTATTTCTATATTTTAATATTAGGTCCTTACATATGAAATTGGCGTTTTGTATGGAAGGAACAAAAGTCGAATATTTTTTAATATAATATATTTAATTAATCAAAGTATGAACCATTGTTTTCAATGCACTTTTGCCATCTTATAGGTAGTTCATTGATCCCTTTACTAAAAAAACCAGTCGGACGGGAATCAATAAAATCTTTGAAGGCGATTTGGACTGCCCCATCGGAGTTGAATTTTTTCGCTTGCAAAAAGTTATCCAAATTGCGAAAAAAATGGTAATCTGTTGGAGCAAGGTCCGGGGAGTACGGAGGATGTCTAAGACATTCCAATTCAAGCTCTTCTAATTTGGTAGCCGTCTGTTGCGCAGTGTGTGGTCTGGCGTTGTCGTGAAGCAGCAGTGGCGTGGAGCGATTTAATCTTCCCAATTTGCTTCAAGTGAATTAAAACAGTTTTATCACTAACATCGAAGCCTGCAGCTAACTCGGACGTGGTTTGCGATGGGTCCGCTTCCACAATAGCCTTCAATTCTCCATTATCAACTTGGGTCTCAGGCCGTCCACGGGGCTTGTTCTGCAGGTCGAAATTTCCAGAACGAAAACGTTGGAACCAAAAACGAACTGTGTTTTCTTTTGCAACATGACCGCCATACACATCATTCACCCTTCGAGTCGTTTCCGCAGCACTAGTGCCACGGCGGAACTCGTACTCGTAAATAATGCGATATTTTAAATTTTCCATTTTGTAAAATGAGTGACGCAAACAGAAAAAACAGAAGAAAAAAAACAAATGAATGACGGTCATCGAAGCACAAATACATGAGTAAATAGCTGTACAAATTTGAATTTGGAATTCCTTACCAAAGAGGAGAAATTCGTGATTAAAGTGGCCAGTACGAAAAACGCCAATTTCATATGTAAGGACCTAATATTTATTTGATTTTTATTCTTTTGTTTCTTATTTTAAGGTCGTATAATTGTCTTCCTGTGCGTGTCCTAATAAACACTTTGTTTTACTGTCATGATTATAAACTTATGTTTGCAATAAAACTGTACGCAGTAGCGAGTCGTGACGTCTTCGCCGTCACGGGGCACTGAAGCACCGCAGTCAAAACGTGCTCGGCAAGTTTTGCAAACCCTCATGAAACATTTTATCAGCTGTCAATATTTTTACGCACGATTACTTGGTTTAACGTTTATTGAAGAAAGCACGTTATATACAATACTATATTTTCATCATTTTATAAACTCCTACTTACAATATGAACAAGAATGCTGAACATTAATAATGTAAAGTATCTATCGGAACTAATAAACTATTAATTGGAGAAAACAGAAAGAATTTTGTACATAAGGTCTCACGGCATCACACATAAACAAATACAAGTCGACAGATACTCGATTCTACCATCATAATAACATAAGGTTACACACGCTGTCTACATCTCTTTATCTACTTTCCTATCGCAGGTATGCTAGAAGAGATCATACCTGAAGAAATAACCATCACCTTTGTATCTGTTTATCTGTCTTTTCTGCTTGTCTCTTTATATCCTTATGTGTGTACATAAATGGTTAGATAAATTAATAAAAATAAGGCTATTATTAGATAGTAGAAATATAAGCTATAAAAGCAATGTACAATACTCTATAACTCTCTAGTTTCATAGTTTTTGAACCGAAATAATATTAAAATTGTGCGACTACTTTTGGGGTCACAATGTAAAGTTATAGGCGGAGATAAATTATAGGTAGATACATTTAGCCAGTCATGTTATAAGTACTTATGACCGCCATCTTCAATGTCGCCCTGAGCAACAAAATCTTCCCGCTAGCGTGGAAAGAGGCCACAAATGCAGATTGCAGTCTCCTACAAACAATCTCCTAACGAGAAAACCCACTAACCCCCTTTACACAAGTTCCAATACTTTGTTTGCGCGTGCATTATAACTCAAACCACGTGAAAAATCAAATTGCGCCAGTTTCCCTGCGATACGTTTCCTAAAACAAAACATTCGAAACGCCATCCCACACTCAGTCCAATCACCTGCCATCGGCATCGTCACAAGAACTCGCGACACGCCCGTGCCGCCGCCGTGCCGGTGAATCAAGACAAATAAGTTCAATTACAAATTAATTAAGTCGATCCCGTGCGATCGAATACGTCACGTGCGGACTGCCGACCTGTGACTTAACTCTCAAGAAATGACCACGTGACTTACACCACGGGATCTACGTTATGACTTATGACCTTAATACGTCACTTGATTTGTTAACTGTTTGCTGGGGATGACGCTCCGTAGATTTTTGATAATTTGTCAAAGGATATGACTGTAATCAATGATATGGAATAGATAATGAATACCCGTATTTAAAAAGTATGGGTCAATCAACAACTCAGCCTATTGCAGTCCACTGCTGGACATGGTCCTCTCCCAGGCTGCGCCACAACACCCTGTCCTCCGCCTTCTGCATCCAGTCCGTCCCAGCCACCTTAAAAGCTTAAAAGTATGGGTACTCAAGCATTAATCATGTAGATTTTATGCTAATCCGGCAGCTTTTTGTACAAGGTGCCTTATCAATGTATGTAGAAGCCTAATCTTGTCTGGGTAAACATGACTATAAATATCCTTAAAATTATCCACTAATTCTATTATAAGCCTTCGTTTAAGTGACTACACGTGAATGCGTAGGAATATTTCCAGAAGAGGCTAAGTACTTTTTCGAAAACCGACTCGTTTACCGGGCCAATAAAATTACAGATAAATGAGATGAAGTAATTATAACATTAAAATTACGAAAGTAATTATTTAACACTAATAGAGAATAGTAAAGGTATTTTCTAATAAGAAATAATAAGAATATTCTACTTAATTTACATTTTTTGACCAGGTGCAGTGTTAAATATTGACAAAATAAATACAGTTGAACTGAAAATTAAGATATGATTATTATGAACCGTCAAATTCGTTAGCATATTGTGACTGAAAGTCATAAATGAAATAAGTCATTGCACTTTTATTAATCCCATTCCACATTAAGTTTATAATTTGCCCATACTTATAACAAACGCCTACTATACTCTGATTTCAATTAGTAGGGCTCTCTGTTGCTGCAATGAAATCATAAGGCGTTATGTTATCATTTGAGTATCAAAGACGATTTATTGTGACATTAACATCATCGTTCGTTCGTTTCAACATCATTCTTTCAATAATAATAACAACCTTAATTCTTTTATAATAATAACAATCAAATCATAAGAAAACTCTATACTGTAAAGCAGTTTGACCTTTCTTAGATTACTCGGACGTTTTCCTCTCGGCTTTTATATCAGGGCATTAACTCATCAGTAGATGAGATTGTTGCACAATTCAACCCCAATTAGCGACATTACAAGGTACCGATAGAGAAATCCCAGTGATGCTGATCGGCGGTAGGCATGCATGTACGTATACCGGTGCATGAACAATTGGGCCTAACACTACGCATGCGCGGGAAATTCCATATAAACCTTGCCAACCTCCCACCCGCCAACAGTTCGCTACTAACCCTCACGAAGCGACTTACGCGCCAAATTCTACAACCACGCTCGAAAACGGAAAAGTTTGCAATCACAACAAGTGTTACAATTCGTTGTAACAACAAAATCAAAAAAATACTACTGTGTTTTCATCTTTAAAGGAAGTGATAAATTATGAAAAATAAGCTCGGAATCAACTTTTTGACGAGTGAGAAGTTCGTCAGCGACCTGCCGGTGAACGTGGCTGGACAACAGCGGACGCCAAAAAACAACCCACGCCGCGAGTCTGTCACTCCAAAGATAGTGGTGTGCCCACCAATCGAGGAGATGTCAGAAACTATCCCGGCACCCCGCGGCGGAAGACTGCTGAAAGCTCTCAGCAGTCGCCTCTCCCGAAGAGCTACCGACTCGGACTCCATGGGTAGCTCGAGTAGCAACGAAAGTGTATCTGGTGAAAATGGACGTGCTGATGACCGGTCTTCGTGCTCCGTCAGTGAATCCGGAAGCGACGGCTCCGACCGCCAACGCCGACACCGCTCTACCGTATCTCTTCGGCGAGTGTTCCAAAGTCTGACCCTCTCATCCCGCTCTCAGTCCAGCTCTCCAACGGAACGTACGCGCCCTCCCAAGAAGCAAACACAACCGAAGCGGATTCTTCGGCCCCCAGTAACCTACACCTACGTACGCGGTCTCTCCGGCCTGCCGACTCAAAGAGTACCACGCCACACAGTGTGCTGCGAATCCATGGGTCTTAACCGATAAAGGAAGCTATCATTCGAGCCGGACACGGGCGGAGATTAAGACTGTTTAAGATTTATGAATAGAATAAATGCGCTAGAGAGGCAAGTTCTCATCATATCAGTAGATAATTGCTGAAACCTGGGCGAGTAGCCGATGTAACGATGTCTTCATAGAGGACCAAGCGAGGCGGCGCGGGAGAGTTGCCTTGCTCCCGGCGCGCGGACCTCTGCAGCGCTCGCTGCAAGTTGAGCTGTGACTCGTTTAGTTCTATTTAAGGGACAATACATAAGACTGTGTACTGAATTGCAACTAACTGTCGGTCTGTGAAACACTGCTAGTTAACACTTTTTAAAATAATATCTACTCACTGGATATTATCATTATTTGTATACTGTACTGCACTCTAGAACACCAATCTAAATTACGTTAGACTAAAATTCGATCGAATCACAATTTATTCTGTACTTGTTTAAATCGCCACATAACTGCATGCGTTTTGAGATCGTTTAAATAATAATGTAGTCTCAGTAAGTAATGTTTGTACTGAAGTGGTCTAAAGAGAGTTGTAATGTATAAAACTTTTGATTTTGGTTAATCAAGCATAGTGCCTTTCCACCTTTGGAAAATACATAGGTCTAGATATACGGTATATTATTACTAATAAGAACTGTGTACCTTAATGCTACCAATTTATGGTGTGCCGTGTGGAATTTAAGTACTTCGTTACAGCATAACACACCACATCTCATAGCGTAAATGTAAATTTACTTAATCATCACTAATTGAAAATGTTTCGAATTTGTACCTATACATTATAGATATACTATTTGTCTACTATTTGATCAGTAAAATACTCAGTTGATATTACCGTATACTAAGTAGCTAGTTTAAATATTAAATCAATTAGATGTAAGTAATTTTTATTGTCGATTAACATGAGTTTTCGTATTTAAAATAAAAACTATGAATATCATCCCTGATTTTTAATTATATTACCCTTTAGCAAACACCCATACATAATGGCTTCCAGAAGCACTATATCACATGTCAACCTTATGACAAACATCTAAAGTCTTTCTTTACATAGCAACGAAGCATAGCATAATGAAAATATGCATGACATTTGAAAATTATAGTAAGTACTTCAGTCAAAAAAATAGTCTGATTAGAAAAAAAAAGTCCAAACATAATCCATCTATTACACCGTGACTTTATTCATCGACGAAATGACATAAGCGTATATTACACACATATGCATACTTATATTCAAATTGCAAAAGTAGGTAACTATGTCTGAATCTCCGACCTACACCTGCGGCGAAGTCGTGCGCAAAAGCTAATACACAGATACCTACGACACGATACAAAAAAAAAACAAATTAAAGTGTTGTAATTCTCTTTCTCTGCTACATAGCCATAATAAGCCGCGCTGTCTAACTTCACGAATACAAACAATTCATAAAATGAATATCAACAAGTAGCAAATAAGAGAGGCCATAAAAGACGTTTTTATAGTAGTCTGGTCAGAGCTTTTGTGACTAGCCTAGTAATTGTCATAATCACAATTTGGCCATGCTTGCCAAAAGAAGTTTTCTTTCTGCCAAGAAATATGTTGATCAACAAGGATTTCTCTTGTATCGTGGGAGCATTTACAAGCGTAACATAAACAAATACGTATCTAGATGTCATGAAAATATTTCCTCAGCGCGGAAATCGAAAATCAAGACACGAAAAGCAGTGGCTAATCGCTCACTAACTTCGCCCTGCGCCGTGAATATATATATTTTTCAGTTCGCTTCACTAATCCGTATGTAATGGACAATAGCCATAGTCGCCACGGAAGAAAGACGTAGTTATAGTAAGAAGGCTATTTATTAGAGGCTATCGTGGTTTGTTAAATTTTCAATAAACAATAGTATGTACTATAGGTTCGTCCCATAATAGATGTATTAGATGTTTATGACTTATAACTTAGCGACCCACCCGAGCCTACACTACACACGGGTGCCATCTACTGATGTGGCGACATGTCAAAACATCACGAATTATGTGCTATTTATATCTGAGGAGCAATTCTCGTAATTTTAAGAACTAACACAGTCTGATCTTGCAGTCTCAATCTGTCAAAAATACCTCTAATTGTGACAAGTTTATGACATTTGTTTGTCGCCGAGATGAGACTGCGACTAGATTTTGAACGTTTCAAATTACAAGAATTGGCCTTCCGATTTCAATTTTAATGTGTTACATAATCCTTCCGAAATACATTCTCTAAATCACCATGAAAATCGCATGAAAATCCACTGTGTAGTTTTCAAGAACTAAGCGGAAAACAGATAGGCACGAAAAGCGATTTGTTTCATACTAACCCCCTTACTAATTATATCAGATGAATAGTTACACACCGATTTCTCTCTTTCAGTCGTCAGTAATTTGACTTTCGAAAGAAGCAGATAAAGCGTTGTGTAACTACAATATTACAGACGCTATACAACGTTTATTAGTAATGGGGTATTTATATAGACTAGCGAATCAAGGGTGCCCCTTATTTGAATAGATGAATCGATAATACCCGCTAACACTTGAATGTTTTCGATTAGGAAAGGAGAGGTAATTTATAAAAATGGGAAAAGAATTCAGAAGCGAAGTCTATTCAAATCTTCATAGGAATTCTATAACGCCTTTGCTGACTTATGTCAAACGCAGCTTTTTATCAAACGCCTACTGGAAGTCAGTCAATGTGATCGGAATCCATGATTTGATATAGATTTTTTTTTTATTTTTAGGATTCCGTAGTCAAATGCCAAAATCGGAACCCTTTTAAAATTATGAAACAAATAATGGTGGCACTGCCTATTCATGTAACCGAAGGATGACAAAAATTATTCAATGCACATAAGTTTAAAAGCAACCTAAAAATTAAATAAAAAACGGATCCAACAACTCCCCACAAGTTGTTGGATCCATTTTTTATTTAATTTTTGGGGCTGGATTTTCCAATGCCAGATAATTTAATCCGACGAATAATTTTGAATTTTTGACAGTTCTTCGATAAAACATCTATCAAACGTCAATTTTATTCCACGAATAAAAATTATCTGTCGATTGAGAAATCAGTCCTTAGTGAATTAATTCACAACAAAGATTTAAATAAAAAAGTCACTTGGTAACATCATCATATTTGTAATTCTGATAGTATAATCAGACTATAATTTTCTCCCTGCTGGCACACAAGCCTCCTCTCGCTGAGAGGGAGTGGGCCGTAATCCTCTACGCGGGCCCAGTGCGGGTTGGTAGATGTCACAAGTTTTTGATTTTTTGGCTCTAGCACATGCCGGTTTCCTCACGATGTTTTCCTTCACCGTTTTGAGAGCAGTTGTGATGAAATTATTTATACAAAGTAAAGCGCCTGTCTGGGTTAGAATCTACGACCTACAACTCGTAACTCGCGGCCGTTACCACTGGGGTACCACTGCTCTCCTTTGGTTTTTTTCTTCGACCTCCGAGCTTGGCTTTTATTTGTTTTAAAATAGCAGAACAATAATATTACAGCCTACCTTGAGAAAACTTGTACGACTTGAGCAGGCGAGTAATTAACAACTGTTTGTTATTGTTAGCTGTTCTATTGCATAAACCATATTTATTACGTGCATTTTATGCAAATTAATAGAAAAAATCAACGCAAAGACGTATTTGCCCACTATGTTCTTTAGGTAATTGAGATGTCAGGGAAATAGAGTGGTATACTGTGTGGTATAGGGTATACCCTTCCTACGTGGGTAGTACCTATAGGAACTATGAGTAACTGCTATACTTTATGTATGTAGTATGGGTACACTAATGCCCTCACATTTTCATTTAACGCTGACCTTAGAAAACTGTTGCAATTGGCCCTTTCGTCTTTTTTTGTGTATTTATTGTGCCCTTAACCTCGGTCAAATGAATTTATTTTCTTACTTTTCTTTTCTTTATTCAAACTGATGGAGGTTACAGAAAGGTCGCTCCACAAAGCTAAACCTTTTCTACAATCCCATGTGCCATGGCTTTACTTACCTACTCCTATTAATCAGCGCAGAACGTTTCCTGTAAAACGTGTAACTAATAGACCGTTACAATACAGAATCACGTTTACTAGCTAACCGATACTCCATGCTTTTCGCCTATACGTATGAAAAACATTAGCTTTGTCAGCACATAGTCGTGCGGGTCCCCTGCAGCGCCCGCACATGAGCATCACATGAGCGACGCCTACGCACCATTCGGCACGTGAGCGACGATAAAACTGCAACCAAAAAGTTTTGTAGTTTATTTTCATTTGATTATGTACGCTTAATTAATTACTGGAAGACCAAAGAAACGATGGATGGAATGTGTGAATGATGATATGGTTGGAAAGGGGATGACTACTGAGATGACGACTAATAGAAAAGTACTCGTATGGAAGAAAAAGACGTGTTGCGCCGACCCCAAATAAATTGGGATAAGCGCAGGAGAATGATGAATGATGATAAATTAATTACCGGTATATTGTTCTCGCTATGAAGTTCTTCATCTATATCTATCTATACATATTGTAAGTTAAAGTCGGTTTTCGTGTCTATCTGTCTGACCGCGTTGTTCTTCCAAACTACGCTACGGATTTGGATGCAGCTTTCAGAATTTATTCGCGTATAAAACGGTAATATTAAACTAACATAAAATAAATACACCTTAAAAACCGCTAGTGCCTAGTACAATCACCAAAGGAGATAAGTAACAAGGGCCGTCGGATATAGTTGAAGTTTAGTAAGAAACCGATTCATGTTATCGAATAAAATTAAATTAAATTAATAGAAAACATAGAGTTCATTTATCAAATTAAATCCTCCATCGGTTTCTTACTAAACTTCAACTATATCCGACGACCCTGGTTACTTATCTCTTTTGGTGACTGTACATACATATTATTAATTAAAGTCGGTTTTAATGACGGTCTGTGTAACCGCGTTGTTCTAAACTTCTTCGTTCTACGCTTCTATATTTCGCAACGGAATTTGATACGGTTTTCATCGTCATTTAGAGAATTGATTCTGGAAGGTTTATTTGCTTATTACATTAATTTTAAACTTACAAATAGTAAAGAAATCTCAATATTTTATCATGTTGTAAAACTATGCTACGCAGGGATGGGGACTGATTGTTGGCTTTCTCGAAGTAAGCAAAGAATGTACCTGTGGACTACGACACGCAAACGGCTTAGTAAGCGTATTTAACAAAAAGATTATATAATCAGAAAAAAGAAACATCTTCCTGATGGTTATAGATATTTATTATATTTATTTTCCGGTTTAAAAATATACTTACATTTTAATTAATTTCTTCTACACAACTATAACTTAGCTGCCTAAGATTAGGTACCTCACAATCTTATCGAAAGAGGTTTTAAGTTAAACAAAAAAATAAAATGGAGTAACTTTTAATCTGTATAGATAGAACTTTAAAATTGAATTATGTACCTATACAAAGTCTTTACTTAGGAAAATCTTAAAATAGCGGTCACCGGCTGCGGCGTAGGTACAGTAACCGCATTGCAGTCAAAAATGGCATTTCATATTTATAGGCCAGTGGGCTGGTAGTGCAAGCAGGTCTATATTAAACTGAAGGGGGTCAACGACCTGATTCACCTATCGATCGTGCAGCCTCCGCCTTCCCTGCACGTTATCTAACACTCATTATTCTCATCAAATGCAATATAACGTGATTTATTGTCTTTATGTGCTAGTAGAAATGGTTCAGTGACATAGCATAATCAGCCTATAATGTTCCCACTGCTGGGACACAGGCCTCCTCTCTTCGAGAGGGAGCGGATTGTAATCCACCACGCGGGCCCAGTGCGGTTTGCTAGATGTCACTTGTCTTCGAATTTTTGGTTCTAGTACAGACGCCAGCACGTCAACCTACTACAATCTGTGATTTTCAACTTTATCGCTAAACTTAAGGTTCTTTAACTGGGAAAATTTGACAATTTCGGGTAACTTGATGTGCTGGCGTCTGTACATGCCGGTTTCCTCACGGTGATTTCCTTCACAGATATGAGAGCAGTGGCGATGAGCCTGCCTCAGTTGGAACCCACGTCCTACAACTCGTAAGTCGGAGCCGTTGCTACTGGGCCACCACTGCTCTGCTAGTGACTCTAGATAATGACAGAATATTCTAACTTCAGTGAATTTTCATAAAACATTATGTGGTTTGGTCCACTGCTTTATAGGGATTAGTTTAAACAACGCTGCGTTTAAACACACTGACAGCGTTTGACTGATGGATTTTTAAGTACTTTGAATAACCTTTTATATAAATAGAGTTGCGGACTTTCAAGTTAGTCTTTAGGCGATTATATTAGAGTTCAGCGGGTCATTGTTAAAAGAACTGTTAGCGGGACTCAGAAACCCATATATGTTTAATAATGCTCGATAATAAGTGAATGATGTGGTCTCCTATAATTGGAAGCGCACACTTGTATTCGTCCCTGTTTATGTTAACGTGCATGTAATTGTGTAGCTTCTGTTGGCGATCCAAGAAATAAATAAATAGCCCAAATAGAACACCGCCAAGCAGAAACCACTGCTTAAAGCCACACGATACACAACAGCAACATACAACTGCTAAAAAAACCCCTCACTGAACAGATAACAAGAACTCAATTACCACTTCGTTATCCTGTAAGTATACCCCTGTCAAAGAAAACACACCACCAAATAACAAACAGAAAGGTCAATAACATTTCGAATAACTGAAAATTATCAAACATCATATCATCATAAGGGCTAAAGTTACGCGGAATAAAAGTTTGGAAGGAGTTTGCTCCCAAATTATCGAAGCTAACATGACTTCACAGCAATATTGGCGCACGATTTGTTTTACATAAGGGTTATCATATCGTAAGTACTTAACATCTTCATCGCTGTAAATTACTTTATGTGGAAATAGGGAGATTATTGGATAAGTTCATCGGCCGATCAAGGCTCAAGACGACTGGGTCCATTGTCTTACGGTAAAGACGCCTTTCACTGCAATGTCTGGCCGCTTAAAAACAGTGTGTAGGCTGCTTTGTGTTGCTTTCTAGATTATAACATCCATACTTAATATTATAAATTCGAAAGTAACTCTGTCTGTCTGTCTATCTGTCTGTCTGTATGTTACCTTTTCACGCCTAAACCACTGAACGGATTTCGATAAAATTTGGTAGAGAGATAGATTGCATCCCGGGGAAGGACATAGGATAGTTTTTATCCCGATATTCCCACGGGATCGAAACTTATGCGGGTGAAACCGCGGGGCGCAGCTAGTGTAGATATAATATTATTTTTACTAAAACGTTTTCTACAGAAATGTACAAACTAAACAATTTTCTTGTCTCCATTATATCATTGAATGAAGAAATCATTACCTATAACACCCCGTCGTTTTTGCGTCGGGGGTTAAAAACAATATTCAGCAATCTTTAACCCCCGACGCAAAAACGACGGGGTGTTATAAGTTTGACGTGTCTGTGTGTGTGTGTGTGTCTGTCTGTGGCATCGTAGCTCCCGAACGGATGAACCGATTTTGATTTTGTTTTTTTTGTTTGAAAGGTGAATTAGTCGCGAGTGTTCTTAGCTATGTTTGAAGAAAATCGGTCTAAGATGGCCGCCGCCAGAAAATGGCGGATTACATATTTTTTCACAACTCCCTCAATATGGGTATCAAATGAAAGGGCTTGAATAGTAGAATACTATACACTATTACAAATTTCAAATCTAAGATGGCCGCCACCAGAAATGGCGAATTCACAGAGGAATACGTTAGTATGGAATGAACGCCTACGACCACGAGTACCTAACATAGCTTCGCTTCACTGTGGTAAAAAAATACGTACAGCTGCGCAGATTTCGGCTAATCACATGTGGATCGTATAGTATGTTTACTAGTAATATAATATTATAAAGTTTAAAAAGCAAGAAATAAAAATTAAATTAAAAATTTAAAAAACCCCCGACTCAAACAAAAACCTCTAAAAAGTAAAATAATAATATATATTAGCCCTTTAAGTTTAATATAAGTTGCAGGAAATATTTTGATCCAAGCGTCCTCATGTCGGGGGACGGCTAATCAAAACGCCAAACAGATGAGGCTTAAACCCAGCAATAATGAATGTAGCTATTGTAGAAACATAACTGCTGTTAACTTCCAATTTTCATTAGCCGTCCCCCGACGTGAGGACGCTTGGATCAAAATATTCCTTGCAACTTATATTAAACTTAAAGGGCTAATATATATTATTATTTTACTTTTTAGAGGTTTTTGTTTGAGTCGGGGGTTTTTTAAATTTTTAATTTAATTTTTTAAGTAACAACTGCAGATACACTACAACTGTACTTACGACGGGCAGTGTAATTATGAAGTTAGATAAACATCTCGGTGTGCTATATTAACGCTTGGACTGTACTTTACAATGGAAACGCGCTCCGGAGCAGCACCCTCATCGCCTACTCTGATCGTAGCACGCGGAACTCGGCGCTGACGCCGAAGTGATAAATTAGCATAATGTATGCGTGTCAGGCTGCCACGGCGCCCGGATAAACAGACACTATGCTGACACGTAATTATAGTTACACGCCTTAGGTTCATGGCAGTGCAAACTTAGACACATGCCAATAAAAATTAATGTAAAAAAACTCGAATAGTGCTGGAAAAACTACCAATTTAGAAAGTTTGAGTGCCGCATTAGGTGTAAGGTTGGCATTACACAATGTCACCATGCTTGGTCATTAAATTGGTAATCCCATAATGCTGACTGACGTAAAAGAAAGAATAACAAATCTTTGGCAACATTTCCTGAAACAACCAACACAAATAAAAAAACGTGAAACAAAAATATCCTTTTTTTTTTTTTTTTTTTATGGATGGGAAATCATCAAATGACCTCTCCCGCTCTGGGTGGAGCGAAGGGAGTGTAGACTCTTACTGACTAAAACCCATCCGTGTTCCTTCCTTAGCCCTTTATGTTCCGGGGTAGCGGTAACCCTTTCGGACAATCCCGCACCCCCGGCAGGCTTCGGCCCTGGCAGGCCCCTTCCTTTATGCTTCCTTTATGCTTTATGCCATCTCTTTGAGGCGCGCGTGGAACACGTACGCGCCGTCCGGCACGGGCCTGGTCCTGATCGGACGGTGAGCTACCCATTACTCTCCGTCCGCAGGCCCGCGCCTACGGTGGCCGGGAGTCGTCAAGCGTCTCCCACGGCGGCTGGGACGTGAGGCTCTCTCCCTCAGCCGTTCCGCCACCTCCTTCGCTAGCATGACTGCTTCGCAGAAGGAGGTGACCGCCCCCCACTCCCTCTCGCCCCGGACCATGCCTTGAACCAAGGCCGGACGCGAGAGGTCGCCGCCGCTGTCGATCGCCTCTACGAGGGCACGGCGGTGCTCCGCCCATGCGGGGCAGACCTCCACCGTATGCTCCACCGTGTCCTCTGGGCGATCCTCGCAGTGGTGACACCCGGGCGTCTCCTCCCGCCTGATGATGTGCAGGAACCTCCCAAAACATCCGTGTCCGGTGAGGACCTGCGTCAGGCGATAGGTGAGGACGCCGTGACGCCTCTCTAGCCACTCCTCAAAGAGGGATCTTATCGCCACTATCGTGGCGTGCCCTGCGCTGGGTTGCGAAAGTTGCTCCTTCCATGCCACCATGAGATCGCGCCGGAGGTCTGTCCGCTCCGCCGCGATTTACCGCGGAAGCGGAGTTTCCCCCCGGCAGATTATTTTTAAGTCATCCTAATCAACCTATAATGTTCCCATTGCTGGGACACAGGCCTCCTCTCAGTGAGAGGGAGTGGACCGTAATCTACCGCGCGGGCCCAGTGCGGGTTGGTAGATGTCACATGTCTTCGAATTTTTGGTTTTAGAACATGCCGGTTTCCCCACGATGTTTTCCTTCACCGTTTTGAGAGCAGTGGTGATGAAATAATTTACAGAAAGTAAAGCACCTGTCTGGGTTCGAATCTACGATTTGCAACTCGTAAGTCATGTCCGTTTCCATTTTTAAGTACCTAGTTACAAAAGTCAAGTGAGTCTCATTTTATCAAAACACTAAGAAGGAAAGCTGTTTTATTTCCCAAGGGAACTGAAAGTGCCGTCGATCATATGCTGCATTATTGTAGTGACATTAAGCAGCAATACGTCATGCCCATCAGAATCAGTTAATTCGCATCACAATAAAATAATTATAGTATTACACCACAATTAATCAAGCTTTCATTGGCAGCTGGCAACCTGTTAATATAAACACACTATTGAAAACAAAACCATATTTATTCAAGCGTTTCCTTGGCCTTCATCCAAAAGCTACTTCCCGAACAGAAATAAAATTATAAGAATACGTAACGATAATCTTTTACTCAAACAAAGTTTATTTCGGTACATTCGGAAGAAGGTATCTGTTCGCATTCCAAGTCCAACCTTGATTAAAACCTATTAGTCTTCATTCGTTCGCCTCTAAGTAAAGGTCTACAGAAATAGTGTTCAAGGAAGTCTTAAATAAACCTTGATATGTAGAAGAAATAAATTCAATAGTACATTAATCATTATTAAAAGAACACTCACTCATACACACATACACACACATCACACATTGTACTATCTTTTATCAAATCTTAAAACTTGTCTAAATTATGCTTATCAGCCTTGCTTGTCTTTAAAACCGAGTTATAGCGAACAGTGCGTACAATAGGTAATAAAACTTAAGTCAAATATTTCAAGCACATAAGTACCTGAGTTTACATTACCTAATAGATAGGTAATTTAAACTTTTGAGGGCATGAACTTTCATATTATTAGGTACTGTAACATCAAAAAAGTACAAGTACACAAAACAAGTTCATCCATTGCACATAATTTAAGTAACAACTACTGGGAGTTCTTGAATGAAAATCAGTTAACACTAATTTGAATCTCGTTATCATATTAGGTATCTTGCCTACTACAAAAAACAACTAGCAAAAATGGAACACACCGGTGCTTGGCGTTCTGACATGTCTAATTTTAGATTTAAACAGCGGCCTTCTAATAGCTTGCCGCGCTACATCTGTATGTGAAGCCTGCCGAGGCTACCACGAAGGGAGGCCGTGTTACCCGCGGGCATATACTCACACATCAAGCCTACCCTCACGCACACACCTGCACCGCACCACTAGTATATACAGTTAACGTAGAAACTTCCATTGAAAACACAGTTCCTTCTCCTCCAAAAAAGTTTTGCCATCCATTCGATACAACTCTTGGGTTTCAAGCGCGGAACACATTGCCGGGGTTGTACTGCCTACGTCACTTGGATCCCTGGATTTTGGGTCAGTAGGTCACGTGAAAGGACTGCAGCTGTGCGAACCGGAGGGGGGGTATAATTTTTAAACCCAACATTGTGACGTCGTCGTGCGAGCCTTGGACCCCTCCCGTGCCGCCCCGCGTGAATGATGAATGAATAGGTCGATTGGTGCTAAGTAACGCTAACTAGGTCACACCACATTTTGATCAAAGGCTACAACGCAACAATACACACTTCACACAATCTTATTTTTTTCAATCAATTAATTAGCTGAGCCTGGGAAACCTGTAGGTCGCAGCGGTAGCAGCACCTACCTAGGTTCAGGTCTGCGTAGGTCCTAAAATGTTTAGAAAGTGAAAAAACTGCAAAATTAAAAACAATATTTATTGTACCTACTTCTTGTGTATTACATTAAATAACAGTTCAATTACCTAATATATCCAAGGCAAAACTTTTCATAATTCAAAGAATAGTCAGGACCTATGAACAGGTCCACAATCTACGGCAAAAAAAAAAACAATCCGGCCGCATTTTAATAACTGTCTAGGAAATAAATTTAAAATACCTCAAAATATTTGGAACATTCAGTAACTATTGGCTATTGAATCGCGGATTGCGTCAGTAAAATGCGCAAATCTCAGCGCCTGCCATGACCTGGTTTCTCTCACATTATTCAAGGCTTGGTAATGTCCTTCTCATCCAGCCAGTAGTAAGGATTCAGTGCAATGGCTACTTATTATATAATATGGCCGACGCTTTGGCTATTTATACCTACATGAATTACTGGGTGTAATTTCCGAAGTAAGGGTGTACGAGTAGGTCGCACCACCTACGGTGAGGCTGGTCCGATATGTATTAAACAGGCGTAAGCTTTTTTGAAAGGGCAATTTTTTATAAAAGCGAAAACGTCATGTACTCCGCAAAATTCTCTTACGTTTTTGCATTTTGCAGGTCAGTGTCAGGTTGTATCTTGATCTAAATGTGATTCGCGGCTGCAACAAATATTTATTTATGTAATTATATTCATAAAAACCATCAATACATCTCTCTAAGATCATATTACCCTATTGAATGACTACTTCAAGAAATCATGACATTTGAGGCCAGTTCTAACTTAAGGAATTGTATTGGGTGCATCCCCTGGTCCTGGACTAGAATTCTCATGTTTTGTGGATTACGTTTTATCTGTAAACGTACAGACACAAATCTCACGACCACTACCTACAAGCAATATATTTATATACATATTATATTTATTTATTTATTTATTTACTAACCCAACATCACTACCATGACAGGAATTTCCTAATTCAATAGTGTGGCCATAGTTACAGTTTCATCATTTACCATAACATATTCTATACATCGTGGTTTTTGTGAACTCACTCAGAGAACAAGTAAAAATATCTATGCTGTCTGCTACGTCATTGAGTATACGCAAGGTACGCGTTATAGGGGCTTTACTCAGTAGATTGGTCCTACTACTGGGCACCGCCAATAGCCGTGGCTGTCGCCTTCGCAATACATAATTGTCGGGCACACACAGGTTTATTTCTTTTAATATACCTGGGTTTGAAGTCTTGCCACGTAATAATTTAAAAATATAGGTAGCAAGAGCCATGTCCCTCCTTGTTTCCAATTTATTGTATCCCACCATGCCTATAACAAACAAAGTTGGATACATCAATGGATAAAATGGATATACACTCGGATATCTATGATATACACCATACCACCTTAGGTACAGAAACCTAGTAAATTTATTTTGTATACGCTCCAGCATGAGACTATATTTAGCTATTATATAGTTAGTTATTTTATATCAAGAGGGGTTTCAAGTTTCAACCCACACGATCCGTATTGTAAAAAAGCAAATCAACTACTTTGCTTTGAAGATAGGTAGATTAGCCAGGTACCTAGTCAACGGTTGATCTGACGAAGGGTTTATATTTAGTCGGAGACGGCATTTCCTTTTTTTGCGCGTGTAGTTAAAATCCGCACCACGCAGGAAAAACAAATATTGTGTTCCGGTAGTGTGGGACGAAATATTTTGTTTATTTTTTATTAATCCCTGTCTATTTATCTACGGATGTGACGTGGTTTTGGATTTTAAATAGACTATTCAAAGTTCAGGGGTCACTAATGAGAACAAGGATTTTACTCTCATTTACCATTTTAACTGTATTTAATTTACGCAGTTGACATAGCTATTCCACGTCTTCCATTTACCTTTTTTTGTAGTTATCCTCATGAATACTTACCTAAGTAAAGACTGAATTCATATGGTTAGCGTTAACACATATGGTATCCAAAATCTCCAATAGAAGACACAGGTAACTTTTGTGTTGGATCACGAAAACTGAAATTCTAGCTTACCTATAATAAATTACACAATTATAAAATACTTACTTATGCAATATATACAATAACAATACTAATCCAGTCAATTTAAAGCCCTCTTCCTCTCTCTTACTTAGCTGTGCTCGACGGGTCCACAAAACTCAACTCAAACTCAAGTTTCAAACTCAAACCATTTATTTCAATTAAACCATTGAGTCGGTCAGTTAATCAGAAAGTAGAAGCTAGGAGAAGAACAAGCAAGAAACTCCAAGGACACTCTTTTAAATCAAGATATTACAAAATTCTGGGTACATTATTCTTGTTGTTATATGTGAGAACAATATAAAAAATTAAAATGATGAAACAATTCAAAATATAACATTAAAAATAAGCCCTGGCCAGTCTCAACTGACGACGGCGCCCGTTCAGGAACATGACGCGTGGATCAGCACCATCCAGCTCAACCATTTTGTAGGGAACCGAATGATCTAACACACGCGCCGCCACAATGATCACGTCTTTTTTGTAATATATCGAGTATTGTGTATGAAGTTTTTTTTTCTGTAAGCAAAAATAGAGAAACGCCATGCTTACTTTTGACAACACGAAAAAAATTAATATGCTGGTGATTTTTAAGGGAAAAATGATATATGCTTCACCTTCTGCGGCATTCACAAAAATATAACAAAGATGAATAACATACGCCGCACCGTTGACATTTTCGCTAACGATTTCCTCCGTTCGACTAATGTCTTTCAGTTCGAAAATAGACTGGTAATAAAAGTAATTGTTGCCGATATTAAGTTGTCCAATCATGAGAACGTGTAAATGTCAGAGGTGACATTTATAAACAACGTTAAACTGAATTAGCTATCTCTGGAATGTCAAGGGAATTGCTTTTAGTATCATTTACGGCCCTTTTGCGCTCATATATTGAGAATTACGCACTGAATGTTATACTACGTCATTTGGATTTATGTCTAATCTAATAATGCATATTTTAAACATAATTATATTTTTGATCCTTAATAAACATTATGACATAAACGACGGATCCTTTAAAACAATCGTCAACGGGTCGGGTCGCGAATACGAGTACAAAACATGACAAGTTATAAAGTAACTTTTAAAACACGTCTTGGGCAATATTCACTGATAAAGGATAAACGTGAACACCAAAATCCGTTGTGCCGGTGATCACTGATCATTATTTGGATTTTATCCACATATCATATGACATGTGCGTAACATTAAGCCCCGGGCCCTTCGAAGGTGAACTAACAGCGTGTAATATTTCAATGTAATTGAAAGCTAGCCAATGTGGCGGAACACGCGACCAGCGGCTCGTGATCGTCGGTCACGCAGCGCCGAGGTTGCACAAAAGGTGAAGTTGGAAAGAACAGGCTTCACTGTGACGTCCGCACCCTACGTAACCACTTTATTTTGATGTGGCATTTAAAAGTTAGGGAAACCCTCTTTTTGGATATTAGGGAAGTGACTCAATGACGAAAATAGCTGCTTAACTGGCTAGATTCGTTACGTAAATATTTCGAAAACTCTTACGAAAATGAAAAGGTTTTTATTGTGTCGCTTTTACCCCTTTGTTGAATAATGGTAGGTACATTTTTTTAGAATCATATCTCTACAATAGTGTTGTTCCTTATATTAAGTAATGCTGTAGCTATTTGTAGCTTGTGACTTATTTATCAACAAAGCTTCGATGCTCAGATGCACAGTTCATCGATTCTTGTTTACATCTAGGTCCTTACATATTTAATTTAAGGATTTAGTACCTTGACGTCGAGTCTCGCCACGTCAAGTCGCCGCCACGTCTACCTACTTGTTAATTTAAGTGTGGTATGTAATTAAAACACCCCTTGTGTTTAAGACGCAATTTGAATCCTTACCAATACAAGATAAACGTAGAACTTTGAAAAAGAAAGCCGCCGAGTTATTGTTTACTTCATAAAACATAACAAGCACCAAAACCCTCGTGTACAAATTAAAAATGTCACGTTAGGGTAGTGTTTCCTCATAATAGAGAATACCTAAAAAAGCACAGTGGCGGTCGAAATTCTACGGAAACAACGTCTTTCTTTGAACGAAAATATATCGCTTCAGATTGCAAAACGTAGTCATGTTTTGATAGCGACGTGCTTATACGACGCGTGACTTGAAATGACAAACAAACACTAGAATATGAAGATGTTTCTGTTTTATTTTTCATAAATATTCTTCAGATACCCCTTGAAGGTTTATATTTTTCTTAGAACATTTTTAAAGAAACGATTCTAATGAATAGGTATAATTTTCTTGTGTATAGTAACGAGCAGATGATTAAGCCCCCACTGTGTTCGTGACCTAGACAACGTCAAATCAGTTTGTATCAGTAGTAGCTAGTATACAAGTAATATTAGAATATAAATACGAGTATCTCTTAGTAACAAGATATGAAATACAAATGCAAAAAATAGACAAAAACGTGACGGCAACTTATCCTACGTTTGCCGATTTGCGATCTTCCAATGGTCATCAGTACTACGGCTAAGTCTAACCTGGTAAAGTGGGGCTACCTTGACGGAACGGCAGTAGGGTGTGATTGTGGAGCTATGTCACAAACCATGCTCCACCTCCTATCCTGTCCTCTGTGTCCCAAAACATGCAGTCAAAGTGACCTCTGCGCTGCCACCGACAACGCCGTGGGAGTGGCAAAGTTTTGGGAAACAAGATTAAAATAAAATGCAGTCGTACCATCGACACGAAGAAGAACTACGGCTAATATGGCCGGCCTGTTGCCAATTCAGTTTTCATTTATTTTGTGAGCTATGTGGATCACTCTGGTCGTTGGCACGTCGGATCACCTCATTCCGGAATTATAAATTGTTTTCATTCCATTATCATTCTGATTTGAATACTTGCTACGCAGTTACGAACTTCATGGGCAAAGTTAAAGTAGGTTGATCCATTCTCAACTTCATGATAAGTAAAACAAATATCTTTGGTGACCATGAGCTACAAGAACATAATTAATATTAGTTATATCTACAAAAACCAAGACGAGACACTTCATTTATTATTTCCAAGATATCCAACGTGAATAAACGATCGATGTGTAAGATTATTGCGTAGTAAGCGTCGACGTACTACGAGCTACGAAAACAACGTAGCAAGCTTCTTAGAAGCGTACTGTTACATTTGGTTTAATTATGGGGAGGAACATGAATGTGGAATTTTGACGAGCTTACAATGTAAAACAATGTTGTTTCCTGTATTAACAGAGATTTAATTTAATCCTGGTAGGATTTCATTTGAACGGGGTTTTTCTCTCACACGCGTCCAAACATTCGTATTAAACATGCTTATACATATGATAAGAGCGATGGTAGGTATTCGTTTCTCAACCCAGAGCCATTAGCATCCAAGTTTCTCTATTACATGATTAAACAAATACAAAATGGGCCGTAATACAAAACTCCTAAACGTAGAGCGGAGGCGTTATCTATTAATATCGCTCCTCTCTTAAAAATATTTTCTTAATTCAAACTCAAAATCAAAGCATTTATTTCAATTAAACCAATTACAGGCACTTTTGAATTGTCAAGGGGTCGGCCAGTCAGAAAGATGAAGCTAGTTGCCCATTCCAAAGAGTAGGTACCTATGGAGAAGAACGGGCAAGAAACTCCATGGACACTCTTTTAAATCAAAATAATATGGTTACAAAGTCTTGGTTACATTATTCATGTTAAAAATTATACATGTGAGGACGATGCAGAACGTTAAAAGCGTTCATAATGAGAAGATGAGAAAAAAACAATTCGAATATTAAATTAAAATAAGCCGTGGCAGCAAAGAGATGACCAGTCCCTACTGACGGCGCCCGTTCACGAACATGACGCATGTATTAGCACCATTCAGCTCAACCATTTTGAAGGGAGCTAAATGATCCAACACATGCGCCACCATCAGCGAGACATTTGAGTGAGCATGACATACTCTCAGCCGCCAGAGCACATTCAAGTCAATGAAAGACGTACCCAGTAAATGGTAGCTTTATAGTATGTACATAGTACTCACACATGTGCTATGCAATTATACAATACAAGGAGATTGAATTTATATAATGCAAAAATAGTATTTTAAAATCTTCTTAATAGAAGAAAAGAAAGTTTAAAGTAACAGCTGCTATGTGCTACCCTTTCATAAGTCGTGGTGAAGTGGGCCAAACAATGGAGATAAAATAAGTGGGCGCAATATGATAATAACATAATCTGATGCTCCTCCCAAACTGCTGACGCCATCCAAATAAACAAAGCTTTATTTACATAATCAGCCTATAATGTTCCCACTGCTGGGACACAGGCCTCAGTGAAAGGGAATGGGCCGTAATCCACCACGTTGGCAGATGTCACATGTCTTCGAATTTTTGGTTCTAGGACATGCCGGTTTCCTCACGATGTTTTCCTTTACCGTTTTGAGAGCAGTGGTGATGAAATAATTTACAAAGTTTATATTTTACAAAGTAAAACGCCTGTCTGGACGACCAACAACTCGTAAGTCGCGGCCGTTACCACTTGGCCACCACTGCTCCCTTTAAGCTTTATTTAATTTTTGAAAAAATAGGAATAGTTTTTAAAATTATTTTAAAAAGCGCGAAAGAATTTATTATAATATGTAAACGCCCACTATAATTAAAGTTGCGCGAACAATATCTTGCTAAATAGATAAGCTATCTCCGTATGTTAATGTTATGAGAACACATTACAGGAGGACGCTATGCACTTTCCAAACTAAACTAATCTCTGTACTAAAGTCTCAGGGCCGAAAGTTACGGGGAAGTGTCAAAGTCATCATTCCTATAGTTCGAGAAACCGACGACAGCAGCAATCCAACACCAACCTTATTGTAACGAGGATAAAGGTCACTATGATATTGACAGACTTGTTAGTGGCAGCACCGTTGACTGCCCCGTTGGTCAAAGTGTTAGTGGGTTTTCAATTGGGAATTTCTTAGTAGCAGCCCGGAGTTTGGAAGTTGGATTTACCGCCATTGCCGAAAAGCTATCTGGAGGTCTATAGATAGGTACTAATTTCATGTTAATTTGACATAACAATTGCAAAAATGTTTACCAACAGGGGGCGCCCCTGTCAAAGTCATTTTCAAAGATCCTTAAAGAAGTGTACTTATATAAGTTAACATGACAAGAGATTTAAAGAGATAATCCTTACAAAACAAATGACTGTCAGATACATAATGTATGTATTCAGCTTATTGTTTATATGGAAATAATCTCACTAATCCAGATTCTCATCTCACATCTGGTAAACAGATCCGAGAAAACAGTATTATCTGACATCTCATTGTACGCAGATTTTGTATAAGGGGTATTAATTACGTATTATTATATCCTTATCTGATGTAAACAAACAGTGAACTTGGTCGTTAATCAACTTATTTGTTTGTTTTAGTAATACGTATTAACTGTGTCCATTCATTACGGCCTCTAATGAATGGGATGAGATTGTGACATGCAAACGAACTTGGGCTTTCTATCCTGGAGCGGTAAGCCTATATTGAATTTTAACAGATAGATAAAGTAGGACGATTTAAAGCAGCATGATTTTTAAAAATAAGTCTATAATGTTCTGATTCTAATACCTCTGATTCGTATTAATGTATTTACCTTTGTTCGTCCCTCGTGTATTGCTGTTTGTCAATACCTACGCGGTAACCTGGAACGCCCACGCCACTTTTATTCTAAGCTCAGAATTACATAAAACCTCCTGTCTTGCGGATTCTTCCATGTCCGAGCAGAAATTCTTATAGTTCCTCGTTTTCATGCACGCGGCCCGCCGTCGGCAAAAAGATTCCGTCCGTGACAGTGGGCGGTACTCAAACTATTCTTGTTTTTGTTGATTATATCCTTTATTATTGTTTTTTATTAATAGTAAAATAATTTATTTAATCGTCGTTTTGAAACCTAATCGGCCTTCGTTAACAGAGCAATAAATATAAGAAGCTTTACTCATTTTTGTCACGTTGTCTAGACGCACCCTAACTGCGTAATATAACCACCATCAAACACAATCTGAATCCTTTTGAAGGATATTGTTTCATCCATTACTTCATATGTTCTAAAAATTAGTCTGCTCAACAACGTAAATAACGCAATGAATGTTGTGGAACAGCCAAATTGAAAACTATTGCTACTGATAGTGTGTTACATAATTACCCCGCTGTATTGAACCACCAAATGTTTACCACTAACACCAAACTGTAACTAAAACATAGACACTAGAATGTGTATAAGTAGTCTCTTGCAATATTAATTTCTATGAACTGTATTCAATAAAAAGGTATGATAAAAAAGTTTGAACGCCACTGACTGTCTCTCCACGTTTTGTGGGAAAGAATACCTAGACTATGGCGCTCACGTGTAGTATTACATTTCTCTACTCTTTGAGAACGTGGTATAGGTAGTCCTAGCTACTTGAGTTTTAACTGTTTCATTAATTATAAGCTTGTTCACGTTAATGCCCGGTTATTGACAGTTTATGACTTCGTGTTATTTAGATTTCGTTTATTATTTCACCTTAGCATTTCTTTTGCTGAATTTGTAAATGCAATGTATAACTAAGTTTTTCTAACAAAGCCGGCCAGTATCACAAAAGCTTTCTTATTTTCTGTGTTTTGTTAACATAAGATGGGACAGCAAAAATGTTTCCTGTTTCACTTTTACCGATAATAATATAATAATACATAGCCGAGTAATTTACAAAATGTCCATTATTACAGATATAAACCTATTTCCTATTAAACAGATTAATAGGTATAGTCATCGCACTGGTGTCCTCAAACGTGACCGAGCAGCCGAGCAATAGGTACCTGACTAGATGGAAAACTCAACTCTTTTTTATGGCCTCTACATTGAGGTGAGGTTGATTCCTTATAAAATAAATGAAATGCTATATAATATTGTTAAGGAACCGTCCGTTTGCTGCACAAAGTTCATTGTATTTGAACCATAGCATGCATGAACACGAACGTATACATGAACGTATGAACATCTAAGTTATTTTCCAAATTACAGATTATATTGTATTTTTATTTTATTTAGTATGGGAAAAAAACAGTAGTATATTAAAAATAAACAGAAATAACTTATTAATAAACTTAACAAATATACTACCCACTACATTTTCCACAGATTACAACTTAGATATATTTTCCGTCGAAGTGGAACATTGGAACGTGAAAGAATATGAATATTATCATGCACAGTAACTTAATAATTATGTGAGTTTGTTTGTGTATTCATGGAAGTTGAATAAAACATAAAATTCGCTAACAGAGTTCTGTCTAACGTTACAAAGTGAAGCTTCCACGAACTTATAGAATTTAATTAACCTTTCATCAACGTCCGACCAAGTGTTGAATACAGGAATAGATACTATTAAGAACCGGTAAATTCAGCAATTGAATAAAAATATTAGTAAAAGTTCGCCGCCACAGATCGAAGAATTCTGCGAAAACATTAATAGGCATACAAAAGTGTGTTTAAAAAAATACCTATATCTACTACATTGATGTACAACTATTTTTATACATCAATGATCTACTAACACAAATTATATCAGTAGACGCTACGAAATTCGAATATTTCACTGTTAGATGATGATTAATATCGGTAACCATTGTTTATGAGTTTCTAAGAGTGCTAAACAAAGGCATTTTTAAGGAAGTTGGACTTACTCGTTGCCAAAGCCCTTATAGCAAAATTCTCCGAATGTTAATGTGAGCAAGCTTTGTAACCGGAGCCAATCCTACTATCCGACCTCGAGTCACGGGCAAGCATGACGATTTTCGTTAATATATTACGCAATTTAAGAGCATATTCAAAGATACTCTCTAACAAGCCGAAAAAAACTACACATAATAATATAATACCAAAACCTCCTCCTTTTGGAAGTAAGCAAAAACACGATGAAAATAAAAGCGTAAAACTAAAATTGTCTCCACAAAACATTTTAAATGTGAATGACATTATTTCACAATCTGCCAACCGCAACTAACCGAACAGAACGGCGAGGTTATTTTTATTTGTCGGCGAAGGGTGCTCGTCGGCGGGCGGCGGGCGGCGGGCGGCGGCGTGGCTGGGAACGTGACCACTTCGCCAGTGTCACACCATGCTCCTCCTCGAGTCTTACAATACAATAAAGTAATAAACCTTGGTTTTATGTGCCCAAGGTTGGCCGGGGCGACAAGTTGTGTTACGTTTAAATTCCATGAGTTACATAATAGACAATGAGTGATCATTTTGATGGACCTTGTCAAAAGTTGTTTCTAAAATATATCAAGCCAAGTACTTAAATATTATTTATTTATTTTAGTAACGAATATCGTACTTTACTTTTAGTTTAATATTGATATATAAAAAAGTTGTTTTAACTTTAATATTGCATTAGACCGGGGAAAATGGAAAGAGGGAAGGGAGACCATTGCCTTGCAGAGGTACAATATGTTGTACCACTACCTACCGAAGGCTTATAATAAAAATAACATGAATCAAATAAAATAAGTACCTTAGTAGTAGAGAGTTTTAGTACAAAAAGACATACTGTATAAACAAATCATATGATTTATTCAGTTTTGCTTGGCCGTGGATTCGACCTCCAAACCGTTAGCAATCCAAAGCGGAGTTTTAAGGACTAAACCAAGGAGGCGTCTAAGTCTTCACAAACTTTATTAAAGCTCTTTTGCCCTGAATCTAAGAGTTTTAAAGTTGTACTAAAGTTTTTACTGACGACGCTAGCAAAAATATTCATGATCATCAACAACAAAACTTTTATTCAAAAATATTCAATGTTTTAAATTATTTATTAATTGCTGCGTGGTGTGGGAAAGATTCTGATGCTAATAATATAGCTTTTAGAATTTTTGGACGTTTGTGTATTTGTTTGGATGTATGTTCCGGATTGGCGCAAAAAGTAATAGATTCATGCTTCAGGTAGCCCGCGAAATTCAAATATTCTTACGTTTTTTGCAATTTGTAAGTCAGTATTAGGTTGTATATTGATCAAAATTTTATTCGCGTCCGTAACAAGTATGTGTTTACAGAATGATAATCATTAAAGTCATCAATACAACTCTATAAAACCAGGTAATCCTAACTACGACAATTTCATGATGTTACATGACATACATTCGATTGATACAGAACAAAATACAAAATAGATGGTTAAGTTTAGTAGTTGGTGCGCAGCTAATTAATTGACGGGTCGGATTGGTCGGTCAGAATCAATTAAGGGTCAATATAGATTGAGTGACGCTGTGCCATTACCTAAAGGGCCCCCTACCCCACCAATTTTGTCCATCCTACGTCAGGTCCTTATCCATCCTACGTAGGGTCATGCCTGTGACGTTTCTAAGTTCTATTATAACACTATAATAATACTATTGAACTTACTATTGAGCTAACATAATATCAATTGTATAATACAATGAACCATAATAATAAATGAACTCTATAAGGTTTTCATTATAACCTCTATTCTTGCATTCAATTCTTATTCCATTGACCAACTAATTGAAAATCACTATATATACTACACAGAGGTAAAGAAACGATTGGACGTGAACGACATTTCCAAATGTCCATACACCGCGGTGCTTTAAACCGATGACAAAATAACAATAATAGCAATAGTGTAATAATGACCTCCGCTATTATAACATATCAATTGTTACACTTTCACATATTATGTGAATTAAGGGTGAAATGTCACTCACCTTGTGTTTCACCTATTACTGCTATTGTATCTTTTGTGTGTCGGTATTATGTCTTTCTTGTAACAATTTACAAGCACATACCTACATTAACATAAAAGCTAAGTCAAAGAAGTAACTTTCAATTAAATAATTCGCTTAGCTACTTGTAAACTGAACCTTAAAACTTTCCTGATAGGTTCATTTTTAAATTAAGCAATTTTAGAATATTTCAATTCCGTGGAAGTCTGCGATATCGGGGACAGGGCGATGTGCCTGAATTGGAGTTGGGCAGGACATCTAGTTAGACAAGGAAATGGCCGATGGAGTAAAGCTGTGACCGATGGTGGCCACAAGGTTAGGCCAAAGAAACCAGGGCCGTCCAAAAGCGCGTGGGTTGATGATATCGTCAAATTCACCGGAAACACCTGGATGAGGGATGCACAAAACCAGGAAGTATGGCAGAAAAAGGGCAGGTACAGACCTGCCCTTTTTTAAAGTACACGGAATTACCCACTGCACTGCTGGGTATTGACCCAGCAGTGGGTAATTCCGTGTACTTTTCTTAAATGTTGAAGTTCCTGCAAAGATTATCTTTAAAGTTTTTTCTCCATACGTTATTAAAGTCTCTTTGACTGCTCCTGAAATATTCTAATGAGACAATTAACGATACCCGGAAAGTGTTTACTTTTGTTATGAAGAAATCGTACTATTAATACGTATATCACATACATATATATCAGTGCCAAAGCATAAACAGAGCAGTAAACATAGACGATGACCTTCCCAACGTCCTCTAGCGTGAAGGTAACAAGCGAGCCCCTTAATCTTCTACTGTTATGAAAGTCGCATCAACGCAGCCCATAAACATTAATAGAATGATATGAAATGAGCGATACATACGACGTGGCCCAGTAACTGGAGCTAGGTCATGTCGTAACCTTAGATAGGAAAAATTTGATCCCCACAGTAGTTGGAACATCACATGACCCAGATACAATGCTGGATGAAGGCGGATTCGTGAACTAAGACACTATTTATCTTATTCTTTTCGCTATTTGGGCCAAACGGAAATTCAACTGTAGGTAATACTACCTGGTTTATTCTTCTGGAAAACTTGTTTTTTTGTCTAATCAAAGTATATTTCAGCATTGAGCCACTCCCACACAAGACCCAAGAAAAACTAAGTCCACCTATATTTTTAGTTGTTTTCGCCTAAAATCTTCTTACGATCTTTTCATGCCATAATATTCTTAAAATAACATTGAGTTAAAAGTAATCTGTTACCTTTTCTACCGCGAGGTTATTATAAAAGGCTCTGTAGGCTCTCTTTCTTGACATTACTAAACTTTAACCCATATCCCCTCATTTGTTAGGCAAATCAATGTCTCGAAAACTATTGAATTTCGGTCATACATATATGGGGGTTTCAATTTGTTGCATTTTGGCCCCTCTATCAGCTCCTGACGGATATACGTCGAATTACAAGTAAGCCTGTATATTTTTGGACGTTTAAAAGTTTCTTAACTTTAAACAATTCTTATAAGTAAGGAGTTATTACCAACTTATCTAACTGATGTATAATAGATTAATCTAAGTTATGCTCTTTAAATAATCCGTACGGTCTTACTGCAAGTCAGTGTCGTTGGTTCCGCATTTTCGTTTTTTGATACCGACTTCCGAAATTAAAGTTATTTATCACTTTGTAGTGTTTTTGAAGTGAAAACTTCTTTAGCGGCGTTGAGCACTTTTTGTAATGGGTAAAAAATGTTAAACTCGCGTCAGGACACGTGACCGTCAGGAGAGATCCCCCCCCCCCCCCCCGCCTCTCTTTCTACGGCGGCGCCAACCGAAGTGAACCAAGTTTAGTGACACACGACAATGGATGGATGGATGGATGGATTGGATGGAGTGGAAGTGGAAGCGGAAGTGGAAGTGGAAGTCGAAGTCGAAGTCGAAGTCGAAGTCGAAGTCGAAGTCAAAGTCGAAGTCGAAGTCGAAGTCGAAGTCGAAGTCGAAGTCGAAGTCGAAGTGGAAGTGGACGTGGACACACTGCTGTGTATTCGTAACATTCGTGTATATAAAGTGTTTAAAATATGGAAATTGAACAAAGTGCATCTATTAATGAAAAAAGGGACGCAGAAATAGTGAAAAAAATGAGTTATATTAATTCAATTAATAATTGATTTATTTCAACGTTAATCGTTTTCACTTCTGCCGGCACTCCCGGAGTGCAACCTTTTTTTTTTTTTGAAGTCGGTTGTTTTTTTTTGTGAAAAAGTTTTTATTTTTCACTTTTTGGTTGTACCTACTCCACAATAATTTAGTTAATAGTCAGCCATCCAAAGACTAACCTCGATCTCCGCATAACCTAGGTGTAGTCTATCTACGAATCTGTGACTAAACCACGAGCTCTTCTGTCAACACTACCCTGAAGAATCAGTTTAAATGAAACGAGTGAAGAGAGGAATGATTTGCCCACGTCCAATTTTCCACCTAACTCCTAAACGTTAATGAGATTTACCTTCTGTTATCAGGTCAACCTAATCACCTGAATTAATATTACTAGCGGTCCATATGTACGTAAAATTTCGAAAGAATTTTCTTTTAACTCCAAGCCGTTGAGGAGTTGTACCTTCCATCATCAGCTCATCCACCTGAGATGATGATTATCAGATGCAAATACTTGAACAGCTTTAGAAAATATATGAAAATGGTACTATGTGCCTATAAAATTTGAAGGTTGCCCTCGATTTCCCTGGGATCCCATCATCAGATCCTGACCTGATGATCATGGGACCATTTGGGAAGTATACCCTTTCAAAGAAAAGAAAAATTTTCCAGGCGTCTTCGAGAAATCGGGGAACATACATAAAAAAAAAAAGATTCCGACGAATTGAGAACCTCCTCCTTTTTTTGAAGTCGGTTAAAAAAGGAGTAAATTCGTTTTGGCACATACGTCGTTTTATTCCGAGCGCACGCAAATTATAACCAATCACACTTCTTTTGCGTTTCAAAAGTAATTGCATCACTTTCGCTCGCTTAGTAGGTTTTTGAGGATTTTAGATTTTCGAGGTAGCGCCTTAACTCGCTATTCAAGTACACAAATTACGCAGGTATGTAATTCTGTAATGACGTGTTAACATTACAGGTTGACACCCATAAACAATCGCCCACCGCTGAGCTCCTACACTGAACTAGAAGATTTCGTAGTTTTGTCAACTTATTTTAAATAAATTGTTTGTAGAATGCCGCATTGTTCTGAGAACCACGTTTACACACGATATTTTTACAAACACATTTTCCAACCATGACGAAATCCAATCAATTTTCTGTAAGGAAAACCAAAACCCGGTACGAAAAACAAAAGCAAGAGGAACTTCATCCGTTATACGGATGACATGAGGCCCAGCACCCTATATTGCGTAACATACTTTTAGTCACAATCCGAGAGTTTTGAAGGATATTGCCAATCCATTGCTCCATATTTTTGAAAAATTCGCCTACTCAACAACGTAAATACCGCAATGACCGTGAGTAAACTGTCCATTGCGATCAATTGTCATTTGATGTGTGTTACGCAATTACCCCGCTGTATTATACCACAAAATTTTGTCTGTTGGCTTAATTTAGCTTTAGACAATTAGTAAACTTCTTTTTGACTGCAAATAAAAAGAAGGAAACACGCAATTAAACCAAGCACCAATACCCAAAAAACTACATTTAAATCTACCAAAACCAATCAGAAAACAGACAGAAACAATATTAACAGTTATTCCCGAATCGCAATTCACTTGAAACGAATTGTTTAGTCCGTTCAGTGAATATTTTCATAGTATGAACCTTGGGAGTTCCGGCTGCGCTCTCAAAAGGGCACGACCCAAGCTATTCGTGTCAAGGATTGGTCTTTATATAGACCTTTTGGATTTGCTACTTGTATCCTAGGCTTTGTTGATTTTAATTGGCTGAAACCTCAAGCACATCATCGTGCTGTAAAAAATCTTCTTCCCAATTAATGCTTAGACTTGTGAAAACTGTGGAAATGTACGTTGAACTAACGTTCTACGCATCCCTAGAATGAAAACCAAAATGCACTTACCATACCGATACCGTTAAAAATGTTACAGCAGTAATTTGGAAATTCACGATTGGACGATAATTTATTTCAGTTAATTTCCTGGTATGATTTAAGATGTCCTTAATAAAATACATAAAAGTGTTGGTCTGCAATCGGATGTAATTTTATTTATTTAAATTACAATTATAGCTCCTTCACAGACTCATCCAAGGCGATGTTATAACTTTCAATGTCTAACTAAGTACACAACAATAAATAAAATGACCCGCAAGCATAATTACGAAGAATTATATACTTACTAATAAAATAATTAGTATAAAATGACAACGTTTATAACAGCAGATTTATATTTTTTCAGCTAATCTACAGAACAAACAGTTTATTAACACTAATATAACTTAAAATATTGCTGAAATTATTGGTAAATTCTATGGCACTTCATGAGGTAATTTAAGTTCTCAAAACTTAAAATACCCATTGCACAAATCATTGGTAAAAACTAAAGGGCGTCAAGGGATGGTTTACCCACTCTTCAGTCCTAACCACACCAAATGTATCCTCCACTGCTGTATGTAGAAACAGTTAAAACGGAACCCAACAAGACGTAATAAATCTTCTATAAATTAATTATTTACTAAAAGATTACAGACTTTTTAAAACTGTACTGTGTCTATCTCTAGATCAGCACAGAAATGAATAAAACAATTTAAACCAAAACCAAAAAACACCAAAGAAAACGACAACGACAACGACTAAAGAAAGCTCAATTACTTTTTTCATAAAAACTCTGTCAAAGGAAATTTTCTTGCCATCATTATATACCTGCAGTGACCTTAGCATGGTGGGTATAAATAGAAACTCAGGGTGAAATGACCTCCAGCGTTACTTCCAGTACTGCGGCCTCGATGATAATTGTATATCTGAGGAGGGAAGGTGAGGTAGAGTGCACCCCGAGCTTGTGATCTAGTTTTGAATGGGCTCGCGGAGGCTCACGCGTGACGTCAGGAGGCGTAGCTGTGACGTCAACGTGAAACTAGGTCGCGCGGTCGACGACCGAGGCCTCCACTGCACAACCAACACCACTGTCCTTGGAGGCTCGACCAAGCGTGCTAAGTCTGAAACAATAAAATTTCATTTCTCACATATTTCGATTTCTCTAAGCAATTTTTCATCAAAGTTTTCACAAAACTTAATTCTAAACAATAAATTATAATATTTTTGTGAATCAACAATGTTTTCTTTATAATTTTGTATTCAATAGATCAGTTTTCGCCAGTTTGAAAACCAGACCAGGGGGAAAAAGGAAAATTACCGGAATTTGACCTTTACGACAATAGCAAGCAACGTCGAAAAGCGTAGTTTGAAAACAATGCGTATTATTAGATACTATTAACAAAACTTACATAACTGAGTAACGTCTGAACTTCTATAGTTCAACGGTCAGTTACTTCATTAGTTCCTAAAGTTCATCCCGCCATTGTATAAAACAGACGCGTGAACGAAAACTACTGAAACAAACAATTACAAAATAATTATGAACTTTAAATTGATACTGTGTACATAATTATGCTCGGGTAATTAACTTGGAATTTCTCATATTTCTCAAATTGGTGTGGCAACTAGTTATTTCTCATGAAAACTGACACACCACATGATTGTCGCCACTGACCACAAAACATGATTGAATTTTGAAATATTTTCCAAAATTTTCTTTTTTAGAGTTACTCTGTTTGTCTTTGGGGTTCCTCATTCTCCTGTTTCATTGAGGGTGCAAACTAGGTCAGAGCTTGATGCTGCAGGCCCGGGCCCCGCCTCCGATCGATGCCCCGGCGTCAATGAGCACCAGCCCCGGAACCCGAGCACCGCTCACTATAGCCAGCGCCAACCGCCTATAAATAGACCCCAAGGTACTGCGCCAGGTTTCATATTTCAGAATGCATGCTACTATTTATGGAAGCGATGGCCTACTTTGTTTCGGAGCCTTCATTTCAATGTATGAGGCCTGTATGACGTCATTACAAAGGTTATTATAGAGTGCCAAGCATTCGAGGACAGAACCCCATTAGATAGTTCTGAATGCCTTAAATGCCTAAGAGGCATACAGGAATATTTTGTCATAGTTTTTTAGAGGGGTTGTTTGAAACCTAGTGTAACAGGATCTTATACATTGGGTAACTACGAGATACCTGACTAATAGAAAGGTCGAACAAATGGTTTACTTTGTCGCTGCTTTTGGTATCAAAACAATTGCTAACGCAGAACTCAGCCATTGGTCTTTTGAATCTCTCTAGATAAATATTGAAGCTAATATCATAATGAATCACTGAACTACATAACCAAATTAAAGCTTTTAAGAAAATATATTGATGCATACGGGACCACTCATGGATATAATCAAATTTACTTTAAAACGTGCAATTTAATAAAAATGTCTAGTTGAGGTTGTTTCACATATAATATGACTAACAATTTCAATAGATTTTTCAACAACATACTCACAAAGAGTATAATAAAATTAGTGCACTTTAAAAGCTTCTATCAGAGATGACATTATCTTAAATCTATATGTATGCAATCATTTGTTAGTAGAGTTTGAACGGATCGCTTCATATTTTCGTAACCAACTCCCAAAATATGTCATTGTTTTGTCAACTGTTGCAATACAATTTAATTAAAGCTGTCATAAAATCTTTGACGTTTAAAATGCCTTTTTTTTTAGTCGCCCTTTGCAAAAGGTAGTGGCTTGTATGGACAAGACTGCATGGGCATGAAACTCTACCGTTTGTCTTTTAAAAAGTTTTCAACATTTTGTATAGGGACATTAATTTTTTTTTTTTACTTCAAGCATATAAATGTACATATGCGGACTTAATGCCATAGGCATTTTCTACCAGCCAACCTTTGGGTGATGCAGAGACAAACAGTGATAGGTGCGATAATGAAAATTGAGGAATAAATATTTTAAATATAAAGATAAGCATAAACCTATTAAAACTATGAATATATAGGTACTTAATCACTAAAGACCGGATTATATGCAACATAAAAAGCTTGAAATATGCATGCAAATATGCATGAAAAATGCTTGAAATATGCACGAAAACTGACAGAATATGCAACATTAAATGACATTTTTTTTTTTTTGTTTTGTAAATATATTCCTTTAGATTTAAGTTTATTGTTATTTGAAACTTTTTAGTGCACGAAATATTTTTCTCGCAAACTCGACAATACAAAACAGTTCCGTCGTAAGTAAATGTTTCAGGAAAGTCACTTATCCACGAAGACACACTTTTTTTTCGGGAGGCTTTGTACAATTTGACACAAAAACTTTAACTGCAGATCAATGAGCACGCGCGTCAACAATAAAAGCAATAACATGCATAATAGGTGGGAGGAAGGAGTAGTGCGGAAGGAGTAGGCGAGCGCGACGATCATTTGTCTCTTTCATTTTATTATCGTACCAAAACAAAAGACGCGCGGCTGCTGAGTGCGCTGCGCTCGAAAAATACTGTAAATTATAGCGATAATATGCATCATCAGTAGATCTTAGGAAAAATATGCTATTAGCGCTGAAAAAGGCTTAAATATGCAAATGCATATGCAAATATGCAAATGCATATTATCCGGTCTCTATTAATCACATATAATTATAAGCACAAATAAATTATTATTATGTGAAGTTGATTCACCTAAAATAATATTATACCACAATAGGTAAAGAGAATTAAAAATCAAGCAATTCCATTGGGACTAGAAATGAAGAATTAAAAATGAAGCCTTATGCTCAAGTTCCTTGAATCGTGTAAAAGCCCCTTAGCCTCTCCATCTTCCAATACAACACGTGGCTGTCGTTCGCTTTCACGGTTGACATTTCAGCTCAAACACCTTTGTTTCATATCCCAAGCGGCAATGTTCCACCCTGTTTACAGTGAATGCACCCTTGTCGCATTCAGCAGGCTTGCGTCACACGCGTCCAAGATGCGTCAACATATCGGGGTTAATAACCTCTCCACAGAATGCTGTAATATGATAGAATGTAGTTTGTTCCTATGGGGATTTCATGGAGAGTTAATTTTCCTTCTTTTTGTAGTTAAGTATGTATTGAAGCAGCGCCATGCGCTTTGGATCCCAGTTTGCCCAGCACTGACTTGTTACATACTGGAAAAAAAAAGTTATAAAAGTTTTGTAGGTAGGTACTATATACAGACAGGGAAATTATTTTTTTATTAAAACTGACCCACAACTGCTCGGTATGATGAAGCTAATATCGTGCCACAAAATAAATCTGGTCGCAAAACAGTCAACTTATGGGGGTGAATGAGCCAGGAAATCGGAGAACTGACGTCGTTAGAAACTAAGGCTACTGCGAATAATTACTGTGCGCGTCGTGTATCCTGCAAAGGAATTCCCAAAAAATAAAGATATTATGAATTTCTTTTTGATTATTCTATTTTTAGTAATAAGTTCGACCTCGCTTGGTTAATGTCCGTATGTTGCCCCACTAGTGGGGCGGCCGGTGGGGCAAAGTGGAATAATCCGTCAATATTTTATCGTTGTTATCTTTTTTTTACAAAAAGATTTTCTATATCTGTCTATAAACAAAATCTATGCTCTATACCTAATAAAATCACATAGGTATATCACCGACCCTGTGACATTGATGTGTGCATGCAATTTATAAACCTTAGGGTGGCAAGCATTTTCAAACCGCGACTGTACTTGTCCGCTTGTCTTGGCAAGCGGGACTTCACATTCTTTGGACACTACCCAAGTTCAAGTATAAGTTCGAAACTTCCATCTTTTATTTGGTTTCTTTTGCCTGTGACTACAATATTGTTAGTCCTGTTGATTACATTAATAACAATATTATAGTCACGTATACAGAGTAAAGTTACAGCAGGATCATTAGAAGTTCACGGTACCTTTATAGAATAGGTACCTATTCGCGTGATATCTAAAATACTTGCCTTAATGTAGGATTTTTTTTTTAAATCTCTATAGCTCACGATCGGCTATGTAGTCTGGAGGTATCTTTATCTTATTTTATAAATAGATTTAAACTATATTGATCTTCTCCAGCTTCTAATTTAACTGTTAGTAGCTATGCGAGTCTTTTATTTATGTACCTATGTATGTCAATTAAGAATACTCTCTGGGGTAAATATAGCAATATTTCGACATATTCCCATGTAAATAAACCACAAAATGCGTCACCAGTTCTATTCTAAAATTCTTAATAGATAAATTGAATTTATGATCCGCCTACTCGTGACGTAGGGAAGCTACCAGCTACACATATTAGTGGAACTGACGCTAGCGGCGGCGACCTCTCGCGTCCGGCCCTGGTTCAAGCCATGGTCCGGGGCGAGAGGGAGTGGGAGGCAGTCACCTCCTTCTGCGAAGCAGTCATGCTAGCGAAGGAGGTGGTGGAACGGCTGAGGGAGAGAGCCACACGTCCCAGCCGCCGCGGGGGATGCTCCGGGCGTCGGGAGCCGCGTGACGACTCCCGGCCACCATAGGCGCGGGCCTGCGGACGGAGAGTAATGGGTAGCTCACCGTCCGATCAGGACCAGGCCCGTGCCGGACGGCGCGTACGTGTTCCACGCGCGCCTCAAAGAGATGTCAGCAAAAAGGAAGGGGCCTGCGAGGGCCGAAGCCTGCCGGGGGCGCGGGATTGTCCGAAAGGGTTACCGCTACCCCGGAACATAAAGGGCTAAGGAAGGAACACGGATGGGTTTTAGTCAGTAAGAGTCTGACACTCCCTTCCGCTCCACCCAGAGCGGGAGGGGTCATTTGATGATTTTCCATCCATAAAAAAAAAATAAAGTGGAACTGACGCTAAGGATAGTTTCATAATTTAATAAAAGCTATTGTGAAAGCCACCGCAGATTTTTTATCTTTAAAGGTTTAAGTTTAGCGCAGCAACGTCGCGTGTAAAAAAGTATGTAGGATTGTATCTGCTTTAGCGGGGGCTAATTGAATATTTCCTAACATGGAGGAATGACAAGACAAAATATATGGAGTAGATGACCAACCTCTAGTAATCGAGCAGTGGTGGCCCAGTGGTAACGGCCTCGACTAACGAGTTGTAGGTCGTGGGTTTGAACCCAGGCAGGCGCTATACTTTGTGTAAATCATTTCATCACCACTCCGCTCAAAACGGTGAAAGAAAACATCGTGAGGAAACCGGCATGTACCAGAATCAAAAATTCAAAGACATGTGACATCTACCAGCACGCAATGGGCCCGCGTGGTGGATTACGGCCTACCTTTGACAAAGAGGAGGCCTGTGTCCTGGCAGTTGGAACTGGAACATTATAGGGTGATTATGCTCCAGTAATTAGGGGTACACCGCACCACAATCAGGGACACAGAAAGAGATAAGTACTTTGTACAATACAGCACTTAGCAACCCCAAGAAAAGGGCGACAGTGGGCCACTGGATACACGTGCAGATCATAATGTGATTGTGACCCAGCTTCTCACACGTACTACTAACATGAGACAGGACATAGATAACCTCGTTATTACACGCTCCTAGAACGATACGAGGAAGAAAATCAATATTTTTAGGATAAACCATCTCCTATTTTTGTTTTGTAGGTAAACATGTTTAACAAAGCAGAGCTGATTCTATTTAATCTCTTTATAACGCCCTCCACTAAGGGTCAGTTCACACCGCGACGCGACGCGGCGCGCCGTTTTCAAGATAGCAATACAATTATAGACCTTACCTTCTACACAAAAAGGTACACAATTCTGTGTGCCTACTTATACTGTATTGCTATCTTGAAAACTGCGCGCCGCGTCGCGTCGCGGTGTGAACTGACCCTAAGCCGTCGGCGTCGGGAGAACTCGAAGACACTTGATGACAAGGAACGTGCAAAGAATGCAACCTTGTGCGTCACAGAGCCTGACAATGAACCTGTAAACGAAGAGACACGTGTTCATGTCCATTAGCAGGTAATATTATCAAGCCATTGATGCCGACAGAATTTAAAAGCACCAACTTTTAGCTTAGCTTAGGTCGGCACGCGTCACTGGGTTTCTTATAAGCAGATTCTTTCCGATTAAAGGGAATGGTTTATATATTATAGACATCAGTGTGCGTTAATCAAAACAGTTGGATGTAAAGCTCATTTGTCAACGTCATTAAATCTTTCATATTTGGCGCGCAAGTTATAAAGCTAAATTAATATTACCTTTATAAAATCCAAGTGTATTAATGCGCGCGCTATTTTGATGACGGTGGTAATCGAGACTAAAAACATAATAAAATTGAGGATTTTGAACATTCAAACTCCACTGAACAACACAGTGATTAAACTCATGATTTAATTATTTGACGAATGCATTCATTGTTCAAGTTGAATCAGTAAGTAGTGGTAGAAAATACAGAAATGAAGGTTTTTGATATATAAAGGTAACTTTCGTGCTAATCATGCGTGTTCACATTTTTATTTTTCACAAATCACACTCACATGGATATATGACTTAAAATATGATAAAAAACAATTTTTTTTAATAAAATACAAGAAAATGCCGAGACCTTAAGATAATTAATTATAAAGGCAGGTCTATTAACACGTAATAATCATTACACCACTCAATTTGTATTCCAAATCGCCGACAATTACTTACCTACCTATTGTTGTTTTTTTGTGCGGTTGCCATAGTTTTTATTAAATTTCGATTGAGTCGCGTAAAAGAATATCAAAAATCGTTTCCTTAAATTCAAATTCGTTTGTAAATTCTTTGAAGTTTGCATGCTTTAATTTTTAAGCAAGACATGTATGATCTCATATCTATGTATACCATGTTTTACGCAAATAAATTATCTTATCTTAAAATAAAAATATTTTAAGCATATTTATTTATTTTTTTATTTATTTTGAGCATATTTTACCCACTGTAAAAGGCTAAACTATGTAAGCTGGTTAAAATCTAGATTGAATAAGTTGTGACAGGTGGACAGAGAGACAAGCAGGCACATAGACATACCAAATTACCTATATGTAATCTTTTTACGACTACGGAAGCCTAAAAATAATCAATTCGTTAATTACGAAGTTGAATTACGAACCTTCCTCCTTTTCGGAGCCAGGTTAAAAAATCTTTGAACTTATATAATATGGTACATGGGGTACAACCCCAACTACGCTCTTCGAGCATGTAGGTTAGGTACTTTTCAATACAATTAATAATATGAAATGTACATAAATAACAACTTATACCTAATTAATTAATAAAATAATAACCTATTAACAAACTAAAATATGGCGTTGAAAAATTCCTCCGCATCGCTGTCGACTGGTAATGTATGTACCCAAGAGAATGGCAGCAATGGCACGTTGTATGGCAATACTTAGCCTCTAGCCAAGCTAAAAGCCAGCCGATTGAAGATTTCATGATTTCATTGAACAAACCATGAGCACTTGAACCCTAAGGCCAGAGAGTTTCAACCCCAAACGGCTCAAAAATATACTTACGTCGCTTGAGGTTCTCGACAGCCGCAGCAGCAGGCAGCGCCAGCACAGCACACCGAGCCAGGAATATGACAAGACGTAAGAGTATCGACAAATTTTATTAAAAAAATTGATATTTTATGAAAAAAATACCAAAGAGTTTTTATTCAGTATCTGCTCTTTTATTCTAGCCTTGATTTTTATGCATGAAATTTTGAATTGAAATAAGAAACAACTTAATTGGGACGGTCCGCATTAAGAAGTGTCACGTTGCAACACAATTTTAAGTTATTTTTATCATGATTTGGTCTTGTTTTTATGTACTTTAAGTATGAATAATGGTAAAAGTAAAAATGCAGATAAAAAATAGTAATATTTTTTATTTTGCATCTTTTCAGCAAGTGGTGTTTTATGCACACCATCTTTACATACCAAGACCCCTCCCTGCCTCGGAAAGCACGTTAAGCCGTTGGTCCCGGCTGTCATTCGTGGATCTTTGACAGTCGTTACGGGTCGTCAGAAGCCTGAAAATCTGACAACCAGTCTTACCAAGGGGTATCGTATTACCCAATAACTGGGTTGTGGAGGTCAGATAGGCAGTCGCTCCATGTAAAATACTGATATTCAGCTGCATCCGGTTAGACTGGAAGCCGACCCCAACATAGATGGGAAAAGGCTAGGCAGATGATGATGGTGTTTTATGCACAGTTTTAGCGAATCTAAGTTTTGGATAGGTGTAGTACCTATTTTACTCAAATTTCTCAGTAGACTGACGCGGTTTGACCGACCTCGACATATAATTAAAGATATTTGCCACAAACTTACGAAACATACGAGTAATTCGAGAAACGTTCTCAACCTTTCGCAACATCCCGTCGAGTCAGCAGAAGGCCAATTCCCGTAATTGAAAACGTTCAAAATTTGTCGCAGTTTCATCTCAGCGACAATCAATGTCGAAAACTTGTCAAAAATATAGGGATTTTAGTGGTATTTTTGACAAATTGAAACAGATGAGACTGCTTAAAAATACGAGAATTTCCCCTCTGATATGTGTCAAAATCCTATCATGCCCATGAACTTAATGAGTCCATGATCGTGCCTAGTCTTAACAGAATAGATAATATGAAATTCTAATGCTAGGTACACACGCAGCGATATTAGTCGCCGGCGACTCACTGGAGACTTCAAAATCTCACATCCACGCACAGCTTTTGAAATCGCTGATTTTTAAATTCGGTGACAAGGGTCGCAGAACAAAAAATTGTACACTGACACACATATACAAATTCTATGGGTGTGAAGATTCGAAAAGGTTTGTTAATACAAAAGTTTTAATTAAATACCGGCCGAAACTGATGAAAATTAGAAAAGCAAAGCCGTTTGGTAGCGAAGAAAAAAAATAAAAAAGCTAACTTTAATGGCTTTCACACATTTTTTAACGTTGACTGGCCAGTTCAGATGACATTTGTGACAGAAAAAGTTCGTAATTGCACTCAAATAGTTGTAATGCATATATGTATTTATTAAACAGAAATATACAATGTTTGTAAATATGTAATATTAAATAGGACAATACACATATAATACACCGTAAACTAATTTGCAATGCGGAAATTTTGGCGGCCTCAAAAACTTAAAAGCTTCCAACTCAAAGCACAAATAACAGTAACAAAAGAAATACCGAGTCACCTTCTTTAATAATATTAAAATAACAAATGGCGCGTACTTTTTTTCAGTTCCGTAATGTCGTTGACCGGTAAAAGTCAATTACCTATGCTCCGCTCTTACAGTAAATAGGCCAGTGAAGTTTTGATACCCACAGGGAAAGACCCGAGTTGCGTTTAGTAAGCCGCCATTATACCTATTCCAAGAAAAAATGTACAAGCGTGGGCCACCAATATGATTTCATACAATTACCTATTCCTTTTTAGAGTTCCGTACCACAATAGGAAAAACGGAACCCTTATAAGATCACTTCGTTGTCCCTCTGTCTGTCCCTCAGTCAAGACCCTTTTTGCCAGGAATTCGTGGAGTTACCAAGTTGAAATTAATATCAAATACTTCAGGGCTGCGGAGGAGAGGGTGTTGTGGCAGAGCCTGGGAGGAGAGGCCTAATATGTACAGCAGTGGATTGCAATAGGCTGAGTTGATTGACTCAGGGCTGCAATCCCTTGAAGCAGTGAAAAAATCAAACTTCTAAGTCAACGCAATCAAAAGATACGGGCGTTTATGTTCCGAAATCAAAATCTATAAGGTACTTCCAATTGACCTAGAATCATGAAAGCAAGAAGCAATGTTATGAACAACAAGTAAAGGAAAAAAATCCGAAAACCGTAAATTTGCAGTTACATTCAAAAAAATTATTTTAAAACTATTTGCTACTTATTTTTTTTTTACTATTTTTTTTTTTTTACAAAGTACGGAGCCCTCGATGCGCGAGTCCGACTCGAACTTGAGCTGTTTTTTAAACAAATCTGTCTGAAGAACAATCGGCAGATCAAATATCGCAATTTTGTTGGTATATTTTTTTATATGATTTGCAAGGAAGATGATTTATTTTTATTGAAAAGTTCACTAGGGTTCACACTCTATGTAGATGAGATCAATTGAATTCCCTGGTGATCTGTAGGTAGATAGTCACTTTGCTTACTATATAAAATAGGTACTGTTAGGTACACTTGATACTTAGTTGAAAAAACTACTTTACTTTGCGGGTACATTATACAATTCATACACGCACACATTATAACATTTAATTGAAAATAAACTATGTAGTTCAAAGTTAAAGAGCAGACCTTAGAAGTAAGGAGGCTGCGATCACGGTCTCTGCCTGAGGCATGATGATGATGTTGTTATTTTATTATTACCCTAGCTTCTGCCCGCGCTTTTGCTTTGTAAAAAATATTACTTTACAGTTCATTGAACGATAGTACTTACCTACCCTCCATTAATTGCAGGTACCTACGTATTTACGTAAAATGCTTTTAAGCAGGTTCCTGTTCCTACAGTTCAGATTCGAAGCTCCAAGCGGTAACTTTAATTAAAAAAATACAACAGCGTTGAATTCTGCGGTTTGAACTCAAATAGGAAGAGGGGTTGTCGAACCTTTCATTAAATATGATTCAAGTATCAGGTATAAGTCTATAATCAGTGGGGTGATTCTGTAACACACTGTCAGTAGCAATGGCTTTCATTTTGACAGTTCAACAACATTCATTGCGTTATTTACGTTGTTGAGCAGACAAATGTTTCGAACATATAAAGCAATGGATTAGCAATATCCTTCAAAATGATTCAGATTGAGATTGATAGTGTGTACGCAATTAGGGTGCTGTTTTGTTGGTATTTATCCTCTTCAATGTGATTTTAATAACGTTTATCCACCGCGTGGGCCAAGTATTAGGTAGGTTTTATTTCCATTTCTTTCATGTAGGAGTTGAAGGAGGCGCTAGTTTTAAGTTCTTATTTAGAGCGGATTTCACTAATGAAACTGGACGCGATCAACTAACCCGCGCTCATGAGCTGTCAGTGTCATCATTTGTGTTGATCGCATTTTGTTTCATTGGCACTAAATTATCCCAGTGTTAATGTGGATAAGGAACAATTAGAACAGATTTTTTTTTTATTTAGATTTATTTATTTCTGAGTGTATGTATGCATCTTAATATTAAACAGTTTCACATACACTACCGTTGCCTGTGTAGTAATATAATAAAAATTAACATATTTAAAGTCTTACCCCCTTATTCATAATCCTATTTTATCTCTATTTTAGCCAAAATAGGTTTATAGAACGTTTGTCTTTATCTATCACGTTGTCATTTCTGTGTGTAAGAAAGAGACAAACCCCATTTTAACTAAAATAGGTTTGATAAGTTTTATGAATAAGGGGGTAAGTCGTCAAGTTCTAGGCCGCACCAATATAATTAAGTAGTTCGTTTGTAATCGAAACGCTAAGAAGAAAATATATCCCCATTCATAAAAATAAATATGTCGCATCCGGTCATTCGTTTGACTATTCGGAACGCCAGCGCCATCTGGCGGCGCTCGACAGAGTTTAGTCTGAGTTCGTGGGGAGTACCATGGGAGCACAAGAGAGCGTGCAACGCGGTGGAGCAGCCCTCTTGGACATCGGACATCAAACGAACAACATGCGCTCAGAAAACTCAAACTCAAAGCATTTATTTAATTAAACCATTTACAGGCACTTTTGAATTGTCAAGAAGTCAGTCAGTCAGAAAAAATAAAGCTAGTTGCCCATTCCAAAGCGTAGGTACCTATGGAGAAGAACGGGCAAGAAACTCCATGGACACTCTTTTAAATCAAAATTATACTTCATTGCTTCGTCCTTCGAGATTAGGTAACATTGTAGTAATACGTCTAAGATATCGCCTTTCACCCACTAAGTTTGAGTTTTTTTTTTTTTTTTTTTGTATGTAGGTACTTCGTCTTCCTTCTCGTTACGCCTGTAGTGTCATTCATTCGCGTTTTAGTGCGTCGCCGATCACCACTTCCTTTCTACTTTTCGTTAAAAATTAAAAGAAGATGCCGAAACGTAGTCACAAAAACGACGACAGTGATTATTTGAGAAGAAAGATTCGAAAACTGGAAAAGAAAATCAATAAACGCGCCAAACGGTCGCGAGTTCGAATTTGTTCCGAAAGCAGTAGCTCATCGACGAATATAGTTCTATCGCCTGAGCTATCGGATCATGACGGTAAGCTGAAGTGTTTTGTTATTAATGCTATAACAAAAGAAGATATTGTGAATAGTTTTTAAGGACTATATCCGTATCATAATTTGACATGACGTCATGTTCATGTTCCAAATAGTGTTGTGTACATCTTATGGGGATGTTACCTTCACATAGTTTTGGATTCCCAATTCATTGGGTAAATTATATACCTACCTACATTTTAGTGATTGTGTACATTTGAAAGGAATGTTACCTTCACATTAGTTAATGACCTACTTAAATTTATGTAGGTACGTAGGTATAGATTCAATATATTAAACAGTGTTGTGGATAGTTTTTAAGGACTATCGCCGCGCTATTTTCTCTCCAATACCTACATCTGGTCTTATTATATTCCAGATGAAATGGACATTCAGCCCGAAGTCGAGTCAGTTCCGATTTTTAGTGCAGAGGAGCCACAACCGGGTACCTCCACCTCAATTACAAATGTCCCTGCTACAGACGGGGTACAGACAATGCAATCGGAACTGCCCGTTGAAGCAGCACTCGATCCCCCTGAACTGGATAAAGAGATTCTGAATCTCTTGGGCGAAACACCCTCAAAGGAAAAAAAATATGGACCGGATATAAGAGGTGAACTATCTGTTCGCTGGGAACACATCGCAACGACAGGCTTGACAAAGGATGCCAGAAAGGAGCTGCTAGAAAAGCATCTTGTTCCAAAAAACTGCACAAAGATTGACGCGCCGATATTAAATCCAGAAATAAAGGCCGCTTTATCGGATGTACTCATCAAAAAAGACAAAGCACTGGAGAATAAACAGGTGCAAGTCGCTGCAAGTATATCATGTATTGGTGAAGCTCTCAATACATTGTTTTCTTCGGATCACAAAGACCAGACAGTAATAAAATTGCTGATCGAAGCAGGGCGACTGATGTGTGACTCACAACACAACGAGTCCATGACAAGGCGTAGTTTCATATGTTCTACAATAAAAAAAGATATTAAAGACCATTTGTTTAACACAGAAATCGATCATTTCTTATTTGGTGAACAGCTGACCGATACTCTCAGAGCTGCAAAAGCCATATCCAAATCAGGCGCTGAAATTAAAATAAACACGCCAGTCAGGAGACCTGCACCAGCGCAGAGGCCACGGCAGGCCCCTTCTCAGGCTTTAAACCAGAGGCCTCCGTTCCCGCCGACGCGGCAAGCGGGAGCAGCGAGGAGGACCGAGCCGGCGCCGCGTCCGCGGTCGCAGCAGCAACCGCGACAGCCGCCGCGCTTGCAGCAGCGCCCAGCCCCCCGGCGCTAGAACTGGTACGTTCCGCAGGACGATTATCATATTTTTATGATCAATGGCAATTGATGACCAATGATCCGGTTATATTATCGTGGATAAGAGGTTACGAGATACCTTTTACGAAACCGGTGCATCAGACATTCGAACCTAGTTTACCTACATTGTCTTCATCAGAATCCTTTCAATATAGGGTGGCCATCACTGATCTTATAAACAGTGGAGCTATTTCACATTGCGAACCATGTGAAGGACAGTTTCTTTCTAGTTATTTCCTGATTAAAAAACCTAATGGTAAAAACAGATTTATATTAAATTTAAAGTCTCTAAACAAGCACATCATAACAGAACACTTTAAAATTGAAGATCTGAGAACAACTTTAAAACTAGTTTCAAAAAACAGTTACATGGCCACCCTTGATTTGAAGGATGCGTATTTTCTCGTATCTATACATCCGAGCTGCAGAAAGTACTTACGATTTAAGTACGAGGGTAAAATTTACCAATTCAATGTTTTACCGTTTGGCCTAAACACAGCCCCATTTGTTTTTACAAAATTATTAAAACCGGTAATTTGTTTACTGAGATCATTAGGCTATTTGTCATCTATTTATTTAGATGACATTTGTATTATTTCTAATAATTATCAAGATTGCCTAGATAATATATTACAAACAAGAAGTATTTTAGAGTCCTTAGGATTTATTATTAATATAGAAAAGAGCTGTATGATTCCAAGTAACGTTTGCAAATACCTTGGTTTCGTTATAGATACGAAAAAATTTCATGTAAGTCTACCTAAAGAAAAACGAAATTTGATTAAAAAAGAATTACAATCGCTCCAATTCAAACCTCGTTGTAAAATAAGACATTTTGCGCGCTTGGTAGGCCTCCTCACTTCATCTTGCCCCGCGATTCAGTACGGTTGGCTTTATACTAAGCAAATGGAAAGATGCAAATACCTTGCACTGTGTCAAACGAATAGTTACGATAGCCACATGTCTTTACCACATTACCTGCAGGACGATTTCTCCTAGGGTTAAAATCAATTGATGACGCAGTCAATCCCATTAGACAAGACAGCTACTCGCTAGAAATATTTTCAGATGCTAGCAAAAAAGGGTGGGGGGCAGCATGCGGCGAGGAGACCGCCAGTGGCCAGTGGAGTAATTCGGAATGTGTCGAACATATAAATTATCTAGAACTCCTAGCAGCATTCTTGGGTTTACAAATATTCGCAAAGGGATTAAAAAATCGTCAAGTTTTACTACGTATTGACAACACAACAGCTATTTCGTACATCAACCGTATGGGTGGAGTAAGATTTCCACATCTAACTGAAATCACAAAATCCTTGTGGCAGTGGTGTGAAGCTCGCAGTATATTTGTGTGTGTTAAATAATAAATGTGTTAAGTACATATAATGGCATAGAGACCCTGGAGCATTCGCTGTGAACGCTTTTACTTTAAGCTGGAAAAATCTATCTTTCTACGCATTCCCTCCTTTTGCGGTTATACTAAAAGTCTTAAGAAAAATAATAACCGATCAGGCCGAGGGTATTGTTGTGGTCCCATATTGGCCCACGAACCCTGGTTTCCACTGTTTCAAAAACTTCTCTGTTCCGAATTGATTCAGTTTACACCTTCCGCTAATGTGTTATTATCTATTTCCAACAGTCTCCCGAAGCTTACGTTGATTGCAGGGAAGTTATCAGGACGGCACTACGGAACAGAAGAGTACCACCGTCAGCTTTAGATATTATGATAGCTTCCTTGTCTGAAAATTCAATAAAACAATATGACGTTGCAATTCGACGTTGGGTAAGCTTTTGTAAAACTCAGAATATTGAAATACATGAAGCGTCAATTCCGATGGTAATTTACTTTCTCACTGAATTATTTAATTCTGGTTTACAATACGGATCTTTAAACAGTCATCGCTCCGCTCTGTCTTTGATCTTAGGATCGAGAGTAGGGTCTGACGACCGTGTTACTAGGCTATTTAAAGGTTTTTACAGACTTCGTCCTCCAGCCCCCAAATATAATATCACTTGGGACCCCTCAATAGTTTTAGATTCATTATCAAAATGGTACCCAAACCGTAATTTAAGTTTAGAACAATTGACCAAGAAGACTGTAACTTTGCTCATGCTAATAACTGCACACAGAGTGCAGACGATTGGCAAAATAACATTAGAAAATATAACTGTCCATAGTCAGCTTATATTAATCAAGATAAACGATTTAATAAAAACATCTCGTCCAGGTTCAGCTCAACCTTGTCTTAATATTCCATTTTATAAAGACCGTCCGGAAATATGTCCGGCTGAAGCGTTGGTAGCTTATATAGATAGGACAAAGTCTTTGAGAAACAATGCCAATAGCCTATTCCTAAGTATTAAAAAACCACATAAACCGGTATCCACAAATACTATCAGCCGGTGGATAAAGGATATGTTATCAATTAGCGGAATTGACACCTCAATATTTTCTGCTCACTCCACCAGACACGCAGCCACCTCAGCCGCTCATAGAGCTGGTGTCAATATTGACACGATACGAAAGACCGCTGGGTGGAGTGGCACCTCCAACGTCTTCGCTAGATATTATCATAGAGATATTCAATGTGAACAATCTGATCAATTTGCCTTATCAATCCTAACCTCTGATTGATGCATTATGTTAGAATTTTATTTTTAATTCCTATTTATAAGAATTACCCCTAATTAATGAGAAACTACATTTTAGTTTTAGAAAACAATTATAATAAATATTATTTGATCATTATACGTTTAATTACTTAAATATCAGTGTTTTAATATTTCACCATCTTTCAAAATCTACAATGTTACCTAATCTCGAAGGACGAAGCAATGAAGTATAATTGGAGATTAAACGAACTTACCTGAAGTGAAGTTCTATCCAAATTATACGAGTTGCTTCGTCCGAAGAGATTAGTTCCCTCCCAACCCTATAACTCCCAATATCTTTAGTGAAATATTAAAGGGCTTTCAACTAAATGAATGACACTACAGGCGTAACGAGAAGGAAGACGAAGTACCTACATACAAAAAAAAAAAAAAAAAAACTCAAACTTAGTGGGTGAAAGGCGATATCTTAGACGTATTACTACAATGTTACCTAATCTCTTCGGACGAAGCAACTCGTATAATTTGGATAGAACTTCACTTCAGGTAAGTTCGTTTAATCTCCAATAATGTGGTTACAAAGTCTTGGTTACATCATTCATGTTAAAAATTATACATGTGAGAACGATGCAGAACGTTAAAAGCGTCCATAATGAAAAGATGAGAAAAAACAACAATTCAAATAATAAATTAAAAACTGTCCCGCGTTCCGTATCTGGTTGTATCGTGTACCTATAGTGTGTGATTTGCTAGTGTGATTAAATTGTTCGTGAAATTATAATCTGATTTGAACTGCAAACCGTTTTTCTATTGCGTAATAACCAACACATACCCATAGTTCGCCCACAGTAGTTAAAATATGGCTGATAATAACGAGACACACATGCATTCTCCCGGTTATATGTATATTATATCAGATGATAATAGGTAATATTTTTACATACAATGTCAAATTTTATAAACACATTTCTTTTATATTTAATATTTATGAAAAAAAAAAAACAGTACCTACAAGTCAATAGGTATACTTTGTGCGTGTATGTCGCAGCCAACTGGTTTAAAGCGTTTACGACATACGGCATTTCATACAAACTTTCAAGCCCTTGTTTTTCGAAATTAATTAACGTTTAGGTATTAGTAAGGGGGTAAATATAAAACGTCTAAACCATGAAACACAGAACAGGAAGACCAAATTCAAAAACCTATCTTCTGTTTAATTGTTCAAACAACAAAGGGTTTTCTAATTATTTCTTTAGAACATCAAAAACGATTTGTCTTGTCTCCGGCACGATTTTATCCGAAAATCCTTTTAGCATAGAGACAATCGGGGGTCATTGACATACGTATAAAAGTACACGTAAGTATATTGAACCCGCAACAATCGTAAAACACGATATAAAGTTGGTCGGACTAATGTGCGCGGGATTTGTCTATATCTGGGTAAAAACTTTGTTAGAACTTTGTAAAGACATTATAATGACCGAGAAATAGCAGGCGTTCCTTCGTTTCGGCGAATACCGACAAGTACCAACCTAAGATAATATCTTAACTTATTTTATGTGACTGTATTTTACGTAGTATTTCAAATTTCTCGCCGGCTGATCGACACTTCACGTCACTAGAGGGCTGGGTCGTTCTTTGGCCAAAGAATTAGTATTGCCATTCATCGTGGCAATGCTGCCAGTCTTCTGGGCAAGTTTCCGGATGACAGCGAAGCGGACGAGTACGTCGACGCCTAAATATCCTTTTGTTTTTGTATTTATTTATACAATTTGTTAATCTTTTAATTTAGTACTTACCTAGTGCAAATAGTTAGTTAAGAGATTGTGAAAATAAAATTTAACTAACTCAAAAACAAGAAGTAGTACCTAGCAGCCCGGAGTTTGGATTTGGGCCTAGATGAAGTCAATAGGCTCCCCTCCCACCCGCCCCCTTTTACATGGGACTTAAACATACCTAACTGGCGAAATATGTGTGTATTACAGGTACACCTCTGCCCAACCCTTCGAGGAAAGCAGGACTAATGTTATAATTAGGTAACTAAGTTTACCTAGGTACCTATATTTTCACAAAATGGTCATAATCATCATTTCAGCCAAAAGACGTCCACTGCTGGCATAGGCCTCCCCTAAGCACCGCCACTTCGACCGGTTCTGCGCTTCTCGCATCCAGGGGATTTCTGAGGCGTTCACCAAGTCATCGGTTCACCTTGTGGGAGGCCTTCCAACTTCTTCCGGTACGCGGTCGCCACTCCAGATCCATTCGGACCCATCGGCCATCTGTTCTGTGAGCAATATGTTGGTCAATGTAAAGCCTAATTAAATTAGCTAAAGAAACTCCGCACACATAATGGGTATCGATATCTAAACATGAAAAAACAAAAAATAAATTAATTTGATGGTTTTTTTTTGGGGGGTCACGTCTGCTAACTAATTTAATTTGACTCTGTATAAGCATTTTTCACAAAACACCGTTTCAAATTATGACAGAAAGCTAGAATGATATATTATACGAAAGTTTTCTATTTTGGTACGTAATATATCGTCATAACATAAAAGGTTGTAAAGAGCCTATTGCTGTCACGTTCACGTCGCCAACTTTGTTCACAACTCACAAGAGCGCATCAATCATTCTTTTGAACATCTTTATCGCAGTGACTGTTACTTACAAAACCACCTTCACTTTGCCTGAGTAACATATCATACGATATAGACACCCAGTGTCATTGACTTCATGTGTCTTTTTTTATTTACTGTTTGTTTGGTTACATTAAAATACTTGACTGTACAGAGTCGTGGTATAATAGCCTTTATTGTCTTCAGTACTGCCAGCTAGACATACACAAAACTATAATACTGGAAGTAATAGGCTTAAGAGTCTGTAGTACGCTTAGGTCCCTTAGCGGGTTGCTAACCGCTGGTTTTCTGCTTTGTGAATTAAATGAAGAAACTATTCAACGCCATTTTTTTTAACAATATTATTTCATTAATGAAGATACTCGTCATTTTAAAGTTGTTTTTACAAAATGTTAGGGTACTTAATACTCTTAACTATGATTACATCAGCACAAGGTTGTCTGATTACTCGTAACAAAATAATCGGCTGTCGTTACCCGCCGAACGCCTCTCTAATCTTATTCGCACATAATGTATTAAATGTAAATGTATTCCTTCAGCACGTCACACATTGATAGTTGACGCACTTTATTTTGAGCTTTCGTGGAAAAGTACCAAACACGCTCTCAAAATATCACGTTGTGCTCCCTAGGAATAGTAACGAATCAAAGGAATCAAACATAAAGACAATTATATCTCCTTGTGTTAGTCGTTTTCTTAAGGTTTTTTTAAGCTATTTTTATCTACAAAGGGGAACTGATATATAAAAATAATATGTAGATTCTATACAACAAATCTATGAAACTTTATCTTCAACTCTTTATGAACGGGTATTTTGGAAGACACTACAATTTTGCCAAAATCAATTATCACGTAGGTACTATAATAGACAATCGAACGCTGCGAATTGTACAGTCAAGAAGATGCACTGCGCTCGCTTAAAAAAATCCGACGATGACAAGTCATCATCTGCCAAGCCTTTGACTTTATGATGTGAGCCACTCAGTGACGGTTGCAACGAGAGTTGAAAAAAGAATGAGAAAAGATTGAGGTACAACCACTGTTGGGTAGGGGCAGGAAGAGGAATTCCTGTACCCCTTGACGTCCTGCCTATCCTTTGTCGCCTGCTAAGACACCTAGATTACGGTATCCACAGGATAAACTCATAGCAAAATATTCTTGGCTGTATCGAAATAAAACTACATGCTAGCTACTACCTACACGATTTTTTGCAAAAATAAACAACATTTAGGCAGTTTACATATACGGCAGATGTTAGGCAGACAGAATCTTTTTTTTGCTGTAAGACTAAATCAACATGTGGAACACGATTTTCTAGTTTATTTATTCTCACTTGGTTCAATTTAATAAGGGAAGGTGTCCCGTGTAAGCTAGTCTGTGAAAGTCAAGGCCAGTCGGTCAATGACTTCTCGCCTCGAGGTGTTCTTTGTGGATCAAGAGAAGGAAATATTTGCTTAAGGTAGGTAATATACGCCTAACCGAAAGTATCCCATTCAGGTGTTGACTTACTGGTAAAGATGTGTAGATGTAAAGTTAACTTTAAACACTTTTCTACGTTGTTAACGATTCAACAACGTAGAAAAGTGTGTAACAAATAATACTCTGGACAGAGCCTCTTTTTAAATTAGGCTGTCGCTGCCCTTTGAAAAAGCAGGATAAGCAGTGATAATGGTGTACAAAATCTAGAGTTCAATGACTGTTTCGCCAAAATGAAAATACACGCCGTCACGTATGAACAAATTGAACCTTCGTCCATCGAGGATGTCGGAAGCTGGATTTGCGTGCCATTGACCGGAGGCTGTGGACACTGCGCCCCGAGATACTGCCCTGAAATATTACTTTCTTTTATATTTTCTTTGATATTCACGGGCCTGATTTATTACCAGCGATCGTTTCCCCAAATATTTTACATATCTAATCGTACCTATCCCATTTCGTATTATTTATTAACGTATAGACCGGCCTAAGTTGGCAAATATTAATTCGCGGATTTATTACTCGGTACCTACTTCGATTTATGACGAGCAAAGTTTCCATAATTCATTGCTTTCATAATTTTAAGTATGCATAAGTACCTAATGCTGAAGTAGACAGATGAGTAAGTGGATATGAAACGTAAATTATCTGAGACTAGCTGCGCCCCGCGGTTTCACCCGCATAAGACTCGATCCCGTGGGAATATCGGGATAAAAACTATCCTATGTCCTATTCCGGGACTCAAACTATCTCTATACCAAATTTCATCTAAATCGGCAGCCTAATTGCGGAACGCCAAATCGTCAAATGATTCTGATCAGTTGGCTTCATTTCTATCACAATTGGCTTCATTTTACGATTTTCGAATTGCGAAACTCTAGTTTCTGCACAGGGCCTTAACGTTCATAATTGGTTTCATAATAAACTAGAGTTTCGCAATTCGAAAATCGTAAAATGAAGCCAATTGTGATAGAAATGAAGCCAACTGATCAGAATCATTTGACGATTTGGCGTTCCGCAATTAGGCTGCGGTTCAGTGGTTTAGGCGTGAAGAAGTAACAAACATATAAACACACACACACACTCACAAACTTTTGCCTTTATAATATTAGTGTGATTACGAATTCAAGTGGGAACCTAGTTAATTATTTCTAAATTCTCTAGCTTTAATTTTACTATTGTAGGTACCTGTTTTGTTATTAATTATGTTATTTGCTATGTAGCTTTGTATGTGTACACACAGATATGGAAGAGGGAGGTCTTCTGTTACAAGTATCTCCAGATTAAAAGTGGATAACAAAAACCCGTTGATTACGAAATAAACCGTATTATTATTTATTTTATGTATATGTCACCGAAAAATAACAAGAATCGCAAATTTATAAATTTCCTAGGAATATTTATAAACTTTCGTAGGATTCTAAACGAGAGATAAATTGTATTATTTTACGCCCACATTTTCGCAAATTGATAAACTTACCGAACTCACGCGTAAAATAATAAGTACGCAATAACCAAACGCACTGTGCGCTCTGATTGGTTGAATATATCACGTGTTCCTTCTCCTTCCTCTCTACCGCCATTGTTCGCCACGCCACGGAACATAAAAAAACCGGTTGTTCGTGTGTTTTTTGTAAAGTTTTTAATGTTGAAACTGTGTTGGAACTGTGAAAATAGTTTTATTTTGCTAAGGTTACTAAACTAGACCCATAATTGTACCTAAGTCTATGGACACAACCATTGCCACTGTCAACATCGATATTTTAAAAAAGCGTAAAATTAAATGCTCTTCTGTGATTGGTCGAACCGTTTAGAATCTTACGAATGGATATCCGTTAGTATATAAATTTACCACGAGACGTCGCAAATTGATAAATTTACGAAAATGTGGGCGTAAAATAATACAATTTATCTCTCGTTTAGAATCCTACGAATGTTTATAAATTTCCTAGGAAATTTATAAATTTGCGGTTCTTGTTATTTTCCGGTGACATATACATACACTCATAGCCATACAAACAAAATATATGTCGTACATGTGACGATAGCGGTGGACATTTCAACGACGGCTCTTTTTAAAAAAGTAATTTAAATAAAAAAATTAAATCGATTCCAAAAAGAAATTAACTCAAAATGAAGAAATAACTTTTATTTCAGAAGTCGGTGTCTTGGGATCTGTATTTTTAGTTTTTTGCCACCGACTTCCGAAATAAAAGTTATTTCATAATTTTGAGTTAATTTCTTTTTGAAGTCGATATTTTTTTTTAATTAGTTACTTATTTATTTCGTAATTTTTAGTTTTAAGTAAAAACTTGAATATTTGTTTGTAATAAGTAGGTAATAGTTTTGTTTTAAATATTGCACTAGAATTTGACCAAGGTTTTGATATGTTTTTCCCTTTGACACTACACCCGGTAGCTCGTCACAATAAGTCAAGCCGTCACACTTTTTCCGAAAGGGATACCGCTACCCCGGAACATAAAGGGCTAAGGAAGGAACACGGATGGGTTTTAGTCAGTAAGAGTCTGACACACCCTTCCGCTCCACCCAGAGCGGGAGGCGTCATTTGATGATTTCCCATCCATAAAAAAAAGCCGTCACACTTACATGTATTAGCCCATATCTTGAAAATTACTGAATCTATTTTAATGAAACTTGCACGGTTCCCTAAGTTGAAGTATATGTAAACCACAAAAAAAATGGTCACGATCCGAATAACAGTTGCGGAGAAATGCGTTTCTTTATTACACTTTTTAGGTGAGCGGTTAACAAATCTTTGATGTCTAGTGATTTACAGATCGTGCTAAATATGTGTATCAAACGAACAGTTAGAAGAATCATGCTATTCTCAATTATTTTTAAATCATTCTTCGCAATAGGTATATATTCCCAGCCCGGATTCGAAAGGCGACCCTCATGAGTTCACTGATCTTGAACTCGTCGGACAAAATGTACCAAGTCCACATCCCAATTCCCACTACTTATTTTGGTACATAATCCTGTTATTAGCTAACGATACGGGATTGACGACATATACATTTACCTATATTCAATTCCTTTGTATACATCTACGAATTCGTTCCATATATACGTGAACCTTCAGTTATCCCCTTTATGTCACATAAAAAAGCTACCTCATTACTGTTCATTATGTAACGTTTCTACAAACGGTACGTATTCGTTTATTTTAGCAGATTGGTCCTCTCAATAACATTGACACCCCGCTGGTCGTGTCGGTCCAAACAAGCCAGTGATGTGCTCACAAACAAGCGACGTGTTGGCTATTTGCGGCCCAAGTTGGGGTGTACTGACCTATAATTTAACAAATTACTGAACGTAATACCACGGGGAGACTCGGGATTTTGTCACGGGGAGGGTCCCGAATGTTCACTGGCCTTTGCAACACTGAACATGATAACAAAGGGTGTTCAGCCTTGGTTAAATTACAATTTTGTCTTAATTTTCATGAAAACTTATATGTTCTAGATTTTGATTGGTAAAACATTAACTTAATCTAGGATAGGTTGTACCTCATCAAACTAGGAAAAACTGTGACTTTTTCGTTTTATCGTCAGAATAATTATTTACACTTGTATAGGTATCTCCTTTAACTCTTTGTGTGCAAAACACATTGCTATAATTCATCTTGATCATACAGTCAGTTATAGCAATAAGCTGACCCACCTTTGCATAAATGGTTAAGATTTTTTAGAATACGAATCGATAGAATTGTATAATTCTTTTATACTTTACTAGCGCCTCGTCTCAGCTTCGCACGGGTGCAATTTTTTTTTCGAATTTCTGAAATTTTCTTTGATAAAAACCTTGTCCTGGCAATACCGAACACAACAGAAAAAGAATTAAGATTTAGTGCAGTCGTTCGGAAGTTATGCGCATACATACATTTCGGCGATTCATTTTTATTTATATAGATTTACTTTGCTCAAATAAATAAAATATAAGAGAATTATAAAATTTTATTGATTCGTATTCTAAAAAATCTCAACCATTTATGCAAAGCTGGGTCAGCTAATTGCCATAACTGACTGTACCTGTTTTGAAAATGCGTACTAGTAAATGATAAGAATAAGTAGCTACTTAAAACAAGTCGGAGCAACCCTACAAATCGATAGGACGTCCGATACGACATTGGCTGTAATGAAAGATATTTCTGGAAAATATAACCTCTGGCGCAGTCGGGTAACAAAATAAATCTTAGAGAACTGATTAAAATAGCAGATTGTATGCCATTGCCAAAGTGTTGGTGCCTTCGTCTGTTCATCAAGTTCCCAGGCAACATTGCCACTTCTTAGATTGATAAAAAGTGGTGATTGAAAACAAAGTGATAGTATCATTTATGCCCATTTTCGCTTACCTACACTAGCTAACACCTAAATGAATACCTTTATAAAAGCGCGCTGGATTTTCAACTTTCGGTACTGAGCCGAGCGTTGGACTAGCACTTCGCCCGCGACTTCAAGCGCATGGATTTCTTCTTTTTCCCCTTAGATTTTTTAATATTCCCTCTACCCCCTCTTAAAGGTAGTTCTCCAAAATTGTGGTTAGGACCAATCAACCGATTCGGGCCAATTTTCAAGTTTATAGTCCAAAGAAATGGGAATTCTCATAGGTATAAACTGCGTGTGTGTCTCATACAAGCTGTTAACCACGTTCTCGTGGTGAACAGCTTGTTTAAAAAAATCTTTTGTTAGGTTTCCATAATACGACTTAAATAATGTTATTTATACCCATTTTCGAGATAATTGAAGCAAGCAAAATCCTCTTCTAAAACTTTATTAAATTACTTACCATTCAACTTAGGGTAAGGAGGATGCCTATTATGCAGTGACGGATTAACCCTTAATCAAATTAAGCAATTGCCTAGGGCATCACGTCTGGGGGGGCACCAGAAGAATCACAAAAAAAATCCGTCCTTAGGGCATCACGTCTCTCTCTCACGTCACCAAAAACCACACCAAAAAAAGTTTCTAGGACTAATTTGAAAATTCGCGCGTTTTAAGTTGACATAGAGTCCGACCTAGTCATAAACCCGCTCCCGCTTGCCCACTTGCTGCCCGCTAGTGCATTCGGCAATTCGAATGTTCCGGAATTGCGATCAGCCAATCACAAACCACCCCTTCCCGCGGGCCCCCCGCCTGGCGATTTATTTTCGTTGGATCCCGCTTTTGAATCCCAGTTTAATATTTTTGGCGTTGGATCCCGCAAAACATTATTATGTATTTCCGTTGGATCCTGAATTTAAAAAATGCAAGATAATTACGTTTAATTGTCGTTGAATCCCAAAAAGTATTTCCGTTGGATCCCAAATGCTTAAAAAAATCTGAATGCGGGTACTTTCAACAACAAAATTGTTTATAATAAAATGAGGGGTTCACTAATGTTTCACCAAAACTCCGTTGACACATTTTTAGTTTACAACCAACGTTTCGTATACTATTTATTTCACAAACAACTCATTTTCTATACATATAATCTAGTCGTTTCTGGCACTCGCCGGCCGCTGCCGGAGCACCGCTCGCTTCGCTCGCTCGGCTCGTGCGTAGGGGTGACAGTTTTAACCTAACCTAACATTGTTTTTTTTTTATAATTAACCTAATCTAACTAGTTCGGTTCCGGGTAGCCCACTAAAAATAATCTTTTTTTTTCTATTAGCGCAAGTCGATGAAGGAATGAGTTTCATTTTTAGGAAATTGCGTAATGACAAGTCAATATGTAAAACGTTTTAATTCCAAACGTTGTTTTATGAGATAAAATGAATAAAAAATGAATTGCTTGTTAAATAACACGTTATTAAACAAAAATTTATCAGTTTAGTTTATAAGTTTAAGTATATGTCGCTTACTACCGCGTCACCAGTCCTAACTCTCTATATATTTTGGCTGCTGAGACCAAAACTACAAACGTACAAGTGTACAGGGATGTTTTATAAAATGCGGCTGTTACTTTACAATATTGTGGTGTCTTACGACTTCCACGCGAACGAAGTCGCGGGCAGAAGCTAGTGTTTGATAAAGGTAAATCACTTTTCTTCTGAAATGTACACATGTTGTTCTAACATGGGATTCAACGGAAATAGCAAACGGGATCCATTGTTAATACCTAAAAAATGGGATTCAGAAGTGGGATCCAACGAAAATAAACGGTACATCTCATCATCTTATTTTACAAAAAACTAATGTTTTTAGGCGGTAAAGGTTTAAAAACCGATTTTTGTTGACATACGGATAGGGGGGCCCACAGGCGTGGATTGCTTAGGGCATCAAGTAGTCTTAATCCGTCACTGCTATTATGAGATAGGCGCTAAATATGAGATAGCAAGGTATTGGTCAAACTATTCACGTCAGCCATTTGGCGCTAGTGTCGCTCGAATCGACGCGACGCAGCGACAGCGCTAAACGTCTGGTAGTGCGCGGCGGCCACCGGCGATCTAAGAACGTGTGTGTGCAAATTATTACATTATCGTAAAACCAAATATTTTTCGTCAAATGTTTACAAGGTAAGTAACAAGTTTAATATGACGTTAAAAGCTCTTCATATATATTTTGTTTGTAACTTATATGATCAATTTTAAGATATGAATGCAGTTTTATTGTGTTTTCGTTTTGAATAAAAAAAATAGGCATCCATTTTGTAAAACTGTTATTTTCCTAATATGAGATATGCTGGGGTTCCCAAATTGAGATATCTCATATTGTGGTACTCAAAAAGAGCAATTAATATAGGTGTTGAGTTAAACCCTATATTTTTTATTTTAGATGCCTCCCATCAAATGGAAGACCTGGGACCACACTGCCATGATACAGGCTGTGAATGCAGTACGAAGAAACGAAAGGGGTTACTTAAGAGCTGCAAAACGATTTGGTGTATATTTATTTTTGTTACTACCGTATATATGTTTATAACTTTTCTTTTGATATTTTTATTAAAAATTCTAAATGTGATTATGATAATTTAGCATAGCTCAAATCTTTGTTAAGTGTAACTAAAGTATTAACAATAATTATTGTGAATATGAGATACTATCTTATATTAGCAACCCCTAATATCTCATAATAGGAGACCATTTACCTTGGACTTTTTTTCTAGTATTTTCCACTTTTTACAGCACAGCCAGAAAAGTATTGTATTTAGCACTTAATACCTATTACACATTTAAAGTACATTAAATTTCCTATCTAAAACTATATCTGAGAAAGCTTCAAATGTAACGGTTTTGGTTTTATAGTCAAAAATAGAAATGGTATCTCATAATAGTGTTACGAGCTTGGGGTTCGTGACAATAAAAACTGCCGATTTAAAAAAAACCAAAAAATAGACACTTTATTTAAAAACACAAATTACAACTTAAACACACTAATTATAAAACACAATCGCACTACTAATCACTTGAGAGTCGCACTTGAAGATCGCTTCGATGTTTTCGCTTGTATCGCTTATCCAACACTGATTGCCGGCTCGCAGGCACACCGGCCTTATATAGGCCTCGGATAGTTCCAGAACCTTCTACCGTAGAAACATCTAGAATGTTCGAGTACAAACCGAACCCGACCGACCAGACGTCGATAGTTCTGGAAAGTTCTATCATCGAAGTTTCTAGAAGGGACCCGAATAATTATAAGTTCTGCTACTCGATACTAGATGGCGCTAGTGGTAGCTAATGTCGCCATCAATTGTGGCGCGCAACACTGCCCCCTCCTAAGACATGCTCGTCCCGAGCATTATTGGCCCCATAATAACGCGCCAGTCGATCCACATGGACGATCTTAGGAGTACCTCTTGCACCTTTCTGTATCCGGTAGGTTACGTCATTGATCTTTGTCACAATCCGGTACGGTCCGTCCCATTTAGCTTGAAGCTTAGGAGATTTCCCTTTGCTGCGGACTGGATTGTGCAACCATACTAGTGAACCTTGGTCGAACTCTTTATTGTTCATTTTGCGGTCATAACGGGTTTTCATCTTCTCAGACATTTGCTGGCCCGATTGTCTGACGTGCTCATAGATGTCATTCATTTTGTTCCGCAAGTCATTCGCATAATCGGTTATACTGCGTGGGGCATCAGGTGGTATTCCAGTGATCAGGTCTGCAGGCAACCGTAATTCTCTTCCAAAGTTTGCGAAAGCTGGTGTCACCGATGTACTTTCGTGAACAGCACTTCGATATGACAACAAAAACGGTTGTATGTGCTTGTCCCAATCTCGTTGCCGATTTTCCACAACTTTCGCCAGGTATCTCTCCAATGTCTGATTAAATCGTTCCACCATTCCATCCGATTGTGGGTGGTAAGAAGTTGTTCTCGTTTTATGAGTACCCATAACTCGACAAGTTTCCTGGAATATTTGGGACTCAAAATTCCTTCCTTGATCACTGTGAATCTCTAAAGGTACTCCAAAACGACAGAAGACTTCATGGACTAATTTATCTGCAACTGTCGAAGCTTCTTGATTTGGTATGGCGAAGACTTCCGGCCACTTAGTAAAGTAATCCATTACAACCATGAAATACTTGTTACCACTTTCACTTTCCGGAAACGGTCCCGCAACATCTAGGGCTACCCTCTCCCATGGTGCACCAACATTGTACAATTTCAATGCACCTCTACTACGAGTCTGAGGTCCCTTTACAGCTGCACAACTCGTACATTTGCGGCACCAGTCCTCGACATCGTCCCGACAGTGGACCCAGTAAAACCGTTCTCGTATCTTCAGTAGAGTCCGTTTTACTCCCAGATGGCCTCCTGAACAACCATTATGGTACAGCTGTAGAACATCCGGTACTTGAGCTTTAGGGACAACCATTTGCAAATGACAGCTGTCTCCCCGAGCATTTTCCCATTTACGGCACAGGACTCCATCCTGAATCACCAAGCTGTCCCATTGGGCCCAATAGCTTTTTGTGATCGAACTCATCGCTGAGACGTCACTCCACGTGGGCTTAGGTGCACTGGCCTTCATCCACTCGAGAATCGGCTTGAGGTCTGAATCTTCCTGCTGTGCACGTTGTAGGCTTTCTTTCCACTCGTTGCTGAGGTCTGTCCTGAGCATCCTCACAGGTACGACTTCTTTACTTTCTTGCCTAGTACAATGCTTGCAGTCTTCAGGACAAGGTCTTCTTGACAATGCATCTGCGTTGCCATGAGACTTTCCGCTGCGATGTTCGACCACGAAGTCGTATTCCTGCAGTAACTCAATCCATCTCGCAACTTGTCCTTCTGGATTTTTGAACTGCAATAGCCATTTCAGTGCAGCATGGTCAGTTCGTAAGTGGAATTTCCGCCCCAGAAGATATTTGCTAAAATGCTGCAATGACTTTACCACAGCAAGCAATTCCCGTCTCGTGACACAATAGTTCCTTTCCGGCTTTGACAACGACTTGCTGAAGTACGCTATTACAACCTCTTGATCACCATTCCGTTGAGACAATACACCACCAAGTCCTATGTCACTTGCGTCTGTGTCAACTATAAATTCCTTGCCTGCATCAGGGTATCCCAAAATAGGTGTTTTGCACAGTCGGGCCTTTAACTCCTGAAATGCGATGTTGCAACTTTCATCCCAGCAGAAATGTCGCTTCTCCTCGGTTAGCTTGTGCAGGGGTTTGGCTATATCCGCAAAGTTCTTAACAAATCGCCGATAATAAGAGCACAAACCCAAAAATGCTCTGACCTGCGTCTTGTCTTTTGGAACTGGCCAATCCTTGACAGCGGTGATTTTCTCAGGATCCGTGCGGATACCTTCTTCCGACACTACATACCCCAAAAAGCTAACTTGTCGTTTGAATAGTGAACACTTCTTCGGACTTAACTTGAGGTTGGCACTCTGGATCTTCATGAGCACGCGTTCCAGGTTTTGAAGATGTTCTTCAAACGTGCGGCCTACGATGATGATGTCATCCAAGTAGACCAGACAGGCATCGCCAATTAGCCCGGTAAGTACAAGTTCCATCAACCTTTCAAACGTTGCCGGAGCATTGCACAATCCAAACGGCATAACTTTAAATTGCCAAAGACCCTTTCCTGTCGAGAACGCAGTTTTCTCCTTGTCCTTGGGATCAATTTCAACTTGCCAATAGCCACTTTTCAAGTCCAGCGTGCTAAACCACTTTACTCCAGTAAGCATGTCCAGCGTGTCATCAATTCTTGGCAAAGGATAGCTGTCCTTCTTCGTAACGTCGTTCAGACGACGATAGTCAACACAAAACCGCATGCTGCCGTCCTTCTTCCTTACCAGCACTACAGGTGAACACCATGGACTAGATGAAGGTTCAATAACACCATCCTTCACCATTCCTTCAATCATGGTTTCCACTTCCTTTTCACGTGCTACCGGCAATCTCCTTGGCCGCTGACGGATAGGCAACTCTTCTCCTGTGTTTATTTTGTGTTGAACTAAGCCAGTCTTCCCGATGTCAGCATCGTTTGACGAGAAAACATCGGCGTACTTGAGTAACATCTTCTTCGCCTTGACCATTTCATTTTGGGACAGAGCACTGCGGCAGTCTTCTAAAAGTGTGGACACTTTCGTTTGTACATCCTTGCTGAGGGTCCCAGTCGATAGATATTGGCATCGTCGCAACCAATCCACTTCCTCGCAAGTACCAACTAGTGTGCCTTTTTCTATAATCTGTTCCTGATCACAAAGGTTCAGCACACGTACCCCTGAGATGTCGGTGGCTCTGACCAAAGTTCGTGCCACTTTCCATGGAAGGTCATTGTCTACCCTTTCCACGAGTACACAACGATTAGTTTGCCCAGGATTCCGAGGAAGACTAACCGGCACAATCGTTTCTGATCTCGGCGGAAGAACAATCTTTTTAAGGCTGTACACATTCCCTGGTAACGCCCCTTCCATAAAAAGTTCCTCTTGTCCACATTTCAAAACACCTTGCTTGACGTCAATCTCGCAACAATTCTTCCTCATAAAGTCAAGGCCCAAGATGCAATCGTCCATTATATCAGCCACGATGACACTATGCAGGTAGATTCTGTTGCCTAGCTTCAACTCCATCTTCTTTTCTCCATAGACGGGTATGCGCTGACCGGTGGCTGTTACCAAATTAATGCGTTCTCGGTTGTATGCGGAGTCCCCAAGGAACCGACTTATAAGTTGGGAATTGACGACCGTACGAGAGGCTCCAGTATCTATGGTCAGCTTACACGGCGTTCCGTTGACCTCGCCCTTAATGATTAAGCTGTTCCCGTCATGGGTTTGTGTAATCGAAATCCTTGGGGCTCTTTGAGCATCAGCCAGCACCCGCCGCGCAGTCCTGGCTATTACTCGTTTCCCTGCTGCTGGTGCTGGGCGGTGCTGTTAACCGCACTACCCTCTGGAGTTCGGTCATCTCTTTCTGCAGTTCGCTTAGGGCAACTGGATCGAAGGTGGCCCCTTTCTCCACAGCCGTAGCACCTAGGGCTGTATCCTTTATTGCGGTCGCGAACTGTAACCGGTGCAACCTCTCTGACGCGATGGGAACGATGGTCTTGCCGCACAGCTTCCACCTCCAGTGCATGGGCCAGGGCGTCCTTAAGCGTCCCGTGGTGACCGAGCCTTACAGCAGCTCTGACTTCAAGGTCGCGGATGCCGTCGATAAATACCTGCACCAGGTTCCCATCAATAAGCGCAGGCAAGGACTGGTAAGCTTTACGAACCGGCTTCTCCACTTCAAGGGCCCACTGCTGCAGGGTTTCGTTACTGCGTTGCACACGATCCTTGACCTGCGCACGATACACGTGTTCCAGGTGAGCGTCACCATACCGAGCCTCCAATGCCTCAAGGAGCTGCTCGTAAGTCACTTCTTTTCCAAGGGCTTCCAGCACATTTAAGGCCTGGTCACGCAGGCCTAGGGTGAGGGCAGTCATGGCCTGATTTTTATTCCACCCGTTCGCCTTCATGACAGCCTCAAACTGAATTTTGTAGGCCGACCAGGAAGAAGTTCCGTCGAACGGTGGCACTTTGAATCCCCGTAGCGAAGGTGTTGTAGCTACGGGGGCTGCGATTCCATCCTCAAGTTTAAGGTAATCCAGCGTTTTCTTCACGTCAGCCATTACGGTTTTCTTCACGTCAGCCATCACGGTGTCAACCCGATTATTCACTTGGTCGATTCGGGTTTCAGCTTCCAACAGGCGGTTGTCGTGTTGAGCAACCTTATCCTTCATCTCCTTCATGTCTTTCCCGAAGGTAGCGTGAAGGTCCTTCAGAAGGAGCATCTGCTCTTCCTGGCGGCGGGCCTGTTCCTCCTGTCGGCGGGACTGCTCCTGCTGACAGCGGGCCTGTTCCTCCTGACGGCGGGCCTGTTCCTCCTTGTCCCGCTGGAGCTGTTGTTCTAACCAACGAGCCTGTTCCTCCTGTCGGCGGGCCTGTTCCTCCTGACGGCGAGACTGCTCCTGCAGCATCACCATCAGAGCAGCAAAATCTGGTGCTGATGATGCTGGAGCAGCTGTGGACGGGCCGGCCTCCGTGATTGGTAGTTGGCCCTCCGAAGTCTGTGGCGTTGCTCCACCGAATCGCCTCTGGTCCGTCTCTTGCTGGCGTTGACTCCGGGTACGGATACCCTCCGTGTCGTCCTTCGGTAGAATCGGCATGATTTTAAATCCTTTCTTCTGACACCAATTGTTACGAGCTTGGGGTTCGTGACAATAAAAACTGCCGATTTAAAAAAAACCAAAAAATAGACACTTTATTTAAAAACACAAATTACAACTTAAACACACTAATTATAAAACACAATCGCACTACTAATCACTTGAGAGTCGCACTTGAAGATCGCTTCGATGTTTTCGCTTGTATCGCTTATCCAACACTGATTGCCGGCTCGCAGGCACACCGGCCTTATATAGGCCTCGGATAGTTCCAGAACCTTCTACCGTAGAAACATCTAGAATGTTCGAGTACAAACCGAACCCGACCGACCAGACGTCGATAGTTCTGGAAAGTTCTATCATCGAAGTTTCTAGAAGGGACCCGAATAATTATAAGTTCTGCTACTCGATACTAGATGGCGCTAGTGGTAGCTAATGTCGCCATCAATTGTGGCGCGCAACAATAGGCAACCTTACCCTATCTTTGTTGCTTTTCTGTCAGAGTTTCTAGTTAATTGGATCGCGCGTTAAAATTCTTCCATACAAACTTCAATACCCCCTGAACCAGCGATACCAGATTTTTTCCGGGCAAAGCGGGATTTGGAAACCCTTTGAGTATAAAATGCGGGATTCTTTCGTCGAAAGCGGGACAAAAGAAAAAAACGTAATTAATTATCCGACCGTCGACAGAACGCGTTCCCTAAACCTATCATTGCGGCAATTCTAGTTTTCTAGTAGCTAATAAAGATCAAATTCGCAAAACACGTATTCGTTTGTATGAAACTGACAGGTGTCAAGAACGCATTCTCTCGACGGCCGCACTGTAGATTAGTTATTAGGGTTCCATACCTCGAAAGGAAAAAACGGAACCCTTATAGGATCACTTTGTTGTCCGTCCGTCCGTCCGTCTGTCTGTCTGTCTGTCTGTCAAGACCCTTTTTCTCAGGAACGCGTGGAAATATCAAGCTAGAATTTATATCAAATACTCAAGTCTACTGTCCCTTGGACCTGTGAAAAAATCAAACTTCTAAGTCAACGCAATCAAAAGATACAGCCGTTTATGCCGCAAATTTTCGACACTCGCAAGAATCAAAACCTACAGGGTAGGTACTTCCCGTGAACTCAGAATCTTGAAATTTGGTACGAAGCAACGTCATATAGCACAAATAAAGGAAAAATTGCGAAAACCGTAAATTTTTAGTTACATCATATAATAAAAATATTTTAAACAGGTTTGTACTTCCGTACAAACCTGTTGAAAGTATTTTCCTCGGTGCGCGAGTTGAACTTGGCCGGTTTTTTACTAAGTACTTATTATTTTATTTGAGTTTCAAATTAAGTTTACAATGATGATAGATAGTCGTAAAAAATTAAAATAATTATGTTACTTTACTATTCAAAAAATAACAAGAACTGTCTGGTTTACCCTGTAAGGCAGTTAAGTCTTCAGAGGAATATACCTAATAGTATTATGAAAGGACTACCGGTAAGGAAGACTACCGAGATGAAGACTAATAGGAAGTATAGAAGAAAAAAAAAAGACAGTCATGTTGCGCCGACCCCAAATAAATTGTTATAAGGGCACGAGAATGATGATAAGTAATATAATAATATAACTAACTTACAAATAACTTGTTTATTGTTCTATCCCCGAAAAGCGCGACTGAGCCGAAAATTCGACTGAGCCTGTCCCGCGCGAGACATTTAATTTTAGGCTAAAAATCAGTACGTCCTGTCTGGCAACGCTGCCCTAAACCCTCTAAAGGTTTCGAAAACCTGACAAACTTTATTACCTACTTACTAGGCAAGTATTCGTGCCAAGTTAAGTTTTTTAACCAAAGGCATATGAATTTTATACAAAGAAATCTGCCAAATTTGACTGGTAGAGAATGCCTAAGGCATTAAGTCCGCCTTTGTGCCTTTTTGACTTTTTGTGCGAAAAGTTTAAATAAATAAATTTTTACCCTCTTAAAGGTTGATTTTCCAAAAACCCCTCAGTGGTCGGCTACAATACAAAAGGAAGCCTTTTGCATAATTTCACGTTCCTAGGCCCAGTAGTTTCGAATGTGCGTTGATATGTTAATGATGTCAATTAGTCAGTTTCTACTTTTGGATAGGTACAGCGCTCTTTGATGTTCTCACTCACATCTTTTACATACATATTATGTTTGGTTCGATTTTCTGAGCGTGCTATACAGTTTCGCGTTTTCGTTTTATGAACATTTAATTACAATAAATGTTGTTATTCATTTAATTATTGACAATTTTCTAAAATAACATCTTGGACAACATTCTCCACACGGTGGGTGCCTGAGGATGGACGACGCCGCCAAGGCCGGCCCAGGAAGAGGTGGCGAGACGCTCTAGACGCGTACCGCAAGGGTTGGACCGAGGAGACGCTAGAAAAGAATGCCTGGAAGGATTTGGGGGAGGCATTTGCTCAGCACTGGGACAGTGTAGGCTAAATAAAAATAAAAAACATCTTGGAGCATCCTGTAGGTACTTAAAGAACTGAAGCGCAAGGGTCATTTGCCGGGGTCACGGATCATAACATTACATCAATTAAATTAAAATGAAGAACGTGCAAATACTGGTAGTAGGCGAATTGAAGAAAAGGGAGAGCCGGGCCCTATGTGGGCGAGCGGCGCAGGCGGTAGTTTTCAAATTACGAATTATTTTATGTTGTTATAATATTACTAGCAGCGCCCCGCGGTTTCACCAGCATAAGTGTCGATCCCGTGGGAATATCGGGATAAAAAGTATTGTATGTGTTATTCTGATGTATAAGCTATATTACTGTAAAGTTTCATCAAAATCCGTTCAGTAGTTTTTGCGTGAAAGAGTAACAAACATCCTCACAAACTTTTGCATTTATAATATTAGTAGGATAGGAAGTAGGATTAGGATAGTAGGAAGTAGGATAGTAGGACGTAGGATTTATGATTATTTTTTATTTTTTTATTAATTTTGTATTTTGTGTTTCACGAACTGTGTCCAAATAAACATTTTTCTTTCTTTTCTTTATCTTTCTTTTCACTAGCCCTACCCGTGTGTTAAATTTATTGCGCTATTGTAGCGGCATGTTGTATAGATGATAGTCATTATACCTACAGGTTATTCCATTTATCAACCCCGAAAAATCCATCCTAAGGTGGATACGCGGAATCGTATGTCCGAGAAAGCACCCTAAGTCTATAAATTCCGTTTATCCAACTAGGCCTAGGGTGGATTCTCGGACATGCGTTTCCGTGTATCTTACCTACCTTACTCTACCTTAGGATGGATTTTTTGGTTTTGGGGTGGCTAAAAGGAATAACCCGTACAGGTGCCAAGTAGTTGTCCCGCAGCAGAGCAAAGGCATCTTGTCTTGCAGTCATTGTGAGTTGGAACGAGCTGTGATCACCACACTTGTTCATTGTTAGTCGATTTCAGACAATTGCAAGTCGAAGTTTCGTCACGATGTTTTCCTTAACCATAAGTTAGTGTGCCTAGTTGCAAACTCTCAATTGACTGGTATTGCTGTTCTACGATCAAAAAATTCTGCAAGGAAGATTGAAGATTGATGGATTGTATGGAAGAAGAAAGGATTGGCGGGCTTATGGAGCACCAACAAACGAATACTCGATGAAAATAGAATTGAAATACTTAAAAGCAATATCAGAAAACTAAAAACATTTAATTGCTTACGTTTACAAAATTATGCTAGTTGAATACATTGTCAGGTAAATATTAAATCGTTGTTATCATATTACTGATTGAAATTCACTACCTACATCACACGGTGCCTCTGGGCTCGAAGAAGTAACATTGATGGTACGCGCTTCCCAACACGCCCGTAAAGTGAGGTTCGTAGTTGTATATCACGTACTGATTTTCTTCCGCCTGACTTGCGAAAGCATGGAAGTTTTTCCTGCACTCCTTCACGAAGAAATCCATGAAGTAACGGTTTGACTTGACCGCGTTTAGTGTATGCGTGTAGTTCTTAGACTTCTTCCATTCGAAGGAGCTCTTCTCTGGGTGGAACTGGACGCCATAGAATGGATACCTGCGAGAAAATTAATTTGATTTAGTTTATAAAACATCAGCAGATATTTTCATTATTATCATATCAACCAAGAGACGGCGACTGCTAGACATAGGCCTTCTCAAAGAATCACTACGTTAAATCCTATGTTGCCCGAATCCAGCGGATAAGTACGGTTTACTACTGTACTGTAGATGTTGTTCGTGACTCTTGTGAGTCGGCGGGTCTTTAAGGTTCAAAGTCATCTTCAGGTCAGGTTGGTAATACCTGGTATGTTCGACAGTAGCTATGAACTTGACTCCGTTGTCATCATTAGAATAAGAAGTCACTCGCCAGTCCTGCGTCAAATTGTGAGATTTCAGATTCTGGAAAAAGAATAAAACGGTGTTGATATTATATTTGGTTTAAATAGGTTTTTATTTATATTATTTTCTACAGGATGAAATTGAATTCAGGGGCATCCTTTTAAGGGGTCATTGTAATCATCATTATGAACAACTTTTACTATGGGACCAAGACTGAAATCGCGAAAAAAAATCAGCTCTTCTATACATTTTGACGAGTTATGTGAACATAAATGCAAGGAAAAGCTGATTTTTTTCGCGATTTTAGGCTTGGTCCCATAGTAAAAGTTGATCATAACGATGAGTACAATGACCCCTTAAAAGGATGCCCATGAATTTAATTTCACCCTGTATATCTACTTTAATAGATTATTTTATATTTTGACTCGTTGACAGGCCTACACTGTCCTCCCATACTCGTTAACACTGTAAGGTTAAAACATTGTAAAAGCCTATTATTTTTAAAAGAGTAATCGTGGAGTTTCTTGCCGGCTCATCTCCACAGGAAACGACAAATTGGAACCGTGCAGCTAGCTTCTGACGTTTTATAAGTACCCATGCAGGTTTATGTGAAATAAAATATTTTGATTTTTAAGTCGCACAGCCGGTCGTAAATATGACAGCTCGAGCTCTAGAAAGAGGAACACAATTGTGAGGGCTCTGTCCTCATTCCTGTGAGGTAGTCTCATTCTACGAAACCGAACTTCTAAAAAAATCTCGGTGAGCTGTAATTACCACGTACGACCGGATATGTAGGTAGCTTTCTAAGTATCTATTTACAATTACTATCAAAGGAACGTTACCCAATTAGAGTCAACAATTGAACTGAGTTATTAAGGTCCAGATAAAGTAAAATGAAGATTTAATTCAAAGCTGATAGCGAGAGCATGTTTATATTGTTTATCACAGCACCGGTTTTATGCGATAGGTATAATTAAATATATACTAATAATAAAGCTGAATAGTTTGTTTGAACGTGCTAATCTCTGGAACTACCAATCGGATTTGAAAAAATATTTTTGCAATTGATAGCCCAATTCTCGAGGAACGCTATAGGTTAACATAACGCTAGGTCACTTAGGAGCCGAGCAAAAATAAAAAATTCAGAAAGAACGCTAAGTGAAAGTAAGTACCTAAGAAGTAATTGCGCGAGCAGGCGATGCGACGACGGGGTGGGACGGGAGAACAAGAAATTTCTCGCGAACGAAGTCGTGGGTAGAAGCTAGTTAAGCTATAATATATAATTACGATTTTCTATTCCAGGACCATTAATAATATTAGATATTATCTAGTTGGTGGCGAACTGGAGACAGACAAGAGAAATGGAGCTACGAACTGACTTTACCTCATCTACTATGCAGAACTGGTGAGCATTCACAGTAACATCTTCATTTTCTAACAGCTCTAACACGTCTTCCGGTGCCTCTTTGAACATCTTGCTGGAATGGACATCTGGAAGTAAAATAAAAGTTCTTTAAACACAACCAAATATGCTGTGTGCCTACATACTATCTATTATATTGTAAGGATAAACAAGAAAGAATTTTCGTTTTGTTCCATGTTAAGTTTACTCGCCAAGACCCCTCCGTGCCTCGGAAAGCACGTTAAGCTGTTGGTCCCGGCTGTCATTCGTGGATATTTGACAGTCGTTACAGGGGGTCTACTCCCTAAGCACGAAGTCCGTCGTTTCGGCCTTCGTTACGGGCGTTTCCTACTCCCTATGACCTACGGACGGATGATTCGTTCGGGGACCGAGCGAAGAATGAATGACAACGCGATTTGACTGTTGTCCCTACTCCCGATGTGTTTTTGCCCGTCCGAACAGTTGACCATGACACTGGTTTTGACGGATAGTTATGTCAGTTGACACGACATCAAAATAGTTCTCGTGCTATCGACGAAAGTTACTAAAATTAAAGAATTTCAAACTATGGTTGCTTTTTTAATTATTGAAGAAGCTTTACAGGAAGAGCGGAGGCAACGTTGATTTTATTCATGCCAAAATTTTAGGTTGGCCAGTATTCCCGACTTCATAGGGAACTACTCTCTCGGGAACTAGGCTCACTCGGGAATTATTCGGGGACTTATGTGCGGATTAATACCTCTTTTGCCTCAACACATAGGTACCCCGAAGTGGTGTTGATCCAAGAATGAAGGTAAGGACATATTAAAGATTCTGCAACTTATTGTGCTGTATTACCAATTTGTCCCACCCATTTTTTGTTGGGAACTATATTTTCTATCACCAAAATTTATATTTGTCATCAAGTTGTATCACCTAATAAATAGATCTATCGCCACGAAATATTTGTATCACCTAATAAATAGATCTATCGCCACGAAATATTTTCGTTCTCAGATAGCGGGGCTCCGTCGACATAGGATGCAAGAGCGAGCGAAGGGCACCCCGAGGTTCGGTTTGGTTAGGTCACTTGCATTGTTTGGTGACTACATTTTGGTGACAGATCTACTATTTGGAGGACAAACCCTATTATTTAAGAAACACAAAACTAATTAAATTGGTGATAGCTTAAATGATTAGGTACTTTTAGATCCTCACCCTTTACCGCTGCTCGACGGACTTAGTGAAATTGAGTTAAGGGAGTTGCACAGGTTTTCCCATAGCCGTTTTGGGCGAACTCTCCCGTCAGCACCCTTCAATAATCCGCGAGCCAATTCTTGGTTCTCACCCATAAAATCAAGAAGGGCCTCAATTTGCTCGTGAGTTGCTGCAGCAGTTGGGGCCATTTTACACAATTAACCATGGAATGAAAAGCTAATTAGAATACAGAAAACTTCCACGCTAACGAAGTTTACAAACTTTTTTAAAATCACTTCTTTAAATAATCATTTAATGGTTTTTTTTTTCATACAATGAGTAAAACACACTGTGTACAAAATATAAAAATGGTTTTGCAACTGAGAGTCACGGAGGATCGCCATTGTACGTCCGTATCCGTTTGCGATCGGAGTTCTCTCTCTCTGTCGCCCGCGTCGCTTTTGCTGCGCTACTCGCTAGCAGCTAGGTGCGCTACTCGCTAGGAGCTAGGTGCACGGGCGGCGGAATGGCACTGCGTAGCAGCCTGTTTTTTTATATTCCGTGGTAGCAACAACATCGTACTTACTATAGCCATAGAAAAATCCGTGCTATACTTTGACGTTTCATTTGAAAATTTCCTTCAAAAAGTAAACAGGCAAAGATATCAACAGGATGATGCTGGTTTCCGGACAAAAATGGCAAAAATAATTAAAATCTATATTTAAAGACATAATAAAAATTACATTTAAAAAATGTGGTAATTTTCTAACGACAAAAGTATTAATTTTTGTTTAATAAGCTAGAAAACTACAAAATAAGTAAATCGGTAATCGACCGGTACAATAGCGCAACTCTATTGCTATGCGTCTTTCGTTCACGAATATTGTCATTTGTCTATGATTCCGTTTGAAACTGATGAATCCGAAATCGTTAGGGAGTAGGGTTCAGTCCGACGTATCGGACCACTATCGGACGGGCTCGTTACTTCGTTGACGGACTTAGGGAGTAGACCCCCAGGTCTTCAGAAGCCCGAAAGTCCGTACCCAGTAACTGGGTTGTGGAGGTCAGATAGGCAGTCGCTCCATTTAAAAATACTGGTTTTCAGTTGCATCCGGTTAGACTGGCAACCGACCCAACAACATAGTTGGGAAAAGGCTAGGCAGGTGATGATGATGTTAAGTTTACTCGTCGTAAGATCCATAATTTCCCGAAAAAAGACATATCGCGTCGAATTTGCCTTTGCCTTAAAATAATTCCGTGATATTTCGTTTTTTAACACGCTTTTAGTAGCTTCACTTGTAACCACAATGTACCTAATAATAGTAGATTGTTTGCCAAGGGAGCAAACAACTATTTTGAAGGCGAGAGTTTTTCTTTCAATCCAGAGCGGAGCGAAGGATTCAAAGTACGTCACTCAAGCTTAAAATAGAGTTGCTCCCGAGGTGGACACTCAAATTTTTATCACCCTCTATGAAAAAATAAGTAAGTGCAACTTATGAATAAGAATAGTACTTACCTACGTTTATTTATTTACATACATTTTTGAGTATGGCAGAATGCTTTTCGCGCTTTTTTATGATTTTACAATTTTTTTTTTTTTCTATTTGTGTCGCGCGCCTTTTTCTTTATCATACAGCCTGTTACTTGTTCATACAATGTTCGTGATTGATCTCTTTTGTGATTTTAACTTTTACTAACAATATCCACGTTCCAAATTCAAATCACTTTTAGTCCCTGGAGACTAAAGAGCTATTTTAATCCCTGTTTACGAACAATACACTAGCTTTTTCTGAATAGATGTCATAATAAATTAATTTTAACCTACTTCTAACTGTCGTATCGAAATGAAACTTTGTATGTAGGTATATGTAGTTCGGATGATAAAAAGATAATTTGGTATTTTGGATCTGAGCTGATGATGGAGCCAGGAGGTGGATAGTGGAACCCTTCAGTGATGGCTACTAGTAAACCCCTCGAGTTTTGACTCATTTAATTTGTTTTGACGAGTCTAATAGATCGGGCTTGGTAACGAAAAATAAAAATATGTAAAGAAAAAACTAAAAAACACGCTTTTATACGCACTATTTTTTGTGCGTATTATTAGCGTGTTTTTTTTTTAACTACTTAGGTACTTTTTATTTTAATTATTAACTTTTGTAGTTTTTTTATAAACTACTTTTTTATCGATATCGAACAAATTGGTATAAATAGAAAGAAAATTATAGTAACTAAACAAGTCCTCAATACCTACCCTAAAACCTATCAACCGCAATTGGGCTTTACTCTGTCACAATATCAATTCCTTAACTCACCTTCCGTAAAATCAAGAGGAATATTAGAGAACGAATAGCAACGGATCCTGTTTTCTGGGTACCCTCGGCCTGAAGCCAAGATGATGAGCAGCTCGAAGCCAAGGCAGGTGCCGAATATAGGGAAGTAGTCGCCAGCGTCGTTCAATTTTTGAGCTATCTCGTATATGTGCTGACCGGCATCGGCGTAACCGTTCGACTGGTTGAAGTAGGTAGCTCCACCGGGGATCAACACACTGGAACGGACAACAGGAAAATTTTATTAGAAAAGGTACTGAAAGTCTGTAAGTATTTAATTAATATAAGTTCTACTTATACACAATATAGTTAGGAAAAAGCTAGGCATGCAAGTCATAATACAGGGTGAAATAATTGAACACATGCGACAAATCGAAATGGGAGATTGTACTCGTCATTATGAACAACTTTTACTATGGGACGAAACGTCACGAAGAAAACGAAACGTAACGAAACGAAGAGATCGCAGAAAGCGATAAGGCCGCCCATTGTATATTTTGTAGTGTTTAATGTGTTTATTTCATGTTATGTATTTTTGTGGTGTACAATAAAGTATATATAAATAAATAAATAATAAATAAACCTGAAATCGCGAAAAAAAAATCAGCTGTTCATTTATGTTCGCATAACTCGTCAAAATGCAAGGAACAGCTGACTTTTTTTTCGCGTGTTCAGGTTTGGTCCCGAAGTAAAAGTTGTTCATAATGATAAGTATAATCCCCCATTTCGATTTGTCGCATGTTTTCAATTTCAACCTGTATAATGCTCCGAATTTTATGATAATAATATCGATACCCATCACCATATCTCGCTGTTAAGTTTTGTTAGTTAATTAAAAATTGTACTGTAAATTACATCACGCTTTAGGTAAGTTCCCGAGGGGGTAGGAAGTACCAATTACTGATGGTTAAACCAAAAAACGATGAAACCAGCGGGGCAGTGCAGATGACCAACAAGCCGAATTAACGCGCCACTACACGGAGGACATTCCGGATAACGACCATTGCGAGATTAGGGCGGCTCTCGAGCAGCTAAAGAACAACAAGGCACCCGGGGATGACGGAATAACGACAGAGCTCCTTAAAGCAGGCGGGGCTCCAGTTCTGAAAGAGCTAGCGAGTCTCTTTAATTCTGTTATCCAAGAGGGTACAACGTCCGAGGCGTGGAGCAGTGGTGTGTTCTTCAAAAAGGTGACCAATCCTTGCTGAAGAACTATAGACCATCCCATCTCACTTCTGAGCCATGTATACAAGCTGTTCTCGAGAGTCGTCACGAACCGTCTCGTTAGGAGACTTGACGAGTTCCAGCCGCCAGAACTAGCCGGTTTTCGAAAAGGCTTCAGTAGGTACCGTAGACCACATCCATACTGTCGACAAATTGTACAGAATACCGAGGAGTACAATCAGCCGCTGTGTATGGCATTTATAGATTACGAGAAAGCCTTCGACTCCATCGAAATATGGGCAGTTCTAGCCTCTCTGCAACGATGTCGAAGACTGGCGCTACAGCGAAGTGGAGATGTTTGTATATTATGACGCTGCAACGATGACCGTCCAGCAAAACCAGCCCCATCCAACTGCTCAGGGGGGTGAGACAGGGGGATGTAATATCCCCTAAATTGTTTACCAACGCGTTGGAAGACGTCTTCAAGACGCTGGACTGGACTGGACAGGGTATCAACATGAACGGCGAGTAAATCTCACATCTTCGATTTACCGATGACATTGTCATAATGGCAGAGACGCTGGAACAGCTAGACCAAATGCTGCACAGTCTAAATGGAGCCTCCCGACGGGTTGGCCTCGCCATGCATTTGGAAAAGACAAAAGTAATGTACAATTCGCGCTATGGAGCGAGCTATGCTCGGAGTTTCTTTAAAGGATAAAATCAGGAATGAAATTATACGGAAAAGATCCGGAGTTACCGACATAGCTTGCAGAGTAAGCAAACTGAAGTGGCAGTGGGCTGGCTATGTCTGTCGAAGGACCGATGGCCGGTGGAGCAGACGAGTCCTTGAGTGGAGACCGCGTAGTGTGGGACGCCCGCCCCCCAGCTAGATGGACAGACACCGAAAGAAGGTGGCTGGGATAGACTGGGTGCGGAAGGCGGAGGACAGGGTGCTGTGGCGCAATTTGGGAGAGGCCTATGTCTAGCAGTGGACTGCGATAGGCTGAGGTGATTGATTGAAACCAAAAAACATTCGCCTAACCTGGGAACCAAACCCAAGCGCTAGTGAGGCGGCGCGCCATAGATTTGGGCAGTTACATAATGTTCAAAGGTTTTAGTATTTTTCTTTTTTGTGTTTTTCGGCTCTGCTAATGAAAATGTACATACCCGTTCAATTTCCCCAGAAGTCTCTCATAGTAGCTGCGGTCTTTTCCGATCCTGTAACATTATTTTTATTCGTATTTATGTAAGCGAAATCCTTACCTAAATGTAAATCAGGTTTAAATTAAAGTAGGTAAATACCGAAGTACTAAATTACTTACAGAATAGGCACAACCCGAGCTCCGGATGCCTCCACATCTTTGACGTAGGAGGCCGCGATATAGCTCGTGTAGTTCTCCTCGGGGTACTTGGTGTGAAGGTACATGGACTGTTCCTGCGACAGCACGCCGATGATCGGACGGTCGTTGACGACTGCCGGCTCGTCCAAGCGCACGACCACCGCACCTTCGCAGCGCAACAAATACACGACCGTCAACAGCAGAGCTCCTTTCATGATCAGCATCACGCACCAACTGTCTACTGCACTCATCCACCTAAAATTTATACGAATTGACTCGTATTTCTTATCAACTAATTAATAATTACCGTGATTGTTGAGTCACTGCCTAACAATCAGATTAGGAGGTAGCCCTAATCTACAAATCTACTTTGATCTTGCCGCTCTAACGACTTATTTTTTAAAACAGCTTTGATTCTCCATTAATATGAACATAAGAATATATTGTACCACTAACCTCAACAAAATAATACCAACACAATCGTTAACTAAGCAAACTACGACATGTTGTGCTACACGGCGCGCGCGCATCGGTTTTACAAAGCGGTCTAAAAATAAGTTTCTCCAACAGTGTGTCAAACTTTGTTGTTTACAATCCCACATAATTGAATGAAAGACAAAGATAACAAAAAGGGTGACATTCGTCCCACACAAAACAATCACAAACGATCATTTTAAATTATTTAATTTTTTAAACGAGTCCTGGATTACAGATTAAGTTAATAAAATAAATATACTGATAGAAACTGATTATCACAATCAGATATTTAGTAAATCGGCAGTATAGTGATTCATATCGTAAATACCTAGATGTAAACCCGGCCCTTATCTAACAACACGAAAACCCTACTTACCTACGTACCTACCTACCTTTATCCGAAAAAAAAAATAGTATGCAATCATAAGCATTGCGATCAGGATTAGGTTTTACTTTCAAGTTGAAACTTCAGCTCTACCAACAGCTGTATGTTTAGATGTACAGTACATACCTATTATACCTACTTTTACTTTTATTTTTAAAATGGTTATTTACTGTTCCACACTGACGACAGTGTTGCTAGTTGCAAATCAATAATAACACAATGATTTTAGACAAAGACCTAGGAGTTGTTAGTTTCGGTTTCAGGAAAAGATATAGCTCGCTTTTAACTACCTATTTTTAGGGTTCCGTACCCAAAGAATACTTGTACGAGACGTCCCAATTGGGACTTGGGACGTATCGAATCTACTTATAAGTATTCTTTGGGTAACATTGTAATATTATTCTTGTGACGTACCAAGAGTATGCATTGGCCAGACTGCATTGTTTTAGTATAGGTACTTATATTACATAAGACCCTTTATAATGCAGTTACAATGCAAATTATTTGGCAAGCACTGATTGTAATTGCACCAATGCAGGAGCTACAAATAAATTCACATCGCAGTTTTTGGTGAATGTTATTTAATCATTATTTGTATAATAGAAGTAGGTATACCTACCTACTGTCAACTTGGAAGTACTCACCTTTTATCCATTTCCGCAGTGTTCTCTTTTTGTATAAATAACGAGACATGAATTTAAAGTACATTTTAGTGAATATATTTGTAATTTTAAAAAATATACCATTAAATAACTCGTACATAATTTGTTAATTTTAGAACCAAAGTGGTTGTGTTGTTGACCAAAGAGTATAATAATAATTTGTTGACTGTTCTCACCGAGTACATTTCTACAAGTCAAAATCGACCTTTTACACTTTAACGCATGCGCAGTTGCATCCTGCCCGCTGAGCGAAAGAAGGTTAGATAATATAATATATGGTAGGTAATTTAAAAAAATAACCCCTGGATTTGTGATCCTCTGTTAATAATTGCTTCTCCAAAATATTAATACCTTACCTACAAACCAAGTAGGTACACGGTTACTGGACTATTCTAAGATCTTAATTCTTACTATCTTCCAAAGAGACTGTTCGTAACATGATAAATGAATATTATCAATTATCATTATCTTATCAGATTGATATGATGACGACACCTACTTCAGCTCACCAGCTGGTAATCAACAACTAAACGAAACTAAATATTGAGCTGTGAGGCTGTCTAAAAGACCGACTCGTTATTCTAGTGTGTGTATTACCTACCTAATGGCTGTTTACCGCAAGGGGTTGATAGATCTGCGAGGATTTAATGAACAGAAAAGGAACGACTCCTTTAATACCTACTAAATACCTTAGCTAGGTACTACATAATTATCTGTAGGTCAATCTTACATTGCAGTTGCAGATATAAACTTTACTGTAACTAATATTTTGCTGAGATCCTTGAACTACTAGAAGTGAATGATTAGACTGGAAGCCGACCCCAACATATTTGGGAAAAAGCCAGATGATGATACTAGATGTGAACGCCATCATTTAGGTACTTACGGAACACGTCAATACCATGCTGGCAAATGATGGGTGACCGTGTGGAGACCACTGATCATGGTAACATAAGTAATGCTATCATTTCCATACTTAATGCAATTTTCATTTTAAGTACCAACCATTCCAAACCAAACCATGAAAGTAATGTTCACCACATCTTTACCTACGCAATTCCCGTCAGAATACAGTGGCTAGGGGCATGGACTTTATAAGTCCATGGCTAGGGGCTACTATGGTCTTAGGGGCCGTCTCCACGAGCGAGAGAATCGCGGCGATATTATCGTCGTGTCACGTATTTCTATACACTCTCTAAGAACGTGTCTCCACACGACGATATCATCGCGGCGAGAATTGGATGGCGCGGCGAGAATTGGATGGCACGGCGAGACTATCGCCGCGATTCTCTCGCTCGTAGAGACGGCCCCTTAGGCTACTCGGCTACTTCCCTACCATGGAGAATAGAAGTAAGGAGAACTGACTCCTAAGGGGCGAAAGTTGAAAAAATGAGTATACTATTGTAGTCTTTGGTCCAGATATAAGCAGTAATTAACAGTTCAATAACCCTCCACAATGGCGCTAGCGTAGGCAAAGGGTATGGTATGAACTATGAAAACTGACTTCTATCACTTGTATAATAGAGGTCAGTGACTATGAATGTAGAAGTTGTTGACGAATTGAAGTAGGTATGCCGAGTTAGAAAATATTTTTAGTGACAGTAGTTAGTGACAGCCCAGTATACCAAACTTCATTTATGTACGTACCTAGACCAAAATAATTTTGTAAAGATAACCTATAATTACTGCTGTGAGACTCTGTTGCTACTTTGGCGCCACCCTAATTTAACGCAGTTTGACGAACACTTTCTCACAACAGAGTTACCATAATTATAGGCTGTAATAAAGGCTGATTTAGACAGGGTAAGTAACTGACTCCAAACTCGACTCTCGAGATAAATCAGTGCTGACCTGATATTTACCTACCTAGTGTAAATTGAATTTGGAGTCAGTACTCAGTAGTACTGACTCTTAATTCTCAATTCAATTTACATATACTTTTATTGTTTTTTTTTTTTTTCATGTACCTATACTTATTCTTTATTCATCCATGTGTTTCTGAACCAACAGATATAGTAAATACTCCTACCTACTTAACCTACGATAGCTAGGACTAATCCCATCCTTGGTTAAGTAGGAGCATTTAACATAACATAATCAGCCTATAATGTTCCCACTGCTGGAATACAGGCCTTCTCTCTGTGAGGGTAAGAGCCGTTATCCACCACGCGGGCCCAGCATTTGTTATAATTATATTATACTAGCAACGTCCCGCGGTTTCACCTGCATAAGTTTCTATCCCGTGGGAATATCGGGATAAAAACTATCCCATTCCCTTTCCCGGGACTCAAACTATATCTATACCAAACATCTAAATCAGTTCAGCGGTTCAAGCGTGAAGAGGCAACAGACAGACAGACACACTTTCGCATTTATAATAATGTATGGATTTTTCATAACGGCCCCGACGAGTTGTAGGTTGCGAGTTCGACCCTATTTTAGGCCGGTTCATGCATGCCATTCTTTTATGTAATTTATTTCCTCAACACTGTTTTGAAAACGGTGAAGGAAAACATCGCATGGATACCAGCGATGTGGATATTGACTGGTATCCGGCATGTCCTAAGACCACTGCCCAAGACCAAAACTTCGTTGACGTGTGACTCCACGAACCCGCGCTGGGCCCGCATGGTAAATTACAGTTACAGCCCACAGTGAGGAGGTCTGTACCCCAGCAGTAGGAATATATACTTATACTAGATATATTTTTGGACACAGCTCCGATTTGCACTAGTTTGAAAGACCCTTTTTTACCTAAGCCTAAGACAGTATTTTAATATTATCATGTCATTTTAGTCGATTTTAGTCGTTATTGAAACATAAACAATATAGAGTTAGATTCATGGATAAGTACATCGTATACTTTGGAACTTGGAAAGTTGGAAGTAATTAATGGCAACACTAAAATATACCTCGTCAAAAGAAAAATGCCGCTGCCAAGAAGAAACGTAATGATAAAGGTATTTTGATAATAATTATTACTGTTACAATCATCACCTTGTGTACATAAACTGAGTGAGTGTTCAATTCGGATAATATCCTTTATCGTATCCAAATGATTTGAAACATCAAATAGGTAAAGAAACACTTTGTTTTAGGTTGGTTTTCTGCGTTGACAGTGGAATTCGCGTATTTTCTTTTAAAAGTCAAGTACACAATAGAAAATGTTCGAAATGGTAAGTATTCTCTCAATTATGGACCTTTACAAGTCGATTATATATTCTGTACGTTGTTATCGCTCGACATAACGGCTAACAAATATCACGACATTGTCTTTATTTTCAGAACACAGCTGAACCTATGCAGGTGGACGTTCCACCTGAAGATAATGAAAACAATGAAACAGAATGTTATGTGGTAGAAAATCCTACTTTAGATCTGGAAACGTACTCCGCTTCTTATACTGGATTCGCAAAACTGTACAGACTAATGTTTGTAGCCGACCATTGCCCTTCCCTTCGATTGGAAGCTCTTAAAATGGCTATATCTTACGTCATGACAACATATAATGTAAGTCTTTATCAGACACTTCACAAAAAGCTTGCTGAAGCAGTGGCATCGGCAGGCTTGCCAGATGTTGCAGTGCAAATGGGTTCACAAGATATCCCAGTCCTCGACTCTATATGGATCGAATCAAAGACCAAGAAGGCTGCTATAAAGTTGGAGAAGCTAGATACAGATCTTAAAAATTACAAAACAAATTCAATAAAGGAGAGTATTCGAAGAGGTCATGATGACCTCGGTGATCATTATCTTGATTGTGGTGACCTAACAAGTGCATTGAAGTGTTATTCAAGAGCCAGAGATTACTGTACAAGTGGCAAGCACATTATAATGATGTGCCTGAATGTTGTGAAAGTGTCAGTGTATTTGCAAAACTGGGCTCATGTTCTTAACTATGTGTCTAAAGCAGAGGGCACCCCAGACTTCAATGAAGTCCCTGGCAAAGACTCCAACCAGTCAATATTGACACGATTAAAATGTGCCGCTGGTCTAGCCGAGTTAGCCACAAAGAAGTACAAGTCCGCTGCAAAACACTTCCTAGCAGCCAGCATTGATCACTGTGACTACCCAGAGCTTCTTAGCAGCAATAATGTTGCCATATATGGTGGATTGTGTGCACTTGCTACTTTTGATCGTTCTGAATTACAAAAGCAAGTCATAGTTAGCAGTTCTTTTAAATTATTTTTAGAATTAGAACCGCAGTTACGTGACATAATTTTTAAATTCTATGAATCTAAGTATGCTTCATGCTTAAGGCTATTGGATGAAATAAGAGATAATCTACTGTTAGACATGTATTTAGCTCCACACCTAAACTCACTCTACATGCAAATAAGGAACAGAGCATTGATTCAATACTTCAGTCCTTATCTGTCGGCTGACATGCGCCTGATGGCTGCTGCGTTTAATCGCACTGTAAATGCTCTAGAAGATGAATTGATGCTGCTAATACTAGATGGCCAAATCCAGGCTCGTATTGATTCTCACAACAAAATACTGTATGCTAAAGATGTGGATCAAAGGAGTACTACTTTTGAACGAAGTCTGGCCATGGGAAAGGAATACCAGCGAAGAACTTCTATGCTTATTCTACGTGCTGCAATGCTCAAAAATCAAATTCATGTCAAGGTGAGACTCAAACCATAAGCAAGTTATGGACACAATTTTTAACACAGTGTATAATAAAATATTTGTTGGTTTCCAGAATGTCGGCCGAGACACTGGCCCTCAAAGTGGTGAAGCACCTGGATCTAGCACCAGCCTCACTCCTCGTACTTTTGACACTGTGCCGTTGTGATGACTTTACTCATAAAATAGTCTACTAAATGTTTTGTCGTGACAATTTAAGTACCATAATCAACCAATTTAAAACAAGCATTTTCATGAAAGATGAACAATTGTTATGAATTATTTTGTTATGGACTCACATCTAAGTGGGCTCTGTATTTACATTGTCACGTGAAATCAGATCTTATTTTAAAAAAGAACTCTTTTTGTGTACTGAGTATCTGCTTTTGTTTTTTGTTTAATGAGACTGCAGGAGTAGGCCCGCAAAGTTTAAACAGATTTGCCATTGCAAACTACTGATAATTATTGTTTTAAGGAAAATGTTTTATCAGCAATCACAGAAACTTGAACAGCTGGTGCAAGCATTATTTCTCAACATTGTTTATACTGAATTATTCTATGTAACCACAAAATATTATGTCTACGTAATTTTTAATTAAAAAGTAAAGGCATAAATTGTTTTACTAATTTTATCCACCGCATCTTTGTCAGAGAGAAAGGTTTCTAAGTTACGAACCTCGGGTTTGAGGTTTAAAAAACCCGTTTCCATGATACTAACTACTATGTAGAGCTACCTAACACAGAACACCATTGGGGAGGACACGTAGTCCCACCAAAATCTGTCAAATTTCTTTAATAGATTTTCAACTTTATTTCTAAAGCATAAGGTTTAAAGTTGGTTGGGAAAATTTGACAATTTCGGGTAACTTGATGTGCTGGGGCGTCTGTACAGTCAGCGTCACTATGTGCAGACCCCGAAGTTTTAAAATAGTATAATACTGTACTGTAAGATTGAATTTAGTACAACTATCATAAAGAATACTTTCAAAACAAAAAGAGGATGTGTTTAAGTAAGTTCAAACCTACGCTTTGCCCACAGTCGCCACGCAGTTAGATTTTTATCCGACTTCAAAAAAGGAGGAGGTTCTCAATTTGGATGTATTTTTTTTATGTATGTTCGGGCATAACTCCGTTATATGTAGATTGATTTGCAAAATTCTCTTTTTAATAGATAAGGTATGCCTCAGGGGTGGTCCCATATAAATTTGATTATCTTTGCTTGAGGATTTTTGGAGTTAGGTTCAATAATTAGGTTTTTTTTTCACTTAGCTTATATTGATGATGTTTTAATAACTTCCTGACACACACTGAGATTTACATAGCAAGTAGTGCTAAATGAATTTTTATGGCGTAGGTACTATCTCCAAAACCTATACCTGTCCTATCTGACCATTTTGAAAACAAAATTATCCCGTGCACATGACCACAACTGCGACCGCCCTTTTTGACCAATAGCCATGCGTTGTAAGTAAAACAAAAAAGAATGCTTTTTAGGTCGACCAATAATAATAGAAAAAAAAAAAAAAAAAAAGGACAAAGACATTTATTCGTCGGATATGGTAGGTACAGTACCCGGCGATAAATATTGCACATCGACCTTTGGAAAGAAACAATCGGCTAATTTCGGCTTCGTAGTGCGTTATCTCTGTCGCACACTACCTATGTGACGTTAACTGACGTTTTGTTAGTCGTTGTTCAAGTGCGATAGAGTGCGGTCGCGTCCAGTTCAAAATACATATCTAGATTTGTTAACACCCCCAAATTTAAATAATTTAAAGTTGTACTATGGCATCTTTAGGAAAAATAGGGGAACCTTTTTATTTTACCTCAACCTAAAGCAATCATTTATAGAAAAATTGGTGTATTTTATACAAAGAATAAAAAGAATTATCAAAAGAAGCAAATCATAATTGTTTTAACAGCTCCTAATAGATACCGGACTGTTTGTATTTCGCGCGACAGAGATAACGATTCTGCTATTGTCTTGGTGAGATTAAGCACGCGTTTCTTAACCTCACATCTTATTTTGATAACAAAATCTGTTTGAAATCTGTTTATAGTGTTGTGACTGTTTTGTGTTGTCTGGTTTGTGTATAAGGTTGGTATTTTAAGCTTTTTGGCACTCATTTCCTATGGAAATGAGTGCCGAGGAACCCCCTGATGGGGGTGGAGGGACTCCTCCAGATATTATGGACGTTTTGGAGTGTTCCCAAAATTCTGATCGCCTAAGACCTGATACTCGAAAGCGCCCCGCAGGTCCTGAATCTTATGTTGACGCGAAAAGGAATAAGCCGCCGTCTGACTCAATTCAGTCCGTGTTTACCAAGCCAGGTTTTGAGAACGACTCCAAAATGCTATACACGGAGAATGACAGAGCTCCCTTCACTGTATTTGTTTCTAGGGTGGAAACAGACCCTAAGCAAGGTCTTACCTTAAACTCCCTTAAGTTTGCTCAATTTATATTTAATAAAGGTTTTAAAGGTGTTGTGCAGGGCAGTGTCAGGTCTTTGGGCCGTAACAGGATGTCAATTGAATTTATGACATTAAGTGATGCCAACAATTTTGTCAATAATCCAATTTTAAAAGAGTACAATTACTTAGCAACTATCCCACGCTTCCATGTAACTCGCATGGGTGTTGTCAGGGATATTCCCACCGACTGGACACTAGAGGAGCTAGTTCTCGGTATAGAAACCCCTCGCAATTGTGGAGAGGTCATCAGAGCTAGAAGGCTTAACTTCAAAAACAAAAAAGAGGACTCTGTTACTTGGTCCCCATCATCAACTGTGGTGCTTACTTTCTCTGGGCAAATTCTCCCAGAGAAGGTCTTCTGCTACAATGTCTCTCTTCCTGTCTCAATATATCAACTTCCTACTATCCAATGCCGCAATTGCTTACGTTTCGGCCATATAAGCACTCAGTGCAGATCTAAGCCCCGCTGTTACCGTTGCGCTCAACCTCATCCTGGAGATAGCTGTGATGTTCCCGATTCACAGGCTTCATGCCTTTTGTGTGACGGTGGTAGCCATATGGCCACTGATAATAAGTGCCCTGAACACTCAAGACAGAAGTCAATCAAAATGGTTATGTCTCAGGAAAACTTGAGCTACCGTGAGGCCTCAGCAAGGTTTCCCCGTCCCCGTAGATTGCCATATTCAAATGTCACAGCAGGTCCCTCCCAGTCTAAACTTTCTCAAGCATATCCTTCTGAACCCATTCTCGTATCGTCCCCTCTTAACACTCCTACTTCTTCTCCATATGCATCTCCTGTTAAAACCTCCTATACCAAGACAGTTTATCGTTCCCCTAGACCTAGGCCAGAGTTGGGCAAGTCATATGATACTCAAGCCCATAAGTCAATGGTCTATACCCCTACTTCTTCTCAGCCCAATGGCTGTGCACTAAATTCCCCTTACGAAGAAACTACTCCCCTTCCCACTCCTAATGACAATTTGATAGAGCTTCTGACTTGCTCCCTCATAAACATACTGTCTAAATTTAGTGACGCAATACCGGACAATGTCATTATATTAGTTCAAAAACTCCTCGAAACCTGGATTCGCCAAAATGGAAAAAATCCTTCAGTGGAACTGTAGATCTATTCGCAGGAAAAAACATGATATAATCTACCTTATAAATAGATATAAACCCGTTGTCTTTGCTGTGTCAGAGACGTGGCTCAGACCTGGTTCTCTCTTTAGGGTTCCTGGTTATTCATGTCTTCGGGACGACAGAGATGACGGATGGGCGGGTTGCGCCCTATTGGTTAGCAGATCTATCACTTTTTCACAGATTCCTCTTCCCCATCATGATGCTGGCCTACATGTTGTGGCCATTAGAGCCATGGACATATCGTATGTATCTGTCTACATTCCCCATCCCAGTGCTAATATTTTGTCCGAATTTAACTCTATCCTTGCTTCTATTCCTGGCCCTTTGATTGTGTTAGGTGATTTTAATTGCCGTCACACCCTTTGGGGCTCTCACTGTAATGACCCCTCCTCCAGCTTTTTGCTAGACCTTTTAGATGATCGCAACCTTTGTGTTCTTAATGATGGATCTGCTACCCGTTGGGTTTCCCCTAACCAAAATATTAGTGTTCCTGACCTTACTTTCTCTTCTCCTTCCTTAGTATCAACTCTTTCCTGGTCAGTTCTACCTAATTCATATGGAAGTGATCATTTTCCTATCCTAATTTCTTTTCCAAGTACTCATCCTCGTTCTCCTCCCATCCAACCCCTACAAAAATATCGCCTTTCCCAAGCTGACTGGTCTAAGTTCCTGTCCAATTTGGATGCAGAACTTCAAAATTTTCCCCAAATAAATTCATCCAACTCCCTAATTCTCTACAATGATTTTGTTGAGTGTCTGTTGAGAGCGGCCAATTCTTCAATCCCCTTAAAAAACTCTGCCCGTCACCTAATACCTTCTCCACCTTGGTGGGATGCTGAATGCACTGATGGCGTCCGTAAACGTAAAGAAGCAGAAAACACCTTTTCCTCTAGTATAAATATGCCCGACTATTTAAATTTGAAAAAGACTTCTGCAACTACTTGTAGGTTACTGGCAAGAAAGAAAAGATGTGGCTGGCTCAACTTTTGCGAGTCACTGTCTCCACGTACTCCAGTTTCACTTGTATGGAAAAAAATTAAAATCTACCGCAGAGCATGTGACAGCCACTATACCGATGTTTCTACCAATGACCACAGTACCTGGTTGGAGGATTTTATATCCAAATTAGCCCCCCCCTTTGTTCCTAGCTCCGAGTGCCTTCCCACTATAGATCCCTCTTCTCCCACTTCTTCTGATAGATTTGATGACCTTTTTTCCTATTCAGAACTTATTTGTGCCTTAGATCATCTCCGGGATTCTGCTCCAGGGGTTGATGGAATACCCTACTCCTTTATTTCCAAATCTTCTGCTGACTGTAAACTAATCTATCTGAACCTAATCAATTCCTTTTTTGTTACTGGGCAAGTTCCAGAGTCTTGGAAATCCCAAATAATCATCCCAATTTTGAAACCTGGGAAAGACCCAAAAGATTCCACTTCCTATCGTCCTATCGCCCTCTCTTCTGTCTTGGCTAAAATTATGGAGAATCTCATCAAGAATCGACTTGAATGGATCTTAGAAACTAAAGGCATTTTACCCAGTTCTCAGTTCGGTTTTCGAAGAGGTATGGGAACTTTAGATAGCCTAAGTGTCTTCATGTCTGATGTCCGCATTGCCTTTTCCAATAATGAAAGTGTTCTAGGTGTTTTCCTAGACATAGCTTCAGCCTATGATAATGTCCAACTTCCAATACTCAGGCAAAAGCTGCTACAGCTGAGTATCCCTGTGAGGATGGTCAACATCATTTGTAATCTCCTTATGTCCCGTTCTATTTCTGTACGTCATCAAAACTACATCTCCCCATCCCGTCTAGTCTGGAAGGGTCTACCCCAGGGGTCAGTCTTAAGCCCGATCCTTTATAATATATACACACATGATTTGGAATCTTCAGTGAGTTGTTTCTGCAAAATCCTACAATATGCCGACGACATTGCTCTCTACTTTAATTCAGCTTCCCTTTCAGATGCTTCATCTCGCCTAAATTCTGCACTTTACTACTTAAACCAGTGGCTGACCGATCATGGCTTAAGTTTGTCAGTCTCCAAATGCAATGCAGTTGCCTTTTCTCGCAAGCGTAATATTCCCCCTATAAACCTTTATGTGGAAAATGAACCTATTTTGATCCGTGACAAAGTGAAATTTCTTGGCCTCATTCTTGACTCAAAACTATCTGGTCTCTATCATCTGGATTACATCTCCAAAAAATGCGAAAAAGGCGTTAATGTCTTACGTGCCCTTTCCGGAGTTCGCTGGGGAGCTCATCCAACTTCCCAGAAGACCCTATATAACGCCATAGTTCGTAGTCACTTCGACTATGGAATCTTTCTGTTGGAACCATGTAACAAAATAGCCCTGACCAAACTGGAAAGAATTCAATCCAAATGCTTGCGTATTATCACGGGTGCTATGAAATGCTCACCTATTAATGCCCTTCAGGTGGAATGTTTAGAGCCCCCCCTTCACTTACGTAGACAATTTCTCTGTGACAGATTTTTTTATAAAGTCATCCAGAATAAATATCATCCGCTTCTCCCTCTTCTTCGTACACTTTCTCAGTTAATCCCAACATCTCGCTATTGGTCTCATAAAAATCCTCCACTTCTCGTTAACAGCTTCAGTAAATTCAATAATTTGCACGTCTCCTTAGTCCAGTTAGATAAAAACCCCTTATTTGAAGTAAATTTTGACTCCTTGCACTTCCAACCAAATATTATTTTTAACTTTGGTATATCCAAGCATGACCCTGCTGCTAATGTCAAATTCAATAGGATTCTGGCAGAGGACTGGCACGATTGGCTGACGGTATTTACAGATGCTTCTAAGTTGTCCGATAGTAGTAATGTCGGATCAGCTGTGTGGATACCAAAATACAAAATTATTCTTAATTTTCGTAGTCCTGCTTTTGGCACTATATTCACAGGGGAAGCAATAGCTCTTTTGGAAGCAGTCTCCTATATTGAATCACATGGTCTCAACAAAAGCCTTATTCTCTCGGACTCTCTTAGCTGTCTACAGGATTTAATAAAATCGCCTTTTCGCTCTCGTCAAAATTTTCCCCTTACCCTCAAGATAAAACAACTCCTGTATAGATGCCACTGCTTAGGCATAGAGATTGCACTAGCTTGGATCCCCGGCCACTCTGGAATTGTTGATAATGAGAATGTGGATTCGATTGCCAAGCTGGCTACTCAGAATGGGATCGAATCTCATCCGTCTTGTTATCCCCGAGACCTGCACTGTCTTGTTAAACCCGAGATGATGAAGAATTGGAATGAGCATTGGCAAAAAACTCGAATATTGAAGGGAAAATTTTATGGCTCTATTCAACCATTCATTCCATCTAAATGTTGGTTCAGCAAACTAAAATTTTCTAGTAAAATAGCCACCTCTGTCATAATTAGACTCCGACTTGGGTTCGTTTGCACACCAGTTTTTTTGGCCAAAATCCGCGTAAGGGACTCTTCTTTGTGTGAATGTGGTCTGGAGGAGGGTACTTTGGAACACTTGTTTTTCTCCTGTCCTCGTTTAACCACTCCCCTTTACGACATACTACCTTCTGATGTTCCTCGCCCAATTAACATCCCTTTCTTACTATCTTTAGCCCATACCCCTGCAATTAAAATCCTTTATAAATTCATTAGCATTAATAAAATCCAGTTATAGTTTATATTTCTTTACTTATTTTATTTTTATTGAATGTTCTAACATTTATTTTGTGACGTTTTGCATCTACTAACTAAAAATGTTTTGTCCTTTTTTAGCATGGGGATCCATGGATGCCACCGCTACAAACACTGATCAATAGTTGTGTTACAGTTTACGGTCAATACTTTCTCATTCTCATACCTTGACATTGGCAAAATCATCGAACGTTATCGATGGAGCCAGAACCTCAAAAATAGATAGATAGATAGATAGACAGAGATAACGCTCTACGAAGCCGAAATTAGCCGATTGTCTCTTTCCAAAGATCGATGTGCAATATTTATTGCCGGGTACTGTACAAAGTTGGTTGGTACAAATGGATAAGTTCAACACATCCGCCGCTAATAGCGGCATACGAATATTTACAACGTGAAATTAATGTATTAATGTACACGTGGGTAGGTATAAAACCTAAACTCTAATAGAAGAAGAGAAAAGTTTTCATGCTCTGCAAGCAGGAATAGTCCTTACGGCGGTGGTCAGATATAGATTTTGGCGATAGTAGGTACAACTAAAAAGTGAAATATAAAAACTTTTAACCGACTTCCGAAATTAAAGTTATTTTTGACATTGTACCTAGTTTTTTTTTTTTGTTAAATGTATTTCTTGTGACCATTCATACTACAGAGAGTAGGTGTTACTCGACTTTTATAGGGGAACAAAAGGTGCAAGAGCGAGCGAAAAAACCGCACTTGCCATGTCGACCACTTACAGTGAAGGGTTTAGCAGTTGGGATACATATTTACACACGTATAGCATTGATTTTATCGTCCGCAAAAATTTGTTTGTATTTCAGAGTTCAAGTTAGAGCTGCAGTTGTAAACTTGTAACCGAAAAGATCCAATATCTCAAAAAGATTGACATATTAAAAAGGTACAAAAACATAATACCTATAACATAATAATTTTTAATTATATGGGATCCAACAATGTCCCACACCACACGTACACAGGGGTACACTTCAAGCTATACATTTCCAGTTTTAGCTGAGATTAGCGCGGGGCGGCGAGCGGCAAAAACAAATATACCAAAAGTATGAAACATGAGAGCAGTGGTAACAGTCGCGACTTACGAGTTGTAGGTCATAGGTTCGAACCCAGACAGGCGCTTTACTTTGTGTAAATTATTTCATCACCACTGCTCTGAAAAACGGTGAAGGAAAACATCGTGCGGAAACCGGCATGTCCTAGAACCAAAAACTCGAAGACGTGTGACATCTACCAACACTGGGCCCGCGTGGTAGATTACGGCCCGCTCCCTCTCACAGAGAGGGGGCCTGTGTCCCAGCAGTGGGAACATTATAGGCCGATTATGTATGAAACATGCCACGACGCACCACTCGCAGCATCAACGCTAGACAAAAGAAACCGCGCCGCTTGCCGCCAAGCCAAAACTCGTGACCGGGCCGTTAGGCCGTAAGCAAAGACATTAAATTATTTATTTATCTTAAATCTCTTTGGCCGTAAGGTATCCTATCGGTAGGGACGGTAGATATTAATAGGTATGCAAGAGGGTAATGATAACGAAGGATAAAATCGGTAAGATTTAAAACTAAATTAAATGCACACAATTTTCTTAAAATCCTTTATCACAGATCCAACTTACTAGCTACATTATTATTACAATTTTAGTTATCCTTTTCACTACATGTAATAGGCTGGAGACACGTGGGACACACGCCATTCGCAACGCCAAATGCAGGAGGCCGGTTACCTGCACACGCCACTAGCCACTGAAAAAAATAACAATAATTTAAATATGTAGCTAAAAATACTATCACACTTGTATGTACAGACATCAGCACATCAAGCTAGCCGAAACTGTTAAATTTTCCCAATCGACCTTGAACTTTATAATTTGAATTTTATAATTCTTTTATATTTTATTTATTTGAGCAAAGTAAATAAAATATAAAAGAATTATAAAATTTTATCCATTCATATTCAAAAAATCTCAACCATTTATGCAAAGGTGGGTCAGCTAATTGCAGTAACTGACTGTACATTCCTTTCATATACAGGGTGTTCCTGGCAGTATGGATCAAATCGAATAGGGGCGTGGGCAAGGTCATTTCCAAACTTTTTAACCCTGAGAATGTCAGTGAATTGTTTTACGGTTAAAGTTATGACAGATTTTAATTTTTTTTTTTCAGTCACTTCGCTTAGTGTTCAAAGAAATTAATCATAAAAAAAATACTATCAGGGCTATCTAAGAATAAAAAATTGATAGCCCTGATAGTTTTCACGAATTCGATCTTTCTTCTCTTTTTTTTTGTGTTTTTTTTTGGTTATTTTTTTTAGTATTTTTTTTTGCTAAAACCTTTGGAAATGACCTTGCTCACGTCCCTATTCGATTTGATCCATACTTCCAGGGACACCCTGTATAACATATTAATTTCTGTAACATTTTACCCGTCATTCTGACCTACACCACTGCTGCCCGCAGGCAGGCAGCAGTTGTTTTAAATTGCTGGTTTCGGGCCTTAGCTGCCTCGGTGTTATGGAGTCATGAAGTCATAATTAATTGAGAAGCCAGGCTGTTATTATTATCAGCCTAGCAGTCCCATAGATTGTGCTTTTTTTTTTGGAAATCATAAATATTATTAGGTACCTCCTAATAATAAATAGTGGTACTTATTCAAATATTTGGAAAAAATTACTCCAAAGTAATGCAAATTTAAAAATGCTCTATGTACAAGTACCTGATAAAGACAGGATCTATGGTAATAAACCCCACAGGATGAATTTTGACAAAGAGGTAGCGGTAAACCAGTTGTGTCTGGCAAATCAGCACATAAACATATTCCACATTCAACTGAGTTCACTGTGCTGTTGTCTTCAGTGTCCATTTTATGTTGCTCCAATTGTTTAGATGTAGGTTGCGGGAATTGACTTAAATCTGGAAGCAATTTAAAACCATTAATTAATTAATTGATTGATAAAATTAATTTGATCATAATTATAATAGTGCAATGAAGTTATTATAATGTATCTAAAATTCTGAAGGTATGATTACGTTTGCAGTGGAAAATGTTGTGGGTAGTATATTTTTTAGTTATTTCTGTTTATTTTTAATACAGGTTGACTTGTAATTATTAGACAAGCATAGGCGAAAATCCATAGGATTAGAGAAAAACCAATTTTCATGTATTTTTGAAAATTTCCCAGAATTAGCCACTAAATATCACTTTACTCTAAACTCTCAAATTGTACGTCCATCGTTGCTTATCCATTAGGTTCGTAACATGTTCGTAATACTGTAATAAACCTTTTGATGTAACCAAATTTTCAAAAATCATCTATAAGTAGGTGATTTGATGAGCCTCAAAATTTGAAGTTTATTAAGAGTTTGTATGTGTACAGTAGTTTAAAAACACGCGAACTACGCGACAAGTTAACAGTGATTAGCTCATCAACTGCAAGTAATACTAACTACTCAATAGTGGCATCTGAACATGCAAACTGGTTGGGATGACCTGGCTACATAATATAGAAAGTTTCTGGGTGGTGAGAAGGTAAAAAGATAACATAAACCAGTTAATTCATTTGAATATAACTCAATTTTTAAATATTTCAATAATTTTCAAATTCAACCTTTGCCAGCATTATCAACTGTTTCATTGACATACCTAAATATATTTTTTTTAATATTTAGACCTAGTTAGATAGCTGATTAACCGGTTGAATGCCGTAATTACAGAAACAATTAAAATGCCATTGTCTTGCATAGATTCACATTCCTGGCATACAAAGAGTTAAATGAAGAGATCTTCTCCATAATTTGTACACTTAATTCCATAGTAAAAAGTTGAGATAACTGGTGTCAAAGTTCATGTATGTAAATGATTATTTGAAATGCTTCTCTTCTTAACTTAAACTTGTTCTTTCTTTAACTGTTTGACGTTTTAGAACATTGGTTTACATCGAAAGGTGTGTTAAAGTACCAGGTATCCAATGGAATAGCAATGAAGGATATTCAATTTTCAAAATTACATAAAAATTTAGTTTTCTCGAACCAAATGAATTTTTGTCTAGGCTTTATGGGATGCTTAATTGTAAATGGGTCACACTATCATTCATGTCCTGGAAGGAATATGTCAAATAACAAGACACCCTGTATACTACTGTTTGTTTTCCTTTTCCTTTCTTTGATAGGTTTTCCTTTACTAAATAATATCTATACTAAAATTTATAAAGCTGGAGAGTTTGTTTATTTGGTTGAATGCGTTAATCTCAGGAACTACTGGTTCAAATTGAAAAATTATTGTTGTGTTGGATAGTCCATTTATCTAGGAAGGCTATAGGGTATATAACATCACGCTACAACCAATAGGAGTGGAGCAACAATGAAAAATGTTGCATTCACAGGAAAAATTATTCTTTTTGAGAGCTTCCGTTGTGTACGCCGCATAAAAAGTTAAAGTTATATAAAATAAAATTGATTCAAATTACCAAATACAGTCATAATATTATCAACAATATTTTTATCATGATCCCAATTCAGAAGTCCTGCTTGTAACTTGTTGTGCCATTGTTCTGACTGTCCAACAAGGTGGATATTTGTGGCTAAGCCTTCAGGAGTCACCTCTACATGCAGCCAAGTCCTATCATCTGGAAAAAACAAAAATGTATTAAGTAAGTTTACTTTTAAACTTGCGAGATCTTTAGTAACTCTGAAAGATTGAGCACAAATCGGGCCTCCTACTCCCTCTTGTTTCAGCGAATTTAAAGAGGAATGTGCCTATTATTAGGTAGTGACACTGAACTCACCAAGAAATATTCTTCTATAATCATCCTTGAATGATCCATTAACTGGCTCCATGATTGTACAGGACTGATCCATATTTTCTAATTCGTAAAAATACCTAGCTAACTCGTTCACATTTTGTTTAAATGTTTCTATAATATCTTTGACACATCCATATTCCTGACTGTGCATTGAAGAGCGAGGCAATTTCACAGTTGAAATTAGCAACTTTTTGGGAGCCTTATACTGTAAATTTATTTCATGTTTCCTCAGTTCATCATCTTCTATCACAATTTTTATATCTCGCAAAGTTTTGCCGAAATATACATTTGCATTCCCAGGAATAGCAATATTTTTTATTTCATCTAAAATTTCAACATCGATAAGGTCCGATTTTACTGACTGTATAAGTTCTGTATTAGATTGCAGTAAATCTTTTAAGTTTTTTGAAAGTAGAAATATATCCTGGGGCTCTTCAAACTTCATCGTTTTTACACACGAACACGAGGTATTTGTAACAAGTTTTACTAAAACTTCAGATTGGATCTCAGACCGTTTAATTTTTTCGGATAATTCCTAATTATTTTTCAGATCTTCGTTTTTACCCACAAAGATTTTTAAGCGCCGATAGAATGGTAAACAAATAAAAGTTGCAAAAAAGATAACACATTTTGACAACAGGTTTATTTACCTTATCGGTGACATAGAGGAATGGTCCATATTAATCTATGGAATGGTCTCAATGGTCTGTCAACTACATAGTACATCAGAACCATAGATCGGAATAGGTAGAGCTGTTTTACGTACTTGCTTAGAATAATTGGTTGGTTAGAATAATATGGATATTCCCCGAGTCCCGGGATTTGGTTTTTAAGTAGTAAAATCATAAAAACTATTTACGCCTTCGGGACTAATGAAAGATTACACTTCCTTTCTGACGGGTAAATATAAGAAGGACGGGATTAAAGATAGTATAATAAATAGATAAACTTGATTCATTAAACCACATATATTTTTTTACGTAACAATGGTGCCGATTTTCTTGTCACATGCACCTCTAAACTAGACTAAAAATCACTAAAATTTAATTTATTCCTGTCAAGCGACGATTTCCCATTCTGAAATTGACTAAAGTGACGCAACTTAACTATATTTTAGTTTGACAGCTCTAAGATGGCACTGAGTTATTAATCTATTGAAAATGGCAATTTTGCTATTCTAAATTTCACGTTTTTTCACCAAAAATTTTGATTCTCTAACTAAATCGAACTAAATCTGACTATTTTTAATCGCGATTAAAAAGGTGTGGAATAAAATTAGTTGTCATGAATAGAAATTCACACCAACACCTCGACTTCAGGTGCAAAAACAGTACTGTCTGTATCTTTTTTTTTTTCTTTTGCTTATATCTCGAAAATGGTGTGTCCTATCGCAAAAATAATGAAAATTTCGACCCCCTTTATGAAACCCATAGACTCCTAAAACTCAACATGTAGGTAATAATTTTTCATATTTTCCATACAAAAAGTGAAAAATTCCTTAAAAAACACGTCAAGGCTGCCCCCTCCGCGCCTGCGGCTCTAAAAAACAATTCACGGGGTAGGGAAAATAAATACCACGTGTCGACGAGTCACGATTGTCAAATTCGATTTTTGTTGTGTCAAAATTATTTTTAAATTTAGAGAATTTTTTATGCAGAATAGCTGTAAGATTCTCATAGCAAAAAGTAAGGAATTTTAGTGATAGTTTAGTTAGTTAAGTTCGGTGTACAAGAAAATCGGCACCAATTTCTTATTCAAGAATCAACAATCATTTAAAAATTTTTATTCTGAAGTTGTACAAAAACATATTACCATACAAATTATTTGTTTCTCAGTAAAATCAAAACATTACCAAATAGAACAATTTGTATTTACAATAAAATCTTAATTAAAATAATCAATACGCTTCAACAATAATTCACTTATTTAAACAAAAAATGTCATTGGTCTGGTTCGTCTTCAGCTTCACTAGAAAGACTGAGTATGATCAGAGTTAAAATAAATCACCATTATTTTTTCTAAATTATCTAATTTTAATCTATTTCTTTTTACATTTAACACCCATTTATATGTGGAAAACGAGCGTTCGACATCTGTTGATGTTAGTGAATGATCCCGTAGTATCAGTCGGAATCCCGTGGAATATCCATATTAAGGTGAATGCGTAGTTGTAGCCCGCGAAATTCAATTTTTCTTACGTTTTTTGCAATTTTCAGGTCAGTGTCAGGTTGTATCTTGATCAAAATATGATTCGCGACAATAACAGGTACGTATTTACAGAATTATAATAATTAGAATCATTAATACATCTTCCTAAGTTAGATTTCTACCGTTAAGAACAAATCTCGTATGGAAAAGTGTTGGTGGTAGAAATCTAACTTAAACAGATGTATTAATGATTCTGATGATTATAATTCTGTGAATACGTACCTGTTATAGTCGCGAATCAAATTTTCATCAAGATACAACCTGACACTGACCTGAAAATTGCAAAAAACGTAAGAAAAATTGAATTTCGCGGGCTACAACTACCCATTCGCCTTAACATCAATGTTTGCGGTCAATGAACCCAAATAGCTCTACCTATTCCGATCACTGATCAGAACACATATACTTCTAATGCCGGGGCCACACTAACGGGAAACGCCGATAAATTATCGCGATAAGTTGTGGCTGCGCCTACGATTAACGACCCTCAACGGCCTCGCTCGCCCGTCATCTCGATAATAAATCGGCGTTTCCCGATGGTGTGGCCTGGGCATTCCGCAAAAAAAAGCAAAAAGTTTGCTGTGTGTGTCCTAATCGCCCGGCCTCGACTTTTGGCTCAACGGCAAGCGGCTATCAGTGACACCTTAGGTAATTTTTACTCGTTTTATTTATTTCTGTTTCGGATGCCATTATTTTTGCTACGACACAAGGATCACAGATTACTAATATGTAGCAAGCTAACAAAGATTTACGAGCGACAAAATTTAGAACTAAAATCTACAATCTGACGTTTCATTTCACGCCGTTTTACGAAACCGCTAATCGTTGACCCGCTGCATTTTATAAATGCAAAACGTTTAAAAAATGCAATTCTGCGTGTTCAAGTTCAGTAATTATAGAAAACCGCTGAACGTTGTTCAGTTTTTAACCGACTTTAAAAAAGGAGGTTCTGTATTCGACCCGTATGTATGTATGTATGTTTGTATGTCCGCGATTATCTCAAAAACTACTGAACCGATTTTGATAATTCTTTCATTATTGTGATCTACATACTTTCAGGAAGGTTTTAGTATATAATACATTAGGTAATTATTCTTATGTACGAAGTTATATGCATAAATGTACTGCATCTCCGGCATTTCTATGCAAATTTTGATGATTCTTCGAGTTGTGTCTTCAATTCTTCAATGCACTAGTGTTTTAATTGAATTTATGTGGGGTAGGTACAACTAAAAAGTGAAAAATAAAAACTTTTTTACAAAAAAAACAACCGACTTCAAAAAAAAACACTACAAAATGAAAAATAACTTTAATTTCGGAAGTCGGTGTCAAAAAACGAAAATGCGGAACCAAAGACACCGACTTCCGAAATTAAAGTTATTTTTCATTTTGTAGTTTTTTTTTTTTGAAGTCGGTTGTTTTTTTTTGTAAAAAAGTTTTTTTACATAACGGAGCTGTTTTGTAAAGCCACTAGCGGTTTTGTAAAACAGCGGATTCTAGGTACAATCCATCTGCGACATATACACCGGCCACTGACCTATGCAGGGTGAATTTTTCAAGGGGGCGTGGATGTCCAAATCCGAAACTATGAGGACTAGCGAAAAGTACTCAAAGGAGTCGCGGACTCGATTTTGATGAAAACTAAAACTGTATCATTGGATTTTTGAAAAATCAATATTTTAGCCAGGAATCGAACCTGTTGATTTTGAAAAAACAAAACGCACTGTATTATTACACTATTCGAGTGTCGCTAATAAGGATCGAATTCTGGGAAGTAATGACATACGACAAACTAAAGGAAAGAACTCATTTTTAACAAAATAGGTACTTTTTTTATTTTTCTTATGTTACCTACGGCCTACCTTATCATCATCTGCCTAGCCTTTTTCCAACTACGTTGGGGTCGGCTTCCAGTCTAACCGGATGCAGCTGAATACCAGTATTTTCCATGAAGCGACTGCCTATCTGACCTCCACAACCCAGTTACTGGGTAATACGATACCCCTTCCCCTTGGTAAGACCTGTGTCAGACCTTCAAGCTTCTGACTACCCGTAACGACTGCCAAAGATCCAGGAATGACAGCCGCGACCAACGGCTTAACGAGCTTTCCGAGGCATGGAGGGGTCTCGGTATGTAAAGATGGTCACCCATCCACAGACCAACCGCGGCAAGCGTAGCTTAACCTGATGGATTGACCTGTGCGGCTATTATTATTTAGCCGGGCCCGGGTTACGTTACCCACCTACTAAACCTTAACTGATTAATTGTTCAAAATGATGACCATTATTTTCAATACATAGCTGGATTCGACGTCTCAAGGATTGTACTGCAATCAGCATTACAATATTATTGATTCCGTTAGAATATTTTCCAAAGATCGTAATAGTTGAATTTAGAACATAATGTTGTGAAGGTGACTGCGCTGCGGGTGTGTTAATAATAAAAATATTGAGCATCATTTCGAACAAGGTACGTAATGTAGGTATCACGGAACAGAAAAAACAGGTAGGTATGAATACTTTAATGTCATTACTTCCTTACTTCCTAGAATTTGATCCTTATTAGGGACACTATCGAATGGTGTAATAATAGTGTTTTGTTTTTCTCAAAATCAACAGGTTCGATTCCTGGCGAAATATTGATTTTTCAAAAATCCAATGATGCAGTTATAGTTTTCATCAAAATCCAGCCTGCGACTCCTTTGAGTACTTTTCGCTATTCCTCATAGTTTAGAATTTGGCCATCCACGCCCACTTGGAAAATTCAGCCTGTATTATAATTACAAGTACCTACGCTGGATATCATATTAGCTTGCTACATATTAGTAATCTGTGCATCATATTACATTTTTATACTGTGATATTACTATCGATGACAAAACGAAGACATGATTTTTGCTATTTTGGCGCTGATAACAACGTGAGCGTCCGTGGAACTAATATTTTTGATAGTGAGTTATACAAAATACGCATACTCTCATGATAAAAGTGTTCTAAATATCTCGCAGTAAACACAAAATACACAAAAAAGTAGAATCCACGATTTACGTACAGACGCCAGCACATCAAGCTACTACAATCTGTCAAATGTCTTTAACAGATTTTCAATTTTATCGCTACAGCATAAGGTTCAAAGTTGATTGGGAAAATTTGACAGTTTCGGGTAGCTCGATGTACTGGCGTCTGTACCAAACAAAACAACACGACGAAACTCAGTGACTAACATTTGCAACTGTTGTTTGCATTGTGTCAATTTTAGTTCCTGAGACGCTCGAGAATGTACCTACTCTTGGTCTCGAGCCCCCGCGCTTTGAATCGTTACAAAAATAACTGTCATTTCTTATACCTATATATTTAAGGTCCGGCCGCGCTGAATTTGCCAAAGATGTAAACAACAATGGCCGCTCGAAATTGATTAAAATCGATATACTAGGACATTTTAATGTATAATATTAATGTTTGTTTTCGTCTAGTTAGCTCGGAGATTTAGACGAAAACAAACATTACTTAAAATAAATGTCCTTGTACCGTACCTATATCTTTGGCAAATTTAGCGCGGCCGGATCTTAGTTCAGTACTTGATTATTAGAGGTCAGTGACACCGGTTGACTTTTTTACCGTCTAGCGTCCGCACAAAAACAGCAAATTACGAGAGGGTAGCACAAGCATAGATTATATCCTTTGTGATCAGAACCTTTATGGTAGTGTTGTTTGAGTTTAGCAGCCCAGTCTGGATTTGAGATTTATTTTATAAATGTCAGGCCTTGGGAGAATATTGAGTGGAGTGTCCAAAATACTTTGCTTTGAACTAGAAAAAAAAAGGTCAATTATTCTCACTAGTATAGATTATTTAATTAGGCAAAATATAACAAACAATACATTATGTACAATTTTATTATTTCATTAACTCCGCGGTTGGCGGTGTTCAAATGTTGATTGAGCGTTTTGCCCTAAAACTAAGAAAATATTTTTTTCTTTGGCAAATTTAGCGCGGCCGGATCTTAGTTCAGTACTTGATTATTAGAGGTCAGTGACACCGGTTGACTTTTTTACCGTCTAGCGTCCGCACAAAAACAGCAAATTACGAGAGGGTAGCACAAGCATAGATTATATCCTTTGTGATCAGAACCTTTATGGTAGTGTTGTTTGAGTTTAGCAGCCCAGTCTGGATTTGAGATTTATTTTATAAATGTCAGGCCTTGGGAGAATATTGAGTGGAGTGTCCAAAATACTTTGCTTTGAACTAGAAAAAAAAAGGTCAATTATTCTCACTAGTATAGATTATTTAATTAGGCAAAATATAACAAACAATACATTATGTACAATTTTATTATTTCATTAACTCCGCGGTTGGCGGTGTTCAAATGTTGATTGAGCGTTTTGCCCTAAAACTAAGAAAATATTTTTTTATTTACTTGAACTAAGCAAAAGGTCTAATGTAAACATTGAAGTAACCACACACACGAATAAAATACCTATAGTAAAATGTAAATTAAATCACACATTATTTCATTATACAAAAAATGACGAAATCGCGCTAGGTCCGCTACGCGTAGCATCCCTTTATGGCCCAATTGTATTTGGAAGATTTATTTTTTCAGATTGATCGCACTACGGCCGTTGACCTTTATATTTTACGATTAGTGGCTCTGCGTCCGTCAGCCCAGTACAGTCAAAACGCAAAGTATTACTTTTTTAGGTACCTATATTATGTTTAAAAATATCAAAGAAGGTTATTATGACTCAAGGATTGGACGGAAACCACATTCAGTAATTGAGATGAGGAATATAATGTATTGGTGTCTCTTTCACTCGTGCTTTATCCATTAAAGCACGAGTTAAAGAGACACCAAATGATGATCGGTAACAGCTACAGACTGACGTTAATTATAAGGTAATAGGTACTTGTAATAAATAAATAAACACTGGTTCAATAAATCTTACCAATAGTGTTATGTTTGTCACGAGGAGTGAAGCAGTATAACAGAGAACGTGCGAAAAAGACAACAATAGGATAATCAGAACATATCATAAAGAATGGTTAGCTATTTGTCCTTCAGGTACCTACCACTTACTTGCTATTATGGAGTGAAAGCTAAAGCCGCCACTGCCACATACTCGCAATAATATTGCCAATACATACAATATTGTCAACAATATTGCGTGTGTGTGGGCGACAAAAAGCATCTAACGATAAGTCTGCTCGCCTGGTACGATGCTTCACAAAATGTTAATTTGGTATGTGTGATTTTTCTAATCACAAGCACTTTTAGCGTTGAGTGTACTTTAGGTAGAACGCGACTGGTCCGAGAAAAAATGCATCTTCGAGAATACAATAGGGCCATAAACGGACGTAACGCGTAGCGGGCGTAACACGACTCCCTCCAAAAAATAGGGTAAAATAACACACTTATACAACAAACCCTAATTTTAAATAAAAAATTGAAACTACAAGAAAGTCTGTTTCTATGGAAGTTAATTATTAAGTTGGCTTCCAAAAACATAACACATTTGAAAAGAGCACCTACATCTTTTTGTTTCGCTAAAAAAATATTATTTTATCAAATTACATGCTATCACATTAAGACAACTATATACATTTTGGCTAATGTATACATTTGTTTTGTCGATGAAGCTGGTGTCTGCAACTCCACTTCCAAGTATTTTGCGCACTAATGTACATTAACATTTATATTAAGAGGATGTTGTCTGCTGCGGTCTGACAAGTTTGGTTTCAACCTTTATCATATCATCTCCTCTGTAGAGTTCAACTTGCAAAATGGAAAATACTTGAATAACCTGTTTGACTTCTGGCAAACCATTTGCAGCACTCCATGTCAATTCCATTTTCGATAGTCGAGAACATTCTTCATTTTTAATACATTGGAATTTTCCTGGAAAATCCTGCAAATCAAGAGATTTTTATTTAGATTTATTTCAGAGTTATGCTGTTACTAATAAACATGCGTTTATTTATACAGGGTTATTGGAAAAACACCAACAACCTCTTAAGAGGTCATTGTACTCATACTATGAGACCAAACCAGACCAAACCTGCAATCGCGAAAAAAAATCAGCTGTTCCCTACATTTACGTTTGTATAACTCGTCAAAATGTAGGGAACAGCTGTTTTTTTTTTCGCGATTTCAGTTTTGGTCCCATAGTAAAAGTTGTTCATAATGATGAGTACAATGACCTCTTCAGAGGTTGTTGGTGTTTTTCCAATAACCCTGTATAGGACAAAAGCGAGAACGGCATTAAAAAAAAATGGCGCGGCCATAGGTATGCCAGGCTCCATATAAATTTCTTCAATCCCCTTTCAGCCCTTAGTTAGATGATTTATACCACAATATTTTCTCATCTGCAACAGTAATTGGCATAGCTGCCACAGAGATTCCTGTTTAAATACTCAAATCATTTACTCATCAAGAGCAGCTGATATTTGTATGCAAGTGCATATTATGAATACCAACTAAAAACGAAAAACTTACATTGTTGAAAAAGATTCGTCTATTCAGTCCCATGGCTATTATTATGACATCAATGTATTTTTCTCTCACTTCTACGATAGCTGCATCAGTCACTACTGGCGAATTCATTTCAATGTACTTGAGTGTGTACATTTCTGTAGACAATTCACTTGCCTTTTTAGCGTTGTATTTTTGTTTATTGCATTGGGCTGCAATCATGCGGACTCTGTCAACATCCCACTTAGGGGTCTCTCGATATTTTAAACTTGCAGCTAACAACCTTAAAATAAGTAATAAATATTTAATTCATTTGTAGTGGTTCTATATGTTGCTAGTTGTGACCTTCCCTCTACAGTATATTATGTAATTCAGTTTACATAAACAAAGCAATAACAACAAAAAAATATTATCATACAGTGAAAATGCGTAGCATAACCAGCCCACATGTTCCCACTGCTGGGACACAGGCCTCTGAAGAAGTCTCGGCAGTTACCACCGGGCCACCACTGCTCTCAAAAGACGAAATAATAACAAGATTTTGTTGTAAATTTAGATTTGAAAATGCATAAATTATAATAAATATTTTAAGTTTTTACCTGTGAACCATAATATCTGCATATCTTCGTATAGGGCTAGTAAAATGTGTATAAAGTGGAACATTTAAAGCATAATGATGGAAGTCGTCATCATGGCATCCATCAGCACAAAAATACTTAGCCCTTGTCATTGGCTTAGCACACAACATGTTTAAAACCATCACTTTGCCTTGGTCTGTGCAGTCAGGGCCGACATGTTTCAGCAGGGAGCGATGCAAATCTCCAGCAGAGTCAATATCTAAGTCAATACCCATTGGCTTCAAGGACTTCGCAAGTTGTTTCAACATGTATTCACTGGGTTTTGGATGACATCTCAAAAATGCTAATGATGGATGATCCTCTCGAATTCGTTCAGCAACTGTCATATTTGCAAGTAACATAAATTCTTCAATAAGTTGGTGGCTTTCTTTACTTTCATATATCCAAAATGAATCAGGTAAACCATTAACAGCATTCAAATGGAAAGCCACTTTAGGTTGGTCAATCCTTAAAGCTCCACTATCAAATCTATTACTTCGGAATTTAGCAGCAATACTTCCAATAGTTTTGATTGTTTTTGATATATCTGTAAACTCAAAGCCATTGTACGTTTCAGGAAAGCTTGCCTTGGCATCTTCTTTATTTTCAAGTACTGATTGAGCATGTTCATATGCTAGTTGGGCACAAGAGTTAATTACTGTTTTTGAAAATCTATGGTTAAGAACTTTTGCATCTTTAGTTATTTCCCAGAATACTGAAAATGCTAATTTGTCAACCCCCGGAAATAGAGAACAAAGCATGCAGAGATCATCAGGTAACATGTGATAAGCTTTTTCAACCAAATATATTGTTGTAGCCTTATCTGCCACTTTTTCATCTAGTGGAGTATCTTCCGTTAAGAAATGGGCTACATCAGCTATATGAACTCCAATTTCATAATTTCCATTCTCAAGCTCCCTGCAAGACATAGCATCATCAATATCACGGCAATTGAATGGATCAATGCTAAACACACACAATTTGCGGCAGTCCTCTCTAATAGCAATCTCCTCATCAGGTATTTTGTAATCTAAACGTGGATATAAGTGTCTTACTTCAGGACCAAATGGCGTAATATCTAAACTTGTTTGGGCCAATATTGCTTTAGTTTCCGTTACCATATCTCCAGACTGTCCTATGTTAGAAATTATTTTCCCAATAGCAAATCTAGTATCTGTCCAATCTGATATTTTGGCTAAAAATAATGTACTTTCATAATTCTTAGCATCAAGATAAAAGTTATCAGGCCAGCTTGTGAATGGTATATTGAGCCTAGGCATTCTGAGATCACGAGGAATAAATAGAGCTTTCTGGCGATTTTTATCGGCCATTAACTTCAACGAGCCAATGCAAGTTCTATTGTGAACAATTTCTTTGATATACACCACTTTTCCCTTCTTTTGTTTAGTTTCCTCACCACTGTCTTCACTATCACTGTCTATTAATTGTACACCTACAATATCACCTTCTAAAGCACGATTTCGATTTTTTAATCCATCAATGAGAATATCTTGTTCACTTTTGTTGCTACTAGAAACATAAGCATGTTGGAATTGTTTTGGGTTTATCCTCAATACACCTTCAATAAATACATTATCTTTTAAACCAGCTTCCATCTTTTCTGCTGATATATGGGGTTCAAATTTTGTGTCACTATCTTTTGTTTTCTTTTTGTTCTTCTTCTTATGTTTAGGAGTTGTATTTGGGTCACTGTTATCTTCTCCTTGTATAGACAAGAAATTAAAAGGTTCCCCCGTCCTTACATTAAAGGACTTGCTGAGTAATGGATGTTGTAAAAAGTTCTGTATACATTTAGGAGTCATAGACTCGGCTTGAACAACTGGTGAATTAGGTATACTCATACTCACAGATGTTTGTCTTTGTGTTACATGAAACATAGGAATATTCTGAAACATAGGAGTATTTGGCAAACTTGCAGCATGTTGAGTGTTCATTAGAAATTCTCTTCCTCCCTGAATATTTTGGGACAGCTGATATTGTGGATGATAACGAAGGTTTTCAAGGTACCTTGAATTTGTACTTGCATACAAGGGACTTATTTGCTGACAAAAAAAATCTTGCAAATAAGCGACATCATTTTGTGCTGATCGCCCCATATAAGCCCCGGAGGGCTGTGGTGTGTTGTTCATGGTTTCTCTTGATGGTATTTTCAAATTTTTTAATCTTTCTTTTTTCTTTGCATGTTTTCTTTTCGGAAAGGCAGGTGTGTCTCCTTGGTCTACTTCATCATTCTCACTGTTTATATTTATGTTTTGGCACTGTGTAGATATATCACTAATTGACGAATTAGTATATGTTTGCGAAGTAACTCCGGCCTCACCTTGTGATTGTTTATGCCGTGAGAATGAAGAATGCTTTTGGGTCTTTTTTGCTGGGCAGTGATTTTGATGTTCTTGAATCCTGTTATTGAGAGAACTTTTAGAACGAAAAGGTTGCGACGTGGAAAGTTGTGCGCCTGATGGCCTAATTACGTCAAAATTTCTTTCAGATATACAATCACACAAGTGAGACATTGTTATTTAACTATTGGAAAACGTGAACTTAATACGATGATACGAGAAATTTCCATAAAAAACAAGAAACCTTTAAACAATAAATAAATTTTGAAATCTACCAAAATTGTAGGTTGACAAACTAGGCCAAGGTTACCAGCCTAAAATTAAATCTTCAAATCTCGCTACCATAGAGAATAGAGTTAGCCCGGAATCCGTACGAAACATAGAAAAGTATTATGTGCTGTCACTGTGTGCTGTGATAGAAAGCGACAAAGCGCGGGTAGAAAAAATTGGGTACATCACTAGCACAACACGAATCTCGCAGAGCTCTCCTGTGAACCTCTGACAGACAGTGACAGTACTGACAGTGACATTTGACAATGAAATGAATACTGACTGAATGAAGGAAGCAATATAACCTCAGAACAATAACTAAAATAACCTATAAATTGCTAGAAATTACACTAAACGCAGTTTGATCATTACTAAAGTTGCTGAATCTTAAGAAATACAGATATTTTGTTCGGTTATTATTGCTATCTGCTGACGAAATAACAGCTACTACGAAGAACTTCGACGTTCAAACCCGAAAATGAAACTCATAACACATAACATGTTAACATCAAAGTGTTTAAAAGGTGTAATGACTGGATATCCGCTTGCTATTAATGCTACAGACATAAAAGTAACTGAAGTAGATTTCAATCCAGAATTTATTACTCGTGTAATTCCAAAATTAGACTGGGAAGTACTCTGGGCTGCTGCAAATAGCATTGGTCACGGTGAGGGACTACCAAAAACTTTAGAACCCAAATTTGAAGAAAATGAAGACTTGCTTAAGAAAGTTCACAAAGTCTTATTAGAAGTAGAGATTGAAGAAGGAAATCTTACATGTCCAGAATCAGGAAGACAGTTCCCTATTTCAAAAGGAATTCCAAATATGTTATTAACGGAAGCGGAAGTACAGTGAACTAATTAACTTTTCTCCTTTGTTAAGTGTTAACTTTACTTTTAGGCATATTTTTTTAATTTAGCCAATATGTGTAAATACTTTATTGAGTGTAATACAAAACTGTGTTTCATCAAATTGTAACAAAAATAAATATATTTTTGTTTTATTACATTTTGTGATGGTTTTGTTTTCTCAAATGGGTTCAAACTCAGACAGGCACTTTACTTTGTGTAGTTAATTTGATCACCACTGCTCTCAAAACGGTGAAGAAAATATGTTGAGGAAACTGGCACGTTGTAGAACCAAAAATTCGAGGGCATGTGACTCGCATGGTGGATTACAGCCCACTTTCTTTTATAGAGTGGAGGCTGTGTCCCAGCAGTAGGCACATTATAATAATAATATTTTATTGGAACTAAAAAACACAAATTACAATAAAATTATGCATGATAATGACTGCATTAGTTATAAACTGTGTATGTTTATGTGTCAAGCTCCATCGTTGAGAAATTATTATAAATTAAAAAGAAAATTACAGAGGAATATAATAAAAAAAAGTAAAAAATAAAGAAAGTAATATAAAAGCGAAAACGTATGGTAATCAAAATAGGCAAGCGTGTGTGTGATGTGTTGTGCGTGTATGTAGGTGTGATGTGTTGAGCGTGTATGTGGGTGTGATGTATTGTGCGTGCGAAGTGTTGTACGTGAGTGTGCGTGTGATGTGCTGTGTTGTGCGTGTGTGTGGTGTTGTGTTGTGAACTTGTGAGTTTATGTATATGTTACGGTTTAACTAAGTTTTCAAGCTCTTCATAAGTACCTAAGAGTATGAAGCCATATATCAACGGTGACTCGACACTCCCTAAGATTAAGTGAATATACATATGTTACATACTCTGTTCACTTGATCGTACAAAGTAGAGCTTGTATCTATATTGACGTCTGACCACTTTGGTGCCGACTAGACTGGCTCGATTTCACAGACTCTAATAGAATTTCGTCTGTGCTTATTATCATGCCTATAACCATAGGCTTATTATGCTACCTATTTCTGCAGACAAATACTTTTCTTAGGGCCAAACAATAAGTTGTTGCAGCAGTGCAACACCTGAGAAGTGCACTGTCGTAAATAAAATCCCTGACATGCAACACCTTGTATTGCAACATCGCAGTTACCCTGGAGCTGCACCTCATATTATCGTAGATAACAATTTCTAGTGTTATCGACAATAAGTACTGTTATATGAGGTGCAGCTCTAGCGCCGTAGAAAAGTTACTCCGCCGCCCTCTTCATTATCCGTGGAGCCCCAACATGGCGAAATCGACGCATCATTGCTCTTAGCGAAGTCCTCTTGCAGTGAGCTTCTAAGGTTACGAATTGTGGTCGCCACAACAACAGCGACGGCGCCATGCAGCCTCCAAAGACAATCAGACAGTTAGGTACCAAAGACTTCGGACATTAGCTCGAGATCTTTGGGGCGTTCAGCCAGGGAAATAAGCCATAGCGCGAAAGACGCGCGCGTCGCGCGTCGCTGAGGATGCTAATTAAGAAGTTAGAGGCTAGCTGAATGATATTATTTTAGGACGAATGTAAAGCTAGGTAGAAGTTCAGCGCGGTGCTGGTAATGGTACCTAATGTCGCGACTAAAGATTCAAGGCGCGTTTTGTGTCCAATTGTACAACCTGGGAACAAGCAAGCTCCCAGATTGTACCACAGAACATACAGGGTGTTACGGAAAGGGTTATCAATACAAACGGATTGAAGAGTGTATCTGGTCTAGAATCTCTGTACAAAATTTCAGCTCAATAGCAGTAACTTTGAAAATGCTTAATATTTTTTTATTTCGATAGTTTATTAAATTGAAATCATAACAAACGTGTCACCGCACTACGAGTGTCATTATTCATTATCAGTCTGTAGAGTGTCTGTGCGCCTAGTACACGCACATCACGCTGCCGCGCGCCAGTGCAGCGCCGTGATGTCGAAATAAAAAAATATTAAGCATTTTCAAAGTTAATGCTTTTGAGCTGAAAGGGGTTTGAAGATTTTTGTATGGAGGGTGGCCCTAAGGTCGGCCGCCATTTTGATTTTTTTTCAGAATCGCGGTGCACAACAAAAGTTATATATTTAGATAGAGGACACTTATACAAACAAAAATGTAATATAACATAATATCCTAAAGCGTCAGGTTTCGGAGTTATTCACCGAAATATAAGTCGAAAACAACAAGGATTTTTTTGTTTTTTTCCCCTACAGGTAACCATATTGAACTATTGAGGTAATAGAAACGTTATAAAACCTTTATGGAGAAGAAACAAATGAAGAATGTATATTTTTTTAATAAATAATTAAACACGGCAATTTATTGATCCTTTTTTTAATCCCAGAGACTAATCTGACATTTTAGTCTTTTATTTTTTCGTTTTTTTTAGTATAGAAGTTCGACATTACACTTGTCAGATTAGTCTCTGGGATTAAAAAAACGAACTATAAATTGCCGTGTTTAATTATTCATTTAAAAAATGTCTATTCTTCATTTATTTCTTTTCCATAAAGGTTTCATAACGTTTCTATTACCTCAATAGTTCAATATGCTTACTTGGAAGGAAAAAAAACAAAAAAATCTTAGTAGTTTTCGACTTATATTTCGGTGAATAACTCCGAAACCTGACGCTTTAGGATATTATGTTAATTACATTTTTTGTTTGTATAAGTGTCCTCTATCTAAATATATAACTTTTGTTGTGCACCGCGATTCTGAAAAAAAATCAAAATGGCGGCTGATTTTAGGGCCAAAACCTTCAAACCCCTTTGTACAGAGATTCTAGACCCTGCGGGGCAATTGCGTAACACTTTATCAATCGGAATCGGTTTCATTTTGACGGTTCAACAACATTCATTGCGGTATTTACGCGTTGAGCAGACAAATTTTTCGAACTTATGAAGCAATGGATTAGCAATTGGCTTCGAAATGATTCTGATTCCGATTGATAGTGTGTTACGCAATTAGGGTGCGGATACACTCTTCAACGTTGATATACCCTTTCCGTAACACCCTCTATATACCTTCCCTGTATTGTACAATTGGACACAAAACGCATCAAATAGCCAATAGGCATCGTCTCCCTGGTATAGGGTTACCATCCGTCCGGATTTGTCCGGACTTCTAGACTTTTGTCCGGCTCTTTAATTTGTTCGGATTTTTTGGCTTAGATAGAATACCAGCACTTATAAAACTTATTTAGAATAGAATAGAATATATTTATTTGCTTTAAAACATGGTACATTAAGGTATTTTAGTACTTAAACCAAATAAGTCTAATATTTAGGTACTAACTTCTCATTCATCTAAAAACAAAATATACTTCTTTATCAATCAACGAGATTAACGAGATCAAACAGTAAATCTTGTATTGAACATTTGCAAACAATCAACTAGTTCAAACAAAAATTTTCTTCGAAATAAAAATAGTTTTACGTAAAATAATCTCTAGTTTCTGTAGGTATGTATTAATTTTTACATTTTTCAGCGCACTTTTTACCACTAACTAAGTGGGTAGGTTAATGTTTGGATTTTGTGACTAAAATGTCCGGACTTTTATTGAAATGTCCGGCTTTTTGTCAGGACTTTTCATATTTCTAAATGGTAACCCTACCCTATTATTGCATCCTTATTATTTTATAATGTTGTATTGTATGTAGCTATGGATGGATTGGATAGGTGCCTACATAAATATGTACCTAATTTGGTAGGTAAGTATAACTGGCTTTTTTTTTCTAATGAACATTCAGCAAACGATAGCAGTAGGTAATACTCCAACAAATGCTTTTAGCGATGTATATAATAAATAAATTGAAAGTAATATAGAAAGAAAAAAAAAACAAATACGACGTAGGTAAGTTGCTGTTTAGCTGGGACGGGCATTCTCAAGTACCTAAGTACCTACGCGGGTGAATCCATAATGGTACCTATTTGTTTTGGTAAAAGGAAACTGTACGTGTAACATAGCAAGTTCCTTCTTACCAAAAATAGAGTATCTATGATCTATCTATCCAGAAATATAATGTAAGTTGTTTTATCAATAAACAGTAGGTAAGTATACAAAAAAGGCGGGTATTGATTTCTGCGCGCACTAAGGTGCGTTAAGCTAAGTTCACACGAGCGATCACAAACACTGGAGCTCTCACACGATCCCCTTCCTTAACTTACAAAACACGAACAGTTTGAAGGAAACTTGTTCAAATCGTTTTTATCATTGAATCCCTATTAGGTTCGCTTTAACTCCGGATATTTTAAGCAAAAACAAAGAGAGCGCTTTGACAGTAGAGGCGCAGGCGCGCGCAGTTAGAAATAGTCCATTCCAAGCATTGTAAATTAATGTTAAGAGTATTGTATCGCGGCAGGTGTTTTTAAGATATTAAAAAAGCATGTTCTACTAGTAGCAAGATAAAGTGTGTGGGTCAACTATCTTTGTGTCTGGGCTAGTCTGTAGTAGGTAGCCAACTTTCATCCTAAAATAGTTAAAATTAAAGTCGACTAAAGTTACGGTAGTCAGGAAAATCATTCGAAGGCTGGCTAAAATATTCGCTGTACGGTCCCTTAACTCATAAGCCTAATGCACATATTACTAATACGTAGCAAGCCATTAGGCTTATTAGGTCAGGCACAAAGTAACTCACTGTCCACTTTAACATGAATTTTTCGTTTCGCGGATTTTTCTTGATGTAATCCCCACCCTAGCCTCTTCTACAGCCATGTGTGGGATATTGTATGCCTTTCATACCTCTCAAAGATTCATTCTCTTGCTTTCATACGATCACATACGATATGCAATCTTCCGATGCCAACCAGACAATATATTCTTGTCTCATTAGTCATTATGTAAGTAAGAAGTGTTAAATTAAATAATAAAAATAAGTAATGATTTATTTATTTCGGTAGAACAATAAATTATAATCAATAATGGTCACATTATACTATATTGGTAGTTCCTCACATGTTCCGTACTATAAAATAAAATGATTAACAACTATAAACGATGTAATTTATAATTCATCTACATATGGAACAAATGCAAGATTTCCTGCGGCACCCATGGAAAGTTTCTGTCCGGCAGTAGCGGAAAGAGCCTGTAAACAAAGATGATAATGTGCATTAATATACAAATGAAAGTGCTTTTTTTACTATTTAATACTTGTTATTTTTTACATGGTTATGGAGGTGAATCTTAGGCTAAGCGCGCACTGCGATGCGATTGTTTTAATCTCATGTTCATGCGAAATAAAATCGCGAACGGTTATAATTTTTTAAGGGATTATTTACCGCAGTGTGTGGACTCTAGTGCATTAGTATTGTTCACAGATTGGCGATTATTTTCCGCAACGATATAATTTCGTGGTGCGCGTTTAGCCTTATGTGCTTTGGAACTATTGTATTGCAATATTACTTAATTTCGTGCCAACCATGACGTCGCCATCGCATCGTCGTCATCGTATGTGGTCGTCTATTATAAAATTGCACATCTACTAAAAATGTATACAGGGTGAAATTCTAATCACCGATTTCCTCTTAAGAGCTCATTGTGCTCATGAACTATTTTTACTAAGGGACCAAACCCGAAATCGTGAAAAAAAAACAACTATACCCTACGTTTATGTTCGCATAACTCGTCAAAATTTAGGGAACAGCAGATTTTTTTTTCGCGATTTCATGTTGGTCCCATGGTAAAAGTTGTTCATAATGATGAGTACAATGACCCCTTAAGAGGAAAACGGTGATTAAAATGTCACCCTGTATACAAACATTTGAAATGTGTATGCAACAAGCAGTCAAGTGGAGAGGCGTGCAAATTTAATTTAAACGACCGGCGACCTCTACCAAGTCCCCGTCACGAGAAGCTATAAATTTTGTAAATAAAGAACTTCTACTAAGTTACGTAGCGAAAAATTAATCAACAACAAATAGGTAATCCCAAATTCAATCAACTCAAAGTAACATAATTATTATTAGATGTGTGTGTTAACATAATTATATCCCTATATAAAAATAAAAGTCGTTACAAAACTGTTTTTTTTTTTTATTTGATCCAAAGGTTGCGAACCCCTGAATGTATGTTTACAAAATTTATAGCTTCTCGTGACGGGGACATTAAGTATGGCGACTGCAAGTTTGTTGCATTATCTGTTTACATTAATCAGGGTGAGTTTTTGAGATGGAGAGAAAATAAGTAAAAAAGACTCCTTTGAATACTTTGCTTTCGAACTAGAGAAGAAAACTAGACCTTTAGACGATAGTGTTGCATATAATTATCAAGACTTGCAAGAAATAGAATACTCATAAGAAAATCAACTACCTCTGCTTTGATAAGCTTACCTTTTGAATATCATTGGGGGAGAGGGCATCAATATCCTTTGCGATCTCAGCGGGTGTCTTGACACTGCCAGTGTAGAAGGCCTGGGCACAAAGCGACTCAGCAAGGGATGTACCCGCGTCGGCTTCACTCAGGATTTGAACCTTCAGTTGGTTCTTGCCAACCTTGATGGCATCAGCGCTCAATGATCCATTCTTCAGGATACTGGCACACGCCTTAACCGCCTAGAAAAGTGATTTTAAAAAACATGTAGTAGTCTCATAGTAACCTATATTCAGGATTTGCCCGCTACTTCTTTTGTGTGTATTTTATATTTCGTTGGCCTAATTTCTTAATCTGCCAAGTCGATTTTTAAGCAAAATTTACTTTTTATACCAGACTAAAGGTAGGTTCTGAACCTTTTTCTGGTAGAAAAAGTAAATTTTGCTTAAAAATGGACTTGGCAGGTTAACAAATTAGGTCAACGACTTTATCCTTTTTTTTTTAAACAAAAATCCAGGATTAAAAGTGACTTGTCTCCAGGTCCCAGGCCACCTATCTGGCATGTCATAACGATACCGATCGTTACGATATGCCAGATAGGTAGGTCGTCTAGTGGTTTAGGCGTGAAATGTAACCGACAGACAGATTTACTTTCGCATTTATAATAATTATTATAGTAGGAATTATGAATCAGATTTGTTTAAAAACCTTGTAGTAAGTACTTGGTTGACACGTTTTGGTTTCTGAAAGACTAATCAAAGTTTAGTCACCAAATCTCATGTCACTATCAGCCGTTGTGAAAAGTTAAACAAAACAACAGTACTTAACAATAAAAGTGTCTAAGATAACCAATGAAATTCAATCTCTCGTATTCTTTTCGTAGATTTTGAATACCATTTTTTTTTAAATTATTCGATGAACTAACGTTACTAGTAAGTACTAACGTTGCTGGCTTCATCCTTGGGTACGGACAGCACGACACCGAACAGGCCGCTGTCTGAGTATGACACGTTGAACCCGGCGGCCGCGAACGGCCCGACGTTGCCGATCGCCTTCGCTAGGGGCGAGTTGGCTGCGCCCCACTTGGTGACCGGGCCGCTGCCGAGAGCTGGTATAGACAGGTAGTAGAATATGATTTAGTACATACAAATTTTAATATAGTCCATTTACAATAGGTACACATTAAAGGGTAACAATGACGGTATTATCGGCAAAAAACACGATTACAATTTCTTCGTTGATATAAAGCAAAGAGTACGGAATCGCCGCGCCAGCAGCATCAAGAGAGGAGGGCAATATTAATAAAATTCGTGGCGCCGAAAGTTTGTTGAGCGCACAACTTTTGTCACGGACGCCATCGTCGTCAAAGGAAAGTGTCGACAATACGGCCTCAGCAGCAGCGGTGTAAACAAATCCCTCTCCTTCGTAGCACTTGTTATGGGCTACTTAGTTAAAGCACTATTTTTAAAACGTAACACATAACACGGTTACACTTAGTCCACAAATAAATATTTTGTATTCCCATATTATCAAGTTTTATATTCACCTCTGGCAGCAACAGCTAAGGCAAGTGACTGTGGAGTGCCGGCCTGAGCGCCCGGAACAGCGACCGCAACGTGCGCCAAATCGCCACCCATTTCTTTCCTGGTTACAGAACATTAAACATATTCTGAGTATTATTGGAATCTAGCAACCCACCGCTGCTTCACACGATTTTTACGACATGCTAACCGCCTTTGTAAAGACGTTGTAACATTGTAAGATGTTTTAAAATTAAATAAACCAGTGGGGTAATTGCGTGACACCATAACAGTAGCAATGGCTTTCATTTTGACAGTTCAACAACATTCATTGCTTTATTTACGTTGTTGAGCAGACAAATTTTTCAAACATAATATGAAGCAATTATGGATTTGCAATAGACTTCAAAATTATTCATATTGTGATTGATAGTGTGTTAAGCAATTAGGGTGCAGTTGTTACTGTAACTAAGAGAATATAATAATATGATTATGTTTATAATATAATCTATACCTTAACTCTCCGCTATAATATTTGGTGACATCTTCAGATTTGTAGTTGCTAATGTTAAGTTGAAGATTCTGAGCAATCAAGCTCGCTTTCTCCTGTAATATCAATACAATTATATGTTAATAGTCGCCACATTTATCAATAAGAGGAAGATTCATATTTCTAATTTCCCAACTACGGTAAAGCCAAAAGGAAAGGTTGCATGCCTGTATCCCATATGGGTGCCAGGAACACCTACAAAATTATAATGGCCTGCGACAACGGCTTAACCTTGGCCATTTTTGTACCTATATATTGATTTCTGTCTGAAATATTTCCTTGTTTCGTAATTTTTAGATCACTTTTATTTTTCCATAGTCGGGATACAGTTAAACATAATTTTTTTTATGAATGCCGAGCTTATAAGATAGTTACTTAATTAAGTTTTATCTAAGAACTTTTTAGAATTGTTAAACACAAAATAAATTATGTGAACCACAGAATAGTACCTGCACTTTTTCTACATAGGCATACATTATGAGTTTATGACATGACTTGTGAGTGTATTGCCGACTGTGTTCCTGCCGCAGAAGGTGTTAGGAAATCTTTTCATAATTACATTATTATTTGGCTATGATTTAATTGGTCAGCTAAATATTGTATTTCTGTCTGCCAATATAGTAAATTGAGATGCTACTTTGCCAGCAAGAATAAAGTTGTTTTTACTTTATTTGCTAGTTGCTTTTTGTGAGTTTTTTTTGTAATAAATATTACAAAATGTTTTTTGTAAAAAAGTAGAAAAGAAGACCATATATTTAAAAAGATAAAGTTTGTAATTGAATCTCCAATCATCTTTTACAAATTTACAATCGAACTTCAAACCTCCGATTTAATTAGACAGATACTATTACTAACATCACTTTTTTTATAGGAGTACAAGAAGTAGCATTAAATGCAGCTTTATCGGATTTGAACTGGCGTGTCTTTTGCTTGGGTACCTAGTTGTTGAAGCTGTGTGTACTTTGTGACTTTTTTACTATCTACAAAAACATAGTATCATGTAGCAGATCTTTCTTCCTAACCTAATGTGAAAAACGTGAATAAAAATACTTCTGTTATTAATTTACCAGAGAATTTCCAACAACGGCAACAGCGCAGCCACTGGTAGACAACATGTTGAGGGCATAGTGCTGCAGAGACTCAGAAGAAATCGTGCCAATCCTCTTGGGTGAGATGAAGAGTGAATTGCCCAAGCCGCGGCGGTAAGCGGCCTTGTGGAGCAGATCGACCGCACGGATCTATGAAGAATAATAAAAATCATTGTTTTTTTTTTTGCATATTATGGGTGTGGTACAAAAATAGACAGGATATAACATAGGGAAATGAACAGAGCGGCAATTCCCATATTTTTAAGACTGTTCGCATTCTAATCTCAATCTGTCAAAAATAATATAATTTACCTCAATTTTTGGCAAGTTTTTGACATTGATTGTGGCTAAGATGGGATTGTGACTAGATTTTGGACACTTTCAATCACATGATTAGACAAACGGAACAGATACAAAGCTTCAAACAACCGCGCGAATCGGTTGCACTACTACAAGCACGCGGGGCATGTGTGCGTGACCACTGGCCGCTTGTCACGTACACGGCGAGACTGGAAAAAACCGGTTTACGCTGGCACAGCTAGTTGACAATCTCAGGGTCAGTGCGACACACGTTGTTTGTTTTTTAGTTGCAAGTTTGAATATTTTAATGTAAAAACGTGGTATATTATTGTTGATAATGGTGGTTTATTGTACTGTGTGTATGAATAATACTAGAAAAAATAAAGATATCTCATACTTCAACTATCCCAAGGAGTACAATAGGTAAGTAAATATTTGATTACTTCTTTTTCAAGTAAGTACCTTTTTGATAGGAAGACGGTTGTACACGGTGTGTTTTTACCTTTTTATTATTATTACAAGTTTTTACTATACATTTGTAGGTACGTGGATGGGTTGGTATGTAGTAGGTATGTGTGTTAAGTTTAAATATTGCAAGTAAGATTTGAACCACTTCCCGATGTCTGATTGAGCTGAAATTTTGTATACCTGCGTAACTTCGGTGATAATGCAATAAAAAGATATAACCTGACGCTGCACCCAGGATTATCTCCTGAGTAGGGAACTCTTCAACGGTTAGTTGCACGATTACGAAATTTTGTATGATAGATGAATTTTGATAATTCGACACGATATTTATCATGAACTGCTGCTGCAGCCAGCATTGTCTCCTTACGAGGGAACTCTTTAACGGTTAGTAGCATGGACTTGAAAGTGAAACCTTTTATTTAAATTTAATTTTGATTGCTAAACATGATCTTCACCATAGACTGCTGCTGCAGACAGGTCTTCTCACGAGGGAACTCCTCAACGGCCATAATAGCATGATCATGAAAGTTTGAATACGAGTTTAAAAAGCATTTTTAATCGAAACTTATTATTAATACCTACATCGAACTTATTTCTCGCTACTAGTAGGTCTTGAAATTAAATAAATATTTAAAAAATAGGTATATAACCTTTAAAATATAGGTCTACCTATGTCTTTTGTATAATAGTGTTCGGTTCGCATTTCCATTTTATTTTTGTTTCAGCTCAAAGCATTTACCACACCATTAAAAGAAACAATAAATGATTAAAAAACAAAAATTATAAAAAGAAAATTATTAGAGTAAGTAATTTGTAAATCATACTGAAGAATAAAACTATTTAACAAATATTTTGTTTAATTTGTCTTAACCTATTGAGACAACCCTACCAAAATAGGGAACAATTTTGCACGTTCTTAAGAAGCTTTGCCTCTGTTCCGTTTGTCTACTCATGTGCTTTCAATATCGGGAAATAGCCAGCTGGAGTGAGAACTTATTCAAAACATTGTCATAAACTAAAACTTTAAAATCATAAAAATTACAGTATATTATCATGTAGGGTATTGTATGTAGTACTTATATTTTTAAGAAATTCATTAAAGGTATATATATATATATTTATACAGCAAGATACTGCTTGAATAGTTTGGCTACTAAGAAGCAACAAAACCATTACCATAAAAATAGGTTTAATGAATTATATATTTTTTAAGATTATACAATGCTTTTTTGTGAAATAATGTTGATCTACCAACAAAGCGCCATCGGACTGCATAACAGAAACAAGTTAGTATTATCTGTAAAAACAAAAATGTGTGAACAGTATTAGAGCATAAAAGGATTGTAAGATTACCTGAGGGGGAAGTGCAGCAATGTCAAATTGCAGACGTGGCACGTTGTCTGTCAGCTCCCAGGGTCTGAACTCCTGAGCACTGACCATATTTGTCATAATAGCTACGGCTTCATCCAAATTGTCTTGGGTAGTCTGAAAGAAACCAAACATGTGTTAAAAGATTCGTAAACTAGGAGCAGTTGAATTTCATAGATACAATTTTATGTTCACCAAATACTGGTATTCAGCTGCATCTGGTTAGACTGGAAGCCGACCCCAACATAGTTGGGAAAAGGCTAGCCAGATGATGACAATTTTATGTTTAGCAACGCTCATCATAAATGAATATAGTACTTACAATGCATGTTAATAAATCTTATTATAGCAATACAGCTATTAGTGGTTTGGCTCTACAACAGGCATATGGGACAAGGTACTTAAAGGGACACAATACAGTCAACTGCTTCTCAGACCAACTAATAAATTATCGAATACCTACTTCAAAACCAGAAAATGTTACCTCAAGAGTGTAGTAGATAAACTCCCGATCACCAGAGGCAGTAACAGATGCACCAAGCTGTGCTAATTTACGTGCCATTATGAAATTGTTAGCATGTTTGGTGCTAAGCCCAGCAGCAGATCGGAGGACATGAGTAAGACCCAGCTCAGTTTGGGGTTCATAACGAGAACCAGCCCTGAAAAAAAAAAATGTTAGTTGTAAATTAAATACATCATTATTAATTATTACCAAAGGGGTTTGAAGGTTTTGGCCCTAAAATCAGCCGCCATTTTGATTTTTTTTCAGAATCACGGTGTACAACAAAAGTTATATATTTAGATAGAGGACACTTATACAAACAAAAAATGTAATATACATAATATCCTAAAGCGTCAGGTTTCGGAGTTATTCACCAAAATATAAGTCGAAAACAACAAGGATTTTTTTGTTTTTTTTTTCCTCTACGTAAGCATATTGAACTATTTAGGTAATAGAAACGTTGTGAAACCTTTATGGAAAAGAAACAAAAGAAGAATAGACATTTTTTAAATAAATAATTAAACACCGCAATTTATAGTTCGTTTTTTAATCCCAGAGACTAATCTGACAAGTGTAATGTCAAACTTCTATACTAAAAAAACGAAAACACAAAAGACTTAAATGTCCGATTAGTCTCTGGGATTAAAAAACGAACTATAAATAGCCGTGTTTAATTATTTATTTAAAAAATGTCTATTCTTCATTTGTTTCTTCTCCATAAAGGTTTCATAACGTTTCTATTACCTCATTAGTTCAATATACTTACCTGGAGGGAAAAAAAAACAAAAAAAATCCTTGTAGTTTTCGACTTATATTTTGGTGAATAACTCCGAAACCTGACGCTTTAGGATATTATGTTATATTACATTTTTGTTTGTATAAGTGTCCTCTATCTAAATATGTAACTTTTGTTGTGCACCGCGATTCTGAAAAAAAATCAAAATGGCGGCCGACCTTAGGGCCACCCGCCATACAAAAATCTTCAAACCCCTTTGCCAAATGTGTGTAATAACCAGCGATCGGAATAGGCTCGGTATATTTACCTAAACACCGGAGAACAGAGACAGAAAGTGGAGACTTCCTTACGACGACATTTTTTTCCCGGAATTCGGGAAACGACATTTTTTTCCCGGAATTCGGGAAAAATCTTAAATAAGTTTAAAATAAGCATTATTTATGATGGGTAAAGGCTATTTTTTTTAACTATATTTGCAATTAAAATTAAAATTAGTCTATTTGTTTCCCCGAAACAAATAGACTAATTTTGATTCATGTACTCCATATATATGTAATGTATGATACAACAGTTAGTTTAAGGATCATAAATATAATTCAAATACATGAATTAGGCTATTTATTTCGGTATTTTACGTGAAAATCCCGAAAATTTGGTAATTGCAAGTATAGTTAAAAAAAAAATAGCCTTTACCCATCTAAATTAATGCTTATTTTCAACTTATTTAAGATTTTTTCTAAATTCCGGGAAAAAAAAATGTTGTAAGGAAGTCTCCACTTTCTGTCTCTGTTCTCCGAAGTTTAGCTAAATATACTCAGCCTATTTGTTGAAACCTACTAGGTCTCATATTGAAATCAAAGCACTGGCTATTTTTTATTACTGTCATTTGTTATTTTTCTCTTCTATCATCTGTCAAAAATATACACTCGTTGAATGCAGCTCTCTACCTAACTGTTTTATTCTCTAAAACCTTTATCTGCTACTCTGTATAGGCTCCAGCTCCTATACTATTCCGATCACTGGTAATAACACTAGTGTTTAAGTTGTGTATATAATTACTAACAAATTGGATTTTATGATCTGGAAAATCAATTATTTGATTTGATTAAATACAAAATATACCACTCTTATATCTTAGGTAAGTAAATGGGAAGTAATTAATACTATTGATTATAGTTACATCAATTCTGCAGAAAGAGTAATTATTATGAATACTCAGCCAAGAATGGTGATATTATAGCTGATCTTTTACAGTGAAAATATTAAAACAGCAGCAGTCTTTTCGGCAACAAGTGTTTAGCATTATCACTGCTACAATTAACATGATAGGTTGAAGACCACGCTTCGTTCCTCAGGTACTCTCAAATTAAATATGGGTACTTACTTGAAGGCTACGGTCACTCGAGTGACCGGGGACCCATTGTCAAAGGCAGTAACAAACGTTTTGTTGTTCAGGATCGTCTTTGAGATCTTGGGTTCACAGCTTTGAGCAGGCGCAGCCTGGGCATAGCCCCTTGTCTGTAAGCCGAGTAACACATATTTGAGAATTATTTAATCCATTAAATAATCACGGAACATGTCAAAAAGGTTTACATAACAGGGGTTTGACAGTACAGATTATTTTGCTTTAATCGATTTAAATTAGCTGACTTGTGTCAATAAATTGCTAGAAATTTACCGTAACATGACGAATAAGGGGAGTTACGAAAGTTTTCGATTTCGATGCCATTTCAAGGAATTTTCCAATTTTAGACTGCGCTGCAATCAGGATCACGTCGGATCAGGGGTGAGGTAGCGAAAACTTCAAAATCAATATGACACTTATGACAGACAACTGACAGTGAGCTGAAACTGACAAATATTTTAGTCGACTATCCAGAATCGGCTATTACAATGGTGTAGCCATCGTTTTTGTGCTCTTTGGTTGAGAAATTGGATTTGGTTTAAGGTGAATGGGTAGTTGTAGCCCGCGAAATTCAATTTTTCTTACGTTTTTTGCAATTTTCAGGTCAGTGTCACGTTGTATCTTGATCAAAATATGATTCGCGACTATAACCGGTATGTATTTACAGAATTATAATAATTAGAATCATTAATACATCTTTCTAAGTTAGATTTCTACCGTTAAGAACAAATCTCGTATGGAAAAGTGTTAGTGGTAGAAATCTAACTTAAAGAGATATATTAATGATTCTAATGACTATAATTCTGTAAATACATGTCTATTATAGTCGCGGATCATATTTGGATCAAGATACAACCTGACACCGATCTGCAAATTGCAAAAAACGTAAGAAAAATTGAATTTCGCGGGCTACAACTAACCATTCGCCGTGACAGGCTGCAGCGTCGTGAAACAAAACCGGAAGGACGTGTGCACATTTCACATCATGGAAAGTAGTCTATTTTTTTCTGAATATTATATCATTTTAGTTACTATACTCTATGTATTATATCACTCAATGGATTCATTGCTTCAAATGTGTAATAAACTAATAAATCAATCAATCTTTATTTGTGAACATAGGTATACATAAAAGGTCTATTATTGTAGTCAAGCTCTACGTTCTACCAATGAAATTGGTGTACAACATTGTGCACAATTAGTAATTCTTGTATTATGCCATAAAAAACATTTGAGATTTAAACAGTAATTAAAAAGTAAATTAAGTTAAATAAATGTCAATTAAATTAATAAAAAATAAATGACTGATTGTAAGTGAGTTACACAATCATAATTTTATTGTGGTGCAGTTTAGCGATGCTTTGGGCAAAAGGCAAATAACTCCATTTAATTATTATGTTTTGATATCGTAATGTTAAGAACAAGATTGTGTTGGTGAAAGCTAGGCCCAATCTGTCAAGCGCCGCCAATGAGACACAATTGATTTTCTATTGTTTCCGGTTGCTATTGACATCCATCCACGGCGCCCAGAGGCGTAACTAGGGTGGGGCAAGTAGGGCACGAGCCCAGGCGCCTCTCGATGGGGGGCGCAAAATCGCCAATTATTCAATTAAAAAAACAAAATGCACTACAAAAAACCATAATTCATACTCTTTTTATTTACTCCGTGATCCTGATCAGTCAAAAATTCTGTTTACAATTGCACAGTATCCATGGGAATTTGTGAGCGATCTTTTAGTAAGTTGAAATTTTATTAATACTTTCGTATTTGATGGCTACAATCGGTCAAGAAAGGTATGCGCCCCAGCTTTGCTCAGTGTAAAGCTAAAAGTGACGGATAAAATTTATTTCAAAAACATCATCGATATGTTTGCTTCTTGAGTTGTACAATTTTACAGACTTACTTTCGTTATAAAAAAGAAAATGAATATACTTATTAATGTTTTATTAGTAAAATTTATGATTGTTTTATTTAGTGTAAGTCTCTGATTTTCCATATTATGATAATTTACGAAGGGGCGCAACTACGATGCGTGCCCTAGGCGCCTTTTTCTACAGGTACGCCCCTGGCTGCGCCCCACCGTGCCTCTAGGCTTCAAGTCGACACAGTCTTGAATTTCGATGCGACCCTGCCCTGCCCTTTCACCTAGTGGACGCTTGGTAAATTATATACCAATCGCTCATTTCTAACATCTATCACCACGTCCACGCCGCCGCCGCAATACGCGGCACTTGGGTCTTTGTTGAGTTAAAATGCAGTGTGCTATTGCTATATTTTTGGAAAAATAAAAACCATTCTAAATGTCAAAGTTGCCAAACTATCAAAGTCAAACTTCTGTCAACAGACATCAAACTTATCCAAGTGCAATAATGCCGCCAAATTGATTTTCGGTATGTATTCATAACAATTCTTATTCATAACTCATGAAAATATATTCATCTACTAGATTAAATACCTATTACATAAACTTTATGATAATATAGCGCACACCAATCAAAATAAAGCAGTAAATCTAACCTTACAGCACTTCTCTAATTGGTTTATGATACACATCTTCTGAATATCAACACGTTAACTGTAAATTATAAAGCGATTTTCTGAAATTTCCAGGGAAGGAATGACAAGTTTGGTAGCAACTGAGTCCGTCACATCACTCACAGAAGTCGACGATATTTCAGTAATCGAATCTGAAATAAATTGCTGTAGGAATCTTCAACGAAGACACATCCTTCGATCAAAGGAAAATACTTACAAACACAGATGTAACCAAGTGCTTAGAAGAAAACTAAAGAAGTATAAACTTAGACAAGATGGCCAGGAGGATCAAGATATTTTAGATGTATCGAAAATCCTCGTTTCGTCACTAATTATAAAATCTCCAAACAAACGTAATCAACCCATTTTATGTGAAGGTGACACAAGTGAGTTTGAAAACTTGAGACCTCGAAACTACCTTTTCAACATGGTAAGAAGAAAAGAATCTGTTAAAATAAGTGAAAGCTTAAAGAATGCCAATACAGATGTGAAGATCCAAGATGTAACTATTGCCATTCCTTTAGCTACCAACAGTCAAGAAAAGAAACAAACAAATGCTTTTAAACTGTTAATGGACTCTAGAAATAAGAGTCTTGGAAGCAACTCCCCAGGTAAAGATAAAAGTAATGATAATTCAGATAATGAAGAGGTAGTTGAAAGGAAAAATAATAAGGCTAAAAGGCACTTACTGCTACAAAAAATGGCAGAAGCGAAAGGTTCTATAAGGAACAAAGAAAAAGAAGAATATCAGGATAACATAATTAAAAAGCAAATGGAAAAACGAGCAGATAAATTAAAAAGTATGATTTTAAAAGATGCTAAATCAGTGAAAGAAAATGAAAGCACAAGTGAAACAGTTTCAAAAAAAGATGATAATCCAAAATCACCACCAAAGGCCAAGGCAGAAGTTGTTAATAATAACAAAAGAAAAAAACAAACACACGCATTGACAATAGTTGATATATTTAACACCATTGAAGATCCTGTCGATATTATTAGCAGTATTAGTCCAGTAAAAAGATTTATCCCTAAGGAAGACCAAGAATTTCTAAACAAGTTATCCCCATCTTTGAAGAAAAAGGAAAGCATGCTTTGTTATTTTAAAAAAGTAGATAAAGATACTGAATGTTCTCCTACTAATTCTGAAAATGATAATCTCATAAAGGTAAAGTTACAACCCAGAAACAAAAAAAGGGGCAAGAAGAAAAAGTTAAGTTTAAAAATACGCACTTTAGACTCCTGTGATTTGAAAGAAATTAATGAAGATGATACCAATGGAGTAGCTAGCAATACTATTGACAAAAATAACGAAGTTATTATGAAGGAAAAAATCAAAACTAAGGTAGAAGAGGATAATGTAATGCATATACCTGAACCAGCATTGATGGACAGTGTCCCTTTGAAAGATAAGATCGAGGTTGAAGATTCAGAAGTCAAGAGTGAGAGACAGAAGCGGAAACGAAAATCTGAAGTTGATGTCGAAGTAACTGATTCTGTGAATAAAAATGCAATAGGCAATAATGAGAACAGACCAAAGAGGTCAGTAAAAAGACCTGTTAAATATGTTGATGATGCATGCTTGTCCAGCTCTGATGAGGAATTACATATCTTTACTCCAAAAAAGAAAAAACACATTGATGTTGCAGTTAATGATAAAAAACCTATTCTTTCAAAATCAATTCATTCTGTTGATGAAACTGTGAAAAGTAAATCTGAAAAGAAAGAAGAGAAAGTTCTCAAAGACACAGTGACATCTAAGAAACCTGCCAAACTTGCTCCCATATTTGCTCCTAAACTATCCGATCTAGCTGCTTTAGAAGCTAAACAGAAATTTCTTCAAAGCGGAGTCCCAGAGAAACTGAAGAAAATTATTCAACAGCAAAAGAATTGCTTTGCTCCAGACAATAACTTTCCTGTTGTTGTTCATGTGCAACAAAGCAATACAACCTCTGAAGAAAATAAACTGGTTGTCAATATACCTATGATGAAAATGGTTGAAGAAACCTGTCCATTAACTTATGAAAAGAATGCATTTCAAAAATTGTTATATCTTAATCAAGAAAAGAGTGCTTGTAACATAGATACAAAACACAAGAAAAGCACACAGACAATGTTACAGAATATGAAACAATTACATCCAAAGTTTCCAGTCTACAGGACATATCGGCTTTTAAAAGGTAAAGGAAAGGGAGAATTTGGAGACTGTAATTATGTAGATGTAGATAACAGTATTGAAATTATGAGTGATATGGTGGATGTTATCAATGATAGCCCTGATAGATTAAATTGGACTGACAAATACAAGGCTACTTCAACCAATCAAATTATTGGTAATTTTGTAACTATAAAAGAATTAAGGAAATGGTTGGTATCTTGGACTGAGAATGAATTAAAATCAAAAACAAAATCTAAACCTGGGTCAGATTCATCAGACTATTATCAATCTGAATCAGATAGTCGAGAGAGTATGAAGACCATGAATAATCTTCTAATATTGACTGGCCCAACTGGATGTGGCAAAACTGCAAGTGTTTATGCTGTTGCTTCAGATTTAGCCATGAAAGTAATTGAAGTTAATGCTAGCAGTAGAAGGACAGGGAAAATAATGTTGCAGGACTTGCAGGAAGCCACCCAATCCCATAAAGTTAATAGAGGTACAGGAAATTCAGACAATAGTCAGAAATCACAAGAAAAACTTCAACCTGATTTGTCAAAAAAGAATAAAAAGCGAGGAAGACCAAAAAAGTCAATTGATGAAACACCTAAAAAGCTATCAGGTAAAACTGAAGTTTTAAGTGGTGCAACTCTAAGTCAAGAAAGTATAAGAACAGATTCATCTCTTATCCTTATTGATGATGCTGATATTGTTTTTGATCAGGATGATGGATTTTCTTCAGCTATTGTACAGCTGGTACAGTGTTCTAAACGACCTGTTATCTTGATAACATCATCCCTAGTTTGTCCTCATTTGCAAAGATTTCTGCAAAATGGAAAACTATTGAAGATGTGTCCTCTTCTACCGCGGATGCTTGGGACATGGCTAGATATAATGTGCCTAGCAGACAGTGGAATATGCTGGCCAGGTGTCGGAGCCAAGTTCTTGAATTATTTTAAAGGAGATATTAGAAAAACCATTAATTATTTACAGTTCTGTGTACCTAGTTATGTACATGGTGTTACCACAGAAGTTGAAACAGCTTCACAAAATATTGATTTTTATAAGAGCAACATTGATGAAGAAAGCTCATGCCCGTCTTGGGCAGAAAATGAAGATTCAGAAGGAAGAATAATTGCATTGGTTAATAATAATGTTGATTTGGAAACAAATACTATTTGGACGGATTTTGCTAATAAACATTCGAATTTATTCAACTATACATATCCTTTACAGTTATTTAACATTTGGTGGAGTATGCCAGGTCTTTTGACTGCCGTAAATAATACAGATGAAAATTTAGAAAAAATTAACCATAACACTCATCAGAAAAAGCATAAGGTTACCCTTGAACTGGAAGCATTGGCCAATGTAACAGATGCTTTTTCACTGTCAGATTATTTTAGTCATATCAACCCAGATGCAAACAGCTACATTACATCACAACCTTGGTGTTATCCTGAAGGGCACAGTGTATCAGAAAAAGAAAATTCGGACTATTATCGTAAAGAATATGAAGTCACTAGTGAGATTTGTCAAACAATGGTGACTAGTTCCATTGAGACAGCACAAGATGTTTTAAGGTGTAATAGAAAAACAGATATAAACTTCCCGGGAATGACTTTACACAGGTAATTATTATATGCTTCATTTTCCTGACTTAGGCTGGGCGCAAACGTCCGGTTTCCTGATTCGGAATTCAGATTCGGAAACCTGAATGCACGCATTTCATACAAAATGTTCTCTCCAGCGCACACGTACTTAAATTTTCCGTCAGGGTTTCAGAACGGAATATTTAAGCACGTGTGCGCTAATGAGAACATTTTGTATGAAATGCTTGCATTCAGGTATCCGAATCTGAATTCCGAAACTGAATTCCGAATCAGGAAACCGGACGTTTGGGCCCAGCCTTAAATTATTAATTCAATTAAATATATGTATAAATATTTGTTTAACTAGGCCCAATTGTTAGTAACATAGTTCTTAAAAACTATTGTTAGTAAACACACACAGAAAACAGAAACAAAATAAAAATTGCGAAGTTAGCCGGGGGGTCTTCTGACCAGCACCTCCACAGCGTGCGACAACCAGGGTGCGTCGTATTTTTCCATTAACATACTTAGGATGCCGTTAGAACTAGACCGCGCTCTTGACAAGACGGAATTTGTTTTTTTGCGCATTATGGCGTAAAAATCATCGGTATGCGCAAATGCGAACATACCGGACGCACTACAATAGCGCGGCAGTCCCAACAGCATCCTGAAGCAGTTGTTATATTGAATACGCAGGGCGTCTAGCGATCTCTTAGGGACAGACATTTTCTTTTCGCGCTCTCACTGAAATGTGTATCTTTTTGTTTGAAATTAATAAGTTCATCTTAATTTGCTACCTAACACTTCTATCTAGCGACCTTTACCATCCTTTTTCTGGTAAACAACTACTAACGCAAGTAGTTATTCAGATTCGGTAGTATTACATTTATCGAAATCAGTCAACGATCACAGAACATCCATTAAAAAAAAACCGGCTAAGTGCGTGTCGGACCACGCACAATGAAGGGTTCCGTAGTTAGAATGAATATATCCCAAGAACAAACTTAACATTTTAGTTGAAATACATGTTCTCCCATACATTCCAACTGAAAATGTAAGTTTGGGCGCACAATATTGAGAGATTTACCATGTTGTTTTAAGACCACAGGCTTCTTATAGGTTTTCTTGTAATCTGGTATAAAACTAATTTATGTATTTTTCAAAATTTTAGGCTCAGTAGTTTCGGAGATAAGGGGGGAATGGTAACTTTTTGTCTATTTTTTAAATAAAGGCTGATTTAGACGGTAAGTAACTGACTCCAAACTCGAGACAAGTCAGTGCTGACCCAGTATTTACCTAGTGTAAATTGAATTTGGAGTCAATAGTACTGACTCCACTGACTCGACTGGCTCAAGACAAATCTCTGTCTCGAGTTTGAAGTCAGTTACTTACCCTGTCGAAATCAGCCTTTACTTTAATACAATTTACTTTAAAATTATGAAAAAAATATAGGTATTTGAGATCCTCACAGTTAGCCCTTTCATTTGATATGTCGCGCGGTAAAGATTACGAAACTTTTATTTTTAATTTTCTATTTGCCCCCCATATTCATAATTCTTTCATTTACGATACACGTCTGTGTTTGGGTCACAGAAATTCATATGTGTACCAAATTTCAAATTAATCGGTCTATTAGTTTCGGAGCAAATTGGCTGTGACAGACGGACGGACACAAGTGATCCTATAAGGGTTCCGTTTTTTCCTTTTAAGGTACCTACGGAACCCTAAAAAAATTCCAAAGAATTGAGAACCTCCTCCTTTTTTAGAGGTGGGATATTATTAATCTTGAGTGCCATTACAAAGATTAATTTTCAATTTGCTTAAACAAATTGAACGAAATGTTATCTGTGTCTATACTATGTATTAAACTACATCACTGCCGGAGCGTGTTGTGTGGCAGAGGTCGGCTTGGGCGCAGCGCGAAGCTGGGCGCGGACAAACCCTCGCGCAAACGTTCCCACTTCCAAGAAGAGTTATAAGTACTTCTGAGAAAAAGCCCAAATTATTGTTGAGTGAGGAACTTATTAAAAGATTTGGTGCCGAAACTGTACCTATGTTATCTAAGGGTCAAGATTTCGTCAATATCATCTCGGGATTTTACGTATTAAAATTATGTTCATTTTGTAAACTATAGGTAAGGTTATTAATTTTGTAATGCATTTTCATGTAGTATATTTTGTTTCAGACAAAGAGACAGGGTGGTATCGCGACACAACACCTTGACCAGCTATTTGAATGCGTCCACAGGATTGGACAGAAGAGCACTCGCACTGGACTACTGGCCCGCTTGTCGCACTATATGCAGGTTTGAGAAGTCCAAGGATGGCAGCAATATGAAGAGGAACAATCGGTACTGCCACTATCTCAAATCCCTGAGTGTTCTTTGTAAAAGTGATACTTTCGATAACCTCTGTCACAGTTTGTGTTCTAATGAAGGAACTGAATTAAACATCAATAATTGTAATGAATGATAGATAATATATTACTTATGTCTACTATGTTTCCTGTACATGTAAAATATTAAATAATAATGGTAGTTAATTCATGAGTATAATAAATGGGATTTATTCCATTATTTGAATTTTAGTTTTATAAAGGGCGCTACACACGTCTAAGATACTATAATATTTTATCTTAAGATACAATATCGCTCGCCATACAAGTCATTGGAATATGAAATAAATATTATCTTCGTCGTGTGTAATGGTCCATTGAATTGTATGGCGAGCGATATTGTATCTTCAGATAAAATATTATAGTATCTTAGCCGTGGGTAGCGCCCTTAATTAGGTGTATGTATGGTTATTGTTAATGGCGAAATATGCCATCAAGTAAAATGTTCGGATTTGTATAGTTGTTGTTGCATATCATAGTGAATTGTGTGACGTCACGCTTGATGGTTGTTAGCGTAAAAATAAAATCAAATTATGTCATGAGTAAATCAGTTTTATTAGAAATTGAAACATTTTGCTAATCACTCAGCAGCACAAAGTGCACGAACTCCGACAATGGCTCATTTGCACTGAAAACAACATCACACACACCAACATCATTACGCAACATTTGATAATTTAGTTATTTTTGATAATGTTGCTAAAATTAAAATTGTTTTCCCAATAACTTAACCAATTATCTGTTGGCAAGCGGTACCTATTCCTGTTTTGTCTGTCTGAGAACAAAGTTATTGCCTTATCACTCATGTAGATAACAATATCTGTAAAATAACAAATTGTCTTAAATTTCATGTTTTTTGTATGTAATGTACTTGGTAACAGGCAATTTATATAAACACTAGCTGCGCCCCGCGGTTTCACCCGCATAAGTTTCGATCCCGTGGGAATATCGGGATAAAAACTATCCTATGTCCTTTTCCGGGACTCAAACTATCTCTATACCAAATTTCATCTAAATCGGTTCAGCGGTTTAGGCGTGAAGAAGTAACAAACATATAAACACACACTCACAAATTTTCTCCTTTATAATATTAGTGTGATAATAGCCCCATTTCTGTTCTTAATGGCACCCACTAAGCGCGATGCGACGCTACGATAAGGCAAGGCGATTCAATTGTTTTTATATGCAAATATTTCACATTTTGGTGAATCTCAAGAAGTATTTAGATGATTTTCTAAACAATTAACCAAATCACCTGAAAAGTTTAAGTAGGTATAGAATTCGGTGAATGCGGGAAGCACAGAACCGGTCGAAGTGGGTAGGCCTATGTCTAGCAGTGGACGTCTTTCCGCTGAAAATATGATGATAGATGATAGAATTTTGTATGCATCTTACACGACGCAAAATAAGTTCCATATTCTATTGTTCTACATAATCGCATCGTTACTAGTGTGCGTTAAGATTGATATCGCTGAAACCATTTTGTATGGAGCCGAGGGAAAGATTCACAGATCTCAATAGACTTGACTAAGTAAGCGTCCCATACGAATATGAACCTTATATTTATAGTAATAATGTTCATATTCGTATAAGCGTCACATTCGCTTCGCGTTTCATTCGAATTCGAAGGTGTAGAACGAATAGTGTCCACATTCATAAGCGATGCTTACTTTACCTACTTAGAAAAATAAAGTCAATTTTGACCCAAGGCTCCACGCAGACAAAAAGAAGAGCGCAGCGGTTTTTCTGACGAAATTAAATAATACGCTGTATCACAATGGTATAAAGTGCAAACTTGTACAATCATCGATGCAAATCAAACGAGTTGACGAAAGCGTTCTCGCGCTAGCTCTTTTGCACTTTATAGTCCTGAAAATAAGGTTTATTATTCAATGTCAGGAATAAACTACGTTTCACTATGGTCTACTCGAAGTCTAAGGCAAACTGCTGTTTACTGCTTGAGGGGTCCGTGGTTTTCCTTTGCCTTTGGTACTTTTTTGCCACTATCTGTACACTTTTTGTGTTGGTTCGCAGCTTCGCAGTACCTAAGGCTTATTATTTATTAAAATAATTTAGGGATAACAGGTCTGGACACAAAGCGATTACTAATGTAAAAGTTCTCGCTTTCTGTCTAAACCCTAGGTATCCAACTATTTTCTCATTTTTCCAAATTTATTGATTCCTTAACAGTCATATAAAAGGAATAGGATACCTACCCGTCTGAAGTTGCCCTAAAATAGTGTATTTACCTAATTCACCCATTTACTGGTAATGGCTTCTTATGAGTATTTATTTAGGTGGTTGTTAAATTACTTGTTACCGCTAGAGAAATAAGCAATTTACCTTTTGATAGAAGTAAATATAAGTCGGTATTTACTGGTCTGCAATTCAGAGTTAATTTGACTTCTCTGTCCTTCCTAAGCCTTAGGCGCTACTTTATTTCACTCGTCATGCCTCAAACATGTTCTTGTCATACTAAAGTGACCTTAAGGCATTGACTGCCACCGCGGTCACCGGTGACCGCGAAATAGATTTTCTTTTGTGTCTGTTGTCTGGCAGTCAACGTGTTAAAACATGAATGTACATTACACTCTGAACAAACTACGAAGTAAATGACCCCTTATCATGATATTTACTTTTTTTCTAAATTGATTAAATTAAATGAGAGCTTAGACGTGCCAAGATTCCCCGTTTCGCGAGTTCGATTAATAATTTTCTGAAAGAAGTATTTACCTATTTGGGGCGAAGTTTTGTAAGAGAAAAATCCTATGACGTCTTAGAATCATGCATTCTTATTAAAATGGTGATAAATAAATATCTGGGTACGCGGGTACGCTCATCTCAAATCATGCTAATGTAATCCCACCAAAAAAAATTCATGTAAAATGTTGCTAAGACGAGAAAAGAAAAACCGGCCAAGAGCGTGTCGGGCCACGCTCAGTGTAGGGTTCCGTAGTTTCCCGTCCGTCACAATAAGTGTTCCCACGTACAATTCTATAATACCCGACCCAATGTAATAAGTACCTACAGCGCCATCTCTCGGGGAATTGGGTTACTAATTGATACATAGACGTGCCAGAAGTTTTCGGTGGTAATTTTGGATTGCGAGAACCGATTTTAATAATTCTTTTTTTGTTTGAAAAAAGATACGTTCAGGATAATAAAATATGTAAACGAAGTTAAAAAAAAATGCTTGCATGTACGATTATACTACGAACTTAGTCCAGAAATGATTTTGTACAACTTTTTGTCTTTTTTGTACAAAAACTGTTGTTTCTATCAAGTTCAAAATAATTTTCCTAGAAAGTCCTTATAAAGTTCTACTTTTCAGATTTTTTTCATATTTTCTAAACTTATGGTTCAAAAGTTAGAGGGGGGGGGACACATTGTTTTTTACTTTTGGAGCGATTATTTCCGAAATTATTGACATCATCAAAAAATGATTTTAGTAAACCCTATTCATTTTTAAATACCTTTCCAACAATATATCACACGTTAGGGTTGAAATTAAAAAAAAAATCACTTCCCACTTTACATATAGGGGGGCTACCCTAATAAAACATTTTTTTTCCAATTTTTATTTTACCACTTTGTCGGCGTGATTGATATACATATTGGTACCAAATTTCAGCTTTCTAGTGCTAACGGTCACAGAGATTAAGCGAGGACGGACAGACGGACGGACGGACGGACAGACAGACATGGCGAAACTATAAGGGTTCCTAGTTGACTACGGAACCCTAAAAAGACGAGACGAGAAAAGTTATCAGATCTCATGTAGAGCCAACCTTCTAACTCTACAAGCCCTAACTTCACAAACTCTACACCTTAGTCAAAATATGAGTCTTGGCCGTTTTGCTACTGCAAGAACTATTGTATAACAGAAAAGTAATAAACAGTGAATAAATTTTTCACCTTACGCGCATGTGATGGTAGCGAAATGGCCAATCCACATATTTTGACTAAGGTGTAGAGTTTGTGAAGTTAGGGCTTGTAGAGTTAGGGCGTGTAGAGTTAGAAGCTTGGCTCTACAATAGATCTGATAACTTTTTGACAGTGCGAGCCATAAATGGTCTCGTCTTGGCAACAATTTACATGAACATGTTTTTGGTGGGATTTCACTTCTTTTTGTAAGTTGCTTATGACAATATTTTTTTATTTGTTCATTTTTGGTTTCTTTTTTTGGGGTATATTTCTTGCACATCAGAGGTGTCCTTTTTCATTACCCACTCCATAAGAGTACTATTATTCGTATAAAGTAAGTATAATAATGTAGTACTATTCTGAAACCTGACGAAACCCCAAATTTACACTTTTATTCCCTAATTTAAGGGGTTGAGGGATGCTTTTTTTAAACCTGAAGCACGTGTTTTTTAATTTGTAATAAAAGTCTGTGTACTTGTAAAATTTTCAGATCTCTAGCATGAAATTAGACTAGTTTGGGTTGGGGGGTAAAAGATCCAAGTTTTAGTTTTTTTTTATTTACAAAAAAGTTAAGTAGTGTGTTTTGTTTTTTTTTTTGTTTTAATACTAGCTTACATAGGTACAGTCGAGTTCTTTAATATCTGAGCATGTTCATGAATCAAAAATATATAGGCAATGGTAAGTTTCATAAAACTCTAAACAGCTTCACCGTACAATAAATTGTAAACAATCTGTGACATCATAAATATGTGACTACATTATATCAATAATATTACTACAGACAAAGACTCTAAAAATTGTGCGCAATCCCTTGTTCATATTATTTAGCGCAAAGTTAGGTTCATAAATATCTATGCAATTATTTTTCTATGAAAAAGATCTTGAAACAAAATCAATTTGAAGTTGTCAGTTATGTATGACATCCTTCAACGGCAATATTGCATTATTACTCGAACTTCTGCTCCGGCAAGCAAAAATAAATTTAATGGTAAAGGCCATTTAGTTGAATATTCAAAGCTGTATAGATATTTATGAATCCTAGGTTGTAACACATTTATTGAAACCTAGAGTATTTAGATATTTATGTTTCGAAGAGTGTCAGATATTTTTGACTGCACTACCGTAACATACTTATGAACAGTTTATATGAAAACATTTTATTGATGTCTAAGTTTGTATAGAACTACATATATGATCATTTTAACGCTTACAATATTTTGAAACATTGTCACTGCCAATATATTAATGAACTCGACTGTACCAAATGTCAGCTTTCTAGGACCTTAGGAAGTACCCTAAGCATTTGGATGATCATCAGTGAGTGGGTCAGTGAAGAAATCGGGGTTTTTTAGATATCAATAAAATCTAAAGTATAAGAGCTATGCAATTGACACTTTATATGTTTAATAAGTCCACTGTTGACCTCATATCCCGAAAATTTTGTTTATCTGGTATAATCCTAACCCAAGTAATGAGGGTTCAAAAAAACGACGAAGCGCTTCGAGAAAACGTAGGTAGGCAGTGCCCTTGCGCTTCGCTAGGCTCGTCTTGGCGGGGGGCACTACCGTGCCCCCAAATTACTTTGTGACTCGGTTACCTATTGAAACAAAGTATTGTAAAAAAAACTTAGGTAAGTAAATTAAAATAATATCTTTAATCAATTCTGTAAATGTTGTGATTTTTATAATTATAAACACCGTCAGATGGCCTGATCTTGATCTTGTTTAAAACAATATGCGTGTCAACAATATATTTTGTGCTTTTCTATTTTTGTGTGAATCTATACTTATCCCTATTACATCATTTCAAAGGGTGCTTGCAAGAACATTATCGTGTTACTCATGCAGTAATAAATATCTATCCGCTCGCAACAAGATACGACAGTTTCATCATCTCGGAATCTCAATGAATGACTCAATTACTAGTCGAACTACTTTATTGTGCCCTCTTTTGTTTACGAATAGACGAACCGCGTAACATTTGTTTAGCTTACTCTAACTTTAATTTCGTCTGGTATGGTACTGAATTACTGATAGACATGTAGGTACCTACTTATATTATTATTCAATGCTCTTGGAGGAGCAATGCGGGTGGCATCACCGACCTAGAGGGGCTTTGAAAAGTACCGATAGGCCCGAATGGGTCACAAAGTGGTCAAGTTATTTGCAGGACTTTATAAATAGTCGAGTTGTTTACACCATGTTGCCCGATAGATAAGAGACAGAGCTTCGTCCAGATGATTCCAGAATGCACTTCTTGATTCGTGCGTAGACGCGACAGTATAACTTTGTTTCCTTATTTTGATAAAATTTTTTGCAGTCATTTGGTATTTCAACTATGTACATATGTTTGTACGGATATTACTATGTACCTACTTAAATTGTTTGTACGGGTTTACTAATAATAAGCATAAAGTATATTGTCATAATTTTCAGCATAATGATCACTACGAATAATATTATTAGGCATAAATGCCAAAGTATTATTATGCCACAGTATTATTATGCTAATAAAAGTGCGAAAACGTTATGCCAAACAATATTATGCCTTAAAATTTTATGCCAAGAGGAGGATTCCCGTTTGTACGTGGTAGGTATCTACCTAGGTACACACTAACAAGTGTAGATAGTGCACTTAGCTAAATATGTCCTCTTTATGCTTGAATTAGAATTCATACATCACTCATCGCCCAATTTATTTGTTATTAGAGATAAGTTATTTACATAACGCATCAATGCAACGATCACTAACGAGTAAGGCGGACTGGTAATAACCGGTAGAGATGTGGAGCAGCTGCCATTATCTAGCATATATGCTATAACAAATTGTAACTAATTTTCTACCTAAGTATATTCATGCTAGTTTAAATACGTACCCAGAGCCGTGTTAAGGAGGGGGAGGGGGGGGGGGGGTCGACCGTCAAGTTTTCGAGCTTGCTCTTAAATTTCTAGTAAAATCACAAAGACAGCTAAACCTATTATCACAGTCAGGATACTCTAATTTCCCAGCTCATTTCGCTCGATCTTTCGTAGCACTCTCTTAGTAAAATGCAATGAAAACTTAATTTATCCCGGTCCAGAATGTTCCAATTTTCGGGCTCTCTTCGCTCGCTTTTCGATGAAAGATCCCATTCAGAATGCTCCAAATTTCTAGCTAGCTTTTGCTCGCTCTTGTATTCTTTTCGTATGATCACAATGACAGCATTGACTGCTTGACCTTCCAAGTTAGTATGCTAGTTTATTTATTTCAAGTAAAAAAGGGAAATCCGGGTCAGAAAAATAAAAGTTATATATACAGGCAGGCTATGGAACGGAGTATTCTGGGTAACAAATTAACAGACGTTAGGAATACGACCATCCGTTCCATCACAAAGATAACTGATGTCACTTGGAAAGCTGCCACGCTAAAATGGAACTGGGCTGGACACATCTGCCGCATGTCAGATGAACAGTGGGCCAAACTTACGACCCAATGGGTCCCTCTTAATGGCAAACGACATCGTGGCAGGCCCAGACGGAGATGGCGGGATGAGCTGGACTCCTTCAACAAGAACTGGTCCTTAGCAGCTTTGAACAGAGAGAGGTGGAAAGAGAGTAGGGAGGCCTTTGCCCTGCAGTGGGACGTCACAGGCTAATAATAATAATACAGGCAGGCGTGCTAAATAAAATAAAACCATGAGTAGACCGTACCTATTAAAGAAAGGATCACATGGTGATATTGGGTTATTAACAGCTTACCTAGGTTTAAAATGTACAAAATCACCTAGTAAGTAGGTACTACATTACGTAAGTACTTACGGCAAAGTTAGAATTGAAAAAACAACGGTCAAGTGCGAGTCGGACTCGCGCACCGAGGGTTCCGTACTTTGTAGGGATGTAACTACTTTACGGTTTTTGGATTTTTTCCTTTACTTGTGCTACATGAAATTGCTACTTGGCAAATTTCATGATTCTAGGTCAACGGAAAGTACCTACCCATTAGGTTTTGATTCCCTTGCGAGTGTATACATATGCGGCAAAAACAGAACACAAACGCCCGTATCTTTTGATTACGTTAACTTAGAAGTTTGATTTTTTCACTGTTTCAAGGGATTGCAGCCCTGAGTATTTTTAATTTCAACTTGATACCTCCACGCGTTCCTGATAAAAAGGGTCTTGACAGACGGACAAAGAAGTGATCTTAAAGGGTTCCGTTTTTCCTTTTGAGGTAAGTACGGAACCCTAAAAATTATAGTGTCAAAAAAAAACTATCTTGTGTACAGGCACTAGAATGAGGCTTTGCCTCGGGCGCAGTTTTATATCCGCATGGCTCTGTACGTAACTACAAATTGTGTAATAGAAGTAAGTAGGTAATATTGGTTCGCTATATGAATACAAACAGCTGTGCAATAAATATTGTTTGGGAATATTTTCATTTAGCTAATTTAAATAATTTTCTCTTAGCAACAAATAACTCAAGAAAAATGTGTTCACAATATGGTCCGACTCTATCCTTCGTTACTTTTCTCATTTAACATATCTGTAGGTAGGTAGGTAGGTACAGAGGTCTCCTTCGTCGAGCGTCGGCTTGTGATACTAGGTGCTTGGTTATCTACCCGTTTGTAGCCATGTGCAGCAATAACTCGTAAAATATTACATGATCTGATTGTATACCTACTAGGTACTCATTATAAGATAATTTACTACTTACTGGTGTGACACGCACACGCTACATTCAGTCAGAACAGCTACCTACCTATATTCACGGTAACAGGAAATACTTGGGTAGCTATACTGCACTTTCTTATGTATTTTACGTAAATAAGTATCTAAGTCTGACAACCAGGCCTGCCAAAGGGTATCGTGTTGCCCAGTAAATGGGTTGTGGAGGTCAGATAGGCAGTCGCTCTATGTAAAACACTGGTATTCAGCTGCAACCGGTTTGACTGGAAGCCGACCCCAACATAGTTGGGAAAAAGGCTTGGTAGATTGATTGAAGTACCTAGATATAATTCTTAAATTGGGAAATAAATAGGACATTACCTACATCCGGTTGTAACTCACACACACCACACGACCACTACATTCTGAACACCAACTTTATGATATAATCACTTGAAGCCTTGATTGACCTAGTTTGAAATTTGTCTAAGACCTTGCTTGAATCATTAGCTGGACAATTTAACATACCTACTTCATGAATGATTGTCTTCACATAAAAATTTATGCTTGCGAATTTGAAGTAGGTATACCTACATACAATTATTAAAATCTACACAAGTGTTTCTTAGGTTATTCAATATTTTATGTTCCAACATAGCAATAGCATACGTACCCACTGAACAATCGTTACAGTTGTTGATTACATGGATTATAATACCTACTATAAATTATAGGGATATTTTTCTGACAGTGCCGCAGTTAGTAGTTAGCGCGGTCGCTAGCGCTGGCGCCGGAGCCGGGGTTATCGGCGAGGCGCGTGCGCGACGCCCGGCGTGCGCATAAATATCATCGCTCTCTGACAACCGGCTTCAGTCCTCAAAGTGCGTCACCTTATTCACACATTATTCAAAATGGTTCGCAGTGCTCTTCGCGAAGATAGTTGTGGTTATTGCACCGCCTGCGTGCGTGCCCGTTTGAGTGCTGCTCGGGGTAGGTGCCCTGAGCCTTCGGAGTGCGCCTACAAGCATATTTTGGAGTCATACAGTCCAAATGGAAAGCCGGGAAAAGTACCAGAGACGCCAAAATCTGCGTGTGACTCGTGTAGATGGACATCTCACGCGCAGTTTCCGGAGACGCCGCCCTCGTCGAGTGATCTAAGCCTGGAGTGGAGCTCCCGCTCGTCGCAGCAGTCCCGCACGCGCCGCCGCAAGAGATAGGACAGTGTGAAAGTGTTGAACACACCACTCGAGTTTTCATCTAGGGATACTAACCCTCAACAGCGTCGGTAGACGACACCAACGCCTGACGACCGACCTCCCGCTGGCTCTAAGCCAGCCACTCTATAATTGTGATATTATCATGTGCACTATTGTTTATTAAATTATTATTTACAATCAAATCTGTGTTTTAATTATCATACCTTAAGGAAGTTTTTGTAAAATTCAGTTCGAAATTCTGCGGTAACCCTTAAGCCCTGAAACCCGTCCAGGCGGCTTTTTGCAAGATAGGTCTCTATGAAGACTGTTGAAATGAAAATATATGAAAATTAATTCTATTTTCTATGTCGATCAAATAGTTACTTATTATAAATACATAGCTAATGTAATTTGGCATCCTCTATGCAACAATAAAATAATGCAATTGCCGACAATGTATTGTCACAGGCTCACAGGAAGCAGTGAATCATAAATTATAACACAAGCTGATAGGATTGCGGACGGTCGTAAATCACAAACATCCACAACGGATGCTGAACATTGAAGTTCAGGTACAAAGGTCAATGTTGTTGTTTGATCTATCATGTAGCAGCAGTATTAGGAATCAAGGTCAGAATGATAGTGTGAGACGAGCTTCATCGACAGGTTCAGGTTTGAGTACCTACCTACACTACAATGGCCACACCCCAATAGGTAGGTATTACCTATAGGTATTCACATTTGTGTTAAACCCTCTCGTAACAGGAAAAGCAATTAAACTGAATACTATCAAAATCATTTATAAATTGGCTATTGCTAACCAAATTTTGAAGTTATATCATGCGTCATACACACGCTCACAATGAAACTGCTACTTAGTTACTTAAAAATAAATAAGTGTATATAAGGTATTAAAGGTACTAATACATCTCAATTAATACCAACACTGCATCTACCATCCAAACAGTTTATTAGGCATCTACATACCTACTTGGAAAATATAAAGATCAGAAACCTGCAGAATACCTCGATACAATTAAGTTTGTCAACCCCGCTTCGGGTTATTACCTATTTATGTGTGTACTAGCTTCAGCCCGCGACTTCGTTCGCGTGAAACTTCTTGTTTCCTCCGAGCCACCCCGTCGTATCGCATCACCCGCCCGCGCCATCACTTAACGTTCTTTTTGACTTTTTTTCGTTTTGCTCGGCTCCTAAGGGTCATAGCGTGATGTTACATAGCCTATAGCCGTCCTCAAGAATTGGGCTATCAAATGCAAGAAGAATTTTTCAAATCCGACTGGTAGTTCCAGAGATTACCCCCTACATACAAACTTACAAACTTACAAACTTTCGCCTTTATAATATTAGTGTGATAGTATAGATTACAATACCTCTTTATAATATTAGTATAGATATAGATTTGTCACAAAATCTACAGAAGGAAATCACCACTAAAAACTTGTAATAGGATAACTTGCCCTAGGTTATCCCATTATTTATTATTTATTTATTTATAAACATTATACTTTTTTAACTAGTTTTTACAAGAAGCTCGTTGCTATAAATTGATATTAACTAGTAATCAAGCGCCGAAATGCATTCAAACGTGTCTGATACAGACAGGTCACAGGTCAGGCAATTGAATCCCGTATTATGCTTTGCATTTTATTACTTAATTGTACGCAATAATTAATTAGATATAGGTACCTAACTAACATAAAATAGGTAACGCCTGTATTCTCTGAAGGGTTAGGCAAAGTTGTATTATACTTACCTGTAGTAGGTAGGCACATGCGAGTACACCTACAGTGCATCCTGACTTAACATGACGGAAGTTTATTTAAAAAAATAATTTAAATCCCTCAACAAAACATTTGTTAACACCTTCAGCCATGTTATAAGAGTTGTAAACGCTGATAATAAACTAACAGCATTCACGCGCACGCGCAGCCTATACAGCTTCTAGGTAAAGCCTACGCTGCCGCTGGGCCTAAATCTGGACGCGGAGCGAGGAGCCTACGCTTCTGCTGAGTTCTGCTACGCTGCATCTCTACGGCAGAGAGCCTACGTCGCAGCTACGCTGGGTCTACGACGCGGAGCCTACGCTGCTGCTACGCCGGGCCTAAGATGCGTCTACGACGGGGCCTACGCTGCTGCTACGACGGAGTCTACACTGCTGCTACGCTGAGCCCGTTTTGTTCTATGGTACCTTGATTACTCACCAGAAGTTTCTCGCCCGCACCGACCGACGGCGACGACGTGCACAATGGGGTAGTTAGCGTACTTACGGTAGATAACCTAGTTACCTTTAGCACTGGAACAATTAATTGGTGGCTAACAAGCAAAAAATGGACCCTTGGGGGCCGGATCAATTGGGTTAAAAATTGTCTAGATCTTTGTAGGCAATGTTCGCACACTTCTTCATACGCTGATGGCGGGGGTGCGTGCCCAAAATCGGAACTAACACGCCGTTGTCGACAAAAGAGAACAATTAAAAAAAAAAACAAGTGACTATTCACAAAACAATTGCACAAATGTTTACCAACATCGCCCCCTGTCAATGTCATTCAGGCGCCAACAATCCTTATAGCACTACGTATCCTGCGCTCAGGACAGGATATATACATAGGTGCCACCTACGTAGGCGGTACTTACAATAAAGGAAGGTAGCAAGCAAACTGTAATTCTCAACATTTATGTTTTATACAAAAAATAACATTGCCTGCTCCGTTATTTTTATTATTGTAAGTGCTTCATAAATTACTATTATGTCGAGTCTATACGATAGACACGACTTTATTGTCTGTATACTTACATCTAGGTATAAGCAGACACTGATTAAAGCGTAATAGCCCCGCTTACACAGGGTAAATTGATTTATTTATTAGTGTAACATTGAATAAAATAATGTTTTCATACATCTAAGTAGTGCGAATAGGCACTTACGTGAATGAATGACAAATGAGATTATATAAAAATGGCATGTACATAGGTATCATACGTAGGGACATTGCCCTCGGATCAGAAGAACGCTACTGATAAATGTTTGAAATACTTCAGTAATGTTATGTTGTACATACATAAATTATTACTTTTCTCAAGGCTTATTTGTGTCATTAAATTATCGGATTATTTCAGATAGTAAGTACTAGAAACCGCCAGTAACAAGTTCTTTTGTTTTTGGAGACCTCTTAAAAAATAGGACGACCTTTGCCAAGAATTTATCAATTCACTTAGTGTTAATTAAAATGTTGACTTTATCAATATTAATGTCACACCAACTTTTGTTTATATAATTAAAAAGTCATGTTAATTTCTGAACTTAGTTAAGTCTAACGAACTTTCGGTTCTACAAAGATGGGTGTCAATAACGATTAACACCATAATATTATGTACTTAAATTAATAATTTCTTAGTTACCATGATATTCTAGCTAATTGTGTACGAGATTACTTCCCTCAGAATACTTGAAAGTACAACAAATTGAAAAACAAGTTCATAGGTCTGGGTATATCTTAGTACTAGCTTCAGCCTGCGACTTCGTTCGCGTGAAACTTCTTGTTTCCCCCGAGCCATCCCGTCGATCGCATCACCCGCCCGCGCTATCACTAAACGTTCTTTTTGACTTTTTTTATTTTTGCTCGGCTCCTAAGGGTCATAGCGTGATGTTAAATAGCCTATAGCCTTCCTCAAGAATTGGGCTATCAAATGTAAGAAGAATTTTACAAATCCGACTGGTAGTTCCAGAGATTACCCCCTACATACAAACTTACAAACAAATTTTACCTCTTTATAATATTAAAAAGTATAGAAGTATGATTTTATTTTATTTAAATAAAGGTAGCAATGCAGGGGCGTGAGTTTATGATATATGTATATATACAGGGTGGTTAAACGGTCGTGGATCAAAAGAAATAGGGAGATAAAGGATGTAATTTCCAACGTTTTTAAAGTGAGAAATAATTTTTGGGAACGCTTCAAAATTTTTGAAGAAAAATTAATTGCACTTGTTGGTACCCAGAGCAGCAATAGAACTTTTGTAGTGCTGATACATTATCTAGTAATAATACAACACCGTTTGTTTTATTGTTTTACACCAATTTTTTTTTTTAAATTAGTCTAATTGTAAAAGAACTCGGTATACAAAATATTCATAACTTTTAGGGCAATTGAATTATGGCTATGCTGTAGAAAGATTTTTGAAATTACCTCCTTTATCTCCCTATTTCGTTTGATCCACGACTTTTTGACCACCCTGTATGTATGTAAGTAGACAGGTAGAGTTATCAAATTAATATTGACTTCTGGTAAATAATTGAAGTAGGTATTACTGTAGGTAAATAACAATAAATTATTACTGTAGGTAAATTTTGCTACACGTGGAAACTTGTAATTGGCCTTATTTTATTTGATCTTTTACTTACTGTATCTGTTTAGCTGTAAGTTTTCCTAAAAATAAAATAAATAAAATAAATAAATAAGTATATCTGTAAAAATAACTTATTATAATAGGTATTAATAAACTTCGAATAAATTTTGATAAGGAATTGGAAGTTTACTGTCATGAATTATTCGTGATGCTTTAAAAGTTAGGTACGTATCTGTAGTGCCTACGTCACGATATGTTACTGATTAGTTTCTACAGCAACGATGGAAATGTGCCCTCGTTTAATTTTTAATCAAAGTATAAGAAGATGAATGTGCGGCGTGCGTGATCTATGTGTGATGCGTGTTCGAGCAAACGGAGAAAGATAAAAATATACAGGGTGGCAGGGACACCGGCACCCAACCTCTTACCATGGATGCAGTTCATGATTCGAAACCAACCTGAGTTTACATTTTTCGTCGGCTATTAAAAAAAAATCAGCCGTTCCAGACATTTTCACCGCGTTATAGGTATTTATAGTTTATACACCGTGTTCCGGACGATTTACATAAACTTCGACCAGATGTTCAGACCATGGAAATAAGCATTTTTCGTTATGGGCACATTAATGAATTAATATTTTTTGTTAATTTTCATACAAACTAAATACTATGACGTAAATCACCCGATATGCATGCATTTTTATCCGAATTGGTAACGACGTATTTTTTCATTCATAAGATTTGGCGGGCTGAAACTTGTCAAAACCAAGTTAAGACCCTTTCTTACTGCATAGCTCAATTAAATTTCATTAAATGAAATTACAAATATCTTTGTAACGAAGCCTTTTTAAATACTACTTCCAGTGTTAGATTTAATTTGTAAAAGCTATAGAAGCGTTTGACAAAGTTTATGGATAACGTGAAGAACACGATGTATATTGCACTTTTCTATGAAACAGCTGATTTATTTTCTGACATCCGACGGAAAATTTCTACGCTAGTCTAGAATCATGTACTAAATTCATGGTTACAGTTTGCGCGTCGTTGTCCATGCCACGCTGTATGAAGTCACGAAAACGTTTTCTTAACGAAAATGCAATCTGCCTCAACATCGCAATGAAAACAAAAAGGAAAACCATATTCAGTTACGTTCTCTACCTATGAAAGCGAAAAACAAAAGCCCTATAAGTCGTTGCTCACACTGTTAGCGGAGCGGTGTTGGTGCCGTGAACCGCAGGCCAGCGGAGTAATTGCGTAACACACTAATAGTAGCACTGGCTATCGACAGTTCAACAACATTTATTACGTTATTTACGTTATTGTTGTATTTACGTTAGTTACGTTTAGCAATAGCAATATCCTTCAAAATGATACAGATTGAGATTGATAGTGTGTTACATCCATACGTTCCATACGGTCGTACGGTCCATACGTTCTGCATCATAGAAAACAAACAAATATCCAGATATGTATCTATTTAATTGATAATTATTTACACTGGTGCTATGTACATTCAAATATCTACACTGTAGAACAAAACTGTTTCGTAGAAAAGCAAGAGTTAGCCATTTCATAGTTTGATATTTTACATTAATACACACAACAGTCATAAGTCACTCCACTCACTTTATATATTTTTTTCAGTCTCGCTTAAGTTTTATATCATTTTATAGTACAACCATTTACCATTCCATTTCAAGCAAAATATATTTAAATTAGTGACAGTGTCATTACTGACTTTACTTGTTCAAGTTTACTTTTAAAGTCTGTAATTTTAAAATTGTAACCATATTTTATTATTTTTATTATACCTACTCTATGTGACAATCCGAAGTGCCTATTTAAAGTTAATAGCAAAAGTTCGCTGACACGTAATATTTAACAAACTTAATTATTACGGCGGATTACAGTTTACTTAAATAATTTACAGCTTCTCAGGTATACGTATGTATATTTAATGTATTTTTAATATGCGCTGCTAAAAGTGTGTTTCAGTAGGTACTTTTGTATAAAAATATATAATTAAGTAAGTAGGTACTTAATCGTTCTGTTTATCAGGGTCACGTAGAACCATTGAAAATTATAGAAATGCGTTTGGTAGGCAAATTCAACTTAGCTGTACCTAGGTAACCTGTAGGGACAAGGGAACAAGATGAAAATTGTTTACTTATTAAGTATACAACGTTATTTGTCATTTAATTAGTAGACGTCCAAGGGAAAGACCGTATACCTACTTATAGTAAATTACTAGGTATTGTACTTATTTTGTAAATTATTTATATTAGATATACTTATACAGAAAATATACATTGATTTTTATTGTAATTTTCTAGGACTTAGCTAAAACATTCTTCTTGGTTAAATAATTATTTAAGGCTGATATGGCTATTGCCTATTGCAAAATTAATAATTTAAAATAAGTTAAAACAAAAACCAGGTTATAGTTCTACCTCTGTTCAAAGGGCCATGTTCACTATCCTGCTTCAGTCTTGCATGGCCGTTCAGCAGGGTAGATACGCATGTTCGAGGACGGCTTGCAAGCCTGCAACTGTTCTGCACAGACGGACAACATGCAGGGCTGATTTAAAGCGCGTCTTTTCGAAACAATAAACATTTCGTGATCACATGGATAACGACTCGCAGAAATGAATTCCTTGCGTTTGTGGCTTTGGAATGTTATTGAATTACAATTAGGTACCTATTATAACAGTAAAGTTGGCCTGCATAGTGGCAATAGGTCATAATATCATCAAAGTAGGTGGTGAAGTGCGATATCCAAAATGTTTAAAGGTAGTCTGGTCTTCAATATGTAGCTAAATAAACTAAATTCCATTTTAACTGATTCCGGTTTCATATAACATTATTGTGTTTAGAAGTAAATAAAAAAACCTTGGATCATTCTGAAAATTACGAATTAAATGTTGCCAAAAAAAAACATATTGCCTAGCTTCAATAGTTCATAATTTTCAGAAAACCCCTATTTTCGTTATTATTCCAAAGCACCATATACGTAGGTGCTGCCATCTCTATTTTACGTAAGCAGTTAGTGCGACACGGTGACAGCGTAGGTGATGTTGGGTGGCGTAGCGGGCGGCAGCGTGGGCAGCGGCGGCGTGGGGTACACGCGGCACGGAGCGGACGCCGGGGGGCCCAACATGCCCAGCAGCAGGTACGACACCAGCGAGCCCGACAGCAGACCACCGTTGTACGACAACGTCATCATGTTACCTGACCGGTAATGCGATGAGAAATATTAATTTTGGAAGTAAGTTAAATATCCACTGCGGAACGGACTACCGCATGTCAGATGAATTGTAAGCTATACTAAACCAACGTAGATCCCAGAACACGACAACGGCATCGCGGCAGATTCAGGGACAGGTACAAGTGGCAAGACGAGCATGACGCCGCGCCGGTCTTTTTAGGTAAGATCAAGTTAAGCGTAAAAAGAAAAGGGAGACTTGTGCCTTGCAATATAACAACATAGGCTAAAACTAATTACTTATATAAATAATGAGGTAAAATATGAAATAGAAATCAATTTATTATTCTTACCGGCAATTTCTCGATGTTCGCGCCCGACACGAGATGGCGCTAGTATCATTGGTACGGAGCCAAACAGGCCATTTGAGAAACCTAGCACCACGGAGAATAATATTGGATAGACCTGAAAAATCAATAAAAGCGAGTAAGAAAAGTTATAAAAAAATATTATTAGTTAAAATCGGTATTAAAAGCAGATACGTACGTCCCCAACGATGTGTGGTGAATGTCTAGGAGCTGCGCACAGCAGCATTAGAGGTACAAGAAGTAACCGAAGACCGCTCGCCATCAGGAGCTGACTACGACTCCACTCATACGGCCAGCATGCCGCGATCTAATAACGAAAAATAAATGGCATGTCACTTTGGGTTAAAAAAAGGTAAGGTTGAAATAAAACATCCCTAAGCTAGAAGAAGAAGGCTAACTTTGAATATTTTTTTATTAAATACTGTCTTAAAGATATATTGTTTTCAATGAATTCTATTTATTCACAAGTCTTTGTGAAGAAATGTTTATAAATAAATAAATTAATCAACAATTACAATTTACAAGCGAACATTATAAATTATATAATAAAAAAATAGAGAAAAAGGCAGGAGCTCATTGGGTATCAAAAAATTCGTCCGCATCGCTGTCGATGGGATAAGTGCCCAAAAGGCTGGCAGCATTACAACGTTGAATGGCAATGCTGATTCTTTGGGCTAAAAATAGGCCAGCCCTCTGGTCACGTGAAGAGTCAACCAACCGCTTGGCGATGTCCCGAAATATTCGATAAGCACTCGGACCCCAAGGCTAGTGTTTCAACCCCTAACGGCTCAAACATATAGCTCCCAATAAGGTTGTTATATTTGCGCCGTTCGAGGTTTTCTGCTCCTGTAGCAGCCGCCCCAGCTCAACCCACCGTGCTAGGAAGATGGGATTGCGTGAGGGTGTCGACACAGGTTGCATCCCACACCAAAGGCCTACCCAATTTCCATGGCATTATGGTCATTCCAATTGGACTCTTCCCATCGTCGCGTGCCAAGCCATCGGGTAAAAAAAAAACATGATAAGTAATTATTAATTTGAAAATAATATAGTGGTAATGGCTATGCACCCAAACACCTATACATAGCTAAAACAAAATACCAAGCCACTTACTTTTCCAATGAAGTCGAAAAGGTTAAATGCAGACATAAGTATGATGGGCATCCAGGTCCCCAGGCGACAAGAGGGCACCTCGGACGCGATGCCGGGGTACAGGCTGAGCGTCGTGAAGTACACCAGCCCGATCGACACCATGTACGGGTAGATCGCACGAGCCACCGCCCAGCGCGCCAACACTCCGCCTACAAAAACACGCGAGACGTCAAGTAGGAAGTCAGCTTTTACATTTTCCAGCTTTTACAGAATAAAACTTTATCTGTATGCTTTGCAAGTATATTTTTCCTGGCACACGACCGAAAAAAAGACCAAAATTGTATATCAGTGTATCTGCTTTTATTATCTAGTGATGTACGTTTCGATTGGGTCTGCATAACTCTAGTAGGTACACTCATGGATTATACAAGATATAAGAAGTGTTACGTTTGAACGCTCTCCAGGAGGTTGGTCTTTCGGGCGACTCAAAGACGACATCTTCTACTTTGTAGGAAGGTCGAGGGCTGCGCAGAGCCGACGAGGGTTCTGACGTCACGCTGTCCGGGAACGGCTCCACACCGCCCTCTGCCGGGGCGGGCACCACGGCTGTCGGCGAGTAGACAGGGTTGGCGAAACTGAAGGCATTTGTCTCAATTTCTCCTGAAACACATAATTAGTACCATCATTATTTTTTTCTCCATAGGATATCTATGTATGATCCCCATCGTATTGTGGTTCCCCCAGCAGTGGGATTATAGGCTGATTAGTTCTAAAGGTTTTCTTCAATTTGTAAAACATTAGAAATAAACACGCAAAAATGCACGACCTTTCGAGGAAAATAGTCGTGATGTTGTGGTATTTTATGCTTCAAAAAATATGTTTTACCTTGCCCGGTAGTTGAGAGTACTGGACTCTGCAGTTTTAATACGCCGTAGCTGGCTTCGCCAGCTTCGCTCTCCATCTAAAATTATGCTAAGTACATAATTACAGGTTTAGGACAGTACACTAGGGCGATTAGCTTAATATGTAACATAGTGATCATTATCATTATGATATCGCTCATTTGGAGAAACATCGACGTAAATGTATTTTTTCCCGAAGATTACTTAAATGTGACAAAGCACTTAGAAAGCTTATTTCGAGGGTATAGTGCTCAAACCCAATAAGTACGAAATTCGAAGCGGCGAAAAAAATTAAGAAACGGCTAAACGTGGTGACTTTATTGGGTTATTACCTTAAGTAATTAAAAATACCAAAATACCAAATACCAAAAATACCATAAGTACCTTAAGTAAGTAAAAATGCATTAAGATGTACTAATAAACCGATTTTTCATTTTTTGACACTTATTGGGTTTGAACACTATACCCTCGATTTACGTTAGGAAAGCAAAGACTTATACTTTAAAGGTAGTACTCATTACCCACCCTCAATACCCCTCTCGTCTTGTCTTAAAGTTATTATTGTTTTAATTAACTAAAACCTTACCAAAGTAGCATCTTCGTTAGGGTTTAAGTGCAGCTGAATGCGCCTCCTGTGACGCGACTCGTTGGTCAGGCGCAGGTAGTGCTGTACGAGGGGATGACGCATCATAACATGATGCAGCATCGAGTGCCCCAGCAGGATCAATATGGAGAACACGAAGAACATAAAGGTACTTCGTTGCGGCTGACGGAAACCATATTTGGTGACGATGCGGTCTAGCGACACCCAGAAGCCGGCGGCACCTAAAGAGTTGATGTAAAGACAACTAATATTCATTGCTGAGAGAAGCACAAAGTGAAATCTGAAATTTTTCGATTTGCACATTCTTAGTATTTAGCTGCATCCGGTTAGACTGGAAGCCGACTCCAACATAGTTGGGAAAAGGCTAGGCAGATGATGATGATAAGTATTTGTATTCATAATAAAAAATCATTTGTTCAAATTAAGCGGGAATCAAAAGTCAAAATTATACATGTCTTGTAATTTGACGTAGTTATTCCTTCCGACGTGAAAGTGTGACTCATTTGTAACAATTAAGTACCCCATAAAGCTTAGGCGATACTCCATGGGGATAGAGAAAACCCAATTTTTATGTATTTTTGAAAATTACCCTTAATTTGTCAGTAAATATCACTTTTCTCTAAACTCTCAAATTGAGTGGCCTTCATTGCAATTTTTTTTTATTTTTTTTATTGCTAAATGGGCGCACTCAATTTCGTTGGGTATCTAATAATTTAAAAAACCTTTCGATGTAACCAAATTTTCTTCAAACACAAAACAGATTTAAAAGTAAGGAGTTTAGGTTCGCTGATCGGCGACGAAACAATAGAAAATCAATTGTGTCTCATTAGCGGCGCTTGACAAATTAACCATTTTCAAAAATCAACGAGTTTCATAGTTGATTTTTGACTTTGCCACCATTTATCTCAAAATTTTACTACGGACGTACGCGTACCGCACCCGCCCCGCTCTTCACCAGGTTTTAGTGCTTTAGCTGCTTTCCTAGTGCTATGTCAGAGTCAACTGGGCGATGGTAATTTATGGGGACTTTGTCCAGTGGAATTCTCATGAACACATTCCTCAGTTATTAATAAAAACAAAACTTACTTTCACCCGCCATCACCGCCTGTGTGTATCTCGGTGGAAGGCAGCCCGTGAAGCCGTAGTATGAAGCCTGTTGCACAGTACAGCCGAATGCGACCACTCCGATGGCGACCAGGTTGATAACGTATGACACGCCGGTCGAGAATCCGTCCCAGCCGATGTTGCACACAGCCACGAACAACATCGTCGCTAGGGATACTAGGATACCTGGAAGTTTAAATATATGAATTCCAGAGAGGTTCTTCAGTCAGCTTCGTTATTGAAAAGTTTGCTTATAGAAAACTTTACAAGCTAGTAATTTAGTCGGGCGAACACATCAACACCTCTAAGCTATCATGACTGCTCTGCAAAAACTGTGTTTCATGCCCTTCCCTCTTTGTTTGTATTTATTTTATTTATTTAAGTAGGCAAGTAATTCTGTATTAGCATAACTACAGCACACTACAAAGACACAATTTGTGTTGGAAGAGTGGAAATCACGTAAAAGCAAACACAAGGAAATGGATTTTCACGTAAAAGGAAACATGTGCAATTATGAAGAAGGCTGTTGTAAATTGTCTGTAAGTAGTTAATAGGATAAGAGTGTGTTTTATTCAACATCTCTTTTTCTTGTAGGCATCCTGCCATCAAACTTACCGAAGGTGATCCTAGTGTTGTAAGTAAAGACATCGAGCAGGAGGTTGTTCAGGCAGACGGCAACACACGCAGAGGCTATGTAAACAGTGGACATGTCGAACATTATCGTTGTGTTGGGGTAGTGCATCTGGAAGTAGTCCACCGCCATAATGAAACTGGAATGTTAGAACGAGAGTTTCGTTATAATAAACACCCCTTCGTAAAAAGGAAAAAGAGGGTGGTTGGGCGCCATTCATCCGTTGATGGCGCCCAACAAGTTTCTTGCTTCAGCTTGATGGCGCCCAACAAGCCAATCAGATTCTTATCTCTACAATGGCTCGGAGTTTAAGAAATATTTGTAGGGAATTTGCTTTGTATATGAATTTTCCTGCTTATATTCCAACTTAGCTGGGGTTCGTCGGTGCGACCTGACAGGACGAGCGTTACTGCACACCGGACCGAAAAGAGAACCTGTTTGGCCTAGCGACTAAACTTTGTAGAGCTATTGTCCAGGTAAGGATTTGGAGGGGCTGCGGTGAGCAGATAGTTAACGTAAATTACCTGTTAAAGGGCAGTAAGAAGGCGGCGCCTGCGACAAACAGCGTCAGGTAGACGGAGTTGTACCGGTCCGGCGGCGGCGCGCCCGGGTCCGCCATAGTCGAGAGCGGCTCACCCCTCGCAGCCCGGATCGCTTCGATACGGGCGTACCCGCGACCTAGGGTCTCATTCATTTTTCGAAACTTACGACACTTCTGACATCTACATCGTTTATTTACTTATCAATACCAATTTTATTGTTTACAAAATGATGTTCTAGTAAACACGATCAGTTAGTATTGTGTTCGAAAGAAAGGATTCGCATGTTCGTTTATTTTAACGTTATCAACTTTTATTTTGTAATATATACAAGAATCAATTAATGACACCTACACACATCACTAGAATGTAGAAATTATTGCTATAATGTAAACTAACTTTAGGAGCACTAACTTTTTACTTGTTTTGTTTTTGGTTTCGTTAAAGTTATTCGTTTGTTTTGAATGGATTTGTTTTCAAGATATTTAATATTCACTGTATTATAAACAATATACTTCGCCGGCGCTCTTGACAGCGGCGGAAGAAAATCTGTAACGCATGCGCGATACACATTGATTTTCAGTGAGGAGACGTTGTGACCCTCGCCCCCGTAGAGCGAGAACTCGATTTTATTTGTTGCAGGAGCGATATAAACTTAATAAACATCAAAATACGTTTTGGACGGATTTTCTTTTGCATGTTTTAAATAGAAATCATACGCCTCTACAGAATTTAACTTATCAAATTTCCAACCCTGTGATGGTGCGTTTAGCCCATGTTTAGCCTAAAGATATAGTGTTGTTAGTAGCTTAAAATGTATCAAAACTGTTCTGGTTAAAATAGGTGTGGAATCTGGCGTTTTCATTTAGGTAATTAGACCAGGTATATGCCATTCGTATTGCATAATTAAGTTTCACCATAACTCATTAGGTTTCGTTAAAAAAAACAAGTTAAACGGGTGTTAACGACCTTTATTAATGAAGCCGTCTGTACATTTAGACTTAATCGGTTTTATTCCGTTCATTGTATAATTGTTATCGTGAGTTTAGACCACAGATATAGACATACCTAGATAACGCAAGAGCACCTACTTCGCGTGCCAAAAATCGCACCAGTTTACGATCGAAAATCATAAGCCGCCACTTTCGCACTCAGTCCTGCGTACTGCTGGCTGGGTGAGCGTGAGCGAGAGAGCGCGAGCTTGTGACGTCATAGTAGGTAGTCAAAAAGTGGCACGCTTAGTTTTCATACAGTTCGTGATAGTTGCGTTATCTAGGTATATCTATATCTGTGGTTTAGACTAATGAAGTAATGACGTATACACTATCAGCTTTATATTCTGGTTTCAAAAACGACTCGGAAAGGTTTAGCTGAAAGCGAGAGACCGTCATTTGGTTCAACGGAGGGAACAGTGTCGCCATCTGGTATCTTCAATCGGAACTTTTGCAGAATGTGAGTGAGAAACATGAACAGTTCTGAGCGGGCCAACCCTTCGCCTATACAACGTCTTCTTCCTAGAAAACAAATTAAGAGCTATGTATTAAAACTATGATACAGCCCTGTGGCAACGACAGACGGCGTAGGATTAGTAATGGTCCTGTTGGTATCCATTGGGTACGGAGCGTTACCCTATAAAAAAGTCGATAAAAGTTTTACCTCACTTTTTGTATTGTAAGGACGATTTTAAATACAACAGGTATTCTATCTATATTTAAACTTACAATCTTGTGGAATATTTTGAGACCTATAAGCATCCTTTAGGGCTCAAATAAAATAACTGAAAACTCGTTTTCTTTAATTATGCCTTCAAGTATTAAATTAAACTAAAACCATTCAAAAGGGTTCTTAAACTCTTGCTTTTATAAAGAGCCAACCTGTTCCAAACGGCATGAGCCACTCGTCTTGAATCAGATTTCCTTCTTTGGTGATGAATCTCTCTGGTCGGAATGTGTCGGGATCCTTCCAGTGGCCACCGTTGTGCAGATCGAACATAGACAATAGAATGAACGTGCCCTGGGAAATATAGAACCTTGTTAGAGAGTAATTAAGGCCCGATTCAATGAATAGTATAGTGTTCTTCTAATAAGTAGTCGATGAGCCTTCGCGTTTGTGGACTATTAAGTTGTTCCATGAATTATGTTTTAATTCGTAGATAATGCCATAGATAGAATAGAGAAAAGAATTGTAATGAATGATTAACAAGTCAAGGTAACAGGTAAAACACGTAGTTTGCAACATTGTGGTGATAATGAAAAGCTATTGCTGATTCAACATTATCCAGAAAGTAAACCTTTTTAGGGTTCCGTAGTCATCAAGGAACCCTTACAGTTTCGCCATGTCCGTCTGTCCGTCCGTCCGTCCATCCGTCCGCAGCTTAGCTCAGAGACTGTTAGTACTAGAAAGCATTTGGCATGGATATACATATTAATCACGCCGACGAAGTGGTAAAATAAAATCAAGAAAAAAAACATTTTTTTAGGGTACCTACCTCTTGTACCTACACGTAAACTAGGGATGTTTTTCTTTCTCGTCTACCCCATGGTGTGGCTATTGTTGGATAGGTCTTTCAAAAATATTGCAGGTTTGTGAAAACAATTTTTCGATTCAGGAATCTGTTTGTAAAATATTAAGCTTTACAAAAATTTGCACTTTGCAAATTTTTGTTAGAGTCAAGCGTCTCCCCCCCTGCCAGGTAAATGGTTGTTTTTGGATGTGTAAAAATTCACGGTATTAGTATATTTAGCGAAGTTAAAAGGAAAACTATCACGTTAAGTAGACTTTACAAGTTTACGAGCAATAGTCGGCCCACTTATATTTGCAGTTGCAATGTATGGGAGAACATGATTTTTAACTACAATGTTAAGTTTGTTATTGAGATAAATTCATTCCAACTACGGAACCCTTCATTGTGCGTGGTCCGACACGCACCTGGCCCGTTTTTTTTACGTTATGCAAGTATCCAATTTCATCCTGTAGATGAAATGGAATACTTGCATAATCATTAGGTACCTATATATACATCACATAATTTATTTATTTAGGACAAAAACAGTTACATGCTACACAATTAAGATTTTACAAATATGTAACCCACACCATTAGTCCGCGTTTTAACTAAAGGTTAAAAGAAGTGCTAAAGACATAAAAAAGAAAAGAAAAAGAAAATAAATAATCATTATAAATTGTCATTTCCCAAATCTAAATTCCTGAAAAAAAAACGTATTTTTCGTCTTAGATAGTGCAAACTAAGTTATTGCCTTTAAGTAGACACGAATAAATTATCGTCGATCCAGTATTTTTTTTTTTTAATTATAATAACAAGAAAAAGAAATTGTATCAATTTTAGCGCGCGCCCGATAAGAAATCCATTCATAGCAGAGTTCACAACATGAAGCAAGTTTTCCAACGCGTTGAACTAGCGGAATTTACCTAATTTTGACCGTTCGTACGAATAAAATGGCGTGCGATGACGTTGCCAAATTGCTCGCCTATGCATGTGCCGTATATGCATCCCTTTCCTTAATGACATGCTCTACATTAAATTTATTTTATAACACGTTGAGTTAGATATTTTAATTTTGCGCACCTATTCAATTTCGTCCTGTAAAATCAGGCATTATTAAAAGTTCATTACCTTAGGTATGACATAATTGCCGAGTCGTGCATCGTCGAGCGCCATGTGCGGGATGCCCATAGCCGCCACGCTTGAAATGCGCAATGACTCCAGTAACACCGCCTCGGTGTACACCATCCTTTACAGATAAAGCTACACTAAAGACCTTTGCGAAATACTCAGGAATCTCCGGTTAAAACCACACGACACGGCTGATTAAAATAGAAAGAATAGAGAAAAGAGAGAGGGAGAGATAAAGAAGGAATGTCATCAACAGTGTCTTTGTACAGCTTAAGTAAAGTATGACCAATTGTGCAGCTTAGGCGTTGACGTTGACGTCCCTTTCACGCCTTGCAGACGCCGCGTGAATCACACATTATAAGAGTGTGGCGTAGACGTTTTTTTTGTCGTTCTATCTCATGCCACGAATTCTTGCATACTATGTGGAGCAGCATATAAAGATACAGTGTAGAAAATGACCAAAGCGATCAAAATAGTAAACCTGGCTCTATCACTAAGTGCAGGAGGCCTCAGAGGACCGATGACGTCATCAATCTCGTCGTGCAGCCGGCGCTGCACGTCGTCGTTGCATACGATGTGTAGGAGCATGAACACGGCTGTGTTGGACACCGTCTCCATGCCAGCTTCCAGCAGATCTAGGCACACTACCTGGAGTTCCTCGTCTGTAACTAAAGAGGTGCTTTTTAATTTTACTGGCTCACCAACAATTGCATATCACTATCTAAAGCTGTACGTCAGAGATGAGAAGCGATATCTTGAGATTTAACGATTTTGTCCAATTTTGACAAAAAAATTAACAAACATTAAGATTTAAGTATGAAAATAATTAGTAGGTACCTACCTATTGGAAAAAGTGAATATTATAAGCATATAATTAAATAAAATTGGACCCAAATGAGAACCTTTTGGCACGCCAGATGAGTTTGTATATCGCTTCGTTGATTGAATGCATTACCTACGTAATATTTAAAGTACATAGAGTGCGTTCCGCTTAAAACCGTAATAATTAATGTTGCATTTAATTATGTACTTAATTAACGATGAGCTGATACAATCATTAAAATAAACCAATTCTCACGATTACGAAAAAAACAACTACACAAATGAGGGTGTTTTTATTTCAAGTAATTGATGTCAAGATGACATTTGAGTAGCCCAAGACTGTGCCCAAGATGGAGATAAGACATGCTGTTTATTATTCGACAAGTTTTTTTGCGTCAACGCAGAATAAAATTAATATTATCTATCTATCGGGAGATAATTGCCTGTTATTTATAATGTTCGCTTGTTACTAGATATGTACGTACAGAATTGATCTTTGCATTCCATTTTTTCAATGAGAAAGGCGTCGATGACGTCCCGTGGGTTGTTGACGTCGATGCTTTGTTGATGTTGTTCTATGGTTTCCTGTTGATAAATTGCATTGCAAGTTGCATTAAATTACCTATGTAGGTACTCGCTCTAACTATAGGAAGTGTGCTCGACCTCGGATAAAGTATTTTATTAATTAATAAAAAGAGCAGCGAATTCTTTGAATTATTTTTATTCCTTTGTTATAATTATGTTAACTAAGGGCTGATTTTTCCAACGTCAGATAATTTTATCGGAGAAACCATTTTGAATTTTTGACAGTACCAATCAAAAACTGTCAGACGTCAATATTATTCGCAGAATAAAAATTGTATAAAAAATCAGCCCTAAGTAGTTCAGATTGGCATATTGTGAATTTGCACATTTTTAAACGTTGGCAGTTGAATTTGATATTTTCGGGCTGATAGTTTCGGGGTAGGTACAGATAATATATACACACGGCTACACATCAAGCTATACATTTCCAGTTTTTTTCTGACCTCGTATTGTATAGGTAGGTTTATTGTATAGGTCATACAATTAGAAGTCAGCTTATACTGGTTATGTATAGCTTGATGTGTAGCCGTGTGTACCTACTAAGTTCCTCCCGATCCGAACTCAAAGAGCATACCTACCAGTCAGCCGTGCATGATGTAATTAAACTAAACTATTCATCAAAATGTCCATACGATGACATTATTAGAACACAATATAATAAAAAAATATTTAAAAAACTGTCAACACTATCCAGAGTTACTTACGCAAAACACAAGTCCCTGAACTAACTATAACAGCTTATCTTATTTGTTGAGATACGTTGTTATTGTGAACTTGACCTCGTGATATAGTAATTTTCACACATTTTTGTATCAACTCACCCTCAGAAAGTCATGGAGTGCCTTGTGAATGGCACTAAGTTCTGTATACCCTGATAGACCAGGCAGTAAGTGCCTCATGAATGGCATAAAGTTCAGGATGCCTCCACTCATATCCACGGCTCGAAACAACTTCATTATTAAATCACATAATAATTTGAGCTTTTTGTCTTCTAAATCGTACCTGGAATTCATAAATTAATAATTTAGCAACTGATTACAATAAAGTTGTTTTATGTAAGTATTTGCCGTACATTAATAATATAATGTATTTCTGTCACGAATCTTTTTCTGATGGCTCCACGAAGTAGTGAAATGTATCCCTGGCATTGCTTATCATCAAGACGGACAGACTCGAGGAGATGGTTCGCTACGTGGGTGCATGGTATTGATTACTAAATGAGCTAAGACATGGTTATTGGTATTCATTGATTGCCAAAACCTTTGTGCAAAATTCAATAATAAATACCTGTTTTGTAATAAAAAAATAGGTAATAAAACATGTGACCTTTTCCCAGCGACGAGCCTCCACAGAATATTCACGATCGTAATATTAAACATGCTGTTGACTAGTATCGGCTGCCCGGCGTCGCCCACCCTAAGTTTGACGAGGGCTCTACACTCTTCGCTAATGTAGTTCTCCATGAACCGCGAGTTGTACCCAAAGCTCTTCAGATATTTCAGCACGATGCGCCTTGTCTTGCTCCAAGAGGCTCCGTCGTTGAAGACGATTCCTAAAAAATGCATCACGAGGTATATTATAATTAAGTCTTTTTGAATAAGGAATCACCGCTACAGTTTCCATAGGGTTCACGTTATTTTAATTGTCAACTATAAGGAAGTATAGTACAACAGCTAATCGTTAGATCATTACGGTCGTGTGGGTTTTTAACAAATAGATTTACCCCCTTATTCATAAAACTTATCAAACCTAGTTTAGTTAAAATGGGGTTTGTCTCTTTCTTACACACAGAAATGACAACGTGACAGATAAAGACAAACGTTCTATAAACCTATTTTAGCTAAAATAGAGATAAAATAGGATTATGAATAACGGCAAAAGTCTTTATGATTTTTACGTCATGCGTTATTCTATAACATTGTGAAATATATTGGAACAATAATAGAAACAGGAAATAAAGAAAATGCTTACCAAGCTTTTTTCCAAACGATCTCATCATAAAGAAAAACCCATCAGGTCTACCGTCGAAAACTTCGCGAGTTGACACTTCCTTTATCAAGTCCTTTCCGGAGACGATCACAACGTTGAGGAGTCCTAGTCTCAAGCCGAGCACGTTTCCATACACGCGAGCCCAAGACCGCCATAACGTATGGTGGGGGATCTGAGACCTCAATCTAAAAGCAATGGATAACAAACTCCCCAAAAACGGCAATGGTGTTGGTCCTAAAAAATTAAAAGTGATTTAAGAAATTTCGCAATCATTATAACGAAGCCAACTCAAATAAACAACCTGGAGGATAGAGGTATGGACTTCTGAATTTCTGTTTTAACAAATAGAAAATTAATAACACTGATACCGCAATGAGGGCCCACATCTCGTCTGCCTACAGGGAACTAACTGACATGTCCTTATACGTCTCTACTTATTGTATGCACAATGGCCTTACAAAAGATCGAATCTCTAATGTTTGAATAAGTTATATTTGAATTTTCACATATTATTTATTCAGGTAGGTAGTTCGTGTCCTAACACCGCCTAACCTTGTATCTTCAATGCATTGAGGAAAATTCTAGAGAAAAAATAATGTATTTCGAGATTTAACGAAATTATCAAAAAGAGGTAAACAATTTTTTTTATGGTGGTAACTAATTACGTGGTGCTATTATTACCTTTTTTTAGCGATATTTACTTTTACGATGTACCTACTTACCTACATAATGACACAGAATATTTAATGAAGAGTTAAATTGCATCTTGTCGTGACTGTGTGTAGGTACGTATCTACTTGTTTCATTTATAAGATAATTATAATTTTGAAGTTCAGTCTTAGAATCACGCATTTCAATCTGCGTAAGGTAATATTATCAAGTGCCGCTATCGCATGAAATGTTTGGTCTGTTTTAGTCTTCGACTCATCACAACCACACGCTTTTGGGGTTACAGTGTCAAATTGATAAGTAGGTATTGTACATTGTCAACAAATATTTTTGAAATTGAAATATCACTATTGTATATATCACTATTAAATGCATGTAAAGAGATTCCTAATAACCTATTGCGAACGATGTTAACGTGTCGTGAAGTTTCTTTACTGACGTTAATAAAATTGCAAAACCACAGTGATCTTTTTCGTTGGCGTTGGTGTTTTTGAACCATGTTAGACCACACAAGGTAACATCAATCAACCCTCCGCCGTAGTATTTTAATCAGGTAAGGTAGAAATAGCTGCTCAACATAACCACGCAGTAAACTATCAGACTGAGGGTGTACGTCGCAGGCGTAGCAGCGTAGACTCCGTAGAGCCTCTAGCTAGAGCCTCTGGCTCTACTATACTATAGCTTCAAGCAATAATTATTATAAACGAGTCTTTCTGCTAATGTTTATAATACATATAGTTGCTTGTTCTTATATGTAAGTTCGATGATCACTCTTCTGTCGTCAGTCCCAAACCCTGCGATGAGCGGTAACGTCACAAACTAGCAATGTGTCCATAAATTAAATACATGTCTATTCCCTGAAGCAAACAATAATGAGATTTAGGAAAGGTACCTATACATGCAGGTCCGCTATCGATACCGAACTCAAGCTCAATAGTCCGGTCGTATTACATCCACGAACTGCTGAGACGAAAAGTCTCACCAGTCCGGCGCGGTGACTGAACTAAATAAACCGAACTACCGAGAACGCCCGTACCTATGTACTAATTCAAAAATGCGTAGATATGCATACCTACGTCCATGTAAAAATGGCAAAGGTTAACCCATTTTAATTTATCAACAATGTTTTTTCAACAAATGCAATGTATAGGCACTTTGATAAAACTATACTTAGAAGTAATAATGTGTACGCACGACGACATATTAGCTAGCCTATAGGTACTCGTACATTACCAGTAAAGCTGACTTTGAGCTGACTTCTCATTGCACGAAAAGCCATGCGAGGTCAGCAAAACCTGGAAATGTGTAGCTTTATAATTATGTCATCGTGATTCGTGTGTACCTACTATTGTGTAGGTCTGTTTACTTATCTCTATTTATCAATATTATTATCTATCAGTTTAATCTACAGGGGGCTTGTCATAATGACAACAACACTGTTGCAAATATTGAATGCCTACTAACTCCATAATAAGTATAGGTAATAAGTAATCATCATTTCTTGTCCAAAAAGGCGCAACGTTTGTTTGGTTCTTCTTCTTATAATTCGCAATGATTTAAGTGAAGTGTATCCTTTCAGCATCATCATCATCATCCGTCTCTCGACATCACCCACTGCTGAGCAACAAGCCCTCTCTTTTCTTGTGCCACTCCCCACGCTCCTGTGCCAGCCTCATCCAGGTTTTGCCCGCTATGTGTTTCTTTTAATATCTAGTTTAATATCCACTAGCTGCGCCCCGCGGTGTCACCCGCATAAGTTTTGATCCCGTGGGAATATCGAGATAAAAACTACCCTATGTCCTTTCCCGTGACTCAAACTATCTCTATACCAAATTTCATTTAAATCGGTCCAGCTGTTTAAGCGTGAAGAGGTAACAGACAGACAGACAGACACACTTTTGCATTTATAATATTAGTATGGATTAAGAACAATATCTGTTTATTATAAAAAAAATATGTACCTAAGCGAATTTTTGGATAACATCTGATCTGCGTTTTATGAAACCAATTTGCATTGATAAGCCTGATTAGGATATTTTAAGCCATCTCTCAAATGACACATTTTCAGAAAAGGTAAAATTACACCGGTATGTATAATATGTATAAATATCTTCCATACTTCTACATTTTTATTCTTAAATTATTCCATGCTTTACGTGGGAAAGACAAAGAAATAGCGAAGCTCTATTTTTCTTACTACCCACACTTTATGATTTTTTTTAATATTGTTGTTGTTGTGCTTTTGATCTAAGTATCTACCTCACCCCGGAAATGTAGATGATCATGAGGGCATAGATAGTCAATGTACTCAGCTTATCTCAATTCTTGTGGACATAGGTCTCCGCTAACAAGTTTTCCGCCTTCCGTATCTTGTCTTCCCTTGTTAGCTTCTGAGTCTACCTAGCTGGATATGGCCTATATTTTTCTCGTCCAAGGGCCGATTTTTCATCGAAGGAATACCTAGAAATTTCGTTTTGACAGCTTTTGTAAGTAAATATGTCAAACCGCCGTATTTATTCTTCAGATAAAAGTTATTTGACGGTTGAAAAATCGGCCCTCATAATACATAGACACTGTTTAATTTTCCCATAATTTCTACAAATCTGTTTAAATGAGGAACCGTGTCGCGATGTTCGATAATGGTGACTTTAGTCGTTTTACTCGTAGAATCAAAAACTAAAGTCATCATTAACTAATTTTACCACCACCAGTAGCAAGAGCTATCACATCGTACAGTTCAATGGGTATTAGTTATGATAAAAATATGCTCTTGAACTTCTTGTAGTAGATTGTGGCAGTGGCATCAATTAAGTAGGCAGGTACCTACTTACGTAGGATACGGTTTTCTTCTCAAGTATTTTGTTTTATCGTTACGTCAATCTAAGTTGAAGTTATTTAAGACTAGACTATGTGTACAAAAAATGTCACATAAATATTTGTATCTGAGTACGATATCCATTAATTCATCGCGTGACCGAAACTAAATAATACCAAAGTGGCTAGAATTTGTGACAAATATTAAATTAAATTAAGTAACAAGATATTTTGCGTGTCCCTAATGCATAGGTATTAACGTATAAGGCCAGGATTTTGATAAGTTGGTATCCTTGATCTGAGAATATCTAAAAACTATTTCCTTTGCCTAGGTACCTATTGCAAACGTGAGCATTAACTGCTAGAATACGCAAGTAATGTCGCTACACACGAAATTATTGACGTTTGTTAAGTACCTACTCTATGTTTGATCAAACTGCCACACAAGTTCTACAAGACATTGGCTTATACATATAATGTTTCACTTATTGCACAAAAACTCATATTCTTCATAAATTATTAGTATGGGCTGATTTTTCAATCAAAACAGAGGAAATAATTTATTCTAGGTATAATTTTGAAATTTTGACAGTTATTTCATATAAAAACTGTCAAACGGCAATTTTATTCATTAAAGTTATCTGACGATTTAAAACATCAGTCTAAGTAGTACGTAACATCAATTAACTGTTAGGTACGTTATCAAAGGAAAAAAAAACCGTATCAAAATGATGACATAACCCAGTGCAATCATGCGTAGGTAAGCATAGTCGAAAAAACAAAATCTTAATTTACATAATTAAAAACATAGATTAAACGCTTATTTTATATCGATAAGCGAGGACGTACCCTTCCTCTGATCACTGGCTGAAATTAACACACCCAATGAACTTGCAACTTGTACAACGATAACTGTATCAAAGCGTCCACTGACTCGAATGTATAAAACTGACGAAGTCAATCGTCCACCGCACTACATGCTCGGACATCGACCAATAAACATCTACGCTAACATTTTTTATCAATTACAACCAATTAACTAAGTGCAGTGATGGCTCCTATTAACGCAAATGACATAAATGACGCCAAGGCCAAGGCTTTCGTGCCGGCAAAGAAAGTTTTGCCTGAAGTCGAAACGGACGGTGCTAATGGAAACGGAAATGGGAATTCAGCTAAAGGGTATGTACCAGAGCTACTTTATCGTGTTTACAAATACTCAGTTCTAATATGATTGCAGTTCAAGTTGTAGGCCCCGTTATTTCAAAGAACATTATATTTCTAGTTAAGGTGAATGCGCAGTGGTAGACCGCGAAATTTAAATTTTCTTACATCTTTTGCAATTTGTAGGTCAGTATCAGGTTGTATCTTGATCAAAATATGATTTGCGACTATAATAGACATGTATTTACAGAATTATAGTCATTAGAATCATTAATATATCTCTTTAAGTTGGATTTCTACCATAAACACTTTTCTATACGAGATTTGTTCTTAACGGTAGAAATCTTACTTAGAAAGATGTATTAATGATTCTAATTATTATAATTCTGTAAATATGTACCTGTTATAGTCGCGAATCATATTTTGATCAAGATACAACCTGACACTGATCTGCAAATTGCAAAAAACGTAAGAAAATTTAAATTTCGCGGTCTACCATGGCACATTCACCTTAAGTGTCCTACTTTGTTCAGTTTTAAAACTAGGTACCTTCCTATTTAGGTACCTACTTACTTATTATAAATGGCTTAATTGTTATTTAATTTTGAACTTTTCAAATAACATGTCAAGTTACATATCGTATGTATCGTATCTTACGTATGTCAGCTTATGTTTCTCTTATATTTATGTTGCGTAATTAGATTCAAACAATTTGCCAAGCAATTAGGTATACTTACCCACCAATCAAATTTTGATCCATTAATGACGTGCCTTTCAGTCTTCCGTGGTTTAATATCCGTCTCCCATTCATCGGAACTTATCGATAATTTCTAGAGAGATCTATCGTTACGTTAACGATCCAACACTAATAGACTTTAACAAGGGTTAAACGATAAATGAAACAATAATAACAATCAACCGCAGTGTTCAGAAACTTCCCCATCCTTGAAAATTATTCGATCTATCAAAGCTTACGTCAACAGACAGACTGATAATTTAAATACGGTCGTGTTCTAATCGTAACTAGTTCGAAAAAAGTTGCATTTTCGACTACTTTTGACTGAAATCAATATCTAATTATTATTATTTGACTGCTACTTGGCTGTCCCCATTTAATCTACTTTATAGTACTCTTTATTTACTCAAAGGGAAACCAACATATCGAGTGATTCATTGTAATTATTGCGAAAACAATAATATACTCAACAGCTGTAGGAAGTTATTCATAGGTAGGTCTTTAGACTAGCAAAATTAAAAAACAATTTTATTAAAAATGTATCTAGTAAAACTAATAGGAAATAAGATTAAAATTAACGAGTTTTTTCCTCAACGGAATGGCACTGTAATGACTATAATCATCTCGGCGCCGACACGAATGCCGGGAGAGATGCAGATTGTAAATTACATGCAACTGACAAGCGAAGCGTAGGACCAGCGACCGGTGATGACATGCCTCAAGAACGCCGACTTCTTGAGATAGGACAGGGTTTTTTCATTCTTGGAATAATCCATAGATATTACATGATGTAATCATTACCTACATAATCGCACATTTTAGATAAATATGATCTAAAACTGATATCAAAAGTATTTTTATGGTGGGGGCGTGTTAAGTTATCTAGAAATTATCTTGACTGATAATGGTCCAGATAAAGCTACGTCTTCAGTTCTGATGTAGTCTAAAATAAATTAGGTTTAAATAAGGTTATTTGAACGAGACGGAGAGGCTGATTGGTTGAGTAAATCATTGTTCACACGAGAAGTATAGTACCTAGGTTATATAAACTACTTTATACCTTAGTAAAATAGATAATTGTTATCAAATCAATATTATTTTCAAGAAAATCGTTTAGTAAACATTACATCGGTAATAAAATAAACATGCTGACTGCTGAGAGTGATTGCAATGATAGTTTAGGGAGGGCGCCCACGAGCAACTTTTGTCTCCGCAACTAATTATTTGTCTCTCACACGTCTATTGGTTGCAATGCAAACAAGTGCGCACACGGCGACAAAAAGTTGCTGGCTACAGTTGCCGCTCAACCGAAAATTTTACAAAAAAGTAGCGGTGCTGTCGCTCCCGTGTGCGAATCGTCCAAATCCCATCAAGGAGACAGCGACAGAGACAAAAAAGTTGCTGGGCAACTAAGTTGCCGCTATCGTGGGCTGGCTCCCTTAAGAAATTCACGAGTCAACGACATTTTTATAGACATATACTAGATATAATAATCTGATGATAGTCGTTGGTTAGTTACGGAACGAACATACCTATTTTTTGACGACCCCAACATAAGTACTTAAAAGCATTAGACAGAGGAGAGTGATCAAGTTCAAAATAAAAAATTCAACTGTAAACTTTGTTACGCAACATGTTTAACATGTTTTCACATTTTATGCCAAGTGCATCAATTTACAGGCGTATCAGTAGCCAACGATTGCTGTCGCATCGAGTTCATATAAATTAGGCCGACTCATAAATTCACAATGCAACTGAGCAATGCAATGAGACAGTGTCATAAACAATCATTGATTTTCATATGGATATCTTATTGAAAGAGTCACCACCCGTGATTACCCCTCCTCTTTTTGATTTTGTAAATAAGTAACTACCTACAGATTTTAAGATTTTCATAATCCAAAGAGCGGCAAGTAGCGAGCGTTTGCGTGCCATGCTTGGTGCTTCTCCAGTCTTTGTTATTATGATGTCCATTTTCATGTTGTTTCAGATACTCTTACGAAACACTGCTGGAGATAGCAAACTTCTTGCTATCTCGCATATCGGTGAAACCACAAATCGGCATTATTTGCGGCTCTGGGATGGGTTCGTATTGGAAAGAGGGTATATATTAATTCACGCTATTAATTTGCGAAGTTATGCAAAGGGAACACATACGAGTAATATGGCGATAGACATGCTTGACACGAAGCCTTAAACAGACTTTACGAGTATTTCTTTCTGAAGAAATGTAGAGAAAGTACCAACTCAGTTGAAATGATTTTGTCCATTTAACTTGGTGGTGGGAATTTGTTTGTGGATACTTGTTGAAATTGAAATCATCACTTTGCATGGCTTCGTCCAGCAACAGTAATGAGTCAAACTGCCACTTTTAACTGCCTGTTTGATGAATTGTATATCTAGTGACACACTTGAGCCATTTCAACTTTTCTCTGGCAAAGCAGTGTTGCAGGCGTCCGAAGCGGCGGTAAACCACTTTTCATCAGGTGGGTCGTCGGCTGTACTGTACATATGCGAACCTTTTGTAATTAAAAGACTTGAACAATTATACGAGCCAACAAAGTGGGCATACTGACTCTTTACTCAATAGAGCAATTCAATAAAATTTGGTAAAAAGAGACACAATTACAATATAGGTTATATCTTCCGCAGGATCCCTGGCTGAGACCATCACAGACTCTCAATCTATATTATATGAAGACATCCCCAACTTCCCGTTGAGCACAGTTGAAGGGCACCATGGACAGTTGGTGTTCGGCAAGATCAGTGGGATCCCGGTGGTGGCCATGCAAGGGCGCTTCCACTACTATGAGGGATACCCATTGTGGAAGGTAAATTACAGTTTCATGAACGCAGTTTTAGACGATTTTTATTATTGAGAAATATGAAGACTTGGAGCAGGTCTTGCTCGAAGCATCAACTCAGAATACGGATCGACGATTATGATTAACTCCAATGGCCGCACGGGGAGGTGGGACTCGCTGTAGAACAGCGGCTCGAGGCCTGTCGGGGGAGCGGTGAATGCTTATGCGAATCCGGTACCCCCGGCCATAGGCAGAGGTGGCACACCGCGGTGGTTTTAGCCGGTGAGAGTCTGGCATGCCCCTCTGTCACCCCCACGATGGAGGAAGTCCATGAGGATTTCCACCAAGCACCAAAAAAAAATAGTATTTCTTGCCCAATTCGTAATATGGGTAAGAAAAGGGAGCTAGAGTTTGTCCTGAAAGATAGAAAACAATATTTGTGAACGTCGCAGAGACCATCGTGTAAATTGCACCAGTAAAATATTGTTATTCTCTATTAGATTAATATAAGCAGATAACAGTGATGTAATACTTCCTAAAGTCTTACGATCTTGCGTATCTCTAAACTACGCATCTATAAACAAACATTCTTGTAATTTACGGAAAATTCTCGTCGTCGACTTACCCATATCTGGATGTGGCTGATGCAAAGCGTTCTCGACCCCCAGCAACGGGGTTATCTCTTGTTATGAGCATTACAATGGAGAGTAACGGACACGTTAAGATAAAATACTACCAGCTACCGACGCTCTTGTTCTTTTTATGATTGTTAATATGTCATCATGAATATAAAACGCAAAAGCTGATAAATAAAAATAAATCTGAGCAGAAAAACGACTTTGGTCTTGTAAATGAGTAGTTCCTTTTGAGAACGTTTGACCTACATATCGTCGCTAATCTAACTAACTGACGTATCTGACATTTTGGACTAAGCTGATCTAACTATAGTAATTTGATACATTTTCCAAGTCGATGTCATGTATTCCGAACAAAATAAAAACAAAGATCTCACGAAGTGACATACGTGTCTGTTACACGCGTTCTCAATTTTGTATCAGCAGAACTTATAATAGAGATTGAGGGTACTCAATCATAGGTAACCGTCAACTGCAAATAGCTTGCCCTGTAAAATATGCTTGGAATCAGTTACGTCACTTAGTCAGATTAGCGAGGATAGGTATAAGGAAACTTAACAAATATTATGTCCAAAAGGATAATATCTCTTTATTCACCTGGATGATATCATCTAGTTGAATAAGATCGGGTTATTCGTCCAAAAGTTTAGGTTTGTTAACCAATTTATTTTCCTTTAGCTTAAGTATAGGGATAGTCCCGTTTGCTACCAGGGGTATATTGTCATGCGGTTAGGTACCTACCTAGTACCTACATAGTGCATAGGTACCCCTTAAAATTGTTGACAAATAAATGAGTTGCCTACCTACTCAATATACCTATTGCTCAATAAGCCAATTATAATGTCCATGAATTTTAAATGATAAATCGCTCTGAAGATACCGACTGAATCTATTCTATTTATTTTGAATCGCATGACTATTGACCTATTTTTTTTTATTAGGTCCTTACATATGAAATTGGCGTTTTGTATGGAAGGAACAAAAAGTCGAATATTTTTTAATATAATATATTTAATTAATCAAAGTATGAACCATTGTTTTCAATGCACTTTTGCCATCTTATAGGTAGTTCATTGATCCCTTTACTAAAAAAACCAGTCGGACGGGAATCAATAAAATCTTTGAAGGCGATTTGGACTGCCCCATCGGAGTTGAATTTTTTCCCTTGCAAAAAGTTATCCAAATTGCGAAAAAAATGGTAATCTGTTGGAGCAAGGTCCGGGGAGTACGGAGGATGTCTAAGACATTCCAATTCAAGCTCTTCTAATTTGGTAGCCGTCTGTTGCGCAGTGTGTGGTCTGGCGTTGTCACCTTTCAAGCTTTTTAATCTTCCCAATTTGCTTCAAGTGAATTAAAACAGTTTTATCACTAACATCGAAGCCTGCAGCTAACTCGGACGTGGTTTGCGATGGGTCCGCTTCCACAATAGCCTTCAATTCTCCATTATCAACTTGGGTCTCAGGCCGTCCACGGGGCTTGTTTTGCAGGTCGAAATTTCCAGAACGAAAACGTTGGAACCAAAAACGAACTGTGTTTTCTTTTGCAACATGACCGCCATACACATCATTCACCCTTCGAGTCGTTTCCGCAGCACTAGTGCCACGGCGGAACTCGTACTCGTAAATAATGCGATATTTTAAATTTTCCATTTTGTAAAATGAGTGACGCAAACAGAAAAAACAGAAGAAAAAAAACAAATGAATGACGGTCATCGAAGCACAAATACATGAGTAAATAGCTGTACAAATTTGAATTTGGAATTCCTTACCAAAGAGGAGAAATTCGTGATTAAAGTGGCCAGTACGAAAAACGCCAATTTCATATGTAAGGACCTAATATTTAATATTAATGTTAACTGTTGAATCATTTATAATTTATATTATGATTCTTTGTATTTTTATTTTGAAATCTTATTGTCTTTCGACCTAATTTGTACACCAGCCATGGTCAAACATGTTGAGTCAAAAAATACCTTGTAACACCTATAATAAGTATCATACCATGTATATTATCTACACATGTTTTTGCAAATAAATTAATCTGAATCTCACTCAACTTACGTGTGATACACGCTGATTGAAGATTAATGTGGCAGGTCATCAACAGTCAACTTTGCCTTTCGTGCGAAATTATTAATGGGTTTCAACTAATCAATTACATTGTATAACAGAGCAGCTGTTCACGCGTTCACGCGTTATCAACATGTTTTGTCATTTCATTATTCTACCTACTACAAAATATGAATGGGTAATAATAATAATATAATCAAACAAACTACATTGTCAGATTACTCAGAAACTCAAAAGGATTTCAAGCACAATTCGATTAACGGCTAATACAAAAATAAACGGACAGACAATTGATGTTATCGAACCGTAGAAAACTTGATTTAGGCAGATTAAAGGTAAGATTAGGTTTACAGGAAAATTGAAAAGCGCTTTACCTACCTACTAATGATGACTACAGTTCAGCCGCTGAGAGAATGCGTTCCTGACACCCGTCAGTTTCATGCAAACGAATACGTGTTTTGCGAATTTGATCTTTATTAGCTACAAGAATTGTCGCACTGACAGGTGTCAGCAAAGCATTCTGTCGACGGCCGGACTGCAACATAAAATCACGCCTGAAATCCCCGAAGGGCTAGACAGCAAGTGTACGGTCTACATATAGGTAATACACCCACATTTCGCCAGTTATGTTTAAGCCCCATGTCATGCCATTTTTCTAACGATCATTTTACTTTTTTCCAACATTCCAGTGTTGCCTACCAGTACGTGTGATGAAGCTCATCGGTATCAAAGCCTTGATCGCTACCAATGCGGCAGGAGGCCTGAACCCTTCGTACAAGATCGGCGACATCATGATCGTGAGGGATCACATCAACATGATGGGATTCGCCGGCAACAACCCCCTCCACGGACCCAACGACGAGAGGTTCGGACCTCGCTTCCCTCCCATGAGCAAAGCTTACAACTACGAATATAGAAAAGTTGCCCGAGAGGTAAGTGCTACCATCGGAGTTATTAAATGTTCTAGGTATCACATGTTATCGGATAGTGTTATCTACCATTAATGAAATTGTCACGGGGGGTAATGTCAGATAAAATATAGGTAGGTACCTACTTACGTAACGCCGTTACAATTATCTCCCACGTGAGTTTTAATCTTTGGCTTTATGACCTGTAATGTGCGTCTTTCTGAAAGGCAGATGCAGCTAAAGATTTGAGGTAACTCGCAATCAGTTCCTTTGTCATCCTTTAAAAATGCTTTGTGAACCACCCGGTTTCATTAACATAACTGGAGCCAAGGTTATCAGGGGTCGCACTCGCAAGTATGATTTACAACTTGACGCTCAACAAAATGAGCTGTGTCATGTAGTATGCGGGACCTTCCTGTTTGCCTTGTAAGGACCGCTCTGATACGCTCTGGTGCTTAAAAGTAGAATACTGGTTTGGACATTATTTATCGAGAAGACTATTGACATTTCAGAGACATTTTTATTCCAACGAATAAAATTGCACGTGAGGTTTAATTGAACAACGAGATGTTTATGGATAAGACCTTTTATATTATAGTCCTGATTATCGTGTAAGATTAAATGACTGAAAAAAACACTAGGTAAATTCGTTTTGATGATAACGACGAAATGTCTTGATTAACTAGATAGCTGCAGGCGTAGTCATAATCTAAACCTAGGGTTTTTTGATTATTTTGTAACCGTTTGTAAGTGCGTATTTATTTAGATAGGTACCATTATCGGCAGTAAATAAAACTCCATATGGTGCCGACATTTGCGCGGGTTTCCCCAAATTACCTACTGAGTAGACTTGTTAAAGCGATTACACTAAAAAAATAAAATCCTGCTTAATCCATAGGTACTTAATATATGTGAAAGTAACTCTGTCTGTCTATTACCTTTTCACGCTCTAACAGCTGAACGGATTTCGATGGAATTTGGCAAATACCTAGGTAATAAATACTAATACGTTGACCATGGCCTAGAATACCTACTTTTTAGGATAATTTACGTCGACCACGCGGGCGAAGTCGCGGGCAACAGCTAGTTTGTTGTACCTAAATGCGAAAGCAGTGGTGGCCCAGTGGTAACGGCCGCGACTTACGAGTTATGGGTCGTAGGTTCGAACCCAGACAGGCGCTTTACTTTGTGTAAATTATTTTCATAACCACTGCTCTCAAAACGGTGAAGGAAAACATCGTGAGGAGACCGGCATGACCTAGAACCAAAAATTCGAAAACGTGACATCTGCCAACCCGCACTGGGCCCGCGTGGTGGATTACGGCCCACTCCCTCTCACCGAGAGGAGGCCTGTGTCCCAGCAGTGTGAACATTATAGGCTGATTATGATGATGATGATGAAATGCGAAAGTGTGTGTTGTTACGGAGTAACAGGTCGACTTGATTTTACATAATAATAGTCTAGGTATGGACCTGACAGACATAGGCATCTTTTTATCCCAAAAAAATGTAGATAGGTAGGTACGGTTGCTGTAGGATATACCTAAAACTGCAGCACAGCCACGGGTAAAAGCGAACGTATGAATAAATTGTGAAATGTATCTTTTTACAGGTAGCGAAAGAGTTGAACATAGACAACATAGTGCGAGAGGGCGTGTACACGTGCCTCGGAGGACCTAACTTCGAGACTGTCGCAGAACTGAACATGTTGAAGATGGTCGGAGTCGACGCTGTTGGCATGTCCACCGTTCACGAGGTAAGGACAAAAGCATAGATAGTCTCGACTTTGATATGGTAATAAAATTAATTAATTATGTATAAGTATTATACTGCCTTGTTTTGGTCTACTGGTTGCGCAATTACTGAGCGCGGGGTCCCGGGTTCGATCGATAACTGTCGCCAATCTTTTAGAGAATAGGTACCTACAGACATGATTACGACATTATTAGATATTATCATGCCCGCAAAAAGGTACAATAGCAGTAAGACAATTACATAAACAACTAAGTAAACAATGCCACCTCAAGTGACCTCCAGGATTCAGTCCACTGGTAGTGACAAAGAGCAAACCCTTTTTATGTAAACCAGAAATATAATATATGCCTTTTTTATTCTAGGTAATCACCGCAAGACACTGCGACTTAAACGTGTTCGCGCTGTCTCTCATAACCAACGAATGTGTGACGAGCTACGAGAACAACGACGAGGCCAACCACGAAGAGGTTCTCGATGTGGGGCGCATGCGCCAAGACATCCTGCGCAGTTTTGTCAACAAGCTGGTCGAGAGGTTCGCCCAAATCGAGGCGAACAACCCCTGAACGCTCGCATTATACGAACTGAACTTCAAACATACTCTACATTCATAGAAAAATAGGTCTACTTTGATGAACTCATTCCTCAAGGGTTGTGACTTGATTCACAATATGAATAATAAATCTAAAATTGTAGAGTAAATTCAAACGTCTTGCCGTTATAGGCGGCCATTTTGTTTTAGAAAGATCTTTTAATTCCAATTTCCGAGTGTTGTCCAGATGAGTTTTTATTGTAATATAGTACATGTGACATAATTATGTAGTATATTATTGCACGGCGTGAAATTACTATTGCCAAACGACGTAGGCATTGATTAAGTCACACGTATCGTATAGGTAATATTTTATAGCTCGTGTGACCTAAACCCGCACTTAAGTCATGCTTTTCTGTGTAGAAATGGACTACTTAGTCACAGAAAAACGTGACGTAAGTGCGGGTTTAGGTCACACAGTGCTATAAAGTAAGTATATTTAAATACAGACGTGAATTTACGTTTAGATAGGTCAATTTATAAATGTTTATGTTAATATTTAAGCTGTTTTATTGTTTGTAAGTTTTATACGAATGTTGTGTAGGTACCTACCTACAGTATATGTAACTAATATTAAGTACCTAATTACCTAGATACTATTACCTTAATGATTAAGGTGATAATAAAGGTCTTGAACAAGCTCAAATCTGTTCGATGTTGTGTTCATGAAATGAAAATTAAAGATTATGTACCTAGAAAAAGCTTTTTTTTAATTATTATTATTTTAAAATGCTGTTGCATGTCTTATTACTACTTAGTTAGGATCCTAGAAATGTTTTTTTTAAAACAAGCTTTTAGTTACCTAAATGCGCTAAAAAGAATAAAATAAACTTTTTCTTTAATACTTTTACCATCAACTTATAACGTCATTACCTAAATACACAATTTATCTACATCTACACTAATCTACATCTACACTAATATTATAAAGAGGAAAGATTTGTATTTTTGTATGTTACGAATAAACGTAAAAACTACTGGACCGATTTCAAAAATTCTTTTACCGTTAGAAAGTTACATTATCACTGAGTAACATAGGCTATATTTATTACTAAAAAAAAATAGGGATCCTTAGAAATTCCTACTAAAACCAACCCAAGGTGTAAAAAAAATAGCCATAAAATGTCTTTCATCGCATGCGCTGCGGAAAGTATTGATGATAGAACAAAAAAATGTTCTACAATATTATAGAACATATCAATATCTACAAAAAATTTTGCGAGACCATATGTCCAACTATTGTTGTTATGTCACTATAACTACTTTTTCACATTTTAAAAGTTGATAGAAATGCCGATCAAAGTCAGACCATGTTATCTATACCTTTGTATTAATTCTTATCCAAATAAATTATTTTGTATTCAAGACTGTTTCAATACCTGTTGATTACTTTTTGAATTATTGAAATCGGACATTCCATTCAAAAGATATTACGAAATTAAAAATGTCAGTACAAAAAAAGTACACGCCGACGACGCACCGCGCCATTGCGTGTTGCTCCACGCAGCCACAGAATACGACGACGCACGTAGCGCAGCGATAAAATTCTCGTGTCCACAGTGTTTGTAACAAAACTCCTCTGAAACGGCTTGACCGATTCTTATGAAATTTTGTGTGTATATTCAGTAGGTCCAAGAATAGGACGTAAACAATTTTTTATTTTATTTTAACTGCTACTATTGTTCGTGTAGGGCAGGGGTAGCGTAGGAGTAAGGTCAGGGTAGGGTAGGAGTAGGGAAGGGGTACGGTAGGAGTAGGGTAGGAGTAGGGTTGGGGTAGGGTACGAGTAGGGGTAGGGTAAGAGTAGGGTAGGGGTACGGTAGGAGTAGGGTTGGAGTCGGGAAGGGGTAGTGTACAAGTAAGGTAGGAGAAGGGTAGGGGTAGGATTAGGGTAGGAGTAAGGTAGGACACCACGCGAACGAAGTCGCGCCGGGCAGCTAGTATGATATAAAAGCTTGTCGCGAGATTTAAGTAGGTACTCGTATTTACTTAGTTTGAGAATTTTAAAAATTAAAGTCAATCAGATCAAGTTATTTAATTTATCTTACACAAGTAAATCTCGCCTCAAGCTGTTATATCATATAAAATGACGTTATAAGTTGATTGTAAAAGTTTTAAAGGAAAAGCTTATTTTATTCTTTTTAGCGCAAATAACTAAAAGCTTGGTTTTACTTTTAATTTTTTTTTTTACTTTTTAGTTATCGCTGGTCAGGTTTTTTTTTTGGAGTTTAACTTGCATTTGTATTCTCAGCAAGACCTTTCAATTGATACCCATATTGTAGGAAAGCATAAAAAACTTAGTCCGCCATCTTTAGAAGTCCGCCATATTGGATTTAGAATGACGTCACTTTATTTTCTATTTTCCGAGTTATTCTCAGCAAGCTCTTTCATCTGATACCCATATTGTAGAAGTGCATTAATAAAAACATTTTAAGAAAAAAAAAACCGACTTCCAAAAAAACACTACAAAGTGAAAAATAACTTTATTTCGGAAGTCGGTGTCTTTGAATCTGTATTTTAGTTTTTTGCCACCGACTTCCGAAATAAAGTTATTTTTCACTTTGTAGTGTTTTTTTGGAAGTCGGTTTTTTTTTTCTTAAAATGTTTTTATTTCACGCTTTTTAGTGGGTCTGCTTATAATTTATCTAAGTTACAATAGCCTAGTGATTATCGCCTTTTACAAACAAAATATTGCTGAGCCTAAACACGATATATCTGCTGTTAGTTGTCGAGGAGTTAGGTACTCTGCAGACTATCCTGACTGCAGCATCAGATCATGACTTGATGATCATGAGACCAAATGTGGCAAATGCCCTATCAAACATCAAAACAATTTACTAAAACCGTCCTTTCCTGTTCGAGTAACTTCTTACTGTTAAGGAGTTGTACTTTCCATCATCAGCCCAGCTACCTGAGATGGTGATAACTAAAGACCGGATTATATGCAACATAAAAAGCTTGAAATATGCATGCAAATATGCATGAAAAATGCTTGAAATATGCACGAAAACTGACAGAATATGCAACATTAAATGACAATTTTTTTTTTGTTTTGTAAATATTATTCCTTCAGATTTAAGTTTATTGTTATTTGAAACTTTTTAGTGCTCGAAATATTTTTCTCGCAAACTCGACAATACAAAACAGTTCCGTCGTAAGTAAATGTTTCAGGAAAGTCACTTATCCACGAAGACACACTTTTTTTTCGGGAGGCATTGTACAATTTGACACAAAAACTTTAACTGCAGATCAGTGAGCACGCGCGTCAACAATGAAAGCAATAACATGCATAATAGGTGGGAGGAAGGAGTAGTGCGGTAGGCGAGCGTGACGATTATTTGTCTCTTTCATTTTATATCATCAGTACCAAAACAAAAGACGCGCGGCTGCTGAGTGCGCTGCGCTCGAAAAATACTGTAAATTATAGCGATAATATGCATCATCACTAGATTTTAGGAAAAATATGCTATTAGCGCTGAAAATGGCTTAAATATGCAAATGCATATGCAAATATGCAAATGCATATTATCCGGTCTCTAGTGATAACCATACGCAAATACACAAGATACTTCATAAATCATGCGAAAAACAATAAGTGAGCCTATAAAATTTGAGGGTTGCCCTCGATTTCTCTAAGATCCCATCATCAGATATTGAAATGGTGACAATGGGACCACACGGGAAGGACCAGCTTTCAAATAAAAAAAGAATCATGAAAATCGGTTCACCCAGTCGCAAGTTATGAGGTAACAAACATAAAAAAAAAAAAAAAAAAAAAAAAAATAGTCGAATTGATAACCTCCTCCTTTTTTTGAAGTCGGTTAAAAATAGCTAGTCCGCCATCTTCGGTGTTCCGCCATGTTGGATTTAAAATGACGTCACTTTATTTTTCGAGTTATTCTCAGCAAGTCCTTTCATTTGATACCCATATTGTAGGAGTGCATTAAAAATAACTACTCCACCATCTTGAGACGTCCGCCATATTGAATTTAGAGTGACGTCACTTTATTTTTCGAGTTATTCTCAGCAAGCCCTTTTATTTGATACCCATATTGTAGAAGTGCATTAAAAATAACTAGTCCGCCATCTTGGGTGTTCCGCCATGTTGGATTTAGAATAACGTCACACAGCTAACCATGCAATGTCATCCAAACTAAACGTGCATACAAAATTTCAGCTCAACCGGTTGAAGATATCTGCTTCAAAATTGAGTAGCAAGAGTCCACCCGAACAAACATAGTTACATACATACATTGCAAGTTAAATAAAAGCTTGTAATAAAATAGCGAGTGTGTTCAAATACACCTAAGTACCTACATCGAGTTCTAGTTGGCTATACAGTGTGAATCTTCATAATGTGCCTTCGAAATGAGGGAAACTTAATTTTATCGACGGAAAAAAAATAAAAGGGTCTCTACCTGCTAAAGTATTGTACGTAGCGGAGTGCATCTTTAACAGTTGATAGGAAATGTTGTGATTGAGTTATAAACATGGTATTTTTACTTTTAGAAAGCTGATAATATGGAGAATAACTTAATTTTATTAAGGTAAGTAATAAAAAAGGGTAAGTAATCGGGGCATTTATTGAGAACTTTTACAATTATTGTTAAAATTGATGATTTTGAAATTGTTGATTGATGATTGTTGTTGTTTATTGTTATATGATTTTTGTTAAAAAAAAAAAACACATTAATTCTCAATCGAGGGCGATTTTTTTTCTTTTATGAGGACGCTCTGTTATTTCCAGTCATTACTAAGTTTGTTTCAACGTAACAGATCGTTTAGTTTAAAAGTTATACCGATCTGTTTATGCAGGGGTCACAGCATAGAACAAGAATTTTAAAAATGCTACCTACTTATAAAAAATATATTTTTATTTAGATTAAAAAAAAAAAATCTGTGATAAAATTAAGCTTAGTTCCCTCTTTTCGATATGTGCACATTATGATGACTCACACTGTAATTATTATATACTTTAGACTTAACTATTTACAGCTGTATATAGGTACTTAGCAGTTGCCGATTAGGTCTACACTTCGCTAAAAGATTTAGGTAAGTGTAACCGAAAAGAACTTGGTAGTTACATGCGTCATAGTAGCTAATCTGGTGATTAGCTTCTATGACGCAAGTACCTAGTTTGCTAGAACCGTATGTAGCTGCTACGAATTAAAGAAGTAAATGTAGGGAAAACCAATAAAATACATTTATCTATTCGTTAACAATTTAATTAAATATATATATATCGGTATATATATAGCTGTATATCCCGCGAAAGTGTGGAGGTCGAGGCTTTTTAAACGCTAACCCCCTTATTCATAATCCTATTTTATCTCTATTTTAGCTAAAATAGGTTTATAGAACGTTTGTCTTTATCTGTCACGTTGTCATTTCTGTGTGTGAGAAAGAGACAAACCCCATTTTAACTAAAATAGGTTTGATAAATTTTATGAATAAGGGGGTAAGACTCTCCACAATCGCGAGATATGCAGTCTCAGGGAATATTTCCTTGAAACCGACATGGGGATGCATCGGGATGTAGTCTTGGTGGACAAGGGCCTCACCCAGCTCTCCTTAGGTAAAGAGAACTGGCGCAAGTCAGTAGTGCTTAACACTAATGATCGCATGGAGGTATGGCAGAGTAAGGAGCTTCACGGACTCTTTTTCCGGGCTCTACATGGACCCGATGTAGATTTACTAGCGTCCGTAGCCTGGGTGCGTTTCGGTGACGTCTTTGGAGAAACCGAAGGTTTTGTCTGTGCAATTATGGACGACGTTATGATGACGAACAATTACCTACCGGAGATTTATTGTGAAAGACGGCACGGTTGACATCTGTCGGGCATGCCACTGGCAGGAAGAATCAATCAGGCATATTATCTCCGGATGTTCTCCTCTAGCTAACGGAGAATACTTGCATAGACACAACCTTGTAATCCATCAGCAACTTGCTCTGAAATACAGCCTTGTGGAATCGAAAGTGCCGTACTACAGGTATGTGTCCGACCCAGTTCTCGAAAATGGAAATATCACATTGTACTGGAATCGATCCATCATCACTGACAGGACTATTGTTGCCAATAAGCCTGATATAGTGGTGATGGATCGATTAGAGCGGCGCGCAATGATTGTTGACATAACCGTCCCACATGATGAGAACCTCGTGAAAGCGGAGAAAGATAAACAAATCAAGTATCTTGGCTCGCGAGGTTGTCGACATGTGGGATGTAGACTCAGCAATCATTGTGCCGATAGTCGTGACAGCCAATGGATTAATAGCCAAGAGGCTCGACCAACACCTGAGGAGGCTCTCATTGGGCAGCTGGATCAAGGGCTTGATTCAGAAAGCAGTACTTCTGGACACGGCTCGCATTGTCAGGAGGTTCCTCTCTCTGGAGCCCTGACCGCCGATAGCTTGGACGCTGTTCCCGATACCAGGGGCTACTATATATTTTTTTAAATATATTTTTAAATGTTTTTATATTTTTCATATTCTAATTTTTGAAAACATAATTTATATGTATTTACTTAAATAAAGGAGATAACTTAATTATACCTACACAAACTATTTGATAACAATAATTTAATTCACTATGCACGAAAATTACAGATATTAAATAATAGAAATGATTAGAGCAGAAATTAAAAATGCAGAGCAATAATCTGTTGGCTGTTTAAAAACACAATATATTTTTTCTCAACTACGTAAGTATTTCCATCAACTCTTCACTTATTTCAAAATTTCAACAATCTTCTATTTTAGAGGATGTTTCTTCGGCCAGAGGTGTGCGAATTCTTGACAAGCACTGTCAATATCTGAGTATTTATATTTGAAACCACTTTCTAGAACTCTTTTTGGTACGACGTATTGTCCTTTAGTCATTATCATCGCTCTCTCACTGTGGAGTAACATATTCAAAATGGTCTCGGGAACTGGCAGTAAAGCAGGTCTCTGCAACGCTTTAGCGAAAGCCTGAAAAATAATAAATTATATGTTATTTCAAATATCCATGACATAATTAACGAGACATGCATGTCTGCTACGTCAGAATTGAAACGAAATAAAAACGGCTCTCCCTTGCCCAACCCATAGACTGCTCAACATCAAAAGGCAATGGGCAAAAACGTAAGGGGCTTGGCCCAAATGTCCACCACTAACGAGATCTATGTCACTGTATAGTCTATTAAATAACAAGTAACTTTATAGGTAGACGGAGCCCAGTGTTTTTCGACACGAAAAATTGAAAGCTGGCATGAGTAAGTGGGGCACTATGAGAGAACGCCAAAAATATGTATATTTGAAAAGCTTCAGGTACCTAAGCTTTCAGGTTTAAAATAAAGGACAAAAAAAAAATTACATGTTTCACTCAAAACCACTTAGATAGGCAAATCTGACGAAGATATTGTGGGCTTCCACTAAATCTGACGACTCAGTAAAATAAATTTGCTAATTTTTTTTAAAGACACATGGTTCTCTGACAGTTTTCGCTGCCTTGATAGTGAAAATACAGGTTGCCAGGGACATCGACGCAAAACCCCATGGATTCAGTACATGATTCTGGGACCCGCGTTATGCGTCGATGTCCCTGCCACCCTGTATAAACTTCTGATGGACTGATACAAAACGCGGGCAAAAGCTAGTAATTGAATATATATTACTGACAGATATTTTTTACGGGTGTCTTAATAATTACTCTTTTTTACACTATTAATTTTTATAGGATTCGTTAGTGATGCCCAATTGAATGTTCAATTACTTGGTATAATGACCAAGTCCACATACACAAAAACACATATAAAATTTAGAACGGAAGGTGAAAGTCTATACCTAATAGAAATATTCATGCGACATAATTATGTAAGGAAAATTATATTTTCCATTGACATGAAAAAACCAACTGACTTTTTTGAAGTGAAACTTCTTTAGGCGCGCTTGACTTGGGGAGTAAACTGGCGAATGCGTTACGAAAACGTGTGATCGGGTGAGTAGGGAAGGTACGTAAAAAATAGCTGGAAATACCTGGTGTAAAAACCCGGTCCCGGTCGCATAAAATATGCGACCGGGTTTTTACACCAGGTATTTGCTTCCAAGTACGCACACCAGGTACCGACTCAAAATACTTGCAAGACTATTAAGTATCTTATACGGCTACTCGCTCAAATACGTAGGTACTCAACCGCGTTAGGGTCAAATCACACCGAGATGGCAGCGAAGCGGCGAGCAGTTTTAGTGTCATATAATTTTAGACTTTATCTTCATTACTATAATACATAGTATCGCTTGAGAAACTTGAGTCGTCGGAGTGCTCGCGGCGCCACGGGCGGCCGCGCGACCTTTCAAGTTTCTCATGCGATACTATGTATTATATGTATCTAGTAATGAAGATAAAGTCTAAAATTATATGACACTGAAACTGCTCGCCGCTTCGCTGCCATCTCGGTGTGATTTGACCCTTAGTTTTCGCAAATGCGATCATGCTCCTTATCAGTAAGAGTCTACGGAACAATTTCATATGCAAGTATTTTTTACCGACTTCACAAAAAGGAGGAGGTACTATGTTCGGCTGTTTGTATGTTTTTTTTTTTTTTTTTTTGTATGTTTGTTCATCGAATACTCCGCCAATTGTCGACGGATTTTCAAAATTCTTTTTTTGTTCCAAAGAAGATAGTTCTGAGGTGGTCCCACTGTCACCAAGTTAGGATTTAATGATGGGATCTTAGAGAAATCGAGGGAAACCCTCAAATTTTATAGGCCCACTTATTGTTTGTCGCATATTTTATGAAGTATCTTGTGTATTAGCGTATGGTTGTCACCATCTCAGGTAGCTGGGCTGATGATAAAAGGTACAACTCCTTAACAGTAAGAAGTTACTCGAACAGGCAAGGACTGTTTTAGTAAATTGTTTTGATGTTTGATAGGGCATTTGCCACATTTGGTCTCATGATCATCAAGTCATGACCTGATGCTGCAGTCAGGATAGTCTGCAGAGTACCTAACTCCTCGACAACTAACAGCAGATATATCGTTTTTACGCTCATTGAAAAGGGCTCGATGTGTGGATAAACGTACTGTTAATGAGGAACACCGAAGTACATAAAGACCTGGGGGCCTAAAAAGGCCACTTTGGCAGAATCATAAAAGGATGACATTATGAATCATAATAAATGTCGTAAAATGGTCACAAACTGACAATTCATAATATTATTTGCGTACAATTTCATATCACACAATTCATGTGTTTGACAGTTTTGTATGGAGATTCGTAAAATGGTCCAGAAAATATGAATTACTTTAATGTCAAATAATATTATGAATTGTCAGTTTGTGACCTTTTTACGACTTTTAGTATGATTCATAATATTATCCTATTATGATTCTGCCAAAGTGGCCTTTTTAGGCCCTCTGATGCTGAAGCCAGGAGCATCAGAAAAAGTACCAACCTTGAAATTACAGCACCGTAGTCGTGTTTGGGCTCATTTTAAACAGGACTAAATTTTAAGTTCAATGCAATATTGACATAAGTCTGGCCTGATGCTGCAGCCAGGATTATCAGCATCTAGTCTAAAAACATCAGGTAAGGATTTGATGATGGGATCCTGGAGAAATCGAAGGAACTCTTCAAATATTATAGGCACACCTATAGCGATTTGGGTATTTTTTATAGTAACTCGTGCATTTGCTCTCGGAAAGCACTATTTGGTGATGTGGAACTGATGATGAAGACCACAGATGGCCACCGGAACTACTCAATAATATCTCAGTATTTCACGGGTTGCGATTCGATTACTTTAATATGGTTGCTAAGCAATTTATGCTCGTCACAATGTGAATGGTAATATGGAGCTGATGGTGGACCTGGAGAACTCCTCAACAAATAACTTCCCTGCATCGGGAAAAGCAATATTTTGTTTGTAAAAGGCGATGATCACTAGGCTTGTAACTTAGATAAATTATAAGCAGACAAACTAAAAAGCGTGAAATAAATACTTTTTAAGAAAAAAAAAACCGACTTCCAAAAAAACACTACAAAATGAAAAATAACTTTAATTTCGGAAGTCGGTGGCAAAAAACTAAAATACAGATCTAAAGACACCGACTTCCGAAATTAAAGTTATTTTTCACTTTGTAGTGTTTTTTTGGAAAACGGTATTTTTGAAGTGAAAACTTCTTTAGCGGCGTTGCACACTTTTTGTATGGGTAAAAAATGTTAAACTCGCGTCAGGACATCGCGTCAGGACACGTGACCGTCAGGAGAGTTTCCCTCCCCCCCTCTCTTTCTACGGCGGCGCCAACCGAAGTGAACCAAGTGAGACACGATAATGGATGGATGGATGGATGGATGGATGATGATGGATGGTGACGGTGACGGTGACGGTGTCGGTTACGGTGACGGAGACGGAGACGGTGACGGTGACGGTGACGGTGACGGTGACGGTGACGGTGACGGTGACGGTGACGGTGACGGTGACGCTGACGGTGGACGTGGACGTGGACGTGGACGTGGATGTGGATGGATGGATGGATGGACAACCTACACTGCTGTGTATTCGCAAAATTCGTGTATACATATAAAGTGTTTAAAATATGGAAATTGAACAAAGTGCATCGATTAATGAAAAAAGTGACGCAGAAATAGTGAAAAAAAATTAGTTATATTAATTCAATTAATAATTGATTTATTTCAACGTTAATATTCAAGTTTTCACTTCTGCCGGCACTCCCGGAGTGCAACCCGTTTTTTTTTTTCTTAAAAAGTTTTTTTACTTTAATGGTTTGCAAGTATTAGGTCCTTACATATGAAATTGGCGTTTTTCGTACTGGCCACTTTAATCACGAATTTCTCCTCTTTGGTAAGGAATTCCAAATTCAAATTTGTACAGCTATTTACTCATGTATTTGTGCTTCGATGACCGTCATTCATTTGTTTTTTTTCTTCTGTTTTTTCTGTTTGCGTCACTCATTTTACAAAATGGAAAATTTGAAATATCGCATTATTTACGAGTACGAGTTCCGCCGTGGCACTAGTGCTGCGGAAACGACTCGAAGGGTGAATGATGTGTATGGCGGTCATGTTGCAAAAGAAAACACAGTTCGTTTTTGGTTCCAACGTTTTCGTTCTGGAAATTTCGACCTGCAGAACAAGCCCCGTGGACGGCCTGAGACCCAAGTTGATAATGGAGAATTGAAGGCTATTGTGGAAGCGGACCCATCGCAAACCACGTCCGAGTTAGCTGCAGGCTTCGATGTTAGTGATAAAACTGTTTTAATTCACTTGAAGCAAATTGGGAAGATTAAAAAGCTTGAAAGGTGGGTACCTCACGAATTGACTGAAGCAAACCGGCAAACGCGCGTCGACTGCTGCGTTACATTACTTGAATTGGAATGTCTTAGACATCCTCCGTACTCCCCGGACCTTGCTCCAACAGATTACCATTTTTTTCGCAATTTGGATAACTTTTTGCAAGGGAAAAAATTCAACTCCGATGGGGCAGTCCAAATCGCCTTCAAAGATTTTATTGATTCCCGTCCGACTGGTTTTTTTAGTAAAGGGATCAATGAACTACCTATAAGATGGCAAAAGTGCATTGAAAACAATGGTTCATACTTTGATTAATTAAATATATTATATTAAAAAATATTCGACTTTTTGTTCCTTCCATACAAAACGCCAATTTCATATGTAAGGACCTAATATTTATTTGTAAACGCGATTTTGCTCCTTATTTATAGGAAGTCATTGATCAATTTCTTATGCAAGTAGTTTTACTTCCAACGGGGCTTTTGAATACGCGATTGTACTTCTTATCTGTATGAAGTTATGGATCAGTTTTCTATGCAGATAGAAAATACTTGAAAGTATCTCGCTCCGTCGTGCCTCGACGCTCGAGTACGTAGGTACTCAAATAGTTCAACAACCGCGTTTGTTTTCGCAAATGCGATCATACTCCTTATCAGTAAGAGCACAGAATACTTAATAGTACTACGTACAGAAAGGACACTCCCTTCCTCGCCCTCATATCAGATACCGCACCTCACCCCGCACTTCGAGGTATTCGTCGCCGACTCTTTAGCTAGGGCGCTCGCGAACCGCAGCGCTGTATTGCTGACACACAATTATGCGATTTAAAAGTTTTATTTGAGTTTTAATCACGATGGTTGGATATTGTGATGCTTTTCCGAATTCGTATTTACATAAACTGTTTGTAAGATTTCGCATTTTTAATAACATGCGATTTAATAACCGATTATTTACAGATAAGTCATTTAAACTAAACTATTTTAGTGTTTTTATTTCATTACGAACCCGACTATATAAATAAACAATCGAACTACATGGTCACTTCATAATAATGCACACTTTCGGGCAGCGCCGGCCGCCGCCGACGTCGTTCGGTTCCCCGACACAAATTGCATTCCGCGCCATTTTTTTTACGCTACTAGATTCACGCACACATTTGCATGTATACAAACGTCATTTGTTCATGTAGTAGTAATAGGTAATTATTTTGCGAGCGTTGTATGGAGTGTCCGAGGTGTGGTAAGAGTCTACGGAACAATTTCGTATGCAAGTATTTTTACTTTAATGGTTTGTAAAATTATTTATTTGTAAACGCGGTTGTGCTCCTTATTTATAGGAATTCACGGATCAATTTCCTATGCAAGTACTTTTTACTTCCAACAGGGCTTTTGTTTGATTACGCGATTGTACTTCTTATTTGTATGAAGTTATGGATCAATTTTCGATGCAGATAGAAAATACTTGAAAGTATCTCGAGCCCTGGTTTTAGGCCCTGGTTTCTTAAGGTCGACGTACTTGGAAGCCCTGGTACTCGATTTTGCAAGTACGACCCATGTCTACGGGCTACTGGCGAGGCGAACGGGAGTTGAGTGGGGGATATAAGCAAGAGAAAGCAGTGCGCGCGCACATTTTCATTCTCTCTTCCTCTCATAGCCAAATACGTTTGAAGTTTCACTTCAGTCGTGTGGTAATAAGCACACTCGGTTTTTTTTTTATATTCAGTTCTTAAAGTTAACTAATATCTAAACGATTCTTATGTTCAAAGAGTCCTTTTTTATAAATGTAGGAATGGAACGCTGTTGTATGCATGACTGTAAGAAAGAGCTGAATGCTAAGTTGTAAGTGAGACAGATGATGTATGCCAAAGACGTATGCTTGGGATGACGTGGAAGGTATTTAAAAAGGGGAATGACAGTTGGCTTTTGAAGGACGGAGTGAATTTATACTAAGATGTGTTTTTAAGAGATTTAATAGTTTATAGAAGAATAAACAAGTATAACTACTTGATTGTATGATTTCTCTGTCTTCAGCCCTTTTATTCCCACATAAATACTTAAATGCCTCGTACTTACTTTAGTAAAATCATCGTTGGTGATGACTTGCGGTGCCACTCCGTTCAGCACACCGCGAACGCTTTCATTTTCGATAGCAAAGAGGATGAGTCGCGTGAGATCGTCTATGTGGATCCACGGCAGGAACTGCCTGCCGCTGCCGATGCGGCCGCCGAGCCCGAGGTAGAACGGGAGGAACATATTCTTGATCATGCCTCCCCAGCGGCCCAGCACAGCGCCGGAACGAATTATTACCTGTGGGGAAACATTAGAATTTTTTCACTATTCATTTCAAGGTTGCTGGAAGAAAGAAGATTGCAGAAAGCAATAAGGTTGGCCCATTGCAATTTTTGTAGTGTTTAATTTATGTTTTGACGTGAAAACGTCTTTTCGCTCGGTGTACTGGTAAATTCAATAAGTATTTCTGACTGACAAAAACATGTAAGATTTCCACCGCTAATAACTACGGGACTTTTAGTGCTAGCGTAATGATTTAGCTTTCGAAAGATAGGTCATATAATTATGTAACAATTTTGAGGCAGGATAGTTTGCCTATGACGTCACACTGCGAGTGCACGCGCATACGCACGACCCTCTATTTTTCACTGTGTCAAAATTCCTATTCGTATAGCGCAAAAACGTGTTTTTCTAGAACAGTGATTTTTTGTCGTTGTCAAGAGTTGACAAAGCACTACTAGGACCTAAAGCGCAACAGCAAAAATATTTTCCAAAATAGGATTAAAAATTAATATGAAGTTAGCAATAGCAAAATAATTACAGAAGTCGTCTCATATCGGCCGACAAAAATCCTAATCGAAGAAAGCTTGCATCAAAAGCGAAAGTAATGTGCCTAAAAAGTCTAGTGCCAGTGTCAGAAACCGTGACACTAACCTAACTAACCGCTAACTGCATACAGTTAGTTAACTGTATGCGGTTAGCGATGAACAGCGTGCTGCGTGAGCTACGGCTGTAGCCGACCGCGTAAAGTTGAAGTCACAACCTGTAAGCAGTTAATATTGACTTCACAGGACTGCAGCCGACCACGTGAAGTTGATATCATGACTGAACAAAGTCGAACGGACAACTGCATGCAGTTGAATACATGTATCGACTGCGCGCGGTTACTGCGATGCAGTCCGTCTGATGGCAGCCTTAGGGTCCGTTCACACAGACCGGCTCGGAGAGCATCGGCGCGCATTTTTCTTTTCACACAGACCGGATCGTATACGCTTGGAGTTAGTCGGAGCGGAGCCGCCAACTATTTCACACAGACCGGCTGGAAGCTATCTGAAAGCGGATGCGCTCGCAGCCGGTCGGATGCACTCGCAGCCGGTCGGATGCGCTCGGAGCCGCTCGGATGCACTCGCAGCCGGTCGGATGCGCTCGGAGCCGGGTGGATACACTACAAATGGCGGTCGGCGTGGGGCGGCGTGCACGCAATCGGAGCCGATTGGCTGCGCGAGCGAGAAAGAGCACGCAATCGGAGCCGATCGGCTGCGCGAGCGAGAAAGAGCACGCCATCGGAGCCGATCTGCTGCGCGAGCGAGAAAGAGTACGCAATCGGAGCCGATTGGCTGCGCGAGCGAGAAAGAGCATGCAATCGGAGCCGAACAGCTGCGCGAACGAGAAAAAGTACGCGATCGGAGCTGGTCAGCTCCTCTTATTATTTCACACCAAGCGCGTTCAAGCATTCTTAATGACAAAAGCAGTGCACATGCAAAAATAAACCTTACTACAAATACTAAAAACTCTATTTTCAACGTAATAATAATCTGCTCTCCTCTCCGAGCCGGTCTGTGTGAACGGACCCTTAGTCATTATTGTTCGTGGTGTATAGAAAAGTAACGACAGTAGTTGAAATATTTTTTGAGTTTTGAGTTTGATCACGATGTTTGATGTATAGGTACATATATATTACATAATTATAGGATTTCTTCGTAGATAATACTTCTTAATAACAACATTTTTATATTTACTGACCCCAACGAATTCATACCTAGATCACGACTACAATAGATTTTTCAGAATCTAAAAAATATTTTTTATTGTTTCATTGATCAAAAAATATCTAGTAGGTAGGTAAGTAAGTATGGTACCACGTAATTTTTGCTGTAAATTAGGTATTATATATTTTTGTTGTACATATTATGCCAGTAAAAACGGCACATATAAAATTTCTGGCGATTCTGGGTTTTTTTAGCCATCTCTTCTGTACGGGACCCCCGCGGCCACGCACACTGGTTCACTTTGGCAAAACTATAGACTTAGGAATCGATGTGAGTCAGTGTGTATATTTTGAGTTGGTTTTTTTTTTTACGTATTCCTCTTTTGATTACAAACAACTTTTTCTAGTCGCGTTTTTTTAAAAAAACGTACTATTTCCGAGAAAAAAAATATTTTGTGTTTTTTTTGTATGGGAGGGTATGTAATGCGTGCTTGGGTCAAAATCAAACTTAGTAGGTATTCAAGAACACGTCATTCTCAAACAGAAATAACAAAGAAATGTTATTGTATCCCTGCCGCTTTTCGAGCTACGGGCGCTCAAAGATTAGAAAAAAATAAAATATTTTGTTTCCATTTTAAAAGACCTACTGACAACGTACAGCTGTTTTTATGAGTGTTGTTGGGTGCTGCGATGTTTAAAATTAAATCTTGAACGGCATTTTCAGATTTCATTGTCAGTAGGTCTTTTAAAATGGAAACAAAATATTTTATTTTTTTCTAATCTTTGAGCGCCCGTAGCTCGAAAAGCGGCAGGGATACAATAACATTTCTTTATCATTTCTGTTTGAGAATGACGTGTTCTTGAATACCTACTAAGTTTGATTTTGACCCACGCACGCATTACATACCCTCCCATACAAAAAAAAACACAAAATATTTTTTTTTTCGGAAATAGTACGTTTTTTTAAAAAAACGCGACTAGAAAACGTTGTTTGTAATCAAAAGAGGAATACGTGAAAAAAAAACCAACTCAAAATATACACACTGACACATCGATTCCTAAGTCTATAGTTTTGCCAAAGTGAACCAGTGTGCCACGGTGCGCGAGTCCGACTCGCGCTTGTCCGGTTTTTTTTTATGTATTTTTCTGGTGTACAATAAAGTATACTTATATTAGCTAATTATCAACACAGCCTATCGCAGTCCACTGCTGTACATATGCCTTTCTCATGCTGCGCAACAATACCCTGACCTCCCGCCTTCCGCATCCAGTTTGTCCCAGCTACCTTTTTGAGGTTGTCTGTCCACTGTCCATATAGCTAGGGGGCGTCCCACACTATGCTTGCCGCTACGCGGTTTCCACTACAGGACTCATCTGCTTCAATGGCCATGGGTCCTTTGTCAAACTTGGCTAGCCCATTGCCACTTCCGCTTGCTTACTCTGCAAGTTTTGTCGGAAACTCTGGTTCTTTTCCGGATAATTTGGTTTCTGATTTTATCCTTTAAAGAAACTCCGAGCATAGCCCACTCCATAGTGCTAATTAACTGCATTGTACTGCATTTTTACACTGCAGTCTTTCACAACTATAGTTTGAAATGATTATATTATTGTTGGCAACAACGAGTGAAGCTTCAAATGCTAGGTGGCGGTGAAGTAGGAAGGAACTTCCATACTTCCATAGAGTAGTGGAAACTTCCTGCCATTATTATTTTTCTCATGCAGCGAAACTTTTGATTTTGTGGATTGTTATTATTTTAGGATTAATACAATATGTTTGCATAAATATAGCAATATGTGTTTTAAACACCTTCTGTATAGAAATAGTTAACATTATGTTCAATAAGAACTTGCAAAATACATTCACTATTTTGTACTTACAAGCCTTACAGGTGGATCAACATTAGCAGCTTTTTCCCACTCAACGGTGAGTCTGGAGAAAAAGTCAATGCCTGTGGTGGGACTGCTTTCATCATACTTGTTACACTCTGAAGGTTCATAAGCGCCCACGCCAGTGAGGACAACATAAACCTTTGGCTTGTCATTGCTTCGGTTAATAGCTTTAGCAAGGGCTTTGGTTGTGTATACTCTGGAGTTCTGGACATTTTGTTTAAATCTGAAAAAAAATAATATCAAAATATGTAGTGTCTATTACTACAGCTTGTTGCAGTCACACTGGATGCAGGCTTCTTAGAATTTGGAGGTGAGCAATAGATAGTCACTTTGCTGGGTACAATATTTTTTCCACTCCCTTATATTGGTTAAGAGTTCAACTAGGATGCTTAAGGTTTGAATAATAATGAAAAAGATTTTTCTTTTCAGTTATCTTTGCATCTATTCCAGCCTGTAACTGAACTTTTTAAAGGTATATTTTATTAACATCTAGTGAAAATACAAAATAAAATAGGTAAATATGGTGGGATACCTTACCCAGGTGTCCAGGACTTTGTAAAATCCATGAATTGTTGGCCTGCACAGTTGACAACGGCTAATGACCTTTTGGGCAAGCCTGATGTCTCTAGTGCTGTCCATGACATATTATTGGTGGCTGGCATGCGGGCTACCTTGATAACATTGTAGCCTTTTAGAGCAAGGAGTTCCCCTAGATGACTTCCAATGAAGCCAGTGCCACCACCTGAAAAGTTACACATACAGTCATACTTTTCCGTGTACCTACTTTATGATAGGTGTAATGTTTAGAATATTATGTTTACAATATACTGTTAGCTGTGAGTTACCTTTTATAGAAATAACCTGTATTGTTATTTCTAACACATAAAAAAATTATACTACATTCACAAGTAATTTTTTTACTGCATATTAATAAACTGTCAATAGTACCTTCCTATTGATAGTTTATTAATATGCAGTCAAAAAATTATTTAGTGCTGGATTTAGCCTGTCCAGTTAGTAGTTAAATGGGACAATAATCCAGGCACAAATGCAGCTATAGATGAACTCTAAAAGCAATTAAAAGGTACCATTGACCAAACTGTACCTCTTGAAACTATTTTTTTTAGATGCTGGGAAGTTCCTACTTATTGTGAGAGTTTTTCTCTACAAGATAATTCTTTGTTAATTCTAAAAATACTTTGCTTTCTATTTTGATGTAATTGTTGATACATACAGCTGGTTTAGGCATATTACCTATTGTCTTTTGCCCAAACCAGCTATAATGTGATTTGGGCAAATGATAATATTAAATTGCAACACTTTCATTTTAACACCTGCTCCGGTTGTAGTATATTTCTAAGAACAACTTATGGTACCCTCTACGGGTATACATGTGAAAGTATAGTGGACCATATCCGAATGCACCACTACCGGCGTAATATTATAATCAGAGGGACCTCTTATTCTTCCAGGTTATACAAGGTGGATATATAAAAGCCTCATATACATGATGAAAGGCTTAAAAACGTACATACCAACTATAACTTTTCTGCTCGTCATTATTTAGAATATTATATAACCACTGCCGAAATGATTGTTTCAACTATGATACACATTTGTCACTAACAGATTTATTACAATATCAATATGCAGGTACTTAATACTCTTAGACAATTGCTTTATTTTCCTATAATGCCATTAAAAGTTGATATGGATTTGTTATTTGCTATACATTAGCGAACAGCTGTAAATACAATTCTATGAAAATATTATTTTCAAATAACAGCTTACGACAGTACAGCTGATATTGACAAATGATGTGATGTGACAGCTGACAGCCGCAGGGCCCGCAGGCAGGGTTGGATTTAGGTACGTTGAAAAAGATAGCACAAAAAAATGAAAAGGATAGTATTTATAAAAAAATATAGTAAACTTTTACATAACCTATTTTTAATCTATATAAATAAAAATGAATCGCCGAAATATATGTACGCGTATAACTGCCGAACGACTGCAGCAAATTCAATAATTATTTTTTGTTGCGTTCAGTGTTGCCAGGACAAGGTTTGTATGAAAGGAAATTTCGGAAATTCTAAAAAAAAATTGCACCCGTGCGAAGCTGGGGCGGACCGCTACTTTAACATAATAGTCATTAAAAATAAAATCAACACCAGTTAAGGCAAAATTTACTCCTCTTCTAAGTTTATCAGTTCTTGAATATTACTATTAGTGCTATCTTCATCCTTGGCATCTAATCTCATCAACATAATATCCTCAGTAGGAATAAAATCAGTACAATTCTCACTTTTGCTATGTACAGACGCCAGCACATCAACCTACTACAATCTGTCAAATTTCTTTAATAGATTTTCAACTTTATCACTATAGCATATGGTTCAAAGTTGATTGGGAAAAGGTGACAGTTTCGGGTAGGTTGATGTGCTGGCGTCTACGTATGTCATTACTTCACAGAATTTGATCCTTATTAGTGACACTATCGAATGGTGGAATAATACAGCGTGTGTTTTTTTTTTCAAAATCAACAGGTTCGATTCCTGGCGAGAAATATTGAGTTTTCAAAAATCCAATGATGCAGTTTTAGTTTTCATCAAAATCGAGCCCGCGACTCCTTTGAGTACTTTTCGCTATTCCTCATAGTTTAGAATTTGGCCATCCACGCCCACTTGGAAAATTCACCCTGTATATATATATCAATGAGTCCATTAATATATCTTTGTCCTCATTAAACCAATGGCTTTTAGATCACGGGTTATCTTTAAGTGCTCCAAAAAGTTCAGCAGTTGTCTTCACTCGTAAACGTCTTATCCCCCAAGTCGACATTAATATTGACGGCCAAGCAATTCCAATAGAGGAGAAGGCCAGGTTCCTGGGGGTTAGCCTGGATTCCAAATTGTCGGGAGTGGACCACATTAGTAATACGGTTAAAAAATGTGAGCGCTCGGTCTCTGTCCTTAAGGCTTTGGCAGGTGTCTGGTGGGGTGCTCACCCATACACCCTAAAACTGGTCTACAATGCGCTGATTAGAAGTGTGCTGGATTACTGCAGCTACTTAATTGAGCCGTGTAACAAAGATGCTCTGCGTAGACTGGATTCTGTCCAGGCCAAATGTCTGAGGACCGTGTCTGGTGCTATGAAATCCTCCCCCGTAAACGCTCTCCAGGTAGAATGTGCAAAACCCCCTCTTAACCTTCGCAGACAATACTTAGCAGACCGTTTCTCGTCAAAAGTTTTCTCCCTTTCGTCCCATCCTTTACTCCCCATTTTAGAACAAAACTACCTCTTTCTTAACGCGTCTTCCTACTGGAATAATAAATCTATTCCATTGATGAATAGGTACGTACAGAGAGCTTAAACACCTCTCCTCACCTGTTTGTCAACACCCCACTCTTCCGGTCTTTTTCTCCGCATATGAGGTGGTCCATTTCAGGCCAAAGGTCGTTTTGGGACTTGGTATCTCCAAAAACTCTCAGGACGTAATAGGTGACTTCGATCGGGCCATTAAACGATACTGGGAGGGTTGGAATTTGTTTTATACGGACGCAACCACACTGTCTTCAACAGGATATACAGGTGTTTCTACGTATTTCCAAAATTCGAAAATTGCTCTTATTCCAATGTCCACCAGAGACCTCAGTATTTACAGGGGAATGCATCGGTATCCTAGAAGCCATCAATTTCATTCTAACTCATAACATTAAAAATTCAGTAATTTTCTCAGATTCGCGCAGTAGTATTCAAGCTTTAGCTCAAAACCAACTTAAATATAAAATTCACAGTAACATCATCTTTGATATCCCTATTTACTTGTTCGAATAACGGTTTAAATATTAAAATAGCTTGGGTTCCCAGTCACTCGGGTATAGGTGGCAACGAGTGTGCCGATTCACTGGCAAAATTTGCTACGTCTAACCCGGTGGATCGGAAGCACTACGTGGTGCGTAGCTACGAGTTCTCGATCACATCTTTTTCTGTTATCCATTAAACTCCCAATCACTTGACTTGTATCATAAGCTCTCTAAAATTACTAACTTCCATTCCCTCTTGACTAACTTTTCTCCTAAACTTATCCAAATCTTGTTAACTTTTTTAAACTTAAATAAAATCAAATTGTAGTTTGGTGTAGTACCTAATAATAACTTTTATAACACGGACTTTTTAGAATGTGTGTGAACGTGCCCTTATCACCCTCGCCCGCACTCCCGCGCTAACCGAATAGGGGACGAGAGAACGCGAGTCCGTACGCCACGCTCGCGACTAGGGAATGCAATCCGGACTATCCGTAATCCGAAAAATCCGGATATCCGCATATTTTTACTTGACTTCTAAATCCGGATTTGAAAATCGAATCCGGATTTTTTGAATAATAAGAAATTGTAACAAAAAAATCTAAACGAGCGAGTTCGCTGTTCGCGCGTCGCGTCTCGCGAGTGTCAAGTTTATCGGCTCTGGGGAGAGCGAGCGGGACGCGGGACGTGGGTCGAGCAAGTGTGTGAGGCGTCCTTGATCGTTCCGTTAATCCGTTCATTCCGCTTACAAGCATCTTCAGTGCATTCCGCCTACAAGCGTCGAATCAGAGCATGTAGCAGGAATTATGTGCTACTGAATTCTCAGCAGGTTAAACGACAGCACTTTAGATCATCATCATTTTAGCCGAAAAACGTCCACTGCTGGACATAGGCCTCCCCCAAGTACCTCCACTTCGAAAGGTTCTGTGTTTCTTTCATTCAACGGGTTCCTGTGGCTTTCACAAGGTCGTCGGTCCACCTTGTGGGAGGCCTTCCAACGCTACATCTTCCGGTACACGGTCGCCACTCCAGAATGTTTCGGCCCCATCGGCCACCTGTTCTGCGAGCAATGTGCCCGCCCTACCCACTGCCACCTAAGTTGGGCAATTCTTCAGGCTATGTCGGTTACCTTGGTTCTCCTGCAAATCTCCTCATTTCTAATTCGATCACGCAGTGAAACTCCAAGCATAGCCCTCTCCATTGCCCTTTGGGTGACTTTTAGCCTTCTAATAAGGTGCATTGTGAGCGACCACGTTTCAGTGCCATATGTCATCACTGGCAACACGCACTGGTCAAAAACTCTCGGCTTGAGACACTGCGGTATGCGGGACGAGGAGATATTGCGTAGCTTCCCGAACGCTGCCCAGCCGAGTCGGATTCGACGATTGACCACTTTCTCGAAGGTGGACCTACCTAACTGGACAGACAGTTTGTCCTAGGTAAACATACTCGTCCACGACTTCGAGTGTAGCGTCTCCGATCTTCATGAGAGTGGGTGTTACATGGGCATTTGACATGACCTTCGTTTTTTCCGTGTTCATTTTAAGACCCACTCTTTCGGGGGCTCTACTGAGGTCCTCCAAAGTCTCAACCATGACTACAAACCGAAGGTGAGTTATGTACTCGCCATTAATATTTATGCTAGCCCCTTTCCAGTCCAGAACCTTGGAAGACATCCTCCAGTGCAGCGGTGAACAGTGTCGGAGGGATAACGTCTCCCTGTGTCACATCTCGCTGCAGAAGGACTGCACTTTAGATGCCTTATTATTTACATAGCTTTTTTACGTTATTAAATTTATGTTGATTTAAGTGAAGTTAAATTGTTTTGTTACTTTTGTTTATGTTATGTTTAATAATTTGACAAGGAGTCTATTTGACTTTATTTTTGTTCTTCAGAGTTTATCTACTAATAATTTTACTAATGTTACTCGGCACACGAGTTGCGGACTGATTATTTTAATAAGAATAAGTACATATTATAGCAATAACACCATAATTATGGTATTTAATGATGATAGTTTGAATAATTCCAAGTAAAAAAAATATTAAAATATCATTTGCTTTGATTTTTATGTGCTTTTATTTTAATCCATTTATACAAATATAAGAAACATCGTATTAAAAAACTAATATGGGTAGATTTGTTTCTTTTCATGAAAAATCCGTAAAATCCGGATAATCCGGATTGGGACAAAAATCCGTTATTAAAATCCGGATTTTAAAACAGAACGGATTTGCATTCCCTACAGTCGCGACCCGTATTAGTATATTAATCTATGGCGACCCACTCGCGAATAGTTTTGAATGTTCATGTATATTTTACCCATTTTTCCTGTTTCTGCCCGTGTTTTACAATTATATACTTTTACTGAAATCGTGCGTTCCAATAATTTAAATAGACATTAGACCCAATACACACCCCTGAGATACATTCATCCCTACACTTTGTAAATATACAGGGTGTCCCTGGAAGTATGGATCAAATCGAATAGGGGCGTGGGCAAGGTCATTTCCAAACGTTTTAGCAAAAAAAAAAAAACTAAAAAGAAAGAGGAGAAATCGAATCGTTTTAAAAATCTTTAAAAAAAACTATCAGGGCAAAGTATTAATTTATTTTTTTTAGATAGCCCTGATAGTATTTTTTTATGATTATTTTCTTTGAGCACTATGCGAAGTCATTGAAAAAAATAAATAAAAATCGGTCATAACTTTTGAACCGTAAAAAAATTCACTGACATTCTCAGGGTTAAAATGTTTGGAAATGACCTTGCCCACGCCCCTATCCGATTTGATCCATACTTCCAGGGATACCCTGTATATTTAGTAGATTTGTGATGTTCTATATGTATATAATATATTCTACCTCTCTGTACTGCCGTCACCACATGACTGGCAGAATAGTCAATAGGGATGCAGGGGTGAATCGGGACGAAACTTTAAAATGGATTTTACGTTGAAATAATATAGTTTGTTGTCATTAAGGGCAAATTACAGTAAACACATTAGGGTCCTTTTTGGCCACAAACGATATTATTTTAATGTTAAAATCCCTTTTAAAGTTTTGTCCCGATTCACCCCTGCATCCCTATTCACTCAGTTTGACGGTATTTGTTGAAACGCACAATAGTTTGGTCTGTCTCATAGACTACTATTTTATAGTCTGTCTGTGCATAGATTTATGCTAATGTCGCAAATGTCTGTGTCTGTATACGGTCTGTGTTGTACACTTTTACCACAGAGTACTTTTTGATAGACTACTTTTAGTACTTTTACCATGCTTTTACCGACTTTTACATACTGAAAGTACTAATAATCTGTAATCACAGAGTACTTTTTGATAGACTGAGATCTGTAATGTCGTTGTATTTTTTGAGGTGTGACCGTGTGAGGTGATATATTATTTTAATAAGCTTTTGTGGTGGTGACTCGGTGACTATGATTATTGTGTGTTACAGTAAAAATTGAAAATATTAAAATCGAACGATGATATCACTTTACGTTGAAAATGGCATTGCTTATGTATGGAATTCTGAAGGTACTTAATTTATAAATGTTATAAATTAAAATTTCATGGCTTTTTTCATATATATATATATTTTTTTTAATCTAGATTGGTACGTTCTACGAGCTAGCCACCGTATATGCGGTTCACTAATTGGTTCCATACCATCGTTTCCAAGACAAAATGATTTTTTAGGTAGGTATGTGCCTTTAATAAAATAAAATTTTAAAAATTATTTTAATTGTAGACCAGTCCATAATCATTACGGTAATTTTTTTTTTATGTTTTTAGGATTACCAATGGCTTTGACATCTGAGGAAGCTGCATTGTTAGTGGAAAAGGGTGTTTGCGAGTTGTTTGAATTACCAAATTTTACAAGAAAACCTACAGATGAAGAAAAGCAGTTAATAAAAGACCTGGAACAAAAGTAAATTACGGTACCTGGGCGTTATTATGGCACATAGTTATTACTGAGTGACAGAGATGATACACGGCAAGGATCTCTTTCTAAAACTTTATGTGCCATATTAACAGTAGCATACCATACAGTTTTGTTGACAAGTTGCTGTAAATTTTCATATTTAAGGGGCAAGCACCAGGGTAGCCAGCAAAATTAAAATTTTCTGTTTTTTGCAATTTGCAAGTCAGTGTCATGTTGAATGTTGTTTAAAATATTATTTGAGAGCCTAAAAAATTATAATTATTAAAATCATCAATACAACCCTATTTAAGTTCATAATAATCCTATTGAATGACCATTTCATAAAATATAAATACATAAATAAATTTGAATTTCGCAGGCTACCTAGCACACCCTCCTTAGGTAATAGGTAAGACGAGCTGGTGTCCGCAACTTCATGACAATTTGCGTATTTTGCGTACGGGTGGGAAAATCGATTAGTCAGTCCACCCCAGCTCTTCAAGGAAGGCCAGCAATGCCTTGATGTCACTGACCGTGTTATGTAGGGTACTTGGGTTACCAAAGTACTTTGCCCTGTATGTGGAGACCACCGGGCAGTTTAGAAGCACATGTGCTGCTGTCTTGTCATCCTCCATGCAGGCCCTGCACAACGGACTGTCTGTTACTCATCTGTTAGTGAATCCCCCTCAAGTTATAATAATTTTTTTAGGATAAGATGATGATGAGATTGAAAAAGTATTTGGTTATTGGTTGCGTAATTGATGCTAACATGAGTTTTATTGTTGTAGTGTGTTATCAGAACAAACTGAGGCTTTGAAGAAGCGAAAAATAGAACAGTTGTCACAGAAGATTGACATTATTATTGCCGGGAAAAGGCAAAAGCTACTGTCTAAAGGAGTAACTGGTACCTATGCAGGCTTCTATAAAAACATTTGCCAGTAAAGTAAGTTTTGGAAATAAAATGATTACATGTGAATCTTTTTATTTTACAGACATTCAGTTAGACAAACAAACATTATTACAAGAAGAAATAAACAAATTGCCAAAGCTAGCTCCTGCACATGTTCTTACACACTTACCAACAGAATATTACATAGCTACAGGTAATTAGTGCTTCATTAATTTATTTAATAAACTATGTAGGCCATAGAAATGTAAAAAACAGGAGAAGTGGCAAGGAGGCGTGTCTGTGTCCACGCGTCATGAGCAACATGCGCTTGTACTAGGCGAATGGCCGTCTCCGCGAACTAGTGCGCTTTTGACTGTGATCGTGATAAAATATAAAAATGCCGAGTTGTTCAGTGGTTTCCTGTAAAAGACGAAGTCAAAATAAAAACCTCGTATCTCGTGGAATCACTTACCGTATATAAGTAAAAGTATTTTACTGTATTTGTCTTTAAAATCATGAAAAACAACAAAGCGTAAAATATTTCTTGCTTTTACTACGTTATTTTTGTTTTCAAATATCGCAGCGGCTATACTATTTTTGCAGCAAATACATTGCTTCTTAACCACTAGCCACTCAGTATGTCGTAAGTGAAAAGCAAGCAATGTAAAAATTACAAAACGATACTTTATTTTCGCCGAGCGTCGCATAGTACAGCCGCTGTGTCTTGCGGCGAGATAGTGATGTGGTTATGAATGTCCACTAACGTAGGCTATCGACAACAACGTTGAATGCTCAACGAATATATTGCTATTATAGTTAATTTTTCAATTTGTCAACCGTTTTAACCCGGTTTATAGAAGACCTGAAAATATGACGTTTAAATGGTTGGAAGGCCCTTGAGAAAATGTAAAATAATGTTAATTTTTTTTTATTAACTGCAATTACTTGTTTAAACACATTTTATTGATTTATAATATAATAATATGTTCTGAACATATCGTTTTTTATTTATTTTATTTTCATGACCCTTTATTTTTCTTAGTACAATAATGAATGAAAGAATCGATAACTTTCCGATTTAGTCAATCACTAGCGTATATGTAAAATAAATGGCTTTTGCACAGCACAACGATAGCGATAGATGTTTTTGTGTGAGTGAGTTGTACGGTGCATGGTAAAATGCACGCTGTGTTTGATGATTTAAGGTTTATAATTGATTGTGTAGTACGTTCTGATTTATGAATTGCAAGAGTGTGCGCGACTTTGTATCTATTGCTTTTACTAAACTACATCTGTAGTAGTGGCGCGGCGGTGGGGCAAACCTAGCGACATCGGGTTATGATACATTTTCAACTACGGGCCATATCTCCTTCTTTCATATATCTATGATGTAGGCACTTCAAAATGATTTAATAATCTTGATTGTTACAGAAAAGAAAAATGTTGATATTGATGTTTTGAAACCCAGTGTTGTAGAAGGAAAAGGTGCTATCAAATTCAGGATTTTTAAAAATTTATGGGAAAGAAGACATCATATAACCAATGGATCAAAATTTGGCTGTGACTTTCTTTTATATCCTGGTAATATATGATACAAAATCTTTTATTTAATTAGTTAAATAAAAGCCATAAAAAATAAATGATAAGGTTAAAAAAACAACTTTAAGTATATTATTCTTCCAGTTTTCGGTGCTGATAGTTTTTATTTTGATTGTTCAGGTGACCCAGTGAGATTTCATGCAACATACATGGTGCGATGTATTTATGATCAAGCTGCTACCATCAGCCCTGCCGAGTTTGTAGCATTTGGAAGACTATCAGTAGCTGTAAATAAATTAGCTGTTTTAGCCTTTTGCAATACTTATGGGAAAATGGAATACCAAACACTCCAGTGGCATGATAATGTTACGTAAATAAACAAAAATATTTTAGTTAAGTACTTTTTTTTAGTTTCATAAGAGACGAGACCCATAGCACAGATAAGCTAATACCACACCCGGACACTCCATACAACGCTCGCAAAATAATTACCTACTACTACTACATTAATTAAAAAATGACGTTTGTATACGTATGAATGTGTGCGTGAGGTACTTGTGTTTGCGAGCGCTCTTTGTTAAAGAACTGCGACGGTAACCTCGAAGTGCGGGGTGAGGTGCGGTAACTGATGTTAGTGCGGGGAAGGGAGTGGCCTTTCTGTACGTAGTACTTTAAGTACTTATTCTGTGCTAATACTCTAATTTTAGTGTACTCTACGTACAGATACCCAATCCCATACATATAAACAAATGACACGTCCCTATGTCTGGCTATTGAACTGGCTACTTTTTTCCTCAATTTTTTTAACAGATGGCAGCATCAGCGACTCACTAATTGCCAGAGACCATTGACCTCTTTTATACAAGTACGTGTATGATAGAGGTCAGTGCCAGAGCAGAGACTAGTTTACAACGCCATCTAGGAGTCGTCCTAGATACTAGGTGACATCGATTCGATACTACTATACTCCATAGGCTTAGGTAGTTAAAAAAAACCACGTGACTTAGTTAACCGACTAAACGTAATACCAGTCTATTCAGTTGTAATGCTACGTTACAGTTGCATTCTTTACTTCAGCAACGTTATAATTCATTAAAAAAGTTGCTAAATTGAAGAGTACACACTGTAACGTAGCATGACAACTAAATAGACTGGTATTATGCACAGTGCATGTAGGCTTGTTCGAAGTCCATCTGGCTAGCAACCATCTTCTCATCTTGTCTAAGTCTGTCGCCATTGTAACAACAATTTTAACAGCATTGTTTTGATTCGGTAGTTTCACGTGGTTTTTTTGTTTACCTTTATTTCTACCTAAACCTATGGAGTACCTATAGTTAGTTTTACATTCAATCACGATCGTTGGAAGTTAATTTCTTTTTCGGAAGCTTTATTATTTCCCTAAACTTATCTTGAGTTGGAGTTGGAGTATTAGTTTCATGTATGATTGAGCTAGCAATTTTCGCGAAAACAACGAACGGAATATTTTTATATAACGTAACGATAGAACGTTACAAAGTGATCAGTAGATCTATGTGTGTGTGTTGTTTTTATTAGGGTTCCGTACCAAAATGGTAAAAAGGAACCCTTATGGTGCGACTCTGTCTGTCTGTCTGTCACAGCTGGATATCTCAAAAACTACTAATGCTATCAACTTGAAATTTAGAATAGTTTTAGATGACGTTTGCCCAACTATTTTTCAAATAAGGAAGTAATATTTTTTTTGAAGTGAAAACTTCTTTAGCGGCGTTGTACACTTTTTTTGTAATGGGTAAAAAATGTTAAACTCGCGTCAGGACACGTGACACTGATCGAAAATTCGTGAAACGGATAGAGAGTAGACAGCCGGCGCGGCGTAGGAGAGGAAGTATCCCCTTCTCTTTCTACGGCGCGGTGAAAATTTCTGTTTTGTTTAGGCGGCGCAGGGCGCTTGCGCGAATGTTCGTGTGTGCCACGCGCATCCATGGATGGTGACAGCTGATGGCTCGACCGTCTGTGTAGTGGCCACACTGCTGTGTATTCGTAAAATTATTATAAAACAAAAAATAGCTAAGTACTTTACTTTAATTGTCATGTTTGTGTACGATAGCGCAATAAATAAATATTGTATTCTACCACATATATGATAGTACTTTTATACTGATAATTAAAGCAATTTGTGCAAAATTTTCCCTAACCATTCCAAAATATCAAACATGCACAACGTTAATATTCAAGTTTTCACTCCCGGAGTGCAACCCGTCTTTTTTTTTGCTACTGGCACTGAAAGGGGGTCTGTTTTTGACTTGATGAAAAATGTAAAAAAAATGCCGTTCCCCCCCTTATCTCCGAAGTTTGCAAAGAGAAAAATCTGAAATAATTCTATGTGATAGAAGTTTATGTAATGATTACAGAAAAAATAAAACGATGTCTCTAAATAGCACACGTTTTCAGAAATCATCAACAAAAGTTACATTAGTTCCACTATCGGTCAAAAGATGGCGCTGGCCTTAAACTGCAATATTCTACACCGCAGCGCGCAGTGTTAAAATGTGTAAATTTAAAAACATATTATGATGGTACGGAACCCTCGGTGCGCGAGTCCGACTCGCGATAACAATCAACAACAATTAAATTACTTATTTAGTTCCATTATCGGTCAAGAGGTGGCGCTGACCTAAAGCTGCAATATTCTACAGCGCAGTAAATTCTTTGACGAATATAGGTCTCGCTGAAAACACATGATGATACGGAACCGTCGATGAGCGAGTCCGACTCGCTCTTGACCGGTTTTTTATTTATTTAGGTAGACAATATTCTTTTCTCAAACATGCTTGGAAATTTGAGCATTATTTTGACAACCTTCTTCGAGATAAATCGAAATTGCTGTACTGGCGAAATACATGCGAGCAGCGGCCGGCAAAAGTTGTATGAAAATCCATATCTGATGATGTTTGTCGTGTTTTGCGGCCAAATATTTATTTATTTATTGAGGATCTCCAACAAAGGATACACATACACAATAGAAATTTACAATAATACAAAAGGTTCTTTTACGTGTGCAGTGTGCTCCTTCAATTACAGGAGACCACAGCATGCCCATATAACTAGGAGTAAACACGATAAAAATAGAGAAAGTAAATGACTGATGAATACAAATTATAAAAACAGAAGGAAAAAAATAAAATTAACATGTCAAGATTTACCATTCATATTGCAAATGGTGTAGATAAGAATAAAAAATTGAGAAACATTGAATAAATTTGAGGAAAATAATAATTAAGAATTAACATGTCGAGATTGAGCATTAATATTACAATTGTATAATTATATTAGATTAATTAATTCACATTTCAGAGAGAAGTAACATAGTTATATAAATAAATTACATAGTAAACTCATATCTGTCGTGTAATTTAAAAATGGAACGAGACATGGCAACCAAGGAGGTAACTTATCAAAGGTTTTATTTAAATTTGGAACTGGCTTGCAAATAGAAAGCTGTTTATTGAAAAAAAAAACAAATGAACACTTAAGGAAACCCTGACGGAAAATGTAAGAACGTGTGCGCTAAAGAGAAGGTTTTGTATGAAATGCGTGCATTGAGGGTCTCCGAATCTGAATTCCGAATCGAAACCGGACGTATGCGGCCAGCCTAACGCGGGAAAAAAATAATGTTGTTCGTTGTTCGTCATTGATTTTGAAAAGTAATTGTAATTGACAAAAAAGTTCTACCTAGGTGCTACTTAGTTTTAATTTCCGCGCATTATTTGAGAAAAGTACTATAAAGCCTTGGCCACAACTAGGCATTGATGGACTTACGTGTGTGTGCCTCGGCCCACATTTACACGTTTGTCCATCAATGCCTCTTTTGATGGCCGCTGCAGTAATGTAGTATTTCGACACAGTTGCTCTCTCAAAGTGGCTCTTAATAAACCGGTTTTAGGTCCATATTCCAAAATGCAGTGTATTAAAAACTCGTGCTTTTTACTTTATGTTACTACACTAGTGCGATAATGCCACAGATAACTATTTACTAGTCAGAGATGTGCGCTTTTTTTTAAATAGTCGTAATTGTCCTTGGTCCCAAAATGGACTAAAATGTATTTACCCTAAGGCACACCTCGGACACTCTATTCAACGTTCGCAAAATAATTACCTATTACTACTACATAAACAAATGACGTTTGTACACGTGCAAATGTGTGCGTAAACTCTAGTAAGGGGCTGTCGTGCGTAGCGTAAAAAATGGCGCGAAAAGCGATTTGCGTCCGAACAACGACGGCGCTGCCCGAACTTGTGCATTATTATCTTATCACAGAGTTCTTTTTGAAAATTAGTATGAAGTGGTGACCTTGTAGTTCAATTGTTTATTTTATAGTCGGGTTCGTAATGAAATAAAAACACTAAAATATTTTCCTTTAAATGACTTATCTCTAAATAATCGGTTATTCAATCGCATGGTATTAAAAATTCGAAATCTTACAAACAGTTTATTATACAAATTCGGAAAGGCATCACAATATCCAACCATCGTAATTAAAACTCAAATAAAACTTTTAAATCGTAAAATTGTGTGTTCGTGTCAGCAATACAGCTAGCGCTGTGATTCTTACGATTACGAGCGCCCTTGCTAAAGAGTCGGCGACGAATACCTCGAAGTGCGGGGTGAGGTGCGGTATCTGCAGGGCCGGATTAACCATTAGGCAGAGTAGGCAACTGCCTAGGGGCCGGCCCCGCTCGGCTAAGGGCACAAAAGTAATTGAAAATGTTTCATACAGTGAAAATCTAATAAATGACAATAGGTATTATTACTTTTTTCGACGCCTGCTGTCAGTTGATGAAATCCATACTAATATCCATACTAATATTATAAATTCGAAAGTAACTCTGTCTGTCTGTATGTTATCTTTTCACGCCTAAACCACTGAACGGATTTGGATAAAATTTGGCAGAGAGATAGATTGCATCCCGGGGATGGACATAGAATAGTTTTTATCCCGATATTCCTACGGGATCGACACTTATGCGGGTGAAACCGCGGGGCGCAGCTAGTACTTCATACTTACAGAACAGAACCATCTAGTATCGACTAGTATAACTAATAATATGGATCAATGTCGATAATTGCGATTATAAATGATGTATTGGAAAAGGTCAACTTTCAAGATGTTATGAACGTTGTGTCCAAAAAAAATTAGAAAAGGTAATATTCAAACTTAATGTACAGACGCCAGCACATCAACCTACCCGAAACTGTCACATTTTCCCAATCAACTTTGAACCTTATGCTTTAGTGATAAAGTTGAAAATCGATTAAAGAAATTTGACAGATTGTAGTAGGTTGATGTGCTGGCGTCAATAATTTCTTTCGTTTATTGCTTTTTAAAAACCAAATAATCTTTTACTGTAAGTTCCTGAGGAGTTAAGCATCAGTCCGGTGATGCTGCTGATGCTATTACTCACATCCCTTCATCAACTTTCAAAGAGCTGCTGATCTTTAAACGGCTGAAAAGGGGCCTCGAGAACTGCATTGCCTAAGGGCCCAGACATGGTTAATCCGGCCCTGGGTATCTGATATGAGTGCGGGGAAGGAAGTGTCCGTTCTATACGTAGTACTATTAAGTATTCTGTGCCTAAGGTGAATGCGCAGTTGTAGCCCGCGAAATTCAATAAAAATAATAATAAATTGAATTTTGCGGTCTAGCACTGCGCATTCACCATAAATTATGGTCCGTGGTTGTTCCCTCCCGGCTCGGAACCAAACGGAAAAGATCCTGACTGGCGCGCTAGCGTTCTATTAGGCGAATTCTACTGAACTAATGTATATTTCTCTATGCCAATACTATTTTCTAATTCCATACTAACTAAACCACAATTTGACATACGACAACACTACGATCAGTCTAAATCATAATGAACAGACGCCAGCACATCAACTTACCCGAAACTGTCAAATTTTTCCAATCAACTTTGAACCTTATGCATTAGTGATAAAGTTGAAAATCTATTAAAGAAATTTGACAGATTGTAGTAGGTTGATGTGCTGGCGTCTGTACATACTATGGAGATTGGCACACTGCACCGCATTAGGGCCGGCGTTCACTGACGGCATGGCACGGCGTGTCATGGCAAAGGATTTTATGTAATCAAGTTATTTTGAATCTTATTTCAATTATTTTAGAATTCATGTTACTTTATTTCGATACGATGCCGCGAAATGATGCGACATGCCGCGGGACGCTGCGGCATGACGCAACGCGCTGCGGGATGCTGCGGCATGATGTGTCACGCCGTTTTATTCCACGGGTTGCCGCGGCGCACCATTGTATCCCGCGAGACGTATGGGTCACTTTGTATCGAGAAATTATGATTGCTAAGCTAGTTGAAATAAGGTTGAAACTTGTTGTAGCGGTCATTTCGGTTAATGGGGCGCAGTCCGGTCGGTGCGGGCTTTCAGCAGGATGCCACGGGATGCCACGGAACGCCGCGGGATGCCGTAACACAACCTGCCGTGTCACGCCGTCAGTGAGCGGCGGCCCTTAGAGCAATAGCGCACTAGCGGCTAGGCCGCAGCGGCCAGGTCGCGGCGGCCATCGAGATAGATACATTAGTATGAAATCGTCATAGAGCACACGCATCTGGCCGCACGCGGCCAGCGGCCACACCAAGCCGCAGCGGCCAGCGAGATCGAAGCGACGCATTAGCGGCCCATGTTCAGTCGCTGGCCGCTGCGGCCACTGAGATCAATTGCATTGTAGTTAAAAATCACCAGTGTGCGCGCACTAGCCGCGGCGGCCGCACGTATTGTGGAACTACAGCGTGATTTGTGATCATCGCGATGTCTTTCGACACGGAAAGGTTTATAACAGAGATTGAGACAAGGAGGGCGTTGTGGGACATGTCCTGTGAAGACTACGCCAACCGCGACTTAAAAAATATGTATGAAATAATCCCTTTGTTCGCTTTTCACGTAGCAAGGGATGAACCCAATATTTTTTCCTTTTCTTTTTCCGCTGCTTACAAAGATACAAAAGTACTGCTATTTCCTCAACGTCCATTTTGAAGCGCGCTGTATGTGCAACTAACGATCGTAGCCGCGGTTTTGGCCGCGTCGCAAATCGCAAACCCTGCGGCCGGGCCGCGCGTCGTGGCCGCGCTGCCAGGTCGCTAGTGCGCTATTGCTCTTACGGCCTGCCACGAACTCGCCGCTATCAGCGGCAGCTTAGCGCGGGGCGGCGAGCGGTAAAAACAAATATACCAAAATGCCAGGACGCACCGCTCGCAGCGTCAACGCTAGACAAAAGAAACCGCGCCGCTTGCTGTTAAGCCAAAAGTCGTGGCAGGACACCGGGCGGTTACGCAGCGTGATTTTTTATATACAAATTCAATTAAAACGCGCTTCCATGCGGAGAATTTGGCTCCGTTTCACGCTCACCGCTGCGTAATGTGGTGCAGTGTGCCAATCGCCTATTTGTTGCGTTCCTTGTTCAGCCATTGACCGGTGCACTACGTGTGCATCCAGAAACGGAACGCAATACCCTCCGTTAGGACTTTAGGAGTATATGTGTTCTGTCATTCTGTGGCAATACTGGGCAATACCGCCATAAATGTCAAAAAAACGAAAGCAAGAAAGAAAAAAATATCGAATTGATTGAAAATTTTATATTGCTGTGAAATTGTGAATATTTATAAATTAAAATGGCTGACCCGGAATTAGACAAGATTAGACAACAGCGGCTTGCTCAGCTACAGGCTCAACATGGGGTAAGTGTGAAATGGAGGTTATGTTTGGTTTGATACCTCCCTACCTGCTTCGATTTTCGGAATAAAATTATGTAGAGCTTTCGTATTTTCACAAATAAAAGGCAACCTGACGTTATTTAAAACTCAAATCATGTATTTCAGGGAACCGGTGACCCCAATCAAGCTAAACAGCAGGAAGAAAGAATGCAGCAAATGGAGGAAGCTAAACACACAATTCTTACACAAGCACTCAGCCAAGACGCGAGAGCCAGACGTAATAACATTATTATTGATCCATTTAGTCATATGATTATAATGTCACATGGTACCTATTCAGAATATTATCGTGACAGCTCATCAAAATAATCTAATGTTTTTCTTTGCAGTGAACACTATAAAACTCAGTAGACCAGAAAAAGGTGCCATGGTTGAAAATATGATCTGTAGAATGGCCCAGATGGGTCAAGTTCGTAATAAAATATCAGAACCAGAACTGATTCAACTCCTCGAGTCTCTAAATCAACAGATGCCCAAATCCACCAGCACTGTGAAGTTTGACAGAAGGAGGGTCACTCTTGACTCGGATGATGATGAGTTCTAGCACTGCTTAATTTAACTCATGGAATAATGCTGTTACTGGAATGCCTTAACAAAATATTAAATGCTTATTTATCTTTACAATCATGTTATTTTTGTCTAACGTAATTGAAATGTATTTTATAAATTAATGGAGGAACATAATTTTTTGTAATTTTAACACCGATAATAATACATATTTGAAGAATCAGTTTTGTTAAATTTAGTACAAACAAATTACGACATACTAAAATTATCCCTACCTAATCCAAATTGATTATGATTAGTCACTAAGTCAGCCAATACACTGGAAATAGTGAGAGATGAGATAGGGTTTATAATAAATTGTTATTAATTGTCTAGGGTTGTGTTTAATACACATGAAAATATATTATGTACTGCCAATGTGCCATTTCAATAAAAAGGTGATTTATGTAGGTATTCACTATGGATATAGGAGAGTGAGTATTGAATTAGAGCAAAAATGTTTATAAATGCTACTTTTAAAACATAATTTATTTTTAAAGTTCGATCTTGCTTTTTGAACCAATTTACAGAAATAAATATCATTAGGTATTCATTTTATCATGGCCCACCTCTCTCAGAGAAATGAAATTAATTTCGATCAGAGAGGCTCTGATAGAAATTAATTTCCAATATATTGTGAAAGACTGCTGAAGTTCTATGAATGCAACTCTACAGACTATTGTCTAACCTTTAGCTTACCACTGGATTATGGCTGGAGGACTTATTTACCACAATTTCTACCAACCTTCCTCACGAAATCATGAATGAGATGACTATACTCCATAGGTTTAGTTAGTTAAATAAAGGTAAACAAAAAAAACCACGTGACTTAGTTAACCGACTAAACATAATACCAGATGGGAAATTATATGTGCGGCAACAAAAGTTTTCTTTAGCACCTGCAACCTAGCGTCTTTTTTTATATGTGGGCGACGAGTTAATAGAACAGCTTCAATTATATTAATTCATCATCTTTACTATTCCAACAGAATATCAAAAAACCAGCGTCAATTTACGAGCGTAAATTAATATGACTCCGAGCTACCGATAAATATATTTACTTCTGATTTGATAACTCAGCGACTAATGTTGTAAGTGAGCTACTTTATATATTTTAGAGATTCAACATCTGTCTGCTAATAAAATCAAATTCCAGCCTCAAAATTAGCAATCAAAGTTTTTCATTCAACAACTAAATTAATAAATCATATTCTTTTTTCGTGAAAGTTTGCAACACGTTTGTGCCTGACGCTCGTTGGGAATCAGAGGGGCGCGACCGGCCATTTGCACCAATGAGCGAGCTCTATTCGGTGCGTGCAGCAACGAGTTCACGTGTATTTGTTTACATGCCATTAAAATGGGATCCCTTCTTTTCGCATAATGTTCTTTGTCCTAATATACTTCGGCATAACGATTTTGGCACAATTTGTTTTGGCATAATAATACTTCGGCATAATTTTTTTAGGCATACATTTTATGTTGGCATAATCATCTTAAAGACTAATTTGTTTTGGCATAAATTTGATTCGCATAACGTTAGTAGGCCTAATGACTATTAGCATAACGTTAGTAGGCCTAATGACTATTAGCATAATAATATTTAGGCATACAATTAATATAATTTATACATAACATTATGTAACTTAAACGATTTTTCAATCGCGAGATAACTTTTATCTGAAGAATATATTAGATGTTTTGACAGTTTTTGTATAAAAAAATATGTCAATCAGTTAACTTCTATTATGAGAAATAAATATGGCGGTTATTCCTCAGATAGAAGTTAACTGATTGAAACGGGAACACCCAAATACTCCGAAATATTTTATTCCGAATTTCGATGTTCCGATTTTCAAAAGTCCGAATTTCATAATACCTAAGAATCATAATGTCTATTATTAAAAATCACGAAATTTATTTTACCGAAAGTCATAAATGCGACTTGTTTGTTTTCCGATTTTCATATATTCGGAGAATCAAATGCTCGATGGGTTCGCGGTCCGAAAAACGACATTCCGATTTCCAATACTCCGAATTATTTCCGTTACCGTTACCGCACCCGAACTCAACGAACGCAATTGACGACGTAGGATGCAAGAGCGAGCGAAGGGCACTCCGTTACACAGAAATAGGGGCCCCGCGAAGCGGGGCTCCGTCGACATAGGATGCAAGAGCGAGCGATGGGCACCCCAAGGTTCGGTTTGGTTAGGTTACTTTAAACCCTTTACACAGAAATAGGGGCCCCGCGAAGCGGGGCTCCGTCGACATAGGATGCAAGAGCGAGCGCTTGAATGCTGCATGCTGCATGCTTGCTTGCATGCTGCATGCTTGCTTGTTTGCTGCATGCTTGCTTGCATGCTGTATGCTTGCTTGCTTCATGCTTCCTACAGCGAAAAAATAAAAATATGTTTTAATATCATTATGCGTAAATAAATTTATGCTTTAGGATATTATGCTTAATAAAGTTATGCTTTAGAACTTTATGCTTAATAAATGTATGCTTTACAATATTATGCTTAATCATTATTATGGTTAGAGAAATTATGCTTAAAAAAATTATGCGTAAGCTGTTATGCGTAATTATATTATGCGAAAATATAATTATGCCAAACAAAATTATGCTAAGTTATATTAGGTCTTAAAATTTTATGAAAATGGATAGGGAACCTTGCAGATGTTTGTTTATGATAACAATATTTTTTGTATGTTCATTTGGGTAGGTATAATAGTCAATTACTTATGGTAACATTATAAATAGATAGGCGAATACATGAAATTATAGCTTTCATTGACCATTATTTGATGACAATAATAAGGAAATTTTATGTTCAAATATAGTAGATTCACTCATCAATTACTTATGCTAAAGTATAAAAATAAAGGTGACTCTAAGAAATTAGAGTACGTTGATGTTATTTTATAGATGAAGTTGATACACTTATTAGAAGCTGGCAATGAGTACCTAGACATATCACAAATTTAGTTGCTTAAGAATTATCACCATGTTGCGTCATATTAACAGTAGCTTGTTTTACAATATATGGTCGCTTATAAACCATTTATTAGACGCTAAAAGTTCGTCGCTGACCTATTAATTCATTAGACAACTAAATATATTTGCAGACGAGAATGACATTTTAAAGAAGCTGCCTTAATTAGCACCCATACCAGATTCAGTTGTCAACTTTTAAAACAGTTGCTAATAAGAGTACAACTGTGACGTAGCAAGACAACTGAATAGACTGGTATTACGTTTTTTTCACATTGTTTTTCGTTTACCTTTATTTAACTACCTAAACCTATGGAGTATAGGTAAATACACTGTTTGGTGGTCCCCAGTGGTTAGCGTTCATAAAACGCCAATCTGTCAACTACATTAGCTAAAGAAAGTTATACTATTATTACCCCGGACCCCGCCTTCTAATCAAAAGCGATCATTGCGCGCGCGAATTACACGACGGTTGCGTTCAATCACGATTTGCTCGGTGAACCAAGACGCGTGGTCGCGCCGACAGAGGGCGCATATAATCATTCATACTAAAATGGCACTGAAATGATAAAACACACGTAGGGGATTATGGTAGTAATTACATGTACTTTTGTAGTTAGATCAATCTTGTCGCCGATTGGGCGAAATTTCCCATGATACCTACGCGAGAGCCAACATACCTACCTACATAATTATCATGACGAAAAGTCTTTACTCATTGTTGCATTGAGACTCATTGCAACTACCTAATCATACCCATTCATTAAACAGTAAGTAGTTTTTTTTTGCGTTTTTATTCTGTCAAGCTCCGCTAATGAGACTATTGCTATTGATTTTCTATTGTTTCGTTGCCGATAGGCGACGCGCGGCGCTTGACCGTGTAAAGCCGGGTCCAGACATGTATCATTTGCCCGATCCGATCACCGTATCCGTATCGTCGACGCGTATCATGATCGCATATGTGGACGGGTAATGATACGCGTATCATGATACGCGTATCATGATACGCGATCTCGATACGCCGTTATGATACGGCCCGTCCCATGTCGTGTCGGTTTTTGTCCAATCATCAAAGGTGATACAGCTACGGACGTGGGTCAGTCTCACAGAGTACTTTTCAGTAGTCAGTCTGGACGCGTCACTCGCGACGTTCGGTCGGTTGCACGTGCGCATCATTTTCAGTCCTTGCCGTGAAGTAAAAACAATGAATTGGAACAATGAAAATGTTATTAAATTTATCGAGTCCTATAAAGAAAAGAAACTGAAGAAGAGCAGAAACTGAACTGGGCAATTTGATACGCGATCATGACTATTGTGAAGATACGGATACGGAAGCAAATCGGAGGCGTCCACAATGTATATATGAAAACATTATGTACCTACCTACATTCCAAAAAAATCTACATCTTTTTAGTAAGATAAGTGACAGCCATAATTTTAAAACTAGAAATAGGAACAAATTAGACCAACCACGTTTCAGATTGTCTAAAGTAAAAACTATTTTTATGGGTTACTGTGTAAAATGTTATATTATAATAAAATACCACTCAATATTCTTCAACTGAATGAGAGAAAATTTGAAACATGCATTAAACGCACACTATGTAGACAAGCATAATTTAATTATTATAAGTTGGATGACTGTGTAGTAAATAAAAATACTCGCTATAATGCTGGTTCTGCTCCACAGGCACTTGGGCTCACCTGTCAAAATTTTAATATTTGGAAGAGATGCTTCACTTTTTTTTGAAGTGTAAACTTCTTTAGCGGCGTTGCACACTTTTTGTAATGGGTAAAAAATTTGAAACTCGCGTCAGGGCATCGCGTCAGGACACGTGACCGTCAGGAGAGATTTCCCCCCTTCCCCCCCTCGCTTTCTACGGCGGCGCCAACCGAAGTGAACCAAGTGAGACACGATAATGGATGGATGGATGGATGGATGGTGATGGTGATGGTGATGTGGATGGGGATGGTGATGGGGATGTGGATGGGGATGGGGATGGTGATGGGGATGTGGATGGGGATGGGAATGGGGATGGGATGGTGATGGTGATGGTGATGGTGATGGTGATGGTGATGGTGGTGGTGGTGGTGGTGGTGCTGGAGGTGGTGGTGGTGCTGGTGGTGGTGGTGATGGTGGTGGTGGTGGTGGTGGTGGTGGTGGTGCTGGTGGTGGTGGTGCTGGTGGTGGTGGTGGTGCTAGTGGTGGTGGTGATGATGGTGGTGGTGGTGGTGGTGGTGATGATGGTGGTGGTGGTGGTGGTGCTGGTGGTGGTGGTGGTGGTGGTGGTGGTGGTGGTGGTGGTGGTGGTGGTGGTTGTGGTGGTGGTTGTGGTGGTGGTGGTGGTTGTGGTGGTGGTTGTGGTGGTGGTGGTGGTGGTGGTGGTGCTGGTGCTGGTGGTGGTGGTGGATTTTCCCTTTTTATATACTTGTACATATTATTATTTTAAGATTGTTAGCTTTTTAAATTAATAATTGATTTATTTCAACGTTAATATTCAAGTTTTCACTTCTGCCGGCACTCCCGGAGTGCAACCCGTCTTTTTTTTTAATTGTTTCTGACATTACGAACTAAATGTTTATTTTTATTTTATTCAATCAAGTTTTAATTGTTGAATACTTCAATATTAAATATCTCTTCTCTTTCTGTTTACTAGTGAAATTTTATTAATCTCTTAAATAAATTGCAAATTAAGTTTTATATAATTTTGAAGCATTTTTCAATTTTGTAAATGTAAGAACCGTGTATTCGTTTATGAGGATATTATGATGTTGACTTGAAAGAGCCTGGCAGTTGAGAATGTGTCATGCTCACTTAAATGTCTCACTGATGGTGGCGCGTGTGTTGGATCATTCGGTTCCCTACAAAATGGTTGAGCTACTGGATGGTGCTAATCAAAAGTGCCTGTAAATGGTTTAATTGAAATAAATGCTTTGAGTTTGAGGTCATAATCCTCTAATTCGATTAGAATAGGTAGGGAAAGCAAAAATTGCCGTTTTTAGAAGGCATTTAATTTAAATAAAGTGAACTATCCATCAATCACGGAGTCGGATCAATCTATCAAGCGGAGGCGTTAACGAGTGACTCGCGTGATGAGTCAACACTACCTGCTAGTACACAACATACGCATTCAATATTGTTTTGAACTGTATATAGGTATATCGCAAATTGATTACATTGCAGATAACTTAGCATGGAGATAATATCTAAATCGTTTTGACTAATAAATTACGTACAATGTTAACGAAGCATAAACTTGTTTTTTTTTTTCGATACCTACCTATTTGACCACCCTGAATGAATATGATTCATATCCTAATTATAAGCTTGTTGTGAATAAGTATCGTCAAAGTGACTGATATCTGGTGCAATCACATGCAGTGCAACTGGTTTAATGAATGCATAATAAGGGTTCCTCTTGTTTCTAACACAATTATACAGGATAATTTAATGGGGTAGTACCTGTAGGTAGTTGTTGTATTAGTTACAGAAAAACGAGACTGTCCTGAATTTTTTGAGAAATTTTGATTACCATTAAGATTTTGAAAAAAAGAATACAGTCGACAAGAAAATGGGCCTTTTTCACAAAAAAAAAATATGCCGATCGATCTGTTTCAAACTCTATTGGACCAACTGAGGTTAGAGTACCTACTTACTAGAAAACTCAGAAATCGCAAAAACTGTTCCTATATAAATAAACAGGAACAGTTTTTGCGATTTCTGAGTTTAAAAAAGTGAGGTCTCATTTCCTACGAAATCGTAGGAAATGAGACCTCACTTTTTTATGATGGATAGACTGGCCTCCCAAATTACAGCTAATTCATTTACAATAGTGATTTTTGAAGTGAAAACTTCTTTAGCGGCGTTGCACACTTTTTTGTAATGGGTAAAAAATGTTAAACTCGCGTCAGAACATCGCGTCAGGACACGTGACCGTCAGGAGAGATTTCCCCCCCCGCCTCTCTTTCTACGGCGGCGCCAACCGAAGTGAACCAAGTGACACACGACAATGGATGGATGGATGGAGTGGAAGTGGAAGTGGAAGTCCAAGTCGAAGTCGAAGTGGAAGTGGAAGTCGAAGTCGAAGTCGAAGTGGAAGTGGACGTGGTCGTGGACACACTGCTGTGTATTCGTAGCATTCGTGTATATAAAGTGTTTAAAATATGGAAATTGAACAAAGTGCATCTATTAATGAAAAAAGGGACGCAAAAATAGTGAAAAAAAATGAGTTATACCTATTGATTGAATTAATAATTGATTTATTTCAACGTTAATATTCAAGTTTTCACTTCTGCCGGCACTCCCGGAGTGCAACCCGTCTTTTTTTTTTTTATTTCACTGACTTGTTTAACAAAAAAACTTTTTAAGAAAAAAAAAAAACCGACTTCCAAAAAAACACTACAAAGTGAAAAATAACTTTAATTTCGGAAGTCGGTGTCTTTGGATCTGTATTTTAGTTTTTTGCCACCGACTTCCGAAATTAAAGTTATTTTTCACTTTGTAGTGTTTTTTTGGAAGTCGGTTTTTTTTTTTTCTTAAAAAGTTTTTATTTCACGCTTTTTAGTGGGTCTGCTTATAATTTATCTAAGTTACAATAGCTTAGTGCTCATCGCCTTTTACAAACAAATTACTGCTTTTCCCGATGCAGGGAAGTTAATTGTTGAGGAGTTCTCCAGGTCCACCATCAGCTCCATATCACCATTCACATTGTGACGAGCATAAATTGCTTAGCAACCATATGAAAGTAATCGAATAGCAACCCGTGAAATACTTATATATTATTGAGTAGTTTCGGAGGCCATCTGTGGTCTTCATCATCAGTTCCACTTCACCAAATGGTGCTTCCCGAGAGCAAGTGCACGAGTTACTATAAAAAATACCCAAATCGCTATAGGTGTGCCTATAATATTTGAAGAGTTCCTTCGATTTCTCCAGGATCCCATCATCAAATCCTGACCTGATGTTTTTAGACTAGATGCTGATAATCCTGGCTGCAGCATCAGGCCAGACTTATGTCAACATTGCATTGAACTTAAAATTTAGTCCTGTTTAAAATGAGCCCAAACACGACTACTGTGCTGTAATTTCAAGGTTTGTACTTTTTCTGATGCTCCTGGCTTCAGCATCAGGTCTCTATGTACTTCGGTGTTCCTCATTAACAGTACGTTTATCCACACATCGAGCCCTTTTCAATGAGCCTAAACACGATATATCTGCTGTTAGTTGTCGAGGAGTTAGGTACTCTGCAGACTATCCTGACTGCAGCATCAGGTCATGACTTGATGATCATGAGACCAAATGTGACAAATGCCCTATCAAACATCAAAACAATTTACTAAAAACAGCCCTTGCCTGTTCGAGTAACTTCTTACTGTTAAGGAGTTGTACCTTCCATCATCAGCCCAGCTACCTGAGATGGTGACAACCATACGCAAATACACAAGATACTTCATAAAATATGCGAAAAACAATAAGTGAGCCTATAAAATTTGAGGGTTGCACTCGATTTCTCTAAGATCCCATCATCAGATATTAAAATGGTGGCAATGGGACCACACGGGAAGCACCAGCTTTCAAATAAAAAAAGAATCATGAAAATCGGTTCACCCAGTCGCAAGTTATGAGGTAACAAACATAAAAAAAAAAAAAAAAAAAAAAAAAAAAAATACAGTCGAATTGATAACCTCCTCCTTTTTTTGAAGTCGGTTAATAAAATGGATTCTAATTAAACGAATAAAGCATACAGAACATGTAACAGTTAGGTTGCCTAGTTTTTCTGATCCCTATTATACCTCCTGTTTATACAGGTATAAACAAGAGGTATAATAGGGATCAGAAAAACTCGGGTCCCGCCTCCCGGAAGGGTTGCCAGCATGTTGCCCTGGCTGTCCCTATAGGGACCACAAAAAGGTAGGTAAACTGTGATATATTCCGGTCGATCTTACTTGGGATCCTATACTAATACTATACTTCTTCTAATTAAAGTAGTTATGATATGCACGCGAAGATCAGCTTGCGGTTACACGGTTTTCATCAAAGGACAATGGATAAATTTTTATGGTTTGGGTTCCGTACCCAAAAAAAATGTTTCTGTAGCATTATAGCAACGAGCTTTTAGATGTTCATTAATTCCAAAAAGTGTCCATCATCAGCAGGTCAATAAGTTTTGAGAGGATAAGTTAAATATTTCCCTTTATTAAATCAACTTATTTTCCTCACATACCGTAAAATGAGGCTACTTTGCTCCGGTTTTTGCTCCAAATTTTGAAAAGTGTGACTGACGTAAAATGCTTCTTTGTTATGGCTTTTGAGAATATTTCCACAACTTATATAACATTCTGGCTCTAATATTTCAATGACAAAAATAGTTGTTTACTTTGATTTTCATTCATTTTTTTAATTTTAATAATGAAGCAATGTTACCCACCCTTTCGGAAACATTGCTCCTACATTTAACTTGTACTAAAACAGGCACATTTTTGAGACAGTGGCAAAGTTAAACTGCCTCAGCTGTTACTAATCTCCAAAAATAATAATAAGGAAGCAATTTTTTTTTTTAAAATTTTTTTTAATTTTCGTCTTATTGATATGGTTTGAACACATTAAAGGAACTTTTCTATTTATATTTTATTATTTATCGGATGCGTTCAAAAATATTTCAATTTCCTTGGAGTTTTAGAGATTTGATCGAAATTAGAGATTTGGAGCATATTTAACTTCACGGAGCAAAGTAGCCTCATTTTACCGGTATCTTTCTTCTCCAAGTGAATTCAGACATGCTGTCTATAGGATTAATTAAATTACTCCATGAGAGCAACAAAAATTAACATAGTTTATAATGCTACCATTAACTTTGTGTCTGGGTACGGTCTTACCCATTGTCCTTTCATTAGTCTAATCGTCAAATAGGTGGTACTTTTTGGAACAACAAATCAAAAAACAATGATACGCGGCGGGTGCTGTGCACACTAAATATCACATTCCCTATGATGTAGGTACCTATGTCATAAAATAATTTCATTATGCATTCAAAACATTCCTTAACGCACAAAGTAATTTCATTTAAGAGCTCTTGTCATTAAGCCCGTATACCTAAGTAAGATAATAAGGACTGTTATATCGAAATTACCGAAACCGAGATTCATTTATTTCCATTTGTGTCATTCCACATTTTCCGCCGGGAGCGTGCGCCGTCCCCCGGGCCCCGGGCTCGCAGCTCGCAGCTGGACTCTCCAAGAATATAAATTACATTTCATTTTACCACTTACAGTACCTATGCGCGTAAGTTATGCCCTTTGGAATAATTTCAACCTTCAGAATATATTACAATTCAATTATGTCATACATTTGTAAGAGAACATTTTCAAAAAAATACATTCAACAACTTTCGTTTTGCATTAAAATGTATGAAATAACCGAGTTGATAAAGGTGCCGGCTATAAGTCTATTTGCAGTTCTAAGCGTCAAAAATCATTATGTTCAAAATCAATTTATCAAGTTGCCACTCCGTGCCCGCGTTATAATTATTCACAATAATACAATTTCAAGTTCTTACTAGGTTTATATTATTCAAGTACCTTCTGCCCGCGACTTCGCCCGCGTGGATGTCGGAAATTATCCCGCGGGAACGTGCTACCAGGACAAAAAGCCCTAAGTGTTACTCCATAACATCAGCTATCTACTACAAAAAAGTCCCGTCAGCAAAAAGTCCAGCCGTTTCGGAGATTAGCCGGAACAAACAGACAGACGGATAGAACAAAAAATAAAAAAAAAATGTTTTTTTTTTTTATAAGTAGTACTTTCATAAGTAGGTACTTATGCATTTAGTAAAAAGCTGTTATTTTGATATTACAAACAGACACTTTAATTTTATTTATTTGTATAAATTGTACTATTCATTTAATGGGAACCAACATGGTCACCGTACGTTCGTCACTATATACCATGTTATTATTTTTATCGAAGGCTAACCCATAGCCGTTATTCACTGATAGTATCATCACAAACTCTTTGGTTCCTTTGTCAAAAGAATAGATTCCATCGTCTGCCACAAAAAATGGCGTCCCAAACGCGTCCGTAGTAGCTCCACGAAAGCTTATGTCATTACCGCAAACTAACATCGGTGATTTACAGCCGTTCTTCAACACAAACATTCCAGTAGGATTAACGAAATATAAATCACTGTAAGCGTCGATTACGAAGTGCTGAATAAGATTTTCCTTCGCCTCTGGCACCAAACACTTCGTGTTGTCTTTGTATACGTACAAATTCTGCTTGGCTGTGTCTACGAAGTACAATTTGTCGCTGAAATACATATCAAAGATATCTGTCTTGCGGACAAGGGCCGGCTTCTCAACGTCGTTGGTACAGTAATTGTATTTGTAAATTCCGTCGCTCCCTCCGAGGTATACGTCACCGGTCGCCTGATCCACCGCACTTGCGAACCCATTACGAATTCCAAGTATAACAGAGGCCACCCCAGTGTCGAGGTTCAACACCACCGACTGAAAGCTTTGATCCGAAAAGTCATCCGAGTTTATACAGAAAAACAAAGTATTCCGATGTCTATCTATTGAAAATTTATATGGTATATTCACGTCCGCTAGTATCACATTCTTTTTGTGTGGTGTACCACATACTAAGACACTTAAATCTTTTGTATTTGTAATCATTCTTGCAAAATCATTATGAAGCAAACACATACAAATAATTTAACAAATACCAAAACATTTACAACTTGACTATTTAGCTTGACTATGATTTTTCAAATGACATGATCTATCGCTGACATTGATGTGACTCGGTTTGTCAGCGGTGGCTGTTCTCTATCCAAAGAGTATAATAACTATATAAAGCACTGACCTCTATTAACCCTTCGTATGCTTAAACGTGGATCCACGCGAGACACAATGGCTTTTTAATTGTGTCTGTAATTACGGCATTCAACCGGTTAAACAAGTATACAGGTCAGTGATATAAAGGAATTGTCTCTATCTACGGCTCTGTCAACGATCTACAGTCAGCCGATTCAACTAATTTCATGGCGCCTTCCTACAGCGGATTCGGTAAAGAGAAGAGTATAAACGTTACCATGGATTTAATTAATGGTTCCTTCAAACTCCGTGCTTAAAGCTGATCACTGACCTCAATTATTCAAATAATACTAGAAGATACTAGGACACTATAGTATAATTTAAACCTTTTTATTGTAATAACGATGTGTGGACTTCCATAATAGGGAAACAAACTTTCCTATACTACAAATAGGCGGAAGTTTTTCACAGCAGACAGTGATCCTTGACCTTCTTTCATGTACTTTCAACCTACCAAACACAAAGGAGATGGCAGTTTTTGGCATTGCTAATTTTGGAAAGGTACAGAATTCAAAGCTATTTAAAAAAAAAGCGCTTATTTTTATGTATTGATAGCCAGATTAACTTTATTATTGAGAATTGGGATTAAATCTCGTTAAATATGAGTAAGTTGAGCAGCCGGAAACAAGGCTTTTTGGACTTGTTATACTATATGACAGTGTTGTCATGGCAAACAAACAAACATGACTCTTTAGAAGATGACCACAGAGTACTTTTTGATAGACTATGCTAAGATGACACACAAAAATTCACAAGTCACATTCGCTCGCTCGCTACTATTTTGTGCTGGTGTCAATGTTTTGTGCGCCCAAAGTTTTACGTGGATTTTTACAACGACCTGGCTTGCTTTTGGATTTCGAAGACTAGGAGTCTTCGAAATCCAAAAGCAAGCCAGGTTTTCATTTCTGAACGACTGTTGCTAGACTTGGACCTCGACGTTTCCTATATGCTTAGATTATTATTTTATTATTATTGATTATTATTATTCCTATTATATGCTTGGACTCCGATAAGTGAGTCTCTAGAGTCTCCTGAGTTTAATTAAAACTGACCGAGTACCTACACTTGAAACTGTCATTAAAAATCAAAATCAAAAGTCATTTATTCAAACTAGGCTGAGAATCAGCACTTTTCGAACGTCAAAATTACAAAAGACAGTCCCCCAAAACGCCCGCCCTTCGCCACTTCCTAGTGCTTTCGCTGGGGAGAAGAAGTGGCGGAACAAACTCCCCAGCAGCACAGCTGTCTGTTCAGTTAGAAAATAATTAATTTTATACAATACTAAGTATGCAAAGTAATTAACATTACAGGACACAGAACCTTAAATTAAATTATTTGCCATAGGTTAACTAGCCACGCCAATATACCAACAAATACAATAAACAGTATACGTACTCAAGCAAAAAAAAATTAAAAATATAACCAAAAAAAAAAACTTACTGACCAAATAAAAGCCTCCAGGTATAAAGGGCGTGACAGCTTACATATATATGCAATGCTGGGTTCTGTTTACATAGCTGTCACTTGAAGTCACAAATGATAAACTAGGACCATCGAAGTAAAATAAATAAACAAGTTATTACTACTAATAACAACAATAAAACCATGGTCAGCAAGACGACCAGTCACCACAAGCAGCACCCGTTCACGAGCATAACGCAAAGATCAGCCATTACCCCCCTCGCCATATTTGAGGGAAGGAGCCAACCCGACCCCCGACGCTACCGCAAGCAATGACATCTAAGGGAGCATGACGAACTTGCTGCCGGTTGCTCAAGCAAGAATAATATGATCATTCGTAGAGGTCGCTAGCTAACCACATATTGCAATCAACTCATTAAAAGACATTGAAATGAGTAGATTATGTCAATAATAAATTACAATAAAATTAAACCGAATTGACTAAAACTCTCAACTAAAAAAAACAAAAAAATAAAAATAAAATAAAACAATTATATAAACTCATATAACCTGTCAGTAAGCTAATTCTGGAGAAAGAACATAAAAATTGTCTTGAGTTAATCAGGGCGACCAACTATTCTTATCGTTTAAGTAGTCGTTGATGGAATAGTATGCTTTTGAACAAAGGTTGGATTTTACTTGAGCTTTAAATGTATTAAAAGGCAAATCTAGCAAGGAAGAAGGTAGCTTGTTATAAAAGGTTATACCAAGCCCAACAAATGAGTTATGAACCTTATGAAGCCGGTGAAAGGGAGCACGTAGTTTGTCCTTATTTCTAGTGTTAACATTGTGAGTATCACTGCTTTTAGTGTACAAGTGTATATTTTGCCTAACATATAAGATGTTGGCAAAGATGAACTGTGATGCAACCGTGAGAATACCAATATCTTTAAAAAAATCTCTTAGAGAAAATCTGGCGCCTAGCTGGTAAATTGCTCGAACAGCTCGTTTTTGCAGGACAAATATATTTTGTACTAGCTGCCCGGCGCGACTTCGTTCGCGTGGTGTCCTACCTTACTCCTACCCTAATCCTACCCCTACCCTTCTCCTACCTTACTTGTACACTACCCCTTCCCGACTCCTACCCTACTCCTACCGTACCCCTATCCTACTCTTACCCTACCCCTACTCCTACCGTACCCCTTCCCTACTCCTAACCTACCCCGACCTTACTCCTACCCTACTCCTACCCTACACGAACAATGGTAGTAGTTAAAATAAAATAAAAATAGTTTACGTCCTATTCTTGGACCTACTGAATATACACACAAAATTTCATAAGAATCGGTCAAGCCGTCGCAGAGGAGTTTTGTTACAAACACTGTGGACACGACAATTTTATCGCTGCGCTACGTCGTATTCTGTGGCTGCGTGGAGCAACACGCACCGGGGCGCGGCGTGTCGTCGGCGTGTATTTTTTTTTCTACTGACATTTTTAATTTCGTAATATCTTTTGAATGGAATGTCCGATTTCAATAATTCAAAAAGTAATCAACAGGTATTGAAATAGTTTTGAATACAAAGTAATTTATTTGGATAAGAATTAATACAAAGGTATAGATAACATGGTCTGATTTTGATCGGCATTTCTATCAACTTTTAAAATGTAAAAAAGTAGTTATAGTGACATAACTACAATAATTGGACATATGGTATCGCGAAGTTTTTTGTAGATATTGATATGTTCTATAATATTGTGGAACATTTTTTTGTTCTATCATCAATACTTTCCGCAGCGCATGCGATGAAAGACATTTTATAGCTATTTTTTTTACACCTTGGGTTGGTTTTAGTAGGAATTTCTAAGGATCCCTAATTTTTTTTAGTAATAAATATAGCCTATGTTACTCAGTGATAATGTAGCTTTCTAACGGTAAAAGAATTTTTGAAATCGGTCCAGTAGTTTTTACGTTTATTCGTAACATACAAAAATACAAAAATACAAATCTTTCCTCTTTATTATATTAGTGTAGAAGTGTAGATATCAGCGGCTTTGCCCCACAGCAGAATACCGTAGGACATAACGCTGTGAAAATAACTAAAATAAACTAAACGAGCTGTATCAACGTCAGTGTATTGTCTTACTTTCCTGACGGCATAGGCAGCCGAACTGAGCCTTCCTGCTAGGCTTGATATATGTGGTCCCCACTGAAGTTTGGCATCTACTGTTATTCCCAGAAAAACTGCCGAGCCCACTGTTTCAAGCACCACTTTATCTAAGACGATGTTGGGTCCTAGATTTCTAACATTTGGTAAGGCAAACTTTACACATTTCGTTTTCTTGGCATTGAGAACTAGGTTATTTGACGTAAACCAATCCGTAACTATTGATAGTGCACTGTTTACGTCGTCAAAATCTTGTCTATTCCTGTCAACTTTAAAAATAAGAGATGTATCGTCTGCAAACAGTACAACGTCACAGATGCCCTTTAAATTAGGTCTATGAACAGTGGGTAAATCATTGAACTAAACAAACTTCAACAAGTAGTTATATATCATTTTTGAAGTCATTACAAAGCATAATTAGCAATATCTTATGCAAACAATAAACATTTATGCGTTAAAATAGTAATAGAGGTAAAATAACCTATTAAAGTACAAACATTAATGCACTTAACCTCACTTTTACAAAAATTAAGATTTCTCTTTAACCCCATTGTTATTATTTTTTATTTATTTATTTAACAAAAGCTCATAATTTTCCCTATCAAACCATGCCACTTTTATTTATGTGGAAACTAAAAAAGTTTAATGCCAGCGTTCTATGAACTTCTGCCATTCTCCTTTCGGTGGAGATGAATGAGGTCACTACAAAAGAGTGTTCCTATCAAAAAGGAACGGTAGTGTATTGTTATACCATGCGGTAGTGATCCAAACTGTCACGGGCAGTCACATGGCAAGATGTAGTAAAATTCTTCATCTCCATCTCCTCTTGTGAAATACCACATTTTAGCACATGGCAGAATTCAGTAGCCCTTTCCCTCGACTACGAAAACAAACATAGTGATATCCTAAAGATGAATGAAAAATAATGTCAACACATTTTTGTTTGCATCGATTTTGTATTTGGCCATTCCATAAAAACACATTTCAGTGAAATCGTTTGTTATTTAAACATTATTATTGAACACAGTGTCGTCTAAATCTTTCATTATATTGATCACTGAGTCATAGACTAACTGTTTTGCGTTGATGCCATAAGTGAAATCAATGTGGCTGAAGGTGGTCATTGGAACCTTGTACTTTATCGACCTGCCAAGTTCTCTGTGCAGTCTATCAACATCGTTTACATGTGCCAATGGGTCGCTGTCTGAGTAATAAGGAAACACGGGAGCTGTAATTTTAGATAAGTCATAACGCGGAGGAGTAAAGGATCTATATTCTCTATAGTTAGCTAGTCGAGAGCCCTGGTCGTAGCGACGGAAATGTCCGGCGTTTATTCCTTGACCATAGTGTGCAAGTTGCCTTACAGCTATACCGGCCGGTGCATGTCCCATAATAACGGGCAACAAGGTCTGAAAAAACGAATGTATTATTAATACCTTCCCAATAATATCAATCGTACCAATTCAACTTTAATTAGTTCCTCCAATCAATCTGAACATACCGCATTATGTTGTTGTACGTTCCATCCACCCATTAAAAACAGAAATGTACTGCAAATAGGTTGGAATGCTGCTCCGTCGCGGCAGTACTTCTGCCCAAACGATGCGGTGAACTCATTGCTAGGCAGAAACTCGCCGATGCCGATTAAAGAAGCAATGCTCTGAAAATATTAAAATCAGTAAAAAAAACTATATTTTGATAATTATACCGTATATAAAGCACTGTGATCGACTTACTTCAATCCTATTTGAGTGAGGTGACAAAAATCTCAGAAGGGGGCTTTGGTTGTGTGCCATATAAACTACTGGAGCCAGTGCGTGCATCGAGATAATCTTGTCGTTATACTCCGGTCGCATCGACCCCAACACGAAGAAAGACGTAGTGCCCTGCGAGTGACCTACATAGTGCAGCCTCGATATCCGTGGTGCAGCCTCTCTTCTCCAGACACCTCCAATACATAATCGATGACAGCGGGTAAATCAAGGTTTCCTATCTGTTCCCAAGAGAACTTCCAGAACGCCGTGCCCAGTAAAGCGTCAGGGTTCAATCTCACGTGGTTACGAGAGTAGTAGTTACCGCGCGCGTTACCCATCCAGACGTCGAATCCTTCCTCAGCCAGGACGTAGGCTGTAAAAAATATTGTTATTAGTCCGCTATCCTGTAGGTATATGCATTGGGAATATTATGTTTTTGCATGTCAGGTCAAGGGCACATAGGTGTTAAGGTGTGGTACGGCTACAGTGGCCACCCAGTGCAGGGCACAAGATAAGACCCCTCTTTGAGGAGTGGCTAGAGAGGCGTCACGGCGTCCTCACCTATCGCCAGACGCAGATCCTCACCGGACACGGATGTTTCGGGAGGTTCCTGCACATTATCAGGCGGGAGGAGACATGTACGTTTGCCCAGCTAGGCCCCCAGAATTTGCGATTTAGGTATACACCAATGCAATGTACTCGCCTCTAGGAGTATATGTACCGCTTTCTTTTTCAATGTACCTCTGTACTTTTGAAGAAATATGCAAAAAAAGGGGGCCGTGCCAGCCAAACGTTTTCAGCACGGCCCTCGTGTAACTTGAAAAATATATAGCGTATTAAAAAGTTACATAAACTCAAGGAATGTACTTTATTAACACGTTCTATGTACCGTAACAGATATTGTGAATTCGTAATAACAAATAATATATAGACGTGGATAGGGGGCCGTGCTGAAAAAAAAAGAAATGAGAAAATATCTAAAAAAGACAAAACAACCTTAGCCAAAAACTATATAAAAGTAATTCATGTTTGGCAAGTAACATATGTACCGCATTGGTTTCTCATACAACTTGCTAAATTAAAAAAATAAACCAATTTTAGTTTATTCAGCACGGCCCTCTATAGTTGCCTATATCTTTTTAAATATGACATGTTTGTTTACAAAATTCGACTTCCTGAATTATGTATAGGAGTACATTCGTTCCAAATAAATTGCGATTATGGTGTATTAGTATTTTAAAAGTTAAATTCTATCAAAAATATCCTAACATACAACTGATGGGGTGACCATGATTCCACGTGAGAATGGATAAAAAAACTTCTGCATAAATTGAGTAAATAAAAAAAAAAAACAAAAATATCGTAATCTGTATTAACTATTAACGATAACTATAATAGTAGTACTTAAGTAGTAGGTCGCAAATCGAACAAAACAACAAGTGTCGTTAAGACTAAATAGCTCAAAAGGCTTAAAAAAATCACATATATATTTCCAATAAATCACACAGATTGATGTACGGTACATTACAATAAAATTACAGTTTCGGTACATTTCACAGATTAGTTACGTTTACCTATGGAATAATCGCAGAAAAACTATGTGTCACAAACACTACAATTCTTTTACCTATTGTGGTATAGTAATTTTATTTTAGGTGCATCGTCCTCACATATTATTATATAATTAATGTACCCATGCAAAATATTGTACCTAAAACATTTTAAAAGAGTAACGGTGGAGTTTCTTGCCCATTCTTCTCCACACGAAAACTACCTTTTGGAAGGGGCGACTAGAATCAATTCTATTTTAAGGTAATTTTTGACGTTCAAAAGTGCCTTTTATGTGCCTATTTGAAATAAATGCTTTCACTTTGACCACAGAGCTTAAAAGGCTTAAAAAATTACAGATACGTTTCCAACAAATCACATTGATTGAACCTTACCTAGTGAATTAATAGCGACCGCACACAACAAGTTTTAACTGATTTAATTCCCTTAAAAGATGTCATCGCTAATATTAATTTTGAAGAAAAAAAAAACAAATTGTAAAAAAAGAATGTTTATTTCAATGTAGTCACATAATTTCATTAATATAGGTATAGAATATATGTACCTTTTTTTTTATGGATGGGAAATCATCAAATGACCCCTCCCGCTCTGGGTGGAGCGAAGGGAGTGTCAGACTCTTACTGACTAAAACCCATCCGTGTTCCTTCCTTAGCCCTTTATGTTCCGGGGTAGCGGTAAGCCTTTCGGACAATCCCGCACCCCCGGCAGGCTTCGGCCCTGGCAGGCCCCTTCCTTTATGCTGACATCTCTTTGAGGCGCGCGTGGAACACGTACGCGCCGTCCGGCACGGGCCTGGTCCTGATCGGACGGTGAGCTACCCATTACTCACCGTCCGCAGGCCCGCGCCTACGGTGGCCGGGAGTCGTCACGCGGCTCCCGACGCCCGGAGCGTCTCCCGCGGCGGCTGGGGTGTGAGGCTCTCTCCCTTAGCCGTTCCGCCACCTCCTTCGCTAGCATGACTGCTTCGCAGAAGGAGGTGACGGCCTCCCACTCCCTCTCGCCCCGGACCATGGCTTGAACCAGGGCCGGACGCGAGAGGTCGCCGCCGCTGTCGATCGCCTCTACGAGGGCACGGCGGTGCTCCGCCCATGCGGGGCATACCTTCACCGTATGCTCCACCGTGTCCTCTGGGCGATCCTCGCAGTGGTGACACCCGGGCGTCTCCTCCCGCCTGATGATGTGCAGGAACCTCCCAAAACATCCATGTCCGGTGAGGACCTGCGTCAGGCGATAGGTGAGGACGCCGTGACGCCTCTCTAGCCACTCCTCAACGAGGGGTCTTACCGCCACTATCGTGGCGTGCCATAGAATATATGTACCTAATTTATGGAACCATGGTCACCCCATCAGTTGCATGTTGGGATATTTTTGATCCAATTTATCTTTTAAAATACTAATACACCATAATCGCAATTTATTTGGAACGAATGTACTCCTATACATAATTCAGGAAGTCGAATTTTGTAAACAAACATGTCATATTTAAAAAGATATAGGCAACTATAGAGGGCCGTGCTGAATAAACTAAAATTGGTTTATTTTTTGAATTTAGCAAGTTGTATGAGAAACCAATGCGGTACATATGTTACTTGCCAAACATGAATTACTTTTATATAGTTTTTGGCTAAGGTTGTTTTGTCTTTTTTAGATATTTTCTCATTTCTTTTATTTTCAGCACGGCCCCCTATCCACGTCTATTATATTATTTGTTATTACGAATTCACAATATCTGTTACGGTACATAGAACGTATGAATAAAGTACATTCCTTGAGTTTATTAAACTTTTTAATAGATACGCTATATATTTTTCAAGTTACACGAGGGCCGTGCTGAAAACGTTTGGCTGGCACGGCCCCCTTTTTTTGCATATTTCTTCAAAAGTACAGAGGTACATTGAAAAAGAAAGCGGTACATATACTCCTAGAGGCGAGTACATTGCATTGGTGTATACCTAAATCGCAAATTCTAGGCGGCCTAGCTGGGCAAACGTACATGAGGAGACGCCCGAGTGTCACCATTCCGAGGATCGCCCAGAGGACACGGTGGAGCATACAGTGGAGGTCTGCCCCGCTTGGGCGGAGCACCGCCGTGCCCTCGTAGAGGCGATCGGCAGCGGCGACGACCTCTCGCGTCTGGCCCTGTTTCAAGCCATGGTCCGGGGCGAGGGGGAGTGGGAGGCAGTCACCTCCTTCTGCGAAGCAGTCATGCTAGCGAAGGAGGTGACGGGATGGCTGAGGAAGAGAGCCTCACATCCCAGCCGCCGCGGGAGACGCTCCGGGCATCGGGAGCCGCGTGACCACTCCCGGCCACCGTAGGCGCGGGCCTGCGGACGGAGAGTAATGGGTAGCTCACCGTCCGATTAGGACCAGGCCCGTGCCGGACGGCGCGTACGTGTTCCACGCGCGTCTCAAAGAGATGTCAGCAAAAAGGAAGGGGCCTGCCAGGGCCAAAGCCTGCCGGGGGTGCGGGATTGTCCGAAAGGGTTACCGCTACCCCGGAACATAAAGGGCTAAGGAAGGAACACGGATGCGTTTTAGCCAGTAAGAGTCTGACACTCTCTTCCGCTCCACCCAGAGCGGGAGGGGTCACTTGATGATTTCCCATCCATAAAAAGAAAAAAAAAAAGGTGTGGTACGGCTTTCTATTAGAAAGGGATAACCATTTTTTAGTATATTGCCTATAATTGCCCACAGTGCTTGAGCTGAAAAAATTGACTGAGTCCTATAAATCTCAACTACGAGGCCCATAATAATTGTGACAGGTTCTTACCTAGCCCGGATCCGGGACCCATGAGGACAAAATCGGCAGATGAAGTGAGTAACCCATGCATTATGAACACGACTGGTTTCTTCTGATTTGGAACATTGTTAGCATCTCGTCCGTGGGGAATTCGGTGCAATTCCAATATGTACCCATCCTCGGTCGTTACAGAGTGGACTTCTACAGGATACCGATATTTTCTGATCAGATCAGGCTGAAATAATGAATACACTAAACGTAAATAGGCGTTGATTTTACTTTCTTTGGGTATCCTAATCCCAACTAATCCATACTAATATTATAAATTCGAAAGTAAGGTTGTTTGTTTGTTACCTTTTCACGCATAATCCACTGAGCCGATCATCATGAAATTTAGCATATACATTGTCAGGGGTATAGAAATGAATATAGGGTACTTTTCATACATAAAAAAATACTGTTCCTGATGAAAAAAATAATAACTTTCGACGGTCACAGTTCCTTTAGGACGCTAGATGGCGCTGCGTGTCTTTCGAATCATGATTGACATATGACCCGACTTTCTGAGCAGTATTCTAAAAAAAAACTAGGCTTGTTTGAATTCACGATAGTATTTCAATCATTACTATTATGCTTTTAATAGGATTTGGATGAAATTTAGCACACAGATAGTTTATATAAACCTGCACCCTAATTGCGTAACACACTATCAATCGGAATCTGAATCATTTTGAAGCAAATTGCTAATCCATTGCTTCATAAGTTCGAATTTTTTTTCTGCTCAACACGTAAATAACGCAATGAATGTTGTTGAACTGTCAAAATGAAACCAATTCAAATTAATAATGTGTTACGCAACTGCCCCGCTGGATTGTAGCATACTTACATACACAAGGATACTTTTTTATCCCGGTAATACGTTTCCGTGGGATAATTTCCGACATCCACGCGGGCGAAGCCGCGGGCTACAGCTAGTAGTAAAATTATTCTACAACTCACCACATCCAACAGCGCATCTTCAAATACATTATCAGAATAGCGCGTGTCAATGCTGTTCAACCATTTCTCCGTGCTGTCAGCTTGAGGGGATCTCCTGGCCGCCGCAAAAGTGCCACATGTGGCTATGACCACTAACAACCCTCCACGTAACATTATTCACATGCAGCTAGGAACTACTCAACGTAAAAATCGTGAAATCAGTCTTTTATAACTGCAGATTTGAGATAAAGGTTAAGCTTTGATAACGATTACAATCAATGCTAAAATTTGGATAACGCTACAGTAATGTGCATATTATCACGTAAATCGAATACTCACAAACGTACATAAACAATGAACATAATAGCTACTGTTGTCTTCGGGCGTCATTCACATCCTATCTTATTAGCACATCAAGTCGCTTTGTCTAAAAATTGTTTGCGTCCCACTATACGGACTAAATACATGCTTATAATGTATACACGCTGTCCCCCTAACATCTCTGCCTTTGTCTTTGAGGAGATACGACGACGTTTTTTCCCAGTTATATCATTCAGGCATACCTGAATGATATAACTGGGAAAAAAACGTTATTAATTATTGATATATCATAATAATAAACACATTAAAAGCATTTAATTTCATGTAAGACTACTAAGACACCTGATTCTGCATATAAACGTAGTAATATAGCTGTCTAGAAGTATGTGTTCCAGTGTGGCTACTAGTTCCAGGCACATCTCGTCGATAGATATCCCATAAGCCCCCAAGATGCATGGAGTGCTACGCAAAGCTACGCGCTACGCCGTAGCTCTACGCGGAATGAACTTGGGTAGGTATGCAAAGTTGCTCAGTCATATTACGTCCAGCTTGTATACTATATTTTAAGATGGTTTTATTTATTTCATAAACATAATGAATATGTTAAAGCTAAGTGCGGATTAGCTACGAGTTCAGCCGACAAGTTTTAATCGTTGTACAACTTGTTGTACAGCTAGTGAAATTAATTGCTTATCAAACTGACACTACGTCAATTTGCCGAGTTTTAGCCATTTCATACAACTATTTTATGTAATTTTGACGTTCAAAAAGTGCTGATTCTCCGCCTAATTTGTATTATATGACTTGTTTATGACATGTTATGCAAATGAATGATTTTGATTTGTTTTGTACCTAATCACATCCGTAACGTAATTATGTATGTTTGTATGTCCGCGATTTTCTCAAAAACTAATGAACCAATTTTGATAATTCTTTCACTAATGTGATCTACATACTTGGAAGGTTTTAGTATATAATACATTAGGTAATTATTCTTATGTACGAAGTATGCATAAATTTACTGCATGTCCGGCATTTCTATGCGAATTTTGATGATTCTTCTAGTCGGTGTCTTCAATTCTTCAATGCACTATTGTAATTGTAAATTGAATTTGTGTGGGGTAGGTTACAACTAAAAAGTGAAAAATAAAAACTTTTTACAAAAAAAAACAACCGACTTCAAAAAAAACACTACAAAGTGATAAATAACTTTAATTTCGGAAATCGGTGTCAAAATACGAAAATGCGGAACCAACGACACCAGACTTCCGAAATTAAAGTTATTTATCACTTTTTAGTGTTTTTTTTAAGTCGGTTGTTTTAATTAGGTATAACTTGGCTGATGCGTTAAGTTCATACGCATACAGGTCGCAACCCCGGAAATGCTCCGATCTTTTGACGTGGTACAGGAAGTGCTTCAGCTAAATAGACCGAAGGCTTGTAGAGGACTGCTAGGTAGAGAGGATTGGGAAAGCGGAAGACCTATAGTTCGTGTGACTTTCGTTGATCAAACGACTGCGGCTAATGTATTGATTTTATCTTCAAAACCAAAACAGCAACTAAATAACAAAAAAATCATATATTGTTTGCGGGAAAGTGTATTTATTAAACATACCTACGTATTTAAACAAATATTCGGTGATCAAGCGCTATCTGCGAATCCTTCTATTGCTTCGACTGCATTAGCGTCCATAGCCCTAATGAGATTGATAACTCGATTGTAGATTAATTCCTTAGCGTTAATACCATAAATGAAATCAAGGTGAGAAAATCTACTCATCGGAATTCGGAATTTACCCATCGGCCTACCTAGTTCCCTGAACAATCGATCAACATCGTTGACATGTGCCAATGGATCGTTATCTGAGTAATGAAGGAACACTGGAGTGGTAACTTTAGACAAATCATAACGCGGAGGACTGAAGGACCCATATGTTCTATAATTAGATATCCGAGAGCCCTGGTCATAGCGACGGAATCCTCTGTTACTGATTCCTTGGCCGTAGTGTACAAGCTGCCTTACTGAAGCACCAGCCGGTGTGTGACCGAGGATAGCGGGCATCATCGTCTGCAAACAAAACATATATTTCATACCTCACAAACTACATAGATTTTACATTTTAGTGCTTGTCGTTTTTATAAACTTACCGTGTTATGTTGGTCTTCGTTCCATCCACCAAGCAAAAACATAATGTTACTGCATAATGGTTGGAATACCACTTCATCGCGGCACAAGGCCTGGCCAGCCCATGTGTAAATCATACTGTTGGGCATGAACTCACCGATCCCGATCAAAGAAGCAATAGTCTAAAAAAATAGAAAAAAAATAAAATCAGACCGTTTAGAGTAGTCGTTTTATAACAATGTTAAATGTACATGTGTTGGTCTACTTACTTCAATGTTATTAGCATAATTAGCCAAAACCCTCAAAAGAAGACTTCTGTTGTTGGCCATATAGGCAACTGGTGCCAGTGCGTGCATTGAAATAATCTTAGCATTATACTCCGGTCGCATCGACCCCAACACGAAAAAAGACGTAGTGCCCTGCGAGTGACCCACATAGTGCAGCCTTTCTTCTCCAGACACCTCCAACGCGTAATCGATCATGTTAGGCAAGTCTATGTTTCCTATTTCATCCCAAGAGAACCGCCAGAACGCCGTGCTCAGTATAGCGTCAGGGTTCAGTCTGACGTGTCTACGAGAGTAGTAGTTACCGCGGGCGTTACCGATCCACACGTCGAATCCTTCCTCGGCGAGGATGTACGCTGAAAAAATTATATTATTTGTATTCTCTGCCGATAATTATTAACTAACCGATGATATGTCGTAGGTACTAACAAACTCAGTATACAACTTCATGAATTCGATAGGACCACAGTTGATCGGTGGCGGTACTTACCTAAACCGGAACCTGGGCCCATAATGACAAAATCGGCAGATGAAGAAAGTAGACCATGCATCAAGAACACCACAGGTTTCTTCTGATTTGGTACATTGTTGGCATCTCGTCCGTGAGGGATACGGTGCATTTGCAATATGTAGCCATCCTCAGTCGTCACCTCGTGAACTTCAACTGGATAACGATATTTTCTGATCAGATCAGGCTGTAATAATAAGCGGGAACTTAAATTGATTATTGTTTAGCAGTTAGTATTTATTTAGGCTATCAGTGTTACCTACCTACATAAAACGAAAATGATAAATAAAGGTAGTAGTCTTTTCGACCACACTCGCACAAACTGGAATTTCTCAATCCGTACCGTGCCTGTGGCCCGTACTAATATGTGTAGGTACTATGTGTGTGTGTGTACTGCTTTGTGTCAAATATTGAATGCATAGTCACCCCCGTCACTGCTTTAGGTTTTATGGTTGGACACCTGTTTCAAAAGTTATTTTAGCCTTTTCGGTCTAACCTTCCATTACGTTGAATTCTAACGAGTTCGGACAGACGTGAATTTGGTGACTTTGTGGTTATGGCAGATGGCGGAATTTAAGTCAACACGGCTTATCAAAATGATTAGTTGGAATTTATCTGCGTAGAATATAATAATGTTAAACTATAACTCACCACATCTAATCTCGCATCTTCAAATACGTTATCTGAATAGCGTGAGTCAACGTTCTTCAGCAATTCCTGAATGTCGTCGGCTAGAGGTGAGCTTCTGGCTGCTGCCAGAGCAACACATGTGGCTATAACCACTAACAACCCTCCACGTAACATTGTTCACATGCAGCTGGTGACTTCTCATTGTGAACAATATTAGATTCCGTCTTTTATAAGTTTTGCAGAAATAAGATAAAAAAATAAGCTTTGATAAAATTAGTAATCAAAGCTAAAATCTGGCAAGTAGCTGTACCTAATAATAAACAAATTATCACGATTAGGTATATGAATAGGTACTTAATATTATCTATTGTGTTGTTCTGGCGTCAATTACTATCTTATCGGAGATTCACAGCAGTAGAGGCCGTGTTTCCGTACCCGCAGTATATACAGGGTTGTTGGAAAAACACCAACAACCTCTTAAGAGGTCCTTGTACTCATCATTATGAATAACTTTTACTATGGGACCCAACCTGAAATCGCGAAAAAAAAATCAGCTGTTCCCTACATTTCGACGAGTTAAACGAACATTTGTAGGGAACAGCTGATTTTTTTCGCACAATAACCTCTTAAGGTTAAGAGGTTTTTGGTGTTTTTCCAATAACTCTGTATAGTTATAGGTAGGCTGATTTACACATTCATTTGTTCTTCTTCTGTCGTATCGGCACGTGCTTTTGTATTTATAAATAGCTCTTGCCGTAGCCGAATTATAATCTCATCTACATAAAGGTAGAACTTAGAAGGACTGTCTGTCAGTCAACCGAACGCAGGTATCTAACTGGAGCGGTTCAGCACCTCAGAGTACTCGGCGTGGCTACGACGGGAGGACCATGCGGTGTCACTGGGCAACAGCTTGTTGATGACTTGCGAAATGCAGGCACTTCAGATGTTCCACACATCGTTTCCTTGATACCAAACCTGACTACCCGGCGGAAGCGAAGAGGGTGTGAGTTGATCACGAACTTCATGCGGGTCACTAGCTTCTCCCGGAGGCGTGGTGATGCCGCGTGTCGTTACAATGCTGATGATGCTGCTTTGCAATACGGAATTCCTTAGAAAGAATGCTGAACGGCTCGAGTTGAAACGATGCCGATCCAGGTTACGAGCTGATAATATAATATCCTCCTGACCGTATTTCGATCAATCTCAACAGAGACTAGCCAAGTACGCAGGAGATAAATGCACAAATGTTTGCGCAAATATGCATAGGTTTGACGGGACGGTCGTCCGACATCCGACTGTCGAACCGAGGACCCCACGCTCAGCAGTCGTGCTTGTGATCCTGAGACCAACGGGGCAGAGCTGATAATAATGTATACTACGACGTAGGTATATATATATTATTACCAGTTGTTGTCAAAATATCGTAACGTAAACCCTATTTTTCATTCACGCACTGAAATCGCCCACAATGCCTTCCAAATATGAGAAGAGATCTTAGTCGTGTAGTGGGACAGCTACATATAATAAAATAGTAACGAAGTCAAAACTGTAGGTAGTACATTGAATATTTTTGAAAATAAACAGACCCACTAAAAAGCGTGAAATAAAAACTTATTAACAAAAAAAAAACACTACAAAGTGAAAAATAACTAATTTCGGAAGTCGGTGTCTTTGGATCTTTGTTTTTTTTTTTACTTTATAAAAATATTAACAAAAGATTATCATTATGAAAACGTACTCGTGAGGTTGACTATTTAATTAATGAAGCGATAAATTGGCATACTAAATATCTTTCTACTAAAGATATATCCAGTGACGGATTAAGACTACTTGATGCCCTAAGCAATCCACGCCTGTGGGCCCCCCTATCCGTATGTCAACTAGAATCGGTCTTTAAACCTTTACCGCCTAAAAAAAATAGTTTTTTTTTGTAAAATAAGATGATGAGATGTAACGTACCTTAGAAGTGGAGTATAGGTGCGACAACAATAAAAACCAAAGCATAATTTATTTATTTATTGAAATGCGCCTTGCGGCTTTTTCGAGCATTGAATTCACGCAAGATAGTACAATTAACGTCTAATGTTTTTAACATATCGGACTCTATGTATAATATCGATAAATTAATTATCGAGCCTTTCTTGTATCATCTTTGTCCTTTTTTCATTTTTTAATATTTTGAATTTTGAGGTGTGGTTTTTGGTGACGTGAGAGTGAGACGTGATGCCCTAAGGACGGATTTTTTTTGTGCTTCTGGTGCCCCCTCAGACGTGATGCCCTAGGCAATTGCTTAATTTGATTAAGGGTTAATCCGTCACTGGATATATCCATAAGGTTTTCGCAACAGTCTACGAACTTCTTTTAAAAATTAGCTCTAGATGAGTACAACTCACTACGAAGAAGTAGAAGTTCAGCTACGTGCATAAACAAGGTAAAGTTGGATTGAATCGGCTGTAATAAAAAGTTTGTGATGTCATACAACTTGCTCCCGTTTGTTACTTCCGCCTCAGACGAGTACTACACATCTTAGATGATGGAATGGAGTAGAGCGAAGTGTCTATTTATATCACATTGCTTTTGGGCTTCCCTTTCTAATCATGGCAATTACTAGCGTGTGTGGATTTTAATTGTTAGACCTTTTCGAAACATCTTAAAAACATTCATTGTAGGTATCTAACTACGTGTTAATAATACTAGGAAATGGTTTATTGATGCATTCGCACTGGCAATTGTGTGTAATCGTACAAATAATTTAAACAAAAATTTGGTAAAAACCCGGTTTTGATTTGAGATTATCAATTTATGGTAATCTTTATAACACTAACTATCAGTCTACTGCTGGATATGAGCCTCTTCCAGGCTGCGCCACAACACCCTCCGCCATCTCCGCCGTCCACATACAATCTGTCCCAGCCACCTTGTTAAGGTCGTCGGAACACTAAGGGGTTTATTTATAAACTATGATTGAAGTTAAGTAGAAACGTTTAAAACATCAAAAATGCAAGGTTAAACAAACAGTCGCTAATCACTACTTAACTTTAAGCAACGCTAATATATAATTTCATAAAATAAATGATATACTAGATCATAGGTATTATCAATAACTACTTATATCCGTACATAATTTCATTGCCACTGCTCTCGCATCAGTACTTAATTTTTGCATGCATGTATAGATGGATAGATGCATGTGCACCCTGGAGAAGAAAGAAGAACCAACATTTCAATTTTGAACACAGCACTCACCATATCTATGTTCGCACCTTCGAGGACGTTGTCTGAATATCGCGAGTCAATATTTATCAACATGTTTGTTGACAGTGTGGTGAGATCTCCTGACTGCAACCACAGCGACGCTTGCGACTATGGCCACTAACAACCCTCCAAGTAACATTTTCACATGCAGTCGGTGACTATACTCATTGTGTTGAGAACAATAAGGTTCCGCCTTTTTTAACATCTGTAGAAGTAAGATTAAGAATTCTTTCAGCTTCGATAACGATACCGAACAATCCTAAAAAACCTGGTAAATCCTACTAATAAGTATTATAAACGCGAAAGTTTGTGACGATGGATGGATGGATGTTTGTTACTCTTTCACGCAAACAGAACTGAACGGATTTGGATGAAAATTGGCACACAGATAGTTTAGGATACTGTTTATCCCGATATTCCCACAGGTTCGAAACTAATCCGAGTGAAACCGCGGGGCACTGCTAGAGCTATTATAATATCGTCTAAGTGTATAGATATAACTAATACCTACATATAGTATGGGTACAAAATTAGGTACAGTCAATAACGGAACAGGTGTAGGTAGAGTTAGACACACTAAACAAGCTTAGTGCATGGATTTTTTTTTGTTTCTATCCGACCAGGAGGGTCATTTAGATTGTTACCTATGTTGTTGATGTGTTGTTTAGGACCTATATGAACTCACATAGAATGATCATCATTATCATTTTCCTGCCCTCTACGCGAAGGAACTAGTGAGCATAAACGGGTATCCCTAGACTACATAGAGAGAATGATATCGTATAAATTTCAATACGGACATGTGTTTCATCCAGATAAAACAAGTAGGTATAAGTAAATGGTGCCTAGCTCCTCCTGCCTAATATTTTACACTTGGAGCATTTATTCACAATTTTATGAATTTTAGTAGGTACCTACCTATTATAATATAAATTTACTCGTAATAGGTATGGTAGCCGTAGTAGTACAATATTATTTACGGCATTGTTCTTTTTCTTGCGCCGCACAAGTTTCTAGGTCACAAGATATCCTATGAAACACAAAAATATCGTAATAAATAAGTGTCGCTGACACAGAGAACGTGTCTATTATTTCCGGTGTTGGGCGCCGCCAACCTGCGCGGCGTTTGTCGTGTGTGTTGAACTTCATGAAAATAGAGGAGGTGACAATGAAAGCAAAAGCATTGAAATGTCGGTATATTTAAATTTGTTGAAGCTGTTTTTTCGTATTTAATAATATTAATTACGATCTCAACAAATCGAGCTTCAACAAATTTAGCTTCAATTAATTATAATTATGTTTAGGTACCAATTGGGTACTAATCTTCTCTTGAGCTATTTGGATCCTCATTACAGCTGCTGAACCTTGGTCAACTGGGAGTGGTCCCGCCATCCAGACGAGAGGTTGACGCCACTTTGAAAATGCTAGGTGTACTTACGTAAAAAGTATTTAGGAAGGTTGTTACCTACTAATTATTTCATTAAACGTACCAAATAATTGCTAATTGTTTATGCTAAGTATTCAAGAATCAAAATATGGATTTGCTCACGCGGTCCAAACGTTCACCAATTCCTGCGGTGCTATTCTGTAAAAAGATCATAGTGATAACTTAGGTGAGCTTAAAGTGAGCTGTCATTCCAGCTAGAGATTGACATTATGATACTTAGCTCACTTCACCTAAGTTTTGACGGTGAGATTTTTACAGAATAGCAAATTACAGGATCGTTCTAATACTAGGAAATGAAATTCGAGATCAATAATGTACACAAAGGTGTTGCCAATTTACAATAGTAACCTCATTTGTGGTTTGTTGAAAAGTAGGTACTATAATATAGTGCTAAAATTGTAGGCTTATCTTAAACAGGTAAAATATAATAATGAACACAGCTTTCAGCTTTATAGATACGTAAACTACGATCCAAGAATAAAATATAGGTACCTACCTAACTGAATAAAAGCATACAAATTATTTTTATAGTAGGTGGGCCATTCCGCTCAATTAGGCCGACTTTTATTTGCAAATGGTGATGACATTTGGTGCGTGTTGATTGCAATAATAAATTAAATAAAGGTGTTATACTTTTTTAGATAGCGGCGCCATACGTAAAAACATGTAAGAAATGTCATATAAAGTAAAAAAAGAATGCAGCTATGATATTTAATTTATTATTAGCATACATTCGCCGTTAGTGGATTTCCGCGGATTGACCCAGGTACTGGTAATAAGGCAGAAGCTCTAAACATTTGGACTTTCATTTATTATTTTCTATTTATAAAATGGTTTTCCTTCTAAACAAGAGAATCGTAAAAAAAACGTAAATAATATTGCGTTATCCTAATTAATCAACTCAGCCTATCGCAGTCCACTGCTGGACATAGGCCTCTCCAAGACTGCGCCACAGCACCCTGTTATCCTAATAATCAATTCAAATGGGCGTAGGTACGTACTGGTCGCCATTTTGTTTTCGTCATTCAGAGTCATTCGGTTTCTGAATTTTGTCGTGATTGAATGAGTCTTTCGTGAGTTTTTATTTGTTGTTAAGTTTTAGGTTGTTGTATTTTATGTTTTTGTTTATTTTATTGTTGCGTAAAATCGTGTTTACGCGTAATAAAATAGACGTACCTAGGTACTATGGGTGCTCAGCCCGGGCCGTCGACCAAAACGGATATTCTACCACTACCTAAAAAGTGATAACGCACTACTATGTCTGTGTCTGAAGATCAATATTTGTCTTTAGGTGATTGATCTTTTATTTTCATTAGTTTAACGACGAGACATTAGGCTATAAAATGTTTAATTTTGAGACGCCGTTTCAACGTGATTTCAAAAGCACGAAATTTAATAACATTAAATAGGTAGTTACCTATTTAATGTTATTAGATAAATTTCGTGCTTTTTAATGACTAGGGAAATGTTGACTACCCCTGAAACATCACTTTGGCAATGACATAATTCTTTGTTTACATTTTTATCTGGAATTTCATTTCCGAGATTAGGTGGTAGGTATAATATTATAACTAATTTTATCTATTCTACACCCATGCTATAAATCCTCTATAAGTTTCTGAAACAGTTAGCTTATTGCCAACTAGTATGTAACCATAATATCATACAGACGACTGTTGTACTGTTGTACATTATGCAACTCCTTTTCAAAAAAAGGACACTGTCATGCACGCCCGTTTCACTACCACAGCGTCGTACCTAATTTAAAAAAAGCAAAATTAAAAATTTTGAAAAAACCCGCGACGGTTATGTAATTGGAAAAGGATAAAATAATTTAAAAACCCCCGACTTAAACCATTTATGTAACGAGACTAAAACAGATAAATTCATAATGGAAGTCGGGGGACCGTTCTGTGTAACACCTTCTATTCTAAGAGGTGCCCGATTCACAGTTTGTATAAAAAAATTATAGATATTGAACTGTTGTTATTACTATTCCGACATCATTGATATATAAAAAATATCAATGTCCGACATGCATAAAAAAACAGGAAAATATTTTTGTATTATTATTATTTTAATGGCCTGGTTGCTGGGACCTTTTAGCCAAGTCTTTATTTGGTAGGAAAATGTTAATTTGTCGATCAGCTACAGCTATTTATTTACCTACTGAATTGTAGATTTTTTTTTTAATTAAAAAAAAGCAGTTTTTCGACAAAATGGCAATTAGGTGAGTAATTTGGTAGGCCCCTAAGTAGTATTAGCCCAGGGCCCCATTCATTGACGATCCGCCCCTGCTACTTTGCATGAAAACTACGAAAACCCGGAAACCCCATTACACTACTACGACCACAGCTTCGACATACAGGCGTTGACGCCTGTCAACAATAATGAATAATACCTAAGTTATTTATTAGCATGAACATAAATTACAGAAAATGTATGAATCCCTGACTCCAGAGTTAATTTGCAGTACCTAGGTGGGTAGTACCAGTGATAAATTCAAATTGTCAATGTCAAATTGTTACCTCTGCCGCTGATGTCCGTTTCACTGTACCCTATATCTACCCTCCATAAAAGTACCTTCCTATTTCTATTCACATTATTACATTGATTAGGTAACTAATTAGGTTGTGCTGCTATTGATTTTTACTTTGTTAAACCGTAACAATACCAGACAACTTAAGCCGGGTCCAGACATGTATCATTTACCCGATCCTATCACCGTATCCGTTTCTGCGTATTGTATCAAGCCTCGAATCAAGGATTTGGCGGCTATGTCGTCACATTGGCCATTTCGTCGCTATCCCTAATAGGTCACTTTGACTAATACGTCACCTTGTGCATCTGGTCAGTTTCTTAACTCGTCTCATGCTGTATTTCGACTCATTCCCAACTCGTCCGATGGATATGTACGGCCACGGTCATAAGTGGAGTAGCAATTTCACAAAGCAATAGATTGACACTTTGGTTTTACTTACAACCTTCTTTTAATTAGCTATTTCTCTACGGTAGACACACACACTCACATTCATTTGCAACTGATTGTATTTCATTAATTCAACCGCTACGGTATGTGGCATGATAGCTAAGCGGTTATCACATTTGGCTAAGCGCGTCCTGCGTAGCGAGCCGTGGGTTCGAATCTCACGCGCGGTGATAGTTTTTTTAAATGTTTTTTAATAATTACTTCGAATAATGACGCTTATGACTATAATAATATATTTCCTTGCCATGATCGTCTTGTGCGCTTAATTCGTAAAACTTTATGATTATACCCACAGTTAAATAAATTACTTATAAGGTAGATACAGTTAAGTTACGAGTCATTCACCGCGATTAAATAGAACGTTGTTTGTTGGTTGTTAATTATTGTGGGTTAGCTACGTGTGTTCTATTAGCCGTGTTGTAGTTCCTTTTAAAATGCAGAATATTGAAATGAAAGCGAATGTGATTGCGCTGCGTAAAAGTGGATTTAATATAACACAAATATCTTATGAAACTGAACTGAATGTGAGTATTATGAATATGATTTAATTATTTTTTCAAACATTTATTTTATTAAAATAGAACTGCTGATCCTTGTAGTTATTTTTTTAAACGTTTTATAAGGTCTAAATAGAAGAAAAAAATATAATTTCGAAGTCCTAGATTTTGAATGATGAATATAACATTATATTATCCTTATATGTAACATTTCTATTTTCATTATAATTTTGTTTCTCAATAGTATTCGTATTTTGCTAGTAGACTAACAGTACTCTTTTTTTGTTTTAGAGAAATTACCTACTGTGACTCGGAGGGTCACTAAATAAGGAAGAGGGTAGCCTTGCTGCGTGGAATGCCCCAGCTGGTCAGTGAATATGAAACAATTGGTTATATGCCAACAAGATATTTTGCCGAATTATTCAACATGTCTTTACGAACCGTCCGCCGTGCAAACGAAAACCAGCTCAAAAACCTATGCAATATTGTAGGGCCCATGCGCCAGCGTTTACAAGATTGCATTGATAATAATGGGTATTATACTAAGGATTAAATTATAAATTGATTATACCTAGTAATAATAAAATTATACTGTAGCATATTCGTAATAAGGATTATTTTGAGGTTTAGTTTCAATCTTCTTTTCGTAATGAAAATGAATACTTAAGCTATAACCCAATAAGTCCTAAACTAGAAGTTTATTTATTCTTTATAAAATTATAACGAATAAACATTTTGTAATCACTTATAAAACATTTTTATTCTTTACCCCATATTTCACTAACTATATAATAATAAAAACAATTATTACATTATTATTCTCGTTTATTAATTTATCGAATAATAAAAGAACAGATGAAGATAATTGATGAAAAGAAAGAAAATCTCATTTCGAGATTGGAACTTGGGCCTATATGTTTGCTAATCCGATGCGTTACACTATCAGCTATCGGGCCTTATAACAATGTTGTCAATTTTAGCAATGGTTTGAGCCGACCAAGGTCATACTTAATTACGTACGCTGCGTGTGTGAAAAAGCGATATGTTTTTGTTTCGCTGACTTTCGCTCGACACCAGTGTATAAATTCTGAGGTGTGCGTTCTGTGTTAATACATCACTTATACACACATACGTATATACGGCCTGTACCGCGCGTGTTCACAGCAAAACAATCCTCACGGTGATAATGCAGTACTGACCGTTACCGTACAACGTACAGTCAGCGTTAAAAATGTCGGGACGAACAGACTGTTCACAATGATCTCAACACCTAATATTTTTCTTTTTTTTTAATTAATCGTCTACCTTTAGGCGATTTTGTGTAAATTAAAATGCTAGTTAGGTACCTACCTGTTTATGTTACGAGAGAGTCCATTTTTATTTAAGTTGAGTTTATTTTTTTTTCTTTATCGTCTTTCTAGTAAGAATTCTAACAAGATTGTGCGAGTACTACCTCATTTATAATAAAATTTTGTTGTACTGAAAATGTTTGTTTTTGTGCTTAATTGTACATATCCATCGGACGAGTTGGGAATGAGTCGAAATACAGCATGAGACGAGTTAAGAAACTGACCAAATGCACAAGGTGACGTATTAGTGAAAGTGACCTATTAGGGATAGCGACGAAATGGCCAATGTGACGACATAGCCGCCAAACCATACATATATTGACAAGGAACCGTCATAATGTTAATTTTTTTAAATAGTTGCCTTAGAGATTGTCGTCTTGTAAATGGCTCTGACAGCCCTTTTTTGCAGAATGAAGACAGAATCAATAGGTATCTGCAGCCTGTTCCCACAGCAAAATACCGTAAGACATGGTACTATGAAAGTAGGTAACTAAATAAAATAGACCAGTCTCGCGGTATCCACGTATGTTAATTGACGGATTTTCCAAACAGCGTAAGCGGCTCAACTTAGCCGCCCTGCTAGTGACGTTAAGTGAGGACCCCACTGTAGCTTTGAGTCAAGCGTGATCCCTAGGAAAACCGTATTTTCGACGAATTCAAGTATCTCCTTATTCAATACAACATGACATTCACTACTACTAACATTCGATAAAGCGAATCTAATGCATTTCGTTTCTTTTTTCTCATTTAATACCAAATTATTTACAGTGAACCAATATTATGGACTATGAGCATAGCGTTCGACCAAATTTCTTTTAAGAATTTTACAGTTACGTAGGAAAAGGGTATCATCGTGCTTCAGTGGGTGATAAGCATTATAATAGCTTTGCTTCTTCTTCTTAGCGTGTTGATAGCAATCTAAATGTACCTACTCGGCCCAGAATTCGGCTACTTGTTTAGCGCCATCACTAGCGTCCATCAGTTCCTGTAAAGTGCAGCTGACAGGACACGCAGGGCACGATATTAAGTGTCCCATCGTTTGCTTTAGGTACTTAAAGTGGGTAAAATTGAGTTACATCATCTTCAGCAACTTTTTTCAGGCTACAACTACACTCATATTTAACGCGACTAGGTAATGTTGAAGTAGTTTATTAGGGTCGTTTCGTAAAAAAAGGGTCCTCAAAGACTACTCAAAATGAAGGTAAAGGTAAGTAATGTGTAATCCCAATATAATGTAAGTATTTTGGAGTGCCATATGTGTCCCAAGACGGGTTAGGTAAGGGTTGGTAGCCCGAGGCAAAGGCAATAGGCTCCGGACCTGCGATCGCGGAGTTTGTTGTCGTTGACTTGTTCCGTGCCGATAACAATGGCAGGGAATGCGTAGTTTCCTTTGTGAATGATAAACATAATAATATTTAAAAAAATACGTATAGGTACTATGAGAGCTTGCGCGCTCTAGTTCTGGGTCGAGGTTGACTAATGTATGAACAATTGTACACACGTGTAGGTTATAGGGATTATCATAACGTGGTGCAAAAGTTATTCGATGTTTCTTTGAAGCCGGATATCACTAAGGCGAGAGAAATAATTACCATATTGCTGGAACTTATTGTGTCTAGATAGGTACCGGGTTAGGACATTTACGAGTATATATTCGTATAACGATGTAACTAACAAACTATGTTTACTTAGCCTTGAAGCACTATCCCCATAAACGTTGCTGAAAGTTAAGTAGTGATTAGCGACTGTTTACCCATACATTTTTGACGTGCAAACGTCATTTAACTTTAATCATCGTTCATAAATAAACCCCTTAGGCCTGAGGTCACCAACATTCCAACTACCGGTTAGGTACAGTAAAACGCGGCTACTTTGACTTCCAGGGTTACTTTGACAAGGCCGATCACAACGCTATGTCGCGTTCCCCACACCTAGGGTTACCATATGTAAATAGAGGGATGCCTGTCTATGGTACCTAAAATGCCTGAATTTTCAGAAAAATGCCTGTCTAAAGCAAAACGCTGTAGGTAATAAGTAAAAGCCAACAGATAATAATGAAGAAGGATATTTTTATTACTGATATTTGTCAGAGGAGATTATTTTTTTTAATACTTCTTTCTTTTCTAATATATAAACGTAAAAATCATCACAAGATACATTTTTGTAATTTTCCTGTGTAATTAATATTGCTTTTACCGATTCAATTTTCAGCCGATTTCTTTCTTTACTCCACTTGGGGTTGACGAGAGAAAACGTACGTTCTACGTTCGCATTGTGTGCTAAAATAGAAAACACAAACTGGCAGATTTTCATGAATTCTGTAGTGTCACCATTTACTTCCGTACTTTTAAGAAAATTGCACCACTGTGTAGTAAAGCTTTCAGAAAAAAAATGCGAAATTTAAAAATGCCTGCCTCAGACCAATGCCGGCCGCACGCCTAGCGCCTGTCTAAACCTTAAAATGCCTGTCAAATGCGGCAAACGCCTGTCATATGGTAACCCTACCCACACCCCGCGCCTCGCGCAATATTACTCGAGGTCACGCACACTTGCTGAGCACACGTGAAAACCGATTTTGGCGCTCTGTTAAAGTAGTTCCAACGCCTGTCAAAGTAACCCTGGAAGTCAAAGTAGCCCCGTTTTGCGGTATTTAAACAGTTGGTTTACCTGTGTCAAATTTCCTGAGGAAATTTTAAATATAGAACTGATGAAATATTTCATCAGTTGATTTAAATGATGATGAACACAAGGCTTAGGGCGGGTTGTTCCACGTCCGTCGTCCACTTGTCCCACGCGTTTACGTCAAAAATGGCGCTAGCTATCGTCAAACCAAAAAAAGTGTTTTTTCACAAAATTATGGCCTTGACTTACGTCAAATAATAACGACGACGTATTTTACGTTGACGTACCTACGTATGTTACGTTAACCTACCGTTTGAAACAACCGGAATGAAAGTTTGCATGAATATAAACTATTACTTACTATTGTTATTGAACGAAATAAAAAATATCGATATGATAAATATTTTACACTATCTATTATGTATAGTTGTTATAAAGACGTAGCAACAAATAGCCAAATAGAATAGATCTATATTTTAGTAATAGTTATCTAGAATTCTGATGAGATTAAGATTGGCATATTTTTTTATCTAGTTCGAGAACATTCGTCTATGTCTTAAATATCACTCCTTACTGAATAAAATTATACGTGGGTACCTTATTAGAAGTGTTTTACAGCGCAGTAAGTAAAAATGAAAATGTTTCAAGAAAATAAAGCTGCAGACAATTGTAGTCTTTTGTAAAAAGTCCTGTCACTACAAAGATTTTCTTCAGTAACTTTATGTGAGACCTACCTACATACGTAACGTTCATTGTTAGTAAGAATATCATAAACTAGGAACATAAATCCTCTTAGAAAAGTAGCGCGACAAAAGCCAAAGAATTTCATAATGCTTTTATTCAATGGTATTGTAGGGCGTTTGCTGAGAGAATCCCGCGCTGGCTCTGTGCTGAGATTGAATGGACTGGGCCACAGGGCTTAGGGAACAAGAGCGTATTTCCGGAGGCAAATTACGTTAATACCACTCTGTAGCCTCTTAACACCCGGCAGTTTTCACCACGTTTACTTAAACCCACGATAAATATAATTAAAGAAAGGTTTCCTTTTCTTATGTTTTCTTCAGTGGTTTCGTTTGCAGGCTGAACAAGATTTATTATTTTACCCATAACACAGGTAAGTATTTTATGCCTCACAAATGTTAAGCCTATTGTTTAGATTAAGCACTTCTTGTTCACAAAAACATTTGTGATGAGAAATAAATTCATTTATTTTTATTAATTACTACTTAGAAACTGTTTCAGTAACTAGGTACCTTAATTATTTGCAGTTTATTTTTCATGCGATTTTTGTCAGCAGAAAATCATATCACAATAAAGAAATTTAAGATATCACGTTAATAATTTAATGTCTAAAGACATTAAATTATTTACGTGATATCTTAAATCAAAGTATTTATTATGATGTAAACATCATAATAAATACTTTGATTAGATTCACGACTTAGTAATATTTCAGATTATAAGGCACTCTCATACCTAAGTTCATAACATTCTGAATAAGCTTTAGGTGCACATTTTCATTAAATAAATGTCGTAAAAACGTTATTGATCACAGCTACCCCCTGATCAATACATCTACGACTAACGACACTAAGATATTGTAGCAATCGTTTTTTGAAACGCAAGAAAAGGGCCCGACGTAATGCAATATAATATCAATGAAAGCTGTACCAGACAGAAATTTCACTTGCAAGTCGAGGCATCTTGTGGAACAAGGGCATAGGGTGGGAGGCAACTAAAACAGATATCAATTTTCCGCCTTTCACCACGACTCTTGTTTTATAAAACCTTAAAAGCGTATCTAAGCTTGATTGCAAATTCATTTTGAATGTAGCAATCGGGTGGTCCCGAGTAGATTTCTGTGAAAAGTAAGTCGATACGGGCTTATTATAATTCAGCGGGCGGCACGGTCAGCGGCGAGGCAAGTCCGCGACCGCCGCGAGCTCCGAACAAAATAGTCGGCACGTGCCGGATGACGTGATCATGTGCATACTGTGAAATATTCTGTTTTCATGACCTGATATTGTGCTTACTTATCGTACCTACCCCACATGCTAAGCGTTTATCTGTGTCTTTTCATCATTGACTATGCTTTATTGCTTTCTTATTGATTCCTAACCAGCAAAAAGTAAGCTTGAAGCATCGATATATATGTACTACGTGAAATACTTGAATTGTTGTTAATAAATGTACATCGTTTAGCGCTTTTTAAATAAGTATGGATATATCCTAAGGAAATTTAAAAATAACTAAAGTATTAAAAAAAAAATGGGTATTTTTAAAATTCAGGAAAAATAACAAATCATTATTATTCTCCTGCCCTTATTCCAATTCATTAGGGGTTAGCGCAAAATATCTTTTTCTTCAATTTCCTGAATATGATAAAAAATTGAATCAGCCTTGCTTTGACTTCGTCAGGGTCGAGTTCAGGAAGTCATTGCTGTACCTATCTAGAGATATAGCATATTTCTGTTTTTGACCTAGAATTGCTGATCGAACAAAATTAAAATTAAGGTAGGTATACTGTTGTTAGTTGACGCTCAACCTTAAGAAACTTTATAAAAATTTACAAGGGTTTCTAAGAAGCATATCTACATAGAGAGCAGGTTGGTACCGACATTAGCATATTAAAGTGATCTGCATATAAATACCCTGTCTTACCAGCGCGTACGACAAGCGCCGCGAACGACGTTTTGGTGAAATGGACTCAGAGAGGGTTGATTAAGAAAAAACTAGAACAAACTCATATCTAGGAGCCTTTGTACATACATTAAACTTTAATCTAACAAGTAGGCAAAAATCAGTTAGGTATATAATGATAAATATAACGTAGAAAAAGAACTACTTAAATATGCAATCTCTGATTGCGATAAGATCGCCCATTATATCACCCTAATTTTATGATGTATGAGGTATTTTATCCTTTATGTGGTGCGCAATAATGAGTATTTAATAAATCTACCTATGATATACCTACTTATTAATACCTGATTACGTACCTAGTTTACAAAATATGTACAGGGTGACGGGACATCGATGCGCAACCTGTTAGTACAATAGATTCAGTATGATCCTCAAACCCATGCGTTGAAATTTCTTACAAAACAAAATATCAACTTGCTATTCCCTACATTTTGACCGCGTACTTTTCTATGAAACAATGTTTTTTTTTTTTTAAACCGACGAAATGTTTTTACGCAGGGGGTTCAGCTTCCTGCCACCCTGTATTATATGAGTCACTTTTGCCACACTTGAAGAAGAAGGAGACATACCCACTTAGTACGTTGCACAAATTATTCGACTTCTGAACACGTCTGTTGACTACAGAATCTTATTCTACGTAAGGGAACATGCAACTGGCAGGTTTTTCATTTCCACCGACAGCTGAGTTTATTGATTGATCGAAACCCATTACTCCCTCTACCCACAGCTGCTAGAGATGTGGCTACATCGACAATACCTGTAACTTTATTTTGATGGAGTGTTTTCACAAGATTTTACACAAACCCACGCTCTCTGTTAGCTTTAACGTTTAAACATTTAGCCGTGATATTTAATCTCAAGTAAACGTTTACATTAGCTGTGATTGTAATTTAAGGCTTTAGTCCTTTATGTTTTATTTAATCATGTCGGGTAAAGCTATTCATCTATCTGTATTGTAAAAATATGTTTTAAATAATTTAAAACAACCATAAGGTAGGTATCTAAGTCTTTCTTTACGTGTTGTGGTCGAACATAATCTAATCAAGGGATAAAGATGTAGATCATAGTTATAGGTAATAGATAGTAGGCGGTTAATTGAAAAATAAATCTATTAATTGAGTGTTTATCAAAGACACATGTCACAAGTACGCGTAACAACTTGGTTGGTCCTAGTAAAATTGTCAAAGTCCAAGGTATTACCAACAGGTGTGGCACCGAAGTCAACTGCCAGTCCAAAGCATGAATAACTTTTCTCCGAGTTTTATAAAATAGAACCAAATATTCCCTTCTTCCGACATTTCCTATTCTAATTATTTCTGAGTCCCTAACAATTCCGCCCATACTCGTATAACTGAATCATAAACCTCGAACATGGACTCTAATTACATTTGGAATACATAATGTAGTAGTATGCGGCATATCCTGTCAAGATCTAATTATTTAGTTAGTTGGAGACACGAGTTAACACAATAAACCGCTGCAGTTCGCCCATGACCGCAAACAAGCCCACTTTATAACGATCACGGAACCACGACCTAACTAATAATCTAATTTATTATCTTGTTACCTCCTCACCTTTGCTCTGCAGGATGACAGCATCCGGTAAGTTCATTATAAATAGATTGCTACTATATAGCACACTATTTATAATGAACTTACCGGGCGTGTTAGTCTCCTATCAAATATATACGTGAAAAATACAGGGAGGTTGAGGTACAGTAAAACGGGGCTACTTTGACAAGGCCGATCACAACGCTATGACGCGTTCCCCACACCCGGCGCCTCGCGCAATATTACTCGAGGTCACGCACACTTGCTGAGCACACGTGAAAACCGATTTTGGCGCTCTGTTAAAATAGTTCCAACGCCTGTCAAAGTAACCCTGGAAGTCAAAGTAGCCCCGTTTTGCGGTAACTCAAATCGCCTACGTGGTCGCGTGTCTAAAATACAGCGGACAGGGAATTCCATGAAAAAAGAATAAGGATATTCCCTTTACAAAGTTGGCAGTTACTTGAGATTTAATACTCTTTAGGTGGATTACAGTTCAGATCATCTTTATTTATGTAGATCTTTTAAATCTATTTTTAATCCGATATATAATAAGACAAACCACAGAACATGGTCGTCAACGCAGGCAGAAGGGACTATTACGCGACTTGGCTATTGTTGAAGTCTTGTAGACTACAAGTGAACGTGTGGTGTCTCCGGATATTCTCTCTTCAACGTCATCACTCACATCCGCAGGTCTTACAAAAATGCTCGTGGTTCAGGTATTTCTACCAACTCAAGCTGTAGTATGTTGATGCACTTCCTATCACTACCCACAGGAACTACGTCTCTAATAAAAACCAGAGTGGAAAAACGGTGCCCTGTCAGTTCACCAAAAATTAATTTACAAATTTTTACTTGACAAACAACGGTTGGCAAAAACATGATTTGTCATTTCATCATTATACAACAACAAGTTTGCCAAATAATTCACTTTACAAAATAATCACCAGATAAACTTTTGTTTAATAACGTGTTATTTAACAAGCAATTCATTTTTTATTGATTTTATCTCATAAAACAACGTTTGGAATAAAAACGTTTTACATATTGACTTATCATTACGCAATTTCCTTAAAATTAAACAATTTTTTTTATCGACTTGCGCTAATAGAAAAAAAGAGATTATTTTTAGTGGGCTACTCGGAACCGAAGTAGTTAGATTAGGTTAATTATTTTAACAAAAATTTTAGGTTAGGTTAGGTTAAAACTGTGACCCCTACGCACGAGCCGAGCAAGCGAAGCGAGCGGTGCCGCGGCAGCGGCCGGCGAGTGCCAGAAACGACTAGATTATATAGAAAAAAAAAAATACTTTTACACAAAATATGGGTGCCAGAAACGACTTGCGCTAATAGAAGAAAAAAAGAGATTATTTTTAATAGGCTACCCGGAACCGTACTAGTTGCATTAGGTTAATTATTAAAAAAAAATGGTTCGGTTAGGTTAGGTTAAAACTGTGACCCCCTACGCACGAGCCGAGCGAGCGAAGCGAGCAGTGCCGCGGCAGCGGCCGGCGAGTACCAGAAACGACTAGATTATATAGAAAAAAATACTTGCCTGAAAATAATTTGACCCAAATGGAGAATACCGTCATGATCACATTGTGACTGGTTTAGAAAATCTTTACATAGTATAAAGCAAAGTCACTCCCGCTGTCTGTCAGCTTAGATCTTGTAAACTACGCATCGGATTATAATGCAGTTTTTAATGCAGTCGCTAGTGTATTATAAAATGATATTTTGTATAAACGTTATTTTTCCAAAATAATCTAAATATTAAATGAAAAATGTATAAATGATTAAATATCATCCGTAACATTTGTAAAGAGAAGCATTTGCCAAATAAATGTTTGTAAAGTGAGTGTTTATAAAATAAAACATTTGCGGAATGAGTTGTTTGTGAAATAAATAGTATACGAAACGTTGGTTGTAAACTGAGTCAATGGAGTTTTGGTGAAACATTAGTGAACCTGGAAAAACACTCTTCTTCATTTTGAGAATCAATGAGTAGGTATCTTTACTTGACGGAGAATAAAGTTACTGCGGCATACGCTACGCTACTTGCATTATTTCTAGACTAACAACAAATTATTTGCCTAGACTTACCTTGTTTCCACCGCATCGTAGCTTGAATCATTAAAAGGATACTAGACCAAATAATCATAGTAGATACCGAACCAATTGAAAGCCCATTGCTTTAAACGTAGACGTAAACATAATATTATGTTATCCAATTTAAAAAAAAGACTCGAAACCATTAAAAACAAACAATGGTGAAAACTTTCACGTCGTGCTGCAATATTTTTCTCATTTAAACTAGTCATTAAAGGCGACTTAAAGGGGTTCTTCAATTTATCGCGAGTCTGTGAAAGCAGACAGATCGGTTGGTAGTCGTGCCATTTCGTGATAGGTTTCATAAAGTTTGTTAACGAGGAAACTAGTCTCAACCGCTTTATAAAGTGGAGATATTGATTGAAGTCGGGTCCCCATAGTTAAGTATATGTTAACTATGGGGACCCGACCATTAAAACCTCGGAACTATCTAACCGAACTCTAATCCTATTAGCAGGTCGGAGTTGTGTCAGTAGTCAATTATCAACACATTATCACACTAATATTATAAAGGCGAAAGTTTGTGACTGTGTTTGTATGTTTGTTACTTCTTCACGCACAAACTCCTGTACGGATTTGGATAAAATTTGGTACAGAGATAGTTTATAACCAGGATTAACACAGGATACTTTGTATCCCGATATTCCCACGGGATCGAAACTAATTCGGGTGAAACCGCAGGGCGCTGCTAGTGTTCAATAATTATGTGTTAGCCCTTCACAGCACATCTATAACTTTTCTCAGTTCAACATGGGTTACGTACCGATAGCCTTTTATAGAAGCGAATGTTTAAGACATGAAAACCCGGAAAGATTTTTTAAATTCATTCATTTTAAAGTCATCATCTCAAATTCATGAGTCCTGGATCATTTTGTTATTAATATTATGTATTCTAAAAACTAAAATAGTTAAGTATAAATACAAAATTGTAACCTGACACAATTAATAAGATAATTTTTGTTCAAGCAAAATTATCACCACAATAACAGTAGGATATTAAAAGATAGACTATTGAATTTCTCAAATAAAACACAATTATCAATTTAGTTTTAGAGTTTATTAAAGCCAGGAACACAAGTGTCAATAGTACGTACAACTTCAAATATTTATGTTTTTGAATGTATCAGTTCCAGAATGCAGTGGTTGTAGGTTTAGCGGGTTACTATAAATTACACAATTAGATATGTGGAATGGGTACATCAATATCAACACTAATATTTTCTTATATTTCTATACAGGATTTGCGTAACGTCTATAACACACATTAAATAATACAGATAGAAGGATAAATAAGACAAGCAGACAAGTTTCGTAGCTACACAAATGTAACAACACGACGACGGTGAGATATGCATCATAGGAGAATCGCAAAATATTATTCGTCCACTTTCTGATTCAAAAAGTGGTGGTGAAAAGTAGAATTTTTATAAAAGTTTTTGTATATACCTACTGATTTTATATTAAAAAAAGTCGATCGTCGCTGGCACATGACTTCATTCATGAGTTTTTTTAACATTTTATAAAATATATATATATAGATCTGAATGTACTCGTAAAATATTTTGTTTTTGAATAGCCTATTTTAAATAATTGACTTTTGGAATGGTCTTGTTTAGCCAAAGGATCATAAATTTTGTTTTCATAATGCCTATTAAGTGTATATATAAGTAGGTTTTACCAACGTATCAAAAACAGCGTGGCAGACCGGTACTGCAGGTATAAAGTTTAAAATACATATATCTTAGGTAGACGTTAAAAGCTCAGCGATATGGTTAGGGTAGCACTGGATATGACGATTCGAGGTTTCAATTAGGTGCGGAGTAGGGGTCCATCAATCACAATTTCAACTACAGTGTGTTGGTAAGTACACAGGAGCGCAGAAAGTTTACAACATCATCATATTATACGTATGGTTTTCTTATATATTATTGAATAATTTTACAGTCACACAATAATTTAAAATTAAGATTTTGAATTATATCTACTGTGGCTAATCGGACCCTTGATGTTGGTTAGTATGCCGTGTCGGTTCCTTCGTTCCAGTAAGTTAGTTTGTGTGCCGCATCGCTGGGAGGCTGCCTACTACCAATACTACCAACTACTACCAACTTGGATCCCTTCTCATAAAATGTAATAAATCTGCCACGTCCTTTCCTTACCTAATCACAAATCATTCTCTTCTTTTAAATACATACAAATCCATCTCATATAACTTTAACATTCCTTTATACTAATTGTTACATGTATAAAGTAGGTATATATAATATTCATTTGCTAATTTAAAACATCAATACATCATCTATTACAATAATATAATTGTATACACAGTGTACATACGTCACGTACAGTTATAAAATATATCTCGTACAATTAAATCTAACGATGAAAAATCAGTCGTCGAAGACAATGCATTCCATATAAATATAATAATATATTTAAAATTATATATTCATTAAGTAAGATGCGACGGTTGTTAATAAAAAGCTCGTTTTATATGCATAAAGTTTTATAAAATTTTTGTACACAATATATTTTTAAAAGATTTTTTTACCAATCCTCGAGCTGTGAAATACGCACCATTGTGGTTTATATAACAATTTGTAAAAACCTATGAAATCATACGGGATGTATGTAACTCAATAAAAATAATAATACCATTAAACGTAACTACTTAAATAGCTATACGAATTGAGTTTTAAAAGCATATTTTCCTTGCATTCTAAAATATGTATATCAATGGATTAGAGTAAGTTCACAATCAGCAGAGATAAGGCAGCAAAACATTGAAACATCTACGAATAAATATAAATAGGTAGATACTCATCGAAAATACGCAGCAAACACGGATTTGATACTGTTAATTACATACTAAACATTTATATATTTTCCGAGGGTCAAATACTATTCAAGTGACATGTCATTACGTTATGTAGGTAAATTGAATTACGACGATATATTGATATATAATAATATACTGTTGACAAAGCTACTGTATTTTAACAACTAACACCATAATAATAATGTTTGGTTTAAAAAGTGCGCAACAGTAAAGTTTATGTAAAAGAAGAAGGCGGGTGGAGCACAGTAGCACGTATGACTTTGTTAACAACGGGCCTTAAAGTACTTGGTCGGGAACTTCTAATAGAGACTAACGACTAGGGACATAAGCTCCGAGGGTGCGTACTAATTCTATACACATATAAAATGCATTGAAATTACACATACACAATACTTTATACATATTCTCTCATGAGTAGAAGAATTACACAGTCTTTGTAGTATTTCATATGTTAATACTGATGACTTTTATACATCTTAATCATAATAAATAGGTATGTACTCAATAACTTAAATGTTATTTAAAAAATATCGAATTCCTTTTTGTAAATTTTTGTATATATTGTCAACATTTTAATGGACGTTGTGCGTAAATAGAAATAACGAAATAAGTAAGTATAGTAAGAAACAGATACTTGAAACTTGTCAGAGAACTTACTGCTCGGCGAATCTTAACTTTTGTTTCTTGACGAAGTCAATGGCCAATTTATCTGTGGTGCGTGACTCAAGGATTTGTATGATGGGATGATCTGCAAACAAAGTTAACATAAAATACTTGGAAATGTCAACACGAAAATCTCCAGAATCTTAATTTTTGTCCCTTCAATGAAAATTTACCATTTTAATTTACCGTAAGTTAAAATTATTGAGATGAATATGATCAGAAGGTGACCTTGTTTAATTTTATATAAAACATTAAAGGCCGACTTCATTAAGGATCATGAAAATACTTGGAAAATCTTTATTGGAGTTATTAATTAGGCTGATAAGTAACAGAAAATTTATTCAGCGTCATCAATACGCTGGTATTCTTGTGAAACGTTTTGATAATAACTGGTTAATTAAATGTTAATAGGGCTTCCTTTAAGAAGTTAACGACGTGCCCGGGCTATTCAAAGGAAGTTCTTTGAGTCATCCTATCTTTAGCAGTGATCAACGAAGTGTCAATTTAAATGGGTGCTGAAGAAACCTGAATAGCCGTTAGAAGGCCTTAAAATTTAGGTGTTGGGTATTATATATGAATAAGTAGCGATTATATGTGTAAGTAATCCCACCCAAGCAGTAAGTAGTGTGTATATTCATATCACTCGAAAATTCGAATAGTAGGATGAGTGAGATTGTTCTGCCACTTGAGCGGGGGTCTGATGTAGTAAAGTAATCTGGTACTGACTGCGATCATGCAGCTGCATAAGCGGCAGTTCCATGGGACGCAGCGGGTCGGGTGCGGCGTGGCAGTTGACGCCGGGTATGCGCGCCAGTGACACGAAGGCCTCGCCCGCGAAGTCGTCCGCGGTCAGCACGTCGCGGTCCCACACCGACAGCGCCAGCGCCGCGCCTGGGCAGCGGCACGCCTCCAGCGACACGCCGAACTCGAAGCACTCGTCCCAAATCGGGTTCAGCGTTTTCTAAACACAATGCGCTATAATAATTTCTAACGCAACGATACGCTTTAAAATTTCCGTCCACGATAACGTTATAACGAGGACTGATGTTTTAACATCAACGGTAAAGTCATACACGTCGACATCCACGATAATGGGACGTGTAGAATAACGCATATTAGTTGCGTCAGCATCAAGGCATCCTGACCTCAGACATGACCAACCGGTGATTTTGGTAAAATTGCAACTACGATGTTTGCGATCGACTGCAGTGTATTGTCACGATCGACTGCAGTGTATCTTAAAATTAAGTAAAGCCGTGTACACCCATAACCAGAAAAAGTATTAGGTACAGTTCCCTTTAGATGTAGGTATATTGTACCTATTTGTAATTAGTAAAATGATGTATCTCCATAGTTCCGTCTAGTGATGAGAAGTTCTCTGGAAACTCCTGACTGCCTATTCTTTGCCGTAAGTTCTCAGAAACATTATCTTCGAAGAGAATTTATAACAAACGGATATACCGACTCCGTACCGTCGTGGCTAAAAATAGGTATTAAAAAAAATATCTTGTTGTGTGTCCTTCTATTTATTTTCTAACAGAATTTGCGTTTAGATGCTATTCCTATAACACAACTGTCCATGTCTTACCTTCTGCACATTGGTGGTTTGTTCGTGAGCCTTCGGGAACAGTCGTTTGGGCACCAGCTCGAGCACTACGAAGGGATCGCTTAAGCCGTTCGGGTCCAGCGGAATCACATCGCGAGCAGACAGCACTTCCACGCACAGCGAGTCGTGGTTGAAGTACACACTGAATAACGGTATAAGTCCACTATATTATAATGGTATAAAATGTGTACTGAAATAGATCTGTAATTGTGATTCTCGTAAAATGGAACAACTACCTACATAGTAGTCAAACGTTTGTAAACTAAAATCTACTAGATAATCATTGCGATAATCACGTTGCCGCTTCCATACTGAGAGCATCAAACCTGGTTAGCGTTAGATAGGTACACTAAACAGGATTTAGTCGAGTTGAAAATAAGCTCATCTTTCAATTAAATTCTCACAAGTTTCATGGAAGCAAATATCGTCAAGCAAGCAATCCCTCCTTTTTTCCGACAATTATATTTAATACTGCCAGTAACTCGAACAAGATAAGAAAGTTGAAACTAAATACGAATAAAAAGCCGGTCAAGTGCGAAATGGTTCAAGTCTAGAAGTTCTTATAAATCTTGCGATATTCATTTCACAAGAATTGTAAAAGAGTTTTACTTAGAGGTAGGCATGAACAGCAACTATTGCGATGTATTTTTTTTGGACTCAGATAGAATCGAATATAATCCTCATAAATATGCAGCTTGATGTAGGTACTTAGGTAATTATGAAAGCAATGGTTCAGCAGAAGTAACACAAGTTCTACAAAAGTAACTTTAAATAATTTGCGTTACTTAGTTTTTATATTTTATTTTTACTTTATTCAGTAGTACACATCCACTGACAACCAGTCTTAACAAGGGATATCGTATTACCCAGTAACTGGGTTGTGGAGGTCAGATAGGCAGTTGTTCCATGTAAAATATTGGCATTCAGCTACATCCGGTTAGACTAGAAGCCGACCCCAACATAGTTGGGAAAAGGCTAGGCAGATGACGATTCAGTAGGTACTACACATACATTTTTATACATTTAAGTTGGTACATAAACTCATTAGAGAAGAAAAGTTGATTCTTGTATGCAATTAATAAAACTAGCACGAGATTTACGAGTAGATTATGGATGTTACTAAGTACATAATACGTACGATATACAACGAAGTATGTATATTCTATGTAGGATCGTGTTCCTAATAGCGATACTGATGTTGCATAGCCTTCTAAAATAGAATTATGGAACGGAAATTTTAGCTCAAACAAACAATATTTTTCTAGCAACAGTGTACCTATGGCTTTTAATTTTTTCTATAAATTTATCTTTGTTCTTTAAGTTTAAACCATAGATATAAGATTAACATTTCTATGGTTTAAACACACAAATGGAAAGGCTTCCGCTCAATGCTTTTGTCCGTTTTAAATTAAAACAATCTTGACTGAGAACTGAGAGAAATGAGGCTGTCGGACAAATTAATGATGTTTTAAATACCCCTTTATTATTTGGCTCACAGAACCCCAAACGTAAAATACAGCAAAACTTCGCAGACATGATGGGTACGATAAAACAAAAGTAAACAGATTTTCTCAACTCATAATTCAAGTAAAAACACTACAAGAGGTCGTTGACCCCTCTAAAAACATCGAGTATGTTTTTTGTTTTACTTTTATCGTGTTTAGATATCAATACCCATCACGTCTGCAGAGTATCGCTAGATAATTTTTATTTGACCCTATATAATACCCAAAAATGAAACACCAAAATGTAGTGATAACATTATCTGAAACATAACATAAACATTAACTGTAAAACATTTTAACAATAAATCAATAGGTAATAAAATAAGTTTATGTAAAGATTGCAGGAAAAATAATAAGTAAGTAAATCTTTATTTCTCCAATAAATGCATTTACATTATTTACTTACAATGTTTATCTTACCGATAATAATCAGATAAAGCCTTTGTATAGACAGTAGAAAAATACGTGTTATGAAACAAACCCAAAAGTAATACAGAAAAGCTTGAAAAACTGAGGGTTGCTATGGTTCCGTGGCTCGTCAAACTTGTGTATTCGGCGAAATGTACTTGATCCAAATTACTAACATGACAAAGAGCGATGGAGCGTAACCTTTCAGACATAAAACGAAGAGACCAAGTTTTAGAAATAAGAATAAATGGGAGTAAACTAAGTAAGAAAAATATACTGACAGGAATATAAAGGATACATATTAAACGAACAAAGTTGTTTAAAAAACATTTGGGAAGCTCTCGTCTATTTTGTTTAACAGATATAAATTATGGTTTTGAAACCTGTTGGAATAATTCAGAACTTTGCTAAAATAATATTTCAACAAAACCCTACTGACCGAACAAGTATAGAGCCATATCGCGAGGGCAAGGGTGTGCGAGACTGCTCAGCCAGCCTATCCGCGAGCCACAGCTCCAGCAGTTTCTCGGTGGGCGCCTGGTGATATTCCATCCTTTGTTCCACACGGAACCACTCCGCATTGTGCACCTCCGACATCGGGAGACCTAAATAGATATCGATTAACCATTGTTTACCAACTAAGCCTCTTGCGACCACCGGCGGAGAGTTCCTAACTCCTCGTTCTAACTTCGTCAACATTTTATCAATTAATATACGAAATATTTTATTTTTATAGTGACCTGGTACATTATAACATGTTGTCATAGTGATTATTTTTGAACGGAAGGCTGCAAAGTAACTTTATTATGTAGATAACTTTTAACTCTTTGATTGGGTGAATATTTTTATTAATGGAAATTGTAAAGAGTTATTTAATATAATAACTAATTGCGATTAAGGAATGATTAAAACATATACATAAAACAAAATGTATTCCTAACCTTTTCCTTCTGCGTGGAAAAATTCGGCTAACAGGTCGAGTGCCTCCCTGAGCCTATGATGGTAGACGCGCGGACGCTCGGCACCTCCCGCGTCTGCTTGCGACGACACCTCTTTGAGCACGCCGCTCCAGCAGCCCGCCAGCGCGCGGATGAACGCGCGTGGAAGCAGCCAGGTGTTAAGCGATGACAGGTGCTGGTCCAGAAACTCCAGCAGAGGAGTTATTGCCTGATGCCGAATTAGAATTACAAGCATTTCTCAATCATTTCTACATGCTAGGTACCTGAGATTTTTGTTATAAACTTGCATTCAGGCGTAACAAAATCCAAGAGTAACCTTAAAAATAACTAACCTGTGTTGTGGGCAGCGTGTCTGGTGACCATGCCAGATGGAAAACGGCTTTCCTGAGGGGTGGCCGTGCTCGCGCGGAAAGCGGTGCGGCCGCGCGTGCAGCCCGCGCGTCTAGCGTGCCTAGCGCACCGCGTACCAGCTGACGCGAGTTCTCGTCGTTTAAGCTACAATATTATCCTTTTGTGATCATGTTACTTACAATATATCGTGGCGTCTAAGGACTTTCGTTAATTAACGTATTTTGCACGTTACACGTGCCTGTGGTAGTATTAATGAGCTTTAGGTATACAAGTGAGGATCCGAGACGAGCACGAAACTATGATGCCACGAAATGAATGAAAGCTGGTACACGCTCCAATAGGAATAAATTATATATTATTAGAAACGTAATAAGATTTAGTACAAGAATTCCAACGGCCTTTGTCCTGATTCCTTGTCCGATGGGAGTAATACAGAGTGGAAGTTGAGACGAGGCAGTAAGGGAAGCCACCTTAACCGTTGTAGCTACAGAAAAACGTTGTAAGAAGATTGTCATTAACTTCTTGAGTAATTGATTTTGGAAAAATGTTACAGTCAGCCAGATAAACGGTAATTCTTACATTTTATTTTTATGTTGCCAGTCAATGCAGTTTTGTATAAGGATTCAAAGACTCTTTTGGGCAAACTGAGGTTAGAATACTAGAAAAGTCACAAATCGCAAAAACTTTTCTCATACCTAGAAATGTGTATTGCTAAAAGTGACAAGTTTGGTACAATTATATATCTATCTCTGAACGGACAGGAACATGGAGTTAGGCGCCATTGTACCTTCTATTCAGTTTAAAAAAAGCTACCCAACAATGTTTAACACATGGCTATTAGAGGGGGGTACCAAAATGGGGGTGTGCAACGCTACACACCCCCCAGTGTGTAGCGTTTGATATAATAACAAAAGTTCTAATGATTATATGACTTAATTTCATTTAATATACTTTTTTTTACTATAACGATGAAATGATAATTGAATTATTGATATAATTTCATTTTACCTAATTATATATGGTATAAGTAATCTACATTTTCTATAGGTAATGCACATTTGAATTAATATTCATTTAGTCTAATATATTCAGTTACTATAATATTCAAAATCTATAAGTAACGTTTAATATAATTTAGAAACTTCTACTTTGTTTTGTATATTTTTGCAAAAACTGATTAGATTTTAAACGCCTGCCATTTTCGTTAGGTTAGAACAGTAACCATTAACGCGCGAAGGCGAGCGAGTGAAGCGGCGCGCGGCGCCGAGCGCCAGGTCCCCTCTATTGTTGGTGAATCATTTGGGTTAGATTAGATGAGGTTATAACAATATGATGTTTCCTGATATTCACTTACTTATTCATTACAGAATTTTGGCTGAAAATTAGTAAATATGAAAATTACGTATACGTTTTTATAGCATTTGAAAATTATATCATATTTCAAGTGATATTATACTATCTGTCATTATGCCATACATCAGTAATATCAAAATGTACACTACCCAAAATGGGCATCATCCTTTTGATACTCTTTATCAAAATTTCGCGCTCGTCTATTCAATGTCAATGTCCATTTAATTCATGAAGTGAAATGTTCAAGCACGTAACAGAAGTTATTATATGCAAACGAAAATCGTTATTGGTATGTATGTCAGTACAGAAAGTGAAATGCAAACGTCGAGTGAGGCATACACACACATGCGTTTAACACAACACACAACATTTCACAACATTTCACGTTGTAAATTGACAGCTATCATTGCTATCAATTGAGTTATAAAGATCGTTAATTCGTAATGTACCAACTTTTGATTGAGTTTCAACTCAAACTGAGATAGTTCTCAAGTTGTTTTAGTTTTAATTAAGATTTATAGGCAACTACGTGGTAAGTATTTACGTTACAACTTGTAAGTACTTGCTAATGTACTACGTCGTAAAATGTGAAAAGATTTTCTACAGCAGTATATTCGGTGCAAGTTCGGCCATTAACACGAGATGGCTATATCCCAGGGCGATTTGTTCTTAAGGACCACTAAAACTTCTGAATGGCTGTGTGGCGCGTGAAACTGAATGTTTTGCGTACAAACAAATGTTCAGGAGCTTACGCAAAGCTATTCAGTTACAATAACAACATTATTATACAATTTGTAGTTTAGGGTTATACCCTCTGGCAAAAGGTTTTCCTCCACTGTTAAGATGCTTGTTTGATCTTCCGTAAAAAAACACGTTTAACGTTTCAGTACGTTAAGAGCAAGTAAATAAATAAAATCTCTGATACGATATCAACGTTGTTATTATTTTCAGCTTGGATGAAGACGCTGTGCAGCTGAGCGTTTTATGTTCTATCAATCGCTGCATGACAATTTCTGTAAGTTAGACTAGGGAAATGTATGCTGATATAAGCTTTAGAACGTTATTCCTAAGACTTATATTTGTTTGTGTGGAATTTATGAAGTTTGTGCTCCACAGCGTGTCGTGTCGTGAGTGTAGGACGCGCAATATTCACGGTCCAGAGATTAGCTCGCACTTACATGTGATCGTCGTCGTACTCGGCTAGAGAGCGGCGCACATATTCCAAGTTGTTCACAATCGTGCATATTTCTTCTGTCGTTTTGTTTTGACCTGTGATAAGAGTTTATGTAAGACTCCGACTTCAGAAAGGCTATGTACAGGAAAAAACGTTGTTAGTTGCCGCATGCCGTAGGTTACGGGTGATTAATCGTGAAACGGTATTACGTCGGTACACAATAACACAAATATTGTAACTAGAGTAACTAATTTATTCAGTGTTCACAAACACTCAATTTTGTGAATGACATGTTTATCTAGGCACATTGTTTCTAAGAATTGTTGGAAACAAATAGGACGCTTGTTAGAATGAATAAAGCTTATTGTTAGGAGCTTGTGTTTGAACAATAGCATTTTTCTGATCCTCTGTTCGAAATATCAGAAAGGAGCGATTTAGTCGCTTCTAGAAAGCTCGATTCAGCGTTTGAACGCTACTGTTTGTACACATTCGGATGCTAGTCGTAACGATTTACCAAGTTATCCTTTGGCATCTGCAGACCATATGCAAATCGCGCAGTTTTGATGGCAATAAAACACGACGCAGCATCGAAGCAATGGCTGAGCGAGCGATTTTGTTATCGCTACCGAACGCAGAGATTCGCCAAAACACGCCTATCACCGATGCTAAGAGTAACTCGTCTGCTAAGGTCCTAAGTACACTTAATTGTTGTACGTTCCTGGTACATACCGTAGTTCTCGTAGTACCCCTGGTCTGCAAGCGCGCCGTGCACGAGGTCTGCGTAGTGCAGAGCGGTGGCGCACGCGGCCTCCAGCAGTCGCACGCTGCCGCCTGCTGTGCACTCCTCGGCACCACCCACCGAACGCCATACCAGGCGCATGTGGTATAGGCTAGACAAGGTGACAAATGTTAGTCTGGCAAACAGAGATTTATTAGGGCAAAGGCCCCTCATACAGAGAAGGTACATCACCACGCTTGCTCAAAACGTGTTGGCGATTTCAAACTTGTATTAACTATCCATCCAGGTTTCCTCACGATGTTTGTCATTCACCGATGTCAGTGATGTCTAAAATAAACTCAGAAAGTAAAGTAAACATATGCATTGAAAAAGTGATATCATGCTACTCCACGAACACGATACACTGACGTTTCATAAACACTGTTTGGATCCCTTGTCTCCATATCTACGATGGTAACAGTTCAGTTACTGATCAGTATGCTGAGCTGATACGACCGTGATATGTTTTGATTTTGTCCGACATGCTAGTAAAGTAGGTAAATACTTACCTGCGGCAGCAGGTAAATACTTTAAACTGGAAATGGTGAGAGTCGGCTGGAATAGTGTAGATACTTGGCTCAAGTAGCCTATTGTTTTCCTAGGGCTTTATCAAAACTATTATACGAATTCATTATACCTACTTGAGGTGCAGTAGTTGCCCAGTAGTAACGGCCGCGAATTACGAATTAGTCCGGTGCTTTAATTTTGTGTAAATTATTTCATCTCCACTGCTCTCAAAACGGTGAAGGAAAACGTCGTGAGGAAACTGGCATGTCCACGAACCAAAAATTCGAAGACACGTGACACCTACCAATCCGCACTGCGCGCGCGTGGTTGATTTTGGCCCACTCCCTCCCACAGAGATGAGGAAGTTGTCCCAGCAGTGGGAACGTTATAGGCTGATTATGCTACCTATACCTACTGCAGTTTCCTTTTAGAATTCCTTACCACTACATTATTCATACAAATCATAATACGCTTCATAAAGGACAAATTATGTAATGTTCTTGTTTACAGACTTAATAACAAAAATATAATATGAAAGCAAAAAGTTACGAAAATCCGACACAGGTCACACAGGGCTCATCTCATGTACAAAAAGCTTATTAAAACAAGGGCACGGGCCGCCCTGTTAATTTTTAGCCAGATAACAGTGACAAAGTTAAATATGTGCCGCTAAAACTGGACTTCAGTATGTATGACGACTACCATAAACTTTACATGGGTTAATTTGAGTTACCTAAATGGTAAATTTGCTTGCTATGCATCTCTTACAGTACATTTTCCTAGAATTACTGAGAGCACTGAAGAACTGACTGAATTGTTGAGAGCACTGAAGTGTAAAGCAATAAGCTTCGTAGCGAGCAGGGCTTTTACAAATTTCCACGTACACTGTGTATTATATGTTCTTATTTTTATTGTTGCTTGTCTGATTATTTCCTCGTAATTTGTGTAACCAGTAACCAGGTAATTACGCAGGATGAGAGCAAGTAATCAATTTTAGTCTAGAAGCTTTTAGTTCTACACTTGTCTTGTCTTTACAGAACGACACGGCGGACTGGTTATTGATAAAAATGTTTGTGTTAAGAGCCATTAAGGCAGGCAATACGTATTGAATACCTTAAAAAATTGCGTGACTTGAATATCACAGTAGGCGGGATTTGCTCACATCATATTCGTATAAAAATTATAAACATGCGGTGATTATTTATTGAACGAAGGTACTATCTTTGTTCATCTAAGCCATTCTAGGCTAAACTTACCAAGCTGCAGTGTCCACTGACGAGGTGCTGTGTTTCACGAGGTGCTCGCCCTCCACAGGTCGGTCTAGAAACAATATATCCGTTACAAAGCGAGTAGTATTGATAATTGAGATAAACAACGCAATTTCATAAGCAAATACAAAGCGTTCTAGGCACTCTATCAAACCTACTTGGTAACATCAAAAATCGCCGTGATGTCGAAATAAAAAAAAAGCATCCTGTATATATGTAGGTATGCGTTTAGTAAGTTATTAGTATATTTAGTGGTAAAGAGGTACATAATGTATCTATATAAATAGATAATGAATATACTCATACCTACCGACATATTATGTAGATCTAGGTACCTAGATCTACATAATATGTCGTATACAAAATGTGTGTAATGTGTCGTATGTGTGTATGTATGTGTGTGTGCGTTGTCTACATGTCATATCATAGTCTCTTTCCCTTTATGCTTTGGTGTGATACGATCAATTATCAAGTTCTGAGTTGAGCTGCACGATTTTTGACAAATGCGTGCACTGACTGGACAGGTCCGCTCAATCTGTGTGGTTCTTTCCTCAAAAGACCATTTAAGACACCAATCTACATGGTCTTCACATGATCTGACCAAGATTTTGTCTGGACTTTAAAAGAGACTGTGACCTCTGAGTTTGCTTCGGCCTTTCTTCTCAGAGTAGTCAGATAGGAAACGCCGACCTCATCTAGCTTTAAAAAAATATGATTAACGTGTAAAAACGTTTGTACAAATCTACTTACAGAAATAAAATCATTTATCATTTATTATAATTATGTTATCATCCAAGATAAAAAAAACCGTGACGTTTTTATAATAAAAAAAAAACAAACAAGATTATTGATTTGAACAGCACAAATGAACAAATCAGCCGAAAGCGAGATTACAATAAAGTAATAACGAATCCTACGAATCCGGTATAACCGTCAGTTAAGGGTCAATCAGAGATGGTTGGACCCTTGACAATTGTAATTTGATATGGTCCATATAATTAATTGGTCTTTTACTTTGATATCGGATTTCTTATTGAACCAATTTATTATGCCATCTATAGATGCTTAGTTATACAAAGGGATATCTTCTATCCGTGGAATAAAATTGACGTCTAACAGTTCTAGTATGGAAAAACTGTCGAAAAATCAAAATTTATTCTTGGTATAAAACTTATTCTAGGTATAAAAGTTTTGCGGAATTCGCCCTAAGATATACTTATGTAATACGACCCTATATTCGAGTTAACTTATTTTATTCTATACAAGTGCTTCTAAAAATAAATATCCTTTTTTTCTTTCGTTTCTTATTTTTCTTAGAATATAATAAATAATAGAGCACTGTTCTTAGCTATTTACTGAACAAGATAGAGTTTGCACAATGAAGTGATTTTTGTGTTTGAAATTGAGATGACCTAAAAATACCCAGTCATAAGAATCTTGACTTTAATTTTTGAAAACAAGGCAGGGTTTAAATATGTCATCTATACGTATATTAACAATTTACAAGCAGTCCTTTATTTGTCTCGGTCCAATAAAACGTTTCGTGTTACGGCACAGTTAAAACTCGATGTTTATCTAAATGGCGGCCGCCCTAGCGCGGGTGTGAACCTTCGCCTTTTGCCTTCACAACAATTATACGGGCTCTTTCGAAAATCACTTCTTTTTATGCCTCGCTAGGTTTTAGTTTCTTTTGATAAGCACATACAGGTTGAAACTTAGAGGTTTTCTTAATAGGTATCCACTGGACAACGTTTTAAGTTTCTCAGATTTATAGACGTAGGTACCCAATTCCTAAATGTATTGGTTACATGTATTATTTTAACTACGACTAGTAACTCACGGGCTAGGTACATTTTATGTGTTTACGATCAATTAGGTAACGCGATTGTCGTAATTAATGTATACACATTAATTACGACAATCGCGTGTCAGTGTGTGTCAATGTAAATTATTTATAATGTGTTAGATTTATTGCTCACTTGTAGGATTTCATGTAGGTAATATAAATCTACACTTGGATATGAATTTAGCACTATTAAGCTCTAGTTTGTGATGACACTATAACGAACGACGAAAATAAATTATTATATTTTATTTAATACCTTCTTGACACTGGTTATTAATGGAGTTCTAAATTAGATAACAGATGGGCCAACATTTTCATAAAGAAATAAATGTCGCCAGGCGCTAAAGTTGTTATGTTTAATTTCCCAGAATAGAAAGGGAGCTACCTATTACCTAACTTATTCGGACATGACTATACACAATACTTTTTGAAAATGGCTCTACACAAGGTAAGATTTTTATTAATATTTTAGAGTTTCTCCTCCACCCGTCTCTCGGGATTAGCCCGTATACACTTAGACACATCTGAAAATGAATGTGACACAAGTAATGCTACAAGTATTAAATAAGAAATGATGTGAGGGCTTACCAAGTTCGACGGAGGCTCGAACTCTTTGCAGCGCCATAGTTTTAGTAACGGCTAGCCAGCGATCGATCAGCGGCTCGAACCACCTGCGACCATAATAACATTACCATAGCCAAATGAAGTCTGTTGCGTTCCGCTGTCATCATCCGCGTTAACGCTTTTTTGCTAATTACCACTAATTACCAAGTTGCGCAACATGAACACTGCCAGTAGGTACTCCTTTACTTAATCCGTTCAGCTTTTGATAAGACTTGTTAATTAACAAGACTCCTATAAAACTCAATGCTTGAACAAAAACTTATAGTTTCAGTTGGGTTTTAAAGTTTTAGGTAGATTATTAAGACAAAATATTTTATGACTCCCTGTACCGGTTTTCGTAAAAAAAACTAAAGGACTTAGGTATAGGTACTGCATGTTGAAGCACAGTGTACTTAGTTAATTTGAAATTATAAAAAAGGTACGGGGTTCTATGGAGATGATACAAAAGCTAAAAATAACTATATAACATTGAAAAGAATATTGACGAAGCTTTTGGTTCTCTTATTCCGCGCTCGCATTCGAGGGTTGAACTAAATAAAGCTCGCTGTTTTTCGTTGCAATGAATATTTTATGTGATGTTGTTTTTGCGGTTTTTACCATAGGCGAGCATGATGTCTTAGTGTAATACTATAATAATGTTGATGTTTTCTTTGATTTCCATTTATGTAACCAGGCAAAACATGAGGAACGTGAAGTTATTATTGTATATTTAACAATGCTCGGGTAGGCAGTTAAATATACAGTTTGGTTCCGAGTCATAGCTCTAGTTTCCCATGAATAACTCAACAGTAGGTAGGTATACCTACATGAAAAGAGCCTCCACCAGAGACGGTAATAGGGCGTCCGGCGAACCATAAACAGTACACATGGTGAACATTTTTCCTGACTGGCCAATCCTTTCACAATGCCCTGACGCCAATAATAAAATTATTCCCGTATTACTCGTGCCGACGAGAGACAAAAAGACGAAAAGGGCTTAAAACATCAAAATCTGTATATCAAATCCAATTTCGTTTGGAAACGGGCGCCATCATCATTGTGTTCGGATTTTAATCAATCATTTGTCACCAGCAGTCTGTGTGCCGGTAAACTATCAGGAAAACGGATTAATGTTAACGGTCCATTCATACAGCGTGACAGATCAGCGGAGATCGTGTTAGCGTGAATCTATTAGGTGTTGCAGGATATTCGAAAGTTTAACAAAGTTTGACAGCAAAACGGATAGCTTTGTAGGAATTTCGTGCCCTTATCTGGAAAATAGCGCTGCATTCTTCAAACATAGGTATACAGTATACATCATAGGACGCGCATGCATGCACGCTTGCGTGACGAGACGCTTGACTCGCTGTCTAGTTACGAAATACATGGCAGGTAGCTATTTCCGAAATCTGTCGATTACTGACACTTTGATTAACTGTAAATTCGAGTCTCAAACTACTTCCTGAAACATCTAATCGATTCACCGTAATATAATCTCCGAACAGATTTGTGATCCCACTAATTTCATAAATGGGACAGTTCTTAACTCAATTATGCCGCGACGACTGGACAGATTTAAATGGAATTAAGGACGGTTCCAATTTAACCAGGAATTGCACATAGGAAAATAATTTAGCCCCGGAAAATCTGGATATGTATCTAATATAGCGAAAATAGATATGTGTTTGCTTCATTAATTATTTCTTCTCATTCAGCGCTTTAGTTTGGATCTTAATAAAACTTTACTAAGTAATCTTGTAATAAATCATCATTTATCAATATATACATATATGGCAGGTCATTTGAGGCACTTACAGGTATGCATCCAGCAACTGTGGCGGCGGGTCGTGCGGAGCGTGGGGGTGCGTCTGCGGTTGCGGCGCGAGGGATGCCGCCGAGCACAGTTCGCGGACTGCCGAGAGCACTTCAAACGGCAGCGTCTTCGCTATTGTCACCAGGCATACTGACGGACAAGTCAAAAATTATAAAGAGTAAGGGAAAACCCAAGGACTATATTATTTTGAGATTCGGTTGTCGATCTAAGAAGTTCTGGTGGCTGTAAGATGACCACAAAAAATTTTGACTTATGCCCATTCCTACGCTCTATTACATTACCCAATTACTGAACGACCGACTGACGAATCTGGACTGACAGGAGACAAGTAAAGGTCATTGATAAAGAGCGGTCAATAAACCAAGTAATCGATCGGTAGTTATGTGTACTTATAACGTATCAAAGTTAAGCTGACTAACTGCGATGTTGGTATATTTCGCATTTCATGAATTTGGCAAATTAAGGTTATGTCGGGATAATAATTAAAAGCTTCCCAAATCACTAGGTTTCTTACCACAGCAGTAAAACAGGGGCAATTTCTTTAATGAAATATACATTGTTACCTTTACATAAAAGCTAATCATTTCGCAGGTTCAGCAAAATATTTAATAACACATCTTTCAAAGCTTGCGGGCGCCAGATGTTCCCGTAATACCCCGCTTAACTCTAGTTTATTAATTTGTAACCTAAATATAGATAGGTAAGTTAAATTAATATACCGGCGACGCTGACATTTCGAAGCTTGCATCTTTCATTGACCTTTGACCATAAGTATTTTTAGCAGTCCGTTTTATTTCAATACCCGTTTAACATGAAAAATAAAATAAATGTCGTATTTCGGCCTTTTCGGCATAGATTACGGAAGTCGATGTGTATAGGGACCGCCGTTGCTATTTGAATAGTTCAGTGAAGGGATACACGATATTTGTTTTTCAATGACTTGGTGAGTGCCTTAGTCGAAGGGTTCGGGACTTTTGTAAAAAGTTTCTAGTAAGCATATTCAATTGATAAAAATGTTGAATGCACTACGTGAAAAAATGTTGAGCAAAAGTGAACAATATTTTTCTCGGATATTTTAGCAAAAGGTTACCTACCGAGATAGATACTATGTATATTTTCGCCAGACATTTTATCGGTAGTATCTAGGATATAGTCTGGGACCACTCATGTAAGAAATAGAAAACCCTTGAGAGGGATATATTAGAGTTTGCCAAAATTTTCAGATCCTGCCTCATATTATAGCATTATTTTGTTCAAAATTTGTGGTAATATGTATAATTTTATGTAATAGGTGTACTTGTATGGTACTTCAGCTTACTTCCATTCCCGTGTTCGTCGTACATCGGTTCTTCGACGACGCCGCACCAACCCTCGACCACCCAGTGCTCCACACACTGTCTCACATCCTCTGATAGCTATAAAATAATTTAAACCTTTATTTTAAGTACCTATACATTCTATTCTACTCGTAATGTAATCCCTTTTACCAAGAGGTATTTTGGAAACGGATCCTAATACACCAGAGGGATTTTGAAAGTAATCTCTTTAATCAACAGGGTTGCCTATATTAATCTTCGTTGTTACCTATGTATCGTGTGTAGATAAACCAGTTACGTTTTCATGAAAATTAAAAATGGTGAATAAAAATACTTAATTGTGCTTCATTCCTGTTAGGTCGCCTAATATCGGTAGGTATTGCTAATAACAGGAGCTAATGACAAGAGTGTAATGTTTCACCTCTTATACCAAATCCTAGCAGCTGTGTGCATACTAATTAGTCGAGTTTATTAAGAGTATAACTCTAAATTTATGCATGGGTTAACTTTCAGGGGAAAAGTGGCGTCTTTCAGCTAATGAAAGCCGATAACATTTAAGGACCATTGGGACAAACGCTAGATGTTACATACCGAATTCATTACTCTGCCATTTATTCTTTCGATTTATTAAGAATTAATTAGAGACGTTAAATACACTTTACATAGGCACGTATGCATGTAATTTTTTTTAAATATTATTCAAGCATCGTTATTAACATCGTGAAACACATCGCTACCTGAATGACCCGATTCCCATAGTCATTGAAATATGCACAATTAATAACGGTTACCATAATGCCTGGTGGGAAAGCGCGGAATGCACCCGTGTCGTTACTTATGCACCATGAGAAACACCAGTTGTGTATCCTTGGACTGTAGGTACAAAGGTAGTGACTGCACTAACCGCAATTAATTTCCATCGTTTACATATTCGTAGTAGTACGAAGGTAGTGCACGCCTGTGTTTGCTAGTCAATCTTATATATAAAATTCAAAGTCCTGACTGACTGATATATCAACGCACAGCCTAAACCGCTGGTCCTAGAGACATGAAATTTGGAGGGTGTGTTTTTTGTGAAGAGTAGGTATCCACTACGAAAGGGTTTTTCGAAATTCCACCGCTAAGAGGGTGAATGGGGGAGGGTGAAATTTCACTCGGACGAAGTCGCGGGCAGAAGCTAGTTCTTTATTATTATATAATGCGAAAAGCTGAGTATATAATACATCACGTACCTACACACATAAAAAATAGTATTGTACGTACCGTAACAGACTTTTAGTACCAGTAAATCCAGCACTAGACAATAATTGAATACGAGTGCGCCAGGCCGTTACAGCCACGAGACGTAACCAAATTGTCCACTTACCATTTTGTCTATCTGGTTGAAAACTATGCTGAAGTACGGTACGTTATTGGTCCTGCAACAGAAAGGCATGTAATATTTCGTACAACGGAAAATATGAACAGTATAAATCGCTGAGGACGCGAACACTTCCCGCCCACAGTTCCTTTCATTTGATGATCGTGAAGAATGGGGGCACGGCCAACAATGGACTGGACGGGACACCCGGGGTTAAACATCGATAAATAAATATTAACACATACCAAAGGTTAGCATTTCCTTTATTCCAACATCATAAACTGTGATTACCTAAATCTTGATTAAATGAATTGGAGGAGGAAAATTTTGACGAATTCGACTCAAGAGTCCTCCTCGGATACCGCTTACTTGGAACTTAGGCAAAGGGCTTTGGTTCCGGCTGTTAGCTTTGATCCGCAATTAGACTCGTAGATAAGAGTGTACGAGCCAGAGGATTAAAAGCTTAGGCTAAAGTTAATCTAGATAAATCAAGGATGAAATAGAATGTTTCATAGATTACTTAAAACGTTCTACGATGCATATCTGTTGTAGGATAAAATTTCTACGAATGTTTTTTTCTTGTGATATTTACCTGTTTAATACTGAATAGCACAGCAACATTGTTTTTCATAAAAGCTTTCTTTAAGATCATTGATAGTGTGTTTATTTCTAAACTTACGTCTCAAACAAGGGATGGTAGTAGGTCAGTCCCTGCTGCAGGTCGATCTGTATGAGCGTGATGAGGTTGACCAGGTCTTCCCCGCGCTCGGACTGAGTGTCCTGTCCGCACAGCGCTTCGTACCACTCGGAAGTGCCTTTGCGGAGCGCGCTCACGATCTCACTCCTATTGTCAACAGTTATTGTCGTTGTTATTGGTGCCTACAGCAGCCTTTGTGTTCTGGATTCAATATTAGTGGTACATCTGCCCACTGGATACAAGTATAAAGTCAATTTAGAACGAGCCTTCTGGGGAATTTAGAATGTCTTCTGGTTAACGAGTACTACTTTCACGTTTGCTAAGTAACGTTTTAGTTTAGCAATAGCTTCAAAACTGAAATGCTAACTAGATAATTTCAGGATACTTCCATACTGGTTTCTTTGTAATCTCAATCTTGAAAGTTAAAACAAAACAGTTTTAAAAAGTCTAATTTGGCTTCACCACACAGTTTCATTTCCACAGCTATTTAACGTCCCCATTTGCAAAGACAATTATTTAAAAAATGCTGTGCTAGATCCTTTCCCCCAACTCATTTGGTGAGGGTGAAAAGCTGGCTTTAATCTCGCGAAAAATACTCTGAGAACTATGAAGCCGCGGTGTCTCTTCCGAATAATTTACGCTTGTCTAATGCTCCTGTCTAAAGTTTTTCCGTAGCATATAATTAGGTAGCTATCTATTGCGCATACATATATTTGTAGGTGCAAGCATTTTAAAATATTCGTCAAATATTTGGTTAAAGTGGTGTTTTATCAAAAGAGTAATTTTTTGTTCAAATCTGAATTCATTCACAATAATAAAATCAAAAGCGTTTTATTTCAAAAACATTATATAGGTAGGTACCTACATATAGCACAGTGAAATCCATAAGCTATTGTAAAATTTGTTATGCGTGATAGCTGAAATTACAACATAACAGAGCAATTATATATCTGAAACGAGGAATTAGATGGTTCCACTTGCCTGATTTCCTTGTTAAAGGGGCAGCATCGCCAGAAAGCCTTCATTTGTGACAACTGGTTCAAGCAACGCAGCAGATACTCCAACCTAAGACAATAACTCAATTTAAGGTTACCAGATCCATTTAAATGATATTACCATTCTGTAGCAGTTCTTACACAAGGATGTATATTTTAAACTGGCTTTTTCCCGCGTCTTCACCCGCGATTTCGGAAAATATACCACGGAAACAGCCATTTTTGCGCCAATCCAGAACATACATCCAGACAAACGCACAAAACATTCTAAATCTATATTTTCTGCATATAGTAGCAATTGCTTTTTCAAAAATATTCAACGTACAGTTTTGATTTCGTTATGATTTTTACTTTGAAAATGAAAGACAATGAGACATTTTACCCCCTTAATGGTAGAATTCCAAAAATCCTTCCTTAGTAGACTGTTAGTAGTGTCAAATTAGTGCCATTTTAGAGTCCGAGAGATATGGATCGATTGACGATTATGACATTTATGAGCTACTTAGGCTGGCGACCGACTATAGCTCAATGCATTATACACGATAATAATATAAAGACATCAAACTGGAACAAGCTACACAATGTAATTTAAAAAATAGTAGATACGAGTATGCACGTTAAATATTCAAGCTCCTTCTATTCAGTTAGATCTTTATGAGTCCAAATACCTGCAAATGGTAATTGTAGATCAATACGTCTTAAAGTAAAGAACTTAAAAACGAACCCTCATTTCACTAGTAGTAAAATGCTATTAAATGACTATTCTTCACGTAAAACACGAATATAATAAAAGAAAAGAAATATTGTTTGTTCTCGAAGTACAAGAGTACCTCTCTTGAAAGTGCCCACTCAACATAATTAGATATTTTTTTTTACTTTGAAAAGCTTATCCTCTGCTCAGTTATAAACTAGGGAATGCTGAGTGAAGTGTTCAAAAAAAAAACAAAAGTGTAGGTGTATGAATAAATGGTTCAGTGCAACGTTTTCGATCGACAAACTATTGCCTGAAAAGTGCTTACTGAATTTTACATTGGCGTATACGTAAAATGTTTAACATGCCTCAGAATAACCGCTGCAAATGAACTGTCAAAGGAGAATTGTGTACAATCAGCGCTCTTCACAGACGGGTTGTAATTGCAGTTTGTTGTGACTAGCTGAGAGGAGAACAATGCCGTGCACGTTGACGCCTTTGACACCCACGAGCGGGTAAGGGGCTTTCACTGCAGGGAACCACTGCTGCACTGGAAGTTTTATCGATTTCTAATAAAGTCAATTACATTCTCAAGTTTCACGGAACAGTTGGTAGTTTACAACATACGGGCAGGGCGCTGAAGATAAACTTGTACGTCTATAAGAACTTGGATTCTTAAGTTTTTTATTATATCAGTAGTGAACAGCTATTTCCAGCGGTGCGCAGTTTTCACCAAAATGTGCTACCTGTCCCTAATGACACACATTCCACTGTCTATATTATTATGATTATATATCGGCAACGGTATGTAAGATATTATCGTTCAGGTCTGTATTAATTACATTACCGCTTTACAAAGGTACACGTACCGGTCAATGAATTAATTCATGTTTAAGTACCTATGTATATCATTCCGTGCCGTATAATTATGAGGTAAACTGTTTAGTACCCAAAATATTCTAGTAATTTATGCATTGAATATGTTTAGTGGAAACACAGGTACCGCTGTCGTGTAATTAATAATCCAAATAAATCATAAGCGTCATTTTATCGTAGTTAGGCTGAATTAATTCCGACTGAGTCCGACCCAACTCGTATTCGGTGTGTTTACCTGCTTCTATCAATTATTCCAACACCCGAAAGATTACAAGAGTAGATTTTATTGTAAGCCTGTCAAGAAACATTATATTTATTTTGTTTATTTCTGAGGTTTATGTTGCACGCAACACTTCACAGCCCATCAAGTTTAAACTTGCAATATTGATTTATTGAGAACTAGCTGCGCCCCGCGGTTTCACCCGCGTAAATGTCGGTCCCGTGGGAATATCGGGATAAAAACTATCCTATGTCCTTTTCCGGGACTCAAACTATCTCTATACCAAATTTCATCTAAGTCGGTTCAGTAGTTTAAGCGTGAAGAAGTAACAAACATACAAACACACACACACACACACACACACTCACAAATTTTCGCCTTTATAATATTAGTGTGATAGTAGAAAGGAAAGCCTGCCTACCGGTACTCCGCGGGCGGTTTATCAATCTAAAGTTTCAAGTTCTCACAAATGCAAGAATCGAGGCCCCATATTATGGGAAACAATTCTCAGACATAAGAGAGAGAAATATAAAGACATCTTAACACAAAAGAAACATTTGATAAAGTTTTACTCAACTTACTTTAACGAGTTTATTATATCAACTACATAATATTATATGCATTAAATATACAATGTTTGATATTTTAATCATGTTTGACTAATAAAGACTTGATAACATTCATTAGAACTATGAACATAATGCTTTATGCAAAATTACAATGGAATACGTGATCTTAATTTTGTTCGTAGTGTTGAATGTCAAAGTACCTACCTACGGTCGGAATGAAAGGTTTTATCTAGACAGATGCCACGAGCACAAGTAAATCGAATCTCATGCATGTAAGAGCTCGCTTAAAGCAACTAAATAGGAATAAAAAGTATCATTCAATTCCAATATAGCCTGATAAAGTTTAGCGTTAGCCCCACAGCGATCGCGATGTTTTGAAAAGAAATTTAGCTATTAACAACACAATTGCACCAGTGGTTTGTCGCTTTGGTTAAACAGGTCCTAATTATTGTTACAGGATCATCAGAAACACACAGTGTTTTTTTTTAATCAAAATCAATGGTTTCGGTTCCTGGCTAGACATATTGATTATTCAAAAATTCAATGATGCAGTTTTAGTTTTCATCAAAATCGAGCACGAAACTCTTTGGAGTACTTTTCGCTATTCTTCATAGTTTCGAATTTGGCCATCCAGGCCCACTGAAAAATTCAGCCTGTGTACAGGGTTATTGGAAAAACAACACAACCTCGTAAGAGTTCACTATTCTAATCATTATGAACAACTTTTATTATGGGACCAAACCTGAAATCGCGAAAAAAAATCAGCTGTTCCCTACATTTATGGTCGTATAGGTAACTCGTCAAAATGTAGGGAACGGCTGATTATTTTTCGCGATTTCAGGTTTGGTCCCATAGTAAAAGTTGTTCATAATGATGAGTATAATGACCTCTTATTTATTTATTTAATTTAATTTAATTAAAACGGTTAAAAACCAATTACATTAATTAAATACAAAAAGACACACATAAAAGAAACATAAAAGATTAAATCATCAAATAAAAATAAAAAAAAAGTTAACAACACTTTCATACATCCCTCTCACAGTACTTCTGACATACTTCTACTTCTTAAGAGGTTGTTAATGTTTTTCCAATAACCCTGTATAATCTTTGGCTTGGACAGACTGAATGCGAAAGGTGGAGGGCAGGGTGTTGTGTCGCAGCATGGGAGAGGCCTACTCGTATGTCCACTGGACTGCGATAAGCTGAGTTGACTGATAGTTGATTGAAATATGCTCATCCATCAATTTAAACTGCCAATACATGAGTGTTCATCAGGACTGAATGGAGGGACCGCAGTTGCTTTGTAAAAACGCTATCGCTTATAATTTGTACGGGATGTAATAAATTAATCACTCACAGTCGCTTGGAAACCAATTCCTTTTTTAATACATTTTACGTTCTTTTACAACAATACATTTCTTTTTATGCAATTAGATGACTCGATATACGGGTACCCTTTACAATTGCATCTCCTAAACGTATCTAGATTAAAACTAAAGGTTTATCGTAATGGAAAACGTATAAAGGTTATGTAAATATAAAATATGGTTGTTAATATAATATTTGTTTCTTCTTTTTATTCTTTGTGCAGCTTCATAAAAACAAGCTGTTACATACAAAGTAATTACTTCATATTATAATGTACATGAATGCTTCTGAAATTAAGCGATATCAGAATTGCCATTCGTTTTTACAAAATGAGCACAACACAATTTATAGTATATTAAATAACTAACTTGTTGATGCTGTACTGGTGCAGCACTGGATAGAGGTCCCGATGCAGTCGCAGCTGATGCAGCGCTCTGTCCACATACTCGCCGAAGCAGTCAGCCAGCCAGCGCTCCTCGTCACGAGAAGCTCCCGACCCTGAGTCCCCGCTGCCACTTCCAGATATCGCCTCACAGGCGCACCAAGCGCGCTCCAGCTCTATCAATAACTTGTGCATGTACCTTGACCAAAGCAAATAGATTTATAAAGGCACGAACCTTTTCATAAAGACCTATGTGTATCATTCCCGTGATAAGGCAGGGTAGCAGCAGTAATACTTACTTAGGATCAAGAGGAGCATCAGCGTTGAGTCTGCAAGCCGCAGCGAAACGTGCAATAGATGCCTGAAGCGCACTAAGATCGCCTTGTATGGCATGCTGGTGGAGCAGAGTCTGTGCAGCTCCGCAGAGATCACCGTCCCATGCTGGCGTGGGCGTGGCAGCGCTGGGCTCGGGCTGACCGGCAGCTGCAGCAACTGCGGCCGCAGCTGCAGTGGCTGCAGCTGCAGCGCGTTGCAGCTCCACCTCGTGCGCCAGGAGCACGCCGAACAGGCGCTCGTGTTGACGCACCTTACCAATGATGTATAACTTTAATGTGGAGCATAACAAAATTTAATGTGTGCGGTGTAATTGAAGACGTTCATCACCTGTTGGTGGAATGTGTCCGTTACGAGACGGATCGAGAGTTAATTATAGAAAATTTCTACTTGAGCAAAACTAATGTGGGTATCTTCCACGAGATGTTGTCCTCCCCTTTGTCTGAAGCTGCTAAAGCGCTGTTTATGTTATTTAGCCGTAAGCCATAATTTAGTAAGTAGATGTATTTTAGTTTAAGTCAGAGTACGATGGAATTTACATGTACTGTATGTATAAAAATTCCTTAAATAAATAGAATTAAAAAAAAACCGGCCAAGAGCGTGTCGGGCCACGCTCAGTGTAGGGTTCCGTAGTTTCCCGTCCGTCACAATAAGTGTTCCCACGTACAATTCGATAATACCCGACCCAATGTAATAAGTACCTACAGCGCCATCTCTCGGGGAATTGGGTTACTAATTAGTACATAGACGTGCCAGAAGTTTTCGGTGGTAATTTTGGATTGCGAGAACCAATTTTAATCATTCTTTTTTTGTTTGAAAAAAGATACGTTCAGGATAATAAAATATGTAAACGAAGTTAAAAAAAAAATGCTTGCATATACGATTATACTACAAACTTAGTCTTTTTTGTACAAAAACTGTTGTTTCTATCAAGTTCAAAATAATTTTCCTAGAAAGTCCTTATAAAGTTCTACTTTTCAGATTTTTTTCGTATTTTCTAAACTTATGGTTCAAAAGTTAGAGGGGGGGGACACATTGTTTTTTACTTTTGGAGCGATTATTTCCGAAATTATTGACATTATCAAAAAATGATGTTAGTAAACCCCTATTCATTTTTAAATACCTTTCCAACAATATATCACACGTTAGGGTTAAAATTAAAAAAAAAATCACTTCCTACTTTACATATAGGGGGGCTACCCTAATAAAACATTTTTTTCCAATTTTTATTTTACCACTTTGTCGGCGTGATTGATATACATATTGGTACCAAATTTCAGCTTTCTAGTGCTAACGGTCACAGAGATTAAGCGAGGACGGACAGACGGACGGACGGACGGACGGACGGACAGACAGACATGGCGAAACTATAAGGGTTCCTAGTTGACTACGGAACCCTAAAAAATGGACACGAGAAGCAATCGCTATATTGGCAAATTGCCGAGCTACAGACGTGACATTAAATGACGTTGTTACCTGTTGCCAGTTGTCATCGTCGTGGCGGCCGGCCTCGCGGGCTGACAGCCACAGGCGCAGGCGGATGCGGCCCTGCACTGACGAGCGCTGGGATCGAGCCTCCAGCTTGTACCACGCCTCCTTGCCTGTCGACGGAATCTCACGGAGCGGGATGTTCACGCAACCTGCACAAGGATTTAAAAACAAACCTGTCTTTTTTTCTTTATTTAAAAAAGGTAACTAATGAGAGAACGCGCTAATGGTTAAAAGTTGGATTGTAGGGCACTGCACATATTTTCCTGAAAAGTTGATTGATATTAATCTAAAAATTCAAATTGTGTTACATAAAATATCAAACATGAAACAGCATCAAAACATCCCATGTTTTTTTAAATCTTGCTTGTTTTATTTACGAAGTTAACGAAGTTACGTTTCCATTTCAAAGTTGCGAATTTGAAATATTTTCTAGTACCTACCTACCAAAACATTTGTTTTTACCTATTTCTACACTAGCGGTACGGATCGGTTATGTTATTTGTTCTGAAAATCAACAGATTTCTGCAGCGAAGGCCCCATAAGCCGATTACGTTCACAAAATAAATGGAAATTAAATTGATGCATTAATATTATGAAGCTTTGTTTGCTGCCTGATACAATTATTTTACCTGTCAAGCTTTATTGTAAAAGCCTTTAATGTAAAATCGAAAACGGATATTAATGTAGTACAATCAATATTGTTCAATTATTTGAATGCCATTACACCAACGTTCGTGCTAGGTGAAAGCTTCATGGAAAATGCAATGCTCGATCCCCTTACATTTAGACTGCTCGAGCGTGGTCAGTTTAGGTTGAACATATTCAATTCGACAACAATGAACAAATGCATTCAGTTCAAATAAAATAAACCGATACAACTGGTATTCGTTGGAGAATTAATATAAAATATTGAACGGATAGGTTCCATCGATTCATCATTCAGTTTTCCGACGAGTTCACATTTTATCTCTAAGCCTAAAAAAGAGATTTGAAAATGTCAACATTGGAAAGCGGGATTTTGTAGCTCGGGTCGGGACTGCTGCTATATTGATGTTCATAGCTATACGGACTACATAATATTGTGTCACACACACACAATAACAAGCCATTGTGTCTCGCGTAGATCTACGTTCCGGCATACGAAGGGTTAAATGAGATGTTTTCATGAGACATTTTGAATGTATCCTTGTATTATTGCATATCGGGATAAAAAGTAGCCTATATGTTAATCAAAAGTGTCAGCTACCTCCATACAAAATTGTATCAAAATTGGTCTAGCCGTGTGAGCGTGAAGAAGTAACAAACATATATTATAAACACACGCACAGTCACAAACCTTCGCCTTTATAATATTAGTGTGATAACTACGAGTTACATGACCTGCAGAGTAGGTAGATCGGTTTGCTCTCGGGTCGCTATTTATCGATTCCCATCAACACAAGTCACACACTTGACGTCAAAGGGGTGATGCCACAAGAGCATTGCAATTTTATCAGATTACCCTCATACTACCATAAACAGATTTATGTGGAATGAGTGCGTGAGCGTGTATTACGCAGTTCAAACATTGACGTATGGCGGTGGACGTGAGACAAGGTTCCATCGGACACTCGCACCGCCCCGTCGCGTCGCGTCGTTCGATTTGGCCTCCGCCGCCCTGAATGCAAGCAAGAGCTTTGTACGTCTCATTTGAATTCATACATTGTATTATACTACACATTCATCATCAACTTTCATTTGTTTTACATAAACAAAGCTTTATTAGTTCTGTAAAGTATTTTGCGTGCTCCATGTCCATAAAAAAAACTTTTTAACAAAAAAATTAAACCTCCGAAAAAACTGAAAAGCAAAAAATAAAAACCTTTTTTATTTTACCTTAATAAATAAGTTCTTAAACTAATGCAAGTATACCTAACTAATTTTGAGTCGGCGCCAAACAAGCAACTTAATATCGTTGCGAGTGGTCGTTCGGAGAGCGCATTTTTTGTTTGGAATGTTAATATTTAGCGCTGGGGATTTCACGTTGCATTATTAATTTGATTTGGCTATTTCTATAAATTTAAGGTAATTTAGTGATCTTTGTTCATTGATTGTTTGGCGCCGACTCAAAATTTTTTAGGTATACTTGCATTAGTTTAAGAACTTATTTATTAAGGTAAAATAAAAAAGGTTTTTATTTTTTGCTTTTCAGTTTTTTCGGAGGTTTAATTTTTTTGTTAAAAAGTTTTTATTTTATAATTTTTTGAGGCTATAATTTATTTATTACTGCATGCTTAATTTTTGATTACTTTTAAAATGGCTACCTACCTTACTTTAGATATTAACTGTTATATAATCCTACTTTAACTATTATTTTTTGTATAGTAAAATACTTAAAAAAACAGGCTTTATATACCAACATAGATAGGCCTTTAATTTTAATTGTAATACACAGCTCAGCATTAAAATCTGTGAATGAACAACAAATCACCCCTATTTTCCCACCCTTAGGGTAGGAATTTTTTTCCAAATTTACATGGGACCAACTTCGAGGTATGTTCTATCCATTAAAAAAAGAATTACCAAAATCGGACCAATCTGTAAAAAGTTATGCGTGGTCATACATTACAATCAGTGAGTGAACTATCAATCATCCCCTGTTTTCCTACCCTTAGGGTTGGATTTTTTTTTCCAAATTTATATGGGACCACCTTCGGGGTATATCCTTTCTAATCAAAAAAGAATTATCAAAATCGGACTGCTCTGTAAAAAGTTATGCGTGATCATACATAAAAAAAAAAAAAAAAAAAAAAAAAAAAAAAAAATATACGCGTCGAATTGATAACCTCCTCCGTTTTTTCGTCGGTTAAAAATGTAATTTGTCAACTAACTGCTTCGCTGTCTATGTGAGACATTATGGGGATTGAATAAATACTGTACTTGGTATGATTAATAGGTGGTCCCCAAACAGCTTTGTGTTAAATGCACTTGCTCATTTAATACTACAGTTGTCTTTTCTCACAAGCTATATGTTTGATATAGACAACCCCACCCTTCCTATCATTTTTAATAGCTTTTTTAATATCAATGAGTTAAGCCAATTAGTTCTCTATTATTAAACTGATGTGGAACCTAAGTACTTAAATATTGCTGTAAGAAACTAAAACCTGACGCTTGATATTCTTCAATTAGTTTCGTGAAACCTTATTACTGTCTTTCCAGAGTGATAGATTGCTAATGAAAATAATTAAGTCAAAAGCAAATGTTATATGTTCGTCTGGATGCCTCATCACACATGTTCATTAGGTTCCTATACTTCCTATCAATTACACTTAATCTTTCGGCGTCGTTCATCAATCTGTGTTACATCCATTAGATTTATGTAGATTGGCTTTTTGTTTGTTGTTTCTGACTTACAATAGTGGTTTATATGGCTCTTACGGATATAAAGATTACTCTGAGAATAAATCGAGAAAAAATAGGTTTCCATGTGAATTCTGAGTTTAGGTACATACCTACAAATCAAACTCGAAGCATTTATTAGACCAATTACAGGCACTTCTGAATTGTCAAGTGGCCGGTCAGTCATGAAGCTGAAGAAGAACGGGCAAGAAACTCCACGGAAACTAGAAAAACTGGATCAGACCGGAATGAGAAAGCTTATCTATATAAATAAAAACAAAAGGCCTGACGGACTGACTGACTGACTCATCAACGCCCAGCCCAAACCCTTGGACCTAGAAAGCTGAAATTTTACACGATGGTTCCTTTTATGATGTAGACCAGGAATAAGGAAAGATTTTTTGAAATTCAACCCCTAAGGGAGTTAATAATAAATAGGGGACTAGTAATAAATAGGGGCTGAAAGTTTGTATGAAAGTCCGTCAGTTTTAAAGTCAGGATCTTCAAATTTTGTGTTTAGGCTGACGATTGAAAATTAATTTATACGTGTCTCAGCGTTTTTGATAACTCCATCCCCAAAGGGTTAAAAAGGGGGATGAAATTGTGTATGAAAGTCTGTCAAATTACAAGTTAGGATCTTCAAATTTTGTATTTAGGCTAACGATTGAAAATTAATTTATACGTGTTTCAGAGTTTTTGATAATTTCACCCCTAACGGGGGATGAACGACCTGACTGAGATATCAAAGCACAGCCTAAGCCGCTGGTCCTAGGAACTTGAATTTTGGAGGGTGTGTTCTTTGTAAAGTATAAATATCCAATAAGAAGGGGTTTTTGGAAATTCAACCTTAAAGGGGGTGAAAAGGGGGGATTTTGTTTGTATGTAAAATCTTATTCCTTGAGATAATAACATTGAAACTTGGCTCGAATACTTATCTAAGTAAATTATGAAGTTTGGCATTTTTCGTTTTTCTAAACTACCCCCTTAAGAGGTATTGGGGGGTGTCAAAATTTCTATGGAATTTCAACGCGCTGTCCGATTAACTCGAAACTCAGTTAGTATTTATACTAAGGACTAAAAATAAAGAATAACCTGTATCAGGGTTTTTCGAAAATCTACCCCTAACTGTGTGAAAAGGGGTAGTTAATTTTGCAAGGGCATATTTTACTGCGTGGCTTGATTAGCTGGAAAATTGGCATAAATAATCTTTTAGTCAAGTTATGAACACACCTTAAACGATTTTTCATAATTCCACCCATGTAGGGGTGAAAAGCGGGATTACGGTTTATATGAAAAATCTTATTCATTTGGTTAATAAACTTGAAACTTGGCACGAATATTTATCTAAATAAATTACAAAGTTTGGCATTTTTTGTTTTTCTAAACTACCCCCTAACGGGGGATTGGAGGCGTCAGAATTTCTATGGAAGAATTTTAACGCGCGGTCCGATTAACTCGAAACTCTGTATTTATACTTAAGACTAAAAATAAAAAATAACGTGCATCAGGGTTTTTCGAAAATCTACCCTTAACGGGGTGAAAAGGGGTACTTAGTTAATTTTACAGGGGAGGATTTTACTGCGTGGTTTGATTAACTCAAAAATTGGTGTAAATAATCTTTGAGTCACGTTATGAACACATCACGAACGATTTTTCAAAATTCCACATCTGTGGGGGTGAAAAGCGGGAATGCAGTTTATTTGAAAAATCTGATTCCTTTGATCTATAAACCTAAAAATTGGCCCGAATATTTATTTATCTAAATAAATGATAAAGATCATACCTACATACATTTTCGAAATTTTTAGAGGAAAGTACGAATTTCACGCGGACGAAGTCGCGGGCAGAAGATAGTAGTGGATAAGACAAAGTTTATAAAACAGAAGACGAACTAGCAGGGGATCTATTAGGGGCGTGGAGGGGGGGAGGGGTTCGGGGTTCAGCGGATCAGAACGGAATAACTCTCTTTAAATTTGATTTCGTTTGTTTACATTTCAATTTCATTGATATTGAATTCATTTAATTTGAATTTACTTGATTTGATTTGCTCTTATTTGGCTTTCATCTGATTTTATTTGATTTATTTGTTATGTTTTATATTAATTTATGGGTGTTATTTACCTGAAAATAAATATACTTATTGTTATTATTATGTCGTAAAATTGTTACAAAATATTGGTTACATCATTCATGTTGAAATTATACATGTGAGAATGATGTAAAAAGACATGCATGTTTAAAGCGTCTGTAATAAAAAAGGATAATACACAAAAAATAAACAATTCAGAAATTAAAATAAGCCGTGCCAGCTAATAGATGACCAGTCCCTACTGCCGGCGCTCGTTCACGAACATGTATGGATCAGCACCATTCAGCTCAATCATATTGAAGGGAACTTAATGATCCAACACACTCTCCACCACCAGCGAGACATTTGCGTGAGCATGACATACTCTCAGCCGCCAGGGCACATTCAAGTCAATACACGCACTCATATGTATAAGCACCTACTAGCACATTCAGTCTCGCTGTCTTTACTACCTACTTACTTACCTTTACCGTGTGTACATGCTACATATGGCATCTCCTCAAAAAGTAATCTTAAAAGTAAACACGTTCAAAGCATAAGCTACCCGGTACTAAGTAGGTAAAGTAAGTAAACAGAGGTGTGATGAGTTCAGATCGCGTGTCTGCCTTCTCGGAGCCCCAGGGAACACTTTACGAGTCGTTCTTTACACACAATAAAACAAAGAAGAGCTTATTTGCTTAGCTCTTGTTTTTCTAGGCTTCTTCGCTTCGGTAGATATTGGTTCGAAATACTTCGAGATAGTTGGCCTACCTAGGTATATGTATTGTATATTGTAGCGTCTTAGTACCAAAGGCTTGCAGATTGTAGAACCAAGCAAGATATACTGAGCCGCGCTTCACCACATTATTATATTGTAGATAGTAAATAGGTACCTCATTATCTGCCTGGCCTTTTCCCAACTATGTTGGGGTCGGCTTCCAGTCTAACCGGATGCAGCAAAATACCAGTATTTTACATGGAGCGACTGCCTATCTGACCTCCACAACCCAGTTACTGGGTAATAAGATATCCCTTGGTAAGACTGGTTGTCAGACGACTGCCAAAGATCTATGAATGACAGCCGGAACCAACGGCTTAACGTGCTTTCCGAGGTACGGATGGGGTTTTTTTTTTGAGGTTTGGAAATCATCAAATGACATCTCCCGCTCTGGGTGGAGCGGAAGGGAGTGTCAGACTCTTACTGACTACAACCCGACCGTGTTCCTTCCTTAGCCGTTTATGTTCTGGGGTAGCAGTAACCCTTTCGGACAATCCCGCTAAGGCACGGAGGGGTTGGTATGTAAAGATGGTCACCCATCCACAGACCAACCACAGCAAGCGTAGCATAACCTGATCAATCGACACTCGCGGCTGTTATAACTTAGCCACAAGCCTAAGTAGGTACCTAATAATCTATATCTGATATTATATTCTATACTAATAATACAGCTGAAGGGTTCGTTTGAACGCGCTACTCACTGGATGTACCAGTCGGGTTTGAAAGACTGTTTTTGCATTTAAAAGTCCAATTCTTGTGGAAGGCGTTAGGCTATTTAACATCACGCTAGGACTCTAAAGAGCCGAGCAGAAACAAAAAAAGACAGAAAGGACGCTGCGCGAAAACGAAGTAATAGCGGCAGACGATGCGATGCGACCGGGTGGATCGGGAGAACAAGAAATTTCACGCGGACGAAGTCGCAGGCAGAAGCTAGTATAATAAAAAATATATTAATATATTATATTTTGTTTCAGGATGTATTGCACCTGTTAGAAAGATATTTGGACCATGTGATCTTTTTTTAACAAAATGCTGGTCATTAAAGTTAAAATTACACAAATGTCAAAATTACACTAAATGTTAAAGATACTACTTGATACTTCGATAGAATAACACCTAGAAATATCTATTTTGATGATGATATTAAAATACAAAGTACCTACAACATATTATTATTTTATCCTTCATAAACTCATTAAAATAGTAACACACACGAACTCATTAGTGTGTTGGATAGTTTGTTCTTTGAAACTGAAATACGGACTGCATGTAGGTTAGTTTCAAGTCAATTATTCACATGAACACTATTAGACTGCTTCGTCGATAAGTCCCGGTTAAATTATACAGGGCGGCAGGGACAGCGACGCGCAAACTGTAACCATGTATGTACAATTGTACATATAGAAAATTTCCTTCGATTATAAAAAAATAAACAGTTTTTTCATAGAAAAGTGAAATACCTACGCGGTCGAAATGCATCCAAGGGCTTATTCTATGTAAAACAAAATCGGGTTAGTTATAATTCAAGAACGGCTGGACCGATTATTATGATCATTGATTTGTTGGATTTGTCTCCACCCCGAATAGCAGAATAACTATAAAAAAAAAGACGGGTTGCACTCCGGGAGTGCCGGCAGAAGTGAAAACTTGAATATTAACGTTGAAATAAATCAATTATTAATTGACTTAATATAACTAATTTTTTTTCACTATTTCTGCGTCACTTTTTTCATTAATCGATGCACTTTGTTCAATTTCCATTTTTTGAAACACTATATACACGAATTTTACAAATACACAGCAGTGTGGCTACTACACAGACGGTCGAGCCATCAGCTGTCCATCCACGTCCGCGTCCGCGTCCACCATCACCATCACATCACATCACATCACCATCAACATCGCCATCGCCATCGCCATCACCATCGCCATCACCATCACCATCGCCATCGCCATCACCATCGCCATCGCCATCGCAATCGCCATCGCAACCGCCATCGCCATCACCATCACCATCGCCATCGCCATCACCATCACCATCATCATCCATCCATCCATCCATCCATCCATTATCGTGTCTCACTTGGTTCACTTCGGTTGGCGCCGCCGTAGAAAGAGATGGGGGGGGGGGAATCTCTCCTGACGGTCACGTGTCCTGACGCGATGCCCTGACGCGAGTTTAACATTTTTTACCCATTACAAAAAGTGTTCAACGCCGCTAAAGAAGTTTTCACTTCAAATATATGAGAAAAATTAATGAAAAAAAAAAAAAAAACGAGTGTGCTTATGACCACACGACTGAAGTGAAACTTCAAACGTATTTGGCTATGAGAGGAAGAGAGAAAGAAAATGTGCGCGTGCACTGCTTTCTATTGCTTATATCCCCCACTCAACTCCCGTTCGCCTCGCCCGTAGCCCGTAGACATGGGTCGTACTTGCAAAATCGAGTACCAGGGCTTCCAAGTACGTCCACCTTAAGAAACCAGGGCCTAAAACCAGGGCTCGAGATACTTTCAAGTATTTCCTATCTGCATCGAAAATTGATCCATAACTTCATACAAATAAGAAGTACAATCGCGTAATCAAACAAAAGCTCTGTTGGAAGTAAAAAGTACTTGCATAGGAAATTGACCCATGAATTCCTATAAATAAGGAGTACAATCGCGTTTACAAATAAATACTTTTAAAAACCATTAAAGTAAAAATACTTGCATACGAAATTGTTCCGTAGACTCTTACCACAACTCGGACACTCCATACAACCCTCGCAAAATAACTACCTAGTACTACTACATAAACAAATGACGTTTGTATACGTGCAAATGTGTGCGTGAAATCTACTAGCGTAAAAAAAATGGCGCGGTAAGCAATTTGTGTCGGGGAACCGAACGACGTCGGCGGCGGCGCTGCCCGAACGTGTGCATTATTATGAAGTGACCATGTAGTTCAATTGTTTATTTATATAGTCGGGTTCGTAATGAAATAAAAACACTAAAATAGTTTAGTTTAAATGACTTACCTGTAAATAATCGGTTATTAAATCGCATGTTATTAAAAATGCGAAATCTTACAAACAGTTTATGTAAATACGAATTCGGAAAAGCATCACAATATCCAACCATCGTGATTAAAACTCAAATAAAACTTTTAAATCGCATAATTGTGTGTTCGTGTCAACAATACAGCGCTGCGGTTCGCGAGCGCCCTTGCTAAAGAGTCGGCGACGAATACCTCGAAGTGCGGGGTGAGGTGCGGTATCTGATATGAGGGCGAGGAAGGGAGTGTCCTTTCTGTACGTAGTAGGTACTATTAAGTATTCTGTGCTCTTACTGATAAGGAGCATGATCGCATTTGCGAAAACAAACGCGGTTGTTGAACTATTTGAGTACCTACGTACTCGAGCGTCGAGGCACGACGGAGCGAGATACTTTCAAGTATTTTCTATCTGCATAGAAAATTGATCCATAACTTCATACAGATAAGAAGTACAATCGCGTATTCAAAAGCCCCGTTGGAAGTAAAACTACTTGCATAGGAAATTGATCAATGACTTCCTATAAATAAGGAGCAAAAATCGCGTTTACAAATAAATACTTGCAAACCATTAAAGTAAAAAATACTTGCATACGAAATTGTTCCGTAGACTCTTACTGATAAGGAGCATGATCGCATTTGCGAAAACTAAAGCGGTTGAGTACCTACGTATTTGAGCGAGTAGCCGTATAAGATACTTTATAGTCTTGCAAGTGTTTTGAGTCGGTACCTGGTGTGCGTACTAGGAAGCAAATACCTGGTGTAAAAACTTGGTCGCGTAAATACGTACCTTCCCTACTCGCCCGATCACACTTTTCGTAACGCTTACATCACGCGTTCGCCAGCTTACTCTCCAAGTCGTGCGTAAAGAAGTTTCACTTAAATAATTATGACACAACAAGAATTTGACAGTCGCGACTCGTCGACACGTGGTACTTATTTGCCCTACCCCGTGTATTGTTTTTTAGAGCCGCAGGCGCGGAGGGGGCGGCCTTGGCGTGTTTTTTAAGGAATTTTTCACTTTTTGTATGGAAAATATGAAAAATGATTACCTACATGTTGAGTTTTAGGAGTTTATGGGTTTTATAAAGGGGGTCGAAATTTTCATTATTTTTGCGATGTACGCACCATTTTCGAGATATAAAAAAAAACTTCAAACGTATTTGGCTATGAGAGGAAGAGAGAAAGAAAATGTGCGCGCGCACTGGAAGCAGGTGTGTAAAAACCCGGTCGCATAAATACGTACCTTCCCTACTCGCCCGATCACACGTTTTCGTAACGCATTCGCCAGTTTACTCCCCAAGTCAAGCGCGCCTAAAGAAGTTTCACTTCAAAAAACGATGATAAGGTATTAATTTTTTCATTTCTCATACTCGGAAAGTAGTGTTTGTTTGATCCAAATAGCGGGTGGAAGACGCTGCTTCCCACCACAGGGCGGGAAAGACTCATAGTAATTACTTCCCTCTTTAGGGTGGGAATGAATTTTAAAAATAGAACTGTAGTCAGCTACGAAATTTTTACATAAATGAAGAAAAATGCTGCAGTCTTGTGAGTGTATCAACAGCCAGTGTGAATTAAAAAAAAAAACCTATTAAGCGGGACAGCCCGCGGCGATGACGCGGTGTGTTCCATATTTAAAATAAAAAAAGGCAATAGTATTATTTGGCGGGATATTAACCCTGTAAGCTGTACCGAAATTCAAAAACTTTGCATGTTATTGTTATCAATAAATATTTTAGAAAAACTACTACTTTTTACTTTCCTTATATTCGAAATGAAAAGTAGAGTGTTTAACACGGGTGAAAGTCATCAATTCCTACTCGGGCTATAGCCGCCCTCGCTGCGCTCGGGCGTCTAAATGCCTCGTATAGGAATTGATTTCTTTCGACCCTTGCATAACAATCTACTATTTCATAAGTACATTCGTTCTTATTGATTCTGATGCGGTACGAAGTTCGCCGGGCCAGCTAGTACTTTAATAAATAACCAACGAATAATTTCAACGCAGGGGTGTTCGATCGATCAGGTTAAGCTACGCTTGACGCGGTTGGTCTGTGGATGGGTGACCATCTTTACATACCGAGACCCCTCCGTGTCTCGGAAAGCACGTTAAGCCGTTTGTCCCGGCTGTCATTCGTGGATCTTTGACAGCCGTTACGGGTCGACAGAAGCCCAAAATTCTGACAACCAGTCTTATCAAGGGGTATCGTATTACCCAGTAACTGGGTTGTGGAGGTCAGATAGGCAGTCGCTCCATGTAAAATACTGGTATTCAGCTGCATCCGGTTAGACTGAAAGCCGACCCCAACATAGTTGGGAAAAGGCTAGGCAGATGATGGGTGTTCAGAATCATGAACTGAATCTATGGTAACAGGTTGCGCGTCGATGCCGCTGCATAATTTCTTACAAATTCTAATCCATATTTAAATGTTACTCTTGTAGATATCTGTCTACAACGACATCAAGTAATGATTTGTTCAAGTCTATTTTGTATACATAGGTAAGTAATGCACATCACCTTTTGTTAATTTAACCTACATGCCTACATATGGATATTGATTTTAAACTCACTGATTGATTAAGCAAAAGAGATATTGTTGTTAAAACACGCCAACAAACGTGCATACATACGCCTAAGTTATTTTTCATGAAGCTAGCGACTCCGCGGGGTAATTGCGTAACACACTATCAGTAGCAATGGGTTTCATTTTGAGAGTTCAACCACATTCAATGCGTTATTTACTTTTTTGAACAGACACATTTTTCGAACATATGAAGCAATGGATTAACAATATCCTTCAAAATGATTCAGCGGGACAGATTGACCGCAAATTGATTCAGAATTAAACATTAGTTAGCAGGTAACTTAACTAAGTTAGTCTACCTGGATCAAGTTTGGGCAAGCTAATATTGGCGAACGTTAGGTAAGGTTACACCGAATTATTCGAATATAACTTAATTTGAGGTCTGAGATAACTTTATTTGTATAATTCTAAGCTGCTTATGTAGCAAAAATTCGACAGTAAACTTTTTAAAAGAAGTCGTAAATCGCTAGGTAGAACTACAATTTGAAAGGTACCCACCTAAATGAGATATGACTGACGAAATATGATGTTTGGTTTGGGTGACTTTATTGTTGCCTATGATCTGCGAAGATAAGTATTCGAAACTATAAATAAATAATTTATCAAGACTTTCTTATTAGACCAAATTGCAAAGGTTACGTTTCGCAGAGTTCTGATTTCGAAGTTACATAATAAATACTAACCCCCTTACTAATAAACGTTGTATAGCGTCTGTACAGTTACACAACGCTTTGTCTTCTTCTTTCGAAAGTCAAATTACTGACGACTGAAAGAGAGAAATTGGTGACTATTAATTTGATATAATACGTAGTTAAATTCGCCCTGACTCAATCGTCCCTTATAAATTATTGGAATACACGTATTTTAATCAGTGAACATAATATCTGGCACATATATAAGGATTTTACTAAAAAATCCGTCATGGATGATATTAATCATGATACAATAATGATAAAAGCACAATTACACCTTTAGCTTTGGTTTTCACTATTAAATTACGCTAAAGATTTAAAAGCCCTGTGTATCACGTTCAAAATTATCAAGAAAAATGAGTTTCGCCGACTATCCGACTTAATAATGTTTAGACAGGACTGGTCTGTCGGGTCATCTAGTTACTAATAAACTTACACAAAAAGTTTATAATTAATAACATTGTACCCAGAAGGATACTTAAAACTTTAAGTTTTAATAAGGTAAGGTAGGTTTGAAGCTTAAACAGTGTCTTAAAATAAAGACGAAGTAAAATAGAAAGAAAATTTCAAAAGTTTTATTAAAAATGTGAAACTCACCCAGAAAGTCATCCTGACTGCCCTGACGTGCACTCTGGCAGACTTGCTTGAAGAACCGCCCGAGGCCGCGCACGCCGCGCACCTCGTTGAGCCGTGACACGGCGTCCAGCACCGAGCTCTCGTCATCGTGGTCCCAGATGTCCAGGTGCAGCACATCCGATGATATGTCATCGATATCGCTACGAACAACACCATCGATCAATATCAAATATGAAATCGAACCAACAATATTACTAAATGCCAAGAGTTTCATCAAACTTTTTTGATCGTGGATGTGCTACTTGTTAAGAAGTATCTACCTATAATTATTTACGTAAGTACCTATATACTTTGCAAAAGTTGGGACCGATTTCATGTGAATGTATGTGTATGATACTTTGATTCTATTTAGTAACTCATGAAACACTTACAATTTGAATGTCTCGTTCCACTTGGGTGACAGCGTGTGTTGTCGGACACTGGTGGCTCGTATGTACCGAGCCGGCAGCCTGCCGAGACTGTCGCGTTGCTGGCGACCGTCGCGTCGCTTGAAGCTAAGCCTGAAGCCGTGCTTACGGCCCTCGTCCTCAGAGGCGCGCGGTGAAGCCGGCAGAGACGCTGGCTGGATCCCCAGCATGCAGTACGGGTCACTGAACCCTAGGTGGTATAAGGTGCCGCCTTTTAAGGGATATCACACCAGTTCAGTCAAAAGGAATACGTTGTCATACTGGAAATGTATAAGACGTCTTGGACATACATATATAGGGCAGGTCAAATAAATACTAATTATGATTATGGCAAGATGAAAATACTTAAAAATGTATGGCTTGAATGACTGAACATATCACGATAAATAACTAAGCCGTTCCAAAAGTGTGCGGCTACACGCAACTCGATCGTAGCAATTGTAGCAGTGGATGCTACGCCGTAGCCCGATGCGTAGCGTAGCAAGGACTACGCGTATTTGTAGTGCGCGAACGGAAACCGCGCAGGTTTCGATATTTTGTAAATTACGTTTGTAAGTGCTTTCGGGAAGTGGTTATAATTGTGGTCACTGTAAATACTATACGCATTTGCCTTTTTTACCTAATACATTCTATATACGAACATAATAAAGATGAAGAGTTTGCTAGTTTGCTTTTTTTGTTTGAACGCGCTAATCTCTGGGACTAATGTGGCAGTCAGATTTAAAAAAATATTTTTGAATTTGTTAGCATTTCTTGACGAAGGTTATAGGCAATTTAACATTATGCTACGACCCTTAGAAGCCGAGCAAAAAGGTGGAAAGAACGCTAAGCGAAAACGAAGTAATAGGGCGGGGGCGAGAGAGTTTTATGAAAATGTTACTGTTATTTTAGTATATTGTGTATCTTACGACTTCAGCGCGAGGCAAGTCGCGGGCAGAAGCTAGTAATATATTTCCAATAAATTTCCTATATCTAGCTGGATGATACCCATCCATCAAATATATACCCGTTTAGATACGCTATCGTTTATACAACGCCAAATAAAAAAAAGATGGAGGGCCCCTTTTTCAGCCGAGACTAAACAAATATTAATCTAAATAAAAATACAGCGTCTCAAAGCGAAAAATTCTTGGACAAAACTAATTAAAATTGCCTTTTCGCTTCGTTTTCACTACAACATTCGACATGTAGGTATATGTTTGCGAAACTCAGAGAAGCGTAATTGAATACCTTTCAACTTTACTAGCTGTTTGCAAAGCTGTCGAAACAAAGTTTTGCTTGAATAGAAATTTGATTTTAACTTCCAGTGGTAGCAGCATTTATGTTACAGAAAATGTGGTTGTTTTATGGAAACATTATTTTTACATTAAAAACGGAGTTGTTTGGAGCGTTTCATGCATAATGTGATGTCATTTGTCGTGATTGTGAGTGGTGTTCGCGCGCCTTGGTCTGTGATCGCGCGGTAATGGCGCGCGCCCATCGTTTTCGCGTAATTCAATACAACAAGCATAGCTGTCAGCACGCCAGCCCTACTACACGCCGCAGACATTATATTCTTTCTTTTATATTGTCTTCCTATGGTAAAGTAGCTCATATTGATATTGCATTGTAACAGAGAATAAATTAGTTTATTTAAACCACTTCGAAATAATTCTCTTAATTTGTAGGTACGTATTTTTTATTGATGTCTAAGCTGTGTACTTCTTAAAGTGACAAATTCACCATACTAATAGATATAATATGAAAGTTATTTTATATAATATGTTATTAGTGAACAAGTCGTTGGAGTACCTATAGTAAATAAATAAATTATATGTTTTAATTTGTCCTACTTTGATGTTGACGCAGATATTTTAAGTAATTTCCGCATTTAGTCGCCACATTATATCGTATTATCGAGAGAAATGTTGAGAGCAGTGGTGGCCCAGTGGTATCAGCCGCGACTTACAAGTTGTAGGTCGTAGGTTAGAACCCCGACAGGCGCTTTACTTTGTGTAAATTATTTCATCACCACTGCTCTCAAAACGGTGAAGGAAAACATCGTGAGGAAACCGGCATGTCCTAGAACCAAAAATTCGAAGACATGTGACATCTACCAACCCGCACTGGGCCCGCGTGGTGGATTACGGCCCACTCCCTCTCACAGAGAGAAGGCCTGTGTCCCAGCAGTGGGAACGTTATAGGCTGATTATGTGAGAGAAATGTTTGTGGTACCTTAAAAATAATACCTACGCGTTCTTCCCACTGCTTTACTTCAAAAGCTGTTAAAACATTTATTTTGTAAGTGCGAAGTAGGAAAAGCCTTCTTAAGTTGTTTAGCAAAATATAGACGTAAAGAGTTCAGATTTCTTATATGTATGTGTAATCTTATGTGTGTGATCGTATGTGTGTGAGTTTATTTTTGTCAAGTGAAGAAAACAAAATTATGAAACATTAGAAGTGTTTTATTAGAATGTTCCAAATGTCGCCGCCGGCAAGTCAACCGAGGGAAAGTCATAAAATATATTCAAGGCGACACTCATCATTTATGAATATGATTTAAGGGCACACGACGGGGGTCGACGTGTGAGCAACAAGCGACGCTTCTATTAAAGGTAGGTTTACTTTCCTCACCTTACGAGGCATTAAACGACGAAAAACTTTTCAGAAGAAGTCCATTCATCAAGTAATAATCAAAAGTTATGCTGTTACTTAGTTCTAAATTTTTACCAACACATTTTTGGACTGAATAAAGAATAATTTCTAATTTTGAGACCACCTGGAGCGGCGATCTACGCAGGGTGGTTGGTATCAGTTGGAAGAGAGTTGCCGAGAATCGAGATAAATGGCATGCGGTTGGAGGGGCATATGTTCAGCTGTGGTGGACTGATGTAGGCTGAAGATGATTTTTTGAACAACTTATAAGTATATTTTAATAGTCATCAGTCTTTTAGAACCTATTAAAGCTCACGCGTCGGCTATTATAATATCATGGTATATTGGCGTGTGCTAGCTGATAATACTATACTTATAGCTGTATATATATTTGATTTAATATTTCGTGTTTCTTGTAGTGTTCATTACTTTGCATACAATCATTTTTTATGCTGCTGGGGAGTTTGTTGCACCACTTATTTTACCCAGCTAAGAACTAGGAAGTGGTGAAGAGTAGGCGTTGGTGAACTATCTTATGTAATTTTGTGCTCATTCTCAGCCTAATTTGAATACATGAATGAATTTTGATTTACTGCCTCATAATATAAGCTTACCATTAGCGTCCTTGGCTTCAAGGCCATCTGCCTCGATAACGGAGCAGCCGAGTACGACGGTGGGCGGTCGCTCGCTGCCGGCGGAGCGCATCGCACGCGCGTGTACCTCGGATGACACCCGGAAGGCACGGCGCGCGTGTTCCACCACCTCTTCCTTATAAGCCGCGAACTGCCCGTCCGGGGCCGGCGCTCCTACTGCGTTCTCAATGCAGTACAGCACCTAGTGTGACAAACATTTTCAAGTTAAGGAATCGGACAAATAAATCTCTAAATGGTGCTAAGTATTGCGCAAAAAGAGATCTTTACAGTCAAATAAATGTGTATAATAACGAAACTACATTGGTATTACTGGCTAAACATGTGGACACAAGACTGGGCAAAAGTATCATATTACGACGCCTACGCTTAGCCTCGAAATCATAGATGGTATTTTTATGTCGTCTCTGTGGTTAATACATACCTACCTTCAAACTGTATCGATCATATCCATATCGGTTGGCAGTTTGATTCTACAAGGTCAAATTAAATTAGCTAGTGAAACTCTCGTTTATTTTCGTTTCTGCGGTCGTGACAGGTATCGATATCTACACACGATAAAATAAAAATAAAAAAGATTTGATGTTTTTTTATTTGATCTTGTTTAGATATCGATTCCCATCGCGTCTGCGGAGTTTAATTTGAACTTGTATATACTATCATGTTGGATAAAAAAATATCCGAGAAAAAAGCGGATATTCGGGTAAAACGTGCGCACGTTCTAGTGCTACATACACCATATTAAGTATCACCCTTTGAACTGACTCCGTAACGAAAGAGCTGTCGTGACGGAATGTGTGTTCCGCAGGAAGACGACTTTGCATGCCCCAACATAGTTACGCAGCAGACAAAGTATTCAATTAGGGTAGATATTCTGCCTTCTTTTGTTCTGGCATTACTGTTTTATTACTGGGTAAGTGAAAAAAGCCCCGCGTACATTTTACATTAGGTATTTAGGTGAGAATACGACTACATAATATATTACGAATTTAGAGTAAATCTCCTATGAAATACATGTTACTCGTACAAGTGAAGCAGTAATTAATAACATTTTTGAGGCCCTTTCCTCCTGAATTAAGGACTCTGTAGAGAAAGGGTCAGACGATTTATGGGACGTTTTCAGTGGCCTTGTCATAGTCAATCATTTGGAAACGCTGGAATAAAACCAACTTCGTACGATTTCTCACAAACAGCAGGAGTTTATTTTGTTGAATTTGGTTACGTTATTTCTAAAGGCCAAACAGTTCTAAATTAGCAAACCGAATCTTATTTTTCTAAGATTCTGATGTTTTGAATGATGAACGACTGTTACCATACCCGACATAGTACTCATAAATTAAATGTTTCAACTAGCGATTCATGCAAATTAGTCGAGTAATGCACTAATTATCCCATTCACGCATATTAGCCATGACATATGGATTACAGACTGCCACGTGATTAATTACGCTCCATTAGGTTTTTATTCAATTATTTCTAGCATAATGACACTAATATTTTTTAGTAATGTTTTATAGGTACAGATATCCACCTCATTTCTAGCACAGATGCAAAGATGGTTGGTGAATGTTCATTGCAAGTATATTTCGCAATATCTATCTAAAAATATATTGAACTAAATTCAGTGCTATAATAATATATAAAATTATTACAGCTAGAATTTGGCCTGACCTTCGCAGTCAAACTACTTGTAGTAAAATGTCTATGGTAATCCTAAAGATTTCATAAATATCACACTAAAACCTTGACAAATATATAATTATGTACAGTCAACAAAAGAGATAAGTATGCAGGATCGTCGGATATAGTTGAAGTTTAGCAAGAAACCGAAGGATGTTGTCGACTGAAAAATTTGGTAAACGAGCTGTTTGTTTTCTATTAATAAAATTAAATTTTATTCTAGTTTCAACTAAACAAAACTTCAACTGTATCCGAAGATCCTGCATACTTATCTCTTTTGTTGAGTGTACCCAGACCTACGTATAAAAACACAATAGATACAGCTATGCCAAAGGCAAAACAGGGTCTAATATCTGAGACAAAGGTAAGCTCGTAATTTGACCAATACCTACCTACAAAGGCATTGTAAATCTTTGTATAATGTAGGTAGGTACATACACAACCGATTTAACGACCCCTGGGTTCTCGCACTGTCTCGGGTCACCTTTAGGTACTTTCAACTGGAATTTATTAAAAAACTTGGGTACGATTAGAATGAATGACTGATGAATATATTTAAGAGTTTAACACTGTGCCTGTGGGCGAGTAAATATGTTCCTTGCTGTGGGCAGTATGATGTACGATTTAAATTTCCACCGCGAGGGTAAGCACCAACCGATCAGCTGTTACGATGACGTACCGCCATTTCATGCTACAGATAATGTAGAGAAAGCGGTTGGGCGAGTCTACTTAGTAATATGCCATACTTATAATACATAAATAGAATTAGTATGTACTATACCTATTTAATTCACCTTAGACTATATAACACTCTAAATTATTTCTAAAAATTGGACTTAACCATATTCAGAAAAAAATATGTTTTATTGTTGTACCCAATCACTTTGGTTTATTCAACTGTAATATCACTATTTTAATTATTTTATTCGTCGACGATTTAAAAAAAAATAAAGTGATTTTAAAGCATTATTTTGTCAGGGAAAATGTCTTTTAAAATAGCTTTTTAAGTTTATTGGAGTAGTTGTGCATGGATAAAGTCTGTCATTAAGTACTTTTTTGATTTCATAATTAGATCTTTACGATATGAGAGTAGATAAGGTTTTTTTAAATTAAAATATCTTATTTTTCAAACTTTTTCTATCGACTATTTTTTTTCTTTGCAAGAAAGGCAGTGGTATAAGGCATATAAAAAACCATGAACTATACCTCTGTATAAAGATGTTCGTGTTCCTTGTGCGACAGCTGTGCCGATACGCTGGGCAAGCCGAGGTCGTGCGGCGCTGGTGGAGCCCTCTCCGACCTGGCTTCGACCAGCCTCAGTGCAGCTAGGCGCCTGTTCTCGTGCCGCCATGACAGCGCCGTGAAGTTCTCGAAATACGATCCGTCTGTGTCTTGCACTCTGGACAAAACATCAAATGTAATGAATAAAAATCTTAAATTCATTCAATGACTAAAAACACACATCCTAAGCCGCTGACTAGAGAAGCATGAAATGCATAAGAGTTCCTTATTAATATGTATAGCGAAAACCAAGGATTTTAAAAAAATCATCTCCTAAAGGAGTTAAATAGGGAATGAAAAGGGATTTTAATATTTTTTTATGGAGGGTGGCCCTAACGTCGGCCGCCATTTTGATTTTTGAAGTGAAAACTTCTTTAGCGGCGTTGTACAGTTTTTTTTGTAATGGGTAAAAAATGTTAAACTCGCGTCAGGACACGTGACACTGATCGAAAATTCGTAAGACGGATGGAGAGTAGACAGCCGGCGCGGCGTAGGAGAGGAAGTATCCCCCTCTCTTTCTACGGCGCGGCGAAAATGTATGCCTGCTGTTTCGTTTAGGCGACGCAGGGCGCTTGCGCGAATGTTCGTGTGTGTTTATGTTACAGCGTGCCACGCGCATCCATGGATGGTGACAGCTGATGGCTCGACCGTCTGTGTAGTGGCCACACTGCTGTGTATTCGTAAAATTATTATAAAACAAAAAAATAGCTACTTTACTTTTCATGTTTGTGTACGATAGCGCAATAAATAAATATTGTATTCTACCACATAAATGATAGTACTTTTATGCTGATAATTAAAGCAATTCGTGCAAAATTATTCCCTAACCATTCCAAAATATCAAAAATGCACAACGTTAATATTCAAGTTTTCACTTCTGCCGGCACTCCCGGAGTGCAACCCGTCTTTTTTTTTCAGAATCACGGTGCGCAACGAAAGTTATATTCCTATTTAGATAGAGGACACTAATACAAACAAAAATGTAATATTACATAATATCCTAAAGCGTCAGGTTTCGGAGTTATTAACCGAAATATAAGTCGAAAACTAAACCTTTAATTTCTTCAAAATTCAGTTTTGGACTTATATTTCAAGAATTTTTTTCATCGATTTAAATCGATTATGACCTGAGTCAATACAACATTGTCGTTTCTGATCCTTAATTGGCTAAAAGCCAATATCGACTCCAAGACACCAAAACAATCGAATTTATTTTGTCTGCATCTAGATCGATAATAATTTGCAAGGTAGGAATAAAATAGTTGGCTACTATTATAATTGCATTATAGGAAAACGAACACTTGGATGTTGCTCCCATGTGATGTATATTATAATGGTACCTACATGACATGGGCGCGACACCAAGAATATCTTATTCAGCCTCCCGCTGCCTTCTTGGATGATATTATTTATACCGAATATGATTAATAAATCTTATATTTAATCCACTAGCTGGTGTATTCAATTATTTCATGTTTACCTACAAAACTATAATTTTAATTTTAATTCAACACATTATCTCATATTTTTATGTTCCCATTGTTTTAAGAAGTTTTTAATGAACAAAATAAATTATTACTATTGTAATATTTGTTTTCTTTCTCTGTCTGATTGAGATTAATATTTGAAGTTACTACAAAATAAAAAAATAGGTACTTGAAATTCGTTACAACAATTGTTATTTTTATCTTTGAATATCTCAGAAACGTGACGCTTTAAGATGTTATGTTATATCACGTTTTATGTTTGCATAACCATAAGTGTCGGGGTATCCAAATATATGCCATTTATTGTGCACCGCGATTTTGAAAAAAAATCAAAATGGCGGCTGATGTTAGGGCCAAAACCTTCAAACCCCTTTGTATGGAAATTTCTCATTTTTCTCGATGGGAAATATCATTGGGCACATGGTTTGTTGAGAAGAAATCGCACTACAACAATCATGTTGCTGCCACTGACAAGTTTTTCAAATTCACAGAGTTCCTTATTGTCGTTACAATAAGGTTGCTATTGGGTTGCTGCTGTCAGAGGTTAAGACTGTACTCCTCATTTAGCATATGCCCCCGTAAATAAAACTCGAAGCTTACTTGACATACAACATGAAGAAAATTAAAATGAGGAGTACCTACGTACATGAAATTGGTGTGTATGCTTAGGTTGCTATGTTGTAATAAAGTGGTTTGTGTTCCGAGAAGGGTTCTTCGTCACTTTCTAAAGACATACGAGTAACGGGTAGCTAGAGCATTACAACAGAAGGATGAGCCAACTTCACTCCAGCCAAACGCAATAATTATCCTTGTTGAGGTGTAACAGGGAGGTTAACCTAACACTCGGTCATAGAATTCACTGGCGTTAAAGCTTGTTAATTCTTGTGCTTGAGATGTTAATTGCATTGTACCTACCTTTCTTTTCCCTAAAATGGCAAGCTATTTTTACAGAGACAGATGGTCCTGTAATTAAGTGATCTACATTTAAACAAAAGTAACTTAAGCATGAATGGAAAATTTAATTAATAGAATATTCTTAAACATTCCATTGAACTCCGAGGTCTTTATTTGTTTTGAACGACTGTTTCACAAGTCTAATTATTACGATTTTAAATAGTTATGAATTTGTTACTGATTTAAAACACTATTAAGCTTTTAAATTACTATTAAAATAAACTTTGAGTTACTTTGAAGAAAACGATCATATTCTAATTTTCTAAGGGCGTAATGTAATTTATTTATTTATATATACTTTATTGTACATCAGAAAAAACATAGCAAAAAAAATACGATATGAATAATCTTTTTTTGTAATATCTATTTTTGCTGGAGTAGCAAGTACCTAATCATAATAAGTACATATTTATGACCGCTGCTTACCCTGTATTTACCTATCTAAATATATATATTTCGTGATTCGTCCGTAATCCCTAAATCGGCCCAGTGGAGCATTTATCACGTATACCATTTCGCAATATTTATTTACTTTCATAAATACGAGTGTGTGGTGGTATGGATAAGACGTAATATTAGGCGGGAGTAATATAGTATTTAGTATAATATTTTTTGTCAGACGAGTACTCAGTCGAGTACTCGTCAGAATGTTTATAGTCCATTTACTATAGCATTAGACAGAAGTTAAAAAGGGCTCTTTTAGGGGCACACTTTGTAATAAAAGTACAACAAACATTATTACAGTCGAGATTGATGTGGAGTTAAATATAATCAATTTAAATAACAATAATCACACTTAATTGTACTTATTTAACCTATCTACCTTCTGAAATTACAAGGCTTTCATTTAATATTATTTAGTTTTTACATAAAATATTCTCGTGTCAATGTTCAAAATCTAAAAGAAGCAGGGGCAGACAGTACCGGGAACGTTTTTCATGTCACTATAACTCTACCAAATCTAAAATGTTACCTATTCCCTTCATAAGTTGTGGCAGCACGTGTTTTTTTAATTTTGTCGGTTTATATAAAGTTGTTTTTAATAAACGGATTGTTACTAAAAATTGTTTCATTTCATGTACCTATTCAAGCATCGTGACGAGTAGATAGATAGAATATGCTTTATTGTATGCCATACATTGTTACTTACAAAACAGGTACATATATTATTTATTAAAATTGTTTGAACTTAACTTGAAGATAAAAGGTTTCGTACTCCTGCTTCTGTGAGCCTCTTTTTTCTAAGTAAAAAAAACTTCGGTCGGATTTAAATCAATGTAATAACTTATCTATTAATTATACATATATCCAGCAGTGGAGGCCTATGTCCAGCAGTGGACGTCTTTCGGCTGAAATGATGAATTATACTTACATCCCTGCGTCTAGAAAACTAAGGGACCTGCGGGTGAAATAATCAGTTTAATTTATTCGAAAGTACTTAGTGCAACAGACCTTTAATATTTAAGAGTCCCTACTTTAATTCAAACTTATCTCGGTTACGTTCATCTAACATTTTCATTGAAAACTAGTGATTTATCAGGAAGGTTCCAGTCCAATCGCAAGTACCTAAGTAATCTAGTACTCGTTTCAGCATAATAATCATTAGTTGCCAAATAAGTGTTCTATTGTCATAATGTATACGATATAAAGCATTAGCTAAAACTAACCTTCAGGCAAAGGTGTTGTGATGTATAGCCGAAGTGGAAAACAACAAGTTCCTACTGATTGATGTCGGCAATCAATACGACCCGCGGAACTTTGCTGGCACCCTCACTGAACCCTATTAGGGTGCCACCGTTACACTGAGAACCCGATACTTATGGGCCTGTATATATATAAAAAAATATGAATAATGTAATTTTCGTGAAGAGGGTTTTTAAAAATATTGTTTTAAACATATTGTGATTCGATGGGCAAGTTTGATTTTGTATTCCCTTTGTAGTGAGCTTGATTTTAATAAAATAACCCTATAAATCGTAGTTTCTCATTCAAGCAAACCCAATGTGAGACCACGCAAAAACTCAGAACCTCAAGGGCACAATCAATACTATTAAATCAGAATTGATTCGGGACCCTTTCGTAACTTGTAACACAGAGGTTTTTATTTAATAGTTAGAGGCTTGCCGGGGTTCAGGGGAGGGTACAATGGCCATAAAGGTAGCATAAAACTAGTCCCACGCGTATCGGAAACGCGTGACATGTGCGTGACGGTCAGTTTGTCGGGACTCTTACACATTACACACGATACAACATGCTGGGCGAACGTGTTTCAACTTTATGGAGCAGTCTGGATAAAACTATGGATGTAGCTTTCCTTTTTATGTTTAGGTTTCATATTTTCATCATACTAAGAGTCCGTAAGCCCTACAACAACATTGATTGTTTGATTTTATATTTTGTACAGATAAAAACTCGCCTACTCAGTGACCTAATACAACCTTTTTTGCGGCAGGGTCGGAAAAAGAAAACATAAATTAGCTGGCATTTTGTGATTAAAATATTTGTAAGATGCGGTAAGATGCCATCAAAGATTTTTTTTATTAACTTTCTTTGTAAGAAAAAGGCGTTTACTTTTTTTCTGAACTTATCAGCCAGAAGTTTTAATTTTGTTATAGTCCGAACTTTTTGCTGCGTGATATTAAAACTTATAAGTATAACCGCACGCTTGGGAAAAATAGCTCTTGAAGCGATGGAGTTTTAAGTACCTAGTTACCTACCTATCTAGGCTGTACCTTAATAATTTAATTTTATCTCATCACACTATTACTATAAAGACGAAAGTTTGTGAGTGTGTGTGTTTGTGTGTTTATATGTTTGTTACTTCTTCACGCTCAAACTGCTGGACCAATTTTGATAAAATTTTGTATAGAGGTAGCTGACACGCTGGATAACATATAGGCTACTTTTTATCCCGTTATTCTCACGGGATCGACATTTACGTGGGTGAAACCGCGGGGCGCAGCTAGTCATTAAATACGAGTAAAGCCCATGGAAATATGTAGGTACTGATTAAACAACATAAAAGGCAGAAATTGTAATCAATTTGATATTAAATCTTCTTTTAATACACATCTGGTGTTTCTTCTTATATCCAGCATAAGAAATCTAATTTTGCGACTCAAGAAAATATTCAAGGCAAAAAATTTAAATTACATTAATTAAGAGAAACGATAACATGGCAACATTACTAACTAATTTGGCCAACTATGGAGGTTTTGAAGGTTTCGAACCGGTCGCGTGACCACGTTTACAATAAATGGTACTCCATTCATTGTTGTGGTTAGGGAGGCCCGTGCTCACACTGGACTTTAACGGGCTGATAGTGAAATTGATAGACAGCAACTTACAACCTACAGCCTTAATATACCTTTTTCGACGGCAAGGTTAGTACGGGTCCAGAATTCCATCCCCGCAAAGAACATAATGTATTCATAGGTATCTACAAGGAACCGGAATTATGCGTGTTACTTTCGTATTCATTCATCACCCTACCGAGCTTTCACCAAGAACTTCACACAAATAAAGTATAGCTACAATGTGAAAAATCCCATGAATTTGAATTACAACTAAACATGCAAATATTTTAAAATGAAACGATTCTCGAAACCTTCACCGTGATCCAAGACTAAGCTCTCTCGGGAAATTTACAACGAAAGAACTCAGTCCTGTCGCTATATGTTCCTAGTAAAACTAATACCTAACTGCTTATATACACGTATACATACCTATGCATGGAATTAGAAATTCTAGAACTTACATGCGCTGAAAATTTAAATTACGTAGGGTCCAATGTTTTGAGTTATTTTAGCATTTCGTATTTCCCGGTATAATTCTCATTTAGATTTGAATCCCTAACCTCTGTAAACTATTTAGACGTTTCATAATATATTCATTTTTGGGCTAATCATTCGGTTAGACCTCGCAAGACGTGGGCATACAACCATAACTATAATAAGTATGTACGTAACGCAATACCGTCTAGCCGAATCAACCTTCAGCAGAAAGTTCATTAGAACAAGCTGTTTAGTAACTGCAAACTGTACGTGAACTATACGACTTTGACAAAGGTTTGGTGGCCAGTGACCTGTCAACGGTTCCATTGTGAATACATGTATATGACCACGTATTTCATTTGCGTTTCGTTTGACAACTATCCTGGCGAGTTCCGGTCATCCGTGAGACCTTCGTTACCGTCTGTCGCACAAACATTGTATACTTCCACATTATCTTGTTATATCCTACACAAATGTAGTTATTTATAAATATTGTATTGATTCACTCGTCCCTCTCCTCCTCTCCTTTGTCTACCTTTTATTTCTGTCAGCTCCATTCACCACGCACAAGTGAAGTGCAAACCATCCGCGGAATTTTCCTCTGTTCTTGTTTATATCCGTTTATCGAGAAAAACGGTGTGTTGTTATTCGCATTACATTGCTATTGTTAATATTTTTCGATGTCTATTAAAAGGCTATAATTTCATGTTTCCGTTTGCGAACACGATAAAATAATTGTAGCCACCCGAGTGAAAATTATACACTGAATAAAGCAAAATTGTATTTTGTAAAGAATAAAATGGAATCAGACTGAATTTAGAATCCCATTTGAGATAGGTTGCTCGTTTCGTATTTTATATGAATAATTGGATTTTGAAGGCCCTTTAATTAAAATTAATAGTAGGTACCTACGAGTAATGTATCTTACAAAGCTTATAGGTTGCCTACCTACCTACCGTGAACCTAAATGAGTATTTATTTATTTCTTAAACTTTGTGTAGAAATAAGATTCAAAGGCGGCATTAGGCATTCTCTACCAGTCAACCAAGGGTGGTGAAGAGATAACATGGCGTGTCCTTGCAAGTATTTTGTTCGTTAATTAAGATACTTAATATTGTAACGCATCGCGCAACAGCCATGAAATAAGCAGTGCCTAATGTTTACTGCATTACCTACTGTTCCGTCCATGGTGTCCACTTCACTCGATACATTAACCGCTCGCCGATGGCTATCGCTCTGCTGTCAAAAACCATGCGTTATACGAAATAGTCGCAATCGCGACGCGATCACAGTAGGATACTGCACTTTTTAGTTAACTGATTGTTTCATAGAGGCAGCACTATCGCTAGTTTGCTATACTGTGGCTATCGCTGTTAGATAATACGCATTTGCGAAATTTGCGCGATAATTGCGCAAATTTCGCTATTGCTAGGCTTCTGCAAGATACGTAATAAGCCTGCCGGTTGAATGCCGTAATTACAGAAACAATTAAAAAGCCATTATGCGTGTCTCGCGTGGATCCACGTTCATACGAAGGGCTAATGGTGGTCAATTCGTTGTTTTAAACGGCAATATTTTCTTAACTTTTCTAACTTTACTTCTTTATGACTTCTTTAATTCCATAAATGGTAAACTCAGTGGAAAGGCAACTCATTTTGTTCCTTTGTGACCTTATTTTGGGTTTGCGTTACAGAAAAAGTCAAGTAGGTTTTAGTTATTAGGAACACATTTTCTACATTCGCGCTTTGTCTAACACTTACCTATGAACGAAAATAGGAACGTTTCTAAGTATGTACGGTCAGCATCAAAAGTTGATTAACACTTCAGTTTTTTTAATCTTAGTTATTGAGCAAAATATTTGTTCAAAATTGCTGCAGAAGAATTTTTTTTAGGGTATATACTCTTGTCTATTATGTGAAAAGCTAAAAATCAGTTTATTGAAAAAAGTTGTTGTCAATTTAATAACATGTAAAAATGATAGTGTTAATCGACTTTTGATGCTGACTGTACCTATATCTGTTTCGCATGCGAAGTTCAATTTGGACATTTATATATCACGTCGCAAATCAATAAACATATCCAGTGATTAATCATTTTAGTGTAAGTAGGTCAGCTGGCGACCTGTTGCACGTCCTTGCACGTGTCCCCGTGTCGCGCTCGCACGACGCGCCCGCCCCCGCAGCCGACCGCCTCCCTCCTTCCCCCTACGTCACCTACGCAAGTACGCACTTCCCCTCATCCCGCGCCTTTTACTTTGCAATCATCGCGCCACTGTTGCCAGTTTTTATCTAATTGAAAACCTCTAGTGTCAACATAAGTCGAGACGGCGCGCTAATGGGAGGGAGGAGCGCGCCCGCCACGGCTGAAAAACTTTGAAACAGAAACTAAGGCTGACTTTATTACCTAGCACATAAAAGCGGTCTCCATAGGGTTTGGTACTTGCAGCTCTGCGCTGATAAAGCTTATCAAGGGCGTAATGAATTAAGTTTCCGTTGTGTAGCATATGGACTCGTCGAAGTGCTTAATGGATTTCATTAGAGATATGAGATTATTTATTGAAAGTTTCGATAAAGTATAAAAATAAACGGTTCACGCGGTTACATTTTAGTATTCATATATTCATTTTATACAGACAAATAATGCCGATCTGATCTCGTGAACTCTTTCTGTAAAGGTAAAAAATGATTACATTTCATTTCAAGTGACAGCATAAATAAACCACCCGCTGGTTTAATCAAGTTTTCTATTCTCCCAAATGGAGCTCCTGCTGGTAGATCGATTCATTTAACGACATCACATCTCTCATATCTAATTTATTACAATGAATTTCTTAAGATTAGGTTATACTTATTGCGAGTAGGTACCATACCGCTGAATATGCTGTAAATCTTTGAATTACGCACAAAATAAAACCGTATCTGAGGGGTTCGTTGCACATCATCTGAATTTATTATGTAAAATAATTTGTAGATTTATCCAGAATTGGTTCACGTGCGACAAACGTAACAAAGTTTAGATCGACAACCGTTCGTTCTTCGGTATTTGGTTTAGGGGACAACTAATCTCTATTCCTGACATGTTTCGTCTCAGGGCCGTAAGGAGTTACCGCTAATTTGCAATTCCCCTTTCCGTAGGAACACGTTAATATCCTTCGAGAGCCTGTGATTTCCCTAATATCATTATTTGTCTTGATAGCCTTTGTTGGCTTTAGAAGCGCCAAATAGAATACGTAGATTTAGCGAATTAAAGGGAATAAGTATTGGTCCTGATTAGGAATTCTTTAAGAAAATTGTAACATAAAAAAAAAAGTAAAAGTTGCTTACCCCGAATTGACGGAGTTATCAACCTCAGGCCAAGAGAGGCGCCTCTTGCAAAAGGCCATGGTGGGTTTCTCTGGCGGCTGCTGATTGCGAGGCACGCGCAGTGAGCCTCCGCGGCGTGGCGGTGGCGCCGGCGCCAGGCAGTCCAGGGTGCGGCGCCGGGCGTTCAGCGCTGATGCTCCCTCCGTTGGCACAACTCGAGGGAATCCTACAAACAAACAATACATTGGTTTCAAGTAAACAGCTTCGGCTGACGTGAAAAGACCACAAAAGCTTCATAACAGACTTATGAATGTTTAACCGGTCTGATCAGTAACGTACTCGTACCTAACCCTATTTCACTGCAGTAGTCGGTTAAACGGTAATATAATTTTAAGATTTTAAAGTCTTGTGTGCAAAACACTAAAAGAAAAGGTAAGTAGTAGGTATCTCAATTCAATTTGTGAATTGAATTGAGATACCTAGTAGCTTTTCTTGATATTTAGCTGTAAGTTAAACAGCTGCTATTGTATTGAAACACGTTGATATTTAGGTAAACCTTCTTATCCAAAAGAAGCTAAGTAGGTACCTACGCCTGATCGAACGATATCTACCATTATCTTAAGCTCGATTATCGACTAAGTTTTTTAATTAATAAGTCTAACACTTAAGTAGTCTAGTTTAACGCTTAAGTGCGTACAATTTTTAATTTAACTAAGTTTGAACATTTTCTTTCAAAGTTACAGGCCTGTCGAGGGAAATTTGTGAGACGACACACTTTCAAATCTGGCACATAACAACTTTGAAGTCTTTAAGAATTCGTAAGCTTCTGAACCGGCTGCTGTTTTGAAAGTTTGCAGTAAACCAACGTACGGCTTGATACATTATCCAGTACATTAAAGAATATCATTTATAAAAACAACAGGCGGATAATTTTATGAAATATATAACAACCGATCAATAAAAATGGCAGCAATAGGCTATGTAGTAAATTATGAAATTAAATTAATTCCCCGCCATGGAAAGAAGGCATGAGTTTATGTATGTACCTATATTAAATTAATAACCAAGAGCCTCGACCAACACCTGAGGAGACTCTCGTTGGGCAGGTGGAACAAGGGATTGATTCAGAAAGCGGTACTTCTAGACACGGCCCGCATTCTTAGGTTCCTGTCTCTGGAGCTCTGACTTTTGGGCTCTGTAGCTTGGACCCTGTTCCCGATACCGGTGGGCTACTATTTTTATATTTTTAAATGTTTTTATATTCTAATATTTAAAAATATAATTTATACGTATTTAGTGAAATAAAGGCAATAATAATAACCCCACCACCTCTACGTTGACGTCGTGGTGGGACTTGCGCGCTCTGAACTTTAGGTCTATGCTGGAAGAGATTACTTCGCCGGATCAGGTCTAGGGTGAGGAGCCAGACCTAGAGAGATACAGAAACCCGCAGGGCAGGGTAGCGACCCCACGGACCATATCTTTCGGGAGAACTCTTGTTCCTCACCTCTGGCTTGCCTTTATTGGCCGGCTGGAGTGAATAATGACGAGGAACAGAGCTCCCACCTCTTTCTTGCCTTAGTAAGTGCTCGTAGGCATCTTCACCCCCATCTTCCGGGCTCTGGGATTGTTCTGAAAGCCGTGGAATACCTCTCCAGTCTTCAAGCACCTCAGGACATGTTGCCACCTTTTCGCTACGTCACTATTTGCTAGCGACCGTTTTCAGGGGCCCATTATTGAGTGTGCAAGTAACCCCTTTGCCATTGTATCCGTGTATACATAAAACATTGATCAGGCAGGGGCCATAGTTCATCCATAGTTCTTGGTAACCAGTCCATTTTAGCCACTCAAGCCCATAGTCCAACTTTTTATTTTTCCATATCCTGCAATAGCCCTACAACAACCGGGGGTTGTCCTTGGGCGCACTTGCATAGTGCATACAGGTATAATCATCGGTTGGTGCCGCATTTCACTATCTTTTCCTAAGGGGCCTCTGCGAGTTGGCTTCGGCCCCTCGTACGCCTTCCAAAGGATCGGGAGGGATCATGGTCCCGAGATATGTAAAAATATAAAAATAAACAATAATACCTACTCAAGTAAACTATTTGAAACAATAACTACCAAGCTCATATAACTAAGAAACAATATTGCCTTGTTTATAGAATGCCCCATTTATAGAAATAATTTGTCATTCCCAAAATAATTTTTGCTAAGCCTAAAAAAAATGTATACTGGACATTCTGTACCAAACTTTCAGAAAGTACACACGTTTACGAAAATAAAATTAAATATAAAATATTTGTCACATTTTAAGTCGCATATAGTAGGTACATGCATGTGTAAGATATTTGTGAAAAATAAAAATATAAACACGCATGATTAGCGCGAAACTTCGATTTTGGAAATCAAAAAACTTAATTACCGCTAATATATGTGGTTTAAACATAAGAAAATCAATCTACATACTTTAGCGAATATCGACTTGCCAGTCGACTTTTTGCTGGTTGTTAGGAATAGAAATGGTCGTTTCTTGTATCCATGTATCTCCTTTTCCACCATTTTGTATTTAACTTGCCTTGTGGCTTTTCCTTGCTCTTAGATATGTCAGGTATAAAATTAACTCCTGCTTTGACTTTTCTAATAATTCTCGGAATGTGAAGTTGTATTTAATATGATAGCATGTACAAAAAAAAGGAGCTACGTCTGCCAACAAACTGCTTTGCAGTTTGGCAGAGGTAACAATATATCATGTTTAAAATTATTTATGTGAATAAACACTTTTTCAATTTTTTTTTTCATTTGTACCTATCCAACATGAAATTCGTCTCAAAACTTCAGAACCTTTTACAAAGTCAAAGGTGGGTTGAAAAAGCCTCTAAAAATTTGTGTTTTCTCACCTCTCATGGTCGCAGTGGATGGTGGTGGCGGGTGCGCCTGCGACTCCTCGGCGGATCGGTGGCGAGAGGGGGGCACGCGGCGCGGCGACAGCGCCAGCCCGGCCACGCTGTCCGCCACGCCCGCCACATACTGCCCCAACGATGTCAAAAAACTCATGGCTACACAACACCACTCAGTTTTATGAAGCACTCATTTGAATCAGTACAGTGTCCAGTCAATTAATAACACTCATTTCAATTAGTTCACAGTTCCGTTTTAAACGTTCACAGTTCACACATCGTCGCGGTGGCACACTAGTGTAGATGATGTTTACTTTACCTGAAACAAAACATCATAAACGTGAATAAAAACAATTGAAATAGAAATCTACGTCTAAATAATTGACAGTAATTCCTTTCACCATGGTACTATGGTGAAAAGAATAACTGTCAGTTATAGATAAGCTAGCTATCAGGCTTATTTTTTTTTTTATCCTCGGCGGCTAAACTGAGTTTCAATTAAGACGAAACACTTCTTGAACCCACGTTTGACAAAATTCGGTGTTTGAATAAATGTCATTCATGTTGTGTTGGAAACAATGAAACATTGCACCCTATTAATAGGAAGCAGTGACAAGCTGCCAACCTTTGTCTAACAGTGAACAGTAGGTACCTATTATTGAAACTAATATCAGAATATGGACATGAAATGAAAGGATATTGCTGTTTATTATTGTGAAATCTGCACGTTTCCCCCTGGACAGTAGGTAGACGTTTTGTGTGAACAACAATTGTTTGAGGTCGGACGGTGTCAGGCATAGTTTCACACGTGTCGATGGTAGGTATGTTTGAATGTGATGTAGATATTTTTGTACAACTTCCTACGTGAATTCGTGTAAAGAAAAATTATGTAGGATACTTTCTTCTTATTACAACTAAATAAATCCAGAGGGAAAATAAATATACATAGTTAGGTAAGTAGGTATATAAGTTACATAAGTTTAAAGTAGAATTAAAGTACACAAAAGAACGCGGACGTCTAGATTCTGTAGATATGTGATAGAAGCATTATTGTATCATGTATTGGAAAACACACAACACACGGAAAACAACCACGTAACTGAGGCTCGTAACAATACCGGCCATTGGTTGTTAAAGCAAAATTGTTTTAGTACTAAAACGTGTCCGTTCCCTAAGCATTACTGTCGACCTTGGTTTTACTGGAATGATTAATTATTCAAAGCTTTCAGAGTGACCGAAAAGCCAGTTTAAAAATAATATACATTAATATTTTTTGCGATGGTTGAAACCTTAATGTTGTGTAGCGCACATCTACGGGTCCACAGTTATTTTACCTATTATTATCTGATATTATTATTAAATTATTATTTTATCACTGTCAAAATTACAGTGATCTATATTCTTGTAACAATAAGGTCGTTATTGGGTGGCCGCTGTCAGAGAGTGAATGAAAGGAATGTACATGAATCACGTCTTCCTTTGCTGTACCATAATGCCTTCATAATGTCAAACTCAAACCTCCATCGCTGCCTTTTGATTGATATTAAATACTAACAATGTTATCACAATTGACAGCTTTATCGTTTACACGGACTTTATTAAGGTAGCAGTATAATGGTTTTATATGGTACTAGCTTCGGTCCGCGACTTCATCCGCGTGAGATTTCTTGCTTCCCTGACCCACCCCGTCACATCGCATCATCTGCCCGTGCTACTACTACGTTAGGTACCTACTTCGTTTTCACATAACGTTCTTTCTGACTTTTTTTCTTTTTGACCGTCTCCTAAGAGTCTTAGCGTGATATTAAATAGCCTTCCTCAAGAATTGGCCTATCAAATGCAAACATATTTTTTCAAATCCGACTGGGAGTTCCAGAGATTAGCCCGTACAAACAAATAAACAAATATTCACTATTTGTTTGTATTTGTTTGTACGGGCTAATCTCTGGAACTCCCAGTCGGATTTGAAAAAATATGTTTGCATTTGATAGGCCAATTCTTGAGCTAAAAAAAAGTAATTATGAGACTACCTATCTATTCAAGTTATTCTAATTCAAATTTAATATTCCATCAATTTTATGAAACTGAAATAGTACGTGTAGACGTGTAGTAGAAGGTCCTACCTATAGGCATTTATGTAACTCCAGGAATCTGATAGCTATTAAAAATTAAAGACGGGTTTATAAAGGCTGCAATATTTTCATGTAATAAATTCAAGCCATAAACATTTTATGATCGCAGAGATTTTTCTCAAAAGGATGGCCTTTTGTTACATTTTATAGATACTATAAGATTTTTTATTGAGAAAATTCATTATTTTGCCTCCTTCCCTCATTCTAGAGTATTTATTTATTTATTATGCTTTGGACCCGACCTATGACCATTGGGGTAGGTAGACGTGTTCTTGAATGGACTCTTCGAATCGGCAAACGTAAGGTAGGCATTCGCACTGAGTACTTACTTATATCCAGCATTGACTGCTACAGGCTAATGAGGATGAGAACATCTCAAGGTATCTACGGGAGTTCTATAAACAATGCAATTCCCATGCTATGGAAAAAACTTCAGAAACAGAAAAATAGAAGCAACATATTTATTACACAGGAATAACTTGTTCTCTTGTGAAAATAATTTATTATCTTATTTTTGTAAGCAAAGAACAAATTCTTAGAAAAAAGTGGCTTTCTCCTTCTTAACAAGCTTAGGAATTTCCTACTACTTATTAGGTATTATTCAAATACCTACCCACGTTCGTTCAATTTCTCTTTTGCCAAATTGTAAATATTTAACTAGAGAACTGAAAAACGTTGTGTAAACAATTATATTATAAATGCTGGCACTTGTGTAAGTAAACAGGGAGGTTGGGGATATATTTGCGGGCCGCAACTAGCAGTAAATCCATTAAGCTGGGAGTCCTAAAAAACGTTGTGTAAACAATTATATTATAAAAATTCTGGCACTTGTGTAAGTAAACAGGGAGGTCGGGGGTATATTTGCGGGCCGCAACTAACAGTAAATCCATTAAGCTGGGAGTCTGATGCTCCGCCGTAATCCCGCCTGCTCAGTACCTACAATATTGGGAGGTGACCCCGGCAGCCCGGCAAGCGCGCGCTTCAATACAGCCTACTGGGGTTTGATTAGGTAGGGCTTTGTTTAAACGTACCACGCTATTACGACGAACGGTGAGGCTTCCGTGCTGCACTGAATAGGATAGCAACTCTATTATTTGCCACTTTATCTCAAAATACATTTATTAATGCTGTCGCTAAATCATCCGCAATACAAATATTCTATGTTTACACACGTACACACGGCTACACATCAGGCTATAAATTCCCAGTTTTAGCTGTTTTTCGTACAATCAGCAGTCAGCTTAAACTGGTTATGTATAGCTTGATGTGTAGCCGTGCGTACCTACATCTCCACTGAGTATTATCTCTTTTAAGAAAAGGAGTTAAATAAAATCGATAAACTTGTAAATTAAAACGTCATTCTCATCGTTTCCTACTCGGATACTTTCATTAAAAATTAAACTCAAGTATTTGAATTATAATGAATCAACTTAAGCAAAAATTTAATGCTTCTTTTACAGCAAATCCATTACTGCTCGAAATAGATAAGTTTGAGAGTAATGCTCTAGTATTTTCGGGTAAAAAATCGAAGGGTATCAATCTAGGCGAACTTACTTATAGCTGTTCAAATTCAAACTCCTTTGGCCTCCAGTGTGCTATTGCAATTAGAACTAGCAAAGCGAAGAAACTTTATAAAGTTTATTTTCTTCTCTTTAAGGAGCTTGAATTTTAAGATTTCATTCTTAAAGTAGGCATTGACTAATATAGTCTACTCATTGATCTAGATTATGATGTGCTTTTATCACTAGGTTTCTTTCATTTATGTAAATAAAAGCTTTTTCACGGAGAAAGGAAAACTTTGTGAAAATACCACCCTAAAAGTTTATGAGCACACGAGTTACTATCATAGCTATAGGTCTACTCTACTCGCCTAGTAAGGGCAAAATACTAAAGTTCACAGAAAGGCTTTTACATGAAAAGTCATTCCATAAGCTGTGAAATTCGTAGTAACTATAGCCATTATAGCTAAGAATTGAGAATTTTGCAAATGGGTCGGCTCCTGTTTAAGGGTTAATGAACAAAAATTGAGGCGGGTCCCCCAGAAGGCTGCGTTGTCGCTCCAGGGCCACTCTCAGCTCAGCCGCTTTAATTCGTTAAAATGAGTTTTATAAAAAATTCACACTTCGCATTTTATAATGCGTCGCCGTCGGCTCGTCCAAAGTATTTTAATTAAGTTGTGATTTTTTAACATACTGCACAGTCTATTATTTTCCACAATAAAACTCAGAGTGATTCTTATTGTAATTATTTGTAGATGGACGGGGACAGATCATTTAAACAATGGAGACGGTCACTGTTACTATATTATACTGTGCTGTTACGCTACAAAGAGGGTTTGGACTTTTGTAAATTTAGTTGTCTCGGGTCCCGAGAGTTTCGGTTGAAGACTCTAAACGCAGATGTTGAAATTGTATTGTTATAAATTTATTTTTAAAAGGTCATAATACACTTTATTAGCTTCCCGCATTTTGTCGAATAATTACTTGACATTTAAAGACAAATGGAACAGGCAATCAAAAAAAATCGGAGAAAATGTATCCGAAATTCTTGTAAAAAAAATCAAGAGCTACATTAATAACCTTGACTTTGCTGTCGCGCAGTCGGGTAAAAAAGTAGTTCCAGTTGTTTGCAACAACCGGAAAACCTCAATGATTTCAAAAGAATATATAAGTCAATGCAAAACCTACTGAAAGTTTGGAACTATTTTGAAAAGCTTTAAACACAATAAAAAAAGTAATATTGCTTGTTTTATTGATATATCTGGCCCAAAATTAAATCAATTCTAATTTTATTCTAAGAAGTCTTGAAGTCCCTGGGCGTCACGGGTCTTTGATCGTGTGTTGTCTCGTGTCCCGAGATTTTGAGACTGTAGAGATTTCCCAAATGGTTGGTTAGATTTCCCAAACTCTAGCTAAGTTTGGGAAATCTAACCAACCAACCACCACAAACCATAGGCTTGGAAGGACGAAGCCCCAATATGCAGTCCAGTTTGCTGTGATCTGTCCAACAGTAAAAAACTATAGGAATTAGGCATTGACGATTTGATAGACTGACTAAAAATAATTTGTGCATTTCAAAAGTGATATCGCGGTTTTCAGCATTGAATTTAAGTAATGAGTTTATAACATAATTTAAATCCATAATTATGCGAGTAATACAAAGACTGGAATTAAGTTCTGAAGCAGTACTTATTATCTATGCGTGATTTTAATTAATACTATAAGTCCATTATGATCGCGCACGCTTTGTAGTTGCGAATGAGTGTCAAGTAGTTGGAGTGGGTTTCATTTTACTGGATAGTCGATAATAATCCACAGTATTATTCCTATGAATTGTATTCAGGTTATGACAATAGTCTTGCCCATTGCCCATAATACCTAGGTACGACGTATTTTTATTATTGAAGTATCGATTGCAGGTTTACATGTTTACAACAAAAAACGACCAAGCCTCATATTATGACTAAGGTGTAGCGTTGGTGAAGTTAGGGTTTGTAGAGTTGAGGCGTGTAGAGTTAGAAGCTTGGCTCTACATGAGATCAGATAACTTTTTGACAGTGCGAGCCATATGTGGTCTCGTCTTGGCAACATTTTACATGAAAATGTTTTTGGTGGGATCTTTTATTCTATTTAGAATTCCAAATTCAAATTAATTTTGTAATATCGTGTGAAATTTGGTTTTCAAAATCAGTTGTTCATTTGTTTTCCCGCCGTTTAATATTTTAAATATTGATGTTTCTGTAACCATGGAAAAATCGAAATTGCGCTCTATTTTCGAATACGAGTTCCGTCGGGGCACCAACAACGCAGCACAGACAACACGTGCATGAACATGGTGCCGCATGGGAACGCACGGTCCGTTTTTGGTTTGATCGATTTAAGTTCTGAAAATTTTGATCTCAACAATGAGCCCCGTGGCCGACCGGAACATCGATGAATTAAAATACATAGTGGAAGCAGATTCATCTCTAACCATGTTATAACTTGCAGTAGCCTTCAACGTAAGGGTCTCCGCACACGGGCCATCGGCTACAACCACAAAACGTCGCCAAACGGCATATTTCCTGTAGTTTTCATACATTTTATATGGACTCGCCGCACACGGTTGACGCCGGTGGCGGCCACACGCAACAAATAGTCGCTGCTCGTTAGTTTTTCATGGCGGCGTTTGAGGCTGTCGCGTGTGGCCTGTGTGCGGCGACCCTAAGTGATAAATCGATGCTGATTAATTTCTTTCAAATTGGAAAGATAAACAAAACCACCTTTCTTGAAGTCGGTTAAAAAAGCTCGGTAAGTGGGTACAGTGTGAACTCGCTGAACAACAACAACAATAGCACGTCGAAGCACCGCTCAATCGGCCGTCTTAAAACTATAGGAGTTACGACTGGAAACTCTCCGTCACCCTCCATACTCACCAGACCTTGCTCCAACTAATTTCCATTTTTATTCGGAATTTGGATAACTTTTTACAGAGGAAAAATTTCAAATCCAACGAGGCGGTGTAAAACGCCTCTTAAAGAGTTCATTGATTCCCGTCGCCAGGATTTTTATAGCAGAGCCATCAACGAACTTCCACTAAAATGGCAAAAGTACATCTTTACTAATGACCAATACGATTAACGAAATACAAAATTTCCTTTAAAAAAGTTTTTTTTTATTTTTTCTGTGTAAAACGGCAATTTCATAGGTGAGGACCTAATATTATACCTACCATGAAACGAAGCAGATACCTATAGAAGCACGTAATTGTTTTAGTCGTGTAAATTAAGAGTTTACTAAATAAGTAAATAGTCTTTGTCTAACAGTTGCCTATGTAAACCAATAGGTTCCAATTTACAGTTGATTTAATCTAAAGTTATTATTGTGTTTGACTTTATACGATGAAAATATCCAATGTTATCAAACCTTTCTGAAAACTGAACGATGCTAAACCAACTTTCTGTTTCAATTAATTGTTTGCCCGATTTTTCTAATGGGTATTTTAACATAACATTTATTTATGAAGAAAACTTGTTGCTATGTACCTTTCCTATCCAATTAAGAAAGTTCAGTGTTATTTTGTACCAATAAACTCCAGTTGAGCAGTAGTGGCTCAGTGGTAACGGCCGCGACTTACGAGTGGCGCTTTACTTTTTGTAAATTATTTCATCACCACTGCTCTCAAAACTGTGAAGAAAAACATCATGAGGAAACCGGCATGTCCTAGAACCAAAAATCCGAAGACATGTAACATCTACCAACCCGCTGGATTACGGCCCACTCCCTCTCACTGAGAGAAGGCCTGTGTCCCAGCAGTGGGAACGTTATAGGCAGCAGCAGCAGCAGTAGGTGGGAGTATTTTTGGGGGGGATGGGTTGTGTTATGCATTATGTAAACTCCAGTTGCCGAAGGGCGTGTAAATGAACACACAATACTAAAAACATAATCAATATAAACGGTTTAATGAACATCAACTATGTATTAGACAAAAGCCCACGATTATAACTGTATCTACACTGTATCCCGGCTACGTTAAGGAAGCTCTTCTAACCCCCGTCACTTGCGAATTGCCCAAATAGCTCGCAAATTATCTATAAAACAAATCCCTGCTATTTAAAGCCCTTGGCTTTTTTTTCTGTTATGGCACATCCTAAATTTATTATTTCCCATTTGTTATATAATTCCATGAAAGAGGACTTCACTCCGTACAGGTAACAAAATTTTGTCATTCTCAGAAACGTGGTTCGAACAATAGAATTAATTATTCCGTGGAACAAAACGGAGGTGTACTTTGAAAACATAACACAGAGCGGATCTGAGCGCCTTGGAGATGCGACTAGCAAAGCGATCGTCAAGAACATGAAACAATGAAACCTCTTACAAGCTCTAAATTGCTTGATTGTAATTTCACTTGATTTCATTAGACATTCATTCGGTGTTATGTTTACAAATAAAACATCTCTTTTGCCGACATGGCGCATATCCGGTCATGGTACAGAAATGATAAGACCATAAATATTTTCAATTTCACACCACAAAATATGTCACAAGTCAATACAAATCCAACAAAAAGCTCATTAGCAAAAATAGTTGTATTTTTTTTTTAAATACATGGTGAATGTAAGAGATGGGACTCGTAAGACAACACAAAACGGAAATTGAATGAAGTGCTTAGTGGGTATACATTTATGCCTGAAGTCTCATTTCAAAAATTCACCCTGTAGGTATACTAACCTACTAACCATAACAATACGTTGTGTTAACAACATGAATGAATGAATGAACATGCCTTCATTATTTCCACAACGAAAAACAATATTCTCGTGAAAAATGAATTCGCGAATAATTGGGACACAACAGTTCAGTTTATCAGAAATTGAAGGTCCAGGAAACAAAGGTCGTTTAATCAATAACTTGTAATTACAATCTGTGTATATAATATGGATGAATGGCAATCGGAAAGATATATGAAGACTTCGAAACCCTTTCCGGCTTTCCTCTTTCGACTTTCGTCGATATAGTTGGTAATGTGAAAACAGTTTTTGTAGTGCATCAAAAGCCTCAACACACCAAACGAAAAGCAAGGGTGATGCAACGTAAGAGATCAAACACAATTTCAATGCTAATCTGGGATATCAACGTTAGAGGATGTACTTTTATGGCAGTGTAGCTGCAGATAGTTCGATAAAGCTGACACAATATGATTTTAACTAACCACAAACGATGTTGTGTGTGCGGCTATCGTCATCAACTTGATCTCGCTACTCGCATAACAATATATTATAAGCAGAAGATTGATGAATGATGATTATGATGCTGACGCGGTACCCAGTTTTACATCAAAAACAAAAATAGACTCCACGAAATTGCGGAAACGGTTTCGGCACAACTGAATACAAATATATTAATAAAATAAATGACAAAATAATCTCTTGAATAGCACCTCAGCTGGTCCTCCTGCGGCTCGTTTAATTAAAGCCTCTACTCCGCGTCCGACGCAGAACTGGCAAATAAACTTTCATGTAAATTGCGACGTCCATCTCCTCTGCCTCTTTTTCAATCGGTGCTTTATTTGTCATCCAAACTAGATTTTCTTTAAAATTTATTGAACCTGTAATTTTTTGAATATTTAATAAAGCGGTTTTATTTTTAGGCTTACATTTGCTTTAACTTCATAATTCATTTGACGCTAAGTGATGATCTGCCGACAATCAAGAACACTTGCCTAGAAAAGCTTTCTTCGTTTATTTAAGTCATGCGATCTCTTCGTAAGATGGGCTGAAATTTTATGTTTCTTGTATAAATTACTTCCTGTGTTTACTCATAAAATTGAGATATGATATTCAATACGTGACGGTGATCAGGGTTTACGACAACTTGTCTTAACATTCATTCATTACATTATTTGTAACTTAGATCTCGTTTTGCAAGAAAACATAACCACGCGAACGAACCGCGGATAAAATCCACATTAAGTGTGCGGAGAAAACAAGCTTGTTTTATCTACGCGAGTCCAAATATTTTTAAATTACGTATTACTCTTGAAGTACTCGTAGTGATATTTTTACGAAGTTCTAACTCACTCACAGAAAGCTTACCCATGCGTCAAGAACACAAAACAGAAACCGTCGAAGCTTGAATTCGTCAAAATCCCATAAGGAAACAGAAAATTTGATTGCGAGAGATGAAAATATCCGGTAGGACTCCGTGCCAAAGGTTATCAAATAAGTGTTGGAGCTTAGCGGATAGCAAAGTAGATATAAGTAGAGCACATTTCGATAAATTATTAGTAGAATAGTAGAAACCAATATTACTTAGATCGAAAGCACTCAATCGATTGCATACCCAGGCGGACTGCTGCAAACACAACTTGGAAAAACCCGGTCCATAGGTTTTAAAAAGTGCACGTGCACTTTTGAAGATTTAATTAATACCACTGGAGCTGCTATTAATGTGGCCGGTGACTAGATCCAACTAATTTAAAAATTACCATCTGCTTGAGAAAAGAAGTTGCTTATCCACAAAATATCAACACCTACCTGACAAAAAATTAAGACCGTTCTTCGGTCATGGTATAACGTCGACCTCTTTAATGAAAATCTCGAGTAATTCTTGTCAAGGTTTCAACAAAGTCTCCGCACATTTCTTATAGTTTAGCTCGGAGACAATATAATGGAGTTACAAGACTTCATTATCTCTAAAAAGAACTGAAAACTTCAGCCGAAGTACATTAAAAGTCTGTGGTATGTTCTAAACCCTTTTGAAGATGCCTCCAATATATTGCTGTAACAACCACGAATGTCTGGAACGTCATATTAGTTCTGTTCTACTTTCTGTGCTCTAAGTATAGGTTTGATATAAAACAAATGAAAATAGTCGGACTTGTGTTTGGAACGAAATTCAAATTTCATGGAACTGAACTTTACAGCGTAGCCAATTATAAGCGTGAGTTTGTTAGCCTTCAGAGAAAATAGCACAAACAGAGACTGGACCAGTCAGACTGGAGTCATCTGATTCATCCAATACCTAGAATTCTGAAATCTCTTTGATGTACGTATACCGGGTACCTGGTATATCTGGCTATCTTTGTAATCTCAGTTCCAGGAAATGTCAATTAATATAAATAATGAACGTGCAAATTACGCAATGTGGTCGGGTCCAAGAAACAACAAACAACGTTCACTGAGTTCCGGCTAGAACAAGTCGGTGTCCAAGTTTGTAAGGTCTGTTAAACCCGTGTCACGCGGGTCACGGCGTGCTGATTGATGTATCTGTATTTGTAAGGAATTACACAGGTAGGTAGGTAAGTTTCTAGTTTTCATCAGTGCAATATCTACTCAGTGTAATTCTAAGTTTATCTTAGACATAACTGATATGGTGAATTAAATCATCGTGGGTTAACCTGGACTTAAATTCAATTGCTTCTGCTCGCGACTTCGTTGGCGTGGAAGTCGTGAGACACCACAATATACCAAAATAATAGCCACATTTTCATAAAACTTCCCTGTAAGTATACTACATTTGTAGTTTTGGTCTCGGCAGCTAAAATATACAAGAGTCAGGACTGGTGAGGTCTACACCCGCAGCCTTATGCAGCAATGTCTCTTTGCTTGCGAAGTTTTTCCTTTTTATGCATTCCAGCATATGTTGTTTTTGTATTAAACTAACCATACTGCTTGCTCCGCCAAACGCTAGTGACACTAATCATTCCGAATCCCAATTATATTATCTTGGTAAATGTTTAAAGAGAGAGCCCTGACACCCATAACACAAGTTTAATCATAGCTTGGATGCCAGAGGTTTAAACTCAGTGGTGTTCTTACAATTTTTAGGTTTATGTAGTCTGTTCTACATAGTGCTATTCTGCTAAATGGTAACCTTGGAAATAAAGCATTATTATTATTATCTAATTTAATGGCATAACACTGATGCACTGACTAACGCAATCTAACAGATTATACCTGACAAAAGGCTATCACTAAAATAATATACCTATGTGTAGATTGTAAATACACGGGATTTCCCATAAACAGTCACCTAACCATAGATATTATTTTATTTTTATTATAACAATAGATGACAGAACACACAAAAAGCAATTAAATAGAAAATGTGTGTTTTTAAAGGTCTCTTATTAAAAACATTTTGTGTGGGGGTCCCCATACAAGTCCAACATCAATAGTTGGGAATCGAACTACAACCACAGGTTTGCAAAACAGTCCACAAACCGCTAAGCTATTTGCTTCGTCGAAATCGGCCTAAAATAGCCGTTCTTATGTATGTCATGTGTGACTGCTTAACTCTCTAAAAGCTATGGCGTAATGATAATCATTTAAAAGGTTAAATCTGTGACTATCCGCAATATTCCAATCTTTTGGCTCGCCTTTTTACAATTTGCGGTAAACTATAATGAATCCCCCATAGCAAATAGTCTGATAATTTATAGCCTACAGAGTGACCAGACTTATAGGAAACTAGCTTCTGCCCGCGACTTCGTTCGCGTGAAATTTCACCCTTCCCCCATTCACACTCTCGGGGGAGAATTTCGAAAAGCCCTTTCTTAGTGGATACCTACTCTTCACAAAGAACACACCCTCCAAATTTCATGTCTCTAGGACCAGCGGTTTAGGCTGTGCGTTGATGTATCAGTCCGTCAGGACTTTGAATTTTATATACTATATAGATATGATTGCAAAATTTGAACAGAATCGACCCGGTAATATGTATTTATGTGATGCTGGAACAATTTTACTGTAAAACTTTAGGTGCCTATCTGTGCTTACATTTTAATTAGCTAGTAAGTAAGTAATATTACTTTCTAACCTCTAGTTAAATTATTAGCTGGACCCTCAGCTTGTTATGTATGTAAAGTACCAAATCTACACTCAGCCATACAAAGATAACATCCTCGAGATGCAAACTAATTTCGAAATCAAAAGATTAGAGAGATTTCACCAAAATTATTACAGCTAATTAGGTCACGGAAATATGTAAATTATATTCTGAATCAAAGCTTCCTCGTCCTTTGTAATTTGAATAGTATCAAATTGCAATTTTTTGCGCGTATTCAGATTGAGAGTCCGGCACTGAAATTACGAATTTTCTGACAGTCACCCGCCGCGCGCCGCCGCTCCGACGTGTTTCATAAATGGGAATAGTCAACGATGGAAACGGCGGACGAATAATTAAAAACAGCGTTGCTATGTACATACGTTGGTTTCATCGACGATTTTTTGCAAAAACTTTAAAACGAGCTTTACAGAAACCTTCAATTCATTCGGTATGTTTGCAGCGACGCAACAAACCTACACATTCATAAAGATTAATTAAAACAAACGTTCTCTCTGGCATGTAATTTACCTTTTAAAACCACTTTACCATTCATCTTTGTGTTAATGAAGAGCTACCTGCAATAGGCTTGACTGTAGGCACAAGGCGTTAATGTGCGGTGACTGCTAACTACAAATTAAACTGTCCAATCACATCCCTGAGCGGAACGAATGCAAAGCTGCAATTAAGTGGCTCGCAGCCGCGGCCTTCACATTTTGGCATCTGACCCCCGGGCCCCGTCTACATAACTGAGGACGGTGCAAAAGAAAATCGGAGATACAGAGCACGTCCAGCTTTCCACTGTTTGTCATGAAAGTAATACAATATAAACAAGTATTTTATACAATTTCCTCGGAAAACTTGTGAAGTACAAACAAGAAAATGTCTTCACCGAGAAAATCTTTTATTTGTAAATGAACAGAATGTAGGTCCTTATGTCTTTGTGTACGAATGATGTTTATAAAGTGTGTTGTTATGTAGTATGCGCTTTCCATTGCATTTATTTGTGTGTATAATGCGATGTTGTGTTGCCAAATAACGTGTTTTAATTATTGTCATATCTTTAAATAGAAAAATGATTTTAAAATGCATAAATAATGCAATATTTAGACATAACATGTTTTAACAAAAAGTAATTTATTAAACGGATAACCATATATACACATATTTGCTAGTAAATAAGACATTATGCAAACAAATAGGTGTCTTATCTAGTTTAAACATTTAAAGCAAAGTTAACAATATTGTTCTCTGAAAAAAACTACTTGCGAAATATAAGTTGGCACTTAATGTTACCTAAAACTTACCTGGCCTCAGGCGAAATACATGATGAGGGCGCGGAGAATCCTTCGCTATCCGTTGGCACTCTGTAAACTTCGAGCGATCTCAGTTCTTTTACCGATATTCGAACTTAATTCGCGACGAACGTTCAAAAGGTTATATTTCGTGAGGAATGTTTGTTGGTTTTTGTGATGATCAAAAATTGATTAACTGAATTTGGTACGTGATGAGGCGTAAGTGAGTCGAGTACACGGTCGGTTGTGCAGGGCGGCTGCCTCGCGGGGTGACGTGCGTCGCGAAGGGCGGCTGGGCGGCGACTGGCGTCCTCTCCACTCCTGCGAGCCTCGCCCGGGTGCCTTCCTGTTGATCGTGTACGCGACAGGTGATCTCAAACCTCTTTAATCACTAACTTCTGTTTACGACTCTACCACATTATTGATTTATGGATATTCACTTTAATGCTTAATTGTTGTAGCATATCGCTAGTACTGTTTTCTTTATCAGTATTTACTTAGAACTGAAAATGCAAAGCGCAGAAAATATGAATAGTTTTGCTTACCTACGTAACTGTATTTTAGTACGTAACAGTCCTTATGTTAGGCTTTGATACAATATATGTTTAATAACCTACATTTGTGTATGGAAATATAAAATCAAACAGTATTATATAACTGTAAGGAAACACATATTTATGCACTTAACCGGATGCAAAGCTTTCCATTTGCGAGTTCCAGCGAAGGAAAAGTAGGAAAAATCTACGATAAATAAATACATTCACGATTATATTGTAAGTTACAAGGATAATGAAAAGTGCTTACTTACTTTTAGTTGGATAGAATAGCTAACAATGTGTATTAAATACTTTTTAGCCAAAGTAATGGAGTAAACATGTAAACACTACGTCTACCGGAATATTTATCGATAAATGCGAAATAGTTTATGTTATTTTCATGTTAGTCTGTATGAAAGAAAAGAAAGAAAAATTGTTTATTCTGCACAAACAAAACGCACAATACAAATAAAAAATTGAAAAAAGGTATCAAATATACACATACAACGTAGTCAAAAGCCCCTTACTCAAGCATACAAAATGTTGACAATTTGGTCCATTGCTTGATGTCAGGGGTATGCGCACTCTCATTCACTTTTTTATACAAATTCAATAATGGAACTAAAAGTGTCCCATTAAACGTTGGCGTAGCGGTCATAGCCGGCGTAGCAACCGTAGCGGTCGTAGCAATCGTAGCAGTTGTAGAATCATAACTTTCTTTCATAGAAAATTTTACAAATAGAACGGAATTACAGCACATTCTGAAGAAAATTCACAATACAGATCACGTTCAGGGTGCACTGCTGGTCATGACGAAGAATTTCACAGGAAAAATAAAAATATACAAAATTTATATATATGTTACGAGTACCTACACTTACAGCTGGCATACTTTCTTATAAAAAGTATTAGAACCTTCAGATTTCAGAAAACGTGTAATAAGCTTTTCTGTTATCATGTTCTACTTTGTCGAACAAAGGACCAATATAGTTTCGTCATGTCCGTCATCCTTGAATTTTTTTTGTGACAATCTTGCAGGCGTCCAAAGCAACCATGTAAATACAAAGCTCTAATGTCTCTAAATGGCAATAATGTATTTAGAAAGTAAAGAAAGATATTGTATATTGCTATGTGTAAAGATAGTTTTGCGGAAGCTAATTTTGGACCACTCCCTCTACTTGGAACATTTCTTCTTTTTTTTCGATGTAAATACATTTATGTGGTATAGATGACCTGATGCTGTAACCTGGATCGTTTCCACATATATATATAGATAACTCTTGAGTGGTAACTATAAGTTGAGATTTGATAGTTAACGGTATCCTGATGATGGACGGCAGCATGTTACTATACGCTTCAACATCGAGGACATCATGGAGTACGTGTGCCAGAAGACGAGGTACACGCCGAGGGTGCAGTTACTGGAGTCGTACCGCAACGTCAACTTCAAGGCGTTCGTGGTGTGCGTACCGAATTGTTATCTGCCCGTCGTCATGGAAGAAGACTTCTGACCGCAGGACGTGATGTTCCGTCGCTTCCGCGGACAAGTGCACAGAACAACACAAGAACAAGCTAGTGAAGTAGGTAATATTTTATAACTAGCTTCTGCCCGCGACTTCGTCCGCGTGAAATTCGTACTTTCTTCTAAAAATTTCGAAAATGTGTGTAGGTATGGTCTTTATCATTTATTTAACCACAGGGGTGGAATTTTGAAAAATCGTTCTTGATTGTTCATAAATCGACTCAAAGACCCATACCCATTTTCGAGTTAATGGAAGCAAGCAGTATATTATATCCACCCCTTAAACTTTATTACTTACCGTTTTCCACCTTAGTAGGAGTCGATTTTTGAAAAACCCTAAAACACATACTTGTTTTATTTTTTGTTTTAGTAGTACCGAGTTTCGTGTTAATCCGACAGCGGGTTACATATTTTTCTAAACTATCAACTTTGTCACCCCCTAAATCCTCTGTAAGGGGTTTTTTTTTAACTAAAAGTGACAATCTTTATTATTTACTGACCCAAAGCCAAGTTTCATGTTTATTAACCAAATAAATAAGATTTTTCATATACACTGCGCTCCCGCTTTTCACCCCATAGGGTGGAATTTCTAAAAAATTTTTGGGATGTGTTCATTAATTGGCTCAAAGATCATAAATTATTTATACGAATTTTATTGTTGAGTTAATCAAGCCACTTATTAAAATTATCACCTGTATAATTAACTACCCCTTTTCACCCCGTTAGGGGTAGATTTTCGGAAAACCCTGATACACGTTATTCTTTATTTTTGGTCTTAAGTTTAAATACCGAGTTTCGAGGTAATCGGACCACGCGTTAAAATTCTTCCATACAAATTTTGACACCCCCACCCCTATCCTCCTTTAGGGGGTAGTTTATAAAAACAATAAATGCCAAAGTTCATAATTTACTTACATAAATATTCGTGCCAAGTTTCAAATTTATTAACCAAATGAATAAGATTTTTCATATAAACTGTTCCCGCTTTTCACCCCTATATGGGTAGAATTATGAAAAATCGTTTAAGATGTGTTCATAACTTGACTCAAAGATTATTTATGCCAATTTTCGAGATAATCAAGCCGCGCAGTAAAATCCTCCCCTGTAATATTAACTACCCCTTTTCACACCGTCAGGGGTAGATTTTCGAAAAACCCTGATACACGTTATTCTTTCTTTTTAGTTCTTAGTATAAATACTGAGTTTTGAGTTAATCGGACAGCGCGTTAAAATTCTTCCATACAAATATTGACACCACCCAATACCTCTTTAGGGGGTAGTTTAGAAAAAATAAAGCCAAACTTCATAATTTACTTAGATAAGTATTCGTGCCAAGTTTCAAGGTTATTGACTAAAGGAATAAGATTTTTCATACAAACAAAATCCCCCCTTTTCACCCCCTTAAAGGTTGAATTTCCATAAACCACTTCTTACTGGATACCTACTCTTCACAAAGAACACACCCTCCAAAATTCATGTCCCTAGGACCAGCGGTTTAGGCTGGGCGTTGATATCTCAGTCAGGTCGTTCATCCCCCTTTAGGGGTGAAATTATCAAAAACGCTGAGACACGTATTAATTAATTTTCAATCGTCAGCCTAAACACGAAATTTGAAGATCCTAACTTTTAACCTGAGGGACTTTCATACACAACTTCATCCCCCTTTTTAACCCTTTGGGGGTAGAAATATTAAAAAACGCTGAGACACGTATTAATTAATTTTCAATCGTCGGCCTAAATACAAAATTTGAAGATCCTAACTTTAAAACTGACGGACTTTCATACAAACTTTCATCCCCTATTTAACTCCCTTAGGGGTAAAATTTCGAAAAGTCCTTCCTTATTCCTTGTCTACATTATAAAGGGAACCATTTTGTAAAATTTCAGCTTTCTAGGTCTAAGGGTTTGGGCTGGGCGTTGATGAGTCAGTCAGTCAGTCAGTCAGGCCTTTTGTTTTTATTTATATATAGATAGATAAAAATATGTATGTTTAGGTTGAGGTATTTATATATGGGCCTGCGCCGCCTGAAATAAATAAATAAATAATATTGTTTTTAAAATTGAAGGTTTAATTATTGACTAAGTTATCGGAGAAGGGAAAAGAGTTCCTGGAAGGATTTTGGGAGGCTTTTGTCCAGCAATGGAACAGTTAATAGGATAACAAAAAAAAATCTTCGGAGATTTATGAATACAGGACAATGTGGACGTATGCCACACCCTTTTTTCACCCCAACTCGAAACACTATTTAAATATTGTATATTCTATTATTCTCCTTGTTTATGCGTATGTAAATTAATTTTGTATTTTGCTTCCTTTGTCAGAGTTAATTGCTGTCATATGTGCACATAGTTGAATTGAAACTTGCTGTACATCTGCTAGTCCCGCATGCATTCCGCGTAACTTCGCCCAGCACTTGAACCACTCCTGTAGTTGTTAGCTTGTAGAGTTAGCCCGATTTCAGCATGAATATATTTAGCAAGTGCCAACTTGACTGTAGTAACTTAATTACTTTGCGTAAAACTTTCTTGTGGCAATTTATTCTTAAGCGAGTGGTCGTTCGGACGGTGATTAGCAAAGTTTCGACTGCCACGTCCTTCCCCGATAAAATAAGAATAATTACTTTCATATTTTGCTTAATATATCAAAACGTTCGTATATTTCTAGAGCTATGTAACAAAGGCGTTGTGTGTTTGTTTTTGTTTCACCCGCATAAGTTTCGTTCCCGTGGGAAAGTTGGGATAGAAAGTATTCCATGTGTTAATTCTGGTTATAAACTATCTATGTGCCAAATTTTATCCCAAACCGTTCAGTAGTTTTTGAGTGAAAGAGTAACAAACATACAAAGTGTGATATTATTAAATTAAATCTTTTTCTACAAATATACAATAGTCTCAAGTTATACACACAAGTTTGAAAGGTATTGGCCGTTAGAGACTATAGAGGTGAGATCGTTTGAAAATCAACCCCTAAGAGGTGAAAAAGATGGTGTAATCCAAGGAGTTGCAACGCTCCAGAACAAGTACTTAAAAGAAGTAAAATAATTATTAAAAAGGGCTACAGCGGGTATGTATGAGAAAATCTAGGAATTTGAAATCAAATTGTATACCTAGGTACTTGATAGGTACTGTAGAGACTTCTTTGAGGGTTACAGACCTCCTTGCGGGTCAGGCCGCTGCATATATTTATAACGAGTTCCTTTCGAACATTCAAACAGATGTCATATAAGAGTCGTAGGTTTGACGTCTATAAAATAAGTCGAGTATTATAATTAATATGAAAAAGGGATAAAAGTCTTCTTAAAATATATCCTGATAAACAGTGGATGGGATTTTTATTCCGTAGAATAGAGCCCCCTATTCTACATTTGGTGGAGGCGCCGGGTATAATAAATGGCGTGAGAGCGACTGGGCGCTCATATTAAGCGCATATCTTGAGGGTGCTGCCCTAGCAGTTCATAAGTGGAAATACTATGACGACATGTCATTTGATGAGATATGTGAAGTGTTATGGGAGGAGCTTCCATGTAAATGTCACAGAGACAAAAGAATTGTTAAGGTGCAAGTAGTCGAGATGGCACAAGATCTGTCTGAGGAAAGCAGACAAGAAAATATTGTAAATGTAGATAATGATGCTTCTGTATTATTTAGTGGAAGACAAGATGACCCGCTACAGAACGAGCAGTGCTGCCTAGAAAGCAGCGTGGAAGTTGGCAGTGATGGAGATGAGGACGAGCGCAGCAGCGAGGCGTGCATCCTCGCAGAGGATGAGAAGGAGCCGATAGAAGTGTTCGAGAGCGAACACAATGATGAAAACAACGAATCGGGTCAGTTCTGTCCAATTATTAATGTAATTAGCAATGTTTCAGAGCCACAGAATGAGCACGATGATCGCGATGTGGGAATAAATAAAATTAACATCGCTGCTGATCATTTTGATGTGGATAATGTGTCGATCGATTCGTCCGAAATAAAGGAGAATGGTCATTTCGATTTTTCCGAAATAAAGGACGATGGCCATTCCGATTTTTCCAAAATAGAGAAGAAAGATCACTTCATCATCGACATGAATAATAATGATAAGATGATTAGTGATGAGTTAGTTGAGGATGATATGAACTTGGATGCAGTCAGAGATGAAGATGCAGAGGTGTTGAACGACTCCGTACGATCAATAGACTCATTTAGTTTTCCTACGGATGAAGTTATAGTTCGTAATCGTAGTAATTGTATAATATGTCATGTAGATGTCCCTAATTTTAATAAGTTTTATTCACGATGTGCTGCAAACAATAAGAGAAAAGCACGAAAGAAGAAAAGAATCCCATTTATTCAGAATGCGAAAACTAAAATATTATTTCCAAAAAGTTTTTTAATAATTGATAATTTTATAAAAACATTTTTTATAAACAAGCATCATTTTATAAAGAAGTTTTCAATTTTAAAATATAAATTCAGAAAAAGGAAGTTTAGAGATAGAAACCTTTTTAATTTCAGATTATTTAATTAAAACCTTTTCATATTAGTATGTTAATAGTTGTTGTTTTTTTTAATTGTCATGTATCTTGTCATGTAATGTAAATATGTCACTTGAATGTAAACATCATATTTTAGTGCATTATTTTTGTTTGTATGATTGTTACAATTTATTAATATGTGTCCATTTGTGTGTTACATATGCTGTGAGAAAATACATCGGACGCGGCCGGGAGCGTGTGAGGTATCCGCACCTCCCAGAGGGCTGTGAGGTGCGACCTCACACCTGCAACGGGCTAAAGGGAGGCCTGAATAGATTGTCGATTTCAACGTGATTACAAGTAGGGAGAACATGCGAGTACTCCAGTATTTAATGACGCGAGTTATAGGAGGATAGTTGTTGTTATAACTGTGGTCACTCCTATAGAAGGGGGGGTGACAGACACTCAGCATAAGTTGTCACCGACTTTGCTAACAGGGGTATAACCCTTGCAAAGTGTGTTTGGTTGACACTTTCGGTTCAACTTGTGTTTGAGGACCCACAATTGCATCAGTATTGACTGATATTTAATGATATTAGAATTTTAGAGAACGTAGTAGGACTTTAAAGTTTTTTTTTTCTGGAGTACGAGCATAATATATTAGTTTTTTATTAAACCCTGGCCTCTTAAACTTTTCCCTCCCTCTGGCTCAATCCCGTCCGATGGAGTTAAAAGAATTTGATGCTAAGATCGTTTAATTTTCTTAAGCCTCTTCTAGGTTGATGTGAACTCTCACATCAAGTGTTATTATTAGGAGGCCGCGTCGCGCCTTTTACCGAGGTTTTGACACGACGAGGTTTAAGCATGACGACGTTAGTTTGTATGGGTGCATATTGGCACATATAGATGTTAATTTGCTTGACACTTAACGTGGTGTTGGATTCGCGGTTCGTACGTCCTGACTTAAGCTTACTCTTGCAAGAGACGGACCTCATCATGTAAATTTGTTCCTCGGAGTTAGGTCAATATACAATAGGATAGGTAGATAGGGTTTGGATATTCGAATGGTGTGAATAAAAGTCTCCGGCTATGCCCATACTTTTATTCTAAGGTGGGCGTAGCTGATGTAGAGACTTCTTTGAGGGTTACAGACCTCCTTGCGGGTCAGGCCGCTGCATATATTTATAACGAGTTCCTTTCGAACATTCAAACAGATGTCATATAAGAGTCGTAGGTTTGACGTCTATAAAATAAGTCGAGTATTATAATTAATAATATGAAAAAGGGATAAAAGTCTTCTTAAAATATATCCTGATAAACAGTGGATGGGATTTTTATTCCGTAGAATAGAGCCCCCTATTCTACAGTACCTTCATGTAGTCGCGGGCTAAAGCTAGACTGTGATATTATTCAATGATGACTAATTTGTGATACGGTGGGCGATAGAGCACCACTTCTCTTTTTTAGTTGCGTGTGTTGTATTGAACAGGAAACTGGAATGAAATCTCATTTAGGTAGGTATTTATCCTTCTTTTACCAAACATGATTTTCCTTTGTTCAATGAAGCCATTATAAGCTTTGTGGGAGATTAAGTACCTGCCAAGTGCGCGTCGGGCCACGCACAATAGGATTCCGTAGTTGGGGTGAACAAACTTATGTTTTTAGTCGAAAAAATGTTCTCACATACATTTACAGTACGTCACCGTAAAAAAAAATGTCGCATATTTTTTTTTTTTTTTATTGCGTTGACTTAGGCGTTTGAGTTCCAAGGGACCGTAGACCTACGTATTTAAAATAAATTTCAACTTGATATTTTCACGCGTTCCTGATAAAAAGGGTTTTGACAGACAGACAGACGGACGGACGTACAACGAAGTAATTCAATAAGGGTTCCGTTTTTTCTTTTGAGGTGCGGAACCCTAAAATGAACCTACATTATGAAATGATCAAGTCACACTGCCAGGCCCACGTACCCTCTGGCTCAAGAAGTTCAAATGTAAGTGTTTAAATAAATCTTCTCAAGCAAATTAGTTACAAATATAAATAAATACAGGAAAATAACATTTAACTTTTAATGTCAGCACACATACTTTGTAACCTGACTAGTACTTACTTACTTCACAAAATAGGATATTAGTTTAGCGATAATACACAATATTGTCATACTTTTCCTCAAGTTTATATAAACGTGACACGTGACAAGTGTCTGGTGCCGGCAATTTGTCAAGTTGATGGCTGCGGCACACGGGCCCGTGTCAATATTGTAGTCAACAACATAGATGACACCTTACCCTGTAAATGAAGGAATGGGGATGTCAATATAACAGATTCATGTAAAATAAGTACGTTCTTTGAATATTAATTGCTCGACCATTAATCGTTTTCCTGCTGTATAATTTTCTTAGTAAAGGTACCGTATTTTATATACAGGATGAATTTTTGAAGTGGGCGTGGATAGTCAAATCCGAAACTATGAGGACTAGCGAAAAGTACTCAAAGGAGTCGCGGGCTCGATTTTGATGAAAACTAAAACTACATCATTGGATTTTTGAAAAATCTATATTTCTAGCCAGGAACCGAACCTGTTGATTTTGAAAAAAAAAACACACACTGTATTATTACACCATTCGATAGTGTCGCTAATAAGGATCAAATTCTGGGAAGTAATGACATACGGCAAACTAAAGTGTATACAGTGAGTGTTTTTTTTTTTTTTTCAAAATCAACAGGTTCGATTCCTGGCTAGAAATATTGATTTTTCAAAAATCGAATGATGCAGTTTTAGTTTTCATCAAAATCGAGCCCGCGACTCTTTTGAGTACTTTTCGCTATTCCTCATAGTTTAGAATTTGGCCATCCACGCCCACTTGGAAAATTCACCCTGTATACCTAGGAACCTATTGTGGTTATACCGCGCAGTGTCCGCCGTCTTTTGTTTGCACCTCTGCCCAGCCTGGCTGCGCCTTATCGAGCCCCCGCAGCGACTGAGTCCAAGATCCAATTAATCAACTAATTTGAACGTAGCTTCATCCGTTTCGATCGCCCGCGGATACCTACAGTTATTATCGTTAGCAGCTGAATATGGTTTAATTCTATCAATTATCGGAGGCAATTTATGTCAAAACACTAAAAGCTTCGGTTACCTAAGTACCTATAATAATAATTACACTTTGACAAAATTCAATTTGTTTACATACTCGTAAATAGTGACAAATCACCTGTATTTAATTACAGATACAGAGCATTTGGTATACTTTTCGTAAAAGCTTTTAATATGATTAACCCGTCATAATAACACAAAGTTTGTAATTCCATGTCAACAAGGGTCTGTGTCGGATGTGGGTAAACATTTAAGTAAACAACCTATTAGATAGCTTTCTGATTGTCTTCCCCAGTCATTACACACCAATTGATGTATGTTATAGCTGCTATGAGCGCGTAAATTAATACACGCCATAAAATTCGCATTAAGTTATACGAATTGAGTATTCGCGTAAAACACTGTCAGTAGGTAAGTACCTACGTCAGAAGCAACAACAAAGATTATTACACGCGATAAACGTTCATTGAAAAAATATAAACATATCAACCTTCATCATTGAGCTTTATTACATTTCGGCGATAAAAATACATATTGAATGTTATCACTCATCAAACATGACATGTGATAAAATGAGTTGATAGTACGAACAAGTTCAGAACATTGTACTCTAGATATAAAACGTAATAAAAGGAAAACACAAGGAACTCTACACGACTGCAACCTTTGTCCCTCGAGAGTGGTTTGGAATCGGTTTGGACTTATTCGCAGGAGATTCAAAAATTGTAAATGTCGATCAAAAAGAAAAACAAAGAAATAGAGAAACGAATGGTCTCTTTGATATGGCGAACTATTTTTCTGAAAAAATTGTTATAACCTAGATAGGAACTATGCCCAATACCTACCCATTCGCTGACTCCCAAAGGTATTTGGGAATTTGTAAGCCTTTTGAATGGTTGAATTAGTATATACGTAAAGATTTATATGAATAGATACATATATTAGGTATTAACCCAGCTTTCAGAAGGATATCTGTCCTTTTCTTCAAGATTACTCAACAACATAGGTTTTTCGTCCATAATTTCACGTACAGATCATAATATATAAGATAGATTAAATGGTCTCTGTCATAACATCGTCATAAAGATTATAAGCTTAAGTAGGATAATCATATGGTTGAGGCAGACGTGCGTGTCGAAGCAAGGCGTATATCCACAGGTCGCAAATCCAATCTAAGCGGAGTGCACATCAATGGATCTGATTATCGATTGGCGACCGGAAATGAGCGTAGCGAGTGACGGCCACTCCACTACTCCATTGCAAAAGAAAGCGCAGAACACCTGATCTGAAGAAAGTGGGAACAGAGTTTGAAGACAACCGTGTAAGACGGTATACTGAGTATTACAATTACTCGTGCTCATTATTCAATGAACACCAGTAGCAAGTCCTGGAAATATAGTGAAATAATATTTAAGTATTATTTTCCTGGTTACTTTAATTAGGTGTTTATTCATTAGATTGTGATTAGATATCGTGGATTATCGCGTAGTCGTTACATTACATGGTTTAGTTATATTATGACTGATAACAATGTAGCGTAGTTCAGTTTATGCGCCACGTGACTCCTAATTCTTGATTTCCTACGTTTGTCGTCAGTCACAGATGTGTCACGGTTGTTTTCAATTTCCAGACGCTGCGAGCGAACGTATGTGTCATTCGATGTCAAAGTCAAAGTCAAAGCATTTATTTCAAATAGGCACGTAAAAGGCACTTTTGAACGTCAAAAATTATCTTAAAATAGAATTGATTCTAGTCGCCCATTCCAAAAGGTAGTTTTCGTATGGAGAAGAACGGGCAAGAAACTCCACCGTTACTCTTTTAAAATGTTTTAGGTACAATATTTTGCATGGGTACATTAATTATATATAATAACATGTGAGGACGATGCACCTACAATAAAATTACTATACCACAATAGGTAAAAGAATTAAAAACGAAACCATGACATATAAATTAATTATCTGATAGATACATGGTGCTCACATATTTACAAACATGGTACAAGCAAAACGAAAAATCTTTTTGCTGTAAAAAGTGAAAAGTGTATTTTGTCTTTTAATTAAAAGACAAAATACAAGTAATATGTCAGGGTGTGAGTAACAAATGTAAAAAAAAGAATAAAAAAATTTACAATTAAATTAGCAACCAGTTTGATTTTGTCTAGTTTGATGAATGTTTAGAAGCAAGTTTCCATATCGCAGTTTTACACTTTCTTCTCAAACAGTCTCTCTTGTACCGAACTTAGATGCAAATTTTATTTTATTTTGTCATACGTCCCTACCAATCTGCACTGGGCCTGCGTGGTAGATTACACCCCACTCCATCTTGCAGAGAGGAGGCCCAGTGGGAACATTATAGGCTGATTATGCTGAACGTCTATAGATAAACTTGTTATTGCTCTGTTTGTAGCAGACTTTCTGTATTCACTAGTATTGTGGAATCGTTAGACTTAGTGCCGAGAACCCACTTCCTGCCAACTTACAATGTTTACCCTATAACTAGGCCACTACATATTTATATGTTGTTTGAGCCATTCATTTTCACGGCTTTATTTTTTTATTCATCGGTTCGCGTCTTTAAAAATTATAGTTAATATAAAAACACAAAATAATCTTAGCCGACGTGCGAAAAAATTCCTTTTAGACTGAAATAATGAATAGGTACTGAGCATTAAGTTTTGAAAATTCGGTTTGACACTTTCACCAAAACTATCTGTAATCCGCTGCATGCAGATAACATAACATTTGGCAAATAGTTTCAACTGCGCAATAGTTATGTGAAATTAAATTAAATGAAAGCTAAACACATACCGCAAGGGTTGGATTGAGATGGCTTTAGACAAGGATGCCTGGAAGAATTCGGTGGAGGCCTTAGCTCAGCTGTGGGAAAGTGAACGCTAATAAAAAAAATGTGAAACGCTAACTTTCAATCGAGTGTCCGTAAATTGTAGGTAACAAATACAAAAATACAAATAAATATCTGCGAATATCTCCCGCTGCTGGAACAACAATAATGTTGTATCAATTTGTAGTAATAAAATCAGTCTGTGATCCCTAACAGATTAGTCGGGATGATCCGGACTATAATATCGGCATCGAAGCACTAATTGGAATAACAATCATCATAAATAGCTGTACGGTTAAAATAGATAGGTATAGCTAGTATAAACTATTATACTGCGTAGTTACAACTACAAGTCGCCAGTCAATTTTCAAAGAATACTGGACTACTAGACCACTAAAGTGAACTTATCGTAGGTAAATGATAATGAGGCCCAACCAGCCAGCCAGAGTAGAAGGTGTATGATTATAATTGAAAGTAGCAGTCCATACTCTCCACATTCACAAGTAAAAATAATGTCCCTATTATTTGTCCCCGGGAAAAAGGTAAGCCCACGTTCGCACGGACGGAAAAATATCGCGGCGGGATTATATCGCGCACTGGATTTTCAACTCTCGGTTTTGAGCCGAGTATTGAGCCTCTGTGCGAAAAAAAATCGCCGCCGGAATAACAAGCCCGTGCGTACCTGGGCTAATACCTACTTCTATCAAGCTCTGTTGTTTGCCGTTTGTCCCCATTTGTTATTGAACGCGCTACCTACCTACTCGATTTTAAAAGTAAGATGTAGGTAGGTACAGTATTGTCCACGAAGTAAATAATGTACTTAGCAAACGTATCGAGAGTGCGGTAAGTATTGGCCACAGCGGGTGCACTGAAAGCCGCGGCACAGGTGAGCACTGTGCACTGTGCGCTGTAGCGTAGGACTCGCACTGAGCTTGACCCATATTTTAAACCTATTGATCGCACCGCTTTCGCGAGGACCCTTCACGCGAAGCAATTGCCAGCCATGTTTATCTGGCGCAGTTAAAGGTCTTCTTAAGGAAAAGTGCCAAGTTTAATTTTAAGTTATTTCGCAAAACCCGCATTTTTACTTGTGAGCTTTGAAGAAAGTAGCTACTTTCTTTGACTGACTGCTTTCAGGTAAAATGGTATTTTTTTTTCACAATTTCTCTTTTTTCCGACACAACCTTATGAGCCATGTGGCAGCATTCTAGAAATACATTAGTCGCAAACCTCATGAGGAAAAAGAAGTAAGTTTTGAAACACGCCAACAGTCTACAGTTGGCGTATCCAAAACACTACTTTTACATTAAATATCCTAAAACATTCAAACGATCTTCTTACTGCTAAAGAAAAATATAAACCAAAACATACAACATATTCTTAGTTATAAGTTGGTGATTCTACTTAACTGCATTATTTGAAAATACATACATATTTTTCCTGTTTACCTAGTAAAAACATAGCTTGTCATAAAAAAATCACAATAGCATGTTCAGCAACGTGGTTGAGATAAATATGAAATTCGTGCATTTAATATCGTGATATCAAAGGTTACTCGCAGGATATTAAATTCCAAACACGAGAAAATAACTCATTCCTCTCCTTGCTTCCAAATAAATATTTTATATACTGCTAAACTTAAATGCTTCAATATATAAAATATTTCTTCTGAAAATTAATAAAGACTATTCAATAACGAGTGGAAGCTACTCGTCCTCGGGTATTTCGCGCCCACCGCTATGACGTCTGCTAACCGCACATTCCAATAACTTGTTGTATCATTTACCTATGAATAATATATATGAGTATTACTATGTAAGTTGTTGTTTCCCGTTTCACATTACAGTATCATTTTAACCGCCAGTCCGTCTACTGCCTTCAGGACATGCACAAAACATTTTAATGTACTCAATAGTGAAATAGTAAAATACCTCCATGTGGTCAAAATGTCGACGGAAATTGTGCCATCGATTGATATCGACAGTGTAACAGACACTGTTATGGATTTACTGACGACGGCAGCGCCGACGGCCGCGGACACGCCGTTCAATGAAAGTGATTTTTCACCACCAAGTGCAGCAAAAAATCAGTTTGCCGTCAATGGAAGTGCCCTCAACAGCTTCGAAGCGGAAAGTGCGCTGTACAGTAAATACTCAACATTTCAGACTTTTGTTGTGATCGAACTGGTTATGACGACTGTAGAGTTAATAATATCAATTTTCGCAGCTATCAAGATGCCACGATGGAGAAGAAATTATAGAAATCAAATGTTAATGCAATTAACTTTTGCCAGATTTATTAAAAGGATTATATTTACATTTAAGTTTTTAGAATGTCAGGGTAATATAACAATTACTGAGGTAGTCACTCATATATTAAATTGTCTTCAGATTTATATGGACTTTGTTATAGTTATACTAGTATTCTTTTTTATAAAACACATGTATAACAGTTTAATAATAGTGTTAGTTAAAATAAGCCATGTGAGTTTTTACAGAGTCCTGTCTTGTTCATGGTTGATACCTGTCCCTATCAGCGTGGCGTGCACGACTGCCGTCATCACTGACTTGATGAGTAAGTGGTACGTCAACTTGTTGATCTGCAGTATATTCAGGTGGCCGCTAATATTCATCGGCACGGGGCTCTACATCGCTATAGTGTACAGAGTGATGTCAGATAACAAAAGACAGTTTGCCAGGAGTCTGGCAGTCGTTACATTTTTACTTTGTTTGACCATAAATGTTTATTTGTTTTCCAAGGACGTTATGGACTTGCGGTGTTTAAAATGGTCCTTAACAACATTACTCATAAGTTACATATCTGGTTTTCTCATGAATTTCTTGATTCTTGTTTTATATATCATTCTAATAATGTTGAGTTACAAAAATAAGACACAGTCGTCGAGAACATTACCTGACTATAGTTTAGCTGATGTTAATATGAAATGTTAAAACATTCCCCTTCCCAATTTTGTGATTGGATTGTGTGTGAGTGGTTTTAACTAATAACTAATGTTACTGTGTAACTGCCTTGGTGGCTCGCGAATAATACTCGTACCTATATTAAATATAATTTATTTAACACCAAATGTCGTTTAAGTTTATTTATTTTCCTCTGACTAAAGACTTCTATAAAAGACGAAGGCTTTCAGTCCTAGCTTTAATGGTACGATATTTTGATTATCGTCAAATAATGTGTTCCTTATGTTGGGTACACATAATTATGTGAAACGTAACATGAAATGTAACATACGTTGAAACGAAAATGCCATCCAAATATATCCAATGCAACATGAAATGTTACACAACAACTAGACGAACGTGTTACATTTCATGTTACATTGTATATAATTTTATGTGTTTACATTATTAAAAAACACTAACCACAATGAATATGTACATACCTAAGTCAGAGCTCTTTTATTTCGATAAATTCTGCAGTGCAACAACATAGTATTTTAAGTCCTATACAATCCTTTTATTGTTACATTGTTCAGGATAATGCTGGCAGTAGGAAATGGAAACAGGACCGAGCACCTTCCTTCTCGTAATTCTCTTACATAACGATATTGAGCGAGGAACTTACACTTTAACAAACGGTCCTTATAACAGCTTCCCTAGAACAGAGGGCAATCGTCTTTGTAAGGAAATAGGAAACAAGTCTGTAGAGAACTGTGCGATACTACCGCTCTCTGTTCACTAGAGTACTAGAATATTTTTATGTTGGCTATAACGTCACAGCAATGCCAATATTATATAGTTAATGTAATCTGCGATGCATCAAATCGGTATCTAAATAGGTGCATCAAGTAAATGTCATAAGGTAGTAAGGTCATAGGTGTAAGTAGTAGTAGTAGTACTTATGAAATAATGCTAATAACAATTATTTCTCATTTTCGGTGTGATATTACCTACCTACCGAACGTTTATGTACTTTCATGTCATGTATAAACCAACTATCGATTACACATGTTCATTTAATTAAATCCTAGCTTGCAATTATGGCGGGCTGTACCCTTTTTCCCGGTTGGTATTAGTCTATATTTCGAGATCTCTTTGAACCCGACCACTGTTCTGGACCGTTCGAACCATGTAATCATTAGCGGCCACTAGTCACAACCACAGGACGATTTAATTTAAAACAAATTGCCAGTTTTTGTGTACTTAGTACCTACGTAGTGATCATTAACATTTTGTTATTGAAGTCCACAATCTGGTAGGGGTATCAACATATCGATTTATTACTTTTTCCTATTCAGTCATTGTATTTATAGTATAAATACACGATAAGTATTTGATTTTAAAAGCATAAATACTAGGTGTATGAAATTACATGACATGATACAATATTCATCATTAATGATATCAGAAAGAAAGATAACAACCTGTACTTGATTTTAGAACACATATTTGCTCTCTTCAAGTTGCGCGTTAAGATTGTAGCACTTTGAAGCCCTTATTTTCATCCCTGAGTAGTTATGATGGGTGACTGAACGTCTGAGACAGCTGTGTAATCCCTGTCTGGCGGTAGAAATGTAGCATTGCGTTAGTGAGTGCCTCAACGTAAAATTGTGAGTGAGTGAAACTGTGACGCATATTTGATTTCAAAAGTGAATCTGGCGTGTGAATCATGCAAAAAGGTAGACATGTCGTTCGTTTATCGTGAATTAATTATTTATCTAAATCCCAGTTTACACTAAGTACGGAGTTGCGGCATTTACTGCATCATGCATTAAGTCCCATCAAGTGTTTAGATCAAACCGTGACATCATGGTGTAAGGCTACCATTACTCGACTGACTTGCAAGCCGAGTACTTACCGATGAGCGATCGATTTTGGTACCTACATGGAGACTTCTCTACGCAGTGAGCACAAACTACTTACTTGTAGTCGGGTTACAAGCATTCCGGAGCCGGTTGTCTGACAACTGATACAACTAAACATACGTATACAATACTGAAATTCTGTCACATTGGATGTCATTGGAAGCCAACGATTGGAAGAGATTCCAGTCTACGTGCATTGGTTTTCGGATTAGGTAGGCACTAGGCAGATAAAACAAGTTCATTAATAAGTCATAGTCAAAGTTTTTATTTGTAATACATTGTTGGGTTTAAGAATGGGTGCGAAACACGATATTTCTGTATTTTTTACCGGCCTAGAGTCAGCCGGGCTCACACAATTTAGGTTCCGAACCAAACTGTACATAGCAGTCTTAGAAACGGTCGCTAGCTGGCCTAGTAATAATCCTAGATAAAGGGAAGGAACGTTTTTTTTTTTTTTAATATTGAGCTTATTCTTCAAGGCCGTTAAACCAAATATTATACATTACTTCATCGTGTGCATATAGAAATGGGGGAAACTATGCTTAATATTATCGACGGAAAAAATTCAAAGAAATGCAAGGCCGTCTTACGTAGCCGCGTGCCAAGGACTGTCTTAGGAAATGTTGCGATTGAGATTAAAAATGGAAATGTTCTGAATGGTCATGTTTTTTGCCCAGATTTGTGAAAATTGCTTGGGCCAGAGTATTCCGTACCTACATACTCGTATCATTAATTTCCAAAAAAAGAAAAGGTTGACCGAATGATACAAATTAAACCAACTAAGAAGTTTACCTTTTTTCTGTCACAGACTCGGTGTTAAAGTCCATTGGATTTAGCATTTTATGTTTATACTAGGTTTTTTAGGGTTCGCCCGCGTGGATGTCGGAGAATATCCCACGAGAACGTACTAGCGGAATTCTTCTTCTTAGCGTGTCGATGGCAATCTAAATGTACTCGGCCCAGAATTCGGCCACTTGTTTGGCGCCATCACTAGAGTCCATCAGTTCCTGCAACGAGCAGCTGACAGGACACGCCGGGCACGATATTAAGTGTCCCATCGTTTGTGGAACAGCACCACATTTACACTCCAAGGCGGAGTCGTCTATAAATTTCCACCTGCGGAATTAAAAGCACCCTACGTGTTAATCCAGGTTATAAACTATCTGCTGTGTGCCAAATTTGATTAAAATCCGTTCACTGTTCAGCCGTTATAATAGAATAGAATACTCTTTATTATGTACTTACACCTTATAAATTACAGACATAAATATGTATATTTTACAAAGGGTTACACAATGGGCGGTCTTATCGCTAAGAGCGATCTTTTAAAGACAACCTTTGGATGGATTAAAAAGAGGAAGGAGAAAAAAAATACTGTAGGTAGTCTGTGGTGTAGGTACCATTTACATAATACTGTTAGATACTACTACCCGGCCCAGGAGCGCGGAGGACGCGGTCACTGAAAGGAGGCTGCCACAGGCGGCGAGTCAGGCTCTCTGGTTCTTGTTTGGTGGTCTCATGGTACAATTATATACTTCGCCTGGTATTCTCTTCCCACGATGGCCTTCGTCTACGTCACGATAAGTGTTGCCATTGATTGTCCTTTTCAGTAAATTTAGGGACTTTCTCATTTATTTAATAAAAATAAAATAAATTACTAACTAGCTTAACTATTTAGTAACTCGTGTGATTCATCTATTTAGTTTTAAATTGATTAAACTATTGAATTATTAGTTCATAATTGCTTTGTTAAGTTAAAAAATGCATTTTGCTAAGGTAATTCAATTACACACAGTGGCCACACATCGAATTGACAAGTGTCATACTGTCAGCTCACCATTTCATCGCTATCGTCGTATCGCTTATACCTATAGCGTTGTTTCGCTCGGTAAGCAAAATACTGTGGTTCCCAAACATTGTTTACTGTGAAAAGGAAACCAGTGTAACCTTTGACAGATACGCAAGAAAAAAAATGGTTAATTGTTCCATACTAAACTGTAAAAACAGAAGTAAAAAAGGCGGTGTAATAAGGTTTTATTCTTTTCCCAAAGAAGAGATAATAGCAAATGCGTGGCTTCAATATTGTAGACCAAAAACAACAATAAGAACAGGTATTTAATCACGGCTACACATAAAGCAGAGGCGGATTTACACATTTGCCGCCAGTAGGCTATTCAAATTTTGCCGCCCCCATCGACCTCTACAATAATATCCCATGTCTTTTGTATACTGCTTCGCCTTTTCTTCAAAATGATTAAAATGTTCTCGTTCATCAGCTACGAAAAACTTGCAAAGAAAGACCTGAACTTGAACTTGTAAAGATCGGCAACTGTGATAAAATCTACGGTAGAAGCCTGAATTTGAGCATTCGCTTTGTTTATTCTTTCCAAAAAAACATAGTTGGTATATAAATATTAATAATTTTAATTTCAGTAAGACATTTGAAAAAAATGTTAGCCCAAAATTTGCCGCCCCTAAAATCTGCCGCCCTAGGCTCCAGCCTACTCAGCCTATTGGTAAATCCGCCACTGACATCAAGCTATACATAACCGCTATAAGCTGAGGTCAGCGAAAACTGTAGCTTGATGTATAGCCGTGTGTACCTTACTACATATTATTTCATTTCAGACTTTTTTACATTTGTTTTGTAGTGATTTTTTGTTTGTTTTAGTCCTGATTAAGGACAGGCAAAGAGATCTTGGCTCATACAGCCAAGTCAGATGTATTTTTTTTCAAGTGATGTTGACGTAGCTTGCTAGATAGTTTCTTTTTTCAAAATAATAAGTGCGACGTTCAGGAAGGCCTTACTTAGCCGAATCCCGGTGATGAGGGAAGTTCGCCACTCCAGGTAACGAAAGCGATCATCTAGTCCGTAGGCCGCGTTCGCGTGTGCTCTCCTGTGAGCGAAGCCAAGGACCGAAGATCCGTCAACTGACTGAGTTCAGTAGTAATAGTATAGTTCAAACAGAAACCATCATCAGCTTGTTTCCAATTAATTTCTGTAAACTACTCAAGGGCCGGGTATTATTTTTATCTTTTCCCCACTAAAAAAGTTTGAGAACCGCTTCGCAACTGATGACGTATTACCGGGCCAATCACGTGACCCAGCTGTCACAGGAAGAGAATACCATGTATTGTTATACCATGGGTGGTCTATGCTTTTTGACAGCGTTGTTGGTAGAAGCACTATCTGTCAGCCGTTCGGTGTAATCTGGTATCTCGTTATTTCTTTAATATTTGTTTAGTGATGATTGTGTTCCTCTGATTGTAATTTTACTATGGTTGATAACTCTTTTCATAATTCATGTGATTAGTTATTAGATTATTAAATAATTCTGTTATTTAATTGTGATTTCACTTCTGTCCTAACATCAGAAGTGGGATAACAATCCAACCCCAATTTAGGCCCCTTGACGAGTTTGAATTTCATAACAGAGGAACTTTGTCGTTACCCACGTGTGTTTTTCTGTTTGTTTGTTGCTTTGTGCATATAGAACTTGTTTTGACGGGTGAACATGCCAAACACGCATAGTTCACGTAGCAGATCGCACCGACGGCATTGTAGACGCGATCGGTCGCGAGATATCTCATGAAAACCTCGGAATAGGTCACGTAGTCGTCGCGAACGGACTACTTCTAGAGTACGATCAAACGGGACGCTGCCGTTTGCGTCATACATTGGCCAGACACCGCGGTCTACCCCTGCAGAATCGCGAACGCTAGACACAATCTTTTCCCGTCTGGAAGTGATCGAGAACAAATTCATGTCTACTCCCGTTTCGCAACCGAACCCTACGGCGCCATCCGTTGCTCAAGCTGTAGTAGATGCGATCTACTCCATAAATCCGGGACGTTCCCATTATTTTGTATCAAACTTTGACCCGTCTATCCGTGAGTGGACTCTTGGTGTAGATCGCGCACAAATAGCCATTCGCTAGGGCGAAAGGCTGTCACGCGTAGTCCGATGTCTGAAAGGCGACGCGAGAATTTGGTTAAACGAATGGGTAACTTCTGATAGATCGTGGAGTAGCTTTAAACGCGAATTCAAACCACTTTGCTCCGAAAATTAGATTATGCGACGATACTTTTTGAAATGATGAATCCGACGTCTTACAGATTCATGTCGTACAAGACGTACCCTGCTCCGCTTGCGCATTGTCAAAGGCCTATTAATGACGCAAATAGTGGTCCACGGCATAGGCGATGCACATGTGCGAGCTACGTCTTACGCAACCCTTAATTACAGTTGAGTTTGCTAATGTTGTACTAGAGGCTGATTTCGATTAGTAGCAGCCGCGTTTATGGGTACTTAAAAATGCCATATCGTTTGACAAAATCGCCTATTGTGTATCAACGCATCATCAACAAAACGCTGCGCATGTTCGTTGACGCGGGACTAGTTCTGGTTTACATAGACGACGTACTGTTGATGAGCGCTACAGTGGATGAAGGTGTCGACTTGTTGCGACACTGTGGTACCTACTTACGACTTTGACCAAGGCAGGGTTGTCGATAAACGTACGCAAGTGTGTCTTTTTCACCACCGAGGTTGAATATCTTGGCCGAGTAATAAGTCAAGGTCAGGTTAGGCCGAGCCCTCATAATTTCCAGGTCGAGAGGTACGCCCGCACCGTTCTGAACCTTCTTCGCACCGAGACAAATCACAAAGGGGCTGCCTGGTTCGAGACTCCAGCTGACCCTCAACGTGACCAAGCAGAAGACGACTCAGGCGTCGCCGTTAAATCTGCTGGTGGGCACCGACGCGGTGATCCCCGTTATCAGGTCACTGGTCCGTGATGTCGCCTTGGAAGGTGTACAGCCAAATCGTGAAGCACAAAGAGAGTTACGCCGAGCCCGCGCAACTGCTCTAATAAAACAAAACCAGTCACGACAGGGCGGTTATGTAAATCGAAACCGACGCACACCAAAAGTTTTTAATGTGAATGATTTGGTTTTCGTCATTAAGTTTTTGCAGGCAACTGGAAAGCTGCACGGGATGCGAGGGCCTTACAGGGTCACACGCGCGCTGCCGAGTGGGCGGCATGAGCTGCGCCTGTTGACCGGCTCCTGTGTCATGACGACGCAAGCTGCTGCTCAGTACATGGTGCTCTGGAAAAGAGAGTGGTGTCCTGAGACTTGCGCTGCATTCTTCGAGCGTGAGCGTGCTTGCGTACCTTGAGAGGTCTGCATTGCCATAGAGGGTTGTGCAGATCTTGGGGTGAGACAGTAGACGGACTGCGAGACGTCTACGTCAGGTAAACTGCGAGGTACCTGACCGGTCTCACAGAGATTCGTTCATTCTTCATTCATTCATTCTTTACCATGAGAGGTCTGCATTGCCATAGAGGGTTGTGCAGATCTTGGGGTGAGACAGTAGACGGACTGCGAGACGTCTACGTCAGGTAAACTGCGAGGTACCTGACCGGTCTCACAGAGATTCGTTCATTATTCATTCTTCATTCATTCATTCTTCCCGTATAACGTGTGTTTTAATGTGTAGAGGACGGACTGCGAGACGTTCCTTTCGGTGATTTGGTAATCACCCTACACATTGGGTCGTATAGAGGACGGACTGCGCGACGTTCCTTTCGGTGATTTGGTAATCACCCTATACGATGGGTCGTGTAGAGAACGGACTGCGAGACGTTTCTTTCGGTGATTTGGTAATCACCCTACACGATAGGTCGTGTAGAGGACGGACTGCGAGACGTTCCTTTCGGTGATTTGGTAATCACCCTACACGATGGGTCATGTAGAGGACGGACTGCGAGACGATCCTTTTGGCGATAAACGCCCTACATGACAGTGAATGAACATGGATCCATGTGGGTTGCATGATATACGAATGTCGATGACATGAGTTATGATGTTCTGTGTGATGAATGGAACTCTGTGGAGTACTAAGATAACGTCTTGGTATCCCATAGACTATTTACCTAGTCAATTTATGTATTTGATGAATGAAAGAAAAAGGCCACGTAAGACGAATTGAGAGCAAGCGAAAGAATAGGCAGAAGTGTTTGCTCTCCGAGAGACGTTAGTCTTTCTTGTTGGTTTCACAGAAGACAACCTGACTGAAGACACCACTTCCGCTCATCATGGTGCAGAGCCAGTCGCTGGGCCTTCCCGTCCAGCTGACGAAACCTATGGAGCAGCCATGCAAACCTTGCTGAACCTTTCTGATGCTGTCGAGGACGACGCATGATCAGGATGGCCGTGTTAGATACTACTACCCGGCCCAGGAGCGCGGAGGACGCGGTCACTGAAAGGAGGCTGCCACAGGCGGCGAGTCAGGCTCTCTGGTTCTTGTTTGGTGGTCTATGCTTTTTGACAGCGTTGTTGGTAGAAGCACTATCTGTCAGCCGTTCGGTGTAATCTGGTATCTCGTTATTTCTTTAATATTTGTTTAGTGATGATTGTGTTCCTCTGATTGTAATTTTACTATGGTTGATAACTCTTTTCATAATTCATGTGATTAGTTATTAGATTATTAAATAATTCTGTTATTTAATTGTGATTTCACTTCTGTCCTAACAATACAATAAATACAAACATAAAGTATGTTAGACTAATCTAAATAAATATATATATATATAATAATAAATATGAAACAGGAGCAAAGAAAATAAGGTAAACTGGTAGAAAATGCCTAAGGCATTAAGTCCGCCTTTGTACAGTTTTTACTTGTGCATAAAGTTTTAATAAATAAATAAAATAAGGGGAGAGGAAGTACTTACGCCGTGGAAGTGTTGTAGCCGTTTTTACGCTAATCCGGAATATACGAGTACATCCAGATAAAAAACAGAGAGACGGACTAAAAATTCTAAAAAATATATTTACGACATCAGACTCGTTTCTCGTCGACACGTAGCAGTTCATTTTTTTTTTTAACCGACTTTTTTAATTCAATGTTTATTTTGGACTTCGTTACTGTTTCATTATAAGCATCCTGAAGGCATTGTTATATTGTACGCAGAGCGCTGTATGTCTTCTGCGTATACTTGGCCCAGAGGGTGCAAGTGAAGAAAGTCTGACGATAAGCTTAAAAAAGCGTCATTTTAAGCTCAAAGTACTCCGTGCAAACTTGCGGGCCAGCATATTACTTCGAACAGACAGCGCCTTGCGCTCCCTCTCTATGTTTAGGTTTTTACATAGATCCTCGGTGACCCAATGCCCCAGGTATTTAAACTTTGAGACTCGCTTCAAGGGTATACTTGCTAATGAGATGCACGGCAGATTCAAGTCTCTTCTGGCGCCAACTTTAAAAACAAGAAACTCACTCTTAGCGCAGCATTGTACCTAAGCCCTTGAGTCACCGCATAATCCTCACAGACCTTCAACGAACCTCTTAAAGCACTGATCGATGGGCTCAGCAAGACCATATCGTCCGCATAGCTGATGTTGTTATATAGCATAGCAACACCATCAAGATGACAGCCGATGCCAGTATTGCTGAGCTCAACAATCAGCTGGTTGATATACAAATTGAAGAGACGAGGGAATGTGATTCCCCCTGCCTCACCCCACATTCCAATTTATATTCTTCGGACAGAGTCCCTGCCCACCTAACATTGTTTGCTTGGTTTCCATTCCAAAATTTTAGTAGAGAGGTAACCTCGGCTTCTACTTTTTGATGATAGGTTTTATTTTTTATGATTTTTAACGCTGTTTTTGCTAAGAAAATCCTACATTTAAAATGAGCCCTCTGCGAGGGCTCCCGGCATCCCAATTGCGACTATTGTCCTCCAGGAGCACTCCCGGCACTGAACGCGTTAAGCTCCCTTGTCTTCATTTAATATATTTGAGTAGGTATTAAATGTACATTGAGTTAATTGTAGCCTAGAATGTATGATAATTGTCCATTATTTTAGCAATTGTAAACAGAATTGGGTCTGACAATACAAGCGGTCAAATAAAACTTTCAGTCAAATAAAACTAGTAAAAATTTAATTTAGGATCACAATAATAGAATACAAGTTTGATTTTAATTTTACAATATCACCTCACTAGTTAATTAAGGAGCAAGGTATGCAAACAAGGTTTAAGAGTTCTTTCAGAAGTAAATGCATTTCTATTTTTACCCCAAACAAATGCAAATATTCTTATCTTAACAAATCAGAGCTATTTTCTCTAAAACCAATTTTCAACAAACAGAACAGAGTGTGTTCAAGGTTGTGAACTAATCTGCAGATGGATATTGCATCGCCGACCTCCTCCTTCTACCCCCACAATACAACATGTACGTATGCACCTATACATACGTACCTAATGTTAAAACTATTATTACACCTTACATATTGCATTCTCAAGTAAACAGTCGGTAAAAGAAATTCATAGGTACATCGAGACAGGAAACAAACGAACTATAAAATTTATAATTATTTAACAAACATTAAAATTTCCCATAAATACAACCTCTATGCAGCGACAGGTAATTAAAAACCATCATCGGAAGCTCATGGATTAACAACTTTATTTACAGAAATGTTAGAGATAAGCCGTTATTATGTTAACTAACAGGTTTCATTAACTGTTACAGAATAGGTATTGGAGATTGAAAAATGGACGGAGAGAAGCGCGTGTGCGCTACAACAGCACGGAGCGCGGGCGCACGGTACGCCTCTACGGGCCGCAGCTGCATGCGCAGCGCTTCACGCGCTTTTCGCTGTTCACCAAAGCGTCCACGCTACGGACTGAACGGGGCTGCAGATCTGCAACAACATCAAACATGGTATCATTTCAGTAGCTCGGCATCGCATAAAGTATAACGGTAGTCATCCAGTACAAATATAAATATATAGAGACCGTGAGTGATGAACAATTTACGGTCCCATACCCCACAGCCCATTCTCTTAATGCTCTTGTAAACAAATTAGGGCAAGATCAAGAGCAAGACATGTTGAGACTAATCCAGGTCAATAAACACTATTGACCTGCATTAATTACCAATTATGTGGAATCAGTGAGTGCAAGAACGACCCAATTACTTGACATTACGTGCAACGACGTCAACTTAGCTGGGTTACTGTACACTACGCATTTCCTACAATGCCTATGTCGTCACTTAGCTATGATTTTGTTGACTAACTCTGAATGGAAAATACAATAAACATTATTTGTGATATCCTGTATGAATTATAAGTCATTAATGTCTAATTGATGTACATATAACAGTATAGTTTAGTGCTGAAATTATTTTGATCTCAAATCACTGTTCCATAATTAGTGAAACAAGGCTTGCTAACGCAGTTCACGACCGCAAACTGTTACTTTACTGTACTTCACAATATACTGCTCTGAATATATCTAACGGCAAATTGATATAGGTAGGTATAAGGTACCTACCTAAATAAAATCCCTTTGCACGTGCCATTCGAATCTATTGTCCGAATATACTATTTAGATGAGCTCGCTTATTTTTAGGTAGGTAAGATATAAACGTTTTAATGAATTTTTATGAAGTCTATTAACAAAAATAAGTTAATAGACTTCATAAAAATTTATTTTTTTTTAGGTCATATGTAATTTACTTTTTGCAACTTCATCTAGCAATCTTAAAATCTCGGAGCGTCCTGTGGCACTAGCATTTAATTATGCACGAATGGATATTGTTCGTTGTTCAGCATGTACGTTGCACAATTAGGTACCTCACCCGAATTTTATACGAGTTAATAAAAGTACAAAGCGACTGACTACCGTCCGTTCCTTGTTACGTAGACACGCGACACTGATTTATTGGAACTAATGTGACTCATGTGTTTTTGTGGTAGACTTCGTGTCTATTCATTCATTTTGTTTAAGGAAACATTGCATGAATGAGCACTATGATTCTGCTAGCTGAGTGAGTGTGTATTTGTCATGAAAATAGATAAATATGTTATTTGTTGATTGTATTGGTATGTTTTAGCTTTGTTATTGTTAATATTATCTGAAGTTTTATCAGTAATAAAAACACACATACCTATCCATTAAAAAATATGCACGTTACTCGTGCTTCGACGTTAAAAGTATTGTAATACCCTTGTTGCTTAGTGTTCTATCAATAATGAACGAAGTTTAATTTTTAACAAGCTAAGAAATATGTTGAGTTACAACTTAGCAGACGCTCAGATAGACATATATATAGACATGTTTACAAGAGCAGACATGTGCTGAGACGTGGTTAATTCATGTCAGTTCAATAGCTCAAGGTATTTTTCTTTGACAAAAAGTTTAAATAATTTAACCATGTTAATTAAACTTTCTGTACTGCCCAGTCTCATATATTCTATTAACTTAACGTTTCAGTTAGAAAAATAATGTATAGCAGGAAGGTTTTTAATACTGCTTCAATAATATAAATGCAACTCAATTTTTGTACTCGTATCATAATATTGTAAATTCAATTTGTATTTATCTGGAAATTTCTACGATCGTTTAGAATTCTCTAAATGCAGACTGAATAGAATTTAGCTTCAATAACATGAAGTCATAAAAGGATGTTTTCCACGTAAAATACATAATTCCAAGTACCTATCTATCGAAGTAATTTGGGCAGTTCCATGTATACTTATAAGTTTATAAATGCTACCTACAAAGTTCGTTAACAGATCCAGGAAAGGCTTCAGTCAATATTACCTAGTATTTAGATATCTAGGTTTCTCAGGTTGCTGGTAGACTAATCATAATCAATAACCTTCTAAACAGTGAATCTACCGTGGATACCATATCTACTAATGTTTTCAGTAATTGCAAATAAGTTGCAGTGCAATTGTAGTTACAACTGCACACAGCACACTGTTAGGTTCTTTTTGCGCTAGGCCAAAATCTAAACTAACGCTGCCATTTTGTTTTGTCAATACAATTTCTGTGACAATTGTTTAACAATCTGTCAATGTCATTAAACGTCCAAAGATCCTTGTAGCACTCTTCTTATGAATGATCTCAAGCTGGGTACTTACAGTGCGGCCTCTCGTCCGAGGGCATGGGCATATCCTGAGGCAGAAGCAGCGTGCGAGGAGCGCGCGGCGCATGCGCGAGGTCGGGCCGCGCCTCGCCCTGTTGCTCCTCGGCCTGCGCGCGCGCCTCAGCCTCGGCCTCGGCCTCCGCCGCCGCCGCCAGCGTCTTCACGATGGTCTTCACCTGCAAGAGTTAATACGTTCATTGAGGGAATAATTTGAGGCATTGAGTATGGGGTGAGTTTCAGTAGGAACATACGAGAAAGCACAGATGTAATGGTGGTATCCGAGTTACAGGTAGGGTTACTTGTAGGAAACGACCAGCGAGAAAATATTTTAAATTCTAATCCTCCTGTCCTTATCCTAAGCTTCTGCGCACGCGTGTCTTCTTCCTTAAATCTCTATTACCAGACATCTTCACTACCCTTTGTCTCCCTTTTACTTAACTAACCTTTCTTCATTATGTCACGGGCTGATTAGACATATCTAATTGTAAACAGTGGTGCTTTTTAAGGGTCGGGTGCGGTAAGACGGAACCATTAAGATCACATTCGTGTCTGTCTGTCACAGAGATTTTTTTTTAAATTCATGTTTAATTTATTCTACCTTTAACTTTACATTCGACAGTACTTATTTACAGATATTTTCGTGCATTTTTGAAGTAAAAACTTCTTTAGGCGCGTTGGGCATTTTTTGAGATGGGAAAAAACTATTGAACTCGCGCCACTGTTACCTTAATCGCCACCGTTTCGGATGTGTTCGACTGTCCTCGGGATGTACTCGGTTTTAATATACATATATCCGATATGTCAGTGAGTGATTGCAAAATATTCTGTTTGTGTTTTGTTTTCACTTCTGTCGGCACTCCGGGAGTGCCACTGTTTTTTTCTACAATCCACCAAATATAGTCTATAGTTAGAAAATAGGCAACCTTTAAACCTAGCGTGTCCCAGATGGCACAGAAATTTTTATAACTAAAATACTTCTGTATTGAAAATCTTGTACCTAAACATGCACTCGCTTGAGTACAGAACATTTTACTGTATTACTACAGATTGAAATATAAGAATATATAATGCATATAATAATATAGGTACGAGCCACTTAAGTGAACAAGTCACCGAAAATATTTCTCCATTTCAAGTCACCACAGGCACATATGTATGTACGTAGGTATAGCAAACGAAAGACAAAACAGGTTCTAAGTGTTTATACCTAAATATGGCCTATCGCCAAATTTATAAATACCTTTAATACCTCTTTTGTATTTGTTTCGTATAAAATATTAAATGACCAAGTACTTTAGGATGTATAGAGGTGTTCATCCCTTGAGAGAAGATGGGAAGGGTCTTAATGTAAAACCGGGGAATATTTCAGTAAGTGAACCTCAGATTTAATAAACATGTGTTATATTTCAGTATCTTATAATAAAGGGTACTGCTGAAAAGACAATCAGCGAGTGGTAGACACACATAAAATTTCACGAAGGGAAGCATTGAGTGATGTGTGGAACAGAAAGGTAACTTTTTTTCACTTACCTAATAGAATGTTATTAGTAGCTATGCGTTTATATACAGGGTGGAGGGTGGGAGGGACATCGACGCGTTACCAGGGATTCAGTACATGATTCTGGCCCGCTCGTTCGATTATTTAAAAAAAAATATTGCTGTTCCATACATTTTGAACGCGTCACTGGCACGCGTGACATAGCACTACCCTGAAAGCTAAGTCTCGGTCGGTGCCTCTCTACATATGCTACAAAGCACATTGAATATTCTCGTACTACAACTCCGGTCAATACTGTTCATTTCCTGCACTTCTCGATGTTTGTGGCTAAGTATAAACTGCCAGTTACTAACGGAATTACCATCTTGACCTGTCTATTTTCCGCGCAAAGAAACATACAGATCATTGTCAAATAAATTCGCAATACCTAAGTAGGCACTTACCTACCTACCTGTTCAAGTGTCACAAAAAACATGTGTAGGTAACTTACAGTTAACAATTTTTTACCGTATCAAAACACTTGAGTAGGTATTGATTTTAGGTTTAAGTTGGTCAAATAATGCGGCACTTATTATGATTACATTTCGTCAATTTGTGTCGTTGTCGTTGAAATCATACCTACCAGCAAAACTACGATTTCAAGGTAGAGTCTCTGTGGATACCATGCCAAGAGCGCAGTTGAATTATATCGATATCCCGCAGGAAGTTCCACCAAATAACCATGACTCAACTCATGTTGGCGCATATTTACTTAAAATGGAAAGTTTTAAATAATCAACATGGCGTGTGACCCAAATTATCACCCACGTTTGCACATAACAGAAATCGATAGAAAAAGAGAGAATGAAATCCAAAGCGCGACAACACGGCTTCAAAATAAATAAAACAGCGAATAGATCTTCAAAAGGGTAATTTTGTTTGAAGACTGTTTCTACCACAAACAACTCAGTGGCGGCCAGTATAACGAGGTTGAACTCAGTAGGTATGCTATCGATCTGTTGAACCGTCTAATTGTCATTTAAACAAAGGATAGTGAACACCTCGCTGGTCGGCACTTCGCACACAATACCGCCGCAACAACTGAAACACACATACCTCACTAATATGCAGGTATCTAGTTCATGGGGTCAACACTGAAAGCATTGTGTGTGTATGAGACAAATTAATTTTCAACTAATCTGTGATTCACAAATTAGGTACCTACTTGAAAATTCGCAAATCCATTAATTTCACTGTCTCACAAATTGTGAACATTGATAGATTCTATGGTATGGAAGTGGAAAATTAGGTGACAATAGCGTCAGTGACCATGGTGTGAGTAAGTAAGATTCTAACTTACTGAATCAAAAATTTTCACGAATAAAAACCGATAACCGAAAATCAGACATCATATTTACGACCACTATTGCTACCTACAATGACTCAAAGTGTTGTACTTATTTGACTCTAATATTTAAATAAATGATAGACGTCTGCGTTACCTTCTGACAGGGCCTAGGTACAGTACCTACGCAATGCGTTGTCATTCAATAGATTTAATACGAGGATAATAATTAATAACCAGATCTCTGCCTACCGCTTCATAATTTTCCTCTTAATTAACTCTATCAAACTGCGCACATTAAGTTAATATTAATTATTTCATATACTTATGTGGTTATTGACGTGTGCTACCAAAGAAATACCTGCTACGAACACAATCTACCTACCTAATAGTTACACAATTTTATTTCTGAAATAGCAACGATTTTTCGAATACTTTAGGTTTGTTACGAGCGGCTGTCAAAAATGTATATTTTTTTGTGAATTTGTGTTCGCAGTCAAACGAAACTGATAACGTCGACGAATTCGAAAAAACTTTCTGTTCAATCTATACCTATAATAGATATGAACGAAGATTTACGTACCTATCTTTGATTATTTCTATGCAACACAAGTACCTACCTAATATAGCGCGCTTTCAGCAAGCATTTTTAACTTTCTCTTCTTTCTAGCAACACTAAAGCCAAGTGCACACTACAGCCGCAACTGGCCGCAACGCAACACATTTTCATACAGAAAATAAAAGTACGGTGCGGCCCGCCTGTAGTTTGCCATAGAAAATGTACGAAAGTGATGAAGGAGGAGTTTTGCGTTGCGTTGTGGCGCAGCCTTGACAGTCCTTACCTCCTGCATGTCATTGTCGATCTGCTGCTCGCGGCGCTGGTTGGCGGCGGCGTCCTCGGCCGTGCGGTGGATCATGTGCAACTCCTCGGGGCTCAGGTTCCACGGCAGGTTCATCTGCACAGTACCGTCGAGGGGCATCTTCTGTACCTGCACACAACAAAGGATTCTTAAAGATCTAATATTCAAAGGATTCCATTGCATACTGAAAAAGGATAATTAATGTTGCGTAAGCTTTCTACATACGGATACAAAAATCTTGATCAACTAAATAAGGTGATGCACCGACATACCTACCAAAGGTAATAATTGTATGCGTAAAAGGCAGACCAATACAATAAAATTCCTTTTTAAAAATAGCTTTACAAAAGTATTCTCTGCTGTCAATGTCCTCGCTGTGGGTCTTACGACGGAAACTGTGGGACTCATGCGTTATGTATATTTAGGAGATCAAATTGGTGCGAGTTTCCTGTGTACACATTACAAACACTATCTGTTAACGTTAATCTTCTTTTGTTTATATGTCATAGCTTTACGAGTCGACGTAAAACATACGTAAAATACATATACATGCATTCATGGTATTGTAGTGATGGTCAATTAACCGTGGGAGCAATAGCATCGTTAATCATTAATATATACTATACTACCGTATGATGTAATGAGTTTATTGACGAGCAACAATGTCATAATCATCACCTACGTCTGAGATGACGAATTAATCTATCAACACATAAACATAGTCACAAAAAAAAATTAGGATGCATTCAAGAACGTTTATTGCAAGGACCTACCTCAGGCTGGTCGAGTTCTTGTGTGGGGGCCGACTGAGGAACGAATTGGTGGAGTACGGTGGGTTGCTGGAATAAAGAAAAATAATGTGTCAATCAAAATCTTGTAAATTGTGTACGCAATCCTTGACAGCGATGCAGGTACCCTTGTATAACAATCATAAGGCTCACATGGACCGCGCCGCCATACTAACAAGCCGAGTTCTTTAACCTCTACTGAGAAAACGCTTCAGTGATCTCAATGTAAGGTTTTTGTACACATCCACTAATTCTTTATTCATTCATTTATTTATATGTAAATCCTTTGTTGTAGATATTTAAGTACAAAGGATTCTTCATTTTACGTAGCAGATTAAAGCTTAGTACTTAACCATACAATTTCTATCTAAAATAGGTATTCTATGCAAATTGAATTTCAAAGAAAAAATCAACAACAGCTATTTAAATAAATATTCACTTTTGATGTGATGAGAACTAAGTATATGATCATGCATTTCAAATAAACATATCTATGATAAACACCCTGTTGATAAAGTCTATTTTAATCGTTTTCTAATATACCTACTTAGTTACAAAGTTACAGCGTTATGAGTCTTCTCTGACATTTATTCTTGAAATATTTATCACACTAATATGTATTATAAATGCGAAAGTTTGTGAGTGTGTGTGAGGGTGTGCATTTATATGTTTGTTACTTCTTCACGGTCAAACGGCTGGACCAATTATGATAAAATTTTGTATGGAGGTAGCTGACACCCTGGACTACTAGACTAAGCTACTTTTTATCCCGATATTCCCACGGGATCGACATTTACGCGGGTGAAACCACGGGGCGCAGCTAGTTATTACATATGTAATTACGATTCTTGACGTGATACATAACATACGTAATTTAAATAACTCAATGCTATTATGGAAGCACGTCCATATATAATGATACATTTAAGCTTCCGTGTAACATCGTCTCAATACTCGTTACAGAACTTGTAAATTGCTTGCTAACGGAGTATTTTTTGCATCAAGTTCTTAAAAATTTTTCGACACCGGGCTTCTTGTTCGAGATTTTAAATTAGTGTAGCGAATTCCTTAATATTAGGTCCTTACATATGAAATTGGCGTTTTGTATGGAAGGAACAAAAAGTCGAATATTTTTTAATATAATATATTTAATTAATCAAAGTATGAACCATTGTTTTCAATGCACTTTTGCCATCTTATAGGTAGTTCATTGATCCCTTTACTAAAAAAACCAGTCGGACGGGAATCAATAAAATCTTTGAAGGCGATTTGGACTGCCCCATCGGAGTTGAATTTTTTCCCTTGCAAAAAGTTATCCAAATTGCGAAAAAAATGGTAATCTGTTGGAGCAAGGTCCGGGGAGTACGGAGGATGTCTAAGACATTCCAATTCAAGCTCTTCTAATTTGGTAGCCGTCTGTTGCGCAGTGTGTGGTCTGGCGTTGTCGTGAAGCAGCAGTGGCGTGGAGCGATTGACCAGCCTTGGTTGTTTAGCCGCTAGCTTTTCCATCATGGTTTGTAATTGCTGACAATAGACATCAGCTGTAATAGTCTGGCCAGATTTGAGAAAACTGTAATGAACAATACCGGCACTAGTCCACCAAACGCTTACAAGTAACTTTTTTGGGGTTAATTTTCGCTTGGGGCAGGATTTGGCTGGCTGGCCAGGATCCAACCATTGCGCTGAGCGCTTCCGATTATCGTAAAGAATCCATTTTTCATCACAGGTAATGATTCGGTTTAAAATACCTTCATTGTTGTGCCGGTTCAGTAATGTAACGCAGCAGTCGACGCGCGTTTGCCGGTTTGCTTCAGTCAATTCGTGAGGTACCCACCTTTCAAGCTTTTTAATCTTCCCAATTTGCTTCAAGTGAATTAAAACAGTTTTATCACTAACATCGAAGCCTGCAGCTAACTCGGACGTGGTTTGCGATGGGTCCGCTTCCACAATAGCCTTCAATTCTCCATTATCAACTTGGGTCTCAGGCCGTCCACGGGGCTTGTTCTGCAGGTCGAAATTTCCAGAACGAAAACGTTGGAACCAAAAACGAACTGTGTTTTCTTTTGCAACATGACCGCCATACACATCATTCACCCTTCGAGTCGTTTCCGCAGCACTAGTGCCACGGCGGAACTCGTACTCGTAAATAATGCGATATTTTAAATTTTCCATTTTGTAAAATGAGTGACGCAAACAGAAAAAACAGAAGAAAAAAAACAAATGAATGACGGTCATCGAAGCACAAATACATGAGTAAATAGCTGTACAAATTTGAATTTGGAATTCCTTACCAAAGAGGAGAAATTCGTGATTAAAGTGGCCAGTACGAAAAACGCCAATTTCATATGTAAGGACCTAATATATATCAAAGAGATTAATTTAATTCAGGGCTGGTTTTTCCATCGCCAGAAATTTCATCCGAGGAACAATTTTGAATTTTTCAGTTCAGTCAGACAATTCTCCCATACAAAAACTGTCAAACGTAAATTTTATTCCACGAATATAAATTATCTGTCGATTGGACAATCAGCCCTTAATTGAACAAAAAACTGTTACAAAACATTGTTACCTCGTGTATTTATTTTTACTTTTCCGGTGATACAATCGCGTATTTAATTTTATTATTAAAAGTGATCCAGGCCATGTAACTTCTGTTACCTATTTACATTAAAAAGTATGTTACACGTAGGTACTGAGACAGATAAAGACTTTAATTTCGCTAACTTGCGGTTATTAACATAAGCTCTATTCACCTAAGTACCTACCTAACTCTATTCACATACCTACTCATTTGCGAATATAAATAGTGGAGTTGTTCCGTAACATGTTGTTGTTGTGGTGGTGTTGTGTGTTGTTGTTGTGTTGTATGTTGTTGTTGTTTTTTTTTTATGTTTAACAACCAATGAGACCTTACTTACCTACTAAGTACCTACTTGTCGTAGCAGACACAATGGTCAATTTTTTTTACAACCCCATCTCTGTTTATGACCTTATCTACATAGCGATAGCGTATACAAAAACTTTTAAACAATGTAGTTCATCGAGCACAAAACATTGCCTGCTGCTGTTTATTAAGCAGGCACTGACAATTTATTGAATATGTAGTCACATTCAGTAAATTGTTTTTAATACCATCAGCTATGGATGGAAGTGCAAGGAAGCGCACTAGATTCAGCAACTAAATCTGATCAGCATGCGATGTGCACTGCTATCTGTCACAGGAGGCTAAATCGGCGACAGATAGAAGGAAGTACGATTATAAGTAGAGGGATATTGCTCCCATGTGATACTTACTTCGTTCTGGTCTTGGCCTTGTGGTGGCGGGGGTGGGGGGGGCGCGAAGGGTCCCATGCTCTCCGGCGGGGGGGGCATGTTGTGTGGCGCGGGGATGGCGATCACGCGCTGTACATGGATGCGCATCTCACGGGGTCCACCAATCTGCTCCTCCGAGGAGTCCCATGGCATCTAAACAAAAAGAGAAACAATATTGTAAAATGCTGTTCTTATAAATATTTACCTTTATTTGAAACTTTATCAGAATAAGCCACTGCATATTTTATGATACCTACCTCTAAATATAACCTCGACAAATATCTGTCCATTATATAGAGTCACCTAATAAAACGATACCAAGTTATCTGTGATTGCATTAGCATTGTAATATGAAATTACTGGGGAACAAAGGATAATGGAGGCACGGTCATGTCGGTTATGAATAATGCATGCCGTACGTTGCGCAAACGCAGCGGGAGCGTCACATCTCAGAGAGATAAACACGGGCGATCAGGAAGCAATGACCGCTGACACCCGAGGACGTGCGCCCGAGCCTGCCCGAGCAAAACAAAGCCGACGAACTCTTCGCGTCACACCTCACGGACACCGATGTGTCAAAACTAATAAACACCCACTAACCAAAAATTACTACTCAAGACATTGTCAAAATAAAATATATTAGACCTTGGCCTATGTAAGTTCAACAAAGGCATCTGATATTAAATATGCAAAAATGAAACATGAACTCTGATCCGGTACCGATCTATCCAAACTTAGATGTTACAAGCTAAACGTTAGACCAACAAAAGATCTCGCAGCAAAAACCTAACTGTTGTGTGGACAAAGAAGCTCGACGAACATTGAATTAGGATAACGAATATTAATATTCTAATGATGATGCCGCTTGATGCGGAACGAGACAAAAACACGGAAGCAGCGACGAGCACCGTATTGTCCATTCATCCTTGTGCGTTGGCTCCTCAGTCTCATTGCAGAGTGTGGACACGAGATGTGCGCTGTGAACCATTGTCAGGTGTTATTGATCACAGAGAACCGGCACCGACCACTTCGTTATCAAGCAGACTAGCATGATTGAATTAATTAGCGTCATTAGTTTCGCTGACGGATTTATTTTAAACCGGCTCTAGCCTCCTATCGTCGACATATTATCTACGTTGTTACCAGTTTCTTACATATTAAGATACTGTTCGTTTTTTTTACCACAGAATGAGAATGCTCACCCCTTTTTTTGGATGGGAAATTATCAAATAACTTCTCCGCTCTGGGCGGAGCAGGAGGGCGTGTCAGACTTTTACCGACCAAAACCCACCCGTGTTCCTTCAATTGCCTGTGCCAGGGCCACGGTAACTCTTTCGAACAACCCGCGACCCTGGCAGGAGAATGCTCACCCTTACCTACCTTTAACACCAACGATTTAAGGATCGCGTAATTTATCAGAACATTCCTTATTAATATAAAGATGGTAGCCGCCGACTCTGAACTTATGAGTTAAGAGACCAAGCTCTGCTACACATCGATCCAATATCAATATTTTAAGGGAATAAAAGTTTCTAGGAACGCTGATTGGATTGCGTAAAAGATAATCTGCTCTAGAAAGTGGTTACTATTGAGAAAAATAAATGGGATAAGCGTAGGAGGATCATGATAAGTTCTGAGAATCTGAATTGTGGCCGAAAAAGTTACAAATATTGGTGAACTACCTATGCATAAACGAATCACAGCACTCGTGAATGGGTAGTGAGTGATATGAGAAAAATGTTATAGGTAACTAGCGGACCCGACAGACGTCGTCCTGCCCGGAAAAGCAGCGCCACATGAAATATGATATTATTAATTTAACATTTACATGTTTTGAATATTGCGATTTCATAATTACTTCTAACGAATCTACGTTTGAATTATCATTTTTTGATATCCCATTATGGTCTCATGTCTAAATTATTTAATTCTTCATTTTCTTCCAAATCTTCTATGGAAGTATTGGCGAGAAGCCTTTCTTTAAATTTTAAGCTAGCCCTTTCGATTTGGTGACATTCCGACAGCAGCGCCACCTACCGAGTCTAATTGTGTTTTCAAACCATCCAGGAACCTTTAGAGGTTGGGTGTGTTGCGAATAAGTAGGCGAATAACGATCTGTATGATTTATTGGTAAGCGCTGCTTATATACAATTCTAGTTGGAGAAAATCAAAATATAAAGGGTACATCTATAAAACTTAAAACTAACACAATTTAGAATGACGGTAGAATCTGCCGCGCTCCCTTCGACGTGCGAGCGCGATGATACGGACGGCCGGTCGGCTCGGCTAGCTCAGTATGCGCGGGCGCGCGATGACGAAAGGCCGTCTGCGTTCCTCCAAATTGTGTATGACCATACGTAAGTATGAGCTGCTACATCATTCCCCCGCTAGTGAAACGTACACAGGGCTTCGAAGTCCTTCCTGATTTTGTGACGTATGCGTACGTATCTGTGACTGGTGCATCTGACTCGGTGTTGATCCGGAAAGCAGGCTTTAGTCTGTCAACAGTGATGTTGGAACATCTATTGCGTAACTGGATAGTGAAGTACTTGTCCTTACGACTGATCACTTTGTACGGGCCTGTGTAGGTCGGCGTCAGAGGTTTTCTTGATGCGTCATTGCGTAGATATACATGCGTACATTTATATAGGTCATCATGAATAAATGTCGCTCGCGATTGGTTAGATTTCCGTTGCGCCTGGGCCTTCTTTAACGCTCCATTCAACTTATTCATGAAGTTTGAAATCGTATCGCGATGTCTTGTTGATTCTTCATAGAATTCTCCGGGTAATCGTAGCGTTTGGCCATATAGTAGTTCAGCAGTACTGGCACCGACATCTTCTTTTATCGAAGCGCGCAGTCCCAGTAGCACTGTAGGTAGCTCATGCGACCATGTTGTAGATTTGAGTCTTGCGGTGAGTGACGTCTTGAGTGAGCGGTGCCATCGTTCTATCACGCCGTTACACTGCGGGTGGTAGGCAGTGGTGCGGGTGCGGTGAATTCCCATGCGTTGCGTCAATTTGTGAAACAGGTCAGACTCAAATTGCCTCCCTTGGTCGGTGGTTATGGTTACTGGGCAACCAAATCTCGCGATCCAACCCTCGTAGAATGCGTTAGCAACCTTTTCTGCGGTTATGTCTTCCAATGGGCAGGCTTCTGGCCATTTGGTAGCCCTATCTATCATGGTCAGTAGATAACGATAGCCGTCAGAAATAGGTAACGGGCCAACGATATCCATGTGTACATGCTCTAGTCTGTTTGCTTGTTCGAAACTCGCAATAGGTGTCTTCGTGTGTTGTTGCACCTTAGCGCGCTGGCACGCGTCGCACGCTCGAGTCCACTCATTTACGTCACTATTCATGGAGGGCCACCAGTAGCGGGCAGTGACTAGCTTCCTTGTCGCCCTTATGCCGGGGTGACTAAGGTCGTGAATCGCTTGAAAAGCTGCTTTTCGAAAATCTGGTGGTAGGTATGGACGAGCAGTGTTTGATGACATCTCGCAGGTAACAGGTTTGGCGGTTGAGTTGGGCATAGCGATCTTCCTGAATATGTACTTCCCTTTGTTTGCTAGCGTTTTGTATTCTTCGTCTTGATCTTGTTGTCTTGCTAACTCGGTGTAATCCAATGGTGTCGGGCATGTTATTGTTTCGACTCGCGATAGTGCATCTGCGACTTTGTTGTCCTGGCCGATTACGTGTTGAATATTCGACGTGAACTGTCCGATATATTCAAGGTATCTTGTTCGGCGGGGCGTCTCAGACTTGCTGTTCGAAGTTATTGCATTACACAGCGGTTTGTGGTCCGTGTATACAATTAACTCTCGTCCTTCAAACACACGGCGGAAGTGACGTATTGCCATGTAGATTGATAGCAACTCACGGTCGTACGTGCTGTATTTTTGTTGTGCGTCACTGAACTTCTTTGAGAAAAATCCCAGTGGTCTCCACCTGCCGTTGATCTTTTGTTGTATAACGGCACCAGCACATGTGTTTGAGGCATCTGTCATCAGTGCGAAAGGTTCGCTCAGTGATGGGTAGGACAATAATGCGCAGTTCTTGATATCTTGTTTACATTGATTGAATGCTTCTTTTGCCTCTTCGGTCCATTGTATGTTTGTTTTATCGTTTTTCTTGGCGTTGTGAAAGTATTTGCTCAATTCTTTCTGATGTTCAGCCGCATGGGGTATACTTGAACGATAAAAGTTCAGCATTCCGACGAAACGGCGTAGATCTTGGATCGTATTTGGCAATGGATAGGACTGGATTGCTTGCACCTTATCTTCCGTCGGTGTAATGCCTTCAGGGCTTAACGTGTATCCCAGGAAATTAAGTTTCGACTGGCCGAAGATACACTTAGCGACGTTTATTTTTAAACCGCTGTCGTTAAGTCGCTTAAACACTTCTTGAAGCTCTCTTCTGTGTTCTTCTTCGTTCTCAGAAGCTACCAGAACGTCATCGACGAATGGAAAAACAGGTAGGCCGCGTAGCACGTTGTCCATGTGGCGTTGAAATGTCTGGCCTGCATTCATCAAACCAAAACACATCCTAGTGAACTCGTACAATCCAAAAGGAGTAATCACGGCTGTCTTCTTCACGTCTTCTTCTCTGTTTTTGATCTGGTAGTAGGCTTTCTGCAGATCAATTTTTGAGAAAACCTTCTTGCCTTGGAGGTTATGTGTGAAGTCATGAAGTCGTGGTATCGGGTATCGATCGGGTGTGGTTACTGAATTTAGTCTACGGTAATCACCACAGGATCTGTAGGTACCATCCTTTTTTAAAACCATGTGTAATGGACTAGCCCATGGGCTATTAGATGGTCGACAAATTCCTTGGCTCATCATGAGTTGGAATTCTTGTTTTGCGGCGTTGTATTTATGTGGCGGTAGTGGTCTCGCTTTTGTAAATATCGGCGGGCCGGTGGTTTCAATGTAGTGTTCGACTTCACTGTTTCCCAGTTTCTCTAAGTTTGGTCTCGTGATGTCTGGGTACTTGGCCAACAGGTCGTGGTATGGAAGCTTGTCGTCGATGGTTCGGATGCTTCCTTCAGCTGTGGGTGACAGGAACCCTCGTGCCGATAAATTGGTACTTTTATCTACCAATCGTCGTCCGTGGAGATCCACCATAAGTGCGTGGTGGTGTAAAAAATCAGCGCCTAATATCGGCCGACTGACTGTTGCAACCATAAATCGCCAACTGTAGGGACGCCGCAGTCCGATGTTGAGCACGATGGTTCGCTCGCCATATGTGGGTATTTGTGTACCATTTGCTGCATACAAGTAGTTGGTTGGAGTTCGCTGTTTATCACGTGCAGTAGCGGGTAATACTGATACATTCGCACCCGTGTCGATTAGGAATTTTGTTCCGGTTGATTTGTCGTGTAAAAATAGGCGGTAGGTGGATAAATCGTCGACTTCGGCCACCGCCACGGCTTGAGTCTCCTTTAGTTTTCCGGCTTCTCACTCGTAATTCCCTTAAAACTGCACGGACTTCTACATCGGTATGCTGCCTTGCCGAATTTCTGATGAAAATAGCACACGGCGTTTTTTCTGTCCCGAGATTTCGAGCTGGAACGGCTTCTGAAATTGTGGGATCGGCGTTGAAATTTGCGAGATCGATTCGTTTTCAGCGCTGCAACTTCCTTGGTCAGGGCTTCAATCATGCTGTAAAGCTTCTTGTCTGCTGGTTCAGATGTCGCCGCTATTTCGGCTGGCGCCGCTGTCGCTGGGGCCTTTGACGTGGAAGGTTGACACTGGCAGGAACACACGGCGTTCACCTCTTTCAGCTGTTCTTGCATCCTGTCTGCCATGGCAGCTAACGAGTCCAGCTTAGATTCTTCACTCACGGCCAACACAGTGCGGGTAGAAGCGGGTAGGTGTCTTCACGTCACGTCGGGGTCACCACTTTAGAGGTTGGGTGTGTTGCGAATAAGTAGGCGAATAACGATCTGTATGATTTATTGGTAAGCGCTGCTTATATACAATTCTAGTTGGAGAAAATCAAAATATAAAGGGTACATCTATAAAACTTAAAACTAACACAATTTAGAATGACGGTAGAATCTGCCGCGCTCCCTTCGACGTGCGAGCGCGATGATACGGACGGCCGGTCGGCTCGGCTAGCTCAGTATGCGCGGGCGCGCGATGACGAAAGGCCGTCTGCGTTCCTCCAAATTGTGTATGACCATACGTATATACACACAAAATTTCATCCAAATCGGCCCAGCCGTTTAGGAGTTAGGTGACAAACACACGTTTCTGTACGTGTGAATTATCAATCTATATTAAGAACATAAGATAAAAATTATACGATTGTTAAAAAAATCATGAATCTAAATACAAAGATTCAATTATCATAAAACAGCGTAAATGTCATCTAATTTAATGCATTGACACACGAATTAGCCAACTGCAAATTTATTGAATAAACATTTTCGTTCCCAATTGATATCGCAATCGGATGATAACGATTGTAGGTGGATTCGTCCGCAGCTCCTCGCCTTGGCTGCTTCCACTCCTTTCGAGCCACATTCACATCCACTATCCGCATGCTAACTGTACTTCCGTTTATAATATAACGATTTCCGTCCCAACTAACCGAAACCTGTTCACTCATTACCATTTAATATAAATAGAACATAATATTTTAACGCGCTACATATGCAAATTAGGTGTGCTACTATACATGCGCGGTAAATGCTTTATTTATTATTTCTTAATATTTACTCGGGTTACGATTTGTTTAGTTTCGACACTAATCGGATGTGTATTTTTAAAAACATTTTATATTAATCTTCCGCATTATTAGTTATTATGTTTTAAAGGCTATGTTTTATTCAAGAGGCGAAGTCGACAGTCTAAACACCTGTTTAAAAGAAAATAAAAAGCGAAAAACGATGAATATCGAAAGTATATTAAAATGTCAATGAACGTCTACATAATTCCAATTTGTCATTATATTAGACAAACATTTTAATAAAGCAGTGATAGAGACACGAAGCAGACTGACCACTTTCGTCCAAACATTAAGTAGTTAGCTGCGCATATTTAAGTTTTCTCACAAACCGTGGAAAATGTATTCTGTTTACCGTATGTATGTTTACATTAACGTCTATTTTATCTTTATTCATTTACTTAAATAAGTGTTATGTAATCACCGGACCAAGACAGATCTAGGAAGGTCGACAGCTTCCCTGTATTTCCTGTATACACACGCACATACATTGTGCTTCTAGCCTACTATGCAAGATATATTTTGGAGACGACCTCGAGTGTTTGGTTCCGGATGCTTTCTATTTTGAAATATCACTGCAATTAATCGTTTATTAGTCTCTACTGCCAAATAAGGATGAAGAAACCAGAAGTTCATCAATATGCGTTAATAGGAAGGACATTCGTGTAAAATATCAAAATTGAACATGCATGTTGAAGAGCAACAATACTATTTTTAAACCTGTAACAAAAACTTTATAATATTAGTATTGACGTAGGTATACTTATTATTTATTGTTTTGCGCTTTATTACAAACAATAGTATCTAGTGTAAATAGTTAGTTACATTTTCTCAAGTTATAAAATAAAAAAATTGCTATTAAACAATAGTGGTGTCTGAACTGTATGGAAGGTATTACTATGCGCACCTTTTTTCTGAAGTATTCAACAACAGTGCGATCAATGCTTACTGCACTAGGGTAAAGACCGCTAGATTAGAGCAGCTATCAGCCGGCCAGTTTGCTGCAATGTGCGTCACTTGCGTGCGATATGTTTTTAATATGCATTTTATTTTTACCACGTAGTCTGAGTACTACAATATGATCTTTAATCTTCATGAAACTACTTCCTTATGACAATATATTGGCAACTAACAAAGGTTGTCTATTAATGTCTACACTGTACTTGGAAATATGGAAAACTGCAAAGGACAAATGTTTAAATAACCATAACTTGCATTTGTAAAATTACATGTTATTCCAGGTTCTTTAAGATGCTGCTCGCATCATTTGTGTGTCAGATCAACAATTTACTGAAAATTAAAAGTTTACAACAAGTATCGGCAAAATTATAGAAAAGAAAACTTTCTCTATGTAACGTATACCTAGAACATAATAGAAGATATAGAAAAGATAAAAATAACTCAGTAATAAGTAGGTAAGGTAAACGCGGGTGAAGTCGACAGTGACCCAGAAGTCGTCAAATTGTCTAAAAACATCAATATCTTTTTCTAGTAAACATTTAACTGGCCCATTTTTATGGCAACATATTTTTGGTAACATATTGCACAATTAAAATAAAACACTGAGTTTTAACTGTAATGGTGGCTGAGATATCTCACTTAAAAAGTGTGTCCCACAATTTTTCATTTTTTTGCAAGTTTAGTTGCTAAATGTCAAACTCGGCACGTAGTTTTGTGTTTGGATTTACGAACCTTCAGTGGGGTATGTGGTAAGTCTGATTGTTTGATAAATTAGTTAAGTTAATTTACTAATGATATAACTTGATGTTTGGAACACTTTTATCATAAAAGTATATTTTTTTTAACGTGACATCTATTGGTACCTAAAAATTCGTACTTGACCCAAATCTCGTCATTTTAAGTACTTTTTTGACGATCACTGGGACACTCTTAATACTTGCCTCTAAACTCGTCATTTGTAAAAATTTTCAACTTTATTGCTAAAGCATAAGGTTCAAAGTTGATTGCGAAAATTTTACAGTTTCGGGTAGCTTGATGTGCTAGCGTCTGTACAAACATATAATAAGGTTTGGGCTACATTTGACGATAAAACTAGGTTTCTCTTTAGCTGTTTTCGCTTCGCTCACTTCGTTAGCTCAGCACGAAACTGTGCTCATGCTTAATTCGTGATAGAGCTCGCTTCGCTCGCTATTGTCATGTGTAAGCGTGTTCAGCTCACTCGTGTCGAAGAGGGGATCGCTTCGCTTGCTGGTTTAAGAACCTGTTAAGACTAGCAAGAGAAGTAAGCCCATCTTTTGATTAAGCGCGCTCATCGTGCGATTAAGCGTGCTTTGCTAATTTGTATCTAGGAAGGGCTCGCTTCGCACGCTGTATCGCAAATGCGCTCCACTCACTCGGCCCGTAAACAATATTCTCAGTTCTAATCTAAACTGCCTTACTGGGAAAGGTATAATAATGAGCTGTAATAAGCATTGGATAATTGATGCAATACTAAACACCTTTTCCTGTTTGGTATTAAAAATGTTATTTATCTCTTAAATAAATTGCAATCTATAGTTTAACGCCTAAGGTACAGGCTCGGCCTAGTTTAGGTGTTAGTGGTCAATCGAATTGTGTCAATTGCAGAATTGTACCTACTGTTTGCTAAAATCATTTTGTAAAATATTTTTGTGTCAATAAAGCTTTTTGTGTCAATAAAGTTTTGTATAATTTAGAAGCATTTTTTCAATTTTGTAAATGTAAGAACCATTGATCCGTTTATTATGATTTTTTGATGTTGACTTGAAAGAGCATGGCAGTTGAGAATGTGTCATGCTCACTTAAATGTCTCACTGATGGTGGCACGTGTGTTGGATCATTCGGTTCCCTACAAAATGGTTGAGCTGGATGGTGCTGATCCATGCGTTATGTTCGTGAACGGGCGCCGTCGGTTGAGACTGGTCATCTCTTAACTGCCAAGGCTTATTTTTAATCTTATTTCTTGTATTTATTCTTCATTTGTGTGTTTTTTTTTTACATTGTTCTCACATATAGAAGCAACAAGAATAATGTACCTAGGATTTTGTAATATCTTGATTTAAAAGAGTGTCCATGGAGTTTCATGCAAGTTCTTCTCCATAGAGATCTACGCTTTGAAATGGGCAACTAGCTTCAACTTTCTGACTAACTGACCGACTACTTCATTTTGACAATTCAAAAGTGCCTGTAATGGTTTAATTGAAATAAATGCTTTGAGTTTGAGTTTGATGCTAGTTTTTCAACAGTACCTTACTCAGATCGAGCGTAGATATTACAGTTCCAATCAAACCGTCACATATATAGAGGTGCCTTCTTACTAAGTCTTCTGCCGTTGAATCTTCCTAATGTTCTCATAATCTTCTCACATACTTGCAGGATGACAGGGCAGGGTGCCGTCTATTAATAACATGGCGATTGGCGATGATTTTAGGTATTACCCTAGCTTTTGAATTCGTTCATAAGTAGATTTTGTAGGCTTATTGTGTTTCTTATGATTTAAAATTTTATTTGTTTGGCTTTTGATTGGGCTAATACTAGTCAAAGGTGCGGCGAATGTACAAGTATCTCCCGGGCCCCGGACTCATGGTACTAAAAGGAACAGTGGGTTTTTAGTTGGTAGGAGTCCGACATAACCCTCAGTTCTTCCCAGACGGAGGGTATTCATGAGGATTTCCCCACGAAAAAAAAAGAGTCATTGCATTTCATATAAAACAACCTTTCACCGTATGTGATATTTTTCAGTTCTAAGCAGATTTACGGTCGATATGAGACGACATCTTTAACTTTTATGCTACTTGCTGCATATTTTCTTTCGTTTTTTTAACACTGCCGTAGCTACTGTATTTGCTTGATACTAGGCTTTTGAGGCTCATTGAATTCCTTATGACGCAAGCTTACTTTTATTGAGATTTTTTTCATTTTTGGCCAGATTTCCGACCGATATGAGACGAGAATTGTAATTATTTTACTATTGCCAACTTCAAATGCATTTTTAACTAGGCAAATATTTCTATTGATTCTCTTTATGCCCTAGTAGTGCTGTGTCAATTCTTGACAATGGAATGAAATTTCGACGCATAGTAAAACTGTGAAAAGGAGGGTCGGGCGCACTGCACTTGTGATGTGACGTCAAACACAAATTAGATCCTGCTTCAAAATTGGTTGGTCGCTAATGAGACACAATTGATTTTCTATTGTTTCGTCGCCGATCGGCGAACCGCGCCGCTTGACCGGTTAATAAGATATATTACCTACCGATTGGCGAAAATAAAAGAAAAGTGACCTTAAACAAGTATTATCTACTATGACAACAAACCTCTGCGAGTGTTACAATAACTATTTTTTGCATATATAGTTCTAAAATCAGGTTTTTTTAATGTATAAAACTTTATTTTTCAACTTAAAAAAACAGCTGAAGGAATGGTCGTAGAGATTCGGCGCTATAGTAAAAAATGATAAGGAGGTCTTTCCCGACCAGGGTAATAAGTTTTTCGTTGGCCTGCCATTTTGGGTTTTGGGCCTAATATGGCTGATTTATTTATATACTTTATTGTACACCACAAAAATACACAACATAAAAAAAAAAACATTAAACACTTACCCCCTTATTCATAATCCTATTTTATCTCTATTTTAGCTAAAATAGGTTTATAGAACGTTTGTCTTTATCTGTCACGTTGTCATTTCTGTGTGTAAGAACGAGACAAACCCCGTTTTAACTAAAATAGGTTTGATAAGTTTTATGAATAAGGGGGTTAATATACAATGGGCTGATTTCCTTTATTCTGATAAAAACTGATTCTGTGATACGGATATCTTAATTTTTTAAGCTAAAATATATTAGAATTTACCTACCTAGTCTGCTAACAGCTCACAACCTTTATAAATTCCTTGCGATTTGGTTTTCTACCTACCTTTTGTTTCTTAGACTTGCCACTCATACGAAAGACAATCACAATATTATGTTTTAATGTGTAATCATCTTGAACTCTATGTTCAAGGCCTGAAAGTTCATATTAGCATCAAAAATTGGCGACTTCTGGGTCCTTTTGATGAGTAATAGTACAAATCTGGCGAGTACTGGTACAAATCGCCCTTTTTTCACATTTGCTTAAATAAGTATTTATTATCACTAAAAATTACAAAAATTAACAACTTATTTAGAATAACGGATAATTTTTCAATTTCGTCATGCAAAAAGTTTCATTCTGAATAAAATATTTCTCGCGCAGCAGTTCTTTAAAGTCAGTCAATATCAAAACCCGACGACTATTGGTACATTTACCTTACGAGTGAAGTAAGATAATACGCGTAAGACAAAGTTGCGTTAAATGTTTACCCGCAGTTGATGGTAGGTACATTATCCTTGAACAAATCGTGCTCTATGTCTGTAAATGTGCAATTTGAGGTGGTTATGCTCTGAACACAAATTAAACTTTTAAATATGTAAACACTACTTAAGTAATAATTATCTCAATTCAAGAATAAACATACTTCAAATTATGTACCTACAAACAAAGAAGAACTAGCATACCTAGGTCCTATTTTAATAATAAATTGAGTACATGGGTATAGAAAATAATCAAGAGTCAAATACCAAACGAATAAAAAATATAATCACGATTGATATCATTGATGATTGAATGATAACAATCTACATAGGTCCATCTTAACTATGTAACGGTCGCCTTGTGCCGGTGAGAACAACATCACTTAATATTGGTTAATGTAAGTGGAACAAGGTTCATGAGCGTTCGTAGTCACCGGTGCATCAAATTATACGAATAATTGCACCGCGGCGAACAGCGCGCCCGGAGCAAGCGCGCGGGGCCCACCGCGACCCGCAGCCGCCTGCGCCGCCGCGACACACTACAAGTTCAAGAGCGACTCAAACATAGCTCGATCACAAAAAATAAATAAGAATCTACACAAATTGGGCACGAATGGTATCGATCGGTGGTATATATAAAAATGTGTTGTTCGAGCGCGGCTCATACACTCGACACACACCGCAACATGCACGCGTACCTCGCGCTAGTAATCGCGCTGGCAGCGCCCGCGCTCGCCGCGCCCGCCCGCCTCGGTTACGAGAGAGAGATAGACTCCTCCAGGATGAATCTGCTGCACAAACGCCTGGAACCATACGTACTCGACGGAGACTACGTCGCCTCGCAGAAGAACAAAGTGAAACTTATCACCAGGCCGATTCCCATCGACATCGTAGCCGATGATAATGTGTTATTAGAATCGAATGTGTTAAGTATAGTGAGACCGGCGAAAAGAAACGTGGACAGCCAAGTGAGTGATGCGCTGGTTCGGCAGCGGCGGGGATACAACCTGGAGAACGTGAGGGTTCCGGCACGATACCCGTACCTCCCAGTGCCGAGCTATAACCGCTTCCGGCGCTGGGGCTAGTGGCCGCTCGCCGCCCGTGCCCGCCTCCAGCAAATGTCAAGGCTGCGCTGATAGCTCACTGTGACTAGGACGAGCCGCGCGCGCAACCCCCGGACGTGCGTGGACCAAGCTCAGACTGTACTTAAGTTTAATGTTATTTATATGAAGTGGCTGTGATCGAACGCTCAAGTTATGCCGTTACCTGAACGGTTCAGTGGCAACGATTGACAGAAAATAGATTTAATATGAATTGCACGACGATAGTGTAATTAGGAGTTATGTAATAGATACTATTAGATAATACACGATAATATTTAAGAAAATATTTTTGATTTGAACTGTAACGTTGACACACGTGAAAACGTTTAGTTCAATTCGGTGTTAAATCCCTCTCGGAATCAGTTATGATATTTTTTGCGCAATCCCTAAATATTCAGATCATAATTTTTTGATAAATATGGTTTTTAGTTAAGGTGAGTATTTTTAAATCGTCAATTTCGAATTACAATTGACAAAAATTCGCTCGAAAGAATTTTTAATAGTGATCATAGATACACGTCAGTGAATTAATCTTGGAAGGTCACGTATTTGAAGAACTTTTTGTACCCATTCGAAATCTTTTATACACTTATAATGGTATTTGAAACGTGCTATGCAGACATCTCTGCATATCATATAATAGGTAGGTGGCCAAGTACCTACCTACAATAACACAATCAAGACATCGCGTGTAAACACGAATAGTCTCGCACTCCTGCGCAGGTACCTATGTATTACAGTAATTAGACCCTATCATTTAGTAATGGGAACAATGAAATAATAATATATGCGAGGTTAAAATGCAGTCGCTACAATCGGTGTCAGCCAGGCCTGTTCTTAGACATTAAAGTTGAACACTGACTGGTTTCTGAAGCCATGCTTGAATTGTTACAGTAATTACTAATTCAAACAATTGTTGCTCAAGCCGAGCCGATTGGAAATAATTAGCTTCATGCAGTTAACTGCTCATATCATCACAGCGGCGAAAATTGTAATCGACAGACTTTCTAATCGAAAATCGTCCCTTTGTTGGAAAGCTAATAAAAGTCGTTTACTTAACGAAAATAGTTCATTTGTCTTTATTATTGAAAGCAGTCTGTAAGATAATAGACTCCGATTTCTGCAAATAATGGTAACATTCGTGGTGCCCAATGAAGATTTTAGTTACGATGAAGTTACGCGTCTGTTAAGGGTACTTTCAGTGAATCATTGAAGACTCTTTGTTCAGCTGTAAAATATATTCCTAGAGGTTTTCTTTTTCGATTTTGGAGCCGTATTAAGCTCGATGAATTGGGAACATATTTTGAAGACGATTGCTGTACCGGAGATTTATCTAAGTGTCCGTAACGTACATCACCCGGATCAAATAAATTACAACCTAAAACTACTTCACCTTGTTAGTAAGAATAAGCTCCCTATCATCACTACAAAAAAGCGGAAAACCATACTCGCAGTAGCCAAATAAAAACGCAATCTTTAATGTTGTAATATCAATATTGTAATATGAAACAGTCATCAAAATAGAAACCTATTAATAATAATCTATAGTAGCCTGTCTCTAAACTTGCCTCATCACTTATATTTCAATGTAACTGATGCGGTGTAGGCAAACCAGCTGGAACAATTAGGAGGTATCAATTTTAATACATTCTATTAACATTGAATACACGTCTAAACTTAATGTTTGGTAGTTATTTTCTATAATAAAAATATACGGTCTTACATAAAGTTCCTCATTAAATAACAGAGCTCCAAGGTATTGTTAATTTTTTTAAAGTAAAATTCAAATCAGAGCTCGCTGGGTACTTCCGAATGTATGTGCAGGGAACCTTGACGATAACCTCATACGTAACCGGGCGCGGAATATACGCAGTATTCATGAAAACTGTAGGCACTTGGTATGCATAAGAATTTCACGAGACGAATCAGTAGAACGTACCGCAACAAAGAGATTAAGAACCAACAATGAAGAAGATTGAGAATGTCGTTATTGGGTGTTGTGGCAACTGGCAACAAATGTCGAGGTGTCCTGGGCTGTGCCGAACTGTCGTCGTGCAGTCTGCGGCTGCGGCCCTCACTGTACTCCCACAGCGGGCCCCCCTCGGCCTACAACCGAGACAACTACCCTCCGCCTCCGCCCTTAAGTCCTACACAATTACTGTCAGATGCTTTCACTCAAGCGCTCCAGAATAAAAACATCTTAATATTTTACGATGACAGATTTCAACGTAAGTAACTACTTATTAAAAGTATCAGAATGTTTACTTATGTTATGCTTTATTTATTTGATATGGTAAACGTGCTGATAAATAACAAAGATGATATTGTCTGTCAGATTTATATTCTACCAATTGTAATATCAAGTAACGGGTTGGCTTTTCGGAGTCTAATACTCACAAAATTAGACATAGTCCTTTCCCAAGTATCGCTAATACACCTGAATATTCAGTCGTACCCGTTTTACCATAAAATGTTATGTAGTTACTGGATGTTCTTGATATATTGGATAAACATCATACGAGCATTATGCGATCTCATAAGAAAGCGTATAATATGGCTGGTGAATATAAAAATGTGGGTGAGTCCGGGAAAAGTTACATTTCACTTTTAAGATACAGGTGAAAAGAAAGTTAACAATACAGAAATTTACGTCGCTTCCACAGTTGACTCATGAAGTTAAAGAATATTTACCATTCAACATATTATCTAGATTTCTACTGTAAACATCTAAAACGTATCTAGCAAACCGACTTTCACATCCCTTTGATCATTTATGGGTTGAATAGACGTAGAGCCAGAGTAGAGATTTACCTTTTCACTAAAGGAGATGCGGACTGCCGTCGCATTTCATCTACTAGATAGATATTATGACAAATCCAAGCCCCAGACTAAGTAGTAAAGCAGACCGAGATATTATTTATAGAAAGTAGAATATTCAAATGAGTTTCGGAAGCCTAAAAATCGAGACATAAATGCTAAAGTTCAATCGCTAAGGAAAATTCATTTTACAAGAATTATTATTTACCTCAATATTTCTTAAATAGAATTAAAAAGCTTTTTGGATATACAAATTAGATTAGTGTTATAATTTACACCCAACTGTGGCAAAATAGATTAGTGTAATAATTTAGAACTAACGTGTGGCAAGCCCATAATTTCCACGCAGAAGAAATAATTGTGTAAAGATTCTCGAAAGTATTCATTTAAACCATTCTTACAATACCACTATACAAACAGTACTATACCTTTCTTTAGAAAGGTTTCTCTCAACGTTTCATACCTTTCAAAGATACAAAGGTGAGCACTTATTTCTATTCGACAATAGTTGAGCTGTCAGACGTGTAAAAACGTCGTGTACAGTTAGCTTTCGGTTTGAGATGAACGATTTGGCCGACTGACACCTAATTATTGTCTTATGTAGGTACTCTCACGATCTAGTACCGCTATTCACCAGCTATACAAGCAACAGCGGTACTTGCACTCCTTTGACATACACGTATTATTTGTACAACGACTATCCAGGACAAAACCGAGCCGTTGTTTCTACACAACCATCTGTTTAAATAAAAGTAGGTAATAATTATAACTTCCTCGTCTGTCAACCTATATTGGTTAGTAAATAGTTCATTATTTTCATTGCATGTTGACCTCATTTGTGATCAGCTATCATCCATCTCAGCTCAATTAGAATGAGAGTAGCCAACAGCTTCCCTGCGCTATCTCAAAACGAATTTGTTTTCTTCGTTTTAGAGATAAAAATGTAAGACGTCTTCGTACAAGTTTGTACTGAAACCGTTTTGTACTTATTATTTTATTATATATTTTTGAGGTTTTGAGGATAAGGAAAGCTTCAGTGATGATTGATCAGTTTTCATTATACAAAACGTTAGAAACTTTTGCGTTGGTACGCTAGAGTACGAATCAAAGTAGGTACCTATGTATCTAACATAAAACAACGTGTGAAATAATATATAATGTATGTACCTACCTACAGGTACCTACGGATAATTGTATAATTTTCTACTTAACCACTTTTCTATTAACTACCTACTTACAACTAGTATTTAAATTAGTGACCGACCGAAAGTTCGGTTTCGGTTTCGGCCAGTTTCGGCAAAAAAATCAGGTTTCAACCGCAGTTTCGGTTTCCGAATCTTTGGCCCGACCAAAACTGCCTTATGGCGTTCGTGAGCTGTTGGTTTTGATAGAATAGGAACAATTTGACCGATAGACAGACTGCGTACACTTAGTAATGGGGAAATCTACAAAAACGACAGTTCTCAGAATAATGTCATTTAATTAACCAACTTTTCTTACCTTTATAAGTTTCGGTTTTGGCCAAAACTAAAAGGGTATCATTTAAGCTATCACCAATTTAATTAGTTTTGTGTTTCTTAAATAATAGGGTTTGTCCTCCAAATAGTAGATCTGTCACCAAAATGTAGTCACCAAACAATGCAAGTGACCTAACCAAACCGAACCTCGGGGTGCCCTTCGCTCGCTCTTGCATCCTATGTCGACGGAGCCCCGCTTCGCGGGGCCCCTATTTCTGTGTTGAGCTAAACGCAAAAAAACGGTAGTTTTCGAAACAATAAAAGTATATGATCGCCTACAGTAAACAAAATCAGAAAAATATATGATATTCTTCAGGATATATGCTAGATAGATAGTGTTTTGAAAACACAATACAACTAATTTGGTACGATAGAAAAAAATCATGAACATACCTCTAAAAAACTTTCTTTTTACAATAAAAACCATACTAATATACATACAATCATTCTGATTTTTTGTCAGATTATTCTACAAGTAACATACTAAAATGATAGTGTTTTATTTTTTTATTTAAAACAATAGTTTTTTTGTAAATCGAATATTCATAGTTCCGAACATAAAAAGTGCGCATGTGTGCGTGAACGCCCGTGTAGCGACAGTGCCGGCCGAGGCCTGATGCTATACGGACGTGTCGCTCTTTTCGCCGCACTATTTCCGTCAAAATTGTTATGTTTTTGTTAAGTTTTATTTGTAAATTCATTGTTTATTATTATTTGCATTATCTTCTTTCCGTAAATATTTTTATTTCGTGTAAATATAAAATACTTTTAAGTTTGTTATGTATGGATGCAAGGCGCGCGCCATCTATTGTACGGCGAGTCCCAACTCCCGGGCGTTTCACTTGTGTCTACCGGCAGTGGTCCGCGTAACCTAACAAAGTTAAAATAGGGTAATAATTTGTAAATAAATGGGAAATATAGTGAAACATTCCGTTAGGAGGACTACAAAACGTTCATATAAAACAAAAGCCGAACATAATATGAACGAAAGTAAAAAGTATGAGCATTTTATTTTTAACTGAATATTTTTATTTTTGCAATAAAACTATGAATTTTGGAAACATCTAAGAAAGTGCAGTCGGTATTTTCGACTTCACGTACAACTGTCACAGTGACGTATGTGGACGACGTGTAGATTTGTATTCGAGAGTCCCCGGGTTCGATTCCCAAGGTTACGAAATCGTACTTTCTTTTTAAATTTTATTTAAATGTATTTTGAATTTTTAGATAGATAGTGTTTTGAAAACATAATACAACTAATTTGGTACGATAGAAAAAAATCATGAAGATACCTCTAAAAACTCTTTTTACAATAGAAACCATACTAATATACATACAATCATTCTGATTTTTTGTCAGATCATTCTACAAGCAACATACTAAAATAATAGTGTTTTATTTTTTTAGTTCAAACAATAGTTTTATTGTAAATAGCATAATATTCATAGTTCCGAACATAATAAGTGCGCATGTGTACGTAAACGGTAAACCCCCGTGCGTGTAGCAATAATGCCGGCCGAGGCCTGATACTACCTATACGGACGCGTCGCGTCGCTCTTTTCGCCGCATTATTTATTTGTACCTACATACATTCATTGTTTATTATTACTATTTGCATATCTTCTTTCTGTAAATATTTTTATTTCATGTAAATATAAAATACTTTTAAGTTAAAATAGCGTAATAATTTGCTATCAATTATATCATTTGTAAATATGGGAAATAAAGTGAAACATTCCCTTAGGAGGACTACAAAACGTTCATATAAAACAAACGCCGAACATATGAACGAAATTAAAAAGTAAGAGCATTTTATTATTACTGAATATTTTTTTTCGCTATGAATTTTGGTAGTTTAAGAAAATGCACTTATTACGCATAAGCTCAGTTTTTTCGACGAGATACGCAATCGTTACATTGGCTTATGTAGACGACGCGCAGGTTCGTGTTCAAGGGTCCCCGGGTTCGATTCCCAGTGATACGAAATCGATTTAATTTTATTTAAATGTATTTTGAATTTTTAAATATATTTTTATAAATAACTAAAAAAACGTCTACAATGTAATTATCTTTCACAGGAGAAAGAAAGTCGAAAATATCAACACGGAAGTTACTTCTAATGCGTAAGTACCTACACGTTTTCTATGCCATTGTAACAATAAAAAAAACCTAAATTTATTAACAGACCGCGACTTATTGATAATATGCATAAAGAAATCACAGATTCATCCGAAAATTGCGATGAAAATTATCACAAGCAAGAGTTTAATTTTTATTGATTGTGTTTATAATAAATAGAAATCATAATAATTATGTATGAATGTTAGGTACGAGTAGGTACCTAATCCTTGAGGCCGTTTACACATCATGCCGAAGCTGCAGTGGCATCGCCGCCGCCGCGGCGCCGCTGCATCAGTCACCCTTGGATTTGTATGAACACACGGCGCCGCCGCGCCGCAACGCCGCCGGCGGTGCGGCGCGGCGACGAGTTTTGATAAGATCTATCAAAACTCGCCGCCGCACAGTGGTCTGAAAATCGAGCTCCATACTCATAGAAACTTAAAGTACGGAAATAAAAAAACAAAAATTGTAATGGGTCTAGTATACCTCCCTTTATGTAATATTAACGTATGGATGGTATCAGTCGCTCCACGCGTGAGAAAAAAAAGTTTTTTGTTTTTTTTTTGTATGGGAGAAAACACTACATTTTTTTTAAACTGAATGGAACTGATAGGCTGGAGCTCACACGAGCTATTGTACCATACACGGCCATCAAGATGACATACAATTCATGGACCGTTGGGCGCCGCTTTGCACGTAGCAAATTTTTGAAATTTTGTGTTTTCGATATGTGATTTTTCAAATCTTTGACGTGAATAAATGAACTTGCTGATCGATTTACTTATACTATCGTTACTTTTAGCCTGCTTATGACCTTTATGATGACAACAATTAAAAATTATGTTGATTATAAGTACCTATACGTTTTTTTTTAATTTCATTCCAAGAACTACTTAACTCATTTAATCACCGTTGTAGTGTATCTATTAAATAGATATGTAAACACTGTCTCATTCACACAAGCGGGGTAGCTGCTGTCAGTTATGTTATGTCATCTGTCAGTTACGAGGAATGGCGGGAAACAGACAAAGTGAAGCAGGCTATATACGATGGCGCTTGGTGTGGTAGTGAGCCAGTGAAGTGATATGTTTAACATAAGTACGGAATCAACAGGATTCTACAACCGTGATTATGGTTGAGTTATAATTAGATACTGCTTCAATCTGAGCCTCAATCAGAGCCTGTTCTTCCACGATGTTCAACTTGTTTTCGTTTGAAAACTTAAAATAAATTGGTCAGCAGAACATTGTGGAAGATGGCTTTGGATTCTCCCATACCTTTTCTTCGCCACAAACTAAGCGCAGAGGCACAAAAGAACACATAAACATACTGGAATCGTCTTCGTCTGCCATAGTTTGCTTATACAAACTTTGCCCTGAAGCACCATCAAAGCCATACTTGCATATAATTGTTAACTCTTTGCCATCCAGCGAAGGTTCCACACGTAGGAATTTTCCAAGCTTTGCACAGTTTTATCCAAAATTTAGCTTTACTTTTACCTCTTCTTCCGTGATGTACAATGGTAACTTTTGGAGGGCAGCAGTCCTTCTTCGCCTCAAGGATGGCAGTATAAGAAGGACACAGTGGTACTCCTTCTTCTTTTGCACAAGATCTTAATGTTATATACTGCCACTTCGAAAGCTTCAATGAGGTCAAAATAAATAAAGCTTTATCAGCGGAATATATAGGCACAGTTTCCTTGGGCTTTAACAATTTATTTATCCTTGTAGCCTCTTTGCTCCGAGACTAGTTTAACGATATCTGCTATATTCTTGTCATGTGCTTTCAAACCGGTTGCATGAGCAAGGCTTTCAGTGCTATACGTTAGGAGGTCTTCCGCTCTCCTTCTCTTCTGTAGCGGGCTTAGCTCTTTAAATGGTTTTCTCGGCCTCACAACTGATGTTGATGTTCCAACACTGCACGTCTCCGGTGTGTAGGATGTTGATGCACCCTCATTTAAAACAAAGTCAGAACTGGAACGGGTTTGCTGCTCTACTGACACTAAATAAGGGGTCATCTTTCCTTTCATGATCTCAGGCCATTTTATGTTCTCTTGCAGCCATGTCTCATACTTTGTTATGTATGTACGTCTCGTGAGATTACACGAGATCCATTTGTTCCTCAACGAACAAACATAAGTCTGACAGAATTGTTTCAATACCCTCTTTTCATTTTCTGACAAATCAATAGTATTCTCAAAAACTTCAAATAAAACATTAGGCTGTGAAAAACAATTGTTGTTTGTCACAAACATGACAATGTCCAAATTGGTATCACAACCTTCCATCACAGCACAATTAAAAAAATAACGTAATAAGTTAGCGCGCACAAGTACTGAGAGCTACTGATAAAAGTAAGCTCAAACGTCCTGTTTTTATACAACTACCCTCATTATCGTTCGCTATTCTTTAATTAGGTTTTACAGACTAATATTACAGACAATAGAATTTTATTGTGACTAGGGCCCATTTGGCCCTGCTAGAGCTGGTTGATGCTCATGTCATTAGTATATAATTATAACTCAACCATAATCACGGTGATTAAATGAGTTAGTTCTTGGAATGAAATAAAAAAAAAACGTATATAATCAATATAATTTTTAATTGTTGTCATCACAAAGGTCATAAGCAGGCTACAACTAACGATAGTATTTAATAAGTAAATCGATCGGCAAGTTAATTTAACCTCGTCAAAGATTTGAAAAATCACGTATCGAAAATTCAAAAATTTGCTACGTGCAAAGCGGCGCCGAACGGTGCATGAATTGTATGTCATCTTGATGGCCGTGTATCGTACAATAGCTCGTGCGAGCTCCAGCCTATCAGTTCCATCCAGTTTCAAAAAAATGTACATTAAGTGTTTTCTCCCATACAAAAAAAAATAAAAAACTTTTTTTTCTCACGCGTGGAGCGACTGATACCATCCATACGTTAATATTACGTAAAGGGAGGTATACTAGACCCATTACAATTTTTGTTTTTTTATTTCCGAACTTTAAGTTTCTATGAGTATGGAGCTCGATTTTCAGACCACTGTGCGCCGCCCGCGGTGCCATACTATTATATTCTGTGGCGATGCCGCTGTATTGGTTTCTCTTGGATTTGTATGAGCCCTTGCGGCGCGCCGCCGCGGCGCCGTGTGTTCATACAAATCCAAGGGTGACTGATGCAGCGACGGCGGTGCCGCTGCAGCTGCGGCATAATGTGTAAACGGCCTCAAAGATTAGGTACCTAACATTCATATATAACTATGATTCCTTTTTATTATAAACAAAATCAATTTTAAATCTAATTTCTTGCTTTTGATCATTTTCATCGCAATTTTCAGATGAATCTGTTACCTATTTCATTATGCCCATTATCAATAAGTCGCGGTCGGTTAATAAAAACATTAGGTCAGAATTTTTTTAATTTTTGTAATAGCTTAGATAACGTGTAGGTACTTGCGCATTAGAAATACCTAACTTCCGTGTTGATATTTTCGACTTTCTTTCTCCTGCAGACTTTTTTTAGTTATTTATAAAAATATTTAATAGATATATTTAAAAATTCAAAATGACATTTAAATAGAAAATTCAATTTCGTAACCTTGGGAATCGAACCCGGGGACTCTCGAATACAAATCTACACGTCGTCCACATACGTCACTGTGACAGTTGTACGTGAAGTCGAAAATACCGACTGCACTTTCTTAGATGTTTCCAAAATTCATTGTTTTAGAAAAAAACACTGCAAAGTGATAATTTTTATTTCGGAAGTCGGTGTCGCTGGTTCCGCATTTTCGTTTTTTGACACCGACTTCCGAAATTATAGTTATTTATCACGCTGTAGTGCTTTTTTTGAAGTCGGTTGTTTTTTTTTCTTTCTAATTGTACCTACCCCACAAAAATTCAATTAACACTAGTGCATTGAAGAATCATCAAAATTCGCATAGAAATGCCGGAAATGCAGTACATTTATGCATATTAACTTCGGACATACTACATAAGAATAATTACCTAATGTATTATATACTAAAACCTTCCTGGAAGTATGTAGATCACATTAGTGAAAGAATGATCAAAATTGGTTCATCAGTTTTTGAGAAAATGTACAAATATATATACAAACATACATACATACATAAAATACATAACTACATACATACGGGTCGAATACACCACCTCCTTTTTTGAAGTCGGTTAAAAATGTTTTAAATTTCATTGAATCAGTTTTATTTCAAAATCACCCACATCCTTATTTTATTCAAGTCATTCAAAAGAAATAAAAATAATTTTGTTGTCACACGTAACTACATAATTAATTGTTTGTTAGATCTTGAACTTATTTGCGCATCGTTTCCGCGCCATCTATTAGAATACTAGGGCGTAATCTCACAAAACCGTTACTTCTAAATCTCATGTATGCTTTATGTCATAATAATTGTGATGGGCGTCGTCGTCAGACGGCGTTCGCGTCGATTTGTACATGTGTGCGTGCGTTTTTCAAGGACACTTAGGTCTACTAAGCCCCTAACCAAACCGAACCTCGGGGTGCCCTTCGCTCGTTCTTGCATCCTATGTCGACGGAGCCCCGCTATCTGAGAACGAAAATATTTCGTGGCGATAGATCTATTTATTAGGTGATACAAATATTTCGTGGCGATAGATCTATTTATTAGGTGATACAACTTGATGACAAATATAAATTTTGGTGATAGAAAATATAGTTCCCAAACTAAAAGAGAAGCCGAAAGTTCGTATACTATTTCGGCTGAAAAACATGTTTCGGTCGGTCAGTAATTTAATTCCTGTATCATATCAAGCACAATCTTTCTCATAGATACTTAGCTTTTACAATGCCTGGGTAGACGCTGAAAGCTCGCTAACATACGAATAATTAGATTTCAAAGGTTGAGTTCCATCATAGTTAGTATATTTTGTTGTTAATTTTGTAGTTGGTTGTGCTAGCGCGTCTCAAAAAGTAATAAAATGTTTAATATCTGGTCGAAATATCGCAGTGGAGAGCGCCCGCGCCCTACGTGATCTTGTTATAGTGCTGGCTTCAGAATGACAATCTGTTATTTATGTTCTGTCTTTGACATCCTCACAAGCATAATACAGGAAACAACAACACAACATTAACTGATAATTCAAAACACAAAAGAATACAAATTACGACTAAACATGAACGTTTTTACGAATTGTGAAATCGAACGCCACAAAGAACAAAAACTACAATATAAGAATAAATGAATACATAATTAACGTAGAAACATATTGCATTTATATGTATACCGAGCTGACCTATCCAAGGCCTAACCTATTAATTTGAAATACTTAACGTAGAAATAAAATAATAATATTATTCACCGCATAAATCAAACTGGTCGTAATCATCTATGAATGATATCAACGTGGGATGATGTAGATATTATTATAGTAATTGCTACAGAAATTACTTTGAGCAGGAAGTGTGAAATATATACCTACTTAACTAGTTAAAGATTACTTGAACTGAAATGTGGACAAACTATTACCAGTTTTAGTGAGCAATACGCCCCGGCCACTAGGTGGAACTCAATTGTTTGATAACGTGACAAACTGTCCGAACTACACTTCATACGTTTCAACATCGCGAAGAATTTATTTTTCTTTTATTTCATTAGCTGTCTTGTCCGGGCGTCAGCTCCAGGCAGCCCCTTCGGTGTATTATTGTAATGTCATGTCAGTAAATGTGTCTCCTGAGACAACGAGACTATAACTTTACTCCCCATATATAATACCTATGTGGAACCTTTTAGACCTGTAGATACACATATTGTAACTACAAAAAAGGCACATAGTGAGCAATTATGTAAAGGTAAATATCTGGTTTCAGACTTTTATGACTCTGGATCGTTATCAAGAGCCAAAGCTTTAGCTGTACCTATGCAAACCGTACTTACAGATTCTGTTACAAATTCCTACAAGGCTGGCCTTAAACATGAAAGGACATATTTTTCTCAGTTATTACTTAACGCTCTATTACCTGGAACTAATCAATGACTTAGCATCCAAGTTGTTTTATGTAACCCCCATCGTTAGCACACAACGTCATGTAAGCAGGTTTGTGTTGTTGATTACACAACTCTATGTGTATTTTTAGTAGTAGTGATTCATTTTTCTTTATCTAATTAATGTTGCCGACGGAACACATTTACTACAGACGAGTTGATTAATTAATATCGAAGCAAAAACTAAGAGAGGTATAAAAACATAATCTAACAGTGAGGATTATAACGAGGCCTTCAATCAATGATCAAAACTTAATTATAACATCTGTCCCATGGCCCGTGTAATGGAGAGGGCACAAGGCGACGCTGAGCGTCTCCGCACCCGTTTGTTTGTTGTGATCGGGAACGTTTACATTTGTTTACGTAGGTACGCGCGCCTTCCCTCCGTGGCCAAACTCCAAATGTTCGATCCCCGCCCCCACACCTGGGCACCACCTCACTCCCCTTGGCGAGGCGTCGAAGCGCCTGTCACCGCGAGAAGTCCGCCCAGGATCTGTACCTACCGGAATGGGGCACATCCAGCACAATAGACATGAACTCGCGTGACTTGAATCATTCCATCATTCATACGAGTATCTTCACCCTTGTCCCTTGCAAAGTAAGATAAAGTATCACATCACTCAAACTTTATATGAAGTTTAATTCCACAGGTCTGCGTGTATTGTATTACTTCATTAGGGAAAACTTTCAGTCGTGATTGTTAGCCTTAGCAGCTTCAGTTCGGTTAGTCTGTGTAAATCAAAACCAAGAGTAAAACATGAAATTAAGATTATCATTTTGTAATTTTAAAGCTTTCTGAAAACGTCCATTACTTAATCATTATTAATCTTAAGTATTAAGTAATCCGACTAGCTCCCAATTTCGTTTTACTTCGAATCTTTGCTTCGAGGTTTGCTTAAGTATTTTACCTCCTACAATTACAGTAGCGCACAGATGAAGAAAAATAAAACTATTTTTGTATTCGCTACGACGTATTGATTGCTGTCTTTTGGTAATAAAACTAGTTCTCAATTCAAATGATAGTCGTTCTGAAAGTTGCCAAGAAGTATAACATGTTACTACCTACTTTCTGTTAAAATATCTTGATTTGCAGAGCATTTGTTATAACAAGCTGAACTTTTTACATTTAAAAAATTATTAGAATAACAATGCGTGTTTACGATTTCTTTCTTTTCTTTTTCAGTTTTATTCTGAGAAAACATCGCTGGAGAGTAAACAGGAAAAAATATTACATACATGAAAACAGCAATGGGAATAAAGAAAATCGTTTGAGTGCTAACATGCCCATTTTTCTACTACCTACCTAAGTATTTGTATACTCAGAGGAGGAATTTCATTCCAGGGTTATCTTTGTTGTAATAAATGTTTCTTTAATTCCTTACATTATGTTTCATGTTAAAAATAACTCTGGAGAATACTCTTATTCACTGCCAAAGTGCCGTTTGTTACGCGCGCTCTCACTGGTATCACTTTAATGTAACTAATGTTCCCTAGACAATAAGTCAATTTCCGCAGTTTCGTAAATGCTCACACGCAACTTGAGGCAATTTGGCTGTGTTTTATAGTTTAGCAGTAGCTTGTTTTTTAACGGCTGTGCTCGATAATGATAAATGAAAGGGTAAAACAAGTAAAGTGAGCCCGAAAACCGGAACGTTGGTGATTACATAAGCACATGTGCACGCTGCAACCAGTGTCGGGGACTCGGGCCGATGACCGATCGACCCTGATTTTTGCAAAATTTTCGGTTCAAGAAACGCGGCCCGGCCGAGCTTTTAAAGCTCGCACATCGTCGTACCTATACCTATGTATTTTACTCGCAAAATTTATACATCAGCTTAATGGCATGGAAATGATTGATTGTTACATGAAATATTATTTTCTGTTAGTAGGGGGAATTCGCGCGATGGAAAGTAGTTAAACCACGAACTGCGTAGGTGTTGCCTGTAAGGCTGTGACCACGTGCCGAAATAATATGTTAGGTTTAAAGAATACAAGGAAAAAGCTTAGTCGTATGAACGTTTCGCCCACGAGAGTGGTGTCGCAAAGCCATCGCCAAGGGTACGAGAAATAACCACTTTTTTCACATCAGCTTGATAGCACTGCAACTGCATGTATGTAAGTAATATATAGACAAGTACCGATGTAGCAACAGCAGTATAGGTACCTATTGTATTAGTTTAGATTTTTATAAAACTGGCTATGTGAGTAACGCATTTGCATTAATTAATTAATTGAGCGATTTACACTAAGTTTATAAAATAAAGTAGATTATATCTAAATTTATAAACTTGAACTTAAGTCTGGAACTTTGTTCGTAGAAAGTTTTATTCACTTATATTTAGATATATAAATAAAACTTTCTACAAACAAAGTGCTAACAAATGTTCCGTAAGTCATTCGACGTATATAATTATTATAATCATGATTCTTATGGGTACCTACTTATTTTAGACTTTGAGATAGGGGTGTGAATTATGTAAGAGGAATCTGTGTAAACGTAAAGGTACAATAGATAGCTCGATAGGTATGTAAAAGCGTACCCAGTAGGTACTGGATATACTTTTATCTTAGGACGACACCGGTCAAGCTAGTTTTTGTTCACTGCAGCGTCAAGTAGCAACCTTTTTATAAATACTTGTTTTTTTTGTCACACAACTTCGGACAGTAGAATGTTGCCACGTTATAATTTACTTGTAAGAGTCGGAACTAAGTCAGCGTGCTTTTGCTCTGTTGCTTTGCTTTATCACACATAAGTAATGATACGCTGTAGCAACATTGCAAATACATAAATAGATTAAAAGCTTAGGGCTAAAGGGCTCTTTGGAGACTTGCAATTAGAAACCTTGATAACGCAAAATACCTTTTTCTAGTTACCATTATTAGTTAGGTACAATGTTATCTGTTATTGCTCTAAAACCTGGTCCGTGTTAGATAGCACCGCAAACATTCTATTTATGGGGAAACTTCCGAAAAAATAGCTATACTTTTTTGCACTTTCGCCTCATTCGCTCCTTTGGGTACACTAAAAGCATCTTTCTCGTGTGAAATTTCATAATAATTGTGGATAAATTGAAGGATCCAAAAGCCTGTGACGGAGTGATACGGCGGCATTAGATATTGCCAAGTCATAAAATGATAAAATATATATATCTACTGGTGTCTACATAGACGACATTGTCGAAGCCATAAAGTCCTGTACGACTATGTGGAACGTTATCAGATAAGCTGATATTGTTGATGCGCTACTTTGTTGCTACTATCTGCTACTGCGGGTTGCGGGCACGTTGCAGGTCAGCGCGGACGACACTCGCGACAATACCCTTTTTTACTGAAATAGTCAGCTTTATACTACATGGTTTTACACTTTGTAACATTACATTTTTCTTTCACAAATACGAAATCTCCTAAAGGAAAGTAAGTATCACAATATGTTTGTGGAAAACAGGATCATTTTCTTCTGCGTCTGGCTAACTTTTTAACATAATTTGTAGATACAACTACAAAATTAATACAAAGTGAATTAATACAGACAATAATTACACAGTAAATTAATGGTAGTATTATTAGTAGTACTAGTATTAGTAGTAGTTATTAATATAGGTACAGTAAATTAATACACAGTGGCAGAGACATCGACGCGCACCCGTCACCATAAATTCAGTAAGTACATGATCCTGCGTTGAAAATGTTCGTCAGTTGTTTAAAAACAAATTGCTGTAAACTTACAGCAATTTTTGTTTGATAACCCAAAAAGAATTATTACGCTAGTCTTCCAGAATCATGTGCTGAATTCAAGATTACCTGTGCCTGCCACCCTGTATATTTGTAGATTTCATTCATCTTTACTGAATTCGGATAAAAATAGACGACCTTAAAAAGGTTTTAAAGGAAAAACATGTCCGGTTCTCTAACGAAATGTAGTCATAGATGACGTACCCGTGATGGGTTCTATTACAAAGCGTTTCTCTTTCACTTTACGGGGGAAGAAGACGCGTGGTCGGATCTTAAGGAAGCTTTCTCTTTGCATAGCTTTTCTATACCTACGTTTGGGAAACCGGGACGGCGGGACAGTGTTTCATGGAAAACGTAAGTATTTTTAACAGCAAGTAGGAAGTAAAGTACTTACTTTACCGACAGAATAATGAAGGAAAATATTGAATGGGTATATACTATCGTGCTTTTAATATTATTTGCTACCTAGAGCACATGTAGGCGATATGTTAGAAGTAGGTACAGTAAGTGGCAAGTATTTAATAAGTGATCGTAATTCATATGTCCTCGACCACAATTCACAGATTTTGTTACGATTACTATTCAGTGCACACGCCTAGTTATACATGAAATACTAGCCTTATTACTATACTATTTATATACTACTTACTAGATTTAATCATTTAGTAGGCAGTTCTAACATTGCCACATATTTTGCCACTTTTAAATACTAATTTTCAGAGCATAAAAGCCAACTGATTCCTAGAGACTCTTGTAATAGCATAATCAGCCTATAATTTTCCCACTGCTGGGACACAGTCTTCTCTGTGAGAGGGAGCGGGCTGTGTGCCCGCGTGGTGAATCCAAGCGGGCACAGAGTGCGGGTTGTTAGTCTCATGTCTTTGAGTTTTTGGTTCTAGGATATCTCGGTTTCCTCACGATATTTTCCTACACCGTTTTGTTTTGAGAGCAGTGGTGGTGAGATAATTTTACACAAAGTAAAGCACCTGTCTGTGTTCGACCGTACGACCTACAACTCGTGGGTCGCGGCCGATACCACTGGCCAACCACAGCTCTCATGTAATAGAAACCTGTCTAATAATTGTCTGCATGTTTTCGCCACCGAGCAATCAGCTATTTATAACATTTAATCTCATTTAATCACGCGCGCCCGTTACAAGAATACTCTTAGTTATCAGTCAATTAATCAAAGAGATATCTGTTATGAACTTATGACGTCATGTCATAGAGGAGCACAACGTGTGGAACTATGAATACTCTCCCGGACCCCTCTACTGCCTATTGTTAGGAATAAATACGTTTTAGTATAGACAGCGATAATAGTTGCCGTCTCCGATCGGGAAAACCAGGGGGTAAATAAAATCTAGAAATAAACCTTTGACGTACGAAGTCAATTTCCTCATCATTATTTTATTTTTAGTTGGGATATTTTAAACTCATGTTCGTCTATAAAATAAATACATTATTTAGCACAATTTATAATGTTTACCTTTTACAGTTTTTTAGGGTTCCGTAGTCAACTAGGAACCCTTATAGTTTCGCCATGTCTGTCTGTCCGTCCGTCCGTCTGTCCGTCCTCGCTTAATCTCTGTGACCGTTAGCACTAGAAAGCTGAAATTTGGTACCAATATGTATATCAATCACGCCGACAAAGTGGTAAAATAAAAATTGGAAAAAAATGTTTTATTAGGGTAGCCCCCCTATATGTAAAGTGGGAAGTGTTTTTTTTTTTAATTTCAACCCTAACGTGTGATATATTGTTGGAAAGGTATTTAAAAATGAATAGGGGTTTACTAAAATCACTTTTTGATAATGTCAATAATTTCGGAAATAATCGCTCCAAAAGTAAAAAACAATGTGTCCCCCCCCCTCTAACTTTTGAACCATAAGTTTAGAAAATATGAAAAAAATCTGAAAAGTAGAACTTTATAAGGACTTTCTAGGAAAATTATTTTGAACTTGATAGAAACAACAGTTTTTGTACAAAAAAGACAAAAAGTTGTACAAAATCATTTCTGGACTAAGTTCGTAGTATAATCGTATATGCAAGCATTTTTTTTAACTTCGTTTACATATTTTATTATCCTGAACGTATCTTTTTTCAAACAAAAAAAGAATTATTAAAATCGGTTCTCGCAATCCAAAATTACCACCGAAAACTTCTGGCACGTCTATGTATTAATTAGTAACCCAATTCCCCGAGAGATGGCGCTGTAGGTACTTATTACATTGGGTCGGGTATTATCGAATTGTACGTGGGAAAACTTATTGTGACGGACGGGAAACTACGGAACCCTACACGGAGCGTGGCCCGACACGCTCTTGGCCGGTTTTTTTTTTTTAACCTAAAGCTGTAAAATCATGAAAAGTAAAAATTTCCTTACAAAAACCTATCTGGAGATTAACCCGGGATCATAGTAAATGAAAACAAAACGGTTTACAAAAACCTTCTGGTAATAATAAAACGGTCTAAATTCCTTCCAATTTCATCAAAAACAGCGCTCAAATCCGCCGAAATAATTGGCAACGAATAATGCTGATTTATAATGGATCTCAGCGTTCAAAGCCTTGAGACGCGCTCACGCACCCGATTAACTACCAAACAGACGGAAAACTGGGTACTACAGAATTCATAAGTCCCTACCATGTACTAAATAAACTTCGATGCTAATCTAACGTGGTGAGAACAAGCTATACATATGATTATGGCCTGCTTATGTTCTTGCGAAAAGTCTGTTCACATACCATTCCAGTTTATGTCGTTATACAAAATAATTTAGTAGAGAAAAAATTATAAGCAGCATTAGGTACCTATCCTAGTGTGTATTGTTATAATGCTACGATCGTCGATCAGTTTTCTAGGCACATTAGTTACCAGATCATCTTGTTAATATATAAACTGTGTTATAATGTGGTTCTCGTGGCCACAAAATAAAGCGTCTGTTACATATATGTAAGTAATGTTACAACCTGACAGGTATGTTCCTAAGTACGCATATACATTTCCAGTACCTATAAGCTGACTTCTCATTGTAGGAAAACCCTATACAATACGAGGTCAGCTAACACTGGAAATGTATTGCTTGTCGTCGTGCGTACTTACATACACGTGTAACATATTGATTATTACGGTAGAAAAGACCCAAAGTATCCACAATAATTTCTTTCTCAGAATACGTGCCTCATAAAAATATGTACGCCGCTGTCACACAATGCCCAGTGTTTGTTGTAAACAGAGAGTGTGGGATGTGGTTCTAATAATAGCCTAAAACATGATATTTGTATATAATTATCACAATTACATAGTGTAAAGTTTCAATTTATCGGGACATACATATATTTTACAGGTAACATTATTACAGTTTTTAGTGTTTAATATAATTTACAACTTAGTGCAAAACAGTTTGTGCTGGCAACACCAAAAAGATTCGAAATGTAAAATACATTTTTTGTTTTAGAACAATGGTATTTCTATAACAATAGGTAGCCGAGTTTTCTGGGAAATACATCGATATGTAATATGACATTCTAAGGAGTTTACTATTAGGTATAACATGACAGCTATGTTATGTTGCAGGCAAGGCTCATCATGCCTGTTTAGTCTGTGAAAACACGGTAGATGGTTCCCTTGTACCTGATAGTAGATGGAATTATAGTAACTACCTACAGCATGAGCTATGAATCATATTCCGTCATCTTCTTAAAAAGGTCTAGCTAGGTACTTCTGTTCTCAAATCGTACATTACATGAAATAATGGATCAGATACTAAAATAATACAAAAATACATACTGCATCAGTGAGTTTAAAAATGCATTTTAATATAAATGTGCAATGACAAACGCTCAACCGTTTAACGTTCTTCAACATAGGTACTTGTGAGGAAAAATAAACAAAAAGTTAGTAAAAATACATAGTAATCTGTAGCGTACTTTCCCGCACTAGTGCGAAAATGCAAAGCAAAACGCTAGCATGTTAAATACACTGCATTGTAGAACCAAAAAGCGGTAAAATAAAATCCACTCTTCCAGCAAGTGTGTTGAAAAAATATTTATGCATTCCTACTCTACTCTCGCCGTTTAAGAATTATATAACAACTTTTCTCATGTTTTGAGATTCGTGAGATTTCTAGCATTAAGACATTTTTACCTATTATAACATTTTCATTCGAGCTTGACATGGCATTTTAGCTATGAATCGCAGTTAGATTTTAGAATATATAAGGTACACTGACAACTTTCTCGATACTCCTTTCTTTAAGATGACTAAGGCATGTGCAATGAATTAGCATCATTAGCATCATATTAGCATCATCTATATCTATGTCCAGTGGACATCATCTATATCTATGTCCAGTGGACATAGATATAGATGATGCTAATATATTTTCTTATAAAAAATTGGTGCTTCTCTGACGGACACAACCTAAACCACAGAAACAAATTATGTTCCTTAAGGTGCACTATGAAATGATTTCAAAACTTGAGGAAATCAAAGAGCTGATAGAAGTTTGTTTGTAGGTACGTATATAGCTCCTAACATTACGGGGTCATATACATTCAATCATAATATACTCGTATGTAGGTAAGGGTTGGCATACGACGTAGGCAATTCTCCAGAATATAAAATTGCGCGACTTCATTGGATTCACCGCTGCAGTGGCTCGCCGGCCTCATCATGCCTTTATTTCTATCCCTCCAACCGAAATGAACGACTGACCGTACATTTTGAATCGAAATATATTTTTATACGAACTAGCGTACCTAACAGACGTTGTCCTGCCCAAACAGTGCCAACTACCGAGTCCCATTATGAATATAAACCATCCAGGGACCCACTCAAATACACACAAAAAGTTTCATCAAAATCGGTCCAGCCGTTTAGGAGGAGTTCAGTGTCATACGAACGTACAGAATATAGTAATGATTGGTGGTTTACCTTGTTTATTGTTTTTATTTCTTGTAAACCATTTACTGAAACATATCTGGGTAATATCATTTAATGGTTGCCATATTTCGTATACCACATATTTTTAAGTAGCAATTAGGGCTTCTAGAAAAAAGTCTGCACGAAAATCTAAGAAAAGCTGGCGCTTTCCGTTTTAAAATACCCAGGTACTTATCGCCTAGTCCATAAACTCTGCTTGTATTTATTATTAAAATCCGTCAAGCTTAAACAATTTATATGAAACAGACGAGCAGTTTTAATCAGTGTATTCCCATGCCGATCTAGTAATTAAAGGGAAACATGGAGTACTTATCTCGCTCGCAAGTTATAACAGTCAGTGGAGAGATATGGCCGCCGTTAGTGCTTCACGGGACTAATCACTTGAAGTTATGCGTTGTTGTGAACTTTAGCTCTGTACACAAGATGTGCGTGCTGTACATAACCCACTATTGTATCAATACATACAAGTTCAGTACTTATAGTAGCAACGACATAGGTCACACGATCGATCTCTGCATACACCAAATATTTTCATGGTCTATGATTATACCTAGATACAGACGATTGAGCGTAATTTGTTATGCATGGGATTATCTATTTACTAAGCTATGTGTCTGCAATCCTCAGCATACTTTGGAGTCAATAGACTTGTTCCTCTGCATTTATTTGCTTCAAATGGTAGAGAGCTAAAGAAAATTCGGAACGTCTAAAACGCCTGCATGTAAGGCAAGGCAACTTCTACAAAGCTAGTTTGATTGGGCTTCGTTTTCAATTTTAGCTTGAACCTGAATTTAGATAGTGACATAGTGACAAATTCTGACCTCATCAATAAGAGGAAACAACGACTGATTTAAGTACCTGCGTAAATTAAACTTAATTAGTGTTATTCAGTAATATTTGGCCCCAATAAGGGTTATCATACACAAATGCGTCAATTATGTTATGTCTTGACGTAATGAAATTATTATAGCGACCATAACACAATATGACAGACGTAATAAATGCTCCCTCGCCGTGGCAGCTCTTATTGTGCGGAAACACATCACTTTTATTGTTTAGCACTTCAAGTGCTTTGTGACCCGAATACATTACATTAATAGTGCTACAGAACATCTTCATATACACGATCTGCCTACATAGTTACATTCTTTGCTTGATTTCAAGAAATAAATCTCTACTCTAAGGAAAGCAGTGGTAGCTAAGTGGTAATGCCTGCGACTTACGAGTTGTAGGTCATAGGATCGAACCCAGACAGGTTCTTTACTTTGTGTATATTATTTCATCATCACTGCTCTCAAAACGGTGAAAGAAAACATTGTGAGAAAACCGGCATGTCCTAGAACCGAAAAATTCGAAGACATGTGACATCTACCAACCCGCACTGGGCTCGCGTGGTGAATGACAGTCCACTCCCTTTCACCGAGAGGAGGCCTGTGTCCCAGCAGTGGGAACATTATAGGCTGATATTATGCTAAGGAATACCTAGGTTAGATGCCTAAGTACTCCTTAGAGTAGAGATGTCTACAGATCAAAAATAGACCCAATAGATATAAATTTAAGACATTCTACAACAATAATATAAATACTAATAGCAAACAAAACAAACATTCAACCACAAGCTTGAGGTAATTATAGCAAAAACGTAAGAATGTGTCGGGTAGCAACTGAACCGCTGATATACACACGAGTACACGAATCACCAATAACAATAGAAATCATTTGTAGGACGTCTCCAAAGAAGTTCACGAAAATACAGACGCTTTAGGAACACAATGGGCTTAATTTCACCGGTGTACTACAGCGGTCGACATTATAAGTCGCGCACCGTTTGAAGCGAACCATTAATTTGATGAATACTCTCCCATGTCCTGACAAACATTCGGTTTCTGGCTGATATGATGTGTGTCATCTGTGTGATGGATTCATAATTCCTTTCCAATATTCACAGAATCCATTTCGTGATTCGTATTCGTAGTCGGACCAACTCCTTTAGGTTTTTAATAATGAAAAATGTTTTTTTCATTTCGATAATCTTGCCATAAAGTCGGTTTAAAAAAAACGAAAGTAGGACAGGCTTTGAACATGAAAATTAAATTCAGGTTGGACTTGCATCAACCTGAATTCAATTTTACTAACAGCCCTTTGTACTCCATCTCGTCTTGTAAAATCTCCTAATCTACCGTTTTGGTATTTCAAATGAGTTTTTCAAGTAATTTCAGGTTTAACCTTAAATTCTTTGGCATCACAAATTCATGTTCAAAGCCTGTCCCTACTTTCGTTTTTTTTTCTAAATCACCTTTGTGACAAGGTTTTCGAAACGAAAACAGTGTTCAGACCGCCATCGCGCCAGCTGAAACTGTTAGAGCCCTTGGTCGATATACGACACGATCGTAGGATAATCCCTAGCAATCACAGTCTCACTTGACCCAAATACCAATTCATATTACGTGCCTCCCTACCACATCAAACGTCCGATTACATGTAAGGGTCAGAAGTCATCCCTTTCTCTCGTTGACAAAACCCTGCGACTTATAATAATAGTTAGGTACATCCTAAGCTCCTAGTAAGTATAATCGTTTCATGTCGCCATTACATTTATTACGTGCAGACTTGTTCCTCGACCATTATTTAATTAGTTATATAATGATTTATTCTTTATGACTCCGGAAGACGAGGCAAGCTATTATGGTCAATTACAAACTTGTGATGTTCACATTAAGATGCCTCACTCGTTCATCACAAGGTGACCGCTGCCGCCGCTTCCGGGGCTATGTTATCTGCTACAAGATTTTCTCTGTAATATTATACTGTATAAACCGGTAGAATTCCACGGTGAATATTAAGTACCTATATCGTTAGTGAGACAAAGAATAGATTTTCAAGAACAGACATCTCAGATGCTCATATTTAACTTAAAAAAGTACTTACGGGTAGGGGGAAAGGTGACTGACGGTGAGCAAGGGGCGCGAAGCCAGGGGGTATGCGGGGACCCTGGGGGCCGGGGCCGGCCATGGGCGGCGCGGGCGCACGGTCGGGCTGAGGGCGCAGCGGCAGGCGCACGGGGCCTGTTAGCGGGAACGCGAACACCTGTGACTGGGGCTCCGGGAAGTTCATCGGTCTGAAACAAAAATCTTTCATCAATATTTTCGAAAAAAGCTTCACAACTTTCGAGTACAAAAAAAAAGATATCTCCCAGTAACTCCTTCCAGTCTTTTGAACGAAGAACTTTGTTTTCTTGATAAACTGCCAATACGTAGAATAATTCCTGTTACAAGTGTTACACACATACAAGATCAGAAACTAATTCTAAAAACTGCGCTGTTTGACCTATTAAACAACGGTATTGTTTGAATTAGGTAGCAGGAAATTAATTTACCAGCACTTAAACGGCCTGGCAGTAAAAGTGCATAGTAAACCCTAAGCTCGTTCTTTTATACTCCACTTAAGTGAAAGAAGCTTTAAAAATGTTATGCACAAATAAAATCCAGTTGGAACGGCGATGGGGCTGTGACGCAACAGGAGAGGAAGACTCTGGTCGCAGTTGTCATCTTACTAATACAGGGTGTTTGGCACTGACACAATTTTTTGAGGAATTCATTTGCTAACCCAAAATTGTTTTATTTTATTCATTTTTATAATAAATTTTCTAATATGAAATTTTTGTCCTTAACACAATTTTACAACTTTAGAAGCACCCAAGTCATTTTCTAGAACCAATTACCTATTACAAAAATGTACATTGCAGATAACACCAAAAATTATTGCTAAGTATTACAACCACGAACAAAAGGTTGTGACGATATTTCGGGTGATTAAAAAGAAACATATTATTAACTAATAGTTCGTATCCCTAAGAAAATTGTGTAGGTCCTTCTACCAAACATCCTGTATAGTAAATGTAAAAGTTTTCATATCTGTTGACGCTATTACGGCTACAAAAAGGAATAAAGGAACACAGATATACCATATCATTGCAATATATTTATATAGATTCTTTTGTATTGGTTAATGAAGTAGAGAGAACCTATCTGTATAATTACTTGCATTAGTTACATCTGGGGAAAAAAAATCTATACTTTATAAGTAAGGGCCAACAAATTACCTTAAATTCAATTATCCAAAAATCACATTCAACTCCTAGCTCCAGCGTCCTACAGACCTGCTTACCATCACTTAGCTAATTGGTTGTCATAGGCGTAGCCAAGATTTAAGACATCACATACGTGCACTAATGACTCCTTTTGTCTCCAAGTAATAAGATAACCGAACCTACTTCGAACTTCTTCGGCTCAAATAATTATCACTTTCAAACAGGAATCGTTAGATGTATATTATTTATGTAATATGAAGTTATGTAAGTCCTTGATTCTCATGTGGGTGTGTTATATTAATTAACGCTTGATAAAGTTTCACCACTGTCTTCAAGTGTAGGAGATTATGTCAGGAATGATATATAGAGCAAAACCGCAAGGGCAAAAGAAATGGCGTTTTAGGAAAATAATAAGTACATTGTTTGAAATGAAATGAAATTGTTTATTCTGTAAATAGGATAACGGAATCACTTTCACATGTCATATCACAAAAAAATTTGCTAGATGGACTTGACGTTTCCTGTATTGAGAAGAAATGGCGAAACAAAGTCAAGGGTCAAAGGCTCTTTTAAAGTCCAGACATAATCTTGGTCAGATAATGGTTGGTAGTGTACCTATAATTCTGGAGGCAAATCTTTGGCTTTGGCATGCCTCCCTAGACATATTGGCAATATGCCATTTCAAATATGTATGCAAAAATGTGATTGGAGAGGCCTATGTCCAGCTGTGGACTGTTGTAGGCTGATGCTGATGATGCAAAGATGTATATGTTAGGCCCTGCAGAGATAGGTACCAACTCACTTAGATATTTCACTAAATGTTTTTTTTTGTGTTTTGGAGTAAGTATGTTTCTTCATGTACTATTTTACACCAAAGTCACCTTATCGGTGGCAACACATGTGTTCCCAAGGTTGCAGCACAACTAACAGCTTCCATCACAATACATCTCTACAAAATTCAATTCCGTCTCTACGCACGTCGAGTGTACACCATGTGTACTTACCGATAGCAATTAAATTTCTATTGTGTCTGCTAATTAGACACGCGACGGGTAAACCAAGATATAAGCAACTGCTTAGTTTGGGGACTATTGATCAAATTAACTGTAACTAAAATAAGGTACATATTAAATTATGAGGGGTAAGTAGTTACAAATATACGACAGCCCCATTTTATGTCCAGGGAAATCACTGTCCATTCCAAGGTTGCCTGGAAGAGATCGCAGAAAGCGATAAGGCCGCCCATTGTATATTTTGTAGTGTTTGATATGTTTATTTCATGTTATGTATTTTTGTGGTGTACAATAAAATATATATAATTAAATATTCAGTTTCAGTTAACGAATTTGGTATCAATGTACCTAAGTAGTATTCATAATCGTATGGTTTGTGACAGCAAACCTCCTATCCTGCCAGCTCTGTGTAACAAAACATGCAGTCAAAGTGACCTCTGCGCTGCCACCGACAACGCCGTGGGAGTGGCACAGTTTTAGGAAACAAGATTTAAAATACAGCTGTGCCAGCGACATGAAGAAAAAGAAGATACTCGTATGGTATCCTACCGATAGACGATATAATGAAAGTACTTGCGTAAGTAAGTCGTGGATTCCCAAGTGTATTCAGGAGCCTGATAAAGTTTTACAAGCACGCTCTGAGGGACTCATTCTATTGCCAACTACCAGCCTTTCACTTTGTCATCAGTATTAAAGACATACGTATGTGAGGCCATTTAAGTCTAATGACTGCGTTTGAATGACGATTAGAGACACTAAATTACTTAATAATAGACATGTAAGTTTTTATAACGTCAAAGTGAACAAACGGATAAACAAATGGTTTTTTGTGACTCAATTATTATGCAGAACGTATTATTGTTCACAATGAACACGGCGCCTGACTTAAACCTACGCCTGACCTTCGCCTCCTATAAATGTGTTGTCGTATAAATCTAAAACTTAAAGAAGGCCATACAAAAAATATATACACGGTGCGTACAATAAAGCACGAAGAATGGAACGCAAAGCCTTCGGAGGTTCTAAGAAACAAGAATAATCGGTCCACTCCGCCGCATCTCAATGCGAACCACGCTAAACATTCAACAAAAGAATTTAATCTGTATTGTTAGTTATGTATTTTTTCTTACGTATACGTACATTATATACAAACTAACAACAGTACGGATTAAATATAACGGAGACACGTTGAACCTCAAACGATGATGTTACTTTATCCGTAGATTTTTTGTATATTGAACTAAAATAACTAGTACCATGTATGAAAGAAGCCGTAGGTCGCCCTCGGCAACAGCTTTTTATTTATTTAAGTTATAACTTACGACGCGACATTACATAATAATATCTTTTATCTACCCTTATAAAGATCAGCTAAAAATTACAAACCAGTCTATGACGAAATCGAAAACAAAGATACATAAAGCGAACGGTTACCTAACAGCTTGTGAATAATGGACATGACCTTTGTAAAGAAAGTTCTAGCTCTGTCTATTTATGTAAGATTTCTGAATAATTTCAGTGCCGTGTGTTGTCGGCTAAAGAAGCTACACTTTCTCCTCCCGTTGAAGTTAAAAAAGGTGTTCTGAATCTCTGATGTTTGAAAACATACGCAGCGTTTTCTTATAATATAACAACATACAGAGATCACGAATCTGTCTACAAGATACATAGCGACAACCTCTTTGAAGATGTATAGGAGGATTCAATGTTCAGCAGTGGGTGTTTCCTGTTAAGAAATGATGATGAGTTAGTGTACCTAGGCTCGTCGCCTCCGTGGCAGATGATGGCGATGCGCTCTGCCTGTGCGCTGCGCGGGGCGAACGCTCCGAGGATGTTGAAGGGGAATCGTCTCTCCATCGGGTCGTCGCGGCGCCTCTCAACCACACAGTTCATGCGACCCCTGGAAACAAACACATTTATTTTATATAACTAAGTAGTTACTAGTTTTAGCAATGATTATGAAAAAACAAGATTAATCCAAAATAAACTAAACAAACCAGTTTCTTTTTCTATTTACTTAACCTTTAACCCGCAATTCTAGAACAACAACAATAATCAAAGCGTCTGATTGGTTGGCACTTTTTATGTAGGTTCTGACTGTAAAAACGTTTTTCTGGGTTCTCATTTCATTACGATATTTTTATTGCGACCGATTTGTTAATGTGGTGCAGCAAATATTGAATTTATGCTCCGAATCAAAGAAGTACAAGTTATAGAATGTTCACTTTACGATAAAATGTGATGAAAATCTGCAATTAGTTTCACTTCAAGCTTTAATAGTGTTATTACGAGCAGACGTTTATTTCATAACAAATCGTTTTGTATCTTTTTAAAACATGACCTATTTTTTTATTACATCATCTAATGCTAAGACGGACTAACAGCCCCGTAGTCGTGTCTTAAGCAAGATAAAATAACAAAAAATCGATGTGTGAACGTACCTATTACGATTCATGTAACATCAGTAGATATGATTTCCTATCTCTATAAATAAAACGCTTCGATCGTTGCAATATTCATCAAAGTGCATCGCGGATCCGCGCCGCGTTAGGTCACATCACACAATATATTCCTACAGATTACCAATGAGCTTGTATTAATGCGATTACACAAGTTTCTCCGGCTCCTTCCGCCTAGCGCCGGCACCGGTGTTACACAACTACTCAATCGTTATAATATGAGAACACAGGAAGAACTGAGGAACTCGCTCTGGGTAAAACTCCGTCTATTTATACAACAATAAATGCATACACAAAATACCTATTAATTAATATTAACACCACTATGTCGTCTTTTGTTCCTAATACCGTTTCTAATGACACTCTCTAGCGCTGGGAGTGTCCGTTAGGTTTTACGGTGCTTTGGTCGATAGATTTCTCATTGAAATGTGTTCCAGTTATCTCATTCGCATTCAAATTTCGTTAATTAGGTAACCAACTGTTGTTTGGTGCCATTTCTTGTTTACAAACTTTTTTTTTATGTACCTATTATGTTACGTTCTGGAAAATCTTTTCAACGCGCCTTTGAAACATTTGATGAGAACCTACGCCTGGTACAAAACAAATATTTGAATACGTAATTGTTTTCGGGATTTGTTACAACAATACAACTGACCCGTGATGAATTGATTATTCTTTAACAGGTTCTTGCAACATTTCTGACAAGGCTGTACAGTAAACAAACTGACAAACTTTTGATACTTATCTCTGAGGAGAACTTGACCTTGTTCCTATTTACATAATTGGTCGTCAGAGCAAAACATAATGTTGAAGAAACAACGTCGCATCAAACAGCATATTGTTTAATCCTCTCTTCACCCCCCTGTTCCATATATCCCACCGTGTACGTGTAGTCCCCAGATTAAATGTGTAAGTGCCCGTTTTAGTTGTGTACCTACTCTATGAGGTGGATAAGTCAACCCACCTTTAATGTTAAAGGTAACTTGGAAGTTTTAGAGCTAATTACTGTGACCAACGTTTCGTCATAAATTGTACTATTGCAGTTCTAACAAGACAGGCGCTCTAAATAACACTAGAAACTCAACGAATCATTAGCACATAGGTACCTAGTCGTGTGCTTTCTAATACACATTAGTTTATATTGGTTTACCCGTCTTTGGAAAGGTTTTCAGGAATCTAGTTCGGAAGGTAAAAAAAATATTAGCCGTTTTCTTCACAATGCATACCTGTTAGTTTATAGACGGATTTGAAGAATTAATTAGTGGTTACTCCAGCGGTAATAGAAATTTGAGGTGTTTTGAGAACTCACTTCTGATTGTTAGCCAAGAAGGCGCCGGCTAGCTCGTCCAGGTCGAACTGAATGGGCAGCTTGAGCATCGGCCGCACAGCGTCGAGCTCGTCTTCCTCCTCGGCCGAACTGTCAGACTCCGAGCTGTCATCGCTCGCTGAGTTCGGCGAGTCATTCCTTTCATCGTCAATTTTCTGGAAACGTGAAGAAATATCATCGTGAAAAAAAAAACTAAGATTTGATGTAAATTGCATTTGGTTGTCACCTCTCAATAAACGATATGACTACAATTAATGTGAACAGTCGTATTTCGTGAGTCCATTTAATATGTTAATCTCTAAACACCACCATTAGAATAAGAAACTCGGGAAATGAATGTCTGCATAGTGCATACATACCTACATTCATTTCCTAGATGTCTAGCCTGCCAGCTGCACAATAAAGACATTATTAGCTAAATGAGAATCTCAGCAGCTAACTTGACCTCTCACACATTTGACCTGACCAGCCCTAGAAAGGTAGCTTTCGCTTTCGTAACGCTCGAACTGGAAGGGAAGCGAAAGCAGTGACATTTATTAAAGATAATTCCTGATAAAGAGTGGATGTAATTTTTATAACGTCATAAAAATGCTGCGATAAATTGCATTTAACACTTAATGGAAAAGCAACGTGTGGAACAAGAACATTATAAATATCTCGTTCTGTGCTGTTTACCCGGTACAATGGTTCGGACATCCTGCGCGAGACAATGCGCCCGCGCGCCATTGTTCCACCGCCCTCCGTTTGTAAATATTACTAACATTCTGATAGATAGCTCATCATTGAATCAGCCTATGTCTATGCAAATCTTATTATTGTATCAAAAGAATATCAGACCCAGCGTATTGTTTTCGACTCCGACCTTACCCAGCAGGTATTCACACGAATGCTGACTGCATGCGCTGTCTTGCTAACCAGTTCCACTTCTTAACTAGTGTCATGAAACAGTAGCATGACTGTTCTATTTCGAGCTATAGCTAACTAACACCCAGTTTTTGAAAAGCTGATAAATACTACTTATACGCTGTCTTATACAGAAATAATAACAATTATTTCAACCAACTAATCTGAGCAGATAACATCATGAGATATGACAGCGTGTTAGTTTTTATCAGTTTATCAAAATCCGGGTGTAAGTTAGCTATAGCTCAAAACAAAACAGTCAAGCTACTGTATCACGACACTAGTTTCATAATGTACCCCGAACAATGAACGCAAATGTCTAGACGTAAGCCGGTGTTACGGGGCCAATATGTAGAGTCAGCAGATATATTAGACAGGACATATATTAGACAGGGCAGATTAATACTACCTAGTAGAGATAGCTACAAGAAACTCGTAAAGTAAATTAAGACATTGGAAAGCTGTTACTGTAATAAATAAACATCGAACAAATCATATTATTTATTAGTCATCTGTATTCGAAACCTTCATATATCTGCAATCTGCATGTCATTTGGCGTTCCTCGACAATATCTGGGCAATACAAATAATACAAAGTGGTCGCTTTCATGTGGTCGTGGTGCAGCAGCCGGGCTCCGCCACCCCCGCGCCGCCACCAGGCCCCGCGCCCCCACTACCCGCGAGTGAAAGCTGACTGACGTCACCACTTGCACCAACTGACAAATGCACATTTCTACAAAACCTCTTCACTCAGAACAGAAACGTTCTCGTAACTTTTACGTCACTTCTTAAACCTACCATTACAAAGCTCTAATCGCATCAATTACTTATGTAAATAATGTAATTATATTCACAATTTCTAATTTTTTTTTTTTACTAAGAGCAGGTAGATGACCTGCGTCTAACACGATTATAATTTTCTTAGGCCTTTCACGCGTGAAACTACCGAGAGAAACCACTCGCTGGCCTTAACCAATCAGTTATTTGTCGACCGCACTTTTACTATTACAGGAAAGATAATATAAAACTGAGTGACGTATGTTCTAGAAATCTTAGAACAAAAGAGCTAATGGTCGATAAAGATCCACATTTTCTTGGAATAGAGAGGCAAACTACAAGTTAAAAGAATATGGGTGCGACGTGCTGACTCAACGTGGCGTTGCAACATCATTCTTATTTGCAATGAGCTTTCAAAGTTGTTTGTTCTTTTAGCCGAAGTGATTTCAGCACCTTGTTTGGCTTCTACCAATTCTATATTAATTTCAATACAATATTCGAAGCTTACCCAGCTTGGACTCTTTCTAGCCCAGTTTATCCTTATAAAACGTAGGCATTTTGCAAACAACAATAGACACATCAACTCCTTAGTATTCAAGCAGCGACAGTGTGGGAAAACATATTCACCTGTAATTTGTCTTCGTCGATCTTGGACTCGGCATGGTTGATTGCGTCGTCTTTGAGTTGGTTGGCGGGGACGGGCGCACGCGCACTCTGCGCCACTGGCTCCGGCGCCACAGAGGGCGGCGGCACGCCGTGCAGCGCGTGTGCGTTGTTTATGGGGAGAGGCTCGTCCTAAAACAGACAGATATTACAATTTTTAATAAGTAACCAAGCTAATAGCAAAATATCTTGCTCAAAAATATTATGATAGCACAGCACTGTGACAAACTGATGTCAGATTTAACAGCTAAGCAGAGGTGAACCATCCAAAATTTTCCCAATCGGATAAAAACGAGTCTATCGCTGTGCAAATGGAAATTTTCCGACCATTTTCCTGCTTCTGTCCGATTTTCAACAAAAAAAACCTAATGACATTTTATTCTTCAGTGACCGCATCTAGAACCTTCGGCAAACCTTAGCGACTGCCAGACGAATTGCGAGATACATTTTTTAGCATCTAAATCTTTTCTTAAACACACTTTTAAAGTTTATTTTCCTGGCTCTACATAGAGTTTGAATACTACTTACGTTTTAATAATTAGCGTTAACAGATTGGATGGAATGTTGTCTTAAAATCACATGTAAGTAGTATGTACCTAATGTTACCCAAGCTAAAGGTCTGAATCAGTTAATCGAATCAAATAAGAAGGTCACGCTTAACTCCTATTGTGGTAACTGGCAGTGGCACTTACGACTACAAGTTCTGAATCGTTTACCAAGCCACAACTGTGTCAATTTTATTTTCCACGTAACCGCTTTTTGTTAAAGTAGTTTAAAGTTATTTAGGAAATCTTTGCAAAATCGTAATTTCTACAACAAATTAAAGTTGAAGCATTGCCAACCTCGCCGCTCACTTTTCGCGCAAAAACCATCAAAGTGCTCATCGCAAAATGGCGGATGCCTTTAGCATGCAGCCAACCTCTTGCGTAACCTGAGTAGGTAGGCTATGTTTACGTACCTATGTATTTACCCACACGGTATCGCGTCTCATCATTGTTCATGTCAATTGCTGTATTCTCATTGGATAATGACTACAGTCGGCCGGTCACAGTCATGCAATGTGCTTAAAAAACGTTCATATAACAAAGTGCAAGGCTGCAAGCCCAGCGGACAGGCCGACGATTGTTAAACAAAGCAAATGAATTGAGGGACCCTTTAAAAGATTCGATACGCTTTTCAAAACAATCACAAATCGATTACAAAGTATTACTTATTGAACGGTCACCGACCACTTATTTACTTATGAAGGTCATTTAAGCTTATCGAAGAAGTACTACTAATGTACTGTATCCACAGTGGCTTCATAAAATAATATAGGTAGGTGCAACTAACCAGAAACCAAGAGTATTGTTGGCCTATTGCCAAAATCCGACTAGGTTTAAAGTAAAATGCACCTATGTAATTTATTCATCTGTGTCATCCAACCCCGATTTAAGTGAAGCTGACAAGGTGAAAATGTAGTCTCGAACTCTCGATCTCAGCCCAGACAGTCGTTGATTAATCTCGACCGATCGATGTCGAACTTGAAAGATCAAGACTCCTTTAATAGTCTTGTATTGTACGCATCTGGGTAGATGGATTGTGTCTTAGTTGAGAAAACTATTTAATTCTAAAATTATGCATGCCACGAGAGCTACTCCTACGCAAGCTTTTTGAAATCCATAGAAAATACGACGATTAACAGTCAAGTGCACGCAGGTGGTTCGTGGAGTTTAGTCATCTTAGAAGATACGTGCGTCGCACTGTGTTTATGACAAGTGATGAATTATAAACATGTCGTGGAAAACTTGTCAGATTTCACAGAGATATGTTCGTATCTTGGTGTGCAAATGATGTTCTGTGCGCTGTCAAGTATCAGGCGCAGCGGAGCGCGAAGTGTTTGCGACCGCAACTGATAGAAAACGACGATTACGTCGACAACTATTGTCGCATTGTGCACTACGCCCACAGCACTTTTACTGGATTTACGAAACGTTTTAAACATTTAGTAGTTATTGTTGCTTGCCGCACCAACCGTTGCGTGATAACGAGGAAATTGCGCGTCTCGCGAACTCAGAAAGTAAGCAATCGTCTGTGAACAAAGAGTCCTAAACGCTTAGCTCAGCTCACAATTATTTTGTGTATTGTAATAAGTTGTGCATGCGCAAATGGTATAAAATCGCCCGGACCTATTGGAATTCTGTACGCAATTTTATTTATAAATACATAAGTAGCAGCTAGCAACGCTTGCACCGTGAATACAAATATTGTGCTCGTATATGTGAATGACTCAACAAAAATAAAATAACAAATAAAAGCAAAATCAAAATCCTTTTTTATCCCTATTGAGATATTGGGAGTATGGGTTAAAATAAGTAATTAGGTACTGCCTAATTAACAAATTCATTTTGATTTCTTATTTCGAGATATTTATGCAGTAAAAAAGTTCAAAGAATACATTGATTATAATATAAATAAGTATGATAAACATATCCTCAGTATTTTAAAATAATTGTCAATGAACCTAACTCAGACGCGGTGAAGTATGTCGATGCCAACATCACGATAGATGTATAATTTGAGTGCCAACAAAGATCAGTTACGGACATACCTACATAATCATACATGGTCGATTGTTCGCCAATCAATGACCATCATTATTATGATCGCCAAATAAAATTACACAATAGTAACTACGGTGAAAATGTACCTACTGGATGGAATAACAACGAGTTCCTGTTAAAGTGGACTATGATAGGCTAGTTGACTACAAACCAAGAGTATGGAGAGATATCGAGGAATCGAGAGAAAACCTAGACTTTACAGATCATCTGAAGTCACCAAGAAGCACTCTGCCTGATAAAGTCAGTTACATATTCTGCTTTACTGTTAGCGACAAATGTAGAACCAATATTATTGGTCGCTAATAGGCATGCCGGATTCCTCACGATGTCACCGGCATGTCCTAGCACCAAAAAATGGACGCCTGTGTCCCAGCAGTGGGAACATTATAGGCTGATTATGTTATGTTATTTTTCTGAGTAGTGAACCTAAACAGCCCTTAATTGGTTTGTCACGTCATGAATACGACTTACTAGGACTTCGGTAGTTAATGAAACAACTAGTTTCCCAATATAGATGCAGCTGGATTATATGTAGGTAGGTAAACTTACGCCCCGTAAGTGGGTAGACTACGGATTACCAGTTCATTTCTTAAGAAAGTTTCCCGGCTGAGTTGTGTGTTTTTGTTTATGTAGCTGAAGCTGAACCTATTTCGGGTATATATTCAGAAATGTTAACTTAGTTGTTTTATATAGTTGGAAACAATCTGGGAAAACAATGTTGGCATAATCCTTCGTGTTGTAATGAAACAGTATAATTATAATTATGTATATACATGAAAACAGGCTCCTAGTTGAACAACTTTGATGTTAAACGTGCCATGTATATTTGCTTTGAAAAGACAAGCAAGTTTTTGATTTCACTTATGTATATCTTTATGCAATATCATATTAAGTACGGCAGCTAAAGGATAATAAATTAAAGAATAAACCATGGTTATTTTATTACTTAGGCACTTAAAAAAAAGAATAAACCATACTTATATTATTACTTATGCACGAACTAAAATAATAAATAAGCATATTCTACGGGGTAATTGCGTAACATACTATCAGTAGCCATGGCTTTCATTTTGACAGTTCTACAACAGTTGTTGAGCAGACAATTTTATTGAACATATGCAGCAATGGATTAGCAATATCCTTCAAAATTATTCACATTGAGATTGATAAGTGTGTTAGACAATTAGGGTGCTGATCTTTTCTGAGCGAAAAAAAACACGATACGGCTTCCGTGTCTCCGGCAGGTTGCAATAATGTAACTTAAGACGTAGATGGGTAGGCACCCCAGGGCGATCAAAGGTTCTCAGAGTAGCCTCGAATGGCGAAATCAATAGCAACGAGTCTTTCGAGAGAACAATACACTGGTTGTTTCTTGTCTATGACCTAAAATGAATTGTTTCGTTTCTTGCACTGCTAATGATTCCATAAAAGACTATAACAACAAAAAAAATTAAATTATTCATAGTGTTTATTCTAGGATTTAACAAGTTTTGTTAATCGAAAAAAAAAATACGAAAAATTCTCTATCTCTTATTCAGCCTATAATGTCCCCACTGTTGGGACTCAGACCTCCTCTCTGGCGTAGTGGGCCGTAATCGAGGGTTGGCGGATGAAAAAATCTACCTAGGTAATCTATTAGGTAGATTTTTTAATTAAGTTTCTCCCAAGCCTTTGTCATTGTACACCTCAGAGCGAAGCTAGCATAACATCAAATGTAATAACATATTATGATCGAGTCTCAAGAACACTTGCTGAAGTCACCCGAGCAGAAAGAATGTTAATTAAAGTACGATGGCGAGTCAATAATTAGACGATGACAGCGCAGTGGGCGGGACGCGCGGGTGGACGGATGCGAGGAAGATCATTGTGATGCGCGTGCGCGGAAAATCGACGGCTTCCGCTCAACACGCGCACACACACAATCCTGAATTAGACATAAGTACGGCTATTTTTATTGGTTTGAAAATTTTCACAGATAAGGTAATAGGTACACGGACAAAGTCTAGGTGCATCCCCTATGTAATGTAATACTACTACTATGTGTGTGTGTATTCTACTATGTGTATGTGTGTGTATGTTGTATGTAATATGTGTAGCGTAATATGTGTGTGTGTAATCTGTGTGTAGTGGGTTACTATTAGTGGCCGATTAGACCCTACCGCACTTCCCTTCCCTTTTTACTCCTGGTTTATGTCTCGAAATAAGTCTCAAAGTAAACAATCAAGTCCTGTTGTATACAGGATGGCAAGGACATCGACGCGCAAACTGAAACCATGAATCCAGCAAATGAATGAATGTAGACCAAAAATTCTACGCTAGAGGGGTCTAGCGTAGAAATTTTTCGTCGGTTATCAATCGGTTATTATCTGTTTCTTAAAACCTACGCGGTCAAAATGTATGGAACAACAAAGATTTTTTTTAATAACCGACGAAAAATTTCAACCAGACGGGTTCAGTATCATGCACTCTGAATCCATGGGTTACCATGCAATCTGTTAAGATTGCGCCTCGATGTTCCTGCCATCCTGTGTAAATAAAAATGAAGTCTTGTATCGTATTAGACAGTAGTCGCTTAGCGCCCCTTCTTACTGCGCCAGAATCGATATTCTGCCCAAAAACGTGTATCAAAGGGACACATTCGTTATAAACGTTCAAGAAGGATTCTGTTTTTCGGAGGCCCTAAACAATTTGTCTGACAAGTGTTCGAAGGCAGACTTTACGAAATTACGGTTGCGTAGCCGTTAGCCAACTACTTATTATGGAAATTAACAAAATTTAATGCTGAAACAATTAGGAACAAAACTAGAAACTGAACAATCAATACTTTGTCCTACCAATGGCGTTCGTTGTAAAGTTCTCACTGTAATAAGCATGCCAAGTACGTGTTAATTTTCAATACAATCGGTCACGGCGACTGACTCAAGGACTTCACGCCTTTTGAATGTTTACATTCCTACTCGACGGTATTGCCAAAAACACGGTGAATCAAAGTTTATTAAACGTAAACCAATTTGACAACTTAAATATGACAGCTTGACCCAAAAGACGCCAGATAATTTTATCCGAGGAATGATTTTGAATTTTCGACATTTCCTCCATACAAAAACTGTCAGAAGTCAATTTTATTCCAAGAATAGAAATTATCTGTCGACTGAAAAATCAGCCCAACTTTGAAGAATTTCAGAAAGAATGAGAATTGAATTTAGGTAAAATGCTGTTATTTTGACATTACAAACAGACACTTCAATTTTATTTATTTCTAAGTATATACGTTTATGTATAATTTGTATATATAGATGAGAACTGACCACTACTGATTACATATCTTCTGAAAACAAATGAGCTAGTAGTAGTAGATCAGTTTCCCATTGGAAGCCAATAGATAGGCTATGTATACTGTAAGAAGAACAACAGCTTATAACATGTAGGTAGGTTTACAGTACATACATGCAATTTGGTACAAGTCTCGTCCCCTCGTACTAGGTGTCATTCCGGGTGTGGGAGAACGGACTGGACTAAAGGATCATTGTAAGATTCCACAACAACGGCCATGGCTAGAATAGCACACCCGGATTATCCATTCACATCCCTCACATGACCACTACGTCTACGTTTGTCTATTGGTAAGGCCTGTGTTTGGCAATAACCGTTATTATAGTTTTGATGGCTGACACATCGACGCTAATTTAACTAAGTGACGTAACTAATTCGATGCATATTTTACAGGGCAAGCTATTTGCAGTTAGGCGATGATTGAGGGTAGCGTGCTCTATATAAATTCTACTGATACAAAATTGAGCACGTGTCCAGTTCTGATTAACATCTTTATATTGATTGTTATCGTGTTAATATTGTTTTAATAATAAATATTTTAACAAATACGTCACTTCGTGAGATCTTTGTTTTTATTTTGTTCGGAGTAAATGATCAGATATCAGATTCGACTTGGAAATTGTATCAAATTACTATAGTTAGATCGGCTTAGTCCAAAATCTCAGATACGTCAGTTAGTTAGATTAGCGACTACATGAAATACGAATTATTTTGGACATCGAATATGGCTAGCACTGTTTTTGTGAAAGATAACCCTGTGAAAACAAACTAGTTTATTTGTTTGTTTTCTCAACATTTTGTCAAAACCTAGTAAAGATAAAAATTGAGTAAAAGGGAATTTGATGTGAGTGTGGGCTTGTAGAATAGTCTAGCCGTACAGTATTTTGTTAAACGCTAGAGTGTAAGTGCTCTTAAAGTAAATCTTTACCGATTGTACACAGTCGAAATCGCAAATAATTATTTATTACGTACACGAACAACTACTTTCAAAGTTGAATCAACAAAGTTAGTTATGATCGACGTTGAAAACGAAACTAATTGGAAGATTTTTATATAATAAGATCAACGACCTCTGTCGATAAATAAAATGTTAAAACTCCTTCTAGCGGTGTAAGAGCCAGTCAAGTTCACATATTAATAGTGAGTTTGGTTTTGATTCAAACTTCATTTATTTTTATAGATATTACGTTGACGTACATTCCAAATGACGGGACGATGATGATACTCAACTACATAAATATCGACGCTAACTAGCTGTATCAATCAATACGGATATGATAGCTCAAGTAAATAAATATGTACATTCTAATCTGAGATTCACGACGGAAGAAGCTATTGTCTGAGTGACGCCTTCGCTGTGATGTCATTTAACAACAATTTAAACTACTGTGGACTTATACTGGTTATACATAATACAAATATGTCGGTACTTCACCTTACAGGGCCTATACCTAACATGTAGGTAGAGTCCGACCGAAAAGGATATTTTTTCGGCCAAACACGAACATGAAATTTTTCGTTTATTGTTTGGTAAAAGTAAAAGAAGAACAGTGTCAATCTTTTAATCATTACATTTAACCGTTTATAAAACTTTTTTCATACAAAAAAGAGGTACTTTTATCAAAACCATGACTAAGCAACAATCTAATGTTTTTTCGTGCCTGGTTCAAAGCCTAGCTCTAAGCAAAGTGATCAGCCTATTATTAAAACTAATAAAACGAGTTATTTTTATTTATGCATAAAACACTAATTTTATTAATGTTAAATTACAAATATTAACAAATACAGTATCTCATTAAAATAGATGGACAAATTTTAACAGTGCTCAGTACGTCTAACCAAAGATATCCAAGCAAAAAAAAAACACTGATTAAAGTGATTTTATTTTGACCTAAAATAATAAATTGCCGGCACATTAGTGTATTTTCGTTAGCTGATTATTTTTCTTGTAAGTATCTAATGCATTTTTCTTATATATATATATTTACCATCGTCCTTATTTTGGTGGTCTGAATGATTTCTAAAGGTTTTTCCGTCTATTTTAATAGTATAACTAATCATAGGAAAAGTAAAGTTTGAGGCAAAAAAAGGAATGAGTGTTCTTTGCCGAGATAAAAAAATGCACTGCTCTGACTAGTATACACATAGTTATCTGTAGCGTACTTTCAATGCCAAGTAAAAAAAAAGCACGTGGACCTATTCAATACTACACTGCACTGTGAACCTAAAAGCGGTGCACCAACAACAACGTTTGTAGCAAGCTTGTGGAAAAAAGTAATTCTTTCTGCATTTTCAGTTATTATGCTTTTTCTGTAAATTAATTAATTGGAGGTGTTGATTGACAGCACTTAATTAGTTCGGTCACGAAAAACGAAAATTGCAGAAAAAGGATATACCTACCTACTGACAGAAAATTACCGAAAATCTAAAATTAAATTCGATCGGACTCTCCACGTATTTAAGTAACACTCCCACCGCATAACAATGAGATTCAGTCCAAAAATAAACAACAAATAGGTCCGAAATGTGACCGTGAATCCGTGATACATGTGGCGTAGTGTGGCGAACTACATTAGGAATGTGTTACAGGCCAGAACGAAAACAAAGAAAAAAGAAAGTCCTGCCATTGAAAGTATTGAAAACTCTTTGAAACAAGCAAGTATTGATCAGGTGCCTAAATGACACAGACAACAGTTAGGTACCTACATACATTCTCTGTTACGGTAGAAAATATTTGGACGGCTAATGTTACCTTAGCAAGCTATTAGGCAATTGTAATTAAAAAAAAACTGAAACATGCTAACGGAAATCATAAAAATATTTTTATGACCTGTGATACTTTCACAACAATGAATCTATAGAAATATGATTTAATACACAATATATTTTACGTGCAAAGTAAGTATTATTATTTAACTGCGTTCCAAAACAAAGATAGTTTACGTGGCTCAAAAGGCTTCTTGCTCAACTTAAATGGGACTGGGCAGGACATATCCGCATGTCGGACAAACTGTGGGCCCAAATAGCGCAGAATTGGTGCCCTGAGACAGTGAGGCGGAGTCGTGGCAGACCACGTAGGAGATGGCGAGACGAGCTGGATAGGTTCCGTCAAAACTGGAAGGAAAACGCGCGGGCTCTCGAAAGATAGAAGGAGTGGAGAGAGGCCTTTGCACAGGAGTGGGACAGCGCAGGCTAGTAAAAAAAAAGCCTATGTATGCCTATGACCTATGCTAAAATTGATTTTTCATTGGGGAAATAAAAGATAAAACTGTAACAGTAAGTAAAGTAATCCACAGACAGTGGTACTGGCTAAGCTAAAGTAAATGGTCAGTCTTTGTCTCATTCATAGACCAATATTGGCAACACGTCATGCTCGTTTGAACAAAGCAGAACATGAAATCCTGCTCGTTTCATTTTTGAATGTTTGTATGCCATATATGGCGACATTCTCTTTACTCACACACGAACCGTTGTGTAGGTATTTCGAAAGAAATATTTATTTCGGAACGACTATAGGTTTCCTGTACGATACTTTCGATGGAATTGAGACAGATATCGCATTAAAGTTTCATATTGAATTCGTCTAAATTGTATATAGACACAATATGAAACTGTAATGCGATACATCGTCTGATCGTCAGGTACCGAGTGCGTCTGTGCGTGCCATACTCAAAACGCACATCAGTTCACATGACATTACCATGTGTCACGATCGCGGAGTGATGCGCGCCACGGGTTCATCGACCCCGTCGCCAGCCGCTTTCGCTACAGATCCATAATCACCAACTCCGGCCAGGTATTTGTGCATTACACATAAATTCTCTCTAGATTGTCTAGATGAAGCGACGCTGACCTTTGACTTAACCCCACTGCAATCCTTTGATCGTTTGCGTTCTGTCCTGCGTATACCTACATTACTTTATACTGAACTGTTATGCCTATATCTCAAAGGTAAGCTACGTAAATTCAAGGCTGTCTGTTTTGTCATTTTCTCGATTTCTCGTTGATCATTAAAATTGATCGTAACTCTTCGTGTTGTGAAAATTCTCGTATTGAGAGTATCTATAAACAATTAGTAACTGAGAAAATACTCAATGTAATGTATACTTTGTTTTACCAAACAAAGTGCTCGGGCTGAACAACAAAATGTTTTAAGTTACCAGTTGCGACGGACTCTCTATAAATATGGCAGATATGTACTGGATATATCTACATCAACTTTCGCAATCGTACGTTACAGAAATCGTTAGATTAAAGTCATAAGTCAACTCCATGTTCTGTGTGGAAATTCAAGGTGATCCGGTCGTCGCAACGCAACTCGGTACCTCTTCAGTGCTCCACGAGCTCGAAGGAAACTTCCAAACATATATACGTATACTTACGTTACATACAAGTATACATACATTTAAGTAAATGTTACGCTACAATATTTCCTCATCGCGTGTCGGCGTGTGGACCTACAACAACGTGTGGCCTGTTAACTCGAAGCTTCGGTCAGTTACACGTTACATCATAGCCTAGGTGTCACTTCGTTGTCCACCATTAAACACAAGTGTCCCATCCCTGTACACCAGTACAATTAATTGTCTTAGCCTAGTGCCTAGCGCACACTACCATGATAGATAGGCTCAAGGCTGCTAAATCAAGCACGGCTCAGTCACATAGACGATGCAAGTAGGTACATGTTGAAGATACATAGTGATTTAGTAAATTTTATAAAAGGATCTTCAAGGATGAGCGATTATGACATGAATATTCATTTAAATAGATCGTGAACCTTCTTTGAATCTTTACTCGTAAGTTGGTTCTAAGGACTCCATAGAACGCTTGATATACCTAGTCAATTTGCTACGCGATAGATACGATCAAAGGAGATAGATAGACTACATAATACTTATCATTAGCTTATTTTATTATTTGAAAGGAAAGATATACCATATGAAAAGGCAGCGTAGGGCGATCCCTACGCTGCCTTTTCATATGGTATATCTTTCCGTCCATCCATCCATCAGCCATCGGGCTGTGAGGGAAATATGCTAGCTCGTAGGTTGGCTAGTTGTTCATTACCAGTCAATTTAACAACTTTTAAGGTTTTCTGCCAAACATTTTAAATTCATAGTCTGTGGGTGAATTATGCATTTTACTTTGATTTCCCACACTAGTGTGGGAAAGTATGACAAAGATAACTATAGTATATACCATATACCTATCCTACTCAGAGATGTGCAATATTTTTCAATCTCACCATAGAGCCTGCATGTCGTTTTATGCCTATTTGTTTTTAAATAAACAACAACAATTAATTGTCTTAAACAATTAATTATGGTAAGTAAATTATGATCGATATTTCATCGAATTATTATTCATCAACATATTAACATTCCTTAATACATTTTTTTTTACATGACAATGCGGCTGACGATAAAATTGTGTTCTTGACACCGGTCTGTCAGTTTCATACAACAGAATACGCGTTTTGCGAATTTGATCTTTATTAGCTACTAGAATTGTCGCACTGACAGGTGTCAGAAACGCATTCGCTCGACGCGCGACGGCCGGAATGTTGGCTGTTACACCGCGAGCCCATCTGATGTCATAAATATTTGTTACAAAATATAATTTTATGAAATTTTATTTATTTTGCTTTGTATGTTGAAAATCGTCGTTTGATACACGTGAGCATTTGTCAATTCATGCTTGCATCAAAATGTACTATTATTTATATTATAGCATGTTGGCCTACAAACACCAACAACTTACATGCATATTATGTACTCTTGGAAAATCAATCCATTCTCATAAAAGAAGAAAGTTAAAACTTTCGAGTAAAACATATCGATTTTCCATTATCATTATGTGATAATGATAAATAATAAGTCTGAATACTCGTTATCGAGACATAGTATTGTTATCATCATTTTACATTGTTATATGTCGCCACGCACAGCTATTACACCACCTAAGTACCTAACCCACCGCTCTGTACACGGAACCAAAACATCTCTACAAAGATTACATAACTCGGGTAAACATTAATACTATGTATGTACCAGTCACGGATGATGTATTCACATATTCACATTATGATCTATATCTCATATAAGTATTCACATTATTTTATTCGTCCCCCGTTGTTATAGTGTAGGTATTCATTATCATGAAAATGATAAAAAATGACAAATATGGAAACTAGCAAACTCAGTTAAAACTTATTGATGTTGAATCCAAGGTTTCTTAAAGTTAACTAGGTACCTACATAACAACACAAGGTGTCATTAATACTGAAGCCTGACAAGAAGTGTAATTATTGTTAAATACCTGCCCGACATGTACCTACCTACATTAAAATGTTGAAATAAATTGCAATTGTGTGTGGAACTACGTTGTGGCGGCTAATAATCAATATCCACGAGTACCTCACAGTGTAACTCATGTCGCACTAACTACCAGACACAATATAATGCGCAACTTTCTTGCTTTCAGCAATCATTTGCATTCAATGACTATATATAGACTATATATAGATACCATTTTTAAAACTCACGAATGTAAGAGTAACTTAATTCATTTTTTAGATCTTTTGTTATCTAATATGTACAAATCTTCTTTTTTAGATCGTGCTTGTATCATAGTAATATTCGTAGTAAGACAGTACTCACGAACTGCTTTCATAAAACTACATATATTACGGACCGGTATATAATACAGCTATATTCCTAGGGATATAATTATATCACGGCTTTAACCATCTTACTGCGACAAACATATTAATATTTTAAGTCTTTTAGCTCTGTGAGACATAGCTAAAACACCGTGGTACAGAATGTAAGTAACATCGAAACATAATTATAAGTTTTACATGAAGATCGTAGTAATCGTAAAAACACAATGAACTCTTCATAACTGATTATAACTATGTTACATATAATGAATATGTTATGAGATACGTTAGTTCGAGATTAGGTAACAACAAAACACGTAAAAATGCGATACCTAATGTACAAGAAAGTCATGCACATTACTCGTCTCTAGAAACGTGACTTCTCTTGATTTCGTGAACTGCAGACTCAATCGATATCTTCGTCGGTTGCCACTTCAATGCTAATGATAATAAAACAGTTACAGACACAGCACTTCTGGTTATTTGTTTAGATTAGTTAGAATTGATTTGCTTTTATTAAACACTAAGGCTCGCTTGCACTATAAATTGCTAAATACGTTTACAACTAAACATGTTCAAAGCATCGCTCTTTTTCTGACTATCGTTTGAAGATAACAGCGACAGAATGATGTTTTTAATATTTTTAGCAAAAAACACATTTCATTTTAATGATTTGTCGTACAAGCGAGCCTAAATAACTTACCGACATGTTACAGGAGCTAAAGTTACAGAAAATAAATCAAAATTTACTAACCAAGTAAATTTTAATCTAGAAAACATATTTTGTCATTTAAAACTATTTAAACATTGAAGAATCTGTAGACCTTAATGTAAGAAGTACAATATTTTTTCAGAAGACCTATTTGTTATTAATGTATATAACTTGCGTATCGATAAGCTTTGCCAGTTTGCCTACATTGTAAATGTTTAGTTTTCCATCTACGCTTCTAGTTCTCTACATTATGAGTACACCTACATTCCTAATTTAATTTCATTTATACATATGTTAATACAAAATACATATACGTGCGTGCTTATTGCACTCTACATATATCTGCACCTTACCTAAGAAAATTCAAAAGTGTAATACGACAAAGATAAATACTTTTTGGAAAGGTGATTAAGTATAACATTTCTGTTTTTTATGACATTTTCTAAACGTGCAATTAACTGGTTAAATTAGGCCTCACTTTGTGAGTACACATTGAAAGTTGTTGTGAGGAAAAGCAGTGGATAGCCGAGGGCTGGCAGTCTGCCACAGTATATGCAGTTCTGCACCTAAACAGCTTCAAGTGCTTCCGAAGCACTGCTTCGTCAATGCTATGATAGTAGCTTCTGATTAACTACTTAGGCAGGTGGGCAGGAAACACTTTTTTAATACACGGTTGTCATCATAGTTGAATATCTTAACGAAATCAGTTCCTGGATTAGGTATTATTGGGTTTAACTATATCAAGTCTGGACTTTTGTTAGAGTTCATTAAAGAGTGATAGGCCTAAGAGACTTACACAAGTCCCTAGGATAAGTAACAATCTAAAATACTAAATAGAAATTGTGGATGTTCACCAATTTAGCAATATATGTCTGCGCGGTTTTACGTAGAAAAAATGTGTGACGTAATGTTTGTTAGTACTTACCGCCAGTAATGCGTCGTTCCCGTATGCTCGCCCCTCGAGCGCTAGCTCCTTGTCAAGCATGGCGTCGAGCTGCTCGAGCTGGTGGCAAGAGGCGCGCGCCGCCACCCAGCTGGAGGCCAGGATGAACGCGCCCAGGATGAACGAGGCGGCCACCACCGTCAGCGCCGCGATCCTCGCTATTTGTACTGAAGATGACACCCTCTGCCGGTACGCCTGAGACCATTAAACACATTCATTTATTGTCATTGTTTATATTTTTTTTCAAACGAAAAACCTTGGAAAGCTGTTGTTTTAAACTACTTTGTAAAATAAAGTACCTACACACAGTTTTTTTCACACCGTCAAAGTTTTTTTTACATGCAATAACAGAAAGTAAAACTATGACTAAAATCTTTGATTTATATTATACAACTAACCTACATAACTAAGTACCTATGTATACAAAGTAGCTATGTACCTACTTATTCAATAGCTTAATATTATTGGAGTGATGAATGATGACACAATTTATATCAAACCAGTTAATCAATTATTTACAAATATACACCATTTTATTTTATCTACATAAGTAATTTAATCGACTACTTTGCTCTAGAGATGACAACAAGTTAACAATAATTTTCATTTGCCTTGATTAAATTCTAAAGATCACGTAACTAAATATGCAAAATAAATCCTATTCGATTTTCATCTGTTGCATTGTAGCTGCATTGCAATGTATATAGAGAAAACGTTCAATCAAGCCGCAACGCGGAGTAAATCCACGTTTTATTCTTACACCGATCATGATAACTTCTGAATGTACTTGAATGAGGTCATCTATAACTAATCCATACTAATATTATTAATGTGAAAGTAACTCTGTCTGCCTGTAGCTATCGTATATCAGTCTGTTACCTTTTCACGCCTTAACGGCTGAATGGATTGGGATGAAGCACACGGAGAGACCATGACCTGCGCCCTAATTGCGTAACACACTTTCAATCACAATCTGAATCAATTTGAAGGATATTGCTAATCTGTTGTTCCTTAAGTTCGAAAAATTTGTCTGCTCAACAATATAAATAGCGCAATGAATGTTGTTGAACTGTCAAGATGAAAGCCATTGCTAGTGATAGTGTTTTACGCAATTACCCCACTAGGTTAGGAGATAGGATTTTTTTTTTGTGGGACAAGTTCCGACGTCTAAGCTGGCGATGCCGCGGTAAAAGCTAGTATATTATAAAATATACCTAATGATCGCTATGTTATTATAACTAGAGAAATACCAGGAAATATAGACACCATTGATTTTGTTTTACGTTTACCTCAAAAAAAGATAGTATAAGTAATTAAATTCGCATACAGGACCTACTTGACGCTTTCCACAAATTACCTTCTTTAGCATAGGTACGAGTATATACTTAAATATATTATTTGGTAGATGCTGCCCGTGACTTCGTCTGCGTGTATTTTGTATTTAATCATGTTTATACAAATATTATACAAATATCCAGGATAAAAAGTAGCCTAAGCCGTTCTCCAGGTCCCAGGCTATCTAACTGTCTTTCATAACGATTGGTTTAGTGGGGCGTGAAAAGGTTACGCCAGCATTGATGTCGGTAAATATCCCACGGAATTGGATTAAAAAGCCAGGTTATTATTTTATTTATATTCAATGTACAGTTTTGACTTTGTTACTATTTTATTACATTACTTACATGTATAGAATATTATTAGAGATTTTTCGATAAATGGATATCAATCGAAAAACAGGTTTAACTTAAACGAATGGAACTGGATTCCTCAATTTATACGGTTCTCAAGTCGTCCTTCGATTTAAATATTATTTCGGCATTTATTATTTCTTTTGAGGCAACATTTTAGTCCATCGTTTACTGAAACTGTAAATTATGTGAACAAAAATATTAAGAACTTTCCACAATAAAAGCATTTATGAAAAACTCTCCGCGCAAATTCTGCCCAGAGTGTGTCACTTGGGATTTATGTTATTACGTCATCTTGTTTTAAGTAAAGAGTTCAACGCGTGTAGGCACTTTAACAAAACAACAGAATTTCAGCCTGAAATTCTTGCCTGTTTTAGTTTTTTTGCATTAGTTCCGGTCAACTTCTTGCAAATGATTTCACACCATTTCTGTTGCATTATTGTTGAAATTGTTGTTTCAATTTCTGCTGCTATATCTAGTTGATAGAGCTTTTGCGGACAAAAACCCCATAATATGTATGTATGTATTTTAAACAGATAATAATGTCCATTATTGCTGATTATAAGTACGAAACTAAAACATAATGTAACTGCCAGCCTTTTGGGCATTTTTTCTGTTGACAGTAATGCGGACCAAATTTATTGATGCCCACTCCCCCCTTTAAAATTATGTATAATATGTTTCGCTGTAAATAAAGAATAAACAGCTAGGTTTATCATAATTTTCGACATGGTTTGACGACATGTTGGTAATGAACATGTTGTAGGTACGCACCCGACGTACCTACGATTACCTACACATTCGCCTACCCGGAAAATGAACCTTATAATTATCTTATCAGGACTGTAAAGCTTTTAATATATCTGCATGTACCAGTATATTATTATAATACATTGTCCTGGCCAAATAGAGATAAAGTACTATGAAAACAATAAAGAGAAAGAATATCAGGCAATTTATATCAGTGTTACCTATAACATTTCTTTTCTACTTGCGTTCGTTAACAACTTCGCCGTACTAATTGTGTTGCCGCAATTTTCTCCGAACAGGCATTTACAGCAGAAGTAGCAAACAAACAAAGATAAATTTTATTATAAATCGTTTGATTTGTTTGTCTTTGCTGTGAATCAGGTGAATGGAACAATACCTGATCATAACACTTTATGAAAATAAATGCCATATCAATCATAATCATGACTGTTTATTTTCTGCTAGCACCAGACGTAGATCGAAGATATTTAAAACTATTGTCACTGAAAATAGTTTTAAGTATCTTCGATCTCTGATGCAGGCAGTATCGATTATAATCAGTATATTAGAAGCAGTTTTAGATTAGAAATCTACGATCTGAATGACGTGTAGAGTCCCTCCTCACGTGTTAGTTACGCCTAGTCGCCAAATGTATACTTTATGGTTTAAAATAATACTTTTTACTGTACACAATTTTACAACTTGTCATGTGTCAGTGATGTCTCAGTGTAGGTAATGCGCATAGTTCTCCAAAAAGTAGATATAAATACATACAAGAAGTGGGGTCCCAGTGATGGTTCAGAAATTATCATGTCTCTTCTTGATAATTTCTGAACCACCACCACCACCACTGGGATTCCCCACTTTAAAAAAACTGCTTAAAGTAGGTAAATGGGATTTTTATTTTCTTTATCTTTTTCCTTAATCTGTCGAGCTCTGCTAATGAGACACAACAATAGTAGATTGTTATGCAAGGGTCGAAAGGAATCAATTCCTATACGAGGCATTTAGACGCCCGAGCGCAGCGAGGGCGGCTATAGCCCGAGTAGGAATTGATGACTTTCACCCGTGTTAAACACTCTACTTTTCATTTCGAATATAAGGAAAGTAAAAAGTAGTAGTTTTTCTAAAATATTTATTGATAACAATAACATGCAAAGTTTTTTAATTTCGGTACAGCTTACAGGGTTAGTATCCCGCCAAATAATACTATTGACTTTTTTTATTTTAAATATGGAACACACCGCGTCATCGCCGCGGGCTGTCCCGCTTAATAGGTATTTTTTTTTTAATTCACACTGGCTGTTGATACACTCACAAGACTGCAGCATTTTTCTTCAATTATGTAAAAACTTTCGTAGCTGACTACAGTTCTATTTTTGAAATTCATTCCCACCCTAAAGAGGGAAGTAATTACTATGACTCTTTCCCGCCCCGTGGTAGGAAGCAGCGTCTTCCACCCGCTATTTGGATCAAACAAACACTACTTTCCGAGTATGAGAAATGAAAAATTGATTTTCTATTGTTTCGTCGCCAATAGGTGACGCGCGGTGCCTGACCGGCTAAAACACAAGAGCTTTGAAAAGTACATACCTATATGATGTAGTTATATAACTTACCACAAAGAGACAGTTTATCAAATACATACATATTTTATAAGAAAGTACTGAGAGTGGGACTTTGAGTACTTTCAAATATTTGAACAAAGAACATTTTTGTGCTAAGTATAAATACAATACATAGTAGTTACATAGATATCTCCCACACAATACCTACCTGCACATGAGAATTCATTCCAGCAAAGCGCAACTGCAATAGCCTGAGAGTGCTTTGTCCTTAGCGAGGTGTACTTAATGAAGTTGTGATTTACTAACAGACTCGAGTAAGTAGATTACCTATACCTACACAAAAATTACGTAACCGTGGACGGGTAGGGGCGGTCACCGGCGCCGGCGCACGCGGGGCCCTGGGGGACGAAGTGGGGGGAGCTGCGGTGAAAGTGTATTCTACTGTTGCATTTGAGAAACCAATCATCTTTAGCGAGCTACAAAACGATGTCGATTTCAATCTTACGATTTGTTTAGCGCATCTTCATTAAACCGTGTCGAAGTGCGTTATTTGCTACAGCTGGCTGGTCAATGACTTCCCAGACTTTCGTACCTTTTTGCACTTCAGTGCGAATGTTACGCACTTTCTATACACCTTATTCAACTTATTATAAATAGGTAGTTGTTTATAGGAAACAGCACATTACAATTGAACGTTACAATGTAAACAATATTCTTTACGTGTGCGTACTACATACATAATACATTGTTTGTTATGTGTTAAGTACGCTGTATAAGTTACGTTATTTTATAACACAGCTTTGACAACTTTCTACCCGCGAGTCATGTTATAACTGTCCTGTCACGCCCGCGCCGTCAGGCACATAAATATGAAGGTAGAGTCTTCTCCTTCAACGAGTCAATTGCTCGATACGATACCGCTGGGACGGTTTGTAATATTAATCGAAATCATAGGAAACAATATGGCCGAAATAGAAAACAATCAACATGAAGTCATGAAAAGAATAACAAGAATTCGAAGGCATACATGACACGTTTACATGTGAAGGGTTCAGGGAGGGTAATAATTCAAGATGGCCCGAGAAAAGAGTGTTTTTATTTTATATTTATGAGTCTTGTTTTCTCTTGTACTCCTACACACACGTTGTCTACATACCTTACGTTATTGTTTTTATCTCCTTTTCTATCAGGTATGCTGGAAGAGATTCCTTTAGAAATAAGCATCACCTTTGTAGGTATTTTTTTGTTACTTTTTTCTTGGCTGTTTATAAGTGTGTGCATAAATAGTCAAATAAGTAAAAGAGGTCCAAAGCAAAATTTAAGAAGCCCCTATCCGAGGGCATTCCGGAATACCACCATGTATGTTCACCGATTATTTCTAGTTTAGGAGCTAGACGGTTTTTAATATTTTTAGGGAATTTCTCACTTAACTTCAGACTTTTTCATTTTTTCTCACTTTCTGTGTCGCATTTTTCGTAAATATTTTTATTAGAAATCCTTAAATTATGGTCTCCGAATTTTCTGTTTTCTAATAAACTGTGCTAATTTGAGACATCGTTTTAATTTGCGCGAATATTTACATAATTCTTCATCAGCCGCCAAGTTTCATTTACAAAAACAAATATTAAAAATATAATATAAATTAAATAATATATATTAAATATTAATTATTATTATAGTAAATATGCACTTTAATATGCGAATCTACGACAGGTGGAAGAAATTGACTAAAAACAAAACAAAATAAGACAGGATCATATTTGATGTAGATATGTCCAACATCAAACCAGAGGGGCAATTCTCGTAATTTTAAGAACGTTCACAGTCGGATCTCAGTCTCAATCTATCAAAAATACCTCTAATTTCCCCTACATTTTGACAAGTCTTTGACATTTGTTTGTCACCGAGATGAGACTGCGACTAGATTTTGAATGTTTTAAATTACGCGAATTGACCTACAGATAGCAAACATGGTTTTTGGACTGTCATAGTAGTTCAAGGTAACACACACCATCGATGACCGGAAATCTACTTACAATAAATAATACAATAATAATCATAATTTCAGCTCATTTGAAATACCGTATATGAAATTCAAATACCGTCCAGTAATTATTTTTTAGGTGCCGTATTGTGATGGTAATTCCAGTGTAAGAGAGTGACGGAGCTATACATGACCGATGGCACCATCCCTTTTTTGGACTGGAATCATGGCCCCGTGAAACTTTTAGTCCCAAAAGCAAGTTCAGAAGCATCATTTATAAGCATGCATGAAACGATCGACTCGGTTCCAGTTACATGTCGGCTTGGTCAATCATGAATTGTGCAATAATTTGCTTAATAGCGCGCCTTATCATCATGTACCCCTAGGTACCTACTCTCATCTCAGTCGTCATACTTAATCGAGAAGGTTTTCTCTCCGCGCGGAATCTCCGCTTTAAAACGTTGACGTTGCATGCAGTCATTCTTAGCCACGAGTTCCGTGTAAACAATTATGTTTTTATAAGCCTGTTGAATATATTATGTGTGTAGGTATATTTCGTGCAAATATCTAGTTTGCGAGCTGCTGTCCGCCTCGGATGTGACGCAAACGGCATTGTGTCCACTTGCTCGACTGACCAATAACGATTTCACTCAGATTGTACTTAGCTGTTTATATTTTTTACTGTCCAGACTTTGTACTCGATTGCCTTGCTTAAAACTTAATTTAATTATTTTGTTCAGGTGTTTTTTTCAATTTGTCCATTTATATTTGTGGTTGTTTTTATGAAACAATGGTTTCTTCCATTTGATGTTTGTGTGATAGTTGGTATGTTGACTCTACTCAACCGCAAATATTATATTGTCTGAAACTGACGGCTACGGAACCTCACTGTATCTTGTCCTTTAACTTCTTCAATACACCTAAGTCCTCCGCCTTTTTTGAGTCACACGTCTATATGCTTCACATAGGTTCTCTTATATATCCCATTCATGATTTTTTAAACAAAGATGGTTGCTTCTCTATGATGCTGGGTGCATCAAGAGAAATACTGGTTACCTTCAATAACAGTTCCTACTACTCATGGTTATATACGCCTGACGCCACCACCCTATGCTTCCAACTCATTTATGATGATGACTGCTTAAAAATAAAAGCCAAAAATCACTTAATTCTAATTATCAATTACCATCGGTCGCATCTCTGGGCAGTTTGCATAACATGTTTGGGTGTTTTTGAACCACGCTTCGAAGAAAAAGTTACATTACCCAAACAAGTCGATATTTTTGTAGTTCCTTAAATAAGTAGCTGTGACAGATGGACAGACAAACAGACAAAGTCACACCTTAAGGTTTTATTTTGATACGGAACCATAATAAACTAAGGCTGCTCTTGCTTGCCATCCTTGTATAAACGTCCTGTGCTTATATTATGTAAAAAATGTTTTTCCATCTCGTGCTTATTACCTACCTACGCTAGGCATGCTGCTGATCTTAGTTTCGTAGCTTAGTACTAGAAGCTTCAATGAGTGGTGCAATTTCTGACGTCACAATTTGCCTAGTTAGGCATGTAAATATACATGTACCTATTTACTAGACTATGATGAAGTTGCGTGATAACTATGATAAGTGGCGAAGGCTATGTTAATAGATGGCCAGAGACAATAGAACTATGTTTTTTTCCCACATAATCATAAACATATCACAATTCTCGGAGAGGGATATCTGTTTAAATAGGTTCGTATAAACACATAATTATCCTGATCCGTAGCTGAATAAAATTGATTTTACTGAAAAGGATGTAAAACTACAATAACTCTCATTTTATGACTCAATTCATTTTACAACACCTTTGGCATGTACTTACTAAGAGCGGTTTCGCACTACATCCGATCCGAATCCAAGAAATGCCGGTCCGAAGTGACCATTGTCCTATTTGTATGAGGGGTTGCGCACTAGATCCGAACAAATAGAACTATGGACTATTTCTCGGATTCGGACCGGACGTAGTGCGTAACCGCCCTTACTTAGGTAAACAAATAACCTGCCAAGCACGAACCGGGTTAGGCATTGATGACGGTTAAAACCCACAACATTAAGAACACAACATAATTACGCTTTAATAGATAAAGTGGAACTACACTATGCCCTACTAGATTAGAGATTACAATTATTCGATTCTAATAAAACTGATGGAGAAAACGACAAAACTGTATAAAATAAATTCAAAATAAGTAGGTACCTCGGTAATTAGTTTCCAGGCCAGCTTTTTGGCAAATTGCTGGTCAGTATCAGGTTGTATATATTATGGTAATAAAAAAGCAAGACGGACCCGTTTTAAATAAGCATACCTACAGAATAATCATTATTAAAAACATCAATACAACTCTTTACGTTAAAATTGGCCTCAAGTGTCAAGTTTCCATAAAATTCAATCGAGCAATTTGAACGATGTATTGATTAATTTAATGATCAATAATTAAGTATAGGTATTTCGGTAAATACATACCTACTTATTTGTTACGAGCGCGTTAAATTGTAATTACCATAAAACCCGATACTGAGCTGCAAATTGCAAAAAAAAAATTTTTTGAATTTCACGTGCTACCCTAGCGCTTTCCATGCTAAATAAAGCATATTTACTAACAAGTAAGAAGCCGCTACGCGCCAGCGGCCTCACTGACACTGACTCACTGCTAACAGCCCAGTCCGAGAGAAAGGCGCTTTCCCGCAGTTAGTAGACCACTCATTAATATATTTTATCACTAGTCTACTAGGGAAACATAGATCATTTATATCCGTTGTCTATAAACGCAACAGTTACACTTAAAGCATTTCAATAAACAGCTATAGCCTAACTGTTGCGGTTACCTTTTGGGTATACCTACCTTAACGTAACTTTATACGATTCTATCGGCTCTTAACTAAATAAAGTCATGTTTAAGCAACAGTTTTCCAAGTACCTACCTCCTAGAGCTTAATATGTAAAATACCAAAACTTTGAGTTCAAGTCACGATGGTGACGGATGACGGGCTGCCAGCAGACCTACACGTTACTTGTTTAACATTTATTCAAAGAGAATAACGGAAATTATCATACCGGTGGGGGTTCCGACGTGCTGTACACTTCAGATGGTGGATATTCCGGTTTCATGGTGATGGTTGCCATCGAATCTGGTTGATGCTCCTTCTCCATCACGCGATTTAATCTTCACAAAAAAAAAGTAGAGCCCAGGTATTGTCGCGCGCGTAATGTTGGACGTTCGATGTAGAAGTGCGCGCGAGTGAACGGCGCTGCACGGCGTAGGCGCCGTCGTAGACATTCGGTGGTGGGGCTGCGCGACACTGCCATAACGCATTCACTTATTATTGACAATAGACCCAAAGAGTATATAATTGTATATAGGTACAGTTTGAATAGACCTTTAGAGGTGATTGCTAAGATAACAGTGAAGAGACTTCTCCGCTACTACAGTGTAAAAATCAAAGCAAACAAAATTAATTCAACCAAAGCTTCCATTTCATTTCGTTCGTAACAATAGGTATAACTCTTTCTAAGACCTCAAAGCCTAAAATGATGGTATTCCAGCGGCAACGAGCATCTGCGTCAGGATGGCTGGACCAAGAGAGATATTGGAACTTTGAGCAGTAGGTACATACCAAGTTTTTGTAGTACTATTTGGTACCAGACATCAAATAATTGGTACCTCGCTAAAGAGGGAAAACGGCCAAGAGAAAGGGGCTAGCCATTTTGACTCCAGAATGGCTGGACCACGTTGGTTTTTACCATATGATTTTCTTAGATTTTTTCGATAAGTCAAAAAAAATTACACCTATAAGAAGTTTTGCATCTAATCTGGACCACGTCGGTTTCACCTAATTATAGTCGTTATAATTAAGTAGCTCATAATTTTCATGAAAATTTAGTAAGTCATGGGTACCTAAACATATATTTTTTTCACATATTTTCAATAAATCAAAAGAAGTTACACAGTTATAATGTTAATTTTTGTACAAAGAAAATACATTTCCGAAAAGATTTCTCATATACCTACACACAAACTTTAATATTACATATACATCCATTGAATGATAAATACATAGTAATCTTTGTTTAGGTATTAGAGTAGTGGTGGCCCAGTAGTAACGGCCGCGACTTACGAGTCGTAGGTCGTAGGTTCGAACCATAGATCGGAATAGGTAGAGCTGTTTTACGTACTTGCTTAGAATAATTGGTTGGTTAGAATAATATGGATATTCCCCGAGTCCCGGGATTAGGTTTTTAAGTAGTAAAATCATAAAAAACTATTCACGCCTTCGGGACTAATGAAAGATTAAACTTCCTTTCTGACGGGTAAATATAAGAAGGACGGGATCAAGGATAGTATAATAAATAGATAAACTTGATTCATTAAACCACATATATTTTTTTACGTAACAATGGTGCCGATTTTCTTGTCACAAATGCCTCTAAACTAGACTAAAAATCACTAAAATTTAATTTATTCCTGTCAAGCGACAATTTCCCATTCTGAAATTGACTAAAGTGACGCAACTTAACTATATTTTAGTTTGACAGCACTAAGATGGCACTGAGTTATTAATCTATTGAAGATGGCAATTTTGCTATTCAATTTCACGTTTTTCACCTAAAATTTTGATTGTCTAACTAAATCGAACTAAATCTGACTATTTTTATTCGCGATTAAAATATGTGTGGAATAAAATTAGTTGTCATGAATAGAAATTCACACCAACACCTCGACTTCAGGTGCAAAAACAGTACTGTCTGTATCTTTTTTTTTTCTTTTGCTTATATCTCGAAAATGGTGTGTCCTATCGCAAAAATAATGAAAATTTCGACCCCCTTTATAAAACCCATAAACTCCTAAAATACTCCATGTAGGTAATCATTTTTCATATTTTCCATACAAAAAGTGTAAAATTCCCTAAAAAACACGTCAAGGCTGCCCCCTCCGCGCCTGCGGCTCTAAAAAACAATTCACGGGGTAGGGAAAATAAGTACCACGTGTCGACGAGTCGCGATTGTCAAATTCGATTTTTGTTGTGTCAAAATTATTTTTAAATCTAGAGAATTTTTTCTTCTCATAGCAAAAAGTAAGGAATTTTAGTGAGTTTAGTTAGTTTAGTTCGGTGTACAAGAGAATCGGCACCAATTTCTTATTCAAGAATCAACAATCATTTAAACATTTTTATTCGGAAGTTGTACAAAAACATATTACCATACTAATTATTTGTTCCTCAGTAAAATCAAAACATCATCAAATAGAAAAATTTGTATTTACAATAAAATCTTAATTAAAATAATCAATACGCTTCAACAATAATTCACTTATTTAAACAAAAAATGTCATTGGTCTGGTTCGTCTTCAGCTTCACTAGAAGACTGAGTATGACCAGAGTTAAAATAAATCACCATTATTTTTTCTAAATTATCTCATTTTAATCTACACACATCAAAAGTGTCTAGGGATCAACATATATTTTTGCAATAACTTTTCTCCTGATTGATATTAATTAAAATTTTCTTTAAGGATTCATCAAATAAAGTGTTTTCGTTTGTCACAGTAACGATAAACCAAGTCACCTTTGCATTAATAAAGAAATTTGCCATTTTCCTAATAAAGGGATTTTTGACATTTGAACCACTAACACAAAAGTTCGAAAAAAAGACTGAAATAACAGTTTTCTTTAAAATTTTATTGGGTAACTTAAACAATTAATAATCCGTGTTTCTACCGCGAACACTAACAACACAAGAACATCGGTTTGGCATACTCAAAATGAGTTCATCCAAATCACGCTGTGGAATGGCCGCCCATGTTCGTTGCAACAACAAAAAAAGGTCTTCTTGCGACTGGATACCCTCCATATTCGGCAGAGCTCTTCTCTGTAGCATATCCCATGCATGCTCAATCGGGTTCAAGTCTGGCGACTGAGCAGGCCAGGGCAGGACATTGATGTTAGCTGCGGCGAGAGTCTGTCTTACAACTCTTGCGGTGTGCGGTCGTGCATTATCATGCATTCACTGAAATAAGGGACCGATTTGCACTTGTAGAGGAACGATGACGTCTGATACAATCGTCTCAGCATAAATTTGAGCGTTGAGGTTGCCTCTGATCCAAATCAACTCAGTTCTTCCGCCGATCCAAATACCCGCCCATACCATGATGGTTCCACCACTATAAGGATGGACTTCCTGGCAGGATTTTAATCGCTGTTGGCGTCCAGGGGTTCTCCAGTGTCGTATACGTCTTGTATCCGGTCTCATACCAAAACGAGACTCATCAGAAAAGCACACGAAACGCCATTGTTCTTCTGTCCAATTTCTGTGTTCAAGAGCCCATTGATATCGAATCCTACGATTGTGCATTGCTATAGGTGGTACCCGTAGCGGTCTTCGGGAATGAAGGTTCACTTCATGCAAGCGGTTTCTGACTGTTTGGTCGCTAATTAAGTTCCCTGAAGAGTGATGAAGCCTCACCGCTAACATCATGGCGGTTATTGTTGGAGCTCTTCGAGTTAAGATTTGAATATATCGGTCTTGTCTCCGTGTGGTGCAGCGATACCGTCCTCCATGGCGCTCAGCCACGGTACCAGTGCTTCGGTAACGTGTCCAAAGTCGACTGATAACACTCTGACTTGTATTCAGAGCTAAAGCCACAGTACGTTGCCGGGAACCAGCTTCTATCATTCCCACGGCTCTGAGCATTTCTTCCCTGCTTAAATGACGTCGCCGCTCCATAATAACGTTGGTTTTAATCAGTAGTAGGGAAACAGTAGCACTAATAATGTCTTCAATGCGTTGTATGTTTTTATAGGGAAAATATTGACAGCTGATTTTCATCTTTTACTCGAATTTGATTCACAGTTCCTGATTCAAATTATGAAATGCACCAAAAAGGATCCATATAAATTTATAAAATCATAAATTTATTACAAAGCCACATCTCAATCTCAAGAAATCCGCATAAAAATGCTTGATCCCTAGACACTTTTGATGTGTGTATTTCTTTTTACATCTAACACCCATTTATATGTGGAAAACGAGCGTTTAACATCTGTTGATGTTAGTGAAGCGAATTTATATGATTATATGACAAAAATCCCGTAGTATCAGTCGGAATCCCGTGGAATATCCATATTAACATCAATGTTTGCGGTCAATGAACCTAAATAGCTCTACCTATTCCGATCACTGGTTCGAACCCAGACAGACACTTTACTTTGTGTAAATTATTTCATCGCCACTGTTCTCAAAACGCTGAAGTAAAACATCGTGACGAAACCGGCATGTCCTAGAACCAACGAAAAATTCGAAGACATTTGACATCTACCAACCCGCACTGGGCCCGCGCGGTAGATTACGGGCCACTCCAGCTCACAGAGAGGAGGCCCGTGTCCCAGCAATGGGAACATTATAGGCTAGTTATGCTATGCTATTATGCTAAGCTTTGTTGGCATTTAGAAAAGTGATTTTATTTTTTTAGGCCCGTAGGTAGGTACTTTACTTATACGTAAAATACATATGTAATGTATGTATTTATACCTGCCTTCATAATTATGACGATTACTTTAGTTCGTAGGGTACGTTGTCATTGTATTTGTACTACATGGCTCCAATAAAATATATTTTAAAACGTAGTTCGGAAGTGATTAAGTACATGATTAGCGTTTATTTTCTATATTTACAAGATGAAAAGGTCGAAAATGTGCAGTTCCGAGAAAAACAAAAAGAAGTTTTCGTAAAATTTGAGAAGTTCTTTCCTTGTAAAAATTATATTTGTTCGCCATATGACCGTGTTTAAAGATATTACTTATTAGCCAAGAACTGTTATACAAAATGTCGGAAAAATCACTATCCTTATCACTTAATAGAAATTATGAATACTTTTATGACCACAAAGAAGATACTGAATCTGAATCTGCAGAAGAAACTATAATAAGAAAGAATCGAATTTTTTCTTGACATTGAATATCGATGGAATAAAATTAAGCCCATTGATCGTTGCTTGAAGCGCAAAAAACGCTTTAAATCTGATTTTCGCTGTAAAACATTGCTGCCGAAGCACAAGTGGGCTGACCTTCTGAGAGAGGAAATTTGGAAAAAAATACGTTTCCCGTGCGACATTTCAAAGAGTCCGCGTACCTATCAGTCGTCGGTCAGTTTCCCTCAGTCGTCATAAAAATGAAGTGAATGTGAAGTATTTTGCTTCTTGTAAGCAGTGCAAAGCAAAGATAAAAGTTATAACATTAAAAAATAACGGAAAAAATCGCTCATTGCATTTGTACAGACGCCAGCACATCAAGCTACCCGAAACAGTAAAATTTTCCCAATCAACTTTGAACCTTATAATTTAGCGATAAAGTTGAAAGTCTATTAAAGAAATTTGACAGTTTCTTTCTAGTAGCTTGATGTGCTGGCGTCTGTACCATACGCGATTGTGAAGAGGAATTCAAAAACAATTTAGCAAAAAAAAAATACGTTTTTCACCCATAAAACTAAGCTCACAAGCTTAGTGACAAATTAAGTTCGGGATATGCTGTGCCATTTCGAAATAGATTGAGTGATCTTATAATGGACGTTAATGATCCAGAACCGAGTCACTTACCTACAATAGGTTGCTTAAAACCAAATTAAATATGAGCATCGGAAAAGTTCATATTACGATCCTAATCCAATAATTGCTTTATGGATTATGACACGATTACCTAGGTACATAATTATGATAAACTAATTAGATTGATATCAGTGTTTCCTTTCTATATTTAGGTACTATTGGTCTCTTCAGTGGCGGCTTTACCAGTAGGCTGAGTAGGTTGGAGCCTAGGGCGGCAGAGATTTTAGAAGCGGCAAAGGGACTAACATTTTTTTTAAATGTCTTACTGAAATTAAAAAGATTAATATTTATATACCTACTTACCATGTTTTTTTTGGAAAGAATAAACAAAGTGAATGCTCAAATTCAGGCTTCTACCGTAGATTTTATCACAGTTGCCGATCTTTACAAATTTCTGCAAGTTTTTCTTGATGCTAATGAACGCTGATGAACGAGAATATTTTAAGTATTTTGAAGAAAAGGCGAAGCAGTATACAAAAGACATGGGACATTATTGTAGAGGTCGGTAGAGGCGGCAAAATTTGAATAGCCTACTGGCGGCAAATGTGTAAATCCGCCACTGGGTTTCTTGCTCAAGAACAATAGTATAAAAAAATAAGTTTTAGTTTTTAAACTTATTTTTTCTTATCCCAGTAATATTTTTGAAATGTGCTAATTAAGCCCTTCCACTTGATACCACACCCCACACGGCCTGATTAATAAAAATTTTTTTTTAGATCTGACTTTATGTCCGCTAGAGGGCGCCATATTCAATTTAATGTGACGTCACATAGACTATAACCAGCGGACGATTTTTTGCTTCGCCGTAGTCTGGTGATAAAACTGCAAACAACACAAAAAAAATCTATCATATCGACCTAGACTGAGGGCGTCCTAAACTGTTTCTCGTTATTTTTTTGCGTCTTCCACTCTTATATGTATGTACCTACCTAAATGGTGCATGATTAGGTATAAGTACGTTGTGAAACCAACCAAGGTTAGTTAAGACTAATAGACATTTATGCCTATGTATAGGTAATACACTATATGTACCCACTTACAAAGCATTCATCTATAGGTTAAGCGTGTTGGTGAGCCGATGACATCCTTTCACTACTTGTAAACTACCTACAGTGATATTAAATCCTTCATTATTTTATAAAAAAGCTCGAGTAGCATTAATGACTCATCAGGATTAACGGCAGAATAGCCATTCACTACGATAAAGGAAAAAAATACTGGTATACGTAAACATAACCAGATTTACCTAATGAGCCGAAACTGCTATCTTGTATTTTCATATTTCACATCTGCATTACGGAAATACAGTCACAAGCATAAATATATTAGTACTAGCTTCTGCTCGCGACTCCGTCCGCGTAAAAATTTTTTTGTTCCTCCAACCCACGCCGTGGCTCGCATCACCTGCCCGCGCTAACACTCCTTTTTCGCTAAGCGTTCTTTCTGACTTTCTTCTTTTAGCTCGGTTCCTAAGGGTCGTAGAGTAATGTTGAATAGAAGAGGGCTATCAAGATTTTTTTCAAATCCGACTGGTAGTACCAGAGATAAGCGCCCTCAAACAAACAAACAAATTTTTCAGCTTTTATATAGATAGATAGATGGACAGCTCGGCAACAACACCTGATTACATCTGTATTCCATTTATTTCAATCGTCAAGATGACGGCAAATATTGTATGAACATTTGAGCGGCATACAAGTGGCAACACCTTTGTGACATCGAAGGAACACCAATATGACACACCACTATCTATAGCCCACCCATATAGTGTCTGCGCGACGACGGCCGCGAAACGCCGCCGAAACCGCCAAGCTGTACATTCTGACCAGCAAGATGTTAAGTTTGTAGAGTTAGACCTTGTAGAGTTAGGAGCTTGGCTATATATTTTACACAGTGAAAGCGTTATGTTAGTCTTATACTTTACATGAAATGTTTTTGGTGGAATGTTATTTTTAATATTAATAATTTTATTTTTAGTACTATAACTAATGAATCGTCAATACTGAGGATTTAATGTGTTTTAGCACCGAGTAAGCGTCAACTAATAAAACACAATTAATTGGACGACAAATACAAGTACCCACTTGGGTACCTACCTACAGATCAACCCGTAGTTAGTTTTAGGAAATACGATTCTTGGACAAGTTAGCTTTGGTAATATTAATGTTTCGATTTTTAAACAAAACCAATGGACTTCTTCAGTTCAGAAATAAATACCTAGTTTACCATTGTCCGAGTTTACCATTGAAATACTGACATCGGTGAAGGAAAACATCTTGAGGAAACCCGGACTTATCTTTAAACATATACAGGGTGGTCCAAAAGTCGTGGATCAAACGAAATAGGGAGATAAAGGAGGTCATTTCCAACAAAAAATCTTTCTACAGCATGGTCATAATTCAATTGCCCTAAAAGTTATGAATATTTGTGTATACCGAGTTATTTTACAATTAGACGAATTTAAAAAAAATGTGATATAAAACAATAAAACAAACGGTGTTGTATTACTACTAGATAATGTTTCAGCACTACAAAGTTCTATTAGGGCTCTGAGTATCAAATTTCAAGAGCAAATTAATTTTTTTCCAATAATTTTGTAACATTACCAAAAATTATTTCTCACTTTAAAAGCGTTGGAAATGACCTCCTTTATCCCCCTACTTCGTTTGATCCACGACTTTTGGACCACCCTGTATATATATATAGTGTGAAACGGTGGGCACAGTCAGGAATCAGGATGGTTACAACAAACGATCTATTTGCACTATATAATACGTTTATTATTTTCTAAATCGGACAGAGTTTTATTTACCGCGTTTTTACTTGGTGACAGTTACCAAAACGTCAGATTCAAACTGCCTAACACATCGGTATTTATAGATTTCCCTATAACTTAATATTTTGATTGTATTACTAACTATAATGAAGAAAATTAAATAACAATTATTAACAAAGAAATAAAGTATCTGAATCAATAATCTTAAGCAATCATTAATTTAAACTTAATACTTGGCGCGCCGGAAGCTGACAACCTGAAGGCGCCATAATGGATATTCAACAATTTTTATTATTTTAAACACCAAGAATAAATCAAACATATAACTAAATAATTTCATAACAATTACCTATTAAATACTAAAATAATGACGTTAAAATTATTATTTAAATTACTAAGTCGAGCTGGTATAAGCAGGACCGGAAGTCGATAACACTCGGCCATCCTGTGTTTGACGTGTCCCACGGCGGTCAGCATTGCCACTTGCGCCTGTGCTTGTGCCTGGTCTGTCGCTGGTATTCGGCGTCTGAAATAGTAAACAGTATGGCAGTACATTTATTCTACTAATTAACATAATATGTGATAAGGTGTAGCAAATTGTAGTTCATATTACATCATACAACTTTTATATTATTGTGTTGTTAATAAGATTTCACACAGCTTATTTCATGTCGCTCAGTTTGTATTCTATATAATACGTATGTTATATCTCACACAGCTACATAAAATAAATCTATGTCACACAGCTTTAATTAAGTAAGTACTCCTATCTCACACAGCCTATTTATTCACACAGCTTTATTTATTCACACAGCTTTATTTATTCACACAGATTATTTATTCACACAGCTTTGTTTTATTCACACAGCTTTGTTTTATTCACACAGCTTTGTTTTATTCACACAGCTTTGTTTTATTCACACAGCTTTGTTTTATTCACACAGTTTTAATTGCTCACACAGCATTAATTTCCCTTATCTCACACAGTTTTAATTTATGGTAAGCTTTTATGCAGCTGTAATTTATGAAAGAGTGTGCAGCCTAGGTTTATAATAAATAAGTCTGTAAATCAAATTTAAACAAGTCTTTTATTTTGCTTACATCTTAGTGCTTAATCTGTATTATATGGATCATTCTACTAGTATATGTACCTACCTACGTGTGTATGTTTTTTTTTTTTTTTTTTTTTATACATTGCATGTATGAATAGTCAAGTATAAAAATTAGCTTTCTAACAGGTCTATCAGATCATCCCTATCGACTTCATGGTCACTACCACTACTTTCATCAGGTATAGACGAATTATAAGGTCGGAGGACTTCACCACGTACAACTGCTGAAAATTTTCTATACCCTTTCATACCCTTTATACTACTTATCGTGTAACGGTCTAACGAGTGGTCAGCTTTGCATATTTTATATGGCCCCGTGTACAAACCGTTAAGTTTTCTAGTTACGTTCGCGCTTTCCCTAGTAATTCCTCCTTTCCACAACACTAATTGTCCTATAGAGTACTTAACGCATTGCTTATGAGATCGGTCGAATCTGTCCTTCATGAGGGTCATATTTCTATCAATACGCAATTTAGCCGCACATCGCCGTTCCTCAAGAGCCTTTGCTTGACCTTCAAAATCGTTGGCATCCCCTGTCGGATAAGCCGGTAACCGTGAATTGGAATGGCCGAATAAAAGCTTAAATGGGGGAAAACCTGTTGTTGCATGAGGAGTATTATTTATGCCCCAAACTATATCATTCAAGTGATCATCCCAGGTGCACTCGCTGTCAGACATAGTATTTAAACCATTAATCAAAGTTCGGTTTACCCGTTCTACTTGGCCATTTGATCTAGGGCTTGCAATAGCGTTTAAGACATGTTTGAATTGCATCTCCTCAGCAAACTCTTTAAAATACCTACTTGTAAATGCTTTTCCCCTATCCGTAATGATCCTGCTAGGATTTCCAAACTGAAAAATAATATCTTTCAAATGCTTTATAGTTTCTATGGAACTACAGCTTTTACAAGGTTTTGAAAATAAAAATTTTGTAAACGAGTCTATAACAACGAGTACATAAGCGTTTCCTTTACGAGTCTTAACGAACGGACCTAAATGGTCAACATGTAGTGTGTGCATGGGAACAGCCGCCTTTTGAATTGGGTGTAGCTCTCCTTGCAATTTACCATGGTCTCCTTTTCCGTAAGCACATCGAAGACATGATTTGATATATTTACGAATAAACCTAGTCATGCCCTCAAACCAGAATTGTGCTTTAATGGTCTTTTCACACTTATCAAAGCCAACATGTCCTATTTGATCATGGAATTTTTGTAGTAAGCCCCATTTTGCTAATTTGGGTATAACAAAACGATGTCCGTTGATTGTTTGTCTATAGAGAAGGTCGTCTTTTATTACGTAATTACTAGTTATATCATTATTGCTTGTGCCACTACGCAACTGGGTCAATATCGACTGAATATTTTCGTCCTGCAACTGTAACGTTACCAGCCAGTCGGAATCGTCAATTAATAAAACAGGACTCTGTACAGGATTCCTACTCAAGGCGTCTACGTGTTTCATACGATCACCAGGTCGATACTCGATTTGTAGATCGTAGTCTTGGATTGAAAGCCACCAGCGGGCTATACGAGGAATTAGGTCTTTTTTAACTAACGTAGTTCGCAACGCGGCACAATCAGTCACAACAGTGACAGGAATACCTACGAGATAAATTCGAAATCGTTTTAGAGATTCTACGACTGCTAATGTCTCCAGCTCATAGCTATGATAAAACTGTTCTTCTTTACTTGTGACCCTACTAAAATACGCAATTGGTTTCAGAACACCATCAGTTTGGTATTGCAAGAGTATACCGCCTAGTCCTAGCTTACTAGCGTCGGTATGGAGCTCAGTACGTGCATTTCTGTCGTAAATGCCTAAAACCGGTCTTTCAATGAGACGCTCTTTTAGAGTTTGAAAAGCAGTTTCTTGGGCGGAACCCCAAGTCCATTCTACATCCTTTTTTGTTAACTGTGTGAGGGGTCTAGCTATTTCGGCAAATCCGCGAATAAATTTCCTAAAATATGATGTCAAACCAATAAATTGTCTAATTTCATGCACATTCCGGGGTTTTTTGTATTCAGCTACGCAGCGAATTTTAGCTTGTCCTGGTTGTATTGTACCTGCGGTAATCTCATGTCCCAAATTATTTACACTTTTCTTCAAAAACGAACATTTACTTAAATTCAGTTTTAAATTAGCTTCTGACAAAAATTGCAGGACATCGCCCAATAATCTGAGTCCGTCATCGACCGAGATTGTCGGGAGCATTACGTCATCTAAATATGAAGCTACATCATTGCCCAGTCTACCCAAAACTATTTTGATGAGACGTGAGAATACCGCCGGCGCATTGGCCAGACCAAATGGCATTTTCAAAAATTCGTATTGCCCTGAAGGTGTTACAAACGCGGTTTTATGAACCGAGTCTTCAGCTATTCTAACTTGGTAGTAGCCTTGTGCAAGGTCTAAAGTAGTGAATAAAGATTTTCCAGATAAACGGGTTACCTGGTCGTCTATATGAGGCAACGGATAACGGTCTTTGATAGTGCGTGCGTTGAGCGCTCTGTAATCTATGCATAATCTATAATCACCGCCTTTTTTCTTTACAAGGACTACTGGACTTGCATAGTCAGACATAGATTCCCTTACAACACCTGCATCAATAAGATCCTGAACTTTTTCGTTAACAATCTCATTTTCCTTATAAGAAAGTCGATAAGGTTTGCAGTAAACAGGTTGCTCGGTTGTTGTCTGAATATGCATCTCCAGTACGTCGGTACATCCTAAATCTTTGGTATTTTCCGCAAACAAGTGTCTGAATTTATTTAATAACTGTAGCAATCGATTGCTATCATTGGTTTCTAAATCACCTACATCTAAATCAGATAACTGTAATTCTCTGTCAGTAGATTGATCAATTGTCATTACATTCGTATGTGTACTACTATTTATATCACTAACTAATTCCGCGCGCGCTATGAGTCTATTTGGTTGCCACTCTATAATATCATCCCCAATGTTAACTACTTTTAAAAAACAATCCCTCGACCTTATAAGTCCTCCTATAATGACATAAGACATACTTCCTAGCTCAAAATAAACAGAACGCATAAGAAAAGTATGGTTAGGATTAACATCGACATAAACTTGTACAAAAGCGGTACTTCGTTGTGGTATTACACTATGATATTTTAAATAGACAGGGAATTTTGAGATAAAATCTGTTTCATTCAACTGCATATGACATAATTCATTATTTAAATCAAAATTACACAAAAACTTGACAGAGTTCTCTGAAGTAACTAAGCTTATGTATCTCTGGTTTATCATTGATTGGCCGATTATTAGATCTATATCAGCTAGATCATTACTAGTTAGTTCAACAGAACCACTCAAAATTATATTATCTATTTTGACATCAACATGAGTTGTTCCCAATGAGTTTGAGTATGCACCACCGAAGCCTTTCATTGTAACTGCAGAAGGCATGATTTTTAACTTCAAATTATTAGCTTGTGACACTGTGAGAATATTTAATTTACTGCCCGTATCGATATACGCAGTAAGACTATGTCCATTAATTACCACTGCCTTTTTGTACAGGTCTATAAAAATATTGTAGGTTGTAAACATAACGTTACTAACCTTTTGTCGTTGTTGCTGTGAAGAGCTGGCCGCAAACCAGCACCTGGCGGCAGTGTGGCCCGGACGTTGACACACCTCGCAGCGTGGAGTCCTGCAGTCCTTTGCCTCGTGTCCTGGTCTTCTGCAGGCGTAGCATATCTTCGGCAGCAGTTCGTTTTCTTTAGAATTTGGAGCAATGTTGCCCCCTCTTCTCCATGTTGAAGTCGGCCGCTTGGAATTACTTGCTTCCACTTGCTTGTAATTTTCTAGAGATGATAAATATCCATAGTACAGCTGCGTTGGGGTTTCACACTGATAGGCTTTAGCGTTGGCTCTTATTTCCACTGGTAAACCTTTGATAATGCACGAAATCGCAGATTCACCGACAATATTGCATTTCTTGAGTAGGGATGCTTTGTCGTGAAAATATTTTGTCATTGTTTCAGAGTCAGTTTTTTTTCGAGCGAGCATAGTCTCTAATAATTCAACATAATCGGTAGAACGTGGAAAGGCGGTCTCTAATTCGTCTTTCCATTCCTTCCAAGTGAGGTTATAATTTTCTAAGTCGTCATACCAATCACGTGCGGATCCACGAAGACGAATTTGCATGATGAACTGCCGATCCTTGTTGTCCCAACCGTATAAATCGCCAAATTGGTCAATCTTGTGCAACCACGCTTTGACGTTGCTTGATTTTTCATCCGGCCGGAACTTTGGGATAACTTCAGCATCGGTTTGGGTAACGCGGTGCCTTTTGCGTCGACGGTATCTTCTATCGGTAGACTCGCCATCAGAAGAAAAAAAATCTGTGTTTTCATCACTTTCCGACGATTCTGTTTGATAGTGTCTCCTTTTCTTGGCGCCAACTCCATCAATATATGGGCCTGACATATCCCACTTCTGACTGTGAAACGGTGGGCACAGTCAGGAATCAGGATGGTTACAACAAACGATCTATTTGCACTATATAATACGTTTATTATTTTCTAAATCGGACAGAGTTTTATTTACCGCGTTTTTACTTGGTGACAGTTACCAAAACGTCAGATTCAAACTGCCTAACACATCGGTATTTATAGATTTCCCTATAACTTAATATTTTGATTGTATTACTAACTATAATGAAGAAAATTAAATAACAATTATTAACAAAGAAATAAAGTATCTGAATCAATAATCTTAAGCAATCATTAATTTAAACTTAATACTTGGCGCGCCGGAAGCTGACAACCTGAAGGCGCCATAATGGATATTCAACAATTTTTATTATTTTAAACACCAAGAATAAATCAAACATATAACTAAATAATTTCATAACAATTACCTATTAAATACTAAAATAATGACGTTAAAATTATTATTTAAATTACTAAGTCGAGCTGGTATAAGCAGGACCGGAAGTCGATAACAATAGGTATAACATATTTAATATCTATATACCTAACTTATATAAAATTCAAAGTCCTGACTGACTGATATAGGTATCAACGCACAGCCTAAACTGCTGGTCCTAGAGACATAAAATTTGGAGGGTGTGTTCTTTGTGAAGAACACACCCTCCAAATTGTTGTTTGTGTTGATACACTAAGAAAGGGTTTTTCAAAAATCCACCCCTAAGAGGGTGAATGGGGGCAGGGTGAAATTTCACGCGGACGAAGTCGCGGGCAGAGGCTAGTATATTTATAATATCTACAGGCACTAATATAATATAGTTGAAGAGTTTGTTTGTTTCAACGCGCTTATCTCTGGAACTGCCCGTGGGATTTGAAAACTATTTTTTGCATGAGGACGATTATAGGTTTTTTAACATCACGCTACTACCAAAAAGTAAAAAAGACAGAAAGAAGCAAAAAGAAAAAGACGGAAAGAAAGCTAAGCGGGAACGAAGTATTGAAAGGGAGCGCAGGTCGCTGGCTGTTCGATATAACATACTGGTTCGATGATTTGCATGTTGTAAAAATCAAGTTAAAGTCACTCTTTTCAAAGCTTTCGGTTAGTCTTCTACACGTGCAGTCTTTGGACACGTTTTACGCAGAGGTACATACAGCGATCTGCGTGTCCAATATAATTAACGCGTTTAGGATACTGTTGGGGCTGTCGTGGCGTTTTAGTGCGTCCACAATGTTTGCGGAGGCACGCACAGATGATTTTTACGCCATAATAAGAAAAAGGACCGCCTCTATAGCCGGCCGGCTACGCGCCGCCACCACCGGTCTCCTGAGCGTGTTCTCAGTTCTGTAGGACTCCCCTCTGCTGCGCCACTGGGCAAGAATCCATACCAGTTGATATTTTAAGTACTTCTTATCTCTTTGTTACTAACACTAGTTATTAAGTTATTTTGTTGATACTAACACTATGGGACAGGGACACTATGGGACCACGCGCGGTCGCAGCCCAAGATTTTGGGGGGGGTCATCATGGGTGCCGAGGAATATTTTAGGGAGGTACAGACGCCAGCACATAAAGCTACCCGAAACTGTTAAATTATCCCAATCAATTTTGAACCTTATGGTTTAGCGATAAAGTTGAAAATCTATTAAAGAAATTTGACAGATTGTAGTAGCTTGATGTGCTGGCGTCTGTGCATTTCCTCGTTGGTCTAGTGGTCGTAAGCGTTATTGCTGAGCATGAGGTCCTAGCTGGGTTCGATTCCTAGGTCGGGTAAAGTGTTAAAGGTTTTTCCATCAGAAAGTTCTCAGAAGCAGCCTGGAGTCTGGATTTGTGCCCGGTTGGCGGCAGTAGGCTCGCCCTCTATGACATTTCACTTAATAACTGGCGAAATGTGGGTGTGAGTACTTTATGAATGTACACCCTTGCCCAACCCTTTGGGGATTAAAGGCGTGATATGTTAAGGTTTATGAATCATGTACATCTCCAACTCCACATTACTTATGCTATTCAGGGACGCAGCTTTTACATAGGGGGGTGTTACTTAAATGTTGCCAATTGGTCGTATGTATTAGAACGGTAGATTGTGCAGTGTAGAGAGAGCGAGCGAAGCGAGCTCGAAAATTTTAACAACCCGCCTTTTTTTGATTAGGTTTTGTTTTATATTTTCAAGTAGAAATAAGAGTTACATTGTCGTCTTATGCATGCAAGCTGAAGCAGCTATCAGAATGTAAAATGCAAGAGCGAGCGAAGCGAGCTCGAAAATTTTGCACACTCTCGGATAGGTTCGACTTTCTTTCGATAATTACTAGCATAGAGGAAAATAATATATTACTAGGAACTAGGAATTACTTGCTTTGTCGACTTTTGAAGAAAAGCTCAAGAACCAATGTAAATTGCAAGAACGAGTGTAGCGAGCCTGAAAATTTTAGCACCTCACCTTAAATAGTCTCTGTTTTCTTTTACCCATCATACAAAAAGAGAATTTACTTTATCGAATTATGACGAAAAGCTTAAACTCGTTTTACAGCAGTTTAGGTTTTGGAATCTGGCCTTATCCTAAGCCTTTCAACCTTACGTACGAGCGGGGTGTCCATGCAATATCCCGAGTTTGCTTCTCTCGCACTTGAATCCTAGATTCTATATTTTCATAACAGGCTTTATAAAGAAAAATATTTTTTAGGCGCGTTAAAAAACCCACTGTCATTTCATAGTTTTGTTTTTTCTTCAGTCGGCAGTCCCCATGTCTGCAGATGTTGTTAATGTTTTTGAATAAGTCATTGGGGTTCCCGTGGCTCAAGTACAGTTTTAAGTAGTAAGGCAAGTAAATCATTCAGACTCTCGACAGCTTCAATGATTTTGGGGGGGGGTCATGACCCCCACGACCCCCCCCCCCCTCGGACCGCGCATGTATGGGACAGGTACCCTGTGAGACAGGGCGATAGATCAAAATTAATCCAAATTTGCACTCAATTTTACAAATCTTTATACTCAGATAACGACACAACTTTCCAACTTGCATATGAAGTTTACTCATGCTCTGATGATGTCCCAATGATAACTGGCTTTGAAGTTCATAAGGCTCTCAGTAGCATGAAGTACAATAAAAGCCCAGGAGAAGATGGCATTACAACAGACGCACTGCGAGTTGGGGAGCAATTTTTATTACCACACATTTGTAATCTATTTAACTCAATTTTAAAAACAAGCATATTTCCAAGTAATTTCTGTCATTCCAACATAATTCTGCTACATAAAAAGGGAGATAAATCCGATATAATTAATTACCGTCCTATTAGCCTTGTCTCACATCTGTACAAAGCTTTCATCAAGGTCCTCGAAAACCGAATTTCGGATCAACTAGACCTCCACCAGCCTCCTGAACAAGCTGGTTTCCGCCGCGGCTTGTCCACTACCGACCACTTACACTCTTTGAACCAGCTGATAGAAAAGCACGAAGGATTTAACTTACCGTTGTACCTTGCGTTCGTGGATTATTCCAAAGCATTTGATAGCCTATCACATAAAGCCATTTTTAAAACACTCTACAAACAGGAAATTGATCCCACTTATGTTAATGAAAAACGAATTTATCTTAACAGTACAGCTGCCATACGCTTAGATACCACTGGCCCATCTTTCCAATTCGAAGAGGTGTCAAGCAGGGGGATCCGCTGTCTCCAAAACTCTTCACAGCAACGCTTGAGGAAGTCTTCCAAAATCTAGATGTACACTGGTGGGACAAGGGCATTGTCGTTGGAGCCAGAAGATTAACTAATCTACGCTTCGCCGATGACATTGTCCTTTTCTCATTTTCGGCGGCTGAGTTAAGCCTTATGTTGGAACAACTGAGCCACGCCAGCCTCGAGGTCGGACTCGAAATGAATATGACGAAAACGAAGTTAATGACAAACAGCATGAAATGCAAAGTGGACATTGGGGGTGTGGAGGTTGAATATGTCCATGAGTACATATACCTCGGCCAAATAGTCTCTTTCCAAGCGAGGCAAGATAAAGAGGTTGCACGACGCACCGAAAACGCCTGGAAGAGCTATTGGTCGATGAAACATCAAACACCTAATGAAAGGATCACTTCCACTTTCCCTAAAAAGAAAACTCATGGACATGTGCATCCTTCCAACCCTCACCTACGGAGCGCAAACGTGGTCGTTAACGAACCGTCAAAAGTCCGCACTCGGGGTCTGCCAGCGAGCAATGGAACGAAGTATTCTTGGAGTCAAACTCACAGACCGCATTCGAAACAGTATACTTCGTTCCAAAACACAAATCGCAGACGTGGGCAACACAGCCGCCAAACTAAAGTGGAATTGGGCAGGCCACATCTGCCGCATGTCGCAACAGAATTGGGCAAAAGTAGCCACTGACTGGGTTCCGAACAACAGGAATCGGCGACGCGGTAGGCCCAGAAAGAGATGGCGTGACGAATTGGACGCCTATCTAAAGGATTGGCCAGATGTAGCAAGAGACAGGAGAATGCGGAAAGACGGAAAGGAGGCCTTTGCCCTGCAGTGGGACATAATAGGCTCATAATAGTAATAACACTATGGACTCGTGTCTGCAATAAAGAATTTGAATTGATGCGATGCGATGCGGTGGGTCTGGGGAACAAGAAATTTCACGCGGACGAAGTCGCGGGCAAAAGCTAGTAGTTAATATAAGTCTGAAATCGCCAACCAATCTTGAGCAAGCGTGATGACCAATGCTCGTGCCTTCTCTGTATGAGACCTTTGCCCTATACCTACCTAGTGGCACAATAATAGACTGGTATTATTATTTTCAGTCTATCAAAAAGTACTCTGTGATTATTATTATAACGCTACGAAGTTCTTTAGGTACGTGGCCAAAATCGGAACTAACACCGCCATCTTGTTTTCAATACCTACTATTTGACAATATTTATCAACAAACGCCCTTGTCAATGTCATTCAACTTCATTCAAGCGCCAAAACATACTTGAAGCACTTAGACCTATTATCCAATGCATATATAATTCAACTGCCAATATCGCTGTACACGGATCTTTTGGCGCGTGGCCATAATTTGAACTATTGCTGCCATCTTCTTCGTTTATTACATTTCACAAAACAATTTTGCACAAATGCGTGGAGTTAGTAAGTATGTATTATACAGCAAAACTGAATGCCGATTTCCGTATTTGAAAACGTTCAAAATCTAGTCGCAATATTTCATCTCAGCGACAATGAATGTCTATAGTTATATCGGTTCTGTCTAAAATAATATAATAATTATTTGGTATTCACGCACAAGAAAGGTTGGTAGTAGCACAACTAGCACAGACTATTGTAATAAATATTTTGATATATAGTACATTCTAATTCCATGTGATAGAATACCTAGTTTATAATAATCTGTGGTAGGTATTGATGGTGGTCCCCACACTCCCCACCCACCACCCATCTCATCTGTCAAGTGTCACTGTCGTTGTGGTCCACTGTGGTCGATCAACTCTACTGCTCAATCTGTTCATATAAAACTCTAGTTATTATATATTCTTGATTAATTAATTGCAATAATACGTATATACAATGGCGAATTCTGGAAAAGGCACTTTTCAACCAGTACGTTATTATTTTCAATGTAGTGAGGTTATGTTATGGTATTATGGTCACTTGTTATAATATTTGGTTCTAGGACTCAGATGTTCACATTTCCTTTGAAGATCAGCAGAAAATAAACAAATTTGCTCGTCTAAATGCCAAAGTAGACGACTTTAAAGAAGAACTCAAACTTAAACAGAATGATATGAAGAATTTAGAAGAAGCTGTAGAAGAACTCAGTCTTGCTGATGATGGTGAAAAAATCCCATACCTTATCGGTGAAATTTTCATTTGTCAAGGGCTTGAAGACACTTTGGTTAGTATGTCATGCTGCCAGCGTTTTGGGCACTTTTCCTGTTGACAGCAATGCAGACCAATCTATGATCCTTTATCCTCCCTTTTTGTATGTTTACTAATAACTGAATCAATATTTCTTGGGCAATAATCCCATTACCTAATCGATCCTAAGGTAGCCTAACACAACTAAACAATAGTGTTTTTATCAGTGAAATATTTTTTGTATTTGCATGATTACTTCCAACAACTTTAGCTCTTTATTGAATACTAGCTGCGCCCCGCGGTTTCACCCGCATACGTGTCGATCCCGTGGGAATATCGGGATAAAAAGTATCCTATGTCCTTTCCTGGGACTTAAGCTATCTCTATACCAAATTTCATCTAAATCGGTCTAGCAGTTTGAGCGTGAAGAAGTAACAAACATATAAACACACACACTCGCAAACTTTCGCCTTTATAATATTAGTGTGATTAATTATTAGTTTTGAAGTTAAGATGTACATGTTAATATTCAGTTGCCCTGTACCCTTGATCTAAGTTCGAACAAATCTTTGTCCTATTGCCCTGCAATAGGTATCTTTTATGCTGCAATAATTTGACTGTTTATTTATTTGGCATATTAGTTTTCAATGGATCTTTGTGTCTGAAAAGTAGAGAACCAGAAAGAATTCCCAAAAATGTTGTAGAAAATGGCATCAGGCATAAAAAATTCAAAGAAAATCCCATCTACAGCTAACTTCTCAGACGCAAAGATCTGTGGTACATGGTGCACTTGTTCCTCGCAACTAGGTAAGGAGGAGGTATGGATAAAATAAAATGATCCATCTCAAACATTCTACCCATCTCTCCACTATATCTTGTTAATGAATTAGCAATTGTTTCATTTAGAGTTGGCCAATTTTAACCAAACAATTTTATTTCCAGAAATCATTAGATGATGCTAAAGCAAAAAAGGTAAATGAAATAAATGAACTTGAAGGCAAATGTGAGGAGCTCAAAGGACAAATGGGTGAATTAAAAGCACACTTGTACGGAAAATTTGGTAGTCACATCAATTTGGAAAATGAGGAAGATTGAATTGTATTAACTTTAAATTTATAAATCTCTTTGCTATTATAATGTTAAATTTTTGCAATAAATCCTAATGGGTTTAAATAAACAAAAAATGCCTTTGCACATAATGCCAATGTTTAATATGTCAGTTTCAGTATTGCCTACCATAATATAAATACAACAGCTGCTTAGCCTGGTTCTTTATTTTTACATAATGATTTTCAATAAAAATTGAGCCACCTGAACTGAAGCTATTTACATCAGTAAATAGCTTCAGCTTGATTGGCTAACTTTTACTATAATAATAATAATGTAAAATAAAAAAAATGTAAACAATACAATTAAAATAAAAAATATGGTATAATACAGCTATTTCTTTAGACTAGCCATTAAATTTAATAGGATATACTTTGTAGATTTCCTTTAAAAATATATTTCACAATAAATTAATATGACACCATGTATCAACTAGGTACCTTTATCATTCACATTTATTATAAACAGGGGAAACTAAGTTAATTTCAGAATTTGAAACAACAAATGCATAATAAAGAAATACATTGAGAAAAACTGATTAAGAATTAAAGCTTAATAACAACACTTAAGTACATATTATTTAAAGTAGGTACCTATAATTACTAAATCACATTTAATGTGTATGTTTTAATTACACAACCGAATACTACAATAGCCTGGCATAATGTAATGTAACCTTAGTTACAAAACAATTCTAATATAACCATGGATGCTCAGAATGTCTGCGACGCTATATCAGGAGCTGGTTATGATGAGCGTAGAACTAGGATTTCTCTGCAGTAATACTTTAAAAAAAACACGTGAATCTTTGGCGCCCACTTCTTCGTAATGAATAATACTCTAGTCCTGTATCAATACTTAAATATATCACATTTCTTGACTAATGTAATACTCAATAGGAATCAGAAATTAAAATATTAACACTACACAAACTATACAAGTAATAAAATATTAACTAACATTTACTACATCATCTGATTAAATTACATAACATAACATCACAGGCTGTATTCCCTAGTGTTAAACAGAGGTGTACGCCCACACTTCGCCAGTTATGTTAAAGTCCCATGTAATAAGGGGCGAGCCTATTGCCATCAACCGGCAAATCCAGACTCCGGGCTGCTACTGAGAAATTCCAGATGAAAAAAAAACCCAATAATACTTTCGCTGACCCAGTCCTGTCCAGTCTGGTCCGGAAATTTGGTTGTACTGTGCCTAATAAAATTGTACCACTTCATTAATTCAAACCTTGTAAACAAAACTAATAAATTATTATACATAGCAAAACAGTGTTCAACACTGCTATCTATTTGAGAAAGGAAAGCACCTTATATTGCAGAAAAGTTACCGAAAATATTAATTATTAAGAAACATATGAGCAAATCAAAGGGAATGTGCTAAAGAAATCAGCAGCCTTACTGCGTAACACACTAACAACATAACAGCAATGCCTTTTATTTTGTCAATTCAAGATTATTCATTGCATTATTTACAATGTAGACCAGACGAACTTTTCAAATATAATAATTATGAAGCTGAACAGTTTTGCCCGCTGCTCGCGTGGAGGTCAAAATTATCCCACGGGAATAACGTACTACCGGGGCAAAATTACCACTGTCATAACCCAGCTCATGGTCTACCTGTAGCGCAAAATGTCATCGAAATCCGTTCAGGCGTAAAAAGGTTACAGATAGACTAACAGAGAATTAATTTATAATATTAATATAAGTATAAACATCAAAGTGTTTAGACATCAAGTACGTTTTAGAGTATCGCCGCAATTGAGGATTATTATTTTAACTTTTTTGGATCGTTATTGATTTTTTATAGTTAATTTCACTATTTAAATAAAGAATTTTCTTTAAATTTTGATTAAAAATAGAAAATCAACTATCAATCAGGATTCCTTTAAAACTTGTATAATAGCGTTTTTACAAAACCATTACAATTTCTGCATCGGAACTGAAAAAAAAAATTGCATCAATATGGAACGACGAGAAGAGATGATGAGAGCCGTCGGAATGTTGCAAGTTGGTTCCAGGCAACGTACTGTGGTTGTCGCTCTTGGCACTACACAGAGCGTCAAAAGCCGCCTCTGGACACGCCATCGTATCACGCACGGGCAGTGTGGCCGAGCGACATGGAGGACGATCTCGCATCAAAACTCGCAGACAGGACCGGTACATCCAAAATACTGCTCGACGGAATTGTACCATGACCGCCATGATGTTGGCTACGAGGCTCCACAGCTCTTCAGGCTTGCTGATAAGCGACCAAACCATCCGAAATCGTTTACGTGAAGTGGGTCTTGTGGAATTCCCGAAGGCCGCTAAGAGTTCCACCTATAGCACCCCACAATCGTAGGGCCCGTTTACAATGGGCTCGCGAACACAGAAATTAGTAGGAAGAAGACTGGCGTTGTGTTTGCCCTGGACGTCAAGAACGTTTGAAATTTTGTCACGAAGTTCATTCATATGGAGGGGGAACAGTAATGGTTTGGGCCGGTATTTGGATCGGTGGAAGAACCGATCTCATTTAAATCAGGGGCAACCTCAATGCTCAGATTTATGCGGAGAGGATTGTTTCAGACGTGATCATCCCTTTGCGATGCCGGTTGGGTGATTCGTTTCGATTAATGCACGACAATGCACGTCCACACAATCGTGACCCAAACCGAAACCCATTCTTGCCGATGCTCGCATCATCGTTCTGCCGCGGCCTGCTGAATCGCCAGACCTCAACCCAATTGAGCACGCATGGGGTATGCTCCAAAGAAGAGCTCGGCCAAGTATGGATGCCGTGCATACCCCACAACAAGTTTTTGACTTGTTAGAAAGAACGTGGGCGGCCATTCCTCAAAGTGATTTTGACGAACTGATTTTAAGGTGCCACTAGTCGATATTTTTTCTATACGAATTTCGGGAGAGTATTACTCCACTATTTGATATTGTGCATCCAAAGTTAAACATGATATCGTTTTGACTTATTAATCTTATTATTAATTTTGTCTGTACGGAAATAGAATAGTAAAATAAAAACCCATTAAAAAGTTATGAGCCAACAAAGATTCGTTTTTCTTGCTATTTTTAACGTAACTTTGGGTGTAAATAAGTAATAAAAGAACTGTATAACAAAGTCGGTACCAACAAAGCTCAGTTATCGAAGAGGAGTTCAATAAACTTTATTTGTAATTGATTTATGCAGTGGTTTTTGCATAAAACTCGATTTTCCAAAGAATTTTTCGAATTTTTTTACGCGCGTTTCAGTTCGGAAGGGTGTTTCTGTGCGTGAGAACTAGACGTTATGCGTGTATACTAGCGTCTAACTGCTCATCACTGATACTATCTCTGTCGGACACGAAGCCGGTGAGACAGCGTGCTTTTTGGCCATGACCACCAGTGAGTTCGAGCTCGCGACTAGTTTACTCAAATCGCTGTGATTGTGTGATTCGTGTCAATGGTGGAAACACAGATTATTATTTTTTTATCTTTACAATAAAAATTTTGAAAATCCTCTTTTTTGCCATTTAATTGACGACATTGACTTATGTCAATTTGCCACAATTTGCAAAAAAATGCAAATTTTCTTATTATTTACAAAATATAGGGATAAGTTGTTAACTTAAACATAGGAATTAAAGTAAGAAGCCAGTCTGCAACACTAGATTTGGTAAATATTGATTAGATGATTTTTTATAGTTAAAAATGTACCTACTTGATCCCTAGACACTTTTGATGTGTGTATAAGTATGGATGGATTAGAAACTTTCGGTTTATGAAGTGTATTACGCAATTAGGAGGCAGGTCCCAAATTGACTATTAACATAAAAATTACACTATCTCAGTGTTTTAAATGTAGATTTGTAGTGTTTTTCCCTTCTTTCAACGATTTATTACAATTGTGTTAATTTATACTCCTCGCTGAAGACTGGTCTGCGAATTAGTATGGGAGCTTTGTTGCAGACTCTCCTCTTCATCAGTTTCCCGATCATTCGATATTTTTATAGCCTGATACCACTGGTTGGTAAGATCCGTCATTTGGCTTTTACAATCTTTTAACTCCTGAAATTAGAAAAAAATGAAATTAAGTATATTACAATTTATAAGCTCTGATCAAACTGAGATGGATGCCGCGTCGGAGACACGAAATGCGACTGCGCACGTCTGTTGTTTGGCTATTGATATTGGTATATGGAGTTATATCTTTAGCGTATTTTCCGCACTGGTGGGAAGTAGAATCACTCATTCCACCCCAACTCCGCGAGAGAGGCCAACTATGTCTTGTTTTTTTTTTTATTAGCACAAACAGAATTTAATTTAATATACAAGATGAAGGTCGTACAAATCTGAAACTACATATTAGAAGTAGTTTTTAGGGTTCCGTACCCAAAAGGTGAAAACGGAACCCTATTACTAAGACTTCGCTGTCTATTCGTCCGTCCGTCTGTCTGTCACCAGGCTGTATCTCAAGAACCGCGATACCTAGACAGTTGAAATTTTCAAAAATTATGTATTTCTGTTGCCGCTATAACAACAAATACTAAAAATAAATATTTAAAGGGGGCTCCTATACAACAGACGTGATTTTTATGCCGTTTTTTGCTCGATATTAATGACGGCAACAGGTAGACGCTTGAAATATTTACAGAATAGCTACTTAGTTGTATATTCACTTTAAAAATAAATAATGAAATTAAAATAAAATAAATTAAAGGGGGCTCCCATACAACAAACGTGATGTTTTTATAGTATGTAGTGTTAAATATTGTACGGTGGTACGGAACTCTTCGTGTGCGAGTCCGACTCGCACATGGCCGGTTTTTTGCTTTAAGTGTCTACGTCGTTGATTTTAACGTTAAAAAACGCTATTCAAAGACTTTCGAATTAAACTCGTACACGACTTGGGCACATAGTAGCAATAAAACGTTATAGGCATTTTAATGTTTGAAAACCTCAGCTTTCGATCTTTCCGTTCATCATAGAATAAGCTGCTTCAGATCACGAATTAAACATGGGCCAAAAAAAATGTTCAGTGAGACAAAACATAAATCCAGTACTTAAGTAAAAGCAGTTCTTACCTGGTGAGTGAATCTCCTGGTGAAGAACGGAGTCAGATACTTCATGTCTAATCTCACGAAACCTCTCAGTCGCGCTGCATGTGAATAATTAACCTAAAACATTTCAATACTCAATATATTTATTGCTTCCACATAATTGAGGCGTCTAGTTGCAAACCCCGCTAAAACGGTTTTCACAGAATGTTCACAAACAAAAAAAACGTTTTAAGAATTTATACTTCACACAACGGTTTACAAACAGATGTATTAATGTGAATAATTAAGTGATTATATAATTTAATTAATAATATATGCACTGTGAGGTCTACAAAGCGGAATAAAAGCAGACTAAAATCTGTTATAGCGGGATTTGCAAGTGACACTCAATTTTGGCGGGTATTTCGAGTGAAATGTCAGTTTATATCAGGTTTTGCTATTGACCTGTCAAATTATGTCGGGTTTTGACATTTCGTATAACGCAATTGCTGTGCTGTGATTGGATGATTTCATTATATCGGCTTTTATGTCGGGTTTTGCTGCGAACATTGCATTTAAATTGTCGTTTTCGTAAGGTTATAGTGGGTTTAGCTCAAAAATAAGATATGTAACTGTTAGAGAAAATATTTTTTTTTCAAACTGCATTGTTAACTCATTTTCAACTGAAAACCGTTTTAGCGGGGTTTGCAACTAGACGCCTCAATTATGAACTTTTACTTTCCACATAATTATGAGCTATGGGCTAAAGTAACTACACAATGGGTCCCAAACAGCAGCAAACGGCAACGCGGCAGGCCCAGAATGAGATGGCGGGACGAACTCTACTCTTTCCACAAAGATTGGCGTGTAACAGCACTGGATAGGGATAAGTGGAAGAAGGGATGGGAGGCCTTTGCCCTGCAGTGGGACAGAAATGGCTAATAATAATTATGAACTTAAGGTCCGACCGCGCCAAGTTTGCCAAAGATGTATCTAAACAACAATGGCCATTCGAAATTGAACAAAATCGATAAACAAAAGTTTATTTTAAGTAATGTTAGTTTTCGTCTAAATCTCCGAGCTAACTAGACGAAAACAAACATTGCTTAAAATAAATACTCTTATTTATCGATTTTATTCAATTTCGAGCGGCCATTGTTGTTTACATATTTGGCAAATTTGGCGCGGTCGGACTTTAGATGGTAAGCTTCACAAATATTATGATCATTGTTAAGCTAGGGTGTCATAGGCATCACAGAACCTTACTAACTCAAGACTTAATCAAGTACCAATGTGACTTTTACAATTCTTATGTAAGTACTTTCCAAGTTTCCATGGACATCACTGACATCGGATCGCACATTCTTCCACTAGGTACTAACCTCCGAACCTTCCTCAATTATATTATACCGTTTGTAGTAATCGTATAGGCCTTTAGAACAGAATTTGAGTCATAAAAAACATTTTGAAAAAATACTCCACAATAATTTTAAATTTTTCTGTTTTACTAGTACTTACGAAAAAATTACACTACAATCCACTAACATTTATGTATGAGAAACAGCCGGAAAAAACTGATATTTCAAATTTCGGGGGATCACATTTTTTTAAACATTTTTTTGGCATTACTACTAAGGTAACGAAAATAGTTTTACCACTATCAACTACTAATCGAAATCTTCCGAAAAAACCCTTCAACAAACTATGTATGTATTCCAAAGTCGGGTGCCAAGTTCACACAGACAACGGAACGGGAGGAGTGTAAAGACATGCTCACGCGTTTTACGCGTCGGCGTCGGGCGGGACACATTGATCGACGGCACAGTATACTGTGTCGACGGCCTTTCGCACTTGGCCGATTGAAAAGGAGCACACATGCTCTCTTTTTGTACTTTTTGTATGGACAAACCGTCGAACGCCGTCGATCAATGTGCCCCGACCCTAATACGATGATTTTCGACATACTTTGACGAAAATAATTAGGAGGTTGACTATCTATAGATACTTATTATTTTCCCTTACCTCTAATTCCTCTTCTGTTATCTCAGACAAATGTTCTGAGTCTATAGCTTGGCCCCACTCCCTTGTTTTGGATAAACTTACTTCCTTCTGCTTACGTAATGATCTCGAACGCTTCGTTTTTTTGTTAGCCTGTTAAAAAGTGCTTTTTAATTATTGTCCGTCTTCTCTTGTGATATAGAACGCCAGTCTTTCGATTTTAGAGATGAAAATTCACATCGCGGGGCATAATTTGAATTTACAGAAAATAATGTTTGTATTCCATACATATTTCATAATTTTTCTCAAATAAACTGAAAAACGGTGTTATTTTTGTGGTTGTAACCGAAATTATCCCATATCTCAAAAATGTTTGACTTCAATAATAAAAAAGTTAATTAGAAACATCACAATTTTTAATCTTTATAATTGTGGGATTCAACGATACCCCACACACTTCTGTGCCCAGATGTTTTTTCATCTCTCGGTTACATGTAGGTATGGGGAATGCTACCCCTAATTACTGTTTTCGTAATTTCACTACTCCAATGTATAGCGGTTCACAGAATGCAAGAATATCCTGTATCGATGTAGCGGCATTAATCTCCAAGTAAAATTGCTGTGTAATATTCGGACGGGTGGACAGGTGGATAGGATGAAAATATAAGGATTCCGTTTTCGACTATGGAACCCTAAAAGAAAATTCACGCTGACCTGACTCAGGGCTGCTACTTAAAAATTTCAGATGAAAAAATCCAGTATCATCTGCCCGATCTAGGAATCGAACCCAAGACCACATGGTCAGCAGTCGTGCTTGCGACCACTGGACTAATGAGGCGTTCTATTCATCAAAATTATTAATGCACGACTCATAATGCCAAAGCATTAGAGTGCTTTACGATCAAAAATTTTTACTTACTCGTAAAAACTTTAATAAAGGCATTGTAGATCCACCGAAGAATAAAGTCGTGAATAGGACGATTATTAGGGTTGTAGTTATAATCACATGTCGAGTTTCGTCCGAGAAACCCAGATGAAGTGATAAAGCGTAGGATATCGCTCCTCTTAGCCCTGTAAAATGTAATAGTTAAGGTGAATGGGTAGTTGTAGCCCGCGAAATTCAATTTTTCTTACGTTTTTTGCAATTTTCAGGTCAGTACAAGTTGTATCTTGATCAAAATATGATTCGCGACTATAACCGGTATGTATTTACAGAATTATAATAATTAGAATCATTAATACATCTTTCTAAGTTAGATTTCTACCGATCTCGTATGGAAAAGTGTTTGTGGTAGAAATCTAACTTAAAGAGATATATTAATGATTCTAATGACTTTGATTCTGTAAATACATGTCTATTATAGTCGCGAATTATATTTGGATCAAGATACAACCTGACACTGATCTGCAAATTGCAAAAAACTTAAGAAAATTTAAATTTCGCGGTCTACCATGTCACATTCACCTTAAGTACATAATTATTCATGATAAATTGCTTCTGTTTGTCCACCGCCACCGTCAACGAAAGATCAACGAGAAATGTGATTATTGCAACCGAACGTGACGTCCCCGGGTGGTGTGCGATGGACACGCTGCCGTCACAGAGTACATTTATATTTAGGCTGCCGTCCTCTCGTCCTCGTTGACGTCCCGTTGAAGGTGCCGGTGAACAAGCGGCCATAAGATCGGACATAGATAACCGCTTTATGTCAGTGACCAATTCTATCTAAAAAAGCTTACTTATTATCTGATCTATCACTGATGACTGGACCACGACTACGGGCGCCAGTCTAGATCACGCACCAACCCTAGACAGTGATAGAACCTATGTCATATGAAAGTCTCTCATTTCATTATATACCTAGCAGCTAAATTCAAATCAAAGAAATATTAGTTTGTTTATTTTTGCGTGCAACAAAAACGTCAACATTAACAAATGCCCGGTTTCAGAATTGAGAAAATTTAAGTAATTCCAAAGTAGAGTTCACAGTTAGGGAATACATATACATATTAAGTAATGAGTTACCATCATCCTCCTGGACTCCTCCTGCTCTTTGCCTATTTATTTATGTGGTGGACGCAATAGGTACGTATTCATCTGCCATACATCTCTATTAGTCGTCAACTCAGCATTCAAAGGTAAGCCAGTTTAAAACATGAAATACTTACCACTAAACCACATGATAAACATCATTTTCTTGGTTATCTTATGTTCACGGAATTTATTGCACAGTAAAGCAAGTGGGAAGATATTCGCAGCTCTACCAACTAAACACATGACTATACTCCAAACTACCAGAGCTGGTTCCACACGATGTCTAAAGCTGTAAATATAACAAACATAATTATGTAAGAACTAAGCTTATATTTCCTATTTATTTCGGTTACAACTCAGTGTTGAATAATAATTATATTAAATAAAATACCTGAATATAGCTAATCCTAAGTAAGCAAACACACAGGTCTCAGCGATGAAAGCCAGTGTTCTCATAGTCTGCTGCATTGTGACCTGTGTCACCGTTGATAAGTTGAAATGTGTGTAATGAGACATTACTACACCACAAAACAATATTGCCATTATTCCTGAAACAGTATGCTTAATCAACTTACATTACAATTAATTAAGTTCAAACAGCAAAATCAAGTACTCACAACTACACTTGCATGCAAAAAATCATAATACAATAAATTTGGTTATTGTTAATAAAACATTTAATTATCATGATTCAAATTGAAAAGCATGAGGTGAGTCAATATTTATTCAAACAAGTGCATTATAATAATACAAATAATAAATGAAATAATTACCTGACAAATGAATACCTTCAGCCAGTACATACGGAGCGTAAGTGAACACTAACATCATACCAAATTCAAGAGATGGGTTCTTTCGAAGATCAACATGTTTCAATAGAAGTGCACTAACAAGTGCAAACAAGACTCCTATGCCTGCTGATGCAAAGAACATTAACCAAAACCTATTGATTGCAGAAAGAATAGCTTCCCCAGTGGACATGAGAGGATCATTAGAGTCTAAAACAGCAGTTGTCAGAACAATAGCAATAGCATCATTTAGTATGCTCTCTCCAAAAACTAACATATTGAGTACTGGGTCTACATCAAGAGCATGGAAGATTGCCACAGTGGCTACAGGGTCTACTGCTGATATAAGGGAGCCGAAAGCGAATGATTCAACAAAACTTAGTTTATACACTACTTGGGCTAGCCCTAGCAAATATATTCCAGCACCAATCACAAATGCTGATATAGCAGTTCCAACTATAGCAAATAATAAGATTGATCCAATGTTCTGGAAAAAATTACCCTTGTGAAGATTATAACCCGATTCAAAAATAATGGGAGGCAAAAGAACAAGGAAAAAAGCAGTTGGTGAAAATGCTTCTTCCTTTCTCCAGTTTGCAATGTTTTTAATAGACATCAAGTTGATGATCATACCAATTAAAGCACCAAGAAACACTATTACCACACTCTCAGGAAGATAGGAGAATCCCGTTTGAAGCATGAGATGAATCAATAAAATGCCTAGTGCAAGCACACATAACACAAAAAATATGGCCATGGAACTGTTGTGTTCATCTTCCGCAGAGCTCTTTTCCGGCAATGGTGCTGCATCAGAGGGACTTACGACTGAGGCATTTGGAATCGCTGATGACGATATATTTACGAGCACTACTGATAGTATGGAAGATTCCTTATCATTCTTTTCTGTGGCAATATTCAAACTTTCAGTTGAGGAGCTTGGTGTTGAATTCACAGGTTGACTATTCACAGGCGATTCACTAGAACTCGAATCAATCTGATTGTGTAAGCTGGCTCGCTTTGACCTTGCCAAACCACTTTCGTGATCACTGTTGTAATTAGTGTGTACTTTTCCTTGCAATGTATTATGTGGTTCAGTAAATATCGATTTAAAATTTTTCTTTTCACTCAATGAAGATGATGACTTCAGGTGTTCTCCATAACACAAACTAATCAAACATATTATGCCGATCCAAAATACGTCTTTGCGAGTACAAGGCATTTTAAAACATTAATTTTAACGCAACAAAACTTCTTAAACTCTTCACGTTATGTATTGATTTCGAACTGTATTTAATCTCCTTGTGTCTCTGCTTCTGTCAGTTTCTGTTTGTTTTTATGAATAAGAGTTAATTATAGTATTTTCGTATTTTTTAAAACCTTAGCTACAAGAAGTACTGACACAAAACTGAAGATAAGCTGCTGACAGCTGACACTTGGGGCGCGTTCCGAGTTAGGAATGTAATCGATGTAATCGATTTGAGCGTGCCGAATTAGCGTGAGCGCGATAACGATGTCCCGTGAATCGTCATAGATGACGTCATGACATGCGCCATCTTGCGATAACGCCAATCATGCCTTCTAATAATATCCCCGTGAGCGCTGTCAAAAATGCGAGTGTGTCAGTGTGTGTTTTGTTTTGAGATGCATCATATCTTTTTTAACGTGGCGTATTTGAAATTGTGCTTCTGGCTGACAGTCGCCCCTTAAATAAAGAAAAAGAAGAAATGTGGTGTTTATACAAAGAAATACTGCTGTAACATCGTTTTGACATTGAGTAAGCACTGTGAGCGTGTTCACGAGCGTTCCAAATTGCTGACAGCTCTCTGCTGTCATAATCGTGATATCTAAATCGGAAAGGAAATTATCGATATGAGCGCTGTGAGCGCTATTGTCTTAATTCGGAAAGCGGCCTTGGCTGACAGCGACGTAGTACTATTATATATTCTGTGGCGAGGTGACGCGACAGATCCAGGGCTGCCAGTACAGCCAACTTATACCTTTGGGTCTCAGAAGTTATACAAAATCAAGTATTATTATTATACAAAAAAAAAATCTGTCAAACTATTTTTTACCGACGAAAACAGGAACACCTAACTTTTTACAGAGTAGACCAATTTAGACGATTCTTTATTTAATAAGATAGGTAATACCACCTCGAAGTTGGTCCCATTTAAAAATAAAATCCACCCCTAACGGCCTGGCCACGACCTTCCCGCTGTCAGCGGCATAGACTAAAGCATATATTGGGAGAGTCAGCGGCAGCTTAGCGCGGGTCGGCGAGAGGTAAAAAGAAATATACAAAAATGTATGAACCATGCCACGACGTACCGCTCGCAGCGTCAACGCTAGACAAAAGAAACCGCGCCGCTTGCCGCTTAGCCAAAAGTCGTGGCCGAGCGGTAACGGCTTTGCCACGACTTTGCCGCTATCAGCGGCAGCGTAGCGTGGGGCGGCGAGCGGTAAAAACAAATATACGAAAAAGTATGAACCATGCCACGACGCGACGCACCGCTCGCAGCGTCAACAGTGCATTTGACAAAGACACCGCGCCGCTTGCCGCTACGCCTAAGGATAGAAAAATAAGGGATCATTATTTTTTTAAGGTACTGAATTTTCACTTCTGAACCGATTCTGTAATCAGAACTGCCAGTTTTGATTACAATGGAGTTGATGTGATGATGGAGATGGAAGACCGTCCAAAGAACAATAGTCTGTTTACTCAGCTAAATCGTGTTTATGCTTATTTCATTTATCTTGATGGATGAGAACTTTAGACCTAGCTGGGGAAAGACTGTCATCAAGGGTCTGATGATGGAGATGGAAGTCTCTCGAGGGAAATTCTTATTTGAGAAAGGAAAGTACATATATACATACATGTTTTTCTAAGTAAGCTCCTCCATGTGGACAGTAGTCGGCTGGTATTATCATTATATTATTATTTTCTTGGCTTTTCTCTTTACTCGGGACCATGCGATCCCGCACCTTTGGTAGGCGTATGGGGGGCCAAAGCCAACTCGCAGAGGCCCATTAGACTGTATAAGTAAAGAAAATGTAGCACCAACTGAAGATTATACCTGTGGGGACTGTGCAAGTCCACCTAAGGACAACCCCCATTTGGTGTAGGACTATTCCAAGATACGGAAACAAAAATAAATATTGGACTATGGGTTTGGATGACTAAAATGGACTGATTACCAAGATCTATGGACGTATTATGGCTCCTGTCTGATCAATGATTTATATACAGGTTGAAATTGAAAACATGCGACAAATCGAAATGGGAGATTGTACTCATCAGTATGAACAACTTTTACTATGGGACCAAGCCTGAAATCGCGAAAAAAAAGTCAGCTGTTCCCTACATTTTGACGAGTTATGCGAACATAAATGTAGGGAACAGCTGATTTTTTTTTCACGATTTCAAGTTTGGTGATTTTTTTATATATGTAGTGTTAAATATTATACGGTGGTACGGAACCCTTCGTGTCGGCCGTTTTTTTTTTATAATACATTTCAAGTAGAATCCGTTTCAAGAAAGAAGTCCCGTGGTAATAAGTGGAACTAATTATTGTCAGATAGTTAGCAATATTCGACATTCCTACAACAACCCTCCTACCTAAAACACCTTTCTCTATTTAAGATTGTGCATTTTAATCAGTGCCTGTAATATGATGTAGACATGTAAAAAAATCAATATTTATGATTTCGTCGCTCGACAATGACGCCGCGTCTACGAGATTTCTATCTTATCTTTACAGTCCGGCCGTCGCGTCGTCGAGTAGAGAATGCGTTCCTGACACCTTTCAGTGCGACATAAACATCAAATTCACAAAACATGTATTCGGTTGTATGAAACTGACAGGTGTCGAACTCTCGAAAACGCATACACTCGTCGGCCGCACTGTAGGTAACATTTTTTACAAAACAATTGCAAAATGTTTACCAACAGCGCCCCCTGCCAACGTCAGTCGAGGGTCATAGATCTTTATAACACTGTATTGTTAGCACAATTATTTACAAGAACTTTTATAGCTTTAATTACATACGACATGTTTTCCCTGTTTTTCGGAAAATCGTACAAAATAGTCTAATTTATACTTATTTTGAAATTGCTAGCGAGTAGTATAGCTAGCATTAGTCTGTGCAGTCTGTGCCCTTGATAAATTGTCAAATATCATGTCATGTCATGAACAACGATGAACATGACGACCGTGACGTAAACAAAATAAAATGTCCAATTTATTATCAGTAATGCATATGAATTAGTTCTTTACATGAATCCTACATTTAATAGTTTTATGAAAGTGATTATTGTTTATAGGTTATCAAACGGCGTCGTGAAATTACTAATTAGCACAGGAGCCCACTGGTATGTTTTCCATAAACAAAGCATTTCTCGAATAGAACGCCAAAGCTCAATAAATCGCTCATTGACTCATTGATTGATTATTATTTGTGCTGAACGAAGGTAAAACATATAAATATACAGAACCTCTTGCAACATTTAATTATTTTGATATTTTGTTTACTTAACGTTCTGCAGGTTATAGTGTTGTTGCATTTCACAACAAGGAGAAAACGGTCTTGTAGTTCAAAATAAACACGATCAAACACACAAATTATTCTCCATAACGCACCTTCGGTGCAACAAAGTCACAACAGCTCATTTTTTAATTATTTTGTTTGCTATAGTTTTACGTTAAAAATCTTATATTTTACAATTTGGCATACTTACTTCAATTTTGCAGTTTTGGCTATTTGTGACTGTTGCACCGAAGGTGCGATATAGATTATGTGGATATTATCTAGTAAAAGAAGACAAAAGAAAACATCTAAGCAAACACTTGATAAAAAATTACAGTAAATTACTAATAATATCCACTGCTGTGCTGCATTGCTTATTTTAAAACATTTAGAACTAATTAACATATTTTGAGAATTAATGAATAATACCTTTAAAGTGATCTCTTGTAAAATGCTACTGTTGCACATAGGGAAAAATAACATCAGGAGTTCAGCAGCATTGCTAATATTTATAATAAATATCTGGAGTGGATAAACAAATAGCCTTATTTTTTGTTACAGTTCTTGGAATCATGAATAAAGAAGACATATTATTAGGACTGGAAATGGGACGACTAGAAATAGAACCATTAAATATAAGTCATAATAGAAGTAATGAAAATCCATTCATAAACTCCCTGCAGAAAAGGAATTTCCCCAAGGTTTCTGTCCTTCCTAAAGAGTCAAGATGCTCTTGTTCCTCACAAAAAAAACTAAAACCTGGCATCTACAAAAAAAAACATAGTAAAATACTCAAAGAACCAGTATTGAATATATTAAAGAAAGGTGGTACTGTTATTAAATTGGAAACGGAGAACTGCCAAGAATCAACAAGTAAAAATATGACAGGAATTGAGAGATGTGACCCATTAAGTTTATGCACACTTGTTGATAACTGTAACCAGCTAACTATATCGTCTAGTGCTAATGTACAAAATGTAGTGACTGATGAAAGCAGTGTGAGTAGATGGTGGAAGCAAGATGTATCAAGTTCACAGGAGCAGAGAGAACCAAAACAACAGAGTAACAGATCCGGCAGCTGTTCTCAACAAGTTCTCAATCCACCCTGTGATGTCACCATTGATGAATTAGCAAGCTATTTTGAAACTTTGGTACACATACCAAAAAAAATGTCGTCTATGGCTGAAATGATGTACATATAACATAATTGAGATAGCAAAACTAAAATGATGTTGAGAATCTCCCAGTTACTGGGAGCAAAGTTATTTACTGAAAACTATTTACCAATTATTTTTTGTTTGGACGGTTTTAACCTGTCTTTGGTATTGCAAACATCACTTAATCCTATTGCTGCAATTACATTTGGCAATAATTCCATCATCATCTGCCTAGCTTTTTCCCAACTATGTTGGGGTCGGCTTCCGGTCTAATCGGATGCAGCTGAGTAGCAGTATTTTACATGAAAGAAAGAAAGAAACAACCCAGTTACTGGGTAATACGATACCACTTAGTAAGATTGGTTGACAGACTTTGGCTTCTGACTACTCGTAACGACAGTCAAAGATCCACGAATGGCAGCTGGGACCAATGGCTTAGTGTGCTTTCCGAGACACGGAGGGGTCTTGCGGTATGTAAAGATGTTCACCCATCCACAGACCAACCGCGGCAAGCGTAGCTTAACCTGATCGATCGACCTGTGCAGCTGTTATTATTTAGCCACAGGCCCCTAATTCCAATACAGACATATAATTACATTCTCCTCTTGCAATGTTCAAACAATGTCTGTTTATTTGCTCTTCTTTTATTAAAATGTAAGCTTATACTTTTGATTTTAGTTAGGTATTTCTTTTGGTGTCATTATTTTATTTTTACATTTATTCTTATAACAAAATGTAAGTAATAAAAACAACAAATAAATTAAGATTTAAATAATAAATGTAAAAAATATAGTAAGTAAATGATGAGATGATAAAACTTAATTTTTATTATTATTTAGAAATAACCATATTTATGTTTGGTCCATCAAGGTCTTGACGCAGAACGTCCGATGCGCAAAACGTCTGTTTTCTTTTTTTAAAAAGGAGAAGGCCTATTGTTGGGAATCGAAGCTAACAAACGGCGCGGTCCGCACGCGCAGGCGGCGTGATCAACGCTATTATAGTTAAGTATTCTGTGATTAAGCCCGGTTTCCACCGCGAAAGAGTAATGAGCTGGAAATGGTTAAGCGGAGCAGACTTCGTTTTCATGAAATAGGTTTGCTTTTCCACCAAGAAAGAGTTTAGTCGTCTGATTCTCTCTAGACATGAGCGAGCTCATTTTTACTCTTTTTTTCCCGCTGAGTCGTTTCAGCTTGACTCTTTGTTGGTGGAAACACATGTAAGCAGTTTTCTCTTGAGAGGTAAAAGAAGTCGTCGTTAATGGGTCCGCTCCGCTTGCGGTGGAAACCGGGCTTTATAGTGTATTATCTATGGTCAACGCGTCATTGACCAGCGGAGGCGCGGAGCGACTGCGATATAACTCGGCCTGCTCTTTAACTCAAAAAATAATCGTTTGTAGGCACAGGAAGTTATAATTTTATAAAGTTAACGGCAATATACCAAGCCTTATATGAGGACCAGAAACCCAGTAAGTAACAGATAGTATTAGTGTTGCCAGGTCCGATTTGTTGTAAATCGGTACAGTCATGAGGAAAAATCGGGATTTAGGGTTGCAGATCGGGACAGTAAACAAAAAAAAAAAACAAGGGGTTTTAAGGTGAATGCGCAGTGGTAGACCGCGAAATTTAGATTTTCTTACGTTTTTTGCAATTTGTAGGTCAGTGTCAGGTTGTATCTTGATCAAAATATGATTTGCGACTATAATAGACATGTATTTACAGAATTATAAATTTCTACCATAAACACTTTTCCATACGAGATTTGTTCTTAACGGTAGAAATCTAACTTAGAAAGATGTATTAATGATTTTAATTATTATAATTCCGGTATGTATTTACAGGATTAAAATAATTAGAATCATTCTAAGTTAGATTTCTACCGTTAAGAACAAATCTCGTATGGAAAAGTGTTAGTGGTAGAAATCTAACTTAAGGTGAATGCGTAGTTGTAGCCCGCGAAATTCAATTTTTCTTACGTTTTTTGCAGTTTTCAGGTCAGTGTCAGGTTGTATCTTGATGAAAATTTGATTCGCGACTATAACAGGTACGTATTCACAGAATTATAATCATCAGAATCATTAATACATCTGTTTAAGTTAGATTTCTACCACCAACACTTTTCCATACGAGATTTGTTCTTAACGGTAGAAATCTAACTTAGAAAGATGTATTAATGATTCTAATTATTATAATTCTGTAAATACGTACCTGTTATTGTCGCGAATCATATTTTGATCAAGATACAACCTGACACTGACCTGAAAATTGCAAAAAACGTAAGAAAAATTGAATTTCGCGGGCTACAACTACCCATTCGCCTTAAAGAGATATATTAATGATTCTAATGACTATAATTCTGTAAATACATGTCTATTATAGTCGCGAATCATATTTGGATCAAGATACAACCTGACACTGATCTGCAAATTGCAAAAAACGTAAGAAAAATTGAATTTCGCGGGCTACAACTACCCATTCACCTTAAGTCTATTTAATCTTACATAACAAGTAATCAGTCTTGCTAGACTAGTAGAAATCCAAATCCAAACTAATATTATAAATGCGAAAGTAACTCTGTCTGTCTGTCTGTCTTTTCTTCACGCCTAAACCGCTGAACCGATTTAGATGAAATTTGGTATAGAGATAGTTTCAGTCCCGGGAAAGGACATAGGATACTTTTTATCCCGATATTCCCACGGGATCGAGACTTGCGCGGGTGAAACCGCGGGGCGCAGCTAGTTATAAAATAAAATCGTACTTTAAATGTAATTGACGCACTTCAGAAGAATAAAGTACCTACCGGTCAAGCTCCGCGCGTTACCGATCGGTGACGAAACAATAGAAAATCAATTGTGTCTCATTAGTGGAGCTTGACAGATTAAACCCTTTACACAGAAATAGGGCCGAGAAAAACACCGTGTGCCGGGTGTAGCCCATGGGCGGAGATTACGTAGCGTAAATATACATTTTATTCATGATTTTTTTTTTTCATTTTTTGATTAATCGGGACATTTGGCGTCCCGATCAGGTACAAATCGGGACGCGTCCCTAGACCCCTGAAAATCGGGACGTCCGCGCAAATCGGGACACCTGGCAACACTAGATAGTATAGATAAAAACAACATGCCAATAGATTCCTTATAATGTAAGGACCCAAGCGCGTGTTTACAATGCTTTTTCATGCCAACACTTGTATGGGTTAGGTAGTGCTAAAGAAGCGTCGCCGTCGGGCAGACAGATTTAAAATATGAGTTGGGCGTTCTTTAACCCAACTTGAGTTATGTTGAAACGAAGAAGGGAATGTATTCTGTTCCTATTTAATTATTTGATAAATGAAAATTAAAATCTTCACTTCTGTACTAATACAATACATACATTCCGTCAATAACGTGGGTAATATAACATTTCCATCATGTCCTAATTTTCAAGTACCTACCTAAATATGTGGTCACCTTATTCACAGAAGAATATATAATAGTACCACACCCCGGACACTCCATACAACACTCGCAAAATAATTACCTACTACTACTACACTAACAAATGACGTTTGTATACGTATGAATGTGTGCGTGAAATCTAGTAGTAGTAGGGCTGGCTGGCAGTAGTGCGTAGGCAGCGGCCAATATAATATAAAAGTACTCTGTGGCAGCGGCGCTGCCCGAACGTATGCAACAACTACGGCGCCGCGCGCCGCGACAAAGTTAGTGCGCTCTACTCACAGAAATCTAATTAATTACATTTCTACTGTACTACTTTTCAAGTCGAAGAATAAATAGAACGTGAAAGAAAGAGACATAACTAAGACAATAAAGAGAGAGAGCAATAATTTAATAGTTGGTATGTTAATATTTCGGAAGTTTTAATTGTTCTAAAACGAAGAAAACTTGGAAAATAAATGAATAATAGAGAAAATTATGAAAATAAATTATCACAACACTGGCTTAACTTGTTTGTCTGTAATATACTAGCTTTTATTTTTTATGGGTTTAAAGGATATTTGAGTTGTTGTTCCTTACCTTCTTTCATGTTTCGGGAACCGAAAGAAACTCCTGTCCTTATCGTTCCTCGATGAAGATAAGCATCCAATGCACAATATACAACCATCGTGATTAGCAGAAAATATAAAACTTAAAAAAATAATGTGTTCGTGTCAGCAATAGGTAGGTACAGCGCTGCGGTTCTTGTGTTTGCGAGCGCCCTTGTTGAAGAGTCGGCGACGAATACCTCGAACTTTAAGTATTCTGTGATAGTACTACGTACAGAAAGGACACTCCCTTCCCCGCGCTCACATCAGTTACCGCACCTCACCCCGCACTTCGGCATGTTCGTCGCCGGCTCTATAACAAGGGCGCTCGCAAACACAAGAACCGCAGCGCTGTACCTACCTACTGCTAACACGAACACATTATTTTTTTAAAGTTTTATATTTTGTGTTAATCACGATGCATGGTTGTATATTGTGGATTATTTTTTTTTAACGATAAAGACAGGAGTTTCTTTCGGTTCCCGAAACATGAAAGAAGGTAAGGAACAACAACTCAAATATCCTTACCCATAAAAAATAAAAGCTAGTATATTACAGACAGTTGTGATAATTTATTTTCATAATTTTCTCTATTATTCATTTATTTTCCATGTTTTCTTCGTTTTAGAACAATTGAAACTTCCGCAATATTAACATACCAACTATTAAATTATTGCTCTCTCTCTTTGTTGTCTTAGTTGTGTCTCTTTCTTTCACGTTCTATTCATTCGTCGACTTGAAAAGTAGTACAATAGAAATGTAATTAATTAGATTTCTGTGAGAAGTGCGCACTAACTTTGTCGCGGCGCGCGGCGCACAGTGGGAAAATCGCGTATGTTTCGTCTCAAAACTCCGTATCTCATTTGTTTCAAGACTAAATCAGTTGTTGTTTTGCACACATAATCTTGGATGTATAAAGTTTAATGGAAATAATTTTGATTTTGATAATTCTGTTTATTAATTAATTAAAAAAATACGTGCATTCTACAAAAAAACAAAAACAAAGGGGTTAGAAGATTTTTGTATGGAGGGTGGCCCTAAGGTCGGCCGCCATTTTGATTTTTTTTCAGAATCGCGGTGTACAACAAAAGTTATATATTTAGATAGAGGACGCTTATACAAACAAAAAATGTTACGTAACATAATATCCTAAAGCGTCAGGTTTCGGAGTTATTCACCGAAATATAAGTCGAAAACAACAAGGATTTTTTTGTTTTTTTTCCCTCCAGGAAAACATAATAGAAACGTTATGAAACCTTTATGGAGAAGAAACAAATGAAGAATAGACATTTTTTAAACAAATAATTAAAAACGGCTATTTATAGTTCGTTTTTTAATCCTAATCCTAATCATAAGATGGTCAAAAATGTATCAAAACCACAAAGAACTATTAACCTTCGGTATGCTTGAAGGCAGAAAGTTACACGGTATGCCTGGTGGGTTTGTCAGACCCGGATTTTTAACTTCTAATATCTAAATATTTACTGATAAATACATTTTTAAATATTACATATATTTTACTAGAGGTGTAGGTTACTTTCGTATTTATAATATTAGTTTGGATAATATTATAAATGCGAAAGTAACTCTGTCTGTCTGTCTGTCTTTTCTTCACGCCTAAACCGCTGAACCGATTTAGATGAAGATAGTTTGAGTCCCGGGAAAGGACATAGGATACTTTTTATCCCAATATTCCCACGGGATCGAGACTTGCGCGGGTGAAACCGCGGGGCGCAGCTAGTTAGGAAATAAAATAAAAATCTATTACAAATCAACAACTTTTAATTATTATTTTTTCAATTAATCATTGGCGGTGTTTTTAAAAGAGTTTTTATACTTAGTTATTATTATAACACACTTTACTTATTAAAAACTAAAGAGATCTCAATCAGACTATCAAACATGTAAGGCACTTTTATGTACTTATAAATAATTAAAGAATATTCAGGCTTCATCGCTTCTATCCTCATTTTCCAGAGCTCTGTTTCGAAAGCAAATTCCACATTGGAAAATTGCATGATCCAGACATAAGTGACTCTTACAAGTCTCACAAATATATTGAGTTTTGCGATCTTTCTTGACTGGGCATACGTAGCATCTACGTTTTATACCAGGAGTCGATTTTTTCAATGGTGAGTCATCTTGGGTACCCAAATGGCTACCTATTCGCTTGCGGAGATCTTTAGATAGACGATTGTTGTTTTTTCTTGACTGCAAGTGTTGTTCGATAAGAGCAAGGCCCAAATCTTTTATGAAACTTCTTCGACTATGCTTTTTTTCTGGACAGTTGAGCATTTCTATAATTTTAGCATTTATGCCAGCAGTATTGAGCATCCAGAAGAACAGTGTCAATGGCCACCTTCTTGAGTTTCTTGTGACATCATATGATTGAATAAGCTTGCCAACGGTGTCTACTCCACCCTTTGTTTTATTATAAAATGTTACTATCACGGGTTTTCGCTTCTCATCTGTTTCTTGGTCTATTTCCATGTCATGGTGGAGTGATGACAGCATATACACATTTCTGCGGGGTTTTGGAATGTAAGATAATAAGGTCAAATTTTGTTGGAAGCCAAACAGGGATGATTTATATTCCAAAGAGATTTAAGAATAGGTATAATGTCTTTGATATCTTCGTCTTCCAACTCCTAGGTAATCGTTGCCCGCCTCACACTAGGAAGTTCTCCTGTATTTGTGGGTGCGTTTATAAACATTAACTCACTATACAAACAGCCAGACCCGGAACAACTAGTAGTCCGGTCAAGTTAGCTTCAAAAATAGGGGTAAGGTTACATTAATTCGCATAAAGCTGACAATTGGTACAGTGTCCGTTACCCCAGCCAGATGTTGTCGAAAATGGTCATTTGAATCTTATAGATAATTAGTTGTGCGGCTTCTGTAATTGTTGCACACATTTTTAAATTTGTTGCGCTTATAGTTTTTTAATTATTTCACAAAAACATATCCTGCTGGGGTAACGTTACCCCAGCCAGATCTTTTTCTTTCTAATGGGAATATTTAAATAAATACTACCTATACAGTTGTCTATATGAAGTAAATGTTGTGCCTTATTTTGTATTTGTACTTTGTTCGGTTGCGACGTTATTCGAGATTTTGCTGGGGTAACGTTTTTGGTTTTGCTAGATCTTTGAAACGGTTTAGCGGATTCTTATCATATTTTGTACATGACTTCTTAGGAATTAGTTTAAATTTGTTCTGCAATAAAAAAACCAAAATAATGCATAGCTTAAAGGTTATTTCATTAAATAGAAAAACACTTCAATTGGTCCCAGCACTCTCAATAAGAGGTTTAAAGACTTACTTTAAACGTTATTTTGAAGCTTGTAATTGCCTTCAAATGTATCTGAAGTTTCATTAGTATCCTGTAAGTATTTAACAAGTTATGATGATATTCAGTTCTTCACGAGCACGGTCATGATGCGCGCGGTGTTATTTAAGCCTGTTTATGGATATATGAACTGAATGTTATGTCAATAATTAGTTGTTTAGTTCAGTTGTATATCAGTAAAATTTCAGCGTAATACATTGGATAATTAATGAGATAATACGATTAAAGTCATTAGGAAGTGAATGACCGTGGTAACCCGACCAAGTTTAGGTGGTTACGAAAAAGCGAAAACTTAGAACATCATGCTATCTTTTGAAATGTTTAGTATAATACACCTTACAATTTTGGTACAGACGCGTACACTGTTATATACATAATAATATAATAATATCTGTACTATGAAAACATTATTATTATCTTCCAGTTGCACATATTTTCACCGATAACACGTGTTCGGTGGGACGCGGGAGGGGTGGGGTGAAGGGGTAATTCATTGTTTGCATAACGCACTATACATGCTCCATAATCACATAATTCATCTTGTAGAGTGCGCGTGCGCTTCCGTAGTTCCGTTTCCTGTTTTTGCAAATATTTATCGAGTGCGTGAGAGCTATTTAATAAGTGTGGCGAATTACTGTTAATGTGGAGTGCTTCTATTGATGATCATAATTATGGTGCGTGTTGCTTGATGAATTCACGAACAAGGTAAGCTTTATTGATCTGTGATTTTAATTGATATAAGTAGGTATTAGTAGACATACGTAAGTTTAGTGTTAACTGAAAAAAATACATTGTTTATTATTTATTGTCTGTGATCATTACACATTTTAATATGTGTAAATTTAAATAAAAACTGTAACTGTGTAGGTACTAGGGTGCTTCTTATTTTTCGACTTTTGAAAAATTACTGCGTCAGTCCGCCATTCGCTTCTATCGCCTAAAAAACGAACCTATACTTTTTATTTATTTTTTGGATAGGTTTTTAGGGGTCGCTATTGTACCTCGTGTCAAAGTTTGAAAAATTATGATAATGATAACTTGCAGCTCATTGTACATAAAACAGTTATATTTATCATTTATACATGATAAATAGTTATTTATGCAACTGTTTTATAATAAAGGGTATTAAAACACGAATGTGGGTTTTACACATGAGTATTTTAATACCTAATTATGTACAGACGCCAGCACACCACACCTACACGAAACTGTCAGATTTTCCCATTCAACTTTGAACCTTATGCTTTAGTGATAAAGTTGATAATCTATTAAAGAAATTTGGCAGATTGTAGTAGGTTGATGTGCTGGCGTCTGTACAATTGCATACAAGACTTTATCTACACCCATGATATTATGAATCCTGTATAAAAGATTCTGAAACAGTTTTTTTTTGCAATACTAATATGGAACAAAAATGGCGGCCGGCGAGATAATACGACGTGAATTCGTCTTTTTTTAAATTACTGCGCTGTGGTAGTAAAACGCGCATGCATGACACTGGTGCCGATTCTCTTGTACACCGAACTAAACTATCACTAAATTCCTTACTTTTTGCTATGAGAATCTTACAGCTATTCTGCATAAAAAATTAAAAAAAAACAACAAAAAGAAAATTAAAAAAAAATCAATCAAAAAATAATTTTGACATAACTAAAATCGAATTTGACAAACGCGACTCGTCGACACTTTTTTTCGTGAATTTTTTTTAGAGCCGCAGGCAAGCGTTGACGTGTTTTTTAAGGAGTTTTTCACTTTCAGTATGGAAAATATGAAAAATGATTACCTACATGTTGAGTTTTAGGGGTATGTGGGTTTTATAAAGGGGGTCGAAATTTTCATTATTTTTGCGATAGAACACACCATTTTCACTAAATTCCTTACTTTTTGCTATGAGAATCTTACAGCTATTCTGCATAAAAAATTAAAAAAAAAAACAACAAAAAGAAAATTAAAAAAAAATCAATCAAAAAATAATTTTGACACAACTAAAATCGAATTTGACAAACGCAACTCGTCGACACTTTTTTTCGTGAATTTTTTTTAGAGCCGCAGGCAAGCGTTGACGTGTTTTTTAAGGAGTTTTTCACTTTCAGTATGAAAAATATGAAAAATGATTACCTACATGTTGAGTTTTGGGGGTATGTGGGTTTTATAAAGGGGGTCGAAATTTTCACTATTTTTGCGATAGAACACACCATTTTCGAGATATAAGCTAAAGAAAAAAAAAGATACAGGACAAAAAGGAGGGTTATTTTGATTACACCTGAAGTCGAGGTGTTGGTGTGAATTTCTATTCATGACAACTAATTTTATTCCACACCTTTTTAATTAAAACAAAGCTATGTCCAAAAAAGCTCTAACGAAGTTCCTGGGGCATTTGTGGTATCTGTCCGAAGAACTTGTTGCGCTTGCTTTTTTTGATGACGAAGTTTCTTTTGAAAGCAAACAAAAAATGGTGATTGCTCTTAATAAGGAAGGTTCAGACTATAGCCTAAAGCGAATCACCTTGGATCTAAGCCACATCGAAGAAGAAAATATTGAGGATTTCGTGACCAGCAACACCTTAGGACTATTTAGAATCCTGGAAATTCCGTCTGCATTTCTTTAAAAAGAACCTCGTCTTTGGGAAGAAGATGAAGACTACAAAGCTTCCAGAGAAATTGTACGTTCTACGAGAGTGGTGAACGACATTGCGGAACGCGGTGTAGCATTTATTAAAGAATTTAATAAACTAATTACCACAGACAAAGAACAAAAACAATTTCTTCTTTTGGTTGTGAAAAATTTCAGGCAAAAGTACCCTGGTACAAAGAAATCTACTTTATTAGCATGTGTCACAGTTTTTTTTTATTCTAATAGTTATATTATTTGTGTATGCTTGTCTTTTTTAGGACTTAATTAAAGAATTTTCAAAAATACTTTTTTTTTTATTTTTCATTCGCTGGTAGCGACCCCTAAATATTACTTTAAAAATAAAATAAAAATTACATATTAGTTTTTTGCGCCTTAGAACAGAATAAAAGGGTGACACGGATCATAATAATAAAAAAAAATTTCTTGCCCAATTAAGAAGCACCCTACTGTGTACTGTGTATACTGAAATCTATATTTTAAATAAAAAGTAATGGAAAATTTCAATATAGCAAAATTACTATCTGTAATTTTAATCTGTGATTGTTTTTAAGTATAATTAATACTTTAAAAGTTCAATTGAATTGATTATTTTAGCTGTTAATAAAAATTCTTTCATAAACATGTAGTTTTTTTTTTAAACTTGTGTACATGTCTGTACTAAATTTGTAACACTATCCTACATATTTTAGAAGGTAGCATAATGTTTTGCGTTTTCGCTTTTTCGTAACCACCTAAACTTGGTCGGGTTACCACGGTCATTCACTTCCTAATGACTTTAATCGTATTATCTCATTAATTATCCAATGTATTACGCTGAAATTTTACTGATATACAACTGAACTAAACAACTAATTATTGTCATAACATTCAGTTCATATATCCATAAACAGGCTTAAATAACACCGCGCGCATCATGACCGTGCTCGTGAAGAACTGAATATCATCATAACTTGTTAAATACTTACAGGATACTAATGAAACTTCAGATACATTTGAAGGCAATTACAAGCTTCAAAATAACGTTTAAAGTAAGTCTTTAAACCTCTTATTGAGAGTGCTGGGACCAATTGAAGTGTTTTTCTATTTAATGAAATAACCTTTAAGCTATGCATTATTTTGGTTTTTTTATTGCAGAACAAATTTAAACTAATTCCTAAGAAGTCATGTACAAAATATGATAAGAATCCGCTAAACCGTTTCAAAGATCTAGCAAAACCAAAAACGTTACCCCAGCAAAATCTCGAATAACTTCGCAACCGAACAAAGTACAAATACAAAATAAGGCACAACATTTACTTCATATAGACAACTAATTGTATAGGTAGTATTTATTTAAATATTCCCATTAGAAAGAAAAAGATCTGGCTGGGGTAACGTTACCCCAGCAGGATATGTTTTTGTGAAATAATTAAAAAACTATAAGCGCAACAAATTTAAAAATGTGTGCAACAATTACAGAAGCCGCACAACTAATTATCTATAAGATTCAAATGACGATTTTCGACAACATCTGGCTGGGGTAACGGACACATTGGTACAAATGTTAGGAACACCATTACAAATAAATGGTCAAAAGTCCGTTTAGCTGAAAAAATGCAAAAACCCGATTTTTGCATCCTTTGACCTTGAATAATTTTTTTTGCACACGTCGGATCGATGGGGACTTTTGACAATTTATTTTTAATGATGTTCCCAACATTCATACCAATTTTCAGCTTTATGCGAATTAATGTAACCTTGAATGTCTATTTTGACTGCGTTATAGGTAGTTGTAGGTCATACAATTTTTTTTCCGTGCGGGAATTGAACCCATGACACGCAGCGCAGTAGTCAATCGCTTAACCACTGCGCCAACCGTGCCGTCCGGTTTGAATCTGGGTAATGTTCATCTTATAATGAAGTAAACTACGATCATTAATTATTTATGGCAGTATAATAGGTAGTATAACTCCAAAAGTACTGACTTTTAACCTTAGTCATAAATTCATAATACTAAGTTTTATTCTGCATAAAAATACCTGTTCATTCGTGAGTACCTATCTCATTTCTATTGAGAGTGGTGGGCCCACCGTTATTCATTGTCCTTTCGTATGCAGGCTAGGATTTGCCATTTGATAATTTCTTAACAGTGAAAGCGTTATGTGAGACTTGGCAACCTACTTTACATGAACTGATTTTGGTTGGATAGTACATACTAATTTCATGCTTTATCGTCATTCAATCAAGGATGTCAACTGTCAAAGTATTATCAGGGTGTCACTGTCAACGTTTCCGTTCATTGATTCCATTTATTTATTTTCACTTGAATTTTGTATAACTAACTAAGTACGCAATTTAAAACATTAGCAGAACATTATTAATGTCAAAATTATGGTGTATTTCAGCGCCGGTTGTTGGTACAGTATATTCTTGGATGCCTACACCTATTCCACTAATTATTTAATTTTTACTATAACGGTGATCATTACTTCTATAGTATTATTATGGATTTATGAAAAACCTCAGTTTTACAAGGTATTTTTCTTTGGATTATTTAATTAAGTACCAACGTTAATATTATGTTTTCATGTCTCCTATCAGTTGCTAATTTGCACTTTCCCTGAAACGAAAAGGTCAGTCATAGCAGATACTATACTCCATAGGTTTAGGTAGTTGAATAAAGGTAAACAAAAAAACACGTGACTAAACGAATATAGTTTATAGTTACTTACTGTCAGTTTGTCTTGATACTGCTGGGCAAAGGCCTTAAACTAGTGTCTAGTTATTTTTTTAATAGAAGTTTTGTCCCCCTTTTTACCCACTTAAAGGTTGAATTCCCGAAACCCCTTCTTAGTGCTTGCTTACATTACTAAAGGAATCCTTGTGCAAAATTGTATGTTCTTAGTACCTGTTGTTTCCAATGTATGCTGATAATTATATCAGTCAGTTCATATGACATGTATAGGGATTGACTGTGCATCTGGGTCCGCCTCATCATCTGCCTAACTTGTTCCCAACAATGTTGGGGTCGGCTTCCAGTCTAACCAGATGCAGCTGAATACTAGTATTGTCCGCCTGTATTACATAAAATATTTGTAACAATTTTACTAACAACACCTTTTCATTACCAATCTTCAGATAGTTTCACATCTAAGAAAATTATTTTATCACTGGGTAAATTGCAAAATACTAACGAAAATAAATTTACATCCAGTTGTTTTATTATCACTGAGATTTGCAATCTGCACAATTCTTATATTAAGTATCTTATAATTTAATTTTGCCACATATCAATTTTTTTTATGTAAACATCACAGACATGATGGGTATTCTTCTTCTTCTTAGCGTGTCGATAGCAATCAAATATAAACACAAAAAAAACCTGTCAAGTGCGAGTTGGACTCGCGCACCGAGGGTCCCGTACAAATTTTTAGGTATACGTAACTAAAAATTTACGGTTTTCGAATTTTTCCTTTGTTTATGCTACATGACATTACTTCTTGCCAAATTTCATGATTCTAGGTCAACGGGAAGTACCCTATAAATTTTGTTTTCCTTGAGAGTGTCGAAATATACGTCTTTTGCGGCACACAAAAGACGTACCGCCGCCGACGCCGACGCCGCCGGCCGTATCACGTTAACTTAGAACTTTGATTTTTTCACAGCTTTAAGGGACTGTAGACCTGAGTATATGGTTTTCATTTCAACTCGATACCGTATCGTGCCCCTTGTCTTGACAGACAGACAGACGGACAACAATGTGATACTATAAGGGTTCCGTTTTTTCCTTTTGAGGTACGGAACCCTAAAAACTGAGTTACATACTTCAAGTAACTCATGTTACTAGCATTTCGCCCGCACCTTCATCCTCCGAACTTTTAAGTTTTGGATGATTACCGGTCAAGGACCGCGGTCCGCCGATCGGCGGACAAACAATAGAAAATCAATTGTGTCTCATTAGCGGCGCTTGACAGATTTATCATTACATAAGCAGGTAAGTATTTATTACAAAATTTTTGTGGTGATTTTTCATAAAAATTCCTTACCCTACACTAAGAAAGGATTTCAAAAATCAACCCCGATTTTTGAAATCCTTTCTTAGTACCTACACACGTTCGTTTTCAACATCAAGTTTATATCTTTAGCAGGGCTTCTATTTTGTGGGCTGTACGAGACTCTTACGAACATACCCTGCGAGGTTAATTAAGGCCAGGATATTCGAGCGCAGTAGGCATTTAACGTTACCACCTTCCCCGCGTGGCAAGTCCCGCGGACGCGCAGTTCAAATGAACTCGCTGACCCCGGAGTGCAAAAATTTTGCGTCACAGTATAAAATTGTAACAGTAGGAACAGTTAACTTTGTTTTACGGAATTCATGTTAATATTTCAGATGTTTAGTTTTTAGGGAAATATAAGTATAACAACATAATGAATAATAATGACTAATTATTTATTCATTTTATTTACCTGCCAACAATTGTTGACAACAGGAACAATAAAATTCTGCATGGGTAAACAGCAATTATTATGGAAGTATCGTAAGAATCAAAATATCATAAACAAAACCAATTTTAAAAATTTTGCGAGTAGATAACAACGTGTTATAAAACTGACAAAAAAGTCTCAGAATAATTACTTTATCCATACAGCTCAAAACAAATGTAGGGCTACTTGGAACGTTATTAGTAAAACAATGTGTAATGTGCCAAAAAGCGAAATCAATCAAATTAATATAGATGGTAAACATTGTGGTGATGATCCGCAGACCATTGCGGACTTTATTAATATTTTTTTATAGACCAAATAAAACGCAATACAAGTTGTACTAATATATAAAACAGAGACCACGGACCGTCCATCTTTTTGAAAATGCGTCAAGCGTATTGGATGTAATTTTTCGTTCTTGTTTTAAAAGAGAACATAACTGCAAAATAGCTCTTTCAATTTACAAAGAACTTGACAAAATCTCTTTTATAGTACTTTGTCCTTGTTTCCCGATAATTTAATAATTACGAATAATAGAGATTTTTTTTTTTTAATATTGTTTTCTATAATTACTATTACACCCATTCTCGAGTTGAAACGGTAAGGTGCAGGGTTAAACTAGGCATCGGTCGAGCGACGCGCATTTTGAACTCACTATAGGCTTTAGCACCCTCGAAAACTATGAAAACGACACCCATGACAAAAAAATGGAAAAATTTCACAGCCGCCATCTTGGATTTAGATTTTAACCTCACTATCGGTTTTAGCACCCACGAAAACGACACCCATGACAAATAAATGGAAAAATTTCACAGCCGCCATCTTGGATTTAGATTTTGACCTCACTATCGGCTATAGCACCCTCGAAAACTATGAAAACGACACCCATGACAAATAAATAGAAAAATTTCACAGCCGCCATCTTGGATTTACATTTTAACCTCACTATCGGTTTTAGCACCCACGAAAACGACACCCATGACAAATAAATGGAAAAATTTCACAGCCGCCATCTTGGATTTAGATTTTGACCTCACTATCGGCTATAGCACCCTCGAAAACTATGAAAACGACACCCATGACAAATAAATAGAAAAATTTCACAGCCGCCATCTTGGATTTACATTTTGACCTCACTAACGATTTTGGCAACCTCTTTAACTACCTACGACACCCATGACGAAAAAAATGTTAGCAGCCGCCATCTTTGATTTACAAATAAATTCACGTCGGTGCATGATCGCACGGGCCATTATTCGATATCGATTATAACAGTAAATCATTCTTAGTTTCCGTACTGTTTATCTTTCTACTGTGACTATATGTTACAACTATATTACAACTTTTAGTTTAATTATTAATACTAGAACCTACAACAATATTTTACAGACTCATTTTTGAAAATAATATACAAGCACGGAAAATAACAATAATATAACGTATATTTCGATCGATTATCGGGGAACGCAGCGAGCCAGCTAAAGCGACACAGGTCCTACCTCGGGAACGCCTGGCGGGCTACTAAAGCGAAGCGCGCGGGCCGCTTTATTATATTATATCTTGTTAAAACAATAAAAATCTGTTTTGTGAAAAATTAACCGTAGAATATTCTTCTAAACATCATTGCCTATTTTTCGACATATTTTTTGAGAGTAAAAGTTTAGTCTACTTCAAGTACGACTTGAAAAACGATCAAAAACTTCCCTGTTTTCGATATGTTTGCGATTTTTTATGATCGAGTGAAGTTGCAAATATCGTGTTTTGAACCATAGAATAATCAAGAATGTTTATTAAACTACAACATATAATTTTATCACATCGAAACTAAGAATATTTGATTGTTTAATGTTGAATCAAAAATAGGTCGATTCTGAGTATCCTGGCCTTAAAAGGTGCTATTCTTTTATAGATACATATATAGAAGAATTTCGAAACCCATCACGTCTGTCGACTTTCGCTAAGTTAATTAATTTGCCCCTGTATATTTATACTGATATATTTTTTCTAGCTTATATTTAAAAGGAGCAAGCATTCAAATATTATAAGCCCAATAGAAAGTAATGAGGAACTTGAAACAAATTATAACAAAACATTGTTGGATGAGATAAATAACCAAGAGGCCAAAAAGATCCAAGAAGTTATGCCAGAAGTTGTTGACCCAGAATCGGAATCTTCTCATTAAATGTGTTAACTTCAACTTGGTTAATCAGTGCCTAAACTGGATGGAAAGTTGGAGTGTGCCCCGGAGGGGAAATGCCTTTATAGTGATACTACCTACCATCTTAACTCAAGAAAATTACGATTTTCAAAAGTAAGCAAAACTGCATTCAAACATTTTTGTAAAGTTTCTTACCTGAACCAGCAATTTAAACTACAAAAATGCAAAAATTAAAAACAAAAACATGTGCGGTCGGGGGACCCACGTCAGGAATGAAGATGCGATACTCGCACGCGCACACACACACATATTATATTTATATATTTTAACAGAACTGCCAAGGTCAATTCATGAATTAAAGACTTAGGCACAAACACATAGGTACATCAACGAAAAGTGTACAAGTACTCGAAAGTCATACGCTCATCTCACAATGCTCCAGACATAATGACAAGATCTTCCATTCATCCGCGAACACATCACACCACTTTCCACCAAACGGCTCGTATTGCATCGGATCGGAAAGGATACGAAGCCGATTGCGTTCGGCAGGATGTCGACGCATACGATCGGCTCCGTACGTCGCTTGCGAACGTATCCGTTTCCGATGCTCTGTGCGTTTCTGCGTCTAGTCAAATAGTTAATTCCTACCGTGTTGACGTGTTCTAATTTTTGAAAATGGTTGAAGTTGACGTAAGTAGTATTCAAGTATTGTTGGCTATTGCATTAGAAGAAGAAAGTAATCATAAAACACAGAAGATGAAAAGAAAAATTTGCACGACAGCCGAAAGGATTCGATCGGATACGACGACAGGCGAACGGAGACGTACGCGCGTTGCAGCATACTTTCGACTACAATCGCGTGTCGCGAAAGACGCCCGCGGTCAAGCTGCTGTGTGCGGCTTGGTAATATAGACTTTTTAAATACTGTGTACACGATTTAATATCGTTTTAAGATTGTAAAATCCGTTCCGATCCGATGCGGTGCGAGCTGTATGGTGGAAATTATCCTTTAGCGTCCAAGAGAGCGTTGAGCGCAGATATTGTGCGAGAGACAGGAGACTGGGCTCGAGCGACGGTTCGACTGCCAGGCACTGCAAACAATCTGTGCCTCCTAAGGGTCAGCGCAGACAGAACGGAGCGCGGCGGAGAGGATTTTATTAAAGCACTTGAAAATAAACTTTAAAATTATTTATTACAATAAAGTGCATAAATGCTTGAACCTGACAAAAATGCCCGCGCGTCCTCGAAGATACGCGGGAATCCCCGCGCGACTTTATTGTAATAATTTTTAAGTTTATTTTCAAGTGCCTTAATAAAATCCTCTCCGCTGCGCTCCGTTCTGTCTGCGCTGACCATATTCAGGCCCGCCGTAAGCGGGCGTGCAAGGCGTGCACCGCACGCGGGCGGCACGTCCAGGGAGGCGGCAAATCGAGCGACTCATCACGTAATATTCAAAATCATTGTCATAATACCCACCCCACCTACAGAATAAGAAATGTCATCGCATGGAAAAAAAAAAACTTTAAGCGCCACGCGATGGTCTAGCAGAATTGTTGCAGTTAAAGGAACCATTACGGTATCACCTCGAAAAAATATTTGATGCTTTGCTAGAAATATCTGGTGATTCGTTGGAATGGGATTGTACCTACTACATCTCACAAAACTCATTCACTTGCTCTGAACATTCAAAATTATAGATTTATTTGCTCGGTATTAATTTGGTTCGATATTTTAAACGAAATTAATGCTCTGAGCAAAATGATGCAGAGCCCCACAATGAATAATTAAATCTGCATTTTGTTAAATAAGTTGATTGGTAAGTTCACAGAATATTGCACGGATGAACACTTTGAAATGGTGTTAGCAGAAGCTTCCAAAGTGGCTCACGAGCTCAATGTAGAAACAGATTTCCCACCAATAAATACAATTCGTCCAAAAAGAAAACCAACACAATTTCAATATGAACACAGTGATGAAGTTTTAGTAGACCCCAAAATCAAATTTAGAGTAGAGTTTTATTTTAGAGTCCTAGATCAGACAATAACATCTTTAAAGGATAGATTCAAGGAGTTAAAAACATTTATCGATGTATTTGGCTTTTTAGTAATAACTTATTTAATTACCTACTCCAATGATGAGTTAATTAAACATTGTAAAGATTTAAATCTGAAGCTTAAAAATGATTCAAGTAGTGAATCTGATATTGACGGTATTGATTTTTTTAATGAAATCATTGCATTAATGTTCCAATTTGCAGAAAACCAGTCTAATGATCCACAAACCCTATTACAATATCTTTTTACTATATGACTTAATTTCAACATTTCCGAACACAGCAGTAGCGCTAAGAATACCTATTACTTATGCATTGCCGGTTTCAGTTGCATCTGGTGAAAGATCCTTTTCAAAATTGAAAATTATTAAAAATTATTTAAGATCAACAATGCTCCAACAAAGATTTAGCTATAGTTTCAATTGAACATGAAATCTTAGACAGCTTGGATACAAGAAAGTTGATTCATGATTTCGCAAATATAATTTATTTATTTACCCAATCATATGTACCCAATCAAAATAAATGTTTTATCTTCGTTATGATTCTTTTCTTTTTTCCCACCATAATGAGAAAACATTAAATAGCCTTTTTTTGATAAAACTCGTAAGTAGTCGTTAGGGCGGCATAATCGGTATTGCACGCAGGGCTACTAAACAGCTAGCGGCGCGGCGGCGGGCCTGACCCTATTACGGCATCGGAGCAAAAAGGAAACTTCGTTCCAATAACGCCTGAATTTTGTAGGACGTATAAATACAATACAGTATATAATACAAGTCAATCATGCGTAGGGATATAATCTCTTAAATTATTGAAGGAAGATCTTTGAGGTTGTCAAAGGTAAAATCTTATTATGATAGCTGCGTCATAAAGTCTGGAATGGTTCTCTTCTTATCTTCGGGGACGTCAGCAGTCGGTTCGCGTTGATGAGAGTTCGTCGAGTTGGCGAGACCTGGATGCTGGTGTTCCACAAGGCGTTATTATTTCTCCATTGTTATTTTCCATCTTCATTAATTTTATAACTCACTGTCTTCGATGTTCGTATCATCTATATGCTGATGATCTTCAATTGTACACTGCTGAGCGGGTGGAAGGTTTGTCGGGCGCTATAGCAGATGTAAACCGAGACTTAGATGCTATCAAAAAGTGGTCTGATAGTTTCAGGGTGTCAGTAAACCCCTCGAAGTGTCAGGCCATTATAATTGGAAGCTCACGCATGATGGGTAGGGTGACGCTAAGCTCTCTTCCTCCTCTTATTTTCAATGGTACCGTCATACCTATTACCCCCACTGTGAAAGATCTCGGTTTGCATCTTGACTCTACACTTAGCTGGCAACGCCAGGTCTCTAGTGTTAGTCAAAGCGTCAACGGTACTCTGCGATCCCTGTATCGTCTGAGAAACTTTTTGCCAGCTAAGACGAAAACTATGCTTGTGCAGACTTTGATTTTCCCTATAATCGAAGTATGGTGACGTGTGCTACTTTGACTTGAATGCGGTTTTGCTGGATAAGCTCGACAGATTGCTCAACTATGGTATCCGGTTCATATTCAACCTTAGGAAATATGACCATGTGTCGAGCTATAGGTCTGAGCTCAAATGGATGTCCATTCGCCAAAGAAGAAGATTGCGCGCTTTGACCACGCTTTTCTCCCTTCTCAACTCTCCCACTCCTCCTTCTTATCTCGTGTCTCACTTCCAATATCTATGTTCTTCTCACACTAAGAATCTGCGTTCCTCTAACAATCTTCTCCTACTCTGTCCTTCTCATACTTCTGACTTTGTTCATTCTTCCTTTCATATTCAGTCCATTCTTCTTTGGAATGCACTTCCTCTTGATATCAGGACGGCCACCAGTCGGTATGCATTTAAGCGGAAATTGCAGAGTTATTTTCAAAACAAATAGTGTAGAGTCATCTCAACATCTCTCTCCCTTGAATTTGTATGTATATATATATAACAAGTATTTATTATAGTAAATAGTATGTGTGTGTATATAACTTATTTATGTATTTATATATAACTTATTTATGTATTTGTGTACCTAATTTTAAGTTTTTTTTTTTATTTTTTATCAGTGTTCCTCTCAACCAAAGCACCTGCCATCTAATCTCTTCACCACCCTTGGTTGACTGGTAGAGAATGCCTAAGGCATTAAGTCCGCCTTTGTACCTTTTTGTGCGAAAAGTTTAAATAAATAAATAAAAATACAAGTTTTTTAGAACGAAGTTCCTTAGCGCAGCAGGAGTTGACTGATATTCGATGTTGACTTTGAGTAAAGGAGACGTTCAATAAATGTATGGGCTCCACTGTACCTCCTCATCCGCTTATCCGAATAAAATAAAATAAACCAATAAATAGTAATAATTAAAAACTAAAGGTACATTTTATATTAGCTAGATATTTTTGACCTATTCTTATAAAAAAAACGCCTTTATTAATGCTACTACGATTAAAATTTGTACGTTGTACCTACTTATTTCTTTATTTTTTTTGGCTAGTTAAAATAAACTTTAACGTAAGAAATTTTGCACGGTTAGGAGGTAGTAAATAGGTATTAAATATGTATCCTTCGAAGATCGAAAATAAACCGACCATTTTACCAGTTGCACTAAACAATTGAATAGTCAATTTGGAGGGACCAACTTATGTAATCGATATCTTTAAAACGATATATGTTTCAGGCAGCCAAAATCAATAATATTAAGGTAGAATTAAGGTACTATAATACTAAGTAGGTAGAATATTCCAGGGAGTAGTCTATCAGTTTGGTCCCTCCATCTTGATATCATGATGGAGGGACCAAGCATTTTGTTAAAATATTATGTACTATATGATGAGGTAGCTAAAATTATAGCAAAGGTAGGAAATAGTAGATTAATGGTATTATTTTTTCAGATATGTATGACAGACATTGGAGTTTTTGAGAAAAATAATTTTAAAGTTACGGAAAATGTAACATATTTACATTATAAAATTGACATTTTACCATAAATAATGTATGAATTTCACTTTTAGGTCGTTCCGTTTTACGTTCAGACAAAGTGACAGCGGATTTTAGTAGTTTTAATTATGAATACTGTTAGTTTTTTTTTATCTTTAATTCATTTTTAACTGGCTAATAAAACGTAATCGAATGTGAGGGACATTTACGTTTGACAGTTGTCACTTGTCATATTTCAATTATTTTTGTTTTGTGTTCCCGATTACACTACACACTAAACCAACATAATATACAAAAATAACACATTTGTAATAGCAACATAGGATGCAAGAGCGAGCGAAGCGAGCTCGGGGCTTGGGGCACCCCGACTCGGACAAGTTAGGTTAAAAGGTAACCCTTCGTGGTCATTGCTTTTTAGACCATACATAGAGCCGAAGCGGCGGGGCTCCTACTAAACCTTAGCAACTTTTAAGTGTTTTGAGGTTAGGTTACAAAAAACATTAGGATTTTTTTTCTCGGCCACTCTATGGTTTTGCGAACTTTGTGGTTTTCAAATTTACACTAAAAAGGGTCTATAAAATTGTAAATTTAATTGTAAATTGTATCTAAAAAAATAGCTACTATAAAAATCGAAGGTTTTCAAAAAAAAAAAAAAACTGGGAATTTTTTTTACGGCCACTATGGTTTTTCAACATTTGCGGTTTTCAAATTACACTGAAAAGGGTCTATCCAAAAAAAAAAAAAATACCTACTATCAAAATGCGCCGGGTGAGGAGGTACGGTGGTTCCAATGTATGGGGCTTGGTACTAAAATAACTGAAAGTTTAAACAGCCTTCTGAGCTGAAAGAGGGTAATTATTTTGATGTGTGGGTATTTAATTTTTTTTTCAGCCACTACTAGTAGTAGCTACCCTACTACTAGTAGTGGCTGAAAAAAAAATTACTAATTACTATGGGTTAGTTATACCAAAGAATCCCTGGACACACTGCGCGTCCAATACAATAATATTTTCAGGATGATGTTGGGACTTCCTCGTTTCTGCAGTGCCTCCGAGATGTTTTTCATGCCGTCATTCGGAAAAAAGTCGTGTCTCTTATGAGGAAGGTGCGGGGGTCACAACAGCATCCTGAAAACTATAGCTGAAGACGTGCGTGCACCTGTGTTGAGGCATTTCGTTCGTCTGATGATCTTGTAGGGAGGTATCTCCCTGTTGGTTATCTTGTCGGGGCGGGGTGTCTCAGCACAGGGGCTTTTTGTGATTTTTTTTTTGTGTGAATTGTGTTGTGATGTTTATTGATGGATGTGTGTTGTTCTTTGTTATTGTATTTTAAGTACTAACAATAGTTTCTAAGTTATTGTATACTAACCGGTGGATCTAGTTGTCCCAAATAAATAATTTTGAATTTGAAATTTGAATTGAAAAACTACTAACTAAAAACATTACATCACTAACTACAAACATTATATTTTAGGGTTGGCAGCCCTGTGGCAAATGATGTGACCATGGAATTATATACGTACATAGTACATATACATAATAATTCCATGGATGTGATCATGTGACAATAACAATGTCAGTGTCATTGTTTCAAAACCAAGATGGCCGCCACCACAAAATGGCGAATTACATATTTTTTTTTCACAAATCCCTCAATATGGGTATCAAATGAAAGGGCTTGACCATGGCTTGACTAGTAGAATACTATACACTATTACAAATTTCAAATCCAAGATGGCCGCCACCAGAAATGGTCAATTCACAATTAGCCGTCCCCCGACGACGTGAGGACGCTTGGATCAAAATATTTCCTGCAACTAAAGGGGGCAACTTAAAGGGCTAATATATATTATTATTCATAGATTTATAATAATCTATGTTATTATTTTAGTTTTTAGAGGTTTTTGTTTGAGTCGGGGGTTTTTAAAATTTAACTTTTTCTACATATAAAAACACTCCGCCTCGCGGACTTGTACCAGTGGTATTGTTTTTTTTTTTTTTTATTTCAACGTCATTCTGACATTACATAGTTGACCTTTTTTCGACACGTTTTGATATTGCATTGTCATGATAATCAATATTTTTTGTCTCAATTTCATGGAACTGCAGCTAAAATTATAATAAAATCTCAAAGTATTTAATAGAAATGGAAACTTTAGCCACATTTAAAATAATTACACTGCATAGAAATGAATAAATAAAAGCTATGTGCGTTTTGTTTATACTGAAACATTTTTCATTCTTTTTACAAATGCAGGCGCCTGAAAAAAATCGTATTTAACTTTAATCGAGTAGCTTAATAAATAAGCTTTCTAATACGGTACATCACATTAGCGTTTAAAAATCTTCGGAATATTGTACCACTTTTGACCTCTCTTTTGGGTAACCTCAATATTTAAGGTACAGACGCCAGCACATCAAGCTATCCGAAACTGTCAAATTTTGCCGATCAACTTTGGACCTTATACTTCTGCGATAGAGTTGAAAATCTATTCAAGAAATTCGACAGATTGTAGTATCTTGATGTGCTGGCGTCTGTACTTTCAGGGTCGACGACCCGCAACATTTTGTCTCCTTGCTAAAAATTATGTTTTGATTTATTGTGCGGACTATCTGTTAAGCAAATCCAATTCCGCTGGTGGCGTTGGGTCGCAACATAATATGTAATTTGTCCGCAGTATCAAGAATATAATTAATGTTTTATTTCTCAAACATGCTTGGAAAGAGCATTATTTTGACAACCTTCTAAATACATCGAAATTGCTGTACTGGCCAAATACATGCGAGCAGCGGCCGGCATAAGTTGTATGAAAATCCATATCAGTCGTGTATCCGGCCAAATAAATTACATAGTAAACTCAATATCTCGAGCCTTTTCAGGAAGAAGATCGTAACCGCCATTTTGCATTTTTACAGGAGAAGGTTTTTTTTTAAATATTTCTCAAAATATTTGCAGTATCAATTTGAAATTTTTACTTAGTTTCAAGGGCACTTCCCTAATAATTCAAATGTTAAGATCTGGCGCTTAATATATATATATATAATCAGTTGATCTAGCGGTTTATATAAAAACAGTTTTTTGGGATTTTTGGCGCTTACGATGTTCTTCCTGAAAAGGCTCGATCTGTCGTGTTATTTAAAAATGGAAATATCTTTTACTCCGAAACATGGCAACCAAGGAGGTAACTTATCAAAGGTTTTATTTAAATTTCGATCTGGCTTCCAAACAGATGAGGCTTACCCAGCAATAATGAATGTAGGTATTATGCTATTGTAGAAAACATAGCTGCTGTAACTTCCAATTTTCATTAGCCGTCCCCCGACGCGAGGACGCTTGGATCAAAATATTTTCTGCAACTTAAAGAGCCAATATATTATTTTAGTTTAGAGGTTTTTGTTTGAGTCGAGGGTTTTTTGAGAATTCAATTTGGATTTTTTATGTATGTTCGGGCATAACTCCGTCAGTACAGGCGGATTTCTAAAATTATTTTTTTAACCTTTTAACCGCCTACGTCGGATAAATCCGACAAATATTTTCGTGTCCATTCCGCCAGAGTCGTATATATACGACCAAATAACACAGCTCGTATTATTATTACATCATCACAGCTCGTTTCGTCGGTATTTATTTTTCGTTTTTTTTTTTGTCGGGCGCTGGGGGCACGACAACTGATATAAAGTCCGGCGGTTAAAAGGTTAATGGATAAGGTATGCCTATAGACGTAAGGTCGGTTTAAAACCAATTAAACCAACCCGTTTAAAACGAAAAAAACCGTTTAATCGAAATAAACCATTTTTTTCGATTTAAAACCGTTGGTGTGTTAACTATTTTTTTCTTAATTATAACTACCTATATTCCCAGAAATGCGACGTTGCCGTTTCAACTAGGGAACTATATTTTCTATCACCAAAATTTATATTTGTTATCAAGTTGTATCACCTAATAAATAGATCTATCGCCACGAAATATTTGTATCACCTAATAAATAGATCTATCGCCACGAAATATTTTCGTTCTCAGATAGCGGGGCTCCGTCGACATAGGATGCAAGAACGAGCGAAGGGCACCCCGAGGTTCGGTTTGGTTAGGTTACTTTAAACCCTTTACACAGAAATAGGGGCCCCGCGAAGCGGGGCTCCGTCGACATAGGATGCAAGAGCGAGCGAAGGGCACCCCGAGGTTCGGTTTGGTTAGGTCACTTGCATTGTTTGGTGACTACATTTTGGTGACAGATCTACTATTTGGAGGACAAACCCTATTATTTAAGAAACACAAAACTAATTAAATTGGTGATAGCTTAAATGATACCCTTTCAACTATCGTGTGCACGCGCGCAATCACTGACTTAGTGTACGGCCTGAGTGCACGCTCTATTCGAGCGTCGGGCGGGGAGGGGCGTGCAGCGTTCATGTTAAACACGTGCTACCCGTAGTGGCCGTCCTGAGTGCCGGCCGAGCGGAGCGTGGGCAGCAGCGGACTTGTTTGCGTCGAGCGGGGCGTCGCGTGCAAGTTCAAACCAGTTTGTGTTTTGCAGCGGTGATACGAGCGTTCTTGAAGGATGTCGTTTTAATCGAATCTGATGTGTGAAAATTAGTACTACTCAATTTTAATCTTGATTCAATTCTCTGTAATATGTAATCAAAAGTTGCCACTGTCATCCTTGTATACTCATGAAATTTATCTTCATTCACCCTTAATGTTTCAAATAACGTAGAAAATTCTCCAAATTGTTTTCTTTGCTTCACAATGTTACTAGGACCTTGTCTTGACTCATAATTAAATTTTAGCCACAAATTTTCTTCTAAATACATATCAATAATATCGTACGACGCAGACGCCATGATCGACACAAACGACCGCCACCACAAACGCTGAGCGTGCACTGAGGCCACTTAAAGAACGCGCTTTCGACCGCTCTTCCCCGCTCCGCCCGACGCTCGAATAGAGCGTGCACTCAGGCCTTACACTAATGCGTGCTACGAAAGAGGAGACTTGACACACCACGTGGTTTGACTTGCGCAGTACACGATTTTAGGTCTAGCGGTATGAGGTCTGAGCGCGGGACGGGACCGGACGTCATAGGGGCGGCGGAAAGAGCGCGGGAGGCGGGGTCAAGTTTTATCTTTCGTGGCGCAACTCGTCGGCGGCGCGGCACCGGCGCGACGCCCTTGAAGACATAACGTTGTCTCTTTCATGCGCAAGTAAAACGGACGGCATTGTGTTAATAATGTCTTCTAATCTAGTGTGTGTAATATAATATAATAAATAAGTACAGGTAGGTATACCTACATACTTAAGTTTTCGTGCACCTAGTAGGTAATGTAGGTACTTTCTATTGATTTTCTATAAACTAATTAAAACGAAACATGACGTCAGGTGACCAAGAATTACCCACAATGAAGTGTATAAAACACAGCTCTTTTATTTTTGTAGGCGAGTTTTCAACCGTTTAAAACGATTTATTTGGGGTTAAAACGGCAATATTTGGTTTAAAACGTTTTAAATAGGTTGTTTTACATCTATAGGTATGCCTCATATAAATTTTATTAACTTTTCTTGGGTCGTTTTTGAGTTGGCTTCAATAATACGATTTTTTCCACTTACTTTATATTGATGATGTTTTAATAACTTCCTGTCACTGATATTTACATAGCAAGTAGTGTTATATGAATTTGTGTAGGGTAGGTACAATTAAGAAGTGAAAAATAAAAATATTTTTATTAAAAAAAAACCAAGTTTAAAAAAAAAAAAATACAAAATGAAAAAAATAACTTTCGACCCGACCAGACTTCCGAAATTAAAGTTATTTTTACCCGACTATGGCGAAGCAAAAAGGAGGTTTATGATTTTGACCGGTATGTATGTATGTTCATCTGTTCCCTCATAACTTCTAAACTACCTACTTGTGATAATTAGACAAATGATGTATCTTTGGAAGCGTCTTGATCGTCCGCTATAGGCTATGTGACGTCACATTAAATTTAATATAACGCTCTCTAGCGGACATAAAGTCATGATATTAAAAAATAATCATTTTAAATCATGCCTTGTTGGGTATCAAATGAAAGGGCTTAATTATCACGTTTCAAAAATATAAATATTACTGAAATAAGCCCCAAAATAATTAAATAAAAAATTAGTTTAAAAACTAAAACCCGACTAGGTACTGAAAAGGATGAAACAAGAAAGTACCTTCCCCTGGTCGTATGCCGCTGTACTAACATACAAAGGTATGGTAGCATGCGACCACGGGAAGGTACTTTTTAAACTTATTTTTTTCACTTTGTAGGTAGTTCTTTTTTTGACTTCGGTTTTTTTTTTTTTTTTTTGTAAAACAGCTAATATGGGGGCTAGACTTCACCAATGGGTTTATAAAAAAGGATGACAGTGATAGCCCACAAAGGAATGTTTAATAAGTACTAGCTGACCCGGCAGACGACTTGTCCAAATTCATAAATCCCATAGAAAAACCAATTTTCAGTTTATTCCGAATTTCCAATATTCCAGCCATCTTTTCCAGTTTCTATTTCCCTAAAAATCTTACGAACCTTTGAAAAAAAAAATGCCATATCGGTCCAGCCGGTCTCAAGTGATGCGCTACCAAGGAACGGCATTTCATTTCTATTATTATATAGAAGATTTAATATTATACAAGGTGGAGACGACAATAAATTAAATTTCGCATATTTAATGATGTTCACAGTCTGCATAAAACCAAAAATTTGCAATAGTTTAGTCAAAGATTGGCAAATCGGCCCATCACTACTGTTTTGTTTTTTTCTTTCACATTTTTAATTTTATAAAGGATTTGATGGTTTCAAATAATCCTATGCATTTTATAGTACCTATTGTCAGTATTTTCATTTATTGTCGTCTCCACATTGTTTAATAAATCAAAGCAAATATCGAGGCACTGGCCTGCACAAAAGCAACATCATTCTAGCTAAGACAAACTTATGTGAGTGATATTGCCTTATAAAACACATTCATAATACAATCATTTTTATTCGTGACAGCCGAAAAAGCAAATTAGTGTCTTATAAAAGTAAGACAATATGAAATAACACTATAAAATAAAAAAAAAATATGTAATATCAACATTGAGAAAACATACAGGTGCAAAAATGCTATGGCTACTAAAGACATCTTTCATTTTTTTACCAACACACAGTACCTACATTTTCAGTTATAATACCAACGTTGTTATGAACTTATGATAATAACAATTTTATTTTAACACTAGCTGCGCCCCGCGGTTTCACCCGCGTAAGTTTCGATCCCGTGAGAATATCGGGATAAAAACTATCCTATGTCCTTTCCCGGGACTCAAACTATCTCTATACCAAATTTCATCGAAATCGGTTCAGTAGTTTAGGCGTGAAGAAAAGACAGACAGACAGACAGAGTTACTTTCGCATTTATAATATTAGTTTGGATAAAAATAACAAGTAATCGCCCATAGGTATTCACGTACCACTATCGACCGGTATCACATAGAAATAGAAAATCCTCGTCATCTTGCTATACAGTTATTGGAAAAACACCAACAATCTCTTAAGAGGTCCTTGTACTCATCATTATGAACAACTTTTACTATGGGACCAAACCTGAAATCGCGAAAAATAAATCAGCTGTTCCCATTGATAAATATATCAATGGCTGTTCCTTACATTTTGACGAGTTATACCAACATAAATGTAGGGAACAGGTGTTTTTTTTTTTCGCGATTTCAGGTTTGCCCCCATAGTAAAAGTTGTTCATAAAATGATGAGTACAATGACCTCTTAAGTGGTTGTTGGTGTTTTTCCAATAACCCTGTATATGTAGGTAGGCACTCAATACCTACTCATCTAAGGCTTTTATTATGACAATATTTTTATTCGTGTTCAATAGGATGTTTGACAAAAGGTAAAGTATCGACGATACCTTGTTTTTTGGAAAATCTCGAAACAATATTAACAAGGGTCGGGTGCAAAGATACCTAGATACAGTCAGCCCCAACATGGTGTATCCACGGACAAAAAAACATTAACTGTCTATAAAGTTTGTTACATAATATCGTATCATATTATATGAGTCAAAAAGAGGGTCCCGTGGCTAAATAATAACAGCTGCACAGGTCGATCGATCAGGTTAAGCTACGCTTGCCGCGGTTGGTCTGTGGATGGGTGACCATCTTTACATACCGAGACCCCTCCATGTCTCGTTAAGCACGTTAAACTGTTGGTCCCGGCTGTCATTCGTGGAACTTTGACAGTCGTTACGGGTAGTCAGAAGCCCGAACGTCTGACAACCAGTCTTACTCACCCTGTGGTATCGTATTACTCAGTAACTGGGTTGTGGAGGTCAGATAGGCTGTCGCTCCATGTCAAATACTGGTATTCAGCTGCATCCAGATAGACTAGAAGCCGACCCCAACATATTTGGGAAAAGGCTAGGCAGATGATGATTATAATAGTCAAAAGATTTAAATCTTGGATAATAGCCACAAATTTATACAATATTATGGAACAAAGTTGTAGACAAATATATGAATATTAGTCCGTGTACCAATGTTTTTTTTACTAACAATAAGTAAGCGATTCATACAAATATGAAACAAGCATAATGTTCATATTCGCATGAACTAATAAATACTCTTATGAGACGCTTAGCAAAGTCAAAGTGCGGTCTCGATCTGTAAATCTTGCCCTAATAGATGGCACATGGTTTAAAATCGCTTGACACTTCACTTGTGTCGAATATTGACCTGTTTTTGTCAAAACATTAGAGTGCTCGTTAACTGGTAACCCCCGCGCCCCGGCGCACCGTTAGGGTCTCCCCACATTTATCGACGCGGAATCGGCTTTAGCAGAGTGCGTAATCACCACACTACTCGACTTACTCACTCAATCACCACACGACTCGGCTCCTTTCGCTGTTGGCCGGCGTCGCGACGCGTCGTCAGAGCAGAGCCGATGCGAATGGTATTAGTAAAAAACTTATTACGTAGACATAAAGGCTTTTTTGACCGGTGTTAGCCGATTCCGCGTCGATAAATGTGGGGAGACCCTTAGTCGGCCGCGCTAGGAAACCTTCAGACTGGGTAAATTTTTGTTCAATGTACCTACACATCAATGTTTTAGGTTTTAGTTTATATAACATAACGAGATTGTATGATGCTAGTGTTGTTGGGTGTCTTCTCAAGTGTCCATAGCAACTCCACACCATTCATGTTCATTGTGTTATTGGCTCCGTGCGTTAACGACAAATAAATCTTGCTTCAAATACTTACATAAACCATATGACTTATTTATTTTGCAACCGTCACTTACTTCTTTGTAAATGTATATTAGTATTCTTAATCCCGTCTTTAAAATGAAACATAATTTTTCAATTATAGGCATACCTATTTTTTGACAAATCAATATAACATAGAACTTTTTATTCGGGTGCGTTTCCACAGGCAGAGAAGAGCGGAGGAAAGGTGTAGGAATCGACCAGTCATACTGGTTGAAATCCATATCGCGTCACTTGCATCGTTGGTTATTGTTCAATTCCTTCAAGTCTCCGTTTCGCTCCGCTGCAGCGGAGCGAAACGGAGATCAGCGCGCTGATCTCCGCTTCAGTGCAAACGCACCCTTAGTTACTTATGATAATTTCTATGAAATATGATTTGACAGTGACTGAGGCGGATGCCATACTACCCTTCCCTCCCTTCCCTTCCCCTCCCCTTCTTGTCAGTCAACAGGGCGATCCCTGTTGACTGACAAGAAGGGAAGTTGTAACATTGTTTCATGATCCTTGAAATTAACTTCATCTCGAAGGCAATTTTTAAAAGTAAGTTATATTTAAAAACTAGCTAACCCAGCGAACTTCGTACCGCGTTAGAATTAATAAATGTGAAAAAATGAATTATCTTCATTTTTTTTCCCTGAAATTTGACCATGTTTTAATAGTTATTTTGCTATTCCTGGTGGAGACAAATCCAACAAAGATCATAATAATCGGTCCAGCCGTTCTTGACTTATAAATGGTGTAATTCTTTGTTTTATTTATATAAGATATTTACAATTATTAATTACTTATAAGTATTATAATTTAAACATAACTGGCGAAATGTGGGTGTTCTTCACACCTCTGCCCTACCCTTCGCAGAATAAGGGCGATCACCCCATACCACATTTCACATCATATTATATGAATGTTATGTTATAATGTATTTTGGAGTTCATAAACAACACGATTTATAAAAAAAGAAAAACTTCTCTGGAAATAAGATTATTTTTAGTGAGCTAAATCCGTTAGTAAGGACCTCTGAATGACATATAAGATCTATCCACAAATATCAGGGCCAGAACCTTCCAGATCCGAGGTCTATGTCACGTCAGAGACGGGAAACATGCGATGCAACATGCAACTAAAATATTCCAAATGCATAACGTATTTACGAACACGCATCTACGTGGCTTCCAGTGTTTTGAATTCGATGAAAGCACTGTTTGACAGTTGACAAGCATTTAATGCTATCTTTTTCAGGGTTCCGTACCCAAAGGGTGCCAACGGGACTCTATTACTAAGGCTCCGCTGTCCGCTCATCCGTCTGTCTGTCATCTTTTGAACACTTAAAATTTTCAGTGTGTACTATGACTGCTATAACAAATAATAAAAATAAAATTAAGTTAATAATTAAAGGGGATCCAGTCCCTATACGAGAAAGGTGTTTAAAAAAAAAAGTAGTATTCAATAAGGTGAACGGTACTACGGAACTCTTGTGTGCGAGTCCGACTCGCACCACTTGTCCAGTGTTTTTCCCTGTTATGTGTGGATAAGTACCGCATAGAAAGGTAGTAGGCAGGTACACCTTCAGGAGAAAACTAAAGGGTATTTTTCAACACTTATTATTATAACTAGAATTATATGTAGGTATATCCTCGTGGTATGGCGGTGTCAACATTATTTTATTACACAATTATGACTATAAAATAATTATCGAGGTACGACGATAACTTTAGAAGCTAAAGCAAAATTCTCACTCTGTATGTTATTAATTATTAAAGTCATGATTATTTACGATTACATTACATTTCTGTTACAATATTTTTTTACAATCACAATATAAATTTCAATTACCAAAATCTAACACAATTCATAGGATTTATTGTGCACATTTTGAAACCACTGTATACATAATTATAATGTAGATACGATATTTTGTAATAAATTTAACATGATTGACTACAGTACAGCACCCTAAATATTGTCCAGCAAACCAACGCTGCTATAGGGTGTTTACTAAAGTAATATACATTTCATACACAATTCCACAGCTCACATTGCGCACCATTAGAAAAATAAATTATAGATGCTCCTAAACTAATACCTTCAAATTTATCTTGGCATGTTTTCGCTGCACATCTGAAAAAGAAACGAGTATTTTAGTACTCATTTTTAAAGGACATGTCTGGTGGAGCAATGGGCGAATGTCTAGGCAGTCAAAGAAAATGTTCAGTAATGATTGTTATATTATTATAATCTTCGTATTTTATAGTTTATTAATTAATAAGTTTCAGGAGTCAGGATCTTGCGTAAACTGGTCAAAATAAGGATTATACGCTAGGGATTTTTCTTAGCTTTTTTTAGTATAATGACATCTGTGAGCGAATACAGGTACTAATTGGTCTGAGATCATATTCTACAGTTTTTTGGATATTTCTATTTGTGTAACAAAAATGTTAAGCACCTATTGTTTGTCACATAAATGCCCATAATATTATATTGGCATCATCTTTAATTCCGTATTTTGGTTTCTATCTTCAATACCCATAATATTATTTATATGTAGCTACTTGTTGATACTGAATTGGGATTATTATAAATAAAACTATGTATGTATTTATTGCAAAACAAATTATTTTATTGTAGATACATTCTTAAATAATATGATAAAAAAAATTAAACGTCTTCTAGAGACACCAAAACATTGTCTAAAAATGTAGCTGGTGCTAGCACGTTATTTTGATGCCTTGCCCAGCCAAGATACCATACCTACTAGCGTCATGACGTGGCAGACCATTGTATGACCTAGTAATCTTTCATTGTCAGCAGCTTCGGTATTTAATAAATTATAACAATCGTGACACTTGCGTATCCATCTAATGGGAGCTGGAACAATAAGAAATGTCATTGTATTTTTCAAATTATAACACAACTGCTCAATGTACTGCCTTTCCTGCATGGTTTACGCGACTGTCGTAGTATAGAGACCTACGATTTGCTAACCATCGAGCAAGTCTCACTTGCAGGGGTAACGCCAGGCTTGACACGATATGTCTGCAAATCCGCAGCACAGCCATGCACCTCATTTGATCATAATATCCAAATCGAAAGGAAAAGCAGAATCCTATAAGAATAGCAATAGTCATCGTATCTAGATGATGTCACTCCGTGTAGAATAGCAATGGTCATTAAAAGAAAATATCAATAACATAAAATAATCGCACAGTAAGCAAGCAAAAAATAACGCAATATGTCAATGTCATGCCAAAAAGTAATAAATACTTACCTTCATGTTAGGAAGTGGGTATTCAACGAAAAACACGTTTGATGTGTACACAAAAATATTTTAGTAATATTGTCGTATTGTTTACGCAAATACGTTAATATATTCCTTTGATCTAAAATAAGCGGCTTATAATTATTGCTTACACTATTTAAAGATAATTACGGGATAAAATGGAACGTCAAAAACATTCTTAGTACTTCCCTTTAAAAATGGCAAAGCGGAAGCTACGATTGAGTACTGTTTTTTTGAGAATTATGTTACGCAAGTAATACTGAATTAATGAATCCATAATAATTTAAACCTAAAGGACAATGGGCAAATGGGCAAAATCTTACTGAAAAACCTTAAATCATGAACATTTATCTATACCAGAATTACCAGAGGGCAGAAACTGGACATGTCCTTTAGTTACAGAGCATTTTTATATAATTTTTATAATGATTAAATATTCAAAAGCAGAATAAGGATTATTCATTGGGGCCAATCTGCTGGACTGGAAAAACCTATTGTTGATTTAATGATTTCTGTCTAAGTAAGCGCTTATGTATCATGTATTAAAGTCAACTCTGCCTTAGCGCGACGCAACAATCCAAATTGCATCGATGTCGATTAGATATCGCATAAACGTATAGCCTATGAAAATGTTTGGTCTTGCAAAGTTAAGTCAAAGCGCGGTATAATTCATATGTTTGTACGGGTTTACTAATGATAAGCATACAGTATTTGTCATAATTTACATTGGTTTAACGAAATTCAGCATAATGATCACTATGCATAATATTAATAATCATAATAGATATGCCATAATATTTATTGCCTTATGTACTGTTGGCATAATAATAATGAAGCATAATATTATAAACGCATAATGATATTTACAAATAATGTTCTTTGGAATAAACATAATAAACCCTAATAAATAACTCCAAACGGTTGTAGACACTATTTCGCATTACTGATTATTGCTCCAATGTAATGCCGAATGTAATGTAATAATAAGACGTAGTCGACGGAACCAGAGGACACGCCCTAAGAGCAATAGGGCGTGTCCGGCAAAACTAATTAGAAAATAAATTGACTTGAATAGGTGTTTAAAAATTATAAATAATAGTGGTTCAGGATTCATACTCGAATGCTTTATTATTAACTAGCTTCTGCCCGCGACTTCGCGTGAAATTCGTACTTTCCTCTAAAACTTTCGAAAATGTATGTATGATCTTTATCATTTATTTAGATAAATAAGTATTCGGGCCAATTTTTAAGTTCATAGATCAAAAGGAATCAGATTTTTCAAATAAACTGTATCCCCGCTTTTCACTCCCACAGGGGTAACATTTTGAAAAATCGTTCTGAACGTGTTCATAACTTGACTTAAGGCGACTACACGACCTAAAGCGCGGTCACTGTCGGACTGCATAGAAAAGAAAGAGAAGCGCGATGACACAACCGTGGTAATTTATTGCAAATATGAAGCAATTATCTATTTACAAAAACTCTCAAACACCAAACAAATAAAAACCGTATACTAAAATTCGGTGAATTAAATTGTCTTTTAGATGGTGAAAGTTTTATGAAAATACACCCGATAGTGTTTGCGTGATTATCATTTTTATGTCCGCGGTAGACATTACAAATTAATTACACTATGTTAAAAAAATATAATTGCAAATATTCACATATCAAATTACGAAGCAAATGGTCTAGTATAACATTTATTTTTTTCAAAGAAATCAGTCCGGTCGATTAGACGTGTTGTTGAATTTAAAATCATTAGAAGTCGTATATCTGCGCCTTAAAGACCCATACCCATTTTCGTGTTAATGGAAGCAAGCAGTAATATCCACCCCTTAAACTTTATTACTTACCCTTTTCCACCTAGGTAGGAGTCGATTTTTGAAAAACCCTAAAACACATACTGTTTTATTTTAGTACCGACTTTCGAGTTAATCCGACAGCGGGTTACATATTTTTCTAACCTATCAACTTTGTCACCCCTAAATCCTCTGGGAGAGGTTTTTTTAAAACCAAAAGTGACAATCTTTATTATTTACTGAGCCAAATATTGCCAAGTTTCATATTTATTAACCAAGTAAATAAGATTTTTCATATAAACTGTATCCCCGCTTTTCACCCCCACAGGGCTGGAATTTCGTAAAATCGTTTGGGATGTGTTCATTACTTGACTCAAAGATTGTTTATACGAATTGTTGAGTTTATCAAGCAACGCATTAAAATCCTCCCCTGCAAAATTAACTACCGCTTTTCACCCCGTTAGATTTTCGGAAAACCCTGATACACGTTATTCTTTATTTTTGGTCTTAAGTATAAATACCGAGTTTCGAGGTAATCGGACCACGCGTTAAAATTCTTCCATACAAATTTTGACACCCCCACCCCAATCCTCCTTTAGGGGATAGTTTATAAAAACAAAAAATACCAAACATAATTAACTAAGATAAGTATTTGTGTCAAGTTTCAAGTTTATTAACCAAATGAATAAGATTTTTCATACAAACAAAACCCCTTCTTTTCACCCCGTTAATGGTTGAATTTCCAAAAACCCCTTCTTATTGGATACCTACTCTTCACAAAGAATACACCCTCCAAAATTCATGTCCCTAGGACCAGCGGTTTAGGCTGTGCGTTGATATCTCAGTCAGGTCGTTGAATTTTATTATATAGATTAACAGCTAGCGACCCGCCCCTGCTTTGCACGATTTTTACGACCTGACTGAACCATGGAGATTTCTTAATTGTACTATTATCTAAGTTTAATATAAAAGTATTATCATAAAACCCTTCCGAAATGAATTCTCTAAAATGATGGTGAAAAAAGAAATGAATAAACAAAAACTTGGAAATGAATGTTTTTGTAACTCGAAGTCAATAATAAGAACTTACGGCAGTTGAGCAGGAAATTGGCGAATAATTTGTCTGAGGATTTGGAGTGCCAGGAAACATGTTCATTTGCACGTGTGGTGGTGGCGGCGGAGGTGGTGGATGCGTGGCGAGCGGGGACACGGGCGGCGCGGCCGCGCCTGCGCAACCCCCGCCGCCCGCGTTGTTTGGGCTGCCCGTCGTCGATAGCCGCGAGAACGCAGCTAGCGCATCGGGGAAATTAGGAGGAGTAGCTGGAGTATTACATGGTGTCATCAGTTGCTGAAATAACAGAATTATCCATTTATTATTTAGAGAAAATGTCTGAGACTAAAAATTAACAAGCATTCTGAGCATAGAAACGTAAAAAACACTCTAGGTGATTGTAATGATTATAATTCTGCAAATACTTATTTCTTTCAGCCGGTTGGTATACAACCTGACACTGACCTGCCAATCGCAAAAAAACGTGAATTTTATCACGTAAAACATTTGAACTTAGCGGACTTCCATAGCGGATGGGGTATGCGCTAAGGTAACCCGCGAAGTTCAAATAAGTATAATTGAACCAAAGCTTTTTCAATAAATTTTCTTCGATTTTTAAAAAAGATAGAATTTACATGATTTAAAAAAAATATGCTTGCAATAACTGTTACGGTACCTGACGGTAGTGCGGTGCAGCAATTCCATTAGCGCCAGCAGGAATGGCGACTTCTTGAAAAAATATTGATAACGCTGTCTGAAATTAAATAGATTATAATATGAAAAAGGAATTGGCATAACATACTGTGTCATTAAAATAATATAATATAGGTATTCAATCCGAAGTTCCGAACTGGTATTTTATTGTTATTTATTTGTTCAACTAAGTACGGCCTGACCAATCACAAAAAAAGTATATGGTTGCAATATATACTCGGGACAATATCCCCATTTATCTTGTATCTTGGGTTTTCAGGTTTTGGCTGTAACTGGCAACTTCTGCCAAAGAGTGACCAAAATGTTTTCTACAGATGCACTTTGGTGAAGGAAACTGGCTCGTTTTGAGAGTGAAAAGACAAGCTCGTGTTTTCTGAGCGTTGAATTTGACCAGATTGTCTTCACCCCACTGGAAAACGAGATTTAAGGTCAAATTCATTCGCTCCACCATGGCCTTTCTACAAGGTGTTACGGAAAGGGTATATCAATACAAACGGGTTGAGGAGTGTATCTGGTCTAGAATCTCTGTACAAAATTTCAGCTCAAAAGCAGTAACTTTGAAAATGCTTAATATTTTTTTATTTCGATAGTTTATTAAATTGAAATCATAACAAACGTGTCACTTCACTACGAGGGTCATTATCCATGATCTGTAGTGTGTCTGTGCGCCTAGTACACGCACATCACGCCGCCGCGCGCCAGTGCAGCGCCGTGATGTAGAAATAAAAAATATTAAGCATTTTCAAAGTTAATGCTTTTGAGCTGAAATTTTGTACAGAGATTCTAGACCAGATATACTCTTCAACCCGTTTGTATTGATATACCCTTTCCGTAACACCCTGTATACAGGGTGAATTTTTCAAGTGGGCGTGAATGGCCAAATCCGAAACTATGAGGACCAGCGAAAAGTACTCAAAGGAGTCGCGGGCTCGATTTTGATGAAAACTAAAACTGCATCATTGCATTTTTAAAAAATCAATATTTCTAGCCAGGAATCGAACCTGTTGATTTTGAAAAAAAAACACACTGTATTATTAGTATTACACCATTCTATAGTGTCGCTAATAAGGATCGAATTCTGGGAAGTAATGACATACGGCAAACTAAAGGAAAGAGCTCATTTTTAACAAAATAACATAACATAACAAAATACTTTTTTTATTTTTCTTATGTTACCTACCTCATCATCATCATCTGCCTGGCCTTTTCTCAACTATGTTGGGGTCGGCTTCCAGTCTAACCGAATGCAGCTGAATACCAGTATTTTTCATGGAGAGACCGCCCATCTGACCTCCACAACCCAGTAACTGGGTAAGACTGGTTGCCAGACCTTCGAGCTTCTGACTACCCGTAATGACTGTCAAAAATCCAGGAATGACAGCCGGGACCAACGACTTAACGTGTTTTCTGAGGCATGGAGGGGTCTCGGTATGTAAAGATGGTCACCCATCCACAGACCAACCGCGGCTAGCGTAGCTTAACCTGATGGATTGACCTGTGCGGCTGTTATTATTTAGTCGGGCCCGGGTTATGTACCCTACCTACTAAACCTTAACTGATTAATTCTTCAAAATGATGACCATTGTTTTCAATAAGCACATAGCTGGATACGATGTGTCAAGGATCGTACTACATTCAGCATTACAATATTATTGATTCCATTAGAATATTTTCCATAGATCGTAATAGAAATTTGAATTTAGAACATAATGTTGTGAGGGTGACTGCGCTGCGGGTGTCAGTAAAAATGTTGAGCATCATTTCGAACAAGGTATGTAATGTAGGTATGAATACTTTAAAATAAGAAGAGGTTTATTAAAATTCAACATTTTCCTTAAGTTTGCCATATGTCATGACTTCCCAGAATTTGATCCTTATTAGGGACACTATCGAATAGTGTAATAATACAGTATGTGTTTTTTTTTTTATCAAAATCAACAGGTTCGATTCCTGGCTAGAAATATTGATTTTTCAAAAATCTACTGATGCAGTTTTAGTTTTCATCAAAATCGAGCCCGCGACTCCTTTGAGTACTTTTCGCTATTCCTCATAGTTTAGAATTTAGCCATCCACACCCACTTGGAAAATTCACCCTACCTAATATACAGGGTGAATTTTACAGGGTGAGTTTTTAGACTGTGTATATTAGGTACAGTCTAACAAGCTATTTGGTATATAATTATAACTTATTAGAGGGCTAGTGGCTAATTAATAACAGTCTCTTGGATTGATCGAAGGTTAAGGCTCTCTTGCCTAGGTTATTATGTGGATGCGTGACCGTAGAATACACATCACAGCCCTTCCGTGCCTCAGAAAGCATGTTAAGCTGTTGGTACTGGGTCTTATTTGTACAAGATTCATTATTTGTAGAATCAGGAGTGTATACAAATATACAGAGTATGTTGTTTAAATACATTATTAGATCAGCAATGTTTCGCCTTAGTGGCATACAATACAATTATTTAAATGTCTGTTCAGTAGTTTTCTAAACAGACATAAATAATTATTTGATGGATGAGGATATTATTACATTAATTTTCACAAAAAATTGTGAATTAAGTACAACATTTATTTTGTAGATATTTGATAGTTGTTACGGGTAGTCAGGAACCCAAAAGCCTAACTCTCACTTTTAGAAACGAGTTGCTGGCTACGTATTTACTGGTTTGTGGAGGTCAGATAGGCAGCGGTTCCGTGTAAAATGTTGGTATTTAGCTGCATATGGTTAGGTTACACTGGAAACTGACCCTAAAATAGCTAGTAATATGATGACATAACAATGAATAATTAAGCATACTTAAGCAGTGGCACAGAATACTTAAAGTACTACGTACAGAAAGGACACTCCCTTCCCCGCACTAACATCAGTTACCTCACCTCACCCCGCACTTCGGCGTATTCGTCGCAGCTCTTTAACAAGAGCGCTCGCAAACACAAGTACCTCACGCACACATTCATACGTATACAAACGTCATTTCTTAATGTAGTAGTAGTAGGTAATTATTTTGCGAGCGTTGTATGGAGTGTCTGGGGTGTGGCAGTGGCAAATTCACCAATAGGCTGAGTAGGCTGGAGCTTAGGGCGGCAGATTTTAGGGGTGGCAAATTTGGGGCTAACATGTTTTTTAAATGTCTTACTGAAATTAAAAAGATTAATATTTATATACCTACCATGTTTTTTTGGAAAGAATAAACAAAGAGAATACTCAAATTCAGGCTTTATCGTACCTAGATTTTATCACAGTGGCCGATCTTTACAAATATCTTTGCAAGTTTTTCGTAGCTGATGATGAACGAGAACATTTCAAGTATTTTGAAGAAAAGGCGAAGCAGTATACAAAAGACATGGGACATTAATGTAGAGGTCGGTAGAGGCGACAAAACTTGAGTAGCCTACTGGTGGTAAAAGTGTAAATCTGCCACTGTGCTTTAGTGATTCATGTAGAAGAATGGACTACCTAGCACACTCATAATTAACATTGTTAAAAGTTTAGATTATTCAAACATACTTACTTAGTTTCTAAATATAGTTAAGTCTGATAAAACAATCTAAGTAAATTACTACTACCTACCTGGCAGTCTGTTATTCAAAAACTAACCAAAAATATATGTACTTAACTAAAATATAAGAATATAAAAACAAACATCTCACTAAGATGCTTTCATTAATAATCAAAACAAAAATAAAATGATTATATTTTCAATAACTGATGTCCATGCTAACAATTACTACTAGATAACAACAGGATTTGTATTTGCAATTTGGTAATCGTTATTTACATTGTTTGTACAGCATCCAGATTGAGTATGTACTTATATGGATTTGTACAATCATAATTATGTTGTTACATGAAGGTTATACTAGGTACTAGCTCAGTTCGCTTATTGCGTGTTATTTCGTCAATATCAATAATAAGATGTTTACAGATTAACGAGTACTTGGTATTTATCTCGAAACAAATATCTACTAAATAAGTTACTTGGGCAGAATCAAATATTATATTGATTAAAATTATGATCCAATATCGACAATAGTAAATACTATGTAATTTATTAATGAAATAGTTATTATTTGATAACAATGTGTGACATTTAAAGAAGGCTAATGTAAATCAAAATATGTAGCAGCCATTTCATGATTACATACTGTTTGTTTACATAAAATATAAATTTACCTCGAATTGCCAGTGTGCCGCTTGCAATAACTGTTTTGCTTGTTCTTGAGCACATCCTGCTGCTAGCACAAATTGATTTATCATGACTTGTTCACGTAATGTTGAATCCATTGTAACTAAATTCAACAAAATATAAAAAGAAGTCCACTGAATACCCAAGAAATAACAAGCAATGAAAATAAAAGTCAAGAATGCGTATCTAATCAATCAATGAGCGCTAGTGAGCCTGGGTTAAATGACGAGTGCAAAAGAGAGATCCGATAAGTTTATGTAACAATCACCGATGCGAATATTCTGGCCACAAACACTATTTTTATTTTTTCTTGACAATTTTATTTATTCACGTGTTACCAATATTGTATTCCATTCCCACCCAATCAAAGCATAAAAAAATATTTGTGTTGTCTTTGAATGTAGTAGTGGTAGTGACGACGGACATGATTGGATATTTACACCGACACAATGGCGCCATGGATTATAGTAAGTTATTAGCAACATGTGTAAACTAAGCTTTACAATGCACAATGATTCGATTGCAGCTTTCCAAAATTTTTCACACACAAGACAATTAAATATATGATAAAAACAGTAATTTATCGTAACTTTTTCATAAATATTCCCAAAAGATTCCATAACAAAAATAAAGCTAATTAAGTATTATTTATGTTATGGAATCTTTGGTAAATACATAATTATTAGCCGAATATGACTCAAACAATACCTAGCGTATAGCTATATACAGGTTGAATTTTTCAAGTGGGCGTGGTGGATGGCCAAATTCTAAACTATGAGGAATAGCGAAAAGGAGTCGCGGGCTCGATTTTGATGAAAATTAAAACTGCATCTTTGGATTTTTGAAAAATCAATATTTCTAGCCAGGAATCGAAACTGTTGATTTTGAAAAAAAAAAAACACACACTGCACACACCATTCGATAGTGTCCCTAAAAAGGATCAAATTCTGGGAAATAATGACATACGAATTTTAATAAACTTCTTCTTATTATAAAGTATTCATACCTACATTACGTACCTTGTTCGGAATGATGCTCAATATTTTTATTAACACACCCGCAGCGCAGTCACCTTTACAACATTATGTTCTAAAGTCAAATTTCTATTATGATTTTTGGAAAATATTCTAATGGAATCAATAATATTGTAATGCTGAATGCAGTACAATCCATGAGACGTCGAATCCAGCTATGTATTTGAAATCAATGGTCATCATTTTGAACAATTAATATACAGGTAGCGCATGGACTTATTATATTACGGTAATTTATAATAAGTCCATAATATAGCGTATAGGCTGATTATGTATGTTATGTATAGCGTATTTGTAATTTAATGAGCACTGTAATTTTTTAGTAATGTAAATGTGGCATGGTTACGCCCGCGCTAAGCTGCCGCTTATAGCGGCGAGTTCGTGGCCAGGCCGTAAGATCGCCAGCGAGTGGCTGGCGAATAAAGGAGTAATATTATTACTCCTTTATTAATAATAAAGGAGTAATATTATGCTAGGTACACACACGGTAACGTGTGTGTACCTAGTATAATATTACTCGGTGACTATAAAGTACTTACTTATTCCACGGACAGAGAATGAAAATTCAATGTCAGTCTTGTCAAAATCAATCAGTCAGATTGGGAAGGTTTTGTTCTGCTCACCTATCAAAAAGTACTCTGTGCTGCTCACGTTCTGCCGCTATTGCAGGATAAAAGTATTGATTTTCACTTATTGTTTAGATAATGGAACCGAATCCTGTAATTATTGCTGCCACAGCCAAGCAAACGGCTTCGGTAAGCTAATGATGTTATTTTAAATCTTAAATATCCTATAGACTTTAATATTGTTGTATAAATCGTTATCGGTGTTTATTTCAGCTTATATTCCTACATGGTCTCGGTGACACTGGGTTAGTATAACTTTTATGTACTGCATTTTCCATATAATATTTTAATTGTATGCTATAGATTTCAAATAATGATGACTAAATTTCAGCCATGGTTGGGCAAATACCATCGCCGCTATTCGTGGTCCTCACGTGAAGGTAATATGTCCAACTGCCGCGACGATGCCCGTTACATTAAATGCAGGTTTTCGTATGCCGTCGTGGTTTGATTTGAGGACTCTAGATGCCACGGCTCCTGAAGACGAAGAGGGAATAGTAAGAGCAACTGAACATGTCCATCATCTCATTGCTAATGAGATAAAAGTAAGTAGAAAACATTGCATTATTCAATATTACATACTGTTGGTACATATTGTTTCAATTGTTATCATCAAAGTGTTAAAATTTCAAATTCAGGTAAGTCTAAATATAACAATTGAGTTAGTTTTAAATTGCAACTTTAAATTTTAATACTGGTTTCTTTGAACTGTCTCTTGTTTTTGAATGATGTAACTATGGATCTTGCTGAGATTGTTGTTGTCTCCTCATATGTCATGGCTATTCAAATTGAAATTTTAAAAGGTGTCATTATGGCAGATAGCTATGATCAAACTTAAGATGTAGGAAGTCGGAAGATTTAATTGTAGGAATCCATTGCTTTTTCAAGCTTATTTGATTTATAGGATTATAACATTTATAACTAATAGAAAAATCCTTTGGTGTGCTTGACACAAAAGGCATAAGTGCAATATTTTATTACAAAAAAGTTGTCACTTTCGGTGGGCGTATTGGTCTTTTCTTTTATAAATGCATACCTACTTAGTAAGACATTCTTAGTTACACACTCAAATGTCCATGTAATAGAAAGTTTTGTGTACATTTACAAAACACATTTCTAAGAACTGCTCACACACACACACAAGAAATGCACACAGGGGTGCATGCCCGCCCCCACAACCTACTAAAAACTTTGAATTCATTAATTCACTGACAGACAATGCACAAACTAAACCACAGGGTCTAGAATAATGAATTTTTGCTTGGGAGTTCAGCCATTCAGGATGCTTTCTATGTAACTCCATACAGCAACGCATCGTAACAATATCTCCTCGGCTCGGGAACATCTAGTAAACAGCAGTCACCGAGCTTGCGGCGGGCCGATCACCCGCTTACGGCGAGCCGTGGCCTTGCTTACGTAGGCTCGTCGCCACCTCGCAACTAGCTGTAAGCGGGTGGTCGGCCCGCCCTAAGTGGGCAACACCTCGGACGTTCTTATCCGATCCGGTTCCATGCTGACGATGGGTTTGCGCTTGGTAGACGATGACGCTATGAAGTGGGATGATGCCGATCCCGTACAGTGCTTATACATGTGCTTATAAAAGGGCACTGATTTAAAGAGGCAGTTGTAAATAGCGGTTTTGGTAAGTTAAAAATTATAAATGGCACGTTTAATAACTAGTTCAGCAGTTAAAACTAAGCAGTAAAGTACACAAAAATGAGTAATAAAGAATAATGAAATGGATCAGTGAATATATAATTGAGCAGGAAAATAATTAAATGGGCGGTAAAAATTATTGAACGAGCGGTTACGTGTGGGCAGTAATAAATCGGAATTTGTCGATAAGAAATCTCATTCTACGCAATTCTATAAACAATGAGGTGGTAAAGTAGTTTTCGAGATATAGCGGTGTGACGGACGGACAGACGGACGAAGTCGCACCATAAGGGTTCCTTTTTTCCTTATGGATGAACCGGATGAAATGGGCTTCTGTTAGCAGATCGTGCGCGGGGCTCCTATTTCTGCCTGCAGGGCTTAAAGGAACCTAACCAACCGAACCTCGGGGTGCCCCTGACGTCGATCGTCTAGGGTTAGGGTTTCTGTCAGCAGGTCGACGGTTCATCCATCGGTGGTCACCGCTCGCTATGATCTGCCGAACTATTTATCGAACCGCTCATTCCATAATTTTTACCGCTCATTCAGTTATTGGACTGCTCAATTATTTTTAGGATTGACATTGTATGATAAAATAACCGACTAATTGATTTTTTATTACTGTCCATGTGTTACTGTCGCAATAATTAATCAACCGCCATTAAATTAAATAACTGCTCAATATGTTTTTCTACTGATCATAATAACATCTGGAATATTTAAATAACAGCTCAAAAAATTAGTTCCCTTATAAAAGTTACTAGCAGCGCCCCGCGGCTTCACCCGCATAAGTTTCCCATGGGAATATTGGGATAAAAAGTATTCTAGGTCCTATCCCAGGTCATGGTCTACCTAGGTGCCAAATTTCATCTATTTATTTCTATATTTTCATGTGGTTATTGATTCTCCATACAAACTTCCACCCCCTTTTCACCCCCTGAAAGGATGATTTCTGGGATAAAAACTATCCTATGTCCTTTCCCGGGACTCAAACTATCTCTATACCAAATTCCATCTAAATCGGTTCAGCGGTTTAAGCGTGAAGAGGAAACAGACAGACACACTTTCGCATTTATAATATTAAGTATGGATGTATAAAAGTTTGTCATTTTTGCCGATGCGAATGCTATCCGGCTTGCTATAAAAATGACAACATTAAGGAAAATTTTCACCTATCTATTGCAAAAGAGTTGTTACTTTTGTCTCTTCTACACTAATATTATAAAGAGGAAAACTTTGTTTGTATGTTTGTTTGTTTGTACTGAATAGGCTCAAAAACTACTGGACCGATTTTAAAAATTCTTTCACCATTCGAAAGCTACATTATCCACGAGTAACATAGGCTATATTTTATTTTGGAAAAAATAGGGTTCCGTAAGATATTTGGGTTTTTCGGACACAAGGTGTAAAAAATCAACCAGAAAAGTTACTTATTTTGCGTACGCTGCCTAAACTATAAAAGATAGAACCATAAAATGTTCTAATTAATTGTAGATCTTATAAATATCTACAAAAAAGTCCGCGACACACTATACCCATCTATGTCGAGTGAGGCACAGCAACCATTATTTATTTAAAAATCTTGAATTTTTTTTGGACTACATTTAAACGCGTTTATTTTACTCATGCTATTAATCCTTATCAAAATAAATGATTTCATCACTAAGAACAGTTTATGGAGATAATATTTGGTCTTTGAATGATTAAAATTTGACGTTTGGTTTTGAAGTTATGGCGAAATTAAAATATTACGATACCTGCTGCACGGCCCGTTGCGAAGTGGGCGTCACCAAGGCGGGGGTGCGCGTGCGGGAGGGGAGTTTAGATCTATGAGTAAGGTAGAAATATAACGACCGCCATTTCCTGTATCGCGCCTACGATAAACTGGATACCCATCCTCTCCGGTCTGGGTATCGTTCATGAAACGGCGAGGGTATTTTTTTGTGCAGACACCGTTCTTCATGCATGGTGCAGCTAACACACCCCCAGGAATTTTTAAATTCTCTGAACCCCGCTGGGCTACCACCTCATGAACTGTCGTTAAAAGTTGGCACGCCGATAATGCTTCTCAGAAATTTAAGCCCCCCCAACATGTGTAATGGCACGAGACTTCTTATAAAGGAGCTAAAAGATAATTTAATAGTAGCGAAGATTATCACCGGCCCTGCAGCTGGTGAATTAGCTCATATACCAAGAATACCCATGATCCCTACTGATTTGCCTATACCCTTCAAAAGGCTCCAATTTCCAGTAAAAATTTCTTTCGCACTAACGATAAACAAATCCCAGGGCCAAATATTCAAATTAGTAGGAATTGATTTACGAAAAGAATGTTTTACGTATGGGCAACTTTACGTTGCCCTATCACGGGTCGGGGCTCCCGACCATCAGTATATTTTGTTACCTGAAAATAATTTAACGTCAAATGTTGTTTATGGAGAAGCTCTACAATAATCGCTTTAGTTATCTACCCTTAAACAACGGGTTGCGCTCCGGGACTGCCGGCAGAAGTGAAAACTTAGTATTAATTACATTTAAATATTTTCATCATTAACAACTTAACATACACAGAAAGACAATCTGTGCAGCCTGCGGATAATGACTGCGTCGTCAATGTTACTGTCGGTGTCTGTGAATTGACCTGGGAATCATTTTGCTGACCGTGTCTTTCCTGGGTAGGCTTTTTGCAGCGGTAACCGACATCCACGCGGGCGGAGCCGCGGGCGACCGCTAGTATTGAATAAAACAATATTTATGTTTTTCTAAAAGTCCTTCTCATAATTTCTGGTTTTATATTGCAGGCTGGCATACTCCCCAATAGGATATTGCTGGGTGGGTTTTCTCAAGGAGGGGCATTAGCACTTCATGCAGGATTGACTTATCCAGAGCCACTAGCTGGAGTCATGTCACTGTCGTGTTGGTTGCCTAGACATGCGCACTTTCCGGATGCAGTTAAGACTAGTACAGATATGCTGGTAAGTACAATAACGTGAATCTTTTTTAACCGACTTCATAAAAGGAAGTTCTGTATTTGGCCCATATGAATGTATGTTTGTTTGTCCGCGATTTTCTCAAAAACTAATGAACCAATTTTGATAATTTTTTCATTAATGTCATCTACATACTTTTAGGAAGGTTTTAGTGTATAATACATTAAGTAATTATTCTTATGTACGAAGTTATATGCATAAATGTACAGCATCTCCGGCATTTCTATGCGAATTTTGATGATTCTTCTATATGTCTTCAATTCTTCAATGCACTAGTGTTAATTGAATTTGTGTGGGGTAGGTACAGCTAAAAACAGAAGTGCACGACATTAAAATGAGCTATCCGGAATTAGGTGTAGAACAGTTATATTTAAATCTAGTATATTTGGAATGGGAGTAAAAATTTATAACAAACTACCAAACTATATTAAAAGTATTTCAGCCATCAATATCTTTAAGCTTAAGCTCAAGGAATTCTTGATAGGTAATACACTACACACTAAACGATTTTTTTAATGACAAAAAGTTTAATTGATAATGTATGTCTAATGAATGAATGTATAGCCCTGGATCGAAAGAATTGGAAGTCATGGGGAGAGGCCCTTTTCCAGCAGTGGGATGATGCAGGCAAACAGTAACAGTTAGTTTTATTTTAATGGATAATTTAACTAATGTATTTTTAAGGTATAATTTGATAAGATATAAGAGATAAGATCTGAGCACGGCAAGTCTTGAGGTTGGACTTTTAATGAACAGATCCAAGACACAGGTCATGACTAACAGCACGAAACGTAGGGTCGAGGTAGACGGACATGGGTTGCAATATGTCGATGAGTACACACACTTGGGCCAGATAGTGTCTTTCAAAAACGGACAGGATAAGGAAGTCGAAAGACGAGTCCAAAATGCTTGGAAGACCTAGTGGGCCCTTAAAGAACACATGAAAGGTAGTCTATCGATATCTTTAAAAAGGAAACTCATCAACATGTGCATCCTGCCCGTCCTAACCTACGGCGCTCAAAGTTGGTCACTTACTGAACAACAGAAGTCCAAACTCAAGATTTGCCAACGGGCAATGGAGCGCAGCATGTTAGATGTTAAGCGTACAGACCGAGTTAGAAACACCACGCTGCGCTCCATAACTCAAGTAGCGGATGTTGGAGAAAAAACAGCCAGGCTGAAGTGGGAATGGGCCGGACACGTCTCACGAATGCACCCGGAGAGATGGTCAAAGATCGTCACTCACTGGACGCCTGAGGCACTGGACGCCTGAGGCAGGACATCGCCGTCGAGGTAGACCAAGACGAAGGTGGCGTGACGATCTAATATCATTCGCAGGGCCAACATGGCCAAAGATTCGCACAAGACAGGGAGGTTTGGAAGAAAAAAGGGGAGGCCTTTGCCCAGCAGTGGGACACAAAATGGGCTAACAAAAAAAAAATGATTCATGCAAAGAGTGACTAGACCAACCCTAAGAATGTTTATATAATAATATATACATATATATATATATATATATATATGAAAGGAGAAACTAACTGACTGACTGAATGACTGACCGAATGATTGACTGACTGAATGATTGACTGACTGACTGACATATCAACGCACAGCCGAAACTACTGGGACTAGGAATGTGAAATTTTGCACACGGCTTCCTTTTATAATGTAGGGGAGCACTAAAAAGGGGTTTTTGTAAATACAATGTTTATAATTAATTTGACTTCGTTGAACCATTTTTTATTTTATCAGCTCGAAGTATCTAATTTATCTGCTCAGTTTTATCAGCACCTTTCGAACTTGATAAGCCACATTTAATGCCGATTGGTAGGTACTTGTTTGTGTAAAAGTTAGGCTAAAAGACGGAAAACGCTCATTGAGCGAAAAAACTGCTGTGGTCCTTATAATAACGGCCACAAAGCGAAACCCAGAACGGCCAATCTGTTCGCCTAGCCTTGTCCCAACTGTTGGGGTCGGATTCCAGTCTAACCGGATGCAGCCAGAATGACCGCATAGCGAAATTGTGTCGTGACTCTTTTTAAGAGGCTTACTAGACCTAAGTGTCCTTGAAAAACGCATGCACACATATGCAGAATCGACGCAAACGCCATCTAACGACGACGCCCATCACAATTATGACATAAAGCATACATGAGATTTAGAAGTAACGGTTTTGTGAGATTACGCCCTAGTATTCTAATAGATGGCGCGGAAACGATGTGCAAATAAGAAACAAATTATGTAGTTATGTGTGACAACATAATAAATTTTATTCGTTTTGAGTGTGACTTGAAAAACTTAAGGATGTGGGTGATTTTGAAATAAAACTGATTCAATGAAATTAAAAACATTTTTAACCGACTTCAAAAAAGGAGGTTGTGTATTCGACCCGTATGTATGTATGTAATGTATGTATGTGTGTATGTTTGTATATATATTTGTAGATTTTCTAAAAAACTGATGAACCAATTTTGATCATTCTTTCACTAATGTGATCTACATACTTCCAGGAAGGTTTTAGTATATAATACATTAGGTAATTATTCTTATGTAGTATGTCCGAAGTTAATATGCATAAATGTACTGCATCTCCGGCATTTCTATGCGAATTTGGATGATTCTTCAATGCACTAGTGTTAATTGAATTTTTGTGGGGTAGGTACAATTAGAAAGAAAAAAAAAACAACCGACTTCAAAAAAAGCACTACAGCGTGATAAATAACTATAATTTCGGAAGTCGGTGTCAAAAAACGAAAATGCGGAACCAGCGACACCGACTTCCGAAATAAAAATTATCACTTTGCAGTGTTTTTTTCTAAAACAATGAATTTTGGAAACATCTAAGAAAGTGCAGTCGGTATTTTCGACTTCACGTACAACTGTCACAGTGACGTATGTGGACGACGTGTAGATTTGTATTCGAGAGTCCCCGGGTTCGATTCCCAAGGTTACGAAATCGAATTTTCTATTTAAATGTCATTTTGAATTTTTAAATATATCTATTAAATATTTTTATAAATAACTAAAAAAAGTCTGCAGGAGAAAGAAAGTCGAAAATATCAACACGGAAGTTAGGTATTTCTAATGCGCAAGTACCTACACGTAATCTAAGCTATTACAAAAATAAAAAAAATTCTGACCTAATGTTTTTATTAACCGACCGCGACTTATTGATAATGGGCATAATGAAATAGGTAACAGATTCATCTGAAAATTGCGATGAAAATGATCAAAAGCAAGAAATTAGATTTAAAATTGATTTTGTTTATAATAAAAAGGAATCATAGTTATATATGAATGTTAGGTACCTAATCTTTGAGGCCGTTTACACATTATGCCGCAGCTGCAGCGGCACCGCCGTCGCTGCATCAGTCACCCTTGGATTTGTATGAACACACGGCGCCGCGGCGGCGCGCCGCAAGGGCTCATACAAATCCAAGAGAAACCAATACAGCGGCATCGCCACAGAATATAATAGTATGGCACCGCGGGCGGCGCACAGTGGTCTGAAAATCGAGCTCCATACTCATAGAAACTTAAAGTTCGGAAATAAAAAAACAAAAATTGTAATGGGTCTAGTATACCTCCCTTTACGTAATATTAACGTATGGATGGTATCAGTCGCTCCACGCGTGAGAAAAAAAAGTTTTTTATTTTTTTTTGTATGGGAGAAAACACTTAATGTACATTTTTTTGAAACTGGATGGAACTGATAGGCTGGAGCTCGCACGAGCTATTGTACGATACACGGCCATCAAGATGACATACAGTTCATGCACCGTTCGGCGCCGCTTTGCACGTAGCAAATTTTTGAAATTTTGAATTTTCGATACGTGATTTTTCAAATCTTTGACGAGGTTAAATTAACTTGCCGATCGATTTACTTATACTATCGTTAGTTGTAGCCTGCTTATGACCTTTGTGATGACAACAATTAAAAATTATATTGATTATATACGTTTTTTTTTTATTTCATTCCAAGAACTAACTCATTTAATCACCGTGATTATGGTTGAGTTATAATTATATACTAATGACATGAGCATCAACCAGCTCTAGCAGGGCCAAATGGGCCCTAGTCACAATAAAATTCTATTGTCTGTAATATTAGTCTGTAAAACCTAATTAAAGAATAGCGAACGATAATGAGGGTAGTTGTATAAAAACAGGACGTTTGAGCTTACTTTTATCAGTAGCTCTCAGTACTTGTGCGCGCTAACTTATTACGTTATTTTTTTAATTGTGCTGTGATGGAAGGTTGTGATACCAATTTGGACATTGTCATGTTTGTGACAAACAACAATTGTTTTTCACAGCCCAATGTTTTATTTGAAGTTTTTGAGAATACTATTGATTTGTCAGAAAATGAAAAGAGGGTATTGAAACAATTCTGTCAGACTTATGTTTGTTCGTTGAGGAACAAATGGATCTCGTGTAATCTCACGAGACGTACATACATAACAAAGTATGAGACATGGCTGCAAGAGAACATAAAATGGCCTGAGATCATGAAAGGAAAGATGACCCCTTATTTAGTGTCAGTAGAGCAGCAAACCCGTTCCAGTTCTGACTTTGTTTTAAATGAGGGTGCATCAACATCCTACACACCGGAGACGTGCAGTGTTGGAACATCAACATCAGTTGTGAGGCCGAGAAAACCATTTAAAGAGCTAAGCCCGCTACAGAAGAGAAGGAGAGCGGAAGACCTCCTAACGTATAGCACTGAAAGCCTTGCTCATGCAACCGGTTTGAAAGCACATGACAAGAATATAGCAGATATCGTTAAACTAGTCTCGGAGCAAAGAGGCTACAAGGATAAATAAATTGTTAAAGCCCAAGGAAACTGTGCCTATATATTCCGCTGATAAAGCTTTATTTATTTTGACCTCATTGAAGCTTTCGAAGTGGCAGTATATAACATTAAGATCTTGTGCAAAAGAAGAAGGAGTACCACTGTGTCCTTCTTATACTGCCATCCTTGAGGCGAAGAAGGACTGCTGCCCTCCAAAAGTTACCATTGTACATCACGGAAGAAGAGGTAAAAGTAAAGCTAAATTTTGGATAAAACTGTGCAAAGCTTGGAAAATTCCTACGTGTGGAACCTTCGCTGGATGGCAAAGAGTTAACAATTATATGCAAGTATGGCTTTGATGGTGCTTCAGGGCAAAGTTTGTATAAGCAAACTATGGCAGACGAAGACGATTCCAGTATGTTTATGTGTTCTTTTGTGCCTCTGCGCTTAGTTTGTGGCGAAGAAAAGGTATGGGAGAATCCAAAGCCATCTTCCACAATGTTCTGCTGACCAATTTATTTTAAGTTTTCAAACGAAAACAAGTTGAACATCGTGGAAGAACAGGCTCTGATTGAGGCTCAGATTGAAGCAGTATCTAATTATAACTCAACCATAATCACGGTTGTAGAATCCTGTTGATTCCGTACTTATGTTAAACATATCACTTCACTGGCTCACTACCACACCAAGCGCCATCGTATATAGCCTGCTTCACTTTGTCTGTTTCCCGCCATTCCTCGTAACTGACAGATGACATAACATAACTGACAGCAGCTACCCCGCTTGTGTGAATGAGACAGTGTTTACATATCTATTTAATAGATACACTACAACGGTGATTAAATGAGTTAAGTAGTTCTTGGAATGAAATTTAAAAAAAACGTATAGGTACTTATAATCAACATAATTTTTAATTGTTGTCATCATAAAGGTCATAAGCAGGCTAAAAGTAACGATAGTATAAGTAAATCGATCAGCAAGTTCATTTATTCACGTCAAAGATTTGAAAAATCACATATCGAAAACACAAAATTTCAAAAATTTGCTACGTGCAAAGCGGCGCCCAACGGTCCATGAATTGTATGTCATCTTGATGGCCGTGTATGGTACAATAGCTCGTGTGAGCTCCAGCCTATCAGTTCCATTCAGTTTCAAAAAAATGTACATTAACCCCCTTATTCATAAAACTTATCAAACCTATTTTAGTTAAAATGGGGTTTGTCTCTTTCTTACACACAGAAATGACAACGTGACAGATAAAGACAAACGTTCTATAAACCTATTTTAGCTAAAATAGAGATAAAATAGGATTATGAATAAGGGGGTTAGTGTTTTCTCCCATACAAAAAAAAACAAAAAACTTTTTTTTCTCACGCGTGGAGCGACTGATACCATCCATACGTTAATATTACGTAAAGGGAGGTATACTAGACCCATTACAATTTTTGTTTTTTTATTTCCGTACTTTAAGTTTCTATGAGTATGGAGCTCGATTTTCAGACCACTGTGCGGCGGCGAGTTTTGATAGATCTTATCAAAACTCGTCGCCGCGCCGCACCGCCGGCGGCGCGGCGGCGCGGCGGCGCCGTGTGTTCATACAAATCCAAGGGTGACTGATGCAGCGGCGCCGCGGCGGCGGCGATGCCGCTGCAGCTTCGGCATGATGTGTAAACGGCCTCAAGGATTAGGTACTCGTACCTAACATTCATACATAATTATTATGATTTCTATTTATTATAAACACAATCAATAAAAATTAAACTCTTGCTTGTGATAATTTTCATCGCAATTTTCGGATGAATCTGTGATTTCTTTATGCATATTATCAATAAGTCGCGGTCTGTTAATAAATTTAGGTTTTTTTTATTGTTACAATGGCATAGAAAACGTTTAGGTACTTACGCATTAGAAGTAACTTCCGTGTTGATATTTTCGACTTTCTTTCTCCTGTGAAAGATAATTACATTGTAGACGTTTTTTTAGATATTTATAAAAATATTATTTAAAAATTCAAAATACATTTAAATAAAATTAAATCGATTTCGTATCACTGGGAATCGAACCCGGGGACCCTTGAACACGAACCTGCGTGTCGTCTACATAAGCCAATGTAACGATTGCGTATCTCGTCGAAAAAACTGAGCTTATGCGTAATAAGTGCATTTTCTTAAACTACCAAAATTCATAGCGAAAAAAAATATTCAGTAATAATAAAATGCTCTTACTTTTTAATTTCGTTCATATGTTCGGCGTTTGTTTTATATGAACGTTTTGTAGTCCTCCTAAGGGAATGTTTCACTTTATTTCCCATATTTACAAATGATATAATTGATAGCAAATTATTACGCTATTTTAACTTAAGGCGAATGGGTAGTTGTAGCCCGCGAAATTCAATTTTTCTTACGTTTTTTGCAATTTTCAGGTCAGTGTCAGGTTGTATCTTGATGAAAATTTGATTCGCGACTATAACAGGTACGTATTCACAGAATTATAATCATCAGAATCATTAATACATCTGTTTAAGTTAGATTTCTACCACCAACACTTTTCCATACGAGATTTGTTCTTAACGGTAGAAATCTAACTTAGAAAGATGTATTAATGATTCTAATTATTATAATTCTGTAAATACGTACCTGTTATTGTCGCGAATCATATTTTGATCAAGATACAACCTGACACTGACCTGAAAATTGCAAAAAACGTAAGAAAAATTGAATTTCGCGGGCTACAACTACCCATTCACCTTAAAAGTATTTTATATTTACATGAAATAAAAATATTTACAGAAAGAAGATATGCAAATAGTAATAATAAACAATGAATGTATGTAGGTACAAATAAATAATGCGGCGAAAAGAGCGACGCGTCAGTATAGTATCAGGCCTCGGCCGGCATTATTGCTACACGCACGGGGGTTTACCGTTTACGTACACATGCGCACTTATTATGTTCGGAACTATGAATATTATGCTATTTACAATAAAACTATTGTTTGAACTAAAAAAATAAAACACTATTATTTTAGTATGTTGCTTGTAGAATGATCTGACAAAAAATCAGAATGATTGTATGTATATTAGTATGGTTTCTATTGTAAAAAGAGTTTTTAGAGGTATCTTCATGATTTTTTTCTATCGTACCAAATTAGTTGTATTATGTTTTCAAAACACTATCTATCTAAAAATTCAAAATACATTTAAATAAAATTTAAAAAGAAAGTACGATTTCGTAACCTTGGGAATCGAACCCGGGGACTCTCGGATACAAATCTACACGTCGTCCACATACGTCACTGTGACAGTTGTACGTGAAGTCGAAAATACCGACTGCACTTTCTTAGATGTTTCCAAAATTCATAGTTTTATTGCAAAAATAAAAATATTCAGTTAAAAATAAAATGCTCATACTTTTTACTTTCGTTCATATTATGTTCGGCTTTTGTTTTATATGAACGTTTTGTAGTCCTCCTAACGGAATGTTTCACTATATTTCCCATTTATTTACAAATTATTACCCTATTTTAACTTTGTTAGGTTACGCGGACCACTGCCGGTAGACACAAGTGAAACGCCCGGGAGTTGGGACTCGCCGTACAATAGATGGCGCGCGCCTTGCACCCATACATAACAAACTTAAAAGTATTTTATATTTACACGAAATAAAAATATTTACGGAAAGAAGATAATGCAAATAATAATAAACAATAAATTTACAAATAAAACTTAACAAAAACATAACAATTTTGACGGAAATAGTGCGGCGAAAAGAGCGACACGTCCGTATAGCATCAGGCCTCGGCCGGCACTGTCGCTACACGGGCGTTCACGCACACATGCGCACTTTTTATGTTCGGAACTATGAATATTCGATTTACAAAAAAACTATTGTTTTAAATAAAAAAATAAAACACTATCATTTTAGTATGTTACTTGTAGAATAATCTGACAAAAAATCAGAATGATTGTATGTATATTAGTATGGTTTTTATTGTAAAAAGAATGTTTTTTAGAGGTATGTTCATGATTTTTTTCTATCGTACCAAATTAGTTGTATTGTGTTTTCAAAACACTATCTATCTAGCATATATCCTGAAGAATATCATATATTTTTCTGATTTTGTTTACTGTAGGCGATCATATACTTTTATTGTTTCGAAAACTACCGTTTTTTTGCGTTTAGCTCATGTAAGCGCCTTAATTACGATTGTTACGACCACAGCGTTCTCGCAATGAAGAAAAGCCACGACGTGTTCTGACTTCTGAGCCTTTTTGATACGAGTATAAGCACGACACGACGGCCAGGTTGTATAAAAAATGTCGACGTTCATGCTGCAATGACGTGACGTTTGATCCGGGTCTAGTCGAATGCGCTGATGCCGAAAACAGGCGCAGGCGGCAACATAAATTTCCGAAGTCGTTTTCCTGGTTTTTAAGGGTGCTAAAAAAACAGTACCCTCCTAAACAGGGCCCCAAAAAATTTTTATACAGGGCTTCTTTAGGACTAGCTACGCCGCTGGCGTCGTGGCTTTATTGCCAGAACACGTTATGGTCGCATTTAATTGCGTTATCATCGAATTTCGCGCGACTTTCACCTCGTGGCAGTTTTTAAAATGCCACAACACGATGTGGCCGGTTTTTTCGTTCAATGAGCGTTTTCTGTCTTTGAGCCTAACACATGCAATACCCATTGTATTCTATCCATTTAATGTTATCAATATTTATTGTTGTTTAAGACCAGGTTAATCACTTGGACATACTGTATATCTAATGTAATTTTACTAACCGAATGACATTTCAAAAATCGTTTGCAAATTCTACGTGAACGAAAGCGTGTCCAAGACCTAGGGTTCTCTCGCATACCTCATGGCTTCTTACACGTTGAATTTACAAAAAGTAAACTAATCCCGCCCCTAACTCTATTTTTTTTATCGCGCACTGGATTTTCAACGCACTGCTTAGCGCCGGGAGTTGAAAATCCAACAATAGAAGTTTCTTAACGTGGCTTGCGGTAGGAGTTGACTGGTAGTAGGTACTAATCTTCACGTAAGGGAAAAGCGTTATACGACTTATTCTTTCTATTATATATCTACGAGTGTGCGGTACATCGTACCTGTTTTAACGCGCTGGGATATACTGTTGGGTTCTCAATGCTCGGGTCAACACCGAGTAAAATCCAGTAAGAGATCAAAATTCATCACGTTAAAAAATCAGCCGTGCGTACGAGGGCTTACTTACTTAGGCTTGTCAAGCCGCACGGCACGACATGTCATGGCAAAGGATTTTCGTAATCGAAATTCGGAATGTTATTTTCATACCCTTACCCCAGGGCCACGACATCACCGCTCGCGCGACCTACCGTCTTGCGTCTGCGACCGCGGCGAGAACAAATGTTAAAAGTTACTTAGAGCGTGCTACGAGTCGCCGCGGTGCGACCTGCGGTGCGTCTTGCGGCACGGAAACACTCGAGCGACCGCGGCCGGCGGAGCGGAGAGGCGTACGATGTAAAAAAAAGTAATAGCTCACAGCGCGGTGGCCACGACTCAAAACGGCACGACCGGCGAGGCGGCAAGTGCGACGCACGAATTCAGACTTCAGAGTCGAGCGTGTTCAATAAATAATTTTGTCACTTCTTATTGACAGGACGTACTCCTTGCCTTGTATAAATATCTTCAACAAAAAAGAAATTTGATTCTTGTCAGGCTCGTGCCACTTTTGATAAAGACATTCTTGAATACGTCCGACGCGGTCGCAGTCGCCGCCGCCGCCGCCGCCGCCGCCGCCGCCGCCGCCGCCGCCGCCGCCACCGCCGCCACCGCACCGCCGCCACCGCCGCCACTGGTTGTGCCATGGTGACGCCAGTCGCAGGACGCCCCGCGCCGCAAAACGCACCGCCCAATGTCGTGGCTGAGGCCTCAGCACTCACAATTTGTTGTTATCACAATGGGACGTGAGCATACCGCGGGAAGCTGCGGTATGCTTCACTGCGAAGGCTTCGTCATACAAATGTCTTTGCCGTGCCATACCGTGTCCTTCTGCCTAGTGATCCTTTAAAAGTAAAGAGACTAATATAGGAACATTTCGCACTGAACACAAGTTTGATAAAAATAAAATTGTGACATGTTTCTACTACTGTTATAGTCTCATTAACCTTCGTTTGTAAGACATTTAAAAATACAGCTTAAGAAAGAAAGAAAGAAGTTTTATTTGCTCGAACGTAGAAGCTGCGGTTGCTTGTTTTTGTCTAGACATTGACCACTCCCAATTTAGCGGACTATACTTGTTGTTGGTTGACAGAGGCAGAAGTCCTGAAAAGTCGCCACTAAGTTCGTTTTTTCGTCCCCCTTTTTAATACTCTATCTAAATCGAAGCGAGACGGTGCTGGTGCTAGTCTGGTACTGATGCGCAAAGATGGCAGTCAGACTCCCAATCTTTCTTTAATTGGGCATCTAATTTCCCTTCGTTTATCCCGTTGATTTTAAACAACTTTACTTATATAAAAGGTATCTTTGTTTCAGATATTTCAAGCCCATGGTGACTGCGATCCAGTAGTTCCATTCAAATGGGGTCAAATGACAGCCTCATTTCTCAAAACTTTCATGAAAAATGTTGAGTTTACAACTTACCAAGGATTGACACATAGTTCTTCAGAGGCGGAACTTAAAGACATGAGAGCATTTATAGAAAAAACATTGGCGGCTTGAAAGAATCAGTCAAAACCCTTGTAAAAGTACAGACATTATTTTTCTTGTTGATATAGTTACACTATTGTTAGTAAATTAATATTCTGGCGATCGTCATGCTACCTTCCTGTTCCAATTTAAATTTACTGCTAAGCATACCTTAGTATAAGATATTAAAAGTAATAGGTAGGTACAATGTTCTTGTAAGGTTATAGGAGAATCCCCAAATAAAGTTTTTTCTGAAAGCATTATTGGGTTATTATTAATTATTTGATTAATAATTATAATACTTACTTAAATAATTTATGTATATCCGAAAGTGTCCATTACCATTAAAATATGTAACATATTCTTTGTCCAGTAGGTAATCCAGTTGAGCTATTGTAGCGGTATTAGAAGTTTTTGATGATAATTCGTTGACTATCTTGTGTCGGGCCTAATATTAATTTGTTAACATTGTATGATATGACAGGAGGATAAAACCTATCTACAGGGTCTAACTGAATATAATGGCGAAACTCCCCACAGGTGTGCAGGGTATTGACATCTCAATATGATAAAATAAAATAAAAACTCCCCACAGGTGTGCAGGGTATTGACATCTCAATATGATAAAATAAAATAAAAACTCCCCACAGGTGTGCAGGGTATTGACATCTCAATATGATAAAATAAAATAAAAACTCCCCACAGGTGTGCAGGGTATTGACATCTCAATATGATAAAATAAAATAAAAACTCCCCACAGGTGTGCAGGGTATTGACATCTCAATATGATAAAATAAAATAAAAATAAAACCGGCCAAGAGCGTGTCGGGCCACGCTCAATGTAGGGTTCCGTAGTTTCCCGTCCGTCACAAATCACAATAAGTGTTCCCACGTACAATTCGATAATACCCGACCCAATGTAATAAGTACCTACAGCGCCATCTCTCGGGGAATTGGGTTACTAATTAATACATAGACGTGCCAGAAGTTTTCGGTGGTAATTTTGGATTGCGAGAACCGATTTTAATAATTCTTTTTTTGTTTGAAAAAAGATACGTTCAGGATAATAAAATATGTAAACGAAGTTAAAAAAAAATGCTTGCATATACGATTATACTACGAACTTAGTCCAGAAATGATTTTGTACAACTTTTTGTCTTTTTTGTACAAAAACTGTTGTTTCTATCAAGTTCAAAATAATTTTCCTAGAAAGTCCTTATAAAGTTCTACTTTTCAGATTTTTTTCATATTTTCTAAACTTATAGTTCAAAAGTTACAGGGGGGGGGACACATTGTTTTTTACTTTTGGAGCGATTATTTCCGAAATTATTGACATTATCAAAAAATGATTTTAGTAAACCCCTATGCATTTTTAAATACCTTTCCAACAATATATCACACGTTAGGGTTAAAATAAAAAAAAACACTTCCCACTTTACATATAGGGGGGCTACCCTAATAAAACATTTTTTTCCAATTTTTATTTTACCACTTTGTCGGCGTGATTGATATACATATTGGTACCAAATTTCAGCTTTCTAGTGCTAACGGTCACAGAGATTAAGCGAGGACGGACAGACGGACGGACGGACGGACGGACGGACAGACAGACATGGCGAAACTATAAGGGTTCCTAGTTGACTACGGAACCCTAAAAACTCCCCACAGGTGTGCAGGGTATTGACATCTCAATATGATAAAATAAAATAAAAACTCCCCACAGGTGTGCAGGGTATTGACATCTCAATATGATAAAATAAAATAAAAAATCTGGACCATCGACCATGGAGTTTCGCTAGCTAATTCAATCTGACCTTGTTGTTGATTCACATATAATAAAGTCGCTTTTTGGGTCTCTATGACGGGAACACCCAAATACTCCGAAATATTTTATTCCGAATTTCGATGTTCCGATTTTCAAAAGTCCGAATTTCATAATACCTAAGAACCATAATGTCTATTATTAAAAATCATGAAATTTATTTTACCGAAAGTCATAAATGCGACTTGTTTGTTTTCCGATTTTCATATATTCAAAGAATCAAATGCTCGATGGGTTCTCGGTCCGAAAAACGACTTTCCGATTTTCAAAACTCCGAATTATTTCCGTTACCGTTACCGCACCCGAACTCAACGAACGCAATAGACGACGTAGGATGCAAGAGCGAGCGAAGGGCACCCCGAGGTTCGGTTTGGTTAGGTTACTTTAAACCCTTTACACAGAAATAGGGGCCGCGCGAAGCGGGGCTCCGTCGACATAGGATGCAAGAACGAGCGAAGGGCACTCCGAGGTTCGGTTTGGTTAGGTTACTTTAAACCCTTTACACAGAAATAGGGGCCCCGCGAAGCGGGGTTCCGTCGACATAGGATGCAACTTGCAAGAGCGAGCGAAGGGCACCCCGAGGTTCGGTTTGGTTAGGTTCCTTTAAACCCTTTACACAGAAATGGGGCTCTATTGTTGGTTTTGTGCCATCTATATTCTCAGTTTTACAAAGCGTTATTATTCGGAATTCTAATTAATCGGTATTTTAATAATCGGAATTCGTATTTTTGATGTTTCGAATTATCATTAAGTCGGACTTTTTGTTATTCGATCTATTGAAACTCGGTATTTTGAGAATAGTAATTATAAACGTTAGGGATATTGAAATTTCGGAATTATTAAAATAGGATAAATGATAAATCGGAGTTGTTATAAAAGGAATTATGAACCATTCGGAATTATGAAAATCGGTATTTTGAAATTCGTATTTGTGACTTTCGGAATAAAGTTTTTCGTATTAATGTAGTGTACCCCTCTATGACTAATGACTACGTTGTTCTTATAAACTACGCAACGTATTTTGATGCGGTTTTCACCATTAACTACTAAGAGAAAATCGTGCTAGTAGTTATAGAATAGAGTAAGCAATAGTAAATTTCGCAGTAAGTGATCAATACCAAATGCTCACGCGTATCAAACGACGATTTTCAACACCCCCGCACAGAAAAAAATTAAGGTTATTATTTTGTAATAAATATTTGTAACAGATATCTTGCCTCGCGCATTTTTTGTACATGATTCAAAGCCACGGAGCCACCAAACAGCCATAAATTAAAACTAAAAATACTAATAATTTTATTCATAGAACAATAGATACTTATTGTTGTTGATATAAATAAATAATTTGATGAAATAGGTGTGGCTATAACTTAGAGCATTTATATGTATATCATATTTTTTATGCATTTTATATACTCGCAAAATTCTCAGGCATAAAAAGGCATGAAAGTTCTTGCTGATATCTATAAAAAAAAAACGCACATCTCTGACTAATGGTACCGAATATGTGGCGAACTTTCCCGCTGTAGTGTGGGAATGCAAAGTAAAAAGCACGCGTGTTCAATACACTGCATTGTGAACCTTAAGCGATTGTGTTGAAAACCCCATGTCGTGTCTGTATGACCACCGTTTGTCTTAACTACCGCCTTAACGGATTATGATGCGATGTTAACCATAATTTTGAAAAAGCTGAAACCTTATTTGACATTTAAAAATATGTAAGTAATCTTTTGTTCCATTTTTCTTGCAGTTTTAACATTGCTTAGTCTTAAGTAATTTACCTAAAACGCCCCAATGTGAATCGTATATTTTAACGCCTGCCTCTTTGTTATAAAGTACGAAGTAGTTGATTACCCAATGATTATTACTCACCCTCAATGTAGGTTTAAAGATATTTTATTTCTCATGAGAACGTGCATGTACCTGGTTGTAATTTTGCAGGTAGGTACCTATTTATTTACCTATATGAACTTCTTTGTACAATACTGTATCTAATGTACTTCTTGTATATATTTTGTTCAAAAATAATAGTTTTACAATTAATTCCCAGGTATATAAATACATACAAAAAAAATTTACTTCTGGTTTCATTTTACCTTGGGGCCAAAACACATACACACGATATGACATCGCATCGTGTCACGTTACGACATCGTGTCACAATGCAATGTCGTGTCGGGGAAATCTGTGACGTGCAACGTAAAAATAAATAATTAAAAAAAAAAAACGACTGCCCTGCCAAAAAACGAACTAAAAAGTAAAAAAAACAAGTTGTATTCCCTGACTAAACAGATAAATAAAATTGTCATTGCAGTCGGGGACCTCTTAGATTAAAAAGTGTTCCACAGGTTGGTCACCCGACTGCATTAACAATTTTATTTACATATATCCAAAGGGGTTTGAAGGTTTTGGCCCTAACATCAGCTGCCATTTTGATTTTTTTTTCAAAATCGCGGTGCACAGTAAGTGGCATACATTTGGATAGGGGACACTTATACAAACATAAAACTTGATATAACATAACATCATAAAGCGTCACGTTTCTGAAATATTCAAAGACAAAAATAACAATTGTTGAAATGAATTTTAAGTTTTTTTTTTTTATTTTGTAGTAGGCTAACTTCAAATGTTAATCAATCTCAATCAGACAGAGAAAGAAAATAAATATTATAATACTAATCAATTATTTTTTTGTTCATTAAAAACTTTTTAAAACAATCGGAACATAAAAATATGAGATAAATGTGTTGAATTTAAAATGATAGTTTTGTAGGTAAACATGAAATAATTGAATACACCAGCTAGTGGATTAAACATAAGATTAATTAAACCCAAGATGCAGCGGGAGGCTGAATAGGATATTCTTGGTGTCGCGCCCATGTCATGTACCATTTTAATATACATCACATGGGAGCAACATCATCCAAGTGTTCGTTTTCCTACAATGCAATTACAATAGTAGCCAACTATTTTATTCCTGCCTTGCAAATTATTATCGATCTAGATGCAGACAAAATAAATTCGATTGTTTTGGTGTCTTCGAGTCGATTCTGGCTCTTAAAAGCCAATTAAGGATCAGAAACGACAATGTTGTATTGACTCAGGTCATAATCGATTTAAATCCATTAAAAAAATCCTTGAAATATAAGTCGAAAACCGAACTTTGATGAAATTAAAGGTTCAGTTTTCGACTTATATTTCGGTGAATAACTGCGAAACCTGACGCTTTAGGATATTATGTTATATTACATTTTTTGTTTGTATTAGTGTCCTCTATCTAAATATATAAATTTCATTGTGCACCGCGATTCTGAAAAAAAATCAAAATGGCGGCCGACGTTAGGGCCACCCTCCATACAAAAATCTTCAAACCCCTTTGTTCAGGCATTTAAAAGTTGTGGTGGAATAAAGAAACTCACATACATACAAACATACATCAACCCTGAATACATTACACTCCTTTTTAGGCAGTCGTGTAAAAATTCACGACACGCGTCGCATCGACGACGATGCACGGGCGCACGGGCACGTTCAACATACGGCATTTTCTGTGTGTCTGTCCATTTAGGAGTCTTCGTACAAGAGGAGAACACGTCTAGTGCCAGCAATGAAAGTCGCCGAGTGTGTACTTTCTGTTATAAAAGTAGGTATCTGACCAAAAAAGTATCAGAATGGCTTGACCCATAAAAGTTGATCATGAAAAGTGGCAGCAGTAAACGTTTTAACCTCCCGACTTCATATCAGCTGTCGAGCCCCAGCGCCCGAAAAAAAAAAAACTATACTTACCGTATTAAAAAAACAGATGAAGCCGCGCGAAACGGGTGCAACCAATTATTGGTGGCGGCGCGGCGCTGCTTGACGGTCGGCGCACGGGCATGCCATTCGGTATCGGTGCGGTTTGACCGGCTAGCTGTTGTATTTGGTTCTCGTAAATATACGACCCAGGCGAAATGGACACGAAAATGTTTGTTGGATTAATCGCCGTAAGCGGTTAAAAGGTTAAAAACGGTTGTAAGAAAACACGTAGGTAGGAACAAACAAGTTTATACGTAAATTCACTAAGTATTTAAATGTATATTGAACCCCAGTTTTGTTATCCTATCTTTAATCAATGTAGGTACTTAACTATAATGTTATAAAACTTTTGATGAGAAAATTACAAGAACAGGTTATAGCTAGAGAATAACCTCATCCCAGGCGCGGTCGCAGCCTAAGATTTTGGGGGTGTGTTACTTAAATGCTGCCAAATTGGTCGTATGCGTTAGAACGGTAGATTGTGCAGGGTGGGGAGGGTGGGGTGGGGAGCTGTAATTTATATGGTGTACATAATAAAGAGTATTCTATTCTATTCTATTTTCAAGTAGAAATAGGAATCACATTGTCGACTTATGCAGGCAAGCTCAAGCAGCTATCAGAATCTAAAATGTAAGAGCGAGCGAAGTGAGCTCGAAAATTTTACACACTTTCGGATAGGTTCGATTTTCTTTCGATCATTCGATGCTTTGCGATCATTTCATGCTTTGTCGACTATTGAAGAAAAGCTCAAGAACTAATGTAAATTGCAAGAACGAGCGTAGCGAGCCTGAAAATTTTAGCTCCCCACCTTGAATAGTCTCTGTTTTCTTTTACCCATCATACAAAAAAAGAACTTACTTTACCGAATTATGACGAAAAGCTTTAACTCGTTTTTACAGTAGTTTAGGCTTAGGAATCTGGCCTTACCTAAGCCTTTCAACCTTACGTACGAGCGGGGTGCCCAATATCCCGAGTTTGCTTCTCTCGCTCTTGAATCCTAGATTATATATTTTTATAACAGGCTTTTTAAAGGAAAATATTTTTAGGCGAGTTAAAAAACCCACTGTCATTTCATAGTTTCAAGTTTTTACTTCAGTCGGCAGTCCCCATGTCTGTCGATGTTCTTAATGTTTTTGAATATGCCCGCCCAATCGGGGTTTTCGTGGCTCAACTACAGTTTTAAGTTAGGGCAAGTAAATCATTCAGACTCCGGACAGCTTGAATGATTGGGGGGGGGGGGGTCATGACCCCCACGACCCCTCCCTCGGACCGCGCATGCCTCATCCCTAAGAGGGTGAATGAGGGGAGGGTGAAATTTCACGCGGAAGAAGTCGCGGGCAGAAGCGAGTAAAACATAAACTCGCTACCTTATACCTACTATACATAACGTGTTCTTCTTATTATTTACTAGCTTCTGCCCGCGACTTCGTCCGCGTGAAATTCGTACTCTCTTCTAAAAATTTCGAAAATGTGTGTAGGTATGGTTTTATCATTTATTTAGATAAATAAGTATTCGGGCCAATTTTTAAGTTTATAGATCAAAGGAATCAGATTTTTCAAATAAACTGAATCCCGCTTTTCACCCCCACAAGGGTGGAATTTTGAAAAATCGTTCGTGATGTGTTCATAGCTCGACTCAAAGACCCATACCCATTTTCGAGTTAATGGAAGCAAGCAGTAATATTATATCCACCCCTTAAACTTTATTACTTACCCTTTTCCACCTTAGTAGGAGTCGATTTTTGAAAAACCCTAAAACACATACTTGTTTTATTTTTTGTTTTAGTAGTACCGAGTTTCGTGTTGATCCGACAGCGGTTACATATCTTTCTAACCTATCAACTTTGTCACCCCCTAAATCCTCTGTAAGGGGTTTTTTTTGTAACTAAAAGTGACAATCTTTCTTATTTACTGACCCAAATATTGCCAAGTTTTATGTTTACCAAATAAATAAGATTTTTCATATAAACTGTATCCCCCGCTTTTCAACCCCACAGGAGTGGAATTCCGTAAAATCGTTTGGGATGTGTTCATTACTTGACTCAAAGATTATTTACACGAATTGTTGAGTTAATCAAACCACGCAGTAAAATCCTCCCCTGTAAAATTAACTACCCCTTTTCACCCCGTTAAGGGTAGATTTTCGAAAAACCCTGATACACGTTATGCTTTATTTATGGTCTTAAGTATAAATACCGAGTTTCGAGTTAATCTGACCTCGCGTTAAAATTCTTCCATACAAATTTTGACGTCCCCAATCCCCCTTTAGAGGGTAGTTTAGAAAAACAAAAAATGTCAAACTTCATAATTTACTTATAAAAGTATTCGTGCCAAGTTTCATGTTTATTAACCTAATGAATAAGATTTTTCATATACACTGCGCTCCCGCTTTTCACCCCCCAAGGGGTGGAATTTCTAAAAAAAAATTGGGATGTTTTCATTAATTGACTCAAAGATTATTTATACGAATTGTTGAGTTAATCAAGCCACTTGTTAAAATTCTCACCTTGACTACCCTTTTTCACCCCGTTAGGGGTAGGATTTTCGGAAAACCCTGATACACGTTATTCTTTATTTTTGGTCTTAAGTATAAATACCGAGTTTCGAGGTAATCGGACCACGCGTTAAAATTCTTCCATACAAATTTTGACACCCCTACCCCAATCCTCCTTTAGGGGGTAGTTTATAAAAACAATAAATGCCAAACGTCATAATTTACTTACATAAATATTCGTGTCAAGTTTCAAGTTTATTAACCAAATGAATAAGATTTTTCATATAAACTGTATTCCCGCTTTTCACCCCTATATGGGTGGAATTATGAAAAATCGTTTAAGATGTGTTCATAACTTGACTCAAAGATTATTTATGCCAATTTTCGAGCTTATCAAGCCGCGCAGTAAAATCCTCCCCTGTAAAATTAACTACCCCTTTTCACAGCGTTAGGGGTAGATTTTCGAATAACCCTGATACACGTTATTCTTTCTTTTTAGTTCTAAGTATAAATCCTGAGTTTTGAGTTAATCGGACAGCGCGTTAAAATTCTTCCATACAAATTTTGAGACCCCCCAATACCTCTTCAGGGGGTATTTTAGAAAAACGAAAAATTCCAAACTTCATAATTTACTTAGATACGTATTCGTGCCAAGTTTCAAGGTTATTAACTCAAAAAATAAGATTTGTCATACAACCAAAATCCCCCCTTTTCACCCCTTTAAAGGTTGAATTTCCAAAAACCTCTTCTTATTAGATACCTACTCTTCACAAAGAACATACCCTCCAAAATTCATGGCCCTAGGACCAGCGGTTTAGGCTGTGCGTAGTCAGGTCGTTCATCCCCCTTTAGGGGTGAAATTATCAAAAACGCTGAGACACGTATAAATTAATTTTCAATCGTTAGCCTAAACACGAAATTTGAAGATCCTAACTTTTAAACTGAGGGACTTTCATACTCAAATTTATCCCCCTTTTTTACCCTTTGGGGGTGGAATTATCAAAAACGCCGAGATACGTGTTAATTAATTTTTAATCGTCGGCCTAAATACAAAATTTGAAGATCCTAACTTTAAAACTGACGGACTTTCATACAAAGTTTCATCCCCTATTTAACTCCCTTAGGGGTTGAATTTCGAAAAGTCCTTCCTTATTCCTTGTCTACATTATAAAAGGAACCATTGTGTAAAATTTCAGCTTTCTAGGTCCAAGGGTTTGGGCTGGGCGTTGATGAGTCAGTCAGTCAGGCCTTTTGTTTTTATTTATATAGACTAGCTGTGCCCCGCGGTTTCACCCGCGTAAATGTCGATCCCGTGGGAATATCGGGATAATAAGTAGCTTATATGTTAGTCCAGGGTGTCGGCTACCTCCATACAAAATTTTATGATAATTGGTCCGGCCGTTTGAACGTGAAGAAGTGACAAACATATAAACACACACAAAGGGGTTTGAAGGTTTTGGCCCTAAAATCAGCCGCCATTTTGATTTTTTTTCAGAATCGCGGTGCACAACAAAAGTTATATATTTAGATAGAGGACACTTATACAAACAAAAAATGTATATAACATAATATCCTAAAGCGTCAGGTTTCGGAGTTATTCACCGAAATATAAGTCGAAAACAACAAGGATTTTTTTGTTTTTTTTTTCCCTCCTGGTAAGAATATTGAACTAATGAGGTTAACGAGGTGAGGAAAACGTTATGAAACCTTTATGGAGAAGAAACAAATGAAGAATAGACATTTTTTAAATAAATAATTAAACACGGCAATTTATAGTTCGTTTTTAATCCCAGAGACTAATCTGGCAAGTGTAATGTCAAACTTCTATACTAAATAAAACGAAAACACAAAATTCTCTGGGATTAAAAAACGAACTATAAATTGCCATGTTTAATTATTTATTTTAAAAATGTCTATTCTTCACTTGTTTCTTCTCCATAAAGGTTTCATAACGTTTCTGTTACCTCAATAGTTCAATATGCTTACCTGGAGAGAAAAAAAACAAAAAAATCCTTGTTGTTTTCGACTTACATTTCGGTGAATAACTCCGAAACCTGACGCTTTAGGATATTATGTTATATACATTTTTTGTTTGTATAAGTGTTCTCTATCTAAATATATAACTTTTGTTGTGCACCGCGATTCTGAAAAAAAATCAAAATGGCGGCTGACCTTAGGGCCACCCTCCATACAAAAATCTTCAAACCCCTTTCGGCTTTTTTAATATTAGTGTGTTGTGGTTGTGATGTGATTGTATACAGCCACCCACTGACCTCTAAACAAGCTTGTATAATACAGGCATCAGAGCCCTGATTCACAAAATCACAACCATACGGATACGACAGGCTACTATCGTATCGAAAACCTGACATTTCGATTACCTGATTTGACTTCCCCTCAACAGCAAATAGCTGTTGGAAAAATAGCGGGCGTCTATTTGATTTAAACTGACAAAATTTTCGGGTTTTGAACTTGTGAACAGCATTGAGAAGACTCCTACGATAACAATGATTGTATACCTACGATACGATACGGAAGCATACCGAGTGTTTGTGATTGTGAATAAGGGGGCAGGTTGGTGCCGCCACCGCTTTGCTCTGAATGGCGCCTAAACGCCCCGCCCGGCCACCATACTCTTTGCGGCCACGAGTTTTGGCTTAGCGGTAAGCGGCGCGGTTTCTTTTGCCTGGCGTTGACGCTGCGAGCAGTGCGTCGTGCATTTTGGTACTTATATTATTTTTACCGCTCGCCGCCCCGCGCTAAGCTGCCGCTGACAGCGGCGAGGTCGTGGATGATCGTGGCTAGGCCGTAATACTTGCCGTGTTACTATATAGGACATACGTTTTCCATGTTTTCAGTAACCGCTAGATTTACGCGGTCACCGATCGGTGACGACCGGCGCGCACCCGTCAGGCCCCACGGTCACCGATCGGTGACACCCGATTCACGCGGCTTCAACCTCTATTATTACTGTAAATTAAGGTCTAATATCCTGTGCAACAGTTTGAGTCTATGGTCCGGTAGATAAACTAATCGACTAAATGATTCAAAACGAAAAATATGGGTTGGCAATATTGGAAAAAAAAAGTTAAAAATAGACTTTACGATTCTTAATGGCAGCTGCAGTGCGTGCAGTTTTGTTATGATGCTATGTTGTTTATTTTAATAGTTTTTGTGTAAAATCGACGTTAAGTGGATGAATATTCGTTTATAACATATTATACGTCCTTGTAGATAATATTGTAGATAATATTTGCACGAAATAACATCACAATCAATCAATAATCTTTTTTTTTGGTCAAACAAAATTTTACGTAAGTACTTCAAGAAAATCTTATGATTTTATAATTATAGTGGTATATTTTTACAAGATATAGGTAGTTATCAGTTAATAAAGGTTTGTGTAGTATCCTAGTAACACTTTTTTAATTAGAAACAACTCAATATGACTAGGATTGGGCGATTACAGTCATTGCGTTGTAAAAAGAATTGAACGGCTCGGCGCACTGAAATTTGAGTTTCAATATTATTAAAATGTAAGGTAGGACTTTCAAAAAAACGCTGTTGTTAGATTACTTGTCTATTCATAATGTAACTTGCAAAGTTTCGTGTAAATTCATATAGTAGTTTTATCAGAAATCGACATAACACGGAACGAACACACTTTCAACCTATTTTCTGATGACGTCATTTGTTTATAAATACAATACTCGTAATACGAGTATTGTTTGCATTTTATATTATGGTCTGTTTATTCAAAAACCCAAAACAGTTTACATTAAGTGGCTTGAGCCCATATAAGCATCAGTAGACCATTTTTTGTGAGCAGGGTAATAAATCACGCGCACAGCGAGTGACATCTGGAATTTGACAGGAGTTTTTTTGATGTTGCGTCAAATGACGTCAGGTATTTTACCGGTTTTACCGTCATTGTCACCACTGGCCACACAGAGTACATTACTGAAAACATGGAAAACGTATGTCCTATATAGTAACACGGCAAGTATTACGGCCTAGCCACGATCATCCACGACCTCGCCGCAAAAATAGCGGGCGTCTATTTGATTTAAACTGACAAAATTTTCGGGTTTTGAACTTGTGAACAGCATTGAGAAGACTCCTACGATAACAATGATTGTATACCTACGATACGATACGGAAGCATACCGAGTGTTTGTGATTGTGAATAAGGGGGCAGGTTGGTGCCGCCACCGCTTTGCTCTGAATGGCGCCTAAACGCCCCGCCCGGCCACCATACTCTTTGCGGCCACGAGTTTTGGCTTAGCGGTAAGCGGCGCGGTTTCTTTTGCCTGGCGTTGACGCTGCGAGCAGTGCGTCGTGCATTTTGGTACTTATATTATTTTTACCGCTCGCCGCCCCGCGCTAAGCTGCCGCTGACAGCGGCGAGGTCGTGGATGATCGTGGCTAGGCCGTAATACTTGCCGTGTTACTATATAGGACATACGTTTTCCATGTTTTCAGTAATGTACTCTGTGTGGCCAGTGGTGACAATGACGGTAAATAAAGACAGCAAAAGTCCCAACAACCAGGCCATTGAAATAATAATTAAAAAAAAGCCAATGACAGTCTGGTCTGACTAATGTCAAACTCCACAGAACGGTGAACACGGAACACTCGTTTTTTTCACTATCTATTTACGAAAGTGTGGTGGACTTTAAAAAGCCAAAGTATAAGTAGGCTTGGTTGCGGTTGGAGCTTAATACTATAATTTGTATAGTATTATAGAATAAAATGAGTACTACTACTGCTTCTAGAAAGCGACGGGCTCATAACGAATTGGAAAAAAGTAAGGTTTTTTTTTGTTATTGTTCGTTTTGGTGCGAACTTTATTGCTCGTTTAGTCAGTGTTTTTAACTGAAACTGATAGTAATGAGAAAATATTTTAATTCAATTTAAAGGTGTTAATTTAAATCCAAATTTTTTTAAGATCTTAATTGCAATTACCTACATAAACAGTTTTAAGTTCATAGTAATGCAGTATTTGTAACCTAAAAGTAGTTTGAGGAATACATTTTTATCGTTCTAGTACCAACAGATCGGATATCAGGAGAACTACTAGGCATAATTATTAGGCACTGCTTAGCCAGTTTAATTTTGAGCTCACAGAATATATTCCAATTGTTGGCTGAGCATGCTTTTAATAAAAATGGAACATCATTGTAACACAGTGGTTTAATCAAGTAATTTATATTTTATTAATATAAAATTAAACTCATCTGGAAATATAAGATGACAGAACTGAACATAACAGTTGCTATGCAACAACTTAAGAAGACATCTCCTAGAACATAGTGCATTACCTTCATGGTTCAACACCACTTTTTTAGCATTGACATAAGTAACATAACATCACACCTGTAATCCCTAAAGGGTTGGCAGAGGAGTAACTAAAGTACAGTGTGCACCCACATTTTGCCACTTATGTTTAAGTCCCATATAATAAGGGGCGGGCCTATTGCCATCAACAGGACACAAATTCCGAATATGGGCTACTACAGCAAAAGTCCTGATGGAAAATCCCAATAATACTTTGCCTGATCAGGGGATCAACACCAGGACTTCATGCTCAGCAGTAGTACTTGCAACCACTAGACCAATGAAGAAGTCTCTGTATCTAAATAACATATGTTAAATAGTGCAAATGTAAGGTAGGACACCCTCAAGCTAGGTGGAGTGACATTTTCTCAGGATGGCTAGTAGCAGCTGGATGATAGTTGCTGACAATCTAGCTGAATAGTGTGCAATTGAAGAGGCCTATACCCAGCAGTGGACTGCTATAAGCTGATAATGAAATACAATACAAGGTTGCTGTTATTTTTTATTTTTTTTTTATTTACAGATGCAGAATCTTCAACAGATAATGGACAAAACATGAAATCATCAGCTAAAGTATTAAAAAAGCGAAAGAGACCATCACCAAAATTTCGTTTAAAAGCAAATGGAGAAAATGCTTCTTTGTCCACTGCTACTAGTGAAAGGGTTCCATTAACACTCACAGATATACAATATTTATTACTACACTCACTACTCGGAAACCTTAACCTCACTCAATCTCCACGTTGGTATGTGTTAGATCATTGTGGAGGAATAAAAAAAACTGCTTGTTTGATATTAGAAGGTATATCCAAGAACCACTGGGAACAGTATGCTGATGAATTTAATAACACTAAAAATATATTCACTGATCATGTAGAAATTTTGACCCCTTCAGCTTACGGGGGTTCACTTGTTGAAGAACTTGCACTAGTGCCATTAACAGAGGCTGAGAAAGATATCATTATTCAAAAATTTGGAAGTATGAACTTAGCACTTGAAGCTAGGAAAGATTTGATGATAATGATGAGGGCTGTGTTTCCTATTGGAGATGGAATCACAAATGAAGCCAGTACCTCTGCTGATGATAAATTTCCTAGAACTCAACTGGTGTTGTCAGCCTGGCAGTTGATTGAAGAAAATTATCCAGTACCTTTGACGGGAAAATTAAGTGCTGCTTATGCTGATTATGTACTCACAAAAGATGAATATGCACCTGTTACTGCTACATCACCAATGTATGGTATAGATTGTGAAATGTGCTTAACTAATGCAGGTTCAGAATTAACAAGAATTTCTGTAGTTAATGAAAAGCATGAGGTTATATATGACTCATTAGTGAAGCCTTATAATGATATAACAGATTATTTAACCAGGTTTTCAGGTATTACTAAATCATTATTAAACAATGTAAGTAAACGACTTCAGGATGTCCAGAATGATTTAAGAGCAATACTACCTCCTGATGCTATCTTAGTAGGTCAGTCATTGAACACAGATATGCATGCTTTGAAAATGATGCATCCTTACATAATAGATACCAGTCTTTTGTATAATTTCACTGGTGAACGAACTCGCAAACCAAAACTGAAAACATTAGCTAGAGAATTTTTGAATGAAAATATTCAAATGGGTAAGGAAGGTCACTGCTCCACTGAAGATTCCATAGCAGCACTTAAGCTAGTACAGTTGAAGCTAAGTAAAAGCATAGTATTTGGAGATGCTGTACACACAAATAGAGAAAAGTTTAAAGAAAATATTATAAAAATGGTAAAAACACCACAGTATGCTTTATCAATATTCAATCACATGCTGGAACAGAAGAAATCGTCTGTTATTATAGGCTGTGATGATATAACTGGTGACTATCACGCATATTTAACCCAGGCAAAGGATAGTATGTCTGCACAGTTAAAAAAGGGAAATCCTAAGAAGATAAAGTTAGTTACTGTTGACAGTGTAGAAGAAGTAATCACATCATTCACAGACTCTGTCACGGATTATAACTTGACTATGGCCCATTTGAAACTTGACATTGGCAATGATCAAGAAGTAAAACTAACTAATAAAATCAATGTGTGGATACAATCAATATGGGACAGTCTTGAGCCATCGTCTTTATTCGTTATTGTGTTTGGAGGGACCACAGAAGACAATGGATTGGCATTGATGAAAGTAAAGAACACTTAGGTAATTAATTTAAGTTAATTGTGTTATAAAGTTAAGAAAAATAAACTAAACACATGAGAAAACTAGTATAGATGATTATCCCACGAAGCCTGCTCTGCCTCAGTTGCAGTAGTGACGTGTCTCGATATGCGTATTTGTGTTTTTTCCTAGGTAGAGTTAGCAATAAAAACTTAATGTGGATTTAATTATTTATTTTTATTTGAAGAACGAAAATAAATTGTTAAAATATATTACAAAGAGAAAAATTTGAAAGTAAGGCAATAAAATAAATTAAATTCAGAGTTGTTGCTGTCGTCGGAATCATCTTTTATTATTTTATTTTTTTGTTAACCTATACTGTCCCACTACTGGGCAAAGGCCAAATCTTCCAGGAATTCTTTTCCTGCGCCGCCTCGAAACAGCCCTCGCGGTACGCGTCTAGGTCATCTCGTCATGTCCGTGACTACCGCCACCCAACCAACGCCAATAGCTCCCATATTTGGTAAATAATTAGTACTTAATTACTTAGTACTCGAACAACAAAATTGGTACCTTAGCAGTTTTCGAGAAAATCGACTTTGATGGTGGTCCGGCGGTAGTCACGCTCCCTTCAGCAGGAGTGCAGGACCACTATGAACGCCGAAAACAGGGCATGCTACAACTATTCTAAGTACCTATACAAATAATTAGTTTCGTAAAAAAAAAAACAGAACTGAAAAATTTGTATTTACTTACCGAGAAATCAACGATGATAACTTTCGCGCTCTCGTTCAGCAGGACCACCACTGAATGTTGATTCCAAGTTTGAGGAGCGTGTCGCTTTCCTCAAACCTACATAGATAATAGTACCCTGCAAGATAAAATTAGTACCTACCTAAAATTCAAAATTACTACTCCAGTAGTTTACGAGATATACCATGCCAATGGTGGGGTGGCGGTAGTCACGGTGCTAAATTTTCATTTCAAGATTTCCCTATTAAAAACTCTGTGATATCTTCCCAAATTTATACAAAAATTAGTACTCCTAAAGAAGTTATAGCGACCAAAAATTCAGATTCCTAAGTGTTGTAAGAGAAATTACTTTTCCATACTAAATCTTCGCGTATAAGCCTACCAAATTAAGTTGTCAATGGTATTGAGCTGTTTAGGAGATGTACGGCCACGGTCATAAGTGGAGTAGCAATTTCACAAAGCAATAGATTGACACTGGTTTTACTTACGACCTTCTTTTAATTAGCTATTTCTCTACTGTATACACACACACACACACATTCATTTGAAACTGATTGTATTTCATTAATTCAACCACTACGGTATGTGGCATGATAGCTTAGCGGTTATCACATTTGGGTAAGCGCGTCCTGCGTAGCGAGCCGTGGGTTCGAATCTCACGCGCGGTGATAGTTTTTTTAAATGTTTTTTAATAATTACTTCGAATAATGACGCTTATGACTATAATAATAAATATTTCCTTGCCATGTTCGTCTTGTGCGCTTAATTCGTAAAACTTTATGATTATACCCACAGTTAAATAAATTACTTATAAGGTAGACACAGTTAAGTTACGAGTCATTCACCGCGATTAAATAGAACGTTGTTTGTTGGCTGTTAATTATTGTGGGTTAGCGACGTGTGTTCTATTAGTCGTGTTGTAGTCATTCCTTTTAAAATGCAGCATATTGAAATGAAAGCGAATGTGATTGCGCTGCGTAAAAGTGGATTTAATATAACACAAATATCTATGAAACTGAACTGAATGTGAGTATTATGAATACCTATGATTTAACTGTTTTTTTCAAACATTTATTTTATTAAAATAGAACTGCTGATCCTTGTAGTTATTTTTTTAAACGTATTATAAGGTCTAAATAGAAGAATAAATTATAATTTCGAAGTCCTAGATTTTAAATGATGAATATAACATTATATTATCCTTATATGTAACATTTCTATTTTCATTATAATTTTGTTTCTCAATAGTATTCGTATTTTGCTAGTAGACTAACAGTACTCTTTTTTTGTTTTAGAGAAATTACCTACTGTGACTCGGAGGGTCACTAAATAAGGAAGAGGGTAGCCTTGCTGCGTGGAATGCCCCAGCTGGTCAGTGAATATGAAACAATTGGTTATATACCAACAAGATATTTTGCCGAATTATTCAACACGTCGTTACGAACCGTTCGCCGTGCAAACGAAAACCTATGCAATATTGTAGGGCCCATGCGCCAGCGTTTACAAGATTGCATTGATAATAATGGTTATTATACTAAGTATTAAATTATAAATTGATTATACCTAGTAATAATAAAATTATACTGAAGCATATTCGTAATAAGGATTATTTTGAGGTTTAGTTTCAATCTTCTTTTCGTAATGAACACAATAAGTCCTAAACTAGAAGTTTATTTATTCTTTATAAAATTATAACGAATAAACATTTTGTAAGTAATCACTTATAAAACATTTTTATTCTTTACCCCATATTTCACTAACTATATAATAATAAAAACAATTATTACATTATTATTCTCGTTTATTAATTTATCGAATAATAAAAGAACAGATGAAGATAATTGATGAAAAGAAAAAAAAACTCATTTTGAGATTGGAACTTGGGCCTAAGTATATGTTTGCTAATCCGATGCGTTACACTATCAGCTATCGGGCCTTATAACAATATTGTCAATTTTAGCAATGGTTTGAGCCGACCAAGGTCATACTTAATTACGTACGCTGCGTGTGTGAAAAAGCGATATGTTTTTGTTTCGCTGACTTTCGCTCGACACCAGTGTATAAATTTTGAGGTATGCGTTCTATCACTTATACACACATACGTATAATTATACGGCCTGTACCGCGCCTGTTCACAGCAAAACAATCCTTACGGTGATAATGCACTACTGACCGTGATAGTATGTTCACATAACTGTCACTTGAAGTCACAATCACAAATGATAAACTAGGACCATCGAAGTAAAATAAATAAACAAGTCATCTGCCTAGCCTCTCCCAACTATGTTGGGTTTGGCTTCCAGTCTAACCGGATGCAGCTGAATACCAGTATTTTACATGGAGCGACTGCCTATCTGACCTCCACAACCGTCACTGGGAAATACGGTACCCCTTGCTAAGACTGGTTGTCAAACTTTCGGGCTACTGACTACCCGTAACGACTGTCAAAGATCTACGAATGACAGCCAGGACCAACGGCTTAACGTGCTTTCCGAGGCACGGAGGGGTCTCGGCCTCGAGTATGTAAGGATCGTCACCCATCCACAGACCAATCGCGGCAAGCGTAGCTTAACCTGATCGATTGACCTGTGCGGCTGTTATTATTTAGCCACGGGCCCCTCTCAAAATAAATAAAATTATTGTTGTTATTAGTAATAATTTGTTTTTCTTTTTCTTAAATAAATAAACAAGTTATTAGGTACTAATAACAACAATAAAACCATAGTCAGCACTCAACAAGACGACCAGTCACCACAAGCAGCGCCCGTTCACGAGCATAACGCAAAGATCATGGCAGACATTACCCCCCTCGCCATCCAGGTATTTGAGGGACATCTAAGGGAGCATGACGAACTTGCTGCCGGTTTCTCAGGTAATAATAATATGATCAATCGTCGAGGTCGCTAGCTAACCACATATTGCAATCAACTCGAAATGAGTAGATTGTGTCTATAATAGATTAAAATAAAATAAAATTGAATTTTATTAAACTGTCATAAAATAAGCAATTACTTATATGAACTCATATAACCTGTCAGTAAGCTAATTCGGAGAACATCGTTCACTAAAAATTAGTGATCGATGTCGGAGAAAGAACATACAAGATTGTCTTGAGTTTTAACTCTAGACAATCTTGTATGTTCTTGCTACAGAGCGACCAACTATTCTTATCGTTTAATAAGTAGATCGTTGATGGAATAGTATACGTTTGGACAAAGATTGGATTTTACTTGAGCTTTAACCAGTGACGGATTAAGACTACTTGATGCCCTAAGCAATCCACGCCTGTGGGCCCCCCTATCCGTATGTCAACTAGAATCGGTCTTTAAACCTTTACCGCCTAAAAACATTAGTTTTTTGTAAAATAAGATGATGAGATGTACCGTTTATTTTCGTTGGATCCCACTTTTGAATCCCATTTTTTAGGTATTAACGATGGATCCCGTTTGCTATTTCCGTTGAATCCCATGTTATAACAACATGTGTACATTTCAGAAGAAAAGTCATTTACCTTTATCAAACACTAGCTTCTGCCCGCGACTTCGTTCGCGTGGGAGTCGTAAGACACCACAATATTGTAAAGTAACAGCCGCATTTTATAAAACATCCCTGTACACTTGTACGTTTGTAGTTTTGGTCTCAGCAGCCAAAATATAATAGAGAGTTAGGACTGGTGACGCGGTAGCAAGCGACATATACATACTTATAAACTAAACTGATAACTTTTTGTTTAATAACGTGTTATTTAACAAGCAATTCATTTTTTATTCATTTTATCTCATAAAACAACGTTTGGAATAAAAACGTTTTACATATTGACTTAGGGCTCGAACGCATAAACACGATACGACGTCGCGTCGTGCTACGACGCGGCATCGTTTTAACGTTGGGATGAAAAATTACTACAATCATATACTATCGTATTCGTCGTAGCACGACGCGACGTCGTATCGTGTTTATGTGTTGGAGCCCTTATCATTACGCAATTTCCTAAAAATGAAACTCATTTTTCATCGACTTGCGCTAATAGAAAAAAAGAGATTATTTTTAGTGGGTTACCCGGAACCGAACTAGTTAGATTAGGTTAATTATAAAAAAAAAAAAACAATGTTAGGTTAGGTTAATACTGTGACCCCTACGCATGAGCCGAGCGAGCGAAGCGAGCGGTGCCGCGGTAGCGGCCGGCGAGTGCCATAAACGACTAGATTGTATAGAAGATGAGTTGTTTGTGAAATAAATAGTATACGAAACGATGCGCGTTGGTTGTAAACTAAAAATTTGTCAACGGAGTTTTGGTGAAACATTAGTGAACCCCTCATTTTATTATAAACAATTTTGTTGTTGAAAGTACCCGCATTCAGATTTTTTTAAGTATTCGGGATCCAACGGAAATACTTTTTGGGATTCAACAACAATAAAACGTAATTATCTTGCATTTTTTAAAATCGGGATCCAACGGAAATACATAATAATGTTTTGCGGGATCCAACGCCAAAAATATTAAACTGGGATTCAAAAGCGGGATCCAACGAAAATAAATCGCCAGGCGGGGGGCCCGCGGGAAGGGGTGGTTTGTGATTGGCTGATCGCTTGCCGAATGCACTAGCGGGCAGCAAGTGGGCAAGCGGGAGCGGGGTTATGACTAGGTCGGACTCTATGTCAACTTAAAACGCGCGAATTTTCAAATTAGTCCTAGAAACTTTTTTTGGTGTGGTTTTTGATGACGTGGAAGTGAGACGTGATGCCCTAAGGACGGATTTTTTTGTGCTTCTTCTGGTGCCCCCCCAGACCTGATGCCCTAGGCAATTGCTTAATTTGATTAAGGGTTAATCCGTCACTGGCTTTAACCTTTTAACCGCCTACGTCGGATTAATCCGACAAATATTTTCGTGTCCATTCCGCCAGAGTCGTATATATACGACCAAATAACACAGCTCGTTTCATCGGTAGGTATTTATTATTCGTTTTTTTTTTTTTGTCGGGCGCTTGGGGCACGACAACAGGGGGCCTAAAAAGGTCACTTTGGCAGAATCATAAAAGGATAACATTATGAATCATATTAAAAGTCGTAAAATGGTCACAAACCGACAATTCATAATATTATTTGCGCACAATTCATATCACGCAATTCATCTGTTTGACAGTTTTGAATGAAGATTCGTAAAATGGTCCACAAAATACGAATTGCTTTAGTGTCAAATAGCAGAATCATAAGAAGTGAGTCAAATGCAACATTTCACAAATCATATTGGAGGTTTTGTGAAGAAATATTGTTATAATGGCAGATTTAGCCCTATATGAAAATTTTCTGGAGCACGCGCGGCTTTCGGAGACCCTTTTATATCGCCTACGAAATGCAGCTCTTCGGAAAATGGACATAGCATTCGAAATGCCGGATCTCGAATTTGTTGGCTTATACAGGCTACTAAATAAAAGTGTGTGTCGCGACCTCATCCATGAGCTGGAGCCGTACTTAAGTTCCCGCCGAGGTGGCATAATTACTAGCTCCAAGGCAAGTAAAAGGATTGTACCTGGTTTTAATTAAATAGTTCTAGATAGACTATCATTTATTATTGTAGACGTTTAGGTACTCTGTACCACCCCCTCGATGAAATAAAAACATTGATCATATTTATGCTTAAGGGCCAAAGCACACACGCTACTTTTTGCATCGGCGATCGGCGATTCAGCTGCTTTTTAGAAGCTAAATGCAGCGACCAAGCATTCCACACCGCACGGCGATGCAAAAAGTAGCGTGTGTGCTTTGGCTCTAAAGGACAACTTTCTACAATCTTCTATTCACATTTTAGGTGTATTGTACACCTCTGCCTAACCCTTCAGGGATATATAGGTGTGATATTATTATGTTGTCATACTTTACTTCAATTTTATTAAGTAGTATATATAAGAGGACCGTAGAAGAGGATACCTTATACCTTTCACTAAAATAAAACAATAGTGATATGAAAACTATTGTATTTACTATATTAACAATCTCATCTTCTAATATTAAAAAACGAATACAAAACATAATAATGAATTAGCCTTTTTTTCATTCATTTAGGTTTGCGAGTGCGACTCTTATTTGTGTCGATGCTAGCTGCGGAGGGGCAAACCATGTCTCCTTTTTATGGAATCACCATCCACTTAAGACCCACTTGGAACAACTCCACCAGGCTGAAAAGAAAAATTTGTGGGTTTTAGTAAGTCAAATCATCATCATCGTTTGTCTAGCCTTTTCCCAACTATGTACTATGTCGGGGTCGGCTTCCATCTAACCGGATGCAAAGTTAAAGTTTTTGTGGTATTTAAATGTTAAAATATAGTAGGTATTTTTTCCTTTGTATTTCTTTATAATTATATTATATGAATGTTATACTTATTTTTTTTATTGCATGTACAAAAAACTCATACTTTACCTCTATAGGACACCAATAAATAGTCTTTCGACTGCATCAGCAAGCCTCTGAAGGTTCTGCACTATTCATTTGCCATATCAGCTGTTTCATCTCCACCTGACGTAAAACTCTCCGAGCCTCATCTAGTGCAGCCAGAGGGTGACCTAAAAAACGTAATGAAAATACCTTACTTAATAGTTTTCAATAGTCATTATGTCTTAACCCCAATATGAATAGCTGTAGGATTAGAAAAATCCACTCACTGGGGTATCTCGCTTGCCGAGTTCGACGAGGCAGAGGCACTGTTGTAGCATCGAATTCGGCACTGGTAGGGGCTGACGCACGAGTCTGGCTAGAGCCTGGAATATGGGGCTGCAGCCAGTCTATCAAAAAGTACTCTGTGGCTGCAGCAATCAGCAGAAGCAGATTTGTTGATGTTGACTAATGTTGACAATAATGACAATAGTTGACATAACTCAAGGGAGAAACTTTAGGGTGCGTTCCGAGTTGGGATGTAATCGATTTGAGCGTGCTCCGTACCGAATTAGCGTGAGCGCGAAAACGATGTCCAGTGAATCTTCATAAATGACGTCATGACATGCGCCATCTTGCGATAATGCCGGCCATGCCTTATAATAATATCACCGTGAGCGCTGTCAAAAATGATTGAGTGTGTGAGAAATGTGAGGATGTGTCAGTGTGTTTTGTGTTGCATCATATCTTTATATAAAACAAATGTGGCATTTTCGAAATTGTGCTTCTGGCTGACAGTCGCCACCTAACCAAAGAAGAACTGAAGAAGAAATATGGTGTTTATACAAAGAAATACTGTAAATAATATCGTATTGACATTGAGTAAGCACTGTGAGCGCGTTCACGAGCGTTCCGAATTGTTGACAGCTCTCAGCCATCATAATTAATTAATTAATTTAACGTAAGAGTTCTGGCCGAAGGGTGTTGTGTACCGCCGGTTTCGTGGCCGGCTACATGACGCCAGTCAGCGAAACACGACGCAGACACTGCGTATACGTTAGTTTTTAGTGTAATTATAATGTTGTATGTATTTATAAGTTATATTAATATTGTATTGTATGTGTTTATATGGGCCTTGATGCCTGAAATAAATGGATAAATAATCGTAATATCTAAATCGGAACTCATGTGACATGAGGTGAGTGCTGTGAGCGATTATAGCTAATTCGGAATGCGGCCTGAAAACTTCTTTGTACGCGTTGCCAGCTTAAAAAGTTTTTATTGTTTCTAATTTCCCTTTTCAGGGCTTATCTGCGGTATGTTTAGAAGTTATAAGGCATATTATAATTTAATAACATTTAAACTGTAGAAATAAAAAATTAAAAACCAATTTAATTTATAAAAACTGTAAAGAAAAATTTACCGATAAAATTACGGTTTTTATTTTTTTCATGCGGTAATATTTACACCAAATATGATTCTAATATGAATTGAATTGTAGGCGATTCTGCTATTATGTGTCACCATTTTACGAAAATTAGAGGAATTGCTAATGATCTGCTGGGAATTCGGGAAATGAATTTCATTTAGAGGAATTGCTTAAAGTGGCGTTTTTAGCCCCCCTGATATAAAGTCCGGCGGTTAAAAGGTTAAAGGAGACTGTTTAAATTTGTATGGGAAGTGGTATATGAACCAATAGCGATACTGTAGTGGTTTTTCTGTGGGGATACCTCAACTATATCCCTGTGCAAAAGGGCATCAAAAAAGTCGGAAACTTTTTTAAAAATTAGACTGATTTAGAAAAGGCGACGGGCACTGGGCCCGCATGGTGGACTACGGCCCACTCCCTCTCAAAGAGAGGAAGCCCATGACTCAGCAGTGGGAACATTATAGGCTGATAATGTAGTGTTTTTTTATGGAAGTCAGTTGTCTTCTTTTTTTTTTGTAAAAAAGTTATTTAATTTTCAATTTTTAGTGGGTAGGTTTGTAATTTATCTAAGTCACATGTAAACGGCTTATCACCTTTTACAAAATATTACTTTTCCCGATGCAGGGATGTTAATTTTTGAGGAGTTCTCCTGGTACTTCAGCATCAGCTCCAATTTACCATATGCATTAAGTACTGTTGAGGTGGCATGTGACTTTGTCTAGCAGAGAAACACATTAATTAAGTAGGTATTATAAAGTCAGAGAATAAAAATATGTATTCTAAAATATTATATTTCTCAAAACTGCCGGGTCAGATTTTGATGCCACTTTGTACAAGGGTATAGTTGAGGTATCCCCATAGAAATACCACAACAGTATCGCTATTGGTTCATAGACCACTTTTTATCAGTCTTCTTTAGCAAGAAGAGGGTAGCTTGTTATAAAAGTTTTATTATACCAAGCCCAACAAATGAGTATGAACCTTATGTAGCCAGTGAAAGGGAGCACGTAATTTGTCCTTATTTCTAGTGTTAACATTATGAATATTACTGTTTTTAACCCCCGACGAAAACAGAGGGGTGTTATAAGTTTGACGTGTGTATCTGTGTGTCTGTCTGTGCCATCGTACTTAGCTCCCGAACGGCTGAACCGATCTTGTTTTTTTTTTTTTGTTTGAAAGGTGACTTGGTCGAGCGTGTTCTTGGCTATGATTCAAGAAAATCGGTTCAGCCGTTTGAAGATTATCTGCTCTTTTCTAGTTATATACCTAAAACTTAACCTTTTGTATTTAAATATTTCTTAGTCTGTAGTCCGTTCGCATGTTTTATAGGTACATATCCTAGTTATACAGGGAAACCTATTATTAGCCATACAATACTGTAATACACGTACTCTGTAACATACTATTTGTATCGCTGTTGGTTGCCTAAATAAATAAATATAACAACCTTATTGGGAGCTATATGTTTTTGAGCTCTTTGGGGTTGAAACACTAGGGCCTGGGGGTCCGATAGCTCATCGAATATTACGGGAAATCGCCAAGCGGTTGGTTGCATGACAGCATGCCTCTACGCGTGACCAGAGCGCTGGCCTATTTTTAGCCCAAAGAATAAGCATTGCCATCCAATGGGCACTTACCCCATTGACAGCGATGCGGACGAATTTTTTTATGCCCAATGAACTCGTGCCTTATTCTTTTTATTTTTGTTATTATATACTTGTACATAATACACTCGGCGTCACATAAATCGCACCTCTTCGAAAATAAGTTTAAAGCATATCCCGCCAGCAACGAATACATTAAACCCAATTAATATTGGTATCAATTGAAAGTATGTTTAACGATCTTTAAATTAACAACAGTTAGAATTCCTAAACACAACAGATCTCATTAGCACATAACGTTAAAAAAAATGTTGTCAAAATACGCATTACAACGGCCACTAATTGCACCTCCCTACAAGGGTAGAAAACGGGCGACCCGGGTTAAATGTGGGTCATTCGCTATTCAACCTTTGAAGTGAACACACGTGAACAGCTACAGCAAGAAAAATACCCCAGAAGATGGATACCACTGCAGATGAAGCCGCTCAAGTCATTGCACTACTGCAATCAGGGATGCGGCAATGTGATGTTGCTCGGCAACTGAACTTGAGTCGTTTTGCCGTTCGACGAGTGTTCCAACGCTTCCAAGAGACTGGTGGCTATATCCGAAGACGTGGATCTAGAAGACAACGGTGCACATCCGAAAGAGACGATCGCTTCATTGTTTCGACGTCTGTACGTAATCGGTTCTCCAATGCTGTTGAGCTGCAACAACAACTGCGATCAGCTCGCAGAACTTCTGTAAGCGTCTCAACGATTAGAAGAAGACTGCAGGAGAAGAAAATTGCAGCTCATAGGGCTGCTACATGGCCAAAATTGACTGCACAGCATAGGAGAGACCGATTGCAATTTGAGAGGGCTGTGCTCTTCTCGGATGAGATGAGGGTGTGTCTTTTCTGCAACGATAGGCGTCGAAAAGTGTATAGAAGGCAAGGGGAACGATTCGCACAAGCCTGTATTCATGAGACAGTGGAATATGGGGGTGGCTCGTGCATGTTCTGGGGTGGCATGTCAATCGACGGCAAAACGAACCTTGTGTGTGTTTCTCGGACTGGAAGTGCTCGCGGGCAAGGGTCGCTGACTGCTGCTCGGTACATAACAGAGATCTTAGAGGAGCAGGTTGTCCCTTATGCGGGTTTTGTTGGCAGTGGGTTCACGTTAATGCACGATAACGCCCGCTGTCACACCGCTTTATTTGTAAGAGACTACCTGCAAGAAGTTGGAATCCCTGTTATGCGCTGGCCGGCGCGAAGTCCAGACCTAAACCCTATTGAGCACCTTTGGGATGAACTGAAACGGCGAGTACGGGCACGTGATCCTGCCCCTACCACTCTCCAAGGCCTCCAAGATGCCGTCGTTGCAGAATGGGACAACATTCCGCAAGAGACTGTTGTCACATTAATTAGGTCCATGAGAGAACGCATGGAAGCAGTCATCAGGGCTAGGGGGGTAACACTAGGTTTTAAGTTGTTTTTAAGAACTTTGTTGTAATTTTTGCTGATAAAATAAAATTTAACTTTTTAATAATTTGCATTAGCTTGCTTTTTTTTATTCCCTGGTAAACAAAAAACCAAATCCATTGATTTATTCTGAAATTTAAATAAATTGCCTTTCCAATGATACCTTATAGTCATATGTCTACCATTAATTAATAGGGTTAAAATGACTTTGAAGGGAATTTTCAAAGAGGTGCGATTTTTGTGACGCCGAGTGTATATATTATTGTTAAATTGTAAAATAGGTTAAGTTTGTTAGAAATAAAAATAATGAGTTCTTTAAAAAACGAAAAAAATAATACCTAATGAAGATAATTCATTTTCTCATACATTCGTTCTTATTTATTCTGAGGCGGTTTGAAGTTCGCCGGGTCAGCTAGTTGTTAATAAAATAATATAGAAAGAAAATGTCAAGAGCCTTATAGTAATCTAAAAAATAATTTAAACAAAAATAAATAATTGTGTCATCTTATCTCATTATAAAATTCTTCGCTTATAAGAGTAGGTACGCGGAGTGCGCGCAAGATTAGTCTGCGCGCGGCGTTTGACTTCACTTTTAATCACTTTCGGCATCATGATGGCAAATATTTACTTTGGAAAAATACGTACGGAACATAGCGCACTCTCTTGATAGATACCTGACATAAACGTTCAGATAACGGCAAACGATTATTTCCAATTTCGGCGGCGAGCAGACTTATTTTGCTCGTAGGTACTCTAGTTTCTATGTTGACGGTGCTCGGTGTAAAAATCTGACGTGAAAATAATGTATCTATACAGGGGCGTAGCCACCGCCCCCGGCCCCCGGCCCCCGGGCTACGGGGGCCCTCAACGTGCGTATTTTTTTTTTATTTCACAAAATGACAAAAGTAAAAAAAAAGCAACTCAGCTATAAATGATTTAATAAATCAGTTTGCCGAAAAAAAGGCAAGGAGAGTGTATATTTAATTTGAATTGTTTGTAAAAAAAAATTGGAAAAAGTAACAGATAGATAATTATGATGAATAAATATTTCTTTTAATTTTATGCAAACATTTTTTTTTTCTTTTGTGAGAAATCTTTACCCTTCCTAAGTAAGGGCCCCCAAACTTATACGGGGCCCCGCCAAGACACGCTACGCCACTGTATCTATATATTCTTAAGTTCTCACTCGTTTGTTACTGTACGGGTCACAGGAATGAGGAATAATACCCTACTGTAATACAGTATCAACTAGTACAGGGGGTATTGTGACATACTGGCGGCCTTATTTAGTGTAATGTCAACAGTGCAAATAAATAAATGTCTCGTCACCTCGACGGACATTTTCATTATCTTATATGTCAAAAGGTTATCGCAAATACACTAATGTGTAGATACAAATATTGGCCTTTTACTAGCAGAGCCCCGCGGTTTCACCCGCATGAATTTCGATCCCGTGGGAATATCGGGATAAAACTATCCTATGTCCTTTCACAGGACTCAAACTATCTCTAAGTACTTATACCAAATTTCATCTAAATCGGTTCAGCGGTTTAAGCGTGAAGAGGTAACAGACAGACAGACAGAGACACTTTCACATTTATAATATTAGTATGGATGGCACTATGCCACTCGTTTATTAAAGCCACTGTTGATTTATTAAAAAAACGCACCTTGCTGACTAAAGGTATGTAAGTCAGGAAAATTAATTATTAAGCAAATTGAGTGTCCATAAATTCAAATCTTATTTAAATAGGTACCTACTGTCATTCTTTGACAGTTGTATGAAATGGCTATAACACGGGAAATTGACATAGGGTGTCAATTTGCTTATCAATTAATTTCCTTGACTGTTACCAACACGGTAAATAAAAAAACGAATTAAAATAAATAATTTATTTGGAAACCGAATAAATTTGCCCTGTTAATGGATCGACTGTAAGAGACGGGGGTAGTTCTGCCGCTATGTCCGCTAAAGCCTCCCACCGAGTCGCGCGACTGCTCTCTGATTGACTCGGACTAACGGATTCCTCGGGATGGTCGTCTCTAAGAATGCAAATAAGTACATAGTTAGTAGCAGTTTTGGGAAAAGAATATTGCTCTGGCGACACACATTGTTATCCTATGAACCAACAGCCTCGTACAACAACTTTATGCATTATGTATAATGATTACATTCTAGGTACTGAAATGTAGTTAAAACAATTGACACACCTGAGATATAAAATCTGTTTTTTTTTTTTAATACCTAGTTCGCGTTTGCCAGGTACAAAGTACATACTGCACCAGCGACTTTAGTCGGAGGCGACTCGCTGGCGAATGCAAAATATCTTGTCCACACCACACCCAGCATTATGTAAGTAGGTAGGTACCGTACAGTGTAGGTACACCTGTTTAAAACCAGTCAAAGTCAAAGCATTTATTTCAAACTAGCTGCGCCCCGCGGTTTTACCCGCGTAAGTCTCGATCCCGTGGGAATATCGGGATAAAAAGTACCCTATGTCCTTTTCCGGGACTCAAGCTATCTGTATACCAAACTTCATCAAAATTGGTCCAGCCGTTTGAGCGTGAAGAAGTAACAAACATATAAACACACACACACACTCACAAACTTTCGCCTTTTAAATAATATTAGTGTGATAGGCACATAAAAGGCACTTTTGAACGTCAAAAATTACATTAAAATAGAATTGATTCTAGTCGTCCCTTCCAAAAGGTAGTTTTCGTATGGAGAAGAATGGGCAAGAAACTCCATCGTTACTCTCTTAAAATGTTTTACAATATTTGACATAGGTAGGTACTTACATCTATACTTGTATACTAATATTATAAAGAGGTAAAATTTGTTTGTAAGTTTGTATGTAGGGGGTAATCTCCGGAACTACCAGTCGGATTTGAAAAATTATTTTTGAATTTGATAGCCTAATTCTTAAGGAAGGCTATAGGCTGTTTATCGTCACGCTATGACCCTTAGGAGCCAAGCAAAAACGCTAAGCGAAAACGAAGTGATAGGGCAGGAGACGCGGGCAGGTGATGCAAATGCGACGAGATGGATCGAAGGAATAAGAAATTTCACGCGATCGAAGTCGCGGGCAGAAGCTAGTTCATTATATAATAATATGTGAGGACGATGCACCTAAAATAAAATTACTATACCACAATAGGTAAAAGAATTAAAACCGAAACCATGACATATATCTGATAGATACGTGGTGCTCGAAACTGTAACGGTTTACCAACAGTCGATTGGCCCATGAACCGTTGCCATTTAACGTTTCACCCAAAGGACTTTTCACCCACGAACGTTTCGCCAACATAACTCTACGTCAGTAGCTTAACCAACAGTGACCAATAACTTTTCACCCAAAGAACAAGGCCAACAGACACCGGGAAAGGTGAAAGTCGACGGAGCCCCGCTTCGCGGGGCCCCTATTTCTGCTCGCGAAATTCAGAAATTGTTACATTTTTTGCAAAGGTATTTTGAATTTATCGGGCTTTCACCTAAAGTAATGCTAAACATTTTTATTTAATTATTTTATTAGGTTGGTGCATCAAATTACAGGCACTGGTTACATATGGTTAGCATAATGCACAACCAATCTTAAACAGAAAAAAAGTGTCAGTTCTCAACTTCCGCGTGGTATAAGTCCGTATAAGTACCTACTTATGGAGTTTTGGTTGATTGTTTTCATGAATTACAAGAAAAAGGCTAGCTGTACATTTTCAGTCACACTGCAAGTGTTATAAATGAGTCTTATTCGATTCTTATTCATACTAATGAGTACCTACCTAGATATACCTAATACAATGGTCATTGTATAAAGTGCAAAATATTAAGCCCTCTCAGGTTCTCAGTTAGGTACTTACCTATTGTAATATTTTCATCTTTTATCAAAAGAGGACACTTGAACAAACATAAAGCGTCGCGGGATTATGGGATGTATGAAGAACCCTCATCGTGTAGCGCAGTTTGTTCCGCCAGTTACTCAACTGAACCGAGCGTTCGGTGCATCCTGGACAGTCACACCCAACACCTTATTTGACTGGCCCATTCTTCCCTTGCGGTGGTAGGGCTAACGACCGCTTGGTTTGGGACCACCCTCCCACCGGAGTCCGGCGTCAAGCCTGCTGCGTTTCGTCGATGCGTGGGAGTTCCAGTGCCTTAGGCATCTTCTGGGCACGGGCGTTCCATCATAGACCTCATCCATCGCTTTCCATCAGGCGTGATCGAGGTCAAGAGCGGGCCCAATCAGCAACATAAAAAAAATTAAAAAAATGGTGGAAAGATCTCAAGTCGATAGCAATAGTCGTTTCCACGTCGCCAGTGGGACAGCCAAGGTGCCTTGAGCACCATAATCCCACGACATGTTTTGTTTGTTCAAGTGCATATCCCTGGAAATGTATTGTTTGCTTAAATTTCCTCTATCCATATACTTATTCCAGATAGACCGCGCGCGGCAAATTAAAAAAAAAAAACGAAATGGCGACTGGTGGCCCTTACGCAACGGAAGATTGGCGACGTAAATTAACGTGAATTTAATTGGATTTGTTACCTTAAGTCTCATGTTATAGATAGGGTGCGAGCCTATTGCCATGAGCCAGACACAATTCCAGGACTTCGGGCTACCAGCTACTACTGAGAAATTCCACATTAAAAAAACCGGTACCTAACACTGGCTGGACCCGGGGATCGGACCCAGACTCCCTTGCCACCACGAGGTAACTGACTGTAGTGAACCCTTTAAGTGAACCTATCAGGATTCTCATGGTTTGTCAACAGATAGGTACTTGTTTGTAGGCAGGTACAAAAAAACGTAGTTAAAAAACTGGTATACAGCTGCATCCGGTTAAACTGGGACCCAACCGCGAGATAGTTGGGAAAAGGTAAAGCAGGTGGACATGGTCACATGGTCATGTAAGTACATACCTATTATATCAATAATTCAAATTAAGTTTACTAACTTTTGTTTATCCTGTTCTACGTCGGAATGCTCCTCGATGTCTTGTAGAACATTACTTTCACTTAAGTTACTGTTATCTTTGTTTTCTTGACTTCTCTGGGATTGTTCTGCTGTTTTATCAGGTTTGTTTGAATCGGGTAGCGTTTCATTTATATTTTCTAAAGAATGAAACTCCACGGCTTTCTCAACTACTTGTTCTAATTTCGGAGGATTTTCCTCTTTTCGAGTGTCGCTAGAATCTGTTGTATTGACCTCATGTCCATCTTCAGGATTTTCTGAAAGACAAGGTGTTTCTTGATTAGCCGGGGGCGAAAAGCATGGAATTAGTATGCACCTACTATACTATGGAATACTGCTTGAAATAAGTGATACTCATACTATGTAGAGCTAAGTTGCAACATTGTTGACGCAGATAACTTGGGGTCCAAATTGAGTTGTTTTGGAGATCGATTTTATTTTTACAAGCTTTTATTTAACTTGCAATGTATGTATGTATGTATGCATAACTATGTACCTATATAACTATGTTTGTCCGGGTGGACTCCTGCAACTCAATTTTGAAGCAGATATCTTCAACCGATTGAGCTGAAGTTTTGTATGCACGTTTAGCTTGGATGACAATGCATGGTTAGCTGTATGACGTCATTCTAAATCCAACACGACGGAACACCCAAGATGGCGGACTAGTTATTTTTAATTCACTCCTACAATATGGGTATCAAATGAAAGGGCTTGCTGGGAATAACTCGAAAAATAAAGTGACGTCACTCTAAATCCAATATGGCAGACTTCTAAAGATGGTGGACTAAGTTTTTTTATGCTTTCCTACAATATGGGTATCAAATGAAAGGTCTTGCTGAGAATACAAATGCGAGTTAAACTCCAAAAAAAAAACCTGTCCAGCGATAGCTAAAAAGTAAAAAAAAACAAACTTAAACAACTTTTTTAAAAACAAGCTTTTAGTTAAATGCGCTAAAAAGAATACTTAAAATAAACTTTTCCTTTAAAACTTTTACTAACAACTTATAACGTCATTAAGTACACAATTTATCCATACTAATACCTATTATAAATTCGAAAGTAACTCTGTCTGTCTGTATGTTACCTTTTCACGCCTGAACCGCTGAACCTATTTAGATGAAATTTGGTATAGAGATAGATTGCATCCCGGGGAAGGACATAGGATAGTTTTTATCCCGATATTCCCACGGGATCGACACTTATGCGGGTGAAACCGCGGGACGCAGAAAGTATGATATAAAAGCTTGTCGCGAGATTTACCTGTGTAGATAAATAAGTAAATTAAATAACTTGATCTAATTGACTTTAATTTTTAAAATTCTCAAACTAAGTAAATACGAGTAGGTACTTGAATCTCGCGACAAGCTTTTATATCATATAAATTGTGTACTTAATGACGTTCTAAGTTAATAGTAACAGTTTTCAAGGAAAAGTTTATTTTAATCTTTTTAGCGCATTTAACTAAAAGCTTGTTATTAAAAAAGTTTTTATTAGTTTTTATTAGTTTTAATTTTTTAATGGATAATTTCCTCCTCCGGACCAGCCAATTGGGAGAAATTTGCTCAGCTTTGGACGTTAAATTGATATTTTCTGAAAAGTAGCTCATGAAAGAATGAATCCTTCGGAAACCAATTTATCAAAAAGTACTAAGCGCGTAGTACTTTTCGTCGTGACGGTTTTGGTCGTGGTGAAAGTTCAAGTGACTTTCTTCTGTTTGACCGTCTTAGTTTGAGTAGGATCGGTGACCCGCATGGAGGCAAGGCCTCGGTACCTGTCCCCTTGGCTACGTGTTACGCTCTCTGACTATCACTAGCATGTGCAGAAGCAGTTTGTGATTATTTTCTGCTGGAACCAGAAGAAAGGTACGATTATCGAAAGGTACTCAGGTACCCTCATACCTTGCAGGTACCGATCCTACTCAAACTACTACGACGGTAAAACAAATAAAAGTTACTGCTTTCATCTGTTTAGCCGAAGCGTACTCTTCACTTGCGCGGTCCGACACGCATTTGGCCGGTTTTTTATTCAAACCAAATAGAAAAATCAAAAATCGACAGAGTCGCGAATAATAAATAAGACTTCGCCTTCTAATAGAACGATTGCTACTCCCGCCAACACTTAAGTATCCTGGCTAGCCCAGGGGTAGAACTTATCGGAGTGTCTATCATCATTGTGCATACGTAGCATACTTACACCACTTTGTACACAATTTAAAGAAAATCTAAGTAATCACAAAATACCAAGATCTACAGGGTGTTACAGAAAGGGTATATCAATACAAATGGGTTGAAGAGTGTATCTGGTCTAGAATCTCTGTACAAAATTTCAGCTCAAAAGCATTAACTTTGAAAATGCTTAATATTTTTTTATTTCGACATCACGGCGCTGCACTGGCGCGTGGCAGCGTGATGTGCGTGTACTAGGCGCACAGACACACTACAGATAATGGATAATGACCCTCGTAGTGCGGTGACACGTTCGTTATGATTTCAATTTAATAAACTATCGAAATAAAAAAATATTAAGCATTTTCAAAGTTACTGCTTTTGAGCTGAAATTTTGTACAGAGATTCTAGACCAGATAGGTACACTCTTCAACCCGTTTGTATTGATATACCCTTTCTGTAACACCCTGTATAATACCTACGAAAATCAATATTTTCCGTCAATCGTCAAATCAAAACGCAACGGTTACTTGAAGAGAGTTACTTTCGAATTTATAATATTAGTATGGATAAATTGTGTACTTAATGACGTTATAAGTTGATAGTAAAAGTTTTAAAGGAAAAGTTTATTTTAAGTATTCTTTTTAGCGCATTTAACTAAAAGCTTGTTTTTTAAAAAGTGTTGTAGGTACCTAGTTGGATCACGTTGCTTTAAATACGGTAGCTACCTACTTGTTTATTTTTAGTAAGTCGAAGGTCTAATGTACTCGGAAGAGTATTCAATTTTTCCAACAAAAACGCAGTACATTACTACAGTCCTAATAAAAAATAATTTACCTTAATAACATAATTTACGAAAACGTCGAAGAATTAATTTTATAGTGATTATCGAGGCCTAACCAAACACATCATGCCAAGTCAAAGGCATAAAGGGCAACAATACCTTTTTCTGTGTTTAAACTAGGAGAAGATCTATTTCTAACTACTTGTATATTATGTTCTGTTAAAGTATCACACGGTGGAAGCACGGTTATATCGTTTGTATCATTTCTCGCTCTATAAATTATTTCTTCTGTATCTTTCGATTGATTGTCACTTGTTTCCTCCTCAGACTGGATGCTTTTCTCTGAAACATAACAGTTACAACGTTAACACTCTGGCCTCACCTCAAAATAAATACAGTCACAGCACAGTAGGTACCTACTTAGGTATAATATAAACATTTTCAAGATGATTAGTTATCCTGGCGCTTTGCTCTTTCTCTTTAGGTACTTATCTTTAACTTTTCACTTGTACCTAGGTAATCAATGAACTACTTACTGATTAATTCTGCAAAAGACCTAAGTTATTACCTACCTACCTTTTTAGTGTTCTTTACCCAAAGGGTAAAAACGGGACTCTATTACTAAGACTCCACTGTCCGTCTGTCTGTCTGTCACCAGGCTGTATCTCATGAACCGTGATAGCTAGACAGTTGAAATTTTCACAGATGATGTATTTCTGTTGCCGCAATAAAAACAAATACTAAAAACATAATAGAATAAATATTTAAGGGGGCTTCCATACAAAAGACGTGATTTTTTTGCCGTTTTTTGCTCGATATTAATAACGGCAACAGGTAGACGCTTGAAATATTACAGAATAGGTCCTTAGTTGTATATTCACTTTAAAAATAAATAATTAAATTAAAATAAATTAAAGGGGCTCCCATACAACAAACGTGATTTTTTTTTTAATGTATATGTAGTGTTAAATATTGTACGGTGGTACGGAACCCTTCGTGTGCGAGTCCGAATCGCACTTGACCGGTTTTATTTATACCTACTTAAACTTTATTGCTTAAATTATTTTTGAGTAGGTAAAAAGTAGTAAGTAGGATAAAATATAGGATTTGATGTTGTAATCATTTTTTCAATACCTAGGTATTTTTTTTGTCACACAAAATGCTTCATCAGAATGCTTACTGCACAACAAACAAGTTTGATAAAAAAGACGAAAAATAAAATATCTTGGTACCTACTAACTCTTCTTTGTAACTATGAAAAGGGTTCCTCAAATGTCACATTACCATACCTACCTGCCGTGCTCGAGTTGACCATGTTTGGAGCACTGCTAGTACAGCCCATGATCGAGAGAATGCAGAGTTATTCAGCGGCCATTAGTACAAAGACGAATTGGTGGAAGATGTTTCCGAGCGGATATCGGGCGCGATGTTGTATGCTACCCCGGCGGACGCTTGACCAGCCGTCCGCAGCAACTCGGCTCGACTGGCCGCTCCACGACTCCCCGAGATCGTATCGTAGCTACCTACCTATTATGGAAGGAGGCAACACGCTAAACTGACCTCGCACCCCCATCGCGTTTTTCCTATTAAACGAACATAGTACATTCTTTGACTCGCAAATGGTTTAGGTAGTGAAAGACCTTTCTTTCCGTTTAATTAATTTATGAAGTATTAATTTTCCAATAACGAGGTTAAGTAGGTGTGTTCAGATAACTATTATTAAAAGTAATTAACAAGCAGTCATCAATTTTGCCTAAACTTAATTAACGTTAAGCATGGGCCTCATATTCTCAAGTTGATGACACCCCCCTAGAGCTTCCAAAAAAACGATGATACCAAAAACTAACTTTTACTCTACTAAGTATCTAGATAATCTTTCACGTTTCTACACTTCGAAAATGACTAACTTCCAAACAAACTAACTCTCAAACAAACTTTCTTCCCCTATTCAACCCCTTAGTGTCTAAACACACTATGCCGAAGGTGCAGCGCGACCGAAGTTCGGCATGATTACGTCTGCAATGCTATTTGAATCGCTATAACGTAACGTAATTATTTTTCGGCATAATGTGTCGTCAGTAATTCAAATAGCATTGCAGGCGTAATCATGCCGAACTTCGGTCGCGTAGGTACCTTCGGCATAGTGTGTTTAGACACTTAGAGCGTTTGTGCACTACAAGGAATTTTACCATAGAAATGTAAAAAACAGATACCTACATATAAAAAACTTCTTTCATACAGGGTGTTACGGAAAGGGTATATCAATACAAACGGGTTAAAGAGTGTATCTGGTCTAGAATCTCTGTACAAAATTTCAGCTCAAAAGCAGTAACTTTGAAAATGCTTAATATTTTTTTATTTCGATAGTTTATTAAATTGAAATCATAACAAACGTGTCACCGCACTACGAGGGTCATTATCCATTATCTGTAGTGTGTCTGTGCGCCTAGTACACGCACATCACGCCGCCGCGCGCCAGTGCAGCGCCGTGATGTCGAAATAAAAAAATATTAAGCATTTTCAAAGTTAATGCTTTTGAGCTGAAATTTTGTACAGAGATTCTAGACCAGATACACTCTTCAACCCGTTTGTATTGATATACCCTTTCCGTAACACCCTGTATATCTATGAATTTTACTGTCCGGCGGCGCCGGTCCGATTTTTTTTTTTTTTGCCTGCCAATATCGTCGCTTATCTAACTAACTGACGTATCTGACATTTTGGACTAAGCCGACCTAACTTTGATAGTAATTTGATCCATTTTCCAAGTCGAATCTGATATCTGATCATGTATTCCGAACAAAATAAAAACAAAGATCTCACGAAGGGACGTATCTGTTAAAATATTTATTATTAAAACAATATACAATAGTAGTAATACTGTACTGTAAAATATGCTTCGACGAATCAGCTACGTCACTTAGATTAGCGTCGATATGGGACCGAATCGGACTGCCGTACAGTAAAATTCCTTGTAGTGCACAAACGCCCTTACGAAGATTTTTGAAAAATCCTTCCTTAGTGCTCACCTTTGCTAAAGGAAATGTTGTGCAAACTTTCACGCTAGACCCAGCGGATTTAGGCCGTGCGTTGTCTATCAATTAATACAGGATGAAATTGAAAATTTGCTACAAATTGAAATGGGAGATTGTACTCATCATTATGAACAACTTTTACTATGGGACCAAACATGAAATCGCAAAAAAAAAAATCAGCTGTTCCCTACATTTATGTTTGCATAACTTGCATAACAGCTGATTTTATTTTCTTTTTTATTACATTCAGCTCAACCATTTTGAAGGGAGCTAAATGATCCAACACATGCGCCACCATCAGCGAGATATTTGAGTGAGCATGACACACTCTCAGCCGCCAGAGCACACTGAAGTCAATGAAAGATGTACCCAGTAAATAGTAGCCTTATAGTATGTACATAGTACTCACACATGTGCTAGGTATGCACATATACAATACTAGGAGATTGAATTTATATAATGCAAAAATGGTATTTTAAAATCTTCAGCAGCTCCAACAGTATTTTCCAATGCTAATCAATTTATTTGTGTGTCCTTATGGAGCATGGCCAGCATTTAGCCAAGCATTTTTATCAGTGATGTAATCCCCCAATTTATAATATTCCTGGCAGCATAGTGTGTGTTTTATACAAGACTAGCTGCGCCCCGCGGTTTCACCCGCGTAAATGTCGATCCCGTGGGAATATCGGGATAAAAACTATCCTATGTCCTTTCCCGGGACTCAAACTATCTCTATACCAAATTTCATCGAAATCGGTCCAGCATGTTATGTCGTGACAACGGAAAACGGGTTTCATTTTTATATATATAGATTTAAATTTCGTTTCATTCAGTTCAAGTATGTGGGTAGGTATTTTATTGTAACATTTTAAACAGTAGCCCATGAAAGATGAGTCTACTTTAGCCAGCCTGAAACCTGATTGAACTAATTGCCCCTGTTTCTAGTGATATGATATGTGTCTTTCACCTCTTTTCCTAAAAAGATGTAGATTTTTCCTTACGTACATGATGTTTTCATGGATATATTGACAAGGTACCGTCATGATGTTAATATCTTTAAACAGTTCCCTTAGAGAGTCACGCTTGTGGAGATTATATATGGCTCTGATGGCTCTTTTCTGCAGAATAAAAATAGACTCGTTGTCTGCAGCCCGTCCCCATAGTAAAATACTGTACGACATAATACTATGAAAGTAACTAAAATAGGCTAGTCTCGCGGTATCAACATCAGTAAATTGACGGATTTTTCTCACAGCATATGCTGCTGAACTTAGCCGTCCTGCAAGGGATGTTAAATGAGGACCCCATTGAAGCCTTGAGTCGAGCATGAACTCCAGGAAAACAGTTTCATCGACGAATTCGAGTTTCTCTTGATTCAATACTATCTTACAATTACTACTTTTGACATTTGGTAAAGAAAATCTTATGCACTTGGTTTTTTTCCCATTTAACACTAAATTATTAGCAGTGAATCAATTTTGGATCTACAGTAAGGCGTTATTTACGTCGTCAAGATTTGATGCACGTCTATGAATTTTAAAAATCAAGGAAGTATCGTCAGCAAATAACACCATTTGAGGTTGGGTTTTTAACAAATGGGGTAGATCATTAATATATTTATACTAAAAAGAGGAAAGGACCTAATATCGAGCCTTATGGTACACCCATTTTTACTTTTAAACCGAGTGAATTGACACCATTTATTTGAACTTGCTGTTGTCTATCATTTAAAATAAGATTTTACTAAACTGAGCGCAAGTTTTCCAAGTCCGTAATGTTCAAGTTTTAAGAGCAAGGTTTCCTGGGCGACGCAATCAAAAGCCTTGGAGAGGTTACAAAAAATTCCTATGGCGTCTTGAGACTCTTCCCACGCCGTAAATATGTGTTTTAATAGGGTAAGGGAAGACTCCTTGATCCACACACAAATTAAATATTAAGGCTAAGTACGGCGACTACCACTACTACCGGAGATTACCTACGTCCTCTTCCGTTCCGCCATCGCTTTAGTGATGCGCCTCCTCACAGGAGGAGGCGACGCGACGTCGTCGGTGTCCTGACAACTTTAAGTTGAATTCCAAATCCTACTTATACCAACACAGATTAGATAAGTAGGTAGGTACCCACAACCCGCTAGTTGTGATTCTATCGTCATCTTTCTATGTATTTGATTCCATCTAATAAACCTACTTATGGACCTAGGTAAACTTATTTTCACACCAATATCGTAGTTTAAAAATATGAGTACTTAGGTAGGTTTTGTACTTACAAAATAGGCTAGTTGAACTTGTCGAGGTGAGGGAACTCATTGCAGTGACGTCACGCACGACTCCCGCAGACGAGTCAACCATCACGGAGCTCCGAGTATAATAAACTGTTCAGTTAGGTATTGCTTGCGGTATTTATAGGTTATTTATTTATTTGATATTCTCAATTCGCAAATCTTGTACCTATTTTTGGTAACACCCCAACGCCCCTCTCTCTATCCCGTCTATCCCTTAGTGTGCTGGTGCAGTCTGTTCTAGGGGTTTACTCTCTAAGTCCGTCAAAAAGGGTCGTCGGGTCCGGCCGAAAGTAGTTGAGCCGTCAAAACAAGTGACAAATAGGTACTTAACATTTTTCAGACGGGCACATCAGGATTAGGAACACCTGTCAAATTGTATCCGTAGGTACAATAAAGTAAAATGCGGAGCAGCCTATGTCCGCCCGTATTTTTGGCCGTAACTACGGATTTAGCACTAAGGGAGTAGACCCCCAGGGCCGGGTAACAGTGGCCGGGTGCCTAGTACTGAATTATAATTACAAAAAACATAAAATAAAAAAAAAGCTTTTATTCATGCATTGTCACGAGAACCAAACCCGTATGCCAAATTTCAGCCCGATAGCTTCAGTGGAAGTGAGTAAAATATTGATTGCAATATTCCAGGACATACAATAGGTACAAGTGAAGTTAAATAAAAGCTTTTAATAATAAAAAGAGCTCTACATTTGCGCACAATTATTTTGTTCAAATTATAATTAGCCTGCTATAAATATGTAAGTGGGGTTAACAAATAAAGCTTAGTGGCGAGTTAACGGCAAAAGCTCTTTGTTCTTAAACACACGCAATACCTGGCTTACGGCCGCTACCCCGTACCCAACATACACGTATAAATTATGCCGTCTCCGCCTTATTCACGCCTCATAATCTCCCATTCATCGAGCTAAAAACTTTAGCTAGATAATTATGAAATAGTCGCCGACCCCGACCGTTCGCGCTGCCATCGCAGAAACGGCGCGGTGGCGCGCGTCGGCGGCGGTACAAAAGTAGAGCGGCACCACCGATGCCTACGACTACACGTTTTCCTCTCTATAACCACAGTTTATAGACTGCTATAACTGATAAGTACCCAATACATACGTCCATAGATATCCGACAGACGTCCAATAAATGACATGTGTCGGCGCCGACAATTTTCTCGGATCCGACTACTGTGAAACGACAGCAATATAATTCATACCTAGGCACAAAAGTGTCTAGGGATCAAGAGTACACTTTTAACTACTTAAGTATAATAAAAAATATCCAATTAATATTTACCAAATCTATGTTCAAAAGCTAACAACTTATCCCTATATTTTGTAAAAATTAAGAAAAATCGCAATTTTTGCAAATTGTAAAAATGGGGATTGTTTAAATTTTTATTGTAAAGATAAAAGCAACAATAATCTGTGTTTCCACCATTGACACGAATCACACAATCACAGCGATTTGGCATGTTAAAAGCAGTTCATCAAAATCACTTTGAGGAATGGCCGCCCACGTTCTTTCTAACAAGTCAAAAATTTGTTGTGGGGTAGGTATGCAAGGCATCCATACCCGGCAGAGCTCTTCTTTGGAGCATATCCCATGCGTGCTCAATTGGGTTGAGGTCTGGCGATTCAGCAGGCCGCGGCAGAACGATGATGCGAGCATCGGCAAGAGTGCGTGTTACGACTCTAGCTGTGTGTGGACGTGGATTGTCGTGCATTAGTCGAAACGAATCACCCAATAGGCATCGCAAAGGGATGATCACGTCTGAAACAATCCTCTCCGCATAAATCTGAGCATTGAGGTTGCCCCTGATCCAAATAAGTTCGGTTCTTCCACCGATTCAAATACCGGCCCAAACCATTATTGTTCCCCCTCCTTAAGAATGAACTTCCTGACAAAATTTCAAACGTTCTTGACGTCCAGAGGTCCTCCAAACTTGAGGACGTCTTGTATCCGGCCTCATACCAAAACGGGATTCATCGGAAAAGCAAACAACGCCAGTCTTCTTCCTCCCAATTTCTGTGTTCGCGAGTCCATTGTACGTTTACAATGGGCTCTCGAATGGGCAATCGAAAGGTGAGTTCATAAAATCGATCACTTTGTCCAAACTCCACTTAACTGAACTTACCTACTTTATTAAAAACAAGTCGTATTTCCCATCTGAAAAAATGACAAACTTCCATTAAAACTTCATCAAATTATTCCCATCAAAATGGGGATTCAACTTGATCAGCGACTTGCTGGCCTATTCTGTAAAAAATTCGGGTGCGTCTCATATCATATAAAGTTATTTGGTATATTTTCATTTCAATAACGTTCGCAAGATATAATAAACGTGAGATATAGGTACGAGTACCAACTGTTGATATAATTTCTTTACATATAACATTTATATACCTACTTTAAAACTTATTTCGTACAACAACGTTATTGGATATAACGTTTATTTAATCGAAATCATTAGGTCTATCGTTTAAAATATATATTGATACCGTCATTATGGTTCGTTTCAGAGCAATCCGACTCGGATAGATTAGGTTAGAAGGCCTTCGTGGCTTCGTGGATTAAAATATGTATTGTCTTAAAAAACAACATGTTGTGTTGTGATACAGAAGTTAGTGGTCCGGCCTGCAAGCCGAAGCTGCCGTGGTGAGCGTTAAAACCATCTGCGACGATAAGCTCGCGTGGGGCCGCCGGAGCCCCGCAGCGCCGGAGCCGTGACAGAGAAACCATGCCTGCTGCATGTTATGGGTGTGGGTGTCCTTATGGTTAACACCCCGATTCAGAGCAATCCGAATCGGATAGGTCAGGTTAGAAGGCTAGACTTCGTGGTTATTTTTTTTATTATCACTCAGAAATAGGAACCCCGCCAAGCGGGGCTCCGTCGAGCTATCTTGACAGGTGGTGATCAGTTACTATACTATGATAGAAATTACAAAAAAAAAAAAGTTTTTATCATATTAGACTAAATAGGTTTTAAGTCTTGAGTCAAACGATTTTTAACCCCCGACGCAAAAACGACGGGGTGTTATAAGTATGACGTGTGTGTGTGTGTGTGTGTGTCTGTCTGTTGCATCGTAGCTCCCGAACGGATGAACCGATTTTGATTTTGTTTTTTTGTTTGAAAGGTGAATTAGTCGCGAGTGTTCTTAGCTATGTTTGAAGAAAATCGGTCCAAGATGGCCGCCCTTTTTCACGACTCCCTCAATATGGGTATCAAATGAAAGGGCTTGACAAGTAGAATACTAAACACTATGATAAATTTCAAAACCAAGATGGCCGCCACCACAAAATCGCGAATTATATTTTTTTTTTCACAATTCCCTCAATATGGGTATCAAATGAAAGGGCTGGACTAGTAGAATACTATTACAATTACTACACTATTACAAATTTCAAATCCAAAATGCCCGCCACTACAAATGGCGAATTCACAGAGGAATACCTTAGTAGGTATGGAATGAACGCCAACGACCACGAGTAACTAACTAGCTTCACTGTGGTAAAAACCCGACTGCGGTAAAAAACATAAGTTAAAAAAAACTGAAAAGCTAAAAACAAGCCCATTTTAAATTAAATAAAAGTTGGAAGCAGGCGGGACCCATACCATTTTTATATTTTCAAACTCAAATAATGAAAACGCCAAACAGATGAGGCAATCAACCCAGCAATAATGGATGTAGCTATTGTAGAAAACATAACTGCTGTTAACTTCCAATTTTTATTAGCCGTCCCCCGACGTGAGGACGCTTGGATCAAAATATTTCCTGCTACTTATATTAAACTTAAAGGGCCAATATATATTATTATTTTACTTTTCAAAGGTTTTTGTTTGTGTCGGGGGTTTATTAAATTTTTAATTTTATATTGTCTGTTATGCTTATAGAAATTAGTTACTTTAAAATTATATCAATCGTTTATTATATAAACTGATCATTATATGAAATAAAATTATATCTTTATAATATTACGAGGTTTTTTAATTATATCATATATACTTACCCAAAAAATTCAACGTGCTAATTTAGATGCGGTGAGTTATCACTCCGCCTTATACCTACTAGGGATAGATACTATTGACTGATCTAACATTCTAGTAGTCCCCCAATGTTTGTTCAATGCACATTGCTAGGCTAATTATTTTTCATGTAGGTGGGCTACATGAAAAATAATTAGCCTAGCAATGTGTCTAGGTTCCCAGTCACTTAGGATTTCTATCAATGAAGTCCAAACACCATTTTTTTGTGGGAGCTTTTATGAAAGCGACTGCAATCTTACATCTATGATAATAGTTTTTAATCCTTGCGCTTAACTTATAATTATTTTCGACCTTCACGTGAAAAGGAATTGCTATCTACGAGACTAATCGCTTCGTGCATGGCAAGCTTTATACGTTGCCCGACGAGCGCCGCGCCGTGCTGTAAACTACTGTTTTCACGACCACCCACTCTAGGTCACAGATTTAAAAATAGTGTCTTATTTATTTGAATTTTGCTTGCATGTTGTTAAACTCATTATGAGGTACTTATAAAAAAATGAACTATCCAGTGGAGCTGCAGAACATCAACGAATGTAGAAAAAAAAAAACTAAGTAAGCGTTTTATTTCCCCCTAGCTTCTGCCCGCGACTTCGCCCGCGTGGATGTCGGAAATTATCCCACGGGAACGTGCTACCGGGACAAAAAGTAGCCTATGTCCTCACACAGGATTCCATCTATGTATCTCCTTCTAAATCCAAAATCCGTAGGTACAGTGGTTTAGGCGTGAAAAGTTAAAGGTATTAAGTACCTAAGTATGAATTTTCAAGAGTACCTAAATCTTATCATCAGTTATTATTTACTTCACGTTAGATATTTAGATATAGGTACCTATAGTCCATTTACTAACAAACACCAGGATATGTCCCTGCCAGAATGGAAAGGGTACATGACGACCATAACAACAGGGGATTACAGTGAAAAAACTAGCGTGATTACCCTTCCAATCATCAATGCGCCACCTTCGAACTATGACACCATCTATACGGCTTTACACTATGCCTGCGAGTTGACCCAAGTAACTGACAAGGATGACCAAAGCAACCACCTAAAAGTAATAATAACCTTTGACCAGCCACTGTACTGGAAAGCGCGGGAAATAGTCGCTGCTGCACCTCTTGACTCTAAGATATCGAACTGTGTAGTGCGCCTCGGAGGGTTTCATTTGCTGATGTCCTTTTTGGGCGGCATAGCTTACTTCATGGCTGGAAGTGGCGTGTCTGTTGACGTTGACGATGATGAAGACGACGTAGAGCCTCTTCAGCAAGTACCATCTACTGAGGATGAGGGAGCCTTGGAAAAAGAACCATTGTCAGGACCCTCACAGCCTAAACGAATTAAAAGATAAAAGATAATATGTATCAAAGATACAAGTTTTGATTACTCAACTGCTGAACCGATTTGGATGAAATTCGTTATGATTAAAGATTTGGATTTTTAGGCTACTTTTATCCCGAAATAACGCAAACAAAGTAGCAGGCAACAGGTAGAGATTCATAAAAGTAGTTTTTTCGAAAATTTTCACTATTTTAGAATGTATATGTAAAAATGGGTAGTAATCCGAAAGAGTGTATAAGACTACAGTTGTAGGAAATTTTATAAGCTTTCATTGCCCAGAAAACTTCTTTTCTCTAAAACATACCGTTTTAAAGATATTAGCGAAAAACTGAAAAATGGGAACTTTAACCCCCTCCCCCCACTCCGCCTCACCCCCTAGATGTCAGGACTTTTAGTATGTTAACTCTCTAAGCACCCTGAACAATTTTCTGAAGTAATTGCTTAGGGCCTTGCTCACGCACTCTACAACCCCTTATGGGTGATTTATTGGATGGACTAATAAAGTGTCTTTTTGTAAGTTAAGTTATTCTTGGGATACGGTTCGGGCAAAAAGCCGAAAAAATACCATATTATAATTATTTAAAAACTTGCAAATAATATTTGAGTGGGATCGGTGGATGCTCGGGCAGAGATGGATGCGGCGCGCGGCAGCGGGGGAGGGAGCTGCTCGAGGCCAGAGCCACGTGACGCGCCCGCCGTCGCTCGAGCGACGAGCGACAGCGGGCTCGAGCGCGCTCGGGCGATAATCTTTAAAGTCTTGAGGGGTTCCTTTTCTCTGAAGCTGATCGTACCATTTACTATGTACTATCAAAATAGAGGGCTTGAAGGCTTGAAGAGACGATTCCAAAAATGTGACACACTAAGGGCCAATTTCACCAAACTTTTACAATAAGTCTTATCCTGAGAATAAATTTTGAAAATATTGACAGTTTTTCCGTACTTACTAGAACTATCAGACGTCAATTTTATTCCACGGATAAAAGATATCTGACTTTGGTAAAATCAGCCCTAAAAGGATTAAAATTATAATAAAATTCTAATAACAAAATTTTAGACAAAAGTTCACCGCACCTCCTGCGTTCCCCAATTTTAGAAGACAGTTTTACTCCTTTCATCGACGAAAAAATTAAAAATTTCAATGAGATTTCGGACAGACTCCAAAATTAATTTACATTCGGCCATTCACCCTGATTAGATACTGTTGTTTTGGCCAAAATTTTATGTATTTTCTACGCTCTTCCCTTTTACGGAAGCAGCCACACCTCTTGGACAAAATTGACCAAATTATTCGCAGCACACTAACATCCATTCTAAATGTGGCCTTGGACGACCGAGCGTGGCTTCAAGCCACACTACCCCTCCGTTTTGGTGGCCTCGGCGTTCGCAAAATTACCAGTATTAGCTTACCGGCGTTCCTGTCTTCTGTCCTCAGCACTGAAAAGTTGTCCGGGAAAATTTTAGCTCCTTGCCTGGTTGACTGTGAAGTGCCGTGCTTGACCGACGACGCGACGCGGTGAACGCCTGGAAAGCGGCTTGCCCGGATACAGATCGGCCCGTAAACCTATCTTCCCACAGACAGTGGGATGAGCCGCTCTGCAGGTTGGTACGGAATAATCTTATCAATACGTCCACCAATTCTGCTGAGCGTGCCCGCCTGCTGGCTGTGGGTGAGTGGGAGTCGGGGCTCTGGCTTCAAGCACTCCCGTCAGTCGTCACCCAACATAGGCACTATGCTGCGTGACACTACCTTTCGGCTCGCTACCTGTCTGCGTTTGGGTGCTCCTTGCGGGGCTCCGCATCGCTGTCAGTGCGGTGAAGCTGTCATGGCCTATCCTGCAGTAGGAGCGCAGGCCGGATAGCACGGCACGCCAGCATTAATGACATCATCCGTCGTGCTCTTGTCACCGCCGGAGTGCCAGCTGTTTTAGAACCCAACGGCCTGGCACGCGACGATGGAAAGAGACCAGACGGAATGACCATAATGCGCTGTTAGTTAGGCAGGCCTTTGGTGTGGGATGCAACATGTGTCGACACCCTTGCGCCATCCCATCTTCCTAGCACGGTGGGCTGTGCTGGGGCGGCTGCTGCAGGTGCAGAGAACCTCAAACGGTGAAAATATTGCAACCTGCTTGGGGTTGAAACACTAAGGCCATGGGGCCCGAGTGCCCACTTGGTTTTTCGAGATATCGCCAAGCGGTTAGTCGACTCTTCACGTTACCAGAGGGCTGGCCTATTTCTTGGCCAAAGAATTAGCATTTCCATACAACGTGGCAATGCTGCCAGCCTTTTGGGCACTGTTCCTGTTGACAGCGATGCGGACGAATTCTTTGATTCCCTATGATTATTTTGTTTATTTTTCATATAATTGTACATATTATTATAGTTTATATGTTAGCTTATATAATGTTAAAAAAATGACAACATCAAAACCCGACTGCAACTAAGATTCAAAACTACGAGGGGAGGTCTAAAAGTTCGTGGGAGGGGGCGCTCGCTTAGTGTCATACTAGGTAATTGGGTATTCATCATTAGTATATAAATTGAGTTTCAGCCTTATTGCGTCATTCGTTTACGAACACTCGCCTGCTAAACAAGTCAATCCGGAATTTAAAGAGTTATTGCGTTAACACCGAAATTACGTCGCATATAGGTACCTACTTAATTTTCACGCGGAAACTCCGTCGCGTAGGTAGTTTTCGGCAAGTGTGACAAGACGCAGACGGTATGAAGGTTATTTATTTTAGATAATAAAAAAGCTAAAATATACCTAGGTGCCGGCCTAACTACAGGTAAGTAGGTATAACAGAGAAAAAAATCTTAACAAAAAAATCGTTTTAATAATTATGTTTGTTTAGCACGGACAATTTTTTCACAACAACAACAGTAGGTAAATAACATAAAATAATACATATATCAGTAAAATAATTCACAAACATACCTATGTGTATTTTCTGGCCTAAATGAAAAAAATCAAAAAAGTTGCTTTGTCAGATGAACTCCTGTTACCGTAAAAAACGGGGCAAACCCCGTTTTTTGCTCCAAATTTTGAAAAGTGTGACTGACGTAAAATGCTTTTTGTTATGACTTTTGACAATATTTCCACAACTTGTATAACATTCCGGCTCTAATATTTCAATGACAAAAATATTTGTTTACTTTGATTTTCATTATTTTTTTTTTATTTAATAATGGAGTATTGTTGCCCAACCTTTCGGAAACATTGCATCCTACATTTAACTTGTACTAAAACAGACACATTTTTGAGACAGTGGCAAAGTTAATAGCCTCAGCTGTTACTAATCTCCAAAAATAATAATAAGGAAGCAAATTTTTTGTTTCTCGTCTTATTGATATGAACTTTTCTATTTATATTTTATTATTTATCGGATGCGTTCAAAAATATTTCAATTTCCTTGGAGTTTTAGAGATTTGATCGAAATTAGAGATTTAACTGCACGGAGCAAAGTAGCCTCATTTTACCGGTATACTAAATCTTTGCACAAGGACAGGGGCCCGCCTCGGCGACGACTAGATCTCCACTGAGTGCAATGGCTTCTATTTCCACTGCCGCGTCCAGAGGAAGCTTACCCACCTGGAAGGTAGCGCGCGCCGGGAAATCTTTTGGGAAAACTGAAACAAAAAAACAGGCACTATAATACCTACATCTATTCCCAGTCGCAATATAATGTAGTTTTTTATTAACACCAATATAAAAAAAATCGATCAAGAGCGAGTCGGACTCGCGCCAACCTCGGACTCGGACCAACTCAGAAAACTTGGACCAAGGGTTCCGTTACCTAAATAGTTCTATGCCCAGAAAAAACTACAACTGTGCTTCACCCAAAGCAACCTACGAGTAGATAGGAAGGAGGACATTTTGAGACAATTTTAACACTGTTGTGTAGAATATGGTAGTTTTAGGTCAGCGCCATCTCTTGACCGATAGTGGAACTAATAACTTTTGTTCATGATTTCTGAAAAAGTGTGCTATTTAGAGACATCGTTTTATTTTCCTGTAATCTTTACATAAACTCATACCACATAGAATAATTTCAGATTTTTCTCTATGCAAACTTTGGAGATAGGGGGGAACGGTATTTTTTTTTATATTCATCAAAAGTCGAAAACTATGCGGCCTAAATGTTTGAGAATGTGCAAACAGCGCTCTTTCATTATGAATTATGATACCCCACATGCCCTAGTAGCCCCACTACAAATTTTTAAGACCGCCTTTCATAGTTGCAAAAAAAAATTCTTTCTTATTTGTTAAATAGTAGGTAGGACTTAACGTCATCTAAAACTATTCCTTTCAAGTTGATATCATTAGTAGTTCTTCGAGATATCCAGCTGTGACAGACGGACTGTATTATTGGCAATGGTTTACTGCCGTTCTTATTTACAATATTAACTTTTCCGGACAAACAATAAATTATTCTAATAGAGGAGTATCGTCCGCCGCGGTGGAGTCCGTGGAAGCGAATGGTCTTCGTTCGGGCCAAGCTGTGTCGCCGCCGCGCGCCGCGCCGCGTCCCAGCTTACCAATGACGCGCTGTCACGCTGCCTACGCGTGCAGGCCGCGTAAGGTATTGTGTTGGGTTCGATTCCCAACAGGTTCCTTTTTACCATTTTGGTACGGAACCCTAAAACAACAATCCCGACCAAAAAGTTCAAAACAAACTCACTTTCCAAGCAGTCTAAGCAGTTCGTGGCAGCATCTGCAATTTAGACTGCATAAAAAGTAAGCTTGTTTTAATTTTTTTAGTTTCAGTTTTTTTGATTCTCTCACATATTTTTTTTTCAATCTTTTATGCCCCTTTGCACCACAAATCATCAAATGTATTTTTAATTAAAACTATCTTCTTGAGGAAGGATGTAACTAAAGGCTTATCCTGAGAGGTAAGTCCTAGTGGGCAATGATGGCTCAGCATTGAGCACATAGCCCAAACATATACCTAAGTATTATTATTAGGTCCTTCCATATGAAATTGCCGATTTTTGATACTGGCTATTGTGAAGATCGATATCTTTCATTTTATTTAGAATTTCAAATTCAATTTAATTTTATAATAGGTATAGGACATTTTCATTTTCAAAATCAGCTGTTCAATTGCTACCCCGCCGTTTGATTTTTTTTTAATATAAGTAGCTGTTTCTGTAACCATGGAAAAGTCTAAATTGCGCGATATTTTCGAATACGAGTTCCGTCAGGGCAGCAACGCAGCACAGATAGCACGCAAGTAAAAGTCTGTAGACCTGTCATCGAAACTAATGCCAATTGTGCCCTATGTAGCTTTCCTATTGAACACCAGTGTAGACCAAGGAATCTTTCCGGATCTTATGAAACACAGAAAAGTAGTTCCATTGTTTAAATCCAGAAGTAAATAACCCAACAATAATACTTAAGCCTGTGTCAATTCTGCCAATTCTCAGTTAGGTAGGTGTTTGAGAAGTTAATAAGTAGGTATAATTTACTCAAGCAAATGTTACGTCACTTTAATAATAATTCCATCTTTCATCAACAACAGTTCGCCAAAGGGCGTTGTACAACTGACCGGTGTCATCCTAACAAACAACATTTTAACGCCTGGGAAGAAACAGCAGATTAGTGCATCTTTTGCGACTTCTCTAAGGGGTTCGATTGCGTAATTCGCATTCTGCATCTGCAACTTGGATTGATCGTGAACTTGTAACATACCTACTTACAAATGTGGAATTGATTCAAAGTCGCACAAGTCTGACTGCGCACTTTTAAGTATAATCACAGAATACTTAAAGTACTGGTATAATGCTATTTGCATAACACAACGTTCGGAACAGTAGGTAACTAGTTTGAGCTTCCCGTCACATTTCCATTCGTCCTAAGTATGAGTTTTGTATAGGACTTTTTTATGAAGAATTAAGTAATAGGTATTTTAATTTTCCCACAAGATATCGTAATGGACTTCTCACACAATATTTCTAATGCCAGAATAAAGATAATCCCGGTGATACGTACGTAGATTACTTACCGCAAAACGGTGCTACTTTGTCTTCCAGGGTTACTTTGACAGGCGTTGGAACTACTTTAACAGAGCGCCAAAATTGGTTTTCACGTGTGCTCAGCAAGTGTGCGTGACCTCGAGTAATATTGCGCGAGGCGCGGGGTGTGGGGAACGCGTCATAGCGTTGTGATCGGCCTTGTCAAAGTAACCCTGGAAGTCAAAGTAGCCCCGTTTTACTGTACTGTCTCGCAGATTTGCCTTTAATTTAACTTGTTACCCTGGGCTATGAACGGCGCGGCGGCGCCGCCGCACTGTGTTCCATGTTGTTAGCGCAAAATTTGCACTAACTGTCTATCATCACGAAGCTTCGCGCTTGGCACCATACACGCAGATGTAACCACTACTATGTAACCAGCTACCGTAGCTAAAAATCAGACTGATAGCGTCCCAGTTATCACATGGTTGGCATTTCCATTATCTATTATTATTCATTAGCTATTTCAATCAAAAATCTAAACTTTTTAGCGAACAAAAAAATCATAGGTACGAGAAATTCTGGCTTGGTGAATTGGTGACGATAGACGCTCCAGAAATATGTAGCGACACACCTGCAGAAAATTACGTTGCAGACCATAAGTACTGGCCTACAATTACATTCAATGCTTTTTAAATTACCTACAACACATTAAACTGAAAGCACGTCACAAAATGCTTTGAAAATTAAATTCGCGTAGGTGTCATTCTGCGCTTAGTCTATATCATAATTAGGTAACTACGCACTTCGTTTGAGATCGGTAATGGACATGGAATATTTCTGTTTGAGGTGATAAGCAACTTGATATTATTCGACAACACGTTATTCTGTATCGTTGCTGTTAAAAGTATCTGTAATATATAGGTACTCACATTCTGCATAGACCTGGTTTACAGCCTGGAAGTCTTCCATTCGAGCTAGCAAGATGGTAGTCTTCACGACGGACTCGAGAGAAGCGCCGCCGGCCTCCAGCACGTGCCTCAGGTTGTCGAGAGCCTGTCGTGTCTGTTCTTCGGCGCCTCCATCTACTAACTGTGCCTGAGGGTCCATGCCCAATACTCCCGACACGTAAAGAGTTTTATCCGCTAATATAGCCTGGCTGAAACCGCATTATTTATTAGGTAAGTACCTACATAAGTACATTATTATGATATGAATGTTAATTTTATCCGTCAGTCTTCAAATATTCCTAATCAAGTCTGCGCCTTACAATTTAGCACATATGCCACGAAACCCTAACCAAGCACAGTCCTGTTTTGTTACCTATGCAGTCAAAGCACAGTGTGTACAAAAAAAACGCTCCTTATTTACTTAAATATTACTACAATTTACCGTAGTGTTCATGTGGTCCGACGCAGTTTGTCGGATTTTGTAATTAATGCTTGACTTTATATAAAATAATTTTAAAGCTTTTTCCTCGTATAGGCACCGCGCATTCCCAACATAAAAATATAGAATAACACGATATCTGCCTCTGTGCACCTAGTTACGTAAAGTACTACTTAAAGCGAGGTTGCAGTTCTTTTTAACTTTTTAAACCTCTGTAAATGTAGCAAAATATTAATTTTGCGCAAAAAGAAATACTTATATATTTTAGGAAAATCAAGCGCTGTGTGGATTAAAATAACTGGCTCGATAAAAAAATCATAAAAAAATGACACTAAATCGCTATTTAAAACGTGTACCTTGAAGAGATTCCATCGTTAAACCATGCAAAAGATAAACCTTATTGTTTTTTAGGGCTTCGTGAGAACACAATCATTTTATAATTTCCTTATTATTTTTTTCTATGAAACAAATATACCAACACAAAATCTAGCAGTTCAAGAGCTCGCAACGGCCGGCCAGAGAGATGCCCCGATACCTATTATGCGGGGAGTGAGGAAACGTTATCATACCTACACTCCGCACTACAAGACGGCCTTAATGTAAACTAGAAATAACAAACCTGTAAGGTCCAACTGGCTTATAGATATTAGCTGTAACGATCGTCTTGGTAACTTTACGATCGTTCGTTTTCGTTGTATCGTCTGCCTTTTCCGGAGTCATCTTGGATAAACCGTCTGTCTTGGGCAATCCGTCTGTCTTGGGCAAACCGTCTGTCTTGGACAAACCGTCTGTCTTGGGCAATCCGTCTGTCTTGGGCAAACCGTCTGCCTTGGACAAACCGTCTGTCTTGGGCGAACCGTCTGTCTTGGGCGAACCGTCTGTCTTGGGCTTACCGTCTGGCTTGGTCTTACCGTCTGGCTTGGACACGTCTGGCTTGGACGCAGTATTTCCTGGCTTTGAACTCATCGTGAATATAGTTACCTACTAATAAGTATCTACGCGAACGGGGTCATCAGTTCATAAGATAAACGAGTAGGTAGGTATGTTTGCTGATAAGTTGATACTTACCTACTTAAATAAAATTACACAATGATAATTTTGAAGATACCAATAATTCCGAGTTATGTCAAATGACTGGAATACGTCAATGTCAAACGATATTCTAAAATGCAAAAAATTCTAAGTAATAAGTCTGTTTCACAGAGTAGGTACTTTACTCTTTAATAGACTGAAAGTCAGTTTGTCCAAAAGTAGGTAGGATAGCTCTAAGAAAATCACTCACTAAAATATTAAATAATTCAGTTATAAAAAGTTATATTAGGTAATTACTGTTACGACCATCGAAATACACGCAAATACCTACTTACCTTTCTGAAACAATTGGTAGTTAGCTTAAAAAACGACACTTCACCTTTTAATGTTGAATCTAAACAACCGTCCACTAAACAGTTACAACCGACTTAAAAAAAAAACACTACAAAGTGATACCTACATAATACTACATAATCAGCCTATAACGTTCCCACTGCTGGGACACAGGCCTCCTCTCTGTGAGAGGGAGTGGGCCGTAATCCACCACGCGGGCCCAGTGCGGGTTGGTGGATGTCACATGTCTTCGAATTTTTGGTTCTAGGACATGCCGGTTTCCTCACGATGTTTTCCTTCACCGTTTTGAGAGCAGTGGTGATGAAATAATTTACACAAAGTAAAGCGCCTGTCGGGGTTCGAACCTACGACCTACAACTTGTAAGTCGCGGCTGATACCACTGGGCCACCACTGCTCTAAAGTGATACCTAAATAACTTTAATTTCGGAAGTCGGTGTCGTTAGTTCCGCATTTTAGTTTTTCGACACCGACTTCCGAAATTAAAGTTATTTATCACTTTGTAGTAATTTTTTTTAAGTCGGTTGTTTTTTTTGGAAAAAAGTTTTTATTTTTCACTTTTTAGTAATTGTACGTACCTACCCACACAAATTCAATTAACACTAGTGAATTGAAGAATTGAAGACATCGACTAGAAGAATCATCAAAACTCGTATAGAAATGCCGGAGATATTTTTTTTTTGTTGCTCCATTTTTGCACTTCACAGACGCGTGTCTCAAGCGGATGGCACTCGCGCTCGCACTGTTTCCAACCGTTCCGAGATATCGTGTCCGTGAGCGGTGTCTATGTGTGCGTTGCTCGAGCGCACTTTGTATGTAGATTGACTTCTGTACCTTTGTGTTTTGTGCTTGTATGAACGAGCTATGGCGTGAGTTGCCCGCGCGCTCCCCGCGCCGAACAGCCCGCGCCGCTCACCGCGCCCGCGTGCCCACTATGGACACTCAAATGAGTAGGTACGCCGCGCCGCGCCCGCCCCGCGCCCGCGCTGCCAGTCTGGCCAAGTAATTAGGGTTTCATTTTAATCGAACCTTCGTCTGTTAGCCGTTCGTTTATCGTTCTTTTGTGTACGTTATTGTATGTTGTCGAATAATATAAAGTGGCAAAAAGAAAAAACTGAAAGGCGATTCTACATAAGTAGGTATGAACTTACACTCTGCATAAACCTGGTTTACAGCCTGGAAGTCGTCCATTCGAGCTAGCAGTATGGTAGTCTTCACGACGGACTCGAGCGAAGCTCCGCCGGCCTCCAGCACGTGCCTGAGATTGTCAAGAGCTTGTCGTGCTTGTGCTTCGGCACCGCCACACACCAACTGTGCCTGAGGGTCCATACCTAGTACCCCAGACACATATAGTGTTTTATCCGCTAATATCGCTTGGCTGAAACCGACAGAATGATTGAAAATTGCTCAGTTCGTCGAAAAACGCTCAATTCATCAATACAAGATTATGTTGTAGATTTTTGCGAAAACTAAAACATTAAGAAGTTTGAACACAGTAAAACACTAGCATTGTATGATCATTCTCCTGCACTCATACCAATTTATTTGGGGTCGGCGCAACATGTCTTTTTATTCCATACAGGACCTCTCTATTAGTCGTCATCTCGATAGTTACCCCCCTCCAGCCATGTCATCTTTCACACAGTCCATCCATCGTTTCTTTGGTCTTCCCCTACCTTTATAGCCATTCATTCATACGGTACTCAAAACATTCCTGACGAGTCACGGTATTTCTCCGCATCACATGTCCATTCCATACCATATCAACTATCAACTGACTTTCCCACAACTTTTCAGTTAACGGTGCCACTTTCAGATTTCCTCTTACTATGTACTCATTTCTTATTCTATCCATTTGCGTAACACAACAAGTCGTTCCTTCCATGCCACCATGAGATCGCGCCGGAGGTCTGTCCGCTCCGCCGCGATTTGCTACGGAAGCGGAGTTTCCCCCCGGCGTAGTGCCTCCGCGCGCCACTCATACAGGCGCGCAAGGACTATCGCCTCCAGATCCCATGGCGGCAGTCCGGCAAGGAGGCTTGCCGCCTCGCCCGAGATCGTGCGGTAGCCCCGGATCAGCCTTACGGCTACAACCTTTTGGGGCGCGTTCTGATAGTGGGCGGCTCGCCGCCGCAGTGAACGCGCCCTCACCGGGGCCCCGTATAGGCCCATGGACCGCACGACTCCCACGTAAAGCCTCCGGCAGGAGGCGTTTGGCCCCTCAGGTTGGGCAAGAGCCGCTTGAAGGCGGCCCCGGTCCTTTCCAGTTTGGGGACCAAATTCCACCCCAGTGGGGGTGAAAAGCAGGGAAACAGTTTATTTGAAACATCTTATTCATTTGGTTAATAAACTTGAAACTTGGCACGAATCATCTAAGTAAATTATGAAGTTTGGCATTTTTCGTTGTTCTAAACTACCCCCTAAAGAGGGATTGGGGGGTGTCAAAATTTGTATGGAAGAATTTTAACGCGCTGACCGGTTAACTCGAAACTCAGTATTTAAAATTAAGACTAAAAATAAAGAATAACGTGTAGTATCAGGGTTTTTCAAAAATCTACCCCTAACTGCGTGAAAACGGGTAGTTAATTTTACAGGGGAGTATTTTACTGTGTGACTTGATTAGCTCGAAAATTGCTATAAATAATCTTTGAGTTAACTCAAAGAATGAAATTTCACGAAATTTCACGCCTAAAAAGCGGGGATACAGTTTACATGAAAAATCTTATTTGTTTGGTTAGTAAACTTGGCAATATTTGACTCTGTAAATAATAAAGATTGTCACTTTTAGCACAGAATACTTAATAGTACTACGTACAGAAAGGACACTCCCTTCCCCGCTCTCATATCAGATACCGCACCTCACCCCGCATTTCGAGGTAATCGTCGCCGACTCTAGCAAGGGCGCTCGCGAACCGCAGCGCTGTACTGCTGACACGTACACACAATTTTGCGGTTTAAAAGTTTTAGTTGAGTTTTAATCACGATGGTTGGATATTGTGATACTTTTCCGACTTCGTATTTACATAAACTGTTTGTAAGATTTCGCATTTTTAATACCATGCGATTTAATAACCGATTATTTACAGATAAGTCATTTAAACTAAACAATTTTAATGTTTTTATTTCATTATGAACCCGAATATATAAATAAACAATCGAGCTACAAGGTCACTTCATCATCATGCACATGTTCAAGCTGCGCCGCCGCGCCGTCGTCGTTTGGTTCCCCGACACAAATCGCTTTCCGCGCCATTTTTAACCGACGAAAAAACGGAGGAGGTTATTAATTCGACGCGTATATATATTTTTTTTTTATGTATGATCACCAGTGATCGGAATAGGCTGAGTATATTTACCTAAAGTTTAAAGAACAGAGACGGAAATCGGAGACTTCCTTACGACGAAATTTTTTTTTACCGGAACTTTAATTATGTAACTTTTAATATCTTATTTTATTATTAACATTATGAACGCTTTAATAAATCGTAATCAATGTTTTGATAATTAAAATAACTAATATTAAAAATATATTTTTTTATGTTGGTTGAACATTTCAATATAACATGAATGTTTATGACTCATTAATATATTCATGTTATATTGAAATGTTCAACTAACATAAAAAAATATTCTTTTTTTTTAACCGACTTTAAAAAAGGAGGTTCTGTATTCGACTCGTATGTATGTATGTATGTATGTATGTATGTATGTATGTATGTCCGCGATTATCTCAAAAACTACTGAACCGATTTTGATAATTCTTTCATTATTGTGATCTACATATTTTCAGGAAGGTTTAAGTATATAATACATTAGGTAATTATTCTTATGTACGAAGTTATATGCATAAATGTACTGCATCTCCGGCATTTCTATGCGAATTTTGATGATTCTTCGAGTTGTGTCTTCAATTCTTCAATGCACTAGTGTTAATTGAATTCATGTGGGGTAGGTACAACTAAAAAGTGAAAAATAAAAACTTTTTTACAAAAAAAACAACCGACTTCAAAAAAAAAACACTACAAAGTGAAAAATAACTTTAATTTCGGAAGTCGGTGTCAAAAAACGAAAATGCGGAACCAAAGACACCGACTTCCGAAATTAAAGTTATTTTTCACTTTGTAGTGTTTTTTTTTTGAAGTCGGTTGTTTTTTTTGTAAAAAAGTTTTTTTTAAGTTAGTCGTAAGGAAGTCTCCGATTTTCGTCTCTGTTCTTTAAATTTTAGGTAAATATACTCAGCCTATTCCGATCACTGATGATTACGCATAACTTTTTACAGAGCAGTCCGATTTTGATAATTCTTTTTTTATTGGAAAGGATATACCCCGAAGTTGGTCCCATATAAATTTGGAAAAAACATCCAACCCTAAGGGTAGGAAAACAGGGGATGATTGATTGTTCACTCACTGATTGTAATGTATGACTACGCATAACTTTTTACAAAGTAGTTCGATTTTGATAATTCTTTCTTTATTGGATAGGACATACCTCGAAATTAATCCCATGTAAATTTCGAAAAAAAATCCTACTCTAAGGGTGAGAAAATAGGGGTGATTTATTGTTCATTCACAGATTTTAATGCTGAGCTGTGTATTACAATTAAAATAAAAGGCCTATCTATGTTGGTATATAAAGCCTGTTTTTTATGTATTTTATTATAAAAAAAATAATAGTTAAAGTAGGATTATATAACAGTTAATATCTAAAGTAAGGTAGGTACCTAATCAAAAATTAAGCATGTAGTAATTAGTAAATTATAGCCTCAAAAAATTATAAAATAAAAACTTTTTAACAAAAAAATTAAACCTCCGAAAAAACTGAAAAGCAAAAAATAAAACCTTTTTTATTTTACCTTAATAAATAAGTTCTTATACTAATGCAAGTATACCTAAGAAATTTTGAGTCGACGCCAAACAATCAATGAACAAAGATCACTAAATTACCCTAAATTTAAAGAAATAACCAAATCAAATTAATAATGCAACGTGAAATCTCCAGCGATAAATATTAACATTTCAAACAAAAAATGCGCTCTCCGCACGACCACTCGCAACGATATTAAGTTGCTTGTTTGGCGCCGACTCAAAATTACTTAGGTATACTTGCATTAGTATAAGAACTTATTTATTAAGGTAAAATAAAAAGGTTTTATTTTTTACTTTTCAGTTTTTTCGGAGGTTTCATTTTTTTGTTAAAAAGTTTTTTTTACGTTATGCACGACAGCCAACACTACTAGATTTCACGCACACATTTGCACGTATACAAACGTCATTTGTTTATGTAGTAGTAATAGGTAATTATTTTGCGAGCGTTGTATGTGTGCTTTTAGTTTAAAAAAGTCCCCTTACAGAAGATTTAGGGGTTGACAAAGTTGATAGGTTAGAAAAATATAACTCGGTACTACTAAGACAAAAAATAAAAAAGTACTTATGTGTGTTAGGGTTTTTCAAAAATCGGCTCCTACCAAGGTGGAAAAAGGTAAGTAATAAAGTTTAAGGGGTGGATTTTACTGCTTGCTTCCATTAACTCGAAAATGGGTATGGGTCTTTGACTCAAGTTATGAACTCATCCTGAACGATTTTTCTTAATTCTGCCGCTGTGGGGATGAAAAGCGGGGATACAGTTTATTTGAAAAATGTGATTCCTTTGATCTATAAAATTAAAAATTGGCCCGAAAACATACATATCTAAATAAATAAATGATAAAGATCATAAACATACATTTTCGAAATGTTTAGAGGAAAGTACGAATTTCACGCGGACGATGTCGCGGGCAGAACTCGGCAGAAGCTAGTTTATTGATATAAGGCAAAGAGAAGGTTTTATAGTAATTGATATAAGGTAACAAGTAAGTTATAAGAGTGTTGTCCTTACGTAGTTGTTAAGTAGGTATGTATAATATACCGATTACAGGAGTAGGTACACGATAGTAAAAATAAAAAATCAATAGGTAGTTGGTGAGACTTGCGCTTCTAAAGTTGCAAAATATGTGTCACTTCTAACTTTTCAACTATAGGGTGAAAAAATCTGACAGGGTGAAACTTCCGACGTAGTTTTTGAGATATACAGGGTGAATTTTCAGTCACCTCCTTCTGCGAAGCAGATGACTGCTTCGCAGGAGGATAGCATTAGCTAGCGAAGGAGGTGGCGGAACGGCTGAGGGAGAGAGCCTCACACCCCAGCCGCCGCGGGAGACGCTCCGGGCTCTCAACAGGTTCGATTCCTGGCTAGAAATATTGATTTTTCAAAAATCCAATGATGCAGTTTTAGTTTTCATCAAAATCGAGCCCCCGACTCTTTTGAGTGCTTTTCGCTAGTCCTCATAGTTTCGGATTTGGCCATCCACGCCCACTTGAAAAATTCACCCTGTTACCTAGGGATATTTTCGGATGCAATCGCAGATATAGCCGTGTGCCGCGGGAGACGCTCCGGGCGTCGGGAGCCGCGTGACGACTCCCGGCCACTAAAGGCGCGGGCCTGCGGACGGAGAGTAATGGGTAGCTCACCGTCCGATCAGGACCAGGCCCGTGCCGGACGGCGCGTACGTGTTCCACGCGCGCCTCAAAGAGATGTCGAAGGGGCCTGCCAAGGCCGAAGCCTGCCGGGGTGCGGGATTGTCCGAAAGGGTTACCGCTACCCCGGAACATAAAGGGCTAAGGAAGGAACACGGATGGGTTTTAGTCAGTAAGAGTCTGACACTCCCTTCGCTCCACCCAGAGCGGAAGGGGTCATTTGATGATTTCCCATCCATAAAAAAAAAAAAAAAAGATATAGTCGTGTGTTACACAGTTTCTTTGAGAAATACTAAGGTTTTTTTTTTTGCTGTCGATTAAATCAATGTTGTGCCTAGGTATGTAATTCATCCCAACGACGCCGATTTTTTCATACTCGGTAAGTAGTACTTCATATTATTTTATTAAACCTTTTAGTCTAACTAAGCTCCCAAAGGAACATGTAAGTGTGCATATACACGAGCGGCACGCGTCAACGGCAAGGACGAGGACGAGGCAAATGCAGCCATCGACACGTCTACGGCTGTCGTCGACGCGTCTACGGCTGTCGTCAACGCGTCGGCGACTGCCATTGCCTCTGCCGTTAACGCGTGCCGCTCTGTGCATGCACACTTTTTAGTAATAAATTTTGTGGCGGTGCGAAACAAACAAAAATGTAAATTAAATAGGCACAGGACAACTAAAGGTTATTTACTTACTTATAGTTATTATATTTTTCAGTTTTCCGTTTCTTTTATCGTCGGTTGAATTTATGTTTATATTTTTTGAAGATCAAATGTTGCGTGTGTTCTGTTCCAAAAGTGTCTGAACAAAGGGTGAACATACCCTGAATCACTCGCTAGAATTTTTCTATAATCGAATGAAAGCACTCAATTTGTTAGTGGCGCAAATTGAGCAGTGGTAGCCCAGTGGTAACGGCCGTGACTTAAGAATTGTAGGTCGTAGATTCGAACCCAGACAGGCGCTTTAGGTACTTTCATCACCACTGCTTTCAAAACGTTGAAGGAAAACATCGTGAGTAAACCGGCATGTCCTAAAACCAAAAATTCAAAGACACGTGACATCTACCAACCGCCCACTCCCTCTCACCAAGAGGTCCCAGCAGTGGTAACATCATAGACTGATTATGCTAACTTAGTGTACAAATTGGCATATACAGATTCGTTTTCTGATTCATTTGATCACATTCTTGTTAGATATTTTTGGAACAGACATTACCCTATTAACCTATCTACCTCTTGCTATAATATTATTGTATCTAGCAGTTCAAAGTAGGTAGGTAGGTTTTTGACTCAATCTATGTCGTACCTACCGTACTGTTTGTTTAAATAGGCAAGTACCATAAACTCATCTATGATGACTTAAATGATCTCGAAATAACCAACCTGTAAGGTCCAACGGGTTTATAGATATGTGGCGATGTGATGATTGTCTTGGTAACTTTGTGGACATTCATTTTGGTTGAATCATTTGGCTTCAACGTATTCATCTTCCACAAAACGTAAAGCCTATGCCTAGGCAAACATTTTCTAACTCTGCACTCAGTGAGAATAACCCTCATTTTCACTAATACTACGCGACACTTGAATGTATTGCCTAATAAAAGCGCACTATTGAATTTTGGACGATCGGCTTAGCGCCGAGAGTTGAAAATCCAACAGAGCGTATTCAAGTGTCGCGTAGTGTTAGTGAAACCGGGCATACTTATGAATATTTAAAAGCAATCACTTATTTATTCCCCATAAATTATGAGCATCATAAAACTAGCTCCATCCATGTGAGGGACACTGAAGGCAATACCGACCTAGAAAACGACAATGCCCAACATACTACGCCCAGAAGCCAATGTCATTCAATCTTGATGGCTGGAGACGTCACGGCACGGCTGTCTTGCCTTCCGGTTAATGATTGACATAGGTTCTCTTCGGATAGATACCTGTGAGCATTTATGGAAGCACCTGTGCCACATAGAATAGGAGTAGATGTCGTCGTAGTACTTAACTCGACGACATCGCGTAACACACAATGGTGAAGACCCTGCATGTGCAGTGAAGCGCCGTGATCTCTTCACAGCAGGTTGCCTCTCGCTCCCGGTCGTGGTTCTTTTCATGGTCTTTGGGAGTCAGAGTGTGTGGGACGCCATCGCCTCTTCATGCGATGGAGTTCGCAAAGGGCGTAAAGGGAGGCAGAAGCTACAACCTCTCTCCTAATTCTCAGCAGACGTATCGCGCACCGGAGACCGCAAGAAAAGATCTCCGGCCGCTATAATTGGTGGTCTACGAGTGCCGTACTTTGGGAGTCATTCGCGCCAACAAACACAGACCCATGATGGCAGCGCGTCAAGTTCTGCGCCCGCTTCTTAGGACGAGCGGAAGGAGCCAGTATATCGTTCAGTGTAAGTATATCTAAGTTTTGGAGAAAATCGGCTGATTCACTATACCTAAATAAAGTTGGATATAACTAATTGCAGGTTATGTTCAACGAACACGTTACCCCGGGACCAATTGCAGTCAATGGCGGTGCTCTCAAGGTTGTTCAAGAATACGTTTACCACGGGCAAACTCTGCAGTTTGGTAAGAACAACTTTGAGAGGGAGGCTAACAGAAGAATTCAGCTGGGCTGGGTAGCGTTTGAGAAGCTTCGTCGAGTCTTCTCGTCGCGTATTCCACAAAGCCTAAAGACTAAGGTCTTCATTCAGTGCGTCCTGCCAGTTATGACTTACGGAGCCGAAACGTGGACACTCACGGTACGGCTGGTCTATACCTTAAAAGTCGCTCAGCGAGATATGGAACGAGCTATGGTTGGAGTCTCTCTGAGGGATCGGATCCGGCAGAGAACCAAAGTTGTCGACATAGCTCACAGAATAAGCAAGCTGAAGTGTCAATGGGCCGCCCATATTAGCTGTAGAACTGATGACCCAACGATCATCAGTTCTACGGCTAATATGGGCAATACAACCAAAAAAACACGTCTACCCCATGGGGTAGACGTGTTCTTGAGTGGAGATCGCGAATCGGTAAACGAAAGGTGGGTCGCCCTTAGGCTAGGTGGAGCGGGGGCACGCCGTTATAGCGGCGGTAAGACCCGTCATGGAGGCGTGGATCGAGAGGCGGCATGGCGCCTTCAGCTTCCGGCTGACGCAGGTACTCTCTGGCCACGGCTGCTTTGGGAAGTACCTGTGTCGCCTGGTCGAGAGCCCACCACTCCACCACCACCACTGGTCACCACTGTGCGGCTTGCCCTGAGGATACGGCGCAGCACACGTTGGAAGAGTGCCCAGCCTGGGCAGGGCTGCGCCGTGACCTCATCGCGGCAATAGGCGGGAGCGATCTGTCGCTCCCGGTCGTCGTTCAATCGATGGTCGAGAGCACGAAGTTGCCTCCTTTTGCGAGGATGTCATGTCTGCAAAGGAGGCGGCCGAGCGGGAGAGAGAAGCCGCATCCTCTTTCCCCTTCTGCAGGAGACGCACCGGGCGCCCGAGAAAGGCGCAAAACGATCTGCGACCTCCATGAGAGGTGGCCTGCGGTCGGCGGACTAGGGGCGTCTGTCGTCCGATCAGACAGGCCCGAGTTGGCGCTGCAGTGTTCCACGCGCGCCACTCGAGAGCGGGTGCGGCCATTACAGGAATGGGCGCACGGGGAGGTGGGACCCGCTGAGGAACAGCGGGTCGAGGCCTGTCGGGGGAGCGGTGAATGCTGTTGCGAATCCCGCACCCCCGGCCATAGGTAGAGGTGGAACACCGCGGTGGTTTTAGCCGGTAAGAGTCCGGCGTGCCCCTCTGTCACCCCCACGATATAGGAAGTCCATGAGGATTTCCACCGCGAGAAAAAAAAAAAAGGCTAGGTGGAGCGACGATCTTTGCAGGATGGCTGGTTGCTACCAGCCATCCATGGTTGCTGGATGAGAGTTGCCGAAAATCGAGCTGAATGGCGTGCAATAGGAGAGGCCTATGTCCAGCAATGGACTGCTATAGGCTGATGATGATGATAACTAATCTGCTCAATGATAACTAATTGGCACAATTTATAAAAATGTGATTAGAATCAGGTGGCGTCGACTTTCAATTTAAAACCCAACTTCTCCTCACGGTGATGGCGGCTCACGGTACGATTTAACAGGAAATTCAAGTTCAGTTGCAGGATCAGCCATCTTCATTATTTAATAAGCAGTTTATCCGGCCTGGATTTAGTAGGTACGTTTTGTTATATTATATGTTTTGCTGAAAATGTATGTAAGTATAGGTAGGAATGCAAGTATTAAAGTCGGGGCGGGCGGGGCGCGGTGTCGCACGTAATACCCGTAATTTTTACTTGACGGGTTTTCCCGACTGTGGTTTTACCAAGTGAAGCTCAAGCAGTTCGGCGACTGGGTGACTAACAGACAATACACAAAACATACCGCTGAAGAAGAAACTTGGAATCTAGAAGTTATCTGGGTATGATAAAGTTATCAGACGTCAAGGTACAGTAAGTAGACGTGCACAAAGAAAGGTTTTCTGATAGATACTTTCTCGCCCTCTGAGCAGATCAAACGTAAGGTTCAACAGGCTACCGCTACTTAGCTGATAAATAAAATGAAATTACACAATCATGCTAAACACTAATATTGTGTGTATTAAAAATGTATGCCAAAGCCACTGGCCAAAAAGTACTCTGTGGCCACTGACACTTGTCAGTGGCTTGGGCCGGGGGGCTATCCAGAGGGCAAAGTTCCTTTATAGTTACTATACTCTTTGGGCCTAACGAGCCAAACCGCCCAACCCATGGAATTAGTAAGTACTTTAGAGACAGCAAAATTATGACAAAAAAAATGCCGCGTTGCGTTACAGTTGTGATCATGTGATCGGATAAGCCAAACCGCCCAACCCATGGAATTAGTAAGTACTTTAGAGACAGCAAAATTATGACAAAAAAAATGCCGCGTTGCGTTACAGTTGTGATCATGTGATCGGATAAGCCAAACCGCCCAACCCATGGAATTAGTAAGTACTTTAGAGACAGCAAAATTATGACAAAAAAAATGCCACGTTGCGTTAAAGTTGTGATCATGTGATCGGATAAACAAAAACCGTTGTGTTTGTAATAACGATGAAAATCATTCATTTCTTAAAGAAAAACTGAGAAAGAGCGACTAAAACGTAACATGAAAAAGAATAACAGCAAACAATAAATTATATTATCAGTTAAAAGAGGTATGTTCCAGAGCGCATATGACCTACCTGTCATATGCGCTCTGGAAGCTGGGCCAGGTAGTACAGACGCCAGCACATCAAGCTACTACAAACTGTCAAATTTCTTTAATAGATTTTCAACTTTATCGCTAAAGCTTTAGGTTCAAAGTTGATTAGGAAAATTTAACAGTTTTGGGTAGCTTGATGTGCCAGTTTGTTATAAACCCTCATTTTGTCTCATCCTGGTTTTATTGAAGAATTCCATAGTTATTTTCTCCTTTATTCAATTAATCTGTCGAGCTCCGCTAATGAGACACAATTGATTTTTAACCCGCGACGCAAAAACGACGGGGTGTTATAAGTTTTCTATTGTTTCGTCGCCAATAGGCGACGCGCGGTGCTTGACCGGTTAACTTTAATCATTGTTTATAATTAAACCTAACGATCTCTTGGGAAGACATTTTCGGTAGACCGCCGAGATATCGAGACTAAGAGTGCTTCACTCAGACTTTAGTCGCCAGAAAAATCTCACGTCCACACAAAGATTTTGAAATCTCCAGCGAATCAACCGCGACTAATGCTAGGTACACACGCAGTAACTGTAGCCACCGCTGCTTTCAAAAGTTTAATCGCTGCATATGTACAGACGCCAGCACATCAACCTACTACAATCTGTCAAATTTCTAGATTATATTTATAGATTTTCAACTTTATCAATAAAGCATAAGGTTCAAAGTTGATTGGGAAAATCTGACAGTTTCGGGTAGGTTGATGTGCTGGCGTCTGTACATACCTAGAATTACAAAATTTCGCGAAGAGACCAACAGGCGAGAGGTAAAATTTTGTTTTTTGAAGAGTTGGTAAAAAAATCGTCATATAGCCGGAGGCACAGGCACAGCTGTCAAAGCCACATGCCAGTGCTGTGTCACAGCAGTCAGTGTCACTGTCATAAATCCATCCCAAAATGTCAAGTTAATGTTATGTTGGTTCGAGGAGTAATCATCTAACCTAAAAAAACTAGTAGAGGACTACAAAATACTGCATTTATATTCAATCCTTAGAAAATAAAAAACGTGTGATAAATACTCTTAAGGGGTAAACCTGAAATAGGTATTTTAATTCTGTACATTCTAGTAATAAGGCCAATTTTTATTTTGAAATTATTATAAGTATGACAGACATTTTACGATTCCAAAAACGTTTTTATTAATTTTTACAGGAAAATGCAAAGAATAATGTCCGTCGTGAAAACAATATCATCTGTTAGAAGTTTCCCAGCCAGCGTTGTACAGTTGTCGATGCTGAGTACGTTTCAACAATTTGCAAGAGAGCGATTGTTACAACCTTCGCTTCCTATGATTAATCCTATTTGTGGATTTAAAGTAAAGGGTCGTGTGCGCCGGCGATGTAAATCATGCTATTTTGTTGTTAGAGATGAAAGATTGTATGTCATTTGCCCTAAATCACCCCGTCATAAACAAATGGCAATGAAACCTAAACCATTAAATACATGGATTTTAACTCATGCTAGTCAGAGTCCTGTACGACCATGGTGATTGTCTTGATAAAATGTTTGAATGTAATGTAGGTATAGATGTTAATATTCATTGCTTAAATAAATTGATAGGTAAGTACTACCAACATGGTTTTTTTTTGTAAACCTACTGTAGATTTAATGCAATGATAATATCAATTAATTTATAGAAGTCACTGTTTTCAGTTAAGTACCTAAGACTTCACCTCTTTTATTCATTAGAAGCATCTTGACCATCTGCTGGTTATATGCTATGTGATGTCACACTAAACTCAATATGGCGCCCTCTAGCGGACATAAAGTAATTAATTTAAAAATAAATATTTTGAGATGGTGCCTTGTGGGGTATCAAATGAATGGGCTTAATTAGCACATTTCAAAAATATGAGTATTACTGAAATAAGCCCCAAAATAATTAAATAAAAAAAAAGTTTAAAAACTAAAACCCAACTACTGAAAAGGATGAAACAAGAAAGTACCTTCCCTTCTTGGTCGCACGCTACCATAGCATATTTAGTACAGCAGCATGCAACCACGGGAAGGTACTTTCTTGTTTCATCCTTTTCAGCAGTTGGGTTTTAGTTTTTGAACTATTTTTTTTAATAAACAATGCATAAAGTTAAGTAGTGATTAGTGAATTTAACCATACATTTTTGATGTTTGAACATCACTTAACTTTAATCATTGTTTATACAAACCCTCACCCACATCTTTAGGACTAATCGACAACCTAACTACTACCTAGTAACTTATCCATAACTTAGTTTATGTATATCAGAACGTTCGGCCAGTCGAGATAGGGAGCTGGCTGCTACTCCAGTTTTTAGTGACGATTATGTGACGCATTAAGATGCCAGTCAAAGAATTTGTGACGGAACAGTTCGAAAGTTAGAAGCATTTATTTATGGCCGAACGACCTGATATCAGGTCGTTCGGCCAACCTGAATCTCCATAACTGAGGACCTTAGAGAAACTGTTACTGAATAAAGATTTAGTGACGATTTGGTGACAAACAACCAATGCTTTACTTTTACTCGTAATGCCACCGGTTAAAAGTAAAATGAATTTTGCTTCCTGGAACATCAGGACGTTCGGCCAACGTAATCTCCATAACTGAGGACCTGAGAGAAACCGTTAATGAATAAAGATTTAGTGACGAGACTGAAACGAATTTTTATTGCTTTATTTTTTTTTGTGACGGCCCCTTTAAATAGTAAATTGAAAATGTAACATATATAACCTCAAAATATTGGGATTATCGATTCCTCCACAACGAAGAAGCCCAGAGAAACCGTTAATGAATAAAGATTTAGTGACGAGACTGAAACGAATTTTTATTGCTTTATTTTTTTTTGTGACGGCCCCTTTAAATAGTAAATTGAAAATGTAACATATATAACCTTAAAACATTGGGATTATCGATTCCTCCACAACGAAGAAGCCCAGAGAAACCGTTAATGAATAAAGATTTAGTGACGGCACTGAAACGAACTTTTAGTGTTTAATTTTTTTTTGTGACGGCCCCTTTATATAGTAAATTGAAAATTTAACATAATATTATATAACCTCAAAACATTGGGATTATCGATTCCTCCAAAACGAATAAGCCTAGAAGACTCGTAAAACCCCTGATGTGTTATAGGTTTTCAGTGCAATGGTGTCAGTATTTTTGTTGATTCACTATTCCGCAATATGGCGGATGGCGACTGAAATAGGGTGACCATGTATTCCAACGAAACAAGTATTTATCAAGTACTTAATTACCTACCCTACCTAAATAATGAAGCAACACACGTCGTAATATTAAATTATATAAGTACAAGCAACGTTGAGCTGATGCCTGCATACCAGTGACCACTTGTGAGGTTTTGTTATATTACTTGAGTCTATTTTGGCTAAAAGCCTAGCAGTAAACACAAGAAGCTGTCAAATTTCTCTCGTGGTGAACCAATTTAACTGTAATTCTAAAAAGTACAAATTATTATGTACCTAACAACCTACCGCTATTTTTGGATGATTGATTACAAATAAAGCATTTTTTAATTTGTGTACCTATTTATTTAAGTATTCTTGTACTTAGTCAAATTTCCCAATCTCCAATGTCAGTCACCTTTCCACTTTCGTTTGCTTTTAGCCAAAATAGACTCAAGTAATATAACAAAACCTCACAAGTGGACACTGGTATGCAGGCATCAGCTCAACGTTGCTTGTACTTATATAATTTAATATTACGACGTGTGTTGCTTCATTATTTAGGTAGGGTAGGTAATTAAGTACTTGATAAATACTTGTTTCGTTGGAATACATGGTCACCCTATTTCAGTCGCCATCCGCCATATTGCGGAATAGTGAATCAACAAAAATACTGACACCATTGCACTGAAAACCTATAACACATCAGGGGTTTTACGAGTCTTCTAGGCTTATTCGTTTTGGAGGAATCGATAATCCCAATGTTTTGAGGTTATATAATATTATGTTAAATTTTCAATTTACTATATAAAGGGGCCGTCACATAAAAAAATAAAACACTAAAAGTTCGTTTCAGTGCCGTCACTAAATCTTTATTGATTAACGGTTTCTCTGGGCTTCTTCGTTGTGGAGGAATCGATAATCCCAATGTTTTGAGGTTATATATGTTAAATTTTCAATTTACTATATAAAGGGGCCGTCACAAAAAAAAATAAAACACTAAAAGTTCGTTTCAGTGCCGTCACTAAATCTTTATTCATTAACGGTTTCTCTGGGCTTCTTCGTTGTGGAGGAATCGATAATCCCAATGTTTTGAGGTTATATATGTTACATTTTCAATTTACTATTTAAAGGGGCCGTCACAAAAAAAAATAAAGCAATAAAAATTCGTTTCAGTCTCGTCACTAAATCTTTATTCATTAACGGTTTCTCTGGGCTTCTTCGTTGTGGAGGAATCGATAATCCCAATGTTTTGAGGTTATATATGTTACATTTTCAATTTACTATTTAAAGGGGCCGTCACAAAAAAAAATAAAGCAATAAAAATTCGTTTCAGTCTCGTCACTAAATCTTTATTCATTAACGGTTTCTCTCAGGTCCTCAGTTATGGAGATTACGTTGGCCGAACGTCCTGATGTTCCAGGAAGCAAAATTCATTTTACTTTTAACCGGTGGCATTACGAGTAAAAGTAAAGCATTGGTTGTTTGTCACCAAATCGTCACTAAATCTTTATTCAGTAACAGTTTCTCTAAGGTCCTCAGTTACGGAGATTCAGGTTGGCCGAACGACCTGATATCAGGTCGTTCGGCCATAAATAAATGCTTCTAACTTTCGAACTGTTCCGTCACAAATTCTTTGACTGGCATCTTAATGCGTCACATAATCGTCACTAAAAACTGGAGTAGCAGCCAGCTCCCTATCTCGACTGGCCGAACGTTCTGATATACATCTTAGTTTAATGCCAGCATTAGGCTGCTTTTCCATCAGAGATGTGCTATGCAACGTTGCTATGGATGTGTTTGATATCCACCAATCATATTCATTGGTCCACATTGCATAGCACTGGTGGAAACTGATTCAACTAAGCTACATCTTTTATATGGAAGGATGCGTGCTATGGATGCGCGCTATGGATGCATGTTATGGATGTGTAGATGTGCAGATCAGTGTACCTACAGTAGGCGCGCATTTGTCACATTGCTCGAGCTGCGCATCTTCCTTGCACAGCTACCTTGCGGTGGCGCATATTCATAGCACATCTTGCTCGCTCCGTACATAGCTTAGCATCAGTGGAAACGGCCACATATTTTCGTAGCTTAGCTTTTACATTCTCGCAGCACAGCTGCATAGCACATCTCTGGTGGAAAGGCACCCTTAAGGTTCGACATTTATTAGCCTCTAATTTGATTGTTACAATTTTAATGTTAGTAACAAGTAGCAGTTATTATTGTTTTTGTAGTACCTACTATTTTAGGTAAACATCTGTTTTGTTAAACAATGAAATGTTGGTAATCTACCTATTTGATAAAAATCTTAAATTCATTCATTCACTGACAGACATTGCACAGTCTAAACTGCTGGGTCTAGAAGCAAGAAAGGGGTATGATTTACATATATAGGTTTCATGCGTGGCTGCCATTTTCGAAATGCCGCTACAGTAGGTATGCCAGTAATGCCAGGCTCCATAGAAAAATCTTCAAACACCTTTTGCATTTATTTCCCATGACACCCACTATTAGGTACTGATGGCCAGTTAATTTATTTATTTATTTATAACATAAATAATTATGATAATGTAATACAGGGTAGGAATTTTTGTCCTAGCCAGTAGTTACCATGTAACTACCTATGGGTTAAGTTTTAAAATACCGACTGGTCTTAAAAAAAACCCTGAAACAAACTAATCGGACGGAATACAGAAATGACCGAATCGCACAAAGGCTAGCATCGCCAGCTCGTGGGCTCGTAAACATGCAACTGATGTATGTTCAAAAAAAACAATTTGAATAACAATAAATATAATTTTAGGTATTAATATACAATACAAAACTTAGACCATGTAAAAATAACACAATATATTTTTAAATCTACGTCTTATCAGGTCTCGTCTTGATTGAGATCTCGGGAAACATTTGGCTCCTGAAGATTTACAGATCTGAAATCACATAATTAACTATTATTTTTATTAGTCCACTAGCTGCGCCCCGCGGTTTCACCCGCGTAAATGTCGATCCCGTGGGAATATCGGGATAAAAACTATCCTATGTCCTTTCCCGGGACTCAAACTATCTCTATACCAAATTTCATCGAAATCGGTCCAGCCGTTTTCATGTTATGTCGTGACAACGGAAAACGGGTTTCATTTTTATATGTATACAGGGTATCCGGTAATTAATGGATAACCTTGAAAAGGCTTATAGCAGACCTTATGGCCGTTCAGAAAAAAATACAAAATCAAATATATCCTAAGTAGTACCTAAGATATGTTTTTTTTTTAAAAAAGACTGCAAATTTTTATTATTTTACATTATTGTACGCTACGACCACAAATGAATGAATTCCATCGGTTTTTTGTTGTTGTATTATTATACGCAAACTATGCCGACAGATAGGCAGTAAATAGTATGTCTAGCTACTGCAATAAAAAAAAATAAAACACTTTAATTAATTTTTCTGTGAAAAATTCACAAAAAATAATTTTTTGACAAAGTTTAAGTCTTGGGTATAAAAAAAATGTATGAAAACATGAGTGACCAATAATTTTAAAATAATGTCGGCTTCAAGTACATTTTACAATGGTATAGTTTATTATTGTATCTACTGTAAATAGTGAATTATTGCTATTAATTTAGTAAAGGAGTAAATTTTACTAAATAACAAAATTCCGATCCGATTAACAGTTGCGGAGAAATACGTGGACAAACATTGGAAGCCCTAATAGATTGTCGTATGTGAATACAGTGCAGTTCCAATAATATTACATACATACGTGTACCTACCTCCTTTTTTTTGAAGTCGGTAAAAAAGCATTTTTCTCAAAGTTTGATGTCACTTTACATCTTACTTAGAAGCTTGTAAAAGAATTAGATTGGTTAATTTCCTTCAAAACCCCTGGATCGTGATTGAAAGTGTGTTACGCAATTAGGGTGCTGGAGTCGCAAATCAACCTTGAGCAGCGTGGTCATTAATATGCCTTCTATGTTTTAGAAGAGGCCTTTGCCCTGCAGTGGGACAAATAGGCTGGTATTATTATTTATGTACTTACCTAATTCTATCAATTACGTGATCGACATTTTCTTGATGAGTAAGAACCGGCTCAATGTCAACATTTGTTTCATCATCACTAATTTCTATAATTTCATCTTCAGTTGGTACATGTACAACATCAGGAGATTCCTCATCATCGCTTTTAACTTGTCTTCCAGTAGTATCGTCAGTCTTTATTCCAGCTATTCCTAAGAACAAAGGTTAAATGTAGTTAGATAAAATCACCGTATGCACTTTTGACACAGGGTTAGTAACTGGGGAAAACTTTCACAGGAGACTGTACTTACTTTTGAGTAAACTCTAACTGCATGCACAGAATTTAGAAAAATGGTACAATCAGCTATAAAAACGTCAATCCTCACGTTTTATTTGTATGATGCTATTTGATGCAATTTCGTTTTTCCCGAGTTAGATTCCTAGGTCGGGCTACTTATGTGTTATTGAGTTTTTTCATCAACCATTTGTAGTAACAGCCTGTAGGTGGCAATAGGTTTGAATACCATGGGACATAAACATAACTGGCGAAATGTAGGTGTACTATAGGTACATTCTGCCTAATGCCTAACCCTTCGGGGAATACAGGCGTGATTATTATGTAACTAATGTACATAGGTAGGATTTAAACAAAACTGGTGAAATGTGGGTATACCTTTGGACGGGAACATAGGCGTATCTCGTCGCACTCGACGACGCCGAGTTTGGTCACTTCGTCTGACCTGTGTCATGCTTTGAAAATCTATGTTGTATAATGTTCCAGCAAGCAGCAGGGTACAATCAGGATCTCCAGCATTAAAAGCATTTTCTAATTCAAAGTTACTACGTTCATCATATTTCCACCATCCTAATTAAAACGAAATTCAATATTATAATCAAAACAAGTACTTATTGAATTGATACACAAATTCACAAACAGTAGGTAGGTATGACTTGCTATGGTGTAGTCAGTTTTTACAAAAAAAAAGAACCGACTTAAAAAAAAACACTACAAATTGATAAATAACTTTAATTTCGGAAGTCGGTGTCGTTAGTTCCGCATTTTAGTTTTTTGAAGTTGGTTGTTTTTTTATGTACGTTTGCCCCGCTCGGCCCCCCAGAATTTGCGATTTAGGTGTGCACCAATGCAATGTACTCGCCTCTAGGAGTATATGTACCGGTTTCTTTTTCAATGTACCTCTGTACTTTTGAAGAAATATGCAAAAAAAAATTAAATTTAAAAAAATCAAAAAACCCGACTGCGGTAAAAAACTTAAGTTAAAAAACTGAAAAGCTAACAAGCCCATTTTAAATTAAATAAAAGTTGGAAGCAGGCGGGACCCATTTGAGTTTGAAAATAGAAAAATGGTATGGGTCCCGCCTGCTTCCAACTTTTATTTAATTTAAAATGGGCTTGTTTTTAGCTTTTCAGTTTTTTTTAACTTGAGTTTTTTACCGCAGTCGGGTTTTTTGATTTTTTAAATTTAATTTTTTTATTTTATTCTTTTTAATTATGAGTTGTAAATCCCACTTAAGTGTGATAGTTTCCCTTTAAACTTCGTAATATATAGGTACTACTGCCGCGTTTAGTTGGTAGGGGGGGGACACACTTGATTCTAACGAAAATTGGTACTTTAAAGCTTGATAAGTCACGAACGGTTTACATAATCAAAAAACGGTCTTCCCAAACCACTGATATTTTTGAAAGACCTATCTAACGATATCCCACTTGACATAGTCTCTTGACTTTCATTTTCACAATATGGCGTCTAGTAGTCGCCATATTGAATTTTCATCAACGTCATGTCTTTAGTGACACTCGCCGGACTAAGAGGAATCGATTGACGTGTGAATCATAAAAATCGGCCCAGGCGTTTGGTCTGTATAGTGCTTCAAAGGAACATACAAACATACATACTTACATAGGCTGATAAACACATTACCACTCCTTTGCGTCGCGCAGTCGGGTAAAAAGGGGGCCGTGCCAGCCAAACGTTTTCAGCACGGCCCCCGTGTAACTTGAAAAATATATAGCGTACTAGCTGCGCCCCGCGGTTTCACCCGCGTAAGTTTCGATCCCGTGGGAATATCGGGATAAAAACTATCCTATGTCCTTTCCCGGGACTCAAACTATCTCTATACCAAATTTCATCGAAATCGGTTCAGTAGTTTAGGCGTGAAGAAAAGACAGACAGACAGAGTTACTTTCGCATTTATAATATTAGTTTGGATTAAAAAGTTTCATAAACTCAAGGAATGTACTTTATTAACACGTTCTATGTACCGTAACAGATATTGTGAATTCGTAATAACAAATAATATATAGACGTGGATAGGGGGCCGTGCTGAAAAAAAAAGAAATAAGAAAATATCTATAAAAGACAAAACAACCTTAGCCAAAAACTATTAAAAAGTAATTCATGTTTGGCAAGTAACATATGTACCGCATTGGTTTCTCATACAACTTGCTAAATTAAAAAAATAAACCAATTTTAGTTTATTCAGCACGGCCCTCTAGTTGCCTATATCTTTTTAAATATGACATGTTTGTTTACAAAATTCGACTTCCTGAATTATGTATAGGAGTACATTCGTTCCAAATAAATTGCGATTATGGTGTATTAGTATTTTAAAAGTTAAATTGGATCAAAAATATCCTAACATAGAACTGATGGGGTGACCATGATTCCACGTGAGAATGGATAAAAAAAACTTCTGCATAAATTGAGTAAATCTTTAATAAAATAAACAAATCAAAAATATCGTAATCTGTATTAACGATAACTATAATAGTAGTAAGTAGTAGGTTGCAAATCTAACAAAACAACAAGTGTCGCTAAGACTAAATAGCTCAAAAGGCTTAAAAAAAATATAATAATAATAACCCCATCGCCGTATCTCTACGTTTACAGAGCTCAAAAGGCTTAAAAAATCAAAGATAGGTTTCCAACAAATCACATTGATTGAACTCTACCTACATTACAATAATATTACTAACATAAATCACATTAATTATTTGGAATAATCACAGGCAACTAATTTAACCTACGTTTAGGTACCTATCAATGGTACCTATAGAATATTAATTTTGAAGAAAAAAAAAAACAAATTGTAAAAAAAGAATGTTTATTTCAATTTAGTCACATAATTTCATTAATATAGGTATAGAATATATGTACCTATTTTATGGAACCATGGTCACCCCATCAGTTGTATGTTAGGATATTTTTGATCTAATTTATCTTTTAGAGTACTAATACACCATAATCGCAATTTATTTGGAACGAATGTACTCCTATACATAATTCAGGAAGTCGAATTTTGTAAAAAACATGTCATATTTAAAACGATATAGGCAACTATAGAGGGCCGTGCTGAATAAACTAAAATTGGTTTATTTTTTTTTATTTAGCGAGTTGTATGGGAAACCAATGCACTACATAATATGTTACTTGCCAAACATGAATTACTTTTTAATAGTTTTTGGCTAAGGTTGTTTTGTCTTTTATAGATATTTTCTTATTTCTTTTTTTTTCAGCACGGCCCCCTATCCACATCTATATATTATTTGTTATTACGAATTCACAATATCTGTTACGGTACATAGAACGTGTTAATAAAGTTCATTCCTTGAGTTTATGAAACTTTTAAATATGCTATATATTTTTCAAGTTACACGGGGGCCGCACACTGGTTCACTTTGGCAAAACTATAGACATAGGAATCGATGTGAGTCAGTGTGTATATTTTGAGTTGATTTTTTTTTTACGTATTCCTCTTTTGATTACAAACAACTTTTATTAGTCGCGTTTTTTAAAAAAAACATACTATTTCCGAGAAAAAAAATATTTTATGTTTTTTTTGTATGGGAGGGTATGTAATGCGTGCGTGGGTCAAAATAAAACTTAGTAGGTATTCAAGAACACGTCATTCTCAAACAGAAATGACAAAGAAATGTTATTGTATCCCTGCCGCTTTTCGAGCTAGGGGCGCTCAAAGATTAGAAAAAAATAAAATATTTTGTTTCCATTTTAAAAGACCTACTGACAATGAAATTATCTGAAAATGACATTCAAGATAATACTCGATTATGTTTCTAGAACTTTTGGCAAACTGAAGCTCAGTGCAATAAAAAATGACGTTATCATTATGGAATGTGAGGCTTGCAACTACAATAGATGAGTCATTAGCATATTGATTTCTGATTGGTTCATGTTTGGTGCGCCGAATGCAAGTCCGATAATCGTAGCAAGTTTTAACCAGTCTCAGATAGAATGTACTCCTGCGTTGACGTGCTTTCCATTCTGCGACTACGTTAGTTTCAAAACATTTCGTTTTTGTTGCTTGTTTGTTTCGTTAATATTGTTACGTTTCGTTGTTATTCTTGCTCATGTTTTTGTATTGTTTTTTTTTTGGTTATGGTACGTATTCGTTTTCTGTTGAATTTTTGTTTTTCTTGTTGCTGACTAAAAGATCAGAAAGTCTCGAAGTATTACCGATTACCGACTTTTTTTTGTCGGTTTTACTTGTTGTTTGGTTTTTTTAATTTCAACTATTTTCTTTACTTGGCTATTTATAATCCAACTATTCGGTTGATTATATCTTAATACATATTCATAAAAAATTTCGATTGGTTTGTTAAAAAAATGGCCCAATATGTTACAAATTTAGACTTTTTCATGGAGTTGCAAAAATGTACAAATGATGCAAAATTTGATTACCTATTTAATTTGCTCTCAACTCGTTTGCCTTTGGAAGTTTCTGAAGAAGATGTCAAAATCATTAAAAACTTTATTAAAAATTTTATCAATAATTTAAAAAAAAGATGGTTAAAAGCACACAGATATGCCAAAACATTTCGGAATCAAAATTCGCCTTGGTTAGAGTCTCATATCCGTTGGCCTTCTTGTGCATCAGTTGATTTGCGGTCTATATTTAGTCGAGAAACTATAGACATACAAGAAGAGTTGCGTTTGTCGACTTTTTCAATGGAAGCTGGTCCATCTGATTGTGATGTCAATATATCGATGGAAGTTGGTCCATCTTGTTGTGATATAGGTACAAATACTCCAGTTCAACGAAAGGCTTTTGCCGATTTGTCAAATAAACAAAAACAAAGACGTTCGGGGTCGTTGCTTGATCATGATGAGGTCGAACTTACATTTGCATTGATTTCTAAATTAAGAGAGAAAGGAAATACACAACTTGCCGATATTATCCGTTGTCTATCTACGGATACGGGTAAAACTCAGAAAACCCATGATTTTTTGTTTCAACACAAACCAGACGAATCCCTTCCGGAAGATGAAATCTTGGCACTTTTTAGTGCAATAAATATCTCAAAATGGCAGTACCAGACAATGAGAACCACCCTTAAGAGCGTTATCGCTTAGCGCGGATCGTCAAGTTTAGGTAATTCTTTGCAAATTTCACTCACACAGACGCGTGCGCAACTGTGTGCGTAGGGTTAGCGCGTTCGCTCTGCTTATAGTCAGACGTACTCACTTTGATCCGTTCGCTTTAGGGCAATAATTGTTTTAGCATTATTTTAATTTGAATTTAAATCCAACTTCAATTTTTTGTCATACTTATGATTTATAATAAATCTGAAATCCTCTACACATAAAATTAAGTTATTTAGGAGAAAAAATAATATTAATAGTCCTCGATATGACTTTAAACTGTCGTGCATTTAGTATTGAACTAAATGTAGAACGCCACCTGTAGGCTATGGGATAAATACACCCAAATAGGCTCGGATGGAACAGTCGATATTAGTGCAGGATATCAACTCAGGGCGGCGGCTGATGAACATCTAGCACGTCAAAGGCGGCGCCCACGGACCCAGTCAGGCGGTCCACTGTACACCCACCAACTCGCACTAGACAAGCGCGGTGGGTTAATTTGCCTAAACCTCTACTCTCTCATGAGAGAGTAGGGAGGCCTTTGTCCTGCAGTGGGACGTTACAGGCTAATAAGAAATAAGAAGATTACTCAAGTGTTGGTGACTAGTTTCAGTTGGTTGTAAATAGCTTTTTTAATATTTATGCACTAGATGAGTAGGTGGGAAATTAAATAAAGGTTTAAAATCAAAATATTTTATTTCACATAAACCTACATGGGCACTTATGAAACGTCAGAAGCTAGGTGCACAGTTCCAATTGGTCGTTTCCTATGGAGAAAAACTGGCAAGAAACTCCACGGTTACTCTTTTAAAAATAATTGGCTTTTACAATGTATTCAAATTACAGTAGGTATTGGAGGACAGCGTAGGCCTGTACCAGGTACTTGATAAAATAAAAAATGGTCTAAAGGTCTAAAGTCTACAAGGCTTACAAAGTCCCCACATTTACAAAATAAGAATCTATCAAAAGGATAAATAAAATATAAAAGTCTACTAAAACCAAGTGATATGATTTCCATTACAACCACTATTAAAGAGGTAAAAAATTAAAATTGTCTGTATATAATGTCAAATAATAAAAAGAGTATGTCAAAGAAGTATGTAAAAAGAAATAAAAAATAAATATCGTAATTTGAGAGCAGTTAAACATTTACGTAGTTATGCCGTTAATGAGGTCCCAGGGAAGCCACATGTGCAGAAGGAATTATTGCCAAAGTACCTTGTCTTTAACATAGTCTTTAATCTTATAATATTATGCTTTTTTGATAAGGACTCGTTTGATGAGGGTTTTGAACTTTTCATCGCTAAGTTCTGTAACCGACTTTGGCAACTTGTTATAAAAATGGATGCAGTTTACAAGAAATGACTTACTAGTTTTAGTAAATCTAAATTTAGTTAACACAATTTCATTTTTCTACGTTTATCATGTTATGCTGTTTACATTATAAAATAGTTTCCCTCAGTGGCATTGATCGGCTTTTTGTGGGATCAATTATTTCAGGAAGAACGCACATATAATAAAATTTTGTCAAACGAGGAATCATTTTTCTTTCCAAAATTGATCGTCTTTATAAATCTTCAGAACATTTATTGGAAATTCAGGACCAGTGTACACCGCAAACAAACATAAATTTTTATTTTCAATATTTAGTTGGCCCTGAACTTGGTAATACCAGCCATGGTTAACGTTGATAATGACGTTATCGCCATCAAATAAACAACATTTCAATTGTTTTTTGACGGATTGCTGCTCCACTGTCACCACAATACAATTTACTTTTTCGGCCCATCACCTAAAACATAAAAGGAATAATAGACCACACACACCTAGTTGACACTACACTATTACGTTTATGATTCGAATGTACAAAATAAATTTTATGAAAAAAAAATACTTACGGATCAAAACGTGTCAGGCGTGGTATATACCGCCGGCAACTACGTATCTGTGTATAGTCGATCGATGGCAGCGCGAGCGACATAGGTCCTACCTCGGAGAGCGCCACAGCGCGACTGGCCGACACCGCTCGGCGCCGCGTAATTTATTAGTAACTTTGAAATATTATACTGTCGATAAAATATCTTTATGTAAGTTTTTTTTTTACTGATTTTTGTTTGCCTGAACTCCTCTTACAAACAGTGTATTTTTTTTAAATAATTTCAGCCTTAATATGCCATAAAAATGATGTTTTATTTTGCCAAATTTAGATTAAGAAAATATTTTTTTTGAGATACTTAATGAATTAAAATTTCTTTTTTATTTTATACAAAAACAATAACGGTATCTTTCCTTTTTCCACGTATTTTTTCCAGACTTCCACGACTCATTGTTGATTCATAATTTCATTCCGAAATTCAGTCTTCCCGTATAGTCTCAAAAATATGAGTTCAAAATAAGCTTTTATTTTGATATTTAAGAATATTTTTCAATTTTTATTCTATACAAATACAATATAAAGATATGCTTAATGCGGTACTCAAATTAGTTTTTAATAATTTCATGCCATTTAGTAGTAATTTAACCTTAAAAAACCCCGATTTTATGTTTATTGTCATTTTTTAACGATAACACTCTTAACGAGAAAGGTATGTCAAAATTACCATCATACCACAAAATTTTAAAGGCAAAAAAATCGTGTTATCCGCAAAATCCTGAGGATATTAGTGTTACAGAAACTGGTGCTAAGATAAAACTGCAAGCGATTTTAGATTTGACTGTTGAGAAACTTCTTAAAATCGCTGGAGTTGATTTCGATTTTCCAACCTTAAGACTTATATGCAAGTGGGGTTGCGATGGATCTTGTTCTCACAGCAATTACAAACAAAAACATAGTGCTGGAGAAACTTTTTCTGATTCATCGGTTTTTATGGCAAGTTTAGTCCCATTACGCTTGATGTGTGGCGATGTAACTGTGTGGGAAAATCCACGACCATCATCGACTTCATACTGCAGACCTTTTCTGTTTGAGTTTGTAAAAGAGACAGAAGAGGTCATTAATTCACAAATAAATTCAATCGATGCAGAAATTTCAAACTTGATACCGACAAAAATAGGTGATCTGGTTATATTTCATGAACTTCATATGACCATGATAGATGGGAAAGTGGCAACTGTTCGGTCAGAAACACGTTCATATGCTAATTGCAACATTTGCCATGCAACTCCGAAGGAGATGAATAATTGGGAAGTTATCTCTAATAAACCTCCAGCTGAAGAGATGTACAAGTACGGCTTGTCGTCTCTGCACATGTGGATAAGATGCTTAGAATGTATTCTGCATATTTCGTATAATTTGGATTTTAAACAGTGGGCTGCTAGAGGAGAGCATAAATTATTAAAAGAACAAAAAAAGAAATTGACTCAAACAGAAATGTTTCAGCTAACGGGTCTGTTGGTGGATATTGTTAAGCAAGGGTTCGGCACAACCAATGATGGTAATACTGCTAGAAGGTTTTTCAGGTGCTACGAAAAATCTGCAGAGATAACGAAGGTAGACGAAAACCTGATAAAAAGATTCGCTGTAATATTGCAAGATATTTCTTCTGGCAAGAATATTATCATTGAAAACTTTAGAGACTACTGTAAAGAAACAGCTCAACTTTACATTGCTCTATATCCCTGGTATTACATGCCATCTAGCGTGCACAAATTGCTATTACACGGTGCTGATATATGTCAACATTTTTCCTTCATTCCTGTGGGAATGTTATCAGAAGAGGCATCTGAAGCCCGAAATAAAGATTTTAGACACATAAGAGAAAAGCATTCCCGGAAAATATCTCGCAAGAAGACAAATGAAGATATAATTCATAATTTTTTAGTAAGCTCTGATCCGTATATATCTAACCTCAAGCCAAAATTTAAAAAAACACACATGCTTTTCTTTCCTGAAGTTGACCATCTCTTGGAATATGAGACTGAAGAACAGGAGGCTGAAGAAGAAGAAGTCTTTATAGATTTGGAAATTAATTTCACTGCTGATCCCTTGACTTTTTAAATAAAATATGATACAGCTGTTTTTATGAGTGTGGTTGGGTGCTGCGATGTTTAAAATTAAATCTTGAACGGCATTTTCAGATTTCATTGTCAGTAGGTCTTTTAAAATGGAAACAAAATATTTTATTTTTTTCTAATCTTTGAGCGCCAGTAGCTCGAAAAGCGGCAGGGATACAATAACATTTCTTTGTCATTTCTGTTTGAGAATGACGTGTTCTTGAATACCTGCAAAGTTTTATTTTGACCCACGCACGCATTACATACCCTCCCATACAAAAAAAACATAAAATATTTTTTTTCTCGGAAATAGTATGTTTTTTTTAAAAAACGCGACTAATAAAAGTTGTTTGTAATCAAAAGAGGAATACGTAAAAAAAAATTCAACTCAAAATATACACACTGACTCACATCGATTCCTATGTCTATAGTTTTGCCAAAGTGAACCAGTGTGGGCCGTGCTGAGAACGTTTAGCTGGCACGGCGCCCTTTTTTTGCATATTTCTTCAAAAGTACGGAGGTACATTGAAAAAGAAACCGGTACATATACTCCTAGAGGCGAGTACATTGCATTGGTGTATACCTAAATCGCAAATTCTGGGGGGCCTAGCGGGGCAAACATACATGTTTTTTTTTGTAAAATAGTTTTTATTTTCACTTTTTAGTTATACCTACTCCACAAAAATTCAATTAACACTAGTGAATTGAAAACACCGACTAGAAAAATCATCAAAATTCGCATAGAAATGCCGTATATTTTAATGCACATAACTTCGTACATAAGAATAATTACGTAATGTATTATACAACGTGTTTTTTTTTTATATCCCATAACTCTAGGGGGTCATTGTACTCATCATTATGAATAACTTTTACTATGGGACCAAATCTGAAATCGCGAAAAAAAAAATCAGCTGTTCCCTACATTTTGACGAGTTATGCGAACATAAATTTAGGGGACAGCTGATTTTTTTTTCGCGATTTCAGGTTTGACCCCATAGTAAAAGTTGTTCATAATGATGAGTACAATGACCCCTAGATTTATGGGATATCAAAAAAAACACCTTGTATACTAAAACCTTCCTGAAAGTATGTAGATCATATTAATGAAAGAATTATCAAAATCGGTTCATTAGTTTTTGAGAAAATCGCAGACATACATACAAACAGACATACATACATACGGGTTGAATACAGAACCTCCTTTTTTGAAGTTGGTTAATAAATAAATCTCGAATAGGTAAGCCTGCAAACTTGCTATGGATATACGGACTAGTCCGCGTGGAACTAGTTGGCCGCTGAGGTGGGGACAGGGGTGAGATGGCAGTTCGCAACTCACATACTGAGTAATGCGCCCTCGCCCCTCCGCTCACATACCTAAGGTGTGGCCAACTAGCTCTGTGCGGACTATTATCCATGGATAGGTGTTTTTTCAATATGACATAATGTTATGAAACTATTGTTGAATGTCCCTACACCAGTGTTCAAAATTGGTTAAGGGAGTGACTTTTATTAAAGCAACTCACCTGTAATGGGATTTAGCCCTTTCCCCATATGTGAAACTATTAAGTACCACAATGGTGCAATTTTATAAGCTGTCAATGATGTTAATTTTGTAACAGCATGCAGTAACTTGACTTTGGAAGTAATAGATCACTGTTATACATACCATTCCTACCCTCATAGAACCACTGGTATAGTTCTTGGGTGGGACTAATGTTTACTTGTTCAACAGACAGTGTCCCCAGTAATATTGGATTATCCAGGTAAGTAGGAGGTATTTCTGCACGACACATTGCACACTTTTTACTTTGGAATGCAATACCCTGAAATATAAAACCACAAATTGTATTGGTGGGGTAGAATAATTATCTTATTAATTATTATTTTATTTTTTCAACATTTCAACAGTGACAAATTGGAACAGTGACAAGTTGGCAATAAGTCTAATAAATAAAATATGGTTTCAATATTTACCTTTACACACAGGAAACAAAACACATGTCCACATGGTAACTGTGTTGGATGGTTACATTTTTGTAAACACACAGCACAATCCAATTCTGTAAAAAAAAAACAAAGTGTAACAAAGAGTAGGTCAGAAGGTCATCTTAATAATAGTAAATATTTATGTCTCAATGATGTTGAATACCTGAGAGACTATTATATTGTTATTAGATTTAAAGATTAGATTTAAAGGTTTTTTCAGTATTTAATAAAGTGATTTAAAATGCAAGACTACATTTTTTGGCAGACATGTATTCACGGATTAGAAACTAGTAAGTGTGTATCAATTGGCTTGGCGGATCTGAAAATACTTACCAAATTTACGGCAGTTACTATCGTTGCTTTCATTCATAATGATATTTCTCTACTCAATATAAAGAACAGAACTGGGATTAAAAACCCAAGGATTATTTTGTGTTCGTGTTCTCCCAATTCCATTTACAGATTACCCGTATCACTTCAAGAAAACAATAAATACTTAACCATCACTTCGTGCTACAGGAAGTCATATAATTTCAAGATTTTCAATTCAAAATAATTGTTTGTGATTCGAAAAAAAAATGTGAACTCGTCACACTCACTCACAACCACTGACAGCTACTGTCACAGAGTACTTTTTGATAGACTGTCCTGTCACGGGCTCACGGGCGTCACGGCTGTCACAACTAGAGGTGGGCGCACAGAGTACTTTTTGATAGGGCGTTGCGACGAACCGTTTACAAAGACCGTTTTACGTCCTGGGTTCACAAACAGTCATCGTTGCACAAACCAGTCTTCGAATTACTTACGGCCTGGCCACGAACTCGCCGCTATCAGCGGCTGCTTAGCGCGGGGCGGCGAGCGGTAAAAACAAATATACTAAAATGTATGAACCATGCCACGTCACACCGCTCGCAGCGTCGTCATCGCTAGACAAAAGAAAACGCGCCGCTTGCCGCTAAGCCAAATGTCGTGTCGCGATTTTTTATTTTACGCCTATGTAAATACAATCGAGAATGCAATGGTTCAACTCTATCACACTAGCTTGACCGTCGCGTCGATGCGTCGTCGTCTCTCGTTCCGCGTTCGTTTTTAATTAAGGTGAATGCGTAGTTGTAGCCCGCGAAATTCAATTTTTCTTACGTTTTTTGCAATTTTCAGGTCAGTGTCAGGTTGTATCTTGATGAAAATTTGATTCGCGACTATAACAGGTACGTATTCACAGAATTATAATCATCAGAATCATTAATACATCTGTTTAAGTTAGATTTCTACCACCAACACTTTTCCATACGAGATTTGTTCTTAACGGTAGAAATCTAACTTAGAAAGATGTATTAATGATTCTAATTATTATAATTCTGTAAATACGTACCTGTTATTGTCGCGAATCATATTTTGATCAAGATACAACCTGACACTGACCTGAAAATTGCAAAAAACGTAAGAAAAATTGAATTTCGCGGGCTACAACTACCCATTCGCCTTAAGGTGAATGCGTAGTTGTAGCCCGCGAAATTCAATTTTTCTTACGTTTTTTGCAATTTTCAGGTCAGTGTCAGGTTGTATCTTGATCAAAATATGATTCGCGACAATAACAGGTACGTATTTACAGAATTATAATAATTAGAATCATTAATACATCTTCCTAAGTTAGATTTCTACCGTTAAGAACAAATCTCGTATGGAAAAGTGTTGGTGGTAGAAATCTAACTTAAACAGATGTATTAATGATTCTGATGATTATAATTCTGTGAATACGTACCTGTTATAGTCGCGAATCAAATTTTCATCAAGATACAACCTGACACTGACCTGAAAATTGCAAAAAACGTAAGAAAAATTGAATTTCGCGGGCTACAACTACCCATTCGCCTTAAGGTGAATGCGTAGTTGTAGCCCGCGAAATTCAATTTTTCTTACGTTTTTTGCAGTTTTCAGGTCAGTGTCAGGTTGTATCTTGATGAAAATTTGATTCGCGACTATAACAGGTACGTATTCACAGAATTATAATCATCAGAATCATTAATACATCTGTTTAAGTTAGATTTCTACCACCAACACTTTTCCATACGAGATTTGTTCTTAACGGTAGAAATCTAACTTAGAAAGATGTATTAATGATTCTAATTATTATAATTCTGTAAATACGTACCTGTTATTGTCGCGAATCATATTTTGATCAAGATACAACCTGACACTGACCTGAAAATTGCAAAAAACGTAAGAAAAATTGAATTTCGCGGGCTACAACTACCCATTCGCCTTAAACGACTGTTTTGTAAACGAAAACTTCGAAAACGCAATTTTATTCATGTTGGATATGTTTCGTCCTTTTAAGCCGTCTTCAAACCAGTTGGTTTTTGTGGGATAATATTTTGCTATAATCTTTTAAAATTGTTTGTTCGATTTCGAATTTTCGCAACACTGAAGTTTAATAATAGGTAATTTAGAGATTGTAAGAAATACATACAACACTACCCATTGTAAATACAATAAATGATTCTTAGAATAATTATGTTGTTATTTATTTTACTTTGCTTGTACAACCCTGACGCTTGAGCTGTGGTGTAGGTAAATTCTGAACACAAAGGAATTGCGCTCTTCTGAGCGTCTTGGTAAGGTGCGATTTCGAATGCACCAGGTGCGTTGGAAATGTATGCTATTAAAAATGGCGGCTTTCTTCGAGATCAAAGGAGTGCAACTTCTATACTACAATTATATATTATGTGGTTCCGTACCAAAATGTCAAAAAGGAACCCTTATGGTGCGACTCAGTCTGTCCGTCTGTTACAGCTGGATATCTCAAGAACTACTAATGCTACTTATCAACTTGAAAGGACGATGAGTCAGAACGTCCCCCCAACCTTACATTGACCAACAGACTTAAAATGTATCTCATTCGAACCGCCTTAGCAAGCTGATCAATTTTTACTATGACGACATCTCTCAAAAGTGCGGGATATTCCGAGAAAATCATGTTTTAGTGTTAATTTCGTCACAACGTCCCCCCAACCCTTACATTGACCAACAGACTTAAAATGTATCTCATTCGAACCGCCTTAGCAAGCTGATCAATTTTTACTATGACGACATCTCTCAAAAGTGCGGGATATTCCGAGAAAATCATGTTTTAGTGTTAATTTCGTCACAACGTCCCCCCAACCCTTACATCGACCAACAAACTTAAAATGTATCTCATTCAAACTGCCTTAGCAAGGTGATCAATTTTTACTATGACGACATCTCTCAAAAGTGCGGGATATTCCGAGAAAATCATGTTTTAGTGTTAATTTCGTCAGAACGTCCCCCCAACCCTTACATCGACCAACAAACTTAAAATGTATCTCATTCAAACTGCCTTAGCAAGGTGATCAATTTTTACTATGACGACATCTCTCAAAAGTGCGGGATATTCCGAGAAAAATCATGTTTTAATGTTTATTGCCAGAACGTCCCCCCAAGCCTTACATCGACCAACAAACTTAAAATGTATCTCATTCAAACGGGTGCGCCAAAGTTCACCTAAATTTTCTACTCCGATAGTTGGAAATCCGAAAATGTTCTTCCTAACATTTTTCATCCTAACAATCACAATTCCTAACTACTCTGTCTCTAATGTTCATAATTCCGAATCATTCAACTTCATAATGTCAGTAGCAATAAACATCTATTATACTTTTATTTGTTTTCCTATATTTTCTCAACATAACCATCTTTTACACTATTATTCAAAGTCATATCTTTTTTGTTTACATCGTCAACATAGGATGCAAAAGCGAGCGAAGGGCACCCCGGGGTTCGGTTTGGTTAGGTTACTTTAAACCCTTTACACAGAAATAGGGGCCCCGCGAAGCGGGGCTCCGTCGACATAGGATGCAAGGGCGAGCGAAGGCCACCCCGAGGTTCGGTTTGGTTAGGTTACTTTAAACCCTTTACACAGAAATAGGGGCCACACAATAGGGGTCTTTACACAGAAATAGCTACTTTATATATTTTAGAGATTCAACATCTGTCTGCTAATAAAATCAAATTCCAGCCTCAAAATTAGCAATCAAAGTTTTTCATTCAACAACTAAATTAATAAATCATATTCTTTTTTCGTGAAAGTTTGCAACACAAGCGCGGGAGTGTACCTGACGCTCGTTGGGAATCAGAGGGGCGCGACCGATAGACGACATAGGATGCAAGGGCGTGCGAAGGGCACCCCGAGGTTCGGTTTGGTTAGGTTACTTTAAACCCTTTACACAGAAATAGGGGCCCCGCGAAGCGGGGCTCAGTCGACATAGGATGACAAAGAATGAAAAAAAAGTGTTTATCATATTAGACTAAATAGGTTTTATGTCTATTGAGTGGTATATCAGACGATTCTGTTATTCTTATAGAAATTAGTTACATTAAAATTATATCAATCGTTTATTATATTAACTGATCATTATATCAAATAAAATTATAGGTTCCGTTGTTATATCTTGTAAATATTAGAGGTTTTGTAATTATATCATATACTAGCTGCCCGGCGCGACTTCGTTCGCGTCGTGTCCTACCTTACTCCTACCCTAATCCTACCCTTCTCCTACCTTACTTGTACACTACCCCTTCCCGACTCCTACTCTACTCTTACCGTACCCCTACCCTACTCTTACCCTACCCCAACCCTACTCCTACCGTACCCCTTCCCTACTCCTACCCTACCCCGACCTTACTCCTTCCCTACCCCTACCCTACACGAACAATAGTAGTAGTTAAAATAAAATAAAAAATAGTTTACGTCCTATTCTTGGACCTACTGAATATACACACAAAATTTCATAAGAATCGGTCAAGCCGTTTCAGAGGAGTTTTGTTACAAACACTGCGGACACGAGAATTTTATCGCTGCGCTACGTCGTATTCTGTGGCTGCGTGGAGCAACACGCACCGGCGCGGGCGTTTATTTTTTTTTTCTTCCGTCATTTTTAATTTCGTAATATCTATTGAATAGAATGTCCGATTTCAATAATTCAAAAAGTAATCAACAGGTATTGAAACAGTCTTGAATACAAAATAATTTAATTTGGATAAAAATTATTACAAAGGTATAGATAACATGGTCTGATTTTGATAGGCATTTCTATCAACTTTTAAAATGTAAAAAAGTAGTTATAGTGACATAACTACAATAGTTGGACATATGGTATCGCGAAGTTTTTTGTAGATATATTGTAGAACATTTTTTTGTTCTATCATGAATACTTTCCGCAGCGCATGCGATGAAAGACATTTTATGGCTATTTTTTTTACACCTTGGGTTGGTTTTAGTAGGAATTTCTAAGGATCCCTAATTTTTTTTAGTAATAAATATAGCCTATGTTACTCAGTGATAATGTAGCTTTCTAACGGTAAAAGAATTTTTGAAATCGGTTCAGTAGTTTTTACGTTTATTCGTAACATACAAAAATACAAATCTTTCCTCTTTATAATATTATTAGTGTAGATGTAGATTACTTACCCGTATAAACTCGGCCATGAAAATATTATGGTAGTTATGTTTAGGGATAAAAGCGTTATGATAAAAAACAGTAGGAGTTTAAAATATTTACATTAATGATATTATTAATTACAATTTTCGGAAACATGAGTGTTATGAACATCGCCGGTAGCACTACAAATAGTATGAATGAAAACTTTAGGGTGAAAAATTTTAGGAAGAGTGATCATTCGGAATACAAATCGTTAGGAAGAACAATTTCGGGTAAAGAACTTTAGTTGAGCCAATATGGACCCATGGGTGGACTATGTTTTCCGAGTGAGGATGTGTTCCGAATCTGTCTGAAGTCAGAATCTATAATTAAAAACCACATTAAAGAAATGGGTCACATTATCCTTCCCGATCACAAAGATATCCAAATTTTAAAAAACCGTATTTAAAGTCGTTTATCAGCTGCAATGACGTATTTGGTTCTTTACATCAACATTCTTTAGAGCAACATCCCACATTTGATCACAGAGTGCAGCTTATTCGCGCGGTCATTGAGAAATTTATTAATGTTCGCCTACATTTCGCACACAAAAGCTCTGAATCAAATTATAAGAGGCAAAAAAGAAATAAGTTTGTTTGAAGGAATTTAAAAATATGTATCTACAACATAAGTCGATAATATATGACTTTGATTACCATAGTGTTTGATTGCCTATCAATATGTTAATATTTTTACATTATTAAATAAAGGCTTTTTTTATGTTTATAAAGATATTTTGTTTTATTTTTAAATTTAATATGTAACAATAATTACTGTTGCGGAATACACCATTAACATTTAAAATTCTATAATATTGGTATTACTTTATTGGTAAAGTAGGTAACACGGTACAATTATCAATTATTTTATTAACTCTAGAAAATCGAGTGTCCTTTTTTCCCCATATGCCTCTGATAGCTACGTCACTCATGCGCTCGACCAATGAGCATGTAATTTGACAATTACTTATCCTGTGACGTAACTGAAGATGTTTATTTATCTCCCTCTAGCATCAGGCATCCCGCCGTACGGTGTCATATTTTCTTTCCCTTTCTTTACGCGTATAAGTAGTTATCTAGTATTTTCGCCGTTTTTAAGGTGAATGCGCAGTGGTAGACCGCGAAATTTAAATTTTCTTACGTTTTTTGCAATTTGTAGGTCAGTGTCAGGTTGTATCTTGATCAAAATATGATTCGCGACTATAACAGGTACGTATTTACAAAATTATAATCATCAGAATCTTTAATACATCTTTCTGAGTTAGATTTCTACCGTTAAGAACAAATCTCGTATGGAAAAGTGTTTATGGTAGAAATCTAACTTAAAGAGATATATTAATGATTCTAATGACTATAATTCTGTAAATACATGTCTATTATAGTCGCGAATCAAATTTTTATCAAGATACAACCTGACACTGACCTGCAAATTGCAAAAAAAGTAAGAAAACTTGAATTTCGCGGGCTACCACTACGCATTCACCTTAAGCGCCGAGATGTTGGTTGATAACGTGTCTATATATAAATACGTCATTGTTCGTAGTGTTTTTTTTTTTTTGAAGTTGTTTTTTTCTAAATTGTTGTATCGTCATTGACTTACCTACATACAATTACGAATTTTGTAGGTAAATAGGTATTAAAAGAAAATTGTATATCGCCTGAACAAAAACACAAGGCAATATTTTGGTGGTTAGCCATTGATTTGGAGTATAAAAAATATATATTTTAGATATATTTAAAATAACAAAAAAACTGAGATATGTCTCTTTCGTGTCGGGTCTGAGTCACAAATGACCGTTCTTCTTTCTAAATGTCAACCCTAGTTGTAGCAGAATAAAAATAATTATGGACAACACCAATGTTTATTACTGCATTAAAAACATTGCCACATTAGGTGGGAATTAGACTCATACGGTCTTATATCAGTGCCAATCTTACCCCAACATACTATAATAACAGTTTTTATTTATATAAACTTCGTAGTGTATTATGTCTTATTGTCTTCTATGCACTTATTGCGCAATGGCCATGGCACACCACACAGCGCGTATGATATGCAAGGAAGAAGACTTTGGTGGAGGCATCTTATACATATAATTGATAAGATTTTTAGAAACTGGGGTTTTCATGAAAATAAAACAACACTAAAACTATTGTAGTATTGAACATTTAATCCCCAGCTTATAAAATATTACACAAAGTAATCTGGAATGAAATTGAATTACGCAAGTAATTAGGAATTAAAGAATTATTCATTAATTTACTTTCACTTATCTAATTGAATTAAGTAAAAAATACCATGGATTTACTTGTCCCTTACTTTGATAAGATCATTTAGATCTAATGCTACACATATTTCCTTGGAGTCTGTGCGTGGATTCCGGTCCAGTATTTCAGTGATGGGGTAATAATTATCTCGGTTGTCAACATTCCACCCAGAGTACTGGAAATTAAGATAATAATTTAATTGAAACATGATCAAGAGCTACATGAAAATAAAGGTCTTGAGGAGACAATTCCAAAAACATAATACAATAAAATGCAGAAATTAGAAAAATATTTATGAAAATTTTTTAATCAAGACTGCTACTAAAAAGTTGGGAGTTGGTGGCAAGTGGCAACTGCAACTAAAGGTGCAGTTGGTGGCATCAAATCTGAGAAAAAACTAAAATAGCTGCCACCAACTGCACCAGAGTGCTTTAAAAGTGAGTTTGTTTTGAACTTTTGCCTCTTTAGTTGCAGTTGGGTTTATTGATTTTTTAATATTTTTACATATACAATGTGGCAATGCTGCCAGCCTTTTGGGCACTGTTCCTGTTGACAGCGATGCGGACGAATTCTTTGATGTGCTATGATTATTTTTTCATATAATTGTACATATTATTATAGTTTATATGGTAGCTTATATTTGATAAATAAACACTCAGTCATTCTTGAGTTATAAATCACACTAATATTATAAAGGCGAAAGTTTGTGAGTGTGTGTGTGTGTTTATATGTTTGTTACCTCTTCACGCCTAAACCACTGAACTGATTTAGATGAAATTTGGTATAGAGATAGTTTGAGTCCCGGAAAAGGACATAGGATAGTTTTTATCCCGATATTCCCACGGGATCGAAACTTATGCGGGTGAAACCGCGGGGCGCAGCTAGTAGTCCATATTTGTATTAGCAAATAATATGCAATGTACAGCCTTGTAGAACTTACACTCTTATTCTATGTATGGATAGATAATAAACATTATTTTTAAGCATTATTAATCAAAATTATATTTTAGTTTTCATGTGCAATTGTTTAATATTTTATAAATAAAATAGCTGACAGAACAGATATTGTCGTGTTTTCTAGAACTCGATCGCTGCGCCACATTATGGGGTCTAATTGTAAATGTAAACCATTCAGGGACCCACTCAAACACTCAGTTTCATCAAAATCGGTCAAGTTGTTTAGTGACATACAGGAAAATTGTATATTTTTAGATTTGTTTTTTATTTACCAAAAATATATATTATGAACACAAAGTCATCAGCCTCAATTTTTTTTAAAGTTTGTTTTCCTCATCTCTAGGTACTCAATAAAACAAGTCTCATGAATACCATCCACTATAAACTAGGTCCCATTTTTTTAGAGTTGTACACAACCCTAAATATAATATTTTAATATTATTATTTAGGCAAAGGGCCAAAACAAAAGGCGAAAATGGAACCGTAATATTTTTGTAATGTCCATCTGGTGGGATGGCATATAGCAATAGCTGCAAATAGTCTCCGCATTAATACTATGTATTACTTGGAGACTGTTTGCACTATGTTAATGAAAATGGTACAAAAGGGAGAATTCCCATAACAAGCAATCGGTGGAACCCAACTGTTGATGATAATGATGGAAATAGGAAAGAAGTTGTATTCTGTGCATCACTAAACAATGCAATGGTGCATTGAATTACGAAAAAATAATTAGGGGTGGCACTCCCAGTACAAGTAACAAAAGGATGAAAAAAAAATTCAATGTACAGTACTTATGTGGGTTATTATTGGATCCCGTAATTCCAATGAAAGATAATGATTTTTCTAACTTTGATATTTAGGTTAATAGTTTTTGAGAGAAGGGTATTTTCTGTCACCGAAATAACATGGTTAATCATAGTTTTTTACAAGAAATACTATATATTAAAAGTTATTTTGGCAGTAAAATCTTTACTGTGCAATTGTGCATGCATAAATATGCATCAGGAATACAAAACCCTTCACATTGTGTGTGGTATGACACACACTTGGCCAGTATATTTAAGTTAATAGTACTCAGCTAACCATTAACTTTTAGGTGTCAAAAAGTAAAATTGATCACAATCAGCAGGGTGCATGCTCAAAATAACTTAAGTAAACATATCTTGATACTCACCACACATGTGCATTTGTGCAATATTTTACCATTTGATTCCATTGGAATAAATTTTTGCAGCAGAGCTTTTCCATCAATTTTCCACAAATTAAGTTCATCCAGCTTAGAGGTGACAGTCTCTCCATTCCATTTGACATCAGATTTTAACAAAACAAAGTTTCCGGACTGTAAATATTTTCAATGAAAATTGAGCATGTTACCAAAGCTTAGTGCGTGAACATATAATTTAATCAAAATAACAACACTTACGTGGAAGTGCTTTGGTACATCTTTTGACTGACTTGAATCAGATTTGTTTCCATCAGACCCATTTTTCTCATCATCGGAGCCTTCCTCCTCATCTAGTTCCCCCTCTTCATCTTCAGCTTCTTCGTCTTCCTCTCCTTCACCTTCACTTTCCTCAGATGAAGAGTTTTTACGTTTCTTTTTGGTGATATTCAGAGACGCCTTAGATGTCCGTTTCCGTGTTCCACGTCCAGGTTGTTCATTCTGACGACAAATAATTAAAATACCATTTTGCAACATCTTTTATACCCTCAATTTTAGAAAATTACGGAAAAAAACTAAATTTTACAGATTTAGTAGTGGTTACTTGCGTAGCAATGCTACTCTTTTCAGCAGAGCTAACCTAATACTGCAATAGCTATTTTCATTGAGGTATAACACAAGCCATTAGGAAAACCTTTGAAACGATATTTTAGGAGATAATTTTGGGTAAAAATTAAAAACAATTTATTTGCGACGACTTTTATGTGCACTTACAGAATCGGCATCCGGCGTCCAATCTTCACCCGAGTCTTGAAATTCTTCGGGTTCCGCTGCCGGTTCAGAACCATCGGAATCATCGTCAGTCTTCTTTACTGATTTTCGTTTACGCATATTGTTGGAAATATCACAAATAGAAAACAGAAATTCACAACCCACGCCAAGGCCTCAAAAACGCAAGCAACAAGCGACGGAAAACGAAATACGCTAATTGATGAGGCGCTAGTATCGGCCTCGGGCGGGCGGGCATGCAAAGTAAAGAACAATCAGTAGGGATGTCATTTGCCATAGATAATAATTATAGTATATTTACTAAAATGTTTTCGATTACTGATATTGATGCATCAAGCTAAAGAATCGTAAATAAGTATATTTTCATTTAATAATTTTTGAATTTCACATTTTCATTATTGATTCGCTAACCACCCGGCCACGACTTTGGCTTAGCGGCAAGCGGCGCAGCAAGCGGCGTGGTTTCTTTTGTCTAGCGTTGAGTCGTTGACGCTGCGAGCAGAGCGTCGTGTCGTGGCATGGTTCATACATTTTTGCATATTTATTTTTGCCGCTCGCCGCCCCACGCTAAGCTGCCGCTGATGACTTAGCACGTCACCTCGTCGGGCTAACTTTTATAAAGCACCTATGAATTTATTATCGTTAATACCAATGGACCAGTACGACGTGAGGAACTGAGGACTGAAATCACACAGTACACCCGGCTGGGACACGAGCAGAAAACATAAAACAAAATATCATATTTCTAGTTTCATCCAAAGAGTAAAGAAGTAATTTATCACTTTCTACCTTAGTCTGGAAACTGATGTCTTTCTGGCCAAATTCAAGCAGGGTGTGGTGTCCGATATTAAAATTTAGAAATTAAACTGAACCCATCTCTCTTTTATCAACGTTATCAAAATACTAGAAAAAATTGACAATAAAAGAGAAATGAACAATATAGGAAAATGGCATGCTCAATAACAACCACTTTGGATTTAGATCACCATCATAATTATCAGTCGACTGATTCAACCAGTATAGTGTTCTGTGGATTCAACTGAAGATGTAGTCCTAAATGCATTTGCACCAGAAAACATGTAACATGTAATAAGGTTCGGCCTCCGGCCGCTCGATCGAGTCGATATACCTACATGAATAATCTTTGTTTTTGTCTAAATCTCTGAGCTAACTAGACCTACTTAAAATAAATGTTCTTGTATATCGATTTTATTCAATTTCGAGCGGCCATTGTTATTTACACCTTTGGCAAATTTATTCAATATTTTTGTCAAGTGAAACAAATCTCACAACGTGTTTTATTTTTTGCTTGATGTTTTCCAAGGCAAGAATGACGGTAAACTGACAGTCCATAGTTACTTTACTCTTTGATTGAGAGTCTTGTTGGATTACAAAATGTGTGGACTATAAAAACAGACTAAAGAGTAAAGTGTCGATATTCCTTATTACTCCAAGCTTAGCAAATGAGCAAGGATAGTGTTATTCCGATCAAAAGTAAAATTACAATAAATAAAACAATTCAAATAACTTTAAAAACCAACCGTACTGAACGAGGTGGCTCAGTCTACTTTACAGGTCTACTCCTAATAATAAATCGTCCTCATTGCTTAATGTCATTATTTCCAACTATTTGTCCACATAAATTATGATTACATAAATCGTCAAAATGTCAAAAAAAAAAACTATAAGACATCTTGCTAGATTCATACAGATTTTTTTATGAAATTGGTTTGCAAAAAGATGTGGTGATCCATGAAAATTGACTTGTTTCATGGATCACCACGTTTTTGCATTTTTTTTTTCGAGTAGTCATAATCAGGTCCACCCTCTGATGCCCGCTTATCGTTGAATTTTGGCGGTTGCGGGGGTAACAAAACCCTGCAAGCGCAATAAGTAGATACTTGTTGTGCTCGCGAATCATACATTTTTCAACATACAACCAAACACTGAAGTGACTGACCTGCAAATTGCAAAAACGTAAGAAAATTTGAATTTCGCGGTTTACCTAGTGAATCCTCTGCGGTCCTGGTTGGTCTAAATAACTTGCGTTTGGGCTCCATTTAAAAAATCATTTAATTTTTTTTTGAGAGTTATTATAATACGCGCCACGAAAGATGAAACTTGACTAGCTCAGTAGTGGGGAACTTGCGCAGATGTCGTGTACGAAATAGTTTGTGTATATCTATTCAGGGATTTATCGATGACATTTCTGATTAAAATTCTTAACAATATTAGAATATTTATTACGAAATAATAGTTTAAGATAAAAGTCAAGTCTCATCTTTCGTGGCACTTATTGTACCTAATTCGGGTCATCTTTCCTAATAGAAAACCGAAAACTACTGTTCAACGTTATGCGAACGAGTACAGCGTTGAGTGTTTTAAGTCTGTATTTGGCTTTAGGAATATTGGTTGCCAACATATAAAAGAGAAAAATGCTTTGTATTCTTTGTATTGCTTGTCATATCAGCTGATTGCGTCATTGCTTCTTATTCATATAACGCAAAAACAAAAAACAAGTCGCAGTAGATATCAGATCCGATTTTATTGGTGATAATTTTGAAAATTGTGGAGTGCACATCATCTCAACATGAAATTCCAATATAAAGAAGAACATTCTTTTGAAAAGAGAAAGACTGAGGGCGAAAAAATTCGCAGGAAGTATCCTGATCGTGTTCCGGTAATTGTCGAGAAAGCCCCGAAGGCTAGACTTGGAGACCTCGACAAAAAGAAATATCTGGTACCATCCGATCTAACAGTCGGGCAATTCTATTTCCTGATCAGAAAACGTATTCATCTACGACCTGAGGATGCGTTGTTCTTCTTTGTCAACAATGTAATTCCTCCGACTTCAGCCACAATGGGGTCTCTTTATCAAGAGCATCATGATGAAGACTTCTTCCTGTACATAGCATTTTCCGATGAAAATGTTTATGGAAATTAACTTTCCAACATGATATTTTCATTATTTTAATTGTACTGTGTTGATTTATCTGACCATATGGTGAAACTTAATTTTAAGGTTTAGCTTAATGATGATGTATTATGTTAAAATGGTGATTATTATATTATTGGCACTTTCACACTGTGTTATGATAATATTACATACCACTTTATGGAGAAAATATTGCAATGTTTCTAATTCTTGTTTGGTTTAGGCATGTAATTATTCCTGTATCAAAACAATAAACATAAATAAATATAAATTGTTTTCTTTTTAATACTTATAGATAGATTGGCATTACATTGTTCAACACCATATTTCTTACTATAATTATTGTTCTGAACTACCTACATCATTCCAATGATAAAATTAATCCTCACACATTAGTCTTTTTGTTAAATATTACCTACTGACGACTCCCCATTTATACAAGGTAACTTTCTTGCCTGTAGTATATAATAAAATTGAAGCAAATGACGAGTATTGACTTTCATTGTTGCTTCGACTTATTGCATGCCACTGGCAATTCAATAGGGCCGTGTAAATCAGGCTTTGTTCTCAAGTATGTTGTACTTGTTTGTTAGAGAGAGTACCTACTACATGATTAGGACAATTTTATTGAAGTTGCCATTAGGTAGGTAAGAACCTACAAGATGATGGGGTTGGTGGCATGAAATATTTCTATTTCATGATGAAATAGGTAGGTAGCGGAAAATAAATAAGTAGGTACCTACATCCTGAAAAACATAAGTACTAGGTATTTAGTAGGTTCTCCTACGTCATTAAAATTATTATATAGGTACCTATACGACCATGAGACATTATCATATAGAAAGTAGATAGGTACGTATTTCACTTGATCTAGGTTGTGTTGGTTCCCCCCCGGTGGGTTCCCGCATTGTCGAGGCGGGGGGGCTCAGTAGCCGTGGCTTGGACACCCACGGTGAAGCGAAGTGGAACCCGAGGAGGGGCCGCTCGTCAGGGCTTTTGCCGGTAAGCCGACGACGTAGCGGCCAACAAGTAGGTCATCGCAGCTGAGGCGGGCCGCGATGTCGTATCGGAGGCATCGCGGCTGAGGGTTGGAGGCCGCGGTGGGAGAGGAGTGCCGGTATTGCGGTGCGCCGCTCTCCCTACCTTCCGCGGCCTTGACGGGGTCGCCACCGTCCGATGGCGGACGCGGTGGGGCCCCGGCCGCAGAGGAAGAGGAGTGTTGGTATTACGTTGGCCGCTCTCCCTATCCTCTGCGGCCGAAAATTGGCAGGCGGCGGGGCCAATGACCTGACCCGTCGCAGGGGGACCAAGGGTGCCACGGCCGTAGCTAGGGGGGGGCATTGTGGGGCAATGCCCTACCTTGAAATCACAATGCCCTACCTTAAAAATACCAAAAACTAAGATAAATTATTATAATCAAATTGTTTGGGCATAGTTTGAGATAAAAAAAAAATGTAGCGATAGGTATAGGATAGGATAGCACTACAGTGTGCGAATCTACATTTTCAACTTTAACTGCAATCAATAGGCCTCAAAGGCTGTCAATGGGTCACGAGAGTATGGCTGGTATGGTATTTCTGGTTTTTGAAAAAAAAAAAAAGAACAAAATCAGTTGATCTGAACGAAGTTCTTCGCATTTTTATAACATGGCGAATCGTAGAATTCAGCCGTTTTAAATATTTTTGTGGCTTTACATATCTCGGGACCATGGGGTCCCGGTCCTTTGGAAGGCGTACGAGGGGCCGAAACCAACCCGTAGAGGCCCCTTAGGTAATTTTAATGAAATGTGGCACCAACCGACGATTCTCCCTGTATGCACTATGCAAGTGCACCCAAGGACAACCCCCGGATGGTGTAGAACTATTGCCGGATATGGAAAAATAAAAAACAAAAGTAAAACAAAAAGTTGGGCTATGGGTTTGCGTGGCTAAAGTAGACTGGTTACCAAGAACTATGAAATATTTTTTATTATTATGGTAATTATTATAATAAGTTTGCAGAAACAATATTATCTAAATGGTATTTTTGGTCGTATCTATTTACTCGTATCACCCCACCCAACAATTACTTATTACCTCACTCTCACTCAGACGTGGATCTCTACATCCAAATCTGGAAGTTCAACCATCTTTTTCGCTTGTTCTTCATCATTGAGGATTTAATAGTTCTTAGATCCATGCTCATGCTCTGTCACAGAAATTATTTGTCTACGAATAGCTATTGAATGTACATCACTGACGTAGAGGTCAATGATATACATGGTGATTGATTTAGGAGCCCGTGCTTCGAGGGCAGATCAATTATGATGCATTTTTTACTTTCGCCCTACCTGTAACCAATGCTGCCCTACCTCAAATTCGACTCTAGCTACAGCCCTGAAGGGTGCCCAGACACGGGGTCGTCTGGCGCCCATGTGCTGGTTTGGTCCCTGGGGTGGTCACGGCGTGCTATGTGTTCTAGTGCGCCGGAGATGGGGAATACTCCCCAGAGGAGGGTCCGGTGACGGATAGCCGCGGCGGGTTCACGGATGAGTGCTAACGCGTGCCCGTGTTCCCGCCGTAAGCGGCAGAGGAGGACACCGTGGAGTTTTAGTGGGTTTGAGTCCCACATAACTGCACTATCTCCCCGTGGTAGTGCAGAATGCATGAGCATTTCTCCACGTTAAAAAAAAAAAAAAAAAAAAAGGTTGTGTTGGTTGGTTCTGAGGTAGTGTATCTTGTTTCTAGCCTACCTACTAACTTAGGTGGTAGACTGGTAGGTATCTACAAAAAATAATTTGTTCGTCACTTGTTTAAATATTATTTATTGATTTTTCTGACGAAGTGGTCGACGATGACTCACTAAGTATACTAAAGCAGTAAAGCCTAGGAGATAAGCCGTTTACCTACCTGAATAACGTACCTAGTACCTACCTATCTAAAGTGATCACTTAACTTAGGGCAAGATTCACAGACCGCACACTTTAATTAAAGTGATTGTTTTAACCAGGTAAGTAACAGGTATTAATAATTTAGGTATGTACATTAAATATAAAAAAAAATCTACCTACCTAAGGTCCGGCTGCGCTAAATTTGCCAAACATGTAAACAACAATGGCCGCTCGAAATCGAATAAAATCGATATACAAGAACATTTTATTTGGCTCCACTGTACTTCCTCACCCGTTTATTCGAAGCTTCACAATTTTAATAGTTCTACATTTCGTTATGTTAAACACTTTCGCAAAATCCCGCATTGTGAAAACTTATAGTTTTTGAGAAAAAACAATCTTAAAGTTACGGAAAATGTAACATGTGTACCTACATTAATGTAACATGTATAAGTATGTTTTTTTTTTGTGTTCCCGATTACACTACATACTAAACCAACATAATATACAAAAATAACACATTTGTAATTACAACTTAAGATGCAAGAGCGAGCGAAGCGAGCTCGGGACTTGGGGCACCCCGACTCGGACAGGTTAGGTTAGAAGGGGATGGCGGGGTCTAGTGAGCGAGCGCAGCGAGCGAACAGAACAGACCCCGCCATGCCCTTCGTGGTTATTTTTTTTTAGACCATAGAGCCCCGCGAAGCGGGGCTCTTACCACATGATTAGACAAACGGAACAGATACAAAGCTTCAAACAACCGCGCGAATCGGTTGCACTACTACAAGCACGCGGGGCATGTGTGCGTGACCACTGGCCGCTTGTCACGTACGCGGCGAGACTGGAAAAAACCGGTTTACACTGGCACAGCTAGTTGACAATCTCAGGGTCAGTGCGACGCACGTTGTTTGTTTTGTTAGTTCCAAGTTTGAATATTTTAATGTAAAAACGTGGTATATTATTGTTAATAATGGTTGTTTATTGTACTGTGTGTATGAATAATACTAGAAAAAATAAAGATATATCATACTGCAACTATCCCAAGGAGTACAATAGGTAAGTAAATATTTGATTACTTCTTTTTCAAGTAAGTACCTTTTTGATAAGAAGGCGGTTGTACACGGTGTGTTTGGTGTGTTTTTACCTTTTTATTATTATTACAAGTTTTTACTATATATTTGTAGGTACGTGGATGGGTTGGTATGTAGTAGGTATGTGTGTTAAGTTTAAATACTTATTGCAAGTAAGGTTTGAACCACTTCCCGATGTCTGATTGAGCTGAAATTTTGTATACCTGCGTAACTTCGGTGATAATGCAATAATAATGTATAACCTGACGCTGCACCCAGGATTATCTCCTCACTAGGGAACTCTTCAACGGTTAGTAGTACGATCACGAAATTTTTATGATAGATGATTTTTGATAATTCGACACGATATTTATCATGAACTGCTGCTGCAGCCAGCATTGTCTCCTTACGAGGGAACTCTTTAACGGTTAGTAGCATGGACTTGAAAGTGAAACTTTTTATTTAAATTTATTTTGCTTGCTAATCATGATCTTCACCATAGACTGCTGCTGCAGACAGGTCTTCTCACGAGGGAACTCCTCAACGGCCATAATAGCATGATCATGAAAGTTTGAATACGAGTTTAAAAAGCATTTTTAATCGAAACTTATTATTAATACCTACATCGTACTTATTTCTCGCTACTAGTAGGTCTTGAAATTAAATAAATATTTAAAATATAGGTCTACCTATGTCTTTTGTATAATAGTGTTCGGTTCGCATTTCAATTTTATTTTTGTTTCAGCTCAAAGCATTTACCACATCATTAAAAGAAACAATAAATGATTAAAAAACAAAAATTATAAAAAGAAAATTATTAGAGTAGGTAAGTAATTTGTAAATCATACTGAATAATAAAACTATTTAACAAATAATGTTTTGTTTAATTTGTCTTAACCTATTGTGACAACCCTACCAAAATAGGTAACAATTTTAAGCTTTGCCTCTGTTCCGTTTGTCTACTCATGTGCTCTTACTACGCCTTTTGAGCAACTTTAAGTGTTTTGAGGTTAGGTTACAAAAAACATTGGGAATTTCTTTCTCGACCACTATGGTTTTGCGAACTTTTCGGTTTTCAAATTTACACTATAAAGGGTCTATTCTATCTAAAAAAAATAGTTACTATAAAAATCGCAGGTTTTCAGAAAAAAAAAAAAATTGGGAATTTTTTCTCGGCCCCTATGGTTTTTCACAATTTGCGGTTTTCAAATTACACTAAAAAGGGTCTATTCTATCCAAAAAAAATACCTACTATCAAAATGCGCCGGGTGAGGAAGTACAGTGGTTCCAAAGGCTCTTTTAGGGCCGCGAAATTTAAATTTTCTTACGTTTTTTGCAATTTGCAGATCAGTGTCAGGTTGTATCTTTATACAAATATGATTCGCGACTATAATAGACATGTATTTACAGAATCATAGTCATTAGAATCATTAATATATCTCTTTAAGTTAGATTTCTACCATAAACACTATTCCATACGAGAGCTAACTTAGAAAGATGTATTCATGATTCAAATTATTATAATTCTGTAAATACGTACCGGTTATAGTCGCGAATCATATTTTGATCAAGATACAACCTGATACCTGACACTGACCTGAAAATCGCAAAAAACGTAAGAAAAATTGAATTTCGCGGGCTTAATTTGTCTGTGTGATGTAATTTGTCATAAAGACATACCTATGGAAATAACATTAAATAATAAAAAATACGACGTTCTTGGATTAATAGAGTTTTTACCGTCCGGCGGCGATGTTACAGACATCCAAAATATTGGTCACTATCGGTCGTCGTAGTGCTGAATGGAAATATTTGATGATCTTAATAATTTTATTACCAAAACTCCAAATTCACTTATCGCTAATTGCATTACGTATGGACGCAAATAAAGAGGTATCTAATAACTTTAACGCGTTATTTACATTAATGATTTATAATGAAATAATTATCCTAAAATATATATTAATATGTACCGAGATCAATAATTCATAATAATAAACATAAGCTAACGAGATATAGTTTTTTTATTTCTCAAGAATTATCCAACTGATCAGGTATTTTTTTTTTTACTTCAGATACTTATTAGGTAAGTACATTTTTTGATGTAATTATATTTTATGAGTAATGGTTAAAATTGCCGTATTCGGTGGTTTCGGCCTAATGTGAAAGGTCCTTGTGACCAGTTGAAGAGTTTCCAGTAAACGGTACTCACTGTAACACGGAGGAATATTGGATTGTATGCGGAGTCCCCAAGTAACCGAGAACGCATTAATTTGGTAACAGCCTCTCGTACGGTCGTCAGTTCCCAACTTATAAGTCGGTTCCTTGGGGACTCCGCATAGAATAAATAATAAAATATTATAGAACACCCGCCATCTTGATGTCAATATGGCGGGTGTACCTTAATTTCGAAATAATTTCGTTCTGAAGAAGGTACAATTTTTTTAAACCTAGGTACTAAATAGTACATTTTAGGTACTTTTTTTGGTAAATGGGATGATTCGATTAGCTAAGGTACACCCGCCATTTTGACTCTCATGTTTGATATGATCTAATCTTTTACGAAGTTTACCTATTGTACACGGAGGTAAACAAATCAAAATGGCGAAAACGCAATTGCTCGCCGCTCGCATATAATAACATAAGCGATTAGTCCGTATGCGTATTGGCACTGTATATTATGGAATAAGATAGTTAGTTAGGTCCAAAGAGAATTAAACCACTAATAATTGAGAGCTGATAGACCGATTTCGTCTAGGCCTACCTACTCGCCACTGCGGGCCGGGGGACGAAGAAAATGCAGCGGTTGTGATTGGCTGATGCAACAACGGCAGGACGAATATTCCAAACATAGTGATGCCAAAGTCAGTTTTTAAATAAATTAAATAAAATAATATCGATATCGATAAAATCGACGTCTATTTTTTTTTTTTTTTTTAAATTATACTGATAGGGTATTAGCTGGTTTTTGGAAATTAATTTTCCCTGTGAACTGCATTGATCCACTTTTCTTTCAGTTCCGGAATATTTGGAAGTCTAAAATGCAAACATTAAGTAGTAATGTTACTTTTTTACCATTATCTACGTAATTTTTATCGTCAATATTATAGACTTTGTTTTGGTGGTTTTGAAATTGTCACAACACTACAGCATTAGTACATATAGAAAGGGACAGACGTATTGACAATTCACTAGTGAGAGATTTTTCAAAGACATCAACGCGGTATAGATTTTTGTGCCATTTCATGTAAACAACCAGTTTAGCTTGAGCCCTGCGATTATTCATAATATTATTAAAAATATAAATATATTTTACTTACCGATGAAAAGTTATGCCATTTAAGTATTTTATAGCTGGATGTTCTAGACGATTTCCCACACCATTTACTTGAACAGGAGCTCATAATTGTTTAAATTTATGCAGAAAATGTTTAAAAAAGTATCAAAATAACCGCGTGTGCAGATCCAATAACTGGTCAAAACTAAAATGGCCACTCATAGTTTCATCTAACATTAGTGCAATTTCATTTATGTGTCGTGAGTCTTGAGTCGCCCGCTAATTTACTGGATGTAGTCGTGACGTCATAGTTGATGATAATTGAATACCGATTGCTCTGATATTGTGTTAATACGGGTAAAGGATGGTACGTCTCTTACGATGACAGGAAGGGGAGACTGAACCAATGCCTACGGCCCGGAGCTCGGAAGGCCCTGACGATGTGTGGCCAGCGCCATACGAATTCATAAAAGCTTTTGATTCGATGCAAACAGAAGTTAAACTCGTACTGTGCTCATACGTACAAGTACCTACCACTTTCCAACGACACGCCGACCTTACGGTCTTACGCAAGTGCTGCCATGTGGACGCTGTGGTTAATCCTTTAACCCCCTCTAATAAACGTTGTATAGAGTCTGTATAGTTAAACAACGTTTCGTCTTCTTCTTTCGAAAGTCAAATTACTGGCGACTAAAAAAGATAAATCTGTGTGTAACTTCATCTGATATAATACGTTTATTAGTAAGGGGGTAAGACATTAATAGGTCAATATAACCCTAAGAAAAATATTAAGTCCTGCAAAAGTTACAGGACAGTACAAAATGTGTAATGTGTGTGCTGTCGAGTGCGAACCGGTTTTTGTCTCCCAGCTGACAGTTACACTGGAGCTACCATTATAAAAAACTAAAAATATACCTATTGCCCCAATAATGTAAAGTTAATACCAAATGGTAGAAAATATAAAGCAAACGCGAAATATCTTGAAACGAAATACGTAAACTTTGGGTTTAGTTGGCAAAGTTGCAGCAAACTTGCATATATTATCTTGTTGCATAGATGTTTGAATACTACACTTTCATAGTCATTATTTCAAACATCGAATATGTACGCAAGTTATAAAAAAACTAGCTGCGCCCCGCGGTTTCATCCGCATAAGTCTCGATCCCGTAGGAATATCGGGATAAAAGTATCATAATATGTCCTAATCCAGGTCATGGTCTATCCAGGTACCAAATTTGAACTAAATCGGTTATTGATTCCCAATACAAAGTTCTACTCCCTTAAAAGTTAATTTCTGGGTTAAAAACTATCCTGTGTCCTTTCCCGGGACTCAAAACTATCTCTCTACAAAATTTCATCTAAGTCGGTTCAGCGGTTTAAACGTTAAGAGGTAACAGACAGACACACTTTCGCATTTATAATATTATATAGTATGGATAGCAGCGCCCCGCGGTTTCACCCAGTAAGTTTCCCGTGGGAATATCGGGCTGTTTGCAATGTCAGCTATCGATTTATATAGTTTTAATGCGCGGCCGCGACGTTAAAAAAAAATCAAATTTGCGCGACAGTACATATACCAGGCTCCATATAAAAATCTTCAATCCCATTCCATAAAGAAGGAAGGGCCTCACTTCATTTCGTCAATCGCAATTCAAAATAATACTATTTTTTTTTTCTTCAACTTATATTTAAATACATTTTAATACATTTGACAAATGAAAATATTGACTTTTACCACTCAAATCATCGCTGCAAATTAGTTAATGGTTTCTTTACCCTTCGGACCATCCCCTGGCCAAGGAGAGGATCGGTTTAAAGGTACGTACCTACCGATACAATATTACATCGGAAAATACTGGTCTGTCGACAGCCTTGCTGATAAAAACATATTCGGTGTCACATTTAATAATAAAGGTTTACATATTATTCCTAACATTTCCCCCAAGGTATAATATCGATTTGGAAATTATCATTATTAAATCAGGTTGTAAAAGTCCATTGCTAGCACAAGTAATAACATCGGAATCTTGCTATGTTTTTGTTTAAATAAATATTATTTAAATTGAGATATAAGTACTTCTAGAAATACTTATCATAATAAAATGTAACAATGACATAGCAAAATTTATGTTTTGTTCAATACACCTTATTCAAAATGTAAATGTTAAGCAAGTCACCAATTGTCCAAATATCTGTTGTATTTTTAACTTTTCGAAACATTGACTTGGCGTTGAAAAATTATGTATATCTAATTAATTAAATTATCCTATTAGAATATGTTATTAAGGTAGTTAAACATTCATATAATTTTCAATTTATTTAATAGTCATTTAAAAATTCAATTGTCCTAGGCAATTTAACATGGTTGGAATATTTTGTCTTTTGGATACTTTAAATTATTGCAAACAAGGGTTTCAATAATATTATTTATAATAGGTTTTATCTAAGCCTAGACGTACAACAAAGTCAACTGTGAAAATCGTTTTGATCCATTTATTTCGAAAACATGTAGTTATTTAAGCACAGTCATTTTCTTTACTTTGTGCTTAAATATTATATTAAGAGCTGATGTTTCAATCGTCAGATAAGTTATATATGAGAAATAAATATGACAGTGTGACAGTTTTCGTAAAGAAATTATGTCAAACCGCCATTTATATTCTTCAAATAAAAGTTATCTGGCGATTGAAAAATCAATTTATTCGACAATTTTATATAACTGCACTTTTATTTTCTATTTAGAAATAACAATATGTATTAAATATTATTAAGGAACCAAATTTCGGTATGAAACCTGTGGTGTATCAATTATTATTTATGACAGTTTAAACTATTACACTTATCAAAAATGAAAAAAGTTACAAAATACATAACATTAAACCTAATTACAGTTCTGCAATAACTACTATATTATTATGTCTAAATATTCCAATGACGTTTTAATATTAATATTCAAACAGGCGAAATTCCTCGATGGCTCCGAATTTTTTCTAGGCATTAATAATTATGTAAATGGAAGTGGATTGTGTTGAAACAGCAACATCAAAGTTTTTTTTTATTAAAAAAATACTAATTAACTATTACTAGAAGGTATTTTTGATGTAATAGGATTTTTCATCTTACAATTACACTTAAAAACTTAGAACCTCATATAATTGTGGGATCTTCTGGAAGGTCGCCCACGGGATCGCATACCACGGCCGCGTGCTCCACTCTCGCTGTCTGTGAAATATTAAATATACAATTACTTGCTGTGCCCCGCGGTTTCACCCGCGATAAAAGTATTATAGTCTTTTCTATTTATTCCCTTTATAAATCTCCACCCCCCTTTTTGCACCCTTAAGGGATAATTTTGGGGATAAAAACTATTATATATCCTTCCCTAGAACTCAAACTATCTCCATACCAAATTTCATCTAAATCGGTTCAGCGGTTATAGATTCCCCATACAAACTTCCAACCCCCTTTTCACGCCCTTAAAGGATGATTTCTGGGATAAAAACTATCCTATGTCCTTCCCCGGGATGCAATCTATCTCTCTGCCAAATTTCATCTAAATCCGTTCAGTGGTTTAGGCGTGAAAAGGTAACATACAGACAGACAGACAGAGTTACTTTAGAAATTATAATATTAGTATGGATTATATTTAAACAGCTGCAAGATAATTAATACAATTTAAAATATTTCAGCGTCATCATTTCTCAGCACATTTATTTCGTATTACAATACTTAAACACTGCATAGTATTGTGCTGTAGTCCTGTGGAAGTGTTATCCTGGTTATTTGTTGATGATTTTAGTTACTCAATTAAGCAGAGACGACTCAACGGATTTGGATGAATTTTGTCACACAGATAGTTTATAACCTGGATTAAAACATCAGATTTTTATGCAAGGGCGAAAGGCCACAGATAGGCCTGTTGTAAACCCTAGAAAATCCGACGTGTCTACACGCGACTTCGCGGCGTTTCTATGTACGATCTGTGTGTATGTCGTGGCCAGATCATAGAATTGATCATTTCATAAAGTGTTCGATCATTTCATGAAATGGCCAGCTAAGATTGACCATATCGTTTAAAAGTCAACGTTTAATGATATATCATTCGACGTTTGGCCATATCATGAATTTAGGGGTCGCATAACACTAAACGACGTCAGGAGCACCCCGAGGTTCGGTTTGGTTAGGTTCCTTTAAGCCCTGCGGACAGAAATAGGAGCCCCGCTACGCGGGGCTCCGTCGACCTGACGTCGTTGAAAATAAAACGAGCATGTTAAATTTATGCTTTAGAATATATGCTCAATCATTATTATAATTAGAGAAATTATGCGTAAGCTGTTATACGAAAATATAATTAGGAGAAACAAAAGTATGCTAAGTTATATTAGGTCTTAAAATTTTATGCAAATGGATAAGGAACCCACAGAGGAAACCGACATCAACGCCTCTACCGGCGGATATTCTTATTATTTTACGACTAGCTGCCCGGCGCGACTTCGTTCGCGTGGTGTCCTACTCCTACCTTACTCCTACCCTAATCCTACCCCTTACCTTCTCCTACCTTACTCCTACGCTACCCCTTCCCTATTCCTACCGTACCCCTATCCTACTCCTACCGTACCCCTACCCTACTCCTACCTTACCCGTACCCTACTCTTACCCTACCCCTACTCCTACCGTACCCTTACCATACTACTACCCTACCCCGACCCTACTCCTACCCTACCCCTACTCCTACCGTACCCTTACCATACTACTACCCTACCCCGACCCTACTCCTACCCTACACGATCAATAGTAGTAGTTAAAATTAAAAAAAAATAGTTTACGTCCTATTCTTAGACCTACTGAATATACACACAAAATCTCATAAGAATCAGTCAAGCCGTTTCGGAGGAGTTTTGTTACAAACACTGTGGACACGAGAATTTTATCGCTGCGCTGCGTGGAGCTACACCACCGGCGGGCGCGGCGCGTCGTCGGCGTGTATTTTTTGTTTATATTGACATGTTTAATTTCGTAATATCTTTTGAATGGAATGTCCGATTTCAATAATTCAAAAAGTAAACAGGTATAATAAACAGGTATTGATACAGTCTTGAATACAAAATAATTTATTTGGATAAGAATTAATACAAAGGTATGCATTTCTATCAACTTTTAAAATGTAAATAAGTAGTTACAGTGACATAACTACAATAGTTGGACATATCGCACCTTCGGTGCAACAAAGTCACAAATAGCCAAAACTGCAAAATTCAGGTAAGTATGCCAAATTGTAAAATATAAGATTTTAACGTAAAACTATAGCAAACAAAATAAATTATTAATTTTATAAAGATTTCAAACCTACTATAAATAGTAATCCAGAAATGAGGAAATAAATGCGAAAAAAAAAATTAAAAGTCCTCTCCTGTAAAATTAAAAATTAGCTGTTGTGACTTTGTTCCACTGCAGGTGCGATATGGTCTCGCGAAGTTTTTTGTAGATATTGATATGTTCTATAATATTGTTGAACATTTTTTTGTTCTATCATCAATACTTTCCGCAGCGCATGCCATGGAAGACATTTTATGGCTATTTTTTTTTAAACCTTGGGTTGGTTTTAGTAAAGATTTCTAAAGATCTTTAATATTTTCTAGTAATAAATATAGCCTATGTTACTCAGTGATAATGTAGCTTTCTAACGGCAAAAGAATTTTTGAAATCGGCCCAGTATTTTTAAGTTTATTCGTTACATACAAAAATACAAATCTTTCCTCTTTATAATAATACTATATATTATATTACATATTATATAGTGTAGATGTCGTGGCCATATCGTAGATTTGCTCACTTCATGAAATGCTCGAGAATTTCATGAAATGGTCGTGTTTCATGAAATGTTTCACTGTCTATTGGCAACATCATGATGTGGTCTAGCCAGATCAATGATTACTCAACGTTTGACGATATGAAACGTTAAACGCACGACTACTTCAAGATGTGGCCAAACATTAGTGATCATATCGTAAAATAATTAGAATATCCGCCGGTAGAGGCGTTGATGTCGGTTTCCTCTGTGGGTTCCCTATTCATTTACATACAATTTTAAAACCTAATATAACTTGGTATACTTTTGTTTCTACTAATTATATTTTCGCATAACAGCTTACGCATAATTTCTCTAATCATAATTTCTCTAAGCATAATATTATTCTAAAGCATAAATTTAGCATGCTCGTTTTATTTAGGATTAGATAGGATTGCACTCTTGTTGTAAACGGACGTGTCAAAGATTTATTAAAATAAATAAATAATTACTTGCTGAATCGTGACCTGGATCTAACGAATATCCGGTAGTAAAGCAAACTGTGTCATACGTAGGCATAATATGTGTAAATCGTTTCTGTGAAAATGTGTAATGAGTGATTGACAAGTGCATAACTTGTATCACAATGGCATCCAGTCCCTTCAGCCGGGGTGGCAGATGTGCTCGAAGCCCTCCTCCTACACTTGTGCCCGCACCAGGACCAGCACCTGCACCTGCATCCGAGCCCGTACCCGCAACTCATCCTCAACCGGCCAGCCAAAGAGACGATGTGATGATGGAAGCGATATCTACGCCGGAAATACAGAATTGGATGTCATCCATTGAGCAGTGCCTAAGTGAAGTGTGCTCTATAGCAGCAGAGGGCAAATTAAACATGGAGCAAAAACTGCGTATAAATACCTTATGCCGAAAAGTTAGTCACGGCACATCCCAGATGGCCGTTCAGTACCAGTCCCTTAAGATGAATGCTGTCCGGGCCCACACCACCGTCCAAACACTCGAAGACCAAATTGATCTGTCGCAGCAACTGAAAGACCTTAAGCTGACAGTCGGAGCTTCTATGAAACCAAGAACCGGAACTTCCTTTGCTGACATGGTCAAAAAAGGTACCAACAATTATATACAGCCAATAAATTTAAGCTCAGTGGCCATATACCCTAACGACAAACTAAAGTCGAGTGAGGAGACAAAAACACTTGTCCAAAAAATTATATGCCCCGAGCAAATGAAGCTTCAGGTAAGAGGACTGCGTAAGACGAAAAATGGCGGTGTCATTATCAGCACTGAAACAAAAGACGACATTGAGAAGGTGAAAAAATCGATGCAGCTATCAAATTCAGGCCTTACTGTAGACGAGCCCCCAAAAAGGAAGCCTAGAGTAGTGGTTATCGGAGTGCCCTCGTCCATGCAAGAGAAGGAAGTTTTTACTTGTTTGTTCCATCAGAATTTAGCCGAGAACCTTCAGGATTGTAGCCTCGAGACCTTTTTGACCTCCATTAAGTTAAGCCATAAGTCAGGTAAGAAGGACGCTGAGACCTGTAATTATATAATAGAAGTATCTGCAGACATACGCAAAGCCCTGATATCTAAAGACAGAGTGTTTGTGAATTGGTCGTCATGCCCCGTGAGAGACTTTACTCTAGTCACACGCTGTTATATGTGCCAGCAGTACGGACATGCGGCCAAATCATGTCGGGAAACCACATATACCTGTGGCCACTGTGGTGATCTGGGTCATTCCATTAAAGAATGCACAAAGAAGGCTGAAGAACCAAAATGCGCTACTTGCTTGCATTTCAAAAAGCCGAGCAATCACAAGACAAGTGCCGTTGACTGTCCAGCAAAACTGATGGCTGAAAAGAGGTACATAAATAGTATTGATTATGGAGGCGCCTAAGAGCGCCGTTAATCACGTATCTTTCTGGTCCTTGTTATTGTTTGTTTTATTGTTATTTTTATTTTTTTATAATATTTAGTTATAATTATGATTAATAATTTAATTAGTGACATAGATAATTTTTCTATATCTGAATCCCATGTTTGTGACGTTGAGCACTGTAAACAATATCTCTCCTCTTACACTAGTCCACTAACCATTCTAACCCAAAATGTTCGCAGTATTTTTAAGAATTTCGACAATTTTAGCATTTTTATACAACGTCTAGACATAAATTGTGACGTTATTGTCTTAACCGAATGTTGGCTGTCCAAACAATATAACATACCACTAATACCGGGGTATAATATGTATAAAAGTACTATAAATTACAATCAGAACGATGGGGTGATAGTTTACGCAAGAAATCATCTCAATGTGTCTGTCGAGGAACCAAATATGCACGACTGTAACAGATTGTTGATTAAAATTGGGTCAGAATTAGCGATGCTTGCCTTATATCGACCTCCCTCTTTTAGAAATGTAAACAATTTTACCGACTCTCTAAACGATACCTTGCAGAACCTATCATCTTACAAAAATATAATGCTAATTGGCGATATTAAGGTGAATGCGTAGTTGTAGCCCGCGAAATTCAATTTTTCTTACGTTTTTTGCAATTTTCAGGTCAGTGTCAGGTTGTATCTTGATCAAAATATGATTCGCGACAATAACAGGTACGTATTTAAAGAATTATAATAATTAGAATCATTAATACATCTTCCTAAGTTAGATTTCTACCGTTAAGAACAAATCTCGTATGGAAAAGTGTTGGTGGTAGAAATCTAACTTAAACAGATGTATTAATGATTCTGATGATTATAATTCTGTGAATACGTACCTGTTATAGTCGCGAATCAAATTTTCATCAAGATACAACCTGACACTGACCTGAAAATTGCAAAAAACGTAAGAAAAATTGAATTTCGCGGGCTACAACTACCCATTCGCCTTAACATCAATATTCTCCCAGAAAGTGCTGACGCATCCGCTGAGGAATACCTTAACCTATGCGCTTTCCATGGCTTGCTTCCCGCTCACACGCTTCCTACACATCAAAGTGGCTCCTGTTTGGACCATATAATACTCAAGTCGAATTTCCCCGCACTTGCCCTTGTAACTAATTCAACAATAACAGATCACAGTGCTGCCCTACTTATTTTAAATTGTAAATTACCAAAAGTAATCACTCGCACAACTTCGCGTCTAAATGTAAACAAACTTGAAGAAGACTTATGCAATATCAAATTTGACCCAGTCTACGATTCCGCTGATCCACAGTTTTGTATGTTATACCTAATCAAAAATGTACAATATGCAATTCAGAAGAATACTGTCATATCTCGGCTAAAAAACAAAAACTACAATATAAAACCATGGATCACGACAGGACTCATTCGCTGTATGAAAAATAGAGATAAACTGCATATGAAAGCTAAATCCAATCCAGATAATTTAATTTTGCAATTGTCGTATAAGCGATATCGTAACTTTTGTAATGCTCTTCTAAAAAAAGTAAAAAACAACTACGATAAAACTGCACTAGAAAAGGCTGGTACAAATAGTAAAAAAATCTGGAATTTTATTAAAAGTGTAACGTTTAACTCGAAACAAAATGAGTCATCTTCAGGTTTATTACAAGCACACTCATCACACTTAACATCTGCCAACATTGCAAATAATTTCTTTGTTAATGTGGGAAAGTGTTTGGCTGAAAAAGTTCGGGGCCAATCACAATATTTAACAAGCACACCATTTACGTGTAGCACTATTGTATCATCTTTTGCATTGCTAGACACTGATGAGTCTGAGGTAGAAACGATAATTATGAGCTTGAAAGACGACTGTGCAGTTGGCTGGGATAACATACCAAATAAAATAATTAAACAGTTCAAGCACATTTTGGTACCGCCACTAACTTATATTTTCCAAAAATGTTTATCTACAGGTGTTTTTCCCGAGTGCCTAAAAAAAGCTGTTGTTGTCCCCGTTTATAAATCAGGCAGTAAAGATCAAGTCACAAATTATAGACCTATTTCGTTACTGCCTTCTATGTCTAAAATATTAGAAAAAATTATAAATAAAAGGCTTTACAAATACTTGGAAGATAAATTAATTTTGTCTCAGCGGCAGTTTGGATTTAGGCCTAAAATGTCAACAGACGATGCCGTACACCATCTGACTGACTATCTAGCACAAGAACTTGATAATGGTAACCACACAGTAGGAATCTTCCTGGACCTCGCCAAAGCTTTTGACACAGTTTCTATACCTATTCTGTTGCACAAGCTTGAAACCATAGGTATCAGAGGCACCCAGCTGAAACTATTTAAGAGCTATCTAGAAGATCGTTCCCAATGTGTAAGGATTGGAGATGTTCTCAGCGAGGATAAAAAAAACACGTCCTTCGGAGTTCCCCAAGGAAGTATTTTAGGGCCTACACTATTTTTGATATACATAAACGATCTTTGTAATCTAAGTCTAGATCATGGCCAAATTGTTTCTTATGCTGACGACACTGCCCTTCTATTTTCGGCTGACTCAGAAAAAAATGTCTACAAAGTTGCGCAACGCGGATTCAATATTGTTAATAAATGGCTTCAACTTAATTCACTAACACTAAATGCAGACAAGACAAATTATATTAAGTTTTCGATGCGCAAGCAAACATCAACTGGCACTATCTCGACATTATATGCTCATTACTGCGCAATTCCCACAAATAACCAATGTGTTTGTCCTAAAATTAAAATGGCAAATACAACAAAATACCTTGGTGTTATAATAGATGAAACACTTTCGTTTAAACAACATATAGAAGTTTTAAATAGTAGAATTCGCAAGTTGATATTTGTTTTTAAAAAGTTACGCTGTATTGCTGACCCAAAAATAGTGAAACAAGTTTACTTTGCTCTATGTCAATCGATTTTAACGTACTGTATTACCACATGGGGTGGAGCGGGTAAAACAATGTTACTAACCATCGAGAGAGCTCAGAGGGCGATTCTCAAAGTGTCTACTTTCCGCCCTTTCCTTTTTCCTACTAACCTCCTGTACAAATCTTGTGAAGTATTAACAGTTCGACAGCTATTTATTATGGGCATTGTATTAAAACAACACAAAGCTCTACCCTACAGCGCTGAATGTACTAATAAAAGACGCAAAGATATAGTTTGTCCACAAATTTCAACAAAACATGCTTTTATATCCAAATTTTACCTGTACCTCGGACCTCTCCTATATAATAGACTAAACTCGAAAGCAAATATTTATTCTGTGAATTATACAATTTGTAAGAAATTACTCAAGGATGCTCTCCAAAGTATGTCTTATGAAGATACAGAAAATTTACTAACTGTGTTAAAGTAAATATAGGTATACAAACTTCACTTAAGTTAAATAATTATCAAATTTAGAAACTAAGAGTTATTATATAATTATTTGTCTATTGTTAACTTTTGATTATTTATTAATTTTAAAAGACTATTTTAGCTCTTCTCGCCTGAAACACAGGATTACCTAGTTCAGGCACGTAAGTCTTAGCAATGTAATTTTTATTTAAGCAAAACTGTACAAATTTTCATGCCTAATAATTTTTGAATAAATATATTATTATTATTATTATTATTTCTAACGACGTAAGGTCGACGAAGCCTCGCTGCGCGGGGCTCCTATTTCTGTCTTCAGGGTTTAAAGGAACCTAACCAAACCGAACCTCGGGGTGCCCCTGACGTCGTTTAGTATTATGAGAACCCTAAATTCATTATATGGTCAAACGTCGAATGATATATCATTAAACGTTGACTTTTAAACGATATGGTTAATCTTAGCTGGCCATTTCATGATACACAACCATTTCTTGAAATGACCGAACACTTCATGAAATGATCACTAATGTTTGGCCACATCATGAAGTAATCGTGCGTTTAACTGTTCATGTCGTCAAACGTTGAGTAATCTTTGATCTGGCCAGACCACATCATGATGTGTGGCATGTGGCCAATAGACAGTGAAACATTTCATGAAATTCTCGAGCATTTCATGAAGTGAGCAAATCTACGATATGGCCACGACATGTACACTGTACAGTGTGTCAGCGCTGAACAATAATACATTTTTGTCGGCGCAAGACACGACAAAAAGATTTGCTTAGGGCGAGGTTTAGCGGTCGAGACTGATCTGGGTACTGATTTATATAAAAACAAGCCGTGTCCTCCCGATGATTTTCTCATCGGATTTTTAGGCCCGTGGCTAAATAATAACAGCCGCACAGGTCGATCGATCAGGTTAAGCTACGCTTGCCGCGGTTGGTCTGTGGATGGGTGACCATCTTTACATACCGAGACCCCTCCGTGCCTCGGAAAGCACGTTAAGCCGTTGGTCCCGGCCAGTCGGTAGTCAGGAGCCCAAAAATCTGACCACTAGTCTTACCAGGGGGTATCGTATTACCCAGTAACTGGGTTGTGGAGGTCAGATAAGCAGTCGCTCCATGTAAAATACTGGTATTCAGCTGCATCCGGTTAGACTGGAAGCTGACCCCAACATATTTGGGAAAAGGCTAGGCAGATGATGATCAGTGTTATCCAGCATAATAATGATTCGTTATCAAATAGTCTAATCGAATAAGCCCGTATTAAATCAAAGTAAAAGATTTAATTTAGATCTATTATATAAAGGTCTTGTCAGTAGAGGTACCTGCTGCGCGCATCCATCGCTGATTCTGCGAGTGTGGTGAATGAGGAGAGTGCGCATGTGCCTGTGCATGAGCACGACGCGCCACCCCCGTCGGCGCACTGGCTTCGGCTTCCCGTCCTTCTTCTGCTACCTGCTTTTTGACGATTATAATCACATTAATTTAATATTATTTCAGTATTACTAAAAAAGAAAATTGTCACCAGTGTGCCAAGCGCGATGACTAATGCAAAAATGATTCCTCAAATAAAATACAAAGAAAGTGCCGTGTCTAGTCCAATAAATAGTACCAGCGAGTGAAATAGCGACTCAAGCCAGTCGCTGCAGTACATCAAATGCAAGTGACAAACACACTAGTTCTTTTCTTATGAAACTAGTAGAAAAACATGCGGTTGAATTCGATGATAATGATGGACAAGAAGACATTGGAAAAGAAAGCCTCAAATATTTATTATCCTGCTGTGATGCCAGTGATTTAAAGGATGGAAACATTATTAAATACTGGCAAGATAGACGAGCAGCACTTCCGATGCTATACAAATTAGTGAAGGTCATTTTATCTGTGCCTGCTACAAGCACGCCTAGCGAGCGGGTATTTTCTGTTGTCGGTTTGACGGTGACGGCTAAAAGGTCCCGTTTAAGTCCGACACGGATCGACAAAATTATTTTTGTTCACGACAATTAGAGCCGTTAATTAAAAATAGTTTTATTTTGCTGTTTTTGTTGATTTATGTTTGTGATTTTTTAAACTATATTAGACTAGCTGCCCGGCGCGACTTCGTTCGCCTGGTGTCCTACTCCTACCTTACTCCTATACTAATCCTACCCCTACCCTTCTTCTACCTTACCCCTTCCCTACCCTACCCTACTCTTACCCTACCCCAACCCTACTCCTACCCTACCCCAACCCTACTCCTACCGTACCCCTAACCTACTCCTACCCTACCCCGACCCTACTCCTACCCTACCCGATCAATAGTAGTAGTTAAAATAAAATAAAAATTGTTTACGTCCTATTCTTAGACCTACTGAATATACACATAAAATTTCATAAGAATCGGTCAAGCCGTTTCGTAGGAGTTTTGTTACAAACACTGTGGACACGAGAATTTTATGGCTGCGCTGCGTGGAGCCACACCGCACCGGCGGCGGCGCGGCGCGTCCTCGGCGTGTCTTTTTTGTTTATATTGACATTTTTAATTTCGTAATATCTTTTAAATGGAATGTCCGATTTCAATAATTCAAAAAGTAATCAAAAGGTATTGATACAGTGTTGAATACAAAGTAATTTATTTGGATAAGAATTAATACAAAGGTATGGATAACATGGTCTGATTTTGATCGGCATTTCTATCAACTTTTAAAATGCAAAAAAGTAGTTATAGTGACATAACTACAATAGTTGGACATAATTATGGTCTCGCGAAGTTTTTTGTAGATATTGATGTGTTCTATAATATTGTAGAACATTTTTGTTCTATTATCAATACTTTCCGCAGCGCATGCGATGAAAGACATATTTTTATGGCTATTTTTTTACACCTTGGGTTGGTTTTAGTAGGAATTTCTAAGGATCCCTAATTTTTTCTAGTAATAAATATAGCCTATGTTACTCAGTGATAATGTAGCTTTCTAACGGCAAAAGAATTTTTGAAATCGGTCCAGTAGTTTTTTAAGTTTATTCGTAACATACAAAAATACAAATTTTTCCTCTTTATAATATTATTAGTGTAGATGTAGATTTTTAAGTAAAAACTATTTTACATGCTAGACAGTTTTAATACAATTCTCCACGCCGATTTTACGCCGCCGCCGCCGATTTTTGACCGGCGCCCGCGGCCGGAGATTTCACATGTCTAAGCGTTGTTAGAGGAGTGAGACGGAATTCCTCAAGACAACGTAATAAAGTTGGTTAGATCGTAATACTAAATATTGATTTAATGAAATTTTATTGTTCCTTAAGCCATTCGTTTCATTTTATTTACATAAAGATTGATTGAAGTTATTATTTTGATTACCTAAATTGCCGTTTTCCTTGCATTTCATTAGACTCAAATAGCAATTATTCGAAAACAACTAAACCGATTTTAATGCTTATGGTACCATTTTAAAGCTGAAACATCAGATTAAAAATATTGCGTAGTTGACTTAGAGATAGTGAACGTAGTCTGATGATGGAGTAGAAATGTGGTCACAGGAACTCTGCCTTATAAATCGTAGACCAAACGAGTTTCGACCCAACAAAATGGTTGAGCTGAATGGTGCTGATCCATACGTCATGTTCGTGAACGGGCGCCGTAAGTAGCCACACCTTATTTTTAATTTCTAAATTGTTTTTATCTTTTTATTACGGACGCTTTTAACGTGCACGTCTTTTTACATCGTTGTCACATGCATAATTTTAACATGAATGATGTAACCAATATTTTGTAACAATTTTATGATTTAAAAGTGTGTCCGTGGAGTTGCTCGCCCATTCTTCTCCATAGGTACCTACTACGCTTTGGGATGGGCAACTAGCTTCATCTTTCTGACTGACCGCGACCCTTTGACAATTCAAAGGTGCCTGTAATTGGTTTATTTGAAATAAATGCTTTGAGTTTGACGCGATTATGGATTGGCTGGACCATTGAAATGTAAAAAACAGGAGAAGTGGCAAGGGGCGTGTCTGTGTCCACGCGCCATGAGCAACATGGGCTTGTACTCGGCAAATAGCCGTCTCCGCGAACTAGTGCGCTTTCGACCGTGATCGCGATAAAATATAAAAATGCCGAGTTGTTCAGTGGTTTCCTGTAAAAACCGAAGTCAAAATAAAAACTTCGTATCTCATGGAATCACTTACCATAAGAATATGTAAGTAAAAGTATTTTTCAACACACTTGCTAGTAAAATGGCTCTAAATGAACCGCTTTTAGGTCCATAATGCAGTGTATTACAAACGCGTACTTTTTCTTTACTTTACGGCACTTGTGCTATAATGCCACAGATAACTATTTAATTTACTAGCCGGAGGTCGGGGATGTGCGTGCGGGGACTGCAAAAAACTATAATAATGGGCGGCCCCGCCTGCTTCCAACTTTTATTTAATTTGAAATGGACTTGTTTTTAGCTTTTCAGTTAGTTTAAGTATAAGGTTGCAGTCGGGTTTTTTAATTTTTTAAATTACTTTCTTTTATTTAAATAAATGTTACTTCCTGGCAATTTAGCTTTCTATTGGTTAATTGGTTTCTTTCATTTCATCAATTTTCGCAACTACTGTTTTGGAGCTTATTCGGTACAAACAAACAAAAAAATATTTCTTCTTTACCTATAATATTAGTATAGATAAAATCTTTGTGTTTTATGATGTAAATTGCATTGTAATGATCATGACTGTGTGATCGTTTTTTTTTTTTCATTTGAATAATTTGCTAAGACAAAGCCAAACAATGTCAAAAATAACAGACTTAGTTTAATTTTACCGACCTACCGGTATAATCAAGTAACGTGAGATGCTATTGCATAAATCAATAATTTGGACTCAACTATACCTCAGTCTTTTAACAGCTATACCAAAGAAATAAACTCATTTATTTAACGAAAATACTCGCACCGCTCGCAAATCCAACGCTAGAAGGTCATGGGGCAGCGCTCAAAAGACAGGTGGTTGGTGATATGACGCTGCTCATTTCAAGTACACATTTGCGTGGGACCGTTTTTGAGCTTGAGTTACATTTCGTTACCTATTAGGTCTTTACCTATGAAATTGGAGATTTGTATGATTTTAAAATATAAAAATTTTGGTATTTTTTTTTATTTCAGCTAATCAAAGCACTGGCCCAAATTATCTATGCAATTTTGCCATTTTGATGGCAGTTTGTTCAAACCTTTACTGTAGAAGTCTGCCGGACGGGAGGCGATGAAGTCAGCGAATGCGTTTTGTACTGCCTCTCGGGCGTTGAATTTTTACCCGCTTAAAAAATTGTCTAAATTTTTAAGTCTAAATTTTTTGAAGTAGAAATCTGTTGGGGCAAGGTCCAGTGAGTACGGTGGGTGACGGAGAGCTTCCAGCTGTAACTCTTGTAGCTTTGCGATAGCCTGTCGTGAAGTGTGAGCTCGCGCGTTGTCGTGGTGAAGCAATGGGGAAGAGCGATTGACCAGTCTTGGTTGTTGAATTGCGAGCTTCTCCATCATTGTTTGCAATTCTTGGCAATAGACATCTGCCGTCACTGTTGTGCCATTCGGTAAGAAGCGTTGATGTACAAGTCCGGCACTGGTCCACCAGACAGTCACCATCATCTTCCTATGAGTAATCTTTTTTTTAGTGCACTGATTAGGTGCTGTACCCGGGTCCACCCACTGAGACGAACGCTTACGGTTGTTGTACAAGATCCACTTTTCATCGCAGGTAACAATTTGATTAAGAAGTCCCTCGTTTCTATGCCGATTCAGTAGTGCTATGCATGCTTCGACGCGTAAGTCTCGCTGATGGTCGCTTAGTTCGTGTGGCACCGACTTATCTAGCTTTTTTATCTTTCCGATTTGACGCAAGTGCTTCAATGTTGTTTTGACACTAACTCCAAGGCCCGAAGCAAGCTCAGCCGTAGATTGAGTTGGATCCGCTTCCACTATCGCCTTCAATTCGTCGTTGTCGACAATGGTTACCGGCCGACCGCGAGCCTCGTTCTTCAACTCAAAATTTCCAGATTTAAAACGATTGAACCAATAATGGACCGTGTTTATGCAAGCAGTGTTAGGCCCGTATACGCCGTTAATGTTGCGTGTTGTTTGCGCAGCGGTATTTCCACGTAGGAACTCATATTCGAAAATTGTACGAATTTTCAGTTTATCCATGGCGCCAAAAACTGCCACAATTTCACAAAAACAAAAAACTATCTAAAAAGAAATGACTGAATTTGAAACTAAATTAACAGGGCTTTCGAAAAAAAAAATTGAATTTCGAATTGCTCGCCAATCCACAGATAATTAAATCTGAAAATGCTGGTTATAGAATCTCCAATTACATAGGTAAAGACCTATTATTATATTTCGTAGAGGGAAGCTGAAAGTCATGGACACTTTTTATAAGGTTGTTTTTATGTGAATGCTAGACTTCATAGTCGTATAATGTCAGAAAGGCTCAAAGAAAATTGATTGAAACAGAAAGACATTGAAATGATTTCAAAAATGTTGCACGGAACACTTAGGCACTCGCAGACCTGATCTGACGATGGACAAATTTTGTTTGCGACGAAAGAACTTATGGACATCTATGAAACAATGCATACGTAGGATAAATAGACAGCCGGGATTTTGCATACGTTCTATTATATAGTCGCGGACAAATTGTCAATTGTCCGCTAGCGCTTTATTCCTAACAAAATAGCACCTTCTGCTATCATTTAAGACGGAAATATGCATTCATATTAGTGACGCAAACCGGTTGGCTATCTGCATGATTGTGTTGCTCGTTATTTAATTTCACTAAACAACAATGTGTCGAATATAACTTGCCAGTTACAGAAAATGTTGTTTTATCTCTGACAGACTTACTTACATGACTTTCACTTTTTAAATTAGGTACGTAATTATACAGGGTGTCCCTGGAAGTATGGATCAAATCGAATAGGGACGTGGGCAAGGTCATTTCCAAATGGTTTAGCAAAAAAAAAATACAAAAAAAAACTAAAAAAAATACTAAAAAAAAGAGAAGAAAGATCGAATTCGTGAAAACTATCAGGGCTATAATTTTTTTTTTGTTAGATAGCCCTGATAGTATTTTTTTATGATTAATTTCTTTGAACACTAAGCGAAGTGATTGAAAAAAAATTAAAATCGGTCATAACTTTTGAACCGTAAAAAAATTCACTGACATTCTCAGGGTTAAAAAGTTTGGAAATGACCTTACCCACGCCCCTATTCGATTTGATCCATACTTATTTATTTATTTTATTAGGTCTACCAACAATTGTTTACACTAATTTACAAACAAAGATAAAACATGCATTTAAACTCTACACAGTGCAACAATTACTTAAAGGTAAACACCACATGGACAAAAAAGAAAACAATAAAAAGTAATTTCGTAAGCTACATATTGCACAAGTAAACTAAGTTAGATATATCTATGTATAAATAACATAACTAAATGCAAAATATTAAAAGCATCGTTTCTTTAAAAAAGTTACGTACATAGTCCAAAAACTTTTACTTTTTTAACAAATCTGATAAACAGTTCAGAAATTTAGATTTTTAGACTTCCAGTGACATCCTGTATACATAATAATCAGCCTATAACGTTCCCACTGCTGGGACACAGGCCTCCTCTCTGTATATTCATTGTTAAAAACCTGTGTTTATACAAAAAATAATCAGTCTGTTACTGTTTATAGCACCACAAGTATCACGATATAAAATCTTCCAGATTCCAAAATTATCCAGAGGTTTCCAAAATCTCCCAAAAAAAAACTGTCAGTGAAAACTTATAGCTCAATAAAAAAACTAGTTTTTTTCAAATAATTGGTCTTGGCCTAAATGGCTTAATTGATTTTAACACGTATATGGTATCATTAGGTTTTTCTTGACCTTGACTGACACATGAAAACAAAAACCGACGGATTTTAGCAGTGGTCATCATCATCAGTCTCTCTTCAGTTAGTCTCATTTTTTTTTTTAACTAATTAATCTACACTAATAATAATATTATAAAGAGGAAATATTTGTTTGTTTGAATTGAATAGGCTCCGAAACTACTCGACCGATTTGAAAAATACTTTTTGTATTGGATAGTCCATTTATCGAGGAAGGCTGTAGGCTATATGTATACCATCACGCTACGACCAATAGGAGCGAAGCATCAATGAAAAATTATGCAAAAACGGGAAAAAATATTCCTTTTGGGAGCTTCCGTTGCATGCGCTGCGTAAACGGTTAGAGTTACGCAAAAATCATGTATTACGGAATTATTCCTCTTTAAAAAGTTCTAAAAAAAAGTCCACGACAGCATATCTTTTAAGGTTGATTCACAATAACCTTTTTTATGGTAATCAAATTTGTTCTAACATAATGCATTATTTGCGAAGGTGTTTTTATAAACATGATATTAAACCAAATAAATATGTTATTCATCACCAGTTTTTAATTTTGAACAAAATTGCCCTTGACATCATTTGATTTCAATGAATATCTTAGGAGATATCATAGTTTTCAAATAAATCCGCACGGCTACCGGTAGCTCTGCTGCTAGTAAACTATAAGTGACAGCCCTACGTGTTTAGGCTATTTTATCGCTCGCTCGGGTCTCGAGTTGGCATACTTATTTGTTTTTACTATGTTGTACTTTTTCGAACCGAAATAAAATTAAGTAAGTAAGATTATTGGAATTTGTTTAAGAAATAAATACATAATTGTAATTTTTTGTTTCATGGATGTAGATGACCGATAAAGATTGTATAAATATTTATGTTATTATATTATAGTCAAATTAAAATGAGGGAAACATTTTTTTTTGAGATAATTCGGTACTATAGTCGATTTTGGGGTTTTTGGGGGTGATTACGAATATGACATCCATTTTTTTATTCAAGATGGCGAGTGTACTTTTTTACATAAAAAACCGGCCAAGTGCGAGTCGGACTCGCACACGAAGGGTTCCGTACCACCGTACAATATATAAAAAAAATGCTTGTTATTTTATTTTTATATTTGAGTTGATTGAATGAAAGGTCCGTGTGGTGCCGGACTTGTCCGTGTGGTGCCGGACTTAAAGAATAGCACCACCCCCCTTCTTCCCATGGGTGTCGTAAAAGGCGACTAAGGGACGTACCAGAGAATGGGCAGCAGCGTTCTCTATGCATTTACTATCATACTGCGATCGCCAACCCGCATGCCAAGCGTGGCGATTATGGCAAATCCCCCCAATGACAAGCACAAAAAATACTTGGCCCCTAGTGCCCGGCGGCCCGCCTACCCTTGGCTACGGGAGCGGCCAAGGCCACGGTGAGACAAGGGGTGCTAAGAATTCCCGGAAGAGATCCGGCTACCAAAATCACCGAAAACTGGACCTGGCAACATACAACACGCGTACACTCCGGACCGACGAGAAGATCTCCGAACTCGAGGAAGAATTGAGCAGGTTGCGATGGGGCATAGTGGGATTATCTGAAGTCCGAAGAGAGGGGGAGGACTCGATAATCCTTAAATCTGGCAACTAGCTCTATTTCCGGGAGGGCGACCAGCAGTCCCAAGGCGGTGTCGGGTTTATCGTCCACAAGTCCCTTGTGAGCAACGTGGTGAAGATCGAGAGTGTGTCGACCAGGGTGGCGTACCTTATACTCAGAATATCCGCAAGGTATTCGCTGAAGGTCGTATAGGTTTACGCCCCGACCTCGTCACACCCCGACGATGAGGTGGAGACCATGTATGAGGATATTTCCAGAGCCATGCATGGCTCTAAAACTCACTTCACCGTTGTCATGGGGGACTTTAACGCGAAACTGGGTAAGCGAAGCGATGATGAGCTGCGAATGGGGCAATTTGGAGTTGGACGACGGAACCACCGGGGCCACCTACTGGCTAGTTTTATGGAGAAGGAAGGCCTCTTTATGATGAATTCCTTCTTCAGAAAACGTGAGCACAGAAAGTGGACCTGGCAGAGCCCGGATGGCGCAACTAAAAATGAGATTGACTTCATTATGTCGACGAAGAAGCAAATATTCAATGATGTCTCTGTGATCAACGCGGTGAAAACCGGAAGTGATAACCGAATGGTAAGAGGCACATTGAACTTAAATATAAAGCTGGAAAGGTCTCGACTAATGAGGTCTACGCTCCGCCCAGCGCCGATCCAAGTTCAAAACCCCGAGAGTTTTCAGCTCGAACTTCAGAATCGTTTCGAGTGCCTGGGGTGCTCCGTGGACGAATATAACGATGGGTTCGTGGAAGCTGTCCATACGGTCGGGTCTAAGATCTTCAAGACCCGTCGTACGAACACGAAAAAGAAGCTCTCTGATCCTACTTTGCGGCTCATGAAGGAGAGGCGCGAGATGGTCCTGCAGTCTTCAGATGATGTTCTAAAGTACCGGCGGCTCAACAGACAGATCTCTAAGTCCTTGAAAAGCGACCTTCGCCGCTTCAATATAGACCGTATTGAGGAAGCGATAGAGCAAAATAGAGGCTCCAAGGTTTTTGCTAGAGATCTGTCTATTGGGCAGAGCCAGCTTATGAAACTGAAGACTGATGATGGCAGGATCGTATCCGCCAAACCTGAGCTGTTGAGAGAGATCGAGAGGTTCTATGGGCAGTTATACACGTCAACAAGCAACCCCGTTACGAATCTGGCAAACGACCCAAGAGCTAGATTGACCCGACACTCAGTGTTGGGCACAATTGAATTAATTTTTTAATTGTAGAAGCAAACAATTACAATTTTTATTTCAACTAAATTAATTGCAATTAAATTAATTCAATTATTTTTTAATTGTGAAATGCAATTAAAATCAATTGCAATTAAATCTGTTAATTGTGGTTTACAATTAATTCAACTGCAATTAAAATTTTATTTGCATTTAAATTAATTGTTTCAAACAATTAATATTTAATTTAACTACGTATTTGATGAATGTAAATATGGCAGGAGTATGGCAGGAGATTTAAAACTACGGTTATCCTTGTTTCCTTGAACCGTCCAATCCTGAATTATTCTAGTTAGGTACCTGTGCTACACTTTTAGGTAATGTTCTGGCTTACATCCACGCTTTACATATCTTTGAGAATACTATGGAGAATGCTCTTGCATTGTTTGAATTATATTTTTCAGTTACTTACATTTATTAATTGTTAACTGTAATTGTAAACGTGTATCAAACAATTAACAATTAATCAATTGTAATTGCAAATTTTAACAAGCACAATTAATTTAATTGTAATCGCTAAGTTTTACAAGCACAATTAAGTAATTGTTAATTGCGACACGTTACAATTACAATTAATTATTTTAGTTGTTAGTTGCAACTAAATTTGGCAATTTAATTGTTAGTTGTTTTACAATTAGTTTTTGCCCCACTCTGCCGACACTATACCGAAAACATCCCGGACGTCAGCCTGTACGAGATTAGGATGGCTCTGAAGCAGCTTAAAAACAACAAGGCACCGGGTGATGACGGAATTACGGCCGAGCTTCTGAGGGCCGGCGGAAAACCCGTTCTTAAGGCCCTTCAGAGGCTGTTTGATTCCGTCATACTCGAGGGTAAAACACCACAGGCATGGAACAGAGGTGTGGTGATACTTTTCTTTAAGAAGGGTGACAATGCCCTTCTTAAGAATTATAGGCCCATCTCACTTCTGAGCCATATCTACAAGCTGTTTTCGAGAGTCATCACGAACCGTCTCGCGCGCAGGTTCGACGACTTCCAGCCTCCCGAACAAGCCGGATTCCGTAAAGGCTTTAGCACCGTAGACCACTTACATACGCTGCGACAGGTTATACAGAAGACCGAAGAGTATAACCTGCCTCTCTGCTTAGCGTTTGTGGACTACGAGAAAGCCTTTGATTCGATCGAGACATGGGCTGTACTGCAGTCTCTTCAACGGTGCCAGATCGACTATCGGTACATCGAGGTGCTGAAGTGTCTGTACGAAAACGCCACTATGTCAGTTCGACTCCAGGACCAGACCTCGAAACCTATCCTTCTGCAGCGAGGTGTGAGACAGGGAGACGTTATCTCTCCGAAACTGTTCACCGCTGCTCTGGAGGATGTCTTCAAGGTTCTGGACTGGAAAGGAGCTGGCATTAACATCAATGGCGAGTACATAACTCACCTTCGGTTTGCCGACGACATAGTAGTCATGGCTGAAACTATGGAGGACCTCAGTACAATGCTCGATGACCTCAGTAGAGCCTCTGAAAGAGTGGGTCTGAAAATGAACATGGACAAAACGAAGGTCATGTCAAATGCCCATGTAACACCCACTCTAATGAAGATCGGAGACGCTACACTCGAAGTCGTGGACGAGTATATTTACCTAGGACAAACTGTCCAGTTAGGTAGGTCCAACTTCGAGAAAGAGGTCAATCGTCGAATCCGACTCGGCTGGGCAGCGTTCGGGAAGCTACGCAATATCTTCTCGTCCCACATACCGCAGTGTCTCAAGACGAAAGTCTTTGACCAGTGCGTGTTGCCAGTGATGACATATGGCACTGAAACGTGGTCGCTCACAATGCTGAAAGTCACTCAAAGGGCAATGGAGAGGGCTATGCTTAGAGTTTCCCTGCGGGATCGAATCAGAAATGAAGAGATCCGCAGGAGAACCAAGGTAACCGACATAGCCCGAAGAATTGCCAAACTTAAGTGGCAGTGGGCAGGGCACATTGCTCGCAGAACAGATGGCCGATGGGGCCGAAAGGTTCTGGAGTGGCGACCGCGTACCGGAAGGCGTAGCGTTGGAAGGCCTCCCACAAGGTGGACCGACGACCTTGTGAAGGCCGCAGGAACTCGTTGGATGCGAGAAGCACAAAACCGGTCGAAGTGGAGGTGCTTGGGGGAGGCCTATGTCCAGCAGTGGACGTCTTTCGGCTGAAATGATGAATGAAAGGTAAATTGCGGTTTACGATTTATGACGTATTAAAAAATAAACTACTTACTAGATCTCGTTCAAACCAATTTTCGGTTGAAGTTTACATAGTACCTAATGTAGGTACATCATAATTTTTTTTTAGTTTTATCATTCTCTTAATTTAGAAGTTACAGGGGGGGACACACATTTTACCACTTTGGAAGTGTCTCTCGCGCAAACTATTCAGTTTAGACAAAAGAAACCTCAATTTTTGAAGACCTATCCATAGATACCCCACACGTATGGGTTTGATGAAAAAAAAATTTCAGTTTCAGTCCTAAATATGGGGAACCCGCAAGATTTATTGTTTTTTTTTTCTATTTTTGAGTGAAAATCTTAATGCGGTTCACAGAATACATCTACTTACCAAGTTTCAACAGTATAGTTCTTAGTTTCGGAAAAAAGTGGCTGTGACATACGGACGGACAGACAGACATGACGAATCCATAAGGGTTCCGTTTTTTGCCATTTGGCTTCGGAACCCTAAAAGTCGACATTGGTATCAATTGTAGAGGTGTTTAGGGTGGTGTTTACGAATATACCATCCAATTTTTTATTCAAGGTGGCGGATTTTTATTTTGTGATAAATCGACTTACGGCCAGTTTCGTCATCAATAGTAACAGACAAAGTAACGTCACAAAGTCGAAAGTAACGGTTAAATTTGTTTCTTACTATTTTAGCTGTTGCTTGAGTACCTCCGTATAGTTTTTATTGTATTTGTTGTATTGTATTGGCGTGGCCCGTGGCTAGCTGACATATGGCAAATAATTTAATTTGATGTTCTGTGTCTTGTAATATTAATTACTTTGCATAAGTACCTATTATTGTATACAATCAAGTATTTTCTAAGTGAACTGACAGCTGTTCTGTGTTAAACCAACCCGTTGTAGACAGGTTTTCAGTGTTGAAAACCGGACTAAGACAATCAACTGGTTCCTACAGAAACCGTATTACAAAGAAAAAATATGAAAATGGATAGAAAAGAAAAAAACCGTCCCGCCTGCGCTATCGCTAGACGGGCTCCGCCAGATTTGTTGCGTACACATCTTTCCAGCGAAAGCACTAGGAAGTGGTGAAGAGCGGCCGTTTTGGGGGACTGTCTTTTGTAATTTTGACGTTCGAAAAGTGCTGATTCTCAGCTTAATTTGAATAAATGACTTGATTTTTAACCGATTTCAAAAAGGGATCCCTTCTTTTCGCACAATGTTATTTTTCCTAATATACTTTGGCATAACTATTTTGGCACAATTTGTTTTGGCATAATAATACTTTGCCATATTTTGTTTTTGACATACAGTTTATGTTGGCATAATTATCTTTAAGGCTAATTTGTTTTGGCATAAATTTAATTAGCATAATACTAAACGACGTCAGGGGCACCCCGAGGTTCGGTTTGGTTAGGTCCCTTTAAACCCTGCAGACAGAAATCGGAGCCCCGCTCTCCGTCGACCTGACGTCGTTAGAAATAAAACCAGCATGCTAAATTTATGCTTTATAATGTTATGCTTAATCATTATTATGATTAGAGAAATTATGCTTAAAAAAACTATACGTAAGCTGTTATGCGTAAATAATGTTATGCGAAAATATAATTAGAAGAAACAAAAGTATGCCAAGTTATATTAGGTCTTAAAATGTTATGCAAATGGATAGGGAACCTTTCAAAACTATTGTAAAATTGAAAAAAAGGAGGACCTCAGTTCGTCGGAATCTTTTTTTTTATGTATGTTTCCCGATTACTCAAAGACGACTGGACCGATTTCAAAAATTCTTTTTTTGTTTGAAAGGGTATACTTTCCAGGTAGTCCCATTGGCATCAGGTCAGGATCTAATGATGGCATCCTGGAGAATTTGAAGGAACTCTTCAAATATTATGTATAGCGATCTGGGTATTTTTTATAGTAACTCGTGCATTTGCTCTCGGAAAGCACCTTTTAGTGATGTGAAACTGATGATGAAAATCACAGATAGCCACCGGAACTACTCAATAATAAGTATTTCACGGATTGCGATTCGATTACTTTAATATGGTGTCCAAGCAATTTATGCTCGTCACAATGCGAATTGTGAAATGGAGCTGATGGTGGAATACCAGGAGAACTCCTCAACAAATAACGTCCCTGCATCAGGAAAAGCAAAGGCAATGGGCAAGTTGACATTAGGCTATTGTAAGTTAGATACATTATAAACAGACCCACTAAAAAGCGAGAAATAAAATCGCTGATAAAAATGCCTGGCTCAATGCTGGTCCTGCTCCACAACCACAACTAATTGATTAACACTTGAAAATACTGTTGGAGCTGCTGAAGATTGTAAGTCTATCTTTGCATTGTATAAATTCAATCTCCTAGTATTGTATAATTGCATAGCACATGTGTGAGCACTACGTACATCCTATAAAGCTACCATTTACTGGGTACGTCTTTCATTGACTTGAATGTGCCCTGGCGGCTGAGAGTATGTCATGCTCACTCAAATGTCTCGCTGATGGTGGCGCATGTGTTGGATCATTTAGCTCCCTTCAAAATGGTTGAGCTGAATGGTGCTAATACATGCGTCATGTTCGTGAACGGGCGCCGTCAGTAGGGATTGGTCATCTCTTTGCTGCCATGGCTTATTTTATATTATATTTGAATTGTTGTTTTTTCTCATCTTTTCATTATGGACGCTTTTAACGTTCTGCATCGTTCTCACATGTATAATTTTTAACATGAATGATGTAACCAAGACTTTGTAACCATATTATTTTGATTTAAAAGAGTGTCCATGGAGTTTCTTGCCCGTTCTTCTCCATAGGTACCTACGCTTTGGAATGGGCAACTAGCTTCATCTTTCTGACTGACCGACCCCTTGACAATTCAAACGTGCCTGTAATTGGTTTAATTGAAATAAATGCTGAGTTTGAGTTCGAACAAAAAAAAAAACGACTTCCAAAAAAACACTACAAAGTAAAAAATAACTTTATTTTCGGAAGTCGATGGCAAAAAATTAAAAATACAGATCCAAAGAACCGACTTCCGAAATTAATGTTATTTTTTCCTTTTTAGTAGTCGGTTTTTTTTTCGTAAAAAATTTTGATTTACTTTTATTTTTTACTAGCTGCGCCCCGCGGTTTCACCCGCATAAGTTTCGATCCCGTGGGAATATCGGGATAAAAAGTAGCCTATGTCCTTTCCCGGGACTCAAACTATCTCTATACCAAATTTCATATAAATCGGTTCAGCGGTTTGAGCGTGAAGAAGTAACAAACATATAAACACACACACACACTCACAAACTTTCGCCTTTGTAATATTAGTGTGATAGTGTGATTACCCGCGACGGTACGGAGACGGTATACGCGTTTGGGGTGAGAGGATGTGTGTTTGTTTGTGCAAACCAATGTTGCCATTTATCTCCAAAACTACTAGTCCGATTTTGATGCGGTTTAAAAAAAAAAAATGAACTATCGCCCCAGTAAATAAAATACTGTTTTTATAAGGGAATGATTATTTTTAAATATCACAACGAAACTACGATATACTCCCAAGCTAGTATTTGATAATGTAATGCTCCAACAATTGTCATCAAAAATAATATTTAAAAGTACTTAAGTACATATTTTCAACCTAACAGCAGACTGGAGAATAAACGTAGATGTTCCTTGTAATACTAAAATGTTAAGGTCGGTGGTTTTTCGGCGCCTACTTAATGTACGTAATGATGAATGATGAACTTCAACAATACTAAAAACATGATTATCACATTTATCACACAGATAGTACGAGGGGCGTTCAATGTATTCTCGGTATCGGCATGAAAAGAGACGTAAATTGAATTAAAATAATTTTTATTTTTCAATGTGATCCCCCATTACCCCAATGCATTTATTACATCTCGAAATTAACTTTTACATACCCCGTAAAGAATTACTTTCCTCTTTCTCTAAAAAAATGAGCATTTATTGCCGCCATGACATCATCGTTGGATAATCGTTTCCCACGAAGGTCTTTTTTCAAATTAGGGAACAAATAATAATCACTCGGGGCTAGGTCCGCGGTATAGGGTGGGTGGTTAATTTCTTCGAAACCACAATCTCGCACAGCAGCCTTGGAAACACGCGCCGTGTGGACCGGGGCGTTGTCGTGAAGAAGCAACACACCCGTGGTCAGTTTACCCTGAACCAACAGAGAGGTGGGACATCTCTGCTATAATTTTGATCTTCATTCGGGCATCTTTTTTAACGTTTTCTTCCGTAGAGGCAGTAACCGGGCCGCCCGAGCGAGTGTCGTCTTAAATTCTCTGCCTCTTTTAAATTCACTTGACCCCTTTTGAACCGTAGATAACGAAGGAACAGAATCTTGGTAAACAGCCACCATCTCATCGTGAATAGTTTTTTGACTTTTCCTTGTTTGGTAAGGAATTTAATAACAGAGCGCGGTGCTCGATTTTCTTCAACATTGTCACGTTAGCCATTCCAGTTGTCATTGGCTGAGGATAATTAGCAAACTATTGATGACAACTAAAGGGTGTTTTTTTTAGAGGTATACACATCCAAAATAAAACACCTAAAAATAAATTTCATTGTCATGGTATTGGTTTTATTTAAAAGATATTCTTATGCCATAAGTGCTTAAAAATGATTTCGGGCATATGGACGCCACAGCTGGCTCGAATGAAGCGTAATCGGGAAGTCCAATTTTCGACCACTTTTTCGAGAACTGGGGCTGTATATCGGCAATAACGCGGCAAATGTTGGCTTTCAGGTGGTGCAACGTTTGTGGTTTATTTGCGTAGACGTGTGACTTCACATATCCTCAAAGAAAGTAATCCATAGATGTGAGATCACACGATCGTGGACGCCAGCTCACAGATCCATTACGCGAAATTATGCGCTCTTCGAATGTTTCCCGCAATAAATTGATGGTGTCGCGCGCTGTGTGGCATGTTGCACCATCTTGTTGAAACTACAGCTCTGCCACATCAATGCCATTCAACTGGGGATCAAAAAAGTCGGCAATCATGGCTCTATAGCGCTCTCCATTGACGGCGATGGCGAATCGAATCATTCGGGACCTCTTCAACACTACGCTCCACAACAGCAATAACTTCTTCTGTGTGCACTGTACGGCCTCTTTGTGGATGCGTATTATCAACTAGAGTGTGCATGGTACGAAAACGATCCATTGTTTTCCGAATAACTTGCTCGGATGGACGATTATGCCGACCGTAAACTGGACTTAAGGCACGGTAAGTTTGGCGAACTGAACCATGGTTTTCAAAATAAATTTGCACAATTTGCAAGCGTTGTTCTGAAGTGGGTCTTGTGCAATGTGAAATGGCAAAACGTACTGACCACAAATATACCACCAACTGTCAAATTAACAACCACTAAAAACAGTGTTGCCAATTTAAAAACCAAACCACTAAAAAAACATCCGTTATCTATCTCCGAAGTTTGTAAAGAGAAAAATCTGAAATAATTCGATGTGATAGAAGTTTATGTAAAGATTACAGGAAAAATAAAACGATGTCTCTAAAAAGCACACTTTTTCAGAAATCATCAACAACAGCTACATTAGTTCCACTATCGGTCAAGAGATGGCGCTGACCTTAAACTGCAATATTCTACACCGCAGCGCGCAGTGTTAAAATTCACTTACGAATATAGGCCTCGCCAATGAAAACTTAAAAACATATTATTATGATGATGGTACGGAACCCTCGGTGGGCGAGTCCGACCCGCTCTTGACCGTTTTTTTTATATGTCGGAAATCCGTGGGCTTGCCCTAATTTTGACCCCTAGACACGCCACAGGCTGGAACGCCGACGAACGATGTGTTTTGAATGCTCAGATTTATCAGGGCATTAATACCATGGTGCATGTCGTGGGGAAATTGGAAGGCGACATGAGAAGTATTGAAATACGATTTCGTATATTATGTTGTGTGGCAAAAATAGCTATGCGTGGGTACTTACTTGATGTGGGGAAGAAGGTTCACTGCCCTGTGAACTGACAGCAGTCGCTTCTTCTTCAACTCGTGACTCCTCCCAGTCTCTTGTCTCGCCTCCTTCAACACCTAAATTGAACAGGTACATTTAATTCGTTAATTTTTTTCAAAAGATTTTACGTTCTCATTCGTTCGCTTAATGTTGGGTAAGTAGTCGTTCTAATAGTAAACAGTGATGATCCTAAGCTTATTTTATTTCGGTCTGACACAACATTATGTAAAAATCACGAACTTTCCGTGTGCATTTGCATTCGGTATTTGAAATTATGAACCAATTATTTTCGTAAAGTAGGTGTTTGCGTTAAAGATTGAAAACATAAGAACGTATTGGGAAGGGTGTACTGACGCGAGTCGGAGCTGGCGTGCGGAGCGGGCGCGGGCGGCAGCGCGGCCGCCAGGTCGGCGTGCGTGTCCATGTGCGCCGCCTCCGCGAACGTGAAGCGCGCGCCGCCCGCGCCGCCCGCGCCGCCGCCCACGGGCGACACCACCGCCTCGCCGAACCTGCGCACACAATATTACATTACTTTATACTAGTACAGTAACTGTTACTCTCATAATAGTGGTGTATGAAACTGTTACAAATCAGATTTATAAAGTTAATTAATTATAATTGTAAAGTTTTGTGGTGTGAGTTGATAATAATCACACATGAGTGTTTGAATACTTATATATGTAGTTACTAGCAATTTGCCCGCGACTTCATCCGCGTGTATTTCGTAATTTCCTCTAAAAATTTCGAAAATGTATGTTTATGATCTTTATCATTTATTTAGAAATGTATGTTTTCGGGCCAATTTTTCAGTTTATAGATCAAAGGAATCAGATTTTTCAAATAAACTGTATCCCCGCTTTTCATCCCCAGAGGAGTGGAATTTTGAAAAATCGTTTAGAATGTGTTCATAACTTGACTCAAAGACCGATTCCCAATTTCATGGAAGCAAGCAGTAAAATCCAACCCTTAAACATTATTACCCTTAGGAGGTAGGAGTCCATTTTTGAAAAACCCTAAGACACATACTTACTTACTTTTTTTATTTAATTTTTTGTTTTAGTAGTACCGAGTTTCGAGTTAATCCGACAGCGGGTTACATATTTTTTTAACCTATTAACTTTGTCACCCCCTAAATCCTCTGTGAGAGGTTTTTGAAGTGAAACTTCTTTACGCGCGCTTGACTTGGGGAGTAAACTGGCGAACGTGTTACGAAAAGTGTGATCGGGCGAGGTGGACGGGAGTTGAGTGGGGGATATAAGCAAGAGAAAGCAGTGCGCGCGCACATTGTCTTTCTCTCTTCCTCTCATAGCCAAATACGTTCCGTATATCTAAGCACAGTGCAGGCCTATTGTCTGTGTGGGAGACAGACCGGTATACAAACATGGAGCATAAGTGACTGACCCACGCGGCGCGCGAACTGACACTGAACGTTGCTCGCCCACGCGGTCGCTTAAACAGGGTGTTACGGAAAGGGTATATCAATACAAACGGGTTGAAGAGTGTATCTGGTCTAGAATCTCTGTACAAAATTTCAGCTCAAAAGCAGTAACTTTGAAAATGCTTAATATTTTTTTATTTTGATAGTTTATTAAATTGAAATCATAACAAACGTGTCACCGCAGTACGAGAGTCATTATCCATTATCTGTAGTGTGTCTGTGCGCCTAGTACACGCACATCACGCCGCCGCGCGCCAGTGCAGCGCCGATGTCGAAATAAAAAAATATTAAGCATTTTCAAAGTTAATGCTTTTGAGCTGAAATTTTGTACAGAGATTCTAGACCAGATACACTCTTCAACTCGTTTGTATTGATATACCCTTTCCGTAACACCCTGTATAACCTCGCTCCTCGCCGGCGCGTCTCCATCGGACATACTCACGCGCCGACTTCATACAATTTAGGTACTAAGCGGCTCGCTGACCGGTGACCGCAATTAGTTTTTATTAAGCGTGCTAAACGCTGATTGGCTGACCACATTTCTACGGCAGCTGATCAGCAATAGGATGTAAGTAGTTTTGAAGTGAAACTTCTTAACGCACGCTTGACTTGGGGAGTAAGCTGGCGAACGCGTGACGTAAGCGTTACGAAAAGTGTGATCTAGGGAAGGTACGTATTTACGCGACCAGGTTTTTGCTTCCAAGTACACACACCAGGGACCTACCGAATCAAAATACTTGCAATACTATAAAGTATTTTATACGGCTACTCGCTCAAATACATAGGTACTCAACCGCGTTAGTTTTCGCAAATGCGATCATGCTCCTTATCAGTAAGAGTCTACGGAACAATTTCATATGCAAGTATTTATTTGTAAACGCGATTTTGCTCCTTATTTATAGGAAGTCATTGATCAATTTCCTATGCAAGTATTATTACTTCCAACGGGGCTTTTGAATACGCGATTGTACTTCTTGTATGAAGTTATGGATCAATTTTCTATGCAGATAGAAAATACTTGAAAGTATCTCGCTCCGTCGTGCCTCGACGCTCGAGTACGTAGGTACTCAAATAGTTCAACAACCGCGTTTGTTTTCGCAAATGCGATCATGCTCCTTATCAGTAAGAGTCTACGGAACAATTTCGTATGCAAGTATTTTTACTTTGTAAACGCGATTGTGCTCCTTATTTATAAGATTTCACGGGTCTCCTATGCAAGTACTTTTTACTTCCAACAGGGCTTTTGTTTGATTACGCGATTGTACTTCTTATTTGTATGAAATTATGGATCAATTTTCGATGCAGATAGAAAATACTTGAAAGTATCTCGAGTCCTGGTTTTAGGCTCTGGTTTCTCAGGGTGGATGTACTTGGAAGCCCCGGTACTCGATTTTCCAAGTACGACCCATGTCTAGTGTGATCGGGCGAAGCGAACGGGAGTTGAGTGGGGAATATAAGCAAGAGAAAGCAGTTCGCGCGCACATTTTCTTTCTCTCTTCCTCTCATAGCCAAATACGTTTGAAGTTTCACTTCAGTCGTGTGGTCATAAGCACACTCGGTTTTTTTTTAATGTTGCTTTTTATTTCAAACTTTTTAAAGAGCATAGGTTCATTATACACCTATTTAAGAATCCTCACTAATCAACCACAAACCCATTATTGATGATGAAAACCGCAGCGAAATCGGACTAGTAGTTTTGGTTTTGCACAAACAAATGTTTACTGCAGCGCCCCCTGGTGAGTTGTCACCGTAAAACCTATCTAAGAACATGCACCAATCAAATCTAAACCCATCACTGAAAACCGCGTCAAAATCGGACTAGTAGTTTTGGAGATAAATGGCAACATTGGTTTGCACAAACAAAGAACAAGAAACAAACACACATCCTCTTACCCCAACCGCATATACCATCTCCGTACCGTCGCGGGTAAAAATGCAGTAATTGGCCAAATCACTGTTTATATGTGTGACGGCGAGCGCTACATGATGAATAATTCGAAGAAACTCACTTTAATATGATTTTTCTAGGCGCTTGCCCCGACAGTCCACCCAAAATGTACGAGATTTGCTCGTCATCGCCACTGTCGGTTCCTAACACTGGAAATAGCGTTACGCAGTCTCGGTCGCTCGAGCGCTCTTTAATATTATAGTGGGACGAAATTCCTTTGGACTTTTATACCGTAACAGCCACACTTATATGTAGTTATGTGTAGGTTAAGCTTATTATAAACAAATGAGAAATTAAGATAAGTAGTAGTAACTTGTAGCCTGTTCTTTAATCTAATTAAATACTTGTAGTGTAAAGACGTTCTGTTTGGGCATTTGCCACATTTGGTCTCATGATCATCAAGTCATGACCTGATGCTGTAGTCAGGATAGCCTGCAGAGTACCTAACTCCTCGACAACTTACGGCAGATATATCGTGTTTAGGCTCATTGATGTTTATCGATGAGCCTAAACACGATATATCTGCTGTACAGTACGTTTGTACTGTTAATGAGGAACACCGAAGTACATAGAGACCTGATGCTGAAGCCAGGAGCATCAGAAAAAGTACAAATCTTGAAATTACAGCACCATAGTCGTGTTTAGGCTCATTTTAAACAGGACTAAATTTTAAGTTCAATGCAATTTTGACATAAGTCTGGCTTGATGCTGCAGCCAGGATTATCAGCATCTAGTCTAAAAACATCAGCTCAGGATTTGATGATGGGATCCTGGAGAAATCGAAGGAACTCTTCAAATATTATAGGCACATCTATAGCGATTTGGGTATTTTTTATAGTAACTCGTGCATTTGCTCTCGGAAAGCACCATTTAGTGAAGTGGAACTGATGTGAAGACCACAGATGGCCACCGGAACTACTCAATAATATCTAAGTATTTCACGGGTTGCGATTCGATTACTTTAATATGGTTGCTAAGCAATTTATGCTCGTCACAATGTGAATGGTGATATGGAGCTGATGGTGAACCTGGAGAACTCCTCAACAATTAACTTCCCTGCATCGGGAAAAGCAATATTTTGTTTGTAAAAGGCGATGAGCACTAGGCTATTGTAACTTATATAAATTAAAAGCAGACCCACTAAAAAGCGTGACACAAAAACTTTTTAAGGAAAAAAAAACCGACTTCCAAAAAAACACTACAAAGTGAAAAATAACTTTAATTTCGGAAGTCGGTGGCAAAAAACTAAAATACAGATCCAAAGACACCGACTTCCGAAATTAAAGTAATTTTTCACTTTGTAGTGTTTTATCTACATAGTTCCCTGCAGCTCCAAGCTGAGCCCTGATTCACAAACATACGACAGGCTATCGTATCGAAAACCTGACATTTCGATAACCTGATTTGACTTCCCCTCAACAGCAAATAGCTGTTGGAAGAATAGCGGGCGTCTATTTGATTTAAACTGACAAAATTTTCGGGTTTTGGACTTGTGAACAGCATTAAGAAGACTCCTACGATAACAATGATTAATGTTCGATACGATACGGAAGCATATCGAGTGTTTGTGAATAAGGGGGCTGGTTTATCATAGTTTATCTTATCCTTACCCATCATTGCGTCTCGGTACATAAAGTGTAGGTGTAGATGGCACTATACTGTCGTCGCCGTCGTCACCGTTGTTACCAGCAAGAGACAATGCTCCACTTTCTGAATACAAAACAAAAACATAAGAAAATATAAATAACGTAAGCCGAAACACACAGAATTAAATTGAAATTAAGGACGCTATCACATTTTTAACTCGCTCAAGTTTAGGTATCTGAATCGCAACACAGCAACATTACGCGCACGCACACATTGAAACCATTGTTCGCTCGATTTTTATACGTTACTTAACTAGTCTTGGTACTTGAAGATATTATTTTTTTTTTAATTTTCTGTTATTTATTAAGTAGTTAGTTGTAAGTTCGCAATCGAATTTGATAAATGTTATTAGTACTTAGTATCTGCGTGATAATCATGTTTTTATTATTTTTGAAGTTCATCAGTCAATACGTACATTACTAGGTACCCAAAAGCGACCTTTTAACATTTTAGTATTACAAGGAACATCTACGTTTATACCCCAGTCTGCTGTTAGTTTGAAAAGATGTTCCTAAGTACTTTGAAATATTATTTTTGTTATTATTAGAATAATTATTCTACCATAAAAACGTCGCTTCTTTAATATTCACCTAAAAGTGCGTACCTTTTAGTGACCCTCTATGATCGTAACTCGATTTCTTAGATTTTTGAGTTAAGTCACTACTATTCTGAAGGTGCGAATTGTTGGAGCATTACATAATCAAATACAAGCCTGGGAGTTAATCGTAGAGTTTCGTTGTAATAATTATATAAAAATAACCATTCCCTTATGAAAACAGTACGTATTTTATTTACTTAAAAATTCAAACAAATGTAAATCATAATAAAAAGTCATTTATTCAAATTAGGCTGAGAATCAGCACTTTTCGAACGTCAAAATTACAAAAGCCAGTCCCCCAAAACGCCCACCCTTCACCACTTCCTAGGGCTTTCGCTGGGAAGACGAAGTGGCGCAACAAACTCCCCAGCAGTACAGCTGTCTTTTCACTTAGAAAATATTTCATTGTATACAGCACTATACTCCATAGGTTTAGGTAGGTAAATAAAGGCAAAAAAAAAACACGTGACTTAGCTAAGCGACTAAACGTAATACCAGTCTATTCAGTTGTCATGCTAAGCCACAGTTGTATTCTTCAATTTAGCAACGTAATAACTCAACAAAAAAGTTGCTAAATTGAAGAGTACAACTGTGACGTAGCATGACAACTGAATATACTGGTATTATGAAGAAATTGGCCGTAAACCGATTTGTCACAAAAAAAATACGCCACCTTGAATAAAAAATTGGATGGTATATTCGTAAACACCACCCTAAACGCCTCCACAATTGATACCAATGTTGATTTTTTATTAAAAAAAATACACCCGCCATCTTGAACAAACAATGGATATTATATTCGTAATCATCACCCCCAAAAACCCCAAAATCGACTATTAATATTGTTGCGCGCCACAATTAATGCATACCACTAGCGCCATCTAGTATCGAGTAGCAGAACTAGTAATCAAGATGCTTCTAGAAACTTCGATACTAGAACTTTCCAGAACTATCGACGTCTGGTCGGTCGGGACCGATATGTACTCGAACATTCTAGATGTTTCTACGGTAAAAGGTTCTGGAATTATCCGAGGCCTATATAAGGCCGGTGTGGCCGCGACCTGGGATCAGTATTGGATAAGCGATACAAGCGAAAACATCAAGGCGATCTTCAAGTGCGACTTTCAAGTGATTTGTAGTGCGATTGTGTTTTATAATTAGGGTGATAAAGTTGTAATTGGTGTTTTTAATTAAAGTGTCTATTTTTGGTTATTAAATCGGCAGTTTTTATTGTCACGAACCCCAAGCTCGTAACAATATCGAATGTCTAAAAAAAAAACTATTTCCATCATTTTAATTTGATTATAAAATAATAACATAAATATTTATCCGTCATCTACAAAAAAATACAACTAAGTATTTATTTCTAAAACAAAGGGGTTTGAAGGTTTTGGGCCTAAAGTCAGCAGCCATTTTGATTTTTTTTCAGAATCGCGGTGCACAACAAAAGTTATATATTTAGATAGAGGACACTAATACAAACAAAAAATGTAATATAACATAATATCCTAAAGCGTCAGGTTTCGGAGTTATTCACAGAAATATAAGTCGAAAACAACAAGGATATTTTTGTTTTTTTTCCCTCCAGGTAAGCATATTGAACTATTGAGGTAATAGAAACGTTATGAAACCTTTATGGAGAAGAAACAAATGAAGAATAGACATTTTTTAAATAAATAATTAAACACGGCAATTTATAGTTCGTTTTTTAATCCCAGAGACTAATCTGACAAGTGTAATGTCAAACTTCTATACTAAAAAAAACGAAAACACAAAAGACTTAAATGTCAGATTAGTCTCAGTCTGGCATTAAAAAACGAACTATTAAATTGCCGTGTTTAATTATTTATTTAAAAAATGTCTATTCTTCATTTGTTTCTTCTCCATAAAGGTTTCATAACGTTTCTATTACCTCAATAGTTCAATATGCTTACCTGGAGGGAAAAAAAACAAAAATATCCGTTTTCGACTTATATTTCTGTGAATAACTCCGAAACCTGACGCTTTAGGATATTATGTTATATTACATTTTTTGTTTGTATAAGTGTTCTCTATCTAAATATACAGGGTGAATTTTCCAAGTGGGCGTGGATGGCCAAATTCTAAACTAAGAGGAATAGCGAAAAGTACTCAAAGGAGTCGCGGGCTCGATTTTGATGAAAACTAAAACTGCATCATTGGATTTTTGAAAAATCAATATTTCTAGCCAAGAATCGAACCTGTTGATTTTGAAAAAAAAAAAACACACTGTATTATTACACCATTCGATAATGTCTCCAATAAGGATAGAATTCTGGAAAGTAATGACATACGGCAAACTAAAGGAAAGAGCTCATTTTTAACAAAATACTTTTTTATTTCTCTTATGTTACCTACCTCACCATCATCTGCCTAGCCTTTTCCCAACTATGTTGGGGTCGGCTTCCAGTCTAACCGGATGCAGCTGAATACCAGTATTTTACATGGAGCGACTGCCTATCTGACCTCCATAACCCAGTTACTGGGTAATACGATACCCCTTCCCCTTAGTAAGACTGGTTGTCAGACCTTCGAGCTTCTGACTACCCGTAGCGACTGTCAAAGATCCAGGAATGACAGCCGGGACGTTGGTCCCCTCCATGCCTCGCAAGGCTCGCAACGTGCTTTCCGAGGCATGGAGGCATCCGGTATGTAAAGATGGTCACCCATCCACAGACCAACCGCGGCAAGCGTAGCTTAACCTAATGGATTGACCTATGCGGCTGTTATTATTTAGCTGGGCCCGGGTTATGTTACGTACCTACTAAACCTTAACCCCCTTATTCAAAAAACTTATCAAACCTATTTTAGTTAAAATGGGATTTGTCTCTTTCTTACACACAGAAATGACAACGTGACAGATAAAGACAAACGTTCTATAAACCTATTTTAGCTAAAATAGAGATAAAATAGGATTATGAATAAGGGGGTAACTGATTAATTGTTCAAAATGATGACCATTGTTTTCAATACATAGCACTCTGGATTCGACGTCTCAAGGATTGTACTGCATTCAGCATTACAATATTATTGATTCCATTAGAATATTTTCCAAAGATCGTAAAAGAAATTTGAATTTAGAACATAATGTTGTGAAGGTGACTGCGCTGCGGGTGTGTTAATAAAAATATTGAGCATAATTACACTATGTCATTACTTCCCAGAATTTGATCCTTTTTAGGGACACTATCGAATAGTGTAATAATACAGTGTGTGATTTTTTTTCAAAATCAACAGGTTCGATTCCTGGCTAGAAATATTGACTTTTCGAAAATCTAATGATGCAGTATTAGTTTCCATCAAAATCGAGCCCGCGACTCCTTTGAGTACTTTTCGCTATTCCTCATAGTTTAGAATTTGGCCATCCACGCCCACTTGGAAAATTCAGCCTGTATAACTTTTGTTGTTCACCGCGATTATGAAAAAAAAAATCAAAATGGCGGCCGACCTTAGGGCCACCTTCCATACAAAAATCTTCAAACCCCTTTCAGTAATCGTACTTAATTTTATTACGATCCGAAAATGTATCAACTTTGTCCAACCTCAGTACACAACTCGGAACTCACTTTTTTACGTAATTATTTTTTGCGAGAAAGCGATACAGGAGTGCTTCCACGAGCGCGTCTGAGCGCGGAATGACCAACCGCAAGTGTCCGCGGGTAGAAAATGTATGGAGAAATTTGAGAGCGTTTCTTATTTATTTATTTTATTTATTTAATACTTCAAGCACATAAATGTACAGAGGCGGACTTAATGCCATAGGCATTTTCTACCAGTCAACCTTTGGGTGATGCAGAGACAAACAGTGGTAGGTGCAATCATGAAAATTAAGGAATAAATATTTTAAATATAATGATACGCATAAACCTATAAAAACTATGAATATAATATATAACTAATTATATACACTCTTTTGCAAAAAAAACTTTAGATTTTTTTCTCTACTTCAATGAAGAAGAATAAGAAAGAAGTTTTATTAATTTGACGATGTATTGGTATGTTATTTGAAGCATCCTGGCATGATTCTTCACGTTCCAAATTTAAATTTTGAAATTAACAAAAGAAAAATAATGATTATTGTGGATTATTGTAAAATTGCTTTACTACTGGCGCGAATTGCTGAAACGATGTTTTTACTCGTTACTAAAATTTTAAACCTTTTTGTATATTTTCTGCAAATTAAACAATTTAATCTTTCTTTTTACATTAAATACCACTTTTTGGTATGAGTGATAAAGCGATAAGGGCCAGTAAAATTATAGCCCTACTTAAAGAAGGTTGTTCGTAAACTTACGTGTCTCAGCGGCTAAATGTGAGTCGTTCAACTATCCAGAGGACTTGGCAACGGTATCAAGAGACCGGCTCGGTCAAAAGAAGACCCGGTTCGGGAAGAAAACGATGCACAGAACCAAGAGATGACCGCTTTTTGGTGAGTCCGGCGTTGCAGAATTGTCATGCGTCAAGCGTGGACCTGAAGAAGAGCCTTGAAGAAGTAAGAGGAGTAGAAGTTAGCTTGTGGACGGTCAAGAGGAGGCTTTTGGCTGCCAATATCAGGAGTTACCGCCCGGCTCGGGGCCCTAAATTACTCCGTGAGCACCGTGTTGCTCGACTTCAGTTTGCTCGAAACTGTGCTTTATGGACACTGGAGGACTGGAATAAAGTATTGTTTTCTGATGAAGCTAGAATCTCTTTGTGTAGAGAGAACCGACGCCGGCGAGTGCTGCGAAGACCACGGGAACGCTATGCGGAAGTGTTTTTCGAAGAAATCACTCCTTATGGCGGAGGCTCCGTTATGTTTTGGGCAGCAATTTATTTGACGGCGCGTACGGAGTTAATTTTCAGAAAAAATGGAACATTAAATGCATACCGGTACATAATGGAAGTCCTAATTCCATATGCACAACCCGCATTGACTGCACTTGGGAAAGATTCCATTTTTATGGATGACAATCCTCGCCCGCACCGTTCTGGCGACGTGGAAACATACATGCAAGAAGTTGGGATCCGTCGTTTAGATTGGCCAGCTCGAAGTCCTGACCTCAATCCAATTGAGCATGTCTGGGATGTTCTAAAAAGACGGGTTAGATCAGTGCAACGTGCTCCGCAAAACATCAGGAAGCTAAAAAGAGTCATTGCAGAAGAGTGGGAACGTATTCCTCAAAACGTTATTAAAAACATCGTGGAAATCATGCCCAGAAGGATTCAAGCTGTGATTTTGGCAAGAGGAGGTCACACTCTTTTAGATTTTTTTCATTTGCAACTTTATTTAATTTAAAAAAGTAAAAAAATCTACTTGTCTTTATTGCCGACCACTTCTTATTGTTTGGCCGTGTACATCGGTTTTAAAGAATTCATCGAAAATTAAAAAAAAAAATTGCCAGAATTCACTTCACGTGTATTAATTTACACGATTATTAGTATACCTACAGCTTGGCAAAAAAGTCGTGAAAATAATGGTGGCGCCACTATCGTGCATGTTGTAACCCTATATAGTACGACGAAAACGGTTTTGATACTTAGATTTTTTTTTACATTTAATGTGAATATTGGCGGGTTTTATGAAAAAAAGAAAAGCTCTGAAACGCTTGTTCAGTCACTGCCTATAACGATAACATTTGCGGTTATTTATTTTAATGAATTAAAAAAAAGTTATTAGGTATTTCAAAATGCCTTGATGTCAACTAATCCCACATTATGTGAGACAATTTTATGTTTTAAAAGACCCCAGATCAATTCAATAGAAAATGGTAGTCTAAACAAAAACTAAAAAAATAATTAGAATAAAAATTTTAATCAGAATCAAAAATGTTTTCCTCTAAGTATTCCACTCCCGAAAAGTCTTCATCCATGTCTTGGTGTGAGCTTTCACCAAAAAACTCTGCTGGCTGTCTTCAGATGTGTCACTACTGCTGCTTTCATCTTTTAGGTTTATGATAACTTTTTCAACGTCACTATACAGAGTTTGCCCCCTTCGAACATAACCTTTCTCTATTTTCTTGACATGTTGACGTGAATTTTTGCAGTCGGTAACTGAAATGCTCTGAAGCGCTTGTTTAGCCACTGCCTAGAACAATAAAGTAAAAATAACTGAACATTTGCAATTACTTATTATAATGAATTAAAAATGAAATAATTATCAAACCAAAAGTATCAAAATTATACGAACGCGCTGCATTCAGAATGTGTTTTGTAAACATAACCTCAACTTTGTGGATGTACATTTTAGTAATTGTATGAAAGGTTTATGATAGATATTGCACCTTGAAATACACACATTGCATCTGATTACATGTATAAAATATAATTTTACCTCTCATTTCAGCGGTTCTTTTAAACACATCGTTGAGATCGGATAAAATTTGTCCGGCCTCGAGTTCCGCCAAACATTTCACGTACACTTTATAAATTATCGCTCTCGCGGAGCTGCGAATAACAGATCTGTTCATTATGAACACAATGGGTCACCAGTATCACCACAATAACGCAAATAAATAAAAATAAACACGAGAAACAGTCACCGATTACAAGAAATGACAGATTATGTACCTTACTCGACGAGGCAGAGCGAGTGTTGCCAATGATTAAATATTTTAGTTCCGTTTCAGGACTTTCTTGCCAAACTGTACAGATTACAGACTACGTCAAAAAAATAAATTTCATTTAATTAACTCAAATCGACCTTAGAACGTAAATTTCCTTAGGTGCCCGTTTTTTTTGCAAAGTAGTGTATAAATATAAGCACAAAATATATATACATAAATACATGAATATACTTACTAACTAACTAAAAAGAAATAAGACAAACAATGAGAAAATATTACCGTTGTGATGATACTGCCAGCTTCTTGCGAATGTGCTCGCGAACCTTAACTTTAAAGGATAATCGGTTGGTTGCTATCCTGATCTCCTGAGGGAGCGCATTCCACAGAGATATAGATTGAACGAAGAAGGAAGAGTGAATGAAGTCTGTGCGGTGAGTGGGACATTGAAGAAGACGATTGTGTGATGAGCGTAGATTTCTATTGTGGTTGGCGCAAATGTACTGAAAATGGGGGGCTAGATAACCAGGGGAAGACGGAGAATCAAGAAATGAGAACAAGGTTGTCAGCGCCCTTAGTTCTCTACGTTGGCGTATGGGCAACCACTTTAGAAGCGACCGATGCGCAGAAACATGATCATATTTACGCAGATTGAAAACGAGTCGAATGCAGTTATTGAGAAGACGGTCAAGTTTGTTGAGGAGATCTGCATTCAGGTCATAGTAGCACACATCACCATAATCGATGATAGGGAAAATAAGGGACTGCACAAGCATTGTCTTCGTACTTGATGGTAATAAATTTTTCAAACGGTACAGAGCCCGCAGCGGTCCAGTAACCTTCTGGCTCACCCTAGCGACTTGAGTCCGCCAGTTCAGGGTACAATCAATGTGCAAGCCTAGGTCCTTCACGTCAGTACCAAAAGGAACGATCGTACCATTGAAGAGAACTGGTGGCAAGGTTCTTCCATCTACTTTGCTAATACTACGAGAGCTACCAATGATGATCGCCTGACACTTCGTAGGGTTTACAGCTAAGCCAAATCTATCCGACCAGGATTTTATGGCTATCAAGTCCTTATTTAATTTATCGATAGCGTCAGGTAATTCATCAACCTTCGCTTGACAGTACAACTACAAGTCATCTGCATACAGATGATACGCACACTGAAGTTCGGAAGTAATAAGATTAATAAAAATAGAAAACAGAAGAGGAGAAAGTATACCGCCTTGAGGAACGCCAGTTTCCAAATCACACCAGCTAGAAGAAGAATCCCCAACATGAACAGACTGCTGACGTTCCTGAAGGTAAGAGGAGAACCATTCCAGTGCTTCAGGAGAGACCATTATATAGGACAGAATGGCTAACAGGATGTCGTGACTGACGGTATTGAAGGCATTCGAGAAATCAACCAACACTAGAACAGTAACTTTGGTGTCTTCCAGTCCTGCCCTTATATCACCAGTCACTTTAAGGAGTGCGGAAACAGTGCTGTGCCCAGGCCTAAACACAGATTGGAGAGGACTAATAATTGAATTACAATGAACAAAGTCGGAGAATTGTTTGTGGACACAGGCCTCTAGCACTTTGGATAGGAAGGGAAGGATAGAAATTGGATGGAAGTCAGTAGGAAGAGAGGGATTGGAAACCTTAGGTAGTGGACGAACATAGGCTTTGCGCCACAGGGAAGGGAATACTCCGGAGTACAAAGAAAAATTTATAATGTGGGAAATCGCGGGTAGGAGATGATCTAGAATAGTAACGATCATACCACGGGTGATATTGTCACATCCCACCGCTTTCGATTTGATGGAGAGAATGATTTTTCTGATCTCTCCCGGTTCAACTGGAATGAAACTGAAAGAATTAGTATGAGAACGCGATAGACCAGAAATTAGAGACAGAGTTTGTTGCTTGGTTAGACGATCCATGGTAGAAAAAGTGGAGAAATGCCGGTTGAGAACGTCTAAGTCAATTGAACTAGGAAGATCTAAATGTCGCGATTTGCCGATACCAAGAGTTCCAAGAAATTTCCAAATATCGGCAGAAGAGGAAGAATTGATAGTATCAAGAATATGGCGGCGTTTAGCATTGCGTATCATCTGATTACATCTATTTCTTGCAGCCTTAAATGATGTCCAGTTCTCATCAGTACGATCCCTTTTAAATTTACGGAACGCGCGGTTCCTACGTCGCATTGCCATCTGTATACCTCTAGTCATCCATGGTGCAGGTGGCCGTTTTAATTTAACCTTTTTGACGGGGGCATGGATGTTATAAAGGTTGACTACAACATCATTGAATATGGCAACCTTGTCGTCAACGGAGGTAGCTTCCGTCATAGGCTCCCAATCGACCACAGATGCATCTTCTTTGAGTTTTTCGACGTTCATGCGCGCAAAACAACGCCTGTACAGAACCTTGGGCTTAGGTTTGGGAGGTTTCAGGATATAGGAAAGGAAAATCATGTCGTGATGAGAAAAGCCAGGAGCGTCATGTTGACCGTGGGAAGATACGAGGGAAGGATTCGAGGTGAGGATCAGGTCGAGCCAGGTGTCTTCGCCAACATTATTGTGACGAGTACTTATTTATCTCATAAATGAAAAATTTATTTATCTACAAAATATTTAACTTGTCGTATAGAGGACTATATAAGCAACAATGTCTTATTATTTTTAAGTTAAAATATGCTGTGGATTTAGCTATACTGGTTCCTATTCAGACCTCTTTTTATTTGATTTATTGCGAATATTGTGATGGTAAAAACGTATTTGTGTGAAAATTTTGTATGGGGCTATTTAATTGTTATGGGGCCATTCTGGAGATAAATATATTATCTTTAATTTGAAACCAAGATATCCTCGCAGCTGTGACTCCTGTTCATTAAAATGGTACCTGAAAAGCACTGTTATTCGTGGAAAAATGTGATAGCGTCCTTAATCAGCGTCAACAAAATCATTATAATTAATTCAGAAATGGTTGGTTCGTTTTGGCATAACTTGACCCAATTTACGTATCATTATGGCCGGCTCCATACGTTGGTCCCAACGCCACATATCCAACGTGTGAATTGAGAAAACAGCATTGGTCCCTAGTCCCAACGTAAGTTTTGTCGGTTGACCCGAGCGAGTCGGATATAATTAACGAAACCTGCACCAAAACACCTGATTCGTCGTTCTTGTAGTTTTGTCAGCACTTTTGGAAACAAGGTATGACATTAAATAAGGATTTAAGTTACTATATTATTGCTAGTCGGTGGATGATGTGTCGTAAGTTCGTCACCACTATCTTCTTCTGCATGGTTTTAGCCTCTTCTTCTTTAATTACAAGAAATAATGTAAGGCACTCTTTACTGTGAAAGCACCTACAGCATTTTCTACGCCAGACATCCTCACAGGCTCTGCCTGCACTAAACTAACATGACCTTCCACGCGTGGACGCTAAGCAGAAATTATTAACCAACATTCATTCATACTAAGGTTGGGACTTGGGACCAACGTGATGAGCCTAAGGGTTAACGAGGAAACCGCGCAGTATGGATGTAAGTGAGCTTAAGGCTCGCAAGTGAAATGAATAAGCACAAACGTTCAGTGCCGCTGCTGATAGCTTCGATCTGCTGGTGCGGCGCGGCCGGCTCGCTGTCGGGCGCGGCCGCCCCGCCCTCCTCCGCCTCCTCGCCCGCTTCTGGGGACTGCGCCGGCGACTCCTGAATCACACACAATCATTTTAGAAACTTCGAATTGCTTGTTAGATTTTACTCATTACTATTTTTAGAGGTTTAGTTTTCGCTCTTCAGTTACATCTTACATGTATTGTCCACGTGGATAATATTTTGCATTGATGATCTATATGACCCAATTTCTAGTACCTAGTATTTCACCATTACATAGTTATATACCTGTCGGGCTGCGTTCTCTGCGTCGTCTCCTTCCACCTCCTCCTCTTCCTCGCCGGCTTCAACTTCTTGTTCCTCCTCCATGTCTTCTTCTTCTTCTTCCTCTCCCTCCTGTGAATAATGAAAAGTGGGACTTTAATTTCTTATTCCCGTGCGTGACACATAAAACTAATCGATGCTTGGCTAAAACCATACCCTGTACATAGTGCCAGTGCAACGCTCGTCGTCCTCTTCAGAGTCTACGACGATGACGCCCTCGTCGTCTTGGTCGCAGCGTGACGAAGTCGGTACTTGGTATTCTACTTCCACTGACCGTTCAAATCCCTGAACCATACAAAATTTATCTCAAATAAGTAAGCAGTTCCTGTTTTCGAGAAAAAAAAAAACTGAAGTTTTATCACAATCTTATTGCTAATTATTATTATTATTTAACGAAAGGACAAGGGTAATGTTCGGCCCAGTATAGACAAAAGTTAATTATATTTAAAAATAATTGCTAATAACTAAAATCCCTCCACAGCTTTCGTTTCTTTGTAAAACGTTTTATTATTATTATTTATGTATACTTATTATTTTAATTATATAATAAGTAAAAGGCATTCATGACGAAGTAGGCAATCTGTATTTAATATGATAAAGCTGAAGTTTGTTTGAACATGCTAATCTCTGGAACTACTAGTGGGCATGCGCGGGGGGGGGGGGGGGGGGTTCGTGGGGGTCATGTTCCCCCCCAAAATCATTCAAGCTGTCGAGAGCATTTTAGATTCTGCTAGCTGCTTGAGCTTGCCTGCACAAGTCGACAATGTAACTCCTATTTCAAATTAAAATATAAAACAAAACCTAATCAAACAGAGGCGGGTTGTTAAAATTTTCGAGCTCGTTGCGCTCGCTCTCCCCACCTTGCACAATCTACCGTTCTAATACATACGACGAATTTGGCAGCATTTAAGTAACACCCCCCCTATGTAAAAACTGCGTCCCTGAATAGCATAAGTAAAGTGGAGCTGGAGATGTACATGAACCTTAACATATCGTCACGCCTTTAATCCCAAAGGGGTGGGCGTGGGTGTACCTTTATATAGTACATACACCCACATTTCGCCAGTTATTACCGACCACAAATCCAGACTCCAGGCTGCTTCAGAAAAATTTCTGATGGAAAAAAACATTACCCGACCTAGGAATCGACCCAGCTAGGACCTCATGTTCAGCAGTAACGCTTGCGACCACTAGACTAACGAGGAGATATACCTCCCTTAAAATATTCCTCGGCACCCATGAGACCCCCCCCCCCCCCCCATCATGGGCTACGACCGCGCCTGCCAGTGGGTGGTAGTCGGTGGTATTCATGATTGATCCAGCCCAATTCATGAGGTAGGGTATTAATATTATAAGCTATTTAACATCACGCTACGACCCTTAGGAGGCGAGCAAAAAGAAAAAAGACGGGTTGCACTCCGGGAGTGCCGGCAGAAGTGAAAACTTGAATATTAACGTTGTGCATTTTTGATATTTTTCATTAATAGATGCACTTTGTTCAATTTCCATATTATAAACACTTTATATACACGAATTTTACGAATACACAGCAGTGTGGCCACTACACAGACGATCGAGCCATCAGCTGTCACCATCCATGGATGCGCGTGGCACGCTGTAAGGTACGATTCCACCAAAATAATTGTACAATAACCACATAAATAATTGTACAATAAATAAAAATAATTTTGAACGGCGAGCACATTCCAAATATTATTATAAATTCAAATCGTAGATTTAGAATATAGAAACAATTCGCCGCAAAATTCAATTTATGACTATGGTCAAAGGTACTTAGTTATTGATTCAGTTTCAATATAAAGGCCAAGTAACGATTAAACGAATAAAGGTAAATTAATGAACTTGCGCGCTAAATCTGAAAAATTTAATGGCGTTAACATATAAGTTTTTTATCCATCTCTTTTAATTAACGCACATTCGTAAGATTTGATGGGTAGCATAATAAATATTTATACATAATTTAATAAATGTAGGGTGTCGTATGTCGTCATTCTTGGGTCCGATGGGACCCGGTACCGAGCCAGCGGAGGTTCGTGTGTTCGGGTCTAATCGGGGCAATGTGCGCGGACAAATAAATGTTTTCTCTCCGGTAGCGGACGCAAGACTGAGTTCGCGAACAGCAAGTGTGTACGCGTCGACGCGAGTCCATTGCATGCATGTGTGCGCGCATAAAAGTATGCAGATGTGCGCAAACATTTCTACAATGTTCGCGCACAATTTGTTATTGTTTGCTTGAGTGAGTCGACCAGAATAAACATTTGTGTCGTACACTGTGCATTACAGTGCCGCACAGTTCAGCACACTGGTGGAATCGTACCTTAACATAAACATACACGAACATTCGCGCAAGCGCCCTGCGCCGCCTAAACGAAACAGCAGGCATACATTTTTGCCGCGCCGTAGAGAGAGGGGAATACTTCCTCTCCTACGCCGCGCCGGCTGTCTACTCTCCATCCGTCTTACGAATTTTCCTGACGCGAGTTTATCATTTCGCGATTTTACCCATTACAAAAAAGTGTACAACGCCGCTAAAGAAGTTTTCACTTCAAAACTCAAAAAGAACACTAAGCAAAAATAAAGTAACAACGCGGGCGGGAGATTCGAAACGACGCAGTTGGTCTGGGGCCGAGAAGTTTTATAAAAATGTAGCTGTTATTTAGTATATTGTGTATCTTACGACTTCCAGGCGAACGAAGTCGCAGACGAGCTAGTAACATATAACGTACTTGTACCCTTGTTCTCTTAGCAGCGAGCGGTCGTTGTTGCAAGCGACGCTTGGGAGGGCGCGCGTCGGGCGGAGCGTGGGACGTGCTGACTCCGGGCGGAGCGTGCGACGTGCTGACACCAGGCGGCGTGTGTGACGTGCTCACACCGGCCGGAGCTTGCGACGTGCTCACACCGGCTACTGGCTGCGAAGTGCTTACGCCGGGAGGAGCATGAGACGTGCTCACGCTAGCAGATGCTTGCGATACAGGGCCGGAAGTTGATGGTGCTGCTGTTGCTGCTATTTAAAGGAATTTTCATTATTGAACGAAACATTTTATGTGAAGTTGAAAACTGGATTCAGCTACGACTTTTTAAACAAGTTGTACCATCAAAATGAAAAAATAAGCCACGTATCTGTTTTCAGCATGACGTGTTCCTCGAGTTCATATGATAGGAGGGGAAGTTTATGTCTGTTACTCTAGAAGTTTAGATACATATACCTGTTATTGGAGGTGCGGATGCGGCTGGCGTTGGCACACTGGATGCCGCTGCCGAGCTCGCCGTGGACACGCCCGTCACGTTGCCGGACGCAGCCCCGCTGGGTTGTTCGATACGCGGCATTACCATCGCCACCGCCTATAAAAAGGTAACATTATAAACGACCACTTTATTAATTTTAGGGTTCCATACCATTATGGTAAAAAGGAACTCCTAAGACGTGACTTCCTCTGTCTGTCATAGCTGCTTACTTCTGGAACTATTAATGCTATGGACTTGAAAGAAAACGTAACCTACAAATAATGCTTGACTATCTTAGATATTACACGTGAATTAAAAATTTAATTAATATTTTTGTTTGATCTTATAGGATGATCAGTACGAATTGCCTGGGAAAAGTTTTATCGGTTTGTGGCTTTTCTGATACTTTAACCTCAGTTGTTCCAGAAGAGAATGCATCGATTGGCATCATAAAAATAAAACGTGAGAACTGAGAATAGGCTAGTTTCCTTGTGTCTGTTTCTCCTAAAATATGAATATTTAAACTTAACAATATTTCAATAGTAAAAATAACAAAACTATTATTTTTTATTCATTTTTTAATGTAACTAGCTGCGACCCGCGGTTTCACCCGCGTAAATGTCGATCCCCTGGCAATATCGGGATAAAAAGTAGCCTATATGTTCCTCCTACCTCCATAACAAAATTTTATCAAAATTGAAAAAGTGTCGAAAGTATTCGCTCAGCAATTAGGGAGGTCTCTTCTGACGAAACTAAGAACTGCGGATCGTAGAATCGTGACTTCGAGGTCCGAGATACTCGAGGAAGTCAAGGATTTTTATGGGCGACTCAACACGGACGATGAAACCAGCGGGGCATAGTGCAGATGACCATCGAGCCGAATTAACGCGCCACTACACGGAGGACAGCGCAGATATCGACCAATGCGAGATTATGGCGGCTCTCGAGCAGCTAAAGAACAACAAGGCACCCGGGGATGACGGAATAACGACAGAGCTCCTTAAAGCGGGCGGGGCTCCAGTTCTGAAAGAGCTAGCGAGGCTCTTTAATTCCGTTATCCAAGAGGGTACAACGTCCGAGGCGTGGAGCAGAGGTGCGGTGGTTCTGTTCTTCAAAAAAGGTGACAAATCCTTGCTAAAGAACTATAGACCCATCTCACTTCTGAGCCACGTATACAACCTGTTCTCGAGGGTCGTCACGAACCGTCTCGCCAGGAGACTTGACGAGTTCCAGCCGCCAGAACAAGCCGGTTTTCGAAAACGCTTCAGTACCGTAGACCACATTCATACTGTTCGACAAATTGTACATAAGACCGAGGAGTACAATCAGCCGCTGTGTATGGCTTTAGTGGACTACGAGAAAGCCTTCGACTCCATCAAAATATGGGCAGTTCTGCCTCTGCAACGATGTCGAATTGACTGGCGCTACATCGAAGTGTTGAGATGTTTGTATGACGCTGCAACGTTGACTGTCCAGATCCAGGATCAGAAAACCAGCCGCATCCAACTGCTCAGGGGGGTGAGACAGGGGGATGTAATATCCCCTAAATTGTTTACCAACGCGTTGGAAGATGTCTTCAAGACGCTGGACTGGACTAGACAGGATATCAACATTAACGGCGAGTACATTTCACATCTTCGATTTGCCGATGACATCGTCATAATGGCAGAGACGCTGGAACAGCTAGACCAAAAACTGCACAGCCTAAATGGAGCCTCCCGGCGGGTTGGCCTCGGCATGAATTTGGACAAGACAAAAGTCATGTACAATTCGCACGTCTTGCCGAGTCCAATGCACATCGAAGGGTCGCTTCTCGAAGTTGTGAAGGATTATGTCTACCTAGGGCAAGTCATCCAGCTCGGTAGACAAAACTTTGAGAAAGAGGCCGACAGGAGGATCCAGTTGGGTTGGGCAGCATTTGGAAAACTCCGTCAAGACTTTTCGTCGCCTATCCCGCAGTGTTTGAAGACTAAGGTCTTTAACAAGTGCGTCCTGCCCGTCATGACATACGGTGCTTAAACGTGGAAATTGACGGTCGGGCTGGTTCACAAATTCAAGGTCGCTCAGCGCGCTATGGAGCGAGCTATGCTCGGGGTCTCTTTGAAGGATAAAATGAGGGATGAAATTATCCGGAAAATAACAGGAGTTACCGACATAGCTTGCAGAGTAAGCAAACTGAAGTGGCAGTGGGCTGACCATGTCTGTCGAAGGACCGATGGCTGGTGGAACAGACGAGTCTTGGAGTGTAGACCGCGTATCGGCAAGCGTAGTGTGGGACGTCCCCCAGCTAGATGGACGGACGACCTAAAAATGGTGGCTGGGGTAGACTGGAAGCGGAAGGCGGAGAGCAGGGTGCTGTGGCGCAGTCTAGGAGAGGCCTATGTCCAGCAGTGGACTGCGATAGGCTGAGTTGATTAGGCAACAAAGTTTTTAAATATTAAAACAATAATATTCAAAGCAGTGGCGTGCATTGCATATAGGCATATAAGCAGTGTCTACCTCGATATATCAACATAAGCCTGTCAATTACATTTTAGTGTGTGTGCCCCACAATTAAGAAACTCACTAAATTATCATACCTAACAAAAAACAAAATCTTCAGACAAACACGCGCGGCAATAGGCAGTCGCCGGACGGCCTACTCGGCTCCCATACTATTCACACATTGCCATTGGTCTTTATTCGTTCAAATTAATTCGATAAAATTAAAAATACGTACGTCTCACGCGTAATACCATGACGTTCGACCTTCGCAATTTATCACCCTTAAGTAGGCATGCCTACTCAAATAACCACACTTTTGACCTCACTTTTTTTTTATTTGTGACCGCGTTTGTCTAGACTAGACTAGACCTAGTGCCTACCTATTCTGAAAACCAATGCACGCCACTGATTCAAAGCAGACAAATTATTTGTGTTAATTTTTACTTCAACAGTCGTAGGTACTGTTAACGAATTCCATTTCCTAATTTTTCAAGGCGGAGACTGGTTTACAACGTTTGTTTGTAATGGGATCCTGCCGTTTTGCCTAAAAGATTTTGACAAAATTTCATTATCCAAACAAATTTTAGCAACTTTTTTTATACCAATGCAATATTTGGAATGATTTTAGTACACACATTTTCATTTAAGTGTTAAAATTTTTACTCGGCAGAATATTACCAAGGTTAATGTCACTAAGGCATTTGGTCTTTAATCAAATTATTTATTACAGAAAACAATCTTTAGACAATAAACATTTAGTCAAATGATTTGTTATGAATAAAAATATATAGACAAAAATTGGGACTTACCGTTGAATCGATGTCACCCGAAGTACGTTTCGTGCGTACTTCGGGTGACATCGGTTGCATGGTTGCGGTCGGTCGATAGGCGACGTAGGATGCAGGAGCGAGCGAAGGGCAAGGTTAGGTTTGGTTGCTTTAAGCCCTTTTCATAGAAATAGGAGCCCCGACATTGGATGCAAGAGCTACATAAAAATGAAATGAATGAAATGCCCAAGGCATTAAGTCCGCCTTTGTACAGTTTTTACTTGTGCATAAAGTTTTAATAAATAGATAAATAAATATTTGGCTTATTTTATTTTACGTAAAATATGTTATAAGTACCAACTGAAATATTTGACTACATTAAAATTGGTAAGACTAGTTGGTAAGCAAGTTATTGTTTAATCGTTCACTTGCCAAACATTAGATTTGCGTTAAAATTTTTTGTGAAGTTTATTTGCTAAGTAATGATTTGGCAAATGAAATTATGCGGAAAATTGTATGGAAAGTGATAATTTGTGGGTACACTACATTAATACGAAAAACACATACATATTCCGAAAGTCACAAAGACGAATTTCAAAATACCGATTGTCATAATTCCGAATGGTTCAAAATTCCTTTTATAACAACTCCGATTTATCATTAATCCTATTTTAATAATTTCGAAATGTCAATATCCCTAACGTTTATAATTACTATTCTCAAAATACCGAGTTTCAATAGATCGAATAACAAAAAGTCCGACTTAATGATAATTCGAAACATCAAAAATACGAATTCCGATTATTAAAATACCGATCAATTAGAATTCCGAAATAATAACGCTTTGTAAAACTGGATAGCAAGACAAATAAACACATATTTCCAATTGTAAGAATATAGATGGCACAAAACCAACAATAGAGCCCCTATTTCTGTGTAAAGGGTTTAAAGTAACCTAACCAAAACGAAGCTCGGGGTGCCCTTCGCTCGCTCTTGCATCCTATGTCGACGGAGCCCCGCTTCGCGGGGCCCCTATTTCTGTGTAAAGGGTTTAAAGTAACCTAACCAAACCGAACCTCGGGGTGCCCTAGCTCGTTCTTGCATCCTATGTCGACGGAGCCCCGCTTCGCGGGGCCCCTATTTCTGTGTAAAGGGTTTAAAGTAACCTAACCAAACCGAACCTCGGGGTGCCCTTCTCTCGCTATTGCATCCTACGTCGTCTAGTGCGTTCGTTGAGTTCGGGTGCGGTGAGTATTGAAAATCGGAATGTCGTTTTTCGGACCGAGAACCCATCGAGCATTTGATTCTTCGAATATATGAACATCGGAAAACAAACAAGTCGCATTTATGACTTTCGGTAAAATAAATTTCGTGATTTTTAATAATATACATTATGATTCTTAGGTATTATGAAATTCGGACTTTTGAAAATCGGAACATCGAAATTCGGAATAAAATATTTCGGAGTATTTGGGTGTTCCATAATTTGTCAATATCTTTTTGATGAAACAAGGGAGACCCGTTTGTAATGTATCATTCGAGGCGAGCTAGGTTACAAACGACAATACATAAAACGCGGCGAATGGTAATTTCGAGTACATGGCTCAAGCGCGCTCCGTTTCTTGTTACAAAACGGCGATACACTAAAACGAGATACTTTGTGCTTGCGACGACGCGTTAACCTAAGCACTGACATGTTTGTAAACATGCGCTCGCAATGCTCGCATCGAGCCGCTCGGCTCGCTGCACTGACTACTGTAACGCGTTTTAAGAGGCTTACTAGACCTAAGTGTCCTTGAAAAACGCATGCACACATATGCAGAATCGACGCAAACGCCATCTAACGACGACGCCCATCACAATTATGACATAAAGCATACATGAGATTTAGAAGTAACGGTTTTGTGAGATTACGCCCTAGTATTCTAATAGATGGCGCGGAAACGATGTGCAAATAAGTTAAAGATCTAACAAACAAATTATGTAGTTATGTGTGACAACATAATAAATTTTATTCGTTTTGAGTGTGACTTGAAAAACTTAAGGATGTGGGTGATTTTGAAATAAAACTGATTCAATGAAATTTAAAACATTTTTAACCGACTTCAAAAAAGGAGGTTGTGTATTCGACCCGTATGTATGTACCTATGTAATGTATGTATGTGTGTATGTTTGTATATATATTTGTAGATTTTCTAAAAAACTGATGAACCAATTTTGATCATTCTTTCACTAATGTGATCTACCTACATACTTCCAGGAAGGTTTTAGTATATAATACATTAGGTAATTATTCTTATGTAGTATGTCCGAAGTTAATATGCATAAATGTACTGCATCTCCGGCATTTCTATGCGAATTTTGATGATTCTTCAATGCACTAGTGTTAATTGAATTTTTGTGAGGTAAGTAGGTACAATTAGAAAGAAAAAAAAACAACCGACTTCAAAAAAAGCACTACAGCGTGATAAATAACTATAATTTCGGAAGTCGGTGTCAAAAAACGAAAATGCGGAACCAGCGACACCGACTTCCGAAATAAAAGTTATCACTTTGCAGTGTTTTTTTCTAAAACTATGAATTTTGGAAACATCTAAGAAAGTGCAGTCATTTCGAATAAGCTAAGTATTTTCGACTTCACGTACAACTGTCACAGTGGCGTATGTGGACGACGTGTAGATTTGTATTCGAGAGTCCCCGGGTTCGATTCCCAAGGTTACGAAATCGAATTTTCTATTTAAATGTCATTTTGAATTTTTAAATATATCTATTAAATATTTTTATAAATAACTAAAAAAAGTCTGCAGGAGAAAGAAAGTCGAAAATATCAACACGGAAGTTAGGTATTTCTAATGCGCAAGTACCTACACGTTATCTAAGCTATTACAAAAATAAAAAAAATTCTGACCTAATGTTTTTATTAACCGACCGCGACTTATTGATAATGGGCATAATGAAATAGGTAACAGATTCATCTGAAAATTGCGATGAAAATGATCAAAAGCAAGAAATTAGATTTAAAATTGATTTTGTTTATAATAAAAAGGAATCATAGTTATATATGAATGTTAGGTACCTAATCTTTGAGGCCGTTTACACATTATGCCGCAGCTGCAGCGGCACCGCCGTCGCTGCATCAGTCACCCTTGGATTTGTATGAACACACGGCGCCGCGGCGGCGCGCCGCAAGGGCTCATACAAATCCAAGAGAAACCAATACAGCGGCATCGCCACAGAATATAATAGTATGGCACCGCGGGCGGCGCACAGTGGTCTGAAAATCGAGCTCCATACTCATAGAAACTTAAAGTTCGGAAATAAAAAAACAAAAATTGTAATGGGTCTAGTATACCTCCCTTTACGTAATATTAACGTATGGATGGTATCAGTCGCTCCACGCGTGAGAAAAAAAAGTTTTTTATTTTTTTTGTATGGGAGAAAACACTTAATGTACATTTTTTTGAAACTGAATGGAACTGATAGGCTGGAACTCGCACGAGCTATTGTACGATACACGGCCATCAAGATGACATACAATTCATGCACCGTTCGGCGCCGCTTTGCACGTAGCAAATTTTTGAAATTTTGAATTTTCGATACGTGATTTTTCAAATCTTTGACGAGGTAACTTGCCGATCGATTTACTTATACTATCGTTAGTTGTAGCCTGCTTATGACCTTTGTGATGACAACAATTAAAAATTATATTGATTATATACGTTTTTTTTTATTTCATTCCAAGAACTAACTCATTTAATCACCGTGATTATGGTTGAGTTATAATTATATACTAATGACATGAGCATCAACCAGCTCTAGCAGGGCCAAATGGGCCCTAGTCACAATAAAATTCTATTGTCTGTAATATTAAAGTCTGTAAAACCTAATTAAAGAATAGCGAACGATAATGAGGGTAGTTGTATAAAAACAGGACGTTTGAGCTTACTTTTATCAGTAGCTCTCAGTACTTGTGCGCGCTAACTTATTACGTTATTTTTTTTATTGTGCTGTGATGGAAGGTTGTGATACCAATTTGGACATTGTCATGTTTGTGTCAAACAACAATTGTTTTTCACAGCCCAATGTTTTATTTGAAGTTTTTGAGAATACTATTGATTTGTCAGAAAATGAAAAGAGGGTATTGAAACAATTCTGTCAGACTTATGTTTGTTCGTTGAGGAACAAATGGATCTCGTGTAATCTCACGAGACGTACATACATACATAACAAAGTATGAGACATGGCTGCAAGAGAACATAAAATGGCCTGAGATCATGAAAGGAAAGATGACCCCTTATTTAGTGTCAGTAGAGCAGCAAACCCGTTCCAGTTCTGACTTTGTTTTAAATGAGGGTGCATCAACATCCTACACACCGGAGACGTGCAGTGTTGGAACATCAACATCAGTTGTGAGGCCGAGAAAACCATTTAAAGAGCTAAGCCCGCTACAGAAGAGAAGGAGAGCGGAAGACCTCCTAACGTATAGCACTGAAAGCCTTGCTCATGCAACCGGTTTGAAAGCACATGACAAGAATATAGCAGATATCGTTAAACTAGTCTCGGAGCAAAGAGGCTACAAGGATAAATAAATTGTTAAAGCCCAAGGAAACTGTGCCTATATATTCCGCTGATAAAGCTTTATTTATTTTGACCTCATTGAAGCTTTCGAAGTGGCAGTATATAACATTAAGATCTTGTGCAAAAGAAGAAGGAGTACCACTGTGTCCTTCTTATACTGCCATCCTTGAGGCGAAGAAGGACTGCTGCCCTCCAAAAGTTACCATTGTACATCACGGAAGGAGAGGTAAAAGTAAAGCTAAATTTTGGATAAAACTGTGCAAAGCTTGGAAAATTCCTACGTGTGGAACCTTCGCTGGATGGCAAAGAGTTAACAATTATATGCAAGTATGGCTTTGATGGTGCTTCAGGGCAAAGTTTGTATAAGCAAACTATGGCAGACGAAGACGATTCCAGTATGTTTATGTGTTCTTTTGTGCCTCTGCGCTTAGTTTGTGGCGAAGAAAAGGTATGGGAGAATCCAAAGCCATCTTCCACAATGTTCTGCTGACCAATTTATTTTAAGTTTTCAAACGAAAACAAGTTGAACATCGTGGAAGAACAGGCTCTGATTGAGGCTCAGATTGAAGCAGTGTCTAATTATAACTCAACCATAATCACGGTTGTAGAATCCTGTTGATTCCGTACTTATGTTAAACATATCACTTCACTGGCTCACTACCACACCAAGCGCCATCGTATATAGCCTGCTTCACTTTGTCTGTTTCCCGCCATTCCTCGTAACTGACAGATGACATAACATAACTGACAGCAGCTACCCCGCTTGTGTGAATGAGACAGTGTTTACATATCTATTTAATAGATACACTACAACGGTGATTAAATGAGTTAAGTAGTTCTTGGAATGAAATTAAAAAAAAACGTATAGGTACTTATAATCAACATAATTTTTAATTGTTGTCATCATAAAGGTCATAAGCAGGCTAAAAGTAACGATAGTATAAGTAAATCGATCGGCAAGTTCATTTATTCACGTCAAAGATTTGAAAAATCACATATCGAAAACACAAAATTTCAAAAATTTGCTACGTGCAAAGCGGCGCCCAACGGTCCATGAATTGTATGTCATCTTGATGGCCGTGTATGGTACAATAGCTCGTGTGAGCTCCAGCCTATCAGTTCCATTCATTTCAAAAAAATGTACATTAACCCCCTTATTCATAAAACTTATCAAACCTATTTTAGTTAAAATGGGGTTTGTCTCTTTCTTACACACAGAAATGACAACGTGACAGATAAAGACAAACGTTCTATAAACCTATTTTAGCTAAAATAGAGATAAAATAGGATTATGAATAAGGGGGTTAGTGTTTTCTCCCATACAAAAAAAAACAAAAAACTTTTTTTTCTCACGCGTGGAGCGACTGATACCATCCATACGTTAATATTACGTAAAGGGAGGTATACTAGACCCATTACAATTTTTGTTTTTTTATTTCCGAACTTTAAGTTTCTATGAGTATGGAGCTCGATTTTCAGACCACTGTGCGGCGGCGAGTTTTGATAGATCTTATCAAAACTCGTCGCCGCGCCGCACCGCCGGCGGCGCGGCGGCGCGGCGGCGCCGTGTGTTCATACAAATCCAAGGGTGACTGATGCAGCGGCGCCGCGGCGGCGGCGATGCCGCTGCAGCTTCGGCATGATGTGTAAACGGCCTCAAGGATTAGGTACTCGTACCTAACATTCATACATAATTATTATGATTTCTATTTATTATAAACACAATCAATAAAAATTAAACTCTTGCTTGTGATAATTTTCATCGCAATTTTCGGATGAATCTGTGATTTCTTTATGCATATTATCAATAAGTCGCGGTCTGTTAATAAATTTAGGTTTTTTTTATTGTTACAATGGCATAGAAAACGTGTAGGTACTAACGCATTAGAAGTAACTTCCGTGTTGATATTTTCGACTTTCTTTCTCCTGTGAAAGATAATTACATTGTAGACGTTTTTTTAGTTATTTATAAAAATATATTTAAAAATTCAAAATACATTTAAATAAAATTAAATCGATTTCGTATCACTGGGAATCGAACCCGGGGACCCTTGAACACGAACCTGCGCGTCGTCTACATAAGCCAATGTAACGATTGCGTATCTCGTCGAAAAAACTGAGCTTATGCGTAATAAGTGCATTTTCTTAAACTACCAAAATTCATAGCGAAAAAAAATATTCAGTAATAATAAAATGCTCTTACTTTTTAATTTCGTTCATATGTTCGGCGTTTGTTTTATATGAACGTTTTGTAGTCCTCCTAAGGGAATGTTTCACTTTATTTCCCATATTTACAAATGATATAATTGATAGCAAATTATTACGCTATTTTAACTTAAAAGTATTTTATATTTACATGAAATAAAAATATTTACAGAAAGAAGATATGCAAATAGTAATAATAAACAATGAATGTATGTAGGTACAAATAAATAATGCGGCGAAAAGAGCGACGCGTCCGTATAGTATCAGGCCTCGGCCGGCATTATTGCTACACGCACGGGGGTTTACCGTTTACGTACACATGCGCACTTATTATGTTCGGAACTATGAATATTATGCTATTTACAATAAAACTATTGTTTGAACTAAAAAAATAAAACACTATTATTTTAGTATGTTGCTTGTAGAATGATCTGACAAAAAATCAGAATGATTGTATGTATATTAGTATGGTTTCTATTGTAAAAAGAGTTTTTAGAGGTATCTTCATGATTTTTTTCTATCGTACCAAATAAGTTGTATTATGTTTTCAAAACACTATCTATCTAAAAATTCAAAATACATTTAAATAAAATTTAAAAAGAAAGTACGATTTCGTAATCTTGGGAATCGAACCCGGGGACTCTCGAATACAAATCTACACGTCGTCCACATACGTCACTGTGACAGTTGTACGTGAAGTCGAAAATACCGACTGCACTTTCTTAGATGTTTCCAAAATTCATAGTTTTATTGCAAAAATAAAAATATTCAGTTAAAAATAAAATGCTCATACTTTTTACTTTCGTTCATATTATGTTCGGCTTTTGTTTTATATGAACGTTTTGTAGTCCTCCTAACGGAATGTTTCACTATATTTCCCATTTATTTACAAATTATTACCCTATTTTAACTTTGTTAGGTTACGCGGACCACTGCCGGTAGACACAAGTGAAACGCCCGGGAGTTGGGACTCGCCGTACAATAGATGGCGCGCGCCTTGCACCCATACATAACAAACTTAAAAGTATTTTATATTTACACGAAATAAAAATATTTACGGAAAGAAGATAATGCAAATAATAATAAACAATGAATTTACAAATAAAACTTAACAAAAACATAACAATTTGACGGAAATAGTGCGGCGAAAAGAGCGACACGTCCGTATAGCATCAGGCCTCGGCCGGCAGTGTCGCTACACGGGCGTTCACGCACACATGCGCACTTTTTATGTTCGGAACTATGAATATTCGATTTACAAAAAAACTATTGTTTTAAATAAAAAAATAAAACACTATCATTTTAGTATGTTACTTGTAGAATAATCTGACAAAAAATCAGAATGATTGTATGTATATTAGTATGGTTTTTATTGTAAAAAGAAAGTTTTTTAGAGGTATGTTCATGATTTTTTTCTATCGTACCAAATTAGTTGTATTGTGTTTTCAAAACACTATCTATCTAGCATATATCCTGAAGAATATCATATATTTTTCTGATTTTGTTTACTGTAGGCGATCATATACTTTTATTGTTTCGAAAACTACCGTTTTTTTGCGTTTAGGTCCTGTAAGCGCCTTAAAAGAATTCGCGATCGAGCCGACAGTTAAGTGGAGGATCTGGCGCTCGCATAGGGCGGCTCGGCTCACTGCATTGATTACTGTAACGCGTTACAAAACCACTTTACAAACAAACGTTGCAAGTCAGTCTCCGCCTTAATATAAAGAAAATATGACGGAATACAATTTAGTACATTAATAACGAATACTGCCGTAATCGTGCGAGCGGGACACAGTTCCTAGCAGAGTTGTTCTTTTCAAGACTATTCCTTTGGTACGTCTATTGTCAATGAAAAAGAAACTAATGTCTGATGCATGCAGTTTGTTTCTATTTATAACTAGCTGACCCGACAGACGTCCTGTCTGTAGCCTGTATTAACATTAGGGGTTTTCTTAGAGCAGTTTTTAGGGTTCCGTAGCCAAATGGCAAAAAACGGAACCCTTATGGATTCGTCATGTCTGTCTGTGTCCGTCCGTATGTCACAGCCACTTTTTTCCGAAACTATAAGAATTATACTATTGAAACTTGGTAAGTAGATGTATTCTGTGAACCGCATTAAGATTTAGACAAAAATAGAAAAACAAAATTTTAGGTGTTCCCCATACTTAGAAATGAAACTCAAAAATTTTTTTTCATCAAACCCATACATACGTGTGAGGTATCTATGAATAGGTCTTCAAAAATGATATTGAGGTTTCTAGTATAATTTTTTTCTAAACTGAATAGTTTGCGCGAGAGACACTTCCAAGGTGGTAAAATGTGTCCCCCCCCCCCCTATAACTTCTAAAATAAGAGAATGATAATACTAAAAAAAATATATGATGTACATTACCATGTAAACTTCCACTGAAAATTGGTTAGAACGAGATCTAGTAAGAAGTTTATTTTAATACGTCATAAATCTAATCGTTTTTTTTTCCTTGTGATACGGAACCCTTCGTTTGCGAGTCCGACTCGCAATTGGCCGGTTTTTTATATTATCATTAACTAGCTTTTGACCGGGGCTTCGCTAGCGTGGAGGTCGGAAATTATCCCACGGAAACGTATTACCGGGATAAAAAGTATTCCGTGTTAATCCAGGTTATAATAAACTATCTTTGTGCCATTTATCTAAATCCTATGAAAAGCATAATACTAATGATTGAAATACTATCGTGAATTCATACAAGCCTAGTACTTTTTGTTAGAATACTGCTCAGAAAGTCAAGTCATATTTCAATCATGATTCGAAAGACCTGTAGCGCCATATAGCTTCCTAGAGCAATTTTATTGTGAGTTCTGACCGTCGCCGTCGATAGTTATTGTTCTTTTCTTCGGGAATAATATTTTTTTCTGGATGAAAGGTACCCACCCTATGTCCTTTTCTATACAACTCTCTTTTCTCTTCTTTCCCTTGACAACGTAAAGGTATGCAAAATTTCATGATGTTCGGTTCAGTGGATTACGCGTGAAAAGGTAACAAACAAACTTACTTTCGCATTTATAATATTAGTTAGAATAAAGCATGCTTATATTGTTTAGCGATTGAACGAGCTAACCTGTTGAGGTGCTTGCGAATGTGTTGAAGGTTGAGCTGTACTGTCACTAGAACCAGAACTGCCCATGCCTGCCTCACTGGTATCCATGTCCTGAAATGTATTGAAAAACAAACGAAAATGTAAACTAAATGAAACCAATTTCAGTTATGAACCATATTCTACTTTACAGCCACAATAGTTGTTCCATTTATATTTTATTGGAAAGGTTTTTTAAGGCTATGGGAAACAAAAAACAATTTTTTGTAATTTGTTTTTTGTTTCCATAGCAATTTCATATTCGTACCGTCCCTAAAATATTTTCCACTTTTCAGGGAAGGAAAAAACGGAAGGGTAGGGTTCCGTAACTCAAAAGGAAAAAACGAAACCCTTACGTGTGTCTGTCTATCCGTCCGTCTGTCACAGACAATTTGCTCCAAATCTAATGGACCAATCAAGTTGAAAGGGGTTTGAAGATTTTTGTATGGAGGGTGGCCCTAACATCGGCCGCCATTTTGATTTTTTTCAGAATCGCGGTGCACAACGAAAGTTATACTATACAAATTTAGATAGAGGACACTAATACAAACAAAAAATGTAATATAACATAATATCCTAAAGCGTCAGGTTTCGGAGTTATTCACCGAAATGTAAATCAAAAACTAAACCTTTAATTTCTTCAAAGTTCAGTCTTCGACTTATATTTCAAGGATTTTTTTCATCGATTTAAATCGATTATGACCTGAGTCAATACAACATTATCATTTCTGATCCTTAATTGGCTTTTAAGAGCCAGAATCCACTCGAAGACACCAAAATAATGGAACTTATTTTGTCTGCATCTAGATCGATAATAATTTGCAAGGCAGGAATAAAATAGTTGGCTACTATTGTAATTGCATTGTAGGAAAACGAACACTTGGATGTTGCTCCCATGTTACAGTACCCGGCGATAAATATTGCACATCGACCTTTGGAAAGAAACAATCGGCTAATTTCGGCTTCGTAGTGCGTTATCTCTGTCGCACACTACCTATGTGACGTTAACTGACGTTTTGTCAGTCGTTGTTCAAGTGCGATAGAGTGCGGTCGCGTCCAGTTCAAAATATATATCTAGAGTTGTTAACACCCCTAAATTTAAATAATTTAAAGTTGTACTATGGCATCTTTAGGAAAAATAGGGGAACCTTTTTATTTTACCCCAACCTAAAGCAACCATTTATAGAAAAATTGGTGTATTTTATACAAAGAATAAAAAGAATTATCAAAAGAAGCAAATCATAATTGTTTTAACAGCTCCTAATAGATACCGGACTGTTTGTATTTCGTGCGACAGAGATAACGCTCTACGAAGCCGAAATTAGCCGATTGTCTCTTTCCAAAGATCGATGTGCAATATTTATCGCCGGGTACTGTATGTGTATTATAATGGTATATGACATGAGCGCGACACCAAGAATATCCTATTCAGCCTCCCGCTGCCTTCTTGGATGATATTATTTATACCGAATATGATTAATTAATCTTATGTTTAATCCACTAGCTGGTGTATTCAATTACATATTTCATATTTACCTACTAAACTATCATTTTAATTCAACACATTAATTATCTCATGAAGAAAATAAATTATTAGTATAATATTATTTGATTTCTTTCTCTGTCTGATTGAGATTAACTTTTGAAGTTACTACAATGAATGAATGAATGAATTGCACCGATCCCAGCGTGGTTAAACCAGACTCGATTAATCGAATGAACCCCAAGATTCGCACTAGCTCCTGTAGCCTCATGTTCATGGTGCTACAGCGACCATTGCATATCAAGGAATAGACCGGGGGGCGCGGTAATGGTAGGGAAGACGTGCCCGAAGGATAGGTAAGGATTTAAGAGCCTACCGGATATGCATCCTAGAGCAAGCATTGGACTAGTGGAGAGATGGGTAATTATATCTATGGATGGGCATCTTTTAACGACCTTGCCGCCAGGTTGGTTAAGGGCGAGCTTCATCTTTGAGTCTTTTGGCAGGGTTCTACTGCTTTCTCGGTTCTTTTGTATGTCGCTGCTCTGCTGTGTTGTGTTAGATGTTGCTGTTTTCAATGTCTTCGTCAGAGGTTTCGCTACTATTCATTTCCTGTATTTTTCTTCATTTTTTTCTCTTCGTTCTTCGTCTAAGACCATTTTAGGCGTAAATATATGGTCGTCTGTTGATCTATTGTTTAAAAAGGCCGTTTGGTAGTTGCCTAATTCCGTTATTATCTCATCTAGTTTTTTAAGTACGTAGGAGGCGTAAATTCTGTAACCCGTATTGCAAACCGATATGCGGCGATATTCATTCACATCTTTAGGGTTATTGTTTTTTGGAATTGGTACTGTCTCCAGCCACGTGTCGGGTGCTTTGTTCAGTGTCCAAGCTTTGTTCATGTGTTTGGTGACGGCTTCTTGTATTATTTGGGGCATTGCTTTGTAAAGCTCGATTACCATTTGGTCAGTTCCGGGATCTGTCCCGTTCCGCATTTTATTAATAATTCCCATTACGTCATCCGCAGTGGGTCCATCACACTGTACTTCGGTTATCGGCTTTTTTTATTAACTGTTGGTAGATGGCCCTCGGATTTTTTAAATATTTGCTCCCATTTGGTCATCGGTATATAAGTAGATCTTTTTCGACGTTTAGTTTGAAGTTTGTTTCTACTGTAAAAAAGTATAGCATCTGCATGCGTTTTGCAGGGTGGTTTTTCCCCAGTCCATTGAGGCAGGCCTTGCACGCTTTTTGCTCTTCCTGATATTTAACCTCTTGAAGTGTTGCCCGACGTTCTTTTACTAGGTTGTGCCTATTTGGATTATCTGGTTGCCTACTTTGTAAGAATTTAGACTTTTGTAGGTTAGCAAGAGCTAGTCGATGATCTCTGTAGAGAACTGGCTGAAGAATCAGAGTTTCCTGGGCAGCCGCTTTTAATATTTCCGTTGTGGTATTCCAGGGTATTTCGATGTTTTCTTCCGTTGAGTTAATTCCTATATCTTTTAGTTTTTTTTTGTTATGCAATCTTTGTATTTTGTTTTTGTGAATTTACTATTGAGGGCGGCATAATAGCACTGTTTATAGTTGAAATCCTTGGACGAAATTGTTGTTTCCTTCGCAGCTTGCTATTGTCTTTTTGTATTATTGTGTTTGGTGTTTTCTTTTTAGTTTGAAATTCGGTTTATTCTTAGCAGACCCCAGATTATTTTATGGTCGGATGTGCCCCTAGCGGCCCATTCGCCTTTAATAAGTTCGATGAATTTTTTGTTGTATGTGGCGTTATAATGTGATCCAATTAATCAAATATAATCTAATATTATTATTATTAATTGAGATTTCTGAGTGCCTTTTGACCATGTTATCCTGCATGATGATCGCAATAAATAATACCCAAGTATGGGCAAGTATGTTTTATTGCGGTAGACGGCTGATTTCTAAGGGGAAATTATATGTGCGGCAACAAAAGTTTTCTTTAGCACCTGCAACCTAGCGTCTTTTTTTATATGTGGGCGACGAGTTAATAGAACAGCTTCAATTATATTAATTCATCATCTTTACTATTCCAACAGAATATCAAAAAACCAGCGTCAATTTACGAGCGTAAATTAATATGACTCCGAGCTACCGATAAATATATTTACTTCTGATTTGATAACTCAGCGACTAATGTTGTAAGTGAGCTACTTTATATATTTTAGAGATTCAACATCTGTCTGCTAATAAAATCAAATTCCAGCCTCAAAATTAGCAATCAAAGTTTTTCATTCAACAACTAAATTAATAAATCATATTCTTTTTTCGTGAAAGTTTGCAACACAAGCGCGGGAGTGTACCTGACGCTCGTTGGGAATCAGAGGGGCGCGACCGATAGACGACGTAGGATGCAAGAGCGAGCGAAGGTCACTCCGAGGTTCGGTTTGGTTAGGTTACTTTAAACCCTTTACACAGAAATAGGGGCCCCGCGAAGCGGGGCTCCGTCGGCATAGGATGCAAGAGCGAGCGATGGGCACCCCGAGGTTCGGTTTGGTTAGGTTACTTTAAACCCTTTACACAGAAATAGGGGCCCCGCGAAGAATGTTCATTTGGGTAGGTATAATAGTCAATTACTTATGGTAACATTATAAATAGATAGGCGAATACATGAAATTATAGCTTTCATTGACCATTATTTGATGACAATAATAAGGAAATTTTATGTTCAAATATAGTAGATTCACTCATCAATTACTTATGCTAAAGTATAAAAATAAAGGTGACTCTATGAAATTAGAGTACGTTGATATTATTTTATAGATGAAGTTGATACACTTATTAGAAGCTGGCAATGAGTAGACATATCACAAATTTAGTTGCTTAAGAATTATCACCATGTTGCGTCATATTAACAGTAGCTTGTTTTACAATATATGGTCGCTTATAAACCATTTATTAGACGCTAAAAGTTCGTCGCTGACCTATTAATTCATTAGACAACTAAATATATTTGCAGACGAGAATGACATTTTAAAGAAGCTGCCTTAATTAGCACCCATTTCTAAGTATTGTGAGCCCAGTGACATCTGCGACTACGTCTGATAACTGTGTATACATTGATGCTTGTTGTTCATACTGTGTTAATGAGCTAGCTAATTGGGGGCTGTTCGATTGTGACTGGGGCTTCGTGGGTTGACCTTGCTCTTCACGTGTGTTATACTGGTTAACTAAAGGCTTGTTATGTTGTGTTGTTTTGACGTTGTTTGGTTCTTGCATTAGGTCTATCGGGTTGCTGTTATAATGTTCGTCGTCGGTCACGACCCAGCTATCATAGTACTGATCCTTGTAGAGGATGTGTGTGTTGCCGGGTACTGGTTCGCCGGTAGGTGAATACACAAGTATGTGTCTTGTATCGTGTGCACGTGCTTTACAAGATAGAGCTCGGACGCGGCGATTATAATATCCTCTCCTCCCCAAAACGTTTGGTTAAACTGCGTGGTTATGTATTTTTTTGTCATCCTTTGTTCCTGGGATAGATTGCTGTTATGGAGAAATTCTTGTATTACTACTTGTATATTATTTAGAAGTGCTAGGTGATTTCTGTCGTCATCTCGATGCTCCAAAACATAATTATGAAGCGAGGTCTTGACGGACAGACACGTGATCAAAAGTTAAACCCATTACATTATTTATGGGCTTATAACCTTTCTCGTCTTTTGTCATACGCACAATAACCATTTTAACAACCTTTTGTTTTTATGGTATTTCAAGACCTTCTCAGCACATGTGTTGGGTTTGGGAACCAATATAGCTGACAGGCGAGCGTAGGTACCGCCTGTTTATGAATTTGGCACTGTCTTATGAAATCTTTAGAAATATTTTTTGTTACTTAAACTTTTTTTTTGCACCTCGAGTCCAATTTGGCGCGCCCGGGTACACAAACTTGACTTAGAAGCTAGGCAATAATTTAGTACAATGTTAAATTCAGAAAATCGTGAAATACGAATTCTAAAGCGATACCGTATTTTAGGCTGGAATAATATAGTGTATTAGTTTATTCCACCTTCCTATATATAATATGCAAACGTTTCCCTAAAGCTTAGCTATTTATATATTACAATGGTGTTAAATTCGCGCGTGACTTAAAAAGTCCAAATTATCAAACCAAAACGCAGCCGGATACAGCTTCCAATGGAGATCCCTGAAATATACGGAAAGATCTCACCAGATTTTCGACGTCACCAAGATCCTCGGCCAGCAGGTCTAAGCCTCGGGCTTGTAGATCAGGAACACACGTATGCCACTTTACCACCGTTATAAGGTGTTTTAATTTTCACCCACTACAAACAACGAGCGCAACACCGTTCGTATTTCAAATTCGAGTTTCAAACTCCGAGTCAGCCATGTGTTGTGCACATTGCATCAAGTAAAAACAAAGGCGGGACTCGACACGTCTGTCCCCTTCGGCGGTCACTATGCCGATTAACTTTTAAAGTTACTACAAAATGAAAAAATACTTAAAATTCGTTACAACAATTGTTATTTTTATCTTTGAATCTCAGAAACGTGACGCTTAATGATGTTATGTTATACACGTTTTGTGTTTGTATAAGTGTCCCCTATCCAAATATATGCCATTTATTGTGCACCGCGATTTTGAAAAAAAATCAAAATGGCGGCTGATGTTAGGGCCAAAACCTTCAAACCCCTTTGGTACACATATGAATCTCTGTGACCCAAAGCCCAAGCACTGACGTGTAACGTAAATAAATGAATTTTGAATATGGAGGTCATTTTTGGGAGTCAAGATAAAAAAAAATAATAGTTTCGCAATCTGTACCATGTGACATATCAAATTAAAGGGAACTACATTACTGTGAGGATCTGAAATATGATTTTTTTCATTATTTTAAAGTAAATTGTATTAGTTATTTAAAAAAATAGACGAAAATTGACCATTTCCCCCTATCTCCGAAACTACTGCGACTAAAATTTTGAAAAAATACAGAAAATAGTTCTATATCCATAAATTACAGGAAAACCTATAAGAAGACTGTTATCTTAAAACAACATGGTAAACTCAATATTGTGCGTACAAACTTACATTTTCAGTTGGAATGTATGGGAGAACATGTTTTCCAACTACAATGATTAGTTTGTTCGTGGGATAAATAATTTATCCATCCAATAATAAATTATAATTTTTAATTTTTTTTAATAATTTTAATATTTATATGAAGGGTTCCGTAGTTGGAATGAATAATTCATTCCAACTCCGGAACCCTTAGAGCATTAAACCAATTGGTTTAATGCTCTAAGCCGGAACCCTTCATTGTGCGTGGTCCGACACGCACTTGGCCGGTTTTTTAGTAAAATTTGCACTCATTTGTAATATAACTCTCTCGCAAAATTTATTTTCGTCTAAAGATGTATTAAAATACCGATATTTCTTGAAGAGGCTCATAACTTTCAATTCAAATAAAATTAGAGAAAGAGGAGTGACCAGGTTTATGTTTGTGAAGAAATGTTATGAAAGCGTAACCAAAAAATATTTGATATAGTGCTAACCTGTGTTGACTCTGGCGGCGCCGTAGACGCTGCCAGGGCAGCTCTTGGTAGCGGTCGAGACGACGAGGCCGGCATGTACTCTGTCGTGTGAGCGTCGTGAGGCGCCGTCGGTCCCACTTGAGCCATCGGGCGAATTGATGCCAAAGGTGTCTCACCCCCGCGTCGACTCGCAGTCACACTTTGCTGGACTACACCTGATCATGTTTTTAACAATATAATTTTTGTGTTTATTAAAGGACACTGGGCAAAGTTGTATGTTGAGTGGTCTATGAAGCAAAGGAGATACAAATACATTAGTGTACGATCTTTTAATTATTTTAATGAAAAAAAAAGATACAAAGCAAAGTCAGGGGAACAATGACCTCGGTTTTAGAGGAAAATTAAACTGCATTTTTAGTTTTAGGAAACAAGCTTCTGCCTGGGCCAGGAATCGAAACCATTTTGTAAAAAAGTATCCCGTATTTTTATACTGAGCGATAGTGTTGCAGATAAGGATCAAATACGGCAAAGGAATATATTGTGTGAAATCAAAGGCAGTGCCAGTTTCTGTATTTTCTTTTTATAGATCATGGAAAATTGGAAAAAAATACTATATCCGATGATCTCACACATTATATTTCTTCACAAAATTTGATTTCTATTAGTTAAAATTTATGCAATAAAACAGGGTGCTTTTTTTTGTAATAAAAATCGGATTTGATTCCTGGTTCAGGCAGCTTATTTAAAAAATTAAAAATGTAGTTTCATTTTCCACCAAAATCGAGGTTGATGTTTCCTTGGACCACTTTGCTACTAGCCATAGTTTCGAATTTAACCCTGATGTGCAATCGCAAAATTCACCATGTGTAAACTGATTTTCATTATTTCTCATAGTACAATACTTCGTTAGTTACGTTAAATTGCACCTAATTATTAAAAAGTCATTAATGCCCGCCAAGAGAAAAAAGGCTACACTGTCCCATACATTTTAGTCATTCTTTTACCCAGCAGTTTAATAGAAATGTAATAATTTTACTCACCGGCCATAGGTTTTATATTTGCGGTGGGTGGATCTGTAGTTGTTTTCTCAGTAGTTGCTTGCTGTTTTGACGCTGAAGCTTGACTTGCGAGTTGCCGTTGAAGTATTGTTACTTTTTGATGCAGTGCTTCCACCTCTCTGGCCTTTTCTGCTTGTGCTTCACTTCGCTCTTTCTCTAATCGTGAGAGACGACCCTCGTATTGAGATTTTATTAGAGCCAATCTCACATCTTGTTCATCGCGTGTACTTTGCTCAATTGCGCCTATTTTATTACGGGACTCGTCTAACTCTCTGCTCAACGTATTTTTGAGTTCAGTTAGTTGAACAATTTTACTTTTGGCTTGCTTCAAAACTTGTTTAGATTTTTCTTCTTTTTCCATATTTGCCGACCTAAGGGTTTCAAGTTCTTGTTTTAATTTGTCTGTATTCACCTTTTCAGTTTCGAGTTTTGCTTGAAGCTCAGCTATATGTTCTTCGAATTTCTTATTAGTTTCCGTTAATGCGGCATCAGCAGCAGCAACATCACCCTCATTCTTTTTCTTGTCTTCCTCTACCGTTTTAACCAACTCCTCATATTGGGCTTTGTACTTTTTAGCAATTTTTCTTATCTGATTTTCTTTATTCCTGATATCAGTTAACGACGCATCCTTATTAGAGAGTTCATCTGTTAATTTTGAGTTTGAGGCGACAATTACGGAATGTTCAGCTCTAAGTTTTGTGACTTCTTCAGTAACACGAGCCATATCATCCCTAAGAATCTGCAATTCTTCATTAAGTTTCTTATTTTCCTCAGCTAAAGCATTTTGCTGTCTTGATAGCAACGAATACTGTTCCTCTATTTTCGTCTTTTCTACTTTAATACCACTGAGTTCTTCATTTAGCTTCCTGACATTTTCTTTTTCATTTGTTAACATTTTTGCTAGGGTTTCCCTTTCATTTTGAAGTCGTTTCCAATCTTCAGGACTGGTTTTGTTAGCACGTTCAACTAAGGCATTCACTCTGGTTCTCCACCTCGCACAATCTGCCTTCAAAGCATTATTTTCTGATTGTAAAGTTTCATATTTAGAAGTAAGATCTGAAATTTTATCCTGCAATTGTGGTAATTGGGATTCCAATGCTTTGGCTGTTGCTGCCAGCTCTTGGACCTGAGACGTTAATGCATCCCGCTCTTCTCTTAAGACCCTGTTACTGTCTGTCAAGGCATTTAATGTTTCAACTTTTCTCAAAATATCTGATTGCCTATTTACAGTTATAATGTTCACTTCTGTACTTTCTCTCTCTGCTGCTAAGGTCAATTTAGTGTTATCAAGCTGTTTTTCAGCTATTTCTAACTGCGATTTAAGTCTCATGGTTTCAGCTTGTAGTATGTCAAATTTGGCCATAGCAATATCTTTTTCTTTCCTTAAATACTTGACTATTTGGAATAATTGTTCTGAAGACTTTCCATCTTCTTCATTTACTGAGATGTTAATATTAGAATCATTTCCGGATTCATTAAAGCTCTCTGATCGTGATTGCGATGCATGACTAACTGACAGCTGTGTACCTAATCCTTGTATTTGATCATGTAATAGGGCGTTTTGATCATTTAAGTCTTTCAAGCGCTCAGTTAGCTGGGCGTTTTCACTGATTAGTATTTTTTGCCTGTCTTGCCAAGATTTCTTTTCGGTTTCCAAATCTTCTATGGCGCGTTGTTTTAAGGCAGTCAATTCATTTATTTGATTTTGGGCTTTTAGTAATTCTTCTTTTACATGAGATAAAACTTGTATATCACTGGAATGTAAAATCATTTCATGTGTATATTTGTCTTCAGCATTCTGTACTGCTTCTGACAACTTAGTAATTTCGGAACGTGCAGCCTCAAGTTCTGTGCGATAACCATTTGCTTGGAGTAAAGCATTGTTCAATTCTTCTTTAAGAGTAGTGAGTTCATTTTTCAATGCACTGTTGCTGGTAGAATGCTCTCCATTAGCATGCAGTGATAACTCAGCTTCTAGCTCTGAACATTTATCCTCTAAACTTTGTAGATTATTGGCATAGCTAGTCAGTTTTGCATCAGTCTCTGTTTTATAAGCTTCATATTCACTGTTAAGAGTTTTCAATTCTTTTTCTGCACTCTCTGATATATTGCAATATTGTTTTATATGTTCTTTTGCTACATTTAATTGCTCCTGGAGAGATTGAACTTCTCCTTGCTTATCTGATAATTTATTTTCTAGATCCTTTATTTTCTTAACAGTATCATATGATCCATCAGTATTAGGAGAAAGGGCCACTTTGAGCTTCTTACTAAGTTCTTCATTTGCCTTGCTTTTCTCTATTAAATCTTGTCTCATTTCTGTCATTTCTTTTCTTAATGTATCTGCTGCATCCTTTTCTTCCTGCATTCTATCTCTTGCAGTATCCTTTTGCCGTTTCAGATGATCTGCTAACTCTCTAAACCGGTCTTGTTCTTCCTGAAGTCTTCTTCTTAATGCTGCAGATTCTCTTGTAGCCTCATCCAACCTTGTTTCGATTTTGGCTCGATTTTCAACTTCTACACGCTCTAAACTAGCTTTGATTAATTCCAAATTTTTTAGAAGTAAAGATTGGCCCTGTCTTTCTCTGTTTAACATTTCCTTTTCAGTTTGAATACGTAATTCAGCATCTTTAAGCAATTTGAGTTCGAGTTTTAAATTTTCAAGTTGAATTTCAGCTGCAGCAAGTTTACTCTGAGCATTTAAAGCTTCGTCCCTTAAATGTTGCAAAGAAACTTCATGCTTAGCTATGGTTGCGTTATATGCTTTATTCTTTTCTTCTAAGGAAGAAATTTGTTTCTTATAAGTTGTGATATTGGTTTGCAAAATTTTAAGTCTCTCATTATTATACTCTGAAGTGGAAGCACATTTACTGTTTGCAGCCGTAAGTTTTCCTATCTCCTGTCTCATATTATCAATTTGATCAAATAACATTTTTTCATTTGTAACTTTTTCCTCTTTATAAGTTTTATATTCTTCCTTCAACATTTCTAATTGCTTCTCTGTTTCTTTGTATTTTATTTCAAATGAAGATACCTCTGGAATTGGATGCTTTGTAATATTTTCAGGTGCAGTGTCCATTGAATAAATTCCACTCTTTTCCAACTCTGAGATCTCAGATGCCGACAATTCATGACGTTTTCCCTTCATATGATCATGGTAAAGCTTCTTAAACATGTCTCTTTGTCTGATAAGGCCATTTACCATTTTAGTTTGACGTTCTTGAGCTTCAGTTAACTCAACTACTCTATTTTTCAATGATTCTATTTTATTCTGCATTTCACCACTCTCAAATTGTTCTTTATTGAGTTCGTATTCTTCTTGCTTGTCTGTCATTTCACGAATCATTCGCAAAAGTTTCTGATTATTTGATTGCAGTTCTTGAATATCACTAAATGTTACTAAAGTTTTAGAAATAATTCTTGACGAGCTTATTTCTGATGAATTAGTTGTGTTGGAAGCAGTTTGTGAGGCATCATGATCACCATTTGGTAATAGACCTCCACGACTATGTTCTACTTCTTTCAGCAAGAAACATACTTGTCTTCCCAAATCAGCCAATTCACCTTTAAGTTTCGTATTTTCACGACTATAGTGATTAGCAATTTTAGATGATTCACTGTAATCGTCTCGAAGTCTATTACATTCAATCACAAGAGAATCGATTTGCTGGGACAACGCTGTATTGCTTTCTAATGCTTCCTCAAATTCAAGTTTTTGTTTCTGAAGTAGAGGAGCCTTTTCTTCCAACTCCTGAACAATAGAGTTGATGGTGATATTAAGTCGCCTATTATTTTCCTTCTCTTGAGTCAGTTCATCAGTTACTTTAACCAGCTGAGAATATATCTGAGTGAGAGACATACCTGATTTCAAAAGTTTACTGGCTGTTGCTGCCGAAGGAGCTAAATCACTTAAAGCCACATCAAGATTTTGAGCATTAGCAGCTTTTAATAAGTCATTTGCATGTTCTAATTCATTCTTTAAAGAACTTATGATTTCATTTTTCTTTTCCATTAATTCGTCATGATCTAATTCAGCTTGTTTATATTTTGTCTCTAAATCACCATACTTTTCAGTTGCTTCATTCAGCAATTTTTGTAATTCTGCAATTCCTTCAGTCAACTCTAACGTTTTAGCTTCAGCATCATCATTCATTGTTTTGAATAAGTCTGATAGTTTACTTTTAGCCTCCAATTCTTTTTTGTAATTTTCTGTCATTTTATTTTCTATTTCTCTTTGTTCCATCAAGCGTTGAGTAAGACTTTCAGCTCTACTATTAAGACTTTTTATAACATCATTTAACTGAGTGATAGTTTCATTTGCAGCTTTCAACTCTTCGGTTTTTTCAGTTAACTGCGTTTCTAAGTTCACTGAGCGGCTGGTATTGTTTAATCTTCCTGTTTGTAGTTCAGAAGTTAGCCGATTTACTTCCTCAGTCAAGCCAGCAATTTGAGCATTAAGTAAGGTTCTTTCTTGCTCAATACGTTTTTCGCGATATTGTAAGGAAAGCTCTTTGCTTTTTATGTCATCATTTAACGCCAGGGCTTCACATTTTGCATCTATAGCTGCGCGTAATTGTTGGGATATAGCAGATTCATTTGAAGTTAATCGTTCAATTTCAGCGTCTCGCCTTTGTACTATTCGTGTCAAGTCATTTCTTTCATCAACAGCAGCATCTCTTGAACTTTTGAGCGAAATAATTTCATTTTCCAGGCGGGTTATTTTATCTCGTGCCTTTTCTAATTCCGAATTCAATGATTCAACTTGATGTGTCAGTTCAGTAATGGTTTCGTCAGAAGATGACAACTTCTTTATTGCGTCGTCATATTTTGCCGTAACTTCAAGAATTTGAGCTTCTAAAGTTGATACTTTGTTCCCTACAACAAAAACATGAGTAATTGTTACAAAAAAAAAATAACATACTTATTTTTAATTCTGAAAGATAATATTATCATCAAAAATAAAATTGTTAGGGCTTGTTATTATATATTATATGTAACTAACTATATACACTAGATACTAAAATAAATGACTAACTTACTATACAAATAAATAAAAATAAAAAAACAAAGGACACTTAGGTGTCGAAGTACTCCTCCGCATCACTGTCATCCAGAAATGTGCCCAGAAGACTGGGACAATTGCCATGTTGAATGGCATGGAAGATATATTAATGTATTATGTACGTCAAGTATGTTTTAGGTAATAGTCGAAGCTAAGGCATTTTTCATTAGGTATAGGAAGGAAGTATTCCAGTAAGTGCAGGTAGGGATCTTGAACATCTTCCGAGCTCTGGGATAGCCTTGGAATACCCCTCCACTCCTCAAACATGTGGGATATGTTGCCCACTTGTTGCTCCGTCACTTAGTGCAAGCGAACTATTTACACGTAACCACAGCTTGACCACATTTTGTTGCTGTGATGAGGTGTGGTACGTGTGAATGGACTGTTGTAGATTAGTTTGGTCTACGATATTCAATTTTAGTGCAAATCTTGCTAATTTCTTGCATCTTTGGGGGTGATGTGTGAAAAATGTATCATTTTGCTTAAAATTGGTAAGAAAAGAAAGAAAGTAAGGAAAATTGTTTATTCTGCACAAACAAAATGCACATTTGGTAGTATTCTTTATTGCCAAACTGGGCATATAAATAGATTCATAAGCTAATTTTACCTGTGATAACTACTTTCATATGGGAGGGTCTACTATGCAAAGCTATGAGGTCTTTGCTTCATTCTTAGTAAAGATAAAAGAGTAATTTTAACCAATAATGGTCCATAAATAATATGAATCGGCCATTTGTCAAATGCTTTTAGTCCTCAGTAAACTATGTCCACACCCAAAAATTGACTAAAAAAGTGGGTAAATCAAGTATAGTATTTCAGGGTTTTATGTTTAGTGTTGGTAGCTTCCATCTAGGGTAGCCTAGATGGGATTTGGTGTATTTCTGCTGAGAATGTATTACTACTTTCAAAACACAATGTGGTGGCCAGAATTGGGTCTTACAATATAAACAATGCATTTTGGAAGTTTCATAAAAAAAAATCATAACATTTGGAGGAAGGGCATGTACCTACTTCGACCATTGTAGCTACAGGAAACAGTTCTTAGGAGACTCCTCTCAAACAGATCTCAAATATCCACCCTGAACACTTGGACTTCACTACTACACTACTGTATTCAAAAGCAGGTAGGTAGGTATGATTTATATGAAATGTAACTAAGCTTCACCAAGTATGAATAGTTCCCTACCAGTCTTTTTAAGTTTTGTTTAGGCCGCATGTTTAAAATACCAGCAAATAAGCATTTATTGAGACTCAGCGTCACAAACAGTTAAAAGTTTAAACAACTACCTACATAGAACTTGCATATTAAAATGTTTGATCTAAAACGTACAAAATTGGGGTTACTAAAGATAATTAACAATGAAAATAAATTTCAGAAACAATATAGAAATAGGAAATCTGAGTAAGAAAAACAAAACAAAGTGAAACTTGTGTAATTATTATGATCAATTATGAAAACAGACAGATTAAAATAAAAAAAAAAGGAATGATTTCATGTATTTCGTTAAAAGGAAAATGAAGCATTGAATGAAAGCGTCACGAAACACCGGTTTACTTACCTATCTGGGACTTATTAGTTTCATGTAGCGCTTTGGATGTTAAGTATTCTTCAAATGTTGAATCAATATATGAATTGATCTTCCCCACAACAACAGTAGGTAAATTAGCGATTTCCTCGTCTGATAAAACATTATTTAAATGAGTTTTAACACCGGCTTCAGATTCAGCGGCCTCCATCTTCGACCGATATATATTCACAAGTCCACAGATTATTAAGTCAACTTGACAAAGTAGCACAGTTCACACACCACAGACTGACCACCAACCGAGACCCACAGAACCTGAACGCACAATGGATGGCACAGAACGTGATTCTCCTGGCGGCTGAGAACACACTATATTACTTTACTCTTTGGAACAGACTGACAGATTAAATTAGTCTATGGACAGAGGTGTTAAGGCGGAAACACATTAACAACGCGACGCGACAACATACTAGCAATTTCTGAATACAAGAATGAAGTGTATGGTTATTTAATAAATAACGAGTCAGATGAGAGTGAATTTCAACAACTATGATTTTTTACCTAATTTTGGTGGAAATTTTTGTTTTTGAATTTTTAATGAATATAAGAAGTTGATATGCAAGAAATACGTATTCAGTTACTTACGTAAAATGTAAGAGACATGAATTTAATCCTGATAGCTTCTAATATATTGTTGACACAAGAATTGGTAAGACACCAAAATTGATATCTAACACCAAAATTAGAAAACCTATTAAAACTACCTCATGAAGACTGAAGATTTGATGCAAATTTTGGGTACATATTTGATAGTTAAACGACTCAAGCAAGAAATAGAAAATTTCATGTCATGTAGAACAGGATATCGTTTTACCAACTCAATTAATTGTTCGGCGGTCATTTCGCTAAATAAATGCAAAAAATAATATTATATTGGCATAAATTCCGTTTGACAGTTTGAAGATCAGGGATGGGGTCAAAGAATGCATATACGCGCTGGGACAGTTCTCGAACGACTGACGCGTGGCGTTGGGTGTTGTCTAGAAACATACCGTGCGCGCCGCGTCGGATGGCGTGTTTACCCCCACCATAGGCAACACACCGACCTGGCACGTCTGGATCGGGTGGCGTGTGCGCGCATGGCGTCGCGTCGGATGTTCATAGTGTGATTCTGGTCTATAGAAAACAATACATTTGATTCGACTCAACACGCATCGCGTTTCATCGGGTCGCGTCGCGTTTTAATAATGTGTTTCCGCCTTTACAGGTGAGTCTGTAGCAAAATAATATCTGTTTGATACCTTAGTAATGTTAAGCGGCCCGTACACAGTCAATCTCGATCGTGATCTCGGATCACAGGATCTCGTCACAACATTACACAGTCAATCTTGATTTCTTCAGTCCGTGTATCGTAAAGTCTGCCGCGTTAACATCTGTCGTCATGGATTTAAATAAAGTTAAAGCAGTAGTGTCCCTTGTTTTGGCCTTAATAACGGTCAAGAAATGGATTCGAAAAAGGCGCTGGGTTAAACAGTGGTTACTTAAAAGAGAATTGTACACTCATTTAAATCTATTAAATGAAATCCAACTGCTGAAGTTGACGATTATAAAAACTACTTCAGGATGGGGGAAAAATGATAACTCCATATATAACCAAACAAGATATTTGTATGAGCAAAAGTATAACACCTGAAGAAAAACTTGCAGTAACATTACGTTATCTTGCTACTGGAAGAAATATTGAAGATTTTATTATTATTTTACTATTACTATTAGACGAGGGGCGGGTGTCATCATCGTCCATTTTCAAAGAGCGCACAGCGTGTACTGACGCGATCTTGCGCTTACACGTTCAGTCTTGATCATGATCAGCGGATCGCAATCTGGATTTCAAAATATCTAGATATGAGATCAGATGCATCAATCCGTCAATCTAATTCGTACATTACCAATCTGGATCGCAATCATTGATTTTGATCCATCAGTCTTTCATCATTCAAAACGGACTGACAAAATTATTTAAAATATAATCTAATTATTATTTAAAATATTTAATTTTCATCTTTCTGGACCATCAGTCTGTCAATCCGTGGGTTACACGATCATTCTCCGATCATTCTGACCAGACTGATGGACCAGAATGACGCCAAACTGAGCGTGTAACCTTGCTCTTACATCCTAATTATTCTAAAGGACTTTTTGTGTGCCTCTTACCTTACACATCAGTTTGTTGACAATAGTGCGTGAACTTAGTTGTAAAAAAAGGCAAGGGAAGTCTAAAAAGGCTCTTATAGGACGCGTTGAAAAAAACACAAAAGTCTCACGAGCTTTACATAGTTTATTGACTTAAAAGGCTCGTTTCGTATTCGTGATTAAATACAAAAAAAACATCATGAAAAAAAAAGATAAATGCAAGGAAGATTTTTTGCAATTTTGCATTATTTTGTACTTTTGTAGTGATTCTGATAACATCTCAAGCTATTAGCCGTTTTCCGATCGTAAATAACAACACATTTTTAATCGTATTACTGTGTCTATGACGGCACACTCTTATTTTCAGATTGTGGCATAAAAAATGGAAGAAGAACAATGTTTACATGAGTGTGAAAGCTACATTCAGAGTCATAATATTTCGTTATTGTTAAAAGATTGTATAGTGCAGTTATGTGTAAACAAACCTGAAAATCCCGTGGCTTTTTTGAGGCAGTATTTTCAAAAATTAGAACGGGTAAGTGAAGTTATAATTATTATTAAATTAAATGTGAAATAAGGTGTTCAGATCTTGTACTGCTATGGGAACTTATCCATACTTCCATAGAAATATTATAAATGCGATCTTAACTGATCGTCATGAAATTTAACAGCTAGGTAGCCAGGGACCTGGGGGACGACATAGGCTATTTTCACCCGCCTGAGGGGCCCGTGGCTAAATAATAACAGCTGCACAGGTCAAACTTGCCGCGGTTAGTCTGTGGATGGGTGACCATCTTTACATACCAAGACCCCTCGGTGCCTTGGAAAGCACATTAAGCCGTTGGTCCCGGCTACCATTTCTGGATCCTTAACAGTCATTAGGGGTAGTCAGAAGCCCGAAAGTCTGACAACCAGTCTTACCAAGAAGTATCATATTACCCAGTAACTGAGTTGCGGAGGTCAGATATAGGCAGTTGCTCCATGTAAAATACTGATATTCAGCTGCATCTGGTTAGACTGGAAGGCTAGGCATCTGATGATATTTGTATTAAAACATGATAAAATATAAATACATGCAGATATGGCAGTAACTGGTTAAGTAACAAGGGGCCGTTCAAGTATTACGTAAGCAGATTTTGTGCAATTATTAACCCCCCCGTCCCCCTCGTCAGCAAAAGTAAGAAAAGCTCTTACATGCTTATGTAAACATTGGTACATGCAGTTTTCGATTGTAGATAGATAGATAAACCATTTATTGGGCACACAAAAATGACAGCACGACACAAAACACCTCTGGTTTCTTTATTGATTCATGAGCAGCAAATATATGCGTTTCGTTTTCAAGCATAGACAAGTAGGGTTGCCATATGTGTTCAAACCGAAATCGATTCAATTTTGTAGAAAATCCGAAAAAGTAAAATAAATACTGCTGACGTAATCACCATCCAGACCCCCCCATCCCCCATGTCATCAAAAATAAGCAAGGCAAAGACCTGCCCGCCCCCTTGTAGTGCTTACGTAATACTTGAATGGCCCCCAAGCTGTTGTCCAATACTTCATTGTCATATTTCGTGCACAATTAAATAAGTTGTGTGTTATTAAATTTCAACAAAACAATGAACGTAAATTATGATGAATTTCTTAGCAGTACCTACATCTTTTTATGTTATGAAAGATAAGGTCAATCTTGACATCTTGTACCACTTATTATATACTAGCTTTTACCTGCAGCTTCCTCATGTGAAGCTTAGAAATTTTCCCACAGGCACATACTACTGGGATAAAAAGTATCCTATCCGGGCCTTTCTGTGTCCCAAATTTCTATCCAGACAGGCATGAAAAGGTTACAGGCTGATAGGAGTTACTTTCGCATTTATAATATTGAGCTACATTTCTGTTGGGTTTTGTCAATGGCAAAAATGAGGGCCCATGTTACAAGCTTTGTTTTAATTATTCTGATCTGTCACCCAGATTGGAAAAAAAAGTTTAATCTGTCCCCATGTTAGCAATGAGGGGACATGACAGTTCGAACTTTATTCACTCTTTGTTCCTGTTTGTCCCCTATATGTAGAATCTTACTTGACTGGCCAAGTCTTCCCTTGTGGTGGTAGGGTTAACACCCGCCTGGTTTGTGACCACCCTTCCACCGGAGTCCAGCGTCAAGCAGCCTACTGTGTTTCGTCGATGCGTGGAAGACCACACCTTAGGCATCACGCTCGTTCCATCATTGACATTTCCATCAGGCGTGATCCGTCAAGAGCGGGTCCAATTAGCAGAAAAAAAATATATATATGGTTGAGAATTACTTGCACTCCATTATTGTTTACAAAGACGCCTTCATAAAGCTTTTATAAACAACTAGCTGCCCGGCGCGACTTCGTTCGCGTGGTGTCCTACCTTACTCCTACCCTAATCCTACCCCTACCCTTCTCCTACCTTACTTGTACACTACCCCTTCCCGACTCCTACCGTACCCCTTCCCTACTCCTACCCTACCTCCCTAGGTAGGGTAGGAGTAAGGTCCCTACACGAACAGTAGTAGTAGTTAAAATAAAATAAAAAATAGTTTACGTCCTATTCTTGGACCTACTGAATAAACACACAAAGGGGTTAGAAGATTTTTGTATGGAGGGTGGCCCTAAGGTCGGTCGCCATTTTGATTTTTTTTCAGAATCGCGGTGCACAATAAAAGTTATATATTTAGATAGAGGACACTTATACAAACAAAAAATATAATATAACATAATATCCTAAAGCGTCAGGTTTCGGAGTTATTCACCGAAATATAATTCGAAAACAACAAGGATTTTTTTGTCTTTTTTCCCTCCAGGTAAGCATATTGAACTATTGAGGTAATAGAAACGTTATGAAACCTTTATGGAGAAGAAACAAATGAAGAATAGACATTTTTAAAATAAATAATTAAAAATGGCTAACAGTGGTGGCCAAGTGGTAACAGCCGCGACTTACGAGTTGTAGGTCGTAGGTTCGAACCCAGACAGGCGCTTTACTTTGTGTAAATTATTTCATCACCACTGCTCTCAAAACGGTGAAGGAAAACATCGTGAGGAAACCGGCATGTCCTAGAACCAAAAATTCGAAGACATGTGACATCTGCCAACCCGCACTGGGCCCGCATGGTGGATTACAGCCCACTCCCTCTCACCGAGGAGGCCTGTGTCCCAGCAGTGGGAACATTATAGGCTAATTATGTATGTATGTATTATGTATGTATTTATAGTTCGTTTTTTAATCCCAGAGACTAATCTGACATTTAAGTCTTTTGTGTTTTGTTTTTTTTTTTTAGTATAGAAGTTTGATACACTTGTCAGATTAGTCTCTGGGATTAAAACAACGAACAATAAATTGCCGTGTTTAATTATTTATTTAAAAAATGTCTATTCTTCATTTGTTTGTTCTCCATAAAGGTTTCATAACGTTTCTATTACCTCAATAGTTCAATATGCTTACCTGGAGGGAAAAAAAACAAAAAAATCCTTGTTGTTTTCGACTTATATTTCGGTGAATAACTCCAAAACCTGACGCTTTAGGATATTATGTTATATAACAATTTTTGTTTGTATAAGTGTCCTCTATCTAAATATATAACTTTTGTTGTGCACCGCGATTCTGAAAAAAAATCAAAATGGCGGCTGATTTTAGGGCCAAAACCTTCAAACCCCTTTCATAAGAATCGGTCAAGCCGTTTCAGAGGAGTTTTGTTACAAACACTGTGGACACGAGAATTTTATCGCTGCGCTACGTCGTATTCTGTGGCTGCGTGGAGCAACACGCACCGGCGCTGTATTTTTTTTTCTACTGACTTTTAATTTCGTAATATCTATTGAATGGAATGTCCGATTTCAATAATTCAAAAAGTAATCAACAGGTATTGAAACAGTCTTGAATACAAAATAATTTATTTGGATAAGAATTAATACAAAGGTATAGATAACATGGTCTGATTTTGATCGGCATTTCTATCAACTTTTAAAATGTAAAAAAGTAGTTATAGTGACATAACTACAATAGTTGGACATATGGTATCGCGAAGTTTTTTGTAGATATTGATATGTTCTATAATATTGTAGAACATTTTTTTGTTCTATCATCAATACTTTCCGCAGCGCATGCGATGAAAGACATTTTATGGCTATTTTTTTACACCTTGGGTTGGTTTTAGTAGGAATTTCTAAGGATCCCTAATTTTTTTAGTAATAAATATAGCCTATGTTACTCAGTGATAATGTAGTTTCTAACGGTAAAAGAATTTTTGAAATCGGTCCAGTAGTTTTTACGTTTATTCGTAACATACAAAAATACAAATCTTTCCTCTTTATAATATTAGTGTAGATTAGTGTAGATATATACCAAAACAAGCAAACTATAGTACAACAGCCGCAGCAGTGCAACAGCCATTTATTTAATGTAATGTTGCATAATTATAATGTGTGGTGAATTACTTTTAAAAATTAATAAGTATATTAAATTCTATGGGGGATAAAAGATACAACCAAGTCGAGATCAGAAATTAACTGCATAGCTATTCACAAACACTCGATACGCTTCCGTATCGTATAGAACATTAATCACATCAATCATTATTAACATTGTTATCGTAGGAGTCTTCTAAACGTTGTTCACAAGTCCAAAACCCGAAAATTTTGTCAGTTTAAATCAAATAAACGCCCGCTATTCTTCCAACAGCTATTTGCTGTTGAGGGCAAGTCAAATCAGGTTATCGAAATGTCAAATTTTCGATACGATAGCCTGTCGTATGGTTGTGAATCAGGGCTGTTTTATTTCCTTTTTACCCTCATTACAAAAATGTTACCCTTGACAGCTAATAAAAACAATCAACAAGGTTCAAACATAACATACCTTTCTCTCATAATGATTTTTAAATACAATAATTAATTCAACAGAAATGAATATCAATTAACAAAAATGTCTACTTGTAGCATAGCAATCACTTAAGTCCTTCATTAGGAATTCCTATAGTATCGGGCCATAATTCAGGGGGCGGAATCACAATCGACGGATCCTGTGATTATTCGGAGTCCTTATCATTGGCTGGCTGACTGTCAATGACAGGTGACCCATTAGCATATGTGTTCGGCGGTCTGGCCAGTATTTGGTTTGCGTGTCGCCGATGCAGCTCTCCATCTGCCGTACTCACCACATAAGTGGCCGGCCCCTCCACCGTCTCCACGGTGGCCCGACGCCACCTGTTCCCGGGCCCGTACATGCGCATGAGCACGGGCTGTAGCAACGTAAAAGTCCGCGCGGGCGGCCGCTGCGCCGCCGCCTCCAGTTGCTGTTCGGCGCGGCTCGGCGCTGAGTCGGGGTGTAAGCTCGACACTGCCGTCCTGTATCTTCGCCCATTCAGTAACTCAGCAGGTGTCTTGTTAGTAGGGCTATTGGGCACAGTCCGTAAATAGTAAAGAACTTTGCAAAGTTTCTCCTACCATTGCATGTCCAGGTTCTCTAGTTTCTTTATTTTATTCTTAAATATTTGAATCGTGCGTTCAATCTGCCCGTTAGTCTCTGAGTGGTAGGGCGGTGAATACAAATGTTTAATTCCATTCTTTTTGAGAAAAATATTAAATTCATCCGAGGTGAACGCACGTCCATTATCGGACACCAACACGTCGGGCAGCCCTTGTGAAGTGAAAATTTTTCTCATAACAGCTATCACCGTACCACTGTTCATCGCTGGTATGATTTCAGCCTCAAACCATTTGCTATGGCTGTCTACTAGGACTAAAACGTTTTTCCTTAAAAGGGCCCCGCAAAATCCACTTGCACCCGGCTCCACGGCTTCTCTGGAACAATCCAAGCCTGCGGGTCTTTTGGTGGAATATTTCTCACTAGCTGACATTACTGACACGTGGCCACCACATTCTCAATCTGTCGATCCATGTCGACCCACCACACGTAGCCTCTCGCATACGCTTTCGTCTGAACAATGCCCGCATGTAACTACTTTAACACTTTGTCCTGTAAGGACGAAGGTATTATGAATCTGTTGCCCCACATTGAACAACCTTTATTATGTGAAAGAGCCTCTTTCCGTGTCCAATAAGCTTGTAGGTTCGGGTCTACATTCCTTCGTGGCCATCCGTGCAAAACGTGAAACATTACTTTTTGCAATACCACTTCTTTGTTGGTCTCCGCGGCTATCTTAGCAGCGTCCAGCTCCCAGCCGCCCGGCTGTTCCTCCAGCAGCAGCACGTCGCGCAGCACATCCTCCTGCACACTTGACGTGTCCGGAGCTGTCCACCTGCTTAACGCGTCCGCGTTGCCGATCAATTTACCAGGCCTGTACTGTATACTGTAATTATAACTGGAAAGTTTCAATGACCAGCGCAACATCCTCGGTGATATGTGGTCTGGAATTGGTTTTGCGGGATTGAATAAGCCGACTAACGGCTTATGATCTGTCACAATACAAAATTTACGACTCGCCAAGAATTCGTGAAACTTTGTCAATCCAAATATAACAGCCAGGGCCTCCTTATCAATCTGCTCATATCGTCTCTCATGCGCCTGTAGTGGCCGTGAGGCAATCATCCCCAGCCGCCCTGATCCGTCCTCCATGATGTGTGCAATAATCGCTCCGAGACAATATTCCGATGAATCACAAATGAGAAGTAGTTCTTTCTGCAAGTCATAGCCCACCAGCGTTCGATCTGATGACAGTAATCGCTTCGCCTCCACAAACGTCCTGTTCCTTCTCTCTCTCCAGCTCCAAGGTCTTTTTTTTCTAGAAGTCGATACAGTGGTACCAACACAGTGCTCTTGTCAGGCAAGAATTTTTCGTAAAAGTTATATAAGCCCAAGAAGGCACGCAAGGTCTCTCTGTTAGTTGGAGCCGATTTTTCCTGAATCTCATTGACTTTCGCAGGTGCTGGGTGAAGTCCCTCTGCATTAATCATGTGCTCTTTACGTTGAGTCGGAGGTCGCGGTCGGAGTCCCATCTGTTGCAGTTTGCTCAGTACTTCTCTAAGTCTCCGGTTGTGTTCTTCATTTCTGGATCCAGTGACCGCGATATCGTCTAATAGACACGCCACTCCGTCCATACCCGCTAACGCCGTCGACATCAGACGCTAAAAAATCGCTGTCGCCGCGCTGACACCGAATGGCAGACGATTCACTTTCATTAGACAGATAGGAGTGTTCAGCGTGAGCAGCATAGCTGTCGCGTCGTCTACTTTCAGTTGTGTATAATGCGTTTTTCAAGTCCAGCTTACTAAATATTCTGCCGCCACTAAGTCTCACAAACGCTTCCACAGACGTCGGCAGCGGATAGATGTCTGTATCTATAGCGGTGTTCACCGTGACATGATAATCACCACACATTCGTACTGCTCCGTCTTCTTTCATTACCGGCGTCACCGGTGTCCCCCACTCAGAATAACGGACAGGTGTCAGTACACCCGCCTCCACCATCTCGTTCAACTGTCTAATAACTTTTTCCATAAGAAGGTAGGGCACCTTGCGCGCCTTTAAGGCTGCGGTTCCACTGAGGCGGAGCGGAGCAGAGCGGAGACGAGCTGTGCCGCGATTCACCAATCACATGGCTTGAAATCCACATCTCTTCTCCTTTCACAGCTAAGCCCCGCTCCGCACCGCTCCACTCCACCTCAGTGGAACCGCAGCCTAAGAAGCGGGGGGTGGCATCCGGCCGCACGTGAAGTGACACTTCAGGACCTTTGTACTCGCCAAGTCCTTCTTTAAATAGTTCAGGAAATTCTTTTTTATATTGTTCTATCTCCTCTTCAGCCCAGCACAATCCTGATACTTGAAGGCCTAGTGTATGGAACCAGTTCTTGCCCAGCAGGTTTGGTCCGTTCCCCGACACCACGACCAGTTCACATTGCGCTTCCTTATTATTACCTATCACAACACGCACGTCTGATGGCCACAAAGGAACATAGACCCGAACCTACAAACTTTTTTTTTTTTTATTCTATTTTATTTATAGAGAGTTTAATCACAAATTGATTATGCCACATTAGTTGTCAAGTGTAACATTTTTGTAATGAGGGTATAAAGGAAATAAAACAGTTTGCTTTCTGATCTCGACTTGGTTGTATCTTGTACAAATAAATAAAATATGTCAAAGTTGTATAACAAAAGGAACCACTGTACCTCCTCAGCCGTTTATTCGAAGCTTCACAATTTTAATAGTGCTACATTTCGTTACGTTAAACACTTTTGCAAAATCCCGCATTGTGAAAACTTATAGTTTTTGAGAAAAATAATCTTAAAGTTACGGAAAATGTAACATGTTTACATTATAAAATTGACATTTTACCATAGATAATGTATGAATTTCACTTTTAGGTCGTTCCGTTTTACGTTATTATGTTTCCGTGCCGTTAGTGTAATAGCTTTAATTAGATCCGCTCAAGTGCTGTTGAAATTGGTGCTCGAAGTGGAATACCTCGAAGTCGAAAAGACAACCCTACACATGTAGTGTCTTTCAGTAGGATTCCTAATTTAAAAGATGCTAACAGTCCTGTAACCTAGTGGGATATTTAACAAATAATAACATAATAAGGACAATACCTTCCTGTTAAGGATAATAATTCCTTCTTTCAGTAATTAATATGTATATTTTCCTCAAGTATCACATCATGTTTGTTAAATAATAAGGTGGTGAAAAAGTCTAATGCAGTCATACTAATATATGACAAAGGCCATATACCATTACCTGGGCTTTTGGAAGTGCAATAATTGTTAATAATACAATTTTTAAAGCAGTGGATCATAGATATTTTGTATAATAATATAATACGCCAGATATGACAAAACCCAACCTGTGTGTGAAGGCAAGTAGATATATTTTTCACAATACATGTGATGTCTGAAAGAGATGGCGTGACGAATTGGACGCCTATCTAAAGGATTGGCCAGATGTAGCAAGAGACAGTCTCCAGGAGAATGTGGAAAGACGGAAGGGAGGCCTATGCCCTGCAGTGGGACATAACAGGCTCATAATAATAATAATGTGATGTCTGGCCCTACATTGTTAAACATTGATCGTTACATAGTTACTTAGGCTCCTAGATGGTTGAAAAAAAAAACAGATACTTTTTCGTCCCGACACTGTCAATTCAGAATTTGATGATGTCATAAAGATCTAGATCTAGTACAAAGAACCCAAAAGTTTATTCATGTGTATTTCGAACTTGTGAACTTTCATACTTCATTAGGATGATTCGGGAGAGTAGTTCGCTGAGCGGAATTTAAATATCAAACTCCACTAGGTGACGTAGCACCTTCGTTGTACTAGATCTATTTTTATGACATCATCAAATTCTGAATTGACAGTGTCGGGACGAAAAAGTATCTGTTTTTTTTTTTAAATAGATCTAGTACCTATGTACTAGATCTATTTTTAACAGACTTCAAAAAAGGAGGTTCTGTATTCGACCCGTATGTATGTATGTGTTTGTATATCCGCGATTTCCTTAAAAACTAATGAACCGATTTTGATAATTCTTTCACAAATGTGATCTACATACTTTCAGGAAGGTTTAATATAATATAATGTTAATACATTAGGTAAGTATTCCTATGTACGAAGTTATATGCATAAATGTACTGCATCTCCGGCATTTCTATGCGAATTTTGATGATTCTTTTAGTCGGTGTCTTCAATTCTTCAATGCACTAGTGTTAATTGAATTTGTGTGGGGTAGGTACAACTAAAAAGTGAAAAATAAAAACTTTTTTACAAAAAAAACAACCGACTTCAAAAAAAACACTACAAAGTGATAAATAACTTTTGACAGGCCTGATGGTCTAGTGGTTAGTGACCCTGACTGCTATGCCGGAGGTCGTGGGTTCGATTCCCACCCAGGACAAATGTTTGTGTGATGAGCACGATCATTTGTTCTGTGTCTGGGTGTAATTTATCTATAATATGTATGTATTTAGAAATATATAAGTATGTTTATCAGTTGTCTAGTACCCATAACACAAGCTCTGCTTAGCTTGGGACTAGATGGCGTTGTGTGATAGTTGTGGAATATTATTATTATTATTAACTTTAATTTCGGAAGTCGGTGTCAAAAAACGAAAATGCGGAACCAGCGACACCGACTTCCGAAATTAAAGTAAATTATCACTTTGTAGTGTTTTTTTTTTGAAGTCGGTTGTTTTTTTTGTAAAAAAAATTTTTTTCATACATATACATAGATGTATGCCTATTGCCTTCTATAAAAATATATATATATATTTATATCACATCTGTTAATTGGTGTGCTAGCAAATTTGCTCAGGCTGTGTGGCTTTCAATACCATTTTTTTTTAAGGATGAGGTCAAGGCTGCACAAGCTGCGGCAGCTGCATCAGAAGGTGAAGCAGACGGAGAACTTTCACCACTGCCTGTGCCAGGGGGACAGCCGCCGCGAAGACGTGGTGGCATAAGTGCTGAACCAGTTACAGAGGAAGATGCTACCAGCTATGTCAAGAAGGTAAGCTTCAAATCTAATGAAATTAATTAACGAAACTACGCACTCGTGATGTGTATCGATATCTAAACACGACAAAAAACAACTGTTTTTCTAAGCTCATACCTCAGTCTCCCTTCAAACAAAACCAATTTCTTTTTCGGTTTATCATTCTTAGATTTCGGTACCTACCACATCTGCGGAGTTTCGCTTACTAATTTGACCTATTTTTATTTTAAAACTATGTCGCATACTCCACTAAAGTTATTTTTTCCAATATGAGATTTCAAGCACTAGGAATTAATTTATTAAAACTAATTTTAATTTCCCAAGACATATCTAGACAGAGGGACCAAAGATAGGAACCCATTTGTGGTTATTGCGTTTATTCATATACTTCACTCACATGAATGTCGTGTAAAAGAGGGGCAAAATTCTAAATTCTAAAATGTAGGTAAAGAAAATTTTTGGGGTATTAGTTTATTACGTGTCTTGATGAACTCAAAAGTTGGTTGGTAATCTAATAAAAATAAGTTTAAAAACTGAAACCCGACTACTGAAAAGGATGAAACAAGAAAGTACCTTCCCGCGATCGCATGCCGCTGTACTAACATACATATAAGCTATGGTAGCATGCGACCACGGGAAGGGACTTTCTTGTTTCATCCTTTTCAGTAGTCTGGTTTTAGTTTTAAAACTTATTTTTTATTTTGGGGCTTATTTCAGTAAGTAATATTTATATTTACCCGACTGCGCGACACAAAGGAGTGGTAATGTGTTTAACATTATCACCCTATGTATGTATGTATGTTCCTTTGAAGCACTATAGAGACCAAACGCCTGGGCCGATTTTTATGATTCACACGTCAATCGATTCCTCTTAGTCCGGCGAGTGTCACTAAAGACATGACGTTAGTGAAAATGGCGACTACTGGACGCCATATTGTGAAAATGAAAGTCAACAAACTATGTCAAGTGGGGTATCGTTGTTGAATAGGTATTTAATAAAAATCATTTTACCCGACTGCGGCGAAGCCCAAAAGGAGGGTTATGTGTTTGACCTGTATGTATGTACACACATCAAAAGTGTCTAGGGATCAACATATATTTTTGCAATAACTTTTCTCCTGATTGATATTAATTAAAATTTTCTTTAAGGATTCATCAAATAAAGTGTTTTCGTTTGTCACAGTAACGATAAACCAAGTCACCTTTGCATTAATAAAGAAATTTGCCATTTTCCTAATAAAGGGATTTTTGACATTTGAACCACTAACACAAAAGTTCGAAAAAAAGACTGAAATAACAGTTTTCTTTAAAATTTTATTGGGTAACTTAAACAATTAATAATCCGTGTTTCTACCGCGAACACTAACAACACAAGAACATCGGTTTGGCATACTCAAAATGAGTTCATCCAAATCACGCTGTGGAATGGCCGCCCATGTTCGTTGCAACAACAAAAAAAGGTCTTCTTGCGACTGGATACCCTCCATATTCGGCAGAGCTCTTCTCTGTAGCATATCCCATGCATGCTCAATCGGGTTCAAGTCTGGCGACTGAGCAGGCCAGGGCAGGACATTGATGTTAGCTGCGGCGAGAGTCTGTCTTACAACTCTTGCGGTGTGCGGTCGTGCATTATCATGCATTAACTGAAATAAGGGACCGATTTGCACTTGTAGAGGAACGATGACGTCTGATACAATCGTCTCAGCATAAATTTGAGCGTTGAGGTTGCCTCTGATCCAAATCAACTCAGTTCTTCCGCCGATCCAAATACCCGCCCATACCATGATGGTTCCACCACTATAAGGATGGACTTCCTGGCAGGATTTTAATCGCTGTTGGCGTCCAGGGGTTCTCCAGTGTCGTATACGTCTTGTATCCGGTCTCATACCAAAACGAGACTCATCAGAAAAGCACACGAAACGCCATTGTTCTTCTGCCCAATTTCTGTGTTCAAGAGCCCATTGATATCGAATCCTACGATTGTGCATTGCTATAGGTGGTACCCGTAGCGGTCTTCGGGAATGAAGGTTCACTTCATGCAAGCGGTTTCTGACTGTTTGGTCGCTAATTACACTATTTGCGCTGTAGCATGGTGCGGGTGACAGTTGCCCGTATGACGTTGACATTTGTCAGTACCACATGACTAGGGATGTGAGGTTATGCAATTCATTTTTATCGCTAACGATACTCGCAGCGTGAATCTAGTTCTCTTTAATATTGTTATGAAAATTAGTGTATTATTCAGTTGTGCAGTGTAACTACGTGTGTGCTACGTGTATAAACTTGTCAATATAAATGTTTTATGGCTACATAATTATCTTTGTACTTATATAAAATAATCAAAATCGGGTTTATGTTTTTTTTTTTCGTGACAACATTTTTGCTCTATGGTGCATCGGCGCGGCGGCCATGTTGTTTACCCGTGCGATGCTGTGAGTGCGAGTACGAGTGCAAGCGCGTTATATTGTGACTTAATGTGACACGTATTACGATTTCATTGTTTGTTTTCATTTTTGTTAAATTGTTATTTGTTATAAGTTTGTTGAGTTTGTTGTTATTACCATGCCTAAGCATACAAAAAAAACTGTTTTGGGTAGTCAGGCCAGGGAGCTTGTTGTTCGCCTCCGAGACTACTTTGAAAGAGAACAACAAAATAATGGACCGTTGTTACCATTGAATCATATTGTAGAACGAGTAGCCGAAGCTCTTGATATTGGCCGCAATACTGTTTCGCGTATAACACGTGAGAAAATTGGCCAAGATGGGATGTTTGAAAATAAATTATCGACACCCAACAAAAAGCGGACCAAGGTGAAGCCAATCACAGATTTGGATGATTTTGCTAAGGTTGCTATTAGAAATCATATTTATGATTATTATAGAAGAATGGAGCTACCCACATTGCTCAAGCTTCTAAAATCATTAAAAGAAGCTGACTTGTTCAAAGGAGGTATTACTTCGCTACGGCAAGTTATAAAAGATATTGGCTTTGTTTACAAAAAAGTTAACAAAAGAAAGATTATTATGGAGAGGACTGACATTGCCCTAGCAAGATGTAGATTTTTAAGGAAGGCCAAAAACATAAGTGATTGGAGCAAAGTTGTCTTTTTGGATGAAACGTGGCTAAACGCCAACCACACAGTGGGTAAAAGTTGGACCGATGATACGGCACAATCGTGTACCAAAGTGCCGGAAGGCAAAGGCGAACGCCTTATTATTTGTCACGCAGGTACAGCAAGTGGATTCGTCCCTGATTGTTTGCTGGCTTTTAAGTCAAAAAAAACTACGGAGTATCATGAGGAGATGAATTACGAAAAATTTAAAGATTGGTTCATAGGTCTATTAAACAATTTAAAAGAGCCTATGACCATAATAATGGACAACGCACCCTACCATTCGGTGCAAGTTAATAAACCCCCAAACCAATCCAACCGCAAAAGCGAGTTGGTGAAGTGGCTGAGTGAAAACGGAGTTACAGCAGATATAAAAATGTTAAAGACGGAGCTTATTGCCTTAGTCCGACGCCATAAGCCACCAACTCCTACCTATGCTCTGGACGAGATGGCAAAAGAAAAAGGCCACCAGGTCCTTCGACTACCACCCTACCATTGCCAGTATAACGCTATTGAGCTGATTTGGGCCCAAATAAAAGGTATGCTTTTAATTTCAATTCCCATTTTGAAGCTTTATAAAAAAATCAGCTTTCCGATCGTAGCATGTACCTAGTTTAAAAACATTACCAGATACTAGATTAGGCTGATTGATGATTATTTGAATACTTTTTTTTATAAGTTCGTTTATTTTTAGGTTACGCCGCAAGAAATAATACTTCGCCGCCATTTACGGCAAATAAGATGTTGGCCCTATTACAAGAGGCCATCAACAATGTTCAACCTGAAGACTGGTCGAAGGTCGTGAATAAAACAAAAAGGGACATTATGTCTGATTGGGATCGTGACATACATATTGACAACATAATTGAGTCATCGTTAATAATATCCGTCACAGATTCAGATGATGAATTGAGTGACAATTCAGATGTTCCTGACTCTGATATGGGTTTAGACGAATAACATGTATTTTTTTTTAGCAACCTTTTAAGCAACCTTACCCTATAAATGTTCTGTTGTATAATTAGACCTTTTAAAAATAAAAATTGACCTACGCACAATATACGTTTTTTATTATAAAAAATATCGACTATCCATCGTAGCAGTACATCCCATCACTAAATACGTCTATGGCGTTACGTTATACGCATAACACTTTGCTTAATTTTTCATTCAATTTGATTTTATTTCTTGATTAGAACATTCTGGTTGGGTTTAATTTAATTTACTACAGTTATTAATTATTTAATATATTACGAATGTGGTACAAGTGAAATACTAAGTCATAAATTGTAAATCGCGGCAACTTTCAAGAGTGAAACGAAATGTTACTGAAACTGTCACCCGCACCATGCTACAGCGCAAATAGTGTAAGTTCCCTGAAGAGTGATGAAGCCTCACGGCTAACATCATGGCGGTTATTGTTGGAGCTCTTCGAGTTAAGATTTGAATGTATCGGTCTTGTCTCCGTGTGGTGCAGCGATACCGTCCTCCAAGGCGCTCAGCCACGGTACCAGTGCTTCGGTAACGTGTCCAAAGTCGACTGATAACACTCTGACTTGTATTCAGAGCTAAAGCCACAGTACGTTGCCGGGAACCAGCTTCTATCATTCCCACGGCTCTGAGCATTTCTTCCCTGCTTAAATGACGTCGCCGCTCCATAATAACGTTGGTTTTAATCAGTAGTAGGGAAACAGTAGCACTAATAATGTCTTCAATGCGTTGTATGTTTTTATAGGGAAAATATTGACAGCTGATTTTCATCTTTTACTCGAATTTGATTCACAGTTCCTGATTCAAATTATGAAATGCACCAAAAAGGATCCATATAAATTTATAAAATCATAAATTTATTACAAAGACACATCTCAATCTCAAGAAATCCGCATAAAAATGCTTGATCCCTAGACACTTTTGATGTGTGTATGTCCGTACTTTCTTTGTTCCCTCGTAACTCTTAAACGAATGAACGGATTTGAATAAATTATACGTCTTTAGATTTGCCTTGGTGGCGCGAGTGTCACTGGCTACATGAAAATCAAAAACAAAGTAAAATGGCGGATTTGGGGTGCCATATTGTGGAGTTCGAAATTTTTTTTTTCTTCTAATACCATCGAGTGGGATATCAAAATAAAGGGTTTAAAAGGTGATTTCAGAAATATATACAACTTATATGGTTAAAAGTAATTCGAAGTGACAAAACGAAATAAAAAAATACATTTCTTTCATATTTGTAAACTAAAAAGCTGGAAATAAAAAAAAGTTATTTAAAAAACTAAAAAAACCCGACTGCGGTAAAAAACTTAAGTTAAAAAAAAAACTGAAAGCTAAAAACAAGCCCATTTTAAATTAAATAAAATTTGGAATCAGGCGGGACCCATATCATTTTTATAATTATTTTCAAACTCAAATGGGTCCCGCCTGCTTCCATCTCCTCTCTTCGGGAGGGAGTGGGCTATAATCTACCACGCGGGCCCAGTGTGGGTTGGTAGATGTCACATGTCTTCGAATTTTTGGTTCTAGGACATGCCGGTTTCCTCACGATGTTTTCTTTCACCGTTTTGACAGCAGAGGTGATGAAATAATTTACGCAAAGTAAAGCGCCTGTCTGGGTTCGAACCTACGACCTACAACTCGTAAGTCGCGGCCGTTACCATTCGGCCACAGCTGCTCTCAAATTGCGGGTAAAGTGCTAGTAATTAATTAAAATGTGTGAAGGCTGCAGAATTCAGGATATTTTTTTTTTTTAGGTGGTGCCAAAAGATTACAAGACAATGGGTGCTCTATCACGTGCTATAGCTTCTAATGTTCTCTTTACCCATTTGGATGAATCTGAACGAGCGGACATGTTCGATGCTATGTTCCCAGTCCAATATCTACCTGGTGAGACGGTCATCAGACAGGGAGATGAAGGAGATAACTTTTACATTATTGATTCTGGAGAAGTGGAAGTGAGTGAGCTTTAGTTTTATAAAAACCTATCATATAATAAACATAAATGTTTCAACCAACCTTGTAAGGCAATAATTTAATATTACATAACATAACCCTGAATCCCCGAAGGGTTAAGCACAGGTTCGATTCCCAGATCGGGCAACGTGTTGTTGGGTTTTCCATGAGAAAGGACAGTGGGTAAAGATGTATGGGCCCGTACCCAAAAAAAATTACTTTCTCCTTTCTCAGTAGCAGCCAGGAGTCTGGATTTATGCCCGGTTGTTGGCAATAGGCTCGCCCCTTTTACATGGGACTTAAACATAACTGGCAAAATGTGGGTGTATTTCAAATCAATATAATAGGTTATTATTATGGATCTTTAGGTCCTAGTGAATGGTGAACCTGTTACAACTATTGGGGAAGGAGGCAGTTTTGGCGAACTGGCTTTGATATATGGTACGCCGAGAGCAGCCACAGTTCGCGCACGCACTTCTCTGAAGCTGTGGGGTCTGGATCGTGACTCTTACCGTCGTATATTGATGGGTTCCACTATTAGAAAGAGACGCATGTACGATGAATTCTTGTCGCGTGTCTCAATATTAGGTGAGTGATGTTAATAAAATAATTTTTATCTGGTTATCGTTATTTTTTATAGCTCCATATACAGGGTCAAATTAAATTAGTTAGCGAAACCCCGTAGGCGTGATGCTGATCGATATCTAAACAATATTAAACAAAAAAAAAAACCGGTTAAGTGCGAGTCGGACTCGCACACGAAGGGTTCCGTACTACCGTACAATATTTAACACTAAATATATAACAAAATCAAGTTTGTTGTATGGGAGCCCCCTTAATATCTGTGAAAATTTCAACTGTCTTGCTATCACGGTTCATGAGATACAGCCTGGTGACAGACAGACAGACGGACAGTGGAGTCTTAGTAATAGGGTCCCGTTTTTACCCTTTGGGTACGGAACCCTAAAAAATTATATTTTTATGAGTCCACAGACATCTGTAAGTTGTTTGTGTTAACTCCAAAGACGTGATATACAGGATGGCCGGAACAATGACGTCCAAAGAAAAAAATTAGATAGCTTAAGTCGAGGGGTATCGGAATCACCCCCATGTATGTTCCGCGATTTTCCTTAGTTTTCGAGTTACGAATTTTTTTAATGATTTTCTGGTAAAAGTCGGCCGGATCGATTTAATATTTTTGTTTTATGTTTGTGGTGAGTTTTTTCAATATTTTTTTTTATAATTACTACCTCATGAATTGTACTTTCATGCATAAAAAAGCAGCTTCCTAATACAAAGGCAAGTAACAAAAAATTTGACAAAAATGAAAAATTTTTGTTCGAGCTAGTCAGTCTTGATTTTTTCAACTTTAAATTAAAAATCTAAAAATGGGGTCCCATAGTTTCTTAGTAACTTTAAAAACTCCGTTGGATTGTAAGCTTTCATAATAATTTAAAAAAGAGTGATACTAGGGTATTATTCGCTTAAATCAGCCCTCAAAGGTATTGAGGTGGAAATTTCCTAAGTCTGTAAATTGATTTAAAATAAAATAAAATTGCCTATTTTATCATTCCTAAGACTAATTAAAGTAGAAAATGTATCAAATGAACAAAAAAACTATCTTGTAGAAAAACTGGACATTTTAATTATTATTAAAAAGTTTCGAGCGGAATGTCCTTGGAAATTATGAATGCTTCTCGAGTTGCACGTTATCCCTTTTTATCAGGACTATAATCACTCAGGTTTGAAATGCCGTCAAGACTAAACGGTGAGGCATAAAATTAACATGATATTCCAAAATGACGGCGCACCGTGCCACTACGCAGTGCAAGTACGCCTGGCCTCCACGCTCTCCCGACCTCAACCCTATCGATTTTTTGTTTGGGGCAAAGACTTTACTTATGCCAGAGAATCAGCTAGAGACAGAAAATCCAAGAAGCCGGAGACGTAGTAAAGGGGAATAGAGATACCTTTAGGCAATTGAAACAATTTTTTTTTACGTAGGTATCGATTGTGCATTTCTGTGGAAGGACGCCATTTTGAAAATTTGCTTTAAATATTTTTTTTTTATTTTGTGTTTTTATTTTTAAGATAATCCTCACAAATGTACCTAACTAATGAATAATTTCAAATCATTGTATCGAATTTGCTATTTAATTTTGCAATGTAACAAAGTCTTTGCGTAACTGGCTCAAAGGAATCATCAAAATAAAAATTAAATAAAATTGAAAATGTCCAGTTTTCTGACAAGATGGTTTTTTTGTTCATTTGATACATTTCCTACTTTAATTAGTCTTAGGAATGACAAAATAGGCATATTTAAATTTTTTTTTAAGTCAATTTACAGACACGAAATTTCCAGCTCAGTACCTTTGGGCTGATTTAAGCGAATGATACCCTATTAAGTACCACATTTTTTTAATTACTATGAAAGCTTAGAATCCTACAAAGTTTTAACAATTACTAAGAAACTATGGGATCCCATTTTTAGATTTTTAATTTAAAGTTGAAAAATCAAGACTGACTAGCTCGAACGAAAATTTTTAATCTTCGACAATTTTTTTTGTTACTTTCCTTTGTGTAAGAAAGTTGTTTTTTTATATGCATGAAAGTACAATTCATGTGGCAGTAAATTATAAAAAAAAAATATTAGAAAAACTCACCACAAACATTAAAAAAATATATTAAACCGATCCGGCCAACTTTTTCCAGAAAATCATTAAAAAAATTCGTAACTCGAAAACTACAAAAAATCGCGGAACATACATGGGGGTGATTCGGATACCCCTCGACTTAAGCCATCTAATTTTTTTCTTTGGACGTCACTGTTCCGGCCATCCTGTATATCACTTTCTAAACACGATAAATCAAAAAACCACGCCTTACACCTCTACCACACTCTTCGGGGAAACAAGGCGAGAAGTTATGTTAAGATATTAAAAAAAAAAGATTTTCTCAACTCATACTTCAAGTAACTACACTATACCAGCGGACGTTGACCCGCAAAAAAGAGTTCATCAAATCTTTTATTTCCATCACGTTTGCGAAGTTTCGCTAGCTGATTTAATTTGACCTTTTTAGTGGTTTGAATGGAGAAAGACGAGACCTTTGCCCAGTAGTAGGACACAATCAATGTAGGCTATTAAAAAGTCAAAGGACCAGAAGGGGTGGGTACCAGTTGAGAATTGGGAACCGGTTTCTTAAATAAAATGTGTGCTGTAGCTTTATGAGCGACGGTTATTGTAGTGCTAACTAGTAAACCACTTCGTTCCAAGATAGCACGTTTAACTCACATGGCTAAAAATGATATATTCGAGTAATGATACATTTGGTATGTGTAGTTTCCAAATTGATGTTATCCATTTAAAGAAATAGCAACTTTAAGACAGTGTAAATTAAGTTGATTTCAGAATTACTAGTATGACTATTGAAAAAGTCATCAACAAGTTTGAAGGTATAGCGCAAACTGAACTCTGTAAGTGTAGGTTCAATAGATTCTTCTCAGAGTTGTCAGATATTAAACACCGCCAATTATGTAGCTTTAAAAAAAAATGTTTACCGTGTAAAAGTGTTTGTTACAAACCTACTTACAGAGAACAATATCATTTATCATAAAGTAATTTTTCAAAAAATTCCTGCTTGTTTACATGTTTCGAAACTTAATTGCAAACGAAAGATACCTATTGTTGCGTTGCGCTATGGCTATGCTAACTTTATGGTGGGACACTCACGTACACGCTCTGAAAATGTGTGGTATTGTGAGTTGTGGGTCCTTTCAGGCAATCTTTGCGCCCACACTCCCCTAGTCGCTGCAGGAGACGCCCTGGGCGTCGGTAGTCGACAGCCGATTCCCGGCCACCGTAGGCGCGGGCTTGCGGACGGCGAGCAACGGGCAGCTCGCCGTCCGGCAAGGATCAGGGGGTCTACTCCCTAAGCACGAAGTCCGTCGTTTCGGCCTTCGTTACGGGCGTTTCCTACTCCCTATGACCTACGGACGGATGATTCATTCGGGGCCCGAGCGAAGAATGAATGACAACGCGATTTGACTGTTGTCCCTACTCCCGATGTGTTTTTGCCCGTCCGAACAGTTGAACATGACACTGGTTTTGACGGATAGTTATGTCAGTTGATACGACATCAAAATAGTTCTCGTACTATCGACGAAAGTTACTAAAATAAAAGAATTTCAACGGTACAGTCAACAGCAAAAGTAGATGATGAAGGAGATGGCTAAAAAAAAACCCAGAATCGCCAGAAACTTCATATATGCCATTTTTATAGGCATAATATGTACAACAAAAATATATAATAATATACTGCAAAAACGACGTGGTATACTAGATATACAGGGTGAATTTTTCAAGTGGGCGTGGATGGCCAAAACCGAAACTATGAGGACTAGCGAAAAGTACTCAAAGGAGTCGCGGGCTCGATTTTGATGAAAACTAAAACTGCATGATTGGATTTTTGAAAAATCAATATTTCTAGCCAGAAATCGAACCTGTTGATTTTGAAAAAAAAAAAAAACACTGTATTATTACACCATTTGATAGTGTCGCTAATAAGGATCGAATTCTGGGAAGTAATGACATACGTCAAACTAAAACAAAGAGCTCTTTTATAACAAAAAAAAAAAAAAAAAAAATCACCCTGTATAAAGATTATTAATAATAAAACGTATTAAAAGATGAAGGGTATATTTTTTATATTATTTTAATATATTATCGTAATTATACTAAAGAGATTGTGATAAAATAAAAGTCGAGTAATCAATGTAAGTATGAATAACATAAACACACAAAGTATAATAACTTTTATACTCTATGGTTTAGGAGGCTGATTTTTTGAAACCGTACTGGGTTTACTATAGTGAACCCATTTTTATACATTTCGTTGCTGGCGATTCTGGGTTTTTTGTCTATGAACTTTTAGCCAAGTCCTTTAGTTTATAACTTTTGGAGTCAAAACTGATCACGAATATATGGCAGCTGTACTAGTAGTAAATGTTTGGTATAATTTACAATCACATACTTTTGAATCACTTCGACGCCACACAGTTCTGACGCGAACTCCGTTCATTAGTATTGAATTTCTGATTTTCATCATCTACTTTTGCTGTTGACTATACAATCAGCGTGCCTCGAGAAGCTACCTTTAAAACAAATTCTATAAGAAACCCTTTGACATGGCCATAGCAAAATATGTCCAAAAATTCATGACCAAAATAAAGGTTCGGTGTCAAACATTTGTTCTTCTGTATTTTTCAGAAAGTTTAGAAAAATGGGAACGTCTGACGGTTGCAGACGCCTTAGAACCTGTATCATTCACTGATGGCGAAATTATTGTTAGACAAGGTGAACCCGGCAACGACTTTTACATAATAGTGGAAGGTAATGCTCTTCTTTGCAGTAAAAATGTGATAATTATGTTATATGATGACAGTGCATTAGAGGCAATTTTTGTGAATCCCAAGGACACATTATTCTTTTTTTTTTATCTCAAATTTTATAATACCGAGTTTCGAGTTTGTCGGATCGCGCATTAATTTTTTCTTATCGAACTTCAACACAAACTTTTTCTTACACCTTTGAGGGGTAGGTTAGAAAAACTTTTGATGGCAAATATGTATTATAATTTCTCCAGATTAGTACCTATTCGTGGTAAAGCTCTAGCTAGTTTGTTCCTATCGATTACTGGGTTTTTAATCTGCAGTGTGTTGATGATGGACCTTCTCGTTTATTGGACCACTAGGTATATAATATTAATCTAAGCTAACTTCTACGAAAACATATCTTGGATTAAAAACCGGCCAAGTGCGAGTCGGATTCGCACACGAAGGGTTCCGTACCACCGTACAATATTTAACACTACATACAGGAAGATTTTTTTATCACCATCCAAATTTTTACAGAGTGTTCTATCCATGAATATGAACAACTTTCACTATTGGACCAACTCTGAAATCACGAAAAAAAAATTAGCTGTTTCATACATTTTGGTCAAGTAGGTATTGAACTTTTGTATTAAACAGCTGATTTTGTTTTCGTGATTTCAGAGTTGGTCCTATAGTAAAAGTTGTTCATATTCATGGGTAGAACACCCTATAAAAATTTGGGTGGTGATAAAAAAATCTTCCTGTATACAGGGTGAATTTTCCAAGTGGGCGTGGATGGCCAAATTCTAAACTATGAGGAATAGCGAAAAGTACTCAAAGGAGTCGCGGGCTCGATTTTGGTGAAAACTTAAACTGCATCTTTGGTTTTTTGAAAAATCAATATTTCTAGCCAGGAACCGAACCTATTGATTTTGAAAAAAAAAACACATACTGTATTATTATACCATTCGATAGTCTCCCTAATAAGGATCAAATTCTGGGAAGTAATGACATACGGCAAACTTAAGGAAAATGTTGAATTTTAATAAACTTCTTAGTTTAAAGTATTCATACCTACATAAGGTACCTTGTTCGAAATGATGCTCAATATTTTTACTAACACACCCACAGCGCAGTCACCTTCATAGCATTATATTCTAAGTTCAAATTTCTATTACGACCTTTGGAATATATTCTAATGGAATCAATAATATTGTAATGCTGAATGCAGTACAGTCCTTGAGACGTCGAATCCAGCTATATATTGAAAACAATGGTCATCATTTTGAACAATTAACACGTTCAATGCCGCCGACACGCGTAGCGTGTTCTTGCGAATTTCTATAACTACGCCTCGAACACGCCAGTCGTGTCCTAAATGTTTCAGTGATATTTCGAAAATTAAGCAAAGTTGCCTTTTGGAATTCTCAGTACATAATCCTCTAGCAATAACCTAAGGATTTTTGAGGTGGCCCCCGGAAAAATCTATTAATTTGTATTTTTTTTTTTAAAGTAATTATGTAATACCCGCCAGGCGTGTCCGCGTGGCTTTATAGGGCGGCATCGCTATGAACTTCAAAAAAATTATGGTGGCAGTGAACGTGTTAATCAATTAAGGTTTAGTAGGTAGGTAACATAACCCGGGCCCGGCTAAATAATAACAGCCGCACAGGTCAATCCATCAGGTCTGTGGATGGGTGACCATCTTTACATACCGAGATTCCTCCATGCCTCGGAAAGCACGTTAAGCCGTTGGTCCCGGCTGTCATTCCTGGCTCTTTGGCAGTCGTTACGGGTAGTCAGAAGCTCGAAGATCTGACAACCAGTCTTACCAAGGGGAAGGGGTATCGTATTACCCAGTAACTGGGTTGTGGAGTTCAGATAGGCAGTCGCTCCATGTAAGATACTGGTATTCAGCTGCATCCGGTTAGACTGGAAGCCGACCCCAACATAGTTGGGAAAAGGCAAGGCAGATGATGATGAGGTAGGTAACATAAGAAAAATAAAAAAAGTATTTTGTTAAAAATGAGCTCTTTTCTTTAGTTTGCCGTATGTCATTACTTCCCAGAATTCGATCCTTATTAGCGACACTATCGAATGGTGTAATAATACAGCGTATGTTTTTTTTTACAAAATCAACAGGTTCGATTTCTGGCTAGAAATATTGATTTTTCAAAAATCCAATGATGCAGTTTTAGTTTTCATCAAAATCGAGCCCGCGACTCCTTTGAGTACTTTTCGCTAGTCCTCATAGTTTCGGATTTGGCCATCCACGCCCACTTGAAAAATTCACCCTGTATACAAAAAATCACGTTTGTTGTATGGGAGAGTTAAATATTTCTTTTATTCTGTTTTAGTATTTGTTATTATAGCGGCAACAGAAATACATCATCTGTGAAAATTTCAACTGTCTAGCTATCACGGTTCATGAGGTACAGCCTGGTGACAGACAGACAGACGGACAGGGGAGTCTTAGTAATAGGGTTCGGTTTTTATCCTTTGGGTACGGAACCCTAAAAAACACCCCATTTCATTAATAATAAAAAGAAAGTCTACTTATGTTTAAAAATATAAAAACCTACTTTTTAAGATTTTCTGTTTACATAATTATTCAAGACCATTAATTGTTCTGCAGGAACTGCAGTCGTGCTTCAACAAAGAAGTGGCCAGGGGGAAGGATCTGCGGTAGAAGTAGGTCGATTGGGGCCTTCGGATTACTTCGGAGAGATCGCATTGTTACTGGACAGACCGCGGGCAGCAACTGTACGCGCTGATGGGTCTCTTAAATGTGTCAAGCTTGATCGTGCCAGGTAAATATAAAACGGAAAATATTCTTTACCAACGAACTTTACCTAAGTTATGCATACAACATTATTTTTTGTACAATAAAGCCGAAATGTCCTAAATGGGCTTTGATCTAAAGCGTAATATAAAAATAGTATATTTACAGAGTTTTTAAAAAATTGGTAAATTTTCCTCGTTTTTCAGCATTCGAGCAAAAAAAAAAGCCAAAATTGATTTTATGAGAAAAAAGCTAATGGTTCCTAAGAAAATTTCCCGGTATCTCTAATGGATTCGGATTTACCCATACTGTCCCAATAAATTAAAAACTCTGTATAGTGTAGACTCCGGGCTGCTACTGAGAAATTCCAGATGGGAAAACCCAATAACACTGCCCGACTCGGGAATCTACCCCAAGGCCTCCTGCAGCAGTAGCGCTTGCGACCACTAGCCTAATGAGGTAGTTTTAATTCTTGCCTAAAAACAAACAGACCAACAAAGCAGTTCAGCCAACCATCAACCCTCCAGGAGCATGAGGTTCTGGGACCGGTTCCCGCGTTGGGCAAAGTCTTACTGGGTTTTCCATCTAGAATTTCTCAGTAACAGCCCGTAGTCTTGATTTGTACCTGGTTGATGACAATAGGCTCGCCCCTATTACATAGGATAAACACAACTTGCGAAATGTGGGTGCGCTATAGGTAAACCTCTGCCTAACCCTTTGGAGAATACAGGCGTGATGTTAGTGTTCGTGTTACCTAGTAAAAAATAAATGCCTGGTCATCTATTTTTTATGACTAGTGTGGTTGGTCAGATTAAGTTATTTTATAAAGTGTCCAGCGGGAATTTTTCTTTTTCAAAATTAAATAACAAATAAACGAATAAGCTTAAAATTTTTATTTTGTTTTTAAAATGTAACAAGGGTCTGCAGATTTCACTTCTTAAAGATAATGTCTTCTAAGTGACGTCTATTTCTCGCAATACACTCTTGTAAGCGAACCCTCACATTGGCAAGTACGCGCGAACAAAGCTCTGCCAAGAGAGCTTGAGACTTAAGGTAAGAAAAATCACACGGTGTCAAATCCGGTGATCGAGGTGGCGAGATATCCGTACTTGCTTATTAATTTTCCAAGGCAAATTTCCCTTTACTTCAACATTGAGACCTTGACAGGGTGTGGAGTTGCCCCATCTTTTTGAAAATGAGTTCTATTGTTGCGCCCGAGAAACACTTGCAATTGCTGTACTAAAAATTCATCAATCATACGGCAGTATACCGAAGAAATGACAGTATCTCTCTCACTAAAAAAATATGGACTAAGCAGAAATCGTGCACCATACTGTCGTTTAAGGGCAGTGAAAACTCCTTTGATGCCGTTCCCTTGGATTGTTGGGGTCCCAGTAACGCATATTTTGTTTATTCACATAGCCCCCGATGTGGAAATGAGCTTCATCGCTAAACAATATGTGTTTCCAAGTGTTCTGGGTTCCGAAAACGTTCCAACATCGTTCGGGCGTACGTTTCTCTTAAAACATAATCGCTGTCATTTAGTTTTTGGACGATTTGCATTTTATAGGGATAAAGTTTATTTTTTTTTCAAAATCACATGCACAGTTGAGTTCTTAATGCCTGTAGAGGCCGCAACCTTTCTCACCGATTTTTTTGGATTTCTGATGTTTTCTTGTCGCACCTGTGCCACACGTTCTGGCGTTGCTGCTGACGTAGACGGTCCTGTTGGCGACCTATTAACCACTGTCCCTTCTTGTCGGAATCTTTGTACCCACGACCTGTGCGCGGAGTGCGAGTTGTTTTTACGCAAACGCGATCGAAACGTTTACCGCGTTTGGCTCTGTGATTGGTTAAGAGTTTGGAGCGGGCCAATTGGAGCGCCGAACGTCATAAACGTGGCGATCGCGTTAACCTAAAACAAACTCACACTAGGCACTCTGCTAAGAGCTGCGTGCTCAGACCATCGTTTAAGCGCCGAATATCGAAGTGGGTACAGAAAGCACGACGCACTCGAAACAACGATTCACCACAATTTAAATATTGCTCAACCGCAAACGCGGGGTGCGCTCCCGACCAATGACTCATGGCAACTAACAAATCCGCAAAGATGACATAACAAACGCTACCACTACCGCGCCTCTAGCCCCGCTAATAAATGAGTAACGATAATTTAAAGTTAAAAAATTCCTGCTGAACCCCTTTTATGTCCAGATAAATGTTTATTTAGGGCCGATTTTTCCATCGCCAGAATCGCCAGATAACTTTTATTCAAAGAATATAATTGACGTTTGACAGTTTTGTGTGAAATAACTGTCAAAATTTCAAAATTATTCCTCGAATAAAGTTATCAGATGATTGAAAAATCAGCCCTTAGATAAATTAACATTTATATATTTATTACCCTTATTTTATTTAAATTAATCTTAAACGTCCGCATAACCATACGTTTTTGATGTTTACGTTTGCCTTAACTTTATGGAAGGTGTAAATAAGAGGATTTGATTCAGCTGTGTACTCAGATTATATTTTTTTAATTTTCAGGTTTGAAAGAGTGCTAGGCTTATGTGCTGACATCTTGAAACGAAATATTGCTCAGTACAACAGTTTTGTGTCACTGTCTGTATAACATGTTCATGGACATGAAGATATTAGATTAAGAAGCAGAATAGATATTAGTAACGCGAGAAGTGATTATATCAGTACTTAAGTACTTTTAATATATTCAAGAACAAAAACTTGGTTACCATCTTTGTAAATTCGATTAATTTTATAATAATATATACCTACTTGCCAATGGGAATGTTGAAATATTGTTTTATTCTATTGACCATAATGAGTGATACAAGTGTTCCAAAAGATTCGAGCCTTTAGCCTTAAATTTAAAGCACCGGAGACCCTTTTCCAGTTGGGCTAACAGTAAATGTCTTCAAAGGGTTAGTCATTTTAAATAGTCAATATGTAATCTTTTTTAAGACTTCAAAACTTTAGTCTTATTTTTTTATTGATACAGTTGGGTTATGACCAAAACTGCCTCTAACAAACCCAAACCCCAAAAAAAAACAAGGGATTTTAGCTTTTTAAGAAAATACTGAAATACCGTTACAAGGTCAAAGAGCCAAAGCTCTTGAATAAAACTTGGCTCGAGGGCTTAAGCTATATAGGCTCTTAGCCTTCTAAGCGCTTGAAGAACATGTAAGCATTACAATAAGGGCGCGCATGGAAGACTGCGCGCCACCAACTTGAGCCTGACTGGCCGAGCGACGACTCAGTCGGTTATTCCGTTAGTTTACCAGAAAAAATCCACCCTAAGGTGGATTACAAGCGAAAATGCATGTCCGAGAATCCACCCTAAGCCTATAAATATTCATCTAGATCTTACCTTAGGGTGGATAAACGGAATAACTCGAATCAGCCCCAAGTTCGCCGCCCGCAGGCCTCTCCTTATGGTGACCGAGGATAGCTTAGTGCCTTTCGACGCCCTTCGGCTGCTCTTATGGTGTGCGTGGAGTGAGATGTTTGCTCTCTACCTCTCCGCCGTCTCCTTTACATGCAAAAATATACATAAGTACACACGGCGACATATCAAGCTATACATTGCCAGTTTTAGCTGACCTCGCATTGTATAGGTTTTTCGTACCTACAATCACAAGTCAGCTTAAGGTGGTACCCCGACCAAACAACCTTGAGCATTCGCGACAGAGACAGAGAGCGACACGACTTCCTCGTACAAAAGGGATGCAGCGTACTCCGCGCACACCCCTTTATCATAGAACTCGCACAATTTTTGGAATTATTTTAATAAAAAAAGAATAGCGATCTTTTTAAATAAATTTAAAACACGCATTTTAAATCTTTATTTATTTAGAAATGGACGTAAGCTCTTATGTCACCAAGTAACGTGATAGACAATTGAGTTTATTATGGTTTTTTATCTTGATTTTTCTGCTGTGTAAATAGTAATTTAAGTGTTCTTTGTGTATTGTTTTTAAATATTTTACTTTTAGGTAAGTATAGGTATTCATACCTATGTAAAATGCCGGCTGTAGCGATGCCGGAAATAGTGCCAGTCAACCTGCCACATCGCTCGATGTCCAGGTGAGATGTCACCATTGCCCCCAGCCACGCTTCTTTAAAGGCGAACGGGGGCTACGGATACACTATGGCGAGGTTCACAAACCTCATAGTGTACCTATGTGACCCCCACCCACATCCCCAACATCACCAGATCAAAATTTGTGGAAAACGATGGTAAAATTCAAAAATTCGACCCCAGTATTAAAGAGAGTTCCCCAGGGCGCGAGGCGGAGGGCACGCCACGATAGTGGCGGTAAGACCCCTCTTTGAGGAGTGGCTAGAGAGGCGTCACGGCGTCCTCACCTATCGCCTGACGCAGGTCCTCACCGGACACGGATGGTTTGGGAGGTTCCTGCACATCATCAGGCGGGAGGAGACGCCCGGGTGTCACCACTGCGAGGATCGCCCAGAGGACACGGTGGAGCATACGGTGGAGGTCTGCCCCGCATGGGCGGAGCACCGCCGTGCCCTCGTAGAGGCGATCGACAGCGGCGGCGACCTCTCGCGTCCGGCCCTGGTTCAAGCCATGGTCCGGGGCGAGAGGGAGTGGGAGGCGGTCACCTCCTTCTGCGAAGCAGTCATGCTAGCGAAGGAGGTGGCTGAACGGCTGAGGGAGAGAGCCTCACACCCCAGCCGCCGCGGGTGACGCTCCGGGCGTCGGGAGCCGCGTGACGACTCCCGGCCACCGTAGGCGCGGGCCTGCGGACGGAGAGTAATGGGTAGCTCACCGTCCGATCAGGACCAGGCCCGTGCCGGACGGCGCGTACGTGTTCCACGCGCGCCTCAAAGAGATGTCAGCATAAAGGAAGGGGCCTGCCAGGGCCGAAGCCTGCCGGGGGTGCGGGATTGTCCGAAAGGGTTACCGCTACCCCGGAACATAAAGGGCTAAGGAAGGAACACGGATGGGTTTTAGTCAGTAAGAGTCTGACACTCCCTTCGCTCCACCCAGAGCGGGAGGGGTCATTTGATGATTTCCCATCCATAATAAAAAAAAAAAAAAAGGGCGCGAGGCGGTCTGTTGCATTTATTGCATTTTTCTCCGTTTTGCGACCCGGGAGAACTCAGAAAGTGCCTGGGAGCAATTACTCACCTTCCCTTATAGCATTTTGCATGTTCAAAAAAATTTGGCAACTAAAAAACATTGACAACCCAAATTAAAGACAACTGCAGGGAGCGGCCAGGTTACTTTTCAGTAGCGATGTGGTGGCGCCCTACTCTCCAGAAACCCTTTCAGCCCTGTAAACATCCAGCGCCTGGGATGGTCTCACCTTTCCCGACCCCCCCCCCCCCCCCTCCCTCTCGATCCGGATTCAAAAACTTAATGTTACTGCCCCCCAGCTGATTGCAGACGTGAGCTCCTTCCGAAGTGGTTCCGCCGGTGGCCTCGACGGCCTGACTCCTCAGTATTTAAAAGATTTATTGAGTTCAGGCGCCGGGGAAGCTGGTGAGTCGCTTTTGAAGGAGCTTGCGGCTCTAACTTAATCTGATGCTCAACGGCGGTGTGAATGATGCTGTCGTCGATGTCTTGTACGGAGCCAACTTATGCGCCCTGCGCAAGAGGGACGGCGGCATTCGTCCCATTGCCGTTGGGTGCACCTACAGACGTACGGCAGCCAAAATATGCTGCAAATTCTCTCGAACAAATTCCAGCCCCTACAGCTTGGCTTTGGTTCTAAAGGGGGCTACGAGGCTGCCGTACATGCCCTATCTAGTTTTTTAAATGCCAATAAAGGTGAAGTCATCCTCAAGGTTGACGTTAAGAACGCCTTCAACTCTGTCAGCAGGGACACTTTGTTGGCTGAAGTAAAAAAAGAGTTACCTGAAATTTATGGCTTCATGTGGCAGTGCTACAGGCACCCTTCAAAATTATTATATAACGACAACGTTTTGGAATCTGCAGTCGGATGCCAACAAGGTGTTCCACTCGGGCCAGTCATTTTCAGTTTGGCTATCCATCCCATAATACAACAACTAAAATCAAAATTAAATGTTAATTAAATGTATTTAGATGATGGAACACTGGGAGGTGACGTAGACACCATTCTACAAGATCTTCAATTCCTAAAGCAGCAGTTCCAATCTATCGGCCTTGACCTCAACTACTCAAAATGTGAAATTTACATTTGTGACAATACTGACAGACAATCGACTATACAAAAATTTAACATAATAGCCCCAGACATCAAAGTTTTGGAAAAAAGTTCATTGCACCTCCTAGATTCCCCAAAAAAATTAAACATTTTAACGATATTTCGGATAGACGTTCTAAAATTAATTTACATTCGGCTTTCACTCTTATTAGATATTGTTGTTTCAGTCCAAATTTTATGTATTTTCTCCGCTCTTCCTCTTTATGGAAGCAGCCACACCTTTTGGACAAAAACGATCATATTATTCGCAGTACTCTTACATCCATTTTGAATGTGGCTTTGGACGACCGCGCTTGCCTGCAAACCACATTACCCATTCGTTTTGGTGGGCTCGGCGTCCGCAAAATTTCTAGTGTAAGTCTACCGGCGTTCCTATCCTCGGTCCACAGCACAGAAAAGTTAACCACACGAATCTTGATTCCTGCTCAGAGCTCTGATTCACAACCATACGACAGGCTATCGTATCGAAAACCTGACATTTCGATAACCTGATTTAACTTCCCCTCAACAGCAAATAGCTGTTGGAAGAATAGCGGGCGTCTATTTGATTTAAACTGACAAAATTTTCGGGTTTTGGACTTGTGAACAGCGTTTTGAAGACTCCTACGATAACAGTGATTAATGTTCGATACGATACGGAAGCATATCGAGTGTTTGTGAATAAGGGGGCTGGTTGACTCTTGAAATGCCGTGTTTGACCGATGCGGTGAACGCCTGGAAAGTGGCTTGCCCAGACACGGTTCAGCCCGAGAACCCGCCTTCCCAGAGACTGGGATGAGCCGCTCTGCAGGTTCTGCTGAGCGTGCCCGCCTGCTCGCTGTGGGTGAATGGGAGTCGGGCCTCTGGCTTCAAGCGCTACCGTCACCCAACATAGACACTATGCTGGGTGACAACACATTCCGGATCGCTACATGTTTGCGTCTGGGCGCTCCTTGCGGAGCTCCACATCGCTGTCAATGCGGTGAAGCAGTCGACTGCCTCGGACACCATGGCCTGTCCTGCAGCAAGAGCGCTGGTCGGATGGCACGGCACGCCAGCATTAACAACATCATCCGTCGGGCTCTTGTCACCGCCGGGGTGCCAGCTGTTTTAGAACCCAATGGCTTGGCACGTGACGATGGGAAGAGGCCAGATGGAATGACCATAATGCCTTGGAAGTTGGGTAGGCCTTTGGTGTGGGATACAACCTGTGTCGACACCCTCGCGCCATCCCATCTTCCTAGCACGGCGGGCTGTGCTGGGGCGGCTGCTGCAGGAGCAGAAAACCTCAAACGGCGCAAATATACCTTATTGGGAGCTATATGTTTGAGCCGTTTGGGGTTGAAACTCTAGGGCCTTGGGGTCCGAGTGCTCATCGAATTTTTTGAGACATCGCCAAGCTGTTGGTTGACTCTTCGCGTGACCAGAGGGCTGGCCTATTTTTAGCCCAAAGAATAAGCATTGCCATCCAAACGTGGTAATGCTGCCAGCCTTTTGGGCACTGATCCCATTGACAGCGATGCGGACGAATTTTTTGATGCCCAATGAGCTCCTGTCTTTTTCATATTTTTCCTTTTTTTTATACACTTGTATATATATTTTAGATTGTAAAGTAGGTAATAAGTTTTTTCTTTTTTGTTCAAAAAGAAAAAAAAACATGGATTATTTAGATTTTAAAATTGAGGAGGGGCTTGTGGCTAAGAAATAACAGCCGCACGGTGCGGTCCATCAGGTTAAGCTACGCTTGCTGCGGTTGGTCCGTGGATGGGTGACCATCTGTACATTTCCAAGACCCCTCGGAAAGCACGTTAAGCCGTTGTTTCCGGCTGTCATTAATGATAAATGATTTATTTTCTGTAAGTAGGTTTGTACAAACACTTTTACACGTCAATCATATTTTTTTAAGCTAGATGAGGTCGGCGTTTCCTATCTGACTACTCTGAGAAGAAAGGCCGAAACAAACTCAGAGGTCACAGTCTCTTTTAAAGTCCAGACAAATCTTGGTCAGATCATGTAGATTGGTGTCTGAAATGGTCTTTTGAAGAAAGAACCACACAGATTGAGCGGACCTGTCCAGTCAGTGCACGCATTTGTCAAAAATTATGCAGCTCAACTCAGAACTTGAGGAGCTCAACGATTTGACGAACAATACCAAAGACAGGACATTTGGGTAGGCCACATAAACTACTCAAACTGCCAAACCATAATTAAAACGGAAACAATGACCCACATAGTCCTCACCTTCACAATAATTCAAATAATATAATACTTTATACAATCCCCCTTATTCATAATCCTATTTTATCTCTATTTTAGCTAAAATAGGTTTATAGAACGTTTGTCTTTATCTGTCACGTTGTCATTTCTGTGTGTAAGAAAGAGACAAACCCCATTTTAACTAAAATAGGTTTGATAAGTTTAATGAATAAGGGGGTAAATGTACAGTATGCAACTAAATTGCATAAGCATAATAAAGGTGAAATTGCTGTGAACCGCCGCGCGCCGCCGCGGGCTTTACCTACATCTGTGTGTGTAAGTCATCGATCAATATTGATCGAAGGTGTAAGTGATCAACACGTCTGTCGAATGAAACAAAAATATATCTACCGTCGCTTTTACACACAAAGTTTACTACGTAATTACGCATGACCTTGGTGGGTTCATACGATTGCTAAAATTGAGAGTGTTAAGTAATAATAAAAAAGAAAAATAAAAGTCTTACCCCCTTATTCATAAAACTTATCAAACCTATTTTAGTTAACATGGGGTTTGTCTCTTTCTTACACACAGAAATGACAACGTGACAGATAAAGACAAACATTCTATAAACCTATTTTAGCTAAAATAGAGATAAAATAGGATTATGAATAAGGGGGTATGTCTTTTATTTTTCTTTTCAAAAATTATCTTCATCTGTTCTTTTATTATTCGACTAGCTTCTGCCCGCGACTTCGTCCGCGTGAAATTCGTACTTTCCTCTAAAAGTTTCGAAAATGTATGTTGGTATGATCTTTATAATTAACTTAAATAAATAAGTATTCGGGCCAATTTTTAAGTTTATAGAACAAAGGAATCAGATTTTTCAAGGAAACTATCCCCGCTTTTCACCCCCACAGGGGTAGAATTTTGAAAAATCGTTTAAGATGTGTTCATAACTTGACTCAAAGTTTATTTATACCAATTTTCGAGCTAATCAAGCCACGCAGTAAAATCCTCCCCTTTAAAATTAACTACCTCTTTTCATACAGTTAGGGGTAGATGTTCGAAAAACCCTGATACACGTTATTAATTATTTTTAGACCTTAGTATAAATACTGAGTTTCAAGTTAATCGGACAGGGCGTTAAAATTCTTCCATACAAATTTGAACACCCCCCATTACCTCTTTAGGGGGTATTTTAGAAAAACGAAAAATTCCAAACTTCATAATTTACTTAGATAAGTATTCGTGCCAAGTTTCAAGGTTATTAACTCAATAAATAAGATTTTTCATACAAATAAAATCCCCCCTTTTCACTCCCTTAAAGGTTGAATTTCCAAAAACCCCTTCTTATTCGATACCTACTCTGCACAAAGAACACAACCTCCAAAACTCATGTCCCTAGGACCAGCGGTTTAGACTGTGCGTTGATATTTCAGTCAGTTCGTTCATCCCCCTTTGGGGGAGAAATTATCAAAAACGCTGAGACACGTATAAATTAATTTTCAATCGTTAGCCTAAATACAAAATTTGAAGACCCTAACTTTTAAACTGACGGACTTTCATACACAACTTCATCCCCTTTTTAACCCTTTGGGGTTGGAATTATCAAAAACGCTGAGACACATATAAATTAATTTTTAGTCGTCAGCCTAAACACAAAATTTGAAGATCCTAACTTTAAAACTGACGGACTTTCATACAAACTTTCATCCCCTATTTAACTCCCTTAGGGGCTGAATTTAAAAAAAATCCTTCCTAATTCCTTGTCTACATTATAAAGGGAACCATTGTGTAAAATTTCAAAATAAATACCTATAACTACTTTAATTAATAAAAGTACCTACGCTTAATAATTTGTAATTTGAACGAATATTTAAACACTACCAAAACAACTAATACGTGGTCCTAACTTTAGCTACCTTACACTTAAAATCTAAGTGACTATTTAAACTAAAATATTCTTGAATGAATGAATGAATGAATGAATGAATTGCACCGATCCCAGCGTGGTTAAACCAGACTCGATTAATCGAATGAACCCCAAGATTCGCACTAGCTCCTGTAGCCTCATTTTCATGGTGCTACAGCGACCATTGCATATCAAGGAATAGACCGGGGGGCGCGGTAATGGTAGGGAAGACGTGCCCGAGGGATAGGTAAGGATTTAAGAGCCTACCGGATATGCATCCTAGATTAAGCATTGGACTAGTGGAAAGACGGGTAATTATATCTATGGATGGGCATCTTTTAACGACCTTGCCGTCAGGCTGGTTCAGGTCGAGCTTCATCGTTGAGTCTTTTGGCGGGATTCTACTGCTTTCTCGGTTCTTTTGTATCGTTGCTCTGTTGTGTTGTGTTGGATGTTGCTGTTTTCCATGTCGTCATCGGATGTTTCGCTACTCTCCGTTTCCGGTTTTTTGTAAATCTCACTAGCAGCAATCTTGATCTTACTTCTGTCTTCGGCTGTATTCATCCAAAAGTTGATTTCCTTGTCAAAGTACTTCATGTCCTGTTTTAAATTGTCGTTCCATGTGTAAATAGGTCGGCCGACCTTCCTGGATTTGGCCTTGTACTGCATTGCTGCATGCAGCAGGTGTGGTTTGCGGCGCCTGAAAATAAAATAACAACAAAAGATATTCAAATAAACTATTTAAAGACTAAAAGTCGCGCTGATAAGCACGGTTTCTCAATATCAATTATTGTCTGTCAATAAGGTCGAACGCTCTGAACGCATCAACAGCCAAATATTGAATGAAGCTCGATCTTTTTTTTTTTTTTTTTTTGTCTATGGCATCTCGCAGTTCAACCTATGAGGTTGTCGTCTGCTTAACCGGGCTTGCCTGTGGATGCCTCATAATTAAGGCCTCCAGCCAGGGCTTAAAAACTTACTAAAACTAAGCGACTACACGCTAAGGGCACCCCCTGTGGGGTACGGACCTCGGCTTAGGGCGTCGCTGGGGGAGGGCAGCAAGGGACAGGCTGGATCGGAATTATTTAGGGGCGAATTTAAAGCTACAGGCTCAGCGGCGCGGGCTGGCTCGAGCAAGGGTCGGGGTGGACAAGTTACGGGACGTCGCGACGGGCGTCCTCGACGGCGAGGACGGAAGGACGGCTTACGGGTCTTGTGTGTGTGAAGCTCGATCTCGGACCTCCCGCCTTTTTATACCCTACCGCCGCGCGACCCGTGTCGAGCGCGGCAACCGTTACACAAAAATAATCCTTATAGCATGATTCAGTATTCACGATGGCGATGCGCGATGGCTTATTTCATGTATAAGTTTGGTGTTTCTATACCGATTTCTATGATTCTTTTTTTATTGAATAGGTTATAATGTTAACTTTCTTAAATTAGGGATGAGTGAGAGTATTATAAACGTAAGAGTAAAGAAATATAATCAGAATGCTCCGAACTGCTAAGCTATCAGGAGTTACACGTGTTATTGTGAGTCAACCATAAAAGATAGACATATGCTGTTGCGGGATATTTTTTAGACAATTTTATGTAGAATATTTCCGTTATACATAATTTCTATGTAACTTTAACCATTAAGGCTGCACACGCGACGGAAGCTTAAAAAATGGAGTAACTTCTCCCGTTTTCCCAACATTTCCCTTCACTACTCTGCTCCTATTGATTGTTGCGTAATGAAAAGTATACTATAACCTGCCCAGGAGTATGAAGAATAATTGTACCAAGTTTCGTTAAAATCCGTCCAGTAGTTTTTGTTTCTATAAGGAACATACAGACAGACAGACAGACAAAAATTTTACTGATTGCATTTTTGGCATCAGTATCGATCACTAATCACCCCCTGATAGTTATTTTGAAAATATATTTCATGTACAGAATTGACCTCTCTACAGATTTATTATAAGTATAGATAAATTAATAAGCGATGTTCCTGTACCAAGGTACAGACGCCAGCACATCAACCTACCCGAAACTGTCAGATTTTCCCAATCAACTTTGAACCTTATGATTAAGTGATAAAGTTGAAAATCTATTAAAGAAATTTGACAGATTGTAGTAGGTTGATGTGCTGGCGTCTGTACAAAGTTCCACTAAAGCAACCTTTATTTCACCGAGCACCTCATTTCTCCTGGTTTCCAGTAATCTCTTTTCTTCCACCTCAACAATTCGGCTTCTTGCGTCGGCACTTACTTACTTTTGTTATAATCTAACAATTATATACAAATGTCATGTTACGTTTTTCTTTATCAATAATTAAAATTTTGTTTTTTTCTTTTATTTTAGCTCTTTTTTTCCAAAAATTTAGCTCTATTTTAGCTCTTTTTCGAAGGTGATCTAGCTCTCTTTAAAAAAATGTGTTGGCAACACTGATCGTTAGGGAGTAGGGTTCAGTCCGACGCCGACCCGACGTATCGGACTACTATCAGACGGACTCGTTACTTCGTTGACGGCGTTTTACGAGCGTTGACGTCAACGTCGCGTGACAAGCATTAACGTCCGCTGAACGCGACGTCAACGTCGCGTCTGGGCAACGTTAACGTCGGTTTTGTTGGCAACAGGTACAATCTCGTCGTGTCTAAATATTGTATGTCACTTTAAATCACTTGTAAAAGTTCGTCAAATGTAGTCTGGCATTCGCAAATATTTATAAAATTCCGATTCATTATTTTTAATATTATTAGAGTACAGTCCGAAATATTCACTTTCTTGTGATCGATTGGACTATAGGGTTTTCCCAGAATTGACGATGAGATTTTCTTTTTCTTTTACGTAATTTTCGTCGAAGTAGTAAAGCCAACAGTGGTGCTTCCTCGTCGGAATCCATTATGTTTCTGATTGTACGCCTCAAATAGTATCATGTAGTGTCATGTCGTCGCGTCTGCGCGGCGTCGACGCTCCGCAGACGCGACGTTGACGTCAACGCTCGTAAAACGCCAGTGGGATAGCGGCCTTAGGGAGTAGACCCCATTCGGAATTCAGATTCGGAGACCCTGAATGCACGCATTGCATACAAAATCTTCTCTACCGCACACGTTCTTATATTTTCCGTTAGCGACAAAATGGATAATGTGACGAATAGTCATCAGAGCCCTGATTCACAACCATACGACAGGCTATCGTATCGAAAACCTGACATTTCGATAACCTGATTTGACTTGCCCTCAACAGCAAATAGCTGTTGGAAGAACAGCGGGCGTCTATTTGATTTAAACTGACAAAATTTTCGAGTTTTGGACTTGTGAACAGCGTTTAGAAGACTCCCACGATAACAATGATTAATGTTCGATACGATACGGAAGCTTATCGAGTGTTTGTGAATAGTTATGCTGATCCGTTTTATGGATATTCTTCTTAAGACTAATGGAATTAGTAATTACTATTGTTACCAATTACAGGTAAAGTCAACAACTGTCAATCTGTCATGACAACGACAATTTAAGGTGCATTCAGGGTTGGATTTTGTACTATAATTATTATAGTATTTATACTATAATTTCGCCCTTTGTACTATATACTATCCACATCTAAGTATAGTACGCTAAAATACTATAATTTAAAGTTTGCTCCCGAATAAAAATTTGTCCTAGATTGTTTAGTACTTCCACACGACTTCGAACGAATATTCTGTAAAGTGAACCTTACCAAGACTACGATACGAAACAAACTGGCAACACAATCCATAGACGGCATTTTATTGTCTTGTGACGGCATCAAAAGCGGTAGGTACAGACGCCAGCACATCAACCTACCCGAAACTGTCACATTTTCCCAATCAACTTTGAAGTTGAAAATCTATTAAAGAAATTTGACAGATTGTAGTAGGTTGATGTGCTGGCGTCTGTACATAGCAAAAGTGAGAATTGTACTAATTTTATTCCTACTGAGGATATTATGTTGATGAGATTAAATGCCAAGGATGAAGATAGCACTAATAGTAATATTCAAGAACTGATAAACTTAGAAGAGGAGTAAATTTTGCCTTAACTGGTGTTGATTTTATTTTTAATGACTATTACGTTAAACTAGCGGTCCGCCCCAGCTTCGCAAGGTTGCAATTTTTTTTAGAATTTCCGAAATTTCCTTTCATACAAACCTTGTCCTGGCAACACTGAATGCAACAAAAAATATTTATTCAATTTGTTGCAGTCGTTCGGAAGTTATACGCGTTGTACATATGTATATTTCGGCGTTTCATTTTTATTTATATAGATTAAAAATAGGTTATGTAAAAGTGTACTATATTTTTTTATAAATACTATCCTTTTCATTTTTTTGTGCTATCTTTTTCAACGTACCTAAATCCAACCCTGGGTGCATTCCGAGTTAGGCCTCATTTACGGAGACGCGGGGCGTCTCGCGTCGCGTGTGGCGTGGCGTCTCGCGGCGCGTCAGACGTTTTTTCTGTTTACGGTGGGGCGGCGCGTGAAGCGGCACGCATCATCGCACGCGTAAACACAAACTTATAGCAATATACGACCATGTTCATAGAGAAGCGAGACGGGAAGCATGGCGGTGCCCGCCGCGGCGCCCGCGGCGGGTCCTCTAGCGTGAAGCGAAGCACGCGGCGGGCATCGCGGCGGCGCACGCTCGCCTCGATCAAATCGACTAGTTTTATGTTGGCGAGAGATGGGAGCGCACGTGTCGCAACTTGCAGCATGATCATATCATACTCCATTGCGACGGTGACTCGTCTGTGTTGCGCGATTTCTAAATAAGACTGACAGAAGATTCCGCCTCGGACATAGCTTCATCGAGAATTGCCGCTACGTGCGCCGCCGCGATAAACGCCGCGTGCGACGCGTCGGTGCCATCCGCGGGCTCGGCCGCAAAAAACGCCCTAATTCAAACAAACGCGTCTAAAACCGCTTCTCCGTAAACGCATTCATACAAGTCCATATATTTGAATTCAGTGCGGGCCGCGCCGCTCAACGCAACGCGCGACGCCCCGCGTCTCCGTAAATGAGGCCTTAGGACTGTAATCGATATTATCGATTTGAGCGTGCTTATTGTAAACCCGTACCGAATTAGGCACGCTCAAATCGATAATATCGATTACAGTCCTAACTCGGAACGCGGCAAAATACTCTGTGCATTACTGTCCTGTCAAGCATGCATAAACTCATAAAGTACAGAGTACACTATAATATGCAGAAAGTTTCAGTTAGGAAATCAGTCGGAATATCAGAAATCCTCATTACGAAGAGTCGAAGTTGAAATCCTCACCTACCTAATAAGTTTAGTTCTAAAATCAGATTTAGCTGACGAAGCATAATAAAACCATTGTAATATGGATATTATTGAAACAATAAAGAAAGACAAAGCTTATTTGAAATGTAAGCTCATAGTAAAAAGTTGGGAAAAGGACTTCAAGTTAACGTATCGTCGAACACCTACGAAATTCGATATCAAGGAAGCGCCGGCAAAAATTAAATATGCCTACAAGAAATACTTTCAACTTAAGAGCAGCGCTCTTGAGAACTCACTGTCGATTTGTGATATTGACGATGAATCCATCATGTCGCCAGAACCTGCCAATCAGCTGGAACACACCATCAGTGAGTCTACAAGTCCACAACCAGAGATTCCTACTCTACCAAGTGGCCAAGAGTTAGAGAAGTTATTATCTAATTCAGATCACCAACAAAATAGCAAATCTTTTACTACATTCACTGAAAATCTATCCAATAAACTGTTCCAAAACCGAAAATTTTCTTTGAGAAATCCAAGAAAGCTTTTATTACCTAGAACTCAGCCTACAAGTGAAAACAAATCCTTTAGTACTGAACTAATAACACATAACAGTCAAGAACCTATTCACAGTAATTCTGGTACTGAATTAAATATGAATCCTGAGTTAAATTGTTCTTATAAAATTTCTGAAGATCCTAATATCAGTAAAAATATTGAAATAACTTGTTATGTATCCAGAAAATCTGACTTAACAGTAAGACCGTTGATAAGACAATTAAATGATGCATGGCTTGATAGAGCCACTGGAGTTGTAGCAGAAGAAACTGAACATTCAAACAAGCCTGAAAAATTTGGATTAGGAAACATAAAGGTTTTGGATATCAAAGAAAAGCACTGTGATTATGTAGAAAACAGCGAGTCAGAAGATGAAGATATTGTCAGTAGTAAGTTGAAACCTGCTCTGAAGAAGCGGAAAATAGAAACAGTTTATGTAGAAGATATTAAGCATAAACATAACTATGGAAGTAAAAAAGATATTCTGCAAGACCATCCTTGTCAACCAAATATTATTCCCGTGGGAGTTACTGAGACTAAGAATATGAGCAAGAATCAACATAAAAACAAAAAAAAATATGCCAGTAGCATAGAACAACAACCCCTAGATATTCAGGAATATATTCCTTTTGGTTTAGAAAAAGATATACAGCCGCGTCACATGCAAATTTCCAATGTGCTCAAGAAAGTTAATCCTGTTGATAAATGTGACAAGCTTGAGGACTCCAAAGCAAGCAATAGTTTAGACAGTAAAATCAAGTCTGGAACATTAAATGAGAACTTTGTTAAAATTAATATTGAAAAAAAAGTGTTTGTACGAGGAAAGAAAAGTATTAACTATAGCAAGTATAAAAAACAACTATGGAAAAGCAAGAAGCAGAGTCTTCACGGTGGTATGGAATTTCCTGAGTCTGGTAAGATTGCATGTTTTAAGTGTGGAGAAACCGGTCACATGGCTAGGTACTGTAGTTCACATAAAGGAGAAACACTTTTGCCATTAGATAGTTACAATGAAAATGATATTCCTACTTTAGGTGATATGCAAAAGTATGCATCTGAACCATCTAGTAGTACTCAATCAATAACTGATAAATTACATGAATCTATGTTTGAATCTAGTCAAATTCCAGATTCTTTTATGAAAATGTTAGCTGAATCTACAGATGATGAAGGCAATGGCATCAAACCTCTGTACAATAATTATGAAGAAAATATTTCAGTTGATTTAAAGCAGGCTCTTGAAAAATTTGGCCATCAATCATTTCGCCCTGGACAAGAAAATGCAATAAAGCGAATTTTGTGTGGGAAGTCGACTTTACTCATTTTGTCTACAGGAGGTGGAAAATCACTTTGTTATCAACTTCCGGCTTATCTCTATAGTCAACATTATAGATGTATAACATTAGTAATTTCTCCATTGGTTTCTCTTATGGAGGATCAAGTGTTGAATGTCCCAGAATTCATAAAGGCAGGTTGTTACCATACTAATCAATCTCAGACACAGAGGGGTAAAATCTTGCAGTGTTTGAAGGATGGTTTGTTAAATATCCTTCTCATTTCTCCTGAAGCCTTAATAACAGGTGATTCATCAAATGGATTATCAGGTCTGTTCAAGTCTCTCCCTCCAATCGCTTTTGCGTGTATAGATGAGGCACATTGTGTATCGCAATGGAGTCACAACTTTAGACCAAGTTATCTTATGATTTGCCGGGTTCTTAGAGAAAAATTAAAAGTAAATTGTATTCTGGGACTAACTGCAACTGCAAGTCAAACAACTATAAAGAGTATAATCAGTCATATCAATATCCCTGATGGGGCTGATGGAGTTATTAGGAACCCAGCTCTGCCTGATAACCTTTGTCTATCAGTTTCTATTGAAAAAGATAAAGATAAAGCTCTGGTGTCATACTTGTTATCAGAACAAATAATGCAATTTAATGCTATAATAGTTTATTGCATAAGGAGAGATGAGTGTGAAAGGGTTGCAGCTGTGCTAAGATCTTGCCTACAAGAAACTGGTAAAGTCAACATGGAGAGCAAAAAGAACAAAAGAAAAAGAATGTCTTACATTGCAGAAGCTTATCATGCTGGCATGTCTGCTGCACAGAGGAAAAAAATACAAAAACATTTCATGGACGGCACACTTAGAATAATAGTTGCAACAGTTGCTTTTGGTATGGGCATAAACAAATCGGATATTAGATGTATTATACATTATAACATGCCCAGCAGTTTTGAATCTTATGTGCAAGAAGTTGGAAGAGCCGGTAGGGATGGGCAACTTGCTTACTGCCATATAATTTTAAGTAAAGGTAGTAATGACAAAAATGAACTTTTGAGGCACATACATGCTAACTCTATTGATAGACCTACAATAAGGAAATTACTTTCGAAGTTGTTTATTCCTTGTGAATGTGCTAAACGTGACAATGTTTCATCACATAGCTATTGTAAGGGTCATGAAGTGGGAATCCCTACAGATGCAACAGTAGAAGAACTGGATTTGCCATCTGAAAATATTGCTACTCTGTTATGTTACGTTGAACTTCATCCTAAACAGTACATTAAATTCCTTAATAATGCTTACATAAACTGTAAAATTTCTTCTTATGGGGGTCCGAAAAAAATACATGACGCAGCAAAGTCGTGTCGACCTCTGGCAATGGCACTATTATTGGAGAATAAAAGAGACCCTGGGATTATGACTAGTAGTGTCCTAGAATTCAATGTTATTGAGATTGCAGCAGCTATTGGCTGGGAAAGTGGTGTAACTAAGTACCAATTAAAAAATTTAGAGTGGAATACTGAATCGGGGACCTCGCAAAGATCTCATTTAAAAGTAGAGTTTAATACTCTTGGTTTTAGAATCAGAGCTAGAGGAGATCTAAGTCCAACAGAACTTGACAGTATTTTGGATGATTTACATAATTCAGTGGTCTCTCAAGAAAAAGCGCGGTTATATCAGTTAGAAGAATGTAATATAGCTTTCCACAAGATTGGAAATTATTCGTTGGAAAATATAGAGTTATCTCACGACACTCTCTTCAAAATGTCCAATGAGTTAAAAAGTACTATTAGAAACTATTTCGAAAGAGATAATTTACCAGCTCATATGACTTTAGAAGAAAGACCCTTAGATGTGGAGAGAGTCATGTCAGATGTTCGATCTATCATATGTATTTACAAAGATTGTCATTTTTCTGGGAGAAGTATTGCAAGAATATTTCAAGGAATCTCATCACCAAATTTTCCTGCCATTGTGTGGGGCAGATGTAAATTTTGGAGGGCTCATTTGCATGAAGACTTCAATGGATTAATCAAAATAGCGACTCAGCAAATAATTCAAATGAAATAGTAAACTTCTTTTTATTAACTGAGTACCACAGAATACTTAAAGTACTACGTACAGAAAGGCCACTCCCTTCCCCGCACTAACATCAGTTACCGCACCTCACCCCGCACTTCGGCGTATTCGTCGCAGTTCTTTAACAAGAGCGCTCGCAAACACAAGTACCTCACGCACACATTCATACGTATACAAACGTCATTTTTTAATGTAGTAGTAGTAGGTAATTATTTTGCGAGCGTTGTATGGAGTGTCCGGGGTGTGCTGAGTACATAATAGGTACCGTACCGTACGTATTCGTCCCGGATCTTTGTTTGAGTGAAGTTAGCTGCATGTAAGAGAACTAGCAGTTAGCCCGCGACTTTGTCCGCGCATATTATAAACGTCAACTCGCCCTCTCCCCTTTAAATGGTAGTTTTAGAAAATTAATCATTAGGTAGGTACAATCTTCATAACTTACCTAAAGAAGTATTTCTACGAAGTTTCAAGTTTCTAAACTGAAGAAATTACATCTTACACACAAACCCCAATAGGGTTTGTTTTTTAACCAACTTTAAAAAAGGAGGTTCTGTATTCGAACCATATGTATGTATGTATGTTTGTATCCGCGATTTTCTCAACAACGAATGAACCAATTTTGATAATTCTTTCATTAATGTGATCTACATACTTTCAGGAAGGTTTTAGTATATAATACATTAGGTAATTATTCTTATGTACGAAGTTATATGCATAAATGTACTGCATCTCCGGCATGCGGCATTTCTATGCGAATTTTGACGATTTTTCTAGTCGGTGTCTTCAATTCTTCAATGCACTATTGTTAATTGAATTTGTGTGGGATAGGTACAACTAAAAAACTAAAAATTTTTTTTTTTACAAAAAAAAAAACAACCGACTTGAAAAAAAAAACTACAAAGTGATAAATAACTTTCCTAATACTCATATATTGTTTTAAATGTTCCTAAAACATAACATGAACTGATTAGAACTCAAGTACCTACCTGCATGAAACGCTTAATACAGTGTCGTACTATAAATACCTAATATAAGTTATTTAAAATGACAAAGTCTGTAAGCATATTTGTGAATTTGGACGTTTGTTATCACGTCATAACAGCTGAACGGATTTGGATGAAAGATGGCACATGAGTAGACGAACCACGACCTACACTGCTACCATCCATTCGATAGGCTTCTGTGCCGGAATTAAACATGAGTTATATCAATTAATTCAGTTATAGATGTAATTAAAAAGAAGAGGTAGGTAAATGTGTTACCTTCCCAACATTCCATCTTCAAAAATGGTGGTATAGGTAATAGGTAACCTATCTACGTCTTCTTACTTATAATATCAATTACGTTCCTAGATGTCCATAGTTGTTCTCAAGTCTTACTTAAATTTTTATTTCTAAATTGAAATTAATTTACATGGAATGAATAACGATGATGTTAACTACCTATTTAAATAAGATTAGCCTCTAGCAGATTGTGATATACAACTGATATGTAAAGAATTTAAATAAAACCAATTTATACATTGAAAACATGATTTTATTTTAAAAATCGGTACTGCCGTAAATTGAACGTAAAGGTCATCAATCATTATAACCTCACCGCTCCAGCGCAGTAACCACCATTCACCGCCTCGAAAAATTCGAGCCCGCTTGTCGCCAACGCGCCGTCAGCAAGACGACCAGACAGTCGAGCGAGAAGACGCTGCTGCACATGCTGGCGCGCCACCGGTGAGGTAACAGCTTGTTGTTCACGCGCCCCCATCGATCACTATTTAGTGATCGATGCGCGCCCCTTATCCAACTCACCGGCCACGCGCCAACGGCTAGTTTCGACCGGTTTGCAAACATTCGTGGGGGATACAGCCGAGCAATTGGCGCGGGCTACGAGGCGCATGCCGCTGAGTGAAATGAGTGATGTGATGACAAGTTTACATGCTCTGTGGTGATGACTAGAGATCGGATATTCGGATGCATATTTACCTAAAGTGAATTTTTGAAGTGAAAACTTCTTTAGCGGCGTTGCACACTTTTTTGTAATGGGTAAAAAATTTTAAACTCGCGTCAGGACATCGCGTCAGGAGTCAGGACACGTGACCGTCAGGAGAGATTACACAGGGGAGAACTACTACTCCTAACTACTAAGTATCCTCCTCTCTTTCTACGGCGGCGCCAACCGATGTGAACCAAGTGACACACGACAATGGATGGATGGATGGATGGGGATGTGGATGTGGATGGATGGATGGACAGCTGATGGCTCGACCGTCTGTGTAGTAGCCACACTGCTGTGTATTCGTAAAATTCGTGTGTATATAAAGTGTTTAAAATATGGAAATTGAACAAAGTGCATCTATTTATGAAAAAAGTGACGCAGAAATAGTGAAAAAAATGAGTTATTTTATCTATGAAAGTATGGAAGCGGCTTCTTAAAATATTTTTTTCTTTAAAAAATCCCGGGATGCCAGGAACACCGGGATTGCATAACTAGTCGAGTGTACGTTTAGTATGGAAGGAAGCAACTACATAAAGAACATTATTCTAAATATGTGTAGTCCGTTATCTTATTTTGACGTTGTTTGCAATTGCAGTTTGGTATCTACCTACTTACTTTACAATATTAGGTAGGTAGATATGCATCCGATTCTTTATTCAGAAAGAAACACAAAATTTCGGAACCGCGGGATTTTTTCGATAGAAAAGCGCGTTCCATATTAGCCAACATCTCAACTTTAGGTAAATATGCATCCGAATATCTGATCTTTAGTGATGACCGTACCGTACCTAGTCCTATTTTTGACAAGTTAAAGAAACGATTGTCATTTTTCTTTCGTAATTTTGACGTAGACTGAGTTCTAAGCGATGTGCTGATAATTTTCTGATGGCCTATGAATATTAGGCGATTGGCACACTGCACCGCATTACGTAGCGGGGTGCGTGAAACGGAGCCAAATTCCCCGCAAGGAAGCGCGTTTTTATTGAATTTGTATTTAAAAAATCACGCGCGGGGGCACGTTATCTGCGTCCCATTGCGTAATGCGGTGCAGTGAGTGAATCGCCTTAAGGTGAATGTGCAGTGGTAGACAGCGAAATTCCAATTTTCTTACGTTTTTTGCAATTTGCAGGTCAGTGTCAGGTAGTATCTTGATAGATATGTATTTACAGAATTATAATCATTAAAATATCTCTATAGGTTAGATTTGTACCATAAGCACTTTTCCATAAGAGATCTGTTCTTATGGTACAAATCTAACTTAGAAATGTACCTGCTTATTAATATTATTCTAATGATTATAATTCAGTAAATACGTACCTGTTATAGTCGCGAATCATATTTTGATCAAGATACAACCTGACACTGACCTGAAAGTTGCAAAAAATGTAAGAAAATTTGAAATTCGCTCCTTCGAAAACCAATTTATGCATAAAGTAGCCGAGTTTTATTATACAGGGTGTCCGGTAATTAATGGATAACCTTGAAATGGCTTATAGCAGACCTTATGGCCGTTCAGAAAAAAACAAAACAAAATATATCCTAAGTAGTCCTTAAGATATGCTTTTTTTTTTAAAAGGCTACAATTTTTTATCTTATTTTACATTATTGTACGCTACGACCACAAATGAATGAATTCCATCGGTTTTTTATTGGTGTATTATTATACGCTAACTATGCCGACAGATAGGCAGTAAATAGTATGTATAGCTACTGCAATAAAAAAAAATAAAAAGATTTAATTAATATTTCAGTGAAAAATTTACAAATAATCATTTTTTGACAAAGGGGTTTGAAGGTTTTGGCCCTAAAATCAGCCGCCATTTTGATTTTTTTTCAGAATCGCGGTGCACAACAACAGTTATATATTTAGATAGAGGACACTTATACAAACAAAAAATGTAATTAACATAATATCCTAAAGCGTCAGGTTTCGGAGTTATTCACCGAAATATAAGTCGAAAACTACTAAGATTTTTTTTTTTTTTTTCCTTCCAGGTAACCATATTGAACTATTGAGGTAATAGAAACGTTATGAAACCTTTATGGAGAAGAAACAAATGACGAATAGACATTTTTTAAATAAATAATTAAACACGGCAATTTATAGTTCGTTTTTTTTAATCCCAGAGACTAATCTGACCAGTGTAATGTCAAACTTCTTACTAAAAAACCGGCCAAGAGCGTGTCGGGCCACGCTCAGTGTAGGGTTCCGTAGTTTCCCGTCCGTCACAATAAGTGTTCCCACGTACAATTCGATAATACCCGACCCAATGTAATAAGTACCTACAGCGCCATCTCTCGGGGAATTGGGTTACTAATTAGTACATAAACGTGCCAGAAGTTTTCGGTGGTAATTTTGGATTGCGAGAACCGATTTTAATCATTCTTTTTTTGTTTGAAAAAAGATACGTTCAGGATAATAAAATATGTAAACGAAGTTAAAAAAAAAATGCTTACATATACGATTATACTACAAACTTAGTCCAGAAATGATTTTGTACAACTTTTGTCTTTTTTGTACAAAAACTGTTGTTTCTATTAAGTTCAAAATAATTTTCCTAGAAAGTCCTTATAAAGTTCTACTTTTCAGATTTTTTTCATATTTTCTAAACTTATGGTTCAAAAGTTAGAGGGGGGGGACACATTGTTTTTTACTTTTGGAGCGATTATTTCCGAAATTATTGACATTATCAAAAAATGATTTCAGTAAACCCCTATTCATTTTTAAATACCTTTCCAACAATATACAGGGTGATTGGAAGATGGGTGCAAAGCTTTAAGGTGAAGATAGTATAGACAATTTAGGACCATTTAAGCCATGGTTGTCTTAGACGAAGTCTTACCAAATTTTTTTAACCAAATTTTTAAGTTTTTTTTCGGAAATTCTCAAAATTTAATGAAAACTGCATAATTATGGCCAAATTGAATGATAAATGAATTAATTTTTTATTTATTTAATTAAAGTAATGTGTAAGCAACCAAGCAAAACATGTTTTAGGCTTCTGTGTCATTAGACATTTTTTTTACAGATATTTAAACCTCAGAAAAAATAAAAAATTTGTACAATACGTCTTTTAAACCTTATTTAAAAAAAAAACGGAGGGTGCTTTTTTTGTTCAAACCTTTTTGAAGACATGCTTGATAATCGCTCTTTCTTTTGAGGTATCATTTATGCGGATATCTTACAAATTATTGAAATTAGGACCTAATAAACCAAATCGAGGGAGAAATTTTAAATTTTAGGCAGTCTAACAAAACACAAAATTTTTGCTTAAAAGAATACTTTATGTGCTCGAAATGATAACATTGTTCAATTCTAAGAATTTTTGGCACATGCAGGAACCAATTGAGGGGAACCCATTGAGGGGATTCTCTAAACAATGGCCACCGAGCGCGGTGCGACGGCATTTCCAGGTAGAACGCCCAATGAATAGCAAAAAGCGATAGAGTTGGTTTTTACAGCAAAATGGTCTTAGTTACTGAGGCAACAAAGTCGTTTTTCTTTAGTCAGGGTCAGTCGGTCTGTGATGAAGCCGTTACATCTTTTACTTATTAGTCAAACTACTGCCCTTGTGAGTGGACGTTGTCGTGTTGATTCACAATTTACCGTGTTCAGTTGTAGCCCTTTGCGTTCCTGCACGTGTTGTTTGCGTTAGTTTTGAAGTTTTTTGTTTCACCGTGTCCAGTCGTAGCCTCGCGCTCCTGCACGTGTTGATTTTTGACTTAATTGTGTTGAGTTGACGTTTAGTGCGCTCCTACGCCGTTTTTCTTAATTGTTAAGTGACTATGGCTACTTTTTCCAATCAAGAATATGCGGATATCGTATTTATGTACGGTAGAGCAGACGGCAATGGATCTTTGGCGCGACGGATGTATCAAGAGCGCTATCCGAATCGCAGGATACCGAATGTCCGAGTGTTTTACAACACGTTTCGTCGTCTTGCCCAAGATGGGTTTCACCGCGTGGAACCTGGAGTCAACCCGGGCAGACACGAAACTGCCGTCGACGAAGACATTTTAGCAGCATTTCAAGCGGATCCTACTACCAGTACTAGAGCAGTAGCTCGAAATTTAAACATTTCTCAATGGAAGGTGTGGCATACAATGCACCAAAATGATAAGTATCCGTTCCATGGCAGGAGTGTGCAAGGTCTAGTAGAGCAAGATCCTCAAAGAAGAATTCAGTTCTGCCGTTTCCTCCTCAACAGAGACATCGAAGATGCGTGGTTTCTGAAATCAATCTTGTGGACGGATGAAAGTAAATTTTCAAGGGAAGGTATTACAAACTTTCACAACATCCATGAATGGGCCGACGTAGACAACAATCCACATTTTAAGAAGCAGGTGTCATTTCAGATGAAATTCTCTGTGAATGTATGGGCTGGAATAATTGGCAGAACATTGATTGGGCCCCACTTTTTGCCTGATCCATTGAATGGCGAAAATTATTTGCAATTTCTGCAAATTGATTTACCACTGCTGATAGAGGAATCAGGTGTCCCGATCTTCGAAAGAGACCGAACAGTCATCTTTCAGCAAGACGGCTGTCCAGCGCATTGGACTTTAAATGTAAGGGAACACCTCAACAATTGCTTTCCTGATAGCTGGATCGGCAGGGATGGACCCATCCCTTGGCCCGCTCGCTCCCCAGATCTGACCCCGTTGGACTTTTTCGTGTGGGGCCGGGCCAAGGAACTGGTGTATAACAACAAAGAAATTAACACTAGAGAAGAATTGATACAAAGAATAAATTCAGCGTTTGAGACAATGAAGCAGGAGATGATGTTGAAAATAACGACTACAGAAGTTAGAAGACGGGGCCGTGCTTGTATTAGGAATCACGGCCGTCATTTTGAACATGAAAAATAAATAATTTTAATTCAAATGTTGTTTTAATTAGTCTGCCTAAAATAAAAAAAATTCTCCCTCAAATTGGTTTGTAGGCCCTAATTTCAATAATTTGTAAGATATCCGCATAAATGATACCTCAAAAGAAAGAGCGATTATCAAGCATGTCTTCAAAAAGGTTTGAACAAAAAACCGGCCAAGAGCATGTCGGGCCACGCTCAGTGTAGGGTTCCGTAGTTTCCCGTCCGTCACAATAAGTGTTCCCACGTACAATTCGATAATACCCGACCCAATGTAATAAGTACATACAGCGCCATCTCTCGGGGAATTGGGTTACTAATTAGTACATAGACGTGCCAGAAGTTATCGGTGGTAATTTTGGATTGCGAGAACCAATTTTAATCATTCTTTTTTTGTTTGAAAAAAGATACGTTCAGGTTAATAAAATATGTAAAAACGTTAAAAAAAAAATGCTTGCATATACGATTATACTACAAACTTAGTCCAGAAATGATTTTGTACAACTTTTGTCTTTTTTGTACAAAAACTGTTGTTTCTATCAAGTTCAAAATAATTTTCCTAGAAAGTCCATATAAAGTTCTACTTTTCAGATTTTTTTCATATTTTCTAAACTTATGGTTCAAAAGTTAGAGGGGGGGGGACACATTGTTTTTTACTTTTAGAGCGATTATTTCCGAAATTATTGACATTATCAAAAAATGATTTTAGTAAACCCATATTCATTTTTAAATACCTTTCCAACAATAGATCACACGTTAGGGTTAAAATTAAAAAAAAAATCACTTCCCACTTTACATATAGGGGGCCTACCCTAATAAAACATTTTTTTCCAATTTTTATTTTACCACTTTGTCGGCGTGATTGATATACATATTAGTACCAAATTTCAGCTTTCTAGTGCTAACGGTCACAGAGATTAAGCGAGGACGGACAGACGGACGACGGACGGACGGACGGACAGACAGACATGGCGAAACTATAAGGGTTCCTAGTTGACTACGGAACCCTAAAAAAGCACCCTCCGTTTTTTTTTTGAATAAGGTTTAAAAGACGTATTGTACAATTTTTTTATTTTTTCTGATCTTTAAATGTCTGTAAAAAAAATGTCTAATGACACAGAAGCCTAAAACATGTTTTGCTTGATTGCTTACACATTACTTTAATTAAATAAATAAAAAATGAATTCATTTATCATTCAATTTGGCCATAATTATGCAGTTTACATTAAATTTTGAGAATTTCCGAAAAAAAACTTAAAAATTTGGTTAAAAATATTTGGTAAGACTTCGTCTAAGACAACCATGGCTTAAATGGTTCTAAATTGTCTGTACTATCTTCGCCTTAAAGCTTTGCACCCATCTTCCAATCATCCTGTATCACACGTTAGGGTTGAAATTAAAAAAAAAATCACTTCCCACTTTACATATAGGGGGGCTACCCTAATAAAACATTTTTTTCCAATTTTTATTTTACCACTTTGTCGGCGTGATTGATATACATATTGGTACAAAATTTCAGCTTTCTAGTGGTAACGGTCACAGAGATTAAGCGAGGACGGACAGACGGACGGACGGACAGACAGACATGGCGAAACTATAAGGGTTCCTAGTTGACTACGGAACCCTAAAAACGAATACATAAAAGACTAAAATGTCAGTCTCTGGGATTAAAAAAAGGATCAATAAATTGCCGTGTTTAATTATTTATTAAAAAATATCTATTCTTCATTTGTTTCTTCTCCATAAAGGTTTTATAACGTTTCTATTACCTCAATAGTTCAATATGGTTACCTGTAGGGGAAAAAAACAAAAAAATCCTTGTTGTTTTCGACTTATATTTCGGTGAATAACTCCGAAACCTGACGCTTTAGGATATTATGTTATATAACATTTTTTGTTTGTATAAGTGTCCTCTATCTAAATACCTGTAGGGGAAAAAAACAAAAAAATCCTTGTTGTTTTCGACTTATATTTCGGTGAATAACTCCGAAACCTGACGCTTTAGGATATTATGTTATATAACATTTTTTGTTTGTATAAGTGTCCTCTATCTAAATATTTAACTTTTGTTGTGCACCGCGATTCTGAAAAAAAATCAAAATGGCGGCCGACCTTAGGCGATTGGCACACTGCTGCGTTTCACGCAGCGGTGTGCGGGATATGGAGCCAAATTCCACGCGCGTGAGTGCGTTTTTATTGAATTTATATGTAAAAAATCACGCGCGTGGATGCGTTATCTGCGCCCCGCTGCATCATGCGGGGCAGTGTGAGAATCGCCTTAGGGCCACCCTCCATACAAAAATCTTCAAACCCCTTTAAATGTCTTCTTGGGTATAAAAAAAATGTATCAAATCATGAGTGACCAATAATTTTAAAATAATGTCGGTTTCAAGTACATTTTATAATGGTATAATTTATTTATTATTGTAGATATCTAATGTAAATTGTGAATTATTGCTATTAATGTAGTAAAAGGAGTCTAAATAACAAAATTTAAAATTTTGGAACAATTTTTACATCCAATTGCAACTGACCATTGGGGTTTAATTAAAAACAACATTTAACATTAATAATACTTTATTTGAGATTAATCTATTCATAATAAAAGTTCAAATTGTTTGCCATCCACTCTTATGCAGGCTCTACATCTGCGGATAAATGCTCTTCTGAAGTCTCGTATAGCGTCGTTCAGTTATTTTTGATGCGGCTACCCTGACACGCCTACGTAAATCTTCTAAATACCCGATTGGCTTACGGTACACCTTTTCATTGAGCCAGCCCCAATAAAAAAAAATTCAGTGGATTTAGGTCCGGTGAACGTGGAGGCCACAAAATTAGCCCCAGACGCCCGATCTGTTTGGGTCTGCACTATCCAAATATGCAAAGTCAAAGTCGAAGCATTTATTTCAAATAGGCACATAAAAGGCACTTGAACGTAAAATAGAATTGATTCTAGTCGCCCCTTCAAAAAGGTAGTTTACGTATGGAGACGAAACTCCACCGTTACTCTTTTAAAATGTTTTACAATATTTTGCATGGGTACATTGAATGCAAGAACAGGTACAGCATAATGCTCAGGCCAGCCGTCATTTTGTAACCAATAAGATTCCCTCAGCTGTTCGAGCATCTCTTCCAATAAATTAGGAAGATGTCCAATAAATTAGGAAGACCATTGGCTTACGGCACACCTCGTACCGTAAGCCAATCGGGTATTTAGAAGATTTACGTAGGCGTGTCAGGGCAGCTGCATCAAAAATAACTGAACGACGCTATACGAGACTGCTTAGAAGAGCATTTATCCGCAGATGTAGAGCCAGCATAAGAGTGGATGGCAAACAATTTGAACATTTATTATGAATAGATTAATCTCAAATAAAGTATTATTAATGTTAAATGTTGTTTTTATGAAACTCCAATGGTCAGTTGCAATTGGATGTGAAAATTGTTCCAATATGTTAAATTTTGTTATTTAGTCAAATTTACTCCTTTACTACATTAATAGCAATAATTCACAATTTACATTAGATACAATAATAAATGATAGGTACCATTATAAAATGTACTTGAAACCGATATTATTTTAAAATTATTGGTCACTCATGATTTCATACATTTTTTTATATACTTACCCAAGACATTTAAACTTTGTCAAAAAATTATTATTTGTAAATTTTTCACTGAAAAATTAATTAAAGTTTTTTTATTTTTTTTTATTGCAGTAACTAGACATACTATTTACTGCCTATCTGTCGGCATAGTTAGCGTATAATAATGTAAAATAAGGTAAAAGTTTGTTCTTTTTTTTTTAAAAAAAGCATATCTTAAGTAAGTACTACTTAGGATATATTTTGTTTTGTATTTTTTTCTGAACGGCCATAAGGTCTGCTGTAAGCCATTTCAAGGTTATCCATTAATTACCAGACACCCTGTATATTATATGTAACTAACTATATACACTAGATACTAAAATAAAGTTTTATATTTTTAACTTTGACAGTTTACTCAAAATAAATGTAAAAAGGCACTTGACGTACAAATTGCAGCGACAAGTGCCTTGACTTCTTAGATTTCTAAAATGGCATAACAGTGCCTACTTTTACGCGCGTTTGATAAAAAAACAAAGGTTGTTCCAGACAGGGTAGTATTTTGATAGTAGGTACAAGTACCTACTATCAAAATACTACCCTGTCTGGAACAAAATGTAGGTATACCTACTACAAGTAGTATACCTACATTTTTCAATGCACGCCTTGCTAGTTGTGGATTTTGCTGGTACCGGTACGTATGTGATGTTGGCTGATTCGAAAATTAGCTCTAGTATCACCTAATTACCAATCATCCTGTATGCACGGCCATTTTGGATGTTATTTCTCACAGCCGCGGAACAACATATAATCGCTTCCAACGAGACCTCGTTTTAGTTTAGTTTAGGAGTTATTAGGAAACAGATTAAGATCATAAATAGCCTGTTAAAATCACAACCCTCCTTTGGCTTTGCCGTAGTTGGGTAAAAATAAGCAAGGGACACCAAAAGAAAGACCTTTCTTTCAGTACTTATAGTGTAGGTACTCTGTGGGCCTTTCTAAGGATTTCAATAATAATAACCCCACCGCCCTATCTCTAAGTTGACGCCGCCGCGCCGTGGTGGGGCTTGCGCGCTCCGAACTCTAGGCCTCTGCTGCATAATCTAGTATCTACTCAGTATACTCACAAGATTACATATCGGAACCGTCAAAATATTTTGTAGCAACAACATTATTTACCTAAGTATCTACAATCTCCTGCATACTTACTTAATAGAGGAAATCGCCAATTATTGCTTGATACAATGCTCCGTAGTCTACACTGAGTTTACCTTGCCGGAACAGCCCCCTTATTCACAAACACTCGATATGCTTCCGTATCGTATCGAACATTAATCATTGTTATCGTAGGAGTCTTCTCAATGCTTTTCACAAGTCCAAAACCCGAAAATTTTGTCAGTTTAAATCAAATAGACGCCCGCTATTCTTCCAACAGCTATTTGCTATTGAGGGGAAGTCAAATCAGGTTATCGAAATGTCAGGTTTTCGATACGATAGCCTGTCGTATGTTTGTGAATCAGGGCGCTGGTCTAGGGTAACTAAGGAGCTAGACCAAGACAGATACAGAAACCCGCAGGGCAGCATGTGGCAAGCTGTTGGGCAGTAGCGACCCCACGGACCCTATCTTCCGGGAGTAGTCTTGTATTCCTCACCTCTGGCTTGCCTTTATTGGCCGGCTGGAGTGAACACTGACGAGGAACAGAGCTCCCATCTCTTTCTTGCCTTTATTGTAGAAATTCGCAAGAGCAAACGTGCTCGGGGGAAGGAAGTATTCCAGTAAGTGCTCGTAGGGATCTTGGCCATCTTCCGGGCTCTGGGATTGTTCTGAAAGTTGTGAAATACCTCTCCACTCCTTAAGCTTTCAGGACATGTTGCCCCCTTGTCGCTACATCACTATGTGCTAGCAACGGTTTTCGGGGGGCTATTATTGAGTGTTCAAGTTACCCCCTGCCTTTTTATCTATACTTATAATAAAGGCGAATGAGTAAGATGTACCCAGAGACCAAGTTAATTGTAGCATTATGAGCTATATCGGTACCTATTTGTTGCCCTCATGGAGTAGTTCAATTAATCCTAAGACAGCATGTCTGAATTCACTTGGAGGCAAAAGATATTTAAGGAAGTTTAATTGTTTTTGAGAAGACCGTACCCAGAGACAAAGTTAATTGTAGCAGTATGAACTATGTCGGTATCTGTTGACCTCATGGAGTACCTAGTTCAATTAATCCTAAGACAGCATGTCTGAATTCACTTGGAGAAAAAAGATATTTAAGGAAGTTTAATTGTTTTTGAGAAGACCGTACCCAGAGACAAAGTTAATTGTAGCAGTATGAACTATGTCGGTATCTGTTGACCTCATGGAGTAGTTTAATTAATCCTAAGACAGCACGTCTAAATTCACTTGGACAAAAAAGATATTTAAGGAAGTTTAATTGTTTTATTAAATAGAATAAAATAAAAGAATAGAAACGTTATTTATTCTTATTAATTATTATTTGAACTCCTTTATTTCATTATACATGTATACAGCATGTAACAAAAACCCTGTCCGATATTATTCGGCATCGTATTGCGAACACATATACGTAACCATTTAATGGATTTGAGATTATTATTTTTCCCCAGTGAATATAATTAAATTAAAATAAAAAATAAAATCTGACCGAAGGCAACACTGATCGCTCGACAAAGTTCACCTACAGTTTTGTGTCAAAGAAGCCGCCTGAGCGAGGCGGTTTGTATGATCCTTTGTCATGAACTCATGACCCCGCTTTGTCGCGTGCCGCCAAACAAATACCTGCCTACGTGTAGGTATCAGCTGATATTGTTTTGTGGGCATAGTGATTCGGATTTCAGACACACTCTCTGTATTTTGTGTTTCAGACTTTATTCTGTTTATCAAGAAATAATTAATTGAATTAAATGTAGCCCTAGGGCTTTTTTAAATGTGATGTGCTTTTGGCAATGTACTAACCGACTGCAGGTATCAGCTTATTAAAACGTTCACTGGTTGTTCTTGCATACTTCGGCGATCGTGTTCCACATGTCCACCTCCAACACTAACACACATTCGACACCTTTTCACTAAATTTGCTTGAACACTGCCTGTGGTTTGTTTTGTGGAAAGATTTTGCCGGTGGGTGGAGTGTTGTCAACTTATGAAAATTTGCCATATTCAGTGTTAAATTTCGCATGGATTATAAAAATAAAAAATCAATAACTTTTGGTTTTTATGAGTTACATTTTTATAACCATTTTTTCTAGTACGTATGTTGAACCAGGAATACGCCTTTATTGGATCGGACAGGGTTTTTGTTACATGTCATATTGTATACAAATTATATTTTTAAATATTAGAATACAAAAATATTTAAAAATATAAAAAAAGTAGTAGCCCACCGGTATCGGGAACAGGATCCAAGCTATCGCCAATCAGGGCTCCAGAGAGAAGAACCTCCTAATAATGTGGGTCGTGTCGAGAAGTTCCGCTTTCTGAATCAAGTCCTTGATCCTGCTGCCCAACGAGAGCCTCCTTAGGCGCTGGTCGACGTTTTTGGCTATTAAGCCATAGGCTGTCACGACTATCGGCACAAAAGTCCACATTCCAAGTATAAACAACCTCGTTGTTAATTTGTTAATCTTTCTCGGCACACACGAGGTTCCCAATCATGTGAACAATCATTGCGCGCCGCTCTAATCGATCAACCACCACTATATCAGGCTTATTTGCGAACTTGTATTGTGATTTCTTTTTGGTATCTCATTTTATGCTGCATCGTCGGTTACCAGCAGACATGCTGTCTTAGGATATTAACCTTTTGAACGCCACGGTCGTGTATAGTCGACAAATGAAAACGTACCCAACACTCCACCGCCGTCTATAGACGACAAGAAAACGACATTTTTTTAAAACAAAATAAATATACTAAATTAAGTTTTCTGTGTTTCTTTTTCCTATTATTTAAAACTACATTAAAGTTGCCTGGCGTCAGGGGTACGGCGTGCGATACGTTTATACTCTGGCGTTCAAAAGGTTAAACTACTCCATGAAGGCATCGAATACCGACATAGCTCAAAATCTCTGCCCCGAATAGCAGAATAGCTATTAAAACATGGGAAAAAATTAACAAAAAAAAAATCTGAGGCGGTACGAAGTTCGCCGGGTCAGCTAGTATTAAATAAGAACCAATATAGGTATGGTAATTACAATAATGAATAAAGATAAAGAACTTTCCATTATTTTATTAAAACAATTTAACTTCCTCACATATCTTTTTTCTCCAAGCGAATTCAGACACGCTGTTTTAGGATTAATTAAACTACTCTATGAGGTGAATAGATACCGACATAGTTCATAATGCTCCAATTAACTTGGTCTCTGGGTGCGGTATTCTCAAAAACAAACTTTCTTAAATATATTTTTTCTCCAAGTGAATTCAGACATGCTGTTTTAGGATTAATTAAACTACTCCATGAGGCCAACAGATACCGACATAGTACATAATGCTACAATTAACTTGGTCTCTGGGTGCGGTCTTCTCAAAAACAATTAAACTTCCTTAAATATCTTTTTTCTCCAAGTGAATTCAGACATGCTGTCTTAGGATTAATTAAACTACTCCATGAGGTCAACAGATACCGACATAGTTCATAATGCTACAATTAACTTGGTCTCTGGGTGCGGTCTTCTCAAAAACAATTAAACTTCCTTAAATATCTTTTTTCTCCAAGTGAATTCAGATATGCTGTTAAACTACTCCATGAGGTCAACAGATACCGACATAGTTCATAATGCTAGTCATCTTTTTTTTTTGGGTACGGGACCCATACAACTTTACCCATTGTTCTTTGTAGAAGTGAAAATTCTGTACATTGAAAATATCAAAAAAATAATTGGCAGGGGGTGTTACTAGACCGACACCGAACCTAAAAATGTGATTAAAAAAATGTTTGTCTGTCTGTCTGTTTGTTCAGGCATCACGCAAAAACTACCGGTTCGATTACGATGAAACTTGGTAACTGGGTACTTTTTATCCCGGAAAAGTATCTATCTATCTATATAAATAACTAGCTGCCCGGTGCGACTTCGTTCGCGTGGTTCCTACTCCTTCCCCTACCCTACTCCTTGCCCTAATCCTACCCCTACCCATCTCCTACCTTACTCCTACCCTACCCCATCCCTACTCCTACCCTACTTCTACTGTACCCCTCTCTCCTACCATACTCCAACCCTACCCCTCTCCTACCTTACTCCTACCATACCTCTTCCGTACTCCTACCGTACCACTACCCTACCCGTACTCCTACCGTACCACTACCCTACCCCTACTCCTACCTTACTTAGTTACTCCTACTCTACTCCTACCCTATTCCTACCTTACCCCGACCATACTCCCTGCGATCCCCTACCCTACTCCTCTACTCTACTCCTACCCTTACTCCAACTGTACCCCTACCCTACTCCTACCTTACCCCTACCCTACACGATCAATAGTTTTAAAATAAAATAGTTTACGTTCTATACTCAGACCTACTGAATACACACACAAAATTTCATAAGAATCGGTCAAGCCGTTTCGGAGGAGTTTTGTTACCAACACTGACACGAGAATTTTATAGCCACACCGGCATGTTGGCGTGTATTTTTTTGTTTACTTTGACATGTCCGATTTCAAAAATTAAAAAAGTAATCAACAGGTATTGATACAGTCTTGGTTAAGAAACAACTTATTTGGATAAGAATTAATACAAAGGTATGGATAACATGGTCTGATTTTGATCGGCATTTCTATCAAACTTTTAAAATGTAAAAAAGTAGTTATAGTGACATAACTACAATAGTTGGACAAATATGGTCTCGCGAAGTTTTTTGTAGATATTGATATGTTCTATAATATTATAGAACATTTTTTTGTTCTATCAATACTTTCCGCAGCGCATGCGATGAAAGACATTTTATGGCTAATTTTTTAACCGACTTCAAAAAAAGGAGGAGGTTATCAATTCGACTGTATTTTTTTTTTTTTTTTTTTTTTATGTTTGTTACCTCATAACTTGCGACTGGGTGAACCGATTTTCATGATTCTTTTTTTATTTGAAAGCTGGTGCTTCCCGTGTGGTCCCATTGTCACCATTTCAATATCTGATGATGGGATCTTAGAGAAATCGAGGGCAACCCTCAAATTTTATAGGCTCACTTATTGTTTTTCGCATATTTTATGAAGTATCTTGTGTATGGTTGTCACCATCTCAGGTAGCTGGGCTGATGATGGAAGGTACAACTCCTTAACAGTAAGAAGTTACTCGAACAGGAAAGGACTGTTTTAGTAAATTGTTTTGATGTTTGATAGGGCATTTGCCACATTTGGTCTCATGATCATCAAGTCATGATCTGATGCTGCAGTCAGGATAGTCTGCAGAGTACCTAACTCCTCGACAACCAACAGCAGATATATCGTGTTTAGGCTCATTGAAAAGGGCTCGATGTGTGGATAAACGTACTGTTAATGAGGAACACCGAAGTACATAAAGACCTGATGCTGAAGCCAGGAGCATCAGAAAAAGTACCAACCTTGAAATTACAGCACCGTAGTCGTGTTTGGGCTCATTTTAAACAGGACTAAATTTTAAGTTCAATGTAATGTTGACATAAGTCTGGCCTGATGCTGCAGCCAGGATTATCAGCATCTAGTCTAAAAGCATCAGGTCAAGATTTGATGATGGGATCCTGGAGAAATCGAAGGAACTCTTCAAATATTATAGGCACACCTATAGCGATTTGGGTATTTTTTATAGTAACTCGTGCATTTGCTCTCGGAAAGCACTATTTGGTGAAGTGGAACTGATGATGAAGACCACAGATGGCCATCGGAAGTACTCAATAATATCTAAGTATTTCACGGGTTGCGATTCGATTACTTTAATATGGTTGCTAAGCAATTTATGCTCCTCACAATGTGAATGGTGATATGGAGCTGATGGTGGACCTGGAGAACTCCTCAACAATTAACTTCCCTGCATCGGGAAAAGCAATATTTTGTTTGTAAAAGGCGATAATCACTAGGCTATTGTAACTTAGATAAATTATAAGCAGACCCACTAAAAAGCGTGAAATAAAAACTTTTTAAGAAAAAAAAAACCGACTTCCAAAAAAACACTACAAAGTGAAAAATAACTTTATTTCGGAAGTCGGTGGCAAAAAACTAAAATACAGATAATAAAAAGACACCGACTTCCGAAATAAAGTTATTTTTCACTTTGTAGTGTTTTTTTGGAAGTCGGTTTTTTTTTTCTTAAAAAGTTTTTTTTACACCTTGGGTTGGTTTTAGTAGAAATTTCTAAGGATCTCTAATTTTTTCTAGTACTAAATATAGCCTATGTTACTCAGTGATAATGTAGCTATCTAACGGCAAAAGAATTTTTGAAATCGGTCCAGTAGTTTTTAAGTTTATTTGTTACATACAAAAATACAAATCTTTCTTCTTCTTTATAATATTAGTATAAAGTATAGAAAACAAAAGGCCTGACTGACTAACTGACTCATTAACGCCCAGCCCAACCTCTTGGACCTAGAAAGCTGAAATTTTACACAATGATTTCCTTTATAATTTAGACAAGGAATAAGGAAGGATTTTTTGAAATTGAACCCCTAAGGGAGTTAAATAGGGGATGAAAGTTTGTATGAAAGTCCGTCAGTTTTAAAGTTAGGATCTTCAAATTTTGTAATTAGGCTAACGATTGAAAATTAATTTATACGTGTGTCAGCGTTTTTGATAATTTCTCCCCCAAAGGGGGATGAACGACCTGACTGAAATATCAACGCATAGTCTAAACCGCTGGTCCTAGGGAGATGAATTTTGGAGGGTGTGTTCTTTGTGGAGATTAGGTATCGAATAAGAAGGGGTTTTTGGAAATTCAACCTTTAAGGGGGTGAAAAGGGGGGATTTTGTTTGTATCAAAAATCTTATTTCTTGAGTTAATAACCTTGAAACTTGGCACGAATACTATCTAAGTAAATTATGAAGTTTGGACTTTTTCGTTTTTCTAAAATACCCCCTAAAGAGGTATTGGGGGGTGTCAAAATTTGTATGGAAGAATTTTAACGCCGTCCGATTAACTTGAAACTCAGTATTTATACTAAGGAATAAAAATAATTATTAACGTGTATCAGGGTTTTTCGAAAATCTGCCCCTAACTGTGTGAAAAGAGGTAGTTAATTTTAAAGGGGAGGATTTTACTGCGTGGCTTGATTAGCTCGAAAATTGGTATACTTAAATTTCAAAATTCCACCCCTGTGGGGGTGAAAAGCAGGGATAGGTACAGTTTATTTGAAAAATCTGATTCCTTTATTCTATAAACTTAAAAATTGGCCCGAATACTTATTTATCTAAATTAATTAAGTATAAAGATCATACCAACATACATTTTCGAAAATTTTAGAGGAAAGTACGAATTTCACGCGGACGAAGTCGCGGGCAGAAGCTAGTCTGTGAATATTATCATTGGGTAGGCAGGGGACATAGTCCTTCCATAGTTCAAAGTAACCGATCCACTATAGCCACCCTAACTCATAGCCCAATAATTTTGTTTCCATGTCCTGCACCAACCGGGGGTTGTCCTTGGGAGCACGTGCATAGTGCATACATTAATAATCGTCGGTTGGTACCTCCTCATTTAAATATTTTTAAGGGGCCTCTGCGAGTTGGCTTCGGCCCCTGACATGCCTTCGGGCCCCGAGATATTATTATGTCAAAGACATTTTTTAAATAATAATAAAAATGGGTGAAATAACATTTTTTTTTTTTCCATTTGCAAATTGCTCGTTTTATTTTTAGTCATGTTTCATGAAATTCATACCACAGAGTCATACGAAAGAAAAGGAAATATTGTACTTACAGATTACGAAACAGTCATAGTTTTAATATGGTTTTTTTTATGAATAATCGGAGGATGATTTAATAGTTGGTTTGATTTTAAAATGCATTATGCGCTTCATTCAAACTTAAAATTAAACTCATACTTAATTGTGAAACTCAATACTCTGAAATCGCAACAGTAACATCACCGGCGCTATGTACCTTTCCGTCGTTATACTTTAAGGCCTCGTCGCCGCCTCGACTCTAGCTCGTGTGGGCGACGCGCCTAAGGGATCGGATAGTTGCAAAACTTCTGAAAAATTCTGAATAATTCCGGAATACTTCTGGGAAAGTTTCTTTAAATCAGAATTATTCAAAATGAATTTAATTAAGATTTTTATTTTTTTTGCTGAAAAATCGTATTTTGCATCGCTCGTCGATCGCCGCCGCGCTGCCCCTCAGTGCCGCGCGCGCCCGGCTGCACGAGTAGTGCGTGCCGCGCGCGCGCCCGGCTGCACGAGTCGTACGTGCAGGCGATGGCGGTGCGGGGTGCGGTAAGAGGGGAGATGCTCCCTGGAGAAGTTTTCCCCCCCGCGAGAAAGATTCGTACCCCGCAATCGAATGTTTCCGCCGAATATTTGGCCCGAATAATTCAATGGGAAATATTCCCAAAGTTTCGGAATATTTCGGAATACTTCCGAAGTATTCGACGGGAATGATTCGGAATTTTTCCCGCCAGCATCTATAGATCGGACACAGGTTTTCGTAACCTAGCTAGGAGAGCAGTGCAGACTCACACGATTGTAGATATACCCCCTTATTCATAAAACTTATTAAACCTATTTTAGTTAAAATGGGGTTTGTCTCTTTCTTACACACAGAAATGACAACGTGACAGATAAAGACAAACGTTCTATAAACCTATTTTAGCTAAAATAGAGATAAAATAGGATTATGAATAAGGGGGTTAGTACATAATTTTGTAAAACTGTATTATTAGCATGTACTTAAATTCTTTTTTCAGTAAATAAAGGGAACATAAAGATATAGGTAGGTATATACATATATACGTCGCGCAGCGAGTTGTGAGCGCTGACCTTGAAAAAAAACAAGCGAAACGAACCCTTATTACTAAGGCATAAGGGTTTGTGGCGTCTGTTTTCTCACAACTCGTTGCGCGAATATATACAGGGTGAATTTTTCAAGTGGGCGTGGATGGCCAAATCCGAAACTATGAGGAATAGCGAAAAGTACTCAAAGGAGTCGCGGGCTCGATTTTGATGAATACTAAAACTGCATCATTGGATTTTTGAAAAATCAATATTACTAGCCAGTAATCGAACCTGTTGATTTTGAAAAAAAAAACTGTATTATTACACCATTCGATAGTGTCACTAATAAGGATCGAATTCTGAGAAGTAATGAGTATGACTATAGATGTGAAACAACCGATTCAAAACGTTTTAAACCAAATGTTTACATTTTAAACCTCAAATAAATACTTTTAAACGGTTGAAAACTCGTCTACAAAAATAAAAGAACTGTGTTTTACACTTCATTGTGGGCAATTTTTGGTCACCTGACGTCATGTTTAGTTTTAACTAGTTTATAGAAAAGCAATGGAAAGTACCTACCTACATTACCTTACGAAATCTTAAGTAAGTATGTAGGTATATCTACCTATAATTATTTATTATATTATATTGAGTAAGTACACATACTAGATTAGAAGACATCATTAACACAATGCTGTCCGTTTAACTTGCGCATGAAAGAGACAACGTTATGTCTTGACAGTGTATGTATGTGCATGTGTGCAGTGGCATGCATTGGTTTTCAGAATAGGTAGGCACTAGGCCGGGTCTAGTCTAGGCAAACGCGGTCACTAATCAGAAAAAAGTGAGGTCAAAAGTGTGGATATTTGAGTAGGCATGCCTACTTAAGGTGAATGCGTAGTGGTAGCCCGCGAAATTCAAGTTTTCTTACTTTTTTTGCAATTTGCAGGTCAGTGTCAGGTTGTATCTTGACAAAAATTTGATTCGCGACTATAATAGACATGTATTTACAGAATTATAGTCATTAGAATCATTAATATATCTCTTTAAGTTAGATTTCTACCATAAACACTTTTCCATACGAGATTTGTTCTTAACGGTAGAAATCTAACTCAGAAAGATGTATTAATGATTCTGATGATTATAATTTTGTAAATACGTACCTGTTATAGTCGCGAATCAAATTTTGATCAAGATAAAACCTGACACTGACCTAAAAATTGCAAAAAACGTAAGAAAATTTGAATTTCGCGGGCTACCACTGCGCATTCACCTTAAGGGTGATAAATTGCGAAGGTCGAACGTCATGGTATTACGCGTGAGACGTAAGTATTTTTAATTTTGTCGCATTAACTTGAACGAGTAAAGACCAATGACAATGTGCGAATAGTACGGGAGCCGAGTAGGCCGTCCGGCGACTGCCTACTGCCGCGCGTGTTTGTATGAAGATTTTGTTTTATGATAATTGAGTTTCTTAATTGTGGGGCACACACACTAACATGTAATTGACAGGCTTATGTTGATATATCGAGGTAGGCACTGCTTATATGCCTATATGCAATGCACGCCACTGCATGTGTGTGTAGGGTAGGCGAGCTGGCGGCAACGTTGCGTCGAGTCACACGAGTGACAACGTCAATGAAAGTGCGAGAGTGCGAGTTTGGTTTTAAACCGAATCAAATTAATTATTTATATCGTTTGAAAACAATAACAAAAATGTTTATTTACCAACACAGAGTTTTTAACTTATCAATAGAGTTTTTATAACTTAGGTAGGTTATACCTATGCTTGGTCGGACGGACCAACTACAACTAAACCCGCTAAGTATATCAATCTATGCCTACCTCGGTAAAATCAAGAAAATATAGGTAGTTATAATTTAGAAAAACATAGTCATCAACACCGTTTTAAATCGAAAAAAAATGGTTTATTTCGGTTTTAAACGGTTTTTTTTTTCATTTTAAACGTGGTGGTTTCATTGGTTTTAAACCGGCCTTACATCTATAAGTATGACATACGCCAAACTAAAGGAAAGTTCTTTTGTAACAAAATACATTTATTATTTTTTTTGTTACCTACCTCATCATCATCTGCCTAGCCTTTTCCCAACTATGTTGGGGTCGGGTTCCAGTCTAACCGGATGCAGCTGAATACCAGTATTTTACATGGAGCGACTGCCTATCTGACCTCCACAACCCAGTTACTGGGTAATACGATACCCCTTGGTTAAGACTGGTTGCCAGACCTTCGAGCTTCTAACTACCCGTAATGACTGTCAAAGATCCAGGAATGACAGCCGGGACCAACGGATTAACGTGCTTTTCGAGGCACGGAGGGGTCTCGGTATGTAAAGATGGTGACCCATCCACAGACCAACCGCGGCAAGCGTAGCTTAACCTGGTTGATTGACCTGTGCGGCTGTTATTATTTAGCCGGGCCCGGGTTATGTTACCTACCTATTAAACCTCAACTGATTAATTGTTCAAAATGATGACCATTGTTTTCAATACATACTGCTGGATTCGACGTCTCAAGGATTGTACCTACTGCATTCAGCATTACAATCTGCGCTGCGGGTGTGTTAATAAAAATATTGAGCATCATTTCGAACAAGGTACGTAATGTAGGTATGAATACTTTTAAATAAGAAGCAGTTTATTAAAATTCAACATTTTCCTTAAGTTTGCCGTATGTCATTACTTCCCAGAATTTGATCCTTATTACGGACACTATCGAATGGTGTGATAATACAGTGTTTTTTTTTTTGTCAAAATCAACAGCACCCTAATTGCGTAACACACTATCAATCGGAATCTGAATCATTTTGAAGCAAATTGCTAATCAATAATAAATAATAAAATAATTTATTTGCGTAAAACATGGTATACAGTGGTGTTAGGCATAGGTCAGAGTAGCACAAACATGTTTAGCTAAGATAAAACATAGCATGCAAAATTTTAAGGTTACAGGGTCATTATAATTAAGTGATTATTATTCATAAGTTCGAAAAATTTGTCTGCTCAACACGTAAATAACACAATGAATGTTGTTGAACTGTCAAAATGAAACCGATTCCGATTGATAACGCAATTGCCCTGCAGGTTCGATTCCCGGCTAGAAATATTGATTTTTCAAAAAATTCACCTGTATACAGGCGAATTTTTCATGTGGGCGTGGATGGCCAAATCCGAAACTATGAGGAATAGCGAAAAATACTAACGAGTCACGAGCTCGATTTTGATGAAAACTAAAACTACATCATTGGATTAAAAAAAAATCAATATTTCTAGTCAGGAATCGAAACCGTTGATTTTGAAAAAAAAAAACCACACTATTATTACATAATCGCAATTTATTTGGAACGAATGTACTCCTATACATAATTCAGGAAGTCCAACTTTGTAAACAAACATGTCATATTTAAAAAGATATAGGCAACTATAGAGGGCCGTGCTGAATAAACTAAAATTGGTTTATTTTTTTAATTTAGCAAGTTGTATGAGAAACCAATGCGGTAGGTACATATGTTACTTGCCAAAAATGAATTACTTTTTAATAGTTTTTGGCTAAGGTTGTTATGTCTTTTTCAGATATTTTCTTATTTCTTTTTTTTCAGCACGGCCCCCTATCCACATCTATATATTATTTGTTATTACGAATTCACAATATCTGTTACGGTACATAGAACGTGTTAATAAAGTACATTCCTTGAGTTAATGAAACTTTTTCATACGCTATATATTTTTCAAGTTACACGGGGGCCGTGCTGAAAACGTTTGGCTGGCACGGCCCCCTTTTTTTGCATATTTCTTCAAAAGTACAGAGGTACATTGAAAAAGAAACCGGTACATATACTCCTAGAGGCGAGTACATTGCATTGGTGCACACCTAAATCGCAAATTCTGGGGGGCCGAGCGGGGCAAACGTACACGGAAAATTCACCCTGTATATTTATGTGTTTGCATAACTCACTCAACTGACAACAAAACAACAACAAGTTTCATGTAAGGATCATAATGAAATGATCCTTACATGAAAGTGAGTCGTCATTTTTTATGTATATTGTGTCAGCGGTCTCATTTCATTTATTTGCTTAGGTAGGTCATCTTAAAAAATAAACATATTATTGCATAAAAAGCGATTTTATATTAGTGAGTCTCACACACTATGCATCCCCGCACATCTTTGGTCGAGAAGCAGCCAAAGTACCGGTCTATACACGGCGTCTAACGCTCGGTTCTTATTTACATTTGCATTTTTATATTCATTATGATGCAACCGTGCGGTTTCTGCCGTATATGAAGGGGTACTAAAAGTACATTTTGTGCATTCAAATTCTAGGTAGATAGGTTCCTTCAAAATGATTTTACTTTTAACAATAAAACAAACAAGAAAAGAAACTGAAATCATTATTTGTCATACTCTTTCCAGTCGCCCATTTGTCTTATTTACTTTTCCTATTGTACCTTTAGGATCCGGTGATAAGGAACTCCACTGTGTTGAAATACAGTTTTCAAATTTATGATTTCCACATATTAATTTATCTTTGATTTCATTATTCAACAAGATACACGAACCTAACACATTATAAAACTCTAAACTTAGTCCATCGATCCATTCTTTTAAGTCTTGCTTTATTCTCTGGATATTTGACTGAGATATTTTTTGTAACAATATGCTCTCTTCATAACCAGGAATAAAGTTCTTTGGTTTTATATTTGAAAAGTTTTTGTATGAATTTTGAGATCCACTATGAATTATACTAGATTCTTGATGTGACAATTCTTTACCAGAGAAATATTCTAGCGGTGATATAAGAAATTTAGTTGCTACAATTATTCTATTTTGTTCAAATAAGCCTACTTTCCAAATTCCAGGTAAAAGTGGTGCCTTTAAGTTAGGTTTTATAAAATTTGTAAGATTGTTTTCATCTACATGTATGATATTAACATCACCAATGGCCCCAGTAGGATCTAACCAAATTATAGTCAAATTTTCACTCGTATCTAATTGTGCTGAAAATTCATAAAGTAAAACGGGTTCAGACAAAGGACCTAAAACATTTGCAAAGTTTTTAAATGTAATTTCTTTCTGATCATAGTCACAACTTACTTTAAACAATTTAATATTATCTACAAAAGGATTTTCGAAATTTAATTCTATGTGTTTTTTAGGTTTATACCAAGTCTCTATTAATATTTCAATGTGATCATGTACAATTGCTTTATGTAATATTAAATTTCCCTTATAAATATCTGCATGATTATAAGAATTAATTTCAATAATTTCATCGGGTTCTATTCGACAACCTTCTTCTAAAAGGATTCTTGCGTTATGTCGAACAATACTTCCAGCGTGAGTTAATATTAAGTCATCTGAACTAGCAGTCAAATCTTCTATATTATATATACTTTGCCAATATGCCTCTAAGTTCGGCATCAAATAATGATCCTTAAAACCAATGTATTTCTCTACTCTGTTTATTATTTCTTGATTTATTACTGGTTCAAACTTGCGAGCAAAAAATAGTTGCCGGTCTTGAGTATTTTGAATTCTCGGCCAGTCTTCAGTTCTGAAATCGTTAGGAGAACAACCACACCAATCAACCACATGTTTATATTGACATTTGCATCCCAATTTTCTTTTCCAGTTGGTTACATGCAAATTGTTGTCGACATATGAATCACAAAAATGTGAATTTCTTAACGCTGTATGGAAAAACGACTCTGCTGGTAACAGAGTATGTTGAAATATTACATCCAATCCTGCTAAGAGCTCATCTTGTTTTCCAACTACATATGAAACGAATTCTGGCGACAACGCAATCCAATCGCTTCCACCATCTATTACTATACCTCTTGGTAACTTTCTTTCACCGACTCGCCACATATGCGTGTCACATTCAATAAATGTTTTGTCAAGGCCCTGTTTTTTGATAAATCTCTGTACTTCTCGTCCATGTGATTTCACAAAGTTAAGACCTTTATTTGCGGACAAGAAGTTTTCTAATTCTTCTAATGACTTTATGGGGAAATCACTTTCACTCAAATTTATAACAAAATCCCATTTCCATCCCAATGCTATAAAATCTTTCATAGCTGCCAGTAACATTTTGAGCAAAGATGCACCACCCCATATGGTAGAAAACCTACTTGAGGCTAATTTAATATTTGGGAACTGTTCTAAGGCAGATAGTTTCCTGTGCAAGTAATCTTGGCGCTGAAACAAACAAGTAATGCTATTAAAAAAAGGTGCTCTTTTAGTGTGGTTGTTAAACCACACTCAATTATATGGTACCCATTTTAAGGTGAATGCGTAGTGGTAGCCCGCGAAATTCAAGTTTTCTTACTTTTTTTGCAATTTGCAGGTCAGTGTCAGGTTGTATCTTGATAAAAATTTGATTCGCGACTATAATAGACATGTATTTACAGAATTATAGTCATTAGAATCATTAATATATCTCTTTAAGTTAGATTTCTACCATAAACACTTTTCCATACGAGATTTGTTCTTAACGGTAGAAATCTAACTCAAAAAGATGTATTAATGATTCTGATGATTATAATTTTGTAAATACGTACCTGTTATAGTCGCGAATCAAATTTTGATCAAGATAAAACCTGACACTGACCTAAAAATTGCAAAAAACGTAAGAAAATTTGAATTTCGCGGGCTACCACTGCGCATTCACCTTAAATAGTTTCTAGCTCTTAGTATAGGCAACTGCACGTCAATAGGAAATAGCAGTTTAACTCAAACTGTTCTTATAAGTGTAACCATGCCAAATCACAGTTTTTTAGTATCATGAGTCTCTCGAGATAAACTGCGGACAGGTAGACAAACGAACTTCAAATTTCAAATGGGGATAAAAACTGACACTTGCTCACTTCAGATATCACTACTATCACTAGTCCAAGAATCTATCCATACATTTTTTGTAACAAGCGACTTCTTTTACGCCTAACTAATAATTAATATACCCCCTTGCTCAGCTGTTGACTGCATAATTACGTGGATTCATGTATTTCCCTAAGCTGTTAAAAGACGATAACTTTGGAACAAAGGTCCCCGAAGAAATAAAATTGAATACTGATAATTCGTCGAGACTATGCGCTATCCATTTTCAACTTGACTGGCTTTTATGGGAGAAATTCGAAAACAACCTTTTCATATAAAAGAGAACAATATCTGTTTTTTTTTCATTACAGATTGTGGTGTAAGTGCATTATATTAAGGCGAATGGGTAGTTGTAGCCCGCGAAATTCAATTTTTCTTACGTTTTTTGCAATTTTCAGGTCAGTGTCAGGTTGTATCTTGATCAAAATATGATTCGCGACAATAACAGGTACGTATTTACAGAATTATAATAATTAGAATCATTAATACATCTTTCTAAGTTAGATTTCTACCGTTAAGAACAAATCTCGTATGGAAAAGTGTTGGTGGTAGAAATCTAACTTAAACAGATGTATTAATGATTCTGATGATTATAATTCTGTGAATACGTACCTGTTATAGTCGCGAATCAAATTTTCATCAAGATACAACCTGACACTGACCTGAAAACTGCAAAAAACGTAAGAAAAATTGAATTTCGCGGGCTACAACTACGCATTCACCTTAAGGTGAATGGGTAGTTGTAGCCCGCGAAATTCAATTTTTCTTACGTTTTTTGCAATTTTCAGGTCAGTGTCAGGTTGTATCTTGATCAAAATATGATTCGCGACAATAACAGGTACGTATTTACAGAATTATAGTCATTAGAATCATTAATATATCTCTTTAAGTTATATTTCTACCATCAACACTTTTCCATACGAGATTTGTTCTTAGCGGTAGAAATCTAACTTAGAAAGATGTATTAATGATTCTAATTATTATAATTCTGTAAATACGTACCTGTTATTGTCGCGAATCATATTTTGATCAAGATAAAACCTGACACTGACCTGAAAATTGCAAAAAACGTAAGAAAAATTGAATTTCGCGGGCTACAACTACCCATTCACCTTAAGGGCGTGTGTGTGTTTATTATCTTATAAGATCAGTGTTAGAATAGAATTGATATCTCTGAAGCTTTCCAGTGCAGGAATGTTAGGAAGATCGTCCTCTAGTTGGTCTTTAAATCCAATCAGGTAATTTCGGTCATTCAAATAGAAAGGCTATTTGCTATTTTGCTATTAGCAATCTTACAAACTAGTTTAACAATATATTTAAATTAAGAGTCACTGCCACCTTTCAGACGAGACTTTCGAACAAGCTTTCAGTTTTTAACCTCATTGGCTTTTACTCCAATAGAATATACTTGGATAGTGATAAACTTTAGAATTACTTGCATATTCCCTATTACTTAATTAAAGCTGAAATTAAAATTGTATGACTTACCTTATCAACATGAATATAAAAGTAATGATTGCTTCTGTACAAAGCGTTAATCAGTCTGTGTACTTGTCTCAATGCACGCCCATTCAGCGTCAATAGGAACACAATTTGAATGGGCTCTTTTTTCATGCTCGCTGTTTTAGGTACCTTCGGCGTAAATTCTGTAAGTCAAAATATATGAACATTTAACATTATTTAACAACTGTAATTATACAGGATGGCCCGAATACAGTGGTCCAGAATGAAATTTTGAGTTTTGTTTAAACTGTTTGTTTTCGCAGTATAATCCTGCTAATATTTACAGTTTAAGGGCTTGTAATAGTTCAGCTCAAATTCAGATTTTGCCCCCACTTCCCCGCGCTATGTATCATTCTATCCCACTCGCACTGACATACTGATTCAGTTAGGGTGAACTGTACTATTGTTGGAAGGATGTCAAGAAATAAAATGATTAAACTTAACATTCATTTATTACATTCACATAAAAATTAGCTTTCACATTGTATGTGCAGTATATATAAAATTCTTTTAAATGGACAGGTAAATAATAATATAATAACAAAAAAAACATGGGACGCTCATCATTCGCATAGCAAATACAAAGCAAAGACAAAGTTATTTATACATAATATTTGAGTAGCGACGTCTACAAACGAACTACACCAATCTTTTGTTTGACATCACAACCTACATCACGCAAGCAAAGTTTACCGCGAAATCCGCAATATACCTACTGCATTAGTTCTATGACCGACCAAAGACCATTGCTCACTCACTGACGGCGTGGCACGGCAGGTTGTGCTGCGGCATCCCGCGGCGTTCCGTGGAATCCTGCTGAAAGCCCGCCCTGACTGGACTGCGCCCCATTAACCGAAATGACCGCTGCACAAGTTTCAACCTTATTTCAACCAGCTTAGCAATCATAATTCCTCGACACAAAGTGACCCACACGTCCCGCGGGATGCAATGGCGCGCTGCGGCATTACGTGGAATGAAACGGCATAACACGTCATGCCGCAGCATCCCTCGGCGCGTCGCGTCATGCCGCAGCGTCCCGCGGCACGTAGCGTCATTTCCCGGCATCGTGGTATCGAAATAAAGTAACATGAATTCTAAACTCATTGAAATAAGATTTAAAATAACTTGATTAGTAATACTTTCTTTTTGCTGATTCTTTGGCCAAAAAATAGGCTAGTCCTCTGGTCACGTGAAGAGTCGACCAATCGCTTGGCGATTTCTCTAATAATTAAGTGGGCACTCGGACCCTGTGGCCGTAGTGTTTCAGCCCCAAACGGCTGGTACATATAAGTCGGCTTATTAAGATTAGAAAGTTTCATACATTTTGGCTTTAACGATGGTTTAGAATAGAACACAATAACCTCGAACAACTGATGGTTACCGGCAAGGTGGATGGTAAACGACCAAGAGGTCGCAGCCCATTGCGATGGTCTGACCAGATAAGCTCTTCTCTTGACACGAAATTTCATGATGCGCTTCACTTGGCCAAGGATAGACAGAGATGGCGAAACATCGTCAGGGAAAAGTTGTTTTCAAGGGAGGATCACGACCCTCAGTAATGAGGAGTACGACTTGAGGAGGAGGAGAATAGAACGAATTTTAAAATAAGTTGTTATTAATGAAAACATTTAAATTAAAAAAAAAAAAGGAATCAAGAGGAGGAGAATGACGAAAGCAAGAACATTTATGTGAATTCCCTTAAATCCCTAATTTCCATATTCCGTGTAAGTCTGGGATCACATAACTCTGGTAACATGTATGATAAGTAAAAATTTGTTAATTTAGGTTCCATGAATTGTGCCCAATAATGATCGTCTTTCTGTATAATTTCAGTTTTGATATGATTTTTGCATCCCGACCATACGCCAAAAATACATGTATTTCTCCCAGTTATGTGTAGTTGTCCCTGCACCTGAATGTACCAAGGATGTTTCAAATTTATGGAAAGTCCATCTTTCGTTTTCCTCCAAAACCTTATTTTTTTTTTTATCTATTGCATCGTCCAACGAAGTCCTGAATGCAGAAATTGGACACTTTATTTCTACTATTGTGTCTTCTCCCTGCACAACTCCGTCCGGAGTTGCACCTAGAAAAGGTAACTCTTTATCAATAAAAAGACCACAAGGCTCTATTTTAATATTAAGTTGTGATGCTAGTTGTTCCATTGCGATTGTTTCGTTTTCTATTCCATGTTTTATGGACGGCACATTACATAAATTTTTTGGATATATAAGATTTTTAACTAAATTTTTAACACTAGAATTTTGACGTCTATTGACCACTTTGGAGAAATTAGAGGCTGTAAGAAGCTTCCTTCTAAGTTCTAACCACTCACTGGAATCTCTTTGAAGAATCGTTGATATTTCAACGTTTCTTCTGTCTTCTTCTGAGCTTGGTAAATTTTTTAAAAAGTCCTCTTTGCAGCGATCGTACTCTAAAGTGGTCATATCTGGCTTTTGACAATGTTCACCATAATCTTTACTACTTTCTTTGTTATTAATTTTTTTTCGTTTTCAATCCTTTCTTAAATCTACGTTTCCTAAAACGTTTCTCCTCTAATTGAAGCACTAGTGGTCTGGTACTTTTCCCCAAGATTGATCTATGTAGAGTGGAGAGAGGGCGTTTTGTATTAAATGAAACTACAGCAGCGTTGCATCTCGACTCATAGCCCTGACGTAAGGAAAAGTTAATACGTTTCCCTCCAACAAATTTAGCAATAATGTTGTTGAAGGATTCTACTTTATTGCTATCAGTATTGTGCATCAAACTTAGAGCTTTAGCTGCTACAGTATTCACTATAAACTTTATTCTATTCCAAATAGCGCACGTTTTCAAAATTAAAGTAACATCTTCATTGTTTTTTTGGCTAGTACAGTAATAAGGTTGACAGTTGTCGTGATTTCCGAATGCGTGGTTATAAGAATTTGTGATATCTGTGAATAGGCTATTTACTTTTGTATCAAAGTTCGTGACTCTAGAAATGTGTTCTGTTATGGAGGAGCAAATAACTTTTCGAATAGCTAAAATTCTTTGAGTCGTAATTTTTTTTCTTAAGCAGGATGGGTATTTAATTTCCGTGGTTATGTTCTTCAATTTTTTGCACATGTTTCTGAAAATATGATTTTTACATTCAACTTTTTCTACTGTACAATTTTGATAAGGACGACCTTCCAAAATTTTTTTTGTATGTGCTAGCGTCACCGTCCGCCACCATACGTTCATAAATAAGCCCATGCATTGAAATTGATTGTTTGAATCCTTCTAATATTATATCCGACTCCATACCAGTTGAAGAACCACTGTAATTTTTAAAACAAACATGTTCCCCTGGAATGTCTCCTTTGTTTTGAGCTCGTGTACATATGCAGCAATATTTATTTTTCACTCCTATGTATAATACTTCGCCAAACCTTTTTCCAATTATAGCTGCAGCTCCAGACAGGGCAGAAAAATTTGTGTTATAAGAACGCTTACACCAAACGCCATCTGCAATGACATCAATGCAAGCGATGCCATTTTTTATACGCCCTTCCGCAATAGCTGCATTCGTTTTTCGTATTTACGCTCACTCTATTTCTAATCACTGTGTCAATTTGACAAAAATTGACAGCAAAAATACCGTACTTACTTTATTTTTGTAGCCTGAGTAGGTTTATTATTATTTATGCGGTCGCTAAATTCAAAACAGTTTGTAAGCGAAAAATCCCATAGGAATTTTGGAATTTTGGTTGCGAAGCAATTTATGCTTAGATAAGTTATAAGCAGACCCACTAAAAAGCGAGAAATAAAAACGTTTTAACAAAAAAAAAAACGACTTCCAAAAAATCCACAGTGTAAAATAACTTTAATTTCGGAAGGCGGTGGCAAAAAACTTTTTAATAACGTGTCTATAAATTGTTTTCAAGCATCGTCACGAATCTTCTAGCGCGAAGAACTGTACTCTACCGAGTTTTAGCCACCGGATCAGACGGCTTTCGAGGAAGATACAGCACAATAGACCACATCCATACAGTGCCAAAAATTATACAGAAATCCGAAGAGTATAACCGGCCCCTTTGTCTTACGTTTGTGGTCTATGAGCAAGCTTCTGACTTTATCGAGACCTGGTCTGTTTTGGAGTTGCAAGTGACATTAGTTATCTTTATGATGGAACGGATGGTCGTATTCCTTATCCGATCCGTTAGTTTGATACCCAGAATACTCCGTTCCATAGCCCTCTGGCAAACGTCGAGGGTGGACCTCTGCTGATTTGTCAAAGACCACGTTTGACCACCGTATGTGAGGATGGGAAGTATGCACACGTCAATGAGTCTTCTCTTAAGGGACAAAGGAAGATCACCCTTCATTATATCTTTCATGGCCCATTAGCTCATCCAGGCATTTTCGGTGCGTCTTGCAAATTCTTTGTTTTGTCTTGCCTGGAAAGAGACTATTTGTCCGAGATAGAGATACTCATCAACGTATTCGACCTCCACACCCGTCACAGTGATCCTGCGATGCGCACTGTTCGTCATCAACTTGGTCTTTGACATATTCATCTGAAGTCCAACCTCTAGGCTTGCCGTGCCAAGATCGTTTAGCATCTGCGTCAACTCGGAGGCTGAAGACGAAAAGAGGCACAACTCAGCCTCCGGGCTGAATATTGATCAAAAATGTATTAACTTAAACCAAAAAAAATTACATGTATCAAGCATAGCCAACACATCAAGCTAGCCGAAACTTTTAAATTTTCCCAATCAATTTTGAACAATATGTTTTAGCGATAAAGCTGAAAATCTATTAAAGAAATATGACAGGTTGTAGTAGCTTGATGTGCTGGCGTCTGTACATAATTAATTCTCAAAATCTGTCAGTGGTAATTTGTGATTACTTGCGATGAATGAAAACCGTAGAGAATATAAAGGTTTTGTGTAAATTGGCTAATTTTATGCCGACTGTATTTTTTTTCAAAATTAGTTAATGCAGATCATAGTTTCTGATCTCCTATTACAACATAACGGGTTTAAAAAGACACAACGAGCCGAGAGTCACTTGTACTTCCCATTATTGTAATCATTTCTTTGTACTAGAAACTTTCTGGTTACGGAGATATTATTATTAAGGTCAAAATTACAACTTTCACTGATATTTTTTACGAAAACAAGTTTTGATATTATAACACAACTTTAAATACCTCCAGGACCCCTGTATAGTTACATGCCGGTGCAAAATTTACTGTTTGTGGTAGTGCGCATACAGCAAATGTTTACACCAATAATTAAAGTCGATTTCCAGCAATTACTTTTGTCACAGATCTTTTGTGCAATGTTACTTAGTTTGATGTACGACGGCTAAAGTCTTTTTACACCCTGTATCAATAAATAGATAAAATTATTTATAAAAATAGTTTTACTGAATATATTGAAAACACCATTACACATTGGGAACTGTCTAAAATAGGTACGTTTACCTCCCTAAATTTTTGACAATGTTTTGACATTGACATGAGATTACGATTTTAAACCATTTCAAAAATTATTTTATGAATGAAAACTACAAAATTTGGAAAAAATAAAAATACGAGGCCTTATATTTTACATCTATATTTCATTTTACTTTATTACATAATTTCTTCAGAACATAAAACGTTGTCAATCGGGTCTTTTGAGCGCAAGCAAAGTGACACGGGTTCCCCGTCTGATAGCCGAAGCGGTACTGACAAGTACTGAATCGGGGTCCTGTCGGGGGCCGGGCGGCAGAGCGGTTCAAGGTATGAGTGGTTATAAAGCTGGATATTTCGGATCTCATCTTTTTACGTTAAATTTAACGATTAAAAAAATAAAAACGAACCTATGACACCTGCTTTATGCATAGTTTGATTAGCTTGCAAATTTTCATGGCCTAATTTGAAAATTTTCATTGAATATTCTCCTTTTATTTTGCGGTTTAGAGGTAACTTTGAGACTTCTTTGTATCGAGAAAATTGTATGCAATCGTGTTTTCGCAACCGATGACACCTCGCAGTAGTCCTCATCTTTATCGTATATTAATTTCAAAGTGAAAACTGCAGAACTGTTGGAACTACAGCCGTTAATGCTAAGGCAATTTTCGCAATCTGAACTAGTATCGGTCCTTAAGAGGCCAGCGGAGGATGAATTCTCCATACAAACGTAGTTCTTAAATCATTTGCAATTCGAGCATATTTCCACCATATTATTCTGCTGATATTCGGATTTACACAGTATTTATCTAGGTTCCTGTATTTTTTTTTTTTTCAGAATTCTTGCCCAAAATGAAATTTAAACGAATTGAATTTCGCACATATTGACAGCGTAAATTGCATGTTTTCATCTTATTTTTTCTGTCTTAAAAAGAACAATATTTGTAATATTGTTTGAGCGGAAACATAGCTAACATTTTCAAATTACAAATTATATTTAAAATAAAAATAGAAAAATTTTAAGTTTTCATTCAACATTTTTAGGATTACGGATTGAGTGCTATCGCGTCAAGCAATTGTGAGTACGCCGGGTGGCAAATGCTCACTCATGATGCGCTAGTGTGTGTGCATATACACGCCAACACGCGCGCGGTGGTGTTCGTTCGGGACTCGATTACAATGCGCTGTACGTGTGTACTTATTTGTTTGCTAAATAATAATTATATTGTAATATTTTTTACTTATTACCTCCGCTCGAGTATTGCGCGTTTGCCTACTAAGCGGGCCTAGGTAATTATCTCAGGGACACTGCTGAGACGTTAAGCCGGCTTTTGACTATGGGATGTAATATGTATTACATCTTGAGCTATATATTACATCCCGCGATTGCTGTTCACACTGTAAGCTATATATATTTTGTGTGTATTATATTTTGGAACAGTTCAGCTTCGGTCATCACTGTGTCATCAGACTCATCACGTTCTTTATTTAATTAATTTAATGCGTAGGTAAGGACTGCGTACTTCAAATACCTATCTATAGTTAACATCTACGAAAATTCAAAACACGTGATCAGTTGACACGTCTGCACACGAACGCACAGTGTTTTATGAAGACCATTTTTCAGACATTGCATTTTATGTAAAAATGTGATAGTTTAAGTTAGTTAAAAGCAATATTTTGAATCCCCATTTCACTAGCATGTTTAGTTTCTGAGATTGAATTTTTTGAAAATCGTCTTTTTTTCATCCGAGTATTTAGAAAAAAAATCATTTCTCTGAAACTAAATTAATATGATACGCAATTATGACCTTAGAAACATCGACGGCGTTTTTTATGCTGCATATTTTAAAGTACAAATAAACTTAGGAACTTCGATAGATCCTGACTTATACGAGGTTTTCAGTTTTTACTTTTTAATTTTTTTCTCGGTAATTCCGTCGTTTTTGGAAACGTTATTTATACTGAAATTATGCCCTTTATCTTCTCTACATACCACAAAAACAGCACATCCTAATTGCGTGGAATCTAAAAACCACAACATTTTTAAGTTTCATCCGTATTTTACGTCATTAGGGTTGTCACGCGATCATATATTAGTTCATATCCGGATCTGAGTTTACAAAAATTCAGTGCAGGAATTTCGTGTACGTACTCGTTATCAAAAACTAGATATATTCCAAAATATTTTTTTCTTTTAAGTTTAAAAAAAATTTTTTTTTTTTCAAGCATTTTTTTGGCAATTTTAATGAATTACTGTTTTCAAAAACAGTAATTCATTAATATTTCGATAAAATGCCAGTCCAGTCTCCAAATGTGATGGGATAGATAGAATCAGCTGTGAACGCAACACACGGGGGAACGAACACAAAGAGCGCCGGTACGGTGCACAGTCAAGTGCGCACATTAAATAAAAATTGAGTCAATGAAATTCCAATTCGAAAGTGACAACCCTAGCAAAAACAGTTGATATGGAATAACTTCTAGATTCCACGCAATTAGGATGTGCTATTTTTGTGGTATGCTATGTAGAGAAAATAAAGGGCATAATTTCAGTATAAATAACTTTTCCAAAAACGACGGAATTACCGAGAAAAAAATTAAAAACTAAAAACTGAAAACCTCGTAAGTATAAGTCTGGATCTATCGAAGTTCCTAAGTTTATTTGTACTCTAAAATATGCAGCATAAAAAACGCCGTCGATGTTTCTAAGGTCATAATTGCGTATCATATTTAGTTTCAGAGAAATGATTTTTTTTTTCTAAATACCCGGATGAAAAAAAATGACGATTTTCAAAAAATTCGATCTCAAAAACTAAACTTGCTAGTGAAATGGGGATTCAAAATATTGCTTTTAAATAACTTAAACTATCAGATTTTTACATAAAAAAGCAATGTCCGAAAAATGGTCTTCATAAAACACTGTGGAACGTTACCATTCAAAATTCAAACTCAGGGCGAGACAGGAGGAGGCGCGGTGTCCGGAGACGTGAGGTAAAATATACATCTTCAAATGACCTCTAACTATCGCTCGAAAAAATATTTATAGTTTGGAATGTAATATATCGCACACCCAGATCAACACTGTATTATATCGAAAAATCTTAAAATCGAGTTTTTTATTTAATAGAATAGCCAAAAATTTTCCGCGCTAACCACGAAGACAGGCGTATTTATATAATACTGATACTCATTGGATTCTTCACATGCAATATTCAGAACATTCGCAATAACTTTGACATAACATGAAATAATGGGTTTTCCGTCCATTCTGAAAAATGAGCTATTTTGACTTAGTGCAGTGTTGATCTGGGCGTGCGATATATTATAGCACAGTGTGAACGGTCTCGTACAAAATGTATGACGAGCGATAAAATATTATATCTCAAGATGTAATATACAGGGTGAATTTTTCAAGTGGGCGTGGATGGCCAAATCCGAAACTATGAGGACTAGCGAAAAGTACTCAAAGGAGTCGCGGGCTCGATTTTGATGAAAACTAAAACTGCATCATTGGATTTTTGAAAAATCAATATTTCTAGCCAGGAATCGAACCTGTTGATTTTGAAAAAAAAAACCACACTATTATTACACCATTCGATAGTGTCGCTAATAAGGATCGAATTTTGGGAAGTAATAGACATACGGCAAACTAAAGGAAAGAGCTCATTTTTACCGACTTCATTAACAAAATATTTTTTATTTTCTTATGTTACCTACCTCATCATCATCCGCCTAGCCTTTTTCCAACTATGTTGGGGTCGGCTTCCAGTCTAACCGGATGCAGCTGAATACCAGTATTTTACATGGAGCGACTGCCTATCTGACCTCCACAACCCAGTTACTGGGTAATACGATAGCCCTTCCCCTTGGTAAGACTGGTTGTCAGACCTTCGAGCTTCTGACTACCCGTAACGACTGTCAAAGATCCAACAGCTGACAGCTGAGAACAACGGCTTAACGTGCTTTCCGAGGCATGGAGGGGTCTCGGTATGTAAAGATAGTCACCCATCCACAGACCAAACGCGGCATCTGATGGATTTACCTGTGCGGCTGTTATTTAGCCGGGCCTTACCTACCTACTAAACCTTAACTTATTAATTGTTCAAAATGATGACCATTGTTTTCAATACATAGCTGGATTCGACGTCTCAAGGATTGTACTGCATTCAGCATTACAATTATTATTGATTCCATTAGAATATTTTCCAAAGATCGTAATAGAAATTTGAATTTAGAGCATAATGTAGTGAAGGTGACTGCGCTGCGGGTGTGTTAAAAAAATATTGAGCATCATTTCGAACAAGGTTCGTAATGTAGAAGGTATGAATACTTTAAAATAAGAAGAAGTTTATTAAAATTCAACATTTTCCTTAAGTTTGCGGTATATCATTACTTCCCAGAATTTGATCCTTATTAGGGACACTATTGAATGGTGTAATAATACAGTATGTGTTTTTTTTTTCAAAATCAACAGGTTCGATTCCTGGCTAGGAATATTGATTTTTCAAAAATCCAATGATGCAGTTTTAGTTTTCATCAAAATCGAGCCCGCGACTGCTTTGAGTACTTTTCGCTATTCCTCATAGTTTAGAATTTGGCCATCCACGCCCACTTGGAAAATTCACCCTGTATATTATATTACTAGCTGCTGCCCGCGACGTCGTCTGCGTGAAGGCTCTACAGCACCAAAAATACCTAAGATGCCAGTGTCGCTATAGCATTATAAGTAAACAACTTTTAAAATAGCATTAAAATATAAGTTTTTTTTTTTGCAAGCGAAGCGATTGTAGAGAGTTATATGGGAATCCTGCCGAGTTCAGTCATAAGATGTGACTGAAGGAAATAGAGAAAATAATTCAGGAATACATTCCAGTACAAAAAAGTGTAAAAATACGTACAAAGGTATCATACCTTACAACACTTCCCTATAAACTACGTTGGTAGTTAGGCTACCAGGTGCCAAAATGTAAAGAGAGTCAGGACTGGTGACGCGAGAGAGCAAGCGACGTACAGTTGCCCGTGTGAGAAGCAACGCGTCCTGAGGTCGACACCCGCTGCCCTCAGTGTCTGCCCCTGCGACTTATTGATGGTTATCGCTAAGCAAACACTCACAGGGAACTGTACGCGCTTGAACTGGAACGGGAAGTTATGAGGTATGAGGGGAATGCGTGGTATAAATACTGCCTCGCCGACGCCACAACCCGTAAGAATTTTCGCCTTAATGGTGTGTCTGTGGAGCGAGATGACTTCAAGGCGGGTCCCGTTAGACAACTTCGGAGGAGATAGGTTCCGAAGAAGCATAATCGGGACACCGACCTTCAGCTTGATGGTATGCGCTGGAAGTCCACTTGCTGACAGGGAGTTCAGAAATTCCACGGGATAATGTGTGGCGTCATCTTGCTCGACAACAGTGTTTATCGAGGTGTAGACCACTTCATCATCATCATCAGCCTATAATGTTCCCACTGCTGGGACACAGGCCTCCTCTCAGTGAGAGGGAGTGGGCCGTAATCCACCACGCGGGCCCAGTGCGTGATGGCAGATGTCACATGTGTTGAATTTTTAATTTTTTCGCATAACCTACCTATTTAATTTTATTTTTTTTAAGAAGCCTTAGTTTTTAAAGTTTAGACCACTAAAAAAATAAACCGGTTCAAAATAAATAAAGACAATAGGTATTATAAATAATTATGTCAATAATTTAGGTTTACTCGACATGCGTGCAGCGTGTGACAACTCTAGCGCCGTTCGTCGCGTTGGTCGGTCGGCCCGTTTGCCTCCAAGACCACGCGCGATAATGATACATTGTCAATTGGACCATACTTTCCTTATCAGTTATAGGTAGGAACATTATTGATACCACTGAAACAGTCAATGTGCTCTTAGTACAAAGATCATCTATACAGGATAATTTTTTATGCATTGCGCAAATTTTCACAGGATGTTCTACTCATAAATATCAACAACTTTCACTATGGGTTCAACTCTGAAATCACAAAAAAAAAATCAGCTGTTTCATACATTTTTGGTCGAGTAGGTATTGAACTTTTGTATGAAACAGCTGATTTTTTTTCGTGATTTAAGAGTTTGTCCCATAGTGAAAGTTGTTCAAATTCATGGGTAGAACACCCTGTGAAAATGTGCGCACTGCTTAAAAAAATATCCTGTATAAATAAAAACAAAAGGCCTGACTGACTGACTCATCAACGCCCAGCCCAAACCCTTAGACCTAGAAAGCTGAAATTTTACACAATGGTTCCTTTTATAATGTAGACAAGGAATAAGGAAGGATTTTTCGAAATTCAACCCCTAAGGGAGTTAAATAGGGGATGAAAGTTTGTATGAAAGCCCGTCAGTTTTAATGTTAGGATCTTCAAATTTTGTGTTTAGGCTGACGATTGAAAATTAATTTGTACGTGTCTCAGCGTTTTTGATAATTCTACCCCCAAAGGGTTAAAAAGGGGGATGAAGTTGTGTATGAATGTCCGTCAGTTTAAAAGTTAGGATCTTCAAATTTTGTGTTTAGGGCTAGGCTGACAATTGAAAATTAATTTATACGTGTCTCAGCGTTTTTGATAACTTCACCCCCAAAGGGGGATGAACGACCTGACTGCGATATCAACGTATAGCCTAAACCGCTGGTCCTAAGGACATGAATTTTGGAGGGTGTGTTCTTTGTGAAGAGTATGTATCCAGTAAGGGGTTTTTGGAAATTCAACTTTTAAGGGGGTGAAAAAGGGGGATTTTTTTGTATGAAAAATCTTATTCCTTAATAATAATAATAATAAAATAATTGATTTGCGTAAAACATGGTATATAGTGGTGTTAGGCATAGGTCAGAGTAGTACAAACATGTTTAGCTAAGTTAAACATAGCATGCAAAATTTTAAGGTTACAGGGTCATTATAATTAAGTGCATTAATGTTAGAATATAATGTCAATATTTTTTATCCATAAATTCATTCAAACTGTAAAAACTACATTCATTTAGCCATTTGTATAATTTGTTTTTAAATAATCTTACATTTAATAATTTGAGATCGTTTGGTATTTTATTATAAACACGCACACACATTGCTAGACAGCTTTTATTATATTTGGTTAGCTTTGGCAAATCATTTAACACCAGTCCATAAGGATCACGTCTACTCCGAGGATATACCTCGCTTGCCGTCTTGAATAATTGTTTGTTCTTGGTCACAAACACACATATTTCGTAAATATAGAGAGATGGAAGCGGTAACAAACCAAGTTTTTTAAATATTGGTCGACATGTATCATCCGGCTGAAGTCCATAAATTGACCTTAGGCACTTCTTTTGGGCGATGAACGCTCTATTTAGATCAGTGCTATTACCCCATATTATAAGACCGTAGCGTAGTAACGATTCAACATATGCATGATAGGATATAACAGCAGTTTTTATGTTTGTTACATTTTTGACTTGTTTCAAGGCGTATACGAATTTATTGATTCTACCACTGACGTTATTTACGTGTTCCTTCCAGTTCATATCTTGATCAATTGTTATTCCTAAAAATTTTGTATGTGGTACCTGTTTAATTTTATTTATATTAAGTTTGATATTATTTTTATTATCTCCTTTATTTCACTATATACATATAAATTATATTTTTAAATATTAGTATAAAAAATATATAAAAACATTTAAAAATATAAAAAATAGTAGCCCACCGGTATCGGGAACAGGGTCCAAGCTACCGGCGGTCAGGGCTCCAGAGAGAGGAACCTCCTGACAATGCGAGCCGTGTCCAGAAGTACCGCTTTCTGAATCAAGCCCTTGATCCAGCTGCCCAACGTGAGCCTCCTCAGGTGTTGGTCGAGGCTCTTGGCAATCAATCCATTGGCTGTGACGACTATCGGCACAATGATTGCTGAGTCAACATCCCACATGTCGACAACCTCGCGAGCCAAGTCAAGATACTTTATTTGTTTATCTTTTTCGGCTTTCACGAGGTTCTCATCATGCGGGACGGTTATGTCAACAATCATTGCGCGCCGCTCTAATCGATCCATCACCACTATGTCAGGCTTATTGGCAACAATAGTCCTGTCAGTGATGATGGATCGATCCCAGTACAATGTGATATTTCCATTTTCGAGAACTGGGTCGGGCACATACCTGTAGTACGGCACCTCCGATTCCACAAGGCTGTATTTCAGAGCAAGTTGCTGATGGATTATCCTGGCTACAAGGTTGTGTCTATGCAAGTACTCTCCGTTAGCTAGACGAGAACACCCGGAGATAATATGCCTGATTGATTCTCCCGGCCGGTGGCATGCCCGACAGATGTCAACCGTGCCGTCTTTCACAATAAATCTCCGGTAATTGTTCGTCATCACAACTTCGTCCATAATTGCACAGACAAAACCTTCGGTTTCTCCAAAGAGATCACCGCAACGTAGCCAGGCTACGGACGCTAGTAGGTCTACATCGGGTCCATGAAGGGCCCGGAAAAAGCGTCCGTGAAGCTCCTTACTCTGCCATACCTCCATGCGATCATTAGTGTCAAGCACTACTGGTTTGCGCCAGTTCTCTTTAGCCAAGGAGAGCGGGGTGAGGCCCTTGTCCACTATGACTACATCTCGATGCATCCCCACGTCGGTTTCTTGGAAGTATTCCCTGAGATTGCATATCTCGCGATTGTGGAGGGTCTTAGCGTTTAAAAACCCTCGACCTCCACACTTTCGCGGGATATACAACCTCATTACCGATGACCGTGGGTGATGCATTCGATTTGCAGTCAACAGTGTACGTACCCTCCTATCCAGGGCGTCGAGTTCGGTTTGAGTCCATTTGAGTATGCCAAAAGAGTACATCAAAACCGGCATGACCCAACCGTTGAAGGCGCGCACCGTGTTTCCGCCTGATAGAAGACTATTAAGTACTTTTTTCAGGCGGCCAAAGAAGCGCTCCTTCAACGATTGCTTCATGTCAGTAATATTGATGCCTAACGCTTCCGACATACCCAAATACTTATGGGTTTCGGATGCGGAGAGGGCTCTAAGGTTTGTGGAATCCGAGAGTTGAGTTCCCACGGATTCCACAATCTCCCCTCGTTTTACATGCATGACCGCACATTTGTCCACACCAAATTCCATCCTAATGGCGTTACTGAAAGTTTGAGTTACTTTCAGTAGCTCCATCAGTTGCAAATTGTTGGGGGCAAAGAGTTTTAGGTCATCCATGTAGAGGAGGTGCGATATAACCTGACCACCTCTCCTCAACCGATAGCCTAGACCTGAATCCTCCAGCAGTGTGCTAAGAGGATTCAAGGCTAAGCAGAACCAAAGCGGACTCAAACTATCACCCTGAAATATGCCTCGCTCGATCCTTATCGGTTCGCTATTCCTCTGAATATTTCGACATCCTGGATAGCGAAGGACCGTCCTCCATTGCCCCATACACGACATCAGGAAGGTGCGCAGAGTTGTATCTAATTTATACAACTCCAACACCCTCATGAGCCATGTATGTGGCACCGAGTCATAGGCCTTCTTATAATCTATCCAACATGTCTTATTTTTATTATTATTAGATTGATTGAATTGTATATATACGGATTTGTCTAAATTTATTTTCAAATGGTGTATGTCAAGCCAGTGTAGTAGTATATCAATAGTATTATTAATGTCAGTCTCGTGATCTATAACGGTATTTTGTTTTTTATCAGATGTCACAATTATGGATATGTCGTCAGCGACCTTCCTTCCCGTCCTTGAGTTAATAACCTTGAATTTGGCACGAATACTTATCTAAGTAAATTCTGAAGTTTGGCATTTTTCGTTTTTCTAAACTACCCCCTAAAGAGGTATGGGGGGTGTCAAAATTTGTATGGAAGAATTTTAACGCGTAGTCCGATTACCTCGTAACTCAGTATTTATACTTAAGATCAAAAATAAAGAATAACGTGTATCAGGGTTTTCCGAAAATCTACCCCTAATGGGGTCAAAAGGGGTAGTTAATTATACGGGGGAGGATTTTAATGCGTGGCTTGAATAACTCAACAATTCGTACTTATAAATAATCTTTGAGTCAAGTAATGAACACATCCCAAACAATTTTTCGAAATTCTACCCCTATGGGGATGAAAAGCGGGATTACAATGTATATAAAAATCTTATTCATTTGGTTAATAAGCATGAAACTTGGCAATATGTGGGTCAGTAAATAATAAAGATTGTTACTTTTAGTTAAAAAAAAAAATCCCCTTACAAAGGATTTAGGGGGTGACAAAGTTGATAGGTTAGAAAAATATGTAACCCGCTGTCGGATTAACTCGAAACTGAGTACTACTAAAACAAAAAATAAAAACGTATGTGTTTGTGTGTTAGGGTTTTTCAAAAATCGACTCCTACCAAGGTGGAAAAGGGTAAGTAATAAAGTTAACTTGACATTATGGAGTTTGGACTTATTAGGTAAGTATGCAATTTTCTTGCATTGATGTCAGCTATCGATTTATGTACGAGGGGCATTCAATGTATTCTCGGTAACGATGTGGGTAATTTTGACTAATTAATTAAGTAATTAATGACATTATCTAAGGGTAAGGGTATAAAAGTAAAATTTCATATAGTTGTGATCATTATTTTGCCAGTTATCCTTAGTCAACAACAACTGGAATGGCTAACGTGACAATGTTGAAGAAAATCGAGCATCGCGCTGTTATTAAATTCCTTACCAAACAAAGAAAAAGTCAAAAAACTATTCACGAAGAGATGGTGGCTGTTTACCAAGATTTTGCACCTTCGTTATAGATCTACGGTTTAAAAGTGGTCAAGTGAATTTAAAAGGGGCAGAGAGTATTGAAGCGACACTCGCTCGGGCGGCCCGGTTACAGCTTCTACGGAAGAAAACGTGAAAAAAGTTGAGAAGCTTATTCTGGAGGATGCCCGAATGAAGATCAAAATGGTAGCAGAGATGACCCACCTCTCTCTTGGTTCCGTGCACACTATTCTTAATGACCTTCTTTACTACCCAGGGCTCAATTTTAGGGCCTCTTTTATTCATTTTGTTCATAAATGATATTGGAAATTGTTTCAGACACTCAAAATTTTTGCTCTATGCTGACGACCTAAAAATCTTTAAAGCTATAAGAAAACCTGCAGATTGTTGTCAGTTACAAGAAGACTTAAATCGATTCTCTGAATACTGCGTTCAAAACAAACTTTACCTTAGTATTTCTAAATGTTTAACGATATCATTCACAAAAAATATAAAAACTTTTTAACAAAAAAATTAAACCTCCGAAAAAACTGAAAAGCAAAAAATAAAAACCTTTTTTTATATTTTACCTTAATAAATAAGTTCTTAAACTAATGCAAGTATACCTAACTAATTTTGAGTCGGCGCCAAACAAGCAACTTAATATCGTTGCGAGTGGTCGTGCGGAGAGCGCATTTTTTGTTTGGAATGTTAATATTTAGCGCTGGAGATTTCACGTTGCATTATTAATTTGATTTGGCTATTTCTATAAAAAGGTAATTTAGTGATCTTTGTTCATTGATTGTTTGGCGCCGACTCAAAATTTTTTAGGTATACTTGCATTAGTTTAAGAACTTATTTATTAAGGTAAAATATAAAAAAAGGTTTTTATTTTTTGCTTTTCAGTTTTTTCGGAGGTTTAATTTTTTTGTTAAAAAGTTTTTATTTTATAATTTTTTGAGGCTATAATTTACTTATTACTGCATGCTTAATTTTTAATTACTTTTAAAATGGCTACCTACCTTACTTTAGATATTAACTGTTATATAATCCTACTTTAACTATTATTTTTTGTATAGTAAAATACTTCAAAAAACAGGCTTTATGTACCAACATAGATAGGCCTTTAATTTTAATTGTAATACACAGCTCAGCATTTAAATCTGTGAATGAACAACAAATCACCCCTATTTTCCCACCTTTAGGGTAGGATTTTTTTTTCCAAATTTACATGGGACCAACTTCGAGGTATGTTCTATCCATTAAAAAAAGAATTATCAAAATCGGACTAATCTGTAAAAAGTTATGCGTGGTCATACATTACAATCAGTGAGTGAACTATCAATCATCCCCTGTTTTCCTACCCTTAGGGTTGGATTTTTTTTTCCAAATTTATATGGGACCACCTTCGGGGTATATCCTTTCTAATCAAAAAAGAATTATCAAAATCGGACTGCTCTGTAAAAAGTTATGCGTGATCATACATAAAAAAAAAAAAAAAAAAAAAAAAAAAATATACGCGTCGAATTGATAACCTCCTCCGTTTTTTCGTCGGTTAAAAAACGTTTTAAATCATAATTATAATCTAAACAATTTAACTCTATTGAAAGCTCCATCCGTGCGAGACCTAGGGGTACCTACTGCTAGATAACAAACTTCACCTTGATCAACATATTGATAACATCACCAAAAAGGCTTATCGTATGTACAGGTTCGTTATGAGATCAGCTACTGAATTTAAACACGCAAGCACTTATTCTCATCTCTATGAAGCACTAGTTAGATCTCAACTCGAATATGCAGTGGTGGTGTGAAACCCTTTTTATAATAAATACGTTGAGATGCTAGAAAAAGTGCAGCGCAAATTCCTCAGATCGATCGATGTACTGTAGGTGCTCCCACAATTTCCCAACCTATAAAAATCGACTTAATAAATACAATCTAATGAGCCTGAAGTCTAGACGAAACACGACGTCTGGTATCTAGAAATTATGTTTCTTTTCGAAGTATGCTATAACAGGTATAACTGCTCTCAGAGCAGTTATACCTGTTATTATTACTAATAAAATATACTACTGTGTCCCAAGAACTGTTATTAGACGAGAGGTGCGCGCACATCCTCTTTTTGCTGTGTCCCATTGCCGCACCAATGCTGATCTGCGGGCGCCTCTACGTCGCTTGTGCAAAAACTATAATGATTTTTGTTCAGAAACTACAGAATTAGATTTATTCTCAGTGTCAGCAAATAGATTTTGTTCTGCTTTGTTAAATAAACTTAAGGATTCTGATGTATAGTTATTTGAACAGTCTTGTAGTCTTACTCGCATAGATTGTTCATTAGTAAAGTTATATGAATTGTATATGCTGTGGATAACGGTGTGAGTTTCACATTTATATAATACCTTTGTTTATATTATTTGCGCAGATATAATGTGTTACTGTTTGTTTGTCCCAAATAAATAAATACTACTTCAAAAGTCGGTGCAAAATGGGTGACGCGAACGCTCACGGCGGCGGCGCCTTAAAAGCGGCGGCGCCTTAAAAGCGAGTGCGAATCGAGTGCTGTAGTTTTTAGAGCTCTGTGGCGACGTTCCATTAAGTACTTATTTTCGATCGAATTGTTACTGGAGATAAACGTGGGTTTTATTTCATTATGACCCTGATAGTAAGCAAGAGTCCAGGCAGTGGCACAAGGGTACTGCGCCCCCTAAGAAATTCAAAGTCGTTCCGACTGCCGAAAAAAACATGGCCACAGTGTTTTGGAACTCAAAGAGAATTTTGCTGATCGAGGATCCATCCTACGCATCCACTTTATGAAATTTACGGGAAGAAATTAACCCTACACTGCATTCAGTCCCTTATGTGGGACAACCAATATAATTGATATTTTTTCTGATAGTTGTTAGTTACCATAAATAGTTGGTTGCTAGACAGAAGAGTTGGGGAGATGCGACAAAGAGCTACGCCGCTGAAGTTGAAAGACTTCAAGTTTGAAGTGGCAAAGAGCCTCTGTATGTGTGGTTCATCAATGAATAAGAAAAAAAAGGCCGGCCGTCTTGTACAAGTAATGATCTGATAGAGACAAAAAGAATGAGAGCCAATGTAGCGATTCTTCCTACTCGTGACTTCAGGTGTGATGGAGTCGAGCACTTTCCTGTATGGGGACAGACGCGCCAGCGATGCAAGAATCTAGGCTGCAAAGCAAAGTCGTTTGTTGTGTGCGAAAAATGCAGAGTCGAACTTTGTTTAAACAAGGACAAAAACTGCTTCCGTCTATTTCACCTCTAGTTAGATTAGCAAATTTAGGAAGGTCATTGCATATTGTGCCTCATATGGAACTAAATAAAAAAAATATATATATTTTCTATTTGTTTATTTTTCATTTTACCTGTACTTCCCGAGTTCTAGACCACAAATATGATCTAGTAAGATTTTTTTCTAAAAAAAAAAAAATCATGCAGTGTTGGGTTAAAGACAAAAAACCGGCTAAGTGCGAGCCGAGCCGGACCCGCACACGAAGGGTTCCGTACCACCGTACAATATTTAACACTACATATATAAAAAAATCACGTTTGTTGTATGGGAGCCCCCTTAATTTATTTTATTTTTTAAATGAATATGACATACATCATCATTCATCATCATCATTTTATGTAGGTACGTTTGCCCAGCTAGGCCCCCCAGAATTTGCGATTTAGGTATACACCAATGCAATGTACTCGCCTCTAGGAGTATATGTACCGCTTTCTTTTTCAATGTACCTCTGTACTTTTGAAGAAATATGCAAAAAAAGGGGGCCGTGCCAGCCAAACGTTTTCAGCACGGCCCTCGTGTAACTTGAAAAATATATAGCGTATTAAAAAGTTTGATAAACTCAAGGAATGTACTTTATTAACACGTTCTATGTACCGTAACAGATATTGTGAATTCGTAATAACAAATAATATATAGACGTGGATAGGGGGCCGTGCTGAAGAAAAAAGAAATGAGAAAATATCTAAAAAAGACAAAACAACCTTAGCCAAAAACTATATAAAAGTAATTCATGTTTGGCAAGTAACATATGTACCGCATTGGTTTCTCATACAACTTGCTAAATTCAAAAAATAAACCAATTTTAGTTTATTCAGCACGGCCCTCTATAGTTGCCTATATCTTTTTAAATATGACATGTTTGTTTACAAAATTCGACTTCCTGAATTATGTATAGGAGTACATTCGTTCCAAATAAATTGCGATTATGGTGTATTAGTCGCTTCTTCCCCACTGCTCAACTAGATTGCTCAACTGCATAAAGTTGAGCAGTAGGTAATACCAATGGCTCAATTGGTAATTGCTCAACTATGAATAGTTGAGCAGTGGGTAATACCCGCTGATCAACTAAAACTGCGCAACTATATTTATAGACTAGAAATAAAAAATCCAAATCACCAAGACCCCGGCAGGCATCGGCCCTAGCGGACCCCGTCAGTTAGTGCTGACATCTCTTTGAGGCGCGCGTGGAACACAACGTGCCGTCGACTCGGGCCTGGCCCTTACCGGACAGCGAGTTGCCCATAGCTCGCTGTCCGCAAGCCCGCGCCTACGGTGGCTGGCACCCTAATTGCGGAGTCCCTAAGTCCCAGTTGCCGGATCCTTTCAACGACTGTCGCAACCCCGCGTGTCGCTAATTCAGCCGCCACCTGGTGCGACCTCCCTTGCGCCAGGACTAGCGTGTCGTCAGCGTAGCAAACTACGCTGATGCCGCTAGGGAGGTCAGCGCGCAGCACCCAGTCGTACCCAATGTCCCACAGATGCGGCCCCAGGACCGATCCCTGTAGGACATCTCTCGCCGGTTCCACTCTCCTTAATGACCGGGGTAGATGACGACCCTGTCCGTCAGATAGGCCTCAACCACGCGACAGAGGTAGATCGGCATCCGGTGATACCGGAGTGCCTTCCTGATGCAACTCCAGGGCAGGGTATTGAAGACGACGCCACCCTGGGCAACAGCATCCCCCGCCGTGAGGGCTCGTTAGTGGCCAGTGCCTCAAGAGCAGTTGAGCAGTAGGTTATATTGTTCGATTTTATAACAGGATGACCTACTGATCAACTAAGTTGAGCAAAAAATAGTTGAGCTATAGAACATAAAATGTTCGGTAATACAAACTATGTCCTACAGCTCAACTGCTCAACTAGTTGAGCAATCTAGTTGAGCAGTGGGGAAGAAGCGGTATTAGTATTTTAAAAGTTAAATTGGATCAAAAATATCCTAACATACAACTGATGGGGTGACCATGATTCCACGTGAGAATGGATAAAAAAACTTCTGCATAAATTGAGTAAATCTTTAATAAAATAAAAAAATCAAAAATATCGTAATCTGTATTAACTATTAACGATAACTATAATAGTAGTAAGTAGTAAGTCGCAAATCGAACAAAACAACAAGTGTCGTTAAGACTAAATAGCTCAAAAGGCCTAAAATAATCACATATATATTTCCAATAAATCACACGGATTGATGTACGGTACATTACAATAAAATTACAGTTTCGGTACATTTCACAGATTAGTTACGTTTACCTATGGAATAATCGCAGAAAAACTATGTGTCACAAACACTACAATTCTTTTACCTATTGTGGTATAGTAATTTTATTTTAGGTGCATCGTCCTCACATATTATTATATAATTAATGTACCCATGCAAAATATTGTACCTAAAACATTTTAAAAGAGTAACGGTGGAGTTTCTTGCCCATTCTTCGCCACACGAAAACTACCTTTTGGAAGGGGCGACTAGAATCAATTCTATTTTAAGGTAATTTTTGACGTTCAAAAGTGCCTTTTATGTGCCTATTTGAAATAAATGCATACTTTGACTAGAGCTTAAAAGGCTTAAAAATTACAGATACGTTTCCAACAAATCACATTGATTGAACCTTACCTAGTGAATTAATAGCGACCGCACACAACAAGTTTTAACTGATTTAATTCCCTTAAAAGATGTCATCGCTAATATTAATTTTGAAGAAAAAAACACAAATTGTAAAAAAAGAATGTTTATTTCAATGTAGTCACATAATTTAATTAATATAGGTATAGAATATATCAACCTAATTTATGGAACCATGGTCACCCCATCAGTTGCATGTTAGGATATTTTTGATCCAATTTATCTTTTAAAATACTAATACACCATAATCGCAATTTATTTGGAACAAATGTACTCCTATACATAATTCAGGAAGTCGAATTTTGTAAACAAACGTCATATTTAAAAAGATATAGGCAACTATAGAGGGCCGTGCTGAATAAACTAAAATTGGTTTATTTTTTGAATTTAGCAAGTTGTATGAGAAACCAATGCGGTACATATGTTACTTGCCAAACATGAATTACTTTTATATAGTTTTTGGCTAAGGTTGTTTTGTCTTTTTTAGATATTTTCTCATTTCTTTTTTTTTCAGCACGGCCCCCTATCCACGTCTATATATTATTTGTTATTACGAATTCACAATATCTGTTACGGTACATAGAACGTGTTAATAAAGTACATTCCTTGAGTTAATGAAACTTTTTAATACGCTATATATTTTTCAAGTTACACGAGGGCCGTGCTGAAAACGTTTGGCTGGCACGGCCCCCCTTTTTTTTTTGCATATTTCTTCAAAAGTACAGAGGTACATTGAAAAAGAAAGCGGTACATATACTCCTAGAGGCGAGTACATTGCATTGGTGTATACCTAAATCGCAAATTCTGGGGGGCCTAGCTGGGCAAACGTACATATCATTTTGGATGAAATACATCATCTGTGAAAATTTAACTGTCTAGCTATCACGGTTCATGAGATACAGCCTGGTGACAGACAGACAGACGGACAGTGTAGTCTTAGTAATAGGGTCCCATTTTTACCCTTTGGGTACGGAACCCTAAAAAAAGACGGGGTAAACTGGTCACTGGTGTGTTGCTTCTTCACGACAACACCCCAGTCTACACGGCGCGTGTTTCCAAGGCTGCTGTGCGAGATTGTTGTTTCAAAGAAATTAACCACCCACCCTATAGCCCGAAGCCTGAGTGATTATTATTTGTTCCCTAATTTGAAAGACTTTCGTGGGTAACGATTTTCCAACGATGACAAGCTCAATGCGGCAATAATGCGCATTTTTCAGAAAGAGAGAAAAGTTATTTTTTCTAGGGTATTGAAAAGTTAATTTCGAGACGTAATAAATGCATTGGGGTAATGGGGGATTACATTGAAAAATAAAAATTAATTTAATTGAATTTACGCCTATTTTCATGCCAATACTAAGAATAAATTGAACACCTATCGTAGGTCTCATGTGTAGCCACCATATTGAAAAAAAAGTAGTGAAGGACAGGTAGGTATGCCACGTTCACCTTCAGTCCTTTTTAAGGATTTTTTATACTTTTTTTGTATTTTTGTTTCTCTATTCTTAAATAGTTTTAAGATTACATTTCAAATTATAACTAATGAATTAAAAATAACTTACTAGATAAACCAGTTTCATATACATTCATTGTAAAGTAACCTCCACAATGTTGAGTTACATTTCCAGGGCATTTCATGTCACACAGATGATCAGCAACAGCAACAGAAGCCTGGGGTAGATTCTCTCCACAAAAACACTCTGACCTGAAAAATATATCAATAATACACATAAATATATGTTAATTAAATTTCATGGCATTATCAGCTATTAAATGCGCCAGGACTTTTGATAGTTGATATTACCATGCCCTTATCATCAAAAATATTAATAACATGGTTTTCATTAGTTTGTATGGAAAATTTTGGTTTATTTAATTAAAAACATGCAACTAATTTTATAATTTACTAGCTGTGACAAATTGAAATGAAAATAAAATTGTTTTCATGAGTTTAAATTTTTTGTGCAGTACTATAATTCTTTTTCTAAAATAAAAGTAGCCTAAGTTACTCCTTATAACATCAGCGATCTGCCCTGATAGTCCTGTCAAAATTGGACCAGATGTTTCAGAGATAAGCCTGAACAAACAAACAGACAGAAAACATTTAAAAAAATTGCTATTTTTTGTTATTAGTACAGTATATAAATTCCAAAACCATTGGGCAAAGTGGTTACTCGATATTTTTAAGATAAACAAGAATAAAATTCTTTAAACTTATTAAATTACTAACCTAATAAGTTGTTAGTATAAAAGTGGTTATAAACTTACGCATATTGAACTCCAGCATACAGAAAACCAGCTTGTATGCATATATCCAAACATGCGGTAGGTGAATTAGTGTTGGCATAATTGCCATAGAAACCTGTAAGCAATCTCAATTTCTTCTCATCTGCATAGCATCCCAGATATTTCCCATAAGTTGTCTGACCACGAAGGCAACCATTAGGTAATTTTTCTGAATAAAAATTTCCACTCTGTATAAGGCATGTTTTATTGACTATTTGCTGTTTGCAATTTTGCGTTTTAGCACGGTGAATAGCAGATATAGCTTCTCTACTCTTTATTTCACAAAGAGGTTTGAAGTCCAGTTCTTCTAGCCTTAGATGTGTCAAGAGCTTGTTGTGATTCTTATTATTTGAGGACAAGTCTTCATCGTCACTATATCCAATAATGTTCTTCCTGGCCGAAACTTCATCCACTAGTCGAGCAGTGGATACGTAACCATTCTTTTTCAATAAATTATCATTTATTGACGGAAATAAACTAATTGCGATAAAAATATGTACAAAAAAAGCAAGTAACACTGATACCACTATACACTTTGTATATTTATAATAATATTTTCTAAAAGTAAACGCCATGTCAACGATATTTCATTATGTATTTTTGATCAATGAATTATGAATACTTTAGATAACATTTATTATTGTTAATAAGTACATGTCTACATTTTCTACTTTTATGTTATAATTCTCTCTTGGACTAGCCAAGCCAAGTTAAAACCCACATAACCCAACGAAAACCCTTCCCGGAGATTATAGAGTCTATCAAAAAGTACTCTGTGGATTTTTATAAATAATTGTTTTTGTTCTTCCCGTCCCAACAAATCCCGTTGACCGTCGCGCATGCGTCGCGCGTCGTACAGGTACAACGTGACGTGACAGGTCACAGGAGTCTCAGTTTATAAGTGTATAGTCTATGCACAGGAGTACAGGATAACAGGACGCAGCACAGTTGACACTTGACAGCAACAAACCGCCAAAACCGGTGTATGAGGGCTGAGGGCAACGTGAGGGTGACATTTGACAGCAGCGGTTTTTTTTTATTATTTTGCTGGGACCTTTTAGCCAGAGAGACCACACACACTAACCTATAAGAGCAAGATTATACGCTCATTCTGGCGTCATTCTGGTCCATCAGTCTGGATTGACTTGACTGATGCCAGAATGATGGAGGATTTTCACGGTTACATGGTCATTCTAGACTGACAGCAGACTGATGGAAAGTAAGCTGATATGACGTTGATCTTCTTTTTTAACAGACTTTAAAAAAGGAGGTTCTGTATTCGACCCGTATGTATGTTTGTATGTCCGCGATTTTCTTAAAAACTAATGAACCGATTTTGATAATTCTTTCATTAATGTGATCTACATACTTTCAGGAAGGTTTTAGTATAATATAAAAATTCAAATTCAAATAAAAAAAATGGTTTAAATTTCATTTCATTTCATTTATAATTTAATTTAATTTTCATTTTTGTTACTATGGGTGTATGTGTAAAAACTTGCCTGAAATAAACGATTTTTTTTTTATAATACATTAGGTAATTATTCTTTGTACGAAGTTACATGCGTAAATGTGCTGCATCTCCGGCATTTCTATGCGAATTTTGATGATTCTTCTAGTCGACGTCTTCAATTCTTCAATGCACTAGTGTTAATTGAATTTGTGTGGGGTAGAAACAACTTAAAAGTGAAAAATATATTTTTTTTTTTACAAAAAAAAACAACCGACTTAAAAAAACACTACAAAATGATAAATAAATTTAGGAAGTCGGTGTCAAGAAACGAAAATGCGGAATGAACGACACCGACTTCCGAAATTAAAGTTATTTATCATTTTGTAGTGGTTTTTTTTGTGAAGTCGTTACATCTTCGATCGTTGCCCCGGGCTTAATTTTTACTAGTATTTTAATTAGCTTTTGCAACGTCATTCCTTTTATACTTATTACTGCAATTTGTGGCGGCGGGGGCAGGGGCGGAGGTGTTGGGGGGGGGGGGGGGGTGGCGGTGGCGGCGCACAGTGGATCGTTCCATACAAGCTAGACGTCGGAAATTATAATTTTGTATTTAATTATTTCCTACATATTTATGTAACATGTGTCATTTGAAGTGATTTATGCGTATTGATGATAATATTGTCCATTAGGGTTTATTAGCTAATGATGCTACAGGATAAAGGTGATAATAGTGATCGAAAGTCTAAATACCTTGTAATTAGGACTTCTCAGGAAATTTAAAGGTACATTTTAATTATGTGTGATTAGGTTAATCAGAAGAAATAAAAATTTTTTTAAATAAATATAATATTTATTTGGAAAAATGAAACATTGTTAACTAAAATTATGAGGGTAAATCCCGTTGACCGTCGCGCGTCGTACAACGTGACGTAACAGGTCACAGCAGTACAGGACGCAGCACAGTTGACACTTGACAGCAACAAACCGCCAAAACCGGTGTATGAGGGCTGAGGGCAACGTGAGGGTGACATTTGACAGCAGCGGTTTTTTTTTTATTATTTTGCTGGGACCTTTTAGCCAGACAGACCACACACACTAACCTATAAGAGCAAGATTACACGCTCATTCTGGCGTCATTCTGATCTATCAGTCTGGTCAGAATGATCGGAGAACGATCCTGTAACCCACGGATTGACAGAATGACGGTCCAGAATGATGAAAATTAATACCGTTATTCATAATCCTATTTTATCTCTATTTTAGCTAAAATAGGTTTATAGAACGTTTGTCTTTATCTGTCACGTTGTCATTTCTGTGTGTAAGAAAGAGACAAACCCCATTTTAACTAAAATAGGTTTGATAAGTTTTATGAATAAGGGGGTTAATATTTTAAATAATTTCGTCAGTCTAGTTTTGAATGATGAAATACTGATGGGAGAATGATCGTGTAATCCGCTCGTATCATTCTGGCGTCAGTCATCGTCAGCGACGCAATGCCGAAGGACGTGTCAAGCGACATAACTACGAACGCGCCGCAAGCGCCGCACTGTGAATCGTTCCATACAAGCTAGACGTCGGAAAGTCATTACTTAATTATGCTTTTTGTTGTAGTCTTAATGATTTCCAGATAACCAGGGACCTCAAAAACACTATCGTTAATGACCTACCCCCACCTCTTTATCACTAATGAGGGTAGAAATATTTATAAGGTACCTATGTAACATGAAAAAGTAATTATATTTACAATTCTTGCGTCTCTGTGTTCTGATCGATTTTTAACGCGACTTCTAAAAAAGGAGGAGGTTCTCAATTCGAATGTTTGTATTTTTTTTTTTTGTAATTGTTCGCGCATAACTCCGTCGTTTGCCAATTGATTTGAAAAATTCTTTTTTTGTTGGAAAGGGTATACTTCCCAAATGGTCTCATGAAAATTTTATCGAAATCGGACAACCGGTTTTTGAAAAATCAACAAAAATCTAAAAATTTATCTACATTGTCTACATTAACGATCTTTTTGTTTTGTTTACTTGTGGGGTAGGTACAACTAAAAAGTGAAAAATAAAAACTTTTTTACAAAAAAAAACAACCGACTTCAAAAAAAACACTATAAAGTGATAAATAATTTTAATTTCGGAAGTCGGTGTCAAAAAACGAAAATGCGGAATCAACGACACCGACTTCCGAAATCAGCTACAACCCTCTTAATTTAGAACCAATCAGTTATTGTTTGACTTCGCACGAGTTTGCATCATATTTTTTTTTCATGTTTTTTGTCAAATAGTCTCGATTTCCCTTACTGATCTATTTGAAGTTTGGGGTTCTGTAAGCAAGCCGGAGCGAAATGAAAGGATTCTGCAGTTTGTAATATTTATATCTACTGCCACAAGACATGAAGACTGCATTGTAAATCGACTGAAGTCGAAAATAAAACTTTTTTCGATGAAAATTGGGAAAAAAATGGAAGTCAGCGGGAAAAAAAAGAAAGGTGACTAAGCATTACATTATGTTACCTATATGTTTACATACAAACATTTACTTTGGTACTTGAAACATTTTTTCATTACTGTGGGACTTAACATTTTTTTATTTACTTATAACGTACTTTCCTTTACTAGGTTTCTACTCAAATATAAAGACAGGCTTGAAACCGAATATTTCAAGTTTGACTTTTTGGGAGACAACGAAAAGTTCTCCTCGGAAAACGAAGAAATATTAGGCGCTACACCTGGAAGGCCGCAAAAGGCTTTTCACGACTGCAGTGAGGGCGTGAAACGCCAAAAAGTGAAGGATCTCCTGGACGTGCACGAACCTTCAAAATTGTGCTATGCTGCACAAATGGCCACCCGTGCAAGTGGTTCCCGTACTGCAGCGGACCTTATTAAGGCAGTTTCTGAGTCTACAGAGGATGCGAAACATCTGAGGAGAGACCAGAGGGGCAATTCTCGTAATTTTAAGAACGTTCACAGTCTGATCTCAGTCTCAATCTGTCAAAAACACCTCTAATTACCCTACATTTTGACAAGTTTTTGACATTTATTTGTCGTCGAGATGAGACTGTGACTAGATTTTGAACGTTTTAAATTACGAGAATTGGCCTTCTGGAACGTTTGCAGTCTCAGCGACAGTATTCACGTGAGGAAGCACTTGCTTTATATTTAGATACTAAGTCAACTAGAAATATTTATAAAATTTTAAGGAAGAGAGCCATGTCTGTAGGTCATTACTTGTATCCTAGCATTTATGGTACCTATTACTATCATTCCACAGTGTGGACTACACAGCTGCTGATAGCACTGAATATCAGGATTCCGATGATTCCGATTAAATAAATAAATCTGTATTGGTATGTAAGTATAAGTAGATAGTAACTACTGTGTTAAAATTGTAAATAAACCTGTTTTGTATGTACATAATAGTTTTTTCTTGTTTTTACTTTTATTTTATTTTGTTATATTTGTTTAATTTATGATTCTGTTACTAATATAGGATATTAAGTTTTACTAACTCAAATAAAGATCATTATTATTATTTATTTAAAATATTTTTTATTTCTTCTCCTAATCACACATCCTAATTACAAGGTATTTAGACTTTCGATCACTAATATCACCTTTATCCTGTAGCATCATTAGCTAATAAACCCTAAACGACAATAATTATTATCATCAATACGCATAAATCACTTCTAATGACACATGTTACATAAATATGTAGGAAATAATTAAATAGAAAATAATTAAATACAAAATTATAATTTCCGACGTCTAGCTTGAATGGAACGATCCACTGTGCGTTTAAATTAAATTAAATTATAATAAATGAAATGAAATGAAATTTAAACCATTTTTTTTATTTGAATTTGAATTTTTATATACTTACTAAAACCTTCCTGAAAGTATGTAGATCACATTAATGAAAGAATTATCAAAATCGGTTCATTAGTTTTTGAGAAAATCGCGGACATACAAACATACATACGGGTCGAATACAGAACCTCCTTTTTTAAAGTCGGTTAAAAAAGAAGATCAACGTCATATCAGCTTACTTTCCATCAGTCTGCTGTCAGTCTAGAATGACCATGTAACCGTGAAAATCCTCCATCATTCTGGCATGCAGACTGATGGACCAGAATGACGACAGAATGAGCGTGTAATCTTGCTCTTGAATTGAAAACAGAGCTATGGGCCTATGGAATTAGCATGTATAGACGCCAGCACATCAAGCTACCCGAAACAATCTACTTTATTTATTGATATTATTATATACCATTATCACTTTGTCGTATCTCATAGTCCGTAAACGTAACTTATGATAAATATTTATTTCGATATTACCTACACCAGTCATCAAAGACTACTATAGTATCCAGTCATCATTACGCACAAAAAAAATCTGCACATTATTTTAGTACTAGAATAGTACTAGGTGAACTTTACTGTACGAAACTTTTTTATTATGTTTCATTCAATCAAAATTATGTCAAAGCCTGTGAATTTGGTTAAGCCGTATAATTTAGGTGTCCGAGAAACACATAGTGGGAGGTTTAAAGGAAAAGTGGCAATAGTTACAGCTTCGACTGAAGGGTAAGTTATTATATTTTGACCTCTATCTTCGTCTAGCATATCAAGTAATCAGTCCACAAGACATATTAACGAAGCACTTACATAGGTACATTGTTGGATTTAAATGAATTTGAAGTTTGATCAGGGGTCAAAGGCCAGTCTTCGCCTACGTGATTAACTACCTACGCTGCGCATTTATAGTTAAATCTGAAGGAATGGAGCGAGAAATATCATGGACTGCTTTAGTACCTATTCCTAACAGAATTTACCAAGTTTTAATAGTGGTTGATAATCAAGAATTCCCTTTTTATGTTCCCCAATCAACAACAATCCAGAGGCGATAGGTAAAGATTGCATACTATTCGCTGATGACACCACAATAATGATTAAGAGTGACAATAACAAAACCTTAGAAAAGGAAACCGTCCAAGTTCTGGATAATGCAATTGTATGGCTAGAAAAACATAACTTAAAAATAAATATGACTAAAACAAACATAATACAATTTCAAACATACAACTTAAACGTAGATAAACTGGACATTCATTATAAAGATTCTCACTTGACCACTGTCGATAATTGTGTATTCTTAGGTATAACGGTAGATAAAAATTGCAATTGGAAAACACATATAGATAAGATTCTTGCAAAAATAGATCGTTTTATATATGTCCTGAAACGAATTTGACAAACAGTACACTACGAAACTGCAATGCTGGCTTACCATGGTTACGTATCATCTGTACTTAGATACGGCATTGTAATATGGGGCAACTCAGTAGATTTTGACAGAGTTTTTAAAGCCCAAAAAAAATGTATCCAAGCAATTTGTGGAGCTCATTTTTTAGACAGCTGTAAGCCACTATTTGAAAAACTTAAAATTCTACCTTTGCCATGTCTATATATTTTTGAAATATGTGTTTTCGTTAGGAGAAACTACAATTTATTTGAAACAAGCACTGACAGACCAAATAGCCGAACACGGCATAAAGATAGACTTCGGCTGCCACCAATAAAACTAAAATTATTTAAGAAAAATGTATACTGCATGTCGATTATTATTTTCAATCATTTACCAAATACACTTGGGAGCAAATAAATCGAGCCACTTGCTTTTTTTTGCACGTATAATGGTTATTATTTTTGGTATTATGGAACGTATCAAATCGAAACATATATCGCCTAAGAGCTTATTTAATAATCTTTACAATGAGGGTAAATTTTTGAATGATAACCTTATTTAGTGATAAATTATTGGCTCTGAAAGAAAAACGGTAATTTTGATAGAAAATTGTAGGGTTAAAACAGTCCAGAAAATCTATCGAAATCAGGGCAAGGGGGGGTAATACAAGATATTAAGAATAAGTTTATACCATAATTTTGTTTTTAATTGTTTTTTTCTGGACTGACAATTTTCTATCAAAATTACCGTTTTTCTTTCAGAGCCAATAATTTATCATTAAATAAGGTTATCATTCAATAATTTACCCTCATTGTAAAGATTATTAAATAAGCTCTTAGGCGATATATGATTCGATTTGATACGTTCCATAATACCAAAAATAATAACCATTATACGTGAAAAAAGGAAGTGGCTCGATTTATTTGCTCCCAAGTGTAGTTTTCAAGACCTACCGCTGACAATATTTAAAAAAATACTTTTCAAACTATTATTATTCAAAAGATATTATACCGTTAAGGACTACTTAGAAGACAAGTCAATAGAATCCGTAATTTGTAAGTTAGATTAATTGACATTGCTTATTGTGAATACATTTGCACGCCATGTTAGGGCAGGATATGCTGAAACTAATTTACTGTAACACCTTATGTACCATATTCTAGCAAATAAATACTTTGATTGATTGATTGATTGAACAACTTGTGTGATTGTGACACTAAGTCTTGCTATAGAAAAGCTATAGGATGGTAAAGTGTAGCTACAACATTGTACTTGAAGTATTGTTTTACTTAACTGTAAAGTTCCATTCCAAGGTTTTGGGAAACAATCCTTCTTTGCATTATCGAGCTGGACAGTAAAGGTATTGTAAAATGCAATTGTGTCATAAGACTGTCTGGCCAGTTGTTTTATCATAAAATAGTAAGTTGAGTCTCATATCCTACAAAATGTACGGAAGATCTCACAACTTAGTGAGATCTTTGTTTTCTTTGTTTTGTCACTTGACATATCTGTTAAAATATTTATTTTTAAAACAATATTAACTAGATAACAATAGTAGTAATACTGTGCTGTAAAATATGCTTCGAATCAGTTACGTCACTTAGATTAGCGATGATATGTTTAGGTCACTAATAATAGGAGTCAAGCCTTTAGCCATCAACTGGGCTATAATAATGACTACTTATTGACTAAAAAATATTACTTAGTGTGGTGCATACACACACACATGGGAATTGTCCCTCACTGTGCTTTGCCCTCCAACTGTCAATTTGCTGAATACCTACAAGTAAAAGTACATTGGACACCCATTACTAAAATAAATAAAATAATGATGACTAATGGGAAGCTACAGCCTACAGTATTGCCGAGTGTCATAGGACATATTTTTAACCAACTTCAAAAAAGGAGGTTCTGTATTCGACCCGTATGTATGTATTGTTGTATGTCCGCGATTTTCTCAAAAACTAATGAACCGATTTTGATAATTCTTTCATTAATGTGATCTACATACTTTCAGGAAGGTTTTGGTACATAATACATTAGGTAATTATTCTTATGTACGAAGTTATATATGCATAAATGTACTGCATCTCCGGCATTTCTATGCAAATTTTGATGATTCTTCTAGACGGTGCCTTCATTTCTTCAATGCACTAGTGTTAATTGAATTTCTGTTGGGTAGGTACAACAAAAAAAAAAAACAACCGACTTCCAAAAAAAACTACAGAATGATAATTTTAATTTCGGAAGTCGGTGTCAAAAAACGAATATGCGGAACCAACAACACCAACTTCCGAAATTAAAGTTATTTATCACTTTGTAGTGTTTTTTTTGGAAGTTGGTTGGTTTTTTTGTAAAAATTTTTTATATGTTAATAGCGAATGATGTCGTGGGCAGAAGCTAGTTTGTTATAAGGAGGAACGGACGTTTCTATTTATTCAAATGGATGCTTCTATCTATTAATAAATTACTTTTTTATAGCATTGGTTTCGCTATAGCTAAGCGACTGGGAAGTGAAGGAGCTTCAGTTGTGATAAGCAGTAGAAAGGAGCAAAATGTGGAAGCAGCTGTCAAAAGTTTGCGCAGTGAAGGTATTACAGTTGAGGGTGTTGTATGCCACGTAGGAAATGCAGATCATCGGAAAAACTTATTTGATGTTGTAAGTATAAATCCTGCAAGTATTTATTACCAACATAATATGTGAGAATCCAAGCAAAAAGAGTCCAGTAGTGGGGTATTAAGACTAGATTCGGTCTCTAAAGTCCCCGTCACGAGAAGCTATAAATTTTGTAAATAAATAAAGAACTTCTACAGTTCTACTGTGTTACGTAGAGTACGTGTAATACGAAACTAACGAGCAATTTCACTTTGTCGGGTTATATTTTAGCGCTGTCGTCTAATATTTTGTGGACAGGAACGCGTATGACTCATGGAACGTAAACATTTGGGCCGCCCATAGATATATGAAATTTAGCAAGTATATAAAATCAATCTACCTACTCCGACCTCTGGTTATGAGAAAGAGAGAAAACAACACTACGTCAATGCAGACGCGCGGGCACCGCTAGACTGGTGCGCACCGCTCGTACGCCGCTCGCCGCGCCGCTGCCTTCGAGGCCGCGCCGCCGCCGCTGACCTCGTGTCCGTGGCCTAAGAGTATTACTTATACCCTCATGCATGACCGGCTGTCATTGCGGAGTTATTTTAAAGCTAATGATATCTCCTGAGATATTTATTGAAATCAAATGACGTCAAGGGCAATTTTGTTAAAAATTAAATACTTGTGATGAATAACGCACTTATTTGGATAAGGATTAATATCATGTTTATAAAATCACCTTCGCAAATAATGCATTAAGTATTTTACCACAAAAAAGGTTATAGTGAGTCAACCTTAAAAAAAATAAACATTATTTATGCTGTTGCGGACTTTTTTTAGAACTTTTTAAGGGGAACAATTCCGTCATAACTACATGATTTTTGCGTAAAGGTATGATTCCGATCTCGGCAGCACGCAGCAGTGCTGCTGCAGCACTGCTGGTCCCCATATCGATACCTTTAGACTCAAAGGGCGTAAACGCCAATTTGGCCAAAATGACTTTTTGATGCAGTTATGTTCAGTTTTTTTTTTCTCTATCAATCTGTGTAGTTAAAACTGCGAAATTCGCAAAATTAAGGCTAATACGACCCACGTGATTTTTGAAGATTTTTTAAAGACATGAGGCGTATTTGATATAATTTTTTATTTTATTGGTTATTTAGGTAACATGCACAATTATTAAAAAAACTTAAAGGTCGTATAATAAAGTCGTTAACCAAAACTTGAGCATACGCCCTTCTTATTCTCGTATAAAAATAAAGTTGACTCATACGACTTAACGTTGATGCCGCAAAATTTTGGTCATATCATCGCTCTGTGGTGCATACACCCCTATTATTCCGTTAAAAAATTAAAGATGACTTATACGCCCTAACTGAGATTATCTCGAAAAAATCAACTGTATCCTGTCCCTACCGAGTAGAAGTCCTCAATCACACAGACTTGCTTAATTTTGAAGACCTAGTTGAAAAAACATTCACACCCTCAGTTTAAAAAAAAGTGCGCATCAAACAAATAAGAACGGCGACTTTTAAGAAAAAGTATCGCGATGAAATAAGACTAAAATATTCAATGATTGAGGACGCAGAGGAAATTCGAGTAACATTGCATGAAGGTGATCTAAAAACAAAGACTGTAAAAGGAAAAGGAACAGCAACAGCCAAGAGTAAGTTGAAGGGTAAGGGTAAGGGGAAGTCAAAGGCAAGCACAGACAACACAAAAGATACTGTTGCAGTGGTTGATGACTCCAGACAAGACATTCCAGGACCTATAATAAAGCCTGCCTACAATGCCAGATTGCCTATATCCAAGGCCAAATATAAAGATTTGATGAGACTCTGTGATAATGGAACCATTCCAAAGACTTATCACAATGAGTATCGTCGACTTCCTTGTGAAGAAACCGTTTGTGACTTTTTTCTTCATAGTGATTACGAAGAAAACCAAGAAATGGATGTAGATTAGAGCTCCAACACTTTCAATTGATTTTTTTTTAAGTTTGTTTTTAAAGTAATTTTATTGTTAGTTAAAAGCATTTTGTCTTAGATGGGGCTTCTAGTCTTTTACCATAATTTAATAAAGTAGTTATTCTTGTAGTGATAATTAAGAATGTTGTAACGATTCCAAAGAATATCTGTTATTAAAGTAATGTAGAGAAAAAGCGACTACAGTAGAAGTACCCGTAACTCTTACCCTAAAGTTTATAGAAAAACGCACTTCTTCACAGGCTCAGGCTCTGACATAGACTCTAATTAATGTCATAATGATAATAAAGGTTTTGAAATGATTAATTGTTTTTTGTTATACTGATTCCGTATCAAGCTCTTGTTTATCTGGGTTTTAGTTCTAGTAAATCTTAGCCATGTTTTTCAATGACAACTAGTATTTGCGTAACCTAAAGCCAAAAGTTTGAGATTACGATGGCCAACTTTTTTAGTAGAGGTTTTTATGAACACATAATTATAAATAAATAATAACAATGAGTTGACTTTGATTTGAAAATAACGATCGAGGAGTTAAAAGCATTGTGTAATTATTAACTAAATACTTCTCCGGTGACTGTGTTATATACCCCTTCTTTACAACAATAGATGCTTGTAGTGACGTTTAAACCCTAAGTGTACGGCCTGAGTGCACGCTCTATTCGAGCGTCGGGCGGGGAGGGGCGTGCAGCGTTCATGTTAAACACGTGCTACCCGTAGTGGCCGTCCTGAGTGCCGGCCGAGCGGAGCGTGGGCAGCAGCGGACTTGTTTGCGTCGAGCGGGGCGTCGCGTGCAAGTTCAAACCAGTTTGTGTTTTGCAGCGGTGATACGAGCGTTCTTGAAGGATGTCGTTTTAATCGAATCTGATGTGTGAAAATTAGTACTACTCAATTTTAATCTTGATTCAATTCTCTGTAATATGTAATCAAAAGTTGCCACTGTCATCCTTGTATACTCATGAAATTTATCTTCATTCACCCTTAATGTTTCAAATAACGTAGAAAATTCTCCAAATTGTTTTCCTTGCTTCACAATGTTACTAGGACCTTGTCTTGACTCATAATTAAATTTTAGCCACAAATTTTCTTCTAAATACATATCAATAATATCGTACGACGCAGACGCCATGATCGACACAAACGACCGCCACAACAAACGCTGAGCGTGCACTGAGGCCACTTAAAGAACGCGCTTTCGACCGCTCTTCCCCGCTCCGCCCGACGCTCGAATAGAGCGTGCACTCAGGCCTTACACTTAGGCCTCATTTACGGAGACGCGGGGCGTCGCGCGTCGCGTTGAGCGGCGCGGCCCGCACTGAATTCAAATATATGGCGTTGTATGAGTGCGTTTACGGAGAAGCGATTTTAGACGCGTTTGTTTGAATTAGGGCGTTTTTTGCGGCCGAGCCCGCGGATGGCACCGACGCGTCCCACGCGGCGGCTCACGCAGCGGCGCACGCAGCGGCAATTCTCGATGAAGCTATGTACGAGGCGGAATCTTCTGTCAGTCTTATTTAGAAATCGCGCAACACAGACGAGTCACCGTCGCAATGGAGTATGATATGATCATGCTGCAAGTTGCGACACGTGCGCTCCCATCTCTCGCCAACATAAAACTAGTCGATTTGATCGAGGCGAGCGTGCGCCGCCGCGATGCCCGCCGCGGGCGCCGCGGCGGGTACCGCCACGCTTCCCGTCTCGCTTCTCTATGAACATGGTCGTATATTGCTATAAGTTTGTGTTTACGCGTGCGATGATGCGTGCCGCTTCACGCGCCGCCCCACCGTAAACAGTAAAAACGTCCGACGCGCCGCGAGACGCCACGCCACACGCGCCGCGAGACGCCCCGCGTCTCCGTAAATGAGGCCTAACCGTTTATCATAACGGTATGAATATTAAGTACATACTTCTCCGTTGACTGTCAATACACCCCTTTTCAGCAAGAAAGGACGCTTTAAGTGACCTAAGCATTTTACAGACAATGTTATATTTTGGGTTGTAAAAAACATTTTTTTATTTTTTTGGGGGCGTATAACAATCCTATTTTCTTTATTTATTAATTTATCCTAAATAATATATAATCGTACTGTTTATCTTAAACATTTAATAATGTGGGCCGAAAATGAACTTACTCAGTCTTGAAACAAAAAAGTTATAATTTTTTTCTTAAAATGTTTTTTGTTTTTTGCTTTTCCTGAAAAGTGGCCTTTTGGCGTTTACGCCTTTTGAGTCTAAAGGTATCGATATATTCTCTATAGGAATGTCGCGCAGCATTGCTGCCGTGCTAGGAATGTAATCTCATATGAACCCCTACAAAATGTATGAGGACCAGTAGTGCTGCGACCGCACTGCTGCGTGCTGCCGAGATCGGAATCATACCTTAACTTTAACCGTTTAAGCAGCGTACACAACGGAAGCTCACAAAAGGAATATTTTTGACCGATTTTGCAAAATTTTTCATTGATGTGATGTTATATAGCCTAAAACCTTCCACGATAAATGGACTATCCAACACAAAAATAATGTTTCAATTCGAACCAATAGTTCCTGAGATTAGCGCGTTCAACCAAACAAACAAACTCTTCAGCTTTATAATATTAGTATAGATAAGAAGTGCATTCCGCGCGGGTTTGTTTCGCTTGGTACAAGGATAGCGAAATCCGCTTTGGTATGAACAGTAATATTACCCACCCACTCGGTTTTCTCTGCCGCAGACGGCAGCAACTACCGCTTAGGTTTGAATAGGCCTTAATGACTAAAGGTCATAGCACACATATCAACTCGGAAAGGGATCGTCACCGTATCGCTTTTCGCCTCGCCGTCAAAGGGCCTGTGCACACCACGTTTTTTAAACGCGCCGTCGACGCGCGTTTTCGAAACGCGCGTCGCCGGCGCGCTTTTATCCTATTAAAAGTCTACAGGCTGCGTCTGACTCGCGTGCGTATCGCGTCTGTATCGCTACAAACGCGCGTCAACGGCGCGTTTAAAAAACGTGGTGTGCGCAGGCCCAAACAGGCGTCAACCTAACGTAAGCACGTAACCAAAGCTTGTAAGCAGCTCTGATACGTCGACTCAGCTACGGCTAGGCGACATCGCGCTTACGACTCGCCGACTGCGCTGGTTGATGGTGCTGTAGATAGGCCGCGGGAGGGGTGAGAGGGGCAAAGGTAGACGAAGAGACGTAAGTAAGCTCGGGTACGGAGAGACATAAGCGCGGGGACGACGAGCCGTAAGCGGGGAAACTGCAAGTTGACCACGCATCGCACCGCGGTTCGTGAGCTTTTCCCGAGGCGAGTCAATTACGTTACGATTCCGATTAATGTGCGTCGCAGTAGGGAGTTTCATACAAAGAATACTGAATGGCTCGAGTTGAAACGGTGACGATCCCTTTCCGAATTGATATGTATGCTATGACCTATGCGGCTGCATGTCCGATGATGAGTTACGAATCCTTAATGACAAAATAATCTTTTATTATTTCAGACAAGAAGCAAATTCGGAGGTTTAGACATACTTGTTTCCAATGCTGCCGTTAATCCTGCTGTGTCGCCGATTTTAGAGGTAGGTTTTAGAGGGAGGGACAAAGTTGGTAATATTTATTTATTTTATTTTACCATTTATGTACACACATATACAGGGTTATTGGAAAAACACCAACAACCTCTTAAGAGGTCATTGTACTCATCGTTATGAACAACTTTTACTATGGGACCAAACCTGAAATCGCGAAAAAAAAATCAGCTGTTCCATACATTTTGACGAGTTCTACGAACATAAATGTAGGGAACAGCAGATTTTTTTTTTCGCGATTCCAGGTTTGGTCCCATAGTAAAAGTTGTTTATAATGATGAGTACAATGACCTCTTAAGAGGTTGTTGGTGTTTTTCAAATAACCCTGTATAAACAGACAAGAAAAAAAAAACAGAACAGAAAAATAATAATAATGTACTTTAATGTAGGTACCTACCTAATATTGTCAGTTGCAGGTTCAATTGGTGTAAATAGGTAACTGACAATAAACGCATTTAATGAGTTGGAGTTTCTTACAAATTTTCTTAAAGGGGTTTGAAGGTTTTGGCCCTAAAATCAGCCGCCATTTTGATTTTCTTTAAAAATCGCGGTGCACAATAAATGGCATATATTTGGATAGGGGATACTTATACAAACATAAAACGTCAATAACATAACATCATAAAGCGTCACGTTTCTGAGATATTTAAAGATGAAAATATCAATTGTTATAACGAATTCATTTATTTATTTTGTAGTAACTTCATTTTGATTAAGTTAGTTACTGTTAATCTGAATCAGACAGAGAAAAAAAAAACAAATATAACACTAAGTAATTGTATTTTGTTCATTAAAAATGCAAATTCAGCATTTTCTGGCGCCAATATGGCTTGACATTTTGTCAAGAAACAATTTCAAACACAACAGTAACAAAGATAACGACAACAAAACCTTAATTAAGAACAACTCAACGAATCTATTGCAATTTACTGCATAGACAGAAAAACGCGTGCACACACAATGGGTGTCAAAGTATTAAACTGAAGCGTCACCCTTGGTGGCAAAATAGGAGCTGCCGTGTCATAGTCTGGTTTGCCGTATTTTAAGGGAAAAAATACTAGAGTTCATTTTTAATCCCAGAGACTAATCTGACAGGTGTAATGTCAAACTTCTATACTAAAAAAAACGAAAACACAAACGACTTAAATGTCAGATTAGTCTCTGGGATTAAAAAACGAAGTATAAATTGCCGTGTTTAATTAATTATTTAAAAAATGTCTATTCTTCATTTGTTTCTTCTCCATAAAGGTTTCATAACGTTTCTATTACCTCAGTAGTTCAATATGCGTACCTGGTGGAAAAAAAAAACAAAATAATCCTTGTTTCTTTAACTTATATTTCGGTGAATAACTCCGAAACCTGACGCTTTAGGATATTATGTTATATTACATTTTTTGTTTGTATTAGTGACCTCTATCTAAATATACAGGGTTATTGGAAAAACACCAACAACCTCTTAAGAAGTCTTTGTACTCATCATTATAAACAACTTTTACTATGGGACCAAACCTGAAATCGCAAAAAAAGAATCAGCTGTTCTCTACGTTTATGTTCGTATAACTCGTCAAAATGTAGGGAACAGCTGATTTTGTTTTCGCGATATCAGGTTTGGTTCCATAGTAAAAGTTGTTCATAATGATGAGTACAATGACCTCTTAAGAGGCTATTGGTGTTTTTAAAATAACCCTGTATAACTGTCGTTGTGCACCGCGATTCTGAAAAAAAATCAAAATGGCGGCCGGCGTTAGGGCCACCCTCCATACAAAAATCTTCAAACCCCTTTTTACATATTTTTCTCAAATGTAAGCAACTGTAACAGACATGTTATCCATTTGTAGTTATACTCGTCCATGTCAAATTGGTGTAAGTACCTCTATGCTCGGAGAAGACAAGGGAAAAAATTGTGTGTGTCCGTTTGTTCAGGCTAATCTCCGAAACGGCTAGACCGATTTTGATGGGGCTTTCACTTGCAGATAGCTGATATACAGGATGAATTTTCCAAGTGAGCGTGGATGGCCAAATCCGAAACTATTAGGAATAGCGAAAAGTACTCAAAGGAGTCACGGGCTCGATTTTGATGAAAACTAAAACTGCATCATTGGATTTTTTAAAAATCAATATTTCAAGCCTTTGAAAAAAAAAAAATATTACACACACTGTATTTTTACACCATTCGATAGTGTCGCTAATAAGGATCGAATTTTGGGAAGTAATGAGTAATGACATACGGGAAACTAAAGAAAAGAGCTCATTTTTTTAGGGTTCCGTAGTCAACTAGGAACCCTTATAGTTTCGCCATGTCTGTCTGTCCGTCCTCGCTTAATCTCTGTGAGCGTTAGCACTAGAAAGCTGAAATTTGGTACCAATATGTATATCAATCACGCCGACAAAGTGGTAAAATAAAAATTGGAAAAAAATGTTTTATTAGGGTAGCCCCCCTATATGTAAATTGGGAAGTGATTTTTTTTTTAATTTCAACCCTAACGTGTGATATATTGTTGGAAAGGTATTTAAAAATGAATAGGGGTTTACTGGAATCATTTTTTGATAATGTCAATAATTTCGGAAATAATCGCTCCAAAAGTAAAAAACAATGTGTCCCCCCCCCTCTAACTTTTGAACCATAAGTTTAGAAAATATGAAAAAAATCTGAAAAGTAGAACTATATAAGGACTTTCTAGGAAAATTATTTTGAATTTGATGGAAACAACAGTTTTTGTACAAAAAAGACAAAAAGTTGTACAAAATAATTTCTAGACTAAGTTTTTAGTATAATCGTATATGCAAGCATTTTTTTTTAACTTCGTTTACATATTTTATTATCCTGAACGTATCTTTTTTCAAACAAAAAAAGAATTATTAAAACCTTTAAACTCATAAGTGGGAACACTTATTGTGACGGACGGGAAACTACGGAACCCTACACTGAGCGTGGCCCGACACGCTCTTGGCCGGTTTTTTTAATTAACAAAATACTTTTTTTTTATTTTTCTTATGTTACCTACCACTGATTAATAGTTCAAAATGATGACCATTATTTTCAATACAGGGCTGGATTCGACGTCTCAAGGATTGTACTGCATTCGAAATTTGAATTTAGAACATAATGTTGTGAAGATGACTGTGCTGCGGGTGTGTGTTAATAAAAATATTGAGCATCATGTCAAACAAGTAAGAAGCAGTTTATTAAAATTCAACATTTTCCTTAAGTTTTCCGTATGGCATAACTTTCCAGAATAAAAATATTGAGCATCATGTCAAACAATTAAGAAGCAGTTTATTAAAATTCAACATTTTCCTTAAGTTTTCCGTATGGCATAACTTTCCAGAATAAAAATATTGAGCATCATGTCAAACAAGTAAGAAGCAGTTTATTAAAATTCAACATTTTCCTTAAGTTTTCCGTATGGCATAACTTTCCAGAATAAAAATATTGAGCATCATGTCAAACAAGTAAGAAGCAGTTTATTAAAATTCAACATTTTCCTTAAGTTTTCCGTATGGCATAACTTTCCAGAATAAAAATATTGAGCATCATGTCAAACAAGTAAGAAGCAGTTTATTAAAATTCAACATTTTCCTTAAGTTTTCCGTATGGCATAACTTTCCAGAATTTGATCCTTATTAGGGACACTATCGAATGGTGTAATAATACAGTATTTTTTTTTAATCAAAATCAACAGATTCCTGGCTAGAAATATTGATTTTTCAAAAATCCAATGATGCAGTTTTAGGGTTTTAGTTTTCATGAAAGTCGAGCCCGTGACTCCTTTGAACATTGTTCGCTATTCCTCATTTGAAAAATTCACCCTGTATAAGCAGTAACTTAGGCTATTTTTATTTTGTAAAACTAGCTCTTTCCTCCCAAAATTTCGAAAATGTATGTTTATGATCTTTATCATTTATTTAGATAAATAAGTATTCGGGCCAATTTTTAAGTTTATAGATCAAAGGAATCAGATTTTTCAAATAAACTGTATCCCCGTTTTTCACTCCCGCAGGTTCACAACTTGACTCAAAGACCCATACCCATTTTCGAGTTAACGGAAGCAAGCAGTAAAATCCATCCCTTAAACTTTATTACCCTTTTCCACCTTGGTAGGAGTCGATTTTTGAAAAACCCTAAAACACATAGCTACTTTTTTTATTTTAGTAGCACCAAGTTTCGAGTTAATTCGACATCAGCGGGTTACATATTTTTCTGTCCTATGAATTTTGTCACCCCCTAAATCCTCTGAGAGATTTTTTTTTTAAATTAAAAGTGACATTCTATATTATTTACTAAGCCAAAATTGCCAAGTTTCAAGTTTTTTAACCAAATGAATAAGATTGTTCATATAAACTGTATCCCCTCTTTTTATCCCCATAGGGGTGGAGTTTTGAAAAATCGTCTGGGATGTTTCTATAACGTGACTTAAAGATTATTTACACCAATTTTCCAATCAAGCTACGTAATTTATTACTCCCCTGTGAAATTGACTACCCCTCTTCACGCCGTTAGGGGTAGATTTTCTAAAAACCCTGATTAATTTTATTATTAATTTTCAAACTAAAAAAAATAATTTCTTTCATATTTGTAAACTAAAACGCTGGAAATAAAAAAAAAGTTATTTAAAAAACTAAAAACCCTGACTGCGGTAAAAATCTTTTTTTTTTTTTCCGTTAGCCTGTACTGTCCCACTGCTGAGCAAAGGCCTCCCCCATTTTCTTCCACTTCTCCTTGTGCTGTGCTTTCTCCGTCCAGTCGGTTAGGAATGAGTCTAAGTCGTAAAAAACTTAAGTTAAAAACTTAAGTTTTTATACCGCAGTCGGGGTTTTTAGTTTTTTAAATAACTTTTTTTTATTATACGTTTAATCTCTCCTTTTTTGTCATCTCAATATCCATGGTATAATTTATTTGATTCGTTTCAAGCAATTAAATATGGACAAGAGCTTAAATATTTAAGGTATACAAATAAAAACACACAAAAGTAATGATTTAATTGTTTATTTCGCGATAAAGTGCACCGCATTTTTTGTCACATATTTGTGTCGTTGGCGTTCAGGGCACGCGCTTGCTTTCTCACGTATATGTGACAATGGCGCCGATTCCCTTGTTCACAAACGAAACTAAATTTAATTTCAGTGCGTCTTTTTCTTTCTATTTCATTAAGAAAAGGACAGAAGATAAATATTAGTTTAGACCTGTCAAATTAGTCGGTGCCTGACGTAAATTGACGTATTTTTTATAGCCAATTTTTTAATCACGTCTAAATTGTCTATGGATTATCTTAATTTGACAGGACTAAACTAATATTTATCTCCTGTCCTTTTCTTAATGAAATAGAAAGAAAAAGATGCACTGAACTTAAATTTAGTTTAGTTTATGAACAAGAGAATCGGCGCCAATGGCGTTCAAAAGGTTAAAGGTACGTTCAAGTACATTGCTGGTACATTCCTTTCATACAACATATTCATTTATGTAACAATACACCCGTCATTGACCTACACGAAAATTTAGATTTATGTAACACCAATTGAACCTGCAAGTGACGACATGAGTATTATTTATACCTGTCACAGTCAAAACTAAATCGGTTGATAAAGACACGAAATAAGTTGATTACAAAGTGTTATTGCCTTTACAGACTGACGATGCGGTATGGGACAAGATATTCGAAATCAATGTGAAAAACGCCTGGCAATTGACTAAGGAAGCATATCCCGAACTTATTAAAAGAGGAGGAGGAAATATCGTATTTATTTCGTCAATCGCAGGGTATCAACCAATGGAGGTACTAAAATGCCTGTTATAAATTATTATATATAATAAATTATCCATACTATATATTACTGTATAATATTATAAATTCGAAAGTAACTCTGTCTGTCTGTATGTTACCTTTTCACGACTAAACCGCTGAACCGATTTAGATGAAATTTGGTATAGAGATATTTTGAATCCTGGGAAAGGACATAGAATACTTTTTATCCCGATATTCCCATGGGATCGAGACTTATGCTGATATGTCGCAGCCAACTGGTTAAATTAGCCGTTCAATTAACTGCCTAGCCTTTTAACTAAACGGCGCCGTTCAACTAGCGGCCTAAATGATCTAATACAACGTTTAATGAATTAGCTAGCTAATGCTTAGGCCATTTATACAAAATTGTTTCTAACTTCAAATTAGGTAAAAAGGTAAAACGAAACGTTAATATGGGCGATTGACAACCAAATCTGTACCAGCATAGCTATTCACAACCATACGACAGGCTATCGTATCGAAAACCTGTTTTGGCTTGCCCTCAACAGCAAATAGCTGTTGGAAGAATAGCGGGCGCGTCTATTTGATTTAAACTGACATCGGATTTTGGACTTGTGAACAGCGTTTAGAAGACTCCTACGATAACAATGATTAATGTTCGATACGATACGGAAGCGTATCGAGTGTTTGTGAATAGCTATGCAGTATGTCCAGTATATTGTCTGTGGTGTAAAATGTCGTACAAAATCTATGAAACGGAACGTAAAAAGAAACGCCATTTGCGTCATGTGTTAGTGTCATTATGAATGTTTTGTTGTTTTGTTTTTATACCTAACAACTATGGTTACAATAGTTCGAATCTGCCCCAAAACCGAATCGGGGCACCCCGACTCCAAGTAGTCTTTTAGGGTTTAGAGCCAAAGTACACACGCTACTTTCTGCATCGGCGATCGGCGATTTTGCGGCTGTATCGATGCTGCATCGCGTTTTGGCGACTCTCTGCGTTCGAACGCGGTATCGGAATCGCGCGTTTTAGCGACTCTCTGCGTTCGAACGCGGTATAGGAATCGCGCGTTTTAGCGACTGCTCCGATGCTGGCGCAAATGCCAAATCACTGCGACCGGCATCCGAATGTGTGCGGAGTTTAGCGTTCAGCCGCTGTATCGAGCTTCCGAAAAGCGACTGAATCGCCGCGTTTGGCGTTTTTAAGTGTGCGGTGTGGAATACTTGGTCGCTGCATTTAGCTTCTAAAAAGCAGCTGAATCGCCGATCGCCGATGCAAAAAGTAGCGTGTGTGCTTTGGCCCTTACTAATGATAAGCATAAAATATATTGTCATAATTTACATTGGCATAACGAAATTCAGCATAATGATCACTATGCATAATATTATTGGGCATAAATGATTTGCCATAAATACTGTTGACATAATAATAATGTAGCATAATTTTATAAAGCATAATATTATAAACACATAATGATATTTACAAATAATGTTCTTTCGAATAAATATAATAAATCCTATTAAATAACTCCGTCCGTCAGTCGTATTTTCCATTTGGGTCAAATAATTTACAGGCAAGTATTTTTTTCTATACAGGGTGTTACGGAAAGGGTACCTATATCAATACAAACGGATTGAAGAGTGTATCTGGTCTAGAATCTCTGTACAAAATTTCAGCTCAAAAGCATTCACTTTGAAAATGCTTAATATTTTTTTATTTCGACATCACGGCGTTGCACTGGCGCGCGGCGGCGTGATGTGCGTGTACTAGGCGCACAGACACACTACATATAATGGATAATGACCCTCGTAGTGCGGTGACACGTTTGTTATTTCAATTTAATAAAATATCGAAATAAAAAAATATAAAGCATTTTCAAAGTTACTGCTTTTGAGCTGAAATTTTGTACAGAGATTCTAGACCAGATACACTCTTCAACCCGTTTGTATTGATATACCCTTTCCGTAACATCCTGTATAATCTAGTCGTTTCTGGCACTCGCCGGCCGCTGCCGCGGCACTCCTCGCTTCGCTCGCGCGGCTCGTGCGTAGGGGGTCACAGTTTTAACCTAACCTAACCGAACCATTTTTTTTTAATAATTAACCTAATTTTATAGTTAGTGAAAGGGGTTTGAAGGTTTTGGCCCTAAAATCAGCCGCCATTTTTATTTTTTTTCAGAATCGCGGTGCACAACAAAAGTTATATATTTAGATAGAGGACACTTATACAAACAAAAAATGTTATGTAACATAATATCCTAAAGCGTCAGGTTTCGGAGTTATTCACCGAAATATAAGTCGAAAACAACTAGGATTTTTTTGGTTTTTTTCCTTCCAGATAAGCATATTGAACTATTGAGGTAATAGAAACGTTATGAAACCTTTATGGAGAAGAAACAAATGAAGAATAGACATTTTTTAAATAAATAATCAAACACGGCAATTTATAGTTCGTTTTTTTAATCCCAGAGACTAATCTGACAAGTGTAATGTCAAACTTCTATACTAAAAAAAAACGAAAACACAAAAGATTTAAATGTCAGATTAGTCTCTGGGATTAAAAAAAGGAACAATAAATTGCCGTGTTTAATTATTTATTTAAAAAATATCTATTCTTCATTTGTTTCTTCTCCATAAAGGTTTCATAACGTTTCTATTACCTCAATAGTTCAATATGCTTACCTGGAGGGAAAAAAAACAAAAAAATCCTTGTTGTTTTCGACTTATATTTTGGTGAATAACTCCGAAACCTGACGCTTTAGGATATTATGTTATGTAACATTTTTTGTTTGTATAAGTATCCTCTATCTAAATATATAACTTTTGTTGTGCACTGCGATTCTGAAAAAAAAAATCAAAATGGCGGCCGACCTTAGGGCCACCCTCCATACAAAAATCTTCAAACCCCTTTGTGATGCGTTTTTGTCAAATGACAGGACACCCTTTTTATATTTTTATGGCTCATAATAATAATAAATAATAATCTTTATTGACATAAAAATATTAGAACCGTACATGTGAAGCCCCTGACTCCCGTGCTAGGCGAACCTGTGTTACAGGAATCAGTTATCACCGCTTTACATCAATACACATTTCAATTTTTATGTAATAAAAAAAATACAAATTGTAGGTAACAAACAGTAGGTATTGAAACAGTAAAACTAAACAATAAAAAGAAACAAAGCGGGCGTGTGATTACGTGCGCGTGTGTGTGTGTGTGGGGGGGGTGTAGGGGTGTGTGTGTGTGTGTATGTGTGATGGCAAGTTTGTGTGTGAGTATCTTAATGTATTTTATTTATTCTATGCGTCTTTTAAGATATTGATAAAATTAACTTCTCAGTGTCGTCATAACTTAAGGACTGAAGCCAAGGTCTTAAAATTTGCTTTACCTTATATAACGTTAGCTTATAAATCGAGATAGATTTATTAAACCCGGTTGTAGATCTTTGAGCTTAATGCAGAAAAGTGTCTGGACGAAAGAGCAGTGCGACATTTGGTGACTTTGCAAACTGGAAAGCCAGTGCGTCTACTTATTGCCTCTGAACTTATTGGTAACATAGTGTGTTTACGTAGGACGGTACGGAGTATATACAATTGACGAACTGTAAGGACTTGGGCTTCTGAGTACAACTGTCCGGTGGGATAGATTTGTTTTTTGAAGGACATCACTTTAAGTACAGCCCGTTGTGCCCGTTCCGCTCTAAGCATAGCTGTTTTAAAAGTCCCTCCCCATACTGGAATGCAGAAGTTAATTATAGATTCACATAACGAGCGGTAGACCATTGTTGATGTCTCCTTGTCCGCAGAATGTCGTAGATCCTTAAATAAATAAATAAGCTTACGAAGCCTGGAACATAAAGCGTCTATGTGAGTTCGCCAGTCGAGCTTTTCGTCTATATGGACTCCTAGATATTTGATGTGAGGTACCAAAGAGAGGCTAACACATTCACATTGTGTAGGATCTGTACATACATGTGGGATTATATCTGTAGTGGTTGGAGGCTTGGTGGAGTTTGATGGAGAGAACTGTATGACTTTCGTTTTTGCAATATTCAGTGTCAGCATGTTGTTGCTTAGCCAGTTCACTATACTACGCAATGAAGCTTCAACCCTGTCAGTCTGATTATTAGACGAATAAATATTATTATACAACTCCAACTTATGCCAAAACATATTAGACTAACTGATAGTTATGCTAACCTTTACATTATGCTAAAGCATAATATATGCAGCAGTATTATTATGCAAATAAAAGTTATGCGAAAACGTTATGCCAAACTATATTATGCCTTAAAATTTTATGCCAAGAGGGGTAATACCGTCTTTTAGCTGCTACCCCTAGAGTGTATATAAAAATCCGGAGGCGCAGAGAGCAGCCCCTGCCCGCTGTAACAAAGCATAGGCGCCCGTGCGAGCCGTAGCGGCTGAGCCGAAGGTGCGGAGGTGAGCATGGGTGCCTATCCTTTGTTACGTAGCGTAAGGGCGAAGGGGCTGCACTTCCCGCAGCGCCGAAGACGTTGCAGAAGCAATTTTGGTTTGACAATAAGTGTTTTGAGGTTAGGTTGTCGACGTCATATTGACAGATTGGGTTTCAGCGCCAGGCGGCAGAAAATGAAACTAAATTTAAAGTCTGGGCTAGGCAGGTAGTTAAACGTCATTGATCCAAGTAATTTGCCTAGCTGTTTGATTGAATGGCTGAATATCATTCGGGCAGCTAGTTGAACGGCGCCGTTTAGGTAAAAAGCTAAGCAGTTAACTGAACGGCTAATTTAACCAGTTGGCTGCCACATATACATAAAAATAAAATGATCACCTTTGTAAAACTCTAAGCTAACTTTATAAAAATGTTATTTGCTTTCAGCCGCTAGGTCCTTACAGTGTCAGTAAAACAACTCTTTTGGGTCTGACCAAAGCAATAGCAAATGAAGTTATCCACGATAAAATCAGAGTTAATTGTGTTGCTCCTGGGATTGTTGCTACGAAGTTTGCAGCTGCCGTAAGTACCTATTTGATATTTATTATGTGCCTACCACCGGAGATAAACCACAAAAACCATTTCTCGTCTTTTATTTTAGATCACGAGTTCTGAAGCAGGTAAAGAAAAAAGTTTGTCTATAGTGCCAATGAAAAGATTTGGGAAACCCGAAGAGATTGCAAGCACAGTCGCCTTTTTAGCTTCAGATGACGCCAGTTATATAACTGGAGAAACCATTGTGACAGCTGGAGGGGCTTATGCTCATCTTTGAGCCTCGTATGAGGTGGTGTTGGGATATAAAGATTTATTTCTGGGTATTTTTCTAAATAAAACAAAGCAATCCGAGATATTTTCATAAATAAATTGTTTAATTTCTCGCACAACTTACACAGCTTTACGCTTAGGTACATATTTAGCTGACTTTTATTCTACCAATAATAATTATATGCAGGTAAATAATGGTGTTTCACTAATGTTTCACCAAACCTCCATTGACAAATTTTTAGTTTACAACTAACGTTTCATATACTATTCAACAACACATTCCGCAAATGTTTTATTTTATAAACACTCGCTTTACAAACATTTATTTGGCAAATGCTTCTCTTTACAAATGTTACGGATGATATTTAATCATTTATACATTTTTCGTTTAATATTTAGATTCTTTTGGAAAAATAACGTTTATACAAAATATCATTTTATAATACACTAGCGACTGCAAACCGCTAGATTTACGCGGTCACCGATCGGTGACGACCGGCGCGCACCCGTCAGGCCCCACGGTCACCGATCGGTGACACCCGATTCACGCGGCTTCAACCTCTATTATTACTGTAAATTAAGGTCTAATATCCTGTGCAACAGTTTGAGTCTATGGTCCGGTAGATAAACTAATCGACTAAATGATTCAAAACGAAAAATATGGGTTGGCAATATTGGAAAAAAAAAGTTAAAAATAGACTTTACGATTCTTAATGGCAGCTGCAGTGCGTGCAGTTTTGTTATGATGCTATGTTGTTTATTTTAATAGTTTTTGTGTAAAATCGACGTTAAGTGGATGAATATTCGTTTATAACATATTATACGTCCTTGTAGATAATATTTGCACGAAATAACATCACAATCAATCAATAATCTTTTTTTTTGGTCAAACAAAATTTTACGTAAGTACTTCAAGAAAATCTTATGATTTTATAATTATAGTGGTATATTTTTACAAGATATAGGTAGTTATCAGTTAATAAAGGTTTGTGTAGTATCCTAGTAACACTTTTTTAATTAGAAACAACTCAATATGACTAGGATTGGGCGATTACAGTCATTGCGTTGTAAAAAGAATTGAACGGCTCGGCGCACTGAAATTTGAGTTTCAATATTATTAAAATGTAAGGTAGGACTTTCAAAAAAACGCTGTTGTTAGATTACTTGTCTATTCATAATGTAACTTGCAAAGTTTCGTGTAAATTCATATAGTAGTTTTATCAGAAATCGACATAACACGGAACGAACACACTTTCAACCTATTTTCTGATGACGTCATTTGTTTATAAATACAATACTCGTAATACGAGTATTGTTTGCATTTTATATTATGGTCTGTTTATTCAAAAACCCAAAACAGTTTACATTAAGTGGCTTGAGCCCATATAAGCATCAGTAGACCATTTTTTGTGAGCAGGGTAATAAATCACGCGCACAGCGAGTGACATCTGGAATTTGACAGGAGTTTTTTTGATGTTGCGTCAAATGACGTCAGGTATTTTACCGGTTAAAATCCGTTGCGTAGTTTAAATGATCTGAGCTTACAGACAGCGGGAGTGACTTTGTTTTATACCATGTAAAGATTTTCTAAACCAGTCACAAAGTGATCATGACGGTATTCTCCATTTGGGTCAAATAATTTTCAGGCAAGTATTTTTTTCAATATAATCTAGTCGTTTCTGGCACTCGCTGGCCGCTACGGCGGCACCGCTCGCTTCGCTCGCTCGGCTCGTGCGTAGGGGGTCACAGTTTTATCCTAACCGAACCATTTTTTTTAAATAATTAACCTAATCTTTAACTAGTTCGGTTCCGGGTAGCCCTCTAAAAATAATCTCTTTTTTTCTATAGCGCAAGTCGATGGAAGAATGAATTTCATTTTTAGGAAATTGCGTAATGATGTCAATATGTAAAACGTTTTTATTCCAAACGTTGTTTTATGAGATAAAATGAATAAAAAATGAATTGCTTGTTAAATAACACGTTATTAAACAAAAGTTTATCTGTTGATTATTTTGTAAAGTGAATTATTTGGCAAACTTGTTGTTGTATAATGATTAAATGACAAATCATGTTTTTGCCAATCGTTGTTTGTCAAGTAAGAATTTGTAAATTAATTTTTGGTAAACTGACAGGGCACCAAATAATGGTACTTATGTTTTATGACCTAATCATCATCGGAGTCCAATAATTCAGTTTTGCTTACCCCCAGAGACCGCAATAAGTTGCTTGAAGGCCCTGTTGATGCCTTTTCTTCTTTCATACTCTGAATAATGTTTTCAAGCATAGTTTTATTTTCTTCTACAGCTTCAGCTGAGTCATTTTGTCTATCGCAGTCATCATCATCATCATCATTTTCATATTCGTAATACATATTATCAAAGTCGTCTTCGCTGCCTTCACTTTCAGTGTCCTCTTTAGCCCCTGTACTTAACATTTTTAACATTTTTTCTATACATGAAACAAACTGATCTGATTCAAAGTCAATATTGTCCTGATCGGATATTTCCCTGCGGTCCTGTTCTATTCCTTCAAAATCTGATGTTTGCTTCAAGAAAGACGACAATTCCTCTGTTATTCTTTGTGATGTTAAGATATCATCATTTTTAAGTTTAGATTTCTTGCCATAGCGTGTTTGCAATAACTCATTTAACTGTTCTGGATGTATATTTAACCAGTCTTCATTATCATCTACATAACCCAGTTGTTCAACTGAGGTCATGCTCTTTAGTGAATTTCTTACTCTAGCGAAGTCGTTTGATGCCAACAGTTCTGATATTTTAAGGGATACATTAGAACTTATAGGACATTCCACCATAGAAAAATACTGCTGTGCTTTTTCTAGTAAATAATTGTACTCTTTGGACCCCTCAATATTTTTCTTAAAATATCCATTTTGCTTTAAGCTGTTGAGAAACCGGTAATATTCTTTTGATGAATATAGGTCAGTTTCCAAGACCTTGTTCATAATAATCTGATACCCACACATTAGTTTCAAACCGAGGACGTTTTTCTTATCATTTTCCTTTTCAATATAATGTTTAGCAACATTAATAAGTTTAGAATGAATCAATGTAGCATATAAAAATTTCGTGAATTTTATTTCAGTTGTGACACAGTCATCAAAGTCTATGTTTTTACAACATTTTGCATCTATAATGTCGTGGTTACAATATGCATCGACGATTGGTGCAACAAGAGAAGGTTTTAGTGTCAATAGTGCCGCAAGGTCGGAAGGCAACTTCACTACAGCTTTATGAATATGCTCGTTTATTTTCTCAGGATAGTTTCCTATACGATTCAAGATAGTTTGTTGTATTTCATTTGATGTTTGTGTTAATTGTGGTGTTTCATAAATAATTCTCAAAGCTTTTTGTAACTCCAACTTGTCATCTAATGAAGCCACTTCTGGTGGTATTATATGTATATGATGATCATAAATGAAAACCTGAAATATAAGATAACACAAAATTAAACATAATTATGCTGGCCTTACATACTCATATAACTCTGTAGATGATATTTGGGTATTTTTAACCGACTTCAAAAAAGGAGGTTCTGTATTCGACCCGTATGTATGTTTGTATGTCCCCGATTTTCTCAAAACCTATTGAACCAATTTTGATAATTCGGGTTGCGCGGAGACGTGCATAATACGAAGAACACAACTTTTTCAATTTTTTGCATCGCTATATCTCCGAAATAGTGATTCTTAGGAAAAAAGTGGAAAAAAATTTTTTTGTAAATAGATAATTGCATGATGAACAATTTTGTCTCACCTAGGTATTTTTTTGTGATAAATCTTACCGTTTAGCTGAAAAATGCGAAAAACCGACTTTTGCAACATTTGACCTTGAATATTTTTTTTTGCACACGTCGGATCGATGGGGACTTTTGACAATTTATTTGTAATGGTGTTCCTAACATGTGTACCAATTTTCAGCTTTATGCGAATGAATGTAACCCTAACCTTACCCCCATTTTTGAAGCTAACTTGACCGGACTATTAGGGCCCAGCTCACGCACTCTACAACTCCTTTGTTAAGTGGACAAGGATACAAGGCCCTGGCACTTTAAGATGATGGTTCTCCTATGGAAAATGCAGGATTCAAGAGGGAGCTTGAAAATTTTTGGAAGCCGCTTCAAATGGTTTCGGATTTCTTTGGACCATTCATACAACGGCTCTGACCAAAAAGAATCTCTCAGTGCTGAAGTGGCAGGAACTGGTTCAATTGAATGCAAAGTAATATAGTTTTTCAGTGTACTCTATTGCTTTTGTGGATTATAAAGTAAACCTACGCGAAATATAATATAGAGTACATTAGAGTATGAATGATTGGCAACCTGTACAGCAAGTAACAATTTGGGAAAAAATTAGTTGGTTTTGGTAAACATACTATATTCGTAATCGCCGTTAATGTGTTCTATAAGAATCTAAAGAGGATTCCGAGAGCTCTATATTGTTTCGTCTTCACCAGGTTGCTTACGTTTTGGCCTACAGTTATCACTTTATCAGCAACATGGATAGCAGGGTCGTTGTCACAGTTGTCGATTCTGGATAGTTCAGGCTACTAGCTGCCATGGGTGTGTATCGGTTGATATAATACCAAAAAATCTAACGTTAACTTGACCTAATTTTAGTTAATATACTTTTGTTTAATATAATGATTAGTTGAGCTAATGAATTGTTGATATAATTTCATTTTACCTAATTTCTCATATATTCATTTAGTATATTATTCATAATCTCTTAAGTAACTTTTAATATAATTTAAGTTTTATTTTTCTTAGCTTTATACCCTATACACCTGCCACCCTCAACTATTGTTACCAGGAGAAACTGGATGCAATCTGGACTTTAGGTTAGGCTAGAAGGGGATGGTGGGGTCGTGTGAGCGAGCGAAGCGAGCGAATAGACCCCGGCATCCCCTTCGTGGTTATTATTTTATAAACCACCCAGAAGTAGGAGCCCGTCGACTAAGCCCATCCTCGACCATGCGTAGAATATTTTAAGGTTTGGTTTTGGTGCCATTTGAGTTAGGTTAGAACTGTGACCATTAAACATGAAAATTAGGTCAAATTAACGTTATATAAAAAGAATATTATACATATATATTGAAAATTATATAAAATGAACGTTACACTAAATGTTATTATATTAAAGGAAAATAATATGATTTACACCATTAGGTCATATATGAGTTTCGGTTATTTGATATTATAGCATATGAAAATTATATTATATGAACGTTATTTCAAGTGAAATTAGTGCATTTGTTATTATACCAAACATTACACACCCAGCTGCCATATACAGTGAAGCTAGGTCCTGGACACTCCTGGAGCTGATCTCACGTGTGGATCAGAATGACGGGTGTATTGTTGCAGAAATGAATATGTTATATATAAAAGGAATGTACCAGCAATGTACCTGAATGTACTTTTAATGAAATTCAATGTACCTCCATGAACGAGGTGGCCTAAACTACCCCCTAAAGGGGGATTGGGGGGGTGTAAAAATTTGTATGGAAGAATTTTAAGGCGCGGTCGGATTAACTCGAAACTCAGTGTTTATACTTAAGGTGAATGCGCAGTTGTAGCCCGCGAAATTCAATTTTTCTTACGTTTTTTGCAATTTTCAGGTCAGTGTCAGGTTGTATCTTGATCAAAATATGATTCGCGACAATAACAGGTACGTATTTACAGAATTATAATAATTAGAATCATTAATATATCTCTTTAAGTTAGATTTCTACCGTTAAGAACAAATCTCGTATGGAAAAGTGTTGATGGTAGAAATCTAACTTAAAGAGATATATTAATGATTCTAATGACTATAATTCTGTAAATACATGTCTATTATAGTCGCAAATCATATTTTGATCAAGATACAACCTGACACTGACCTACAAATTGCAAAAAACGTAAGAAAATTTAAATTTCGCGGTCTACCACTGCGCATTCACCTTAAGATCAAAAATAAAGAATAACGTGTGTAGCGGTATCTACAACGCCACATGCGAACAACGCCTCATACTGACGTCACGCAAATCCTGCATCGCGCAAGCAGAGTTTTCCGCGCAACTAGCATATACACAACGGCCCGACATGACTCATTTGGCAGTTGCCCGCCAGACACAACACCCGTCTGGTCGGAGGATCCTCCCTTTTCTATGGAGGTTGAGTGAACTTTACACCCTGTTCCTCATACCTCTATACGTGTATCAGGTTTTTTTCGAAAATCAACCCCTAACGGGGTGAAAAGGGGTAGTGTTAATTTTACAGGGGAGGATTTTACTGCGTGGCTTGATTAACTCAAAAATTGGTATAAATAATGTTTGAGTCAAGTTATGAACACATCCTAAACGATTTTTCAAAATTCCGCCCCTGTGTGGGTGAAAAGCGGGGATACAGTTTATTTGAATAATCTGATTCCTTTGATCTATAAACTGAAAAATTGGCCCTATTTATCTAAATAAATGATGAAGATCATAAACATTTATTTTCGAAATTTTTAGAGGAAAGTACGAAATACACGCGGACGAAGTCGCGGGCAAAGTGCTAGTCCTCTATATCTTGACTTCGTAAGGCTAAAAATATTACGCTGTGTTTAACCTTTAACCGCCCGACTTTATATCAGTTGTCGTGCCCCCAGCGCCGAAGAAAAAAAAAAAGAACGAAAAATAAATACCGATGAAACGAGCTGTGATGATATAATAATAATACAGATTAAACGAGATGTGTTATTTGGTCGTATTGTATACGACTCTGGCGGAATGGGCACGAAAATATTTGTCGGATTAATCCGACGTAGGCGGTTAAAAGGTTAATGCTGTCAAAAGCCTTTGTGTAGTCCACGAAAGCCAGACATAGAATTTTTCGAAATTCTGTGTTTTTCTATTAACTGATTTAAAGTTTGAAGATGGTCTGTGGTAGAAAAACTTGAGCGAAATCCTGCTTGTTCCAGTGATTGATGCAAGTCTAATTTTGCATCTATGCGATTGTGAATGACCTTGATAAATGCCATGCCTTAGGTAATATAATATAATGCCTTATAAATATATGAGACTAAGCCAATGGGCCTGTAATGTTTATATTGAACTTGTCTCCTTTCTTATGAAGAAGAACAATGTTTGAGTGGCACATCTGGATTGGGAGTTTACCTGATTGTAAAATTGCATTAAATAGGTTTGTTATTAATGTACAAAATTTTTGAAGATCCATTCATGTCCACAAAAAAAAGCACCACTACTCCATACATTTTGGTCATTGGCTTTTAGATGGATGTCTAAAAAGTATTTTTGAGATTAGGTCAGCAACATGCATATTACTAAAGAAATACAATTTTCTCTCATAACTTACTCGGTTTTCAGTGTTTTCCGGATTGGCCCAAGATTGTAAGAAGTTTGCAGCTTCTATCAGAAGGAAATCACCATCATTGTCTTTCATTTGGATGATTAAGTCTCTGTATTGCTTGGAAATTTCAAAAATAACATGGACAATGAACCATTCATCTTCTAGGTTATCCCCAAAACAAGTAGTACTGCAAAGGTGATTTGGAAGTCCTGTAAAATTTAAAAACAATAATTTATGCCCTAACTATACATAACACTTGCAATGTAGTTTTACAATGTACTTTGGGAATTTAAGCGTGAAGAGGTAAGTTACTGGGAAATAACTTATTTTTGAATTGTCAGATACAACATGTGATAAAATTATCCCATGGGAACGTACTATGAAGATGAAATGACTCCCGTGACCTGATTCAGGTAACGGTCTACCCATGCGCCGAGCCAGAAGGGCATCCAGTACGTGACATACTGGATGCCTTTCTGAAAACTGACATACTGTATGTCAGTTTGTGGTCGGACCTTGTGTCCATCCCCTTCAACCAACTACGCAGGTGGCTGCTGGAGCACACCCACACACCATATGACCAGACGTCAGATAGCAAGCTGACCAGACGTTTATTACACCTGGACAGGAAAGGCCTGCGCCTGGTGACGGGGGCCATCACGGGACACTGCTTGCTAAACAAACACTTCCACACAATAGGCATAACGGATAGTCCCCTGTGCAGGGCTTGCATGGTGGCTGATGAAACCATTGTGCATGTGCTCTTTGCGAGCACAGGTGTCACCCAGATTAGGTCAGAAACCCTCATGACACCCAGATTTTACACAAATGTTCTCAACAGACCAGGAGACTTAAGACAATCAGCTTCTGGAGGGAGGTGGGCTGGTTGGAATAACCACAGATGGCCGCCATGGCCCACTATCAATGATCCACTTGAAGGACTAAGTGTGGACAGCGGAAACCAAACCCCATAACATAGAACCCATGCACTGAAATTAATCCAAATCTGTTCAGCTGCTTATGCATGATTGACATTATTCAAAAATAAAATGTATTTAATTGGTGCAGCATTTCACAAAGTGTGCCGTGTCGAAGAATACATATTTTATCCCTTTTTGCAATCAAAACCACAATAATCAATCAATAGTACAAACTCTAAATCTGACATCATAAAATGAATAAATATAAACTAATATGTAATGAAAAAAAAATATAGCTTGCTGAGTAGCCGGCTTACCTGTAATGTTATCTACAGTAATAGGAGCATAAACTTGAAACTCATCTCGGTGCCAAATATAATCTTTAGTTATGATCTTTATAGAATTATTAAGCTGCAGACACAAGTCTTCCCATAATGATAAATCCGATCCAAGTTTAGGAGAAAAAAACAAACACTGTATGGTATCATCATTGGCAGGTTCTAGAGGTAGTTCACTTTTGTTTGACATTTTCAAACAGCCAAGACAGTATTTTATCGGTAAATTATTGTTTTTATTGTATTTTATTACGTAATTATTATTATTATTGTATTTTATTTCCCTTGGATTGCAAGTTTTAATCACAGAAAATTATTCGTTTTTTTAGCTGCCACAGAATGAGAAAATAGTCTAAGAAGGAGGGGAGGGCGAGGGCAGGGCAGGCGTGAACCGAGAGGGGCGCCTATATTAATCGATGGGTCGTGGTCGCGGTCGCCTCGCCTGACCTAGTGACAGTCTATGATCTGTAATGATCTATCAATCAAAAAGTACTTTGTGCCTGGTGGGTGAGTGGTGACAACTAACTAATTACTAAACCACAGATAACTCTAAAATAAACAAGCGCACACCGCACAGGCAGTGTTGCCAAAAAGAATTTTGAAATTCCAAAGTCAAAGTTCAAATAGGCACATAAACATAAAAGGCACTTTTGAACATCAAAAATTACCTTAAAATAGAATTGATTCTAGTCGCCCATTCCAAAAGGTAGTTATCGTATGGAGAAGAATGGGCAAGAAACTCCACCGTTACTCTTTATAAAGTTTTACAATATTTTGCATGGGTACATTATTATTATATAACAACATGTGAGGACAATGAAACTAAAATAAAATTACTATACCACAATAGGTTCCGTTGACGTTGTTATGATTTGCCGTCAAAAATTCGTTAGGTAATTGTTTTTTCTTCAAATTCGACGTATTCCTTCTTTTTTTTTTTAATAATTTTTATTCATGACCATACGTATTCCTTCGATGTGATAGTGTGACCAATTTGCAACAATTAAGCATCCATAAAGCTTATGCGAAAATTCATGGAAGTGGAGAAAAATACATTTTTATGTAATTTAAAAAATTTCCCAAATTTCATCACTAAATATCAATTTTCTCTTAACTATCGAATTGAATGGCCTTCATTGCTATTCCATTGGATACCCGATACTTAAAAAATCTTTCTATGTAACCAACAGGCGCGGTCGCAGCCCAAGATTGGGGGGGGGGGGGGGGGGGGGGTGCTGAGGAATATTATAAGGGAGGTATATCTCCTCGTTGGTCTAGTGGTCGCAAGCGATAATGCTGAGCATGAGGTCCTAGCTGGGTTAGATTCCTAGGTCGGATAAAGTGTTAAAGGGTTTTTCATCAGAAATTTCTCAGAAGCAGCCTGGAGTCTGGATTTGTGCCCGGTTGGCGGCAATAGGCTCGCCCTCTATGACATTTCACTTAATAACTAGCAGAATGTGGATGTAAGTACTATATGAAGGTAGACCCCTGCCCAACCCTTTGGGGATTAAAGGCGTGATGATAGGTATGTTAAGTTTCATATAAATCTCCAGCTCCACATTACTTATGCTATTCAAGGACGCAGCTTTTACATAGGGGATGTGTTACTTAAATGCTGCCAAATTGGTCGTATGTATTACCCTGCACAATTACCGTACCGTACCGGAGAGCGAACGAAGCGAGCTCGAAAATTTTAAGAACCCGCCCGCCTCTGTTTGATTAGGTATTGTTTTATATTTTCATGTAGAAATATGAGTTACATTGTCGACTTATGCAGGCAAGCTCAAGCAGCTATCAGAATCTAAAATGTAAGAGCGAGCGAAGTGAGCACGAAAATTTTGCACACTCTTGGATAGGTTCGATATTCTTTCGATCATTCCAAAAGGACTAGGAATTACATGTTTTGTCGACTTTTGAAGAAAAGCTCAAGAACCAATGTAAATAGCAAGAACGAGCGTAGCGAGCCTGAAAATTTTAGCACCCCGTTGTTTTTGAAAAAAAAAACACTGTATTACACCATTCGATAGTGTCGCTAATAAGGATTGAATTCTGGGAAGTAATGACATACGGCAAACTTAAGAGCCTATACTACCTCAAATGGCTTAGCGTGATCCTCCCTTATGTCGAAAATCCTGCACCATTAATTTTGAAATAAATATATGGTAAAGTTGAGGATTAATGCAAAGTCTTATGTTAGACGAAAACACGATTCCATAAAATTTTCTCGATAGAAAAAAAATCCAAAGTTACTTCTAACCCGAACAATAAACCGCTGGCATTCAAAAAACACTTCAAATTAGATCATGAAACTTTGCATACTAACTGAACTTACTTTAAAGCAGGTCTTATGTTATTTACTTTTTTATAATTACCATTATTTTCACTGTAAAAAGCAAATACCTAAACTATTAGCGCTGCCTGCCGCCCAGCACCGCACTCTGTCTCGCTCTCACTCAGTCCGCGAACAGTATCGTATGAGCGAGATAAAGAGCGAATTTTAGCTGAGGTAGTATAGGCTCTTAAAGGAAAATGTTGGATTTTAATAAACTGTTTCTTACTTGTTCGAAATGATGCTCAATATTTTTATTAACACACACCCGCAGCGCAGTCACCTTCATAACATTATGTTCTAAATTAAAATTTTGAATGCAGTAAGTACAATCTTTGAGACGTCGAATCCAGCTAAATGGTCTAATAATACAGCGTGTTTTTTTTTCAAAAACAACGGGGTTCGATTCCTGGCTAGAAATATTGATTTTTCAAAAATCCAATGATGCAGTTTTAGATTTAATCAAATTCGAGCCCGTGACTCCTTTGAGTACTTTTCGCTATTCCTCATAGTTTCGGATTTGGCCATCCACGCCCACTTGGAAAATTCATGTAGTCTGTTTTCTTTTACCCATCATACAGAAAGACAACTTACTTTATCAAATTACTAGCTGCCCGGGGCGCGACTTCGTTCGCGTGGTGTCCTACTCCTACCTCACTCCTACCCTAATCCTACCCCTACCCTTCTCCTACCGTACTCGTACGCTACCCCTTACCGACTCCTACCCTACTCCTACCGTACCCCTACCTTACTCTTACCCTACTCCTACCCTACCCCAACCCTACTCCTACCGTACCCCTACTCTACTCCTACCCTACCCCGACCTTACTCTTACCCTACTCCTACCCTACCCCTACCCTACACGATCAATAGTAGTAGTTAAAATGAAATAAAAAATAGTTTACGTCCTGTTCTTAGACCCACTGAATATACACAAAATTTCATAAGAATCGGTCAAGCCGTTTCAGAGGAGTTTTGTTACAAACTCTGTGGACACGAGAATTTTATCGCTGCGCTACTGTGGCTGCATGGAGCCACACGCACCGGCGCGGCGCGTCGTCGGCGTGTATTTTTTTTCTACTGAGATTTTTAATTTCGTAATATCTTTTGAATGGAATGTCCGATTTCAATAATTCAAAAAGTAATCAACAGGTATTGATACAGTCTTGAATACAAAATAATGTATTTGGATAAGAATTAATACAAAGGTATGGATAACGTGGTCTTATTTTGGTCGGCATTTCTATCAACTTTTAAAGTGTAAAAAAGTAGTTATAGTGACACAACTACAATAGTTGGACATATGGTCTCGCAAAGTTTTTTGTAGATATTGATATGTTCTATAATATTGTAGAACATTTTTTTGTTCTATCATCAATACTTTACGCAGCGCATGCGAGGAAAGACATTTTATGGCTATTTTTTTTACACCTTGGGTTGGTTTTAGTAGGAATTTTTAAGGATCCCTAATTTTTTCTAGATAATGTAGCTTTCTAACGGCAAAAGAATTTTTGAAATCGGCTCAGTAGTTTTTACGTTTATTCGTAACATACAAAAATACAAATCTTTCCTCTTTATAATATTAGTGTAGATGTAGATAAGTCCATGGTGCTAAGTCTAGATATTGAATTTGTTTTTCTTTCTCAGCTTTCACGAGCTTTCCGTTATGTGGGTTGGCAACATCGACAATCATTGCGCGGCGTACTAATTGATCTATCACCACAATTTCATAATGCCAATCCCCGTAATTAAAACCGTTCAAAATCTAGTTGCAATCTCATCTCAGCGACAATCAATGTCAAAAAATTTTCAAAAAAGTTGGGAAATTAGAGGTATTTATTTTTGACTGATTGAGAACGAGATTCGTTCCTGTCAGTAATGATATACCGATCTCAGTACAACGTTTCATGGTCATTTTCGAGTCGGGCATATAATAGTAATACTCGCCGTTAGCCAAACTAGAACAACCAGAGATAATATTATGTCTGATGGACTCACCCGGACGGTGGCATGCCCAACATGTATCAACCGTCCCATCCTTCATATTATGTCTCCGGTAGACTTTCGTTGGTAGTAGTGGTGAAGCCTTAACACGTGCTTTGTTTGTGTTTCGATTTTAGTGGTTTTTATTACTGTGCCAATCAGATCCAATCTAATCGAGATTATTCTTTATTTTTGTGATTTAGCGAAAGTTTGTTTTAGCAATGGATCAGTTTCTTTTTAAAGATTTTACCCCCTTTGATTACACTCCGGTGTTAACTGTTACTCTCCTCGACGACAATGTAGATATTATATATTCCGAATCCGCAAACAGGAAAAGATCCGCTAATTCCCCCCCGGCTACTTTAATCAACCCTCCTAAGCTAGCTAAAAACACAATTGAAAGACAGATTTATACGATTAGAGATTACCTCCCGTTTATAGTACCTACAAGAATCTTTAAAAGATGATCTTTATAATCTCTTATAAGATCTTTATAATTATAATTATAAAATTTCCTTATGTATTTTACTGTGTGTACATAAATAATAAAATAAATAAATAAAATAAATAAGATGGTCAGACCCCAGGTATTATTCTATAGAAAGCCCGAGAACACATACACAAGTTGGCAGATTCGTCTCAGAATTAAGTTGTTGTAGGGTTTGTTATTTATGTCTCATAACTATTTTTTTTATATATAATATAAGTATATTGTTGTACCTACATATTATGTATGTATAATATATGTATTTATTATTATATCTATTCTTATATCTTAGTTATAAATATTTTCTTATCTTTTCTTTCTGTTATTGCACCTACTGTGCATTGTCTCTGCATCACCCTAAGGTAGACTGGTAGAAAATGCCCAAGGCATTAAATCCACCTTTGTACAGTTTTTACTTGTGCATAAAGTTTTAATAAATAAATTATTCTGCACTCTGTCTGGTATGTTCTTGATACTGTAAAATAATTTCAGCTACATACTCCTAGGCAGTGTCAAACGCTTAAGAAGAAACAGTTAACACCTTCTTCAGGCGACCAAAGAAGCGCTCGTTCAACGCTTGCTTCATGTCCGCAACGTTGATGCCTAACGCTTCCAATATACCCAAATACTTATAGCTGCTTTCGGATGAGGAGGGGAATCTAAGGTGTATGGAATCCGGGAGATTAATTTCTTTGGATTCCATAATCTGCCCTTGCGTTACATGCCTGACTGCACATTTATGCACTCCAAATTCAATCCTGATGGCGCTACTGAAAGTTTCAGTAACTCCATCAGTCATCTTTGTCGACCTGCCCACCTCTCTTTAGCCGATAGCCTAGACCTGAATACTCCAGCAGCGTGCTTAGAGGCTAATCAGAACCAAAGTTGACTCAAACTGTCACCCTGAAATATTCCCTATTTGATCCATACAGACTCATCATTCCCCTGGATCTATTGACACCTGGATAGCGAAGGACCGTCCTCCATTGCCCCATTTAGATTCTGACTGGTGAATGTAATAAAAAAGCTTTGTTTACCATGAAGAACATCATTCATTATTTGTTTGTGGGTCGCTTCAAGTTTATTTCATGAACCCGTCTACGCACGTCGTTGCACGTTTAGTTTTACCTTCTTCTTCGTCAATTTCCATGACAGACGTATACGAACAACAAATACACGACTTAAATTATTAAAAGTCTGGATACAGTGAACGCATGCCGTCCTTAGAGCATTTCTATGCTCTAAGATGCCGTCGGCAAATCCGTTCAATACGTAGCGTGCCATGCTTGTGTTGCGGTCGGGTGGTGCAGATCAGTGAACGTTCACCTTTATATGTTAAAAGATTTTATCTGGCAACATTCCTATTACTGTCAAAGCAAAGTGTCAATGTGATGTCATTCAAGCAGGGTTACCAGATTGGGTATTTTTTTCGCAATTTTGGGTAAAAATTTGGCTCTTGGAGAAATTTTGGAGAATTGAAATATTTGGAGAAATGTTTGGAGAGAGGAAAAAAGTCATGGAGAATTTTGGGTATTTTTAATAGTTAGTCAGAAAGACATTGTGGTAGTAATTAGCCTATGAGAGTACACACGACGACATATCAAGCTATATTTTTCCAGTATAATCCGACTTCTCATTGTACGAAAAACCTATACAATGCGAGGTCAGCTAAAACTGAAAATGTATAGCTTGGGCTTCTTAATTGAATCGACTAGCTTGATAATAATATGCCGTCGTGTGTACCTCTATAGACACCAAAAAAACGATGTGCATCATGATACGCTACTTTAGTAAGTAGAAGCTTAAACCCAAACTAATTTTTATAGGTTATTGGAAATAATTAGCTTGATAGCTAATTAATAAAATCTGCTTACTACAGTACTAATTTAATTGTCCATTTAGTATCAATCAAAGAGCATGCAATGCCCTTTTATAATTATGTCGATGTTGAGTTCAGTTTGGTTAGTCTACTTTACCTATTTAAAAAATTTCACCAAAAACTGTTCCGTAATAGTTAAAATTGCTTAATAATACAAAATTTTTGCTTTTGGGTAAAACTTTGAAAAATTGTATCATTTTGGAGAAAAATAATTTCAAATCTGGAGAGAAATAAAAAATGACATCTGGCAACCCTGCATTCAAGTTCAATGAATAATTGAATTGAATGTTTAGCATGTAGCGGGGTTTTGTCTTGTAATCTTATGAAATAATAGTGGATGGGGTACGTACAGTAGTTTTAATTGTAACTCTTATAGTGTGTTGACAAGTTTACTAATACCTTATGTCAGCATTATCCTATATATGTGATGAATATGGATCTAATTCCGAAGATAGTGAAACAGATAATAAAGCCAATGAATTTGATAGGTAATAAATAGAAACTAATCTTCTTATTACGTACATATATTTATATCTAATACAATCTCATAAAATGTTACGTCTTAATAAAATCGACACCATTTGAATCCCATCTCATATGACAAGGTATCAAACCCGGTCCTTTTTTCAGTTACTAACGTTCATAGTTTCCATAATTGTGACCATGAATATTCTTTGAACAAGCTACGTAAAATAAATAACAAAACAACTGGATTTTTTTGTCCTTTCAGACCTAAGTTTCCTGCGCCTAATTTGAGCAAAGTGCCAGTTGTGCCCTCCAACATACACATAGATGATCCACAGCTGCATGGTGGCAGGTCACGTTCATTTCCTCACGTGAGAGGAAACTGGGCCACTTATGTTTATGTAAATTGTATGTACCATGAATATTTTGATCAAAAGGGAAGAGTTAAGTAGTTGTTTGATATTACTAATGTACACGCAACAACATATCTAGCTATTCATTTCCAGTTTTAGCTGACCTTGCATTGTATAGGTTTTTTATGCAATAATAATAATAATATACCACAACTATCACACAACGCCATCTAGTCCCAAGCTAAGCAGAGCTTGTGTTGTGGGTACTAGACAACTGATAAGCATACTTATATATTTCTAAATACATACATATTATAGATAAATTACACCCAGACAGAACAAATGATCGTGCTCATCACACAAACATTTGTCCTGGGTGGCAATGAAAAGTCATACTGGCAATGGGAACCACTGTACCTTCACACCCGGCGCATTTTGATCGTAGGTTTTTTTTTGGATCGAATAGACCCTTTTTAGTGTAAATTTGAAAACCGCAAAGTTCACAAAACCATAGTGGCCGAGAAAAAAAATCCCAGTTTTCTGAGAAAAATTTTTTTTTGTTACCTACCCTCAAAACACTTAAGTCGCTTAAAAGGCGTAGTAGGAGCCCCGCTTCGCGTGGCGCTATGGTCAACAAAAAAAATAACCATGAAGGGGATGGCGGGGTCTGTTCGCTCGCTTTGCTCGCTCACTACACCCCGCTATCCCCTTCTAACCTAACCTATCCAAGTCGGGGTGCCCTAAGTCCTGAGCTCGCTTCGCTCGCTCTTGCATCCTAACTTGTCATTACAAATATATGTTATTTTTGTATATTATGTTGGTTTAATGTGTAGTGTAATCGGGAACACAAAAAAAGACAAACGTAATTGAAATACTTATGACAAGTGACAACTGTCAAACATCAACGTCCCTCGCATTCGATTACGTTTACCCAGTTAAAAATGAATAAAAAATAAAAACAGTTACAGTAATCATTTAGAAACCACTAAAATCCGCTGTCACTTTGTCTGAATGTAAAGCGTAATGACCTAGACGTGAAATTCATACATTATCTATGGTAAAATGTCAATTTTATAATGTAAATATGTTAAATTTAAACTTTAAGATTTTGTTTCTCAAAAATTATGCGTTTTCAAAATGCAGGATTTTGTAAAAGTGTATAACATAACAACATGTATAACTATTAAAATTGTGAAGCTTCAGATGAGCGGGTGTGGGGTACAGTGGAGCCCTGGTAATGTAAAGCTTGATATATTGTTGTGTGTACAAGTGCTAATGAATAAAACTAGGATCATTTGATAAAATAAATGAACATTTTATCAGAAGAGAATAAATTATTTAGATGATAGTATTTATTATTTATGTTTTAGATAATCAATTAAACGCTGTCTGCAATTTGATTGATAAATTGGAGGAAGCTGTAGTATCAAAAGTTGAAGCATGTCATCGGTGTGACGATTTTCATATCAGTTTGTCCAAAACTTTTGTATTGAAGTATCATTTGATATCAACATTCAGTTCATCAATTCACAAATGCCTCACTAATATTGAAAGGTATGTACAGTATGAAACCTTGTCTATTTTCTTGCTTTGTAATTCACTACCAATGTTAAGTTTACATCTTTACACCTCCATGTACCCTTTATTGTGCTGTTAAAGTGTAATGAGTACCAGATTTTCAAACTCACATTAAGTGTAGTAGGTAGTCCGACATGATACACACTTGGCCAGTTTATTTACCATAGGTCTCAGAATTATACTTTTGTTAAAAAAATTGACACCTTGCTTGACAAAAAAATAAGGAATTTACAAAAATTACAGCCAAGTTTACTAATTAAGCATTTGTAATTTTTATAAATTACATTTTTTTTTTGGTTTGTAACTGCTGATGAGTAGAACTCATATGCAAATAATTTTTTAAAGTAATCTTAAGGGTGCTTAAGTGAAATGTGTTCATTCCTGCCTTCAACATGACCAGCAAATTTTAATTCTTAAGTATCCTACATGATTTTTGATAATCATTTAGATTCCAAGCAGCAGCAAATATAAACAAAAAAAAAACAAACAAAATAATCTAATTTATAGAAAACTATCATATTGCCCATGACTTCGTCCGCGTGTATTTCGTACTTTCCTCTAAAAATTTAGACATTTATTTATGATCTTTATTATTTAATTAGATAAATAAATATTCGGGACAATTTTTAAGTTTACCTATAGATCAAAGGAATCAGATATTTCAAAAAACTGTATCCCCGCTTTTCAACCCCACAGGGGTGGAATTTCGAAAAATCGTTTGTGATGTGTTCATAACATGACTCAAAAACCCATACCCTTTTTCGAGTCAATGGAAGCAAGCAGTAAAATACACCCCTTAAACTTTATTATCCTTTTCCACCTTGATAGGAGTCGATTTTTGAAAAACCCTAAAACATATTATTTTTTTATTTTTGGTTTTAGTAGTACCGAGTTTCGAGTTAATCCTACAGCAGGTTACATATTTTTCTAACCTATTGTTACGAGCTTGGGGTTCGTGACAATAAAAACTGCCGATTTAATAACCAAAAGTAGACACTAATTAAAAACACAAATTACAACTTTAACACACTAACAATAAAACACAATCGCACTACAAGATCACTTGAAAGTCGCACTTGAAGATCGCTTCGATGTTATCGCTTGTATCGCTTATCCAATACTGATCCTGGCTCGCAGGCACACCGGCCTTATATAGGCCTCGGATAGTTCCAGAACCTTCTACCGTAGAAACATCTAGAATGTTCGGGTACTTACCGAACCCGACCGACCAGGCGTCGATAGTTCTAGAAAGTTCTAGCATCGAAGTTACTAGAAGGGACCCGAATAATTATTAGTTCTGCTACTCGATACTAGATGGCGCTAGTAGTAGCTAATGTCGCCATCAAGTGTGGCGCGTAACACTGCCCCCTCCTAAGACATGCTCGTCCCGAGCATTATTGGCCCCATAATAACGCGCCAGGCGATCCACATGGACGATCTTAGGAGTACCTCTTGCACCTTTCTGTATCCGGTAGGTTACGTCATTGATCTTTGTCACAATCCGGTACGGTCCGTCCCATTTAGCTTGAAGCTTAGGAGATTTCCCTTTGCTGCGGACTGGATTGTGCAACCACACTAGTGATCCTTCGTCGAACCCTTTATTGTTCATTTTGCGGTCATAACGGGTTTTCATCTTCTCAGACATTTGCTGGCCCGATTGTCTGACTTGCTCATAGATGTCATTCATTTTGTTCCGCAAGTCATTCGCATAATCGGTTATACTGCGTAGGGCATCAGGTGGTATTCCAGTGATCAGGTCTGCAGGCAGCCGTAATTCTCTTCCAAAGTTTGCGAAAGCTGGTGTCACCGATGTACTTTCGTGAACAGCACTTCGATATGACAACAAAAACGGTTGTATGTGCTTGTCCCAATCTCGTTGCCGATTTTCCACAACTTTTGCCAGGTATCTCTCCAATGTCTGATTAAATCGTTCCACCATTCCATCCGATTGTGGGTGGTAAGAAGTTGTTCTCGTTTTATGAGTACCCATAACTCGACAAGTTTCCTGGAATATTTGGGACTCAAAATTCCTTCCTTGATCACTGTGAATCTCTAAAGGTACTCCAAAACGGCAGAAGACTTCATGGACTAGTTTATCAGCAACTGTTGAAGCTTCTTGATTTGGAATGGCGAAGACTTCCGGCCACTTAGTGAAATAATCCATTACAACCATGAAATACTTGTTACCACTTTCACTTTCCGGGAATGGTCCCGCAACATCTAGAGCTATCCTCTCCCATGGTGCACCAACGTTGTACAATTTCAATGCACCTCTACTACGTGTCTGAGGTCCCTTTACAGCCGCACAACTTGTACATTTGCGACACCAGTCCTCGACATCGTCACGACAGTGGACCCAGTAAAACCGTTCTCGTATCTTCAGTAGGGTCCGTTTAACTCCCAAATGGCCTCCTGAACAACCATTATGGTACAGCTGTAGAACATCCGGTACTTTAGCTTTAGGGACAACCATTTGAAAATGACAGCTGTCTCCTCGAGAATTTTCCCATTTACGGCACAGGACTCCTTCCTGAATCACCAAGCTGTCCCATTGAGCCCAATAGCTTTTTGTGGTCGAACTCATCGCTGAGACGTCGCTCCACGTGGGCTTTGGTGCCCTGGCCTTCATCCACTCGAGAATCGGCTTGAGGTCTGAATCTTCCTGCTGTGCATGTTGTAGGCTTTCCTTCCACTCGTTGCTGAGGTCTGTCCTAAGCATCCTCACAGGTACCACTTCCTTACCCTCTTGCCTAGTACCATACTTGCAGTCTTCAGGACAAGGTCTTCTAGACAATGCATCTGCGTTGCCATGAGATTTCCCGTCGTAGTTTTGTGTGATCGAAATCCTCGGGGCTCTTTGAACATCAGACAGCACCCGCCCCGCAGTCCTGGCTATTACTCGTTTTCCCTGCTGCTGCTGGGCCGTGCTGTTAGCCGCACTACCCTCTGAAGACCAGCGATCTTCCCTTTCTGCAGTTCGCTTCGGGCAACTGGATCGAAGGTGGCCCCTTTCCCCACAGCCGTAGCACCTAGGGCTGTATCTTCTATTGCGGTCGCGAACTGTAGCCACTGCAAACTCTCTGACGCGATGGGAACGATGATGCTGCCGCACAGCTTCCACCTCCAGTGCATGGGCCAAGGCGTCCTTAAGCGTCCCGTGATGACCGAGCCTTACAGCAGCTCTGACTTCAAGGTCGCGGATGCCGTCGATAAATACCTGCACCAGGTTCCCATCAATAAGCGCAGGCAAGGACTGGTAAGCTTTACGAACCAGCTTCTCCACTTCAAGGGCCCACTGCTGCAGGGTTTCGTTACTGCGTTGCACACGATCCTTGAGCTGCGCACGATACACGTGTTCCAGGTGAGCGTCGCCATACCGAGCCTCCAATGCCTCAAGGAGCTGCTCGTAAGTCACTTCTTTTCCAAGAGCTTCCAGCACAGTTAAGGCCTGGTCGCGCAGGCCTAGGGTGAGGGCAGTCATGGCCTGATTTTTATTCCACCCGTTCGCCTTCATGACAGCCTCAAACTGAATTTTGTAGGCCGACCAGGAAGAAGTTCCGTCGAACGGTGGCACTTTGAATCCCCGTAGCGAAGGTGTTGTAGCTACGGGGGCTGCGATTCCATCCTCAAGTTTAAGGTAATCCAGCGTTTTCTTTACGTCAGCCATTACGGTTTTCTTCACGTCAGCCATCACGGTGTCAACCCGATTATTTACTTGGTCGATTCGGGTTTCAGCTTCCAACAGGCGGTTGTCGTGTTGAGCAACCTTATCCTTTATCTCCTTCATGTCTTTCCCGAAGGTAGCGTGAAGGTCCTTCAGAAGGAGCATCTGCTCTTCCTGGCGGCGGGCCTGTTCCTCCTGTCGGCGGGACTGCTCCTGCTGACAGCGGGCCTGTTCCTCCTTATCTCGCTGGAGCTGTTCTTCCAGCCGACGAGCCTGTTCCTCCTGTCGGCGGGCCTGTTCCTCCTTATCTCGCTGGAGCTGTTCTTCCAGCCGACGAGCCTGTTCCTCCTGTCGGTGGGCCTGTTCCTCCTGACGGCGAGACTGCTCCTGCAGCATCATCATCAGAGCAGCAAAATCTGGTGCTGATGATGCTGGAGCAGCTGTGGACGGGCCGGCCTCCGTGATTGGTAGTTGGCCCTCCGACGTCTGTGGCGTTGCTCCACCGAATCGCCTCTGGTCCGTCTCTTGCTGGCGTTGACTCCGGGTACGGATACCCTCCGTGTCGACCTTCGGTAGAATCGGCATGATTTTAAATCCTTTCTTCTGACACCAATTGTTACGAGCTTGGGGTTCGTGACAATAAAAACTGCCGATTTAATAACCAAAAGTAGACACTAATTAAAAACACAAATTACAACTTTAACACACTAACAATAAAACACAATCGCACTACAAGATCACTTGAAAGTCGCACTTGAAGATCGCTTCGATGTTATCGCTTGTATCGCTTATCCAATACTGATCCCGGCTCGCAGGCACACCGGCCTTATATAGGCCTCGGATAGTTCCAGAACCTTCTACCGTAGAAACATCTAGAATGTTCGGGTACTTACCGAACCCGACCGACCAGGCGTCGATAGTTCTAGAAAGTTCTAGCATCGAAGTTTCTAGAAGGGACCCGAATAATTATTAGTTCTGCTACTCGATACTAGATGGCGCTAGTAGTAGCTAATGTCGCCATCAAGTGTGGCGCGTAACACTATTATTACTTTGTCACCCCCTAAATCCTCTGTGAGAGGTTTTTTTTGAACTAAAAGTGACAATCTTAATTATTTACTGGGCCAAAAATTGCCAACAACCAACCAAATGAATGAGATTTTTCATATAAACTGTATCCCCTCTTTTTATTCTCATAGAGGTGGAACTTTGAAAAATCAAAGTCAAAGCATTTATTTCAAACTAGCTGCGCCCCGCGGTTTTACCCGCATAAGTCTCGATCCCGTAGGAATATCGGGATAAAAAGTACCCTATGTCCTTTCCCGGGACTCAAGCTATCTCAATACCAAATTTCATCAAAATTGGTCCAGCCGTTTGAGTGTGAAGAAGTTACAAACATATAAACACACAAACACACACACTCACAAACTTTCGCCTTTATAATATTAGTGTGATAGTGTGATAGGCACATAAAAGGCACTTGAACGTCAAAAATTACCTTAAAAAAATAGAATTGATTCTAGTCGCCTGGGATGTTTCTATAACTTGACTTAAGAGTAAACTAGTCGCGAGCTCGAACTCACTGGTGGTCATGGCCAAAATCACGCTGCTAACTTGGCTTCGTGTCTGACGGAGCTAGTATCAGTGATGAGCAGTTAGACGCTAATCTGCACGCACAACATCTAGTTTTCACGCACAGAAACACCGTTCCGAACTGGCTGGAACTAGGCGCATAAAAATATTTGAAAAGTGCTTTGAAAATCGAGTTCTATGAAAAATCCACTACATAAATCAATCACAAATAAAGTTTTTTGAACTCTTCGATAACTGAGCTTTGTCGGTACGGATTTGGTTTTTAAGATTTTTCAGTTCTTTTATTACTTACTAGCTGCGCCCCGCGGCTTCACCCGCATAAGTTTCGATCCCGTGGGAATATCGGGATAAAAACTATCCTATGTCCTTTTCCGGGACTCAAACTATATACCGATTTTCATCTAAATCGGTTCAGTGGTTTAGGCGTGAAGAGGTAACAAACACACACACACACACACACACACATAAACTTTCGCCTTTATAATATTAGTGTGATTTCCACCCAAAGTTACGTTAAAAATAGCAAGAAAAACGAATCTTTGTTGGCTCATAACTTTTTAATGGCTTGTTATTTTACAATTCTGCTTCCGTACAGACACAATTAATAATTAGACAAAACGATACAATGTTTAACTTTGGATGTACAATGTCAAACAGTGGAGTAATACTCTCCCGAAATTTGTATGGAAAAAATATCGAATAGTGGCACCTTAAAGATTATTTATACCAATTTTCTAGTTAATCAAGCCATGTAATAAAATACTCCCCTGTGAAATCGACTACTCTTCACATCGTTAGGGGTAGATTTTTGAAAAACCCTATACTCCATTTATTATAATATAACATTAGAAAAAAGAGGCTCGCAGAAGCAGGAGTACGAAACCTTTTATTTTCAAGTTCAAACAATTTTAATAAATAATGTATGAACTTTTTTTGTAAGTAACAATGTATGGCATACAATAAAGCATATTCTATCTATTTACTCGTCACGATGCTTGGATAGGTACATGAAATGAAACAATTTTTAGTAACAACAGTTTACTAAACACAACTTTATCACAATGGCATGTCCATATTATTATGTTTTCAATAAACCAAACAAATACGACACAAAACACCACAACAATTTAGTCACTGCTCAAAGTCAAAGTCAAATAATTTATTTCAAATAGGCACATTAAAGGTATTTTTGAACGTCAAAAATTACAATAGAATCATAAACCAAAAAAAGTAATTAAAAAAATTAAAAAACCCGACTGCAACCTTATACTTATACTAAACCTAACTGAAAAGCTAAAAACATGCCCATTTTAAATTAAATAAAAGTTGGAAGCAGGCGGGGCCCGTACCATTATTATAGTTTCAAACTCAAATGGGTCCCGCCTGCTTCCAACTTTTATTTAATTTAAAATGGGCTTGTTTTTAGCTTTTCAGTTAGTTTTAGTATAAGGTTGCAGTCGGGTTTTTTAATTTTTTTAATTACTATATTTTTATTTCCAGTTTTTTAGTTTACAAATGTGAAAGATTTCGCAGACGATTTAGTTCTTGATACGTGTTTTGACATTTTTTTTTTAGTTATTCAAGCCACTCACTAAAATCCCCTGAAAAATTGAAATCAGGGGTCAATTTTCGAAAAACCCATGCACTTATCATTGATTCTTTTCTGTCAAAAGTATTAATACTGAGTTTCGATTTAATCGGACCACGCGTTAAAAAAATGAATAAGATTTTTCATATAAACTGTACCCCATTTTTCACCCCCACAGGGGTGGAATTTCTAAAAATCGTTTGGGATGTGTTCATTACTTGACTCAAAGATTATTTATACCAATTTTCGAGTTAACCAAGTCACGCAGTAAAATCCTCCCTTGTAAAATTAACTACCCCTTTTCACGCAGCTAGGGGTAGATTTTCGAAAAACCCTGATACATGTTATTCTTTATTTTTGGTCTTAAGTATAAATACTGAGTTTCGAGTTAATCGGACCGCGCGTTAAAATTGTTCTTTACAACTTTTGACACCTCCCAATCATGTAGTAGTGGGTAGTTTATAAAAACAAAAAATGCCAACCTTCATAATTTACTTAGACAAGTATTCGTGCCAAGTTTATTAACTCAAGGAATAAGATTTTTCATACAAACACGTTTTCACCCCCTTAAAGGTTTAATTTCCAAAAACCCCTTCTTAGTGCTTCCCTACATTATAAAAGAAAGCTGTGTGCAAAATTTCACATTCCTAGTCCCAGTAGTTTCGGCTGTGCGTTGATATGTCAGTCAGTCAGTTTCTCCTTTTATATACAACTAGCTGCCCGGCGCGACTTCGTTCGCGTGGTTCCTACTCCTTCCCCTACCCTACCCCGACCCTGCTCCTACCGTACCCCTACCCTACTCCTCTACTCTACTCCTACCCTTACTCCAACTGTACCCCTACCCTATACGATCAATAGTTTTAAAATAAAAATAGTTTACGTCCTATACTCAGACCTACTGAATATACACACAAAATTTCATAAGAATCGGTCAAGCCGTTTCGGAGGAGTTTTGTTACCAACACTGTGACACGAGAATTTTATCGCTGCGCTGCTTCATGTCGGCGTGTATTTTTTGTTTATTTTGACATTTTTAATTTCGTAATATCTTTTGAATGGAATGTCCGATTTCAATAATTCAAAAAGTAATCAACAGGTATTGATACAGTCTTGGATAAGAAACAACTTATTTGGATAAGAATTAATACAAAGGTATGGTAGTTGATAGAAATGCCGATCAAAATCAGACCATGTTATTGGTCTGATTTTGATCGGCATTTCTATCAACTTTTAAAATGTAAAAAAGTGGTTATAGTGACATAACTACAATACTTGGACATATGGTCTCGCGAAGTTTTTTGTAGATATTGATATGTTCTATAATATTTTAGAACATTTTTTTGTTCTATCATCAATACTTTCCGCAGCGCATGCGATGAAAGACATTTTATGGCTAATTTTTTTACACCTTGGGTTGGTTTTAGTAGAAATTTCTAAGGATCTCTAATTTTTTCTAGTACTAAATATAGCCTATGTTACTCAGTGATAATGTAGCTATCTAACGGCAAAATAATTTTTGAAATCGGTGCAGTAGTTTTTAAGTTTATTCGTTACATACAAAAATACAAATCTTTCCTTTTTATAATATTAGTATAGATTAGTATAGATAGATAGAATACAGCCAAATTAGTTATGCACAATAATACAAAATAACAATGACACCTTGTCGTTGTATTTTTTGAAAAAAAAAAAACAAAATATATTCTGAGATCAATGGTACAAAAAATGTTGTATGTGATAGGTAATTATATGGTATTCTGACCCCTTATTGTTGGACATGCGCGGTCCGAGGGGGGGGGTCGTGGGGGTCATGACCCCCCCCAAAATCATTCAAGCTGTCGAGTCTGACTTGCCTTACTGACTTAAAACTGTACTTGAGCCACGAAAACCCCGATTGGCATATTCAAAAACATTAAGAACATCGGCAGACATGTGGACTGCCGACTGAAGTAAAAACTTAAAACTATGAAATGACAGTAGATTTTTTAATGCGCCTAAAAAATATTTTCCTTTGAAAAGCCTGTTTTAATATAGAATCCAAGAATCAAGAGCGAGCGAAGCAAACGCGGGATATTGGGCACCCCGCTCGTACGTAAGGTTGAAAGGCTTAGGTAAAGCCAGATTCCAAACCTAAACTGCTGTTAAACGAGTTAAGCTTTTTTAAGTTCTCTTTTTGTTTTTTGGGTAAAAGAAAACAGAGACTATTCAAGGTGGGGTGCTAAAATTTTTAGGCTCGCTACGCTCGTTCTTGCAATTTACATTGGTTCTTGACCTTTTCTTCAAAAGTCGACAAAGCAAGTAATTCTTAGTCCTTTTGGAATGATCGAAAGAAAATCGAACCTATCCGAGAGTGTGCAAATTTTCGAGCTCGCTTCGCTCGCTCTTGCATTTTAGATTCTGATAGCTGCTTGAGCTTGCCTGCATAAGTCGCCAATGTAACTCCTATTTCTACTTAAAAATATAAAACAAAACCTAATCAACAGAGGCGGATTGTCAAAATTTTCGAGCTCGCTTCGCTCGCTCTTCCCATACTACATACTCTACCATTCTAATACATACGACCAATTTGGCAGCATTTAAGTAGCACCCCCCTATGTAAAAGCTGAGTCCCTGAATAGCATAAGTAATGTGGAGCTGGAGATTAACATATCATCACGCCTTTAACCTTTTGAACGCCATTGTCACATATATGTGACAAACGAAATCTTACCCTGAACGCCAACGTCACATATATGTGACAAACGAAATCTTACCCTGAACGCCAACGTCACAAATATATGACAAAATACACGTCGCACCATATTATGAAATAAACAATTTAATCATTACTTTGTATATTTTTATTTATTTATTTGTTATTAGCCTGTGACGTCCCACTGCAGGGCAAGGGCCTCCCTACTCTCTTTCCACCTCTCTCTGTTCAAAGCTGCTAAGGACCAGTTCTTGTTGAAGGAGTCCAGCTCATCCCGCCATTTCCGTCTGGGCCTGCCACGATGTCGTTTGCCATTAGGAGGGCAGCTTTCCAAGTGACATCAGTTATCTTTGTGATGGAACGGATGGTCGTATTCCTAGCCCGGTCTGTTAATTTGATACCCAGAATACTCCGTTCCATAGCCCTCTGGCAAACCTCGAGCGTGGACCTCTGCTGATTTTTCAAAGACCATGTTTGACCACCATATGTGAGGATGGGAAGTATGCACACGTCAATGAGTTTTCTCTTAAGGGACAACGGAAGATCACCCTTCATTAGGTCTTTCATGGCCCAATAGCTCCTCCAGGCATTTTCGGTGCGTCTTGCAACTTCTTTGTTTTGTCTTGCCTGGAAAGAGACTATTTGACCAAGATAGAGATACTCATCAACGTATTCAACCTCCCCACCCGCCACAGTGATCCTGCGATGCGCGCTGTTCGTCATCAACTTGGTCTTTGACATATTCATCTGAAGTCCGACCTCTAGGCTTGCCGTGCCAAGATCGTCTAGCATCTGTGTCAACTCGGAGGCTGAAGACGAAAAGAGCACAATATCGTCAGCGAAACGGAGATTAGATAATCTCTTATGGCCGACCATAATGCCCCTTTCCGTCCAGCCCGCTGCCAGCTTTCGGAAGACTTCTTTCAGCACAGCTGTGAATAGTTTCGGAGACAGCGGGTCGCCATGCTTAACTCCTTTTTATTTCTTTTTTATTTATATAATTTAAAAGTTTAAGCTTCCGTCTATATTGTATTGCATGAAACTTATATGAATAAACCACCAATATCGAGAAATTTGTTGTTTTAAGTGTGTGTGTGTGTTGTTTTGTTAATGTGGCCTGGCGTCAAGGGTACGGCGATACGTTTATACTCTGGCGTTCAAAAGGTTAATCCCCAAAGGATTTGGCAGGGGTGTACCTTCATATAGTACTTAAACCCACATTTCGCCAGTTATTAAGGCCAGGATATTCGAGCGCAGTAGGCATTTAACGTTACCACCTTCCCCGCGTGGCAAGTCCCGCGGACGCGCAGTTCAAATGAACTCGCTGACCCCGGAGTGCAAAAATTTTGCGTCACAGTATAAAATTGTAACAGTAGGAACAGTTAACTTTGTTTTACGGAATTCATGTTAATATTTCAGATGTTTAGTTTTTAGGGAAATATAAGTATAACAACATAATGAATAATAATGACTAATTATTTATTCATTTTATTTACCTGCCAACAATTGTTGACAACAGGAACAATAAAATTCTGCATGGGTAAACAGCAATTATTATGGAAGTATCGTAAGAATCAAAATATCATAAACAAAACCAATTTTAAAAATTTTGCGAGTAGATAACAACGTGTTATAAAACTGACAAAAAAGTCTCAGAATAATTACTTTATCCATACAGCTCAAAACAAATGTAGGGCTACTTGGAACGTTATTAGTAAAACAATGTGTAATGTGCCAAAAAGCGAAATCAATCAAATTAATATAGATGGTAAACATTGTGGTGATGATCCGCAGACCATTGCGGACTTTATTAATATTTTTTTATAGACCAAATAAAACGCAATACAAGTTGTACTAATATATAAAACAGAGACCACGGACCGTCCATCTTTTTGAAAATGCGTCAAGCGTATTGGATGTAATTTTTCGTTCTTGTTTTAAAAGAGAACATAACTGCAAAATAGCTCTTTCAATTTACAAAGAACTTGACAAAATCTCTTTTATAGTACTTTGTCCTTGTTTCCCGATAATTTATTTAAAAAAAACTATTTATTAGAATGAGAATATTTTACACTGTAAAGGAGATGTTCTATAAATGTATGGAGCCTGGGCTAGCACTATGTACACTAAATGTAAATATCGCTATACAATATAGTAACCGTTTTTTAATGTTAATTTTCTATAATTTGACTTCGTTTTAATGTACATTAAAATTCACTCGGTCAAGGAGAGCAACAAAATAAATATGGTGGATCAGCAATATGCGAAATGTCACTATGACAATGACGTTTAACTTATGGTGTCTATATCATTACATGCTCTGTGGTCTACGTAATATCTGCGAAAAAAAACAAAACACGAATTCCGAAAATACTCGAGTTTCGTTATAGTTACTTAAAATAAAATAGGACTACAGAATATTCTACTCGATTGCGGCAGTACATCTTATATTACCTATTTAAACTATTGGTTATATCGGTGTCAAGAGGAGCAAGAAACGAAAGCTTGAACGTTGTTTTGTTGATCAAACTGTCCTGGTGTTTCATTCTTTAATGCCTATTAATATACCTACCCTGGACTTTGATAATTCATAGGAGAGTAGTGAGCTGTGCAGTACCTGACAACTGCACGTTATTGTTACAATGGTGAACTATTCTTATAACACAGTACCGTCAAACGGGGTGAATAGGGATGCAGGGGTGAATCGGGACAAAACTTTAAAAAGAATTTTAACACCGCGCGTCTCCAATTTGGAGACGAAACTATAGAAATTGGAGACGCGCGGTGCTTGACCGGTTAAAATAATATAGTTTGTTGTCAATAAGGGCACGTAATCGTTAATTAAATTACAGTAAACACATTAGGGTTCTTTTTGGCCACAAACTATATTATTTTAATTGTTAAAATCCCTTTTAAAGTTTTGTCCCGATTCACCCTGTTTGACGGTAACAGCTGGGAAGAAACCAACTATATTACAGCGACAACCAACTAAAGAACTACGACCAACCAACCAACTAGGCAGTAACAGTTTTTCAGACAAGTTCTATGATATTTAGTTCCTAGTATTAGTATTAGGATGAGAAATCTCAGTTATGAGAGATATAAATAAAACAACTTATGACTTTATTCATTTTCCACAAGATCATCTCTTATGAATATTCCATCCAGGAATGACGCCGGGTGCTGCTATGCTCTCTTGGTACCGAGCCCAACCCAAATACCACACAATGGTCATTATGAAATCACAGGCGAATCAGAAACCATTTAACAAAGCTGAGGTCAACAGGGAAGCAATCCATCAATGTCCGTAGTAGCAAACTGTTGTCGCAAAACAAAAAAAAAACACTAAAAACTCCGAAACACATCCAATACAACACGCGCGAACACAACGATTCAAAAAGACAGACAAAAAGTCAAACTGTCAAAGTCGTCAAACGTCATGTCAAACAACTGTCATGGCTACCATAAAAATAGGGTTATCCTATTAAAAAACTTCCCAATAATCATTTGCTGTACACCTGTACTTTACTGCAAATGAATTTCTTTGTATTTTTATGAAAATCCCCTATTTTTTTCCTATTTATCTATGTAGTGTACATGGTGGTAGCCCAAAATCAAACATCTCCTTTAATGTAATTAAATTTTACAGTGTGTGTGTAGTGTGTGTGTGTTCTCATTTCGAACATGTACCAGGCGAAAGTATTTTTCAGTAAATAATTTAATAATTACGAATAATAGAGATTTTTTTTTTTAATATTGTTTTCTATAATTACTATTACACCCATTCTCGAGTTGAAACGGTAAGGTGCAGGGTTAAACTAGGCATCGGTCGAGCGACGCGCATTTTGAACTCACTATAGGCTTTAGCATGTAAATAAATGGAAAAATTTCACAGCCGCCATCTTGGATTTAGATTTTGACCTCACTATCGGCTATAGCACCCTCGAAAACTATGAAAACGACACCCATGACAAATAAATAGAAAAATTTCACAGCCGCCATCTTGGATTTACATTTTGACCTCACTAACGATTTTGGCAACCTCTTTAACTACCTACGACACCCATGACGAAAAAAATGTTAGCAGCCGCCATCTTTGATTTACAAATAAATTCACGTCGGTGCATGATCGCACGGGCCATTATTCGATATCGATTATAACAGTAAATCATTCTTAGTTTCCGTACTGTTTATCTTTCTACTGTGACTATATGTTACAACTATATTACAACTTTTAGTTTAATTATTAATACTAGAACCTACAACAATATTTTACAGACTCATTTTTGAAAATAATATACAAGCACGGAAAATAACAATAATATAACGTATATTTCGATCGATTATCGGGGAACGCAGCGAGCCAGCTAAAGCGACACAGGTCCTACCTCGGGAACGCCTGGCGGGCTACTAAAGCGAAGCGCGCGGGCCGCTTTATTATATTATATCTTGTTAAAACAATAAAAATCTGTTTTGTGAAAAATTAACCGTAGAATATTCTTCTAAACATCATTGCCTATTTTTCGACATATTTTTTGAGAGTAAAAGTTTAGTCTACTTCAAGTACGACTTGAAAAACGATCAAAAACTTCCCTGTTTTCGATATGTTTGCGATTTTTTATGATCGAGTGAAGTTGCAAATATCGTGTTTTGAACCATAGAATAATCAAGAATGTTTATTAAACTACAACATATAATTTTATCACATCGAAACTAAGAATATTTGATTGTTTAATGTTGAATCAAAAATAGGTCGATTCTGAGTATCCTGGCCTTAAGTGAAATGTCATAAAGGGTGAGCCTACTGCCGCCAACCGGGCACAAATCCAGACTCCAAGCTGCTTCTGAGAAATTTCTGATGGAAAAACCCTTTAACACTTTACCCGACCCAGGAATCGAACCCAGCTAGGACCTCATTCTTAGCAGTACCGCTTCCGACCACTAGACCAACGAGGAGATGTACCTCCCTTAAAATATTCCTCGGCACCCATGATGACCCCCCCCAAAATCTTGGGCTGCGACCGCGCCTAGTTGGACCACTACGCTCTTATAATTTCAACACAAAGAGATATGTTGCGCTGACTCTAAATAAATTGGGATAAAGACAGGAGAATGAATATGATGTATAATTTCAACATGAATTGTGTAATCAATATTTTGTTTTTTTTTTTGCGTATACTTCTCCATAGGTTCCTACCTAGTTACCTACTATGTTTTGGAATGGGCAATCAGATTCATCGTTCTGACTGATCGTGCCATTGACAATTCAAAAGTGCTTCTAATTAGTTTCTTTATTTCAAAAAAAGCTAACGCTTTTTCCCATGGCGTAGGCAGAAACTCCAGAACGCCACCTGCTAAGAACCTTACATACTCCTACCCTTTCCTGGTAAATTGTAAATTATTTAAAGTTTTCACTTCAAGTTTTCAATTCGCCTTTTGCGTCGTCCATGTTCATAGAAGTCATACGTGTACGCCAGTTGCGAGTACTACGCGCCTTACCTTTCTAAAGAACATCAATACTAACTCAGTTTATTTCATTTTAGGGCGTTCCACTCGTTCCACATAGATAACTTACAACATAGAAAACTTAAATATTTGGCACTACATCTTTTTAAACGCAACGTTGTCTCATCACGTCATTCCCCAATCAGTAATTTATTATTACACTAAACATACTTCGCAAGATAAGGAACTCATGTCCACAGCGTCTATGTATCCACTATTTATTTGAATTTTTTTTTTCAGTTTCGACCTTGGGTTTGCTGCTGTAAAAGTATATTGTAACGAAGAACACTCAAGGACATTTATTTCTCTTGATGTGGATCCATTTACACATAAACACTTACTAAATGTGTCCAAAAAAGTGGATGATGTACTGACTGAATTCCAGTTGCCTACATTCTATGAGGTGCGTAAAATCTGACTTATTTTATGAACATACCTCAAGTAAAAGCGCACGAGTCCGTCGAAGGTTAAGGCGTTACCCCGACCAAAACCGCGTTTTTCTTCGTTATTCAGAGGTTATTAACTTAATAATTATGAGAAATAAACTGCATCTGAAAGCACATTATTAATGTTCGATATCCTATCATCACATTGCACGTTATTATTTGTTTTTATATCTTACTAATACTTTTAAAATCTCCTTTTTTAAAAGTGACTGAAATTATTGATTGCATCTTTTGCTAAAGTTGACGTTCTATTAATTTGAGAATTTCACCAATGGATAGATAATTTAAAAACCTAAATAATCCATGTTTTAATTTATTTAAAAAGATCGCTATTCTTTTTTTTATTAAAATAATTCCAAAAATATTGCGAGTTCTATGATAAAGGGGCGTGCGCAGGGTACGCTGCATCCCTTTCGTACGAGGACGTCGTGTCGCTCTGTCTCTGTCGCGAATGCTCAAGGTTATTTGGTCGGGGTACCGCCTTAAGCTACGCTTGCCGTGGTCGGTTCGTGGATGGTTAATCATCCATATCATATCGAGACCCCTCCATGCCTCGGAAATCACGTTAAGCCGTTGGTCCTGGCTTTTATTTGTAGATCTTGATAGTCGTTATGGGTACTCAGAAGCCCAAAAGTCTGGACAACCAGTCTTCCCAAGGGGTATCGTGTTACCCAGTAACTGGGTTGTGGAGTTCAGATAAGAAGTCGTTCCATGTAATATACTGGTATTCAGTTGCATCAAGGTAGACTGGAAGCCGATCCCAACGTAGTAGGGAAAAAGCTAGGTATATTGATTGATCTTGAGTAAAAGTCATTTTTTTGCATTAAATTTCATATTGTAAGAGATTTCAATTATTATAATGTGCAATTCGCGCAATTGTCTATTCCCAAAGGATCAGTTCATGCTTTATGTCAAACTGTCTATTTCCAAGTAAATACTGAGTGTGGAGCGGTGAATGCTTATGCGAATCCCGCACCCCCGGCCATAGGCAGAAGTGGAACACCGCGGTGGTTTTAGCCGGTAAGAGCCCGGCATGCCCCTCTGTCACTCCCACGATAGAGGAAGTCCATGAGGATTTCCACCGATCAGCAAAAAAAAAAGAAAAGTAAATACTGAGTGTGGTGTTTATTTTGTGAAATTATAATGCCACAGTGTTGTTTGTGCCTTTGCGCTCATAGAGAACATCAGGATAGGGTTTCCAAAAGATAATTTTATTTATAATGGGAAATAACAAAGCTTCCGAAAAAACAAATGAACTTCCAACTATCTATGGTTGAATGTTATACTAACTAAGCTATGTTAAAATGAATTACCGAAAAATTAGCACAAAATTAACCGAAAAAAAAATGTTGTATTTAACAAACAAACATGAGCTTATTCAAATTACAATTCTAAGAAAAATAATCTGTACTTTCAAATAATAAACTAAATTTCAAAAAAAAAAAAATACCTTTCCGGAAAAAATACAAAGTTTCCGAAAACATAATTTTCTGCTAAAATAATCTTTCTTAAGCACTATTTGAAACCAGCTTAATTTCTACTATTGGTAAATAACTTTTTTAATTCTCAATTTTAATGAAAATAACTATCTACTGGTCGACGCCCCCGCTGGTGCTTCGTGCGTACTTTTTTTTTTTAGTGTAAGTAAGTGACTCCAAACTCGAGACAAGTCTGTGCTGACCCGATATTTACCTAGTCAAAATTGGTTTAGGAGTCAATAAGACTGACTCCACTGACTCCCAATTCAATTTACACTAGGTAAATATCGGGTCAGCACTGACTTGTCTCGAGTTTGGGGTCGGTTACTTACCCTGTCTAAATCAGCCTTTACTGACTAAAACCCACCCGTGTTCCCAGGGCTAAGGAAGGACTTAGCCCTTTATGTTCCGGGGCGGTAACCCTTTTGGACAATCCCGCTGACCCGGCAGGCTTCGGCCCTAACGGGCCCCTTCCCTTGTGCTGATGTGCTGACTCTTTGAGGCGCGCGTGGGACACATAGGGTCAGCGCAGACAGAACGGAGCGCAGCGGAGAGGATTTTATTAACGCACTTGAAAAATTATTACAATAAAGTGTATAAATGCTTGAACCTGACAAAAAATGCTCGCGCGTCCTCGAAGATACGCGGGAATCCCCGCGCGGCGTCGAGTCGGCGCTTGCGTCGTACGCGTACTTTCTGTGTTGTCACTGAGTTTAAAGACGGAGGACGTAATTTTTTTAGATTTTTAATCCGAAGTACCTACATAACGAACAGTAAAATGGACGAAGAAAAATTAATATGTTTAGTATCATCTCATGAATCCATTTTATAGTAATCGTAAAACAAAACTCCTTTCGATGGTAAAGTCGTACACAGTGTATTAAATTCACCAAAACCACACGTTTCTTGCCAACATTCCTCGACCCATATTCTTCGTCTGACTTTCTGACGCCTTATTTTATTAACATGTTCTTCCATTTCTTCTTCTTCCGCCAAAAGCACAATTATAATCATATCCCAGTCCGCCATCGTTGACGAACTTTCGCGACAAACTGGTATGTTTACTGTAGAGTGGTAACTCAGAATGGTTTACTCGCGCAGGCTCGCGAGGTCGCGCGCAAGCTCGAGCATACGCGATCCGTAAAGAAAATGCCCGAGACCGCGCGGGGATTGTTCCTCTCTGTCTGCGCTGACCCATACGCGCCGTCCGGCACGGGCCTGGCCCTGATCGGATGGTGAGCTACCCATTACTCTCCGTCCGCAGGCCCGCGCTTACGGTGGCCGGGAGTCGTCACGCGGCTCCCGACGCCCGGAGCGTCTCCCGCGGCGGCTGGGACGTGAGGCTCTCTCCCTCAACCATCCCACCACCTCCTTCGCTAGCATGACTGCTTCGCAGAAGGAGGTGACTGCCACCCACTCCCTCTCGCTCCGGACCATGGCTTGAACCAGGGCCAGACGCGAGAGGTCGCCACCGCTGCCGATCGCCTCTACGAGGACTCGGCGGTGCTCGGCCCAAGCGGGGCAGACCTCCACCGTGTCCTCTGGGAGATCCTCGCAATGGTGACACCCGGGCGTCTCCTCCCGCCTGATGATGTGCAGGAACCTCCCGAAACATCCGTGTCCGGTGAGGACCTGCGTCAGGCGGCAGGTGAGAACGCCGTGACGCCTCTAGCCACTCCCCAAAGAGGGGTCGCTTCGAAATGTTGCCACTACATAAAGCGTAAAACGTTTATTAAGGATGATATTCTCATAGCATGTACTGTACACTTGCCAGCAAAATTGCATGGATACCTTAGTGTCTATTTTCCCGTGAACGTTTGAGTTCAAGTTTTCGAAAATAAACTAGATGACGTTGGTTTCTTCACAACTATGAATAATTTACGAAACGTAAATAAGGAGTTAGGAAGAAACGTATTAAGTAGGATTGAGCAAGGAGTTACAAGGCTAATGCATTTATCTAATTATTACATTTACCAGCATACGTAGCTTAAATGATAACGATAATAAAAGAATCCGATAGGAATATATTTATTAAGCTAACGAGTGGGTATTTTAATTTTTTAATATTCGAGTTGGTACTTACTTAGCAACAGGAAAAAAGAGCAGATTCATCGCAGGTAAACAGGCTCGCCTTGTGGGCTCGCATAAAAAGGCACTATAAAAATTATAAAGGTATATTTCTTACAGTTTATTATTCAAATTCAGCAGTCAGTTTATTAATTATTGTAGGTATAACATTGTAATATTATGAAGTTATTGAGGCGATAGCTTAAGTATTCGTTTCCAAAATCGGAAAGAGGATTGAAGCTTATATAACCTCAATAAAAACAAACAGGAGACCAGGTTATTTTATCACAAAGGTCAATCGGATTAAATGGATATTAAATAAGCAGGCTAAAAACTACAAAATTGCACAAAAACATATCCATGGCAACATAAGAAACTAAAAACTATGTTGTTTGAACTTGAAGTGTTCATAACTTTTTAAGTTATGAACGTTGATACGTAAGTACCTAATAGGTTATACACAAATAACCAGGTCTCCGGTTAATATAAATAATAAGTAAAGTAATGTTAACTAAGTATAATTATTTATTAATAGCTCGTAGCTACGTGACCACTTGTGTATCGCGTATTATTTCGACGCCACAAACATAAGCGTCCGTGTTAACTGGACTAAGTTTTTTCATCTGTAAAGATGACATTACTCCAATCGAAGTTTATGTGATCCAAAGCAAACTGTAATCTTGCCCTTTAATGGTTTGCCGTGAGCAAGGGTTTCACAGCATGCCTCCGCCCAGGTGCCCACTATGAAGAGCATGACGGACAGTGTCAACATATGTGTCAAATAAACCAGCATAGTGGTTCGTCGGCAGATATCTATTTTCTTCATACTCCGTTATCATGGTTTGATGCTGCAATGTGTTTATAAGTCGTGGTCTACCAGTTCTTTGATAGTGTTTCAAAGAACCCTCCCCTTCAAATCGTAATACCCAAAGAACAATTGTTTTTCTCTGCAACAATAAAACAGAAATATATAATACCCAATAATGAATGTTATGTAGTATAGTAACAAAAAAATAATGCAGTTTTTAATATAAAAGTGTAAAAATAAAACTACTTACGTTTACACCGGTCTCTCTGGCTATTTCTGACAAGTTTTTGTTTTGATTATTCAAAGCAATTATTTGAGCTCTTGTAACGAAATCAATATTACAACTCGTGCTCATTTTTGGTAAAATAAGTAATTCGCCTGACTATAAATAAAACTGAAGAAAAGGCACTCTAACAAGGTAATCGAAATGATCTTAGCGAACGATCAATTGAGCTGTCATAAATCTTCGATCTAAGTATTATTTATACTACCTACCAATTATTTATAAATCCATATTCAACCTACCCTCTCAAGTTTGAAAACTAAAACTATAACCTATAACCTACTATGTTAAAATTGATATTCAATTTTAACATAGTAGGTTAATAATTAGAAACAATTTTCTTTAAAAGAAACTATTAATTATAAATTGTTTGAATGTTTGAAGAGACAAAAAGAAACTACAAAAATATTTTATCATATAAAGCAAAGCAACGCCATCTAATAACAGCATAATTAAATTTTGTTAGTCGTTAACTGGTTTTACGCTAGATGGCGACATTTCTCGCTTCTTACGATTTTATTTCTGTACTGTCTATGGACTTTTGCAGCCCACTGTACCTATGTCTATTTCCTGTTTAATATAATAAAGCCCGTGGCGAGAGGATCTCAAGAGTTTTCGATCGAAGGTTATTTTGCTCCAGCGTGGGACGCAACAACGTGAAAACGCAATAGTTCTGCAAAAACGACTATCCAAGCAGTACCTACTCATTCTGCACTCCCGACGAATTTCACCCGCAATAATAATATAATTTTATTTGGTGTATTTTATACAGTATTAATAGTTTTCTTATTAACCTTTCCAACTATACTCTTAGCATGGTTAACAGCTTCTGCACTTTTAAGATTTTACTTAAGATATAGAGAGAAATAAGACTTAGAACTTAAGACTTTCAAGTTAATTTGTTTCATTCTTTTTCAGAATCCCTCGTTCCATATGAGTATCCTGTGGGTAAATGGAGATAAGAAATCTGAGCTTAATAGTATATTAGATGCATTAAATGAACTCCTGTCTCAGGAGCTAGAAAAGTCTCTGAACACTGTCTTAATACAGACAATTAATTGTAAAAGTGGCAATAAATACTTTCAGTACTCATTGCGTTGATATGGCTGTCCAAAATAAATCAAAAGCGATACTAAACATCAATTGTCCGGAAAATAGTAAGAATAAGGTTTATATTAACCCTAATTTCAATAGGCCACAGGTAAATAATCATCCCAGCAGTGCCACAATGCATGTTAATCCAAAATTCTCTCATTTAGTATCAAATGGTCAAAGCAGTATACAAAATAAGAACAAAATTTACATTAACCCGAATTTCATAAAATCTAGAAGTGTTGGTGATGGTAACCAATGTATTTCAACCTTTGTCAATAATCACGATATCTCAGATATAGACAGCCCTGTCAATAACTCATTGACCACTTATCAGCATCAGTCTGTGTACAAGGAAGCAACGCCTATTCCAGCGCCAGTTGCACAATCTCGTTACTGTTTAGTTAGGCAGAATGTAACTAATAAACCATTGAATGAAACAGCGCTGGAGAAAGCTACAAACACATTTAAATTAAACAAGTATAAAACTGTTTCATGGAAAGACATCAAAAGAGATCTAAATAATGTTAAAAATGTTACAAATAATAATTTGACACATTTTGAAACGAATTTCCAGACATCAATGAATGACAAGGGCTCAAATTCATTGGTGCTCAATAGAAAAAATAATGAATTCAAACTCATTAATTATAATAATACATCTTCTTTGAAGCAAGACAAAATCAAAACAAAAATATACACAGATACTCATAAAAAATTTTATAAATCCAATCAAGCGAATCAATCAAGAGCGAAGAAAATAAAAGGAAATTTAAAGAAAAATAATATACCGTGCCCCTTATTCCGTAAATTCGGAAAATGTTTAAGAAATGCACGTAGGAAGTGTGAGTTTCTGCATGACAAAAAACACGTCTCCATTTGTCGAAAATTCATCAAAGGCCTGTGTCACGACAAAGACTGCCTTCTGTCTCATGACTTAACGACAAAGAAAATGCCCACCTGTTATTTCTATTTACAAGGAACGTGCACTAAAGCAGAATGTCCATATTTGCACGTTAAATTAAATGAAAAGACAAAGATTTGTCCAGATTTTGCGAAGGGATATTGTGAGAAAGGTAGCAAATGTTTACAACGCCATATTAACTCCTCTACAGAAAACAAAAAATTAATTCCCCAAATAAGAGGTTCATTCAGAAAGAAATATAATGAATCAAAAATAATATGTCAAAGTGATAAGAAAACGGAAGATCATCAAGCCACAGAAGTACTACAGAAAATTGAAAATACAAACTGTGACAGTGCTAGACCATTTTTAACCAAAGCTGAAAATTGCCCAGAAAATAGATATTACGATGAACACCGAGACTATGATAGCACCAATGAATCATATGAAACAATAAAACCTACGAGATGTAAGTTAGGAACATTACCTTCATTTATACAGCTATAATTTAATTGTTAAATTAAATTACGCTTAATTTCATCACCGAATATTAAGGTTTCTCTGAATCTAGGTTTCTGCGTAGATTGTAGGTGCAGTCAGCCCCAAAAAGATGTATATGTACCAGTGTATGTCAACAATCACTAATTTCGATGGTGTAAGTCAGAAATTGTTAGTTCACAGTTCTAACCCATTTGGTTGGGGTGTACTTGGTGAGTTAGTGCGACCAACATCGAAAAAAGGCCAGAAAGTAAAAGTATTTATTTAAAAATACTATCAATGAAATACTTATTTCCCATAAACAATTTCTATAATTTTTTGTAGAATTAATAAAGAATTTTTATTTTTGTATGTTGTTTTTTATTTATAATTATATTGCTAAAATGACTTCCAGCTCTTTCGATCCGGAGCTAAAGTAGACCACTGGTCGTTTGTTTTTCTGGAAGTCATGCTAACAGTAACAGTATGTTGCTAAAATAATGTCATTATGCATCGCCGCAAACACACACATCGTGTTCGGGAGTGATATGAAGATTCGAATGACGTTATTGCGACGCACGCTATTTCGAAAAACTGAATGGTACGCTAGTACGAAAGTCTTGGTATCTAAATCCACTGTTGCGAATAGCATCACACTCTTCTATGTCTATTCTATCTATCTATTCTTCTATTCTATATCTATACATATAATAAATCTGTAGACGATGCGTTTCTGTACATCTATACTTATAATAAATCTGTAGAAGTGAAAATTCTGTTCATTAAAAACATCAAAAAAATAAATGGCAGGGGGTCTAAGAATCGATAACCAACGTCTACACTGCTAAATCCCTAATTCAGATGCGAGAATGTCATAAAATTGACCGCAATATAAACATGCAATGGCGGGATGGGGTTGCCTACCCATGCAAAATTTTACCCAACTTTTTAAGCCATAAATGACGTTCAAAAAAATGTTACGCCAAATTATTTATAAAATACTTGAATTATGTATTTCTTATTCGGTGTGTATTAGAAGTTTATAACTAATGACAATAGTTAAGACATTTTCTTTTGAAATATTTTTTATTTATTCAGTTAGTCTCTTTTCTCAGCAATCTGATTATTTCCACCCATTTATCACGGCGTGCTGCATCTTTAGGCACCCTGCAACGTTGTTATTATTTAAAAATAATTTAAAATCACTTATTCCAATAAATTAAAAACTCCCATAAATGTGGGAAACTAAATTTAAGTTTTTAGTGGTAACACTGAACCTAATTTACAAAATTCTGCATTTTATTTATTTTACGTTGATATAAACACAGAAACAATAAAATTACGTGTGGAAAGTAATTCTGGTTAATTTATTATGTTTTTGTGATCTTGAATCGCACTGTTTCACTACGAATTTACCCATTTTGGCGATATTTTTGTCGTGTGTCACTTGGTTCACTTCGGTTGGCGCCACACAGAGCACTGAAGTGACGTTAGCTACGCATAAGGCTGTGGCCTTATGACAAGTGGCAACGCCTTGGCGCGGTAATTACTGATCTAGTGTAACATATATATCAATGGTCTCTGTTAAATACTGTGTAAAGATTACTATATTGGAATATAGTGGCAGGTTAAATAAAATTTCAGTGTCGTGAGTACGGTTTATTAGAAAATTAAAGACGAAAATAAAAACTCAGTTGTATATTGATATAAGTTTTGGAATCCCTATTTTTTATGAAGGTCATTTGACAGAAAAAGTGGCCTGGCGTCAGGGGTACGGCGATACGTTTTTACTCTGGCGTTCAAAAGGTTAAAGTACCTATACAAAACTGTATCTTGAGTTTTAAAGAACCTACAGAGCTATGGCTGTGCCCAAATTTTGTAGTAGTAGAGTAGGCAGTAGTTAAAAAAGTGATTTTGACGAAATTGTGTCAATGTAGTTTCTTCTGAAAAAAATCGTCTAAAAAACCGACTTCCAAAAAAACACTACAAAGTGAAAAATAACTTTAATTTCGGAAGTCGGTGTCTTTGGATCTGTATTTTAGTTTTTTGCCACCGACTTCCGAAATTAAAGTTATTTTTCACTTTGTAGTGTTTTTTTGGACGTCGGTTTGTTTTTTTCTTAAAAAGTTTTTATTTCACGCTTTTTAGTGGGTCTGTTTATAATTTATCTAAGTTACAATAGCCTAGTGATCATCGCCTTTTACAAACAAAATATTGCTTTTCCCGATGCAGGGAAGTTAATTGTTGAGAAGTTCTCCAGGTCCACCATCAGCTCCATATCACCATTCACAATGTGACGAGCATAAATTGCTTAGCAACCATATTAAAGTAATCGAATCGCAACCCGTGAAATACTTAGATATTATTGAGTAGTTCCGGTGGCCATCTGTGGTCTTCATCATCAGTTCCACTTCAGTGCTTTCCGAGAGCAAATGCACGAGTTACTATAAAAAATACCCAAATCGTTATAGGTGTGCCTATAATATTTGAAGAGTTCCATCGATTTCTCCAGGATCCCATCATCAAATCCTGACCTGATGTTTTTAGACTAGATGCTGATAATCCTGGCTGCAGCATCAGGCCAGACTTATGTCAACATTGCATTGAACTTAAATTTTAGTCCTGTTTAAAACAGTCCGGGGCAGTGGTCCAACTGCTCTGTCCAACTAGTTGGACCATGGGTCTTTACTAGGGGCAGTTGTCCAACTTTAAAAATAGTTGGACCACAGCACCTTTTGAGTTCCGTGGGCCAATTCATTTAAAAAATAACTTGCCAACTCTAAAAACCTCAACTGCATCTTTACATGTGTATGGTACCTACTGGTTTACGGTTATATTAAACCTCTGCAGTAAAATAACATAATTAAAGTCGGGTGACTAATTTTTAAACTTTATTTTTTTTTAATGTTTTACAACATTCAACGAAATTTATCTAAAGCATGACCTACAGTAATATCACCTGAAATCAGTTGCAGCTGAATTTCTCGTATATAATCATCATTCTCAATTTGGACCTTACGTCTTTTGTGTGCGATTTCACTTGATAAAGTTGTAAAATTTTCTAAACATTTAATAGACGTAACATTGTAACATTTTTTGCATTCATGCGCCGATTTAGTTGTGCATGTGTGCTTTCTGATACACATATAAAGATGCAGTTGAGGTTTTTAGAGTTGGCAAGTTATTTTTTAAATAAATTGGACCACGGAACTCTTAAAAGTTGCTGTGGTCCAACTATATTTAAAGTTGGACAACTGCCCCTAGTAAAGACCCATGGTCCAACTAGTTGGACAGAGCAGTGGACCACTGCCCCGGACTGCTTTAAAATGAGCCCAAACACGACTACGGTGCTGTAATTTCAAGGTTGGTACTTTTTCTGATGCTCCTGGCTTCAGCATCAGGTCTTTATGTACTTCGGTGTTCCTCATTAACAGTACGTTTATCCACACATCGAGCCCTTTTCAATGAGCCTAAACACGATATATCTGCTGTTAGTTGCCGAGGAGTTAGGTACTCTGCAGACTATCCTGACTGCAGCATCAGATCATGACTTGATGATCATGAGACCAAATGTGGCAAATGCCCTATTAAACATCAAAACAATTTACTAAAATAGTCCTTGCCTGTTCGAGTAACTTCTTACTGTTAAGGAGTTGTACCTTCCATCGTCAGCCCAGCTACATGAGATGGTGACAACCATACGCAAATACACAAGATACTTCATAAAATATGCGAAAAACAATAAGTGAGCCTATAAAATTTGAGGGTTGCCCTCAATTTCTCTAAGATCCCAACATCAGATCCTAACTTGGTGACAGTGGGACCACCTCAGAACTATCTACTTTGGAACAAAAAAAGAATTTTGAAAATCCGTCGACAATTGGCGGAATATTCGATGAACAAACATACAAAAAAAAACATACAAACAGCCGAACATAGTACCTCCTCCTTTTTGTGAAGTCGGTAAAAATCACCAATAACGTGATCTCGGTACTTATTGAATGAAAAATGACAAAAATTACAGGGATCCCGGTATTAGAAGCCCTTATATCTATAGTTAGCAAATCGATATTAGGTACTTATCATCACGCCTGTTTTCCCCGTAGGGTTACGTTAGCAAATAGGGGCCTACTCATTAAATTACAATAAAACACTTCATTGGTACCTATATTATATTTCTTTCTTATGATGCTGGCTGAGCCTAGTAACATATTTTTTATCCTAGAGAGTTAACATAAAAGATTCATCTTTGCCGGTAATGTGCTACTTGTATTTCATTTACATAATAAAATACCATTCACTATTCAATATTTTATAAGTTAGGCTCAAAGATCGATAACTCTCGTTGAGCGAAAAATAGATGTCCGTTTTAAAAGCAATCGGGTCCAAGAAACAAAGAATGTCAAAGTGGCGGCCATCGCATCGAAAAGGCTTAGTACATTGCCAGAACGAGTTGTGGTCGAATATCAAAAAAGCCACGGAAAGAATTTCGCTTTGTGGTCGTTGTGTGTTTGCCACAACGCGGTGTGACCGATTTGAAAAGTAGGTAGGGATAAACCATTATAAAACTGCACGCTCCTCCACTAAAATTTCTATATGTGTATGCAACAAGCAGTGGAGGGGCGTTCATTTTAGAAATGGTTTATCTCTACCAGATCGAGTCAGCTGTTTTTTGCTCAATGAGCGTTTTATGTCTTTAAGCCACACACATACATATACGATAGGTACATTAATATGAAATATGTCAATCGAGACAACACGAGATAAAAAATGTTCATGTACACCATGCACACATAATTCAGGCTGGAATACACTATTTAGTAGTACAAAACTCAAAAGCACTACTTTCGAGCAGATGCTACATTAGCACGTGTATGCAACAAAGAGTATGTTTGTGAACAACACTGTAATCGCAAGCCGGTCTATTTTTTGGTGATAACCATCCATCTCATGGTGTAAGGCGCGGGTGGAGTCTTAGGCCTCATTTACGGAGACGCGAGGCGTCGCGCGTTGCGTTGAGCGGCGCGGCCCGCACTGATTTCAAATATATGGCGTTGTATGAGTGCGTTTACGGAGAAGCGATTTTAGACGCGTTTGTTTGAATTAGGGCGTTTTTTGCGGCCGAGCCCGCGGATGGCACCGACGCGTCCCACGCGGTGTTTATCGCGGCGGCGCACGCAGCGGCAATTCTCGATGAAGCTATGTCCGAGGCGGAATCTTCTGTCAGTCTTATTTAGAAATCGCGCAACACAGACGTAGCCCAACACAGCCATCCACAACTGGGGTCGCTCCTGTATTGCAGAAATAACTAGTTCCAATTTTTCGTCATTCATGCTGCAAGTTGCGACACGTGCGCTCCCATCTCTCGCCAACATAAAACTAGTCGATTTGATCGAGGCGAGCGTGCGCCGCACAGTGGTTCGAAATCGACGCTCCGTGGACATTGAAATCAAAATTTCTTTAGACGAGAAATAAAAATCGGAATGGCTTTATTTCAGTATTATTTATAATATTTGGTAATATGACAGCTATAGACAGCACCATCTCCGAAAAAAAAAATATTTAATATTTTTTTGTATGAAGAAAAACACAAAAGTCGTTTTTTCTCATAACTTAATAAAACTTAAAGCCTGCGGCTTACATGGGGTGTTGTCCTACATGAGGCGATTCCGAAATGCTATAACACGCACACCCATGCGCGCCGCTTCACTCACAGCAGAGTGTTGAATTTCGAGAAATTCAGTTAGAGATTTTTACGTTGATTTATGTGTGATCTTGAAAATATACAAAGTAATTGACTTTAGTTTGCTAATTTGATTAGTTATAATGAGAAATAATGGAATATACAATATAAAAATACTAAAAAAAACAATAAGTAAGTAATAAGTAAGTACGTAAGCAAGAAGTTAATGTTATAGCGCGAACAGTTGCTGACAAAAACTAATGATTTTGACGATGTTGTCCCTATTTATATAAAAGTACCCTCTTAATCGTATCTTAATTAATAGTAGTTAGTTAAACACTTCGTAAAAATAGCCCTTAACTAATGTATCTTAACTCGTTAACAATATTTGCAACATGCACTAATGAGATGAGACTAAATTACCATCATAAGTTAATTAGCATGCATTAAGCATTGATTTCCTGCTAAACTTGAGATTACGAACAGCTTACATCAAACAATCATTACTATGTAATTATCGTTGCCCATTGGTATGTGCACCTATCCCAAAGATATCAAATAATATAGTATTAAATTCCTTCGAGAAATCCACTGAATTTCTTGAAGTTCATTACTCTGCTCTGAGTGAAGTGGTGAAATAATATATGTCTCAATTATACAATTGCTTATTCTTAGTATTTTTCTGTATTAGTTATAAGTTTTTGTACTTTTTTTTTTAATGTGAATTAAGAAGTCAAACTGTGTATCTACTAACACCGAATTAAATTATTATAAGAAAGATTGCAAAATCTATTTATATTGTAAATGAGTCTCAATTTGAGTGTTTTTTTTAGTATTTTTATATTGTATATTCCATTATTTCTCATTATAACTAATCAAATTAGCAAACTAAAGTCAATTACTTTGTATATTTTCAAGATCACACATAAATCAACGTAAAAATCTCTAACTGAATTTCTCGAAATTCAACACTCTGCTGTGAGTGAAGCGGCGCGCATGGGTGTGCGTGTTATAGCATTTCGGAATCGCCTCATGTAGGACAACACCCCATGTAAGCCGCAGGCTTTAAGTTTTATTAAGTTATGAGAAAAAACGACTTTTGTGTTTTTCTTCATACAAAAAAATATTAAATATTTTTTTTTTCGGAGATGGTGCTGTCTATAGCTGTCATATTACCAAATATTATAAATAATACTGAAATAAAGCCATTCCGATTTTTATTTCTCGTCTAAAGAAATTTTGATTTCAATGTCCACGGAGCGTCGATTTCGAACCACTGTGCGCCGCCGCGATGCCCGCCGCGTGCTTCGCTACACGCTAGAGGATTCGCCGCGGGCGCCGCGGCGGGCACCGCCACGCTTCCCGTCTCGCTTCTCTATGAACATGGTCGTATATTGCTATAAGTTTGTGTTTACGCGTGCGATGATGCGTGCCGCTTCACGCGCCGCCCCACCGTAAACAGAAAAAACGTCCGACGCGCCGCGAGACGCCACGCCACACGCGACGCGAGACGCCACGCCACACGCGACGCGAGACGCCACGCCACACGCGACGCGAGACGCCCCGCGTCTCCGTAAATGAGGCCTTATCTCGTCACGTGTTCACGAGTTATTTATAAGCATGCTACTTTATGCGAGTACCTATGCTGTATGTTGAAGAAAGTTTTTGGCAACGTCAAAAACCATTTTAACCATTGGTAAGTTAGTTTTGATTTGGAGGTGATTATTGGAGCATCAAAATAGCATGTCATGTGTTTCTCATGCGTGTAATAAGAAGTATGCTAGTAAAAATAATGCTTCTGAAGCTTGTGTTTTTACTATTAAATGTAAACGCTCCGAGAACATACTAGCTTAAAGCAAACTAGCCTTTTTTTAATAGCGTGTGTATTCCAGGCTTTATGCTATTTTATTCATGAGTTGGTCAATTATTGAGATTGAATGATATTATTTTGTGGGTATGGAATGAGCGACTAGAGCAGCACACCAACACGCATTTTTGAGTTTCAATTCTTAAACCATTTTGGCAATCTGCTACTCTTAGATGTGGAAGCTATAGGTTTCTGCGAACTCTGAGCTGCATCTTCTAGTTTTCTTCTTGAGGGTGCCCTAGGAAACAATGCAGATTGATTAAATATTTCGTTTTAACATCAGAGCTAGCACGGTAACAACAAATTAGTCAAGTATCGTTTATAAATAAGCCCTCTAAACTTTTTTAACCTTGCAGACTGAAATATAGCGTAGCGAGGCTCCGTCAACATGGCACACCCCGTTACAGGTAGTAAGGTTCGAAGGGGATGATTCGTCATTCACTTCATATTAGGTTCCTTTAAAAGTGTAAACCCTGCTGACAGAAATAGGAGCCCCGCGGGGCTTTGTCATCTTTTTTTCAACAGACTAATCAGTCCAAGAAATTGCGGGAACTTCGGTCACCATTGCCGTTGGGGTCGGGTTAGGATTTTTTTTAAACCTCACCGGAAAATATTTCATCAAACTGTATACAGAATAGCAGAATTTACAGTCCGGCCGTCGAGAGAATGCATCCCTGACACTTGTCAGTGCGACAATTCTACTATTCTAGTAACTAATATACACCAAATTCGTAATTAAAACACGTATTATGAAACTGACGGGTGTCAGAAACGCATTCTCTCGACGGCGACTTTAGTTAATTGTACATTGTATAAAAAACAAAGACGCTTTTCGTGTTTGTGCGTCCTTATTTAGTTTTTTTTAAACTACACAATGTATTATGATGTGGTTTTCACCATCATTTAGAGAATTGATTCCGGAAGGTTTATGTGTACCTATTAAATTATTGCTCTTGAACATTTCTGAAACTCATAATTGTGTAAATCAGGCTTTAGGCACTTGTCCCACCGTCGCACAGTGGAACGAATGTATGGGAGCGGTTGGACGTAGACATGTCCGAAAAAAAAGAGTAAAATTATGCCAAACTAATGATGCCATCTTATTCGATTACTTAATGCCTTCATAACTTGTGGTGATGAATTTCTTCATAACTCCCATATTTCGGGAGTAATTTGAGAAAATGTGAAATTTTACTATGAAAATGAGTGTATCGAGCTCTCTCCCTCCTGATTCCGGGCTTGTTTCAAGTAGCGGTCTCTAATATCGTAATGCTATTACTAAGAGCTATATTTAATACTAAGACACATAGTGCGCCAAATGTGCACTTTCTGGGATAAAAGGAAATGAAAATTTAAAAAAAAAAAACGTTTTTTCCCCATTTGTATTTACTTTAAACCGCAGACAGACTTATTAAGAGGTCTATAAATATATTATATATATACAGAAATATATATTAACAAAAATATTCACAAGAACTGATGAGAGTATGACTTTTAAGTAAGTTGATAATAAATTACCTAGTTTCATTAAAAGTACAATAAATAATTAAGATGTAAGCTCTAATTTACTAAGTTACACATTTTAAAACAATAACATCATTTAATTATCTTCGTCATCATCATCATCATCAATTAATTCAAATTCAGAATCGATGTCCGCTAAATCATTTATGTTAACAAATTCGATATCACTTTTCTCAGAATCCGTAAGCTCATAAAATTCCTTAAAAGAAGATTTTTTTACAAACTTATTTCCTTTTGGACGGATACTTGTAACAAGTGGATCAGAAGACAGTAAAAGATTGTGCATAATATCTTCATTGCATGAGATACTGCTATGCTTTCGAGAATGCCCCTCTCTATATTTTCTAAAATCTTTATTTCTAGCCTCAGATGCCTCTTCGGATAGAAAACCAATGGGCACAATTGACATGTTCTGAACTATGTCTGGCCCATGCATTAAAATTTTATGAAGTGAAGAAGGCATATAATACCATGGGTATAACTCCACGTAAAGCTTAGCAGTATCAAAGCAGAACTCTCGGAATTTAGTTACGTTGATCTTCTCTCCTGATGAAATACACTGCAAGATCACACAGATTTTTCTTAAAAGCATAGCATCTATTCCGGTCAGTTCAGCAGATTTAGTGTAGTTTTCAAAAAATCTCCTTGCCGAGTTGCCATTGTTGGTGGATCCACTGCCTTGTTTCACAACATCGAGAAGTAAGCCCGTTTCTCTTCTTACAGCCTCTTGAACTCTTTTCTTCCTGTCATCAACTTGCCTTTTTGCTATATCACCCCTTACTTGCCATGATTTTATGTCTAATTTGTAGGAAATGTGTAATAAGCATTCCATTGAGCGAATCCAAGCGTGAAGGGTGCTTAAGCCATATTTATACATGTCCTCGTTTGCGTGTTTATCTTTGATTAACTCTAAATTATTCATTTCTTTAGGACAAGCCTTGCATATGTCACACACTGAAGCTGCTGTATTGGATATAATGGAATGAATTTTACCATCAATCATTGTCAACAGCAGTTGGTGTTTGACACTAATTCCATCAGTGATGGTGGATGGAGTTAAGGCTTCAATCTCTGCTTCGATTTCAGCCATCTCTCTCTGCACATTTTCTTTGGTTTCCTTTATAAACTTAAACAATATTGGCCGGCAAAATGAAGTGGAAGATGGTCGCTCGTTTTCCCAAATTGTTACACCTTTTGAGACGAGCCGCAGTGGTACAAGACTAATCATAAAATTACTAGCAAGATCGATTTGCTCATCTTCACTCGTCCTTTGATGATAAATGCTTTGGCTAGATGATCCGTCAAAACCCCATTTGCTGGTCAATACGAGCTGTTGATTGGGATCAACAGGGGTTTCTAACGACCTAATAAGTCTTCTTGAGGTTAAATCCATCAAGGCTTGTAATTTGATTTTTGCAGAGCTCTCTGTAACTGTGAGATCTTCTTTGGCCGGATAGCACTTAATTTTTTCTTTAACCAACATGTAGTAACTCGGGTATTGAAGAGCTCCTTCTTGAGTGTTGAAATCCCGAAGAGTGTTATAGCGCCATTTCGATAAGTTCATCGATACATAAAGAGCCAATGCCTTCAAAGGGGATATTTCCCGTACCTGAATTGATTTACCTTCAATGAAGGCTTTGATTTTTGAGGCCTCTTCTGGATTCTCCGTCAAGTATTTCATAACATAAGCTGTATCGCTTTGTCCTGCCTTTTGAAGCGCCCTTTCGGCCGAAAACATAATTTCAGCGCTGCTACTGCTGCATGGAAGACTATCTTCAGTGCGTCTTCTTTTTTGCCGGTTACTAAGGTCCTCAAAAGATTTACGAGGACTAGGATGTGTACAAGTTGAAGCATCAGATTTAGCAGGAGAAATTATGGGCTCGATGACGTCACTTATATTTTCTGTAGAAGGTTCCATATTTTCATTCTGTAATTCCGGCCATTGAATTGCAGCCTGTAGCCAAATCTCATGTTTCTTCCGAAACTTATCTGTGCTTCTTCCAGACTGTGTCCATTTTGCATAAATGCGGTAGCAAAATCGACGACACCAGTCTTTTAAACTTGTTTCAGCACTTTCACATAACTGAACACAACTGTTATCTTTTAAAACACTGAACAAATAGTTAAAGTCGCGTAAATCTTTATGTGCGCGTGCGCATAAAGCAACGTGAATATCAAGATTTGTATTAAAATTTGGAAAATACATTGCGAGATTAGCTTGGATACAACGAGGTGTAAATCAACACTGATTTTAAAGTTACTAATAGTGACCTATTTATATAAAATCCAGGTATCCCAGGTATCCTTTGTTAAATATTGCAAGGTAATTAGTTATTGTGATAATTAGTAAATGATGCATGCTAAATTAGTGTATTAAGAGCCATTTAGTAATTAAATAATAGCAATGTTCTTATCAGTAATCATTAGTGCATCAGTTTTATATGTAAACCTTAAGTCCCTAATTATATATCCTAATTAGCTTATATCTTCTCTAATTGGCTGCTCAGAAATGTTATTGTAATAAGGTAAACCTTTAGAAAAACGGTTTTAATCAACAAAATAAACAAAAAATAAAAAAATTGTGTTATAAAATAAACATCACTCTTTATCCCAGAAAGTGCACATTTGGCGCACTATGTGTCTTAGTATTAAATATAGCTCTTAGTATAAGCATTATGATATTAGAGACCGCTACTTGAAACAAGCCCGGAATCAGGAGGGAGAGAGCTCGATACACTCATTTTCATAGTAAAATTTCACATTTTCTCAAATTACTCCCGAAATATGGGAGTTATGAAGAAATTCATCACCACAAGTTATGAAGGCATTAAGTAATCGAATAAGATGGCATCATTAGTTTGGCATAATTTTACTCTTTTTTTTCGGACATGTCTACGTCCAACCGCTCCCATACATTCGTTCCACTGTGCGTCGACGAGGAAGCGACTAGCTATCAACGATTTCCCCTAAGCAACGTTTCAGTGACATCATTCGACGCAACATTACGGCCGCTATGTGTCGGCACCGCAGCTTTATCCGACTCTCGGCAATGTCAGTAAACCTTAAGGTTATATGGGGGAACCGACCTAAACTCTAATATCACATCACACTATTATAATATAATATTATATTATAAAACCTGTATTTACACTGATCTTACCTGTATTTCGAAGCCAAAATACTAGCTGCGTCTGAAGCCGTTTTCTTTTGGTATACTTCATCTTTCAGATACGGTTGTTTAGTCTTGTCCTCCTCCATCCACTTAAAATGCATGTGAACGCAAGGCACAAATTTCGCATCCAGTAACGTCATTTTGGGATCGAGAGTTTCTTTTAGAGGAGTGATGACTGCAAAATAATCTTTATATGAATGTATTGTATGATGATTAGTTAGTACCTACCCATAAATTCGCCGCCGTGAGTTTATTTAACGCGAAAACACGAGTGTAGCCAATGAAAGTAAATTTTCTTAGGTTTTTTGCTATTTACAGCTGTATAAATTTGTATGGTAAACTGGTAATAAAAAAGTCAGACGCGCCTGTAACAAATATGTCTTTACCGAAGCAGAATCATCAATACAACTGTCAAGTTATAATTAGCGGGCGAAAATTGTAAGAATATGAAAAGTTGTCGTGAACAGGAATTCTCTTAAGTCTCCGTTGGCGTTAGGTCCTTTGTTGAACTCGCAACTTTAGGTAATATTATAGCGAGAGAAGGACTTAAGCACGTGTTATAGTTAAGTGCCGTTAATGAATTCGGGAGTTTAATAATATACAATAGTTTCTTACATATATGGAATTCTTTGTTTGGATTCCGTAAATGCTCTTTAATAAAATCTGTCACATCTTCGATCGTGTTCGTAGGAGTGAAAATTCCTTGAAGTATTATATGGTCGGGGAATTGTACACGAACCACCACATTCTTGTATAAACTGAGCTTTCGTAAAGATGCCTGAAAAAAGAAGAGAAGAGAAGTTATGTTTCCTGGCAGTATTACTTTGATCTTAATCATTACCACCATTATAAATTGGTGAAACGGGGCCAGGATTCCATGTTGTCTAACATAAAATCCAGTTCGCGTTTAGTGTGCATACACACGAGCGACATGCGGCAACGTCAGAGGCAACTGCAGCCGTCGTCAACGTGCCGCTCGTATATTTGAGTACGCTGCTCAGTTGCCTATGCCATTGACGCATACGAGCACTTAGACGGGACTGCAGTTTTAATTTTCTCCGAAATTAGTTTTGATTGAAAACTTCATGGGGCCTATTTCCAAAGTACGTAAGTTCACTAATTACTTCAATAATGTGATATTTTACCTGTTCTTTAAGTTCCTTTTCTTTTGTTGATGTTAGAAGCGGTGTATTTTCGAGAGTAATACGATGTTGCTGTAAGTCATGATACAATCTTCGTACTTCTTCTATACTTAGTTCATAAAAGTCATCTGGCAGATCCTCAATATCCTCTTCTACTGAATCTGGTTGCATAAATGCTATTGCTTTTTGAGATCCCAACTAAATGCAAATTGTTTTTATTTAATACACAATTAATATATGCTAGGCTTAATAGCCGGTAGTTGGACCAATATTAGCGAAAAAACCAAAAGAGAGGCTTGTGCCTAAGTAATAACAGCCGCACGGGTCGTCGATCAGGTCGCTACGCTTGCCGCGGTTGGTCAGTGGATGGGTCACCATCTTTACATATCAAAAACCTTCAGTGTCCCGAAAAGCACGGTATGCCGTTGTTCCCGACTGTCATTCGTACATCTTTGACAGTCATCAGAAGCCCCAAAGTTTGACAAACAGTCTTCCCAAGGGGTATCGTATTACCCAGTACCTGGGTTGTGGAGGTCAGATAGGAAATAATACAGTACGGTACGGTAATACGGGCTGGTGTCCGCAACTCCACGTCAATGCGCGTATTTTGCGTACATGGAGGTCAGATAGACAGTCGTTCCATGTGTATCCGGTTAGACTGGAAGCCGACCCCAGCGTGTAAAAGCTAGGTAGATGATGAGTTGGCCCAGTATTATTATCAATGTAGATGTAAGTGTTGTGTGTGTCTTCTCTTCGTGATGTGAGTTTATCTTCGGGGAACACAATTAAACAGTCCAGACACTTTGACAACAGTTTCTTCTCACCACTAATATTATTATATTAACAATAACAAGCACAAGCGGATAGATATAGTGAATAGACCCCTTACGGCAGACGCACGCTCGCTTGTTACGCGAATCTAATTCTTCCGCATACGCTATAACGCTTACGATCGCCTATTCACTATATCTATTCGCTTGTGCTTGTTATTGTTAATATAATAATATTAGTGGTGAGAAGAAACTGTTTCGGCTGAAAAAGTTACAGTCGGCCGGCCGATTACAGTTTCGGCTAAAAATCGTGTTTCGGTCAGACACTAATAAAAATGTATGTGTATTTTTTATTATTATTATGTATTTCAGAATAATTGATTTTTTTTGGACAAGCTGGGCCCATTTCAAGCATTCTCTTTTTGTACACAAATAATTTATATATATGTACGCAAAATACGAGCATTGTTGACACCAGCCCGTATTACCTAAGTATCTATCTATATAAATAAAAACAAAAGGCCTGACTGACTGACTCATCAACGCCCAACCCAAACCCTTGGACCTAGAAAGCAGAGATTTTACACAATGGTTCCCTTTATAATGTAGACAAGGAATAAGGAAGGATTTTTCGAAATTCAACCCCTGAGGGAGTTAAATAGGGGATGAAAGTTTGTATGAAAGTCCGTCAGTTTTAAAGTTAGGATCTTCAAATTTTGTGTTTAGGCTAACGATTGAAAATTAATTTATACGTGTCTCAGCGTTTTGATAATTCCACCCCCAAAGGGTTAAAAAGAGGGATGAAGTTGTGTATGTAAGTCCGTCAGTTTAAAAGTTAGGATCTTCAAATTTTGTGTTTAGGCTGACGATTGAAAATTAATTTATACGTGTCTCAGCGTTTTTGATAATTTCTCCCCCAAAGGGGGATGAACGACCTAACAGAGATATCAACGCACAGCCGAAACCGCTGGTCCTAGGGACATGAATTTTGGAGGGTGTGTTCTTCGTGAAGAGTAGATATCCAATAAGAAGGGATTTTTGGAAATTCAACCTTTAAGGGGGTGAAAGAGGGATTTTGTTTGTATGAAAAATCTTATTCCTTGAGAACCTTGAAACTTGGCAAGAATACTTATTTAAGTAAATTATGAAGTTTAGCGTTTTTCTAAACTACCCCCTAAAGAGGGGGTGTCAAAATTTGTATGGAAGAATTTTAACGCGCTGTCCGATTAACTCAAAACTCGGTATTTATACTAAGGACTAAAAATAAAGAATAACGCATATCAGGGTTTTTCTAAAATCGGGGTAGATTTTAGAAAAACCCTGATAGATACCCATTTTTTGAGCTAATCAAGTCACGCATTAAAATCCTCCCCTGTAAAATTAACTACCCCTTTCCACACAGCTAGGGGTAGATTTTCGAAAAACTCTGACATACGTTATTCTTTATTTTTAGTCCTTTGTATAAATACTGAGTTTCGAGTTACTTGGATAGCGCGTTAAAATTCTTCCATACAAATTTTGACACCCCCCAATACCTCTTTAGGGGGTAGTTTAGAAAAACGAAAAATGCCAAACTTCGTTTTTTACTTAGAAAAGTATTCGTGCAAAGTTTCAAGGTTATTAGCTAAAGGAATAAGACTTTTCAAACAAACAAAATCCCCTCTTTTTACCCCTTTAAAGGTTGAATTTCCAAAAACCCTTTCTTACTGGATACCTACTCTTCACAAAGAACACACCCTCCAAAATTCACGTCCCTAGGACCAGCGGTTTAGGCTGTGCGTTGATATCTCAGTCAGGTCGTTCATCCCCCTTTAGGGGTGAAATTATCAAAAACGCTGAGACACGTATAAATTAATTTTCAATCGTCAGCCTAAAAACAAAATTTGAAGATCCTAACTTTTAAACTGACGGACTTTCATACACAACTTCATCCCCCTTTTTAGCCCTTTGGGGGTGGAATTATAAAAAACGCTGAGACACGTATAAATTAATTTTCGATTGTCAGCCTAAACACAAAATTTAAAGATCCTAACTTTAAAACTGAGGGACTTTCGTACAAACTTTCATCCCCTATTTGACTCTCTTAGGGGTTGAATTTCAAAAAATCCTTCCTTATTCCTTGTCTACATTACAAAGGGAACCACTGTGTAAAATTTCAGCTTTCTAGGTCTAAGGGTTTGGGCTGGGCGTTGATGAGTCAGTCAGTCAGTCAGGCCTTTTGTTTTTATTTATATAGATAGATAATCTTTGAGTCAAGTTATGAACACATCTTAAACAATTTTTCAAAATTCCACTCCTGTGGGGGTGAAAAGAGGGGATACAGTTTATTTGAAAAATCTGATTTCTTTGATCTATAAACTTAAAAATTGGCCCGAATACTTATTTATCTAAATAAATGATAAAGATCATACCTACATACATTTTCGAAATTTTTAGAGGAAAGTACGAATTTCACTCGGACGAAGTCACGGGCAGAAGCTAGTATATATACAGGGTGAATTTTTCAAGTGGGCGTGGATGGCCAAATCCGAAACTATGAGGACTAGCGAAAAGTACTGAAAGGAGTCGCGGGCTCGATTTTGATGAAAACTAAAATTGCATCATTGGATTTTTGAAAAATCAATATTTCTAGCCAGGAATCGAACCTGTTGATTTTGGAAAAAAAAAACACACACTGTATTATTACATCATTCGATAGTGTCGCTAATAAGGATCGAATTCTGGGAAGTAATGACATACGGCAAACTAAAGGAAAGAGCTCATTTTTAACAAAATACTTTTTTTTTCTTATGTTACCTACCTCATCATCATCTGCCTAGACTTTTCCCAACTATGTTGGGGTCGGCTTCGATCCTAACTGGATGCAGTTGAATACCTCGGTATGTAAAGATGGTCACCCATCATCCACAGACCAACCGCGGCAAGCGTAGTTAACCTGATGGATTGACCTGTGTGGCTGTTATTATTTAGCCGGGCCCGGGTTATGTTACCTACCTACTAAACCTTAACTGATTAATTGTTCAAAATGATGACCATTGTTTTCAATACATAGCTGGATTCGACGTCTCAAGGATTGTACTGCATTCAGCATTACAATATTATTGATTCCATTAGAATATTTTCCAAAGATCGTAATAGAAATTTGAATTTAGAACCTAATGTTGTGAAGGTGACTGCGCTGCGGTTGTGTTAGTAAAAATATTGAGCATCATTTCGAACAAGGTACGTAATGTATTTATGAATACTCTAAAATAAGAAGCAGTTTATTAAAATTCAACATTTTCCTTAAGTTTGCCGTATGTCATTACTTCCCAGAATTTGATCCTTATTAGGGACACTATCGAATGGTGTAATAATACAGTATGTGTTTTTTTTTTTTTTTTCAAAATCAACAGGTTCGATTCCTGGCTAGAAATATTGATTTTTCAAAAATCCAATGATGCAGTTTTAGTTTTCATCAAAATCGAGCCCGCGACTCCTTTCAGTACTTTTCGCTATTCCTCATAGTTTAGAATTTGGCCATCCACGCCCACTTGGAAAATTCACCCTGTATAAATAAAAACAAAAGGCCTGAAATCATCAACGCCCAGCCCAAACCCTTGGACCTAGAAAGTTGAAATTTTTATACAATGGTTCCCTTTATAATGTGGACAAGGAGTAAGGAAGGATTTTTCGGAATTCAACTCCTAAGGAAGTTAACCTTTTAACCCGACTTTATCAGTTGTCGTGCCCCCAGCGCCCGACAAAAAAAAAAAAAAAAAACGAAAAATAAATACCGATGAAACGAGCTGTGATGATGTAATAATAATACAGATTAAACGAGCTGTGTTATTTGGTCGTATATATGTATACGACTCTGGCGGAATGGACACGAAAATATTTGTCGGATTAATCCGACGTAAGCGGTTAAAAGGTTAAACAGGGGATGAAAGTTTGTATAAAAGTCCGTCAGTTTTAGTTAGGATCTTCGAATTTTATTTTTAGGCTGACGATTAAAAATTAATTTATACGTATCTCAGCGTTTTTGATAATTTCACCAAAGGGGGATGAACGACCTGACTGAGATATCAACGCACAGCCTAAACCGCTGGTCCTAGGGACATGAATTTTGGAGGGTGTGTTCTTTGTGAAGAGTAGGTATCCAATAAGAAGGGGTTTTTGGAAATTCAACATTTAAGGGGGTGAAAAGGGGGATTTTGTTTGAATGAAAAATCTTATTCCTTGAGTTAATAACCTTGAAACTTAGCACGAATACTTGTTTAAGTAAATTATGAAGTTTGGCATTTTTCGTTTTTCTAAACTACCCCCCCTTAAAGAGGAATTGGGGGGTGTCAAAATTTGTATGGAAGAATTTTTAACGCGCTGTCCGATAAACTCGAATCTCAGTATTTATACTAAGGACTAAAAATAAAGAATAACGTGTATCAGGGTTTTTTGAAAATCTACCCCTAACTGCGTGAAAAGGAGTAGTTAATTTTACAGGGGAGGATTTTACTGCGTTGCTGGATTAGCTCGAAAATTGGTACAAATAATCTTTGAGTCAAGTTATGAACACATCTTAAACGATTTTCCACCCATGTAGGGGTGAAAAGCGGGAATACAGTTTATATGAAAAATCTTATTCATTTGGTTAATAAACTTGAAACTTGGCACGAATATTTATCTAAGTAAATTATGAAGTTTGGCATTTTTTGTTTTTATAAATTACCCCCTAAAGGAGGATTGGGGTTGGGGGTGTCAAAATTTGTATGGAAGAATTTTAACGCGTGGTCCGATTACCTCGAAACTCGGTACTCAATATATTTATTGCTTCCACATGTGAACTTAGGTGGTAGGTTTTACAGAAATGATCATTGTGGACCCTGTCGGGCACAGCAAACGTAGGAGAGAGGAAGAGGGCTTTTATTTGACTACGTTGTAGTTATAATAAATATTGTAATTATAAATTTCATAAAAAATAAAATATTAAAATTTGTCGTTTAAATATTCATTGATATTATAATAGCATTTATATAATAGAAATTGTTTTAATTTATTTATGAATGTATTAAATTTTTGTTTTTCTTTAATTATTTCTGGTAATTTATTATAAACTAGCTGCGCCCCGCGGTTTCACCCGCGTAAATGTCGATCCCGTGGGAATATCGGGATAAAAACTATCCTATGTCCTTTCCCGGGACTCAAACTATCTCTATACCAAATTTCATCGAAATCGGTCCAGCCGTTTTCATGTTATGTCGTGACAACGGAAAACGGGTTTCATTTTTATATATATAGATGTCGGAGACGGTTGTCAATTACATTTGTGGGTAGTCATCAGAATTTGTTATGATTTGTTTTCTTATTATTAATTTAAGAGATTTTACTATCAACTATTGTCTGATAAATCGGAACTTAATTTATTGAGTACTCAGTGTACGCGCTAATTGATTTTAGCAACTTATTTTGATAATTGTAACCGATGGTTTTGTTCAAAACAATTGATGACATGTTACTTTGATTTTAAAATGATTTAGTTTGTGAAATCACTATTGTTTATTTAAGACAATTATTCTTGTTGTATTATTCGATGACTTTTTAATGTAAGCCTTATTAGATTCAGCACATTTTAGTGTTTTGTATCAAGTAAACACGATAACGTATTTCCGTACGCCATTGGACAGAGTTGTTGTGGGGCGAGTGTGTGGTGGGGACAAACCCTTTATAACTGAGCGCACTCGTTTGTGCTGGCAGGCAGCGCGGGCCGCGATACGCGTAGACACTGAGCGGTGTTACACAATACTATACCGCTCACACACACACACACACGACTGCTCCTTAGCCCGGACCGTGACCGGCTAGCTCTGGAAGCGGGGCGGGCGGGAGCAAACACCTATATTCTGTAGGAGCGTCGAGTCGGCACCTCTGTCGCTGGTCGTCCCCCGCCGGGCCTCCCCCAGGTAACTGGGGGTCTCACCTGGCGGGGACAGACCGCCGAGGTGTCGTGAAGAAAGCGGCGCTGTATTATAACAGCGTCGCGGCGCGCCTACAGAAAAACAACAAGCAACCACAGACATGGCTGCACGTTAAAATTACGTGCGGCCAACGAAGCCGCAGGCCCTTGTTGCCGATAACAGGGAGGGGCTTGTTTTAGCAGGTCACCGTACTGCTTCCGCGGCCGGGGGGCGAAGCCCCGGCACCGCTCGCCACGCCCCCTTACGGGGGCGTCGCGATCTCTACGAGTGCTGGCAGAGTCAGTCGGTCTTTGGCTTTGGACTCGACTCCTAACAGAGCACAAGCTCCCGACAAACCTGTCGGTTTACTAAAATTCATTTGGGTGGCCCTGTCACTATACGAACAGTAATCGATCCTACGATTTGTTCGCAATTACTTCGTTACTGTACATAATTATTTTATTTTACTGTGTATCTAGTTGTCGTGTAACTACAGTGTGTGATTTGCTAGTGTGATTAATTTGTTCGTGATATTATAATTTGATTTGAACTGCAAACGGTTTTTCTATTGCGCAATAACCAAAACTACCCACAGTACGTCTACAGTAGTTAGTCAAATATGGCTGATGATAATGAGACACAAAAACCTACTCCTGATCCGACATATATTTTAATTGACATGATTAGTGTACTTGTTGAGTGCATTTTTAACTTAGAGCTTGGTAAGTTTAACCTATTTTTATGGCGCAATGTATATTTTGACTGTATATTTTCTCTTGTTGTGTAAAAGTGTTGATAATTTCGAACGAATTTGCATATTTTCTAGAATGTATAAGCAGGGGAGGGTAAGTATTTTATGTTCTTGGAAATTAGGTTTGCAACTGTCGGTGTCTTCTATATTTACTAGGATTCTTCTACTTAAGTCTTTTTTGCAATGTGAAAAGTGTAGGCGGTATTTATACTTAAGACCAAAAAGAAAGAATAACGTGTATCAGAGTTTTCCGAAAATCTACCCCTAACGGGGTGAAAACGGGTAGTTAATTTTACAGGGGAGGATTTTACTGCGTGGTTTGATTAACTCGAAAATTGGTATATCTTTGAGTCAAGTAATGAACAAATCCCAAACGATTTGATGAAATTCCACCCCTGTGGGGGTGAAAAGCGGGGATAGTTTATATGAAAAATCTTATTTATTTGGTTAATAAACATGAAACTTGGCAATATTTGGCTCAGTAAATAATAAAGATTGACACACTTATGGTTTAAAATACCCCTTACAGAGGATTTAAGGGGTGACAAAGTTGCTAGGTTAGAAAAATATGTAACCCGCTGACGGATTAACTCGAAACTCGGTACTCGGTGTTTTAGGGTTTTTCAAAAATCGACTCCTACCAAGGTGGAAAAGGGTTTTCAAAATTCCACCCCTGTGAGGGTGAAAAGCGAGGATACAGTTTATTTGAAAAATCTGATTCCTTTGATCTATAAGCTTGGAAATTGGCCCGAATACTTATTTATCTAAATAAACGATAAAGATCATACCTCCATACATTTTCAAAATTTTTAGAGGAAAGTACGAATTTCACGCGGACGAAGTCGCGGGCAGAAGCAAGTAATACATAAATATACTTACAAATGTGACTTCTTCTTCAATTGTTAGCCGCCTTTCCAAATATTGTCTTGATTCAGAAGAGAAAGACAAATTGCTCTTTTTTACATCAGTGTCCATTAATTCTTCGTTTATAGGCTCTGCCTCTTGTTCTTGAGATGCAGTTTCATCATGATCAATTGCTTTAGTCTCTGTATTACAATTCTGTTGGACAGTACTTTCCTTATATTGCCTTATAATATCGGGCTTATGAAATTGATCTTGGATGTATTTATTTGTCTGTGAAGGTCCCGAGACAGGGTTATTTTCAGTTTGTTGTTTTCTTATTTCTTTTTTCTCATCTGCAACTTTTTCATCACTGGCTGGTCGGCGATAAAAAGCAGAGACATTAGCTTGCCTAGAAATAAAATTAATATAAGAAGGGAAATCTAAACAAAAAGTATAATAATAGGCTTTCCATTGATTTTGGGTGGTGTGGTACTGTCCAGCGGCGCCACCTTAATCCATCGCGAATCTTTTATAAGTAGTGGAATATATTATATATTGAACGAACAGAATGTAAGACGCTAATAGTGTCCCTACTTTGATGGCGAGAAATTTAACATTAAATGTGGCGCCGCCGGGGGTTGTTCTCACTGGCGGCGGCACCTAGATTTCACACTACGCAATGATATTTCCAATTGAAAAATATAGTACACACGCTTTTTAATAGACCCATGTTGATAAATTTCATTATTATGTTATATAGTAAGTACTTTTACATTACATACACAATATTTACATTGGAATCTAATTCAAAAGTTACATTATCTAACTTCCAGCTCAATTACCAATTACAGGTTCATCAGTTATCTAGTCATCTGGTTAATACATTATGTTCATTCAACATAGAATATATTCTGCTATAATAGAACGCGATAGTTTAAAGTGGTGTCGCTAGAGAGTATTAATTACATTTTGGGTGTTACATGTCTTTACCTTGCTTCAACTTGTTTATCATGCAACCTCAGAATCGCTCTACCCTTTATTAATCCTAACTGCCTCAAAGTCTTTTCTCGGAGTGCAGTTTCGCCCACAACTTCTTGACGCATGTACAGAATAGTTGGATACTCCAATGAATTTAATTCTCCTGGGGCCAGTGACGTTATTAAGTCATATAATGATGTGTTGGGTGCAAAATCCGCTGTTCTTCTTTCACCTGCAATAGAGGAATTTGAAAATAAGGTCATGACATATTTATTATACCATGTATTTTAAATGTTTATTTTATTTATTTTTAAATAATATTTTTAACCAACTTCAAAAAGGAGGAACTTATCAATTTGGTATGAAGTACTTTTGTTCAACAATGATTCACCTAATGCCAAGTGATCTACAAGCCAAAACATTCAGTAGTTCTTAAAGAGTATAAAAATATAAATCTAATTCTGGCCATTGTTGTTTAACACTGTACTATGCATAGTTATAATTGAATTTCATAACTTTAAATCAAATTATATTTGTTTATAACATTACTTAAACAACGAGCCAATTAAAAACCAATTTGAAAAAACGCAATTTCACACCTAAAGTCAATGAACTGATAATAATGTTATGCTTTAATCTTACAAATTAAAGTGTTATAAGTAGAGATCGGATATTCGGATGCATATTTACCTAAAGTGAATGTTTAGTTATGGTATGGAAGCGGCTTTTTAAAATATTTTTTTTTTGTGAAAAAAACCCGGGAATGCATGACTAGTCGGGTGTACTTATAATATGGAAGGAAGGAACTACATTAAGAAAATTATCTATTACTTATAATAAATCTGTAGAAGTGAAAATTCTGTACATTGAAAACATAAAAAAAATAAATGGCAGGGGGTGTTACTAGACCGACACCGAACCCAAAAATGTGATTAAAAAAATTTTTGTCTGTCTGTCTTTTTGTTCAGGCATCACGCAAAAACTACCGGTTCGATTACGATGAAAGTTGGTATTCTTTAATATCCTGGGCACCACACTGGGTACTTTTTATCCCGGAAAAGTATCTATCTATATAAATAAAAACAAAAGGCCTGACTGACTGACTGACTCATCAACGCCCAGCCCAAACCCTTGGACCTAGAAAGCTGAAATTTTACACAATGGTTCCCTTTATAATGTAGACAAGGAATAAGGAAGGATTTTTTTAAATTCAACCCCTAAGGGAGTTAAATAGGGGATGAAAGTTTGTACGAAAGTCCGTCAGTTTAAAAGTTAGGATCTTCAAATTTTGTGTTTAGGCTAACGATTGAAAATTAATCTATACGTGTCTCCTCCCCCAAAGGGGCCATCTCCACGAGCGAGAGAATCGCAACGGATCCGCGCTTCTATCGTCGGGTCGTCTCCACGAACGAGCGATTATTCCGCCAGCGTATCGTCGCGACTGGTAACGGAATCGCCGCGTGCCCGCGACGACTCGTAACGGAATCGCCGAATAAACTTCTTGCTTGGCGAGAGGCAACGCTGCGTTTGACAGCGCGCCCGCCGCGCGCTCGCTGCGAGAGCGCCACGTTCTGCGGCGAGCGCGCGGCGTGCGCGCCACCAGTAGCGACGATACCGCGGCGATACGACGACGTTACGCGCGCACATTGCCACTCGTCGCATCGCCGCGATAACATCGCCGTGTGGAGACGCGTTCATAGAGAGTGTATAGAAATACGTGGCACGACGATATTATCGCCGCGATTCTCTCGCTCGTGGAGACAGCCCCTTTAAAGGGGGATGAACGACCTGACTGAAATATCAACGCACAGTCTAAACCGCTGGACCTAGGGACATGAACTTTAGAGGGTGTGTTTTTTGTGAAGAGTAGGTATCGAATAAGAAGGGGTTTTTGGCAATTCAACCTTTAAGGGGGTGAAAAGGGGGGATTTTGTTTGTATGAAAAATCTTATTTCTTGAGTTAATAACCTTGAAACTTGGCACGAATACTTATCTAAGCAAATTATGAAGTTCGGAATTTTTCGTTTTTCTAAAATACAATATAAAGAGGTATTGGGGGGTGTCAAAATTTGTATGGAAGAATTTTAACGCGCTGTCTGATTAAATCGAATCTCAGTATTTATACTCAGGACTAAAAATAATTAATAACGTGTATCAGGGTTTTTCGAAAATCTATCCCTTACTGTGTGAAAAGAGGTAGTTAATTTTAAAGGGGAGGATTTTACTGCGTGGCTTGATTAGCTCGAAAATTGGTATAAATAAACTTTGAGTCGAGTTATGCACAAATCTTAAACGATTTTTCAAAATTCCACCCCTATGGGGGTGAAAAGCGGGGATACAGTTTATTTGAAAAATCTGATTCCTTTGTTCTATAAACATAAAAATTGGCCCGAATACTTATTTATCTTAATTAATTATAAAGATCATACCAACATACATTTTCGAAACTTTTAGAGGAACGTACGAATTTCACGCGGACGAAGTCGCGGGCAGAAGCTAGTTCTAAATATAATGTAGTCAGTTGTCTTAACTTGAAGTTGATTGCTATTGCAGTTTGGTATCTACCTACCTATTTTACAATATTAGATACCTAGGAAGATATGCATCCGATTCTATAGTCAGAAAAAAACACAAAATTCCGAAATCGCTCGATTTTTACGATCGATACAAAAGTGCATTTTCATATATAAGCCAACATTTGAAATTAAGTAAATATACATCCGATTCTATAATCCCGGAACCGCGGGATATTTTCGATACAAAAGCGCATTCCTTATTATCCAACACCTCAACTTTAGGTGAATATGCATCCGAATATCCGATCTCTAGTTATAAGGTAGTTGCTTGTCGTATTATAAGGTTTAAAGTTAGGTACTGATAGTTTGCAATATATTCCAATAGAACAAACACAATATTAGATTTTTTTTTTAATTTTGCATTTTTAGTGTTCCGTACCTCGAAAGGAAAAAACGGAACCCTTATCACTTTGCTGTCCGTCCGTCCGTCTGTCTGTCTGTCTGTCAAGACCCTTTTTCTCAGGAACGCGTGAAGGTATCAAGCTGGAATTTATATCAAATACTCAGGTCTACTGTCCCTTGGAGCTGTGAAAAAATCAAACGTCTAAGCCAGCGCAATCAAAAGATACAGCCGTTTATGCCGCAAATTTCCGCAAAGGGGTTTGAAGATTTTTGTATGGAGGGGGGCCCTAACGTCGGCCACCATTTTGATTTTTTTTTTCAGAATCGAGGTGCACAACGAAAGTTATATTATTTAGTTTTAGATAGAGGGCACTAATACTAACAAAAAATGTAATATAACATAATATCCTAAAGCGTCAGGTTTCGGAGTTATTCACCGAAATATAACTCAAAAACTGAACCTTTAATTTCTTCAAAGTTCAGGTCAGTGGGTCGTCTTAGGGGTCAGTTTTCGACTTATATTAAGGAGAGCAAGGATTATTTTCATCGATTTAAATCGATTATGAACTAAGTCAATACAACGTGGTCGTTTCTGATCCTTAATTGGCTTTTAAAAGCCAGAATCCACTTGAAGACACTAAAACAATCGAATTTATTTTGTCTGCCTCTAGATCGATAATAATTTGCAAGGCAGGAATAAAATAGTTGGCTACTATTGTAATTGCATTGTAGAAAAACGAACACTTGGATGTTGCTCTCATGTGATGTGTATTATAATGGTACATGACATGGGCGCGACACCAAGAATATCCTATTCAGCCTCCCGCTGCCTTCTTGGATGATATTATTTATACCGAATATGATTAATTAATCTTATGTTTAATCCACTAGCTGGTGTATTCAATTATTTCATGTTTACCTACAAAACTATCATTTTAATTCAACACATTTATCTCATATTTTTTATGTTCCGATTGTTTTAAAAAGTTTTTAATTAAGAAAATAAATGATTAGTATTATAATATTTGTTTTCTTTCTCTGTCTGATTGAGATTAACATTTGAAGTTACTACAAAATACTTAAAATTCGTTACAACAATTGTTATTTTATCTTTGAATGTCTCAGAAACGTGACGCTTTATGATGTTATGTTATATCACGTTTTGTTTATATAGGTAAGTGTCCCCTATCCAAATATATGCCATTTATGGAGCACTACGATTTTGAAAAAAAAAAAATGGCGGCTGATGTTAGGGCCAAAACCTTCAAACCCCTTTCGACATTCGCAAGGAAATCAAAACCTACAGGGTACTTCCCGTGAACTCAGAATCTTGTTTGGTACGAAGCAACGTCTTATAGCACAGATAAAGGCAAAAAAAATTATAGATTAAAAAATATAATGACTGCGGTTGATAAAACTAAACCTGTGTGCTCCATGCCTCCATCTTCTGCGATATGACACAAGCCTTCGATTATGTGGATCACAAAATATTGGCTAGTAAATTGGAGGCATACCGTATAAGAGGAAACGTTTTAGAACTATTTAGATCTTACTTAACTCATCGAAAACAAATGACACAAATTACAAAATTTAACATAAAAACTAAAAAAGAAGAACAATACCAATCCAAAGTAAGATGTGGTGTTCCCCAGGGCAGCGTTACCTACGTTATTTATTACCTACATCCACGACCTCTCTAATGCAACTGTGCAACCTATTACATTATTTGCAGATGACAGCACAGTAAATATTACATGCACTGATAAATATCTATATGAAAACGACATAAATAAAGCACTAACATCTATAACATGGCTAATCAATAATAATCTAAAAATAAATAAAACAAATGTAATGAACTACAGTAAGACCTCAAAATTCAATTAAATTTAAACTAATATATGATAATAATACAATAAATCAAGTAGAAACAGCCAAATTCCTCAGTTTAAAAATTGACAGTAGAATCAATTGGAAATGTCACACAGAAGACCTTTGTACAAAAATACGTAGTTTATCTTTTGCGATGTACAAACTGGCACCAACAGTGAGTACAAAGTGAGTTATGAGCGTTGACCTTGAAAAAAAAAACCGAGTGTGCTTATGACCACACGACTGAAGTGAAACTTCAAACGTATTTGGCTATGAGAGGAAGAGAGAAAGAAAATGTGCGCGCGCACTGCTTTCTCTTGCTTATATCCCCCACTCAACTCCCGTTCTCCTCGCCCGATCACACTTTTCGTAACGCTTACGTCACGCGTTCGCCAGCTTACTCCCCAAGTCAAGCGTGCGTAAAGAAGTTTCACTTCAAAAACAAGCGAAACGAACCCTTATTACTAAGGCATAAGGGTTTGTGGCGTCTGTTTTCTTCAAGGTCAGCGCTCATAACTCGTTGCGCGACGTATAGAAACGCATTGTTCATGGCGTATTACGGACTTGTTGAATCGGCGCTTAGATACGGTCTAATACCTATTTTGGGGTAATTTGACAAACACCGACATGGTGTTTAAAATGCAAAAGCGTTGTATTCGGGCTATGTTTAGGATCAAAAATACCGACAGCTGTCAACTGTTAATAAAATACCATATACTGACACTTCCGTCACTATACGTCTTGGAAATAGCTTTATTTGTTAGAAGCAATCCTCACTGGTTTCCCCTTTTGTCAGACAATGTCACTAGAAATAGACAAACTAAATATAAGAACTTCTTACAGCCTTACTCTGCGAAAACAGCACTTCTTCATAAAAGCGTATTTTCTATGGCAATATCAATATATAATAAGATTCCAGAGGTTATTAAAAATAAAAACCAGCCAAACTTATTCAAAAGAGAACTTAAAAAGTTACTTACTGAAAAATGTTACTATAATGTTAAAGATTTTTTTAAATGAGTTTCTAATCTATTTGTGTTATATTTTAATTTTGTTATGCTTTTTTTTTTAATTGATTCATATTTCAAGTTGCTATAATTTATTTTGTATGCCAATGTTGGCAAAACATGTTGAAACTCACAGATTTCACTTTTACATCCATATTTGCATTTATATGTATAATGTTAAACATGTTTACAAATAAAATATATCTTTATCTTATCTTAAAATTGCGAAAACCATAAATTTTTAGTTACATTAAATAATAAAAATATTTTTAATAATTTTAAACTTGCTACCCCTTTCCTCATGAACGTGTAGAGGTATTAAATTGAAATTCATATCAAATACTCAGGTCTATAATACCTTTAAGCAGTGACAAAATCAAACTATGTCAACGCAATCAAAAGAAACAGCAATTTAAGCCTCACATTTTCAAACTCGCAACTACTCGCATGGGAATCAAAACCTAAAGGGTATTTCTAGAATCTTGAAGTTTGTCATGAAGCAATGTTTTATAACACATACAGGAAACATTCCGAAAACCTTAAATTTTTATACGGAACCCTCGGTGCGCGAGTCTGACTCGCACTTGGCTGGTTTTTTTTACCATTAAGTTCTATTCACGAGTTCATTCATCATCATCATCACCCAGCACTTAGTTTTAATTAGTTGCAATAGGGTAATATTATTTTGCTTTGAGCTGCCAAGTTAATGAACACAATGAACAGTCCAAGTTTTGTTGTTTTTTATTTAATCGTAATAAATAAACTTCGTAACAAGTTTGTTTGAAACATTATTGTAATAATAAAATAAGAAAGGATTGAAAGTATCCCAACTTTACCATCCTCCAATTGCAATCCAATGGTGACATTTGATTCTTCTCTTTTCCTTTCAGCTGCTACCATTTCTAGCATAGCTTTGTTGGGAAGGTTGGAAAACCTGACAGTAGTTGTTAAATCCAAAATATGGTTATGATGCTTTAAATCATAATCAGAAGGTTGAAAACCTTGCTTTCGGCAGACATCTTCTAAAACCTATAATCATACAGATAATTATCAACCTAAATCATACACAACATGATTGTAAAGATGCAGCTTGTAACCAATATTATGGTTTATAAAAGCGTTCATGGACTTTCTTGCCCATTCTACACAGGAACCTATTACATTTGGAATGGGAACTAGCTTCATCTTTCTGACTGACAAACTCCTTGAAAATTTAAGTGCCTGTTTAATTTGTTTAATTGAAATAAATGCTTTGAGTTTGAACTCATTTTTTTTTTAAGTATACTATTTTTTTTATATTCTGAATGTTATTACCCCAGCTAACAATCAGTCCATAAAATGCATTGTGCACAGTGTAGTATTACGATCGTAATGCTTCCAGAAGCTATTTTGCTGGACCTGTAGTAGGTAGGTCTACTACATTAAGGGGATGCTGCAATCACCATAGATTAACTTCATTTTAGTTACCTTCTCTGATAGTAAGCAAGTGTAGGTGCTGCAAGTGTCTTGATTATAATGGGAATAACATGTTCATATAACTCTTAAAAAAGTGGATAAAAATGCAATGAAAAATATATTTTTCATACCTGTAAAATACTTGTATCAGGAGTACAGCGTACTTTTTGCCTCCTTCCACTTGGCGTAAGAACAGTAATATCTTTGGACATGATTAAGATAAATTTATGAGGTTAAATGCACTATTTGCGAGCACAAGATTAAAATAAATAGCAAATTCCAACAGTCATTGTACATTACCGACAGCTGGGCTGAAAAATTGTCAGTATGTCAGTTCTCTGTCATTGTCGAGTCGTAACTGACATTGACAATTGACATTAGAGCTATTGTCAATGTTGCCAGCTTAAGGAAACATAAAGCCTAACGTAGGTGAACAGGGTCGTAGATCCGGGTCAAGCATTTCCAAAACATGCTAACGACGAAACGTTTTCGTGGAAGATTGAAAGAAGCTCAACTCGACGCCAAAATCACAAAATCGTGCACAGTGGATAAAAAGGAAAAGCAAGTCCGGCCTCAAGTTAAAGTGAATGCGTAGTTGTAGCCCGCGAAATTCAATTTTTCTTACGTTTTTTGCAATTTTCAGGTCAGTGTCAGGTTGTATCTTGATCAAAATATGATTCGCGACTATAACAGGTACGTATTTACAGAATTATAATAATTAGAATCATTAATACATCTTTCTAAGTTAGATTTCTACCGTTAAGAACAAATCTCGTATGGAAAAGTGTTTATGGTAGAAATCTAACTTAAAGAGATATATTAATGATCCTAATTCTGTAAATACATATCTATTATAGTCGCGAATCAGATTTTGATCAAGATACAACCTGACACTGACCTACAAATTGCAAAAAACCTAAGAAAATTTAAATTTTGCGGTCTACCACTCAGGCGCGGTCGCAGCCCAAGATTTTGGGGGGGGGTCATCATGGTTGCCGAGGAATATTTTAAGGGAGGTTCATCTCCTCGTAGGTCTAGTGGTCGCAAGCGTTACTGCTGAGCATGAGGTCCTAGCTGGGTTCGATTCCTAGGTCGGGTAAAGTATTAATGGGTTTTGCCATCAGAAATTTCTCAGAAGCAGCCTGGAGTCTGGATTTGTGCCCGGTTGGCGGCAGTAGGCTCGCTCTCTATGACATTTCACTTAATAACTGGCGAAATGTGGGTGTATGTACTGTATGAAGGTAGACCCCTGCCCAACCCTTTGGGGATTAAAGGCGTGATGATATGTTAAGGTTCATGTACATCTCCAGCCGCACATTACTTATGCTATTCAGAGACGCAGCTTTTACATGGGGGGGGGGGGGTGTTACTTAAATGCTGCCAAGTTCGTTGTATGTATTAGAATGACAGATTGTGCAGGGTGGGCAGAGCGAGCTCGAAAATTTTTACAACCCGCCTCTTTTTAATTAGGTTTTGTTTTATATTTTTAAGTAGAAATAGGGGTTACATTGTCGACTTGTGCAGGCAAGCTCAAGCAGCTAGAAGAAACTAAAATGCAAGAGCGAGCGAAGCGAGCTCGAAAATTTTGCACACTCTTGGTTCGATTTTCTTTCGAATTTCGATCATTCCAAAAGGACTAGGAATTACTTGCTTTGTCGACTTTTGAAGAAAAGCTCAAGAACCAATTTCAATTGCATGAACGAGCGTAGCGGAGCCTCAAAATTTTAGCACCCCACCTTGAATAGTCTCTGTTTTCTTTTACCCATCATACAAAAAGAGAACTTACTTTATCGAATTATGACGAAAAGCTTAAAAAAACTCGTTTTACAGCAGTTTAGGTTTTGGAATCTGGCCTTACAACCTTACTTACTAGCGGGGTGCTCAATATCCCGAGTTTGCTTCCCTCGCTTTTAAAGAAAAATATTTTTAGGCGCGTTAGAAAACCCACTGTCATTTCATAGTTTTAAGTTTTTACTTCAGTCGGCAGTCCCCATGTCTGCCGATGTTCTTAACTTAATGTTTTTGAATATGCCTATCGGGGTTTTCGTGGCTCATGTACAGTTTTAAGTTTAGTAAGGCAAGTAAATCAATCAGACTCTTGACAGCTTGAATGATTTTGGGGGGGGTCATGACCCCCACGACCCCCCCCCTCGGACCGCGCATGTACCACTTCACATTCAGGATGGGACACACGGTCTAGTCTAGGACTCGTATAACTCCATTTACTATAGCATTAGACAGAAGTTTAAAAAGGCTCTTTTAGGGGCACACTTTGTAATAAAAATACAACAAATATTATTACTGTCAAGATTGATGTGGAGTTAAATATAATTAATTTAAATAACAGCAGTCACACTTGATTGTACTTATTTAACCTATCTACCTTCTGAAATTACAAGGCTTTCATTTAATATTATTTAGTTTTTACATAAAATATTGTCGTGTCAATGTTTAAAATCTAAAAGAAGCAGGGACGGACAGTACAGGGAACGTTTTTCATGTCACTATAACTCTTAACAAATCTAAAATGTTACCTATTCCCCTCATAAGTTGTGGCAGCACGTGTTTTTTATTTTGTCGGTTTATGTTTCTATTCTATTGTAATTTTTGACGTTCAAAAGTGAAGCCTATTTGAAATAAATAACTTTGACTGACTGACTTTGAGCAGTGACTAAATTGTTAAGTAGTGTTTTGTGTCGTATTTCTTTGTTTTGTTGAAAACATAATATGGACATGCCATGTGATAAAGTTGTTTTTAATAAACTGATTGTTAGGTACTAAAAATTGTTTAATTTCATGTACAGACGCCAGCACATCAACCTACTACAATCTGTCAAATTTCTTTAATAGATTTTCAACTTTATCACTAAAGCATAAGGTTCAAAGTTGATTGGGAAAATGTGACAGTTTCGGGTAGGTTGATGTGCTGGCGTCTGTACCTATCCAAGCATCGTGACGAGTAGATAGGTAGAATATGCTTTGTCGTATGCCATACATTATTATTTATTACTTACAAAAAAAGCACATACATTATTTATTAAAATTGAACTTAACTTGAAAATAAGGCCTCATTTACGGAGACGCGGGGCGTCGCGCGTTGCGTTGAGCGGCGCGGCCCGCACTGAATTCAAATATATGGCGTTGTAAGAGTGCGTTTACGGAGAAGCGATTTTAGACGCGTTTGTTTGAATTAGGGCGTTTTTTGCGGCCGAGCCCGCGGATGGCACCGACGCGTCCCACGCGGCGTTTATCGCGGCGGCGCACGCAGCGGCAATTCTCGATGAAGCTATGTCCGAGGCGGAATCTTCTGTCAGTCTTATTTAGAAATCGCGCAACACAGACGTAGTCACCGTCGCAATGGAGTATGATATGATCGACTTTTTTTTTCGTCGTTGTTTTTCGTCTTTTTTTTTATCGAGGCGAGCGTGTGCCGCCGCGATGCCCGCCGCGTGCTTCGCTACACGCTAGAGGACTCGCCGCGGGCGCCGCGGCGGGCACCGCCACGCTTCCCGTCTCGCTTCTCTATGAACATGGTCGTATATTGCTATAAGTTTGTGTTTACGCGTGCGATGATGCGTGCCGCTTCACGCGCCGCCCCTCCGTAAACAGAAAAAACGTCCGACGCGCCGCGAGACGCCACGCCACACGCAACGCGAGACGCCCCGCGTCTCCGTAAATGAGGCCTAAAAGGTTTCGTACTCCTGCTTCTGCGAGCCTCTTTTTTCTAATGTTATAATAAATGGAGTAGGGTGAACGTACCAATCCCAAACCAGTTAAGGTGAATGGGTAGTTGTAGCCCGCGAAATTCAATTTTTCTTACGTTTTTTGCAATTTTCAGGTCAGTGTCAGGTTGTATCTTGATCAAAATATGATTCGCGACTATAACCGGTATGTATTTACAGAATTATAATAATTAGAATCATTAATACATCTTTCTAAGTTAGATTTCTACCGTTAAGAACAAATCTCGTATGGAAAAGTGTTAGTGGTAGAAATCTAACTTAAAGAGATATATTAATGATTCTAATGACTATAATTCTGTAAATACTTGTCTATTATAGTCGCGAATCATATTTGGATCAAGATACAACCTGACACTGATCTGCAAATTGCAAAAAACGTAAGAAAAATTAAATTTCGCGGGCTACAACTACCCATTCACCTTAAGAAGATATTTTGACTTTAATTAACTGTCATTTTAACAGATTTCGACGGAAGACCTTAGTTCCATGTTATTTTTAAAGTTTGCTTAAAGACAAAATGAGGATTAAAAATCATTGCAGCATAAGTATTTAGGAATTGCTGTAATTTTGAGTTAAATCCTAATGTTAAGTTAGGTGGGACCAACACTACCCGGTTATTGACCAAGATTGAGCCAGTAATTGACCAACGTATTGACTTATACATGAATAAAATAAAAGGCCATTTATTAAATTTTAAAATCAACGTTTATTGAGATGTAACTTTTGTACAGACGCCAGCACATCAAGCTACCCGAAAGTGTCAAATTTTCCCAATCAACTTTGAACCTTATGCTTTAGCAATAAAGTTGAAAATCTATTAAAGAAATTTGGTCAATTATAATCCAACAGGTTTTCCTAATTTTTCCAGTCACTTGAATTTCTTCCATTGCTTTTTTACATCTTCTTGGTTATACTTGAATTTTATTTCTTGGGTGGCATTTCGTGGCTAAAACAAAGTAATCATTATTTGAAGTTAAGTAAGTATTCTAAAATAAAATCTTCCATAGAAAAGGTAAACATGAACGGTTCACTCTTTACACCCTGAATAAGTACTTATATTGAAAAAAAAATCAAGTCAATTTTAGCAGGACGCCTAAAACATACAATGTCTGGTCAACTCCACGAACACTATGAATGTAAGTACTTACCTATCCCAAACCACTGGTCAACTACTGGAATATGTTACCTAATTAAAATCGTCATTTTTGTATTGTTCATCAATATAATCAAAGGGAATTGTTGAAAGATCAATAATAATGACAAAAAACGCAAGTTTAAGAAATAACCAGTAGTATTTATGGTCAACTATAGGCAACCTATGCAACATGCGTTCCAGTAGTTAACCACTCAGAAACCTATTAAAAACAAAAAATTTGTTCAAATTTATATCTGCAATCATTACACCGATAAATATATTAACTATATTTCACAAAACATTTACAATTTACTTAAAAAATACTACATTTTAAATGGATTGAACTTTACCTTTCATTGAGCGCTCCTTATAGCAATGGCGGCCGAACGGCGAGTGAACAAGACACGTAGCGACAAAAATTAAAAAGAAAGCTATATTATTTTATTAATTCACCTGAAATTCACAGTAGTAGATACTCAAAGATGTAATAAGGTAACCCAGATTTAAAAAACCTATAGATATTAGCGCGAATTCTTAAAATTTTGACTTTTTGACGCAAATGGTCAACTACAGGCGACTGGTTTGGGACTGGTACGTCCACCATATAGCAGGAAAAATAACCAAGATGAACGAGGTTTAAACTTAAATGGACGATTCAGTTGAACATTCCCGACTTGGCTCTGACGGTTCATGATACAACTATTAGACTAAGTACAGGTATTATCTATTAGGTCAGAATTATATAAAAGATGCCATGACCTGAAAGCTAGACCACTTAATCAGCCTCACTAATAAACTTTTACGCACGAGGTAAACAAAAAAGCCACGTGACTTAGTGAACCGACTAAACGTAATACCAGTCTATTCAGTTGTCATGCTACGTCACAGTTGTATTCTTCAATTTAGCTACGTTATAATTCATTTAAAAAGTTGCTAAATTGAAGATTACAACTGTGACGTATTACGTTTAGTCGGTTAACTAAGTCACGTGGTTTTTTGTTTACCTTTATTTAACTGAACCTATGGAGTATAAACTTGTATAACTGCACGTGAAATATCAACACATCTAAGCTTTCAACCACTCTGAAAAGCATAATGCTGTAGATGCATCGTCATTATCCTAACAAGTGTCGGAACGGCTTAAAAAACAGGATGTTTTTTTTTCAGCTTTGAAAGCTGCCCTTTTCTCAGATTTTGCGGAACTTGTTAGAAGTTACTAATATTTAAGTCCCCTGAACTAACCATATAGAAACAATGACAAAAAAATTAAAAATTTTAAAAACCCCCGACTCAAACAAAAACCTCTAAAAACTAAAATAATAATATAGGTTCATTAGCCCTTTAAATTTAATATAAGTTGCAGGAAATATTTTGATCCAAGCGTCCTCACATCGGGGGACGGCTAATGAAAATTGGAAGTTAACAGCAGTTATGTTTTCTACAATAGCTACATTTATTATTGCTGGGTTCCCCCGACGTGAGGACGCTTGGATCAAAATATTTCCTGCAACTTATATTAAACTTAAAGGGCTAATATATATTATTATTTTAGTTTTTAGAGGTTTTTGTTTGAGTCGGGGGTTTTTTAAATTTTTAATTTAACTTTTATTTCTTGCTTTTTAAACTTTATAATATTATATTACTAGTAAACATGCTATACAATCGACACGTGACTCGCCGAAATCTGCGCAGCTGTACGTATTTTTTTACCACAGTGAAGCGAAGCTAGATAGGTACAGTCACGTCTAAAAGTATGTATACACTTGGCTTTATTCAAAGTCGATTTTCTCCTTTATTTTTAAATGAAATTTTATGTTATTTAGAAAATAGTATTTTCGAACACATAGGTTTTTATGTTAAGTGTCGTATTTCAATGTTGCATTCGTTATTTCACGAAAAAATGGCAATTGAAAATTGCCAAGTGTATACATACTTTTAGACGTGACTGTACTCGTGGTCGTTGGCGTTCATTCCATACTAACGTATTCCTCTGTGAATTCGCCATTTCTGGTGGCGGCCATCTTGGATTTGAAATTTGTAATAGTGTATAGTATTCTACTAGTCAAGCCCTTTCATTTGATACCCATATTGAGGGAATTGTGAAAAAAAATATAATTCGCCATTTTGTGGTGGCGGCCATCTTGGTTTTGAAATTTATCATATCAACACTCGCGACTAATTCACCTTTCAAACAAAAAAAAACAAAATCAAAATCGGTTCATCCGTACGGGAGCTACGATGCAACAGACAGACAGACACACACACACACAGACACGTCAAACTTATAACATCCCGACGTTTTTGCGTCGGGGGTTAAAAAAGAAAACACATTATATTGTCCAAAAAATATATTTTATTGTAGTAGACAACACGGGGGCGCGCGCCCGGCGCCCAGCCTGCACCGCGCGCGAGTCCCACAACAACGCTTCGCTATCTACGTCCAGCTCTCTGTTTTAATAATTGTAATAGTTTATTTAATAATTACAACGTTTTTTTATGTGTCCGTATTTTAACATTAGGTATAACTAATTTCGTTTTGTATAACTTGGTGTAAGAACAGCCTTCAGGAATTGAAATAGGGTGGCGCTATACACGCCTCACAGCACTGTTTCCATTTCTACTCGCGTCCTTTCTCTGAAAAGATTGTGAAAATTAATGTAAGTAAATAATAATTTATTTATTAATATTTGTTAATTAATAAATTCTCTTTACCTAAACTGTAAGTACTAAAGTAATAAATTGTGTTAAATTGTTGACTAAATCTAGTTTCACTTGTACTACACCGGCGGACAGGTGGCTCGATAATTTGTTAGTCACCGACAGTCGTGCTTACTAAGCCCTAGTAAGTGCGCGGTAAGCGTTCGTGTCTATTAGCATGCATTTGTTTTACATGGAGGTGACATCCAAGTAATGAGCTAAACCGCGGCCGTAAGGTATCGCAGTGAGACATCTTCGGCATGTAATTACCCTTAAGGATTGTATCCGGTCAATCTGTAAAAATCTCAACGTGAAAACTTACGTGAAATGAGCTGTCATTCCACCTAATAGGAATTGACACTTTTGACAGCTCACTTCCCCAGTTCACACCCGTTTCTGCAGAATAGATCGGCTGGAGTAAAATGATTAAAAGCCTTATTTATTACACTACCTACGCGATATTCAGGGTTCTTTCCCTAAATCTGGATAGTGTAATATAAGAGAAAGGATGGCAGTGTCACTATTAAAAAACACATCATCTAAATATCAACGATAATCCCTGTTCGCACTATACAAGTGCACCCAAGGGCAACCCATGATTGGTGTAGGACTATTGCAGAATATGGAAACGAATAATTATATTGGATTATGAGTTTGGGAGGCTAATTGAACTGTTTATCTAGAACTATGGAAACACTATGGCCCTAATGTTTTATATAAAATACACAGATAAAATGGCAGGGGGTGACTTGCACTCTCAATAATGGGCCCCCAAAAACGGTCGCAAGCACATAGTGTCGTAGCGACAAGGCACCATGTCCTGAGGTGTTTATGAGAAGTGAAGAGGTATTCCACGGCTATCAGGACAATCTCGGAAGTACAGACGCCAGCACATCAACCTACCCGAAACTGTCACATTTTCCCAATCAACTTTGAACCTTTTGCTTTAGAGATAAAGTTGAAAATCTATTAAAGAAATTTGACAGATTGTAGTAGGTTGATGTGCTAGCGTCTGTACGTTCAAGATCCCTACCAGCATCTTACTGAAATACTTACTTCCTCAGAGCACGTTTGCTCTTGCGAATCTCCACTCAAGCCGGCCAATAAAGACAAGAATGAGGTGGGAGCTCAGTTCCTCGTCAATGTTTACTCCAGCCGGCTAATAAAGGCAAGCCAGTGATGGGAAACATGATTCAGTATTATTATTAGAGTTACCTTGAGCGTAAATCGCCGCAAGAGAGCGGCCTATCGAGATCGGGCAGTAGATTGGCGGGCGGGTGCAGCGTGCGCACATGCGTGGCGTCGTGCCGGCCGCCCGCCAGCAGCGCGCCCGCGGACGCAAGGCGGCGCGGCGGCGCGGCCAGCCCGTGCGACGCCAGCGCCGCCGCCAGTTGCCGCGCGCGCGCCACTGCGATGTCGCGTTCGTGCCGCGCTCGCCATATCTAACCAAATGTCCGTACCCATGAGTACAGTCGCTTTACAGACTAGAGATCCACTTAATCAGGCAAACTGATTAGTAAGGCAGTAGATAGTAGGTACTTACTTCTCTCTGTAAACCGACCGCACCTAGGTCAGTCAGTGTCAACTCATCAACTGACCATATTAGAGTATATTAATCTATGCAACTGACAGTAATATGCGCTCGTAAACCCATATGGACTTATAATACACGTAAACCAGAATTATGTGTTTAGTGTAAACATTCAGTCAAAAAAGTATCGGGAATGGACGATTTGTTTATGGTTCCAAATTAAATTTTTTGTTTTTTTATTTTTGAAGTGAAAACTTCTTTAGCGGCGTTGTACACTTTTTTTGTAATGGGTAAAAAATGTTAAACTCGCGTCAGGACACATGACCGTCAGGACACGTGACCTGATCGAAAATTCGTAAGACGGATGGAGAGTAGACAGCCGGCGCGGCGTAGGAGAGGAAGTATCCCCCTCTCTTTCTACGGCGCGGCGAAAATGTATGCCTGCTGTTTCGTTTAGGCGGCGCAGGGCGCTTGCGCGAATGTTCGTGTGTGTTTATGTTACAGCGTGTCACGCGCATCCATGGATGGTGACAGCTGATGACCCGACCGTCTGTGTAGTGGCCACACTGCTGTGTACCGCAAAACGGGGCTACTTTGACTTCCAGGGTTACTTTGACAGCTTTTGGAGCTACTTTGACAGAGCGCCAAAATCGGTTTTCACGTGTGCTCAGCAACAAGTGTGCGTGACCTCGAGTAATATTGCGCGAGGAGCGGGGTGTGGAGAACGCGTCATAGCGTTGTGATCGGCCTGGTCAAAGTAGCCCCGTTTTACTGTATTCGTAAAGTACTTATACCTATACTTAAAGTGTTTAAAATATGGAAATTCAACAAAGTGCATCTATTAATGAAAAAAGTGACGAAGAAATAGCGAAAGAAAATGAGTTATATTAATTCAATTAATAGTTGATTTATTTCAACGTTAATATTCAAGTTTTCACTTCTGCCGGCACTCCCGGAGTGCAACCCGTCTTTTTTGTTAGATTGGCACTATAGAGGTATGAGGAACAGGGTGTAAAGTTCACTCATACTCTATAGAAAAGGGATGATCCTCCGACCAGACGGGTGTTGTCTGGCGGGCAACTGCCCAATGAGTCATGTCGGGCTGTTGTATATATGCTAGTTGCGTGGTAAACTCTGCTTGCGCGATGCAGGATTTGCGTGACGTCAGTATGACGCGTTATACCGCTACAGCACAACTGTTTTCCATTTTGGCGCGGACTTTGAGTACTTAAAAAAAAAGGAGGTTATCATTAATTGGAACTGCAATATATTCACATATGACAATCTATTAGGGCTTCCAAACAAATACACACATTTTATAGATGTATGTATGTATGTTTGTCCACGCATTTCTCCGCAACTGTTAATCGGCTCGTGATCATTTTTTTTTATTGTTTTACGTTTACTTAAACTTAGGGAACAGTGCAAGTTTCATCAAAATCGATTCAGTAATTTTCAAGATATGGACTAATACGTGTGAGTGTGACGACCTGGCTTATTGATACGGGGTGTAGTGTCAAAGGGAAAACATCTCAAAACCTTGGTCAAATTCTAGTGCAATATTTACAGCAAAACTATTACCTAGGTACTCATTACAAATAAATCGATACCTTTGGGTAGAACTGTCGTATAAACCATTTTGGCCAAATTGAGTTATATATAGGTACCATTTTTCTCAGATTTTTTTTCTCTATCGACCTGTATATATGTATACGGTTAATACGACCCAGAAATTTTCGGTCATAGCCTCTTAAAAAAGGTAAATTTTCAATGTAAAAGCCGAATGTTTTTTTTTTTTGAGTTTTGTTATGACCATAATTTATTTTAACTCAGGGCGTAAAAATAGTCGTTAATTGTTAAATGCATTACCTAAACATAGTTTAAATTCGATGTCGTAAATCCAAAGGCAGTTCGCGACGTTGGTGTATAAACCATGTCGTATATCCATTTTTGGTAAGCTTATGGTCACATTTACTGTCGTAAAAACCCATACTTATATGTAGTTTTTTTGTATTAAAAACCATTTATAATCATAGATCAATTGAATTCTGACTAACAAACAATCCTGTTACTCTCAGAATTAGTAGGTACTTAATTATTATTATTCTAATACCCAATAAAGGTTGATTCAAATTAAATTAAACTACCTGAAATACGAAATCAAAATTTATTAAGTACCTTCTAATCAACATTTACTATTATTTCAATAATGGTACAACATACCTAACAGGTTTAACATTTTTAAATTGAAAAAATAATTATAACAACTTAAACTGAAACGTGAAATAAAGAAATCTACTTAGTCATAAAAAAACAAACTTTATTCAAACTTCTAAATTAAAGTAATCAGGCATTTTAATCATTTATAAAAGTATATAATAATAACTTTATTTCACAGAAAATACAGATTTAACATGTTTTATATAAAGACAGTTTTAAATGAGCTTTGGTAGTAACACAATGCAATACAAATATAATCTGTACACAATATGGAAAACCCTGCCTCTCAAACTAGGCAAAGCATCTTGAGAGACAGTGATTCAGCTTAAAATGTGGTGCTTAGTATAATAGTAGACTGTGTCGATCTACCCGAGCGATTGAAGATATAGATAAAGCTAATTTAAGTATATATTTTATACGAAATTTGAGTGAGGGTGCGTTTATGTGTGTGTGGGGGTGCGTGTGGGGATGTGTGGGGGTGTGTGAGTGTGTGTGTGGGTGTGTTGTGTGTGATTGGGAATATGTAGGTAATTAGACGACGTACTTAAGTAAGGATTCTGTTTGTAAATAGTCCCGTTCTAGTAGCCATTCCGTTAGTTTTTATTTTATTTCATATTTGTTTAGATCGACAATGTTTAATTTCTTGTGAATTTGTTTATAGATGTATGTACTCAATGTATAGTATTGGTGTTGAGCGAAGGAGGTTTTGTGAGGGGTTCTTAAGGGTAGTTTCTTCCTTTTTTTAGGGTCAGTTGGGGGACCGCTAGCGTGTCTTCTAACAGTAACAAAAAGCTGGCGCACTGAAAGTACTTTGCAATCAGCGTATAGTTGCGTAGTGGGGTAGCGATAGGGTTTGCGCAACATTACCTTCAGTACGGCTCTCTGCGCTCTTTGAATCCTCAGAAGACTGGTTTTATTTGCACCACCCCATACTGTGATGCAATATCCAATGACGGATTGACATAATGCATAGTACACCATCTTCAGGGTTTCAGGCGCAGCCGAGTCTCTAAGGGATTTGAAAATTTGCAAAAATTTCATAGATCTAGTGGTAATGGCGTCAACCTGTTTGTCCCATCGTAATCCTCGGTCTATTTGGACACCCAGATATTTCACATTATCCAGTTCTAGTAAGTGTCGGACATAGGCATTGTGGGGATTGTTTGGAGCAGGTGTGCGCTGTTATGGTAAAAGATTTGTCGGGCAAGTTGTTACGCCGGATAGCGAATGGAATGTACGATGTTTTGTCGCAGTTTAGGGTAAGTAAGTTTAGGTTGAGCCATTCCATTATACTTGTTAATGCCGCTTCCGCGTAGCGCTTAACGCTATCCCAAGTTGGTCCGTAGACTATGACTGCGGTGTCGTCTGCATACGCAATGATCTTGGAGTTGGGGATGGTCATTCTGCACAACTCATTGACGTATATTTGGAAGAGTGTGGGGCCTAAGATGCTTCCCTAGGGTACACCGTACGTGGTAGATACTTCTTCACTTATATGCTCTCCAATTTTTACTCGTTGGGTCCGGTTGTTAAGATAGTCTTTGAAAATTTCGAGAGTGTTTCCTCGTACCCCTAGGAGTTCCAAGGAAGATATAAGTTTGGGAACAGATACTGTGTCAAATGCTTTAGAAAGGTCTAGGAAGATCCCTAGACTTTTAACCCATATTGTCTAGATTCCTAGCAGCGAATTGCGTCAGCTCAAGAACCGCATCCTCAGTTGAGATTCCTGTGCGAAAACCATACTGATTATCAGCTATGAGCTGATGTTTGCCGAGGATTTTTTTAAAACCATTATTCAGGATCCTTTCTAGTATCTTAGAAAGTGCTGATAGGACCGATATGGGTCTACAATTGTTGACACAGTTTCTGTTTCCTCCCTTATGAATCGGATGGACAATAGCTTTTTTAGCGCATCAGGGAAGATACCTTTTTGAAGGCAACAGTTTAGGATATACGTCAATGGTGGCGTCAAGGTCTGGCGGCAACTCTTTAGCACTAGGGGGGATATGCCATCCCACCCTATTGCGCAATCATTTCGCAGTTGCAGAATAAGAGACTCCACTTCCGATTCATCAACCTCAAGTATCACAAGAGAGTTGGCGGGGCTGGATGACATAGTCTGACATGATCTCTTAGGTGGGTTTGCAGGTTGGTGAGATTGAGACAAGATTTGTTCTGCCAAGTTAGTGCCTATATGTATTACTGAAATATCTACACACTTCGTTTACGGATGATATAGCGCTATCCTATATCCAACAGTTCAACCGGGCTAGTTTTCTTTTTTGTGGGATTGATGATTTGTTTTATAGTTTTCCAAAGGGCTTTGGGATTGTTAGAGGATTTTTCGAGTTCGCTTTTTTCATGGGCTATTCTTAATTTCCGGAGGAGGTCGTTACACAAATTCCGGTACCGCGTATAGGAAATTTTCAGGATAAGATTTTTGGGATCTTTTCTTGCTGTGTTGTGCAACCGGTCACGGTTTTGTATACACTTTAGGAGGCCGGTGGTCATCCATGGTTTTATTATTCTTTTTTTCTTGGGATTTTAATTTGTTTAGTGTGCTTGGTAATTACTGAAGAGATAATAGTTATGAACATATTCATAGATATATTGGGGTCAATAATTTTGTATAAGGGGGTACAATCCGAGTTTTCTAAATCTAACTTTCTAAATCTAGCATCGAAGTCTATACGGGTAGCTATGTGGAGTGGTTTATTATCTGGGTTTGTGTTAGCAATAGTAAGTAGCACCGGTTTGTGGTCCGTGATGTGTGAGTCTAGTACAAGTGTGGTAACAGGAAGGGTCGTTTTAACGAGTGCATGATCTAGACAGCTATCCAACCGAGTGTTGTACCGGTGGGTTGGAAGAAGACCGTGGGAGGCATTCAGAATGAGATAGTTGAAACAGCGGTCATCTGTACTATTGGGTTTGAGGTCTATATTAATATCACCTATTAGGTTTATATTTTTGTAGGAAGAGAGGCTTACGTAGACACTATTTAATCTATCCAGAACTGTATGACGGGGATCGGTACACAGCTACAATAGCAATATTTTGGTTAACTATACGACATACCAAACAATTACCACCCATAAGTTTAGATTCCCACTCTGAGGTTCGGAGAGCTTTTTTTGTAAAGATAACAATTCCATCATTTTGGTTACTGTTTATTCCGGTACAGTAGGAGTCATAACCGACCAAAACAGGCATATTAGTGACTTTACTGAGCCAACATTCTGTAATTACTTACAGAATGTTGGCTCAGTAAAGTCACTTGATTTGGATGTGGTAATCCTTACGGATTACCACATCCAAATCAAGTTTTGTGGAGTGCGATAGTACCTGGAGTTGGTCAAAGTTTTTATTTAAGCTACGGATGTTGTGTAGTCTTTTTATGCTGGTATTGGTGGTGTTAACATACTCAATACAATTTTCTGGGGCACAGTTAAATGAGTTACCCACTGTCAGCGAGTCAAGCTCGCTGCATATATACTATTAGGTCCTTACATATGAAATTGGCGTTTTGTATGGAAAGAACAAAAAGTCGAATATTTTTTAATATAATATATTTAATTAATCAAAGTATGAACCATTGTTTTCAATGCACTTTTGCCATCTTATAGGTAGTTCATTGATCCCTTTACTAAAAAAACCAGTCGGACGGGAATCAATAAAATCTTTGAAGGCGATTTGGACTGCCCCATCGGAGTTGAATTTTTTCCCTTGCAAAAAGTTATCCAAATTGCGAAAAAAATGGTAATCTGTTGGAGCAAGGTCCGGGGAGTACGGAGGATGTCTAAGACATTCCAATTCAAGCTCTTCTAATTTGGTAGCCGTCTGTTGCGCAGTGTGTGGTCTGGCGTTGTCGTGAAGCAGCAGTGGCGTGGAGCGATTGACCAGCCTTGGTTGTTTAGCCGCTAGCTTTTCCATCATGGTTTGTAATTGCTGACAATAGACATCAGCTGTAATAGTCTGGCCAGATTTGAGAAAACTGTAATGAACAATACCGGCACTAGTCCACCAAACGCTTACAAGTAACTTTTTTGGGGTTAATTTTCGCTTGGGGCAGGATTTGGCTGGCTGGCCAGGATCCAACCATTGCGCTGAGCGCTTCCGATTATCGTAAAGAATCCATTTTTCATCACAGGTAATGATTCGGTTTAAAATACCTTCATTGTTGTGCCGGTTCAGTAATGTAACGCAGCAGTCGACGCGCGTTTGCCGGTTTGCTTCAGTCAATTCGTGAGGTACCCACCTTTCAAGCTTTTTAATCTTCCCAATTTGCTTCAAGTGAATTAAAACAGTTTTATCACTAACATCGAAGCCTGCAGCTAACTCGGACGTGGTTTGCGATGGGTCCGCTTCCACAATAGCCTTCAATTCTCCATTATCAACTTGGGTCTCAGGCCGTCCACGGGGCTTGTTCTGCAGGTCGAAATTTCCAGAACGAAAACGTTGGAACCAAAAACGAACTGTGTTTTCTTTTGCAACATGACCGCCATACACATCATTCACCCTTCGAGTCGTTTCCGCAGCACTAGTGCCACGGCGGAACTCGTACTCGTAAATAATGCGATATTTTAAATTTTCCATTTTGTAAAATGAGTGACGCAAACAGAAAAAACAGAAGAAAAAAAACAAATGAATGACGGTCATCGAAGCACAAATACATGAGTAAATAGCTGTACAAATTTGAATTTGGAATTCCTTACCAAAGAGGAGAAATTCGTGATTAAAGTGGCCAGTACGAAAAACGCCAATTTCATATGTAAGGACCTAATATTTATGTTAGCCATTGGGAGGGTGAAGAAATAACGTGAGGTGACTCAGAGGCTAGCGTAAGAGAGTCAGCCACATTTCCATGGGGTAAGTTAAAATAATCATGGTGGTACCTTTTTGGTATAATGCCATTATCACATAGACGTTTTAAATCTCTATATTTTACATCCGATATTTGCAATTTGTTTTTATAAAGTGCACTTGGGGACATAATCATCACCTTTTCATGTGTATCATTGCTTACACCTTGTTGTACAAAAATTAAAAAAACGATCAAGTCATAATTTTATAAATGATTAAAATGCCTACTTTAATTTAGAAGAATTTTGAATAATTTTTGTTTTTTTATGACTAAGTAGATTTTTTTATTTCACTTTCCAGTTTAAGTTGTTATAATTATTTTTTCAATTTAAAAATGTTAAACCTGTTAGGTATGTTGTACCATTATTGAAATAACAGTAAATGTTGATTAGAAGGTATTATAATACTTAACAAATGTTGATTTCATATTTCAGGTAGTTTTTTTTTTTTTTTAATAGACCATTATTGGGTATTAGAAAATAATAATTGAGTTCCTACTAATTCTGAGAGTAACAGGATTGTTTATTAGTCAGAATTTAATTGATCTATGATTATAAATGGTTTTTAATACAAAAAAAAACTACATATACCTATGGGTTTTTACGACAGTAAATGTGCCCATAAGCTCACCAAAAATGGATATACAACCTATACAGATTTTTTAAAGTACATTTTCATGGGGTGTATAAACCAAGAATTGATTTTTTCTTAGACGTAAATCCAAGCTAACTTTAAAACTAAAGAAGATAGATAGGTTTTGATGATTTAACCTTTTTCATTTGCAAATTGTAAGAACCTTTCTCATAGATAATGTTTTTATAACTTCAAAAACAAAAAAGTTATTAAGAAGAACGGTCATTTGTGACTCAGACCCGACACGAAAGAGACATCTCAGTTTTTTTGTTATTTTAAATATAGCTAAAATATATATTTTTTATATTCAAAATCAATGGCAAACACCAAAATATTGCCTTGTGTTTTTGTTCAGGCGATATACAATTTTCTTTTAATACCTATTTACCTACAAAATTCGTAATTGTATGTAGGTAATTCAATGACGATACAAAAATTTAGAAAAAAACAACCGACTTCAAAAAAAAAACACTACAAAGTGATAAATAACTTTAATTTCGGAAGTCGGTGTCGATGGTTCCGCATTTTCGTTTTTAGACACCGACTTCCGAAATTAAAGTTATGTATCACTTTGTAGTGTTTTCTTTTTTCAAGTTGGTTGTTTTTTTGTAAAAAAGTTTTTATTTTTTACTTTTTAGTTGTACCTACCCCACACAAATCCAATTAACACTAGTGCATTGAAGAGTTGAAGACACTGACTAGAAGAACCGTCCAAATTCGCATAGAAATGCCGGAGATGCAGTACATTTATGCATATAACTCCGTACATAAGAATAATTACCTAATGCATTATATACTAAAACCTTCCTGAAAGTATGTAGATTACATGAGTGAAAGAATTATCAAAATTGATTCATTAGTTTTTGAGAAAATCGCAGACATACAAACATACATACGGGTCGAATACAGAACCTCCTTTTTTGAAGTCGGTTAAAAAACGCACAGATCTCAACACATCAAGAAAATTTTATTTTATATTTTTTTAATGACATCTCGCAGTTTAACTTTGTAGGTTATCGTCTGCTTAACCGGGCTTGCCTGTGGATGTCTCAATAAATTAAGCCTCCAGCTGTCTATTTTTGTATTTTTATCTAAATTGGCGTCATTTAAAATGGATATAATTGCAATTCATTAAAAAAAAAAAAAAATTAAAATATTTTGCCTTACCAAAATCAAATGGCAATATATGGGTGATAGCCACTGATATTCAGAATAGTGTTAATTTATTTCTGTTATATTTAATATAACAATATAACTGAGATGCGTTCCTTTTGTGTCGGGCCTGGGTAAATTTTCTATGGGACGTGACCCTTCTTCTTTTTATGTAAAAAAAAATAGTTTTTCTGCTCTTTTGGTTTATACGACCTTTCTACCCAAAGGTATCGAAATATTCCACTTTTTACGTTTTTAACTTTTTAAAAACTAAAAATTACGAAATAAAAAAGTAATTTAAAAAAATTAAATCGACTTCAAAAAGAAATAAACTCAAAATTATGAAATAACTTTAATTTCGGAAGTCGGTGGCAAAAAACTAAAACTAAAATACAGATCCCAAGACACCGACTTCCAAAATGAAAGTTATGTCATAATTTTTGAAGTCGATTTATTAGTTAGATCATATCACAGAGTACTTTTTGATAGACTGAAAGATCTAGTGTCTATTGCGAATTTCATAATGGACAAAAACATCGAACAATGAGTTTGTCTTAAATTTTGCATCGCCAATGGTATTTCGTGTTCGAAGTCACTGAAAATGTTAATAGAAGGCTTAGGTACGGTGAATCGACTTTATCAAAAACACGTGCTTATAAGTGGTACAGAGCGTTCAAAAGCGGTAGAGATATGCTGGAAGATTTGCCTCGCCCTGATAGGCCATAAACGTCTTCAACTGATGTTAACATAGCAAAAACATGGAAATAGCGACTGAAAATCCTCATTCAAGTTTGAAAGAGATAGTCGCTGAACTTTCTGTGTCTCACGAGTCGGTCCATATCATTTTAAATAAATCACCTGGTATGAAACAGGTCGCTCGGTTAGTCCCAAAAGAAATGAATTTTCTCCAAAAACTCAATCGCATAAGAGTCGCTGAAAACACGCTAGACCGAGTCAATTCCGACCCAACATTCATGAAACGCATAGTTACTGGCGACGAGACGTGGGTTTACGAGCTTGACATGCAAACTAGTCAACAAGCTTCGGAGTGGCGCCTTCCAACTGTACCGAAACCGAAAAAACCACGCCGAAGTCGATCAAAAGTCAAAGTCATGTTGACTGTTTTCTTTTTGACTAGGTATGGCGGTTTTGTGCACTCGGAATTCTTACCGGAAGGTCAAACGGTAAATAAAGTATATTATTTGAGCGTTATGCAGCGTTTAAGAGAGAAAATTCGAAGTAAAAGGCCAGATTTGTGGAAAGTAAATTGTCGGATTTTGCACCACGATAATGCGCCTTCGCACAAGGCCATCATTGCGAACGAATTTTTTTTATCAAAAACTCAACAAATACCATCGTGCAACGACCTTATTCACCAGATATGGCTCCAGCCGACTTCTTTCTTTGTCCTAAACTCAAATTACCACTTCGTGTCACCCGTTTTCATAAAGTAGAAGACTTTTCCGGAAAAAGCGTTTAAAAAATGTTTTGATGATTGGATAAGTTTTTGTTGGCGGTGTATCGTTTCTGAAGTAGCATATTTTGAAGGCTCAGTCAATAATTGAAATCAGGGAGGTGAAATCAATTTGGATGAATAACTAACATTTTGTGTAATATTGATCTTTTCCCGGTACTTTTTTGACAGACATGAGTAGACATGAGGATGTGTGAGTTTGAGTACCTACCTATGTTACTATGAATGTTCGAAGCGCAGTGTATCCTAAGATACTCTGGTGCTATCTACATGTTGAAATTCACTAAGGTGGATGACCGTTATTGTCACGACGATGTTGGTCATTCACGAGTGAATGTGTACAGACCACGACGACTTGGTGTACTTTCATTATACAGAGCGAAATTATGATGATTCATGAAATCATGACTTAGAAAACAATTAATCTAAAGTTATGGGCTGCACCGATATAAAATTATGATCGGCTTTGTTAAAAAATTAACCAATACTTTCGGCCTTTTTTCAAAGTTGGTTGCAGTATCTAACTAGCTAAGCTAGTGCACCCCGACCAAATGGGTGTAGGTACTAGGGTGGTAACAGAACTTCGCCTCCGCCTATCCAAATACGGAAGTACCGCAAGAAATTGTACCTCCGAATCTGTAGCGCAGTTGTAATGTAAATCGGCTCCAACTTCCTCTAATGTGGTGGAGAAATAACTCGTTTAAGTTTTTGCTCCAAAGTCACCGCCGCCGTCAGGTTCAGTAGTACCTAAGTACCACCAAGTGAGCAATGGTTTAGTGGAGGTGGTTTAATTCGTGAACCACTCAGATATTGCCTAGAAGGTGATAGGGCCGCAAAATTAAATGTTTTTTGTGTAAGATAGTTTGCGCCGATTACGCCTTCTGCAATGCAATTACTTAACAATAGGTAGATTTTTTCTTCGAGAATTTTTTTTTCATGGCTCCACTGGACCAGCTATCCGAAGATACCTAGTACAGACGCCAGCACATGGCCTATTTTTGACCAAAGAATCGGCATTGCCATAAAACGTGGCAATGCTTCCAGCCTTTTGGGCACTTTTCCTGTTGACAGCGGTGCGGTCGAATTTTTTGATTCCTTGATTATTTCGCCTCCCTTTTTTATATACTTGTAAGTAGGTACTTACATATTATTATTATAGTTTTTAAAATTAAGTGGAAATTGTAAAAAAAACTTTATCTTATCTTAAATTTATCTTTTTTTTAATATTTTGCCACCTTCACCTCCGCCTCCGCTAAGATGGCGTCCGTAAGACCGGTACCTAGTTAGAATTAGAACTGTGACCAACCACGAACGAACCAACAGCAACCGATGCCGCGGCAACGTCTGGCGAGCGATACATCCAAGTTGGTCGCAATGAGGTACTAGGCTAGGACTCATCACAAAAAGTTGATCTAGTTTATATGTTAGCGTATCGATTAGTAGTTTTAGTAAATCAAAATCGAAATTATTTGAGGATCGATTAAATACATACCTACCATTATTTATTGAACAAAATCAGTGTATGAAGTATGACTGACTCGCTTTTCGAAGAAAAACTAGCGTGTGATAACACTCACGTACCTACTTACTTTGTAAATCGCTGATTCTTAGATTCACAGAATTGCCTTACACCAAGGCAATTCTGTAAATCTTAGATTCAGCGATTAACATTTAATGATGGTTCCGTGTCATGTCCGATTTAAGTAAATTAATGAAACAATTTCTCACTTAGGTAGGTACACTATCGTAATCTTCGTTTATTGCCCGTGGTCCGACCGCGTAGTTCTCGTTAACATTTACCTACTGATCGCAGGGAATATGTTTTTTGATCTTGTAAGGGCTATTCAAAATAAAAGATTTACACACTATACACTACACACATACCTGTGCAGCACAAACTGCGGAGCGGCAATGGCTCCTTTCTCCGAATCCACGCGCCGCCGCCTCGACGACGGCGCCGTGGAATGTAAGGGATTGACCTGTCAACAATATTAAACTTTTATTATCTGTTCAGCTGTTACCCTGAGGAAATAGGTAAATCATTCTCGGAGCTGCTCGTCCCATAAAGGTTCAATAGAGTTCAATAAACTATCAGTAGCCGGATCCAAGGCCTCAACGATTAAGTATTATAAATGTCCCGACTGATGATTCTTGTCGGCAAAGTTACAAACGAGATCCCCTGCCATGTGACGTGCGTGCAATATCGACCTATACAAGAATGTATTAAGTACCTATATGAAAAATAATTGAATAAAGCTCTGTCTAAACTGAAGCGCGTCGAATTCAAGCGTGGCAACTCACTTGTATTGACTCCCTTGTTTTGTTCAAACTGCAGTGCTATTCTATAAAAAATCTCATTTCTCACCGTGGAAACTTAAGTGGAGAAACTGTAATTCCGGTTGATGCTATTGACTACTCACTTCCAGCTCACTTCACATATGTTTTCACAGTGATATTTGTACAGAATAGATCGGCAGGTGCAAATAATCGCATGACTTACTAGTCAATGCAAAGCAATAGACGCGCCGCGCGCGTAATAGCTAGGTAGGTATTTTTATTGTTATCATTCTACTGTTAAAACTTGATAATAGTAATGTTTTGCATAACCTAAAGTAAGTAGACTAGTTAAAATATTAAGGAATAATGTAGCAAAACATAGAAAATATTTCAAACGGATATCCACCTTTTATGTCGTTGATATTTTGGATGACGGTACCTAGATATAGTACTATGAAAGGTACGATGTGTGGTACTATGAAAGGGGGTGCTCCGAGTGGCGAGGATCATTAAGCACTGGCTGGAGGCTTTAACTTTTGAGGCATCCACAGGCAAGCCCGGTTAAGCAGACGACGATCTCATAGGTTGAACTGCGAGACACCATTCCCCCAAAAAAAAAAATGGCGGGGATGGGATCATTCTTGTTCGAGACACCGACCAGAACGGAGCTCCGGCCTACAGATGTTCATTGATTAGTACTAGTGACGTTATTATATGGAATAGGTCGACCATATCATGTAAGTTAATTGATATTATTATCTTGATTATTGCTGATAATTATAACTTTGGTGTTCTGTATATCGACGGTATAAGTAGTATCAATATCTAATAACTACAAAATTATGATTTTACAGGAGGCGAAAAAAACGTTTCAAGTCTATAGTTTTTAATATTTTAATAAAAACGATACTCATATTAAACAAATAGTAGGAAACGTCGTCGTCGATTCAAGACTAGCGTTGAAAATGCCGAAAATAACAATTTGTTTTTTTAACGAAAAAAACAAATTGTGTTTTTTTCCGTTTTTTTCGCATGTTACATAGAAAAATTAACGGAAGGTATCCTTTGGAAAGAAACAGGATTCTTTCGAATGTTTCGCTTGATGTTTTAAAAAGTTGAAAAAAACAAGTTTTATTGAATTTTTTTTCATTCTACCCTCCATTTTATTAGTAGGTACGTATTATTATGGAAAGAGCATAGAATATCTTAAGTTAAATATAGTAAGAACGGATTTGAATAAAAAAAAACATGAAAGTTTCCCGTTTCTTTCATATATTTCGTTATTTTTTCGGTTTTATTAAAAAAAAAAACATGAAATATATACTGACAAATTTTCTTGAAACTTTCGAATGAAAGATTGAAAAAAACAACGGAATTGGAAAGAAACGGGAATTTTTCCTGCTTTTTTTTGTCTTTGCAAATATGAGCTATTTCATATTTTACCTATCTACGAATATGCAATAAAGTGAAAATCACTAAAATGTTAGTTATTAGATATTGACACTTCAACGTCGATATGTTATATGGCCAATATTGCCAATGTTTTCAAGTATATAATGAAATATTCCTAGCTATTGTTACTATGTTGCTATTATTCTGAGTTCTCTTAGACCATTGTCCAAGAGATAGAATTACTTAATTGTTTTTAAAATAACGATAATTTATGGCAATATAAGAAATTGGTTGATAGAATAAGTACTTTAATACTGTTCCCATGAAGTTTCTTGTCCTTCTTCTCCATGATGACCTAGATTTGGAACGGACAACTAGCTTTTGACAAGCCTTTAAATAAATGTCTTCTTGTCTAGCTCGTCTTTCTGTGCTTTATTTCATAAAATCCTTTCCCTACATACCATATTCGTAGTTACTTTTACACATATTAAATAACTAGTAACCATTCTGATATTCAAAACTTTATATTTGGGTAATATACATATAGACTTATAAATAGATTCCACCCCATTTTCTAACAGTCGCAGTTTTCAGTCGTGTCGCGCATCTCGCTCGCTCGCTCGTTTCTGTTTAACCAGAGCTTAAATACTTAGATTGAATAGAATTACAATTATTATGTCTTATACCCATAGACAAAGACACCAGCGCGCAACAAGAGCCCGCACTGGATGCGGCGAGATGTGAGCGCAGGTATCGGAAGTAGACGTGCTCCAGTAGCAACAGAAGTGCCGCGAGCAGGATGCCCGCCATCAGCAACAAGAAAGCTGACAAAAATTGTTCCAACGCCAGGGGGTCGGATGACTTGTGTTCTTGCTTATTAGGCTTACACGTCCCTGTCATCCAATATCTGTAAGTAATGAAAAAATATGTTTCTTCAAAGTAGGTGTAGGTAAATGAATGACTCATCGTTAGGAAATATTATGTAAATTATAGCTAGGTAGGATAAGACATGTATTAGTATTCACTCTAATTAGATTTTGGTTAGCTACTGTTTTGAGATTTAACTTTTTTTAGTACCCACTAAGTAGGTACTAAAAAAATAGGAGGTTTTAGCATTGGCGTATCTAGGGATTCTTTCTAGGAGGGGCCTGGCCTCTGACCTTTTTTTTTTACCCTCCGTCCGGGAAGAACGGAGGGTTATGATGTCGGACACCTTTTTTTTTTCTCGCTGTGGAAATTCTCATGGACTTCCTATAACGTGGGGGTGACAGAGGGGCATGCCGGACTCTTACCGGCTAAAACCACAGCGGTGTTCCACCTCTACCTATGGCCGGGGGCGCGGGATTCGCATAAGCATTCACCGCTCCCCCGACAGGCCTCGACCCGCTGGTCCCACCTCCCCGTGCGCCCATTCCTATAATGGCTGCACCCACTCTCGAGTGGCGCGCGTGGAACACCGCAGTGCCAAGTCGGGCCTGTCTAGTCGGACGACAGACGCCCCTAGGCCGCCGACCGCAGGCCACCTCTCATGGAGGTCGTAGATCGTTTTGCGCCCTACTCGGGCGCCCAGTGCAGAGAGAGAATGTGGCTTCTCTCTCCCGCTCGGCCGCCTCCTTTGCAGACATGACATCCTCGCATAAGGAGGCAACACCGTCTCATGCGCTCCCGCTCTCGACCATCGATTGAACGACAGCCGGGAGCGAGAAATCGCTCCCGCCTATTGCCGCGATGAGGTCACGGCGCAGCCCTGCCCAAGCTGGGCACTCTACCAACGTGTGCACCGCTGCACCGTATCTCAGGGCAAGCCGCACAGGGCACGCCACGATAGTGGCGATAAGACCCCTCTTTGAGGAGTGGCTAAAGAGGTGTCACGGCGTCCTCACGGCGTATTGCCTGACGCAGGTCCTCACCGGACACGGATGTTTTGGAAGGTTCCTGCACATCATCAGGCGGGAGGAGACGCTCGGGTGTCACCATTGCGAGGATCGCCCAGAGGACACGGTGGAGCATACGGTGGAGGTCTGCCCCGCATGGGCGGAGCACCGCCGTGCCCTCGTAGAGGCGATCGGCAGCGGCGGCGACCTCTCGCGTCCGGCCCTGGTTCAAGCCATGGTCCGGGGCGAGAGGGAGTGGGAGGCAGTCACCTCCTTCTGCGAAGCAGTCATGCTAGCAAAGGAGGTGGCAGAACGGTTGAGGAAGAGAGCCGAGCCACACGTCCCAGCCGCCGCGGGAGACGCTCCGAGCGTCGGGAGCCGCGTGACGACTCCCGGCCACCGTAGGCGCGCGCCTGCGGACGGAGAGTAATGGGTAGCGCACCGTCCGATCAGGACCAGGCCCGTGCCGGACGGCGCGTACGTGTTCCACGCGCGCCTCAAAGAGATGTCAGCATAAAGGAAGGGGCCTGCCAGGGCCGAAGCCTGCCGGGGGTGCGGGATTGTCCGAAAGGGTTACCGCTACCCCGGAACATAAAGGGCTAAGGAAGGAACACGGATGGGTTTTAGTCAGTAAGAGTCTTACAGTCCCTTCCGCTCCACCCAGAGCGGGAATTTCCCATTAATAAAAAAAAGGGCAAGCCGCACAGCGGTGACACAACGGCGTCTGCTCCCGACCATGATGTCTGACACCTACCGACTAAAACCCCACTATTGCGTGCCACTTCTTTGAGCCCGACTGCTCGAGGGACGACACGGCCCCGATTTCACCGCCCGCAGGCCCCTTCTTATAGTGGCCGGAAATCGTTAAGCACCCTTCGACGCTTCGGGTACGGGCGGAATGAGAGGTATGCTCTCTCTCCCTCTCCGCCGCCTCCTTTACATGCATCAACTCCTCGCAAAAAGAGACCACAGCATCCCACGCGTTTTTGCTTCCGACCTTGGACTGAACCACCGCCGAAAATGACAGATCACCCGCACCAAGTGTCGCGACGAGGGCACAACGCTGTTGAGCCCAAGCTGTACTCCTCCAACGTACTCGTATGTAACGCCGTGTCCTCGTGGCAGTCCACACAGTGATGACAAGTAGGTGTCCGCTCCCGACCTATCCGACGCAGGTATTTCCCGAAACATCCGTGTCCAGTAAGCACCTGCGTCAACCGGAAGCTCAGGGCGCCATGCTGCCACTCCAGCCATTCTTCCATAACAGGCCTTACCGCCACTATTGTGGCGAGCCCCCAACTGGGTTGCGCAAGTCGCTCCCTCCATTCAGCCACTAGGATCTGACGGAGCTCAGTCCTTCGTGGATCGAATTCCCGAGGAACCGGAGGCTGACCACGAGGAAGCTCCGCCTTCCGCCAGCGATATAGGGACGCATGGATTTTCGCGTACAGATCCCAGGGCGTTGATCCGGCCAGAAGAGTTGCTGCCTCGTAGGAGATCGTACGGTATCCTCTTTTCACCCTAACAGCTATGGCTCTTTGCGGCCTTCACAACGTTGCGGGCCGTCAGAGTGTCCGCCCACACGGGCGCCCCATACAGGGCCATGGACTTCACAATCCCCACGTATAGTCTCCGGCAGGAGGCGTTGGACCCCCCAAATTAGGTAGCAGTTTTGCAAGAGCAGCTGCAACGCTCATCAACCTGGGGACCAGCCGCTGAATGTGCGGTCCGAAGTCCCACCGGCTGTCGAGGAAAAATCCTAGGTACTTCATCGTCGACTCGACACCGATGCGGGCGCCTACTGCCGCTATGTGTAAATCGCGTGGTGGCTTGTTCCGAGGCCCATGGAAACAGAGGGCCTCAGATTTGTGTTTGTGCAAAGCCGCCTCGAGACCCAGACGCCGGATGATGATGATGGGGCTCCCTAGTTTCCGCACTACGATCTGCGCAACCCCTGCCGTGGCCTGTATGGCCGATTGCCGATGCGTTTGCTCCCGGGCCGTCTAATCATAATAATACTCTTGCTTATTTCGTTGCTTATTAATAGATTATATTATTTTTGTGATTTTAAAAGTAACTAAATGAAATTTATGTAGTTAATAATAAGTTTGTGTAGGTCTTGGTGGTAGATTATTTATTTGATTGCTTTTGTGTGAAGTTATATTATGTACCTAAGTATCCAGCTTAAAATTTCGAATAGGTCCCCAAACATCCTAGGGTGGGCCTGAGACCATTCTAGGGTGGGCACGGTCCACCCCCCCCCCCCCCAGATATACGCCAATGGGTTTTAGAGATTCCAGTTCTGGCAACATGAGATGCTTGATTGCTCCTTTAGCGGTAAACACTAGGTACGTATAATTACGTCTTGAAGGGAAACTTAGCCACTTAGTATAACAGCACAGGACAACAACGTAGTGCTTGCATCGGATTTAGCTCATAATTTCTGTCGCGAAAGAGCACCGTAGATGCACGCACTAAACTTAGCTTATTTTTATTATGACCCGCCCCTGCTGCGCACGGGTGCGGTATACCTACTGATATAGCGAAATGTCAAAACATGGAAATTTATTGTGCTATAAAATAGTCATAGTTACATATGAAGGTATTGTTGCGCGCCACAATTAATGCCTACCACTAGCGCCATCTAGTATCGACTAGCAGAACTAGTAGACTCAAGATGCTTCTAGAAATTTCGATGCTAGAACTACCGACATCCGGTCAGTCGGGGCCGGTATGTACTCGAACATTCTAGATGTTTCTACAGTAGAAGGTTCTGGAACTATCTGAGGCTCTATATAAGGTTGGTATGGACCGCGACCCGGAGCAGTATTGCATAAACGATACAAGCGAAAACATCGATGCGATCTTCAAGTGCGACTTTCAAGTGATTAATGTGTTTGAGTTGTTAATTAAAGTGTCTATTTTTGTGGTTATTAAATCGGCAGTTTTTATTGTCACGAGCCCCAAGCTCGTAACAGTATTAGAAATATAATATCAACACATAAACCCTCTGGAATAACATCTCAAAATGATCATCTAAATCCATTGTGTCCTGTAATAGTGCATGCAGTTTAACTAAACGGACAAATAGACAGACATAAGATACGACTTTGATTTACTTATACTATTTAGAGAAGAATGAGAAGATGCCTACTTTTTGTCTGTTTCAAAATTATCTGATGAAAGTGTTATTAAACCCTGTTCAGTAGTGTTCAGGTTAAATTCTTACGCTATCACTCACTAAAGAGAATTCGTAATTATAATAATAAGTAATCTGTATTTAAAAGGTTTCAACTTTATAGATACCTATAAAGAGAGAGACAAAGACTTGGCAAAAGTGGTGATCCACTTTTACCTATTATAAATAAATACATTAAAATTTGTAAGTAGCACTACAAACTGGCATTTGATTACATTTTCATCACATACTTTTGGAACAGACTATTATCGAAACAACAGACTATAGATAAAACTATTGACTTACCTCCGTAATCTCTCTAGGTCTCCATTGGCTCTTAAGTCGAGTAATCTTTTATTAAACATACTGACATATTTAGAATTACGTGTAAACGCTAATCCATAACCGGACATTGCGTACCATGCACCTACAGTTAAAAGCCTGCAGTCTTCATCCTGAAAATATAAAAAGTTATAGAAAATTCCAGAAAAAAGCAGGACCCTTTCGCTATTATGTAAATACAAAACTTTGGAAGAACAATAGTATGTATATATTTTGTGTCATTCGATTTAGTATGAATGGGACTATTTTTAGATAAATAAAAAATAGGGTCATCGCTTTAGATTTTGAAATAATATCACTGGTCAACAAAATTTTGTAACAAAAAAGGTGCTTGCTAATTTTAAATTACCTACCTACCCTCATTTTATTAGGTACCATATTTATTTTGACTCCATCAGGTCTAGTTTTCGTGTTACAGCTACTACCCACAAAATTTATTAAAAATTAACCGTTTTTGTTTCACTGTCGCTTTCAGAGAATTTGTTTATTAGAAGAGCGTAGTGGTTTGTTCCTTAATGTCAAGAAAGTGTAAAAATGATCCTGACAAGTTTTGTTACATTTGTGGTGACATTACTTTCAAAACTCAGCGAAGGAATTTGACACCATTAGTACCTAACTAAGTTATATGAACAGTATTTTGGCTTTGAGTTCGGTCAACCGGACTAACAACCGAACTACTGCTACTAGAGGTTGCCATCGGACAACAAGACAAAGCGTGGGTTCCACACGTCACTTGTGTTACATGTGTGGGTCTTCTCACTGTTTACCACCTTTACACATAAAGCTTGGGCTTATGAAGAACTTCGTGAAAGCTATGGACAGGAGTGGTGACGGCTTTTTATATTTGAAAGAAAAATTTCCTAAGCTGAGTGAAGCAAAAATTAAAGATTTGAAAGGTTGGTTGGCCCTCACATCAGGCAATTGACGAAAGATGATATATTTAAAGAACAGCTTAGTAATTTAGAAAAATCAGCTTGGGAATCTTTCATGAAAGTAACTTCCAATTTCCTAGGAAATCACCGATCAAGTGACTATAAATGTATTATCGCGGAGCTTTCATCTACTTATAAGGCTTTGGGCTGTAATATGTCATTGAAAATACATTTTCATTTCTCATACTCGGAAAGTAGTGTTTGTTTGATCCATATAGCGGGTGGAAGACGCTGCTTCCCACCACAGGGCGGGAAAGACTCATAGTAATTACTTCCCTCTTTAGGGATGCTGCAGTCTTGTGAGTGTATAAACAGCCAGTGTGAATTTTAAAAAAAACCTATTAAGCGGGACAGCCAGCGGCGATGACGCGGTGTGTTCCATATTTAAAATAAAAAAAGACAATAGTATTATTTGGCGGGATACTAACCCTGTAAGCTGTACCGAAATTCAAAAACTTGATTTTATAGACTAATATTTCTTTAATAAAAATGAGTTCAAGCGATTCTGACATGTTGACCCCAGATTCGATTAAAGACGAGGCAAATGCAGTAATTGAAAATCTTTTGCCAGAAATTTTAAAAGAAAGATATCTAAATACATACAGTGATTTTATGAAGTGGCGAGCAGACAAGAAAATAAAATCATTTTCCGAAAGTGTTTCTTACATACTTCAATGTACTATCTAGCAAAATACAGCCTTCTACACTATGGAGCAGGTAGGTATTCAATGCTCAAGAGTACACTAAGTGTAAAACATAATGTAGATTTGAAAAAATTCCATAATGTAACATCGTTTTTGAAAAGACAGTCTCAGGGGTTCAAGAGCAAAAATCCAAGGTTTTTACCTCTTACGAAGTGGAAACATATTAAATAAAGCCCCTAACGAGATATTTGGCAATAAAGGTAAGCTATAAGTGATTATCTAGGTAGAGAGAGGTCTTTTACTCTAAAAATGAACTTCGTCCCCAACGTCTTAGCTTTACTCTGATTATGTAAGTATTATAGAAAGGTTTGCATAAAAAGTGGAAATTACACTGACCAGATTGCGTATATTGAGAGTAAAGACGTTGGAACGACGTGCATTTTTAGAGTGAAAGATCTCTACTCGTTTATTTTACCTACATACACGGACGTATAAAACTATACGTCCATGCCTACATACCTAAAAGATAATTTATACTGACAAAATTTAATGTTTTTCACAGGTGGTATTGATACTCGGTATAAGCGGCGCCTGCAGAAGCAGTGAGCTCACAAATCTAACAATTAACGACGTTGAAAATCAAGGCCAGTTATTACTCGCAAAATTGACTAAAACAAAAACAAATATTGAGCGGACGTTTGTAGTACGAGAAGAGTTTACACAAATAGTAAAAAAATATCAAATAATCAGACCTAATGACATAAAAACGGATCGCTTTTTCTCAACTACCAAAAGGGAAAATGCTACAAACAAGTGATCGGTAAAAATTAAATATTTATTATTCACAAACACTCGATATGCTTCCGTATCGTATCGAACATTACCTAATCATTGTTATCGTAGGAGTCTTCTCAACGCTGTTCACAAGTCCAAAACCCGAAAATTTTGTCAGTTTAAATCAAATAGACGCCCGCTATACTTCCAACAACTATTTGCTGTTGAGGGGAAGTCAAATCAGGTTATTGAAATGTCAGGTTTTCGATACGATAGCCTGTCGTATGGTTGTGAATCAGGGCTCTGGTATGCCGAAGCAGATAGCAACATATTTGAATTTACCAAACTGTGCGTTCAATCTCAGAAGATCCATTGGCCAGATCCATGATGAATCTAGTGACGATTGTTTTCTCATTGGATCCTGATTTCAAGATGTGGATCTACTGAGATTTTTTTTCTCAGAAGCTCCATTGGTCAGATCCATGATGGATCTAGTGACGATTGTTTTCTCATTGGATCCTGATTTCAAGATGTGGATCTACTGAGATTTTTTTTCTCAGAAGACCCATGAGCCAGACTCATGATTGATCTTATTCAACCTACATGATGAGTCTTTTTGATATGAGAAAATATGAGTAGTAAATATGCTTGAGTTTTATCCTTCAAACAGACTCCGAGCATAGCTCGCTCCTTAGCGCGCTGAGCGACCTTGAATTCATGGACCAGCCCGACCGTCAGTGTCCACGTTTCAGCACCGTATGTCATGACGGGCAGGACGCACTGGTAGAAGACCTTAGTCTTCAAACACTGCGGGATAGACGACGAGAAGACCTGACGGACTTTTCCAAATGCTGCCCAACCCAACTGGATCCTTCTGTCAGCTTCCTTCTCAAAGTTGTGTCTACTGAGCTGGATGACTTGCCCTAGGTAGACATAATCCTTCACAACTTCGAGAAGCGACCCTTCGATGTGGATTGGACTCGGCAAGACGTGCGAATTGTACATGACTTTTGTCTTGTCCAAATCGGTGTCAGGATACTAATTTGTTAATATTAGTGATATTCACTTCTTTTAGTGATATTTAATTGTTTTTGTAGCATTACTTTTTTTCACATCAAAAATTCTCTTTAGATCCATTTTACTAATTTTTTAATATAAATAGATCTAATGAGAAAACAATCGTCACTAGATCCATCATGGATCTGGCCAATGGATCTTCTGAGATTGAACGAAACTGTGAGCAGTATACCGGGCATTGTTATTGAAGAACGTCAGTGACACTGTTAGCCGATTCTGGAGCGAACTTGACAATGTTAAAAAGACATGGAGGATGGAAATCCAGCACAGTCGCGGAAGGCTACATTGAGGATTCTGTCCAAAATAAAACCAAAATTTCAAGCAAATTAACTGAGACTATAAATTTACGCCCCAGTTCGCCTCAACCAACTACACACATCAAAAGTGTCTAGGGATCAACATATATTTTTGCAATAACTTTTCTCCTGATTGATATTAATTAAAATTTTCTTTAAGGATTCATCAAATAAAGTGTCTTCGTTTGTCACAGTAACGATAAACCAAGTCACCTTTGCATTAATAAAGAAATTTGCCATTTTCCTAATAAAGGGATTTTTGACATTTGAACCACTAACACAAAAGTTCGAAAAAAAGACTGAAATAACAGTTTTCTTTAAAATTTTATTGGGTAACTTAAACAATTAATAATCCGTGTTTCTACCGCGAACACTAACAACACAAGAACATCGGTTTGGCATACTCAAAATGAGTTCATCCAAATCACGCTGTGGAATGGCCGCCCATGTTCGTTGCAACAACAAAAAAAGGTCTTCTTGCGACTGGATACCCTCCATATTCGGCAGAGCTCTTCTCTGTAGCATATCCCATGCATGCTCAATCGGGTTCAAGTCTGGCGACTGAGCAGGCCAGGGCAGGACATTGATGTTAGCTGCGGCGAGAGTCTGTCTTACAACTCTTGCGGTGTGCGGTCGTGCATTATCATGCATTAACTGAAAAAAGGGACCGATTTGCACTTGTAGAGGAACGATGACGTCTGATACAATCGTCTCAGCATAAATTTGAGCGTTGAGGTTGCCTCTGATCCAAATCAACTCAGTTCTTCCGCCGATCCAAATACCCGCCCATACCATGATGGTTCCACCACTATAAGGATGGACTTCCTGGCAGGATTTTAATCGCTGTTGGCGTCCAGGGGTTCTCCAGTGTCGTATACGTCTTGTATCCGGTCTCATACCAAAACGAGACTCATCAGAAAAGCACACGAAACGCCATTGTTCTTCTGCCCAATTTCTGTGTTCAAGAGCCCATTGATATCGAATCCTACGATTGTGCATTGCTATAGGTGGTACCCGTAGCGGTCTTCGGGAATGAAGGTTCACTTCATGCAAGCGGTTTCTGACTGTTTGGTCGCTAATTAAGTTCCCTGAAGAGTGATGAAGCCTCACGGCTAACACCATGGCGGTTATTGTTGGAGCTCTTCGAGTTAAGATTTGAATGTATCGGTCTTGTCTCCGTGTGGTGCAGCGATACCGTCCTCCATGGCGCTCAGCCACGGTACCAGTGCTTCGGTAACGTGTCCAAAGTCGACTGATAACACTCTGACTTGTATTCAGAGCTAAAGCCACAGTACGTTGCCGGGAACCAGCCTCTATCATTCCCACGGCTCTGAGCATTTCTTCCCTGCTTAAATGACGTCGCCGCTCCATAATAACGTTGGTTTTAATCAGTAGTAGGGAAACAGTAGCACTAATAATGTCTTCAATGCGTTGTATGTTTTTATAGGGAAAATATTGACAGCTGATTTTCATCTTTTACTCGAATTTGATTCACAGTTCCTGATTCAAATTATGAAATGCACCAAAAAGGATCCATATAAATTTATAAAATCATAAATTTATTACAAAGCCACATCTCAATCTCAAGAAATCCGCATAAAAATGCTTGATCCCTAGACACTTTTGATGTGTGTACTTCAAGGGAGTCTCTGCCATGGATTCCACCGTCTAATCAAATACCAGAGTCTCCTACTTTCACAGACATCCATCCCGGGTGTCACCACTGCGAGGATCGCCCACAGGACACGGTGGAGCATACGGTGGAGGTCTGCCCCGCATGGGCGGAGCACCGCCGTGCCATCGTAGAGGCGATCGACAGCGGCGGCGACCTCTCGCGTCCGGCCCTGGTTCAAGCCATGGTCCGGGGCGAGAGGGAGTGGGGGGTGGTCACCTCCTTCTGCGAAGCAGTCATGCTAGCGAAGGAGGTGGCGGAACGGCTGAGGGAGAGAGCCTCACACCCCAGCCGCCGCGGTAGACGCTCCGGGCGTCGGGAGCCGCGTGACGACTCCCGGCCACCGTAGGCGCGCGCCTGCGGACGGAGAGTAATGGGTAGCGCACCGTCCGATCAGGACCAGGCCCGTGCCGGACGGCGCGTACGTGTTCCACGCGCGCCTCAAAGAGATGTCAGCATAAAGGAAGGGGCCTGCCAGGGCCGAAGCCTGCCGGGGGTGCGGGATTGTCCGAAAGGGTTACCGCTACCCCGGAACATAAAGGGCTAAGGAAGGAACACGGATGGGTTTTAGTCAGTAAGAGTCTTACAGTCCCTTCGCTCCACCCAGAGCGGGAGGGGTCATTTGATGATTTCACATCCATAAAAAAAATAAAAAATAAAATAAAGGGAGTCTCTGCCATGGATTCCACCGTCTAATCAAATACCAGAGTCTCCTACTTTTACAGACATCCAGCATAGCCAAAGTCATAATATATCAAACACCGTAAATATTCCAAACAAGAATGTAATTTTAAATTTCACAAATTGTAACTTCTCCATTAATTTTAAATAGGGATTATGCATGTTATTGTTATCAATAAATATTTTAGAAAAACTACTACTTTTTACTTTCCTTATATTCGGAATGAAAAGTAGAGTGTTTAACACGGGTGAAAGTCATCAATTCCTACTCGGACTATAGCCGCCATGCCTCGTATAGGAATTGATTCCTTTCGACCCTTGCATAACAATCTACTATTTCTTCATTCACATTTAGACTTCTTTTCTGAAAATTTGGGCGCCGTCAGCGATGAACACGGTGAAAGATTCCATCAAGACATTTTTACCATAGAAAAACGATATCAGGGCAAGTGGAGCCCACGTATGTTAGCAGATTACTGTTGGGCATTAAAACGAGACGTTCCTGAAGCAAAATGCAGGCGAAAATCATAAAAGTAAATTCATATTAATGTTGCAATAAATCGAAATAACTTCTTTTTGTTGATAAAAATTCAAAATTTCTAAAATAGTATTACAAATAAACTATTCTTATTTAAAGCATTTTAATTTTATTTCTAGTATCCTTATCCTTGTCCTAAACATATATACAAAAGTTTTCATGTTACATGCAAAAGTTGTTTTTTGTTGACTAGTGTATTTTTTGTTTTTTATTGGTGTAATGTAAACAAACAAATAAAATAAAAAATATTGAAAAATATCAAAGTCATTTAAAGTTACAAAACAAGTTGTGTAACGTACCTACCCTAGTTTGTCCACTTGAAGAAACAGTAGGTATAATATTTTATTTCCATATAATTTTTTTGTGTACGAGTCGTGTATAGCGCACCGTCGCGCGCCGACAAAAAATGTTCGGGGACATTCTAGACGGCGACGTCACGCGGGAAGCGGGACATGTCAGTGGATAGAACGGCAATCAATAGCAAATTTTGACAGTTAAGCCACGTTCATTCTGTTATATAAGTATCTGAGTAGACGAATTTCTCAAACCCATGAAGCAATGGATTTAAATTTCCTTCAAAATTCCCGGATTGTCATTGAAAGTGTGTTACGCAATTAGGATGCTGGTTGTTTTCATATTGTAGGAAATTGTTAGTGCTTAACTTACATCTAAGTTAATCATTTGAGTTACTGTTCTTTGCACGGGCAGTCAAGTCTTTTAATATTTTGTTAAAACTTACTTGAGATACTAAATAGTCTAGTACAGTGCCGTCGTAGATGAAGGCGTCGAGTTCACCCGTGAGGACACACGTGACGCCTGCACTGACAGTACTGCGATTATACCTGAAAAGAATAATTAATAATGCAGGTAGAATAAATAGTTATAAACAACACATGGATCGTATGCTTTGGAAAAACTGAAAACCTTTGAATTAAACACATTCCGTTTGTTATTTTTGTAAGTATTTCATAGGATTCCACAATTTCTCACCATTTGTTTTATTTTTAGGTAATCCAGCTTAACAGTCACTAAAATATAGCTGTGTTACAGACATTTTAAAATATATGTATTTGTATTTACAGGGTGGCATCGACGCACAACCTGTTAGGCATGAATTCAGTACATAGCCACCCTGTGCAGATATAGGTAACTATTGGTAATTTTGTAATACAGTGTGTTGGTGTAAATTTGGAGGTGAAGCAAGATCAAAATAGTAAAGTAGAAAGAAAACGTCAATTAGGTACTTACCGAGCCATGTACGCATGCGGCTCCGTAAAGTATTTGGCAAGGGTCGCATCTGTGTGGGACCATGGTACCGTTCCAAACTTCAGCGGCGGTCGCTGAGTCATAGGCCTCGCTATCCGTGGGTCGTCTAACCCACTTAACTCGTGATACTCTTCGCGCGTGATCATGAAGGCAGCTAAGTTGGCAGTGTAAATGGCAAGAAACACTACTGCAAACATAGCCCACATATTGGTCATAAATCGGGCGGTAAAACCTCGGGGTGAGTCTACGTGCACTGATGCCTGCAAGTTCAAACACACAAAGTTAGTGTATGCACGAGTGTGTACTACCAAATATATCATTCACTAAGCTATTAGGAAACATCAACGAATGGTTGAAGCCGGGTTTCTTAGGTATTTAGTGTGGTCAGGTCATTCATAACTAAGTAACTTACCTGAAAAAGTACTGCCCAAACAATCCAATAGGTTCGACATAAAGAAAATCGATTCTGTGGCACACGTTTCGAATTATTCCCAGTTGAACAGTCAAATCCACTGGGAGACAACCACTCGAAGAAAAATATTGAGAAAGTAGCCGCTTGGATTGCTACAGCTCCCACAAGCATCCAAGAGGCTGTATCGAAAGGTTCCAAGAAAGCTGTTGGAGATATGATGCCTGTTCGCTTGGCCACTACGATTGCAACTCCGGTTTCCATAAAAGGTACACTAAAGTCCACTACAGCCTCTCTGTCTGAATTTATAATCAGCGATGTTAATACCTGTAATTATGTAAAAATAAACTTTTTATCTTACGAATGTCAGAATGGCTTTCTATAATAAAAGAAATCAACCTTAACTGACTAAGGTTGATTTCTTTTATTATACAAATCTAAACATGGTGAAGGCTTGTACCTAGCTATCTAGTACTTATTGACAGGCCTACACTGTCCTCCTATGCCTATTAACAGTGTAATTTGGAAACATTGTAAAAGTTTATTATTTTTAAAAGAGTAGCTCTTGTTCATAGGATAAAACTTATTTACAAAAAAAAAAAAACAACCGACATTCAAAAAAGACACTACAAAGTGAAAAATTATTTTAATTTCGGAAGAAAAAAAAAAGAACATGCAATCGATTTGAGAACCTCCTCCTTTGTGAAGTCGGTTTAAAAGACCAACTGAAACCACCTAGCTTCTGATGTGAAATATTAATGTTTTGAATTTTTTTTTTCCCACAAACTCCCTGTCATTTTATTTATATGAGTTATATATGAGTAAGATAACGGACGACAAGTGCTTACCATGTCCGTTTTCTTGTTGACAAGATCTGCAATGAGACCGTTCCACTTGCCGTGGTGCAGCGTGCCCCAGCGGCCGTCCTCGACGCGCACGAGCTCGTAAGTGAAGCCGAGCTGCTCCGCTAGCTGCTGCAGCAGGTCGATGCAGAACCCGCTGCAGCACTGATACAGGGAGCTGTTGCCGTGCGCCGCGCCAGCCTCCAAACTAAATAATAATATACGTTATACAACATTGAAATAAATAATCTGGCCAAACTTCAGCAACGTGACGGATATATCCAAACTAATATCACAGAATACTTAATAGTACTACGTACAGAACGGACACTCCCTTCCCCGTACTCATATCAGATACCGCTCCTCACCCCGCACTTCGAGGTACCTATTCGTCGCCGACTCTTTAGCAAGGGCGCTCGCAATCGTAAGAACCACAGCGCTGGCTGTATTGCTAACACGAACACACATTTTTAGGATAATTTAAAAGTTTTATTTGAGACTAGCTTCTGCCCGCGACTTCGTCCGCGTGAAATTTCACCCTCCCTCCATTCACCCTCTTAGGGTTGGAATTTCGAAAAACCCTTTCTTAGTGGATACCTATTCTTCACAAAAAACACACTCCAAATTTCATGTCTCTAGGACCAGCGGTTTAGGCTGTGCGTTGATATATCAGTCAGTCAATCAGGACTTTGAATTTTATATACATATATAGATAATCCTACCTAACAGTATTATAACCAACGGTCACTACGTACGCTATCAAATATACTACCTATACTTTAAAATTAAAATGTATACCTACGACTTATAAAAATAAACCTAAATAACTGTACCCTAAACTGTACTTAGTAAAAACTAAAAGGAATAAAAAGGTCGCACTGAAAAGCACGGTTTAGAATTGCAAGTAACAGTTAAAACATACAATTTATAGAATGCTAATAAGAACGAACGCTCGCCACTCGACACGTCCGTTCAAATCAAAGTTCAAAAAATGTATGATGCGCGCGTTTTTTTTTTTTTCTCGCAGTTCAACTTATGAGGTTGTCGTCTGCTTAACCGGGCTTGCTCAAAAATCAAGGCCTCCAGCCAGGGCTTAAAACTTTCTATACTAAGCGACTACACGCTAAGGGCACCCCCTGTGGGGTACGGACCTCGGCTTAGGGCGTCGCTGGGGGAGGGCAGCAAGGGACAGGTTGGATCGGAATTATTTAGGGGCGAATTTAATACTACAGGCTCAGCGGCGCGGGCTGGCTCGAGCAAGGGTCGGGGTGGACAAGTTACGGGACGTCGCGACGGGCGTCCTCGACGGCGAGGACGGAAAGACGACTGACGGTTCTTGTTTGTGTGTTTTCTAAGAGTGCTAGTGGCTTTGCTACTCTCCTGGAGGAGAGTGGTGGCGTCGTCGGGGATGGTGAGAGCATGCCTTGGTCGGCGAATCCTACTTATGCGGGAAGGAGTGTATCGGGAGGCCACCGCAATCAGGGGATTGGGATGCTTTATAGCATTATCAAAGAAGCGCTTGGAAAGGCGTTTCATAAATTGCTGAACTGTGGCAATTCGAGGGAATTCTGAGATCTAGGTGCAGATTCAGATTTCGGACATAGAAGGGGGCTCCCGTGACCTTTCTAAGGAGACGGTTTTGGAGGGTCTGCAATCTATGCAGGTGGCGAGGCTTGGCGTGAGCGAAGACTACGCAAGCATAAGTCATGATGGGGCGGTAGATCGCGGTATAGAGGCGCAACTTGCACTTGAGTGACAATTTGTTGCGGGTAGTGAGTAGGGAATGGAGCCTACCGATCGAGCGAAAGCGGCTCGCGAACGAACCGTCTTTATGTGCTTTTTGAAAGTGAGGTTGTGGTCGAGAATGACACCTAGGTACTTCGCTTGCTTACCCCAAGGGATAGGCTTGTCGTACATGGAGATCGGGCTGGGGAGGGGGGGACTAACCTAAGCGGTTTCGAGAAGAGAACCGCCTGACTCTTACCAGGGTTGACCTCTATTCTCCATTTCTGGAACCAATCGCCTAAGGCGTTTGCGGACAATTGGAGATTGCGAGCAATAGAGCTCTGAGAGTTGCCAGAACAGTAGATGGCAGTATCGTCGGCGAATAGAGCCAACTGTGCCTTATTGCTTTTTGGAATGTCGCTAGTGAATAGCGTGAAGATGAGGGGGGATAATACAGAACCCTGGGGGACTCCGGCACGGATGGGATGAGGGGGGGCAAGAGAGCCCTTTATGCGGTAGCGAAAAGTACGATCCGACAGAAAGTCTCGTAAGATGAGTACGAGACGGTCTGGCACACCCATGTGGTAGAGCTTATATAATAAGCCATTGTGCCAGACCTTGTCGAATGCTTTCGCAATATCGAACCTCCTGGACGCACCTCGCTGGAAACTTGCGCTAATGTGCTCGACGATGCGGTGCACCTGACGGATGCATGAGTGTCTAGTTCTAAAACCAAACTGCTCATCCCAATGAGCAGTTTGGTTAAGGCGCTTTGCCTTTGCCTTTGCCTTTGTCTTTGTCTTTGAGGCGCTTAAAAATAAGCCTCTCGTAGATTTTGCCAAAAACATTGAGCAGACTAATGGGGCGGTAACTAGTGGGGTCAGACTTGGGCTTGCCTGGCTTTGGGATACCTATGACCGTGGCTTCTTTCCACGCTTGCGGGAAGATGTTATTGCTTAGAGCGCCATTGAAGATGGCGGTCATGAGCAAGATGAGGGGGCGGGGAGGAGTTTGTACACCCTATTGGTGATACCATCCGAACCGGGGGCTTTGCGGGTTTTGAGCCCTTTAATGATGTCTTGCACTTCGTCAGGAGTGACAGGAGGCAGAGGATCATCAGAGTCTTCAACTGGAGGGAGGGAGGCTCTATGTACGACCTCTGCGTTCACCTTGAGAAGGTGCGCTTGGTCAACTGGTTGAGAACTGGGGGAGCATTGGGACTCTAGGCTGTCTGCTAGGCATTCAGCCTTGTCGGTGTTGTCAAAAGCTATTGTCTTGTCGGGGTATGATGCGCGCGCTCAGACTCCGTCCTTATATACGGTAGCAATCCGTGGCGGCCGCGCGTCACGCGTGTGCTGCGAACGGTGCAAGCCAAATTCAACCTTCAGCACTAAATTTACTTAATTAGTCTTAAGTTGTGGTAATGTGTCTTAATTAGTCTTAAGTTGTGGTATACAATGTAACACTTAAGTTGGAAATAAATTCTATTCTATTTCATCACCACTGCTCTCAAAAACGGTGAAGGAAAACATCGTAAGGAAACCCGTATGTCTTAGAACCAAAAATATGAAGACATGTGATGATGTGACATCAACCAACCCGCACTGGGCCCGCGTGGTGGATTATGGCCCACTCCCTCTCGCCGAGAGGGGGCCTGTGTCCCAGCAGTGAAAACATTATAGGCTGATTATGATGAATTATTCGATGGTCCTTCCTTATTAACAATGTCGTTCCGCAAAACGACTACTGTTCAGTAGAGCAGTTCAAAGTTTGAAAAAAAAAAAAAAAAAATTAAGACTGTGGATGTTGCACTGATTGTTTTATGTATTGTTTATGATGTACTGACATAGACAAAATATAGAATTGTCAAAATAAACTTTGAACTGCTCCACTGAGTCTTTTTGCAGAACCGACATTGTTAATAGGGACCATCGTATTAGTTTACCTAAATACACACATCAAAAGTGTCTAGGGATCAAGCATTTTTATGCGGATTTCTTGAGATTGAGATGTGGCTTTGTAATAAATTTATGATTTTATAAATTTATATGGATCCTTTTTGGTGCATTTCATAATTTGAATCAGGAACTGTGAATCAAATTCGAGTAAAAGATGAAAATCAGCTGTCAATATTTTCCCTATAAAAACATACAACTGATACAACGCATTGAAGACATTATTAGTGCTACTGTTTCCCTACTACTGATTAAAACCAACGTTATTATGGAGCGGCGACGTCATTTAAGCAGGGAAGAAATGCTCAGAGCCGTGGGAATGATAGAAGCTGGTTCCCGGCAACGTACTGTGGCTTTAGCTCTGAATACAAGTCAGAGTGTTATCAGTCGACTTACCGTGGCTGAGCGCCATGGAGGACGGTATCGCTGCACCACACGGAGACAAGACCGATATATTCAAATCTTAACTCGAAGAGCTCCAACAATAACCGCCATGATGTTAGCCGTGAGGCTTCATCACTCTTCAGGGAACTTAATTAGCGACCAAACAGTCAGAAACCGCTTGCATGAAGTGAACCTTCATTCCCGAAGACCGCTACGGGTACCACCTATAGCAATGCACAATCGTAGGATTCGATATCAATGGGCTCTTGAACACAGAAATTGGGCAGAAGAACAATGGCGTTTCGTGTGCTTTTCTGATGAGTCTCGTTTTGGTATGAGACCGGATACAAGACGTATACGACACTGGAGAACCCCTGGACGCCAACAGCGATTAAAATCCTGCCAGGAAGTCCATCCTTATAGTGGTGGAACCATCATGGTATGGGCGCGTATTTGGATCGGCGGAAGAACTGAGTTGATTTGGATCAGAGGCAACCTCAACGCTCAAATTTATGCTGAGACGATTGTATCAGACGTCATCGTTCCTCTACAAGTGCAAATCGGTCCCTTATTTCAGTTAATGCATGATAATGCACGACCGCACACCGCAAGAGTTGTAAGACAGACTCTCGCCGCAGCTAACATCAATGTCCTGCCCTGGCCTGCTCAGTCGCCAGACTTGAACCCGATTGAGCATGCATGGGATATGCTACAGAGAAGAGCTCTGCCGAATATGGAGGGTATCCAGTCGCAAGAAGACCTTTTTTTGTTGTTGCAACGAACATGGGCGGCCATTCCATAGCGTGATTTGGATGAACTCATTTTGAGTATGCCAAACCGATGTTCTTGTGTTGTTAGTGTTCGCGGTAGAAACACGGATTATTAATTGTTTAAGTTACCCAATAAAATTTTAAAGAAAACTGTTATTTCAGTCTTTTTTTCGAACTTTTGTGTTAGTGGTTCAAATGTCAAAAATCCCTTTATTAGGAAAATGGCAAATTTCTTTATTAATGCAAAGGTGACTTGGTTTATCGTTACTGTGACAAACGAAAACACTTTATTTGATGAATCCTTAAAGAAAATTTTAATTAATATCAATCAGGAGAAAAGTTATTGCAAAAATATATGTTGATCCCTAGACACTTTTGATGTGTGTAGATATTAGTAAACAATATTTATGAGCATCTGTGATTGGTTTGAAATGGTGACAATGTTGGATGTACTTGAGTAATATTGGGAGGCTATAAAAATACGTGGTGTACCAGCCAATTGCGGAAACTTTTTGATACAACTGTGGTGAAAGATGGTTTACTTATAATGTTTCAACTTAACACTCAAAGTTTGCTAACTAAGTGGATATCATTACTTATACATACAATTCTCATACCCTTTCAAGTGCTACGAATGGAGCGAGGCTCTACGACGTAAAGAGCAGCTACGAGTGCTACGATGGAGTGAGCTACTACGACGTAGAGGGTAGCTATGAGAGCTACAACGCGGCAACGAAGCGAGCCGCTACGATGTAGAGTAGCTACAAGTACTACGATGCGTTGGTGCCAGCTGCTACGACAAAGGCTGGGCGCAAACGTCCGGTTTCCTGATTCGGAATTCAGTTTCGGAATTCAGATTCGGAAACCTGAATGCTAGCATTTCATACAAAATGTTCTCACTAGCGCACACGTGCTTAAATTTTCCGTTCTGAAACCCTGACGGAAAATTTAAGTACGTGTGCGCTGGAGAGAACATTTTGTATGAAATGCGTGCATTCGGGGTCTCCGAATCTGAATTCCGAAACTGAATTCCGAATCAGGAAACCGGACGTATGCGGCCTGCCTTAGAGGGTAGCTACGAGTGCTACGACGCCGACGGAGCGTGCCCCTACGACGACGACGTAGAGAGGGGTGCGCCAAAGTTCACCTAAATTTTCAACTCCGATAATTGGAAATCCGAAAATGTTCTTCCTAACATTTTTCATCCTAACAATCACAATTCCTAACTACTCTGTCTCTAATGTTCATAATTCCGAATCATTCAACTTCATAATGTCAGTAGCAATAAACATCTATTATACTTTTATTTGTTTTCCTATATTTTCTCAACATAACCATCTTTTACACTATTATTCAAAGTCATATATTTTTTGTTTAGATCGTCAACATAGGATGCAAAAGCGAGCGAAGGGCACCCCGAGGTTCGGTTTGGTTAGGTTACTTTAAACCCTTTACACAGAAATAGGGGCCCCGCGAAGCGGGGCTCCGTCGACATAGGATGCAAGGGCGAGCGAAGGGCACCCCGAGGTTCGGTTTGGTTAGGTTACTTTAAACCCTTTGTACACAGAAATAGGGGCCCCGCGAAGCGGGGCTCCGTCGACATAGGATGAAAAAAGTGTTTATCATATTAGACTAAATAGGTTTTATGTCTATTGAGTGGTATATCAAACGATTTTATATTAATTGTCTGTTATTCTTATAGAAATTAGTAACATTAAAATTATATCAACCGTTCATTATATTAACTGATCATTATATCAAATAAAATTATAGGTTCAGTTGTGATATCTTGTAAATATTAGAGGTTTTGTAATTATATCATATATTACTTACCCGTATAAACTCCCAGGCCATGAAAATATTATGGTAGTTATGTTTAGGGATAAAAGCGTTATGATAAAAAACAGTAGGAGTTTAAAATATTTACATTAATGATATTATTAATTACAATTTTCGGAAACATGAGTGTTATGAACATCGCCGGTAGCACTACAAATAGTATGAATGAAAACTTCAGGATGAAAAATTTTAGGAAGAGTGATCATTCGGATTACAAATCGTTAGGAAGAACAATTTCGGGTAAAGAACTTTAGTTGAGCCAATATGGACCCCGTAGAGAGCAGTTACTAGGTGCTACGGTGCGGCGAGCTGCTACGAAGTAGAGAGCAGCTACGAGTGCTACGATGACGGAGCGAACTGCTACGACGTAGGGAGCTACAGTAACAAGTAGCTAGCATCACAGTATAAATATGAACAGTATGGAAACTAGGCCTATTTGTTGAAATAAATACCTGCGACTCATTGGAGCGTTAGGGTTGTCACTCTTAATGTCTGTAAAATTGATGTGTTTTATTGTAACGAAGTTTTTAACGTGGTGTGCGGTTAGAAGTTGACTGATTATCTTTCCCTCCTTCTGGTCAAAACGTAAATCCAAGATGGCGACTGCGAAAAAATTCAAAATTTTCCTCGTGAATATCTTTTTCATAGTTTTCGAGGGTGCTAAAGCCGATAGTGAAGTCAAAATGCGCGTCGCTCGACCGATGCCTAGTTTAACCCTGCACCTTACCGTTTCTACTCGAGAATGGGTGTAATAGTAATTAAAGAATACAATATTTTAAAAAAATATCTTTATTCTTCGTAATTATGTTAAATCACATTTTTCGATACTTTAAACCGACTACTTGGGAAGTAGTGCTACAGTAAAAAGAAAATAATATTATGTGGCGACCTCATAAATGTATTAAACAAAAACAAAGTGGAAGACACAAGGAATAAAAAAATGCTGCATGCGTAAACAGCAATTATTATGGAAGTATCGTAAGAATCGAAATATCATAAAAAAAAAACAATTTAAAAAATTTTGCGAGTAGATTACAACGTGTTATAAAACTGACAAAAAAATCTCAGAATAATTACTTTATCCATACAGCTCATAACAAATGTAGGGCTACTTGGAACGTTATTAGTAAAACAATGTGTAATGTGCCAAAAAGCGAAATCAATCAAATTAATATACTTAGATGGTAAACAATGTGGTGATGATCCGCAGACCATTGCGGACTTTTTTAATATTTTTTTTATAGACCAAATAAAACGCAATAAAAGTTGTATTAATAAAACAGAGACCACGGACCGTCCAACTTTTTGAAAATGCGTCGAGCGTATTGGATGAAATTTTTCGTTCTTGTTTTAAAAGAGAACAAAAGAGAACACTGTAAAATTTACATGTAGCAGGCGAAAGTATTTTTCAGTAAATAATTTATAATTACGAATAATAGAGATATATTTTTTTAAATATTGTTTTCTTTAATTACTATTACACCCATTCTCGAATTGAAACGGTAAGGTGCAGGGTTAAACTAGGCATTGGTCGAGCGACGCGCATTTTGACTTCACTATCGGCTTTAGCACCCTCGAAAACTATGAAAACGACACCCATGACAAATAAATGGAAAAATTTCACAGCCGCCATCTTGAATTTAGATTTTGACCTCACTATAGGCTTTAGCACCCTCGAAAACTATGAAAACGACAACCATGACAAATAAATGGAAAAATTTCACAGCCGCCATCTTGGATTTAGATTTTGACCTCACTATCGGCTTTAGCACCCTCGAAAACTATGAAAACGACACCCATGACAAATAAATGGAAAAATTTCACAGCCGCCATCTTGGATTTAGATTTTGACCTCACTATCGGCTTTAGCACCCTCGAAAACTATGAAAACGACACCCATGACAAATAAATGGAAAAATTTCACAGCCGCCATCTTGGATTTAGATTTTGACCTCACTATAGGCTTTAGCACCCTCGAAAACTATGAAAACGACACCCATGACAAATAAATGGAAAAATTTCACAGCCGCCATCTTGGATTTAGATTTTGACTTCACTATCGGCTTTAGCACCCTCGAAAACTATGAAAACGACACCCATGACAAATAAATAGAAAAACTTCACAGCCGCCATCTTGGATTTAGATTTTGACCTCACTAACGATTTTGGCAACCTCTTTAACTACCTACGACACCCATGACGAAAAAAATGTTAGCAGCCGCCATCTTTGATTTACAAATAAATTCACGTCGGTGCATGATCGCACGAGCCATTATTCGATATCGATTATAACAATAAATCATTCTTACCTTTCAAGATCAGCAGGGAGTTTAAAAAAGGAAAGCTCCGGTTTTGAAGAAGTCGAGATCAAACAGTTTTTATTAAAAAGATGGACGATCCGTGGCGCAAGGAATAAATTAAATACACGATTATTCGTTCCAACACGGCACCCGTGACTGAGAGTACCCCGACCATCGCTTAGGAGTACCGTAGATGCGCGCGTCTGTGTGAGTGTGCCGTTGCGACCGTTTGTACGTAGTTTCCGTACTGTTCGTATCTGTCTACTGTGCTAGCATGCCATTATACCATCGTGTAATAATAACTTGTGATTGGATTGGTGAATGTCTCACTCTGGCATGCGCGAGTTGTCCACCACATGGCATCACGATTACAATGTTTTAGCTATATTTTTCTGAGGTTTTTCAAAGCCCATGCATCCATTAAAGCCCATCTATAATTATATCGTTGTCCTATTCGTGTTTTATTAAAATATTTAGGTTTTATCTTCGTGACGATGATGACACAAAACTATAGTGAAAGAATATCCCAAGCAGCGACAGTTTTGAGTTTAAGATATAAAAACACGCAAGTTCAGTAGTAGCAATTGACTGCCTCGTTGGTCTTGCAGTCGCAAACAATACTGCTGAGCATGAGATCCTGGGTTCTATTCCCAGATATAGCAAAGTGCCATTGGGTTAAAAAATGTAATAGTAATAAAGGGTCACCCGGCAACTTCTACTTCAGGCGCCACGCGACAGATGACGCCGCGGTCGAGCGAGCAGCGCCCGCTCACGGGGTCGGGCGGGGCCAGGTTGATGTACGGTGGCTCCTCCAGGAACGTGATGCGCATGTGGAACTTCTCCGGCACGCCTTGAGGTGGCGTGTGCAATCCGCCCGGCCAAACTATGTCTTTGATAATCAGCCTTTCTCTTGGATAAGAATTCCAGGTACCGATTTCCTCCCACACCAACTGTGATTTAGGACATAAAAAGTAAATATATACCTAAATATGATTCTGAAAAAAAAGTCTCTTACAAGTAGAGATTAGAATGTTGCAAGTATCACCTGTTCTCCAAGGGCCGGTCGCAGATTCATTATTTTTAACTCGGCCGCTTTGAGTTCTCCGTCTGGCGTGAACTCTATACTCGGGCGCCCCGCCTCGCCTTCCACGCTGACGTTGCGCAGGTGGCGGTAGAAGCGCTCCCCGGTGGACCAGCGCGCCTCCCCCGCCCCCGCGCCGCTGCATGACAGCCGCGTTCCCAAGGGATACCTTATGTTCTCAGGTTCCGACACATATGACTCGACTCCATACGCAAATACTTTCACCGCTGTGGCAATCTCGGCAATCAACGATGAACTTGATGTATCAAAATGTACGCCTAAAAAAATATTTAATCAATAATACAGGTCTAGTAAGTACAACTATATCGAAGTATAAAAATAATATAACATGCATAAGTATATGTTTAAAAAAAAATTATGAATAACCCGACAGAATAACCTGCGACTTTCTTTTATAAACTTAGGGCAAAGTAAATAGATGTATTTTAGTAATCAGATAAGGATACAATGAGGGTTCATAAATTAAACACACCTCTATATCTACTTTTAAAAATATGGTCAAGAATCACTAGGAATCTCTTGTATGATAATTAGGTGTATATGTAAGTATATGTTTTATTTAATACCCAGCATTCCAACGGGAAACTTGTTCGGTTGTTGCATGGAGCCGAGCACACTTTGTGTGACTATCCATACGAAGTTCTCGTTGGTGAGGTGCAGGTCGCCGGCTGCCGACAAAATCTCGGCGGCCTCCTCGCGCGTCGCGTATAGCAACATGACGCGCGCCTCGCTCGTTACCAGCTCGTTCAGATCCGAAGACCGCTTCACCACGATTGCATTCAGTATTGTAAACTTAAATCGATCCTGTGTATAAATAAAATCTTGTTATAATTACTATATTATGTAGATAAAAGGATTTAAAAAATGCCTGGGATTGCTGAAACAGATGCCGAAACTAATAGATGCGGAGACTACGGAAACCACTAGTTATTTTGCTGCCACACGAGTATCACTTTCATACCAACTTTTCTTGATTTCATTTTTAATACTACGAATTGTTTCTTTGGATACATACTTGCAGGGCTGTAACTCTTTCACGCACAGCCTGTATAAAATCGTCATGGCCTGCTATCGCTGAAGTAACGACACTAAACTGGTGCCACTTATATCGTTCTAGTATCGACAGCATGGCCGACGTCTGATGTTCTATTGAAGGAGCGAGCTGCAGCCGCAACGACGCATGCGACGCTCGCTTTTCAAGACCACTGTTGTCTGCGTTCCACGCAATAACCTTTAGATACAAAAAACGGCTCATCTGAATTTATCCCATACATTAAATATTATGATTTATTTAAGCATGATTTTATATCAAAGTATGCATAGATAAAATGTTTTACCGGTATGCCAAGATAGCCGGCGAGTTGTAGAAAATACTGTGCAGAGGCAGTAGAGCGCCCATATTGTTCATGATTCATAAGATAGAGGATAGCAGACACATTGACTGCTAGAAATTCTTTACATAGCGAATCCAGGATAGCTGAAAGCGTTCAGAAATTAGTAAACTAGGAATGACAGCGTTTGTAATGACGATAAGAAAGATATGAACTTATCTAGGCTTTAAGAGCTAGTACAGTCGGTGGCCAACATTATCTGACCCACTTGAGTAATAACGAATTTGAACCTTATCGTGAACATTTTGGAATACTCCGTGCAAGCGTTTCGATAAATCATGTTGTCAAGCGACTTTAATCATTATAATGTTGTCGTTAAGGTTGAAAGGCTAATGAGTATCAAGAATACTAAAAATAACCACGGCGAGGGTGGATTAATAATAATAAAAATGCCGCGCATCAGTAACATTAAAGTTGTCTACGGTTAATAGCTAATTCCGTAATCCAATTTAATAGCTGCTTGTGATTGTGCGATAGTGAACTTTATGAAAATATACGATATGGTTCAAATTATTTCGAATATTGCGTCTAGCATCACAATCAAAACTAAAGGTCAAAGAACAATGTCAGATTTCGGCTCACACAACTTTTAAAACTAAATTCACACGGACACGAAGTTTTTACCTACAACAATCTATATATATAAAAATGAAACCCGTTTTCCGTTGTCACGACATAACATGAAAACGGCTGGACCGATTTCGATGAAATTTGGTATAGAGATAGTTTGAGTCCCGGGAAAGGACATAGGATAGTTTTTATCCTGATATTCCCACGGGATCGACATTTACGCGGGTGAAACCGCGGGGCGCAGCTAGTTTAAATATAAAATTCCAACTTCTAAAAAAATATTTATTTCTTGTCGAGAACTGTTCGAAAAGAAAATCATTTTAATAAGTAATCATTTTACTAATCATGTTCTTGAATTCCAGGTTTTACTTTTTTTTAAATAAAAGTGTCATGTAGTTAGCTATTCTGCCACTGTAATCGATTATTCTAAATAATTAAAGCGGTTTACTCTTTAGTTTTTATTTACCACCTCACAATTGTCTTTTATTATTATTATTTTTTATCTAAATAATACGTTCGTCGTGTTTATTAAAATACATTTATTATTTTTTAAAGAATATTAGAACGAAATTCAAGAAATCGATTTTCCTGATCTGTATTCGATAACTTAATCGCCTTGTAATGGCAACCAGCAGTTCGCCATAAAAATAAAAAAACTTGCAGTTCTGTCAAAATCGCGCGCGCCAGTTCAAACATGGTGTTGTTGTCGGTGTTTTTCTATATGATTGTGTACGTTTGGTTCCTTCTCGAATTCATCTGCGTTTGCTTTATAGACTTATTGTGTTACATTCATACCACACATTTTGTGACAATGTACCATCAACTACGTTGTATTAATTGTGGTATAAATGTGTTCCGGATGGAACGGCATTTACTTGAATCTGACGATGTCCATTCATTGTTACGGCAATGGACTTCACTTTCTGAGGTAAAGTACGATTTTTATTAATAGAATGTCAACTGTTTTAACAAAGCTAAATGTTAATTTGCAACACAACCGTATTTTGCTGGTTTTAGATTCCAAATGTCAGTGTTGTTTGTCATTACTGTTGGTTATTTATTAAACAAACAAGTAATCCAACAAGTAGCAATGCGCCAACTGAATCAATTGTGCATCGAAATCTTTGTATTGGTTGCGGTCATTCATTGCATCGTGTAAAGTCTCACGCCTTAAATAACAGTTCAGAAAGAGAAGATGCTATCAGACGCGTGATAGAGCAACAATAACCTCCAATTTAAAATGTCTGAATAACTTCTTCTTTAGAAGTTCAGTGTAAAAGTGGATATTACAGAAAAGCTTTTCACATTAAACTACACAAAAAAACGTAAGAATTTTCACTGTCCATGACAAATTAATATTGAGCCAAAGTTACTATGGACATCTGACATTGTTCTTTCAAGACATATTATAAGAGTTGAGTTTAAGGCAGTTCGGTATTCATCGTTTTCTGCGTTCGAAACCGGGAATAACCTAAATACAGCTTTTTGTTAACAATGTTTTGTTTTTAATTATTATCTTTTTTTTTACTTTTATTTAACGAACGAAGTCGGGAAATGTCTTTTTGAATGGGTATGTTTTTTTTTTTGTATAGAAATGAAACAAAACCATTGCAAGTAATGAAAATGACTATTATTTCATTAAAATATACTTAAGTAAGATAAAGTAAGTAAATGCTCATAGTTCAAATTTAATACATTTTATAATATCATATTCGATCAAACCTAACCATTTATAATGATTTAAAAAAAAGGCATGCTAATGCTTGGATGTTTGTTATCGAGAAAACATTGATGTATAAATATAAATGCGAGAAACTTAATTAATTTGTGAAATGTTTTACAGATTTATAGCTAAGTATATGTAGTGAATCAACATGTTATTTAAATAGAAAAATGCATTCCCATTTATAACAATAACATCACCATAGAATCTGCAACATTTTAATGGTTTAGCATTCATTCAATTGAGCATTTACTTACATAGTGTGTTTCAAAATACATATAAGTAGATTAGTTAGTAGCGTAGTGGCGCACCGTCTCCTTCTATAACTTGCTCTAAGCGGCTACGCATACCGCACACCATGTTCCAAAACAAATCTTTTCCTCTCTTGTGCTCCCATGTCGATAACACGATCTCAGCCAAATTGTTTTTATTTCGCACTTCGGATGTGTCCCACTTTAAAACCATTTGGCCCCATACGTTTTCTATAGGGTTCAAATCGGGACTTTTAGATGGCCAGTTAATAACAGTTACACCTTCTTGAGCGGCTAACCAATTCTACACAATGCCTGCACGGTGGACGGAGCAGTTATGCACGAAGTCTCAAATCTGTATTTGGATAGGCAATTTGCACAGTCGGCAGCATGACATCACGCAGAATTTCCAAATACTGACTACTATTACATCGACCACCAACTTCTGCCAATTCACGTTCCCATAGACGACATCCAGCCATCAATGTTTTGTATATTGTATAAAAATACTTTTCACGATTTACGTCAAACGTTTTAGAAAATGTTTGTGGGCAGCCATTGCTATTAGTCGTAGACTGACTTTTGTCACTTAGATCAATAATTTAGTATCCATCTACCATACGAAGTACATAAATATTTTATTATTTTTTTGAAGATTAGGTAGGTAGTAATTATTTCCGTGTTACTTAAACTCATTTCAACTTTAACGACAAGAAGATAATGATCAAAATGGCTTAACAAGATATGCCGGTGGGTTACACAATGTTAGGTGGGACAGACAATGTTGGTCACCGACTGTACACCAAGATACTATCACTTACACATAGGACTAGGCGTCAAGCCTTGCGTAGAAAGCGTAATATTTAGGCGTACGTGCGAGAAGAGTTTTAGTTTACGCGGCAATTTCGACAGCGCTGCCTTCTCGGCCTTAGTGTAATCACGAGTGCCAAAGGCTTTATGTGGCACGACAAGCGCTGCTGTGATGGACGAAGGAGCACGTGGCGGGGGCGGCGCGGGCGAGGTGCGCGGGCGGCGCAGCCCGTCGCCGCCGACGCGCACTCCGCCGCCGCGCCCGGCGTCGCGGCCGCCCCCCCCGCCGCCGACGCCTCCCCCGCCCACCTTGATGCCGCTGCCTCGCTCCGCTGCCGCCGCCGTTGTCGCCGCCGCCGTCAGCGCTCCCAGCGCCGCTAGCGCCATCAGCGCTGTGCGCGTCTGCATCTCCACTCTTGATGCTGAAATATTTTTTTAAATAAGTACATGAAACACGACACGACCTAATGAGTCGTATCGGTATACATGGTATAAAGTGGGTGATCGACGGGCGAGCCGTATACCGCGGTTTTGGAGATGACGGTTTTTACTCGCGGAGTCGTGGCTCGTAGGTGCTGATCGACTAGCGAGCAAAACAGTCGAGTGTGAACCGCAAATGAGGCAATATGTCTTGTTCGAAGATTGAAGTTTTGTGTTACCTCGGTATAGCATACCACGAAATTAATAAAAAAAGCGAAGACGCCCTAAAGTTTGGGTTAAAAGTTGGATTCAAAGAAGACAACAGTTGTCGCATACCCATTTGATCCGCGAATTGTCCGCAGAACTATTTGATTATAGGAATTGTCGCGGAAAACTGTCGGCTCGGCTCGTCAGTGGTGATCGACACGCGGTCTTGCGCAGCGTGCCGAGCAAAAAATTAAACATAACTAACGAGCCGCGAGCCGGGCTCGTTGGTTTTTAACCGACTTTAAAAAAGGAGGTTCTGTATTCGACCCGTATGTATGTATGTATGTATGTTTGTATGTCCGCGATTATCTCAAAAACTACTGAACCGATTTTGATAATTCTTTCATTAGTGTGATCTACATACTTTCAGAAAGGTTTTAGTATATAATACATTAGGTAATTATTCTTATGTACGAAGTTATATGCATAATTGTACTGCATCTCCGGCATTTCTATTCGATTTTTGATGATTCTTAGAAAGAAAGAAAGAAAGAAAAGAAAGAAATTATTTTTTACTTTGTAGTGTTTTTTCTTTTGAGGTCGGTTGTTTTTTTTGTAAAAAAGTTTTTTAATACCGCGGTATTGCAATGAACCACGGGCGAGCTTTACCGACGAGCCATAAAACGGCGGATTTACTCGCCCGTCGATCATAGACTTAAGTTTTCACGTTGGGGTTTTTACAGAATAGTTGCGCTGCACAGTTGTGTAAAAATAAAGCATGTATTTTTCAATATTGTCCACAGCTCGAGCTGCGTCTGCTTATTGAAAAAAATCACGCGCGGTGGCCGGTTATCTGCGCCCCGTCGCGTGGCGCGTTGTAGTGTGGGATTCGCCTAAGACCTATGCCTAAGACGGCTTATGCGGGTTTTTCTTAACTTGGCAAAAATTTGAAAGGTATATCTATACTAATATTATAAAGAGGTAAAATTTGTAAGTTTGTATGTTTGTAAGTTTGTATGTAGGGGGTAATCTCTGGAACTACCAGTCGGATTTGAAAAAAAGTAAAAAAAAACGTTAAGTGATAGCGCGGGCGGGTGATGCGATACGACGGGGTGGCTCGGGGGAAACAAGAAGTTTCACGCGAACGAAGTCGCGGGCTGAAGCTAGTTTATTGAAGTGAAAACTTCTTTAGCGGCGTTGAACACTTTTTGTAATGGGTTAAAAATGTTAAACTCGCGTCAGGACACGTGACCGTCAGGAGAGATTTCCCCGCCCCCCCCTCTTTCTACGGCGGCGCCAACCGAAGTGAACCAAGTGAGACACGATAATGGATGGATGGACGGATGGACGGATGGACGAATGGATGGGCGGATGGATGGACGGATGGATGGACGGATGGATGGACGGATGGATGGACGGATGGATGGACGGATGGATGGACAGATGGATGGACGGATGGATGGACGGATGGATGGACGGATAGATGGACGGATGGATGGACGGATGGATGGACGGATGGATGGACGGATAGATGGACGGATGGATGGACGGATGGATGGACGGATGGATGGACGGATGGATGGACGGATGGATGGACGGATAGATAGACGGATGGATGGACGGATGGATGGACGGATGGATGGACGGATGGATGGACGGATGGATGGACGGATCGATGGACGGATGGATGGACGGATGGATGGACGGATGGATGGACGTATGGATGGACGGATGGATGGACGGATCGATGGACGGATCGACGGACGGATGGATGGACGGATGGATGGACGGATGGATGGACGGATGGATGGACGGATGGATGGACGGATGGATGGACGGATGGATGGACGGATGGATGGACGGATAGATAGACGGATGGATGGACGGATGGATGGACGGATGGATGGACGGATGGATGGACGGATGGATGGACGGATGGATGGACGGATGGATGGACGGATGGATGGACGGATGGATGGACGGATGGATGGACGGATGGATGGACTGATGGATGGACGGATGGATGGACGGATCGATGGACGGATGGATGGACGGATGGATGGACGGATGGATGGACGGATGGATGGACGGATGGATGGACGGATGGATGGACGGATGGATGGACGGATGGATGGACGGATGGATGGACGGATGGATGGACTGATGGATGGACGGATGGATGGACGGATCGATGGACGGATGGATGGACGGATGGATGGACGGATGGATGGACGGATGGATGGACGGATGGATGGACGGATGGATGGACGGATGGATGGACGGTGACGGTGACGGTGACGGTGACGGTGACGGTGACGGTGACGGTCACGGCGACGGTGACGGTGACGGTGATGATGTGATGATGTGGTGGTGATGTGATGTGATGGTGATGGTGGACGTGGACGTGGACGTGGATGTGGATGTGGATGGATGGATGGATGGACAGCTGATGGCTCGACCGTCTGTGTAGTAGCCACACTGCTGTGTATTCGTAAAATTCATGTATATAAAGCGTTTAAAATATGGAAATTGAACAAAGTGCATCGATTAATGAAAAAAGTGACGCAGAAATAGTGAAAAAAGAATTAGTTATATTAATTCAATTAATAATTGATTTATTTCAACGTTAATATTCAAGTTTTCACTTCTGCCGGCACTCCCGGAGTGCAACCCGTCTTTTTTTATATTCAAAGATTGTAATATAGTATCAGTGAGGAAACGTCTGAAACTATTAGTGGTAGACCTACGTCATTGATTTTAAATATTTTCAAAACACCAAGTGTTACTAATTCTGATACATATCCATACTATAATATTATAAATGCAAAAGGTTATCTGTCTGTCTGTTACCTCTTCACGCTTAAACTGATGAACCGATGTCCATGAAATTTGGTATAGAGATCTAGTTTGAATCCTGGGAAAGGACATAGGATAGTTTTTATCTCGACAGTCCCACGGGATTGAAACTTATGCGGGTGGAACCGCGGGGCGCTGCTAGTGATTTAATAAATGTTCGACAAAACATTAAGTTAGGTGTCACCAGTGTCACCATTTATTTCGTTATACTATTCAGTTTTTATATTTTAAATATTAGGCGGTTTTGCGGCCTCTCCTTCAAATTATGCCCCCACAAATATGTATACAACATTATTTTTAGTATATGCGAAACCTGAATATAGTTTGTTCAGAATAAGTAACTGAATCGATTCCAATAATTTTTACCCCATGTTATATTTTGGCCCAAAAATATTTAAAAAAGGTTAAAAGTTGGACACCCCGAGGAGCGACTAAGTGGGTAGTTATCTACCATACGCGCACAATGGCGCGGCGCAGGCGCACAGCGAGCGGGGCGACCGGGGCGGGGGTGCAGCAACCCCTTCAGTCGCCCGGGTACTACAGGTTGGCGCGCACGTGTCGCGTGGGTCCAACTGCATAATCGCGAGCGCACGGCCGCCGCGGGCCTTACAGTTGTGTTTCAGTTGATCGTGTACTTACCTATCGTATGTAAAAAGTGTCGTGTAACCATGACTTTCTCATACACAAACGTCCAGTACACAGAAACAACGATAACAGTGATAACGTATCCCTGGCAGTGCGGCGGTACGAGGAGCAATCAGAGTATCGTGGAACACAATGCTTTGCCGTGATGATTAACATTTTTAAACACGCCAAGATGGTTAATTGTAGAAAGTTATTATTTGTACCTACAGCCTGCTGTGGTTAAGTAATGCGATGTTTAACACTTTTCATCCACTTTGAACTTTAAGTGGTTGACATAAGGTGCAACAAATCGCATTGACTACATTGTATCACTTACGGCTTACGAATAAGTAATTACTTATTCGTAGCTTACGGCTGCATTTATTTACGAATAAAGTACATTATAATAACTACCTACACTTGACCATTACGACAGTCCAAAGCCTGCAAGTGTGATGGAAAATGTTATCACCAGTTAATTACAATACAATCGCCGCGCGGTACATTTAGGCACGCGGTGCGCGGGTGAGTATGTTTTCGTACGGACAAACAGGTAACATAACAAGCTTATAACTTTGTGATTATTCATGATACAGTTTTGAAATTTTGTACATAGATTCTTTACACAAAAATACTAGACACGTCTTTCGGGTTTCGCATATACTAAAAATAATGTTGTATATTATATATATATGGACAAGGATCCATTTTATTGTGTACTAGCTGTGCCCATGACTTTTCGCGTGCATGACGGAAAACGTTTTAATTTTTTTGCGTGGACCGGTCTAGCCTTTTCAGTAATTAGCCGGAACAAACAAACAGACAGACAAAAATGCAAAAAAATGTTATTTTGGTGTATGTACCGTGTATACATACATATGCATTTAGTAAAAAGCGGTTATTTAATATTACAAACAAACACTCCAATTTTATTTATTTGTAAGTATAGAGTATAGATTTCGTTTCATTGTTCCATAATTAATTGTGTATCCATCTATGGAAATCTACAAAATATTGTATCCAATAATTATAAAACACCAAAACGAATACCTACACTTATACCAAAACCCAGGAGAGACACATAATTATTTATACACCTTATGACCAAAATATAAGTCTCACAAATACCTATGTATACAGTAATCATCATTCAATAATGAGGATAACAAATCTAAAAGTTCTACTTCGAGAGGTGTTAGAAATAAGTATTTATTGAAAATGCAATGTCAGAAATAATAGCGATTTACTCTTGCGCGTCAGGCTGACATATTATTATTATTGTCATAACAACGGAAGCATTCGCGTGTAATGTAACAGTCTCAGAACAATAACTAAACTAGCAGTAACAGTTCAGATTTGAGCATTAGGTACATTAGTGAATGCGTTCAGGCGAGTCTTTATAAGGGTGTTTTTAATATCGTGCGGATTTCATCACGCACGCGGGATTGCCCCGCATGCGTAACACCCGCAAGTATCCTTTTTATACAAGTATTTATTGTAATGCGTGGAATACGCACGCGGGACGCGGGGTGTGATCCGTGGCAACAGCCCCGCGCGGGGTCTCCGCGCGCGTGAGCACTTCTATGAAAATCAGTGTGCGTTTTACTGTCATGCGGGGTGCACGCGCGCGTAGTACAGTCACATTTAAAATGAAAATTGACACAGAACGTGTTATAATTGAAGTGCATCTGCAGCCGTGCTTATGGGATAAATCCCATGAATTATATAAAAACAGAGATGCTAGAGACGCTGCCTGGAAAGAAATATTAAAGGAACTAGCACCAAATTTCGAAAGTTTGAGTATATGATCAATAATTTTCCGAGTTTGTCGTTCATTGTACACAACCACAATGCATGGCAGCCCGCAGAAAACTAAATCGTGGGGTTGCGTGTCTCACGCTGCGTGAAATTTTCCGCATGCGGGCCAATCCCGCGTGCGTGATGAAATCCGCACGATATTAAAAACACCCTAACACAGAATACTTGTTTATAATCCGTAAAGGCGCTCCCTCATCGGGAGCATTCGCATGTAATGTAACAGTTCAGATTCGAGCATTACATCAGTGAAAGAGGAAAACCGAGGTAAAAGTCATTAGTAGGTAATGTTCAAAATGAAATCATGGATTGTTTATTACACGCAAATGCTCGGTGTGTGACCACCTTAAAAAGTCTAAGCAGCATTCGTTATGAACATTCATGGTTTATGTACTTAACTAGGTATTTGTATTTCAAATAAAAATCTAAAAACAAATGACACGTAAGTGCCGTTATGTATGAAATGAAAAGGACAAAAATAAAATGATTTTTCTTCTATTAGGTAGGTACACAAAGTTAGAGACGTGTACGTGTCATTCATTATTAAGCCGTATGATATTTCAGTCTTATTTACCTCGTCCTGGAACTATCACCGTGTACATTATTTGGACAGGTGTATAGATGTACCTGATGGGACAAAATGTTTACTTCGTTTTAGTAAAATAAAGTGAATACTTGTTTTGTACTCACACGTGGATACAATGTTATGGAACTAACGTTGGTAACAATAAAATGGGTCCTCGTCTGTGTATAGGTAAATATTTTTGGGGCTGACGGTACCTACAATTTTTACACCTAAAACTAAATATTCCGTGTTACGATTTATTGCAATTGATAATCTACACTTGGGAGCAAATAAATCGAGCCACTTCCTTTTTCATGTATAATGGTTATTATTTTTGTTATTATGGAACGTATCAATCCGAAACATATATCGCCTAAGAGCTTATTTAATAACCTTTACAATGAGGGTAAATTATTGAATGATAAACCTTATTTAATGATAAATTATTGGCTCTGAAAGAAAAACGGTAATTTTGATAGAAAATTGTAGAGTTAAAAAAGTCCAGAAAAAACAAAATTATGGTATAAACTTATTCTTAATTTCTTGTATTACCCCCCCGCGCCCTGATTTCGATAGATTTTCTGGACTGTTTTAACCCTACAATTTTCTATCAAAATTACCGTTTTTCTTTCAGAGCCAATAATTTATAATTAAAAAAGGTTATCATTCAATAATTTACCCTCATTGTAAAGGTTATTAAATAAGCTCTTAGGCGATATATGTTTCGAATTGATACGTTCCATAATACCAAAAAGTAATAACCATTATACGTGAAAAAAAGGCAAGTGGCTCGATTTATTTGCTCCCAAGTGTATATTTTAGTACAGCACGAGAGAGTGATATTTCATTCAGCACCTAGACCTGATTACAAATGGGTAGTATTTAAACGCAAATCAAAAAATATCCTTTTTCTATGCAATAAGATTCCGAATTCCCATCAAAATTACTGATTGCACAGCAAAATATTCAACTCAAAATATCACTAAACACACTACAATTTATTTTCGCAGCGTACAGCGATTTTTCCTAAAGCAAAAGCTTTTTCATCAATGCACAGCTAATAATCTTAATGCACATTATACATGTTAACTCTTTTTCTTTTAAATATAGCTTCTATTTTTATATTATTTACAGCAGTTTTTCTAAATAAAACAGCATTTTATTAGTCACAGTCTTCTTATTATTTATTAATTACCACATAATGAGATCAGCAAAAAAAAAATAAAATTAGATACAAAATTGTAATTTATCCTAACCAAACCAAACTTCGGGGTGCCCTTCGCTCGCTCTTGCATCCTATGTCGACGGAGCCCCGCTTCGCGGGGCCCCTATTTCTGTGTAAAGGGTTTAAAGTAACCTAACCAAATCGAACCTCGGGGTGCCCTTCGCTCGTTCTTGCATCCTATGTCGACGGAGCCCCGCTTCGCGGGGCTATTTCTGTGTAATACACTAACGAAATATTTCTATTTCGCTCTTACTCTGCACTCCAGTAACGAAAAAGCGCGCGAAGCCGCGAACCTTTTTTCAGTTAATTTGTTCTGCTTTTAGAAATAATGCAATGTAAAAGGATTTTTTTGTTATAATAATCATTAAATTTTCCGAGCATGGCTTCTTGAAAATTAAGACAAATATGATGAACAGGTTTTGTTGTACTTACTGGTTAATATGCGACTGGGATAGTTATTTTGCTATGAAATATGGAAAATTTGCTGTGCAGTCAGTATTTATGCTATGTATGTAGTATTTTTGTACAAAAATAAATTTAACTGTATTGCATTATGAGGAAAAAAGTAATGTCATATTGATGTATAATTTCGAATTATCTGCAGTTTGAGTTTTGTTAAACATTTAGTTTATTTGTAGTGAAGTAAGTTATTTGATGTAAAAAAGAATATAAATGATGAGTATGTATTGATAGGCGATTATTTATTTGATATGCAATTTATAATATCCCATTACAAATTAATCAAGACAGCGAAATATTTAGACGAATTTAGAAATATTACAGCTATTTACGACGTTGTCAACTTTTTAATTCATTTATTTATATGTTTTCAATATCAGCCCCATCCAACTCCTCAGAGGGGTGAGATAGATATCCCCGAATCTGTTCACCAATGTGTTGGAAGACGTCTTCAAGAAGCTGGACTGGACAGGACAGGGTGGGTATCAACGTGAGCGGCGAGTACATCTCACACCTTCACCTTTGCCGATGAGATCGTCATACTCATAACGATAGAGACGCTGGAACAGTTAGATCACGGCGGGCCGCGATGTCGTATCGGAGGCATCGCGGTTGAGGGTTGGAGGCCGCGGCGGGAGAGGAGTGCCGGTATTACGGTGCGCCGCTCTCCCTACCTTCCGCGGCCTTGACGGGGTCGCCACCGTCTGATGGCGGACGCGGTGGGGCCGCAGAGGAAGAGGAGTGTTGGTATGACGTTGGCCGCTCTCCCTATCCTCTGCGGCCAAAAATTGGCAGGCGGCGGGGCCAATGACCTGACCCGTCGCAGGGGGACCAAGGGTGCCCAGACACGGGGTCGTCTGGCGCTCATATGCTGGTTTGGTCCCTGGGGTGGTCACAGCGTGCTATGTGTTCTGGTGCGCCGGTGATGGGGAATACTCCCCAGAGGAGGGTCCAGTGACGGACAGCCGCGGCGGGTTCACGGATGAGTGCTAACGCGTGCCCGTGTTCCCGCCGTAAGCGGCAGAGGAGGACACCGTGGAATTTTAGTGGGTTGGAGTCCCACATAACTGCACTATCTCCCCGTGGTAGTGCAGAATGCATGAGCATTTCTCCACGTTAAAAAAAAAATGTTTAGGTTCCTTTAAGCCCTGCAGACAGAAATAGGAGCCCCGCTGTGCGGGGCTCCGCCGACCTGACGTCGTTAGAAATATAACGAGCATGCTTTATGCTTAATCATTATTATAATTAAAGAAATTATGCTTAAAAAAATTATGCGTACCTAAGCTGTTATGCGTAAATAATGTTATGCGAAAATATAATTAGGAGAAACAAAAGTATGCCAAGTTATATTAGGTCTTGAAATTTTATGCAAATGGATAGGGAACCTGTCAATATTCTCAATCATGTCAAGCCTTATAGTTAGGTACTCAAGCCCCTACTTTCAATGTGTGCAAAGTCAAAACTGTACAATGAATATTTATTTCTTTTTCAATAAAGTAATTTTTGCTACGTGGTTTGAGAACGATTCGAATGCCGAAAATATTTACTTAGTTGTTTAGATTGTTTAACTCTAAAGGGCGCTACACACGGTTAAGATACTATAATATTTTATCTTAAGATACAATATCGCTCGCCATACAATTCAATCGAATATGAAATAAATATTATATCTTAGCCGTGTGTAGTGCCCTTAAGTCTTGTATGTCTGTGGGATTAGCTCAACTTTACTTCAATTAAACTACTGATTGCTTCTTAATGACTGTATTTTTATTTTCCGTTTTCACGGCTAAAACACACACCTACACACACACGCTGCACGCACTTACGTTACATTACACTTTTTTTCAACATTTTAAACAATCATTCACTACGTGATACGTCTTTCACTCCTTGACTATTTCGTACAGTCATCTCTGTCATTCGTTTATGCTTCACATCTGATCTGTCATTCATCTTCACGTCTTGTTTTACTATTCCGTGATATTCCATTTCTCTAGTTTATAATAGTAGTCTATGATTCCATTCCTACATGTCTGTTTGTTTGAATGTATGTTCCAGCATCATGCAAATACTACCGGATAGATTCTGTTTAAATTTTGCATAGTTCCTATAAGTTTTCTATTAGTCTGGCCAGTCTGGCTATAAATTAACATGCTATGATGATAACCAATATTTTATTATGTTATGTATTCTGCTACCTATAGTTTATCTACCGCAAATTGTAAAAGATCAGTTAAACGATAGTAATACTTATTGCAGATAGTTACAGATGTAACCTTTTAAATGATTATCATCACGTTCATATAGCTTTATGGAGCTAAGCAGTCAATCATGACATTCACAATAGGTACTATTAAATATTGAAATAAAATATTAAATCAATTTACCTACAAAGGTACAAAAAATATTACGAAGTACGTATTGTAAAATGTGATAGTTCGTAGAACGTAAACAAAAAATATGAAGTTCCCTCTTCTGCGATCTACGGTTGTACCTAATAAAAATATATTGAACATTGACTTACACATTACTACGTAATATTGAAACATATATCAATCTGATATAATTATGATTGACTGATTTGAAATCCCATGTGTTTAAGTACAATCTACTGTTATAGGTACTTAGGTAATATTTTAGTGATAGGTGTTCGTCAGGAAAAATCTGTAAAAATGCATCAGTCAGTCTATCAGTGAAGTAGTACCTATATGCAGGAAGGAACGTTATTTTAGTACCTACCTATAATTATTGTGGTGTCTAACGACTTCCACCTGAACCAAGTCGCCGGCAGAAGCTACTAGGGCTTCATAAATTCAATGAAAGCATAGCAGATCCAAGGTGCCTCAGTAATGGAGTTTTGATCTGACTTGATCATTTTTGAGAAGGTAGTGGAGGTAAGTAGGTACTGAAAGGAAAGAGAAAAATGCCATTGCATGCATTGGTACGTGGCAGGTTTGTCTGAAATACGAAATAGTATCTATAAAATAGAATACGCGCTTGAACCGCCCGACTACTACTAGTATTATAGAAAGTAGGTACCTACACAATGCACAACACTCGCTGTAGGTAAATAAATAAATACCCAACTAAACCACTAGGCAATTTTTTTATAGTTTTACCATCTGAATACTTATTTCACGTAGGTATACCTATAAATGATTTTAAAATACATATTATATACCTACCTTCCTACCATACACATGTCAGTGTATAAAAAAAAATAGACGCACGTTTGCTGGAGTTGACCAAAGTACCTATAGATACATAACTTTACCACAGGTGCCTGTTTTGGCAAAAGGCATTGAGTGCATCGAGTACCTACCTAAATAAATAAAACATAACATGTGAGACACATTTTAAATTAGAAGTGCAATATGTGCATACTTACACACGATTAAAAGCAGTAAGAAGCGTTGCTAGAAGATAATATTATAACGCGATTGATTGAGCGGCTACAAGCCCTCGTCGTAGGTATGTACGTCTAGCTCAATACGGTTATAAAGCTTTGTAGATGGCTGTTTATTTTTACAATCTCTTAAGTTACACAATTGGTAGGTAAGTTATTCAATTACTTTTGATTCTTGCCCAGTCCCGAAAAGAATATATAAACATATTTTATGTAATAAAATAATTAAGTACCTATAAGCGCGTTAATCGGCGGTGGTGACAGTGGCAGCGGCGGCCGCGCGGCTGGCTGCGCGCTTCTATCCACATAAACTTAGGAGGCGGCGCGGGCCAACATGGGGTCGTTCGAGGACGGACAGTGGCGCGGCACCGCGCCGCCTGCGACACGAGCTGTGTGCCACGCGTGTTTACGTAAGCGCCACGCCCCGAGCCACGCTCCGGCTGTTTGGGGCGCGGCGCGAAGCGCGAAGCACCTCCAGACGCCGAGCGCAGACTGACGCGCCCTCACCCCCGCGCGCCATCCGGACTCGCGCCTGCGCTAGCTACTTACAATATCCACGAGCCTCCCATGTCCTGTTACATAATAGGACTAAACATTCACGGATCCCTGATATCGAGAGTTGAGAGCACACATATACCTATGCACAACTTGACATGATCTCTAATTACACCAACCTTTAATATATTCTGCGTTTGTTATTTCATAGGTAATATGGTTGTTTTTATAAACAGACTGATACATTATTAGACTAACCGTTCCAATTAGCCTGAATTGCATTTCATTCTGATATTATAGTTATAAGAAAAAATCTACTCAAAATGATAATTAGTTTTGGGTGGACCCGTGGACATTTTTCAGAACACCAGACCGTAACCTAACTAGGTACCTATAGGAAAGTTAGTTAGGTTGCGGTCTGCTCTTCTGAAAAATGTCATCATTCATACCTATGTGCATAACTTTACTTAGATAGGTAGGTAACTACACAATTCAGGAAGCAGCCTTTGTGATCAGCAGTGATCGGAATAGTCTGAGTATATTTACCTAAAGTTTAAAGAACAGAGACGGAAATCGGAGACTTCCTTAGGACTAAATTTTTTAAAATTTTTATTTTGGTTGAACATTTCAATATAACATGAATATATTAAAGACTCTTTTAAAAATATATATTTTTAATATTAGATATTTTATTTCTCAAAACATTGATTACGATTGATTAAAGCATTTATAATCTTAATGATAAAATAAGTTATTAAAAAAAAAATTAGTCATAAGGAAGTCTCCGATTTTCGTCTCTGTTCTTTAAACTTTAGACTAACTTTAGACTTTTTTAACTAAATATACTCAGCCTATTCCGATCACTGGTGATCAGGCCACTCAATCAGATTAGACAAATTCGCAATAATATTCTTTGCGAGCTTATTGCATCTCGCTTTCAGACACCGGAGCATTCACTACCATTTGCACTTTTGCTGGGTGTTTTTGTGGGTGTTGTTACCACTACAACTTTTTTACGATCTCTGACTAATCTAGCAACAGGGAACATTTATTTTCAATTAATTAAAAATGCAATATTCTCCAAAATCGAGATCTTTACTCCTTTGACCACTTATATTGTTCTACTAGCTGTGTCTTTGACCGGAACATACAAAAAATATAATTATATTATAAGTATGTATTTACCAGGCCACTCAGAAAGTATTACGAATAAAAGTTTTTATGTAGGTATGAGAGACTGGCCAGTGGTATTTTGAAAATATGATTATTTGAAAGTAAAAATAGGTACGTTCCCATTTCAAAATTTCCCTCCACATTGTTTGCGAGCCAATTAAGGTTATCGTGTCCCACTAATAAAATCTTTTTAACAAAAAACAACCGACTTCCAAAAAAAACACTACAAAGTGAAAAATAACTTTAATTTCGGAAGTCGGTGTCTTTGGTTTTGTATTTACGTTTTTTGCCACCTATAATAATGTAAAATGAAATTTAGATTTAAAAATAAGGCACCCGTATTTTTATTTTTTCCAAATTTTGTAGTTTTCATTTATAAAATCAAGTTTGAAATGGTTCAAAATCGTAATCTCATGTCAATGTCAAAACATTGTCAAAAATTTAGAGAGGTAAACGTACCTATTTTAGACAGTTCCCAATGTATGATGTTTTCAATATATTCAGCAAAACTATTTTTATAAACAATTTTATCTATGTAGGTATTGATATAGGGTGTAAAAAGACTCATAGCCGTCGTACATCAAACTAAGTTACATTGCACAAAAGTAATTGCTGGGAATCGACTTTAATTTTTGATGTGAAAATTTGCTGTTAAGCGCACTACCACAAACAGCAAATTTTACACCCGCATGAAACTGTACAGGGGTCCTGGAGGTATTTAAAGTCGTGTTATAATATCAAAACTTGTTTTCGTAAAAAATATCAGTAAAATTTGTAATTTTGACCTCAATATCTGTAACCAGAAAGTTTCTAGTACAAAGAAATGATTACAATAATGGGGAGTAAAAGTGACTCTCGACTCGTTGTGTCTTTTTAAACCCGTTATGTTGTAATAGGAGACCAGAAACAATGATCTGCATTAACAAATTTTGAAAAAAAATAAAAAATTACATTCGGCATAAAATTAGCCAATTTACACAAAACCTTTATATTCTCTATGGTTTTCATTCATCGCAAATAATCACAAATTACCACTGATAGATTTTGAGAATTATGTGCAGACGCCAGTACATCAAGCTACTACAATCTGTCAAATTTCTTTAATAGATTTTCAACTTTATCGCTAAAACATATGGTTCAAAATTGATTGCGAAAATTTAAAATTTTCGGCTAGCTTGATGTGTTGTGATACATGTAATTTTTTTTGGTTTAAGTTAATACATTTTTGATCAATATTCGGCCCGGAGGCTGAGTTGTGCCTCTTTTCGTCTTCAGCCTCCGAGTTGACGCAGATGCTAAACGATCTTGGCACGGACCAAGACAATGTCAAAGACCAAGTTGATGACGAACAGTGCGCATCGCAGGATCACTGTGACGGGTGTGGAGGTCGAATACGTTGATGAGTAGGTATCTCTATGTCGGGTAAATAGTCTCTTTCCAGGCAAGACAAAACAAAGAATTTGCAAGACGCACCGTAAATGCCTGGATGAGCTAATGGCCCATGAAAGATCTAATGAAGGGTGATCTTCCTTTGTCCCTTAAGAGAAGACTCATTGACGTGTGCATACTTCCCATCCTCACATACGGTGGTCAAACATGGTCTTTGACAAATCAGCAGAGGTCCACGCTCGAGGTTTGCCAGAGGGCTATGGAACGGAGTATTCTGAGTGTCAAACTTTTCCCTGACGATGTTTTGCCATCTCTGTCTATCCTTGGCCAAGTGAAGCGCATCATGAAATTTCGTGTCAAGAGAAGAGCTTATCTGGTCAGACCATCGCAAAGGGCTGCGACCTCTTGGTCGTTTACCATCCACCTTGCCGGTAACCATCAGTTGTTCGAGGTTATTGCGTTCTATTCTAAACCATCGTTAAAGCCAAAATGTATGAAACTTTATAATTGACATCAGTCATTCCGATGACGTATTATTATGCGTTATAACCATTGCGTGCTCTTGTCAGTGCTGGGTTGCCAGCTGTTTTAGAACCCAATGGCTTGGCTCGCGACGATTGGAAAAGACCAGACAGATTGACCATAATGCCGTGGAAGTTAGGTCGGCCTTTGGTGTGTGATGCAACATGTATGGACTACCTTGCGCCACCCCATCTTCCTATTACGGTGGGCTGTGCTAGTGCGATTACTGCGGGTGCAGAAAACCTCAAACAGCGCAAATAGATACTCTAATATTAATAAGCCGACTTATATGTACCAGCCTTTTTTAGGGCTGAAACACTAGGGCCACAGGGTCCGAGTGCCCAGTTAATTTTTAGAGATCTCGCCAAGCGATTGGTCGACTCTTCACGTGACCAGAGGACTAGCCTATTTTTTGGCCAAAGAATCAGCAAAAAGAAAGTAATTTTAAGGCCGGCGCTCACTGACGGCATGGCACGGCGTGTCATGGGCTCATGGCAAAGGATTTTATTACTAATCAAGTTATTTTAAATCTTATTTCAATGAGTTTAGAATTCATGTTACTTTATTTCGATACCACGATGCCGGGAAATGACGCTACGGTCTGCGGGACGCTGCGGCATGACGCGACGCGCCGAGGGATGCTGCGGCATGACGTGTTATGCCGTTTCATTTCACGTAATGCCGCGGCGCGCCATTACACAAAGTGACCCACACGTCCCGCGGGATGCCGCGGGACGTGTGGGTCACTTTGTGTCGAGGAATTATGATTGCTAAGCTGGTTGAAATAAGGTTGAAACTTGTGCAGCGGTCATTTCGGTTAATAGGGCGCAGTCCAGTCAGGGCGGGCTTTCAGCAGGATGCCACGGAACGCCGCGGGATGCCGCCGCACAACCTGCCGTGACACGCCGTCAGTGAGTGCCGGCTCGTATTTGGCTGTCGCTGTCTTATGGTGACAAATATATGGCGGTAGAGCAATGGTCTTTGGTCGGTCATAGAACACTAATGCAGTAGGTATATTGCGGATTTCGCGGTAAACTTTGCTTGCGTGATGTAGGATTGTGATGTCAAACAAAAGATTGGTGTAGTTCGTTTGTAGACGTCGCTACTCAAATATTATGTATAAATAATTTTGTCTTTGCTTTGTATTTGCTATGCGAATGATGAGCGTCCCATGTTTTTTTTGTTATTATATTATTATTTACCTGTCCATTTAATATTTATTTGTTATACAAGAGTGCAAAGTTGCTTTTTAACCGCGTGTTCAATTTTGATGACCGAGCAAGCGAAGGATTCTAAAATTGAATCACGAGCGCAGCGAGTGATTCAAAATTAGAATCCTGAGCGTTAGCGAGGGAATCAAAAGAGCACGAGGTGAAAAATCTTTGCACTCGAGTGCAACACGTAACTTTTCATTCCACCTCAGCGAGGAAATGACTAAATGCAAAAAAAAAAAACGTTTACAATCACAAGATAGGTACACTTTTATTTCAGTTTAGGTATTAATTACTACATTATGACAGGTAAGTATTACAGAATAATCTTTAAATTATAACAAAATAATACTAAGGTATAATTAAGAAAATTTTAAAGTAACGTTGCTACAGTTATTTTGAACATATCGTACTGTTTTAAATACTTCTCGCGTGATTGTTGAGGGAGAAAGCTCATTTGCGCATTATTAACAGTTTCAGTCAATTCTGTTGGCGTCAAGCAAACTTCCTCGTCGCTAGAATCACTCATTTTAGTTTTTTCACTTGTTTTCAAGTTTCTTGTTTTTAATATAAGGTTTAACAATGACGTGAAAAAATGCCGCGTAAAGAACCGCGTACAAAGCAAATTGAAAAAAGAACACCAAGAAGGTTCCGAGTCTGAGTTTTTAACAAATTAAAAAAAAGTTGTATGATATATTCGGCACCATAGAGGTAGCAGTAAATAGGTTTAATGTTTTTTTTAATTCACAAACTTAGTGCACACGATGTTCTAAATTCAATTTACTTTATCCTCTAGAGAATAAAAACGGCTTTTCCACTCGGATATTGAAGATTAAAAATACTCTTTCCGAGATGGTGGGATGAAAAAGGATTTTATATATACTGCACATACAAGGTAAAAGCTAATTTTTATGTGAATGTATTAATCAAGGCAGGCACCAAAACTTACCCGATTGAACCGCAGTTGAAACTCTGCGGAAGTTCCTTGAAGCAAGTCACTTCTTTCAAGTATCTGGGCCACTGGGTTTCCGAAGATCAAAAAGACAACCTGGATATTGAGCGTGAGCGCAGGGCGTTGGCTGTCCGCTGCAATATGTTAGCTCGCAGATTTGCAAAATGCTCGACTGAAGTAAAGGCTACACTATTTACAGCGTACTGTCAGTCGTTCTATACATGCAGTCTGTGGGTCAACTACACGCAGAGGGCATACAGCGCCCTGCGCGTACAATACAATAATGCTTTCAGGGTGTTGATGGGGTTGCCGCGCTACTGCAGTGCTTCCGGCATGTTCGCGGAGGCGAGAATTGATGGCTTTCACGCCATCATACGCAAGCGCTGCGCTTCCCTTATGCGCAGGATACGCGCCAGCCCCAACAACATCCTGAAAACTATAGCTGATAGGTGGGACAGCCCCATACTGGGACATTGGATGCGCCTACATGCCACTGTGGCGCATTAATGAATAGTTTGTGTTGTTTTTCTAGTAGATGTAAGTATTAACACTAGTTTGTAAGTCGTGTGTATACATACTAACAAAGCACTGAACCACTGCTGCAAGGTTTCGGCTGAGCCTGTCACCTTGCAGCAGTGGTGTCATCTGTTTTCTGTTTTTTGGTTTTGTTTTTGTTTTTGTAAGTGTATTATTACTAACATAGTTTATAAGTATATTGTTACTAACACTATGAGTCTTGTTGCTCGAAATAAATTATTATTATTATTATCGGGAGTGTTCTTTTTTCTCAGCTCTAAGGCTGGTTTTAGCTACATTCACGGGCCAAAGCCAAGTAAATGCAGCCTGTGGGGAATTTTATGATGAAAGTGTACTTTCGTCCAGCTGCATGAACTTCCTAACGATTCTGCATGTGTTTAGGATGGCTGCTTTCTGCAGATTGATGTGAAGGGATTCTTCTAGATCTATTATTTTCAGGCTACTTAGGAGATGGTTGGGGATAACACCAGTCGTGGAGAGAACAACAGGAACAACATAAACTTTATCTTGTCTCCAAATTCTAATAACTTCTTCTTTAAGCTCAGCGTATTTACTTATTTTTTCAGCGATTGTTTTTTGTAGGTTATGGGTGTTGGGAACTGCAATGTCTATAAGGTAAGTGATTTTTCTTATTTTATCTTGTAGGGTTATGTCTGGTCTATTGTAATGGATGGTCTTATCTGTAAGTATGGCGCGATCGTAATACAGTTTATGTGTGTCATTTTCTAGGATAGTTTGTGGAGCGTACTTATAGTAGGGAGTGTTAGTGTTTTGTATTAGACCGTGTTTGAGTGCTAGTTTTTGATGAATGATGTTTGCAACCTGGTTGTGCCTGTGAGTGTAATCTGTCTGTGTGAGAGTTATGCATGCTCCTGTTATGTGTTGTATTGTTTCTGATTGAATGTGGCATCTGCGGCATTTGTCGTTTGCGATTGTTGGGTCTTTAATGATAAATTTTCTGTAGTTTTTGGTGTTGATGATTTGATCTTGTATAGCCATGATAAAACCTTCTGTTTCAGGAAAAAGGTTTCCTATTTTAAGCCACTTGTTTGATGCTAATTTGTTTATGTGGGACTGCTCTAGGTCATGAGGGTGTCTACCGTGAAGGACTTTCTTTTTCCAGTTTTCGATTTTTTGATTTTGCGGGTCTGTGATGTTAATGTCTTGTATATTTTGTTCATTTAAGTTCAGCGGGGTGTAATTAAGATCATTTAAGGTAATAGCTTTGTGTATGTTACTCGTGCGAGATTTTGTGTAGAAAAATGTTTTTAGCCTAGTGATTTGTTTCTGCCATAGGTGGTGTATGTCGATTAGGCCTCTCCCTCCATTTTGTCTTTTGATGGTGAGTCTTTCGATCGCAGATTTAGGATGTAGGTTGTTGTGTTTTGTGAGTGTTGTGCGTGTAGTTCTTTCTAACTGTTCGATGTCAGTTTTTGACCATTTTATTACTCCGAATGAGTAGGTCAATATTGGTATGGCAAAGGTATTCAAAGCTTTTATAAGATGCTTTCCAGATAGCTGTGTTTTACAAATTGCGTTGATTCTTCTCCGATACTCTGTATTTAGTGTCTGTTTAATTGCTGTGTGGTCGAGTCCTTTAAGTTGCTTGTATCCTAAATATTTGTATAGATCTAACGGTTCCATAGCCGCTATTGTGTCGGTGTCGCTAACTGCATAGTTGCCGGGTTTTACTTTTCCTTTTATAATATGCAATGTCCTGCACTTATCTAATCCAAATTGCATATTAATATCCTGACTGAATGTTGTTGTTATTTCTATCAGAGTTTTCATTTCTTTTTCGGTTTTAGCATATAATTTAATGTCATCCATATATATGAGATGCGAGATAATAGTTTCTTCGGTATTGTTTTTAAAATTATATCCAGCCCGGCACCGATTGAGTAAGTGAGACAAGGGGTTCAGGGCGAGACAGAACCAAAGAGGGCTCGAGGAATCCCCCTGATAGATACCCTTCCTAATATGTATCTGTCGAGTTATAAGAGTGCTGAGTCGATTATTTATCTGAAGTGTAGTTTTCCAACGTGTCATTACAATGCGCAAGAAGTCTATTATTTTGGAATTAATTTTATATATTTTAAGGATTTGTATTAGCCAAGAGTGTGGGATGCTATCGAAAGCTTTTTGGTAATCTATATAAGTACAGTGTAGGTTTCTATTTTTCGTGGTGGCATGTTTATGTATAGTAGAGTCTATAACTAACTGTTCTTTGCAGCCCATGTGGCCTCTCCTGCATCCCTTCTGCTCCTCTGCTATTATATTGTGGTGTTCAATGTGTGAGTTAATTTTATTAGTTATTGCTGATGTTAGTATTTTATAAATTGTGGGTAGGCATGTGATTGGTCTGTATTGGGAAGGCTCTGATGTGTATTTACTTTTAGGAAGCATGTAAGTTATTCCTGTGGCAATGAATTCGGGTATGTTCTGTTCTCCTAATACTATATCTGTTAAATTTTTTGCTATAGATTTGTGTAGTACCGTTAACTTTTTATACCAGAAATTTTGTATTTTATCGATACCCGGTGACTTCCAGTTATGTAATCTAGATGTTAAATATGTAATTTCAGACTCTGTTATTTCTTTAAATTCCATTTCATCTATTGCACTCCATTTTGTTGCTTCTTCTGTAATCCAAGTTGCTTTATCATTGTGATGTACCTGCTGTTCCCATATGCTAGACCAAAATGTTTCCAAGTGTTCTTTTGAGGGTGTGTCTGTGTCGTTCTCTGTAGTTGAAACAGTGTGTGGTTTCTGTACTATATTCCTATAAAATATTTTTTCATTTGTAGCAAATATGGCATTATCTTTTTTGCGCTGTTGTGCCTTTAAATATCTCCTAAGCCTATGGACTTTAAGTGCCAGTTTCTGTTTTAATGTGTCCAAAAACTCTTCAGGTTTTCTATTGTTATTTTCGTGTCTAGTGTGTGTAAAATTGTTTTTAAATATTGCTTCTACTTTTTTAACAAGTTTATGTGATCTGCTACCGTTGATGTAATGTGTTAGTCGGCCACAATCTGCTCTTAATTTTTCAATGTCCTTTTCTAGCCTCTGTTGCCATGGTTGTTTGGCAGTGTCTCTTGGTATTGTGTTTCTCGCGTGTTCAGTGATTTTATAGTTGAGTTCTTCAGAAATAACAACCGCTGTGCAATAAATAAGGGTGTGTATGTCAATCAGTTGTGTGTCATTAGATAAGAACTGTTTTAGTATATCTTCATTAAATAAATTAACCAAGCGGAAAAGGTTGGGACTATATTTGAGTTTAGGTAGTTTTGGTCGGGCTGCTGGATCCATCCCAGAGTATTGTGTTATTGTTTTTCTAAATTTGTCATGTATTTCTTGGATATACGTATCTGTGGTTAGGTTTTGATCTGCGACAACTAAGGTCTCGATATCATTTTCGAGCGTTAGGGTTAAGGATTCGGTCTGTGTGGATGTGTGTGCTGTTTGCGTGTAAGCTTGCGATTGGTTGTATGTTAGAGGTTGAATATTAGGATGTAATTGAGTGAGCGATTGTGGTAGTTCTTGCAGAATATTTACGTTTGTGTTTTGTGTTAGTATGATAGTGTTAGTGTCTGCATAGTTTTCTGATTCTTGTTGTAATTGTGTGCGTACTTCTTCTTTTAACTGATCTAATTCGACTTGTGACAAGAGTTTATTCCTAACTATAGTTCTTCGTTGATCTGAAATCCGTTGTTCTGAAACTGTAATCTCAGGATATTGCCGTGAAAAGCGTTCATGCAGTTGTTGTCTGTAAGTGGTCATGTCGGTCTCTAATTTAGTTATGTATAGATATGTTCGCATGATGAATACGTTAACTTCTTTGCTCCATCTCATGCGAACTCTTATTTTCCCAGCCTTGGTGGACGCGGGTAAGAAGGTAGATACCTCCCGCGCAACATTCAAGGCCGGAGTAGGTGAAACTGTATTAAAACTAGTTATGGGGGATGATGATGGTATGGGTGAAGGTGGTATTGATGGTGATGATGTTCTTGAAGGTGCGTACGATACTGTACTTGGACTATATGGTTCTACAGGGGTGTCTGTCCTGTTTGTCAGTCTATCACCATCATCAATAACTTCGGCTGTAGCACCTTTGTCGGTGGGAGCCCGCCTGTTCAACTCCTCACCGCTGACGGTTCGCATGCTGAAACACTCAGCGTCAGCTCCAAGTGTGCCCCGGCGATCACCCCCGGGCAGCTGTCCTATACGTTTTCTTTTTGAACGTGTCTCCATTTTTAAGTGGGTTTCCAGAGCCACGTTAGCCACGCCAGTAATTTCTCATTCGTGTGTCCGCCCCCCACGTGATTAGATGGTCAATCAGGACGTGTGGTTGTTTAGGGGGCTTATTATTATTATTATTATTATTAATGTTAAGTTTAATAATTTTATTTCTTGACATCCTTCCAACAATAGTTCTGTTCACCCTAACTGAATCAGTATGTCAGTGCGAGTGGGATAGAATGATACATAGCGCGGGGAAGTGGGGGCAAAATGTGAATTTGAGCTGAACTATTACAAGCCCTTAAGGTGAATGGGTAGTTGTAGCCCGCGAAATTCTTTTTTTCTTACGTTTTTTGCAATTTTCAGGTCAGTGTCAGGTTGTATCTTGATCAAAATATGATTCGCGACTATAACCGGTACGTATTTACAGAATTATAATAATTAGAATCATTAATACATCTTTCTAAGTTAGATTTCTACCGTTAAGAACAAATCTCGTATGGAAAAGTGTTTATGGTAGAAATCTAACTTAAAGTGATATATTAATGATTCTAATAACTATGATTCTGTAAATACATGTCTATTATAGTCGCGAATCATATTTGGATCAAGATACAACCTGAGACTGATCTGCAAATTGCAAAAAACGTAAGAAAATTTAAATTTCGCGGTCTACCATGGCACATTTGAAAATGTCTATGAAAGCCGAATTTCAGCCCACAGTGCGCCGGCGAGTACTCGTTTGTCGCTGTGGCGTGAGTTATCAAAGAGGAAGAAAGAGGTCGCTCAGCGACCCACGCTTGGCGGGCAGAACACTTGCTAAAATAAAAACTTTTTAAGAAAAAAAAAACCGACTTCCAAAAAAACACTACAAAGTGAAAAATAACTTGAATTTCGGAAGTCGGTGGCAAAAAACTGAAATACAGATCCAAAGACACCGACTTCCGAAATTTAAGTTATTTTTCACTTTGTAGTGTTTTTTTGGAAGTCGGTTTTTTTTTTTCTTAAAAAGTTTTTATTTCACGCTTTTTAGTGGGTCTGCTTTTAATTTATCTAGGTAAGTTACAATAGCCTAGTGCTCATCGCCTTTTGCAAACAAAATATTGCTTTTCCCGATGCAGGGAAGTTAATTGTTGAGGAGTTCTCCAGGTCCACCACCAGCTCCATATCACCTTTCACATTGTGACGAGCATAAATTGCTTAGCAACCATATTAAAGTAATCGAATCGCAACCCATGAAATACTTAGATATTATTGAGTAGTTCCGGTGGCCATCTGTGGTCTTCATCATCAGTTCCACTTCACCAAATGGTGCTTTCCGAGAGCAAATGCACGAGTTACTATAAAAAATACCCAAATCGCTATAGGTGTGCCTATAATATTTGAAGAGTTCCTTCGATTTCTCCAGGATCCCATCATCAAATCCTGACCTGATGTTTTTAGACTAGATGCTGATAATCCTGGCTGCAGCATCAGGCCAGACTTATGTCAACATTGCATTGAACTTAACATTTAGTCCTGTTTAAAATGAGCCCAAACACGACTACGGTGCTGTAATTTCAAGGTTTGTACTTTTTCTGATGCTCCTGGCTTCAGCATCAGGTCTCTATGTACTTCGGTGTTCCTCATTAACAGTACGTTTATCCACACATCGAGCCCTTTCAATGAGCCTAAACACGATATATCTGCTGTTAGTTGTCGAGGAGTTAGGTACTCTGCAGGCTATCCTGACTGCAGCATCAGGTCATGACTTGATGATCATGATACCAAATGTGGCAAATGCCCAATCAAACATCAAAACAATTTACTAAAGCAGTCCTTGCCTGTTCGAGTAACTTCTTACTGTTAAGGAGTTGTACCTTCCATCATCAGCCCAGCTACCTGAGATGGTGACAACCATACGCAAATACACAAGATACTTCATAAAATATGCGAAAAACAATAAGTGAGCCTATAAAATTTGAGGGTTACCCTCGATTTCTCTAAGATCCCATCATCAGATCCTAAATTGGTGACAGTGGGACCACCTCAGAACTATCTACTTTCGAACAAAAAAAGAGTTTTGAAAATCCGTTGACACATGGCGGAGTATTCCATGAACAAACATACAAAAAAAAAAACAAACATCCGAACATAGTACCTCCTCCTTTTTGTGAAGTCGGTAAAAACTCACGCTCGGTATACACGAATACGCAAGTACCCCTCGTCGGCATCGCGCATTCGCGCACTCGTTGCTCGCCAACTCGTGTTTAGGGTTCCGTAGTCAACAAGGAACCCTTACAGTGTCGCCATGTCCATCTATTCTGTCCGACCGCAGCTTACCTCAGATACTCTTAGTAGGTACTAGAAAACTATAATTTGGCATGGATATACATATTAATCACGCCGACAAGTGGTAAAATAAAATCTTAAAAAAGAATTCTAGGGTACCTCCGCTACACATAAAGTGGGGATGCTTTTTTTCTCGTCTACCCCATGGTGCTGCTAAGCTTTAAAGTGCTAATTTTTGTTAAGAGTCAAGTGTCCCTGCTCCCCCCCCCCCCATGCCAGCTAAATAGTTGTTTATGGATGTGTGAAAAAATTCATGGTAGTAGTATATACAACGAAATTAAAAAGAAAACTATCACAGCTAAGAGGGTTTTAGAAGTTTACGAGTAATAGTCGACCAACTTACATTTGAAGTTACAATGTATGGGAGAACATGATTTTCAACTACAATGCTGAGTTTGTTCTTGGGATAAATTCATTCCAACTACGGAACCCTTCACCACAGTATAAATATGAACAGTATGGAAACTAGGCCTATTTGTTGAAATAATTACCTACGCCTCATTGGAGCGGTAAAATTGATGTGTTTTATTGTAACGAAGTTTTTAACGTGGTGTGCGGTTAGAAGTTGGCTGATTATCTTTCCCTCCTTCTGGTCAAAACGTAAATCCAAGATGGCGGTTGCGAAAAAATTAAAAATTTTCGTCGTGAATATCATTTTCATTTTTTTCGAAGGTGCTAAAGCCTAAAAGTTTTTTTCCTTAAAAAATTTTACAGCCGCCATCTTGGATTTAGATTTTGACCTCACTATAGGCTTTAGCACCCTCGAAAACTATGAAAACGACACCCATGACAAATAAATAGAAAAATTTTACAGCCGCCATCTTGGATTTAGATTTTGGCCTCACTATAGGCTTTAGCACCCTCGAAAACTATGAAAACGACACCCATGACAAATAAATGGAAAAATTTCACAGCCGCCATCTTGGATTTAGATTTTGACCTCACTATCGGCTTTTGCACCCTCGAAAACTATGAAAACGACACCCATGACAAATAAATAGAAAAATTTCACAGCCGCCATCTTGGATCTAGATTTTGACCTCACTAACGATTTTGGCAACCTCTTTAACTACCTACGACACCCATGACGAAAAAAATGTTAGCAGCCGCCATCTTTGATTTACAAATAAATTCACGTCGGTGCATGATCGCACGAGCCATTATTCGATATCGATTATAACAATAAATCATTCTTACCTTTCCAGATCAGCAGGGAGTTTAAAAAAATAAAGCTCCGGTTTTGAAGAAGTCGAGTTCAAACAGCCGTATACCACACAACACGCTCGAGGCATTTTATTAAAAAGATGGACGATCCGTGGCGCACCACCAGTGACTGAGAGTACCCCAACTATCGCTTAGGAGTATCGTAGGTGCGCGCGTCTGTGTGAGTGTGCCGTTGCGACCGTTTGTACGTAGTTTCCGTACTGTTCGTATCTGTCTACTGTGCCTTCACTGTGCGTGGTCCGACACGCACCTGGCCCGTTTCTAACTCTACTCGTTAAGGTGGTACCCCGACCAAAACCGCGTTTTTTTTTTCGTTATTCAGAGGCTATTAACTCAATAATTATGAGAAATAAACTACATCTGAAAGCACATTATTAATGTTCGAAATCCTATCATTTTATCTTAACACATTGCCCGTTATTATTTGTTTTTATATGTTACTAATACATTTAAAATCTCCTTTTAAAACAGTGACCAAAATTATTGATTGCATGCATCTTTTGCTAAAGTTGACGTTCTATTTATTTGAGGATTTCAACAATGGATAGAGAATTTAAAAATCGAAATAATCCATGTTTTAATTTATTTAAAATAAGCGCTAGTCTATTTTTATTAAAATAATTCCAAATTGCGAGTTTTATGATAAAGGGGCGTGCGCAGGGTACGCTGCATTCCTTTCGTACGAGGAAGTCGTGTCGCTCTCTGTCCCTGTCGCGAATGCTCAAGGTTATTTGGTCGGAGTACCGCCTTAATCGCAGGCGTTGGGACAGTGACACAGTATAATATACAGTAAAACATCTTCATACAAACGTGCCGCTCTCGGTTTGAATGTGTGCGTGCGCGCCGCGCGCCATGTCGGCACGCGATTTCACGCACACGCTAGCATAATATATGAGGGAATAAGGTGGCGGCAGTGCGCCCGCACTGCCGCCACCTTATATATATTATACTGTGTTGTATATTATACTGTGACAGTGAGGTACCTGTCCCAACACCCGCGCCGGTGTTTTTACTAGCGGCGACTTAGGCGCTCCACACACTGCACCGCGCTCTGCCGCGGTGAGCAGATAACGCGCCCCCGCGCGTGATTTTTTACATACAAATTCAACTCCCGCGCGTGAGCGCGTGATTTTTTGTATGTAAAAAAAAATAAAATTTAAAAAATCAAAAAACCCGACTGCGGTAAAAAACTTAAGTTAAAAAAAACTGAAAAGCTACAAACAAAGTCCATTTTAAATTAAATAAAAGTTGGAAGCAGGCGGGACCCATTTGAGTTTGAAAATATAAAAATGGTACCTATGGGTCCCGCCTGCTTCCAACTTTTATTTAATTTAAAATGGACTTGTTTTTAGCTTTTCAGTTTTTTTTTTAACTTAAGTTTTTTACCGCAGTCGGGTTTTTTGATTTTTTAACCCTTTAACCGCCATGTCATAATTCGCGTGGAGTGCATCTAGCGCCAGCAAACTTTAGGTACAATTTTGCATAATGTTGTAAAATATAGTTATCGATAAACAAACTAATGAAATAAATAAAACTTACTCATTTTTAATCAAAGGTTTATTTCTTTTTAATTCTGTAGCCTCGAAAAAACTCTTATATCACAGCGACGTATAAATTTTTGATGTTGAGCATTAGTGAATTCTACTATTTTTAATATAATTTCGTCGCCTAGAAAATGTAAGAAACAGTCCAATTCTTTAGATTGAGAATCAACACCATTTGAATTAATTCCTGCTATGTATTCATTAAATTCACACAATTCAGGTGTGAACGCTGTCTCTCTCCAAGTAGTAGAAGATTCCTCGTGTTCCTGTCATGCGCGGTCCGAGGGGGGGGGTCGTGGGGGTCATGACCCCCCCCAAAATCATTCAAGTTGTCGAGAGTCTGAATGATTTACTTGCCTTACTAACTTAAAACTGTACTTGAGCCACGAAAACCTGGATTGGCATATTCAAAAACATTAAGAACATCGGCAGACATGGGAACTGCCGACTGAAGTAAAAAGTTAAAACTATAAAATGACAGTGGGATTTTAAACGCGCCTAAAAAATATTTTCCTTTAAAAAGCCTGTTACAAAAATATATAATCTAGGATTCAAGAGCGAGCGAAGCAATCTCGGGATATTGAGCACCCCTCTCGTACGTAAGGTTGAAAAGCTTAGGTAAGGCCAGATTCCAAAACCTAAACTGCTGTAAATCGAGTTTAAGCTTTTCGTCATAATTTGGTAAAATGATTTCTCTTTTTGTATGATGGGTAAAAGAAAACAGAGACTATTCAACGTGGGGTGCTAAAATTTTCAGGCTCGCTACGCTCGTTCTTGCAATTTACATTAGTTCTTGAGCTTTTCTTCAAAAGTCGACGAAGCAAGTAATTCCTAATCCTTTTGGAATGATCGAAATAAAATTGAACCTATCTGAGAGTGTCCAAAATTTTCGAGCTCGCTTCGCTCGCTCTTGCATTTTAGATTCTGATAGCTGCTTCAGCTTGCCTGCATAAGGCGACAATGTAACTTCTATTTCTACTTGAAAATATGAAACAAAACCTAATCAATCAGAGGCGGGTTGTTAAAATTTTAGAGCTCGCTTCGCTCGCTCTCCCCATTCTGCACAATCTACCGTTCTAATACATACGACCAATTTAGCAGCATTTAAGTAACACCCCCTTGTGTAAAAGCTGCGTCCCTGAATAGCATAAGTAATATGGAGCTGGAGATGTACGATAGGCTGCAAAAGTGCATGGGTAGTACAGAAACAAAATCGTATGAAGCGAGAAATGACGCCATCTAGCGTACAACCAGTTAACGACTAACAAAATTTAATTATGCTGTTATTAGATGGCGTTGCTTTGCTTATATGATAAAATATTTTTGTAGTTTCTTTTTGTCTCTTCAAACAATTTATAATTAATAGTTTCTTTTAAAGAAAATTGTTCTTAATTATTAACCTACTATGTTAAAATTGAATATCAATTTTATAAGTAGGTAGGTATCTGATTTTCTAAGTTTTAGTTTTCAAACTTGAGAGGGTAGGTTGAATATGGATTTATAAATAATTTTTAGGTGGTATGAACTTAGATCGAAGATTTATGACAGCTCAATTGATCGTTCGCTAAGTTCATTTCGATTACCTCGTTCTCCGTGCCTTTTGTTCAGTTTTTATTTATGATCAGGCGAATTACTTATTTTACCAAAATGAGCACGAGTTATAATATTGATTTCGTTACAAGAGCTCAAATAATTGCTTTGAATAATCAAGCCAAAAACTTGTCAGAAATAGCCAGAAACCGGTGTACACGTAAGTAGTTTTATTTTTACACTTTTATATTAAAAACTGCATTATTTTTTTGTTACTATACTACATAATCATCATTATTGGGTATTATATATTTTTTTTATTGTTGCAGAGAAAAACAGTTGTTATTTGAGTACGACGATTTTAAGAGGAGGGTTCTTTGAAACACCATCAAAGAACTGGTAGACCACGACTTATAAAACACATTGCAGCATCAAACCATGATAAGGGAGTATGAAGAAAATGGATTTCTGCCGACGAACCACTATGCTGGTTTATTTGACACAAGTTTTGACACTGTCCGTTGTGCTCTTCATAGTGGGCCACGGAGGCATGCTGTGAAACTCTTGCTTACGGAAAACCATAAAAGGGCAAGATTACGGTTCGCTTTGGATCACATAAACTTCGATTGGAGTAATGTCATCTTTACAGATGAAAAAACTTTTAAGTCCAGTGAACACGGACGCTTATGTTTGTGGCGTCGAAATAATACGCGATACACAAGTGGTTACGTAGCTACGAGCTAAATAATTATACTTACTTAGATAATATTATTTATATTGACTGGAGACCTGGTTATGTGTGTGTGTATAACCTATAACTTACGTATTTTTAATAATTTAAAATGTTATGAACACTTCAAGTTCAAACAACATAGTTTTTACTTTTTTATGATGCCTACGAACCATTTGATATGTTTATGTGCAATTTTGTAGTTTTTAGCCTACTTATTTAGTATCCATTTAATCCGTTTGAGACCTTTGTAATAAAATAACGGTCTCCTGTTTGTTTTTATTGAGGTTACATAAGCTTCAATCCTCTTTCCGATTTTGGAAACGAATACTTAAGCTATCGCCTCAATAACTTCATAATATTATAATGTTATACCTATAATAATTAATAAACTGACTATTAAATTTGAATAATAATTGTAAGAAATAAACCTCTATAATTTTTATAGTGCCTTTTTTTGCGAGCCCACAAGGCGAGCCTGTTTACCTGCGATGAATCTGCTCTTTTTCCTGTTACTAAGTAACTACCAATTCGAATATTAAATTAATTATTAAAATACCCACTCGTTAGCTTAATAAATATATTCCTATCGGTTTCTTTTATTATTTTTATCATTTAAGCTACGTATGCTGGTAAATGTAATGTAATAATTAGATAAATGTTTTAGCTTTGTAACTCCTTGATCAATACGTTTCTTCCTAACTCCTTACTTACGTTTCGTAAATTAGTCATAGTTGTGAAGAAACCAACGCCATCTAGTTTATTTTCGAAAACTTGAATTCAAACGTTCACGGGAAAATAGACACTAAGGTACCCATGCAATTTTGCTGGCGACTGTACATGGACCTTAACATATCATCACGCCTTTAATTCCCAAAGGGTTCGGCAGGGGTATACCTTCATATAGTACTTAAACCCACATTTCGCCAGTTATAAAGTGAAATGTCATAGAGGGTGAGCCTACTGCCGCCAACCGGGCACAAATCCAGACTCCAGGCTGCTTCTGAGAAATTTCTGATGGAAAAACGCTTTAACACTACCCGACCTAGGAATCGAACCCAGCTAGGACCTCATGCTCAGCAGTAACGCTTGCGACCACTAGACCAACGAGGAGATATACCTCCCTTAAAATATTTCTCGGCACCCATGATGACCCCCCCCAAAATCTTGGGCTGCGACCGCGCCTGGTTCCTGTAGCAATTTAAAATGAATTTGTATGGTTTTGTATGTATAAATGATAAATAAAAGAAGATTAAAAACATTAACTTTATCTAGACTATTATCCTGCAGACAAAAATTACAGCATGCCATTTAAAAATGACATATAATATATCATTATCTATAAAAATTTGATCTGTTTATTAAGATTAATCTACCAAGTGTTAAAATATTGGGACACTTAATAATATTAACAACAATTAAAATAACTAAATCAACTTTAATTTTTCTTTAATACAAAATAAATACGTAAATACACATATTATTGTTTGCTAGCTGTCTTTTTGACTTTAGGATAAATAAACAGACTAGAAAAACAAAACAGTGATTTACCGATTCGTTATCGCCATCTGTTGAACTGCTACTACTACTAATATCATTGCTTGATGGTTGCAATATCGTTAATAATTCTTCGTCGTTGTATAGCATCATCGACCACTTCTCGTCACTAGCCTAGACCTAATAATATAAAAGCACGTCTTATCACGGCGATGGCGCTAGCGCAACTGACGCTTATTTAAAATATGACTTTAGTTGACCTTGAGCCGTACGTAAAATTAAGGCGACGGCGTTCGCGGATCGCCTGCACTAGTGACGTTCTGGAATAAGTCGGTAATTTTTATTTCTTTGTTGATTTCTACATATTATATCACTTAAGCTTGGGTTTTTATAAATAATAAAATCATTAATAAACTATGAAATTAGAATAGGTAAATATTTAGTTGATAGTTTGATAAAAAACAGGATGTTTTTTATTAATTTAGCATCAGGAACTTCATATGTGGTACAACACTAGTCTGCGTGAAATCACGGGTTTGGCGAAGTAGGTTGATATTTAGACGCATCGCGAACTGAGAATCATTAGTTATTTCATTCAATTAGCTAAAATATGTATCTAGTACTGTTAAAAATAAAGTAATAACACGAAATATACTAAGATTTAGTAAGTAGGTAAATTCAACATTTATTTAACATTTTTCAAATGACAGGACTTTTACGCAATATTCCGTCTTGGCGAGTGAGGTAATATGCTTACAACACGTAATATTAAGGTGATGGCGGTTAAAGGGTTAAATTTTATTTTTTTATTTTATACTTTTTAATAATGAGTTGTAAATCCCACTTAAGTGTGATAGTTTTCCTTTAAACTTCGTTATATATAGGTACTACTGCCGTGACATTTAAATTTCTAACTACAACCGTTTAGTTGGTAGAGGGGGGAACACTTGATTCTAACGAAAATTGGTACTTTAAAGCTTGATAAGTCACGAACGGTTTACTTAATCAAAAAACGGTCTTCCCAAACCACTAATATTTTTGAAAGACCTATCCAACGATATTCCACTTGATATAGTTTGTTGACTTTCATTTTTTTCATTTTCACAATATGGCGTCCAGTAGTCGCCATATTGAATTTTCACTGGCGTCATGTCTTTAGTGATACTCGCCGGACTAAGAGGAAACGATTGACGTGTAAATCACAAAAATCGGCCCAGGCGTTTGGTCTGTATAGTGCTTCAAAGGAACATACAAACATACATACATAGGCTGATAAACACATTACCACTCCTTTGCGTCGCGCAGTCGGGTAAAAAATCACGCGCGCTGGCGCGTTATCTGCTCACCGCGGCCAGTGTGTGGAGCGCCTTAGTTTTATTTAGTCGCATCGAGTAGCGCGTCACCATGCGAATTTGCTCGCGGCGATTGCAGTTGCAGCGAGTATTGGAGGCTTTATGGTGTTCCGAAAGTATATCATGAAAATGTAAGCAAATGGATTTGAAACGTATCTGTGGATGAGTGCCACTAAGAAATAGTGCTCTGATTTGATTATTTGAAAACTTAAACCCAAAATTCTAATTTTAAATCATCCTAACGTTATTCAAAAAATAAATTGTTTTAAAAAGTGGCGAGATACGAAGATGAAATCTAAATGCAGCGTGTTTTAATAATTTCCATTAGTCAGTAATTGCGGATTTAACTTTAATAGTATTTGTTTACACTTTCATCTAATACTTTTGGAACAGACTAATAAATCCTTGCACTTCTCTAGGTAGGTACCTACCATAGTTATTCACTTTTTAGAACTGGGAGCATCAACTCTCCAATACAATAGCATTGAAAAAATAATGATTAACATATCAAAGAATAAGCCAATTATAGTAACCATTTTGATATAAAAAAATAGGTATTAAATATGATGCTGGACAAACTCAAAACATAAGAATAATACTTCCATTCAATATATTAAAATGAAAATTTGGAATCTATTTCTTTGGTTGATATGTATAATTGCCAATGCAGGCACAGCATTATTGTATATAGTATAACAGATAAAATAGGTGGAAATTTCATATATCACAGTTACTTACACAACCATTTTAAGTTGTACAATAGTTATAATTATTAAAAAGCTTAATTTCTTAATCTGTAACATTACCCAAGAATACATGTAGTTCATAACTACATAATGATAATTATTTTGATTATTTGGCTAATGTTACACTTTCACTACATCAAAGTAAGAGAAAAATAGTAAAGTTTTGAAAACAACACTTGTCACTATTTTTCATCATATACCCTGTAAATAGAGATTTCTTACATTATATATGTATAACTTCACTGATAGTACCTATTTTTCTTAAGTCCCATTTTGTTAACCTATAATTTATTAAAACTGTCCAAATTAATACCAGTAAAGTTCAAGATCAGTATTATCATAGTTCACCACAACACTCAAGATTATTTTACTCATCAATAAAGTTCAAAGTTCAAACACAATTTTTTTATTAGCAATTAATTATCAGATATTATATCAATACATTAGGGGTTGACACAGGTTCATCGTCGATCACGGTATGATCTGTGTGATTCACGTTCACGACTACGAGCACGAGAGCGATCAGTAGTACGCCACAGAAACTCATCCACCGAACGTTCATAAGACCGTTTATCATAAACCAACACTGAGCGTGGATAGTCAGCTATGTCGTAGTATCGTGGAGGAGGTGGTGGTGGCGGTGGGGGTATTCCATCATAAGTCGACATTGCACCACTAAATCCAGGAGGGGGCACATAAGGCAATGGTGGCAACTGATGATGCATTGATCGCATATATTCAGCTACATAGGCTTCAGCAGCAGTGCTACTACTGTTATAACCCTCACGGTTCCGCCCAAACCACATTGGTAAGCGCTCTCTCATGTACGGTGATGGAGAGCGACGCTTATATGAGCTGGATGAAATACGATTCCTTGGAGACATAAACATCTTTCTCCTACTCCTAGATGATGTGCTCAAGCGGTTTCTAAAGTTTGATCCTCTAGATGACAATGGAGCACGATATGTCCTGTAACTGCCACCACTTTTCAAGTAGCCCTTTTTTGAGGCTTCCTTGGATTTTCTAAGTATTGGAGTCATTTCTATCCCTTCATCTTCTGGAAAAAGTCTACATAATTCTTCAGCAACTTTAGGCTCAATTTCTTGGCCATCCCTTCCAATTTTAACTGGCTTTCCTTCATTCCACGGATTATATAAATGAAGGGTGCTACTAAAAGGTAACTCTTTTCGACAAATCCAATCCACTTTGAAGACACCATCTAAAACCTTGGCAGACAAACCAGGTGGTAGCACCCATGATATAGGGGCAACATCTCGTCGTGATTCACTGCCCAAACGTGCAAAACCAGCAAACTTGCCACTTTCCTTAACTGAAAATATTAATAGCACATTTCTCGATTCCCTATAAGCTTGGTTTAAATTGGCTTCATTTTGTGGTAGTGTAGACCACACACCTTTCGCTTTCGACAATGTTATATTTTCTGCATTGTTAGATTTTATCAAAAAGAAACGGGTGTCCCTGAACAGATAATTCAACTTAGTCATGTAATCGTACGTCTTTACTTTGCTGCTGCTGCTTGTAAGGCATCGTCGTTTATTTTGTACAGGTGAGTGGCTTGCTGACTTGGTTCGTTTACGATTTGCGCGTCTCTCTTTAGATTTTGTGCTAACTGAACTAATACTTGGCGTACTCGATTCGCTTGAAGATGTACTAGTCACTTCACTCCGTGTATCAAAATCTTTTCCTTCTTCTAATTGTTTTAATTCCTCGCCAATTTCTGCTTCTACTTCACCAACGCCAAGGTTGACGGCGTCGGTGTTGTTGGAGACCTCCATTTTCAGTTGAATGTATATTATTGATATAAAAGAATTTATTTTGTGAACAGAATCAATTACTATGCCAACACTTAATTAAAAGCATAGTATTTATATCTAAAAGAACATTATTATGTATTATATTATAACATTATTCAAAATAAAAATAACACGAAACAATCAATGTACGTTCATTCACATGAAGTTGAACTGTTCAAGCAAGCAATAGACAAGAATCAACCTCTCTCACTTTATCACTCGTACAAACTCGTACTAATTTTTTTTTTTTTTATTCATGACCGTAGATACAAGTCTTTCAGTCGAATACATAAATGGGTTTTCTCACTCACTCATGTCCAGTGTTGCCAGATCTGTTTATTAAAAATTAGTAGGGCGACGCTGTAATGTCTGTAGAAATTCGACTGCTTTTAAAAAAACCCGCAGACTTTTTTTAATTTGGATTTGATTTCGAGCTGCGGTGGCTTTAAAAATAGTTTGTATTTGTTAAAGAAAACCAACACCAAATAATTCTCAGAAAAATCAATAAAAGTTTCTTCTGTTCTTAATTTTTGCGAATGGATTTAGTATCAAAGATGCAACTTGATGGCGCACAGTGGAACGAATGTATGGGAGCGGTTGGACGTAGACATGTCCGAAAAAAAAGAGTAAAATTATGCCAAACTAATGATGCCATCTTATTCGATTACTTAATGCCTTCATAACTTGTGGTGATGAATTTCTTCATAACTCCCATATTTCGGGAGTAATTTGAGAAAATGTGAAATTTTACTATGAAAATGAGTGTATCGAGCTCTCTCCCTCCTGATTCCGGGCTTGTTTCAAGTAGCGGTCTCTAATATCGTAATGCTATTACTAAGAGCTATATTTAATACTAAGACACATAGTGCGCCAAATGTGCACTTTCTGGGATAAAAGGAAATGAAAATTTAAAAAAAAAAAACGTTTTTTCCCCATTTGTATTTACTTTAAACCGCAGACAGACTTATTAAGAGGTCTATAAATATATTATATATATACAGAAATATATATTAACAAAAATATTCACAAGAACTGATGAGAGTATGACTTTTAAGTAAGTTGATAATAAATTACCTAGTTTCATTAAAAGTACAATAAATAATTAAGATGTAAGCTCTAATTTACTAAGTTACACATTTTAAAACAATAACATCATTTAATTATCTTCGTCATCATCATCATCATCAATTAATTCAAATTCAGAATCGATGTCCGCTAAATCATTTATGTTAACAAATTCGATATCACTTTTCTCAGAATCCGTAAGCTCATAAAATTCCTTAAAAGAAGATTTTTTTACAAACTTATTTCCTTTTGGACGGATACTTGTAACAAGTGGATCAGAAGACAGTAAAAGATTGTGCATAATATCTTCATTGCATGAGATACTGCTATGCTTTCGAGAATGCCCCTCTCTATATTTTCTAAAATCTTTATTTCTAGCCTCAGATGCCTCTTCGGATAGAAAACCAATGGGCACAATTGACATGTTCTGAACTATGTCTGGCCCATGCATTAAAATTTTATGAAGTGAAGAAGGCATATAATACCATGGGTATAACTCCACGTAAAGCTTAGCAGTATCAAAGCAGAACTCTCGGAATTTAGTTACGTTGATCTTCTCTCCTGATGAAATACACTGCAAGATCACACAGATTTTTCTTAAAAGCATAGCATCTATTCCGGTCAGTTCAGCAGATTTAGTGTAGTTTTCAAAAAATCTCCTTGCCGAGTTGCCATTGTTGGTGGATCCACTGCCTTGTTTCACAACATCGAGAAGTAAGCCCGTTTCTCTTCTTACAGCCTCTTGAACTCTTTTCTTCCTGTCATCAACTTGCCTTTTTGCTATATCACCCCTTACTTGCCATGATTTTATGTCTAATTTGTAGGAAATGTGTAATAAGCATTCCATTGAGCGAATCCAAGCGTGAAGGGTGCTTAAGCCATATTTATACATGTCCTCGTTTGCGTGTTTATCTTTGATTAACTCTAAATTATTCATTTCTTTAGGACAAGCCTTGCATATGTCACACACTGAAGCTGCTGTATTGGATATAATGGAATGAATTTTACCATCAATCATTGTCAACAGCAGTTGGTGTTTGACACTAATTCCATCAGTGATGGTGGATGGAGTTAAGGCTTCAATCTCTGCTTCGATTTCAGCCATCTCTCTCTGCACATTTTCTTTGGTTTCCTTTATAAACTTAAACAATATTGGCCGGCAAAATGAAGTGGAAGATGGTCGCTCGTTTTCCCAAATTGTTACACCTTTTGAGACGAGCCGCAGTGGTACAAGACTAATCATAAAATTACTAGCAAGATCGATTTGCTCATCTTCACTCGTCCTTTGATGATAAATGCTTTGGCTAGATGATCCGTCAAAACCCCATTTGCTGGTCAATACGAGCTGTTGATTGGGATCAACAGGGGTTTCTAACGACCTAATAAGTCTTCTTGAGGTTAAATCCATCAAGGCTTGTAATTTGATTTTTGCAGAGCTCTCTGTAACTGTGAGATCTTCTTTGGCCGGATAGCACTTAATTTTTTCTTTAACCAACATGTAGTAACTCGGGTATTGAAGAGCTCCTTCTTGAGTGTTGAAATCCCGAAGAGTGTTATAGCGCCATTTCGATAAGTTCATCGATACATAAAGAGCCAATGCCTTCAAAGGGGATATTTCCCGTACCTGAATTGATTTACCTTCAATGAAGGCTTTGATTTTTGAGGCCTCTTCTGGATTCTCCGTCAAGTATTTCATAACATAAGCTGTATCGCTTTGTCCTGCCTTTTGAAGCGCCCTTTCGGCCGAAAACATAATTTCAGCGCTGCTACTGCTGCATGAAAGACTATCTTCAGTGCGTCTTCTTTTTTGCCGGTTACTAAGGTCCTCAAAAGATTTACGAGGACTAGGATGTGTACAAGTTGAAGCATCAGATTTAGCAGGAGAAATTATGGGCTCGATGACGTCACTTATATTTTCTGTAGAAGGTTCCATATTTTCATTCTGTAATTCCGGCCATTGAATTGCAGCCTGTAGCCAAATCTCATGTTTCTTCCGAAACTTATCTGTGCTTCTTCCAGACTGTGTCCATTTTGCATAAATGCGGTAGCAAAATCGACGACACCAGTCTTTTAAACTTGTTTCAGCACTTTCACATAACTGAACACAACTGTTATCTTTTAAAACACTGAACAAATAGTTAAAGTCGCGTAAATCTTTATGTGCGCGTGCGCATAAAGCAACGTGAATATCAAGATTTGTATTAAAATTTGGAAAATACATTGCGAGATTAGCTTGGATACAACGAGGTGTAAATCAACACTGATTTTAAAGTTACTAATAGTGACCTATTTATATAAAATCCAGGTATCCCAGGTATCCTTTGTTAAATATTGCAAGGTAATTAGTTATTGTGATAATTAGTAAATGATGCATGCTAAATTAGTGTATTAAGAGCCATTTAGTAATTAAATAATAGCAATGTTCTTATCAGTAATCATTAGTGCATCAGTTTTATATGTAAACCTTAAGTCCCTAATTATATATCCTAATTAGCTTATATCTTCTCTAATTGGCTGCTCAGAAATGTTATTGTAATAAGGTAAACCTTTAGAAAAACGGTTTTAATCAACAAAATAAACAAAAAATAAAAAAATTGTGTTATAAAATAAACATCACTCTTTATCCCAGAAAGTGCACATTTGGCGCACTATGTGTCTTAGTATTAAATATAGCTCTTAGTATAAGCATTATGATATTAGAGACCGCTACTTGAAACAAGCCCGGAATCAGGAGGGAGAGAGCTCGATACACTCATTTTCATAGTAAAATTTCACATTTTCTCAAATTACTCCCGAAATATGGGAGTTATGAAGAAATTCATCACCACAAGTTATGAAGGCATTAAGTAATCGAATAAGATGGCATCATTAGTTTGGCATAATTTTACTCTTTTTTTTCGGACATGTCTACGTCCAACCGCTCCCATACATTCGTTCCACTGTGTGGCGTCGGGATCGATTCACGGTATCAAATCACGCATTCGCTTACTTTGCAAGATTTGTGATTCAGTAGATTGGTGTTAATTTCCGTAGACGAGTCCCAAAATCTTTAGGGCTGGTGGCCAGCCCTAAAGATTTATAAGAGATAAGACAAAATAGTAGCAAGCTACTGGCAACACTGCTCATGACCCACCGACCACACATTACTTTTTGAATTGCAGTTGGATATTGGATACATGTGGTATTTTCAGATAAACAAAATGCTACACAGAATGGTCAAAAAGTCATGGATCAAACGAAATAGGGAGATAAAGGAGGTCATTTCCAAAAAAAAAAACTTTCTACAGCACGGCCATAATTTCAATTGCCTAAGTTATAAATATTTTTGTATACCGAGTTCTTTTACAATTAGACTAATAAAATTAAAAAAAAATTATGATATAAAACAATAACACAAACGGTGTTGTATTATTTATATCAGCACTACAAAAGTTCTATTGCGGCTCTGGGTACCAAACAAAGGCAAAATATTATTTCCAAAATTTTTGAAGCGTTACTAAGAATTATTTCTCACTTTAAAAGCGTTGGATATGATCTCCTTTATCTCCCTAATTCGTTTGATCCTCGACTTTTTGACCACCTGTATGGGCCGCAGTGCCGCACCTGAACTGCTGACTGCGCGTCTGAAAGCGAGCGGATTTGCAGAGCGCTAGATTTAGTATTGCAGTGCAATACTACTCTCCAAGGGGCCGTCTCCACGAGCATGAGAATCGCCTGTGGTATTAAGTCCGCACCTGTACATTTATGTGCTTGAAGTATTAAATAAATAATAAATCACAGCGATATTATCGTCGTGTTCGTGTCACATATTTCTATTCTATACACTCTCTTAGAACGTGTCTCCACACGGCGATATCATCGCGGCGATTGAAGGCATGGCGAGACGACTGTGGCGAGACTATCACAGCGATTCTCTCCCTCGTGGAGACGCCCCCTAACTGAAGTGAGAAAAAGAGCGCACTAAATAACACGAGTGTGAAGTCTGGTTTAACCTTTTTTTGATGGAGTTTCCGGCGGAGACTTTCTGCCTGGCTACTGTCACTCTGTCAGTCAGCTGATTTTAATATTGTAATGTTGGTAGCATTTCTTGAAGGGGAAAAAACCGCGTAGAAGTTTGAAGAATTGTGTAGTTTAATGTAGTAGTATTATTTATCTGGTTTAGATTAGTGTTTTTTGGCATCTATTACCTGTAAAAATGCATTATGTTCGAAAATATTTGGATAAATTACCAACACCAACATTTAATACTAATGCAAATGCCGGTAAAAAATCATCAAACATATACCTCTACTGTAGTTATTACAGCTTTTACTCACAAAAGGTAAGTCATTGGCCGATTTCTTCTGTTCATTCTAAAGAGCTATAAAATTATTATGTGCTTCAGAAAAAATGTTGTGGATTTAACACGACTGACCCACCTTTTACTACTGTTCTAAATTAGGAGAGAGGGGCAAGCTTATCCTCCTTATTGATATTGTTTGTCTTCAATCGAGAATTGTTTAGTCTGAAGTTTTATGTAATTTTTTTACAGGTTCTTATGACTCTTTACGAAAAGAATATTGATTTTGAGCCTTTGATCGTGGACATAACAAAAGGCGAGCAGTATTCGTCATGGTTTCTGGATATTAACCCTCGTGGTGAAATCCCAGTATTAAAAGTTAAAAATGAAGTGATACCGGACTCCTCTAGAATTTTGGATTATTTGGAATTTTATTTAGATCCAGGTTTGTATCTAAAATAAAATAAAAATATTTATGAAAAGAAATAATATTCTTATGACTTGTTTTCATTTTTAGAATTAACACCATTGATAAATGTGTCTGCGGAGAGTAAAGTGCTGGATAATATCAATAGATTCCGTGAGATGTTAGAAGCACTACCAGCTGGCTTGATTACAGTGGGTTCATTTTTTCACCCCCATTTGAGTGGTACTCCTAAGTTACCATTTATTCTGCCAGTTCGAGAAATTCTTAAAAGTAAGTAGATGTGTAATCTGTTTTCTAATAAGAGTAAAAAAAATTTTTTAGTTTTTTATTTAAAGTTTTAATTCAGATTGAATTAAAACTTTGAATAAAAAACTAAACATTTTACATAAACCTTGATGTTGATGTATAATTGTCAGATTGGTTATTTTTTTCAAAACTTACTTTGATTTCTTCTTGAAATGAGATCATTTATTGCATTTTTACCATTTTTTTATTTGATATTATAAAGATATACTAGTCTAAGCTAAGATATAATATATCTATCGAATGTAATTGCTTATAACCGGTTCCTTGTTTTTAGGTGGAGACTTGGATAATTCTTCAAATTTAAGAAAACTGGCTGAAGAAAACCCTAAAGCTAGAAGTGTATTACTATACAAAGCTGAGATACAAGACCGCAAACATGGAATAATAACCAGTGAAGAAGAGTACTCCAAAGTTCTAAACATTATTGATCAAGTTTTGACTCATGTTGAAGAACAATTGAAAGAACAACCTGAAGGTAATTTTATATCTGTATACAGGTAAATTTTTCAAGTGGGCGTGGATGGCCAAATCCAAAACTGAGGAATAGCGATGCCATATGTCATTACTTCCCAGAATTTGATCCTCATTAGGGACACTATCGAATGGTGTAATAATAGTATTTTTTTTAATCAAAATCAACGGGTTTGATTCCTGGCTAGAAATATTGATTTTTCAAAAATTCAATGATGCAGTTTTATTTTTCATCAAAATCGAGCCCGAGACTCCTTTGAATACTTTACGCTATTCCTCATAGTTTCAAATTTGCCCTCCACACCCACTTGAAAAAATCATTCATGTTTGCATTGAATTCTTTTTGTGCTTATAATAAAATAGACCTACAACTGTAGCATCTACTGCCAATTCGGTTCAGCCCACTTGGCCGATTGTTTAGAACTCCATACCAAAATGGTAAAAACGAACCCTTATAGTGTGACTTTGTCTGTATACCCGTCCGTCCATCTATCACAGCTGCTTATTTCAGGAACTGCTAATGTTATCAACCTGTAAGAACAATGCCTATTTTAGATTAGTAAAAAACAGAATTTGTTACTGAGATGAGACTTGCCGAAATCCATTACTATCCACACCTACATATCAAAACCCCCAAGAGCCTCGGAAACCACGTTACCCGTTGGTCCCTGCTACCATTTGTTGATTTTTGACAGTTGTTACGTCCAACGTTAATGTAATCATTGGATATCATTGATTAATTTTTAAAAGATGGGTAAATAATAGATTATCGTCTTCAAAAATATAACTTTTACTTGTAAGAATGCAAACAATTATGTTTACCTCTCTTATTTCTGAACGCGTTCGTAATTTTTACCGAGATGTTCATACTTTTTCTAAAGTCGAAGTCGATTTTAATAAACTGAAATTCAATGCAATGTCAACTGTATAAACTCACGTTAATTATTAAAAAAAAATAAGCCACTAGCAGAATTTGATAATAGGTACTGAATTAGTAAAGAGTACGTACATCTCCGTATTTTTACAAACATATTGAATATCGTACTAAATTACTTATATAAAACTAGGCTAATGAAACGAAATGATAATAAATATGTAAGTACTTATATTTTTATTTATCATCAAAGATCGTCACTCTGGACGCCTGAGGCACGCCGTCGAGGTAGACCAAGGCGAAGGTGGTGTGACGATCTAATATCATTTGCAGGGCCAACATGGTCAGAGATCGCACAAGACAGGGAGATTTGGAAGAAAAAAGGAGAGGCCTTTGCCCAGCCGTGGACACAAAATCGGCTAACAAAAAAAATTATCAACGTTTTTGTAAAATATCCCTATTCTAACCAGGTTATGAGAGAGGCCATTGTTCTTTATAAGAGCATAAAACAAGTGCGAGTCGGACTCGCACACGCAGGGTTCCGTACGGCTTACGATTTATGACGTATTAAAAAAAACTACTTACTAGATCTCGTTCAAACCAATTTTCGGTGGAAGTTTACATAGTAATGTACATCATATATTTTTTTTAGTTTTATCATTCTCTTATTTTAGAAGTTACAGGGGGGGGGACGGGACACCTTTTACCACTTTGGAAGTGTCTCTCGCGCAAACTATTGAGTCCTATCCATACATACCCCACACGTATGGGTTTGATGAAAAAAAAAAATTTGAGTTTCAATTCTAAGTATGGGGAACCCCCAAAATTTATTGTTTTTTTTTTTCTATTTTTGTGTGAAAATCTTAATGCGGTTCACAGAATAAATCTACTTAGGTAAGTACCAAGTTTTAACAGTATAGTTCTTATAGTTTCGGAAAAAAGTGGCTGTGACATACGGACGGACAGACAGACATGACGAATCCATAAGGGTTCCGTTTTTGTCATTTGGCTACGGAACCCTAAAAAAAGTTGTTTCATTGCAACAGAAACCGAAATGGAGGGTTGAAAGGTTTAGGTCAAATGGGGTTATCTTCATTTGGATAAACATATCTTTACTTTCTTTTAACAGTAAAAATACCTCATTGTTTTTGACATGAATCCTAAGCTTGAATCATGTGAATCACAAAAAAAAAGTAATTAAAAAAATTAAAAAACCCTACTGCAAGTCTTTGACCAGTGTGTGTTGCCAGTTGCCAGTGATGACATATGGCACTGAAACGTGGTCGCTCACAATGGGCCTTATTAGAAGGCTGAAAGTCATCCAAAGGGCAATGGAGAGGGCTATGCTTGGAGTTTCCCTGCGGGATCGAATCGGAAATGAAGGGATCCGCAGGAGAACCAAGGTAACCGACATAGCCCGAAGAATTGCCAAACTTAACTGGCAGTGGGCAGGGCACATTGCTCGCAGAACAGATGGCCGATGGGGCCGAAAAATTCTGGAGTGGCGACCCCGTACCGGAAGACGTAGCGTTGGAAGGCCTCTCACATCTATAGTTTTTTTAATTATTCGAAAGATTAATAAATGAGAATAATAATGTACTTAATAATTATTTCATTTTTATTATCATATTGTTAAATTATATGGGGTTAGTAATAAAATGTTTTATAAGTGACTAGCAGCGCCTCGCGGTTTCACCCGCGTAATTTTCGATCCCGTAAAAATATCGGGATAAAAACTATCCTATATCCTTTCCCGGAACTCAAACTATCTTTATACCAAATTTCATATAAATCGGTGCAGAGTTTTAGGCGTAAAGAGGTAACAGACAGACAGACACACTTTCGCATTTATATAATACTAGCTTCTGCCCGCGACTTCGTCCGCGTGAAATTCGTACTTTCCTCTAAAAATTTGGCAAATGTATCTATGATCTTTATCATTTATTTATATAAATAAGTATTCGGGAAAATTTTTAAGTTTATAGATCAAAGGAATCAGATTTTTCAAATAAACTGTATCCCCGCTTTTCACCCCCACAGGGGTGGAATTTTGAAAAATCGGGATGTGTTCATAACTTGACTCAAAAACCCATACCCATTTTCGAGTTAATGGAAGCAAGTAGTAATATCCACCCCTTCAACTTTATTACTTATCCTTTTTCACCATGGTAGGAGTCGATTTTTGAAAAACCCTAAAACACATTTCACTTTCTTATTTTTTGTTTTAGTAGTACCGAGTTTCGGGTTAATCCGACAGCGGGTTACATATTTTTCTAACCTATCAACTTTGTAACCCCCTTAATCCTCTGTAAGGGGTTTTTTTTTTTAAACTCTTAGTGACAATCTTTATTATTTACTGAGCCAAATTTTGCCAACTTTCATGTTTATTAACCAAATAAATAAGATTTCTCATATAAACTGTATCCCCGCTTTTCACCCTTAGGGGGTGGTTTATAAAAACAAAAAATGCCAATTTTCATAATTTACTTAGATAAGTATTCGTGCCAAGTTTCAAGTTTATCCAAATGAATAAGATTTTTCAAATAAACTGTATTCCCGCTTTTTACCCCTACAGGGATGGAATTTTGAAAAATCATTTAAGATGTGTTCATAACTTGACTCAAAGATTATTTATACCAATTTTCGAGCTAATCAAGCCACGCAGTAAAATCCTCCCCTGTGAAATTAACTACCCCTTTTCATGGAGTTAGGGGTAGATTTTCGGAAAACCCTAATACACGTTATGCTTTATTTTTGTTCTTAATTATAAATACCGAGTTTCGAGGTAATCGGACTACGCGTTAAAATTCTTCCGTACAAATTTTGACACCTCCCACCCCATTCCTCCTTTAGGGGGTAGTTTAGAAAAACGAAAAATGCCAACTTCATAATTTACTTAGATAAGTATTCGTGCCAAGTTTCAAGGTTATTAACTCAAGGAATAAGATTTTTCATACAAACAAAATCCCCCCTTTTCACACCCTTAAAGGTGAAATTTCCGAAAACCCCTTCTTATTGGATACCTACTCTTTACAAAGAACACACCCTCCAAAATTCATGTCCCTAGGACCAGCGGTTTAGGCTGTGCGTTGATATCTCAGTCAGGTGAGGTCGTTGAATGTTATTAAATATTATAGATTAGTATGGATATGGATTTCAAAATGTTTATTCGTTTTAATTTTATAAACAAACTTCTAGTTTTAAAACAGTTTATTTTTAGTCCGGTTTCATCAAATATTTGTTATACATACATATAATAGAACCAACAACGTCCTATTTAGTCTCGGCACACCCCGGACACTCCATACAACGCTCGCAAAATAATTACCTACTACCACTACATTGACAAATGACGTTTGTATACGTGTAAATGTGTGCGTGAAATCTAGTAGGGCTGGCTGGCAGTACTCGGCACTTCGGCAGTAGTGCGTAGGCGGCGGCGCTGCCCGAACGTATGCAACAATGGGGCGCCGCGCGCCGCGACACTAGGTGCTCACAGAAATCTAATTAATAACATTTCTATTGTACTACTTTTCAAGTCGAAGAACGAATAGAACGTGAAAGAAAGAGACATATCTAAGACAATAAAGAGAGAGAGCAATAATTTAATAGTTGGTATGTTAATATTACGGAAGTTTTAATTGTTCTATAACGAAGAAAACTTGGGAAATAAATGAATAATAGAGAAAATTATGAAAATAAATTATCACAACACTGACTTAACTTGTTTGTCTGTAATATACTAGCTATTATTTTTTATGGGTTTAAAGGATATTTGAGTTGCTGTTCCTTACCTTCTTTCATGTTCCGGGAACTCAAACTCAAAGCATTTATTTCAATTAAACCATTACAGGTACCTTTGAATTGTCAAAATTAAGTAGTCGTTCAGTTAGTCAGAAAGTTGAAGCTAGTCGCCCATTCCAAAGCGTAGATCTCTATGGAGAAGAACGGGCAAGAAACTCCATGGACACTCTTTTAAATCAAGATATTACAAAATCCTGAGTACATTATTCTTGTTGCTTCTATATGTGAGAACAATGTAAAAAAAAACACACAAATTAAGAAACAATACCAAGAAATAAGATTAAAAATAAGCCTTGGCAGTTAAGAGATGACCAGTCTCAACCGACGGCGTCCGTTCACGAACATGACGCATGGATCAGCACCATCCAGCTCAACCATTTTGTAGGGAACCGAATGATCCAACACACGCGCCACCATCAGCGAGACATTTAAGTGAGCATGACACATTCTCAACTGCCATGCTCTTTCAAGTCAACATCAAAAAATCATAATAAACGGATCCATGGTTCTTACATTTACAAAATTGAAAATATGCTTCTAAATGATACAAAACTATAGATTGCAATTTATTTAACCGGTTGAATGCCGTAATTACAGACACAATTAAAAAGCCATTGTGTCTCGCGTGGATCTACGTTCGATCTACGTTAAGAGATGAATAAAAATTTTAATACCAAACAGGAAAATGTGTTTAGTATTGGAGCATTAAACAATTAAAACATGATTGAATAAAATAAAAATAAATATTAAGATCGTAATGTCAGAAACACTAAAAAAGAAAAAGGGAAGCACCTCCTCCAAATATTGAAATTTTAACTAGTGAGCTCAAGGGCCTGTGGAGCAGGACCAGCATTTAGCCAAGCATTTTTATCTGCGATATAATCATTTAACTTATAATATGCTTGTCTACATAGTGTGCGTTTAATGCATGTTTTAAAGGGGTTTGAAGGTTTTGGCCCTAAAATCAGCCGCCATTTTGATTTTTTTTCAGAATCGCGGTGCACAACAAAAGTTATATATTTAGATAGAGGACACTTATACAAACAAAAAATGTTATGTAACATAATATCCTAAAGCGTCAGGTTTCGGAGTTATTCACCGAAATATAAGTCGAAAACAACAAGGATTTTTTTGTTTTTTTTCCCTCCAGGTAAGCATATTGAACTATTGAGGTAATAGAAACGTTATGAAACCTTTATGGAGAAGAAACAAATGAAGAATAGACATTTTTTAAATAAATAATTAACCACGGCAATTTATAGTTCGTTTTTTAATCCCAGAGACTAATCTGACAAGTGTAATGTCAAACTTCTATACTAAAAAAAAACGAAAACACAAAAGACTTAAATGTCAGATTAGTCTCTGGGATTAAAAAACGAACTATAAATAGCCGTTTTTAATTATTTATTTAAATAATGTCTATTCTTCATTTGTTTCTTCTCCATAAAGGTTTCATAACGTTTCTATTACCTCAATAGTTCAATATGCTTACCTGGAGGGAAAAAAACAAAAAAACCCTTGTTGTTTTCGACTTATATTTCGGTGAATAACTCCGAAACCTGACGCTTTAGGATATTATGTTATATAACATTTTTTGTTTGTATAAGCGCCTTCTATCTAAATATATAACTTTTGTTGTGCACCGCGATTCTGAAAAAAAATCAAAATGGCGACCGACCTTAGGGCCACCCTCCATACAAAAATCTTCTAACCCCTTTCTTCTCATTTAGTTGAAGAATATCGAATGGTATTTTATTATAACATTTTACACAGTAACCCATAAAAGAAGTTTTTACTTTAGACAATCTGAAACGCGGTTGATCTAATTTGTTCCTATTTCTTGTGTTAAAATTATGCCTGTCACTTGTCTTACTAAAAAGATGTAGATTTTTTCGAACGTACATAATGTTTTCATAATTTTGACAAGGAACCGTCATGATGTTAATTTTTTTAAACAGTTCCCTTAGAGAATCGCGTCTGCTGAGCTTGTATATGGCTCTGACAGCCCTCTTTTGCAGGATGAAGATAGAATCAATATCTGCAGCCCGTCCCCACAACAAAATACCGTAAGACATGATGCTATGAAAGTAACTAAAATAGACCAGTCTCACGGTATCCACGTCTGTTAATTAGCGGATTTTCCAAACAGCGTAAGCGGCTGAACTTAGCCGCCCTGCAAGAGATGTTAAGTGCGGACCCCACTGCAGCTTTGAGTCAAGCGTAATCCCCAGGAAAACCGTATTTTCGACGAATTCGAGTATTTCCTTATTCAATACAACGTGACATTCACTACTTCTGACATTTGGTAAAACGAATCTAATGCATTTAGTTTTTTTTTTTCATTTAATACCAAATTATTTACAGTAAACCAATTATGGACCAAAAGCATAGCGTTATTTACGTCGTCAAGCTCCTGTGCACGTCTGCTTACTTTAAAAATCAGAGATGTGTCATCAGCAAATAACACCATTTGTGATCGGTTTATCAGAAGTCAGAACCGAAAGAAACTCCTGTCTTTATCGTTCCTCGATGAAAATAAGCATCCAAATAATACACAATATACAACCATCGTGATTAACACAAAATATAAAACTTTAAAAAAATAATGTGTTCGTGTCAGCAGTAGGTAGGTACAGCGCTGCGGTTCTTGTGTATGCGAGCGCCATTCTTAAAGAGCAGGCGACGAATACATCGAAGTGCGGGGTGAGGTGCGGTAACTGATGTTAGTGCGGGGAAGGGAGTGGCCTTTCTGTACGTAGTACTTTAAGTATTCTGTGGTCTCGGTGATTGAGTCGTAAGTTTAAGGCGCTCCACACACTGCACCGCGCTCTGCCGCGGTGAGCAGATAACGCGCCCCCGCGCGTGATTTTTTACATTGTATACAAATTCAACTCCCGCGCGTGAGCGCGTGATTTTTTGTATGTAAAAAATCACGCGCGCGGGCGCGTTATCTGCTCACCGCGGCCAGTGTGTGGAGAGCCTTAAACTGCATCTGTCGTTATAATTTATTTATTTAGATTTTTGTGGTATAATCATAAAGTTTTACGAATTATGTGAAGGAACTATATTCAATAGCGTGATTATTCGGGTAATTATTAAAACATTAAAAAAAAATTATCACCGCGCGTGAGATTCGAACCCACGACAGCTCGCTACGCATAAACCGACTTATGATAACCGCTAAGCTATCTTTTCTTAACCATATTGGGTGCCGGGGTGCGAAAATCAGCCTGCGCCCCTCTTGCCAACAAAAGAAAAAACTTAGTAATAAAGACTGTGAGCTATCAACAATCACGCGTGAACAAAAAGCTGTTCCTTTACCGGTGGCGTGCTAGCAGCGAGCGGTCGCCTTGCTGACGGTGCGTTGGCGACAAACGGGTGGATTTTTCCGAGGCGGTGCTGATGCCGGCCCGTTACTGCGCTGGATCGGTGCGGTTATAATGACAGATGACCTGCTGGCCTATTCACAAACACTCGATACGCTTCCGTATCGTATCGAACATTACCTAATCATTGTTATCGTAGGAGTCTTCTAAACGCTGTTCAAGTTCAAGTCCAAAACCCGAAAATTTTGTCAGTTTAAATCAAATAGACGCCCGCTATTCTTCCAACAGCTATTTGCTGTTGAGGGCAAGTCGAATCATCGAAATGTCAGGTTTTCGATACGATAGCCTGTCGTATGGTTGTGAATCAGGGCTCTGATCGGCTAGAGCCCCTAAGACCCTGCGCGCTGCGCCTGGGTGCCACGCACCCCTTGCAACCCCGGGTAAAGACGGCCCTGTTTATGAAATACAATCAGGAGTATGTGTGTGTCTATAGTATATAGATTACTCGTTAAAAGAAGGTCGTAAGCCAAATTAAACGTCAAGCTATTGCTTTGTGAGTTTGCCTGTGGACTTTTGATGCCTACTGTAAAGTTGGACAACTGCCCCTAGTAAAGACCCATGGTCCAACTAGTTGGACAGAGCAGTTGAACCACTGCCCCGGACTGTGCTTTTTGCGGTCTATAAAACGAATACTGCGCATGCTTAGGTACGTAAATATTAATCCCAACTACGGAACCCATTATGCATGGTCCGACACGCACTTGGTCGATATATTTTATACAGAAGAATTACCAGCTCTTCACAATTATATCGTACTATTATGCAAAAGGAGCTATGCATTTTTTATTAACTTATTATGTCTTTTTTAGGTAACTGGCTGTGCTGTGAAAACTTCAGTATTGCTGATATTAATCTAGCTATTCTCCTTCAACGTCTTTGGGAACTTGGATATGAGGGTAGATATTGGGAGGCAGGAAAACGTCCTTTATTAGAAAACTATTACAATCGTGTGAAACAGCGAGAATCCTTCAAAAAAACAATACCCAATTTACCAGTTCATCTTAGAATGATTGTTATGTCACAACCACCAGCATATTTGGGTGCCGCCGGTGCTGCATCTATCGGCGTTGTTATTGCAATTATATACATCTTTAAAAAAATTATACACTAATAACTATACAGACCTACACAGTATGTAGGTACAAAATCAAAACAATCTTTTCAAAATATTAAAAGTAGAATATTTCATTTTTATGTACACGACCCTTATCTATCAGGATGTCCTACGTATAACTGAATCCGCGCATTAAGGGGGCTACATGACCTAAAGCGCGGTCACTGTCGGACTGCATAGAAAAGAAAGAGAAGCGCGATGACACAACCCTGGTAATTTATTGCAAAATATGAAGCAATTATCTATTTACAAAAAATATATTGTTTGGACTTAAAAATTAAAACACTAGGTAGTGCTTTAGTATGCTGCTTGTAGAATAATCTGACAAAAAATCTGAATGATTGTATGTATATTAGTATGGTTTTTATTGTAAAAAGAAAGTTTTTAGAGGCATCTTCATGATTTTTGTCTATCGTATCAAATTAATTGTATTATGTTTTCCACACACTATCTAACTAGCATGGTATCCCTTCTTTTCGCATAATGTTCTTTTTCCTTATATACTTTGGCGTAATAATATTTCGCCAATTTTTTTTGGCATACCTACAGTTTATGTTGGTATAATTATCTTGAAGGCTAATTTGTTTCGGCATAAATTTATTTCGCATAATACTAAACGACGTCAGGGGCACCCCGAGGTTCAGTTTAGTTCGGTTTCTGCAAACCCTGCAGACAGAAATAGGAGACCCGCGCAGCGGGGCCCCATCGACCTGACTCCGTTAGAAATAAAACGAACATGCTTTAGAATGTTACGCTCAATCATTATTATGATTAGAGAAATTATGCTTGAAAAAATTATGCATAAGCTGTTATGCGTAAATAATGTTATGCGAAAATATAATTAGGAGAAACAAAAGTATGCCAAGTTACCTATATTAGGTGTGCAAATTTTATGCAAATGGATAGGGAACCAACTAGCATAATTGATATTCTTCAGGATATATTATAAGTATCCTGAAGAATATCATATCTTTTTCTGATTTTGTTTACTGTCGTCCATCATATACTTACTTTTAGACATTATAAAACTTTCGTTTTTTGCGTTTAGGTCCTGTAGTCCCCTTAAGCACAACATTTTTACCTACATAAATATTTTTTTTCTAAAATAGATATTAAGGCTGGTTTTATAGTCACGCCGCTAGACGCGCCGTTGGGCAGCGCGCTGTTGAACCACGTTGAACAGCGCGCGTTCGCGTTCACCGAACGGCGCTGCTCAAGCGCGCGAATTTGAAACGCTACTACTACCCCAATACATATCCGAGCGCGCGCGCTCCGACGGCGCGCGGCGCTGCTGAAACGCGTGACTATAAAATCAGCCATACCTATTCAATATAATAACAATATTTTGGAATTAATTTTATTTGTCATTATTTATTGCGTGGACGTGTTGTATCCTAGATCGTACACAAAAGCTGAAACTCTTAAATTTTTAATTTAAATCAATGACCATCTTCGATCCTCTTGGTGGTTAATTAGGTATCTACCTATCTAAGTTTCCTATCAAATTAGTTTCAGGTTGTGTGTATCAGTCCTAATATAACCACGTATATTATTTGCATTCTCACCATATTGTGGAAACCAAGAAACTTCCACAGTCGTGAATCAAAAATATGGAGAGGATGCATCAACTCATTCTTTATTAGCGTACACAATGTGTGTACCATTATGTATCCTATATAATTCTGTAACCTATCATTGTTTATATTTAGTTAATTACTGTACGCTTCCTAGCCATAAAAGTGGAATGCACCCAGGTTTCCAAAATTGTTTTCTACGTCCGTATTTGTGAAAAAGTCAGAACGCTAAGCGAAAACGAAATACTAGCGCGGGGAGGTGATGCGATGCGACGGGGTGGGTAGTGGAACAATAAAATTCACGCTTGGCAAACGAAGTTGCTGGCAGAAGCTAGTTATGTATAAATTAGAATTAATTTCAATATGTAGCAATGATTTCATGTGATTTTATGATTTACGTAAAAAAAAACAACCGACTTTAAAAAAAACACTACCTACAAAGTCAAAAATAACTTTAATTGTTATTGTTTTTTAGTTGTAGGTACCTACCCCACACAAATTCAATTAACACTAGTGCATTGAAGAATTGAAGACAGCGACTAGAAGAATCATGAAAATTCGCGTTGAAATGCCGAAGATGTAGTACATTTATGCATATAACTTCGTACATAAGAATAATTACCTAATGTATTATATACTAAAACCTTCAAGTATGTAGATCACATTGACCTTTTAACCGCTTACGTCGGATTAATCCGACAAATATTTTCGTGCCCATTCCGCCAGAGTCGTATATATACGACCAAATAACACATCTCGTTTAAAATCTGTATTATTATTATATCATCACAGCTCGTTTCATCGGTATTTATTTTTCGTTTTTTTTTTTTTTTTTTCTCGGGCGCTGGGGCCACGACAACTGATATAAAGTCGGGCGGTTAAAAGGTTAAAGAAAGAATTATCAAAACCGCTTCATTAGTTTTTGAGGAAATCGCGAACGTACAAACACATACATACATACGGGTCGAATACAGAACCTCCTTTTTTAGTCGGTTAAAAATAAATCGTGAATGTGCTCCTCAAAAATCAAATTCTTGTAACTTGTTTGACATGGTAAGGAATAAAAAATAGCAGGGTTGTATAAAAAAGGGCCATTCAAAAAATGCATGTCATTGCGTGGGTCGGACCTACTTATAACCTAATTCAAAAAAAAAAGAGAAGGTATGCAAGACGCCCGCGCGGTGGTCTCATATCAGTATTATTTACATTGTTTGAGTAGTCTTCAATAAACGATAGGTTTTTAATAACTTCAAAATCGATTTTTGGAATTTTTTTTTTTGTAAAAAGTTTTGTCACGGAAAATTACAAATTACACGCGGAGGACGTAGAAGCCCATTAAACTATTGTAGAAGCTGCCGCGCCAGGCACAGCAGTCTGGGTTGCCGCTTGCCGGCAATATTATGATCTGTTTCTAACCCCATGTAGGTACTTAAAATTTAATAATCAATAAATTATAAGCGATATGGATAATAATGTAGACATTTAGTTCCAATAAAACAGTATTATTTACCTTTGTTATTTATTAGATATTTATTAAACTGATAACATACTTAAATGTTTCTTTTCTTTTTCTTGCCTAACTTGTGACATAAACCTAAGAATTTGGTTTATTTTCTGTTTACCACCCTTGATGAAATAAATTACAATACCCATATAAAATTATTAAAATCTAAAATAAATAACATGAAATATAAAAATATATATAAAACACAAAGTTATTATTTGTATTTATATCACACAGAAACAGAGAAAATGCAAAACAGGTTTTAACCTTTTAACCGCTTACGCTAAATTAATCCGACAAATATTTTCGTGTCCATTTCGCCAGAGTCGTATATTTACGACCAAATACCACAGCTCGTTTAATCTGCTTTTTTATTTAACTAGGTACGCTGTAGTCTATCAGGTATTTATTTTTCGGGTGCCGGGGGCACGACAGCTGATATGAAGTCGGACAGTTAAAAGCACATAAGTAGATAATTTGTCTACTCATGAGGTTAAAAGGTTAACTAAATACCAAACAGGTTGTGCAGTAACACATTAATTTGTAAATTATTCAAAAAGGATAAAGCAATAGTCATGTCACGGGTGCCATATTGAAACGAGGTTTAGCTCAGGAGTTCAAGAGTTAAGACTAGATTCCCGAGTGCAGCAAGGCATTCAAGCTCGTCCAAGACGAAGACACCTTTATCCCTGAGAATAGTCTACTTTTCACACCAGCAACATAATAGAAAGCAAATAGATTATTGAATTTGTCTTTTTTTTTTTGTGAGAGTTTTCATACAAATATATAGTTTAGGTTTCAAATTCAAATCACATTATTGACCAGCAGGTTATAATAAAATTCATTACAACATAAATTGACAAAATATGTCCAATGATCCTAAATATAATTAAATTAGATACAAAATTTTCATTTTTACTTAAATATGTAAGATTTATAAAATTACCAACCATAAACCATACCTACTGTAGACTTCAAAGATTCAAAATCTTTTATTCCAAACAGATTTATCCCCAATCTACATAATTATGCTAATACCCATACCTCAAAATATACAACCCTATCTGGCTTCTTCTTTAGTGTTTTCTGAATCTTGGTTGGTGTTAATTGGCATACCCATAAAATGTTTTCCATTTGTAGAACTTCTCTTTCGATACACTGGTGTAGCAGGTACGGGTTTGTTCTTATTATTGTATCTAAATATACCTTCTCCTGGTAAATTAGGTAAAATATTTGGTATGGTATACCAAACTCTATAAGTTACAAACCAAGTCAGTATTGCAATAATACCACTGATAAATTTTTCCACCATGATATGATAGTATAAAATTGTTGAAACAAGCATTACATCCCATAACAACTGCAACAAAGCAATGGCTATAAAATATCCTCTTACATATGGTGTGAAATTCTCATATGACATTTTTAAAATACTTAATTCATCATTAGTAATATTCTTCAATGGATTAACACTAGCAGACTTGTCATTAATACTGCGAGCATACTTTTCATCTCTTATGTAGTCTTTTATTCTTTCCCAGCCATTGATTGCTTTGGCCTCTTCTATCATAACCAAACTTGAATAAATAAGAATAAAACAGTGGCCTGATATATCAAACCCATTCCAAAAATGCCCATTTAATAAGCATGATACTTTGTTGTCAAATGTTTTAGAATTACAACGCCCATAACTAGTTTCTATCATGTTGAAAACAGATGTCCACATATACCAAAACACAGTGGCAACAAATAGTCTTGATAAATGAGCCATTGCTATCGTTCTTCTTTTTCCACAGCATGTTGTGTAGGATGTCAATAAAACATAAGGCACAGTCATGAACAGTGTCCAAAACCATCCAATTTTCACGAAATATTGATTAAATATGTTATCACTCCTCGAAAAGTATGTTTTGGGAAATGTCAATACGTCTGCAACAATAGATAGTAGAAAGAGAGCTCCTAAATATACAGCTATTTTTAAATTGGTGTCGAAGAACAAAATCTTTTTACAAATGTGCACGATCATTAACACAAAAATTTCTAGTATTGACGATTCTTCACGAGTTGGCTTGGTTCCTTTACTTTCAAGTTGTTCATTTTGCACTTTAAAGTTCATTCGGGCGCTTTGAAAATTTCCTCGGCTAGTCATGATTTGAAGATTTTCATTTGCACTAAGCACACTTGTTTGCGAATTTCAGTAACAAATAAATAATGCTACAAGTTATATCAGCAAACTTATGTTTCTATTGATCAAAGGTTGGTCAACCGTGGATACCTATATATTTTTAGAATTTTCTTAGCTCTCCTACTATCTATAACCAAGCTCGGAAATAAAATAGTAAAGAATGAAGTATGAAATGAACTGAACTCTACAAGTATAATGGTAGGTTCACACGCGCGCGTTCAACTCTACATTCAACGTGCACATTCACATTCACGAGCGTGTAAACCATAGATATAGAATTCCGTAGATTGGTAATGTCAACAATCAAACGAGACCAAAAACCATTGATCTAAGTATGCGTAAAATGTAAGTGTGTGCGTAATACATATATCTATATTTTATTTTGTTTGTTACAATAAGTACTTAAATATAATCTATTTTTCTAAGATTATGCATTTGTATGAAGCTACCTATCTTAGCTGTCGATATCAACAAAAATTAGGCTATCGTATCACTAAAAAGTGAGGTTATAACTCCTTCGTATTTCTCTATTTGTTATTTCTTAAATACGGTGGTTTTAGGCATGCTAATTCATCTAAATCGTAAGTATAATAATGTTCTCATCATATTTTGCTTATAGCCGGCTTATTAGTGCATTGTTAATGCAGAAATAACGATCAAAACACATTGTAAACTTACTGGTGAAACGAGTAATCCTGGGGGTTTTTCTTTTTGGAAGATTCACATCCTGGTACTGCACAAGAAACCATCGTATTATGGTTATTTAATCACAGGTTATCACTCTAGTTCGCTTAAATAATTGCCGAAACGCTCACGTAAACAGTCACCGGGGCCGGTATGGGCCGGTAGCAAATACGTGTTTGGCCCTGTTAACAGCATCACTTTCTCTCTCTTTCTAACACAGCAAAGTTCCGTTAAAGCGGGAGCTCTCATTCACTCTCATGCCCAATCTACGGAATTCTATATCTATGGTGTAAACGGTACGCCCGAGCCCGTGAACGCGCTTGTGAACGTGAATGCCGCGAATCGGGCAAGAGTCGGTTTTTTGGCAAAGTTCAAAGGATGAATGTGCGGGCGCCCGGTGACTGTTTACACGCGCGCGGGCAGTCAGTCTCTCCCGCGCTTTCGCGATGAGTGGATCTTCATTCGTTGCTAAGAAAGTCGCTACGATCGGAGATTACAACATGGCGGAATGGTCAAACGAGACAATTTTGACGTTCCTGGAATATTACCAGGAAGAAGAAGTATTATCCATAATACTTCTTCTTTCTGGTAATATTCGGGGTTCCAACCCCGGACATAAATTCCATAAGAACAAGAAAAATAATATTCACGATACTTGGACGAAAATTGGTAGATTACTAAATGTGTCTTTTTCCAATAAAAATAAGTTAAGCCGAAGGATATGGCAGCAAAAACACCGAGATCCTCGCTGCTCGCCATTCTGGCACTGACTGACTCGACGGCGTGCGTGTGAACAGCTTGAATGTCCGCTGGCCCGGGACGGGCTGCATGCCGCGCAGCCCGCCAGGCAGCCCGCCGGGCTGCACGGCGCGCGTGTGACCGTAGCATAAAAGTCATAGTCATTACAAGGGTGCATTCCGAGTTAGAACTGTAATCGATTTGAGCGTGCTAAACCCGTACCGAATTAGGTAGCGTAGCACGCTCAAATCAATTACCCTAACTCGGAACGCGGCACAAGAAAGCATAGAGGAACAAGAAAGAATTGTCATGCTCATGACGATATCAAATGTCAATGTCAAATTTTCAATCGAAGACGAATACTTTTCTTTGTCTAACAATAAGCGAAATACGCATGTGTCGGAATATGTAGTTTTATTTATTTTACGCAAAATACGCGCATTGACGTGGAGTTGCGAAAATCAGCCTGTATTACCTACACAGAACATTAATACTCAAGATTACCTAGCTACATAGATGTAGTTTTAAAGAATACAATCCATAGACGAACACGAACATACTACAATCTTCCTAGATTACATGAAATTAGTATGTACTTTCCTAAATTGCATGGAATTAGTATGTATGTACTATATTTTTGCTAGACTGTCGAAAGTGTTTCTAGACTAAAATAATAATCAACAAATTCCGAACGAAACAGGAGATCTCAAATAAGAAGAGAAGAGGAGATCGCAAATTATTTGATTTGATCTGTGAGTCGGTCTAAATAAATAGAATAACTTATTTTACTTTTCACCTAAAATGTAAACATTGTATTTAAAATATTTTCTTAATTTTATGTGTGTATAAGTGGTTATAAATAATAAATGTAGTAAACTCAGTGAATGCTATGTAGAGACTATCTAATTGTAGTCGGATAAAGTGTTATAAAAATACTTTCAATATCTACAGCGTTCAATATCGAACAGTGTTTTAAAAGTTCTGTCAAAATAGATTTACGTAAGACTGTCAATATTAAAAGTTATTTCAAATTGTATGATTGTTAAAAAAGGCGGGAATGTTCTATGTACTTGAGTAATATTGGGGACCTTTATAAGGGGTGAGCCTGCCAATTCAGGCTCGCTAGTCGCTTGGATTCAACTGTGGTGAAAGATGGACTACCTACCGCTCATGTACTTAAGTGAATTGATATTATTGCTGTTAACTGTGTTCTATACTTATGTGGTATAGGCATAGATGGAAAACAAAACGGGATTAAAAATAATGATCACCAAAAAAATATATTGAACACCAAAAAATGAAGTCTAAAATTACAATAGTTCTAGCTGGGTACCCCGAGGTTAGGTTTGGTTAGGTTACTTTTGCGGGCACCCCAAAGGGCCATAGCCCAGTGGGTGTCGCGGGCCTACCGCTCGGTGGGCTTCGCGGCAGCATGTGCTCTGGCGGGCACCCCTCCTTGGAAACTCGAGGCGTGGGTGCTCGCCAGAGTATATGAATGGACGGCGGGGCGGAGGGCGAGGGGAGAACGCCCAGCCCAGGAAGTGCGGGAGGCCGTCCGGCGGGATGCGAGGGATGCCATCGTCGTCCATTGGACGAGGCCTCGCCACCGCAGCCTTCGGCCGCCGAACCCTCGACGCGATTGGGCCAGTCCTGCAAGGCTGCATGGATTCCTCTCCTTCCGTTTGGTGCAGGTGCTGTCCGGACACGGTTGTTTCGGATCGTACCTGCACCGAATCGGACGGGAGGAGACGCCGTCGAGACACGACTGTGGCGCGGCGGAGGACACGGCGCAGCATATCCTCCAGGTGTGCCCGTCGTGGTCTGAGCCGCGCCGCAGTCTCATCGCGGTGATCGGACCGGACCTGTTACTCCTCGGTTTGGTTAACGCCATGCTGACGAATGATAGGTCCTGGGCAGCAGTCGCCTCCTTCTGCGAGCACGTCATGTCCCAGAAGGAGGCGGTGGAGCGCGCGCGGGAGGAAGATCCTCACGCGGCGCCGCTCCGAAGGTGGAGGAGGGGTCGAAGGAGACGTCAGTTTGACAGTCATCTCCGACTCTTCCCAGATGGAGGCCAGCAGGCAACAGGTGCGGGGGCACCTTTGCCTGTATTGCACAGGCCTCCATCAGTGTTGGACGGGAATGGCCAGGTGTTCCCGGCCATTCCCGTAGCCCCCCAGCCTGGTGGGCATGCGGGGCCCGCCAGCTAGGCGGGCATGCGCCGGGAGGGTTGTGGAAGTAAAGGCTGAGCCGGTTTCCCATGGCCCTCCTATCACGGCGATGCGGAAACACCGCTGAGTCATTCCAACAATAGTCCCACATACCCCGTCTCGTCCCCCACGAGCGGGGATGCGTAATGCATTTCTCAGCGAAAAAAAAAATGGTTAGGTTACTAACCCTTTACACAGAAATAGGAGCTCCGTCAACATAGGATGCAAGAGCGAGCAAATGAGAATACAAATACCTTTACCTAGGTACCTATTTTACAATAAAATGGAGTTTTAATTTTGGTGATCATTTACTAGTTTTGACAGTAAAAAGTGTTTTTTTATGTTATACTAGCTGACCCGGCGAACTTTGTTCCGCCTTAAAGGCAATAAATAAGCAGTTTTTTTTTTAATTGGAAAAAATACAAAAAAATAATTCATATTCATATCAATTCATCATAATTATTTATTAATTTTAGTACATAGGTTGCTCTTCATTTAAGTACCTTGTGATACACGACATTTTTTGATTTATTATCAGGCGCAAAAACAAACAACGCAGATGGTCTTCCGACCCGTGAACATGCCACGTAATTGACCATGGGAAAAACATGAATGTTCTAGATTTAAACCACAAACTTTTAAGGATTGGCCTTGTGATTTGTTGATGGTCATGGCAAATGCAAGACGTATCGGAAATTGAAGTCTTTTAAATTCAAACGGCATATCGGTTGGGATTATCGGTATCCTCGGAATGAGAACTTCCTCACCTTTGAATTTTCCTATCATTATCGTAGCGTAAATTACATTGTTCATTAATTTTCTAACCACTAAACGCGTACCGTTGCACAGTTTTGGTTGGTTTATGTTTCGAAGCATGATTACTACGGAGCCAACCTTTAGGCGTAAATTGTGAGGTGGTAAGCCAGCCACGTCCAAAGAGTTTAAAAATTCAATTGGATAGTTGGTGGCTTCATCTTCATTTGTGACGCAGTCAATAGATTTGAATGAATGCATTGTTCCAATGATCTTATTTTGAATTATGTAGTTTAGATCATCTACATCTTTATTCTTAGCCGCTAAAATTGCTCGCTCACTCAACTATTCATTATTTTTGTAGTTAGAAATAATTTCTGGAAATACATTGTTGATAAGTTCGTCTTTTCATGAGACAAAATTACAAAAATTATGGAAATGATATTAATCCGCTCGATTCATCGACAGGTACTTGACCATTACCGATAGTCAGCAATTGCTCCGAGAAATCTTCAGCAGATGTATCATTAAGCAATGTAACTCTCATGTTTGTTGTCAGTTGCAGTTTCTTCACATAGCGCCATAGATTTGACGATTTGAGGCAAGCGTTTATTTCGTCGGCAGCCGTAGATCTTGGAATTACTGGCAGTATTTGGCGGAAATCGCCAGACAGTAAAATCATTGCTCCTCCAAAACATCTCGAGTCATTGCGTAAATCTTTTAATGTTCGGTTAAGTGCTTCTAATGCACGTTTATGCGCCATTGTGCACTCGTCCCAGATGATGATTTTCGATGCCGCTAAAACTTTGAAAAAAAAAAAAACTGTCGAACGGGATAAAAAGTATCCTATGTCCTTCTACTGGCTCTAAACTACCTCCCTGCCAATTTTCAGCTAAATCGGTTCAGCCGTTCTTGAGTTATAAGTGGAGTAACTAACACGACTTTCTTTTATATATATAGATTGTGGGCAATTTTTGGTCACCTGACGTCATGTTTCGTTTTAATTAGTTTATAGAAAATCAATAGAAAGTACCTACCTACATTACCTACCACACGAAATCTTAAGTATGTAGGTAAGTATACCTACCTATACTTATTATATTATAATATTACACACTCTAGATTAGAAGACTTAACACAATGCCCATATAATGAACATTACGTACTCTATGATGCAACGTTATGTCACATGTCTTGACAGTTTATGTATGTGCATGTGTGTGTAGGGTAGGCAAGCTGGCGGCAAAGCGCAACGTTGCGTCGAGTCTATAGATGTAAAACAACCGATTTAAAACGTTTTAAACCAAATGTTGCCGTTTTAAACCACAAATAAATAGTTTTAAACGGTTGAAAACTCGTCTACAAAAATAAAAGAACAGTGTTTTACACTTAATTGTGGGCAATTTTTGGTCACCTGACGTCATGTTTAGTTTTAACTAGTTTATAGAAAATCAATAGAAAGTACCTACCTACATTACCTACTATATGAAAACTTAAGTAAGTATGTAGTTATACCTACCTATACTTATTTATTATATTACACATACTTGATTAGAATAAATCTTAACACAATGCCGTCCGTTTAACTTGCGCATGAAAGAGACAACGTTATGTTTTGACAATTTATTTATGTGCATGTGTGTGTAGGGTAGGCGAGCTGGCGGCAACGTTGCGTCGAGTCACGAGTGACGACGTCAATGAAAATAGAAATAGAGTATGAGTTTGGTTTTAAACAGAATCAAATTGATTATTTATATCGTTTGAAAACAATAAAAAAAAATGTTTACCTACCAACACAGAGTTTTTAACTTATCAATAGAGTTTTTATAACTTAGGTAGGTCATACCTACGCTTGGTCGGACGGACCAACTAGAACTAAACCCGCTAAGTATGTCAATCTATCCCTACCTCGGTAAAATCAAGAAAATGTAGGTAGTTATAATTAAGAAAAACAGTCATCAACACCAACCGTTTTAAATCGAAAAAAATGTTTATTTCGGTTTTAAACGGTTTTTTTTTTCGTTTTAAACGGGTTGGTTTAATTGGTTTTAAACCGGCCTTACATCTATAAGTCGAGTCACGTATAGGTAAAATAATAAGTCTAATATTGCTTTTGTGTTAAATGGAATTACGGAATATTCATGTTGTTTCTTTCCATAAGTTCCATAAGTTGCTATAGCTTTGAGAAATTGTCCAAGAGATTAATGTGATAAGTAACAATAAATTGTTTATGCAAATATACAACTTTATAAACCAAGCTGCCATGAAGTTATCTTATCTTGTCCTTCCTTCTTCATGATGACCTAGTTTTGGGAACGGACAACTAGTTTTCTGACAAGCCTAATTGAAGTAAATGCCTAGTCTTGTCGTTCTGTGCTGTTCTTCATAAAACCCTTTACGTAGTCCTTACACACTATATTAATATTTACTTGATACAGTAAATAACTCGTAACCTCCATACACAGTAAATAACTAACCAACCACACTCAAAGCTTGCTAATTAAGCTGATATTATACATAAAATAGTTTTCATTCACCTTTCTGGCACATGCATGACACGTCTTCGCGTCTGAACAGTGTGGATGTGGAACGGAACGCGTCACGCGTAAACTATGGTTATTCCTGGCTAATTTAAAAATTTAAATAAAAATTTAAAAAATGATCATATTTTATTTACTTTTCACAACAGCCGCTGTTATACCTTTTGTTTATCCAAGTCGCATACAACCCGAATTTCTTCAAAGTTAGAGTGAACAGGCTTCTTCTGAGTTCTGGGTAAGCTCGCTCCATCGTCGACTTTGTCTCTGTCACCTTTGACCTAGAGTCAAGAGCAAGCTCATTTCAATTTAAAAAAAATATTGTTACGAGCTTGGTGTTCGTGACAATAAAAACTGCCGATTTAATAAACAAAAATAGACACTTTAATTAAAAACACGAATTACAATTTTAAACACACAATCATACAACACAATCGCACTACAGATCTAGTCGCACTTGAAGATCGCTTCGATGTTTTCGCTTGTATCGCTTATCCAATACTGATCCCGGGTCGCGGCTATACCGTCCTTATATAGGCCTCGGATAGTTCCAGAACCTTCTACTGTAGAAACATCTAGAATGTTCGAGTACATACCGGCCTGACTGACCAGATGTCGATAGTTCTAGAAAGTTCTATCATCAAAATTTCTAGAAGGATCTGGACTATTAGTTCTGCTACTCGATACTAGATGGCGATAGTGGTAGCTAATGTCGCCATCAATTGTGGCGCGCAACAATGCAGGGTGTCCCTGGAAGTATGGATCAAATCAGATAGGGGCGTGGGCAAGGTCATTTCCAAACTTTTTAACCCTGAGAATGTCAGTGAATTTTTTTACGGTTCAAAAGTTATGACCGATTTTAATTTTTTTTTTCAATCACTTCGCTTAGTGTTCAAAGAAAATAATCATAAAAAAATACTATCAGGGCTATCTAAAAAAAAAAAATTGATAGCCCTGATAGTTTTCACGAATTCGATCTTTCTTCCCTTTTTTTTAGTATTTTTTTTTAGTATTTTTTTTTTTTTTTGCTAAAACGTTTGGAAATGACCTTGCCCACGCCCCTATTCGATTTGATCCATACTTCCAGGGACACCCTGTATATACTTATCTAGTTTTCGTTTAAATTGTGATCGACACAGAAGTATACGTAAATAAAATAATGGTGGTTTGTGGGCGAGGAACAGTGCTGCCACCTATAACGATCTTTCAGTTTTCAACCCCATTGGGCCGCTCTATTGCTTGAATCCTTTGTAAGCCATAAAAATCCTCAACCTAAAATTCTTATAGGTTTTGGATCATACTTTACGAAATTTTGCTTACACACATTGGGGGCCTCTGTATCAGATGTTATTTGATAGCTTAAATGTGATTTTCCGTGAGCCAATAAATAGTGACACTCGTAGCAAGAGATGTCAGTTTTCTTTCGCATTACGTGTTGGCAGGGCTAAGTTTGGCAAAATAGAGACCTCAGCTTTAATGAGGGATTGCCAAACTTCATATCATCGTCGACCTCAATCGCTTGTGACAAACAATTTTTTTTTAAATTTGTAAATGGCCCTATAAATTGGTATCCGCAGGTAACTTTTCTGATCCATTTGTTTACATTTTCATCAGATAGTTTTGGAACAGACCATACTTTTTTTATTTTCATAGACAATATAATAATAGTTCATTCGTTAATTACGACTTGCAACATTTTCTGGGCCGGGCATAGTGTTTTTGTTAGCAAGCCAAGCTCTAAAGCGTGCCTGTAAGTACCTACCACGGATTTTCCCTCCTTTCCCAGAACACTAATTGCATACGTTATTCTTTTCGTACATCATTGTCACAAAATTCATTGCCACAATGCGTAAGATATCAAAGAGTCGCAGAGAGGATGATGATGTGATATCATCCACAAATGGGTCAGTTAATAATGATGAGCATGCCAATGCCGACGCTGAACGCCAAGCTGACCCAGATGAGAAAGAGCCCGAATCAGAATCGACTGAAAATGTCGAACTAAATGAGAATGTTTCGACAAGTACTACCAAAGAATCTCAGAAAAAAGGCAAAGCTAAAAACAAGTCTAAAAAAAGGAAATCTGAGAAAAATGTCACCGAAGTCGAAGAGGAATATGAGGTTTGTATTATATTTTGTGTTTGTAAACAGTAATATTATCAATAATTCATGCTCAGTAAGGAATAGGTACTATGTCCTGAAAGTACCAAAGGGTTAATCAATGGTGTGCTGGGACAGGGCCTTTTTAATAAAAACAAAATCTCATAAAATTGCTTTTTTAAATCGATTGCAATAAGCGAATTTCAACACTATCCTACCCACGAATTGCCGGAAAAATGGCGCCGAAATTTTTCTTTTTTTGTGGAAGAAAAACAGTTTGTTCAGTAACCTGTTTGATTTAAAAGTCAGTTCCTGTTTCTCAGTAGGTCAATAATCAGAAGGGCTCAGTGGGTCGTCTTAGGGGCCAACTCAATGGACATGTGCCCTCACCGACTTCGAACCTAACTTACTATACTCCATTTACTATAGGATTAGACAGAAGTTAAAAAAGGGTCTTTTAGGGTCACACTTTGTAATAAAAGTACAACAAACATTATTACAGTCAAGGTTCATGTGGAGTTAAATATAATCAATTTAAATAACAGCAGTCACACTTAATTGTACTTATTTAACCTATCTACCTTCTGAAATTACAAGGCTTTCATTTAATATTATTTAGTTTTTACATAAAATATTGTCATGTCAATGATTAAAATCTAAAAGAAGCACAGAAAAGAAGGACAGTACCGGGAATGTTTTTTATGTCACTATAACTCTACCAAATCTAAAATGTTAGGTACCAATTCCTTTCATAAGTTGTGGCAGCATGTGTTTTTACCCGACTGCGCCAGAAGGAGGGTTATGTTTTTCGAGAGTATGTATGTATAATTGTTTGGCACACTGCGGGCTGAAAGGCTCGATGGATTTTAGCTTGAGAGGTGTCATTAGATTCGTATTTACTGTGAGAGTGACACTGGGTATGTCAAAATTAAAAAAAAAAAAACAAAATTGCAGATTTTTGGCACCATATTATCCCTTCAAATAATTTTTTTTTCTCAAAACCTATCGAGTGGGGTATCAAAATAAAGGGTTTTAAAAGGTGATTACAAAAATATATAAGTAATTCAAAGTGACAAATCGTAAAAAACACATATCAAGAACTAAATCATCTGTGAAATCTTTCACATTTGTAAACTAAAAAGCTGGAAATAAAAAAAAGTAATTAAAAAAATTATAAAACCCGACTGCAACCTTAAACAACTGAAAAGCTAAAAACAAACCCATTTTAAATTAAATAAATGTTGGAAGCAGGCAAGAACCAACTGAGTTTGAAACTATAATAATGGTATGGTACCAGCTTCCAACTTTTATTTAATTTAAAATGGGCTTGTTTTTAGCTTTTCATTTATTTTTAGTATAAGATTGCAGTTGGGTTTTTTAATTTTTTTAATTAATTTTTTTATTTCCAGCTTTTTAGTTTACAAATGTGAAAGATTTTGCAGACAATTTAGTTCTTGGTACGTGTTTTTTACGATTTGTCACTTTGAATTACTTTTAACCATATAAATTGTATATATTTTTGTAACAACCTTTTAAAACCCTTTATTTTGATACCCCACTCGATAGGTTTTGAGAAAAAAAATTTTTTTGAAGGCATAATATGGCGCTAAAAATACGGAACTTTTTTTTTTATTTATTTTGATATACCCAGTATCACTCTCACAGTAAATACGAATCCAACGACACCTCTCAAGCTAAAATCCATCGAGCCTTTCAGGCCGCAGAGTGTGCCAAACAATTATACAGTACCCGGCGATAAATATTGCACATCGACCTTTGGAAAGAAACAATCGGCTAATTTCGGCTTCGTAGTGCGTTATCTCTGTCGCACACTACCTATGTGACGTTAACTGACGTTTTGTCAGTCTGTTCAAGTGCGATAGAGTGCGGTCGCGTCCAGTTCAAAATATATATCTAGAGTTGTTAACACCCCCAAATTTAAATAATTTAAAGTTGTACTATGGCATCTTTAGGAAACATAGGGGAACCTTTTTATTTTACCCCAACCTAAAGCAATCATTTATAGAAAAATTGGTGTATTTTATACAAAGAATAAAAAGAATTATCAAAAGAAGCAAATCATAATTGTTCTAACAGCTCCTTATAGATACCGGACTGTTTGTATTTCGTGCGACAGAGATAACGCTCTACGAAGCCGAAATTAGCCGATTGTCTCTTTCCAAAGATCGATGGCAATATTTATCGCCGGGTACTGTACATACATACTCTCGAAAAACATAACCCTCCTTCTGGCGCATTCCATATTGAGTTATATATAAATAGATCTGAAACAACATAATTTATGTGTTACCATGGTACTAGCACTTTTCCCGTGACTTCGTCCGCGTGTATTTGGTACTTTCCTCTAAAAATTTCGAAAATGTATGTTTATGATCTTTATCATTTATTTAGATAAATAGGGTAAATTTTTCAGTTTATAGATCAAAGGAATCAGATTTTTCAAATAAACTGTATCCCCGCTTTTTTATCCGCTTTTTTTGGTCTTAAGTATAAATACTGAGTTTCGGGTTAATCCGACCGCGCGTTAAAATTCTTCTATACAAATTTATCACCCTCCAATCCCCCTTTAGGGGTTAGTTTAGAAAAACAAAAAATGCCAATCTTCATAATTTACTTAGATAAGTATTCGTGCCAAGTTTCAAGTTTATTAACTCAAGGAATAAGATTTTTCATACAAATAAAATCCCCCCTTTTCACCCCCTTAAAGGTTGAATTTCCAAAAACCCTTTCTTAGTGCTCCTCTACATTATAAAAGGAAGCCGTGTGCAAAATTTCACATTCCTAGTCCCAGTAGTTTCGGCTGTGCGTTGATATTATGTCAGTCAGTCAGTCAGTTTCTCCTTTTATATATACAGGGTGTCCCTGGAAGTATGGATCAAATCGAATAGGGGCGTGGGCAAGGTCATTTCCAAACTTTATAACCCTGAGAATGTCAGTGAATTTTATTATGGTTCAAAAGTTATGACCAATTTTAATTTTTTTTTCAATCACTGCTTGGTGTTCAAAGAAAATAATCATAAAAAAATACTATCAGGGCTATCTAAAAAAAATAAATTGATAGCCCTGATAGTTTTCACGAATTCGATCTTTCTTCTCTTTTTTTTTTGCTAAAACGTTTGGAAATGACCTTGCCCACATCCTATTCAATTTGATCTATACTTCCAGGGACAACCTGTATAGATGTTGAATTCGATTTTTCTTAGTCCCAAGCATGTTGGGTGAGTAGCCATTGTTCTTGTTATATTGTTGCTGCACTTAAAATAAGTCATCATCATCATCATCATTTTAGCCGAAAGACGTCCACTGCTGGACATAGGCCTCCCCCAAGCACCTCCACTTCGACCGGTTTTGTGCTTCTCGCATCCAACGAGTTCCTGCGGCCTTCACAAGGTCGTCGGTCCACCTTCTGGGAGGCCTTCCAACGCTACGCCTAACCCGCATGCCAAGCGTGGCGATTATGGCAAATCCCCCCTAATGACAAGCACAAAATACTTAAAATAAGTCTGACCAAATAATTCTGACCTTTTACCTTAGCATTTCAGGGGTTTATTTATAAACAATTATTAAAGTTAAGTAACTTTTAAACATCAAAAATGTATGGTTAAACAGTTGCTTATCATTACTTATCTTTAATAGCTCAACTGTCACTAATGAGACAATTACATTTTCTATTGTTACCAATCACTAGGAGATTTCTTGACATTTTAAGGGTTAAACTAACGTGGCATTTTATAGATATTGTTTTTCTGGCTAAAGTCGCCACCTAACCGAACCGAAGAAGAAGAATAAATTTGTGGTGTATATGTCGCAGCCAACTGGTTTTATTAGCCGTTTAGTTAACCGCCTAGCTTTTTAACTAAGCGGCGGCCATTCAACTAACGGCCGGAATGATATTCAATTATAGTATAGGTTGGAAGTCCAATTATGCGCCAGCCGAATGGGTCAAAAGGGTTCCAAAGGCCAGGCGGTTAACTAAACGGCTAATTTAACCAGTTGGCTGCGACATATACACAAAGAAATACTAATCCAACCATGAGTATTCAAGTGAATATAGTTTTGGCGTTGAGCGAGCACTGTGAGCGCGTTCACGAACGTTCCGAATTGTTGACAGCTCAACTGTTATAATCGTGATATCTTAATCGGAACGTGAGCATTTATGGCATAATTCGGAATGCAGCCGTAGTTTAGAGGTACAGTAAATACGGCTCACCAGTGACAATTATAAACAGCTCAGAGCACCTGGTTTGGTATGGAACCCTATTTGTGCGAGCCCCAATCGTTACGGGCCGGTTTTTAAATGACCATACATTGTAATGATTTCACCATAATTTTAACAATAACAAAAAAAAAAAACAAATGTTTCTAATCCAAAAGTATTTATAAATCATGAAGCGTTTTCTATTGTATAACATTTGCTGCTTGCGTGGATATTATGATAAACAGTATAAATAGTATGAATTTGTGAAATCAATCTGTTGTAAATTGTCATATTTTTTGCCTCAGGCTACCTACAGAGCTGCAAATGCGCATTTCTGATTCTGTATTCAGTAGTCACGTATTGTAAGTGATATTAATTTCACCTCTGTATTTTCTTGGGAGTGGGCCTATACAATTATTGGCCATCTCTTCTAAAAAATATAAATAAGAGATTCCTCTCTCTGGAGCCCTGACCACCGGTAGCTTGGACCCTGTTCCCGATACTGGTGGCTATTAGTCGCACGCATTACTGCTAATCCACCACGCGGGCCAATGCGGGTTGGTAGATGTCACATGTCTTAGAATTTTTGGTTCTACGACATGGTTTCCTCACGATGTTTTCCTTCACTGTTTTGAGAGCAGAGTTACTTACACATTTATAATATCCTATCCTGACTAATATTATAAATGCGAAAGTAAGTTTGTTTGTTTGTTACCTTTTCACGCTTAAGCCACTGAATCGGTCATCCTGAAAATTTGCTTATACATTGTCAGGAGTACAGAAACGGACATAGGGTACCTTTCATCCCGAAATAAAGTGCTGTTTCCGAGGAAAACAACAATAACGTTATTTAATAATAGATAGCGCCACGTGTATTGTTGTTTTCCTCGAGAACAGCACTTTTTTTCCGGATGAAAGGTAACCTATGTCCGTTTCTGTACACCTTATAACTTATATGCAAACTTTCAGGACGGTCGGTTCAGTGGTTTAGGCCTGAAAAGGTAACAAACAAACTTACTTTCGCATTTATAATATTATTATATATCTATAATATTATATAAGTTGGATAGGATTTCACGCGGACGAAGTCGCGGGCAGCAGCTAGTTATAAATGTGAAAGTAACTATTAAAACAAATGCTTGTTTTAGTTCCCATTTTATCCCTATATTTAATCTTAGACTTTAGATGTAATTAAGTGAACTTTATTTGTAGCCAATTTTAAATAGCACACCAACATTTTAGGTTGAAAAAGTGGTTGACTCCAAGAAGATCAAAGGAAAACTTCATTACTTAATACGTTGGAAGGGTTATTCTGCTGATAATGATACCTGGGAACCTGAGAACACCTTATCATGTCCTGAACTAATCAACAAGTTTAATGAAGAGGTAAGAGTGTACTGTACTGTCTTAGACGAATATTAGTATGCTTACTTTTGGATGGTTTGTGTTTTATACATTTGTTTTTCTTTTTATAGAAAGAGAATTCTAAAAACAAAGAAAGTAAACCAGAGAAAAAGAATAATAAAAGGAAATCAAAAAAAGAAACCAAAGTACCAGCTAAAAGGACCAAACATGACTGGGATGATAGTAATGCTGATGAAAATGCTGAGTATGAAGTAAGGAAACAATCAATGAATTGAATTGTATAATATGCAGGTTGAATTTTAGAGTTCCGTAGATAAATGCCAAAAACAGAATCCTTATATTTTCGACAGGTCTGTGTGTCCATTTGTCCTCTTTTAAAGGCCGATTCCAGCAAAGTGATCGATTCAGTACAGACTTTTTTGGTGATATTGTGCAAACCTAGTAGCGTTTTTCTATTTTTTTTTTTAAATTGAAAAAGAAAGTGGGTCTAACATTTGTGGCATATCCGACCTGCCGCCATTTTGATTTTTTTTAAACTTCCGCGCACTATGAATGTCAAAAAAGTACCGGTAAAAGATCAATAATACACAAAATGTTAGTTATTCATCCAAATTTATTTTATCGCCTTCATAGTATGCTCCTTCAGAAACGATACACACGCCAACGAATAATCCTATCATCAAAACATTTTTTAAACGCTTTTTCCGGAAGTCTTCTACTGTAAGAAAACGGGCGCCACGAAGCGGTAATTTGAGTTTAGGTAAAAATAGAGAAGTCGGCTGGAGCCATATCTGGTGAATAAGGTGGTTGCTCGATTGTATTTGTTGAGGTTTTGGTCAAAAATTCGTTCACAATGATGGCCTTGGGCGAAGGCGTATTATCGTGGTGTAAAATCCAACAATTTTCTTTCCACAAAGTGGCCTTTTTCTTCGAATTTGCTCTCTTAAACGCCGCATGACGCTCAAATGATATACTTTATTTACCGTTTGACCTTCCGGTAAGAATTCCAAGTGCACAACACCGCGATAGTCAAAGAAAACAGTCTACATGACTTTAACTTTTGATCGACTTTGGCGTGGTTTTTCGGTTTCGGTTCAGTTGGAAGGCGCCACTCCGAAGCTTGTTGACTAAGCTTGTTGACTAGTTTGCATGTCAAACTTGTAAACCCACGTCTCGTCACCAGTAACAATGCCTTTCATGAATGTTGGGTCGGAATTGACTCGTTCTAGCATGTTTTCAGCGACTCTTATGTGATTCAGTTTTTGGAAAAAATTCAGGTCTTTTGGGACTAGCCGAGTGGCAACATGTTTCATACCCAAGTGATTATTTAAAATGATACGGATCGACTCGTGAGACACAGAAAGTTCAGTGGCTATGTCTCTCAAGCTTGAATGAGGATTTTCAGTCACTATTTCCTTCACTTTTGCGATGTTAACATCAGTTGAAGACGTTGATAGCCTATCAGGGCGAGGCAAATCTTCCGGCATAAATGTCGACCGCTTTTGAACGCTTTGTACCACTCATAAGCACGTGTTTTTGATAAAGTCGATTCACCGTACCTAAGCCTTTCCCGAGCTCGCTTCGCTTGCTCTTGCATCCTAAGTTCTCATTGCGTTTTACTATGTTGAGATATATGAATGTACAGAATATTAAAAATATATTTAGCATGGTAACATTAGGTACAGCACCGGAACGCGTAATGCCCGACGTTTCACAACCCTGCCGAATCCTTTGCTCTGCATTTGTACATAGTTTGCTTTGGAAATGACGAGCATAATGTATACCCAGGGGCCCGGTCACTCCATACAACGCTCGCAAAATAATTACCTATTACTACTACATAAACAAATGACGTTTGTATTAGGGCATGCAAAACCGGAAAGTTATCAAAACCGGTTTTGAACATCGTTTTTTTGGGACCAAAACCGAAAACCGGAGCTAGGCCCGGTTTTAGCAAAAAAAAATCGAATGTAGTATAATTTAAAAAGAAACACCATTTTTTTAAAATACCCACTAAGTCTACAAATAAAACAAATTGTATGATACATTTCTTTTTACCCGACTACGGCAAAGCCAAAGGAGGGTTATGATTTTAACAGGCTATGTATGTATGTGAGTATGTCAAAGTCAAAGTCAAAGCATTTATTTTAAATAGGCACATAAAAGGCACTTTTGAACGTCAAAATGTTGTATGTTCATCTGTTCCCTCATAGCTCCTAATCTACTTATCGGAACTCGACATATGAGGTATCGTTAGAACCGTCTTAATTGTCCGCTGAACATAGGCTACGTGACGTTGCACAAAACTCGATACGGCGCCCTCTAGTGGACAAAAAGTAATGTGTTAAAAATAAAAATTGAGATAAATACGCCATGTTTGGTATCATTTGAAAGGGCTTCACTTGTACATTTCCAAAATATTGCTCAAATTTAAAGCGACGCCCTCTAGCGGACAAAAGTCATGTATTAAATTTAACACCAAAATTGTTTAAATAAAAAAAAAGTAAAAAAAACTAAAACCCGACTAGGACAAAAAAAACGACGCTGAAAAAGTATGAAACAAGATATTCATACTTCGAACAGAACAAAAAGAAAAACCGTAGTCACACGTTATAGGTACCAACCGAAACACTTTAATAACGTGTGACTACGGTTTTTCTTTTTGTTCTGTTCGAAGTATGAAAATCTTGTTTCATACTTTTTCAGCGTCGTTTTTTTTTTGTCCTAGTCGGGTTTTAGTTTTTTTACTTTTTTTTTTTAATCCAAACAATAATAATTGTACAGATAACAATGAACTTATAATAGTATAAAGATTAATTAACTGAGATCAAATCAACAACAAGTAAGTTTTTGGTATCTTTGGTACCTATTAAGTCTGCTATCAAAAATAATATATTTTAAACATAGAAAACACAATCAGCATCTTCAATTATTAAACACAGCCACCCACAATAACCAAAAAAATCAACATTTTTGTAACTTTGAAGACGAACTACAAAATAACATTATTATAATATGATTCGTATTGCACTAAAAAAGAGATCAATAATCAACTATGTATACTAATTTAAATAAAGCATAAATCACCTGTTTTCAAGAGATCGCTGTTCTTGATAATGTGATCTCAAGAATATAAGTGCATCCAACAGTCAAAATTAATTATTTTTTGAGTGTTCGAAAAAAATGTTGACAAAACCGGAGCGAACTCCGGTTTTGGTTCTCAAAACCGGTTTTCAAAAATCGTTAAATTTTGGCCGATTTCCGGTTTTGCGCAAAACCGGAAAACCGGTTTTGCATGCCCTAGTTTGTATACGTGCAAATGTGTGCGTGAAATCTAGTAGGGTTGGCTTGGCTGTCGCGCGTAGCATAAAAAATGGCGCGGAAAGCGATTCGTGTCGGGGAACCGATCGACGACGGCGCTGCCTGAACGTGTGCATTATTATGAAGTGACCTTGTAGTTCAATTGTTTATTTATACAGGGTGTCCCTGGAAGTATGGATCAAATCGAATAGGGACGTGGGCAAGGTCATTTCCAAACGTTTTAGCAAAAAAAAATACTTACTAAAAAAAAAAAAAACAAAAAAAATACTAAAAAAAAAGAGAAGAAAGATCGAATTCGTGAAAACTATCAGGGCTATCAATTTTTTTTTTTAGATAGCCCTGATAGTATTTTTTTATGATTAATTTCTTTGAACACTAAGCGAAGTGATTGAAAAAAAAATTAAAATCTGTCATAACTTTTGAACCGTAAAAAAATTCACTGACATTCTCAGGGTTAAAAAGTTTGGAAATGACCTTGCCCACGCCCCTATTCGATTTGATCCATACTTCCAGGGACACCCTGTATAGTCGGGGTCGTAATGACAAAATCCTTTTTTTTTTTACCTTAATAAATAAGTTCTTAAACTAATGCAAGTATACCTAAGTAATTTTGAGTCGGCGCCAAACAAGCAACTTAAGGTGAATGCGTAGTGGTAGCCCGCGAAATTCAAGTTTTCTTACTTTTTTTGCAATTTGCAGGTCAGTGTCAGGTTGTATCTTGATAAAAATTTGATTCGCGACTATAATAGACATGTATTTACAGAATTATAGTCATTAGAATCATTAATATATCTCTTTAAGTTAGATTTCTACCATAAACACTTTTCCATACGAGATTTGTTCTTAACGGTAGAAATCTAACTCAAAAAGATGTATTAATGATTCTGATGATTATAATTTTGTAAATACGTACCTGTTATAGTCGCGAATCAAATTTTGATCAAGATAAAACCTGACACTGACCTAAAAATTGCAAAAAACGTAAGAAAATTTGAATTTCGCGGGCTACCACTGCGCATTCACCTTAATATCGTTGCGAGTGGTCGTGCGGAGAGCGCATTTCTTGTTTGGAATATTAATATTTATCGCTGGAGATTTCACGTTGCATTATTAATTTGATTTGGTTATTTCTTTAAATTTAAGGTAATTTAGTGATCTTTGTTCATTGATTGTTTGGCGCCGACTCAAAATTTCTTAGGTATACTTGCATTAGTTTAAGAACTTATTTATTAAGGTAAAATAAAAAAGGTTTTTATTTTTTGCTTTTCAGTTTTTTCGGAGGTTTAATTTTTTTGTTAAAAAGTTTTTATTTTATCATTTTTGAGGCTATAATTTACTAATTACTACATGCTTAATTTTTGATTACTTTTAAAATAGCTACCTGCCTTACTTTAGATATTAACTGTTATATAATCCTACTTTAACTATTATTTTTTGTATAATAAAATACTTCAAAAAACAGGCTTTATATACCAACACAGATAGGCCTTTTATTTTAATTGTAATACACAGCTCAGCATTAAAATCTGTGAATGAACAATAAATCACCCCTAGTTTCCCACCCTTAGGGTAGGATTTTTTTTTCCAAATTTACGTGGGACCAACTTCGAGGTATGTCCTATCCAATAAAAAAAGAATTATCAAAATCGGACTACTTTGTAAAAAGTTATGCGTGGTCATCAGAGATCGGAATTGGTAGAGCTGTTTTACGTACTTGCCATAGGTTAGAATAATATGGATATTCCCCGAGTCCCGGGATTTGGTTTTTAAGTAGTAAAATCATAAAAAAAACTATTAACGCCTTCGGGACTAATGAAAGATTACACTTCTTTTCTGACGGGTAAATATAAGAAGGACGGGATTAAGGATAGTATTAGGTCCTTACATATGAAATTGGCGTTTTGTATGGAAGGAACAAAAAGTCGAATATTTTTTAATATAATATATTTAATTAATCAAAGTATGAACCATTGTTTTCAATGCACTTTTGCCATCTTATAGGTAGTTCATTGATCCCTTTACTAAAAAAACCAGTCGGACGGGAATCAATAAAATCTTTGAAGGCGATTTGGACTGCCCCATCGGAGTTGAATTTTTTCCCTTGCAAAAAGTTATCCAAATTGCGAAAAAAATGGTAATCTGTTGGAGCAAGGTCCGGGGAGTACGGAGGATGTCTAAGACATTCCAATTCAAGTAATGTAACGCAGCAGTCGACGCGCGTTTGCCGGTTTGCTTCAGTCAATTCGTGAGGTACCCACCTTTCAAGCTTTTTAATCTTCCCAATTTGCTTCAAGTGAATTAAAACAGTTTTATCACTAACATCGAAGCCTGCAGCTAACTCGGACGTGGTTTGCGATGGGTCCGCTTCCACAATAGCCTTCAATTCTCCATTATCAACTTGGGTCTCAGGCCGTCCACGGGGCTTGTTCTGCAGGTCGAAATTTCCAGAACGAAAACGTTGGAACCAAAAACGAACTGTGTTTTCTTTTGCAACATGACCGCCATACACATCATTCACCCTTCGAGTCGTTTCCGCAGCACTAGTGCCACGGCGGAACTCGTACTCGTAAATAATGCGATATTTTAAATTTTCCATTTTGTAAAATGAGTGACGCAAACAGAAAAAACAGAAGAAAAAAAACAAATGAATGACGGTCATCGAAGCACAAATACATGAGTAAATAGCTGTACAAATTTGAATTTGGAATTCCTTACCAAAGAGGAGAAATTCGTGATTAAAGTGGCCAGTACGAAAAACGCCAATTTCATATGTAAGGACCTAATATAATAAATAGATAAACTTGATTCATTAAACCACATATATTTTTTTACGTAACAATGGTGTCGATTCTCTTGTCACAAATGCCTCTAAACTAGACTAAAAATCACTAAAATTTCGTTTATTCCTGTCAAGCGACGATTTCCAATTCTGAAATTGACTAAAGGGACACAACTTAACTATATTTTAGTTTGACAGCACCAAGATGGCACTGAGTTATTAATCTATTGAAAATGGCAATTTTGCTATTCTGAATTTCACGTTTTTCACCTAAAATATTGATTGTCTAACTAAATCGAACTAAATTTGACTATTTTTAATCGCGATTAAAAAGGTGTGGAATAAAATTAGTTGTCATGAATAGAAATTCACACTAACACCTCGACTTCAGGTGCAAAAACAGTACTGTCTGTATCTTTTTGTTTTTTCTTTTGCTTATATCTCGAAAATGGTGTGTCCTATCGCAAAAATAATGAAAATTTCAACCCCCTTTATAAAGACCTTAAACTCCTAAAACTCAACATGTAGGTAATCATTTATCATATTTTCCATACAAAAAGTGAAAAAATTCCTTAAAAAACACGTCAAGGCTGCCCCTCCGCGCCTGCGGCTCTAAAAAACAATTCACGGGGTAGGGCAAATAAGTACCACGTGTCGACGAGTCGCGATTGTCAAATACGATTTTTGTTGTGTCAAAATTATTTTTAAAGGGGTTTGATGATTTTTTGTATGGAGGGTGGCCCTAAAGTCGGCTGCCATTTTGATTTTTTTTCAGAATCGCGGTGCACAACGAAAGTTATATATTTAGATAGAGGACACTTATACAAACAAAAAATGTAACATAACATAATACCCTAAAGCGTCAGGTTTCGGAGTTATTCACCGAAATATAAGTTAAAAAAACGGACTTTTTTGTTTTTTTTCCCACCAGGTAAGCATATTGAACTACTGAGGTAATAGAAACGTTATGAAACTTTTATGGAGAAGAAACAAATGAAGAATAGACATTTTTTAAATAATTAATTAAACACGGCAATTTATACTTCGTTTTTTAATCCCAGAGACTAATCTGACATTTAAGTCTTTTGTTTTTGTTTTTTTTTTTGTATAGAAGTTTGACATTACACCTGTCAGATTAGTCTCTGGGATTAAAAAACGAACTCTAGTATTTTTTCCCTTAAAATACGGCAAACCAGACTGTGACACGGCAGCTCAGATTTTGCCACCAAGGGTGACGCTTCAGTTTGCCAGTTTGACATCCATTGTGTGTGTACGCGTTCTCCTGTCTATGCAGTAAATTGCAATAGATTCGTTGAGTTGTTCTTAATTAATGGTTTTACTGTTTTGTTGTCGTTATCTTTGTTACTGTTGTGTTTGAAATTGTTTCTTGACAAAATGTCAAGCCGTATTGGCGCCAGAACATGCTGAATTTGCATTTTTAATGAACTATTTACAATTACGTAGTGTTATATTCGTCTTCTTTCTCTGTCTGATTCAGATTAACAGTAACTAACTTAATCAACATGAAGTTACTACAAAATAAATAAATACATTTGTTATAACAATTGATATTTTTATCTTTGAATATCTCAGAAACGTGACGCTTTATGATATTATGTTATATGACGTTTTATGTTTGTATAAGTGTCCCCTATCCAAATACATCCCATTTATTGTGCACCGCGATTTAGAAAAAAAAATCAAAATGGCGGCTGATTTTAGGGCCAAAACCTTCAAAACCCTTTAGAGAATTTTTTATGCAGAATAGCTGTAAGATTCTCATAGCAAAAAGTAAGGAATTTTAGTGATAGTTTAGTTCGGTGTAAAAGAGAATCGGCACCAATTTCTTATTCAAGAATCAACAACGATTTAAACATTTTTATTCTGAAGTTGTACAAAATCGTAATACCATACAAATTATTTGTTCCTCAGTAAAATCAAAACATTATCAAATAGAACAATTTGTATTTACAATAAAATCTTAATTGAAATAATCAATACGCTTGAACAATAATTCAGTTATTTAAACAAAAAATGTCATTGGTCTGGTTCGTTTTCAGCTTCACTAGAAGACTGAGTATGACCAGAGTTAAAATAAATCACCATTATTTTTTCTAATTAATCTATTATTTTTTACATCTAACACCCATTTATATGTGGAAAACGAGCGTTCGACATCTGTTGATGTTAGTGAAGCGAATTTATATGTCAAAAATCCCGAAGTATCAGTCGGAATCCCGTGGAATATCCATCAATATTTGCGGTCAATGAACCTAAATAGCTCTACCTATTCCGATCACTGATCATCACTTCCCAGAATTTGATCCTTATATGGGACACTATCGAATGGTACTAATAATAGTGTTTTTTTTTTTCAAAATCAACAGGTGCGATTCCTGGCTAAAAATATTGGTTTTTCAAAAATCCAATGATGCAGTTTTAGTTTTCATCAAAATCAAGCCCGCGACTCCTTTGAGCACTTTTCGCTATTCCTCATAGTTTAGAATTTGGCCATCCACGCCCACTTGGAAAATTCACCCTGTATATTTTAGCTTGTATTTTGTACATACATAGGAAAATAAAAATATGTTAACAAACTTATATGGGTAGATATGTTTATTTTTATGAAAAATTCGTAAAATCCGGATAATCCGAATTGGACCAAAAATCCGTCCTTAAAAATCCAAAATTTTAATGTACGTTTGCCCCGCACGGCCCCCCAGAATTTGCGATTTAGGTATGCACCAGTGCAATGTACTCGCCTCTAGGAGTATATGTATGTACCGGTTTCTTTTTCAATGTACCTCTGTACAGCCAAACGTTTTCAGCACGGCCCCCGTGTAACTTGAAAAATATATAGCGTATTAAAAAGTTTCATAAACTCAAGGAATGTACTTTATTAACACGTTCTATGTACCGTAACAGATATTGTGAATTCGTAATAACAAATAATATATAGATGTGGATAGGGGGCCGCGCTGAAAAAAAAAGAAATAAGAAAATATCTAAAAAAGACAAAACAACCTTAGCCAAAAACTATTAAAAAGTAATTCATGTTTGGCAAGTAACATATGTACCGCATTGGTTTCTCATACAACTTGCTAAATTAAAAAAATAAACCAATTTTAGTTTATTCAGCACGGCCCTCTATAGTTGCCTATATCTTTTTAAATATGACGTTTGTTTACAAAATTCGACTTCCTGAATTATGTATAGGAGTACATTCATTCCAAATAAATTGCGATTATGGTGTATTAGTACTCTAAAAGATAAATTGGATCAAAAATATCCTAACATACAACTGATGGGGTGACCATGGTTCCATAAATTAGGTACATATATTCTATACCTATAATAATGAAATTATGTGACTACATTGAAATAAACATTCTTTTTTTACCATTTGTTTTTCTTTTTCTTCAAAATTAATATTAGCGATGACATCTTTTAAGGGAATTAAATCAGTTAAAACTTGTTGTGTGCGGTCGCTATTACTTCACTGACGCTACCGTGATTTTTGAACTGGCGCTGGTGTCGCGGTTACTTCATGACACTTGTTGTTTTGTTCGATTTGCGACCTACTACTTACTACTATTATAGTTATCGTTAATACAGATTACAATATTTTTGATTTGTTTATTTTATTAAAGATTTACTCAATTTATGCAGAAGTTTTTTATCCATTCTCACGTGGAATCATGGTCACCCCATCAGTTGTATTGGTATCAGTTGTTGTGTTTTTTCTTAGGAAAAAAGTGTAAAAACAATTTTTGTAGATGAACAAATTTGTCTCACCTATTTTTATGATAAAACTTACCGTTTAGCTGAAAAATGCGAAAAACCGATTTTTTGCAACATTTGACCTTGAGTTTTTTTGTTTTTGCACACGGCGGATCGTTGGGGACTTTTGGACAATTTATTTGTCTTGGTGTTCCTAGCATTTACACCAATTTTCAGCTTTATGCAAATTAATGTAACCGATTGTAAATGTAAATTGCAAAAAAAAGTAAGGAAATTTGAATTTCGCAGGCCACCCTGACGCTATCGCCTTAAGTGAAAAACAAATCACACGCAAGTTTTCTAAAATCATTTTCTTTATTTTAGGTTGATCGTATATTAGAGGTTCGTCACAAGAAGAATGGAAAGAGGGAGTTCTTTATTCATTGGAAAGGATGGGCAAGCAAATTTGATTCTTGGGAACCAGAAAACAACTTAAATTGCCCTGAGTTGATAAAGAAATTTATGGATAAGGTAAGTCCATATCTAATATGTTGTCCATAGATTAAAAAAAAAACATCTTAAAAACGAAGTATTTTCATAAACAGGTGAGCAAGGCTCGGTCCGTAGATTCTCGGAACTTGAGAGTCGCCCCAGAAACTACAAATCGCTTCACATTGCAGGACCCTTCATCTGGACGTCGTTTGAGCAAAAGGCGTGGTCAGCGTCAGAGGTGAAGTCAAGTTTATTATTCTTGTCTTATTATCCGGCGCAGCGAGTACGTAATTATTATGGGCGTAACATTATATATCTGGATATCCTACATTATCAGTATTGATTACATTTATTACTTAAATAAATGAAGCTCATAAAAATGGTACCTACATAAATCATAGTAATTAAACTTAAAAAGTCAATTAATTGTCCCAATTGTAATTCACAGCATAGAATGATATTTCTACAATCCATTTGAATAATGCTTTTTTAAATCGATTGATTGACAGTTACCTATCCGATTTTAATAGTTTATTAATATCCTTATAACCATGCATTGGAAAGCCACTTCTGTGATAATATAAATGGCTTTTCATTGGCGGAATAATTAATTAATCTATCAGGATATCTTGTGTTAACCGTAACAGTGTCTCCAAGACTTTGAAATAAGTCGGAATGCATTTAAAAAAAATTGCAGCATTTAAATATGTACCAGGAACAGTTAATATTGTTAGATCTTTAAAATGAGGTTTACATGATGTCAATGGTGGCTCATCGCAAAGAGCACGGATACATTCGTTTTGGGCTATAAATAGCCTATTTACAAGAACAAACAGAGACGTGATGCTTCACGCCTCTTACTCTGAAGTTCGTGGTTTCGAGGTGGGCAAAGCGCCGATTGCATGGCAAAACAAGAAATACAGCAAAATAAAATATTTGAATTAAGGTGAGTAGCCCGCGGCCACGTTGTCAGATTTTAAATTATTATCAACATACAAAGCAAAACAGCGCTTTAATTTGAAAAAAAGAAAACCATAAGAAGTTTAGAATTTCGCGGATTTCCTTGGCGGATCTCACTTGCAGAAATTGCTACTTGTATAACACAAAAACATGCCTTCTATATTTTTCGTTGGGCTTAGTTGGTAATAAAAGCCAATTCTTAGGCGCCATCTCGACGGGCGAGAGAATTGCGGCGTTAGTCTCGCGTTGCCATCACATTCGATACATTTGCAAAAGTAAACAAATTCATGGCCCGCCCTGTAGATAAGCATCTTCCTACCATAATATATTTTCCACTCTACTTTTCAATATTACGCTCATTGCAATCTTACTTTTACGAATTTATTCAATGGAATTTAAATACTTGTTAAATAATATTATTTTCTTATTCTTTGCAGAGTGCGTTACGACAATGCCGAATAATGAAGTTTTAAACTTCTATTTTCCGAAATGGTATGTTTATGTACCAAATTAATCATTTATGTAAGGTTTTTGCAGTGTTAAATTTCATTATAATAGCAGAAATTTTTTAAAAGAAATGTATTGTTTTTCCACATTGTTAAGTATAGCATTTATGTATGTATTTGTGTAACAGTGTACAGTGGCGAAGGGACTAGAATCCATGTTCGTATCTGTAGACAAATGACTGTCCCAGGCTTCATTCAAGTTATTATTACGAAACATATTATTAAAACGAGGCTCAATTTGGACATCATTTTTTAGTTATGGCCCTTATGTATGTATAGTCAGACATAATATTTCATAATTTTACTGTGACGTCGCCAGTGGTAAATACTGAGGACGCGTTCATTTGACGTAAATTTCATCGCGCGCTGATCACGAGGAGCCTGAATCACGTACGCGTCTTGGAGTCGCTGCAAATATGTATTTTATGCCCCTCGTCATAACGTACATATTATTCTTAATGATCAAACACACGCGTCACTGTTACTATTTGGGTGCTAAACGTGCATGGCGTGTTTGATAATTCCGAATATGTACGTTATGAAAAGAGGTATAAAGTATAAGTGGCGAAAAAATTCGCGCTCGTGTGAACGTACCCTAAAAAGTAAAATTCAAGGTATGATTCCGATCTCGGCAGCACGCAGCAGTGCTGCCGCGGCAGTGCGGTCGCAGCACTACTGGTCCTCATACATTTTCTATGGGTTTATACGAGATTACATTCCGAGCACGGCAGCAATGCTGCACAACATTGCTGCGTCACATTGCTGCCGTGCTAGATCGGAATCATACCTTTATAATAGGTACAAGTCAATAAAATACGCGCTTGCGCCTTTAGCGGCGGATTCAAACGCGATACTACACGATTCAAACTAGAAACAAGATGTCGTCGGTAAGCGGGATCACCCACCGCAACGCGTCTCGTGCGGAGTACGTTTTTATGCCCGCCGCACATGCACGCGTTTCCTGACATAAAAACCACGGCTCCGCGCCCCGTGCGCAGCGTCGCAGTGTCTGATCCGCTAACTGGTAATTAGCTGCACTTTAGTATGCAATGTAACGATTTATATTAATTATAGTCAAGCAAAATTATATATTTTTTATTTGCAATAAGTACACATATTAATATATTTAAGGTATTATTAAACAACCAAACCTTGTATAAAAATAAATAATGTTAGTTTATGTAGGTACAAACAATTTCTTAGTTACAATTAAACTACATTTATTTATTTTTGTATTACAGTAATAAGGCTGAAATGCACATGCTATAATTAAAAGCATACTTATTTGCTTCTAATTTACTTAAGCTCACTTATAGTGTGGTCTCCGTGTATGTATAATACTCATACTTTTTTGTATGTATAGGTGCTAATAATATGCAGTATAAGTAGTGGCATCTGCTGCATTTTTGATTTTGTGCTATACTATATAGCATGTGTATTCCAGGCTGAACTTGCATGTAGGTATTGATAAATATTATTTGTTTTGAATAATGTAAATAGTATACAATAATGTACAAGAATTTATCGAGGTCTCGAAGTCTTCAATACGGTCTCAGTATAAAAGTGTTGGCCATATTTAAACAGATAATGAGATGTAATTTTTATAATGTTTTGTCTATAAAATTAATAGATTTCTAGTAAATCCTATAAGAGCTCTCGATTAAAATAGAAGTCATTTGTCTACCTTTTAGTTTTGGCCACATAGTCAATCTCGCGCGGGATGCGAGATATGCCAGTTTGATAATTGGCGCGAGCGAATTTTGTTCCGCATCCTGCGCCGGATTCGCTTCAGTTTGTCCAGAGCTTTACAGTGAATTACTTAGGTACAGATGCCAGCACATAAAGCTACTATAATCTGTCAAATTTCTTTAATATATTTTTAACATTATCGCTGAAGCATTAGGTTCAAAGTTAATTGGGAAAATTTGACAGTTTCGGGTAGCTTGATGTGCTGGCGTCTGCACATTCAAAACAAAGTAGAAATTGCGGCTTTGACAAGCCTATCACCCATTAAACAGAAAAATCGTATAGTAAGTACTGTTTATGTAGTTAGTGAGGAATTTTCCAGCGTTTAATCTGTCGAGCTCCGCTAATGAGACACAATTGATTTTCTATTGTTTCGTCTCCAACAGGCGACGCGCGGTGCTTGACCGGATAAATGTAAACTAAAATTCTCAGTTTTTTTTATTGAAGTATTTCTAATATTTTGTAGTAAGTAAATGTATTTATCCATGGTGGCCTTTGAACCAGCTACCAAGACAAAAAAAAAAATGAAGAAAAGATCCTTCTATTAGCCACGCAAATATTAAAATGAGCACGTGTTGACGCACCCTTCAGGGTTCCGCGCGTGTAAGTGTAATTTCCACTTATAAGCGGAGATTAGCATTTTTGAGTTTGTTACGGGCAACATGGAATATTGCAGAGTTGCTGGCGAATGAGCAGTGGTGGGCCAGTGGTAGTCTGGCAAACGAAAGTAGAGACTGAAAAAGCGCCACAAATTTAAAAAATATCAGTATAGCAACCCCAAAATTAGTATGACATACCTGAGATAACCTAATTTGATACTTTCTAATAATTCGTTTTTGATGAAAACCGGTATTATTTGCACACTACTGCTTAACTTAGAGACTTTTGAGTTAGAAAAATGCTCAACAAGATCACAACAAATCACCAACAACACGCCATCTTCACAGAGCATGTACCTTGTTTTAAAAAAATTAACTTGACATTTTGTCTAACATTGCCATATTTATAAAGTCTGCAAATAATTCGAGTGTCTACTTTCGTTTGCCAGACTAACGGTCGCGACACGAGTTGTAGGTCGTGGGTTCGAACCCAAGTAGGCAATTTATTTTGTGTACCTAAATTATTTCATCACCACTGCTCCCAAAACGGTGAAAGAAAACATCGTGAGGAAATCGGCGTGTCCTAGAACCCACAATTTAAAGACATGTGACATCCGCCAACCCGCACTGGGCCCGCGTGGCGGATTATGGCCCATTCCCTCTCACAGAGAGGAAGCCTATGTCCCAGGATTGACAACATTTCATATTTTTAACCTGCATGTATTATTACGTTATATAAAAGTAAATTCAAATCTAGGGCACCCATATTCTTTCGTTTTTCGAAATTATGTACTTTTCATTCATAATTTTAACTTTGAAATTCGGTGTATTCTAAAAAGACGTAAGTGCCAGATGACGGTAGAATGGCGATATTACCTTTGCTTTATTGTGACCCGTCAAAAAAACTGTTAGATGTCACTTGTCTCAGTCGTTGTTTTGGTTCCGTCATTGGCGTATATTTTTCATTGGGATCCATTTTATTGGCGAAATATCAATCAAAAATTGATAATATTAACAGTAAGCAGCGTGTCGAGTTGATAGGAAAAAATATCGTTGAATTCAATTCAGTTTTTTAGTGGTTTTCTAGTTACACTTCTTAGGTGACATTGACATGTCTTGTTTGATATAATGTTTTCAATCAAAGACATTTGAATGCGCAAATGTAACTACCTCATTCCGCCGTTTATGTGACGTCATCACATGTTTTTTGTTTTTTTTTTTTTTCAGAAATTTAGAAATAAAAAATAAAATAAAAATATAATTGAACTCGGGATACGAAAATAAAGAAATAGTATTTTTGTTTTAAGGTCGTGTCAGGTTTGAAATGTTGTTAATTGAGAACAGTATAGGCTGTTTATGATGATTATGCTGGCAAATGATGCCTCATAGTGACAAGATAGAAACAAAAATGCTGATTCGGCGCTGATTAGTCTTTGCGTGATTTCACTCTTGAAAACAAGGATATCCATATCTTTTTTTTTTTGTTTTTCTGTTTCGATTATGTGCAAATCATTGTAGTAGCATGTATTAACATCGATGGCATATACTTACCCCCTTATTCATAGTCCTATTTTATCTCTATTTTAGCTAAAATAGGTTTATAGAACGTTTGTCTTTATCTGTCACGTTGTCATTTCTGTGTGTAAGAAAGAGACAAACCCCATTTTAACTAAAATAGGTTTGATAAGTTTTATGAATAAGGGGGTTATTAGCTTTTCTTGTTAGTTGGTGGACATAATAATTATGGTCAGCATTTTTGTTCTGACACTGTATGTTTAAATATGTTAAAATTTTTAAAGTGGTTTAATGTGTGCATTTAATTTTTAAACTATTAGGTATACTAAGTAGTTCTAACTAAAATAACGTACTCAGGGACGTCACTACAAAGTAATCAATCATTAACTTGACTAGTATTTATTGGAACACTGTCAGCCAAAAATGTCACAAATGTATGAACATTTCAATTGTTTTGTAATGTCATGTCATGTGCTGAATGTTGATCAATTAAAGTTAATTAATTGGTTAATTTTAAGTAACGAACCTGAGGGCGGCGTCGGCATTAAGGTAGATTAATGAAAATTAAAGAAATATGCATAAAATGTTTTTTTTTTATTTATCTGCTGTTATTTGCATCTGAACATTTTATAATAATAATAATTTATTTATTTATCAAGTTACATGGACTCATTTACACACAGAAATTAAATATTGCACAAATCTTACACTAGAACACCTACCTACCTTTTCTTTAAAGGGTATTTCGGATATCTCGAGGAGTCATTGGCTAGATGATTTCAAATTAGACTACTCGAACGCTTTTTTAACCAGCACCATACCACGTTAATGTTATCTACAGTATTCTATCTTCATGCAAACGGTTAGAACGCGAGTCATACCTACGCGCCTCCAGTTCGGTATACATTCAGTAAACAAACAGTCGCGAGTGCGCCGCAGTGACGAACGGACGGTGTGATGGTTTTGTTTTGGTTTTGCGTGCGATTTGTGACAAATATTCATTGAAATAAGTACAAGTAATTACAATTATATGCTGTTTAATTAATTAATTACCTACCCCTTTTAACCCCGTTAAGGGTAGATTTTTTAAAAACCATGATACACGTTATTCTTTATTTTTGGTCTTAAGTATAAATACCGAGTTTTGAGTTAATCGGACCGCGCGTTAAAATTGTTTCATACAAATTTTGACGCCACCAATACCCCTTTAGGGGGTAGTTCAGAAAAACGAAAAACCAAACTCCATAATTTACTTAGATAAGTATTCGTGCCAAGTTTCAAGGTTATCAAGGAATAAGATTTTTCATACAAACTAAATCCCACCCTTTTCACCCCCTTATAGGTTGAATTTCCAAACACCCTTCTTATTGGATACCTACTCTTCACAAAGAACACCCTCCAAAATTCATGTCCCTAGGACCAGCGGTTTAGGCTGCGCGTTGATATCTCAGTCAGGAGTAGCGACCCTAGGGCAGTGCGAGCGGTGCGACCGCACCGGGCGCCGTCATGGGTGAGGCGCTGAAGCGACCACCGGGCACCAGTCAGATGATAGTAGAGATAAACCATTATAAAACTGCACGCCCCTCCATTTTCTATACAAACATTTGAAATGTGTGTATGCAACAAGCGGTGGAGAGGCGTTTATTTTTAAAATGGTTTATATCTAACTTACTATAAAGTACGGACGCGGAGTATCGACCGAGACTCCAGTCCGAACACTATGAATAGCAAGCCGATTCCTTGGGGAAAGCAAGCTAAATACTTAGATGTTACCGTAGACCACCATCTCACTTTCAGTAAGCACATAAAAATGGCTCGTTTGCGCGCCTCTTTCGCTCTCCACTTGATACTGACCGCCCGCAGCAAATTGTCGCTCAAGTGCAAATTGCGCCTCTACACCGCGGTCAGCCGTCCCTATATGACATACGTCATGAAGCGAAGACGACGCAAGCATAGGCTTTTTTTTTGTGGATGGGAAATCATCAAAAGACCCCTCCCGCTCTGGGTGGAGCGGAAGGGAGTGTCAGACTCTTACTGACTAATACCCTCCGTGTTCCTTCCTAAGCCTTTTATGTTCCGGGGTAGCGGTAACCCTTTCGGACAATCCCGCTACCCCGGCAGGCTTCGGCCATAATGGGTCCCCCTTCCTCTATGCTGACATCTCTTTGAGGCGCGCGTGAAATACATACACGCCGTCCGGCACGGGCCTGGTCCTGATCGGACGGTGAGCTAACCCATTACTCTCCGTCCGCAGGCCCGCGCCAGGACGCCCGGAGTGTCTCCTGCGGCGGCTGGGACGTGAGGCTCTCTCCATCAGTCATCCCGCCACCTCCTTCGCTAGCATGACTGCTTCGCAGGAGGTGACTGCCTCCCATTCCCTCTCGCTCCGGACCATGGCCCTATATGGGCCCCGGTGTTGGCGCGTTCACTGCGGCGGCGAGCCGCCCACTATCTGAACGCGCCCCAAAAGGTGGTATCCGTAAGGCTGATTAGGGGGTACCGCACGATCTCGGGCAAGGCGGCAAGCCTTCTTGCCGGACTGCCGCCATGGGATCTGGAGCCGATAGTCCTCGCGCGCCTGTATGAGTGACGCGCGGAGGCACTACGCCGGGGGGAAACTCCACTTCCGTGGCAAATCGGCGAAGCAGACAGACCTCCGGCGCGATCTTATGGTGGCATGGAAAGAACGACATTCGCAACCCAGCGCAGGGGCACGCCACGATAGGACCCCTCTTTGAGGAGTGGTTAGAGAGGCGTCACGGCGTTCTCACCTACCTCCTCACCGTACACGAATGTTTCGGGAGGTTCCCACGCATCATCAGGCGGGAGAAGACGCCCGGGTGTCACCATTGCGAGGGTCGCCCAGAGGACACGGTGGAGCATATGGTGGAGGTTAGGTACCCCGCTTGGGCGGAGCACCGGCGTGTCAGTTGTAGAGGCGATCAGCAGCGGCGGTGACCTCTCGCGTCCGGCCCTGGTTCAAGCAAGCATAGGCTTGCGTCGTCTTCACGCAGACCCTCCAGAACCGTTTCATCAGAAACGTCACGGGAGCCCCCTTCTATGTCCGCAATGAGAGTCTACACTTAGATCTCAGAATGCCCGCCGTCCAGCAGTTTATTTTCTCAAACTAGCTGCCCGGCGCGACTTCGTTCGCGTGGCGTCCTACTCATTCCCCTACCCTACTCCTGCCCTAATCTTACCCCTACCCTTCTACCTTACTCCTACCCTACTCCTACTGTACCCCTCTCCTACCATACTCCTACCCTACCCCTTCCCTACTCCTACCGTACCCCTCTCCTACCTTACTCCTACCATACCCCTTCCGTACTCCAACCGTACCCCTAGCCTACCCCTACCTTACTCAGTTACTCCTACTCTACTCCTACCCTACCCCGACCATACTCCTATCGATCCCCTACCCTACCCCGACCCTACTCCTACCGTACCCCTACCCTACTCCTCTACTCCTACCCTTACTCCAACTGTACCCCTACCCTACTCCTACCTTACCCCTACCCTACACGATCAATAGTTTTAAAATGAAAATAGTTTACGTCCTATACTCAGACCTACTGAATATACACACAAAATTTCATAAGAATCGGTCAAGCCGTTTCGGAGGAGTTTTGTTACCAACACTGTGACACGAGAATTTTATCGCTGCGCTGCGTGGAGCCACACCGGCATGTCGGCACATGATTAGACAACGTTTGTCTACTCATGTGATGTCGGCGTGTATTTTTTTATTTATTTTGACATTTTTAATTTCGTAATATCTTTTGAATGGAATGTCAGATTTCAATAATTCAAAAAGTAATCAACAGGTATTGATACAGTCTTGGATAAGAAACAACTTATTTGGATAAGAATTAATACAAAGGTATGGATAACATGGTCTGATTTTGATCCGCATTTCTATCAACTTTTAAAATGTAAAAAAGTAGTTACATAACTAAGTACAATAGTTGGACATATTATTACACCTTGGGTTGGTTTTAGTAGAAATTTCTAAGGATCTCTAATTTTTTCTAGTACTAAATATAGCCTTTTTTTATGGATAGGAAATCATCAAATGACCCCTCCCGCTCTGGGTGGAGCGGAAGGGAGTGTCAGACTCTTACTGACTAAAACCCATCCGTGTTCCTTCCTTAGCCCTTTATGTTCCGGGGTAGCGGTAACCCTTTCGGACAATCCCGCACCCCCGGCAGGCTTCGGCCCTGGCAGGCCCCTTCCTTTATGCTGACATCTCTTTGAGGCGCGCGTGGAACACGTACGCGCCGTCCGGCACGGGCCTGGTCCTGATCGGACGGTGAGCTACCCATTATTCCCCGTCCGCAGGCCCGCGCCTACGGTGGCCGGGAGTCGTCACGCGGCTCCCGACACCCGGAGCGTCTCCCGCGGCGGCTGGGACGTGAGGCTCTATCCCTCAGCCGTTCCGCCACCTCCTTCGCCAGCATGACTGCTTCGCAGAAGGAGGTGACCGCCTCCCACTCCCTCGCCCCGGACCATGGCTTGAACTAGGGCCGGACGCGAGAGGTCGCCGCCGCTGTCGATCGCCTCTACGAGGGCACGGCGGTGCTCCGCCCATGCGGGGCAGACCTCCACCGTACGCTCCACCGTGTCCTCTGGGCGATCCTTGCAGTGGTGACACCCAGACGTCTGCTCCCGCCTGATGATGTGCAGGAACTTCCCAAAACATCCGTGTCCAGTGAGGACCTGCGTCAGGCGATAGGTGAGGACGCCGTGACGCCTCTCTAGCCACTCCTCAAAGAGGGGTCTTATCGCCACTATCGTGGCGTGCCCTGCGCTGGGTTGCAAAAGTCGCTCCTTCCATGCCACCATGAGATCGCGCCGGAGGTCTGTCCGCTCCGCCGCGACTTGTCGCGGAAGCGGAGTTTCCCCCCGGCGTAGTGCCTCCGCGCGCCACTCATACAGGCGCGCGAGGACTATCGCCTCCAGATCCCATGGCGGCAGTCTGGCAAGAAGGCTTGCCGCCTTGCCCGAGATCGTGCGGTACCCCCGGATCAGTCTTACGGCTACCACCTTTTGGGGCGCGTTCAGATAGTGGGCGGCTCGCTGCCGCAGAGAACGCGCCCACACCGGGGCCCCGTATAGGGCCATGGACCGCACCACCCCCGCGTAAAGCCTCCGGCAGGAGGTGTTTCGCCCCCTCAGGTTGGGCAAGAGCCGCTTGAAGGCGGCCCCGGTCCTTTCCAGTTTGGGGGCCAAACGTCGGAAGTGTTCGACGAAGTTCCACCGGCTGTCGAGGACGAGACCCAGGTATTTCATCGTTGTCTCGACGCCGATGTGAACCCCTCCCACCGTTAGTTGGGATCCCGATGGTGTCCCGTTCCGAGGCCCATGGAAAGACATGGCCTCGGACTTGTGCAATGCCACCTCGAGACCCAACCGCCGGATCCTTTCCATGACTATCGCAACCCCGCGTGTCATCGCGTCGGCCGCCGCCTGATGCGACCTCCCCTGCGCCAGGACCAGCGTGTCGTCAGCGTAGCAAACCACGCTGACGCCATCAGGGAGGTCGGCCCGCAGCACCCAGTCGTAACCGATGTCCCACAGGAGCGGCCCCAGAACCGATCCCTGTGGGACACCGCACGACATCTCTCGCCGGTTCCACTCCCCGTTGCAACCAGGGTAGATGACGGCTCTATCCGTCAAATACGCCCCGACTACTCGACGGAGGTAGGGCGGCACCCGGTGATACCGGAATACTAAATATACCGGGATACTAAATATAGCCTATGTTACTCTGTGATAATGTAGCTATCTAACGGCAAAAGAATTTTTGAAATCGGTCCAGTAGTTTTTAAGTTTATTCGTTACATACAAAAATACAAATCTTTCCTCTTTATAATATTATATATAATATATATAAGTATAGATTGATTTAACTATTCCGGGGTACAAAATTTCTTCACTACTCTAATCTATATACAAACTACTGTCTCCCATTGAAGCTGTGGCAGATATTTTTATAGCACATTAGGTACATAGATAATGTACTATTCAAATTACATGGAAACTCCGAAAGGTAAGACTATAAAGTTTTTATATACCTACTAGTACTTAGGTACCTACCTACGTAATTTGTTTCTTTTTTTAATAGGTAAGTATTTCGCTTTTCCACAGTAAATACCTGGATAAATAAATGTATAAGGTGAAAAAAGTGTCACACGACCACGAGTGACCTACCTACGCTCGCGTTAAAAACAAACCTACAAACTACCTAGTTTCCCAGGCTAGGCTATCTACTTACTTATACAGGGTGAAATTGGAAACATGCGACAAATCGAAATGGGAGATTGTACCTACTCGTTATTATGAACAACTTTTACTATGGGAGCAAACCTGAAATCGCGAAAAAAAAAAACCGGCTGTTCCCTACATTTATGTTCGAGTAATTCGTCAAAATGTAGGTAACAGCTGATTTTTTTTTCTCGATTTCAGGTATGGTCCTGTTATACAGTATGTTAACTAACAGAGGGCGTTCCCGTTAATCCGCAATAGTATAGCATCCATACATGCTAAAAAAAATATTACCATTCGAAAACAAAATGTTTTTATTTTTTTTAATATTAAAATATTCACTAAAAATGTTAAATTGATACGTAAAAGAAACACACTGTACACGCGTACTTGAAGGACGGCAACGTCGCAATTTCTTTATGAATGACGGGCTGCGTGAGCGGCGATCTAATTGATGTAAGTACCTGGAAACGCCCGCTACCCCCAAAATCCCCGAATGTCCATTTAGTCGGAACTTATCTCGCGCGCTGACCGGTCGCGCATTATTTTCGCATTGCAACAACTTGCGTCATTCTTGTGTGGAAAATGCCACGTTATCAGTTCAGTGCTCAGGAGTATGTGAACATGGTGCTCATTTATGCTGAGTGTAATTATGATGGTGCACGTGCTCTGAGGATGTATGTTGAGAGGTACCCGAATGCACATCAACCGCGGAATTCTCGGGTTATTGTGAGTGCCCTAGTGCGTATTCGTAATAATGAACCGGTAGTCCCGCGTCGTTCTGGTGGCCCCCGACCCGTGATCTCTGTGCGGCAGGAAGAGTAATGCTAAGGTATTTTGAGGAAGAGCCCGGTTCAAGCACTAGAACTGCTCCAAGCAGTTCAAAATCTAGGTAAGTTTTTAACATTATTTAAATGTATCATAATACCTAAAACATTTCGAAAACATTGAAATAAAAAATAACACTAAACGACTGTGCCACAAAATTAATAAGTTTAGAAGGCCTACTCTTTCCTAAAACTGCTTTTAAACTCAGGGATGGAACGGGGTACCCGTTCAACGAACGTGTTACTACTGTGATGTTACACGATTGCTATGAATAAACGCAAGTACTTAGGTATTACGAAGGCAACTGCAAAAAGTAAAAGTTTTTAAATTTCTGTTATTGAAGAAAACATTCACTTGCTAACGTGTAATACCGTCATTTATCATTTAAACCCTAGCCTAAACTGTGGTTTAAATAAATGAAACTTTCTCCAAACTTAACCGCACACTTAGCGGTACATTATTTTTTAGGTAAAATTAATTTTTCATAATTAACACTGTAAGCCTGTCGTACCACCGGTCTGAGTGGCTAGGTAAAACAAATTCGCGTACTTGTTCCGTTAGTGGACCTTCTGTACTCTTGTTATTCGTGAGTATCTGTGAGACGCTCGGCCAATGATGTAATACGTCATTGCGCTCGGCATCGTGTGCGCGCATTGCGACGTTGCCTGTTTGGGCAATGCACTATCCGCTAAGTACTATTACGCGCTACTGTTTTGATTTTAAACAGGAGGTTTCGAATTTATTGTCAATTAATAATTTTTTTGAATTCGGATTATTTTATGCTTATTTTTCTATGCTGATATTTTTATTTTAATCTATTAATGATATAGATTAACGAGTTTAAGGGAACGCCCTCTGTTATTTAACATACTGTATATTAAATAACATTAATAAGAATATAATAATAAACAGCTGACGCTGCAACACGTGTATCCCACGTTTTTCCATCGACTCAGCATATTGCAATAACTTAGAAATATACTTTTATTTGTCAGTGTGGTATTGAACGTCGTCGCGGACAATAGGCTTTCTTGTAAACCTTTTTATTAATTAAAAGTTCTTCTAGTGTTATTAAAAGTTTTTTTTTTAAAAAAGCCTATTTTGACCCACCCCGTAACAGTGTGGTGTCAGAAGTGGGATATCAGTATCGATCGTGCTGGTATTCCATTTCGTGTTACGCGAGTGATATTTTCAACTCTGTGTCTAAGTTACAAACTTTGTCTCTACAAATTCTGTGTCTACAAACTCTGTATCTACAAACTCTGTGTCTACAAACTCTGTGTTTTCAACCTCTTGTGTGAAATGATTATATTGACATCGCGAAGTCCCTGGACTTTGGTTGTCCCTGATCGCTGTGCCGTGATCTCACGTGAAAGCCTCTGAACTCTGACTCAAACAGTGTCGTGACTCCTTCACTCTCTGGTGTCTTGAACTTACCCGACCTGGAAGTTGAGTCTCGCCAGCTCATCATTGCTGACTTACCGCGTCGCCGACGCCTCTCCTGCTCTCACCGACGTGCTGCTGCGTTTCCTGTCTCGGAGCTACTTACCACACGACCTCCATCGCCATCTGGTGTTGCTGCCGTCACTGGTCCGGTGCCTGGTGTGTTCAACTTACCCGATCATCTCTACGAAGTCTGCGATGTACGCCACACTCCTACTCGCCGTGCTGCTGTGAGTAGAATATCTTATCGCTTGTTATTGCTAATCCTATTCCTATTTCAGATAATTCCCAACCCTACGATATCAAAATCTTTATTTTAATTCAAATCTGTAAAACAAACTTACCAAATCTTATTCTGTGAGATTTCGATATCTTACAACCTCTATTGTGAATTAATTTCTATCTAAACCTAAGTCTAACTATCTTTCAAAATGTCCAAGACCGAAGTGTCTCTCAGTGAACAATATCCTCTTCAAATTTTATGTGATTTTATCGATATATACCGAGGAGATCGTGAAACCTTACAGGCATTCTTAACAAACTGCCAAAATGCGCTAAATCTTGCTTCAGAGAGTCAAAAAAAGTTAATCTTAAATTACATTTTGTCTAAATTACGAGATACGGCTCAAGTAGCTTTTTCAAATAAAATCTTTGATGATTTTGAATCATTGCAATCATTCCTGCGTCAGAATTTTGGAGAAAGGAAACATTATAGTCACCTATTCTTTGAGCTGCAGTCATGTAAACAGCAGCCCAACGAATCAGTATCGCAATTCGCGTTACGTTTAGAAACATGCTTAACAGACATGCAAACAGAGATACATAACTCTGTTACTACTAAAAAAGATTTACCAGGAAGGATTGCTATGACAGAGGATCTTGCCCTTTACACTTTCAACTTTGGTCTAAATCCGGGGCTTAGCAACATGGTGAGGTGCCGTGACCCTAAAAATCTCAATGAGGCCATAAATATTGCTATTGAGGAAGAAAAGATACGAAACTTTACTCTTAACCAGGGCTGTAGCTAGAGTCGAATTTGAGGTAGGGCAGCATTGGTTACAGGTAGGGCGAAAGTAAAAAAATTATCATAATTGATCTGCCCTCGAAGTACAGGCTCCTAAATCAATCACCATGTATATCATGCATTGACCTCTAGGTCAGTGATGTACATTCAATAGCTATTCGTAGACAAATACACACATCAAAAGTGTCTAGGGATCAACATATATTTTTGCAATAACTTTTCTCCTGATTGATATTAATTAAAATTTTCTTTAAGGATTCATCAAATAAAGTGTTTTCGTTTGTCACAGTAACGATAAACCAAGTCACCTTTGCATTAATAAAGAAATTTGCCATTTTCCTAATAAAGGGATTTTTGACATTTGAACCACTAACACAAAAGTTCGAAAAAAAGACTGAAATAACAGTTTTCTTTAAAATTTTATTGGGTAACTTAAACAATTAATAATCCGTGTTTCTACCGCGAACACTAACAACACAAGAACATCGGTTTGGCATACTCAAAATGAGTTCATCCAAATCACGCTGTGGAATGGCCGCCCATGTTCGTTGCAACAACAAAAAAAGGTCTTCTTGTGACTGGATACCCTCCATATTCGGCAGAGCTCTTCTCTGTAGCATATCCCATGCATGCTCAATCGGGTTCAAGTCTGGCGACTGAGCAGGCCAGGGCAGGACATTGATATTAGCTGCGGCGAGAGTCTGTCTTACAACTCTTGCGGTGTGCGGTCGTGCATTATCATGCATTAACTGAAATAAGGGACCGATTTGCACTTGTAGAGGAACGATGACGTCTGATACAATCGTCTCAGCATAAATTTGAGCGTTGAGGTTGCCTCTGATCCAAATCAACTCAGTTCTTCCGCCGATCCAAATACCCGCCCATACCATGATGGTTCCACCACTATAAGGATGGACTTCCTGGCAGGATTTTAATCGCTGTTGGCGTCCAGGGGTTCTCCAGTGTCGTATACGTCTTGTATCCGGTCTCATACCAAAACGAGACTCATCAGAAAAGCACACGAAACGCCATTGTTCTTCTGCCCAATTTCTGTGTTCAAGAGCCCATTGATATCGAATCCTACGATTGTGCATTGCTATAGGTGGTACCCGTAGCGGTCTTCGGGAATGAAGGTTCACTTCATGCAAGCGGTTTCTGACTGTTTGGTCGCTAATTAAGTTCCCTGAAGAGTGATGAAGCCTCACGGCTAACATCATGGCGGTTATTGTTGGAGCTCTTCGAGTTAAGATTTGAATGTATCGGTCTTGTCTCCGTGTGGTGCAGCGATACCGTCCTCCATGGCGCTCAGCCACGGTACCAGTGCTTCGGTAACGTGTCCAAAGTCGACTGATAACACTCTGACTTGTATTCAGAGCTAAAGCCACAGTACGTTGCCGGGAACCAGCTTCTATCATTCCCACGGCTCTGAGAATTTCTTCCCTGCTTAAATGACGTCGCCGCTCCATAATAACGTTGGTTTTAATCAGTAGTAGGGAAACAGTAGCACTAATAATGTCTTCAATGCGTTGTATGTTTTTATAGGGAAAATATTGACAGCTGATTTTCATCTTTTACTCGAATTTGATTCACAGTTCCTGATTCAAATTATGAAATGCACCAAAAAGGATCCATATAAATTTATAAAATCATAAATTTATTACAAAGCCACATCTCAATCTCAAGAAATCCGCATAAAAATGCTTGATCCCTAGACACTTTTGATGTGTGTAATTTCTGTGACAGAGCATGAGCATGGATCTAAGAACTATTAAATTCTCAATGATGAAGAACAAGCGAACAAGATGGTTGAACTTCCAGATTTGGATGTAGAGATCCACGTCTGAGTGAAAGTGAGGTAATAATTAATTGTTGGGTGGGGTGATACGAGTAAATAGATACGACCAAAAATACCATTTAGATCATATTGTCTCTGAAAGCTTATTATAATAATTGTGCCACATTTAATTAAAATTTCCTAAGGGGCCTCTGCGAGTTGGCTTCGGCCCCTCATACGCCTTCCAAAGGACCGGGACCCCATCGTCCCGAGATATATAAATTCAAAAAAAAAAACAATAATAAAAAATATTTAAAACAGCTGAACTCTACGATTCACCATGTTATTTAAAATGCGAAGAACTTCGTTCAGATCAACTGATTTTGTTCTTTTTTTCAAAGGCCATAAATACCATACCAGCCTATCTCTCGTGACCCATTGACAGCCTTTGAGGCCTATTGATTGCATTTAAAGTTGAAAACGTAGATTCGCACACTGCAGTGCTATCCTATCCTATACCTATCGCTACAATTTTTTTTATCTCAAACTATGAACAAACAATTTAATTATAATAATTTATCTTAGTTTTTGGTATTTATAACCCCCGACGCAAAAACGACGAGGCGTTATAATAATAATAATAATAAATTTTAAGTTTGACGTGTCTCTGTGTGTGTGTGTCTGTCTGTGGCATCGTAGCTCCCGAACGGATGAACCGATTTTGATTTTGTTTCTTTTGTTTGAAAGGTGAATTAGTCGCGAGTGTTCTTAGCTATGTTTGATGAAAGTCGGTCCAAGATGGCCGCCGCCACAAAATGGCAGATTACATATTTTTTCACAACTCCCTCAATATGGGTATCAAATGAAAGGGCTTGACAAGTAAAATACTAAACACTATGATAAATTTCAAAACCAAGATGGCCGCCACCACAAATGGCGAATTCACAGAGGAATACGTTAGTATGGAATTAACTCCAACGACCACGAGTAACTAACTAGCTTCACTGTGGTAAAAAAATACGTACAGCTGCACAGATTTCGGCGAGTCACGTGTCGATCGTATAGCATGTTTACTAGTAATATAATATTATAAAGTTTAAAAAGCAAGAAATAAAAGTTAAATTAAAAATTTAAAAAACCCCCGACTCAAACAAAAACCTCTAAAAACTAAAATAATAATTATATATTGGCCCTTTAAGTTTAATATAAGTTGCAGGAAATATTTTGATCCAAGCGTCCTCATGTCGGGGGACGTCTAATAAAAACGCCAAACAGATGAGGCTTAAACCCAGCAATAATGGATGTAGCTATTGTAGAAAACATAACTGCTGTTAACTTCCAATTTTCATTAGCCATCCCCCGACGTGAGGACGCTTGGATCAAAATATTTCCTGCAACTTATATTAAACTTAAAGGGCCAATATTTATATTATTATTTTAGTTTTTAGAGGTTTTGTTTGAGTCGGGGGTTTTTTAAATTTTTAATTTAACTTTTTTAAGGTAGGGCATTCTGATTTCAAGGTAGGGCATTGCCCCACAATGCCCCCCCCTAGCTACGGCCGTGCTCTTAACGTTTCTGTGAAGACGACTAAACATTGCAAATTTTGTAAAAAATTAGGCCACTTAGAGAGTGAATGTCTAAATAAAAACGCGTTTCGCAGCCTCAATCTCAATCTCCTAAAAATGAACCTCACCAAGTTAGTAAGCCACCGGGCGTTATAATATGCAGATATTGCAAAAACCCGGGGCATGATATTTCACAATGTTACAAACGAAAGCATAACAATTTAAAGAAACAATCCAATTTCAATAACCCTGCAACTCAACATAACGTTGCGATGTTACCCGATTCCGTTGAATCGTGGGACGAAACAGAAAATGCTGATTTAAACTAAGAAGTCGGGTGTCGTTTTCGTGTCGCACTACGCCCGACCGTGAGAAAGACACATTACAATTTCGTAATACAAAATCATTAATTACTAAATCTACAAATTCTTTTACCAAATCTACTAAATCTTTTACTAAATCTACTAAATCTGCAAAATCGAATTTACATCCGATCATGCAACAGGGTAACTAGCCCCAAACTGAAGGTCGGTCATTTCAAGTTTCACCGGTCATGCAACAGGGTAACCAGCCCCAAACTGAAGGCCACTCGAAACCTCGTGTTGTCATGCAACAGGGTAACCAGTCCCAAACCGAAGGCATACACATTTCAAATAAAACTCAACATATTCCGTCGGGAATCTCTGCATCGTTGAGTGCTAATGACCCTCAAAACCAGGAGTCCGTCATTCCAATCCACGAAATTACATTTCGCAGTCTGTTTACCTCACGTGTTTCTCAATACTGTTTATTCAGATAAACCTCTATGCTTCCTTATCGACACGGGAGCTAGTGTTAGTATTGTCAAACTTAAAAATGTTAGTTCTACTCCATCTTTATCTAGCGATAAAATCAAGCTCAAGGGATTGAGTGAAGATGACTCCTGTTACGAAACTTTAGGGTCGTTCACCATAGACTTCAAATATACTAGCCCTACAAATTCTAAACTTTGTTTTAATCACACTTTCCACGCCGTCAGTGATAAAGTACGGTTCGATTATGATGGTATTTTAGGTAATGATTTCTTACAAAAACTCGGGTGTGACGTTAAGTATTCTCAAAACGCGCTGTTCATTAGAGGTCATCTCATACCGCTAAATTTTAGACGAATTGTCTACATTATTCCGCCTCGTTCTGAGGCAATCGTCGAATGTCCAGTTTCAAATCCCTTAGAGGAGCTAAGGCACATGAAAGGTGCTCTAGTCCTTGATCATATATACTCAGAGGGAGTTTACTTAGCAAACTGTATCGTTACAGTTAAATCTAACCACTGTATCAATATTTCTGTGCTAAATACTACTGAGTCGGAAATCGTATTCAAGGATTACTACGTTCATTTAATTCCCTATGAGACCGAAGTTATTTCATCCAAGTCTCTTAATAATAACGATCACCAAAACATAAATAATCTTTTCAATATCTCAAATGATAGATCGCAACAAGTCCTCGACCTCATTCGTACTGAACACCTCAATCCTGAAGAGACAAAAATGCTCTTAGAGTGTTGTTCAGATTATACCGATATTTTCTACCTCGAGGGCGAGCCTTTGACACATACTAATGCTATTGAGCATTCGATAAACACCGGTAACGCTGCTCCAATTCATGTAAAATCCTATCGTTTTCCCGAATGCCACAAAGGTGAAGTCGAATCCCAAATCAAAAGTATGCTAGACCAAAATATCATCCGTCCTTCCAAGTCACCCTGGAGCGCACCAATTTGGGTAGTGCCCAAGAAAGTAGACTCAACGGGTAAACAGAAATGGAGGTTAGTCATTGACTATAGGAAATTAAATGACGTGACAGTCACTGAAGTTTATCCTATACCTTTGATCACAGATATCCTAGACCAACTGGGCCACTCAAAATATTTTAGCACATTGGACCTCGTAAGTGGTTTCCATCAAATAAAATTAAATTCCAAGGACGCATCCAAAACCGGCTTCACCGTAATAGGTAATGAAATATCTGGACATTATGAATTCACAAGAATGCCTTTCGGATTAAAAAATGGTCCAGCTACTTTCCAAAAACTTATGAATACTGTGCTCTCTGGCCTTCAAGGCCTTCACTGTTATATCTATTTAGATGACTGCATTATCTACAGCCAAAACCTCCAATCCCATATCATAAGCTCAAACTAATCTTTGATAAATTTCGTGAATACAATCTCAAATTACAGCCCGCAAAATGAGAGTTCTTACGACGCGAAGTAGCCTATTTAGGTCATATAATTACCGATAAAGGTGTTTGTCCCAATCCGGACAAAATCAAGGCCGTCACTCAATTTCCAACTCCTAAAAACCCGAAAGATATTAAATCTTTCCTAGGCCTAGTCGGCTATTATAGGCGATTCATTGAAAACTTTTCCAAAATTACAAAACCCTTAACTTCCCTTTTAAAAAAGGACGTTTCTTTTATATGGTCAGCAGAGCAAGAAAATGCTTTTAATATACTGAAACATAAATTAACAACGGCGCCCCTATTACAATATCCAGATTTTTCTCAGCCGTTTCTACTGACTACCGATGCTTCTAACTACGCCGTAGGCGCTATACTATCTCAAGGCGAAATAGGCAAGGATAAGACTATCGCATATGCATCGCGAACATTAAACAAAGCTGAGGGCAACTACTCCACAACCGAGAAAGAGCTCTTAGCCATCCTTTTCGGTGTTAAAACGTTTCGTCCCTATCTGTTCGGCTATAGGTTCAAAATCGTCACTGATCACAAGCCATTAGTTTGGCTTTTTAATGTCAAACTCAAAGACCCTGGTTCTAGGCTAATACGTTGGCGCCTAAAATTAGAGGAGTATAACTACGAAATAATTCATAAACAAGGCGAGTTAAATTGCAACGCAGACGCTCTGTCGCGTTTCCCATTACAAGATCCCGATAATAATTTAAATCGTCCGGTGTGCGCTATCGAGGATGAGTCACCGAACTCAAATATTCCGAATCAATCGGACTCTCATTCTCCAAGCTCACCCTTTGATAATCCTTCACCGTGCTCGACAGATACTTACGAAAAATATTTAAAACAATCTAAACAGCCTAACTTTTGTTTTGATACTACCATTCAAGAATATAACGAATCATTGTTAAAGGCCAAGTGCAAGCTAATTGCATATCCTACCTCAATCGATTTGGACGACTCTGTCCCTTATTGTAAAGACATTATAGACTTATCTACAAGTCAGCCTAGCGTTCGTGACATTGAACGTGAACTTTATACCTTATACAGCACTTCTAATGATAAGGATTTGTTCACCCATTTATTCTTGCGCGTTCATCACTACGATGAAATGCCATATAAGGATATTTTTAGACTATTAGTCGAATATAGAGATATGGTTAAATATTGGTATTTAGAGGAGAAGGAAGTTGCGATTTCAGACTTCTCCGATCCATTCACCAAACTTTCTTATACAAAAATCTACAATATTATAGGCTACGTATTCCATAACACTGGCATTAAGGTAAATATTTATAGAAACTCCATTCTATTTCCTACACCGGTGGAAGTCAAAAAGATACTTCGTGACAATCACGATCTACCGTCGGCTGGTCACCCTGGCGTATCACGTATGTTCGAAAGGATAAAGTCCATGTATTGGTGGAAAAACATGCGGTAGGACATCGAAGATTACATCAAAAACTGCAAATCCTGCCAGATTAATAAACCCCTACGTCAAATTCATCGTGCGCCTATGATTATTACTTCCACCGCAACAAAACCGCTCGAAAAAATATTACTTGACATTGTCGGTCCTCTTCCAGAGACTTACGAATTTAAATACAAATTTATTCTCACTATCCAGGATGATCTTACGAAATATTCACAAGCCTATCCCTTGTTAACTTGCTCAGCGGAAGAAACCGCTAAAAGATTAGTTCACTTTATATCTCGTCTCGCAATTCCTAAAATGATCATCACTGACCAAGGCACTAATTTTACTTCCGAGGTCATTAAACAACTTACAAAATTATTTGGAATAAAACACATTCTAGCCTCGCCTTATCACCCTCAAACTTGTGGCGCTCTAGAGAGGAGTCATGCCACACTTAAGGAATATTTAAGGCCATTTGTGAACGAAAATGCCCATACTTGGGACTTATATCTCAATACAGCTATGTTTTCTTACAATTCAAATGTTCATTCGACTACCAATTATTCTCCATTCGAATTGCTATTCGGCTTCAAGCCACATATTCCTAAATCTATAGATACATTAGAGAATAACACTTATACAGATTACGTCAGATTACTAAATCACAGACTATATTATAGTAGGCAAAAAGCACTACAAAATATTCAATTATCTAAAGAAAGGTCTAAACGCCTTTACGATTCTCATGCTAAGCCTGTTATGCGCCTGCCAGACTATGCTCCTTGCGCTGCTCATCGCTATGCTCCTCGCGCTGCCGTGATTTGCCGCGATGTTGCCCTCTCTGCCCACACACTGCTCTACTCGCGCAATTAATCGCGACGCTTCTCACCTGTCATTTGCCTTGGTGAGACAATGGACATTGAAACGGTGGCAGCGTGCGCGCTATGCATTTTTAGTATAGCTAATTATATTAATGTAGTAAAAAGAAATATACATCGTCGTCGTCGTCCTCGCCAACGGAGATGGTGGATCACATCTAATCTCATTTGACCATTCCACGCTTGGCGACGACATAATTTCCAATTTTGCATACGCGTGCGTCTTGCGCGAGCGCTCGATGCGGACTGCGACCGCGCGATTATGTGGCCAGCCACTCGCACTCGTATTGCCGGTCCTTTGACTCGCGCGCAAAAACCGACAAAATAGGGAACAGTGGGCAGGACGAGGAGCATGACGTGTGGCATGACGAGTAATGTTGCCACACTATGTCTCTGCCTCCTTTCCTCGTTACTTCCCATGCCACTCGTCGAGTGTGTGGCAGGCGCATTACGTATAACATTGGTGACTCAATCTATCTCAAATGTCACCACAAACAAAATAAAGCCTTATCCCCTGTTTGGAAAGGCCCTTTTAAAATAGTCAAAATAAACGGTAATCACACCGTCACCTTATTAATAAATCGTAGACACGTACGTCATCATTATGACGAAATAAAGCTGGCGTCCGATGATGCTATAACTTGATCTTATTTTTGCAGGCACTTTGGTTCATCAACTTCGTGTCATCAGATCGTTACGCCTATAACTACGAGTTCAGGCCTATATTTTGATAAAGTTAACAATCTTAAATTCACTAACGATAACTGGAACGTCATAACTTACCTAGATATTAGTAGAATACATTCTCACTTTACTATTGTAGAATCGTTATTTTCTAGAGTCAATACTTATTGCAAAGATTACAGTTCTTCTAAAATCCAACAGGATTGTTTAAACGCATTATCAGCATTACAAAATCAACATGATAATAACGTTAAAAAGTATTCCTCTGTCTCGTACTTGGTTAATAGTAATAAAAAATACAAACGCGGCCTCATAGACGCTGGCGGATCCTTGTTAAAAACTTTTTTCGGCACTTTGGATGCAGAGGATGCTCTCAAATTTTACGACGCGATCGACCAAGTACAAACAGATGAAAAAATTAGCCCATCTAATGAGAGATAATATCCATGTCATTAAGTCAACTATCACTACATTCAATAATTTTATCTCTAGGTTAAAAGAAAATGAGAAACGTCTAAATAAAAACCTTGAGGTCATTGATAGAGGACTTCAACTCATTTCCAACTCCAATGATAAGTTAGAAATCAAGTCAAACATTAATTCACTATTAAGTGCTCTTGAAAGTATTATTATCTCATTATCGTTTGATATAGAAGATATCAATAATGCGATTTTATTCAGCAAGATGAACGTATTGCATCCGACTATACTTAGTCCACATCAATTATATAACGAACTTGAACAAAACAGGAATAATATGCCAAGGTATTACGAACTCCCGGTATCCCTGTCGTTACAAAACATTCATGAACTAATCGACATTTCTAGAATAATTTTTTATTTTCATAATAACAAAATAATTATCGTCATGAAAATCCCGCTCGTCCTTCCGCAGACATATACCTTGTACCACGTGATTCCAATGCCTGTCCCTTATGACGTATCGCAACCTGATACGTTTGCTCTTATCGCTCCCGCTCATCCTTACCTAGCAATAACAGTCGATCATATGTTCTATTCATTGTTGCGTAGTGTAAATCAGTGCAAAGTGATTCCTGGTAAATTCCATGTGTGTGAGTTAGAAAGTGTTTTTTCAAGTGTCGTAAACCCAATTTGTGAGACTATCTTAATTACAGAAGTAATAAATAAGTTACCTAGTTCTTGTGAAATTAAGCTACTAAAAGGCTCAGTACAAGTATTTCATAAAATAAATAATAATAATTGGATTTTTGTTCTGTCTGAGCCAGGCAAATGTCATATTTCTTGTGAGAATGATGGAAATAATTTCGATGAAACTTTGTTCGGCACAGGCATACTGTCTATACCTAAAACGGATTATAAGTTGGATGATTATATTGCAGATAAAAATGCTTGGTTAAATGCTTGTCCTGCTCCACAGGCACTTGAGCTCACTAGTTAAAATTTCAATATTTGGAAAAGGTGCTTCCCTTTTTCTTTTTTAGTGTTTCTGACATTACGATCTTAATATTTATTTTTATTTTATTCAATCATGTTTTAATTGTTAATGCTGCAATACTAAACACCTTTTCCTGTTTGGTATTAAAAATTTTATTCATCTCTTAAATAAATTGCAATCTATAGTTTTGTATAATTTAGAAGCATTTTTTCAATTTTGTAAATGTAAGAACCATGGATCCGTTTATTATGATTTTTTGATGTTGACTTGAAAGAGCATGGCAGTTGAGAATGTGTCATGCTCACTTAAATGTCTCACTGATGGTGGCGCGTGTGTTGGATCATTCGGTTCCCTACAAAATGGTTGAGCTGGATGGTGCTGATCCATGCGTCATGTTCGTGAACGGACGCCGTCGGTTGAGACTGGTCATCTCTTAACTGCCAAGGCTTATTTTTAATCTTATTTCTTGTATTGTTTCTTCATTTGTGTGTTTTTTTACATTGTTCTCACATATAGAAGCAACAAGAATAATGTACCCAGGATTTTGTAATATCTTGATTTAAAAAGAGTGTCCATGGAGTTTCTTGCCCGTTCTTCTCCATTGAGATCTACGCTTTGGAATGGGCACCTAGCTTGAACTTTCTGACCAACTGACCGACTACTTAATTTTGACAATTCAAAAGTGCCTGTAATGGTTTAATTGAAATAAATGCTTTGAGTTTGAGTTTTGAGTTTGAAACCTGTAAAGCCTTTTATAAAACTCTACAATTCGTGCCACAATCAAATACTGTTCTCAATGTAAGTTCACAGATTATTTATAACTTTAATCTTGTAGACGATGATTGTTGTGATAAAAGTAGAGTCAACAAAACACTTACCAGATTACCATATTTAAAATTAAACGATGCATATAATCTGGATTCTCTATTACAAGCTAGTTTACATTTAGATTCATTCGAAAAGGATTTAGATAACCTTGAAAATCCTAATCACTTTCAAAAATATGGCATTCATTACATGTCTATTTCTTATGTACTTTTCATTATATTCTTTGTATATTTACTTTATAGAATCAGAAGGTATTTTTGTCCAAAATCGAAAGATCATTGTTGCATACAGATATTTAACCAATGTAATACTAAGAGAGTTACTGAAGCCCATCAACCTACTGTTGAATTATCTGTCTTGAATGAAAACTGCGTGGCCGATGAGATTTACGCATCAATGTCAAGGCCAACGCCAATTAAGCGTAACCTTTTAGTATCTAAGATGAATTAGAATTTAAGCTTATTGTTCTTAATTTTTCTTTTAATTATTAATAACATACTTGATGTTATTTGGGGTAATTAATTTGTGTTAAGATTATATGTATTACTATTCCAATAAAATTTGTAACTATGTGCTATCGCTATAATTACTATTGTTTGTAAGTCTGAAACGACGTTCAAGTCGTCTCTTAAATTTTAATGTCAATTTAATTTCGCATCTTTTCCTCTCAGATGCTCCATTTTATCCGGGGGGCTGTTATATATTAAATAACATTAATAAGAATATAATAATAAACAGATGACGCTGCAACACGTGTATCCCACGTTTTTCCGTGTCCGTTACCCCAGCCAGATGTTGTCGAAAATGGTCATTTGAATCTTATAGATAATTAGTTTTGCGGCTTCTGTAATTGTTGCACACATTTTTAAATTTGTTGCGCTTATAGTTTTTTAATTATTTCACAAAAACATATCCTGCTGGGGTAACGTTACCCCAGCCAGATCTTTTTCTTTCTAATGGGAATATTTAAATAAATACTAGCTATACAATTAGTTGTCTATATGAAGTAAATGTTGTGCCTTATTTTGTATTTGTACTTTCTTCGGTTGCGAAGTTATTCGAGATTTTGCTGGGGTAACGTTTTTGGTTTTGCTAGATCTTTGAAACGGTTTAGCGGATTCTTATCATATCTTGTACATGACTTCTTAGGAATTAGTTTAAATTTGTTCTGCAATAAAAAACCCAAAATAATGCATAGCTTAAAGGTTATTTCATTAAATAGAAAAACACTTCAATTGGTCCCAGCACTCTCAATAAGAGGTTTAAAGACTTACTTTAAACGTTATTTTGAAGCTTGTAATTGCCTTCAAATGTATCTGAAGTTTCATTAGTATCCTGTAAGTATTTAACAAGTTATGATGATATTCAGTTCTTCACGAGCACGGTCATGATGCGCGCGGTGTTTTTTGGCCACTGATAAGCCTGTTTATGGATATATGAACTGAATGTTATGTCAATAATTAGTTGTTTAGTTCAGTTGTATATCAGTAAAATTTCAGCGTAATACATTGGATAATTAATAAGATAATACGATTAAAGTCATTAGGAAGTGAATGACCGTGGTAACCCGACCAAGTTTAGGTGGTTACGAAAAAGCGAAAACGTAGAACATTATGCTATCTTTTGAAATGTTTAGTATAATACACCTTACAATTTTGGTACAGACGCGTACACTGTTATATACATAATAATATAATAATATCTGTACTATGAAAACATTATTATTATCTTCCAGTTGCACATATTTTCACCGATAACACGTGTTCGGTGGGACGCGGGAGGGGTGGGGTGAAGGGGTAATTCATTGTTTGCATAACGCACTATACATGCTCCATAATCACATAATTCATCTTGTAGAGTGTGCGTGCACTTCCGTAGTTCCGTTTCCTGTTTTTGCAAATATTTATCGAGTGCGTGAGAGCTATTTAATAAGTCTGGCGAATTACTGTTAATGTGGAGTGCTTCTATTGATGATCATAATTATGGTGCGTGTTGCTTGATGAATTCACGAACAAGGTAAGCTTTATTGATCTGTGATTTTAATTGATATAACTGAAAAAAAAACATTGTTTATTATTTATTGTCTGTGATCATTACACATTTTAATATGTGTAAATTTAAATAAAAACTGTAACTGTGTAGGTACTAGGGTGCTTCATATTTTTCGACTTTTGAAAAATTACTGCGTCAGCCCGCCATTTGCTTCTATCGCCTAAAAAACGAACCTATACTTTTTATTTATTTTTTTGGATAGGTTTTTAGGGGTCGCTATTGTACCTCGTGTCAAAGTTTGAAAAATTATGATAATGATAACTTGCAGCTCATTGTACATAAAACAGTTATATTTATCATTTATACATGATAAATAGTTATTTATGCAACTGTTTTATAATAAAGGGTATTAAAACACGAATGTGGGTTTTATCATGAGTATTTTAATACCTAATTATGTACAGACGCCAGCACATCAACCTACACGAAACTGTCAGATTTTCCCATTCAACTTTGAACCTTATGCTTTAGTGATAAAGTTGATAATCTATTAAAGAAATTTGGCAGATTGTAGTAGGTTGATGTGCTGGCGTCTGTACAATTGCATACAAGACTTTATCTACACCCATGATATTATGAATCCTGTATAAAAGATTCTGAAACAGTTTTTTTTTGCAATACTAATATGGAACAAAAATGGCGGCCGGCGGGATAATACGACGTGAATTCGTCTTTTTTTAAATTACTGCGCTGTGGTAGTGAAACGCGCATGCATGACACTGGTGCCGATTCTCTTGTACACCGAACTAAACTATCACTAAATTCCTTACTTTTTGCTATGAGAATCTTACAGCTATTCTGCTTAAAAAATTAAAAAAAAAAACAACAAAAAGAAAATTAAAAAAAAATCAATCAAAAAATAATTTTGACACAATTAAAATCGAATTTGACAAACGCGACTCGTCGACACTTTTTTTCGTGAATTTTTTTTAGAGCCGCAGGCAAGCGGGTTAGCCTTGACGTGTTTTTTAAGGAGTTTTTCACTTTCAGTATGGAAAATATGAAAAATGATTACCTACATGTTTAGTTTTAGGGGTATGTGGGTTTTATAAAGGGGGTCGAAATTTTCATTATTTTTGCGATAGAACACACCATTTTCGAGATATACGCTAAAGAAAAAAAAAGATACAGTACAAAAAGGAGGGTTATTTTGATTACACCTGAAGTCCAGGTGTTGGTGTGAATTTCTATTCATGACAACTAATTTTATTCCACACCTTTTTAATTAAAACAAAGCTATGTCCAAAAAAGCTCTAACGAAGTTCCTGGGGCATTTGTGGTATCTGTCCGAAGAACTTGTTGCGCTTGCTTTTTTTGATGACGAAGTTTCTTTTGAAAGCAAACAAAAAATGGTGATTGCTCTTAATAAGGAAGGTTCAGACTATAGCCCAAAGCGAATCACCTTGGATCTAAGCCACATCGAAGAAGAAAATATTGAGGATTTCGTGACCAGCAACACCTTAGGACTATTTAGAATCCTGGAAATTCCGTCTGCATTTCTTTAAAAAGAACCTCGTCTTTAGGAAGAAGATGAAGACTACAAAGCTTCCAGAGAAATTGTACGTTCTACGAGAGTGGTGAACGACATTGCGGAACGCGGTGTAGCATTTATTGAAGAATTTAATAAACTAATTACCACAGACAAAGAATAAAAACAATTTCTTCTTTTGGTTGTGAAAAATTTCAGGCAAAAGTACCCCGGTACAAAGAAATCTACTTTATTAGCATATGTCACAGTTTTTTTTATTCTAATAGTTATATTATTTGTGTATGCTTGTCTTTTTTAGGACTTAATTAAAGAATTTTCAAAAATACTTTTATATTACTTTAAAAATAAAATAAAAATTACATATTAGTTTTTTGCGCCTTAGAACAGAATAAAAGGGTGACACGGATCATAATAATAAAAAAAAAATTTTTGCCCAATTAAGAAGCACCCTACTGTGTACTGTGTATACTGAAATCTATAATTTAAATAAAAAGTAATGGAAAATTTCAAAAAAGCAAAATTACTATCTGTAATTTTAATCTGTGATTGTTTTTAAGTATAATTAATACTTTAAAAGTTCAATTGAATTGATTATTTTAGCTGTTAATAAAAATTATTTAATAAACATGTAGTTTTTTTTTTAAAACTTGTGTACATGTCTGTACTAAATTTGTAACACTATCCTACATATTTTAGAAGGTAGCATAATGTTCTGCGTTTTCGCTTTTTCGTAACCACCTAAACTTGGTCGGGTTACCACGGTCATTCACTTCCTAATGACTTTAATCGTATTATCTCATTAATTATCCAATGTATTACGCTGAAATTTTACTGATATACAACTGAACTAAACAACTAATTATTGACATAACATTCAGTTCATATATCCATAAACAGGCTTATCAGTGGCCAAATAACACCGCGCGAATCATGACCGTGCTCGTGAAGAACTGAATATCATCATAACTTGTTAAATACTTACAGGATACTAATGAAACTTCACATACATTTGAAGGCAATTACAAGCTTCAAAATAACGTTTAAAGTAAGTCTTTAAACCTCTCATTGAGAGTGCTGGGACCAATTGAAGTGTTTTTCTATTTAATGAAATAACCTTTAAGTTATGCATTATTTTGGTTTTTTTATTGCAGAACAAATTTAAACTAATTCCTAAGAAGTCATGTACAAAATATGATAAGAATCCGCTAAACCGTTTCAAAGATCTAGCAAAACCAAAAACGTTACCCCAGCAAAATCTCGAATAACTTCGCAACCGAAGAAAGTACAAATACAAAATAAGGCACAACATTTACTTCATATAGACAACTAAATGTATAGCTAGTATTTATTTAAATATTCCCATTAGAAAGAAAAAGGTCTGGCTGGGGTAACGTTACCCCAGCAGGATATGTTTTTGTGAAATAATTAAAAAACTATAAGCGCAACAAATTTAAAAATGTGTGCAACAATTGCAGAAGCCGCAAAACTAATTATCTATAAGATTCAAATGACCATTTTCGACAACATCTGGCTGGGGTAACGGACACCGTTTTTCCATCGACTCAGCATATTGCAATAACTTAGAAATATACTTTTATTTGTCAGTGTGGTATTGAACGTCGTCGCGGACAATAGGCTTTCTTGTAAACCTTTTTAACCGACGAAAAAACGGAGGAGGTTATCAATTCGACGCGTATATTTTTTTTTTTTTTTTTTTTTTTTTTTATGTATGATCACGCATAACTTTTTACAGAGCAGTTCGATTTTGATAATTCTTTTTTTATTGGAAAGATTATATCCCGAAGTTGGTCCCATATAAATTTGAAAACCAAATTCCAACCCTAAGGGTAGAAAAAAAAGGGATGATTGATTGTTGACTCACTGGTTGTAATGTATGACCACGCATAACTTTTTACAAATTAGTTCGATTTTGATAATTCTTTTTTTACTGAATAGGACATACCTCGAAGTTGGTCCCATATAAATTTGGGAAAAAGAATCCTACCCTAAGGGTGGGAAAATAGGGGTGATTTATTGTTCATTCACAGATTACAGCAAATAATAGTGAAAGTAGGATTATATAACAATTAATAGCTAAAATAAGGTAGGTAGCTATTTTAAAAGTAATCAAAAATTAAGCTATAGTAATTACTAAATTAGAGCCTCAAAAAATTTTAAAATAAAAACTTTTTAACAAAAAAATTAAACCTCCGAAAAAACTGAAAAGCAAAAAATAATAAACCTTTTTTATTTAACCTTAATAAATAAGTTCTTAAATTAATGTAAGTATACCTAAGTAATTTTGAGTCGGCGCCAAACAATCAATGAACAAAGATCACTAAATTACCTTAACTTTAAAGAAAATAACCAAATTAAATTAACAATGCAACGTGAAGTCTCCAGCGATAAACATAACATTCCAAACAAAAAATGCTTTCTCCGCACGGCTACGATATTAATTTGGTTGTTTGGCGCCGACACAAAGTTACTTAGGTATACTTACAATAATTTAAGAACTTATTTATTAAGGTTAAATAAAAAAGGTTTATTATTTTTTGCTTTTCAGTTTTTTCGGAGGTTTAATTTTTTTGTTAAAAAGTTTTTATTTTTATTAATTAAAAGTTCTTCTAGTGTTATTAAAAGTTTTTTTTTTTTATTAAAAAGCCTATTTTGACCCACCCCGTAACAGTCCCTTAGTAAAAGTTGTTCATAATGATGAGTACAATCTCCCATTTCGATTTGTCGCATGTTTTCAATTTCAACCTGTATATATCCAGCTTTATACATAAAAGATTATTATATTATAATAACTCACAGATCATATATTTGAACACTATTTTAACATTTTATCTTCCGTAAATTCTTGAATCCTGTAGTAACATTTTTTAAGAGCAATTCCTTTAACCTAGCTTTAAATTCACATGTAGTTTTTGTGGACATTATATTTTCAGGTTTTATTGTATATTTGTATGCTTCGGTATTCTGGGCTATTTTTGTACATTGTGACATCCTCATCCTCAGTGGTGGGTGGTTCTTGCTGAAGGGGCTCTACGTCGTCTTCATCGTCGTTTTAGTCAATAGACACGCCGTTGAGACATTTCCATTGGCAGTGGAGGCACGTCGCAGAACAGTCCAGCATTGATTTCCGGCATCCACATTGGCCTTGTGAAGGCCGCAGGAACTCGTTGGATGCGAGAAGCACAAAGCCGGTCGAAGTGGAGGTGCTTGGGGGAGGCCTATGTCCAGCAGTGGACGTCTTTCGGCTGAAATGGTGATGATGATGATGATCCACATTTACCACTACCACAATCCTTGGTGCAGCGACAAAATATACCTAGTTTTCAGTTGGACCTCCGGTGCTGGTGAATCTTCTGTTGTTGTTGGCACCAGGGTCTCTTCTACGTGTTTCCACTCCCACTCTTGAGGGGTTCTGCCAGGGCTGTAGCTAGAGTCGAATTTGAGGTAGGGCAGCATTGGTTACAGGTAGGGCGAAAATAAAAAAAATATCACTATTGATCTGCCCTCGAAGCACGGGCTCCTAAATGAATCACCATGTATATCATTGACCTCTGGGACAGTGATGTACATTAAATAGCTATTCGTAGACAAATAATTTATGTGACAGAGCATGAGCATGGATCTAAGAACTATTGAATCTTCAATGACGAAGAACAAGCGAACAAGATGGTTGAACTTCTAGATTTGGATGTAGAGATCCACGTCTGAGTGAGAGTGAGGTAATAATTAATTGTTGGGTGGGGTGATACGAGTAAATAGATACGACCAAAAATACCATTTAGATCATATTGTTTCTGCAAACGTATTATAATAATTAACATAATAATCTATACTTATAATAAATTTGTAGAAGTGAAAATTCTGTACATTGAAAATATCAAAAAAATAAATGGCAGGGGGTGTTACTAGACCGACACCTAACCCAAAAATGTGATAAAAAAAAAAATTGTCTGTTTGTCTGTCTGTCTGTTTGTTCAGGCATCACGCAAACTACCGGTTCGATTACGACGAAACTTGGTATAATTATTCTTTAATATCCTGGGCACCACACTGGGTACTTTTTATCCCGGAAAAGTATCTATCTATCTACCTATACAAATAAAAACAAAAGGCCTGACTGACTGACTGACTCATCAACGCCCAGCCCAAAACCCTTGGACCTAGAAAGCTGAAATTTTACACAATGGTTCCCTTTATAATGTAGACAAGGACTAAGGAAGGATTTTTTGAAATTCAACCCCTAAGAGAGTTAAATACGGGATGAAAGTTTGCATAAAAGTCCGTCAGTTTTAAAGTTAGGATCTTTAAATTTTGTGTCTAGGCTGACAACTAAAAATTAATTTATACGTGTCTCAGCGTTTTTGATAATTCCACCCCCAAAGGGTTAAAAAGGGGGATGAAGTTGTGTATGAAAGTCCGTCAGTTTAAAAGTTAGGATCTTCAAATTTTGTATTTAGGCTAACGATTGAAAATTAATTTATACGTGTCTCAGCGTTTTTGATAATTTCTCCCCCAAAGGGGGATGAACGACCTGACTGAAATATCAACGCACAGTCTAAACCGCTGGTCCTAGGGACATGAATTTTGGAGGGTGTGTTCTTTGTGAAGAGTAGGTATCGAATAAGGAGTTTTTGGAAATTCAACCTTTAAGGGGGTAAAAAGGGGGGGTTTTGTTTGTATGAAAAATCTTATTTCTTGAGTTAATAACCTTGAAACTTGACACGAATACTTATCTAAGTAGTTAAGAAATTTCGTTTTTCAAAAATACCCCCTAAAGAGGTATTGGGGGGTGTCAAAATTTCTATGGAAGCGCCCTATCCGATTAACTTGAAACTCAGTAGTTAAATACTAAGGACTAAAAATAATTAATAACGTGTATCAGGGTTTTTCGAAAATCTACCCCTAACTGTGTGAAAAGAGGTACTTAGTTAATTTTAAAAGGGAGGATTTTACTGCGTGGCTTGATTAGCTGAAAATTGGCATAAATAAACTTTGAGTCAAGTTATGAACACATTTAAAACGATTTTTCAAAATGGGATACAGTTTATTTGAAAAATCTGATTCCTTTGTTCCATAAACTTAAACATTTGCCCGAATACTTATTTATCTAAATTAATTATAAAGATCATACCAACATACATTTTCGAAACTTTTAGAGAAATGTACGAATTTCACACGGACGAAGTCGCGGGCAGAAGCTAGTAAAAAATATTTAAAGCATCTGAATTCTACGATTCGCCATGTTATTATTAAAAATGCGAAGAACTTCGTTCAGATCAACTGATTTTGTTCTTTTTTTTTCAAAGGCCAGAAATACCATACCAGCCATTCTCTCGTGACCCATTGACAGCCTTTGAGGCCTATTGATTGCAGTTAAAGTTGAAAACGTAGATTCGCACCCTGCAGTGCTATCCTATTCTATACCTATCGCTACAATTATTTTTATCTCAAACTATGAACAAACAATTTAATTATACTAGTTTATCTTAGTTTTTGGTATTTTTATAGTAGGGCATTGCCCCACAATGCCCCCCCCTAGCTACGGCCGTGGGTTCTGCTGCACGTCGTGGAAGATGCACCGGGAATGCTGTTTAACACTGAATAACTTTTATTTTCACATTTCTGGAGCGTGTAGTTCGAAGACGCCGAAAACGGTTGGAAATTCGGAAAAATGTATGAATAAAAGTGTTTTACAAAACAATAAATAATTTTATGTAACACTTTTGTGTGAGACTGTTTCAAAAAGCGAAATCTTGTACTACAAAAAGAAGGTTGTCAAAGTTTACTGAGCGGTCGCTTTTATACAATCATTCGAATTTGTTCGGTTAATCGTGAAATTTCTTTTCCTATGGTTTTTTCTTATATCTGAGTAGTTACAAGGATTTTTCAGCTGAAACTTTAAGGATAAACAATTGAATAAGGGTACTAATTATTTGTCGAATCACAATTACAGTCACTTTATAACAACTCATGTATTGGAGTGTTACATTTTAGCGTGGCCAGATTTTAATTAAAATGGAATAACTCCCTGATGAGTTGGAATAGAAACATCTGATTTCGCATGATGTTTTGAGTTCATAAAAGGTATGAACCACCATAATTGGTAAGTTTCTAGGGTTTCTCATTGAAGCGCAAGGATCGATTTTAGGGTTTTTGAAAAACAATTTCTTATTTTCCAACGGTGCCGATTGTGGAAAAAATAAAATTGCATAACATAAGCGCAAAAGAAATGTAGTTGTATGCCATGCCGTTTAAGAGATACAGCAATTTGTTAAACGTTACCCCGGCGGCATCTTGAATATCTCTGAAACCTCAAGACGCACAAATTATTTTTTTTGCACAGTTAGGCACAAATGTGATCTATCTAAGAAGCTAGTTTGTATTCAGCTACGAGTCTACGACCACTGGTTTAAAAACATGCCGCTGGGGTAGATAACGTTACTCCAGCGGAATCTGTTTTTCGTGAATATCTTTGGATCGGCTGGACGCACAAATTCTAAATTTCGGGCACATTTACACGAGATGGGGTACTAATTATCTGTCAAGCTGTAATCCTGAAAAGCGACAACATTCCGCTGGCGTAAGGCACACGCACTAGCGGCCAAGACGGTGCCCTGTCAGTTCACCAAAAATTAATTTACAAACTTACTTGACAAACAACGATTGGCAAAACCATGATCTGTCATTTCATCATTATACAACAACAAGTTTGCCAAATAATTCACTTTACAAAATAATCACCAGATAAACTTTTGTTTAATAAAGTGTTATTTAACAAGCAATTCATTTTTTACTAGAATAAAAACGTTTTACATATTGACATTGATATACAGGGTGAATTTTCCAAGTGGGCGTGGATGGCCAAATTCTTAACTATGAGGAATAGCGAAAAGTACTCAAAGGAGTCGCGGGCTCGATTTTGATGAAAACTAAAACTGCATCATTGGATTTTTGAAAAATCAATATTTCTAGCCAGGAATCGAACCTGTTGATTTTGAAAAAAAAAACACTGTATTATTACACCTTTCGATAGTGTCGCTAATAAGGATCAAATTCTGGGAAGTAATGACATACGGCAAACTTAAGGAAAATGTTGAATTTTAATAAACTTATTATTTAAAAGTAAGTATTCATACCTACATTACGTACCCTGTTCGAAATGATGCTCAATATTTTTATTAACACACCCGCAGCGCAGTCACCTTAACAACATTATGTTCTAAATTCAAATTTCTATTACGATCTTTGGAAAATATTCTAATGAAATCAATAATATTGTAATGCTGAATGCAGTACAATCCTTGAGACATCGAATCCAGCTATGTATTGGAAACAATGGTCATCATTTTGAACAAGTAATCAGTTAAGGTTTAGTAGGTAGGTAACATAACCCGGGCCCGGCTAAATAATAACAGCCGCACAGGTCAATCCATCAGGTTAAGCTACACTTGCCGCGGTTGGTTTGTGGATGGGTGACCATCTTAACATACCGAGACCCTTTCATGCTTCGGAAAGCACGTTAAGACGTTGGTCCCAGCTGTCATTCCTGGATCTTTGACAGTCGTTACGGGTAGTCAGAAGCTCGAAGGTCTGACAACCAGTCTTACCAAGGGGAAGGGGTATCGTATTACCCAGTAACAGGGTTGTGGAGGTCAGATGGGAGTCGCTGCGTGTAAAATACTGGTATTCAGCTGCATCCGGTTAGACTGGAAGCCGATCCCAACATAGTTGGGAAATGGCTAGGCAGATGATGATGAGGTAGGTAACATAAAAACAATAAAATAAGTATTTTGTTAAAAATGAGCTCTTTCCTTTAGTTTGCCGTATGTCATTACTTCCAAGAATTCGCTCCTTATTAGCGACACTATTGAATGGTGTAATAAATAAATGGTGAATAAATGATGGTGGATTTTGTGATTAATAAATAAATACAGGGTGTGTTTTTTTTTTTTCAAAATCAACAGGTTCGATTCCTGGCTAGAAATATTGATTTTTCAAAAATCCAATGATGCAGTTTTAGTTTTCATCACAATCGAGCCCGCGACTCCTTTGAGTACTTTTCGCTAGTCCTCATAGTTTCGGATTTGGCCATCCACGCCCACTTGAAAAATTCACCCTGTATATGTTACACTAGATTAGTAATTACCGCGCCAAGGCGTTGCCACTTGACATAAGGCCACAGCCTTATGTGTAGCAAACGTCATTTCAGTGCTCTGTGTGGCGCCAACCGAAGTGAACCAAGTGACACACGACAAAAAATATAGCCAAAATGGGTAAATTCGTAGTGAAAGAGTGCGATTCAAGATCACAAAAACATAATAAATTAACCTGAATTACTTTCCACACGTAAGTTTATTGTTTCTGTGTTTCTATCAACGTAAAATAAATAAAATGCAGAATTTTTTAAATTAGGTTCAGTGTTACCACTAAAAACTTATAGTTTCCCACATTTATGGGAGTTTTTAATTTATGGAATAAGTAATTTTAAATAATAACAACGTTGCAGGGTGCCTAAATATGCAGCACGCCGTGATAAATGGGTGGAAATAATCAGATTGCCTCAGCAATCTGAATATTTCCTCAAAAAGAGACTAACTGAATGAATAAAAAATATTCGAAAAGAAAATGTGTTAATTATTTTCACCCAGAGCGGGAGGGGTCATTTGATGATTTCCCATCTATATAACAAAAAAAAAAAAAAAACGAGTGTGCTTATGACCACACGACTGAAGTGAAACTTCAAACGTATTTGGCTATGAGAGGAAGAGAGAAAGAAAATGTGCGCGCGCACTGATTTCTCTTGCTTCTATTCCCCACTCAACTCCCCTTCGCCTCGCCCGTAGCCCGTAGACATGGGTCGTACTTGCAAAATCGAGTACCAGGGTTTCCAAGTACGTCCACCTTAAGAAACCAGGCCCTAAAACCAGGGCTCGAGATACTTTCAAGTATTTTCTATCTGCATCAAAAATTGATCTATAACTTCATACAAATAAGAAGTACAATCGCGTAATCAAACAAAAGCCCTGTTGGAAGTAAAAAGTACTTGCATAGGAAATTGACCTGTGAATTCCTATAAATAAGGAGCACAATCGCGTTTACAAATAAATACTTTTACAAACCATTAAAGTAAAAATATTTGCATACGAAATTGTTCCGTAGACTCTTACGGAGTTGTATGGAGTGTCCGAGGTGTAGTAAGAGTCTTACCACACCTCGGACACTCCATACAACGCTCGCAAAATAATTACATAGTACTACTACATAAACAAATGACGTTTGTATACGTGCAAATGTGTGCGTGAAATCTAGTAGCGTAAAAAAAATGGCGCGGTAAGCAATTTGTGTCGAGGAACCGAACGACGACGGCGGCGGCGCTGCCCGAACGTGTGCATTATTATGGAGTGACCATGTAGTTCAATTGTTTGTTTATATAGTCGGGTTCGTAATGAAATAAAAACACTAAAATAGTTTAGTTTAAATGACTTGTCTGTAAATAATCGGTTATTAAATCGCATGTTATTAAAAATGCGAAATCTTACAAACAGTTTATGTAAATACGAATTCGGAAAAGCATCACAATATCCAACCATCGTGATTAAAACTCAAATAAAACTTTTCGTGTCAGCAATATAGCGCTGCGGTTCGCGAGCGCCCTTGCTAAAGAGTCAGCGACGAATACCTCGAAGTGCGGGGTGAGGTGCGGTATCTGATATGAGGGCGAAGAAGGGAGTGTCCTTTCTGTACGTAGTACTATTAAGTATTCCGTGCTCTTACTGATAAGGAGCATGATCGCATTTGCGAAAACAAACGCGGTTGTTGAACTATTTGAGTACCTACGTACTTGAGCGTCGAGGCACGACGGAGCGAGATACTTTCAAGTATTTTCTATCTGCATAAAAAATTGATCCATAACTTCATACAGATAAGAAGTACAATCGCGTATTCAAAAGCCCCGTTGGAAGTAAAACTACTTGCATAGGAAATTGATCAATGACTTCCTATAAATAAGGAGCAAAATCGCGTTTACAAATAAATACTTGCAAACCATTAAAGTAAAAAATACTTGCATACGAAATTGTTCCGTAGACTCTTACTGATAAGGAGCATGATCGCATTTGCGAAAACTAACGCGGTTGAGTACCTACGTATTTGAGCGAGTAGCCGTATAAGGTACTTTATAGTCTTGCAAGTATTTTGAGTCGGTACCTGGTGTGCGTACTTGGAAGCAAAAACCTGGTCGAGTAAATACGTACCTTCCCTACTTGCCCGATCACACTTTTCGTAACGCTTACGTCACGCGTTCGCCAGCTTACTCTCCAAGTCAAGTGTGCGTAAAGAAGTTTCACGTAAATAATTTTGACACAACAAAAATCGAATTTGACAATCGCGACTCGTCGACACGTGGTACAGACGCCAGCACGTCAACCTACCCGAAACTGTCAAATTTTCCCAATCAACTTTGAACCTTATTCTTTAGTAATAAAGTTGAAAATCTATTAAAGAAATCTGACAGATTGTAGTAGGTTGATGTGCTGGCGTCTGTACTTATTTGCCCTAACCCCGTGTATTGTTTTTTAGAGCCGCAGGCGCGGAGGGGGCGGCCTTGGCGTGTTTTTTAAGGAATTTTTCACTTTTTGTATGGAAAATATGAAAAATGATTACCTACATGTTGAGTTTTAGGAGTTTATGGGTCTCATAAAGGGGGTCGAAATTTTCATTATTTTTGCGATAGGACGCACCATTTTCGAGATATAAGCAAAAGAAAAAAAACTTAATACGTATTTGGCTATGAGAGGAAGAGAGAAAGAAAACGTACGCGCGCACTGCTTTGTCTTGCTTATATCCCCCACTCAACTCCCGTTCACCTCACCCGATCACACTTTTCGTAACGTGTTCGCCAGTTTACTCCCCAAATCAAGCGCGCGTAAAGAAGTTTTCCTTCAAAAACATACAAACAGCCGAACATAGTACCTCCTCCTTTTTGTGAAGTCGGTAAAAATTACTTGCATACGAAACTGTTCCGTAGACTCTTACTGATAAGGAGCATGATCGCATTGCGAAAACTAACGCGGTTGAGTACCTACGTATTTGAGCGAGTAGCCGTATAAGATACTTAATAGTCTTGCAAGTATTTTGAGTCGGTACGTGTGCGTACTTGGAAGCAAATACCTGGTGTAAAAACCCATTCGCATATTCATGCAACCGGGACCGGGTTTTTACATCAGGTATTTCCAGCTATTTTTTACGTACCTTCCCTACTCGCCCGATCACACGTTTTCGTAACGCATTCGCCAGTTTACTCCCCAAGTCAAGCGCGCCTAAAGAAGTTTCACTTCAAAAAGGCTGTGCGTTGATATATCGGTCAGTCGGGACTTTGAATTTTAAGTATAGTTACAATGATCCTTTTTGAAGTGAAACTTCTTTAGGCGCGCTTGACTTGGGGAGTAAACTGGCGAATGCGTTACGAAAACGTGTGATCGGGCTAGTAGGGGAGGTACGTAAAAAATAGCTGGAAATACCTGGTGTAAAAACCCGGTCCCGGTCGCATAAATAAGCGACCAGGTTTTTACACCAGGTATTTGCTTCCAAGTACGCACACCAGGTACCGACTCAAAATACTTGCAAGACTATAAAGTATCTTATACGGCTACTCGCTCAAATACGTAGGTACTCAACCGCGTTAGTTTTCGCAAATGCGATCATGCTCCTTATCAGTAAGAGTCTACGGAACAATTTCGTATGCAAGTATTTTTTACTTTAATGGTTTGCAAGTATTTATTTGTAAACGCGATTTTGCTCCTTATTTATAGGAAGTCATTGATCAATTTCCTATGCAAGTAGTTTTACTTCCAACGGGGCTTTTGAATACGCGATTGTACTTCTTATCTGTATGAAGTTATGAATCAATTTTCTATGCAGATAGAAAATACTTGAAAGTATCTCGCTCCGTTGTGCCTCGACACTCGAGTACGTAGGTACTCAAATAGTTCAACAACCGTGTTTTCGCAAATGCGATCATGCTCCTTATCAGTAAGAGCACAGAATACTTAATAGTACTACGTACAGAAAGGACACTCCCTTCCTCGCCCTCATATCAGATACCGCACCTCACCCCGCACTTCGAGGTATTCGTCGCCGACTCTTTAGCAAGGGCGCTCGCGAACCGCAGCGCTGTATTGCTGACACGAACACACAATAATTATGCGATTTAAAAGTTTTATTTGAGTTTTAATCACGATGGTTGGATATTGTGATGCTTTTCCGAATTCGTATTTACATATTTGTAAGATTTCGCATTTTTAATAACATGCGATTTAATAACCGATTATTTACAGATAAGTCATTTTTAAACTAAACTATTTTAGTGTTTTTATTTCATTACGAACCCGACTATATAACATAATAATAATGAACATAATAATGCACATGTGCGGGCAGCGCCGCTGCCGTCGTCGTTCGTTTCCCCGACACAAATTGCTTTCCGCGCCATTTTTTTTACGCTACCTACTAGATTTCACGCACACATTTGCACATACACAAACGTCATTTGTTTATGTAGTAGTAATAGGTAACTATTTTGCGAGCGTTGTATCGAGTGTCCGAGGTGTAAGAGTCTACGGAACAATTTCGTATGCTAGTATTTTTAATTTAATGGTTTGTAAAAGTATTTATTTGTAAACGCGATTGTGCTCCTTATTTATAGGAATTCACGGGTAAGTTTCCTATGCAAGTACTTTTTACTTCCAATAGGGCTTTTGTTTGATTACGTAATTGTACTTATTTGTATGAAGTTATGGATCAATTTTCGATGCAGATTAAAAATACTTGAAAGTATCTCGAGCTGAGCTTCATCTTTCTGACTGACCGACCCCTTGACAATTCAAAAGTGCCTGTAATTGGTTTAATTGAAATAAATGCTTTGAGTTTGAGTTTGAGCCCTGGTTTTAGGCCCTGGTTTCTTAAGGTGGACGTACTTGGAAGCCCTGGTACTCGATTTTGCAAGTACGACCCATGTCTACGGGCTACGGGCGAGGCGAACGGGAGTTGAGTGGGGGATATATGCAAGAGAAAGCAGTGCGCGCGCACATTTTCTTTCTCTCTTCCTCTCATAGCCAAATACGTTTGAAGTTTCACTTCAGTCGTGTGGTCATAAGCACACTCGGTTTTTTTTTTTTTTTATGGATGGGAAATCATCAAATGACCCCTCCCGCTCTGGGTGGAGCGAAGGGAGTGTCAGACTCTTACTGACTAAAACCCATCCGTGTTCCTTCCTTAGCCCTTTATGTTCCGGGGTAGCGGTAACCCTATCGGACAATCCCGCACCCCCGGCAGGCTTCGGCCCTGGCAGGCCCTTTCTTTATGCTGACATCTCTTTGAGGCGCGCGTGGAACACGTACGCGCCGTCCGGCACGGGCCTGGTCCTGATCGGACGGTGAGCTACAATGATCCTACCTAACAGTATTATAAAATAACCTACGGTCACTACGTACTAGGGCTTTCAAATACCGGATTTTTTCAATACCGGTATCAGTACCGGTATTAGAAATTTCAATACCGTGATCACGTGATCACGGTATTGAACTCAAGTTTTTCAAGATGTAAAAAAAAAAAAATTTAAACTAGCACTTGACTGTCATCCCTTCTAAGGGATTCTTCTAAGGTTCATAAGAACTTTAATTAGGGCATTAATAAAACCATTTCAATACGTATTTTTGTTTCCAAATCAGTCTTTATTCTCTTTTAATAGCATAACAATTTGGTATTGATTGATTATAGGACTAGAATTTATAAACGTAATCAAAACTTAAACTAAATGTAATATTAACTTAGAATATGCAAATTACAATGATAATGAGACCTATACTTATATTTATTATTATAGCAATCATTAGGTTTTCATTTTACTAACGCTATTATATTTATAAAAAAAAACAATCATAAAATCCAAAATTAAACAAGTAACAAAATAAATCAAATAGTATTTTGCATATTTGCAGACAAACAATAATAAAAATCTAAACTTAAACATATCATATTGAAACATTTTTAATCAAAAGATATTTTCGTTTTTTTTATTTTGAAAGTGTGATCGCAAAAAAGAAAGTGCATTTAAGGTCGAATCAGAAAGCGAACTTCTTAGCCTGTTACATACTCGTAAATAGCCTGCTGACAAAAAAGCACGCTCTGCTTCAACACTTGTCGGTACAACAGACAGTAAATATTTGTATGCCGCCGATAGAATATCTCACGTCCACCCCCAGCAGTTTCAAAGACACACATCTCTACTCTTATTATTGATCTAAAATCAGTGCTTGTGGTTACAGCCGAAGCAGCATCCTTACTTTTAGGCAATTTAGAAATCTCCCTTTCTAATTGCTTTTGTATGGACGTGTCTTCATTATCACAACTTGAAGAAGAAGAAGAAGGTTCTTCTATCTTCATATCAGCCATATTCTCACTGTCTCTTTGAGACTGTCTTTATATTATTTAATACAACTTCCTGCTACTTATTACAACAAACCACAATAATTAAAATTATAATATGATTGTAATACCGTAATCACGGTATTGGCTCGTCAGTACCGGTATTGAAAAAAGACCAAAATATATCCGTGATTACGGTATTACGGGATCCCGTAATACCGGTATTGAAAGCCCTACTACGTACACTATCAAATATACTACCTATACTATAAAATTAAAATCTACCTACAACTTATAAAAATCAATCTAAATAACTGTACCCTAAGCTGTACTTAGTAAAAACTAAAAGGAATAAAAAGGTCGCACTGAAAAGCACGGTTTAGAATTGCAAGTAGCAGTTAAAACCTACAATTTATAGAATGCTAATAAGAACGAACGCTCGCCACTCGACACGTCCGTTCAAATCAAAGTTCAAAAAATGTATGATGCGCGCGCTCAGACTCCGTCCTTATATACGGTAGCGATCCGTGACGGCCGCGCGCCACGCGTGTGCTGCGAACGAACGGTGCAAGCCAAATTCAACCTTCAGCACTACATTTACAGCATAACTTAGGGGCGCTGCACACGGCTAAGATACTATAATATTTTATCTTAACATACAATATCGCTCGCCATACAAATTCATCTTAAGATACGAAAATGTGAAATATTAATTATTATCTTCGTCGTGTATGATAGTCCATTGAATTGTATGGCGAGCGATATTGTATCTTAAGATAAAATATTATAGTATCTTAGCCGTGTGTAGTGAACTCCACTGCGGGTGACGTAACCTACGACAAACTTATTATTTGCGGTTGGTACAGTAATCGGGTCTAGGGATCGAACCGCAAAATTAAGTTTGTTTTTTATACTTTTCCGGGATAAAAAGTATCCAGTGTGGTGCCCAGGATATTAAAGAATAATTATACCAAGTTTCATCGTAATCGAACCGGTAGTTCGTGATGCCTGAACAAACAGACAGACAGACAAACAAAAATTTTTTAAATCACATTTTTGGGTTCGGTGTCGGTCTAGTAACACCCCTGCCATTTTTTTTTTTTTTAATATTTTCAATGTACAGAATTTTCACTCCTACAGATTTATTATAAGTATAGATAAGTCAACAACTCATAACATTTAAGTATATAATTTATTTGCATAAATAGTTACATGTACATATTATGTTCTAAGATAACAATTAAATTAACTAACTGCAGTTAAACCCGAAAATGTACGCGCTTTTAGTAATCTTCGTGTTTCTAGTTCTATATTACGCGCTGTATTTTCGAAGATAGACAATGATTCACCAAGAACATACTACTCTTGCTATATCCGTTCATTGTGATCAAATTAAGAATAGAACTAGCCGTATAATCGGTCCGTTACACATTTACTCGGTTGCATAAATACATTTTATATAACATATCTTCTCGATGCAACTTGCGAATGTAGTTTGGCCATTCATATTGCTACACTGATCGTACCCATAGTAAGTACGTTTTGCTGCTACCACTACGCACCCTCGAGGTCGGGTCTCGGCGGAGCTACGAGGTACAGCTCAAATTCGTGCGGCGGCGGCGACGAGCAGCGCCTCGGCACGCGCGGCGCCAGCGTCAGCTCCGTCGAACTCACGCGCCGCCCGCACTGTCCGCAGCAGGTCTCCGCCGCGCAGTCCGCGTGCACGGCGCGCGCGCAGTGACCCGTGCGCGACGCGCGCTCCGCCAGGCGCCGCGCGCAGCGCACGCAGCGCCCGCGCACCGCCAGCCCGCGTCGCGCCGTCGCCAGCGCGCGCGCCAGCCCCGCGTGCGCCTCGCGCGCCGCCGCGCGCGCCGCGCACTGCCACGCCGCGCGCCGCGCCGCCGCTACGCCCAGCAGCGCCAGCGCCGAGCGCACGGACGCCCCGCGTAGCGCCTCGTCCGCGGGCAGGTAGGCCGCCGCCTCCAGCAGCAGCGCAGGTGGCGGCGCGCGCGCCAGACGCAGCAGGCGCGCCCACAGCTCGGCCGCGGCCGCGGGCGGCAGGCCGGGCGCGGCGCGCGCACACAGGGCCCCGCCCGCACCCACCCAGTGCGCAGAGAGCCGCTCGTCCTTGTTTGCGGCGGCGAGTCGCAGGATCACATCGAGAGCGGCGCTCGGGTCGCCGACCGCTTCGAGACAAAACGGTTCGGCTTCGGGCGGGCCCTCCGTACGGACTATAGCCAGCGCCTCTTCCCGGCGTACGAGACCGACGTTATCGGCCAGAAAGGATTGCACGTCGTTGGGACGGTGGCGACAGAGGTTTCGCAAGTGCGCGGCGGCTGAGTCACCTCGTAGATGACCGGCCTCGAGGAGACTCTGGCCGAACTCGATGACTTGCTCGTTAGATATCGACTGCAGGATGTACGCGCCGGCGTCGGAGAGGTGATCGCCCGCGAGGCAGGCCGTCGCCCGCGGTCTGAGCTTGATGAGCGCCGGAAGGAAAGATTCGAGTAATTTCCTCACGTCGTCGTTTGCTTCCACCAGAGGACGAAGGTACTCAAAGAGCTCGTCTATGTCGGCATTGGACGGTGTCACGATATTGAAAAACTCTGCAATTGCGCGTTCATGTCGACCTAACGTCGCATCGATGCGCCATAACACACGCGGGCGTTGGTCGGCGGCGCTGTACTGCGCTTCTAGTAGTTCACTCTGCATACGTCCTCTGGTAAGAAGCGCAAGCCACGCACGATCGGCTCGCTCGCAATTAGTGATTGCAGCCAGTTCTCGAAGGCTGTATATGACTTCTTGGTCGGTCGGCAGAGCACCTGAATTCAATTGCCCTGTCAAAAACTCCAGAATCTCAACGCGGTCGTCGGCTTCCTGAAAATATTCTTATTTGGAATAAAACAATTTGAAGACATGAAAACCAAACACGTACCTATAAATCTTGCAATTCGTGAACGTGCGTGGCCTTTGGTAATCGTGAAAGACGTTACGTTAAACCTACACGGGCTACACGTGTATGTGACAGCGTGCAGCGGCACCGGATACGGTTAGCATAAAAATTACGTACCTAATAAATGTGTTGATCTTTTTTTTTGTATTTCTGTACTTAGCATCTACCTAGCCTTTGCACTGCTATGTAGGGGTCGGCTTCTAGTCTAACCGGTTCCAGCTAGATATACCAGTACTGGTACATGGAGCGACTGCCAATTTCACCTCCACAACCAATGGGTTGTGTAAAAATCAGTTCGACCACATATCGTGTTAACCAATCAGTACTGGGTAACACGATACCCCTTGTTCAGATTGACTTTTACGTAGCACAACTACAAAATTTTAATATTTCCTTAAAAGCGCAATATTTGCGCATGATATCGCACCAAACACTTGATTTACTTAAAATTACTCTCGTACTTACGAGAGCAATTTTAAGTAAATCAAGTGTTTGTCAATTATACACTTGGGAGCAAATAAATCGAGCCACTTGCTTTTTTTTGCACGTATAATGGTTATTATTTTTGGTATTATGGAACGTATCAAATCGAAACATATATCGCCTAAGAGCTTATTTAATAATCTTTACAATGAGGGTAAATTATTGAATGATAACCTTATTTAGTGATAAATTATTGGCTCTGAAAGAAAAACGGTAATTTTGATAGAAAATTGTAGGGTTAAAACAGTCCAGAAAATCTATCGAAATCAGGGCAAGGGGGGGTAATACAAGATATTAAGAATAAGTTTATACCATAATTTTGTTTTTAATTGTTTTTTTCTGGACTGACAATTTTCTATCAAAATTATCGTTTTTCTTTCAGAGCCAATAATTTATCATTAAATAAGTTTTTCATTCAATAATTTACCCTCATTGTAAAGGTTATTAAATAAGCTTTCAGGCGATATATGTTTTGAATTGATACCTTCCATAATACCAAAAATAATAACCATTATACGTGAAAAAAGGAAGTGGCTCGATTTATTTGCTCCCAAGTGTAGCTATACCCACTTGGGTATAGCTATAATTATTATTACATGTGAACATTTCTACCAATGCTACGTTATGAGAGTAAGAACACTTACAGGTAACTCTCGTGCAAAGGTGAGCAATGCCCGGGCGACCCTGAGCCTGTTTTGTTTGCCGAGAGGGCCCACGAAAGGAGGGTCGCGAGTGCTCTGCTCCAGTAGCCGCACGGCCGCGGCCGCGTCATGCTCGACCATCACTTTTAAAGGAGATCGTCCTCCATTTTCGTTCTGAAACATAAACATTTATATGAGAACAAGCCGTGTCCCTGATGGGTTTCCCATCGGCAATTTCTCAAGTGATGAAGTAAGGGAATTTTCAAAAAACGATGATACAACTAACTTTTACTAATAAATAGATATCTAAGTACCAACTTCCACGGTTCTTACTTAAAAAATGGCGAACTTCTATAGAATCTTTCATCTTTTATTCTCTCTCACTTTTATTAGGAAATGGAACTCTTGTGCAATGCTTCTAGACCCGGCGAGGCCTAACGCTAAAACTTGCGCGGGTGTACGCTCGCGTTTCATTATTGAAAAATAGTATGAGCAGCGCTAATTGGTGCGGACGCGTGTGACGGGTTTAAACACGCACGGGGGCGCGGGCTGGCGCCCGAAGCAGAATTCTTTCTCCAAATCAGTTGAGCGACGCAACGCTTCGTGTCGCGGGTCACATGCGTCGGAAGGTACAACTACGCACAAAGGTGAACATCGATACGGAGCGTGTAATAATTGAAATCAAAATGGTTAAGCTGAATGGTGCTAATACATGCGTCATGATACTCATGATCGTGAACGGGCGCCGTCATAATGGTGTTTATTATGTACACTACAACTGTATTTTTCCAAAATAATTAAATACGTAAACATAATGTGAACATGTTTTTTTTATTTTATTTTACCCCAACCTAAAGCCATTATTTATAGAAAAATTGGTATATTTTATACAAAGAATAAAAAGAATTATCGAAAGAAGCAAATCATAAAATTGTTTTAACAGCTCCTAATAGATACCGGACTGTTTGTATTTCGTGCGACAGAGATAACGCTCTACGATGCCGAAATTAGCTGATTGTCTCTTTCCAGAGGTCGATGTGCAATATTTATCGCCGAGTACTGTACCTACGCTTTGAAATGGGCAACTATCTTCATCTTTCTGACTGACCGACCCCTTGACAATTCAAAAGTGCCTGTAATTGGTTTAATTGAAATAAATGCTTTGAGTTTGAGTTTGTAATCTCGGTCAGTACCTAGGTATTATGGGACATGGCGAATGAATTGTATAAAGAAAGAGAAGCATGGCTTGAAATTTATCGAAACAACTGTACACACTCGAGGCCAAAATTGTACTAGTATCGCAACATGAGGTGAGCGCATGCGGTGGGTGCCCGGCCCGCCGAGGGTCCGCGGACGCCCGTTCTGGGAACCCGTGCGAGTTTTAGCGTAAAGCCCGATTTCCACCGCGAGCGGAGCGGACGCATTAACGACTTCTTTTACCTCTCAAGAGAAAACTGCTTACATGTGTTTCCACCAACAAAGAGTCGAGCGGAAATGACTCAGCGGGCAAAAAGAGTAAAAATGAGCTCGCTCATTTCTAGAAAGAATCAGACTACTAAACTCTTTCTTGGTGGAATCGCAAACCTATTTCATGAAAACGAAGTCCGCTCCGCTTAGCCATTTCCGGCTCATTACTCTTTCGCGGTGGAAACCGGGCTTTAGGCCTGAGAAACTGGCCTTTAGGAGCACAACTACCTCTACGGTGGCGAGCAAAGCATGCAGCGCGTCGTGGCGAGCGGACGGTCGCGCGTGCGCCGGCAGAGGCCGGCCGGCCGCGCCGCGCCCCGCCAGCGCGTCGGCCGCCGCCAGCACCAGCGCGCCGCCCGCGCACGCGCAGCCGCCGCCGCAGCGCGCCGGCACGTGCGCCGCCAGCGAGCGCATCGCTCCGCCGCCGCCGCCTGCCGAGGCACACGCATACTTTGAGAACGTTCGAAAGCTCCTTCGTTTATCTTCAGCGGGATCGTAATTCAAGCCCCTCTGGATTTTCAACGCACTGCTGCTGCGCGAGAGTTGAAAATCCTAGTTTATTTTTTTGATGCGCTTGGTTGAATTCTCAATGCTCGGTTCAACACCGAGAGATGAAAATCCAGTGCGCAATAAAAAATCGTTGCGTTATAAAATCGCTCGTGCGTGCGTGTGAACAAAATGTCTCCACTCACTATGCCGTCCTGAGTGTGACGAGCTCGGGCCGCCGACTGCGATCACCGCCCGGTCTGGCAACGTGCCGTCTCCGGAACTACACGTCGCATGTCGTGCTTTTTTTGAGACAGGCCGTTCTTGAAACGCGAGGGTGCAGTAGGTGCTAACTTAGGTATTTCATACATTCGATCATGTAGGTATATGTACAGTTTATAGTGGGTAAAAACTTCAAAATGCAAATATCGACCGATATAATTAAATCAATTCGTATTCCCACCATAATCATAAGGTAGACGAATTAATTCCGCCACTCCTATATTGGACCGATCACGTTTTATTCGCCATAAGTTCTTCTAAAGATAAGCGATGGAATGTGTTTAAACGGAGGTACTAATTATAATAGATAATTCGTTATGGACACAACAAATTAGATACTTGAGTAAAATAAAAACTTTTTAACAAAAAATTAAACCTCCGAAAAAACTGAAAAGCAAAAAATAATAAACTTTTTTTATTTAACCTTAATAAATAAGTTCTTAAACTAATGCAAGTATACCTAAGTAATTTAGAGTCGGCGCCAAACAAGCAAATTAATTCGTTGCGAGTGGTCGTGCGGAGAGCGCATTTTTTGTTTGAAATGTTAATGTTTATCGCTATAGATTTCACGTTGCTTATTTCTTTAAATTTAAGGTAATTTAGTAATCTTTGTTCATTGATTGTTTGGCGCCGACTCAAAATTACTTAGGTATACTTGCATTAGTTTAAGAACTTATTTATTAAGGTTAAATAAAAAAAGTTTATTATTTTTTGCTTTTCAGTTTTTTCGGAGGTTTAATTTTTTGTTAAAAAGTTTTTATTTTATAATTTTTTGAGGCTATAATTTACTAATTACTACATGCTTAATGTTTGATTACTTTTAAAATACCTACCTTACTTTAGACATTAACTGTTATATAATCCTACTTTAACTATTATTTTTTGTGTAATATAATACTAAATAATATAATGTAATACTTAAAAAAAACAGGCTTTATATACCAACATAGATAGGCGTTTTATTTTAATTGTAATACACAGCTCAGCATTAAAATCTGTGAATGAACAATAAGTCACCCCTATTTTCCCACCCTTAGGGTAGGTTTTTTTTTTCCAAATTTACATGGGACCAACTTCGAAGTATGTCCTATCCAACAAAAGAAGAACTATCAAAATCGGACTTTTCTGTAAAAAGTTAAGCGTGGTCATACATTACAATCAGTGAGTGAACAATCAATCATCCCCTGTTTTCTAACCCTTAGGGTTGGAATTTTTTTTCCAAATTTATATGGGACCAACTTCAGGGTATACCCTTTCTAATAAAAAAAGAATTATCAAAATCGGACTGCTCTGTAAAAAGTTATGCGTGATCATACATAAAAAAAAAAAAAAAAAAAAAAAAAAATATACGCGTCGAATTGAGAACCTCCTCCGTTTTTTTTCGTCGGTTAATAAATAGTCGAGAGCAATAAGACCAAAAATACTCAAAAAGTGGAACGATCTTTATTGTTGACGGATTTTCATGGAACTTCTTTTGCTAAGTTCTTAGACCAGAGCCCTGATTCACAAACATACGACAGGCTATCGTATCGAAAACCTGACATTTCGATAGCCTGATTTGACTTCCCCTCAACAGCAAATAGCTGTTGGAAGAATAGCGGGCGTCTATTTGATTTAATTTGACAAAATTTTCGGGTTTTGGACTTGTGAACAGCATTGAGAAGACTCCTACGATAACAATGATTAATGTTCGATAGGATACGGAAGCATATCGAGTGTTTGTGAATAAGGGGGCTGTGGTTGGCAAGCCGCGGCCCGCGAGCATCCCCGCAACTGTTTTGTAAATAAGGCCTTATAATTTGAATTACTTTAATTTCGCAAATATTGTTCTCGTCTCACAGATGAGCATTTGAGTGCCATTCTACTAATTTCTACGACAGACATGAAAGCAAACATTTCACAAATAGCGAGTCAACTACAGCCTTAAAGAATCACATTAAATTTTAATTTGACTCGCATGAATAATAATTATATAGATCTCTTTATATTCTCGATATGACTTTATACTGTCGTGCATTTAGTATTGAACTAAATGTAGAACGCCACCTGTAGGCTATGGGATAAATACACCCAAATAGGCTCGGATGGAACATCTAGCACGTCAAAGGCGGCGCCCACGGACCCAGTCAAGTGGTCCACTATACACCCACCAACTCGCACTAGACAAGCGCGGTGGGTTAATTTGTTTAAACCCCTACTCTCTCATGAGAGAGTAGGGAGGCCTTTGCCCTGCAGTGGGACGTCACAGGCTAATAAGAAAAATATTCTATGTAATTTTTCCTAATCTATACTTATTAGTTATATATATATATATATATAATACAGGGTGTTACAGAAAGGGTATATCAATACAAACAGGTTGAAGAGAGTATCTGGTCTAGAATCTCTGTAAAAAATTTCAGCTCAAAAGCAGTAACGTTGAAAATGCTTAATATTTTTTTTTATTTCGACAGTTTATTAAATTGAAATCATAATAAACGTGTCACCGCACTACGAGGGTCATTATCCATTATCTGTAGTGTGCCTGTGCGCCTAGTACACGCACATCTCGCCGCCGCGCGCCAGTGCAGCGCCGTGATGTCGAAATAAAAAAATATTAAGCTTTTTCAAAGTTAATGCTTTTGAGCTGAAATTTTGTACAGAGATTCTAGACCAGATACACTCTTCAACCCGTTTTTATTGATATACCCTTTCCGTAACACCCTGTATATATATATGTCGTTGTCGGATCAGGAGTAGGTTACAGGCGTCTCGTTATTATCAGGCATATTTGATTAACTACTGTGGGCATACTGTGGGTAGTGTTGGTTATTGCGCAATAGAAAAACCGTTTGCAGTTCAAATCAAATTATAATATCACGAACAAATTAATCACACTAGCAAATCACACACTGTTGGTACACGACACAACTAGATACACAGTAAAATAATTATGTACAGTAACAAAGTAATTGCGAACAAATCGTAGGATCGATTACTGTTCGTATAGTGACAGAGCCACCCAAGTAAACCGACAGGTTTGTCGGGAGCTAGTGCTCTGTCAGGAGTCGAGTCCGAACACCGACTGACTCTCACCGACTGTCACTGACTGTGACTGACTGTCACTGACTGTTATTGACTGTCCCGGCACAAACGAGTGCGCTCAGTTATAAAGGTTTGTCCCCACTACGCACTCGCCCCACAACAACTCTGTCCAATGGCGTACGGAAATACGTCATCGTGTTTACTTGATACAAAACATTAAAATGTGCTACATCAAATAAGACTCACATTATAAAGTAATCGAATAATTCAACAAGAATAATTGTCTTAAATAAACAATAGTGATTTCACAAAGTAAATCATTTTAAAATCAAAGTAACATGTCATCAATTGTTTTGAACAAAGCTATCGGTTATGTACAACCATAGAAATGTAAAAAACAGGAGAAGTGGCAAGGGGGCGTGTTTGTGTCCACGGGACATGAGCAACGCGGGCTTGTATTCGGCAAATGGCCGTCTCCGCGAACTAGTGCGCTTTCGACCGTGATCACGATAAATTATAGAAATGCCGAGTTGTTCAGTGGTTTCCTGCAAAAACCGAAGTGAAAATATAAACTTCGTATCTCACGGAATCACTTACCATATTTAAGTAAAAGTATTTTACTGTAGGTATTTGTCTTTAAAATCATAAAAAACAGCAAATCGTAAAATATTTCGTGCTTTTACTACGTTATTTTTGTTTTCAAATATCGCAGCGACTGTACTATTTTTGCAGCAAATACATTGCTCCTTAACCACTACCTTAAGTATGTCGCTAAGCGACTGGACAAGCAATGTAAAAATAACAAAACGATACTTTATTTACGCGGAGCGTCGCATAGTACGGCCGCTGTGTCTTGCAGCGAGATAGTGATGTGGTTGTTAAGATCCACTAACGTAGGATATCGATAACAATGTCAATTGCCCAACGAATATTATATTGCTATTATAGTTTATTTTTCAATTTGTCAACCGTTTTAGCCCGGTTGGAATACTTGAAAAGATGACGTTAAACTACCTACGGTTTGAAAACCCTTGAGAATGTAAAATAATGTTTTTTACTGGTTTTGATTATTTTACAGCGTACTTAGTTGAGAAATGCATAACCAACAGTCGTAAAGTAAGTTTATTAATGTTTAGGTGGAGTGTTTTTGGGTTTCAATTATCGCATCTTCGTGGTATTTCCTTACTATTTTTTTGGTTTTGGTATTTTACTTTCGCTAAAGTCTTTAACTATGCACCACAAGATTCGAATGCGTTGTAGTAATCGGTATGGTTCAGATAAAATATATTTGTGATTTTTGCTTAAATAAGTCAACATAATATTCATGCTATTTATTTGTTATGCATGAGTATGGTGTGTGTTTGTTTTCATATATTTAACTATTTCTTAACTAAGGGTTTTTTTGTTGCCTGCTACCTGCTTACTCATCGTGAGGTTTAGAAGTATAGTCCGCGCGGAACTAGTTGACAGCTTGTCTCACCGATGATAAATTAACAGTTAAAAGTAAAAATGTCAAACAGGAACTCATGGCAAAGGCTTTGCCACATTTTATAGGATTAGACCTATTTAATAATATTAAAGTTTCACGAATTTGAGCAGTCCCCTATGAATAATCACATAATATTTCTCATTAAAGCAGTCACGGAAAAATATACAGAGTTGATACGACAGAGGGGCTTTCCTTTAAACTGCCTATACTAGATACCATTTTCAAGCTCTGTACCAAAAATCAATTAAATAGCAGCAGTAGTTTAGTCGCAAATGATTTTTTAAGTTTTTACCCCGTTTGAACACGATGTATCTTTCGTAACAGCTGATTATGTCTAACGCATAGGTCATGCACCTTAAAACGATAAATCTGAGTATAATCTACAATACGTTGTTGCCGCTCTGACGCAAATCACAAGTACAACCAAATATTTCACAAAAAAGTTGGCAATGCAAACAAGGAAGCAATAAATACACATACTTGCACTTTCATTACGAGAGTGACAATCATAGCAAAACATCCCGCGCGTAAAAGAAATAGGAATAGGTCAGTGTGTTGCTATTGCATCCTAGATCCTTGCGATCGATAAGTGGGGTTTCCCGGCCTCTAAAAAACAAGTTTTTTCAGTGCGCCGACGCCACCCTTTGGGAACGTGCGTTATGTAACACGGAAGCTCCTGTGCCACTTTTGTTCTGTCGAACTCGCGCGCTGACAATTATTATTGTGATTTTGTTCAGTTATTGTGATAGGACACTAAATTATAAGTTTAAGACAGTAAGTATTTGAACTAAAAAATAGGATTATTTTAGCATTCTTAGCGACGGACAGTGATTTAATTAGAAAAATAAATAACAATCTTCTCCGTCGCTATGATTTGTGCATTAATGTGAATGGAGGACACATCGAGAATTTAAAAATTTAGTGTTTTTGTTGTGATTGTTGTTTTGCGCGTACTTCAAAACCTTACCTAACATAAAAGCCGCCTACCGCGCCACTACCGGCGTCGGACCGGCCTCGACACGAGATAACACACGCCGCGCTCCGGCACACGCGCGACGTTGCCACTTTTGTTACCCAGGTATCTAAGTTCAGTAAACTTCATTTACAAAGGCTGTTGCGTTTTACTCTAATTTTTAAGCTATTTAGTTTGTTTGAAAAAAAAAAAATATCTAATTTTTGGCGCTTTTTATTTTTAGACCGTATTGAATTAATACTAAACACCTATAGTTACGTAGTGTAATTTAATATCCCCTCTGTCATATCAACTCTGTATGAGCTTAAGATTACATTATTTGACAAAAAATGCCACCCCAAAATTGTCAAAGCGTCAAGTGCTGAACAAATACCTCCACTTTACAGGTTAGTGAGTAAATACATCATAACAGGGTTCAACAATACCTATGGTTTCAATACGCTATGACAGCCTAAACCAACATAACCGGATTGTTTTAATTTATTGATTCAGGTTTTTTTTTAATCTACATTTTGTTTATTTAAAATATATTATACTTTCTGGACATATCTTATTTTATTTTCAGGACCCCAAATTTTTCTTGTACTGTAATAAATTGAAGTATCGATAACTTTCAGATTTAGTCAATCACTAGCGTATATGTAAAATAAATTGCTTTTGCACAGCACAACGATAGCGACAGATGTTTTTGTGTAAGTTGTACGGTGCATGATAAATGCACGCTGTGTATGACGAGTTAAGGTTTATAATTGATTGTGTACTACGTTCTGATTTATGAATTGCAAGTGTGTGCGCGCCTTTGTATCTATTGCTTTTACTGAACTACATGTGTAGTAGTGGCGCGGTGGAAGGGCCAACCTAGCGACATCGGGTTCTGATACATTTTTAACTACCGGGCATATCTCCTTCTTTCATATATCTATGGTTACAACTATCAAAATAAGTTGCTAAAATCAATTAGCGCGTACACTGAGTACTCAATAAATTATGTTCCGAATTGAATATACAATACGAAATAGACAATAATTGATAGTAAAATCACTTAAATTAATAATAAGAAAACAAATCATAACGAATTCTGTTGACTATCCCTCAAATTTAATTGACAACTGTCTCCGACATATATAAAAAAAAGTAATTAAAAAAACTAAAAAACCCGACTGCGGTAAAAAACTTAAGTTAAAAATAACTGAAAAGCTAAAAACAAGCCCATTTTAAATTAAATAAAAGTTGGAAGCAGGCGGGACCCATACCGTTTTTATATTTTCAAACTCAAATGGGTCCCGCCTGCTTCCAACTTTTATTTAATTTAAAATGGGCTTGTTTTTAGCTTTTCAGTTATTTTTAACTTAAGTTTTTTACCGCAGTCGGGTTTTTTAGTTTTTTTAATTACTTTTTTTTATTTTATACTTTTTAGTTATGATTAGGTACCTAGCTAGTTTCAAATAAAAAGTTCACCACATTTTTTTTTCTTCTTTTAATTTTTTTTTATTATATTTTTTCAATTTTTATTTTTTTTGTTATTTTTTGTTTTTCATATTTCTTTTTGTTTTTTATATTTTTGTCTTGATATATTAAATATTTTATTTAATGATTTTTTATTTCTTTTACTGTTTTCTTTTTTTATATATATTTTTTAATCTGTGATTTATGATAATGAATAAATAAATATCCGGGCAAAATATCAAGTTAATACACGCAGCTCTTTAAGCTATGAGACATAAGTCAGTCAATGTTATTGCTATATGACGGCAAATTTCGCAATCTCGTCATTTCATTGAGAGAGTTGATATCATGAGGATTGTTTAGTAACTTGCGGTGGTCCAAACTACTAATAATTAAACCATCTAAAGATCTAACCCGGCTCAAGGCTACGTAGGCTTGGCCTTTAGCGAAAATGCGCGAGCTGAGATCGACAACGGCTCGATTCAAAGTTGTCCCTTGCAACTTGTGTACAGTTACACCCCAACACAATATTAAAGGTAACATTTTTCTTTCAATTTTACCTTGTCCACGAAGCGCATCAAATTCGGTTGTTGATGGTTCGATTCTCACACCAACCCCAAGGACGTTGTTCTTTATATCTTTGTCATCGAATTCAACATAAACAGCCTGAGGTAGCTCTCCGGGTTCCAACTGGTCTCTTCGAAGAGCTGGCCATTCAATTGTTCTTACTACTCCCATGGCTCCGTTGACCAGACCGTGGTTAACATTCAGATTTCTGCGTAACATTACTCGCGACCCTAACCCGATCGTTAAATATTTGACGATTCCTCCAGTTTTGTTAGGGTCATCAGAAACATATGCATCTTTTGGTTTTTGACCATATGTCTTCGTTTCTACTGATATGTCTACTACATGTAATTTATATAGTTTTGTGTTTTTTTCCAATTCAGTTGTCATTTTTTCATAAATGTTCATTCACCTGTATGGTAGTAGGAAAAACTCGGATTATTTCATTGGGATGGTCTGCCTCTACTCGTCGCCTATCTAATATCTCTAGCTGTTGCATGGTCAGTTCCCCTACTCTAAGATTATTTAATATATCCACAAATGTAGTGTCTTGTCCCTGTCTCATATTTTGTGGTAATTCACAAAAATGAAATAGGTGCCAGAGGTTGACTTCACCTGTTAACGTCGCAGGTTGACGAAAACAATAAGCCCCGCCAATTATTTTAGAGACAGGTGGCAATTGCATTAAATCCCCGAAAAGAATAACATTGCAACCACCAAAGTGAAGTTGATTGTTTTTGAATTGCTGAAGGCGTAGATTAATATTCCGTAGCGTAAGGTACGGCACCATAGATATCTCATCTATTATTACCCAATCTATGGATTTCCATTTTTGTCGTTCTCGTTGAAGGCGTTCGCCAGTTAAAGGTCGCAGGCTTTCTGGTCGACCCTTTTCTATTGGAAGTGTAAAGGTCGAATGGAGTACTCCCACCTATCAATCGGGCTGCTACACCAGTAGGTGCAGTCACGACTATAGCTTTTTCGTGCATGCGATTGCTCCGAAGCCTCCTTACTTCTTCTACGATTAATTTTAGCGTAAAAGTTTTTCCAGTACCGGCTCCACCAGTAACAAACATTCTAAGAGGTTGATTATCATCGTTCAAAAGTTTCTGAGACACTCTTCTAAAGAGCTGTCTTTGCTGAATGTTTAAAGAGGAGAGAGCTCGTTCAAATTCTTCATCAGAAAATCTTGTATCAGTTTCATTTTCTTCTATATCGTCTTCTTGCTCTCCTTGATTTAGCAATATACATTCATCGTTAATTATTCTCAAAGGTGCATCGTTATCCTCATTATGTTCTATTATGTTAATCGCTGCATTTTCTGCTACAAGACGGCTAATAGCTTGTTGAATTTCCGTTTCCCATCTAGACATAGTTTCTGTATCGTAGCCGTGTTGTAATGGTCGAAGTAAATGTCTTTTATTCATAAAAGCGTCTTTGGCAGTTTCAAATCCTTCCAGCAATTCTTCTTCTGCTCTAAAAGGGACATGGGTTACTAACAGAGAGTAATAATAAGCTTCTGGATCTGCAGAAGCTGTATAATATCTAGTCCGTAAAACAGCAGGACGATTTCTAGCTTTCATTCGCCCCATATTATCTAATAATGTGATAATTCTCTGTCGAGTTACGGGAATATCGTCAACAGCGTAAGCGTCAGCATCTTGATTATCTTCAGACATAATATTATTGCGAGTTATTGTCTCATACTGAACTGCAAATTCACCTAAGCTCATAAAATCCAAATTATGCGGTCGACAAACATACCTATCAAAAATATTTTTAAATGGTTCCGAATTCTCTGAAAAGTCTACTCGTAACATACGGTATCTTTGAGATGGCGCACAAGTATTAACAAAAACGCACTTTCTTGAACTATCACGTAACTTCAAATGACAGAGACGATATGAACATTCTGTTGCTGATACTTCCCGATGGGTTAAAATGGCGTTTTGCATTGCAAAGATCTGATTTGCAAAATTTCCTCCTCGTTCTTGAACTCTTCTTATAGACTCCCGTATAGACCTTGATACTTCGGCTGGTTCAGATTTAGATATATATTTCGAAATATAATATGCCACACCCAAAGCAGAACCGCATGGTTGAATATCTATATTGGCGCGCCAAACTTTCAAAATTCTGGGGTTATAATTGTTTATCATTGATGCTTCAGCATCTCTTTTTAAAATGCAAAATCTGCCACCATTGCGAACCGCTTCGTCATCATCCAAAATTTTAGTAGAATCTGAAGCGATTCGCGGAAAACCGAATCGGCATTGGTTGCCATTTTTAAAACAAGTATTTGTGTGTTTATGCGTTTGCAAACGATGAACTAAATTGTTCATCTCTAGATCATCCTCAGCATCCGGTATTTCACAAGTAACCACTGTATCTATTAACTCAATACCTTCACGGCTGTCAAAAGATGGCATATCTTCACACCATACCACCATATGTACATGTGGACTACCTCGCAGCTGAAATTCGATCCTCCACCAATAATCTTCAACTTTTCGACCTAATATTGGATTGGCGTCTTTCTTTAGAAGTCTAAAAAATGCATTTAACCTAAACATAAATTGCCGTGACAAAGTCACCGGGTATGATTCTACAAGGCGTATTTTTTCTTGAAAGGTTAAATTATCAACATCAGATTCGGGGCGTCCATCAGCCACTAATAAGGCACGCAACATATCAGGCCAGTTTAGGTCGTTACAAGACAAAGTGATATACCAATGAGGAGGTCCTAAATTTTTAACCATGGCTAACAAATCTGTGTACGCTTTGTGCCAATAAGATTGTGTGCCTCTTATATTTCTCATTACTAAATGAACGTTTTGTACCAAATCTCTCGGCTCAACTCCATCTTGACGTAATCTACCACAAACAGAAACGTTTTGCCGAGCCTTATGTAATTCTACAGTTGATAAGGCATAAAACAAGTATTCATTGTTTTGAAATCTTCGGTCATGAGACATAACTCGTGACTGAAAGTAATCGAGAGGTGAAATTGGAGTAGTTCTGTTTTCTCTCAGACCGTTTTTTCCATTAGGAAAAAGCTTTACCCAGGAAAGTTCTTCTGCTCTTTGCTCGGTAAGTATGCTTATTGGCGCAGCTGTTTTTCGTTTTAATTCGTAAATTGGTATAGACCTCTCCTCATTAACATTACTAAGCACGTCTGTTATCATTGGTGTATCTGTGTCTATTGGCATCAAAGATGTTGTAGTAATCATGTCTGAATTTAAATTTGTATTGTTTGTGTTTTCGCTGACAATTTGTAAGTCTACATTATCAGTCAATGACTCCACAACCGTCTGTTGTGGATATTCAAATACATAACTAGATGTTACTGCTGTGATAGAATATTGCAAATCTTTTCGACTACCAACTTGCAACGAAATCAGCAGATGTTCGCATAATGATTCCATTCCGTTACATTGCATTACCATTGAAGTTCCGTTCTTGGCACGATGACCTTTAGGGCCTCGCGCATGTGAATCAAAAATATAATATTTGCTATCATATTTTATAATAGCGACAGAATATTCGGTCTGACATGTTATTATTCCTTTTTCATGCATAGAAAAGAAAAAATCTACCCCTTCATCTAAATTGGTGTAGTAACCTTGCAATACCTCAGATGGTGTATTTGGCTTTATCACACCAATCACAACATCTGGTTCTACTTGTAAATGGAAATTATTATCAGCTACCGTAAGTAATGGCAATAATTCTTCAGTATTAAGAAATTCAGGACGGAAATCAAGCCTCTCTATGCACAACGAGTAATAAGTATTGCCTGCAAGAAGAATACGATCCAAATCAGATGGTTGCCATGCATTAATTGGTTTGGTTGTAGTATATGCAACAGCTGCAGCTGCATTTGCAGTACATTGCCGTCCTCTAGAGTCTTCGGGAAATCTTTCGCTTCCTTGGTGAAAGGTACCCCGTAAAATATATTTTTCATTGCCAATTGGCTTAAAAGCATTTTCTTCTCTGATGACAAATGGCGTATAAGTTTGCGATACGATAGCTTCAATAGCATTCTCATTCAACTCCTGTGTAATAGTGTCATAATTAAGTCGAACATTGAAATATAAGTGATTATTTACCACAAGCCACTGCAGGGCTTGTTTGATTCTGGTAATATCGATACAGTACCTTCTATTATTTACAACATTTTGTAGCGTTTCTGAGACTATTATTATCCCAGTACTCGAAATTGAAAGTGGCAGTTGTTCAGCAATTTCCTCTACTTGCTGGGCAAAGAGAACTGCCTGGCCCTTAAAACCTTGTTGTCCAAATCTGCCACCTAAACGGACTACTTTCAGAAATGGTTTGATTCTTGAAATCAAACGAATTTCCATTTCGTTCAAACATTCCAATTCTGGCGGTATAATAGATACCGTCATGTTATTCCAAAATGCATTTGGTGGTATTTTATTTTTCAATAAATTTGTAGCGCATCGATTACAAGAAATAAAATGATTTGGACTATCCAATGGTAAAACACTAGACTGGTTTTTTGAAATCGACCTCGTTTGATTTTGGTAAAATAACTTTTTGCAAATATAACACACGCGGTTTGCAATTTGTGATATAGTTTCATTGAATATTGAGTCATCCGAGAAAAGTTGTCGCCGATAATGTTGACGAGAGTTTACCCTTAAACGTGTAAGTCGATTACATCTAGATGTTGGTGATTCAACGTCACGTGTCTGAGACGCATGTGACCTCATTATCGATAATCTTTGGGATCGCATTGTGGGCGACTCATCGGTACGTATCTGAGACGCATGTGATCTCATAGACGATAGTCTTAGGGATCGCGTTGTGGGCGACTCATCGGTACGTATCCGAAACGCATGTGATCTCATAGACGATAGTCTTTGGGATCGCGTTGTGGGTGACTCATCGGTACGTATCTGAGACGCATGTGATCTCATAGACGATAGTCTTTGGAATCGCGTTGTGGGTGACTCATCGGTACGTATCTGAGACGCATGTAACCTCATAGACGATAGTCGTTGGGATCGCATTGTGGGTGACTCATCGGTACGTATCTCAGACGCATGTGATCTCATAGACGATAGTCTTTGGGATCGCGTTGTGGGTGACTCATCGGTACGTGTCTTAGACGCATGTGACCTCATAGACGATAGTCTTTGGGATCGCGTTGTGGGCGACTCATCGGTACGTATCTGAGACACAAGTGACCTCATTGACAATAATCTCTGAGATCGAGTTGTCGGCGATTCTAGCTCACGAATTCTCGTAATCTGCATTTTTTGTTTACTAAGTCTGCTAATTCGAGTTTGATTAGATTCTCGATTATACCGATACTCAGCCATTCTATTCGAAGATTCATACAGTTTTCTTATTTTTTTGGTGGGCGATTGACTGTTGTAACTGAGACGAATTTGGTCTCGAACTTGTTGCAGACGTTTCTGTCGGGATTCCGGCGACTGAATTGCACGAAGTGCACTTTGTTGACGGATTCGTTTAGTTTTACGTGAAAGATTTGAACAAGATCCACGACGTTTTCGAGCTCGCAACATCTTAAGTAATTTAATATTTAGCTATTCAGTAAATACCTAAATAGATAAGTACAAACTCACACCGTATACATATGTACCTAACACGGAAAAGACACTAGCAAACAAAATAGTAGAAGAAAGATTTCATCAAGCAATAATTAAATGCAATATTAAAGAAACAGTACGAAAGTAAGTAAAAAAAAACACGTATGATTTAAGTCACTACCTAACTAAAATAATAAAATTAAAAGATAAGTAATTGGTACTGATGTAAGTAATAACCAAACATTACGTTAAAATAACCTAGGTAACTTTATTATTAAGTTGTTGTTAACTAAAGTAGATACCTACTCTACCTTAGTTAACACCAAACCAAATATTAGTAGGTATTATAGAGAAAAAGTTAATATATATTTTATTTATAAACACTATACTATACGCTAAGCCTATAATATGTTTATATACCCAATGAAATAAAATATACGAAGCTTAAATACTAATTAAATACTTATTATATTATATGTTCAATTAGACGATCAAATATTTTAATATCTACTTAACCTAATTACAATATTATCTACGAAGTAATTACTCAATTATATTCGCATCCGCTGCGTTTAAAACAATTCGATTTCGCTCGCGTCCGTTGCGTAAGGAGCCGACCACGCGTCTGAGCCGCGCGGCAACCATATTCATAGATCGCACCTCGGTGACCTCGGCGAGCAAGACGCCACGCCCCACACCCAATCCAAGAAGCGCGCGATCGCCCGCGCTGCGTACTAGTATCTGGGACCGCGCCGCGCCTATGCCGCCGTGGATAAACCGAGTGCGACGCAAAATATGAATGTGTTTCATTCATTAAGTTATTTTATTTATTATTAAGTAGGTACCTACCTATATATATAGTTTTTCGACTGAAGTTGAGTACTAAATTGTTTGAAATTGGAGTTGTAACCTATATATAACGAAGTTTAAAGGAAAACTATTAAGTTTTCCTTTAAACTTCGTGCGGTGACATTTATATTTCTAACTACAACCGTTTAGTTGGTAGAGGGGGGGACACTTGACTCTAACGTAAATTGGTAGGTACTTTACAGCTTGATAATACCACTCAATAGACATAAAACCTATTTAGTCTAATATGATAAAAGCTTTATTTTTTCATGCTATGTCGACGGAGCCCCGCTTCGCGGGGCCCCTATTTCTGTGTAAAGGGTTTAAAGTAACCTAACCAAACCGAACCTCGGGGTGCCCTTCGCTCGCCCTTGCATCCTATGTCGACGGAGCCCCGCTTCGCGGGGCCCCTATTTATGTGTAAAGGGTTTAAAGTAACCTAACCAAACCGAACCTCGGGGTGCCCTTCGCTCGCTCTTGCATCCTACATCACGACGTGATATCCGTGGTCACGACTATTGCGTTCGTTAAGTTCGAGTGCGGTAACGGTAACGGAAATAATTCGGAAGCCACAAAGCCACGAAGGCTTTCTAACCTAAGCTGTCCGAGTCAGATTGCTCTGAATCGGGGTGTTAACCATAATGACGGTATCAATATATATTTTAAACGATAGACCTAATGATTTTCGATTAAATTGACGTTATCACACTAATCACACTAATATTATAAAGGCGAAAGTTTGTGAGTGTGTGTGTGTGTTTATATGTTTGTTACTTCTTCACGCTCAAACGGCTGGACCAATTTTGATGAAATTTGGTATAGGGATAGCTTCAGTCCCGGGAAAGGACATAGGGTACTTTTTATCCCGATATTCCCACGGGATCGAGACTTATGCGGGTAAAACCGCGGGGCGCAGCTAGTATCCAATAACGTTATACGAAGTAAGTTTTAGAGTATATAAATTATGTTAAGAAATTATATCAACAGTTGGTATATCTCACGTTTATTATATCTTGTGAACGTTATTGAAATGAAAATATACCAAGTAACTTTATACGATATGAGACGCACCCGGGGGACACACTTGATTCTAACGAAAATTGGTACTTTAAAGCTTGATAAGTCACGAACGGTTTACTTAATCAAAAAACGGTCTTTGCAAACTCCTAATATTCTTGAAAGACCTATTCAACGATATCCCACTTGATATAGTTTGTTGACTTTCATTTTTTTCATTTTCACAATATGGCGTCCAGTAGTCGCCATATTGAATTTTCATTAACGTCATGTCTTTAGTGACACTCGCCGGACTAAGAGGAATCGATTGACGTGTGAATCATAAAAATCGGCCCAGGCGTTTGGTCTGTATAGTGCTTCAAAGGAACATACAAACATACATACATACATACATACATAGGCTGATAAACACATTACCACTCCTTTGCGTCGCGCAGTCGGGTAAAAAAGAGAAAAGATTTGTATTTTTGGATTTTTGTATGTAACGAATAAACTTAAAAACTACTGGACCGATTTCAAAAATTCTTTTGCCGTTAGATAGCTACATTATCCCTGAGTAACAGGCTATATTTAGTACTAGAAAAAATTAGAGATCCTTAGAAATTTCTACTAAAACCAACCCAAAGTGTAAAAAAATTTGCCATAAAATGTCTTTCACCGCATGCGCTGCGGAAAGTATTGATGATAGAACAAAAAAATGTTCTACAATATTATAGAACATATCAATATCTACAAAAAATATATATGTCCAACTATTGTAGTTATGTCACTATAACTACTTTTTTACATTTTAAAATTTGATAGAAATGCCGATCAAAATCAGACCATGTTATCCATACCTTGGTATTAATCCTTATCCAAATAAGTTGTTTAAATCGGACATTCCATTTGTCGGCGCGTTTAGAGAATTGGTTCGGTGATGCCAACCTCTTTGGTTAATATTGTTTTTTTTAGAAGATATGTCAACTGTCAATTTGACGTAACACCATGGACTGGGGAGGCGGCCCGCCATTATAAGAACAAGGGAAAAGTGAGGGATACATTCACATGGGTTGATCGTAAATGACGATATTGATTGGAGGAATTGTGCTATGATATCCAATTGTGTGTAAATTGATTGCGCTCGCGCCCCACGTACTTGGTGGAATGTCATGCATGCATTATCGTTAATTAAATAATTGGATTAGACATCCTGTGATTGTTCATAAAGACTTTCATAATACTTTCAACTCCTCGCCCGCAAACCCACGCAACATGGCCTCTTCTGATAAAGTTGATCTATTCCCTTTACATTCAAAAGATATTACGAAATTAAAAATGTCAAAATAAACAAAAAATTACACGCCGACATGCCGGTGTGGCTCCACGCAGAGCGCAGCGATAAAATTCTCGTGTCACAGTGTTGGTAACAAAACTCCTCCGAAACGGCTTGACCGATTCTTATGAAATTTTGTGTGTATATTCAGTAGGTCTGAGTATACTCAGACCTACTGAATTTAACGGACGTAAACTATTTTTATTTTAAAACTATTGATCGTGTAGGGTAGGGGTAAGGTAGGAGTAGGGTAGGGGTACGGTAGGAGTAGGGTCGGGGTAGGGTAGGAGTAGGGTAGGGGATCAGTAGAAGTATGGTCGAGGTAGGGTAGGGGTACGGTAGGAGAAGGGTAAGAATACGGAAGGGGTATGGTAGGAGTAAGGTAGGAGAGGGGTACTGTAGGAGTAGGGAAGGGGTAGGGTAGGAGTATGGTAGGAGAGGGGTACAGAAGGAGTAGGGTAGGAGCAGGGAAGGGGTAGGGTAGGAGTAAGGTAGGAGTAGGGTAGGGGTAGAATTAGGGCAGGAGTAGGGTAGGGGAAGGAGTAGCACACCACGCGAACGAAGTCGCGCCGGGCAGCTAGTTATAAATAAAATTATGTAAAAGTAAATATTTCTGGTTGTTTTTTTTTTGCACTTTTAACATAATCGATATAGGTAGAGGTACACAGAATTATGACCAATTATATTTCATTTTGCCACTGGCCCGTGCCTGCTAAAAGGTTGCCGACCGCTGTCTTAGACGATTAAAAAAAAATATTGAGGTGAATTTTTCAAGTGGGCGTGGATGGCCAAATCCGAAACTATGAGGACTAGCGAAAAGTACTCAAAGAAGTCGCGGGCTCGATTTTGATTAAATCTAAAACTGCATCATTGTATTTTTGAAAAATCAATATTTCTAGCCAGGAATCGAACCTGTTGATTTTGAAAAAAAAAAAACAGAAAGATAAGCAATAGAGATATTGCTGATTATAATAATGGCTGAGTCATTGGCAAAAGCATTTGGAATTTTTGGTATATCTGCTGTGAAGATAGTGTAGAGAACGGGGCCCAGAACAGAGCCTTGTGGAGCTCCTGCTCTTATTTCGTTAAACTTAGAGTAGCTATCCCTTCTCTTACTTGGAATAGGCAATCTGTTTGGTAGAACTCAAGAATTCTATAGTAACTGAGAGATGAGTTTGTTTTAATTTTTAAGAGTAGGCCCTTATGTCATACACGCGTCGATGACAGAGGCAACTGCAGCCGTCGACAACATGCCGCTCGTGTATTCAAAGACTGCTACCACTACATGCGTGGGTATACACACGCTCGTGTGTATGCATACTTAGACGTGGCTGGCCCATATACTAGCTGTTCAACCGTGAACAGGCAAGAGTTACACGCGCCAGCAACAGTATCACAGCGTCAGCACCAAGAGCGACATACATTCGTTCCACATACCGGCACAGCGTCAGCGCTAAGAAGTGACCTACTGAGATCTTCGCTTCATCGGCTCGATACACACACAACACGCCATGTAAATAGGTATCAATGTGTATTGACCACTAAAATTGTATATAATTAAGTTAATTACTGTAATAAATTAGTCATCAAGCTAGAGTCGAGTTTGATTCATCTTCCGTAATTCCACTCACTGAGGCCAAGACACCTTTAGCCATCATCGGTCCTATGAGTCTGTGGTATCGGCAGTGAGAAAACTATTTCCTGTGTACATTGCACGCCTGTGTACATTGCACGACGTGACCTACACAAACCCTTATTCCTACCCAAATTCCGCCTATTCCCGTAGGTCTCCTGGTAACAGGGGGTCTACTCCCTAAGCACGATGTCCGTCGTTGCGGCCTTCGTTACGGGGGTCTCCTACTCCCTATGACCTACGGACGGATGATTCGTTCGGGGCCCGAGCGAAGAATGAATGACAACGCGATTTGACTGTTGTCCCTACTCCCGATGTGTTTTTGCCCGTCCGAACAGTTGACCATGACACTGGTTTTGACGGATAGTTATGTCAGTTGATACGACATCAAAATAGTTCTCGTGCTATCGACGAAAGTTACTAAAATAAAAGAATTTCAAACTATGGCTGCTTTTTTAATTGTTGAAGAAGCTTTACAGGAAGAGCGGAGGCAACGTTGCTTACGCAAGCTAGCAATATAAAAATTTTGGAATCGTTTCCAAACGCGTCTCACATATTGAGGGTAGAATTCATATTGGACCACAGTATTGAGCCAATCATATTCCGGCTTCCTTTCCATTCATACCCCCATACCGAAAAAGGTGCTACACCGCTACAACAATGAGGAAGCGTTTCCGCCGCAGCGACTTGACAGATGTGGCCATTAGGATTCGCACTGTTCTCTTCAAGCAGTCAACCGCATAACAACGCTTTAACTTAACCGCTGTACCATCATTATAATATATCTAAACTATTTAACGTGTTGGCCGACACAAAGTGAAAAGTGACTAACAGTGGGACAATACAATCGATTTGCCGGGCGCGAGTGAGAGAAATCATCAGAGAACGCGCGTTCACCAACCTGACATCCAGAGATTCCTAGTAAGTCATATTCTTCCCATACTTTCATTTTGCTCAATTTTCTGTGTCGTCCAATATTCGATCCCGCATAAAAATTATTTCCCCGCTAAATTACACAACGCTTTATTGGTCCTTCGAGAACCCGCTAATCCAACTTCACCACAACGTTGATTTTATTTACGCCAAAACTTTAGGTTGGCGAGTATTCCCGACTTTGAACTACTCTCTCGGGAACTAGGCTCACTCGAGAATTATTCGGGGACTTATGTCCGGATTTAATACCTCTTTTGCCTCAACACATACCCCGAAGTGGTGTTGATCCAAGAATGAAGGTAAGGACATATTAAAGATTCTGCAACTTATTGAGCTGTATTACCAATTTGTCCCACCCATTTTTTGTTTACTTTTAGATCCTCACCCTTTACCGCTGCTCGACGGACTTAGTGAAACTTCCAATTGAGTTAAGGGAGTTGCACAGGTTTTCTCACAGCCGTTTTGAGCGAACTCTCCCGTCGGCACCCTTCAATAATCCGCGAGCCAACTCTTGGTTCTCACCCATAAAATTAAGAAGGGCCTCAATTTGCTCGTGAGTTGCTGCAGCGGTTGGGGCCATTTTACACAATTAACCATGGAATGAAAAGCTAATTAGAATACAGAAAACTTCCACGCTAACGAAGTTTATGAACTTTTTTAAAGTCACTTCTTTAAATAATCATTTAATGGGCTTTTTAACATACAATGAGTAAAACACACTGTGTACAAAATATAAAAATGGCTTTGTGACTGAGAGCCGCGGAGGATCGCCGTTGTACGTCCGTATACGTTCGCGATCGGGGTTCTCTTTCTCTGTCGCCCGCGTCGCTTTTGCTGCGCTACTCGCTAGCAGCTAGGCGCACGGGCGGCGGAATGGCACTGCGTAGCAGCCTGTTTTTTTCTGTTCCGTGGTAGCAACAACATCGTACTTACTATAGTAACTACTTACTTAGTATAGTAGTGGCTATAGCCACAGAAAAATCCGTGCTATACTTTGACGTTTCATTTGAAAATTTCCTTCAAAAAGTAAACAGGCAAAGGTATCAACAGGATGGTTTCCGGACAAATATGGAAAAATAATTCAAATCTATATTTAAAGAAATAATCAAAATTATATTTAAAAAAATGTGGTAATTTTCTAACACAAAAATTAAGCTAGAAAACTACAAAATAAGTAAATCGGTAATCGACCGGTAAAATAGCGCAACTCTATTGCTATGCAACTTTCGTTCACGAATATTGTCTATGATTCCGTTTGAAACTGATGAATCCGAAATCGTTAGGGAGTAGTGTTCAGTCCGACGTATCGGACTACTGTCGGACGGGCTCGTTACTTCGTTGACGGACTTAGGGAGTAGACACCCAGACTTCCCGTACGTAAAACCAACTTAACTCACGTTTGGTGTGGTTTGTATGATAGGTTAGGGTTTTAGGATAACTAGGTAGGGCGCTAGGTAGTTGCTGTAGGGCTATGTTTATAGTCAGTAGGGTCTTAGGTAATCGTAGGTACCAGGTTCAATTGTTTCAAACTTAGCCACACTGTACGCATTTGGAATAACGGCCGTACTAAGCTGTAAGTCCCAGTGCGTACACTAGCCTTAAACGTGCACTTCCAAACGCATTCTAACGTAGTTCAAATTTCATTGAAACCGAAGTTATTTACGGCCTTTTTATTACAAACAGTCATTTAAAAATCAACTTAACACTGCGTGACGTTTAAGTAGATTTAATGGCAATACATGTAAATTATCTAAGATTGTATATTCAAGTGTAGGTAGCTTAGTGTTACCGAGTGCTGCGGCGATGGCGCCGACCGCTCGCCACAGGCCTCTCTCTCTCGTAAGGACACTTGCACGGTGAGGATCGATGGACGTTAGCGGCAACGACGCTATGACGCGCTCTACCAAGGCCGGCTCAAAATCCGCAAGTTTCTCAATCAGGGCCTGAAAAAAGAAAACGTTTGAATTATGATCACAACTTTCATATCCAATCGTAAGTTGAAACTAAAGGTCCAAGTTCATAAATCACCTGTGTGGAGTCTGGTGAGGGAGACAACTCATCCGACGATAACTCTCCACGGGCTGCCGCGTCGCCTAATGCTTCTACGAAGGCTTTTTCGTCAGAGCACTGTTCCCATAAGCGAGTCCACAACTCCTCCCTAATCGTTTATAAAAGATTATATAGATTATAATTGCTTAGAATAATAACTGACCGAGGCATAACAAAATGTTGATAGGGAACAATATAATTAATTGGAACCAACCTTAGATTATACTTTAAACACAACTTGACAGTTTGGTCAGCCACTTGCTTGCTACTCAAGATGTGTGGTCTGTCAGAAATATTGTCAATAAATTGATAAGCTAAGGACTTCGCCTCCGTTCCCTGGGTAGAACAAAGTAAGCGTAATGCATTCAAATGCCGTCCTGAAGACAAGAACGCCTGCGCCCTTGCAAGTAGGTGCCGTGGTCGTACTCGGACGATGCCGCGCCGGCCCAGTACTGACAGCGCGCCGGCCGAGACGCACGCGCCTCCTAGAGCACTCACACCGGCCGTGAACATCGCTCGCGACACGCGTCCGTCGGTCCAATGCCCCTGAAATAATACATTGCCGGGCTCAAATCTTGAAAGGAAAAAATTTGGTTATTCAGTCACTGCAAAAAATAAGGCCTCGCTTATACGAGTATAACATAGTCATCATCATCTGTTTAGCCTTTTCCCAACTATTTTGGGGTCGGCTTCCAGTCTAACCAGATGCAGCTGAATAACATAGTATAGTAGTAAATTTTCATTGGCACAATACTCTTTTTGGTCAATGTGTTGAGTAATTGTACAGTTCTTTTATCTCACGAGCGCGGGTGAGCCATAGTTGTAGTTGAACCGCGTATAGACACGCGCGCTTGTGTGCGTAACTACAAGTAGCAAGAAACTGAGCGCTCCCGAGCGTACGCACACAAAGACAATGTGCATGTACATTTACCCACACAAGTATGGCACACCCGCGCTCGTGAGATAAAACATCTGTACCCTTGTAAATAGTCAGTAACTTGGTACTTACCTTGAAAAACGCAGAGGCGTAGACCGGTTCCATATGTGAAAGATCTAAGGGTTTATCGTAGTCATCTCCCCACAATCTTAGATTTTCATCTGCATCGAAAATAGCGAGATTACCTCCAAGCCAGCCAAGCCATAAGGGGGTTGTCGCCAATTCGACCCTCTGTATTGGTTTCAGAGATATAGATGAACCAGTGATGGTCAGTGACAGCCACTGCAATGTTTTAGAACGTGCACATACTAATACTCGCTCATCTGTTTCGCTCCATTCCAGGACAGGGAGAGTATCTGGAGGACCAGTGAGGCGTAGTCCCGCCGCCCGACCTCCAGCTACTATAATAACGCGCGACAGCGTCGCTAGTGCCAAAATGCGGGCATCCCGAGCCGCCATCGCTACTACTTCTCCTCGTGCACCGGAAAACAGGCAAGAAGAACGTGCAGATCGCACTCCTAATGGTCGGGAAAACTTGATTAACCAAACAGATCCGCCCGTGTCGAGGGCCAGTCCCGATGTGCCAGCCCACGTGACACGTAAGGTGCCCCATAATTCCCCACCAAGAGTAACGCGTCTCAATATAGTTCCACGTAGACTTTCGTACTGACATATAAGCCCTCTCGCGTATCCAGCGAGGAGTCGAGTGCAGTCTTGATTGTATGCCAAACATGATACTGCTCCTCGGTCAGTATTTAAATCACAGACCCATCTCAATGTTTGTTCATGAAATGACAGCAGGTGGCCATGTGCTGTTCCTACTGTTAATTTTGTCTCAGTTCCCACACTCAGTGCCGTTGCAGCACCTGCTGATGATCTGTCCTATAAAAAAAAGAAAAATATATTTGACATTTACCTTTATTTACAAAAACCAGAACAGTTTTTAAATTAAAATAAAACAAACTCTTAGCTATGACATGAAGTTCAGAAAAGAGCTGTATCAAATAATTTTATGTCAAGTTAGTTAGATAATATGTAAGTGTTAAGTCATTGATTGCCGCTGCTGTCATGCAGTGTCCGCCAACAATAGATTTTCTATTGTGTCTGTTAGTCAAGGTGTTAATCGAGTTTTGCTGCTGACCGTACATTATTATCTGTCTTCAGTAGCAGAGCAGTGCTTATTAGTTTAAGTACTGATGGTAATATTTATTTATTTGTGCACATTTTGTTACCTTGAATATACTGTTGACATTACAAATATATAAGATGGGGCCAGTAACATGCATATAGTTCAGGCATAGTTTATCAATACATACTTGTGCTTGTAAAAGCTGTTGTGATACACCTTGTAAGAATTCCATTTGCAATGCAGAGCAAGCAGCAGGATCTTCAATGTATTTGGTTTCTTTGTTTTTAACATCTTCCTCTTCTGTAGATAATACTTCAGCTAATGTTGGTGCCTCACTTGCTGGCAATGCATATTCAATCTCATCCAACTGAAAAGAAGATAAGTTTAACTTTATTATTTCATAAACATTTACACTAGGTACCAAATTAAATGACTAACTAACTCAACATACTTCTGAAAAGTATGTTTGGTTGGTTTACACAGTTAATAATTATTTATTTGGATTTAAAACAGCTATGAGATTAGACTACCTAGACTGGTTATGAACCAGTCTAAACTAACTTCCTCTCAAAGCTCTGAAAAAAAAAAATTGGCACTCTACAAAAAGCCACTTTCAATAGAAACCAAAATTTATTCATCCCACAACTTTTATTGTGGTGACTTTTTCAATATCTTAGAACGTCACGTCTGGAATTCAAATTCCAACTCGGATTCCCAGGTCTAAAAATTATAATTTATTCAACATCCCAGGCTCCAAAACAAACCTGGGTCATTACGCCGCTGTACCAAGACTTTGTAGGCAATACAACATGCTGGCTAAAACTACAGAGTTAGATATCAGCCAATCTCTCGTAAAATATAAGAAATGTTTAAAAAATTTATTGTGAATGCTTTTTTTTTTTTCTTTTTTATGTTAATGTTAGTTATTTTATTCTTCTATGTTTCAATTTTTTACAGAATTTATTGTGTTTTTTATGTTCTACTGTCAAAATGTTTTCTTTTATTATGTATTAGGTATTTAATTTGTTAGCTTAGTTGTTCATTTTATTGTGCATGCTGTAGTCTCCTGTAATTGAAAGAGTACACCTACCAAATACTTTGTCGTCAATTAACCACATAATGTTTTGTGTATATCTTTTGTTGGAGATCCTAAAATAAATAAATAAATAAAATAAAATAAAAATAAATATTATACCCAATAAGATAAAATCATGGTATTAATAACTAGTTAATGCTTGAAACCTTTTCCACAAATATTTACCAGTTTGTTTAGGTTGATTGGAAACTTGAACACTGATTGGCTAATCTATGTTTGTATTGATATACCCTTTCCGTAACACCCTGTATAACATCTTTATTTTGGTTAGCTAGAACATAGCTTGAGTCTAGCTAATCAGTGCTTGTAATGGCTATTAAGGCTCACTTAACATATGCCAGTTTTTTTACAATGATTCTGGAAAAAGCTTAAATGATTTTAAAAATCTTTGTTAGAAAAATCTGGTCCTTCGCAACAGACCAAAGATTTTCGCAAAGATTATCCTATGGCATATATTAACTTTTAAGCAAAAAATCATAAATAACTATAATCTGTTTTATATTCATGACATATTGAATAAAGAAAGAACAATAGAATTATTTACACTACACCTTGGAAATATTAAAATGTAACATTATTACCCAGAAACATTTTTATTTAGACTTTCACTTAATAATTACTTGGTTCATTAACAGTATAGTACCAATTTAAATATTTGTGAAACAGTTGATACTAATGAGTGTCATCAAAGCGAGTGGTGGGCGTAACAGGCGATAAGATTTATATAAACTGTAAAGTGGAAAATGCAAAATAAGTATTTGATCTAAAATTTATTTAATATAAATTGAAGCCTATTAGACTTTTGCAGATACGTGCATGAAAGGTACAATAGTGTATAATAAATAAACAATTAGAATCACCTCTTCAATATCCAAATCCAAATACTGAAGACTTTCAACTGATTCCAAGTCAGAGTCTAACAAAGACTGAACGGACGGTGTTTTTAATAAATCCATCATCTAGTTGGCGTGGTAATCATGGAATATCTGTAAAAAAGAGCGTGTATTATTATTAGTTATTAATATTAGTGAATCTAGGAACTTACAAACCCAGAAATTCTTACTTCCGAAAAGATTACAAATTCTTTATTTTATGAGATTCTCAAGACTAGTCGCTAGTAGTCGCTTAATTTAGTTGGAATTTATTTTAATAACTGGTATTTTATAATTATTTCGAACTTTATTAAGTAGTTTGTTAATCATTTTATAAAATTACATGAATGACGTCTGATGATGACGTCACATCAATAATGACTGAATGAACCTGAATTCATGAATTGACAGTACACTGACAGTAAAAATAACAGTTCAGCACTGAAATGACATCTGTCAGGGTAAGGAACATTCTATGGAATTATTATTGTATTACAGTACAGCCGAGCTGTTTTGGGCTGATTAGGTTTAATTTAGATTCGGAGACCCTGAATGCACGTGTCGGAATATGTAGAGTTATACAAAATACAATCTTCCTAGATTATAGATAATTAGTATGTACTTTCCTAAATTACATGGAATTAGTATGTACTATATTTTTGCTAGAATGTCGAGAGTGTTACTAGATCAAATAATTAACGAATTCCGAACGTAACCGGAGATCTATGAGCAAGGTTACACGCTCATTCTGGCGTCATTCTGGTCCATCATTCTGGATTGACTTGACTGATGCCAGAATGATGGAGGATTTTCACGGTTACACGGTCATTCTAGACTGACAGCAGACTGATGGAAAGTACGCTGATGTGACGTTGATCTTCTTTTTTAACCGACTTTAAAAAAGGAGGTTCTGTATTCGAACCGATTTTGATAATTCTTTCGTTCATGTGATCTACATACTTTTAGGAAGGTTTTAGTATATAAAAATTCAAATTCAAATTAAAAAAAATGGTTCAAATTTCATTGTCATCAAATCAAATGTACTGCATCTCCGGCATTTCTATGCGAATTTTGATGATTCTTCTAGTCGGTGTCTTCAATTATTCAATGCACTAGTGTTAATTGAATTTGTGTGGGGTAGAAACAACGTAAAAGTGAAAAATATTTTTTTTTTTACAAAAAAACAGCCGACTTAAAAAAAAAACACTACAAAATGATAAATAAATTTAGGAAATCGGTGTCAAGAAACGAAAATACGGAATCAACGACACCGACTTCCGAAATTAATGTTATTTATCATTTTGTAGTGTTTTTTTTTTTTTGAAGTCGTTACATCTTCGATCGTTGCCCCGGCCTTAATTTTTACTAGTACATATTTTAATAGCTTTTGCAACGTCATTCCTTTTATAGTTATTACTGTAGTTGGTGTGTGTTTTGTTTGTCCCACAAAACAGGCAAGGACTCTAAAGTTATTATAAAATCTTTTTCGATCTCAATTGGTGGCGGCGGGGGCAGGGGCGGAGGTGTTAGGGGTTTGGCGGCGGCGCGGCGGCGCTTGCGGCGCGCTCGTAGTTATGTCGCTTGACACGTCCTTCGGCATTACGTCGCTGACGATGACTGACGCCAGAATGATACGAGCGGATTACACGATCATTCTCCCATCAGTATTTCATCATTCAAAACGAGACTGACGGAATTATTTAAAATATTTAATTTTCATCATTCTGGACCATCATTCTGTCAATCCGTGGGTTACACGATCATTCTCCCATCAGTCTGACCAGACTGATGGATCAGAATGACGCCAGAATGAGCGTGTAATCTTGCTCTAAGGTGTGGCCCCGCCAAATCTCGCTCTCTTGGATTCCAACTGTGGGGAAAGATGGACTACCGTCCGTTCATGTAAGTGAATTGATATTATTGCTGTCAACTGTGTTGCTCTGTACCTAAATGTTGCTTTAGCTTTGAGAAATGGTCCATGAGATTAATGTGATAGGTAACAATATTATAATTGTAGCAAATGTACAATGTGTTGATACAATCACATTATCACATCACACTTAATCTGTCAAGCTCCGCTAATGAGACACAATTGATTTTCTATTGTTTGGTCACCGATCGGTGTCCCGCGGTCCTTGAGCGGCTTTATTATAAAGGCGAAAGTTTGTGAGTGTGTGTGTGTTTATATGTTTGTTACTTCTTCACGCCTAAACTACTGAATCGATTTAGATGAAATTTGGTATAGAGATAGTTTGTGTCCCGGAAAAGGACATAGGATAGTTTTTATCCCGATATTCCCACGGGATCGACATTTACGCGGGTGAAACCGCGGGGCGTAGCTAGTACTTTATAAAACAAGCTGCTATGAAGGTTGCTTGTCCTTCCTTCTTCATGATGACCTAGTTTAGGAACGGACAACTAGTTTTCTGATTAACGTATTCAACTGACAAGCTTGATTGAAATAAATGCTTAGTCTTGTCTTTCTGTGCTTTTCTTCATAAAACCCTTTCCTTACACACTATATTCACAGGTACTTCATACAGTAAATAACTAGTAACCTCCATACACAGTAAATAACACCAACCAACCACATTCTGAGCTTACTAATTATGCTGATATTACACATAATCATATAGTTTTCATTCACCTTTCTGACACACGCATTCCATATAAAGTCGTCTCTAAGCGCAGACGATCATAAATATTTCCGTCCGGAAAATATAATTACGTTTTTTTTTTGGCACAGTCCATGTCAAAATATTGTTCATATTTATTTATTATTATATCATATTGTAAATAAAGATGTCTATATAAATGAATTCTCGTTCAGCGACGCGCGTGTCAGAATGCGAATGAAAATTATATGATTATGACGTGTGTAACAGCAGCTTAATTAGTAAGCTCTCGAGTGTGGTTGGTTGATGTTATTTACTGTGTATGGAGGTTACTAGTTATTTACTGTATGAAGTACCTATGAATGTAGTGTGTAAGGAAAGGGTTTTATGAAGAAAAACACAGAAATACAAGACTAGGCATTTATTTCAATTAAGCTTGTCATTTATGTCAATTAAACTAGTTGTCCGTTCCCTAACTGGGTCACCATGAAGAAGGAAGGACGAGCAAACTTCATGGCAGCTTGTTTTATAAAGTAGTATTGTATCGTATATTATAGTGTACTCTGTGCGGCGCGAGAGGAGTGCCGGTATTGCGGTGCACCGCTCTCCCTACCTTCCGCGGCCTTGACGGGGTCGCCACCGTCTGCTGGCGGACGCGGTCGCGCAAAGGAAGAGGAGTGTTGGTATGACGTTGGCCGCTCTCCCTTTCCTCTGCGGCCGAAAATTGGCAATCAATCAATCAATATCAATCAATAATGTTTATTTGTCAGAATATGGTACAATAGATATTACAATTTTGGTTCCAGCATATCCTGCCATACTATGGCGTACAAATATTTATTTACGAATGAAGGCTCATTTATTAACCTATTAATTATTAAATACGAATCAATTAATTAAATATACATATTATTGTAATAAAAATTGGAATTGTATTGAATTAATAAAAGTCATGTCATTAATCTTGAATAATTATGTCATTGTTGGGTATGGTAGAATAAAGTCTATTTTTTATGTGTTATGCTATTAGCAACTTATCTTCTAAATATTCTTTAACACTAATAATTTTTCTCCAATAACAGTCTAAATAACACCCTTTTGAACAACGACGATGGCAAATCTTGAATATTATTTGGCAAATGGTTATATACAATAATTGCCATACAGTAAATATTTCTTTTATGTAACATTAATTTTATTTGGGGTAATTTCAATTTGTCTTTGTGTCTTACTCTACTATTTATTTTGTTACTACATTCTCCAAATAAATTATAATTTTTTTTTACAAACATGCATGTTTCAAATATATAAAGACATGGTAAAGGCAGTATTTTAAGGTTTTGGAATAGCGGTTTACAGCTGCAGGCGGTGGGGCCAATGACCTGACCCATCGCGGGTGACCAAGGGTGCCCAGACACGGGGTCGTCTGGCGCCCATGTGCTGGTTTGGTCCCTGGGGTGGTCACAGCGTGCTATGTGTTCTGGTGTGCCGGTGATGGGGAATACTCCCCAGAGGAGGGTCCAGTGACGGACAGCCGCGGTGGGTTCACGGATGAGTGCTAACGCGTGCCCGTGTTCCCGCCGTAAGCGGCAGAGGAGGACACCGTGGAGTTTTAGTGGGTTGGAGTCCCACATAACTGCACTATCTCCCCGTGGTAGTGCAGAATGCATGAGCATTTCTCCACGTTAAAAAAAAAAAATGGTTAGGTTACAGGAGTCGGCGACGAATATCTCGAAGTGCGGGGTGAGGTGCGGTAACTGATGTTAGTGCGGGAAAGGGAGTGTCCTTTCTGTAAGTAGTACGTACTCCATACGTAGTACGTATTCTGATATTGAAAGTCGACAAATCGTAGTCGTTCTATCAAAAAGTACTCTGTGGTGTGTGGTAGTCGTTTTTCGTTGAGCGTGTCCAGGTTATATTTGTTCTGTGGTTGTGTCCATGAGTCTAAGTCTATGGTTTTGTGAAGTTTGTCTTGTCGTTCGTTTCGTTAATCCATGGTTAATCCAAAAGAGTAGTACGATTGCGATAATCGTTTGTGCTTGCTCGAAGTAGGGTGTGCTTCAGTCTATCAAAAAATACTCTGTGGTGTGCTTTTCAGCATATTTTTGGATCCATATTGAGGAAAGTGTAATTTGGAGTAAAGATACGGGATTTCACCGCCGTTCCAGACAGATCCTCTACGGAAAGTGTTAAAGTCGTTGTTTCGGATCTAACATGACTAACATGTCGCCATCGCCATTTTGTCAAAGGTCAACCAGTTAGATATTTTAACATTTTATCCGTGTACCAAAATCAACGATAGTGAATATATACCTACGCTATTTTAAATAACAATAATGGCTGATAATACCTCAAAGGAACCTCCGATACAAACTGTAAGTGGTCTACCACCTAATCATAATCCCTGGCTCTACAATATGTACAACCAATACAATGGATATCACGGTGGTATGTATCCACCATATTATAACCAGTATTTCAACCAAATGGCCAACAACAACGGAGGGTTTCCTAATAATCCTAATCAATTTCATCAAAATAAGGACCAGAACCTGGATCTTAGTCATCCTCAATTCTTGAAGCCGCCGCCAACAACACCTTTACTTGGAATGTCCCCCCTTGACACCAATCGCCCCTTTTTTAACCAACCTCCTATCAGGTTTAATCTCAATAACATTAGGAAACCTGTACCTATCACTCTTAATGAAAATCCACTCCTTTCGAACAATAATGGTCCTAAAAAGAAGCGCAAGAAGCCTAACAACAACAGATTTAACGAAGACAGAACAGAAGGCATAAGTGATGTTCAACCCCCACTGCCAGACCATCCTCCTCCACTGCCACCACTCCCCCCTCCAGACATTCCTAAGCCTCCTCCCCCACCACTTGATGTGCCATTGCCACCTCCACTGGCAACAGAAGACATACCTCAACCACCAGAACCAGAAAAGCTCAATTTTGTTAAAACTGAAAATGTAGACGATGAAGAAAGCATTCAAAATAATAATTCTTCAAACCTTTTCAAATCCACGTCTACAGGCTCTTGGCCTGAAAGTTTGGAGAGATATATCAAACGTTGCTATGAAAAATGTAAATCTGGTTTTGATCGTGATCAAATTGATATATGCCTAAAAGGAAGAATAACAGCTGCTGCCAATAAAGATGAGATATGGACTAGGAATTGGGATGAGGAACCAATTCCAAGTGTTCATAGTGAACGAAATAATTTGGCAGTTAAACCTGTTCGTGGTACTTTAAGCTTGTATCAAAAGATAGAAAATGCTGTGGAGCTTCCCAAAAATAGAGGTCTATTAAGTGCTCGAGGCTTTAACAGCCATAAGAACTCTCCACAGCGAAGAAGACGCCCTAGCCCTAGGAGCAGATCTAGGTCTAGGAGCCCTCCTAGAAAAAGGCTGAGGTATGCTTATCTTGATACACTACCTTATTTATTCAGCTATTTATTTTTAATGAATTGCAGATCCTTTATAAGCTTGTTTGCTGATCCTGCTATAATATTTACTGACCAGCCCACAACTTAATCCATGTGGAAGTCATAAAATACTTCTATGTTCCCCATCCAATAGTTCACCATGACATGAAATTGAAATTCATGTGCAATCAAAATGTACATCAGTACCCAAATACAGTACACTATAAAAATCGCCCCTACTGCTATGTCATAATTAGGCTCTGTCAATGTCAAGTTGATATCGCTGATGTGTTGTTGAATGCACTATATAAACAAAATAATCTAAGGTCCGACTTTTAATTAGCTGCAGTAAAATGACACTTCTGTCATTTTGTTAAAAAATGTTGCCACACTATACTAGTGATGTGATTAAAATGCAATGAAACATGAAATTGATCAATTTTGATTTAACCATAAACAATCAAATATTTTTTTGTATTGATCGGATAAAAATATGTTGTAGTTTCAAATTAGCGTAAATACATAAGTCTACTAAAGACAATTTTGTTTCAATTTTTACTCTAAAACTCCTACAACATTATATTGATCTAAGAAATCTATTTTTTAAATAAATTAAAATTTTCATTAGGAATAATGTTTACTATACAAGGATATTTGCAAAACTCCAAAAACCTCAAAAATAAGAATATTTAAAAGAAATATTAAGTGATTAGAATTAAATCTTTTTATCAATCCAATCCGATCACTGATGTGAACACAAAACAATAATTAATTAGGCATTGCTCAGTGTTTTTGTTGTAAACTTATATTATTATCCTGATTTTTATTATAAATATCATCCTGTAATAATAATATTATCCTCTTTTATACAATCAATGTATCATGGATTGATTTTGAATTGAATGTTATTTGAATGAATTGATTCTTTTTGTCACTATTTATATGTTAAAAAGTGGTAACATATAAGCTGTGATTTTACTGCAGCTAATTAAAAGTCCGACCATAGGACCTAAATGATTTGTTCAATCACATTTGATAATATTTTTGTTTTTAATTTTAGTGCTTCTTCTGCTTCTGGTGACGAGGTTGAAGAAAAAAAAAATACTAAGGGCAAGGGACGCCAGAAAGTTAAAGATAGACTGTCTTTAGACCAAAAGAAAGTAGATAAAATATATCAAAAAAATTCAAACAAAAAGAAACCTTCATTTGACCAATTTGTTGTTGAAGATTTTCAGGGTAATGCTGAGAAACTGCTCAAACGAGCTGAGAGATTTGGTAATATTGTAGCTAATGTTCCTTCCATAGCAAGCTCTTTGCAGGGTGGAATCAAGAACAAACAGGAACCAACACCAAGAAAGTCTATTATCCAGGATTGTGAAGGCGATTATGAAATTAATAACATGCACATAGTTGGAACTTCTTCAGACATTGAAAAGTCATTCCTACGACTAACTAAAGCACCAGAGCCGTGTGATGTCCGTCCTGTGGCAGTATTGAGAAATTCCCTCAAAAATGTCAAAGATAGATGGATAGACAAACAAGATTACAGATATGCTTGCGATCAATTGAAATCAATCAGGCAAGATTTAACAGTGAGTATCTTTATATATAACAGTTATATACAACCTTTGAAGTGTTTTACCTTGTCTACAAAGGTACTGAATATTGAAATTAAAATAACTATACTTAGGTCAAAAGCAATTCCAGTCAGTTAGTTCTATATAAACCATTGTTGTGGCTATGTCTCAGTAAGCTTTGAAGAATTATTATGTATCTATGTATTATAATCAGAGATCGGAATAGGTAGAGCTGTTTTATGTACTTGCCATAGGTTAGAATAATATGGATATTTCCCGAGTCCCTGGATTTGGTTTTTAAGTAGTAAAATCGTGTGATACTTCCTGGCCGCGCCACAGTGGAAAATTAAAGTAACACGTTTCTAGATAAATTGTACCCTTTATGTACTTCAGGGTACATGTAGTGAAAAAAATTGTACCTCAAAGAATAATGAAATATAATGAAGTTTAGGTGGCGCGGCTGGGAAGTATACTTCCTGGCCGCGCCACCACGGATTTTGTAAACTATTAGGCGTACCCGGACATAGTGTACACTAAAGAATTGTACCAAAATTGTTCTTTTCCGTACGCTATAAAGAGATTCGAAAGTTTAATTACTTTAGAAATTATAGCCTTGTGTTGGTGGCGCGGCCAGGAAGTATACTTCCCAGCCGCGCCACCAAGTTTTATTTGGCGTACCCGGATATAGTGTACGCTAAAGAATTGTACCAAAATTGTTCTTTTCCGTACGCTATAAAGAGATTCGAAAATTTTATTACTTTAGAAATTATAACCTTATGTTGGTGGCGCGGCCAGGAAGTATACTTACCAGCCGCGCCACCAAGTTTTATTAGGCGTACCCTGACATAGTATACACTAAAGAATTGTACGCATTATGTACTACCCAAAAACATAATAATATTACGGAAGGCTGTAATATATTAAGTGAAAACATCAAAACAAGCTTAAGCGCATAAGAAGACTTGCTGATCTTTGTACCTACTAGATGTGGCCTCCAAATTAGAAGTAGGTACTGGAATTATCTCTGTGGGATGGTTGTATAACTTGCATAGAACGGCGAGAAATAAGCAATCGATGTGCATAACAAGAGGAATTGACCTTCAGGAAGAAGATAAGAACTTGGTAGGTACTTAGGTATTACGGACGGTCAGCAACGCTAATCGTTAACACTGTTACTTTTACGTGTCAATAATTATGATTTCAAAAACTGAAATGTTGATCCACTTCGTCGTTAATTATACCAACCTACAGTACCTACATATGTATATTATGTAATTTAAAAAAGTTTATTTAAAAAAAAAATTGTGGCGCTCGCTATAAGTCTGAACCTGTTTTATTTATAAGTAGTAGGTACAGGCCTCCAAAAGTTACTTGACATTTTTCTACTTCAGCTGTGATTCCATGCCACATTATGATTTAAAATACAAAAATCATCAGGTAATCCTGAGGGATTACAAGTAATAAAAAAGTTCTAGTGTAGGTACAGTTCAAACATTTGGACCCAGATTTTTTTTAAATCGTAATTTGGTGTCACAGCTGCAATGTAAAAATGTCAACTAACTTTTGGAGGCCTGTACTTATACAGGGTGAAATTGAATTCTTGGGCATCCTTTTAAGGGGTCATTGTAATCATCATTTTGAACAACTTTTACTATGTGACCAAACCTGAAATCGAGAAAAAAAATCAGCTCTTCCCTACATTTTGACGAATTATGTGAACATAAATGGAAGGAACAGTTTTTTTTGCGATTTTAGGTTTACTCCTATAGTAAAAGTTGTTCATAATGATGATTACAATGACCCTTTAAAAGGATGCCCATGAATTCAATTTCACCCTGTATAAATAAAACAGGTTCAGACTATAGCGAGCGCCACAATATTTATTTATCATAAACTTTTTTAAATTACATAATATATGTAGGTACAATTAACGACGAAGTGGATCAAAATTTCAGTTTTTGAAATCATAATTATTGACACGTAAAAGTAACAGTGTTAACGATTTGCGTTGCTGACCGTCCCTTATACCTAAGTACCTCCCAAGTTCTTATCTTCTATCTGAAGGTCAATTCCTCTTGTTATGCACATCGACTGCTTATTTCTCGCCGTTCTATGCAAGTTATACAACCATCCCACAGAGATAATTCCAGTACCTACTTCTAATTTGGAGGCCACATCTAGTAGGTACAAAGATCAGCAAGTCTGCTTATGCGCTTAAGCTTGTTTTGATGTTTTCACGTAATATATTACAGCCTTCCGTAATATTATTATGTTTTTGGGTAGTACATAATGCGTACAATTCTTTAGTGTATACTATGTCAGGGTACGCCTAATAAAACTTGGTGGCGCGGCTGGGAAGTATACTTCCTGGCCGCGCCACCAACATAAGGTTATAATTTCTAAAGTAATAACATTTTCGAATCTCTTTATAGCGTACGGAAAAGAACAATTTTGGTACAATTCTTAAGCGTATACTATATCCGGGTACGCCTTATAAAACTTGGTGGCGCGGCTGGGAAGTATACTTCCTGGCCGCGCCACCAACACAAAGCTATAATTTCTAAAGTAATAAAATTTTCGAATCTCTTTATAGCGTACGGAAAAGAACAATTTTGGTACAATTCTTTAGCGTACACTATATCCGGGTACGCCAAATAAAACTTGGTGGCGCGGCTGGGAAGTATACTTCCTGGCCGCGCCACCTACACAAGGCTATAATTTCTAAAGTAATTAAACTTTCGAATCTCTTTATAGCGTACGGAAAAGAACAATTTTGGTACAATTCTTTAGTGTACACTATGTCCGGGTACGCCTAATAGTTTACAAAATCCGTGGTGGCGCGGCCAGGAAGTATACTTCCCAGCCGCGCCACCTAAACTTCATTATATTTCATTATTCTTAGAGGTACAATTTTTTTCACTACATGTACCCTGAAGTACATAAAGGGTACAATTTATCTAGAAACGTGTTACTTTAATTTTCCACTGTGGCGCGGCCAGGAAGTATCACACGTAAAATCATAAAAAACTATTCTCGCCTACGGGACTAATGAAAGATTACACTTCCTTTCTGACGGGTAAATATAAGAAGGACGGGATTTTGAATTCTAGTGGTGCAGAAAGAGACAAAAACAGGTGCGTCACTCTAGCGACAGAACCACCCCGCTATTGTTTTCTTTTGTTTCCATAATGCGGCGACATTACGCGTCTCAACAAAGTGGCAACGTCGCGCGCTTGGCAAAAATTTTTATAGCGTGCTGTTGACGTAAAATTTACAACGTCGCTCATGCGCTTATTGGCTTACATAAACCATTTTTATACATATTGACAAAAAGAATGAAATTCAATAAAATTCTGTAGTAGCAGACGGAATCCCGTGGAATATCCATATTAACATCAATGTTTGCGGTCAATGAACCTAAATAGCTCTACCTATTCCGATCACTGATTATAAAATATAATTATCTATGTATGTTGTTAAATTGCGACCTCAGATCTTAGAAAAAAAAACATACCTATTACAGCGAATTAGTAGAAGGACCACTGTCACCGTTTTTAAATCAGTGTGCATCACAAATACAAATGCTCCCATTATATGTTATTCACAGTAATGCTGTTTTAGTTATACTTCTGTTTTTATACTTCTACACTACAAACAAGCTTTTTCGTGTGTGTGTCATGGACAGCGGTTGCAGTGTGTTAAAAATTAACATGTGCAGTCCGTTAAGAATTTGATCACTATTACACAATAATCATGTCTGAGCGCCGGGCTCAATAGTGTCTGTATACCTCCCTTGTTTCTATCTAGTATTTGAGATTATGACTATACTTCATAAATTGTAGCATTAGACAAATACCAGCCAAATAACAAAAGTGATTGTTGAAAAATCATTCAACATGCATGCCACTCTTATATGTAAAGAGTAAATAGATTATATTTGTATTATTCTCGTGACTTATCAAGAGTTCCTAAAACATTATGTTGAAGTAACATGATCATTATAACATTATCTTGTTCTCCAGGTACAAGGAATACGGGATAATTTCACTGTTGAAGTATATGAGACGCATGCGCGAATTGCTCTAGAGAAAGGCGATCATGAAGAGTTCAATCAATGCCAGACCCAACTTAAAATGCTGTACAGTGAATTGCCTGACAGCAAATCCAATGCTCCTGAATTTACAGCATACAGGATACTGTATTATATTTTTACCAAGAATACCTTAGGTATGTTGTATTTATTTTAACAGTCCTTATGACGAAATCTTAGATTATTCTTCCTATGCTGCTATATGCTTGTTTAATAAAAAAAAGGATGGTTGATAAAATCATAAGCAAGTTCAATAAAGGTTTTTTTTATTTGTAAAGACAATAATAATATCATTCTTCATATTATTCTTGCATTTACATGCTATACTGTCAAACTCAAAATCAAAAGTCATTTATTCATGTGTTCGAATGTCAAAACTACATACGCCCCCACTCTTCATCACTTCCTCGTGCTTTCGCTGGGAAGTAGCGGAGCAAAAAACTCCCCACTACTCCCCAGCAGCTCAGCAAATTGTTCTTATTTGTAAAGACATTGATTTTATTATTCCTTAATTAACATGCTATAATTTATTTTAAAGGATGTACATATTTTATACTTTTTCTTTTTCAGATTTAACCACAATATTTCAGTTTCTTTCAAAAGAAGATAGAGAAAATGAGTGTATTAAACATGCACTCCAAACAAGATGTGCTTGGGCCACAGGAAATCTGCATAAATTTTTCTTGCTATATAAAACGGCTCCTTTAATGGCAGGATATCTCATGGACTGGTTTGTTGAACGAGAACGCAAGCAATACCTGAGATACATCATAAAGTCGTACGTCCTTTATTTTTTTATCATCCTACACTTAAATTTTGATCTACACTCGCGAGCAACCAAATCGACTCAAGCCTTGTCGGCGTACACATACATTGATACAACTAAATTTATGAACGGAAATTATAAAAATGATATGTCATTCGAAAGCTTAAGATGTCAGCTTTAATTTGATATCATTACATTGAAATCCATCCATCATTTTTGAAATAAATGATGTCTGAACGCAAGAGTAGGAAAAACGGGAATTTAGGAAAAAGGGTATGGGTCTCGTATTTTACAAATTAAACAAAAATTGTTAATAATAAAATTAATTTATTTAAATCAATACTTCGTATTGCCCCTTCTAGCCCTAATTACAGCCTGCAGTCTGTTTTTCATTGATCTTCTAAATTTTTTGACATTTTCTTGAGGAATGCCGTCCCACTCCTCTAATAATGCTGCCTTTATCTCGTCTACGCTTGAAGGGACTGGATTCCTGGCCCGAACTCTTCTTTTAAGCTCCTCCCATAAGTGCTCGATGGGATTCATGTCAGGACTGAGCGCAGACCAGTCCATCGTGCGTAATTCGACCTCTTCCAGAAACTGTCGAGTGACTCGTGCCGTGTGGCAGCGGGCATTGTCGTGCATTAACACGAAGTCTTCACCGACAAACCCTGCGTAGGGCTCAACATGATTGAGTAGAATGTCGGTGATGTACCGATCAGCTGTTAGCCCGCCTCGTCGGCCGCCTTCAGGCACGAAAACAATTTCGGTTTTTCCCTCTAAAGGAATACCAGCCCACATCATGCAGGAACCGCCGCCATATGCCACTGTTTCAGCGAAACAACATTGGGCAAATCGTTCCCTCGGACGCCTGTAGACTCAGCCTCTGCTGTCACTGCCATGCAGACACATTCTGCACTCATCAGTAAAAGCGACTGATAAGGTAAACCGGATGTGGAGGGGTTTTATAGCGGGAGCAGGTAGCGCAAGTCGTGGATTCCTAATGAGGTAATTTACGCTGACGGCCAATTAAAATGCGTCAGTAAATCAGCGCTTAGTTTTTTTTTTAAGGTATTGATGTTAATTGTAAGCATAATTCTTCAGCTTTCGAATGACATATCACTTTTATAATTACCATTTATCGTTTTAGGAAAATCAATGTATATGTGCGCCGTCAAGGCTTGAATCGATTTGGTTGCTCGCGAGTGTAGTTCTGCATATTAGGGTAACAAGATATTGCGGCACTACTACAAGTACGGGTTTACAGCGTGTCTAATAAATTACGCGCCCGCTAACTCGTGTGCATTAAGCGGCGCGTTTTGTAGGTAGGGAAACGGGTTTGTAAGACAACAGTCAAGTAGTTAGGGGCAGAGTTAGGTGATCCACACACTGCACCGCGCACCGTCGCGGTGAGCAGATTTTTACGCGCGCGGTGTTGAATTTGTATGTAAAAATCTGCTCACCGCGACGGAGCGCGGTGCAGTGTGTGGAGCGCCTTATCTATGCAGTTCACGAGTAGCATTAACAACTCCTCAATGAATGGCACTAATTCAAAGAAGCTTCAATATTCTGTTAATGGAGTCTAAAGGTGAATGCGCAGTGGTAGACCGCGAAATTCAAATTTTCTTACGTTTTTTGCAATTTGCAGGTCAGTGTCAGGTTGTAACTTGATCAATATACAGGGTGTCCCTGGAAGTATGGATCAAATCGAATAGGGGCGTGAGCAAGGTCATTTCCAAACTATTTAACCCTGAGAATGTCAGTGAATTTTTTTACAGTTCAAAAGTTATGACCGATTTTAATTTTTTTGTCAATCACTTTGCTTAGTGTTCAAAGAAATTAATCATAAAAAAATAATATCAGGGCTATCTAAAAAAAAAATGATAGCCCTGATAGTTTTCACGAATTCGATCTTTCTTCTCTTTTTTTTTTAGTATTTTTTTTTTGCTAAAACGTTTGGAAATGACCTTGCCCACGTCCCTATTCGATTTGATCCATACTTCCAGGGACATCCTGTATATATACAGGGTGAATTTTTCAAGTGGGCGTGGATGGCCAAATTCTAAACTATGAGGAATAGCGAAAAGTACTCAAAGGAGTCGCGGGCTCGATTTTGATGAAAACTAAAACTGCATCATTGGATTTTTGAAAAATCTAGCCAGGAATCGAACCTGTTGATTTTGAAAAAAAAAACACACTGTATTATTACACCATTCGATAGTGTCCCTGATAAGGATCAAATTCTGGGAAGTAATGATGTACGGCAAACTAAAGGAAAGAGCTAATTTTTAACAAAATACTTTTTTTATTTTGTTAAAAATGAGCTCGTGTCCATGTTACCTACCTCATCATCATCTGCCTACTAGCCTTTTCCCAACTATGTTGGGGTCGGGTTCTAGTCTAACAGGATGCAGCTGAATACCAGTATTTTACATAGAGCGACTGCCTATCTGACCTCCACAACCTAGTTACTGGGTAATACGATACGCCTTGGTAAGACTGGTTGTCAGACTTTCGAACTTCTGACTACTTGTAACGACTGTCAAAGATCCTGGAATGACAACCAGGACCAACGGCTTACCGTGCTTTCCGAGGCACGGAGGGGTCTCGGTATGTAAAGATGGTCACCCATCCACAGACCAACCGCGGCAAGCGTAGCTTAACCTGATGGATTGACCTGTGCGGCTGTTATTATTTAGCCGAGCCCGGGTTATGCTACCTATTAAACCTCAACTGATTAATTGTTCATAATGATGACCATTGTTTTCAATACATAGCTGGATTCGACGTCTCACGGATTGTACTGCATTCAGCATTACAATATTATTGATTCCATTAGAATATTTTTCAAAGATCGTAATAGAAATTTGAATTTAGAACATAATGTTGTGAAGGTGACTGCGCTGCGGGTGTGTTAAAAAAATATTGAGCATCATTTCGAACAGGGTACGTAATGTAGTTATGAATACTTACTTTTAAGGCGCTTACAGGACCTAAACGCAAAAAAACGGTAGTTTTCGAAACAATAAAAGTATATGATCGCCTACAGTAAACAAAATCAGAAAAATATATGATATTCTTCAGGATATATGCTAGATAGATAGTGTTTTGAAAACACAATACAACTAATTTGGTACGATAGAAAAAAATCATGAACATACCTCTAAAAAACTTTCTTTTTACAATAAAAACCATACTAATATACATACAATCATTCTGATTTTTTGTCAGATTATTCTACAAGTAACATACTAAAATGATAGTGTTTTATTTTTTTATTTAAAACAATAGTTTTTTTGTAAATCGAATATTCATAGTTCCGAACATAAAAAGTGCGCATGTGTGCGTGAACGCCCGTGTAGCGACACTGCCGGCCGAGGCCTGATGCTATACGGACGTGTCGCTCTTTTCGCCGCACTATTTCCGTCAAAATTGTTATGTTTTTGTTAAGTTTTATTTGTAAATTCATTGTTTATTATTATTTGCATTATCTTCTTTCCGTAAATATTTTTATTTCGTGTAAATATAAAATACTTTTAAGTTTGTTATGTATGGGTGCAAGGCGCGCGCCATCTATTGTACGGCGAGTCCCAACTCCCGGGCGTTTCACTTGTGTCTACCGGCAGTGGTCCGCGTAACCTAACAAAGTTAAAATAGGGTAATAATTTGTAAATAAATGGGAAATATAGTGAAACATTCCGTTAGGAGGACTACAAAACGTTCATATAAAACAAAAGCCGAACATAATAATATGAACGAAAGTAAAAAGTATGAGATGAATTTTGGAAACATCTAAGAAAGTGCAGTCGGTATTTTCGACTTCACGTACAACTGTCACAGTGACGTATGTGGACGACGTGTAGATTTGTATTCGAGAGTCCCCGGGTTCGATTCCCAAGATTACGAAATCGTACTTTCTTTTTAAATTTTATTTAAATGTATTTTGAATTTTTAGATAGATAGTGTTTTGAAAACATAATACAACTAATTTGGTACGATAGAAAAAAATCATGAAGATACCTCTACAAACTCTTTTTACAATAGAAACCATACTAATATACATACAATCATTCTGATTTTTTTTCAGATCATTCTACAAGCAACATACTAAAATAATAGTGTTTTATTTTTTTAGTTCAAACAATAGTTTTATTGTAAATAGCATAATATTCATAGTTCCGAACATAATAAGTGCGCATGTGTACGTAAACGGTAAACCCCCGTGCGTGTAGCAATAATGCCGGCCGAGGCCTGATACTATACGGACGCGTCGCTCTTTTCGCCGCATTATTTATTTGTACCTACATACATTCATTGTTTATTATTACTATTTGCATATCTTCTTTCTGTAAATATTTTTATTTCATGTAAATATAAAATACTTTTAAGTTAAAATAGCGTAATAATTTGCTATCAATTATATCATTTGTAAATATGGGAAATAAAGTGAAACATTCCCTTAGGAGGACTACAAAACGTTCATATAAAACAAACGCCGAACATATGAACGAAATTAAAAAGTAAGAGCATTTTATTATTACTGAATATTTTTTTTCGCTATGAATTTTGGTAGTTTAAGAAAATGCACTTATTACGCATAAGCTCAGTTTTTTCGACGAGATACGCAATCGTTACATTGGCTTATGTAGACGACGCGCAGGTTCGTGTTCAAGGATCCCCGGGTTCGATTCCCAGTGATACGAAATCGATTTAATTTTATTTAAATGTATTTTGAATTTTTAAATATATTTTTATAAATAACTAAAAAAACGTCTACAATGTAATTATCTTTCACAGGAGAAAGAAAGTCGAAAATATCAACACGGAAGTTACTTCTAATGCGTAAGTACCTACACGTTTTCTATGCCATTGTAACAATAAAAAAAACCTAAATTTATTAACAGACCGCGACTTATTGATAATATGCATAAAGAAATCACAGATTCATCCGAAAATTGCGATGAAAATTATCACAAGCAAGAGTTTAATTTTTATTGATTGTGTTTATAATAAATAGAAATCATAATAATTATGTATGAATGTTAGGTACGAGTACCTAATCCTTGAGGCCGTTTACACATCATGCCGAAGCTGCAGCGGCATCGCCGCCGCCGCGGCGCCGCTGCATCAGTCACCCTTGGATTTGTATGAACACACGGCGCCGCCGCGCCGCCGCGCCGCCGGCGGTGCGGCGCGGCGACGAGTTTTGATAAGATCTATCAAAACTCGCCGCCGCACAGTGGTCTGAAAATCGAGCTCCATACTCATAGAAACTTAAAGTACGGAAATAAAAAAACAAAAATTGTAATGGGTCTAGTATACCTCCCTTTACGTAATATTAACGTATGGATGGTATCAGTCGCTCCACGCGTGAGAAAAAAAAGTTTTTTGTTTTTTTTTGTATGGGAGAAAACACTAACCCCCTTATTCATAATCCTATTTTATCTCTATTTTAGCTAAAATAGGTTTATAGAACGTTTGTCTTTATCTGTCACGTTGTCATTTCTGTGTGTAAGAAAGAGACAAACCCCATTTTAACTAAAATAGGTTTGATAAGTTTTATGAATAAGGGGGTTAATGTACATTTTTTTGAAATGAATGGAACTGATAGGCTGGAGCTCACACGAGCTATTGTACCATACACGGCCATCAAGATGACATACAATTCATGGACCGTTGGGCGCCGCTTTGCACGTAGCAAATTTTTGAAATTTTGTGTTTTCGATATGTGATTTTTCAAATCTTTGACGTGAATAAATGAACTTGCCGATCGATTTACTTATACTATCGTTACTTTTAGCCTGCTTATGACCTTTATGATGACAACAATTAAAAATTATGTTGATTATAAGTACCTATACGTTTTTTTTTAATTTCATTCCAAGAACTACTTAACTCATTTAATCACCGTTGTAGTGTATCTATTAAATAGATATGTAAACACTGTCTCATTCACACAAGCGGGGTAGCTGCTGTCAGTTATGTTATGTCATCTGTCAGTTACGAGGAATGGCGGGAAACAGACAAAGTGAAGCAGGCTATATACGATGGCGCTTGGTGTGGTAGTGAGCCAGTGAAGTGATATGTTTAACATAAGTACGGAATCAACAGGATTCTACAACCGTGATTATGGTTGAGTTATAATTAGATACTGCTTCAATCTGAGCCTCAATCAGAGCCTGTTCTTCCACGATGTTCAACTTGTTTTCGTTTGAAAACTTAAAATAAATTGGTCAGCAGAACATTGTTTAAGATGGCTTTGGATTCTCCCATACCTTTTCTTCGCCACAAACTAAGCGCAGAGGCACAAAAGAACACATAAACATACTGGAATCGTCTTCGTCTGCCATAGTTTGCTTATACAAACTTTGCCCTGAAGCACCATCAAAGCCATACTTGCATATAATTGTTAACTCTTTGCCATCCAGCGAAGGTTCCACACGTAGGAATTTTCCAAGCTTTGCACAGTTTTATCCAAAATTTAGCTTTACTTTTACCTCTCCTTCCGTGATGTACAATGGTAACTTTTGGAGGGCAGCAGTCCTTCTTCGCCTCAAGGATGGCAGTATAAGAAGGACACAGTGGTACTCCTTCTTCTTTTGCACAAGATCTTAATGTTATATACTGCCACTTCGAAAGCTTCAATGAGGTCAAAATAAATAAAGCTTTATCAGCGGAATATATAGGCACAGTTTCCTTGGGCTTTAACAATTTATTTATACTTGTAGCCTCTTCGCTCCGAGACTAGTTTAACGATATCTGCTATATTCTTGTCATGTACTTTCAAACCGGTTGCATGAGCAAGGCTTTCAGTGCTATACGTTAGGAGGTCTTCCGCTCTCCTTCTCTTCTGTAGCGGGCTTAGCTCTTTAAATGGTTTTCTCGGCCTCACAACTGATGTTGATGTTCCAACACTGCACGTCTCCGGTGTGTAGGATGTTGATGCACCCTCATTTAAAACAAAGTCAGAACTGGAACGGGTTTGCTGCTCTACTGACACTAAATAAGGGGTCATCTTTCCTTTCATGATCTCAGGCCATTTTATGTTCTCTTGCAGCCATGTCTCATACTTTGTTATGTATGTACGTCTCGTGAGATTACACGAGATCCATTTGTTCCTCAACGAACAAACATAAGTCTGACAGAATTGTTTCAATACCCTCTTTTCATTTTCTGACAAATCAATAGTATTCTCAAAAACTTCAAATAAAACATTGGGCTGTGAAAAACAATTGTTGTTTGACACAAACATGACAATGTCCAAATTGGTATCACAACCTTCCATCACAGCACAATAAAAAAAATAACGTAATAAGTTAGCGCGCACAAGTACTGAGAGCTACTGATAAAAGTAAGCTCAAACGTCCTGTTTTTATACAACTACCCTCATTATCGTTCGCTATTCTTTAATTAGGTTTTACAGACTTTAATATTACAGACAATAGAATTTTATTGTGACTAGGGCCCATTTGGCCCTGCTAGAGCTGGTTGATGCTCATGTCATTAATATATAATTATAACTCAACCATAATCACGGTGATTAAATGAGTTAGTTCTTGGAATGAAATAAAAAAAAAAACGTATATAATCAATATAATTTTTAATTGTTGTCATCACAAAGGTCATAAGCAGGCTACAACTAACGATAGTATAAGTAAATCGATCGGCAAGTTAATTTAACCTCGTCAAAGATTTGAAAAATCACGTATCGAAAATTCAAAATTTCAAAAATTTGCTACGTGCAAAGCGGCGCCGAACGGTGCATGAATTGTATGTCATCTTGATGGCCGTGTATCGTACAATAGCTCGTGCGAGCTCCAGCCTATCAGTTCCATTCAGTTTCAAAAAAATGTACATTAAGTGTTTTCTCCCATACAAAAAAAATAAAAAACTTTTTTTTCTCACGCGTGGAGCGACTGATACCATCCATACGTTAATATTACGTAAAGGGAGGTATACTAGACCCATTACAATTTTTGTTTTTTTATTTCCGAACTTTAAGTTTCTATGAGTATGGAGCTCGATTTTCAGACCACTGTGCGCCGCCCGCGGTGCCATACTATTATATTCTGTGGCGATGCCGCTGTATTGGTTTCTCTTGGATTTGTATGAGCCCTTGCGGCGCGCCGCCGCGGCGCCGTGTGTTCATACAAATCCAAGGGTGACTGATGCAGCGACGGCGGTGCCGCTGCAGCTGCGGCATAATGTGTAAACGGCCTCAAAGATTAGGTACCTAACATTCATATATAACTATGATTCCTTTTTATTATAAACAAAATCAATTTTAAATCTAATTTCTTGCTTTTGATCATTTTCATCGCAATTTTCAGATGAATCTGTTACCTATTTCATTATGCCCATTATCAATAAGTCGCGGTCGGTTAATAAAAACATTAGGTCAGAATTTTTTTTATTTTTGTAATAGCTTAGATAACGTGTAGGTACTTGCGCATTAGAAATACCTAACTTCCGTGTTGATATTTTCGACTTTCTTTCTCCTGCAGACTTTTTTTAGTTATTTATAAAAATATTTAATAGATATATTTAAAAATTCAAAATGACATTTAAATAGAAAATTCGATTTCGTAACCTTGGGAATCGAACCCGGGGACTCTCGAATACAAATCTACACGTCGTCCACATACGCCACTGTGACAGTTGTACGTGAAGTCGAAAATACTTAGCTTATTCGAAATGACTGCACTTTCTTAGATGTTTCCAAAATTCATAGTTTTAGAAAAAAACACTGCAAAGTGATAACTTTTATTTCGGAAGTCGGTGTCGCTGGTTCCGCATTTTCGTTTTTTGACACCGACTTCCGAAATTATAGTTATTTATCACGCTGTAGTGCTTTTTTTGAAGTCGGTTGTTTTTTTTTCTTTCTAATTGTACCTACTTACCTCACAAAAATTCAATTAACACTAGTGCATTGAAGAATCATCAAAATTCGCATAGAAATGCCGGACATGCAGTACATTTATGCATATTAACTTCGGACATACTACATAAGAATAATTACCTAATGTATTATATACTAAAACCTTCCTGGAAGTATGTAGGTAGATCACATTAGTGAAAGAATGATCAAAATTGGTTCATCAGTTTTTTAGAAAATCTACAAATATATATACAAACATACACACATACATACATTACATAGGTACATACATACGGGTCGAATACACAACCTCCTTTTTTGAAGTCGGTTAAAAATGTTTTAAATTTCATTGAATCAGTTTTATTTCAAAATCACCCACATCCTTAAGTTTTTCAAGTCACACTCAAAACGAATAAAATTTATTATGTTGTCACACATAACTACATAATTTGTTTGTTAGATCTTTAACTTATTTGCACATCGTTTCCGCGCCATCTATTAGAATACTAGGGCGTAATCTCACAAAACCGTTACTTCTAAATCTCATGTATGCTTTATGTCATAATTGTGATGGGCGTCGTCGTTAGATGGCGTTTGCGTCGATTCTGCATATGTGTGCATGCGTTTTTCAAGGACACTTTGGTCTAGTAAGCCTCTTAAATAAGAAGTTTATTAAAATTCAACATTTTCCTTAAGTTTGCCGTATGTCATTACTTCCCAGAATTTGATCCTTATTAGGGATACTATCGAATGGTGTAATAATACAGCGTGTTTTTTTTTTTCAAAATCAACAAGTTCGATTCCTGGCTAGAAATATTGATTTTTCAAAAATCCAATGATGCAGTTTTAGTTTTCATCAAAATCGAGCCCGCGACTCCTTTGAGTACTTTTCGCTATTCCTCATAGTTTAGAATTTGGCCATCCACGCCCACTTGGAAAATTCACTCTGTATATGTTACCGGTAATCTGTATAATTCAGGTATTCTATACAATACCTAGGCAATGTATAGAATACCTGAGGCGTCCAGGCAATGTATGATATTCTCATAGCATGTATCGTACCTATGTCTATTTCCTGCTTAGTATAATATTCTATCACTTTTAAATTCAATTATTTTTCTTTAAGTACACTGTATTTTAATAATTGTTTGCTGCACCGGACGACGTCATTACGTCAGCGCCGGCTGTCGCTGAAAACCAGTGCTGGGGCTCTGTCCTGCATAGGGTCGCAGCATAAGGGTCTTCCCACATTTATCGACGCGGAATCGGCTAACGCCGGTCAAAAAAGCCTTTATGTCTACGTAATAAGGGTGTTACTAATACCATTCGCATCGGTTCGGCTCGGACGACGCGGCGCGACGCCGATCGACGGCGAAACGAGCCGTTTGCCTATTAGCTCGGCGATAAGTCGAGTAGTTTGGTGATACGCACTCGGCTTAAGACGATTCCGCGTCGATAAATGTGGGTACACCCTAATGCTGAGCGATAGCCGTTTCGCGTGGATGTGACGCATGTTTCTCCCTACCTTTTTATTTTATTTTTTATGTTTTTGTTCTTCTTTGCGTCATTTTCACCGCAAATGAACGTATTTTCTTTCTTTCTTTCTTTCTTTATTATACAGATTGCCGGTAACATATACACCGTGTTCCGGACAATATACATAAACTTCGACCAGCTTTTCAGACCATGGAAATAAGCATTTTTCACTATGGACACATTAATGGATTATTATTTTTTGTTAATTTTCATATAAACTAAATACCTTGACGTAAATCGCCCGATATGCATGCCTCTTTATCCGAATTGGCAGCAATGACGTATTTTCATTCATAAGATTTGGCGGGCTGCAACTTGTCAAAACTGATTTAAGACCCTTTCTTATTCTTATCTAATTTAGAAAGATGTATTAATGATTCTAATAATTATAATTCTGTAAATACGTACCTGTTCTAGTCGCGAATCATATTTTGATCAAGCTACAACCTGACACTGATCAAAAAAGTAAGAAAAATTGAATTTCGCGGGCTACAACTGCGCATTCACCTTAAAACAGTTGTTAATTGTTGTTCTAAAATTTTTGATTTCGCTAGGGGCTAGTGCGGTTTTATTTTATCTTAATTTTTTTTTTTCAGAATTTTTTATTTGCTGTTGAAATAATTATGTAGTTAATTTGAATGCTAAATACTAGTCAGAAAAATATAAGGTGCTATAAAAATATCTGCCACGGCTTCAATGGCAGAGACAGTATTTTGTATATAGATTACAGTAGTGAACAAATTTTGTACTCCGGAATAGTGAAATCAATTTGAGAAAATAAAGTAATTAAATAAACATTTACTCTATTCTGCATAACGTGGTTCACAAACTATGCGCGATGTGTCCCTTAGTTACATTTTGCGAAATGAAATGACGGAGCCGCAACAGCTAATTACTATGGGATGGTTTCATGCAACTAAATCAATTCAAATTTATATGGACATATTTTTGTATGAAAAACATTATGACATAAGATCAATAATGTATCTTTACTATTGTAATCTATATACAGAATACTGTCTCCCATTGAAGCCGTGGCTGATATTTTATAGCACCTTATATTATAACACGTTTTAGCTAGAAATCTTTCTTAACATTTGCCTTTTGGGCGATTCGACAGAAAGCTTAAATTTGCACTTAGCTAAATAATTTTGAAAAAAAAGTTCCTATTTTGGTTAATAATCGAAACTTCATTGTATTTTTCATTTGAAATACGTTAAGTATCTGGGGTGATTAATAACAATTTTCGATATTTCGAAAGTACATTTTTTTTCTATAACTTAACAAGGACCCGAACCTAAAATACGAGAACCATAGATTCACAGGCACCAAGGCGCTTCATTCATAATCATTTAATCACGACCGCGACGTAGAAAAAAACTACTTTTAAGGCTAAAAACTCATGAAGTGATATTAACCCGCGCCCGCCGCGGTATGATAATGAGTCCGCGTATCACTGGTCTTCTTTTCGTTTAGATGACACATCTATGTTGCTTATACTGTTTGGGCCCAGTAGGTGGCCACGTGTATTGCTGGTCAGTTTCCCCTCACTCGTTTAATTCGGTAGTTTCGGAATTTCGATAGTTTCCAGTGTTTGTCAGTTTCAAAAACCACCCTATATAAACTGATTTAACTCAGCTCACACTGATGTTAAGCTTTAGCGCTGGTATATGTTGTCATCCCACGAGTTCTTAGTCTTACTACGTTTTTTTTTTTCTCAGTATTAGTTTGGCATATTGCAAACAAGGTGCTTTTTTACTGCCGAATTTTTTTAGAAGAAACATAAAATCCATAAATTTAGAAACATATCCATATTAATTAACAGTTTTCAAATTCGCATTATACTGGGTGTAAGGGATGGTGTGGTTAAACTACATCATCCTCTGTTTTACTCATAAGGATAAAGTAACGAAGAGTCGCAAACGCAAGAGTAAAGGCTAGTTTATGCAGTGGGAGCTGGCCTTGTTAGTTACTGCAGTACTGCTTCTCGCACCGTGTGACTGCATCATCATAATGGTGGCGTTACTGGAATTTATTACCTCTACGTCGATACCCACTAATTTGATTATCGAAACAAAAGTCACTTGTTTGAAAGTTTAAGTTTGTCCTTGAGTTTAGTAAAGTACATTGCGGTCTGTTTTTCAGAACCTCACTCAAGACTCAAGCATTATTTAAAACTAGTTTCAACCAATAAACTGGTTTTACATTAGTTTTAGGTAATGCTTGAGTTTTTAGTGAGGTTCTGTAATGGCCCATATTACAGAACCTCACTAAAAACTCAAGCTTAGACTGACATTCGGAAACGAAACTTAGCCTATTGCACAAAATGCATTTAACGCTAAACGAATTTAAACCATCATTCGGTTTCTGTCAATTTATTGAAAATAACAGGGACAGAGTGATGTACGTTATTATAGGCTGCTGATACTTTTTCTTTACACTATCCCTTACACCTTGCATAACCCAACACAATAAAAGTTTGGCCTTCATGTTTTTTTTCTATAAGTCATTATTATCATGCCAGCATTGCTGGCCGTGTTTTATTAACTTTTACTTTATATGTGCAGCTACAGACAAAGTGTTCCTGTGGACTTCATCATTCGAGAGTTGGCGTTCGATTCAAGCTCTAAGGCAATTGAATTCTTAAGTCAATACCCACTTTCTTATACTGACAGCGATCAATCTACCTTAGATTGCAAGGCCAGTCTTCCAGTTCTTCCGGCCATTTAACATTCCGTATTCGATATACGTCCTAGTTTATTTGCGTGTTGTTGCGTGGTGATGTAAAATGCTGCATTCTGTTTGCTGCGTGCGTACCAGTCGTCAGCCAGTCGTTATCATCGCTCAACATAATTAACATCTTAATTTTAAGCGCTTTGCTAGGATGAGGAGGCTTAATGAAAAGCCGCATATTCAGTTGTACAGCAGAAATGGATTGAACATTGAAGATATTGCCAGGGAGAAGAACTACAGGAAGCAAATGCATCATTTATATGCGTGAAATAAAGTGGGATTTTATAAACAGAACATTTTTTTAGTGTAAAGTGATAAAAGACTTGCAGAAGACTATTTGTACATGGACCTAAGTGTTAACGTTAATGTCACACGTTTTTTTTGTAAATATTGTAATTTTATGTCTATTTGAAGTTTCATCTGTATAATAATAAGAATGAATTGTTTTTAAAAGTATGCTAACCGATGAGACCGATAATAATTATATACTGTTTTTAAAAGTATGCTAGCCGATGAGACCGGTAAAGGGTACATAGCACGCGAAATATTCTATTCTAGAAATTAGCAATAATAGTCAATAAATGATTCTGGTTTTACAATTCGTTTGATTTTCACTTGACACAATAAATAAAATCAGACATTGATGACATGAAAAGTTCTTAGGGGCCATCTCCACGAGCGAGAGAATCGCGACGGATGCGCGCTTCTATCGTCGGGTCGTCTGCACGAACGAGCTATTATTCCGCCAGCGTATCGTCGCGACTGGTAACGGAATCGTCGCATGCCCGCGACGACTCGTAACGGAATCGCCGAATAAACTTTTCAATGTTAAACATTGTACTTTTGTTTAAAAAGCTTGTCGATACGTAACGTCCTTGCTTGATGTATATCAGAACGTTCGGCCAGTCGAGATAGGGAGCTGGCTGCTACTCCAGTTTTTAGTGACGATTATGTGACGCTTAAAGATGCCAGTCAAAGAATTTGTGACGGAACAGTTCGAAAGTTAGAAGCATTTATTTATGGCCGAACGACCTGATATCAGGTCGTTCGGCCAACCTGAATCTCCATAACTGAGGACCTTAGAGAAACTGTTACTGAATAAAGATTTAGTGACGATTTGGTGACAAACAACCAATGCTTTACTTTTACTCGTAATGCCACCGGTTAAAAGTAAAATGAATTTTGCTTCTTGGAACATCAGGACGTTCGGCCAACGTAATCTCCATAACTGAGGACCTGAGAGAAACCGTTAATGAATAAAGATTTAGTGACGAGACTGAAACGAATTTTTATTGCTTTATTTTTTTTTGTGACGGCCCCTTTAAACAGTAAATTGAAAATTTAACATATATAACCTCAAAACATTGGGATTATCGATTCCTCCACAACGAAGAAGCCCAGAGAAACCGTTAATCAATAACGATTTAGTGACTGCACTGAAACGAACTTTTAGTGTTTTATTTTTTTTTGTGACGGCCCCTTTATATAGTAAATTGAAAATTTAACATATATAACCTCAAAACATTGGGATTATCGATTCCTCCACAACGAAGAAGCCCAGAGAAACCGTTAATCAATAAAGATTTAGTGACGGCACTGAAACGAACTTTTAGTGTTTTATTTTTTTTTTGTGACGGCCCCTTTATATAGTAAATTGAAAATTTAACATAGGTACTCGTAATATTATATAACCTCAAAACATTGGGATTATCGATTCCTCCAAAACGAATAAGCCTAGAAGACTCGTAAAACCCCTGATGTGTTATAGGTTTTCAGTGCAATGGTGTCAGTATTTTTGTTGATTCACTATTACGCAATATGGCGGATGGCGACTGAAATAGGGTGACCATGTATTCCAACGAAACAAGTATTTATCAAGTACTTAATTATCTACCCTACCTAAATAATGAAGCAACACACGTCGTAATATTAAATTATATAAGTACAAGCAACGTTGAGCTGATGCCTGCATACCAGTGTCCACTTCTGAGGTTTTGTTATATTACTTGAGTCTATTTTGGCTAAAAGCAAACGAAAGTGGAAAGGTGACTGACATTGGAGATTGGGAAATTTGACTAAGTACAAGAATACTTAAATAAATAGGTACACAAATTAAAAAATGCTTTATTTGTAATCAATCATCCAAAAATAGCGGTAGGTTGTTAGGTACATAATAATTTGTACTTTTTAGAATTACAGTTAAATTGGTTCACCACGAGAGAAATTTGACAGCTTCTTGTGTTTACTGCTAGGTGATTGACTTGAAACTTGTCAAATCGGATTTCTTTCGGTGGTGGCCCGACAATCATTTTACAATTAAATAACAGTTCTATAGATAAATCACAGCAAGATAACTACACCGATTCTATTTTTATTCTGCAGAAAAGAGCCATATATATTATAAAAAGGTCCATTAACCTTTTAAATAGCGCTGAAAAATACTATATTAATTTCCTTAAACCGTTCCTTTAGAGAATCGCGCCTGCGGAGATTATAATATATATGGCTCTTTTCTGCAGAATAAAAATAGAATCGGTGTAGTTATCTTACTGTGATTTATCTATAGAACTGTTATTTAATTGTAAAATGATTGTCGGGCCACCACCGAAAGAAATCCGATTTGACAAGTTTCAAGTCCTAGCAGTAAACACAAGAAGCTGTCAAATTTCTCTCGTGGTGAACCAATTTAACTGTAATTCTAAAAAGTACAAATTATTATGTACCTAACAACCTAGGTACCGCTATTTTTGGATGATTGATTACAAATAAAGCATTTTTTAATTTGTGTACCTATTTATTTAAGTATTCTTGTACTTAGTCAAATTTCCCAATCTCCAATGTCAGTCACCTTTCCACTTTCGTTTGCTTTTAGCCAAAATAGACTCAAGTAATATAACAAAACCTCACAAGTGGACACTGGTATGCAGGCATCAGCTCAACGTTGCTTGTACTTATATAATTTAATACTACGACGTGTGTTGCTTCATTATTTAGGTAGGGTAGGTAATTAAGTACTTGATAAATACTTGTTTCGTTGGAATACATGGTCACCCTATTTCAGTCGCCATCCGCCATATTGCGGAATAGTGAATCAACAAAAATACTGACACCATTGCACTGAAAACCTATAACACATCAGGGGTTTTACGAGTCTTTGGGCTTATTCGTTTTGGAGGAATCGATAATCCCAATGTTTTGAGGTTATATAATATTACGAGTATGTTAAATTTTCAATTTACTATATAAAGGGGCCGTCACAAAAAAAAATAAAACACTAAAAGTTCGTTTCAGTGCCGTCACTAAATCTTTATTCATTAACGGTTTCTCTGGGCTTCTTCGTTGTGGAGGAATCGATAATCCCAATGTTTTGAGGTTATATATGTTAAATTTTCAATTTACTATTTAAAGGGGCCGTCACAAAAAAAAATAAAGCAATAAAAATTCGTTTCAGTCTCGTCACTAAATCTTTATTCATTAACGGTTTCTCTCAGGTCCTCAGTTATGGAGATTACGTTGGCCGAACGTCCTGATGTTCCAGGAAGCAAAATTCATTTTACTTTTAACCGGTGCACTATGTTCCCAAATACCCTTGGACCTGACATTTTGAGTTAAATTCAGTACGAGACGCATTTCAATACGACAAACTTCGGACAAGAACTCCCATGTGCCAAATCTTTATAGTTTTTGAAAAAAATACCTCTAAATTTTATGACTTTTTTTATTTAGAAAATTTAAAAAAATATATTACTTGGATATAAATAAAGCTGATATGTTTTTAGTATCTTCAATTTGTTAAGAATATTGTGAAAGATTTAATACACTTTACTACGGTCCGAAAATGTTAGCTTTTAATGAGAAAAAAAAAGATTTCAGTTTTTCAGATTTTATTTTTTTTTCATTTTAATTATGCGTTAGTAGCATCCGCAAATAAAGCTAAATGGTAGTTAAATACGTCACTTATCACCATAAAAAAAATCAACTGCTAATGCCATGGAAAATGGGAAATAATAGCTTCTAAATATTTTTCATTACAAAACGCCTGTTATTTAGATATGAGCAACGTGTTCAGACGTCGTTGCTATGAATGAGTGATCAGGTACTGTAAGAGTATTTTGATTTTCACTTTCTAGTAGGAATTTTTGGTGTGATTATGTATTGTATGTAAATGTAACCAGTTCAGTGTCAGGAAAAGTTAGTTACCTAACAATGGGATTTAATTTTGTAAATACATTTGTAAATATTTCTGTTTTGTATAGTTTTTTAGTTAATACTTGTTTTGTTAGTTAAGTAGTATTATAGATTTAGCAATATCAATTGATTGAAAAGTACAATCTTAGGTTTGTAACAAACTGGTTACTTAGTTTTGGTTTTAGGACGCAAATTTTTACCAAATTCTAAAGCGCCTGATCACTCACTTCGCAACGACGTTTGTGCACATTGCTCATATCTAAATAACAGGCGTTTTGTAATTAAAACTATTTAGAAGCTATTATTTCCCATTTTCCATGGTATTAGCAGTTGATTTTTTTTATGGTGATAAGTGACGTATTTAACTACCGTTTAGCTTTATTTTCAGATGCTACTAACGCATAATTAAAATGAAAGAAATTAAAATCTGAAAAACTTATATCTATTTTTTTCTCATTAAAAGCTAACATTTTCGGACCGTAGTAGTGTATTAAATCCTTCACTGTATTCTTAACAAATTGAAAATACCAGAAACATATCAGCTTTATTTATATCCAAGTAATATATTTTTTTAAATTTTCTAAATAAAAAAAATAATAAACTTTAGACGTATTTTTTTCAAAAACTATAAAGATTTAGCACATGGGAGTTCTTGTCCGAAGTTTGTCGTATTGAAATGCGTCTCTTACTGAACTTAACTCAAAATGTCAGGTCCAAGGATATTTGGGAACACAGTGCGGTGGCATTACGAGTAAAAGTAAAGCATTGGTTGTTTGTCACCAAATCGTCACTAAATCTTTATTCAGTAACAGTTTCTCTAAGGTCCTCAGTTATGGAGATTCAGGTTGGCCGAACGACCTGATATCAGGTCGTTCGGCCATAAATAAATGCTTCTAACTTTCGAACTGTTCCGTCACAAATTCTTTGACTGGCATCTTAATGCGTCACATAATCGTCACTAAAAACTGGAGTAGCAGCCAGCTCCCTATCTCGACTGGCCGAACGTTCTGATATACATCTTGCTTGGCGAGAGGCAACGCTGCGTTTGACAGCACGCCCGCCGCGCGCTCGCTGCGAGAGCGCCACGGCCACGTTCTGCGGCGAGCGCGCGGCGTGCGCGCCACCAGTAGCGACGATACCGCGGCGATACGACGACGTTACGCGCGCACATTGCCACTCGTCGCATTGCCGCGATAACATCGCCGTGTGGAGACGCGTTCATAGAGTGTATAGAAATACGTGGCACGACGATATTATCGCCGCGATTCTCTCGCTCGTGGAGACAGCCTCAGGGAAAAAATCTAACTTAGAAAGATGTATTAAGGACGCTATCACATTTTTAACTCGCTCAAGTTTAGGTATCTGAATCGCAACACAACGATATTACGCTGTGACTACGCGCACGCACACATTGAAACCATTGTTCGCTTCGATTTTATACGTAGCTTAACTTAAGCTTAGCGGTGACTCAGACGGGCGAGGTGAATCACGCGCCGCTGCCAGCCGCCGCGGCTCTCAGTGCGCAGGCACTCAATACGGGCCTGCGACACACGGACCGCCAGTTTGGAAAGACGATGGCTGAAGTAACAAGAGAAGGGCAATGGAAACCTATAGTTGAAAATGAGGAATGGACGTTAGTCCAAAGGAAAAGGTTAAGGAATAGATTTGCAGGAAAAAGGGGAAAAGCAGTTTTGGAACCGGATGAAAAATTCAAAGCGGCTGATGTGAATACTCCTATATACATATATAACGTAGGAAAAGAAGTCAATGAAAATGATATTATAGAATACATTAAAAAACGAGCTAGTATTAATGTTTCTGTGGAAAAGGTCAACATGAAAGTCTCAAAAGACTATCAATCGTATAAAATTTTTGTATCAAAATTTCATTTAGATAAAATTCTTAAAGACGATTTTTGGCCAGAAGGGATTGCGTATAGACAATACATACATTTTAGGCCCAGATTCCGTGATCAAAAACCTTCAACAAATGGCGACAACTAAGTTGGTCAGTTTTAACTGCAAGTGTGTCAGACGGTCGATTGAATGCATAAAGAGACTGTGTTGTACCGCGGACATTATTGCGTTGCAAGAGACATGGTTATTACCGCACGATATTCCTTTCCTAGGCACTATAAATGACTCATTCTCCTTTTCTGGAAAATCTGCAGTGGATACTTCAGCTGGGATACTGAGAGGAAGGCCATACGGAGGCGTGGCTTTGCTCTGGAGAAAAGCTGTCTTTCCGGCGGTTTCGGTCATACAATGTAATAGTGTACGACTTATTGCGATTAAAATAGTGAATCAGGATCGTTCAATATTAGTGTTCTCTGTGTATATGCCCACAGATTCCATTGATAATTTGCCAGAATTTACAGACTGCTTAAGTGAAATGTGTTCTATCATTGAAAACAATAATATAGAAACAGTTTATATACTGGGGGACTTTAACGCACACCCAGGTGAGTTGTTTTCAAATGAGTTACGTGATTTTTGTTGTGAACAGTCGTGGTCGTGTATCGATATGGACATGTTATCTAGTGATACTTTTACGTTTGTAAGTGACGCGCACGGGTGTCGGCGCTGGCTGGATCACTGCCTGGTGACCAGCGCGGCGCGGGCATCCGTGCGTGCCGTCACTGTTTTGTACGACGCATTTTTTTCGGATCACTATCCATTACAGATTGAATGTGATATTAATCGAATTTGTCAAAAGACTAACACCGTAATAAATAATAGTGTCTGTAGTACTGCCGGTCGATTCTGTAAAAATCTCACCGTGAAAACTTGCGTGAAGTGAGCTGTCAGTGTCATCCCACTGATGCTAGGGATTGACCAAGCAAACATTTACAATCATAATCGAGATTTTAATAATAGATTTTATGCTAATTCTATTGATCATTTTATATAATTTCAAAGCTAGTATTTTAGTGGTCAAAACATTAATATTATTATTATTTATTTATTTATATATACTTTATTGTACACCACAAAAATAATAATAATAATTACAATCATTAATCATCATTAATCTACATCTTTTTAAGTTAGATTTCTATCGTTAAGAACAAATCTCATATGGAAAAGTGTTTATGGTAGAAATCTAACATAAGGAGATATATTAATGATTCTAATGACTATGATTCTGTAAATACATGTCTATTAACCTCTCGAATGTCTTATGTTACACAGTGCGACATAAGAAAAAATGCTCCAAGTGTCTTAAGTCGGACAGTGACACTTAAGGGCTAAGTCAGGATTGGTGGCTAAATATCTGTAGTTGTGTTGCAAGTAGCAATATGTTCTGTATTTATATGAAAAAAATGGTTCATTTACTTTTAATTTTATTATGTTATTACCTTACTCGTAACAGCGTTGACATTGACGTAATGTGCGTGTACGGAGGAGTCGCAAATCACATTTTGATCAAGATACAACCTGACACTGATCTGCAAATTGCAAAAAACGTAAGAAAATTTAAATTTCGCGGTCTGCCATGTCACATTCACCTTAACCGGTCAAGCGGCGCGCGTCGCCCATGATTGGCGAGTGGCGACGAAACCGTAGCCAATGAGCGACGCGCGCGAAGTGATGTTGCCATGGTTACCGTGGAGTGAAATATGGAACATTCCGAATCGCACTGTAATCGATTACAACGTGCTTACACTTTGACCCCAATTATTCTGTATGGTATAAATTACCTATTATTCCCCGCATAATCTTACCATGCCGTACGGTTGTCAAGAGTGGTATTTTGACAGTTCAAACCGGTTTCGTTAAACTAACATGGCATTTTCGAAATTGTGTTTCCGGCTACAGTCGCCACCTTACCAAAGGATAAGAAATTCGTGGTGTAAAAAAACAAACAAATAAATACTATAATCTAACCGTGAGTAAATAATCAAGTGAAATAGTTTTGACTCTCAGCTGCCATAGTGGTGATTTATCTAAATGGGAACGCAAATTATTTATGTGAGAGTTGTGGGCGATGATGGCCTAATTCGGAATGATCCATATTTCACGCAGCGCACTGCGCATGCGTGTCGTCGTAGTCGTTTCGTTAGTATCAAGTGAACTTTTTTTTTGCTTTCATGCCATTGACGACCATGTACAACTCGTTTATAGAGAGTAGTATATTCCTTGGTGTAGAATGTACATAAGCCTGTACGTATTCGAGTACAGTGACAATAATTAGTTCCTAATTATTTAATGCTGTTAGAGATTTTAATGTCTAAATCCAACTGTTTTTGTACATCGAAAAAGTCAATTTAGTCAGCCTACATTTCAGACAATATAATATAATATAAGAAATCGTGCTAAGCAAGTATTCAGTGATTGGTGTAATGTTCGTTTTCATAAGTACATAATACGTAAAAGCACATATAGGTTTTTTTTATATCATCTCTAGATAAACTACACGTACAATATACAAACCTTATACCATAAATATTTAGGCATATTATTAATCTAGTGACGATTGCTGTTAGGACACACAAATTGCATTATTCATGTATGCATGTTTTGGGCTGTCTAATTTTAGTTTTGCTGTATACTCTTTACACACTGTGTCTACGTTTCTCAGCCAACTCTCCTGTCGCAGATCTGCTGAAAGAAATTACTAAGTAAATGATGAAAGCAGTTCCTTTATATTTATGTAGTTTACTTTATTATGTATTTACTGTGTATATAAATAAATATATTACATTTTTTAATTAGTATCACATTAAAAAAAATTGCTAATACATTTTTTCTACTGAGTCGGCTGCTTCCTGAGATGCAACTTCTTAATGCCGGGAACGGAGGGACATTGGATGTGTGTCGGCTGCACCCCCACTGCAAAAAGCTGGAAATAATGGTAATAATTTGTTACTAAGTATTTGATTTATTTAATTCCTACACATCAGCACATCTGCAGCTAATGTATTTACTTTCAATAAGAATAGCGGTATGATTTATTAAGAACAGCGTCTGATCAAATAAAATCAATTGAATGGGCCAATATTATTACTATACAGGGTGTCCCAAAACTCAACGTCAAGCCGAAACGGGGTGACAGGATTGATCATAACCATCACGAGAAAAATCTGAAAAAAAATCTATCCCATGCAGTTTGAAAATTATGGGCATTTTAAGAAAAACCTAGAAATTTGATCAAACTGTACCATTTTTCGGTTATTGTGGTTATTATTTTTTATTTTTGTTCATTTGAACTTTAGAAACGTAATCCTAAATAACATTTCTAGAATCCCAATAAAAAATAATGACACAATTGCCTTAAGTTCCCGAGAATTGAGACTATTTGTTAAACTACGAATTTAAAATTTTCAAGATTCGTCGACTTTGACAGGCCCTCCTATAAAAAAAATGTACTAGAGTGCCTTGGCAAGTAGCATTAAAAGTTGGCGCATTTAATCAGAATTCTAAAATGGTACAATACTTGTTAGTTCCATACAATAGAAAAGAGTAAAAAAATTAAAACCTCAAGTAACCCGATTTTTGCTATCAGATTTTACTCAGTTAAAATGTTTTTAATTCGCACAAGCTCTAGGTAGGTTCTTAATTTTAAGGCAAAATGATGAGAGAGATGGATAATGGGTATGTTTGCCATGAGTGAGCGAGACAGATAGTGACGCCACGCATTAAGACGGAGATGCGTCGTTTAAACGAGTGCGAATGAAACAGATAGATGCTATGGCATCTATCTGTTTCATTCGCACTAGTTTCAGCCAAGCAAATGGCTACGCTACCAGTCCGACACCAACCAGTTAGTACGTTTCGCTCATTCGTCTACTGCGCACGTTCGTATTCGCTTGTGTTGATTTAGTACTGACAACTTTGGCTTCTCTTTTTGGACTTGAATCTTTGTGAATTGGACTTGTTGATAACATACCGGCAACTTTGGCTTCTCTCTGGACTTTTGTGTTGGCATCCTTTTTATCTACCATGCCTACGCGCTACACTTCACAAGAATATGCGAACATGCACCTCATTTATGGGGAATGCAGATGCAACGCAAGTGCTGCCGCTAGACTTTATCGTGAAAGATATCCAAATTTAGAGCGCTACCCGGATCACCGCGTGTTTGTTAATGTGCACCGTTCACTCACAGAGGGCGGCCATTTCCCGAATCAAATACAGGCTGGAGGTAGACCTGTGTTTCCTTTCCAGGAAGAAGTATTGCAAGAGGTCGCACGTGACCGAAGTATTTCCGTACGTGGAATTGAAGAAAGAACGGGAATACCGAAAAGCACTGCTCATCGTATTTTACAAAGAGCCGAAATGCATCCGTTTCACGTACAACGAGTTCAAAGTCTTCTACCTCGAGATTATCAGGAAAGGATTTCTTTTTGTAGAACAATGCTACAGAGGCATAATGAGAATCCCCAATTCATCCAAAAAATTCTCTGGTCAGATGAATCGACATTTAAAAAAGATGGTTACATGAACTTGCACAATTATCACGAGTGGCATGTGGAGAATCCACATTTAATGCGAGAAGATAGATCCCAGTATCGTTTTAAAGTAAACCTGTGGACCGGAATTTTAAACGGTAAAATTATTGGGCCTATTGAACTGCCTGAGAACTTGAATGGAACTAATTACCTACATTTTTTAAGAGAAGATTTACCAACCCTGTTAGAGGACGTACCACTAGCAGATCTTCGCGACATGTGGTTTCAACAAGATGGCTGCCCAGCGCATTTCGCAGTGCAAGTAAGAGATTTCCTTGACCAGGAATATCCGGGAAGGTGGATTGGACGTTCGGGCACTATCTCGTGGCCCGCCCGTTCACCAGATTTAAATCCCCTGGATTTTTTCTATTGGGGAGTTCTCAAAGAAAAAGTTTACTCAAAGCCCATTGAGAACGTAGCCGACCTGCGTGAACGCATTTCTCAAGCAGCTGAGGCGATCTACTCTCGAAGATATGCCCGACTAATAAGTAGATCTTTTTTAAGAAGATGTAGGGCTTGTATTGAGGCTGATGGTAAACAATTTGAACATTTATTGTAATAAAAAACGTTATTTCTCTATCATCAGACTTTTATTCCAACAAACCTAATTATTTTACTAATTTTACTAACTTTTTTTCACTTTGGTAAAAGTGGCGTCACTATCTGTCTCGCTCACTCATGGCGAACATACCCATTATCCATCTCTCTCATCATTTTGTCTTAAAATTAAGAACCTACCTAGAGCTTGTGTGAATTAAAAACATTTTAACTGAGTAAAATGAGATAGCAAAAATCGGGTTACTTGAGGTTTTAATTTTTTTACTCTTTTCTATTGTATGGAACTAACAAGTATTGTACCATTTTAGAATTCTGATTAAATGCGCCAACTTTTAATGCCACTTGCCAAGGCACTCTAGTACATTTTTTTTATAGGAGGGCCTGTCAAAGTCGACGAATCTTGAAAATTTTAAATTCGTAGTTAAACAAATAGTCTCAATTCTCGGAAACTTGAGGCAATTGTGTCATTATTTTTTATTGGGATTCTAGAAATGTTATTTAGGATTACGTTTCCAAAGTTCAAATGAACAAAAATAAAAAAGAATAACCACAATAACCGAAAAATGGTACAGTTTGATCAAATTTCTAGGTTTTTCTTAAAATGCCCATAATTTTTAAACTGCATGGGATAGATTTTTTTTCAGATTTTTCTCGTGATGGTTATGATCAATCCTGTCACCCCGTTTCGGCTTGACGTTGAGTTTTGGGACACCCTGTATATTTAGAGCACAACGAGTTTCTACATTTCTTAATTCCATGCTCCGTGCCTGTCTGTGTCCCAATTTATTTGTTCCCTATTGTGTTTATCAAAAATAGTGTGTGAAATAATGAATACTTGCCTCAGACCGCCACGCATGACACAGCCGGGAGCGATGTGATCAAATCAAATAGAGGCAGTGTTCTTTTATTGTCTTCTGTCCCTTTAATGACTTAGCAACTGCAGGGTCGATAAGGCTCATCTGCTGAAAGGTAGAATATATCAGATTAATAAAATTCACTTGCTTTTGTGTGCCTATACTTTTGTGTTTTTATTTTAAGTTATCCTATGTTGTCCCACAGCTGGGCACGGTCTCCCCCATACTTTTCCAGTTTTCCTTATGTTGTGCCTTCTTCGGCCAATTGGTCAGGAACGTGTCAGTGACGACGCCCGCCTTGTCTTCAGGCAACCTTTGTCATATTGAGTTGTTTCTAATTAAAAACGTGTTACTAGGATACTACATAAACCTTTATTGACTGATAACTACCTATATCTTGTAAAAATATACCACTATAATTGTAAAATCATAAGGTTTTCTTGAAGTACTTACGTAAAATATTGTTTGACCAAAAAAAAAGGTTTATCGATTGATTGTGATGTTATTTCGTGCAAATATTATCTACAAGGACGTATAATATGTTATAAACGAATATTCATCCACTTAACGTCGATTTTACACAAAAACTATTAAAAGAAACAACGTAGCATCATAAAATCATAACAAAACAGCACGCACTGCAGCTGCCATTAAGAATCGTAAAGTCTATTTTTAACCTTTTTTTTTCCAATATTGCCAACCCATATTTTTCGTTTTGAATCATTTAGTCGATTAGTTTATCTACCGGACCATAGACTCAAACTGTTGCACAGGATATTAGACCTTAATTTACAGTAATAATAGAGGTTGAAGCCGCGTGAATCGGGTGTCACCGATCGGTGACCGTGGGGCCTGACGGGTGCGCGCCGGTCGTCACCGATCGGTGACCGCGTAAATCTAGCGGTTTGTAATGTAATGATGCAAGCATTTTATTTTTCAACACTTGTTTAAAAAAAAACGCCATAAGACATTAAAATAATTACCCTCTTTCAGCCTATAAAGCTCAGAAAGCTGTTTAAATTTTCAATTATTTTAGTACCAAGCCCCATACATCTATTGAACGTCTCTTTTATCAAAAAATTTTTGACAACACTGTTGGTTCTTTGTTTGAATTTAGTACTTAGGTCAGTGGGTCGTCATACTTTGAATTTTAAGTATTCTGTGATTAAAGTTTGTCAGTGACTTTTCTATTTATCGATAGAAAAAAATGACTAACTAATATTCATCATCTGTGGTGAACATGTGCTGTCTACTGCTGTCTATGGGGCTTTCCGATACAAAATAAACTTTTTGTCTGCAGTTTCAAAATAAATAATTGTAAATAAACAAATGAAAGTTTTATCTTAGTACCTACTTTGAATTAGTTTTTCAGTGACAATGGCTAGCACGATATTATAATGGTGAATGTGATAGTAATATGACATAATGTTGGCATGTACCTATTGGTGAAAGTTTTTCTAATTTAAAAATGAATTCCTCTACCTACTCCACAGTTCCTGTGTTACTGTTCATAATTAGATTCACCACCGATCGGTGACGACCGGCGCGCACTCGTCAGGCCCCACGGTCACCGATCGGTGACACCCGATTCACGCGGCTTCAACCTCTATTATTACTGCAAATTAAGGTCTAATATCCTGTGCAACAGTTTGAGTCTATGGTCCGGTAGATAAACTAATCGACTAAATGATTCAAAACGAAAAATATGGGTTGGCAATATTGGAAAAAAAAAGTTAAAAATAGACTTTACGATTCTTAATTAATCTTAATAACAGCTGCAGAGTTTTTGGCGGGATTTCTTCGAGTGAAGTTCAGTGGCTGTTTTAATTATTCGCAAATTGATTCCTAGTGGATATTGTGATGTAAAATTGGTGTAGGTTTGTATCTCAAGTGTCTGCGCAACTGGACAATATGTGGAATCATTGAAACAGGCGCAATCTCGGTAAAACGGAGCTGAGAATTTTATTGTGGTTTTGGCCGCCTCAGCGAAGTTTACTGAGAAGGCTGACTTGATACATTTGCTGCCAAATACTTCAAAGTCGTTAGAATGGGTTGCACCCGCATTCTAATGACAATTACGTAAGAAAACAAAAATGTTTAGTGACTACGACTGAAGGACATGTATCCATGGTCATGAATAAATTAAAAAAAAAAAAAAAATAACAGCTGCAGTGCGTGCTGTTTTGTTATGATTTTATGATGCTACGTTGTTTCTTTTAATAGTTTTTGTGTAAAATCGACGTTAAGTGGATGAATATTCGTTTATAACATATTATACGTCCTTGTAGATAATATTTGCACGAAATAACATCACAATCAATCGATAAACCTTTTTTTTTGGTCAAACAATATTTTACGTAAGTACTTCAAGAAAACCTTATGATTTTACAATTATAGTGGTATATTTTTACAAGATATAGGTAGTTATCAGTCAATAAAGGTTTATGTAGTATCCTAGTAACACGTTTTTAATTAGAAACAACTCAATATGACAAAGGTTGCCTGAAGACAAGGCGGGCGTCGTCACTGACACGTTCCTGACCAATTGGCCGAAGAAGGCACAACATAAGGAAAACTGGAAAAGTATGGGGGAGACCGTGCCCAGCTGTGGGACAACATAGGATAACTTAAAATAAAAACACAAAAGTATAGGCACACAAAAGCAAGTGAATTTTATTAATCTGATATATTCTACCTTTCAGCAGATGAGCCTTATCGACCCTGCAGTTGCTAAGTCATTAAAGGGACAGAAGACAATAAAAGAACACTGCCTCTATTTGATTTGATCACATCGCTCCCGGCTGTGTCATGCGTGGCGGTCTGAGGCAAGTATTCATTATTTCACACACTATTTTTGATAAACACAATAGGGAACAAATAAATTGGGACACAGACAGGCACGGAGCATGGAATTAAGAAATGTAGAAACTCGTTGTGCTCTAAATATATAGTAATAATATTGGCCCATTCAATTGATTTTATTTGATCAGACGCTGTTCTTAATAAATCATACCGCTATTCTTATTGAAAGTAAATACATTAGCTGCAGATGTGCTGATGTGTAGGAATTAAATAAATCAAATACTTAGTAACAAATTATTACCATTATTTCCAGCTTTTTGCAGTGGGGGTGCAGCCGACACACATCCAATGTCCCTCCGTTCCCGGCATTAAGAAGTTGCATCTCAGGAAGCAGCCGACTCAGTAGAAAAAATGTATTAGCAATTTTTTTTAATGTGATACTAATTAAAAAATGTAATATATTTATTTATATACACAGTAAATACATAATAAAGTAAACTACATAAATATAAAGGAACTGCTTTCATCATTTACTTAGTAATTTCTTTCAGCAGATCTGCGACAGGAGAGTTGGCTGAGAAACGTAGACACAGTGTGTAAAGAGTATACAGCAAAACTAAAATTAGACAGCCCAAAACATGCATACATGAATAATGCAATTTGTGTGTCCTAACAGCAATCGTCACTAGATTAATAATATGCCTAAATATTTATGGTATAAGGTTTGTATATTGTACGTGTAGTTTATCTAGAGATGATATAAAAAAAACCTATATGTGCTTTTACGTATTATGTACTTATGAAAACGAACATTACACCAATCACTGAATACTTGCTTAGCACGATTTCTTATATTATATTATATTGTCTGAAATGTAGGCTGACTAAATTGACTTTTTCGATGTACAAAAACAGTTGGATTTAGACATTAAAATCTCTAACAGCATTAAATAATTAGGAACTAATTATTGTCACTGTACTCGAATACGTACAGGCTTATGTACATTCTACACCAAGGAATATACTACTCTCTATAAACGAGTTGTACATGGTCGTCAATGGCATGAAAGCAAAAAAAAAGTTCACTTGATACTAACGAAACGACTACGACGACACGCATGCGCAGTGCGCTGCGTGAAATATGGATCATTCCGAATTAGGCCATCATCGCCCACAACTCTCACATAAATAATTTGCGTTCCCATTTAGATAAATCACCACTATGGCAGCTGAGAGTCAAAACTATTTCACTTGATTATTTACTCACGGTTAGATTATAGTATTTATTTGTTTGTTTTTTTACACCACGAATTTCTTATCCTTTGGTAAGGTGGCGACTGTAGCCGGAAACACAATTTCGAAAATGCCATGTTAGTTTAACGAAACCGGTTTGAACTGTCAAAATACCACTCTTGACAACCGTACGGCATGGTAAGATTATGCGGGGAATAATAGGTAATTTATACCATACAGAATAATTGGGGTCAAAGTGTAAGCACGTTGTAATCGATTACAGTGCGATTCGGAATGTTCCATATTTCACTCCACGGTAACCATGGCAACATCACTTCGCGCGCGTCGCTCATTGGCTACGGTTTCGTCGCCACTCGCCAATCATGGGCGACGCGCGCCGCTTGACCGTGCATGAAAAATACGGATCTTAGTTATTTAGTATCTATCTACAATAATGTTATATTTGCACGCGTTACAGGTTAAATAAGTAGTCTGTAACTAGTTAATACAAAATCTGGTTAATTGTTGAAAACAAAATGCACACAACTGACTTTTTAAATGTACAAACACGGTTGGATTTAGACATAATATCTAAAAGCGTTGAAATAAATAGGAACTAATTTCTGAACTCGATTACGAACAGGCTTACGACCATGGTCGTCAATTATAGAAATAAATAAATAAAAACTGAATTTAATATTAATGACAGCGCCTAACGCGCAAGCACTTCACGCAATCCACATCAAAATAATCTACAATGTGATAATGACAGTGACCAACGCGCAAGCGCGGCGTGAAGTGTTCACTTCACTCGATTCACGACATTAAATGTCGTGAATCGAGTGAAGTGAACACTTCACGCAATCCACATCAAAATAATCTTCTATGTGATAATGACAGTGACTAACGCGCAAGCGCGGCGTGAAGTGTTCACTTCACCCGATTCTCGACATTTAATGTCGTGATTCGGGTGAAGTGAACACTTGCGTGACGCGCTCGCGCCTCAGGCTGTATTGACTAGTCAGTCTAGGAAAAAAAAGAAAAAAAAAAAACAACATTGAGTTTCTGGCTAAGTTTCTGTTTTGCTATTTTATTGTAAAACCCCACGAAATATTAATGTTTTGACCACTAAAATACTAGCTTTGAAAATATATAAAATGATCAATAGACTTAGCATAAAATCTATTATTAAAATCTCGATTATGATTGTAAATGTATGCTTGGTCAATCCCTAGTATCAGGTGGGATGACACTGATAGCTCACTCCACGCTCACTTCGCCTAACTTTTCACGGTGAGACGGTTACAGAATCGCACGGCTGTTTCGAAAACAAAATGTTTCAACTTTAAAGGGTTCATTTTTAACACGCTTTAATTAGCTTCATCCTTAACTGTTTGCATACACGACCACTAAAAATAAATATTTATAACACGTAAAGAAAAAGTTTATTTTCTTTGAAGTTATTTACAAAAAAAAATATTACTTGAAACTTTTAATATCATAGACAAAAGAAAAGAATACTAATGACAATAATAATATATAATTATATCGTCTCGACTCCGGCACAAACCGCGGCAGAAGCGTCAACTGTTGATGCCATCCCGCCGCGGTTCAATCATGCTGGAGAAGAAGATGATAGGGTTGACACAGTAAGTAGCCAGTGCAACGACCGACTGAGGAGCGCACTGGAGGATGCGTTTCTCGAGTATAGATTCACTCCGACCGAGCTTAGACCCCGATTACCACGATTACCCATGCACAAAAAAAATAGGGCGCTGGTGTGTGCCTTGGATTCGCAGCTCAAGAATTTCTTCGAGAGCAGCGAGGATCTCGTTGATACTCACTCGATCCTGTATTGTGCGGCTGTGGCGACATGTCGTTTAGCTAACGTCAAGTTTCCAAGTTGTGACGGAGCTACTCGACCAAAACCAGCCGTACCAGCCTGGCAGCACAGGATCGAGCGTCGTATCGATGGGACCAGGGTATTCATCGGCAAACTATACTGCTTCAGGGAGGGCAATACACGACCACGAGCGATGCACTTTGTGAGACGGGCATTCTCGGGGACTGGAATCAGCCCTCGAGAATACATATCCCGTGTCACAGAGCGCATCGACTTCCTGAAGCAGAAAATTTGTGCATGGGCGAGCCGAATTCGGCGGTATAAGCGGCATATTGATCGATACACGCAGAATCGCATGTTCCAGAGCGATGAAAGGTGGGTGTATACGGTCATTCTCCAATTCGGCGTTCTTTGCCTAATTACCGTAACATTTTTTATTTTTCACTGATTTGACTTAAACGCATTAAAATATGAAACAAATCAAAGATACGAATTCAAAAATTAATGAGGCATGTAACAATCAATGGTGGTTTTCTAATTAATGAGACTTAAAAATTTTATGGGTACGGTAATTAGAAAAATTGAATATTTAATGCAACGGTAATTAGAAAATATAAAGTCTATGTAAAATATTATATAATGAAATGATAATAACACACATTAATAATTTGTACACATATAAAATCATAATTATATAATCTTATTTAAAGCAAAGGAATGAACGATGCTATGAGGGACATAACCGTAAAAAAGACACATTATCATTGCTATAATTTCTTAAAAATTAGACACTTTCAATGAAAATCAGGTAAAAACAAACTAAATAAAACAAACATTTGTCTTAATTGGTATTTTTTTTTTAGTTTGTTGAAACGATATTTATTAAAAAGGTAAGTAGGATGGAACTTAAAGGAATAATCTTCTAAATCTTCTTGGATAATGAGGATTATAGTAAGCTCTGAAATTTTCCCTATTTCTTTTTTGAGTTTTCTTCCGGTTTTTTGGTGACATTTCGCAGATAGGAAGTATTTTTTTATCTCTTTTTCTTTTATTATACCTTTCTTTCTCTTTTTCTTTTGATTGCTGATACAAAACAGGGTCATTTTTAATTCGTTCTCGGCGTTGTCGTGCGGCGAGCCTTCTCTTTTCTTTAACTTCCTCCTTGGTCTTTTTGGGTTTTCCCATCCTATAAAATAAATAACTTGATGAATGGTCAGCATATAATATAGACATATTTACGGACAATGATAATAATAACTACTAAAACCGCGGGAAAACTTTCCATTGGTACGACATCGCGGCTACAGTTAGTAAACAAGTATTAATTTTTCATACAACGGTAATTATAAACATATGGTAATTAGTATACGGTAATTAGAAAACGATAGATTTTCTTAAAAATGTCGAAAACCGACACAGTATACAAATACTAGCTTATTACAACGTACGGAGGCCAAAGTACTGTCTCCAATTACATGATCAACTTGGGTCTAACTTAAAAACCAAGTATTAAAATAAGTACAACGGTAATTAGAAAAGTTTTTAACCAAGACTACGGTAATTATATACTCACGTGCTTCATTGGCGGTACACTAACGTTAGAGACGTGCAACTGCTGATGGGCTGCGGCACACACTGAGGAGACGCGACGCGTACGGTAATGATGTGCCAAATACTGTTATTTAGGGATGTGCACCCATGAACAGAAAATGTCACGGCAATTATAACTTTCGATTGGACATGCATATGCAGTTACTTAATAATAATTATTTATAGACTGGTTCTATTGAGTCGATATTTTGTTATGCGATACACGTTGCTTAATACCGTTTAAAACAATGAACGGATCAAAGTAAATCTGTACGGTATAAAAATTACAAGTTAGTTTTAACATTAAGTTGGTGTGCGGACACGCCACGGTAATTAGAGAACAGAGGTTCATTGAACATAAGTTAAATTAATTTAGTCTTAACTACTTAAAAGAGAAGCCAATGTTTTTGTTTACAGCTAAATACGGGTGCTATCTAACATATAAAAAAAATTGCATAATTGAATATGATAATATTACGGAATAAGCAAGCCCGGACACGTAAAACTTGCTAATCGGAGAAAGGCCGTATAGAGCTTGGCAGCGACCTGAAAAAATTGTGACAGATGTATGCCGCCCGGATGATGCCGCCACGAGTGCATTTTGGCGCAACATCTGGTCGGTGCCCGTCTGTCACACTGAGGCTGGCTGGATACGGGATGTCGAGCGAGTGTGTGAGACTGTACCAGAGATGAAAACGGTACTAATTACGCCATTAGACGTTGCCAGAGCGGTCCGTCCGTTACCGAATTGGAAATCGCCAGGACCGGACGGACTGCACAACTTTTGGTTGAAATGGCTAATTAGTTCACACACTTGCCTGGCATCTCAGTTCCAGTCATCTTTAGAGTCTGGGTAGCTACCGCAGTTTCTAACAACAGGCGTTACCCACCTGCTCCATAAATTAGGTAGTCCCGCGGAACCCAAGAATTATAGACCGATCACGTGTTTGTCGACGGTTTATAAACTTCTTACATCCATTTTGAGAACGCAAATTAATACGCACATTGAGAGTAACTCGATTATGTCTGCCTCTCAAAATGGATGTAGGAATGGTTCCCGCGGCACTAAGGAGCTACTCCTCATAGACATGGCCATTAGCCAAAAGGTTCGTCGATCCCGCAAGGATATGTCGACATGTTGGATAGATTATAAGAAAGCCTACGACTCGGTGCCACATACATGGCTTATGAGGGTGCTGGAGTTGTACAAGATAGATGCAACTCTACGCACCTTCCTTGAGTCGTGTATGGAGCAATGGAAGACGGTCCTTCGCTATCCAGGATATCGGCAGATCCAGGGGAATGATGAACCTGTATGGATTAAACGGGGAATATTTCAGGGCGACAGCTTGAGTCTACTTTGGTTCTGCTTAGCCCTGAATCCTCTAAGCAGACTACTGGAGGATTCAGGTCTAGGCTATCGGTTGAGGAGAGGTGGTCAGGTCATATCTCACCTCCTCTACATGGACGATTTGAAACTTTTTGCCCCCAACAAATCGCGTCTGATGGAGCTACTGAAGGTAACTGAAACTTTCAGTAGCGCCATCAGGATGGCATTTGGTATGGACAAATGTGCAGTCATGCATGTAAAGCGAGGGGAGATTATGGATTCCGAGGGAATTCAACTCTCGGATTCCATAAACCTTAGATCCCTCTCCTCATCCGAAAGCTATAAGTATTTGGGTATGTCGGAAGCGTTAGGCATCAACGATGCTGACATGAAGCAATCGTTGAAGGAATGCTTCTTTTGTCGCCTGAGGAAGGTATTAATCAGTCTTCTTTCAAAAAACCGAAGGTTTCGTCTGTGCAATTATGGACGAAGTTATCTTGACGAATAACTACCGGAGACATATTATGAGGTACCGTATTACAAGTATGTGCCCGACCCAGTTCTTGAAAATGACCATGTCACGTTGTACTGGGATCGGTCTATCATTACTGACAGGACTATTGTCGCCAATAAGCCTGATATTATAGTGGTGATAGATCGATTAGCGCGCCGCACAATGATTGTCGATGTTACCATTCCACATGACGGGAACCTCGTGAAAGCTGAGAAACAAATTAAATGTCTTGACTTAGCACACGAGGTTGTTGACATAAAAACCTAAAGAGTACGGAGGGAATCATAGATGATGTCGATGGGTTTGGTGGGGAACCAGATTTCGAAATGCAAGAGGATGATGAGTATGACGTATGAAGATTTTATCATCATCAGCAGCATAGCAGTCCACTGCTGGACGTAGGCCTCCCCAATAGCACAAGATTTTATACCGTTTTTTAAATTGTGACCTAGTAATAAAAAAATCATAAGCAATTATTGTTCTTTTATTTGTTGTTCAGGTCTTACATATTTATTAAAAAATAAAATTTAGATGTAAAATGATGATGTAAAATTTAGATCATAAAAGGTACAGATGGATAAAAAGTACCTGGAACGTTTGTGCAAAATTAATTTGAAGCTATGTTCATGTAAATATTAATTATGTTAAAATGTTCCAATACCAATAATATTTTTTTTTCTTATTGTAAAGTGAATAGTCTAAAATTAAACATATGATTATCTAAACACAATATAATTCAACAATAAAACCTTTAGTATTGACCTTTACTAGTTAGAATAAAAAAGAATACCATTGAAACGCGTAAATGCTTTTATCTCAAATTCAGTTTACTGTGGAATGAAACGTTTTTGCATAACTACGTCCAGGTATTCCACGGCTATCAGGACAATCCCGGAAGTACGGTCAAGATCCCTACCAGCATCTTACTGAAATACTTCCTTCCTCCGAGCACGTTTGCTCTTGCGAATCTCCACTCAAGCCGGCCAATAAAGGCAAGAATGAGGTGGGAGCTCTGTTCCTCGTCATTGTTCACTCCAGCCGGCCAATAAAGGCAAGCCAGAGGTGAGGAACAAGACTTCTCCCGGGAGATAGGGTCCGTGGGGTCGCTACTGCCCAACAGCTCGCCACATGCTGCCCTGCGGGTTTCTGTATCTCTCTTGGTCTGGTTCCTCACCCTAGATCTGTTCCGGCAAAGTAAACTCTTTCGGCACAGGCCTAGAGTTCGGAGCGCGCAAGCCCCACCACGACGTCAACGTAGAGATACGGCGATGGGGTTATTATTATTATTATTAATGCAATGTACTCGCCTCTAGGAGTATATGTACCGCTTTCTTTTTCAATGTACCTCTGTACTTTTGAAGAAATATGCAAAAAAAAGGGGCCGTGCCAGCCAAACGTTTTCAGCACGGCCCCCGTGTAACTTGAAAAATATATAGCGTATTAAAAAGTTTCATAAACTCAAGGAATGTACTTTATTAACACGTTCTATGTACCGTAACAGATATTGTGAATTCGTAATAACAAATAATATAAGTAGGTATAGATGTGGATAGGGGGCCGTGCTTAAAAAAAAGAAATAAGAAAATATCTAAAAAAGACAAAACAACCTTAGCCAAAAACTATTAAAAAGTAATTCATGTTTGGCAAGTAACATATGTACCGCATTGGTTTCTCATACAACTTGCTAAATTAAAAAACAAACGAATTTTAGTTTATTCAGCACGGCCCTCTATAGTTGCCTATATCTTTTTAAATATGACATGTTTGTTTACAAAATTCGACTTCCTGAATTATGTATAGGAGTACATTCGTTCCAAATAAATTGTGATTATGGTGTATTAGTATTTTAAAAGTTAAATGGGATCAAAAATATCCTAACATACAACTGATGGGGTGACCATGATTCCACGTGAGAATGGATAAAAAACTTCTGCATAAATTGAGTAAATCTTTAATAAAATAAACAAATCAAAAATATCGTAATCTGTATTAACGATAACTATAATAGTAGTAAGTAGTAGGTCGCAAATCGAACAAAACAACAAGTGCCGCTTAGACTAAATAGCTCAAAAGGCTTAAAAAAATCACAGATATATTTCCAATAAATCACACGGATTGATGTACGGTACATTAGGTACAATAAAATTACAGTTTCGTTACATTTCACAGATTAGTTACGTTTACCTATGGAATAATCGCAGAAAAACTATGTGACACTAACACTACAGAGCTTAAAAGGCTTAAAAAATCATATACGTTTCCAACAAATCACATTGATTGAACCTTTATTAAGTTACAATGATATAAGTACCTACCTATGTACTAAAATCTGTTAAAGGTAAGTAGTAGGTACAATATCGTACCTTAGATACAGTATTCAATCTAAGTAGGTAGGTACCTATGATATAAAAAAAAAATAAGTTATAATAGGTATTTAAGTAGAACCTATAAGAATCAAGACGGGTCATAACTTAAGTTTTTATTTGAACAAATTAAACTACGGTCATACTCATCATAACTTACAGGTAAGTAATTAATTAAGTATATGTATACCTATTAGGGCTCAAACACATAAACACGTTACGACGCCGCGTCGTGCTACGACGTATATGATTTTAGTGACGTATCATTGAAACCGGGAAAAGTGGAAAGAGGGAAGGGAGGCCTTTGCCCTGCAGACACTGCAGTGAGACAACACAGGCTTATAATAATAATAAGTCATTCAAACGGTGACATGATGCTGCGTCGTAGCACGACGAGACGTCGTATCGTGTTTATGTGTGGGAGCCCTTAGTCCTAACAAGTTTTAGTCAGACCAAATAAAAAATTATTTGTTCTGAGGGTGGAGTAACGTTTCTCGCACAGGAGGAAAGAAAGTCGTTACTTTACGGATGCAAAAGATTATAATTAGATAAACCAAAAGCTACAGTCAACCGCATATCAGTGCTAACACATTGCCACAGAACATTAATACTCCGAGCACAAACGTAACTCATCTGTGAAATGTAACGAAACTAATTTTATTGTAATGTACCGTATATCAATCCGTGTGATTTATTGGAAATATATCTGTGATTTTTTTAAGCCTTTTGAACTATTTAGTCTTAGCGACACTTGTTGTTTTGTTCGATTTGCGACCTACTACTTACTACTATTATAGTTATCGTTAATACAGATTACGATATTTTTGATTTGTTTATTTTATTAAAGATTTACTCAATTTATGGTGAAGTTTTTTATCCATTCTCACGTGGAATCATGGTCACCCCATCAGTTGTATGTTAGGATATTTTTGATACAATTTAACTTTTAAAATACTAATACACCATAATCGCAATTTATTTGGAACGAATGTACAATACATAATTCAGGAAGTCGAATTTTGTAAACAAACATGTCATATTTAAAAAGATATAGGCAACTATAGAGGGCCGTGCTGAATAACTAAAATTCGTTTATTTTTTTAATTTAGCAAGTTGTATGAGAAGCCAATGCGGTAGGTACATATGTTACTTGCCAAACATGAATTACTTTTTAATAGTTTTTGGCTAAGGTTGTTTTGTCTTTTTTAGATATTTTCTTATTTCTTTTTTTTCAGCACGGCCCCCTATCCACATCTAGGTATATATTATTTGTTATTACGAATTCACAATATCTGTTACGGTACATAGAAGTACGTGTTAATAAAGTACATTCCTTGAGTTTATGAAACTTTTTAATACGCTATATATTTTTCAAGTTACACGGGGGCCGTGCTGAAAACGTTTGGCTGGCACGGCCCCCTTTTTTGCATATTTCTTCAAAAGTACAGAGGTAGGGTGAACGTACGAATCCCAAACCAGTTAAGAAGATATTTTGACTTTAATTAACTGTCATTTTAACAGATTTTGACGGAAGACCTTAGTTCTATGTTATTTTTAAAGTTTGCTTAAAGACAAAATTAGGATTAAAATCATTGCAGCATAAGTATTTAGGAATTGCTGTAATTTTGAGTTAAATCCTAAAAATTGGACTGTTCCTTAGTTGGACCAACACCTACCCGATTATTGACCAAGATTGAGCCAGTAATTGACCAACGTATTGACTTATACATGAATAAAATAAAAGGCCATTTATTAAATTTTAAAATCAACGTTTATTGAGATCTAACTTTTGTACAGACGCCAGCACATCAAGCTACCCGAAAGTGTCAAATTTTCCCAATCAACTTTGAACCTTATGCTTTAGCAATAAAGTTGAAAATCTATTAAAGAAATTTGGTCAATTAGAATCCAACAGGTTTTCCTAATTTTTCCAGTCACTTGAATTTCTTCCATTGCTTTTTAATATCTTCTTGTTTATACTTGATTTTTTTTATTGGGTGGCATTTCGTGGTTAAAACGAGGTAAACATTATTTGAAGTTAAGTAAGTATTCTAAAATAAAATCTTCCATAGAAAAGGTAAACATGAAAGGTTCACTCTTTACACCCTGAACAAGTACTATATTGAAAAAAAAATCAAGTCAATTTTAGCAGAACGCCTAAAATATACAATGTCTGGTCAACTCCACGAACACTATGAATGTACCTATCCCAAACCACTGGTCAACTACTGGAATATGTTAATTAAAATCGTCAATTTTGTATTGTTCATCAATATAATCAAAGGGAATTTTTGAAAGATCAATAATAATGACAAAAAACGCAAGTTTAAGAAATAACCAGTAGTAAACCATATGGTCAACTATAGGCAACCTATACAACATGCGTTCCAGTAGTTAACCAGTCTCAGAAACCTTTTAAAAACAAAAAAATTGTTCAAATTTATATCTGCAATCATTACACTGATAAATATATTAACTATATTTCACAAAACATTTACAATTTACTTAAAAAATACTACATTTTAAATGGATTGAACTTTACCTTTCATTGAGCGCTCCTTATAGCAATGGCGGCCGAACGGCGAGTGAACAAGACACGTAGCGACAAAAATTAAAAAAAACTTTTTAACAAAAAATTAAACCTCCGAAAAAACTGAAAAGCAAAAAATAATAAACTTTTTTTATTTAACCTTAATAAATAAGTTCTTAAACTAATGCAAGTATACCTAAGTAATTTAGAGTCGGCGCCAAACAAGCAAATTAATTCGTTGCGAGTGGTCGTGCGGAGAGCGCATTTTTTGTTTGAAATGTTTATCGCTATAGATTTCACGTTGCTTATTTCTTTAAATTTAAGGTAATTTAGTAATCTTTGTTCATTGATTGTTTGGCGCCGACTCAAAATTACTTAGGTATACTTGCATTAGTTTAAGAACTTATTTATTAAGGTTAAATAAAAAAAGTTTATTATTTTTTGCTTTTCAGTTTTTTCGGAGGTTTAATTTTTTGTTAAAAAGTTTTTATTTTATAATTTTTTGAGGCTATAATTTACTAATTACTACATGCTTAATGTTTGATTACTTTTAAAATACCTACCTTACTTTAGACATTAACTGTTATATAATCCTACTTTAACTATTATTTTTTGTGTAATATAATACTAAATAATATAATGTAATACTTAAAAAAAACAGGCTTTATATACCAACATAGATAGGCCTTTTATTTTTAACCGACGAAAAAAAACGGAGGAGGTTCTCAATTCGACGCGTATATTTTTTTTTTTTTTTTTTTTAATTGTAATACACAGCTCAGCATTAAAATCTGTGAATGAACAATAAGTCACCCCTATTTTCCCACCCTTAGGGTAGGTTTTTTTTTTCCAAATTTACATGGGACCAACTTCGAAGTATGTCCTATCCAACAAAAGAAGAACTATCAAAATCGGACTACTCTGTAAAAAGTCAAGCGTGGTCATACATTACAAACAGTGAGTGAACAATCAATCATCCCCTGTTTTCTAACCCTTAGGGTTGGAATTTTTTTTCCAAATTTATATGGGACCAACTTCAGGGTATACCCTTTCTAATAAAAAAAGAATTATCAAAATCGGACTGCTCTGTAAAAAGTTATGCGTGATCATACATAAAAAAAAAAAAAAAAAATATACGCGTCGAATTGAGAACCTCCTCAGTTTTTTTTCGTCGGTTAAAAAGGAAGCTATATTTTTTTATTAATTCACCTGAAATTCACAGTAGTAGATTCTCAAAGATGTAATAAGGTAACCCAGATTTAAAAGACCTATAGATACTGGCGCGAATTCTTAAAATGTTGACTTTTTGACGCAAATGGTCAACTACAGGCGACTGGTTTGGGACTGGTACGTCCACATTGAAAAAGAAAGCGGTAAATATACTCCTGAGTACATTGCATTGGTGCACACCTAAATCGCAAAATCTGGGGGGCCGAGCGGGGCAAACGTACATTTAAAAAAATTTTACGAAATTAAAAATGTCAGTAGAAAAAAAAAATACACGCCGAAGACGCGCCGCGCCGCACACTGGTTCACTTTGGCAAAACTATAGACTTAGGAATCGATGTGAGTCAGTGTGTATATTTTGAGTTGGTTTTTTTTTTACGTATTCCTCTTTTGATTACAAACAACTTTTTCTAGTCGCGTTTTTTTAAAAAAACGTACTATTTCCGAGAAAAAAAATATTTTGTGTTTTTTTTGTATGGGAGGGTATGTAATGCGTGGGTGGGTCAAAATCAAACTTAGGGGAGCCGGGGGGAATGGGAGTCAGTGGGCAATGAGGGTCAATTCAAAATGAGTTGAACCTAAAGCATTACAGAATACGGCTATGTCGCACAGGGTTTAGCTCTGCACCCCTCCCGCACTGGCCAATACGCGCGCCCGCCAGTCACGCTCGCATCACTGGGAGCGACACATGTGTCACAGGAGAGGGGCTGTTGTAAAATTTTCGAAATTTAGATCGAAAACGTGAGTATCTATATTTGTTAATTTTGCGTATAAAATAATCTTAAAATGTAGTACTGGAACTAAACTTATATTTATTAATGCAAGTTATTAGATTTTTATGAGTGTTGTTGGGTGCTACGATGATTAAAATTAAATCTTGAACGGCATTTTCAGATTTCATTGTCAGTAGGTCTTTTAAAATGGAAACAAAATATTTTATTTTTTTCTAATCTTTGAGCGCCCGTAGCTCGAAAAGCGGCAGGGATACAATAACATTTCTTTGTCATTTCTGTTTGAGAATGACCTGTTCTTGAATACCTACTAAGTTTGATTTTGACCCACGCACGCATTACATACCCTCCCATACAAAAAAAACACAAAATATTTTTTTTCTCGGAAATAGTACGATTTTTTAAAAAAACGCGACTAGAAAAAGTTGTTTGTAATCAAAAGAGGAATACGTAAAAAAAAAACCAACTCAAAATATACACTGACTCACATCGATTCCTAAGTCTATAGTTTTGCCAAAGTGAACCAGTGTGCGCCGGTGCGTGTTGGTCCACGTAGTCACAGAATACGACTTAGCGCAGCGATAAAATTCTCGTGTCCACAGTGTTTGTAACAAAACTCCTCTGAAACGGTTTGACCGATTCTTATGAAATTTTGTGTGTATATTCAGTAGGTCCAAGAATAGGACGTAAACTATTTTTTATTTTATTTTAACATGTCCGTAAGGATTGAGGAGCCACATCAGATTTTTGAAATCTGATCTCACCATTATTTAGCAGCAATGTAGCTGATTTTGCAGCACGAATTATAGATTTAGCAGCATAATATATCACTAGTTATATTTAATGCAAAAGTGGCTCCTCAATCTAAACGTCTGAATTGAGGAGCCACCTGGAACTCGGTAAGTAATAGATGAATATTTTTGAAAATTGTGTATCATTTAGCAGCAATTGTGCATATTACAGTCTAAAAATTTAGCTTCTGTAGCGCTAAAATGAAAGAAAATACAATACTTTTAGTATGGCTCCTCAATCTACACTCAAGAGGTGAATTTCTATTGGATGTGAGCGCTCAATTAATATATTCGACATAATGATCATTTAGCAGGTGTTGTGTTTGTTTTTGCAGTATAGGAATAAAATAGTAAAACAGAGTAAATTTTGTTTGACTGTAGCCACCTGAGATCTCAACGGAATCTAAATCCAGAGATACTAACATTTAGCAGAAATGTCTGCTATATATATCTGCACAGTTCAGCATTGTATATATTCTGGATTCTGAAAAAACAATACTTAACTATTTTCTTGTAAATTCAGTGTGAAGGGTGACTACATTTTGGGGGTACCTACTATTAAAATTTCTTCTAATTTTTCGTCATGGGTGTTGTTTTCGTGATTTTTTTGAGGGTGGTAATCCAAGATGGCGGCAACTTCATGGGGCTTCTATAAACTTATAGGTACCTACCTACCTACCGAGTGGCTGTATTAAGAACACGTATTAAATTAACAATTTCTCTCTCTTTCTATTATGCAGGGTTATTGGAAAAACACCAACAACCTCTTAAGAGGTCTTTGTACTCGTCATTATGAACAACTTTTACTACATTATGGATGGGACCAAACTCAAACTCGAAAGCATTTATTTCAATTAAACTATTTACAGGCACTTTTGAATTGTCAAGAAGTCAGTCAGTCAGAAAAAATGAAGCTAGTTGCCCATTCCAAAGCGTAGGTACCTATGGAGAAGAACGGGCAAGAAACTCCATGGACATTTTTAAATCAAAATAATGTGGTTACAAAGTCTTGGTTACATCATTCATATTAAAAATTATACATGTGAGAACGATGCAGAACGTTAAAAGCGTCCATAATGAAAAGATGAGAAAAAACAACAATTCAAATAATACATTAAAATAAGCCATTGCAGCAAAGAGATGACCAGTCCCTACTGACAGCGCCCGTTCACGAACATGACGCATGCATCAGCACCATTCAGCTCAACCATTTTGAAGGGAGCTAAATGATCTAACACATGCGCCACCATCAGCGAGACATTTGAGTGAGCATGACATACTCTCAGCCGCCAGAGCACATTCAAGTCAATGAAAGACGTGCTTACCCAGTAAACGGTAGCTTTATAGTGTGGACATAGTACTCACACATGTGCTATGCAATTATACAAAACTAGGAGATTGAATTTATACAATGCAAAGATAGACTTACAATCTTCAGCAGCTCCAACAGTATTTTGTTAATCAATTAGTTGTGGTTGTGGAGCAGGACCAGCGTTGAGCCAGGCATTTTTATCCGCGATGTAATCCCCTAACTTATAATATGCCTGCCTACATAGTGTGCGTTTAATACAAGACTTGAATTTTGTCTCATTCAGTTGAAGAATGTGGGGATGTATTTTATTATAACATTTTAAACAGTACCCCATAATCGAAAAACCAAATCATCGAGTGGCACCCCTACTGTACCGCTACATGATAGTTTACAACTGAAGCTATGGAGTTGATGTTGTTTGTATAAATATTTTGTGAGTCTACTTTAGCTAGTCTGAAACCTGGTTGAACTAATAGGTCCCTATTTCTAGTACTATAATTATGTCTTTCACCTCTTTTACTAAAAAGATGTAAATTTTTCCTTACATACATGATGTTTTCATAGATATATTGACAAGGTACCGTCATGATGTTAATTTCCTTAAACCGTTCCCTTAGAGAATCGCGCCTGCGAATATTATATATGGCTCTGATGGCTCTTTTCTGCAGAATAAAAATAGAATCGATGTCTGCAGCCCGTCCCCAAAGTAAAATACCGTAAGACATGATACTATGAAAGTAACTAAAATAGACCAGTCTCGCAGTATCTACGTCAGTAAACTGACGGATTTTTCTGACAGCATAAGCAGCTGAACTTAGCCTTCCTGCAAGAGATGAGGACCCCATTGTAGCCTTGAGTCGAGCGTGATCCCTAGGAAAACAGTTCTATCGACGAATTCTAGTTTCTCTTGATTCAATATTATCTCGCAATCACTACCTTTGACATTTGGTAAAGAAAATCTTATGCACTTCGTTTTTTTTCCATTTAATACTAAATTATTAGCAGTGAACCAATTTTGGACCTGCAGTAGGGCGTTATTTACGTCGTCAAAATTTATAGCACGTCTATTTACCTTAAAAATTAAAGAAGTGTCATCAGCAAATAACACCATTTGTGGTTCAATAAATGGAGTAGATCATTAATATACACTAAAAAGAGGAAAGGACCCAAAATCGAGCCTTGTGGCACACCCATTTTTACTGTTAAACCATGTGAATTGACACCATTTATTTGAACTTGCTGTTGTCTATCATTTAAATAAGAACCAACTAAACTGAGCGCAAGTTTTCCAAGTCCGTAATGCTCAAGTTTCAAAAGCAAGGTTTCGTGATCGACGCAATCAAATGCCTTGGAGAGGTCACAAAAGATTCCTATGGCGTCTTGAGCCTCTTCCAACCCTGAAATCGCGAAAAAAATCAGCTGTTCCCTACATTTTGACGAGTTATACGAACATGTAGGGTACATTTGATTTTTTTTTTGCGATTGGAGATTACTAAAGTAGAGATCGTCTCACCTGTAAACAGGTGAAATGATAATTATGAAAAAACGAAATGGCGGCATTAGTTCCGATTTTTCCACGCGCCAACAGATCTTTTTAACCAGCATGTCGATTCTGTAAAAATCTCACCGTGAAAACTTGCGTGGAGTGAGCTGTCAGTGTCATCCCACTGATGCTAGGGATTGACCAAGCAAACATTTACAATCATAATCGAGATTTTAATAATATTTTTTAAGCTAATTATATTGAAAATTTTATATAATTTCAAAGCTAGTATTTTAGTGGTCAAAACATTAATATTGGCGCCGATTCCCTTGTTCACAAACTAAACTAAATTTAATTTCAGTGCATCTTTTTCTTTCTATTTCGTTAAGAAAAGACAGAAGATAAATATTAGTTTAGACCTGTCAAATTAGTCCGTGCCTGGCGTAAATTGACGTATTTTTAATAGCCAATTTTTAGGGTTCCGTAGCCAAATGGCTAAAAACGGAACCCTTATGGATTCGTCATGTCTGTCTGTCTGTCTGTCTGTCTGTCTGTCCGTCCGTCCGTATGTCACAGCCACTTTTTTCCGAAACTATAAGAACTATACTGTTGAAACTTGGTAAGTAGATGTATTCTGTGAACCGCAGTAAGATTTTCACACGAAAATAGAAAAAAAACAATAAATTTTGGGGTTCCCCATACTTACAACTGAAACTCCAAAAATTTTTTTTCATCAAACCTGTACGTGTGGGGTATCTATGGATAGGTCTTCAAAAATGATATTGAGGTTTCTAATATCATTTTTTTCTGAACTGAATAGTTTGCGCGAGAGAAACTTCCAAAGTGGTAAAATGTGTGTCCCCCCCCCTCTAACTTCTAAAATAAGAGAATGATAAAATTAAAAAAAATATATATAATGTACATTACCATGTAAACTTCCACCGAAAATTGGTTTGAACGAGATCTAGTAAGTAGTTTTTTTTTAATACGTCATAAATCGAAAACCTTTCACAAAGTTACAACGAACTACAAGAACTTTTATATTATGTTACTTGCTGCTACGGAACCCTTCATGGGCGAGTCCGACTCGCACTTGGCCGGTTTTTTAATCACGTCTAAATTGTCTATGGAGTATCTTAATTTGACAGGACTAAACTAATATTAATTATCTCCTGTCCTTTTCTTAATGAAATAGAAAGAAAAAGATGCACTGAACTTAAATATAGTTTAGTTTGTGAACAAGAGAATCGACGCCAATTTGTGGGATTTTAAAATAAAGTAGCAAAACATAAACAGAAACTCAATGTTGTTTTTTTTTTGAAAGTTGTATAAAATAGTAATTACTACACCTATCCAGAAGGTATAGGCACCTATAATATGTACATAAACCACCTAATCTCTTGAAGAAGCTCGACTTTCGCTGTAATAGTAAGAAATGCTCAAGATGTTATTCATAAGAAAACAGTAGGACTTTTCTTTTCTGGCCGGCACTTTAATTTTTGAATACCTTATGAACTTATGAACGATGAGTTTATGAAATACAAACTTATTTTTGCAGTCGATCAAATTAATTATGTGCATTGTGCAAGCGTGAATATTCAACCCAACTACGGAGCCTTTCACTGTGCGTGGTTCGACATGAACATGGCATTTTTTTTTTCAATTTATTTTGGGAAACTACCACAAAAATAAACAATTACTATTACTCAAGTAAACTAATAGAAACAAAAACTACCAAGCTTATAAAACTAACAACACATATTGAAATGTAAAGTGATTGCGAAATACGCAATTTATACAATTAATTTATCGTCATTCTCAAACTTTTGCTCAGCCTACCTAAAAAATGTATACTGGGCATTCTGTAGCAAACTATTAGAAAAGTATCAAAAATAAATAAATAATTTTAAACGGCGAGCGCATTCCGAAGATAAATTCAAATATAGAAACAATTCGACGCGAAATTCAATAAATGTCTATGGTCAAGTTACTGACTCAGTTTCAATTGAATGTCCAAAAAACTATTAAAATTACATTAGAAAAGCATAAATCATTATTACAAACAATGCTTATTGTATTTAATGCATAAAATAATTTTATTTCAATTTCTGAGTATCGATTTTCGACATTCGACATATTAATTACCCGAGTCAATCGAAATTAAAAAAAAAATGTTAAGGCGAATGGGTAGTTGTAGCCCGCGAAATTCAATTTTTCTTACGTTTTTTGCAATTTTCAGGTCAGTGTCAGGTTGTATCTTGATGAAAATTTGATTCGCGACCATAACAGGTACGTATTCACAGAATTATAATCATCAGAATCATTAATACATCTGTTTAAGTTAGATTTCTACCACCAACACTTTTCCATACGAGATTTGTTGTTAACGGTAGAAATCTAACTTAGAAAGATGTATTAATGATTCTAATTATTATAATTCTGTAAATACGTACCTGTTATTGTCGCGAATCATATTTTGATCAAGATACAACCTGACACTGACCTGAAAATTGCAAAAAACGTAAGAAAAATTGAATTTCGCGGGCTACAACTACCCATTCACCTTAAGCATAATCGCTTTCGGACATCATTACGATAAAAAAAAAAAAAACAAAAATGGACGGCGATTTTGAACACACACTGAGTAGTGGTAATGAATAATACGTGTTATTCGACCTGTGTTTCAATATTACGTTAGGATTTGGGCATTTTCGTGCTGTTAATAATATTTCCAATAATATTTGTCTAATTTTAAATCTTTTCTACATGTGTGTGTGTGATATTTGTGAAAAGTAAAAATGTAAACACGCACGATTGACGCGAAACTTCGACATTAGATATCAAAAAACTTAATTACCACTACTTATTTTAACTTGAACAATGGATGAATTCGTCAAATAATTAAATGATGTATTATTCACTGCCCCTGTGATGGAGTTTGGATGTTCGAAATTCCCAATTTTTATGTTTTTTAGCCTCGACCACTACTGTCAACAAAATGGCGATTATCGCATTTACAGACTTGAATTTAATAAAGGTAGGTAAAGTAATAAGCTTGTGCGCTAAATATGAAATATTTAATGGCGTTAACAAATGAGTTTTTTTATCCAATTCTCTTAATTAACGCACATTCATAAGATTTGATGGGTAGCATAATTAATATTTACCTACATACTTAATCAAAAGATATATGTAGAAAAAATGTAATGCAATTTGTGTGTCAGCAATCGTAACTAGATTAATAATATGCCTACATATTTATGTTATAAGGTTTGTATCTTTTACGTGTGGTTCACTTAGAGATGATATAAAAAAACCCTATATGTGCTTTTACGTATTATGTACTTATGTATACGAACATTACACCAATCACTGAATAGGTACTTGCTTAGCACAATTTCTTATGTTATATAACTTAAATGTAGGCTGACTAAATTGACTTTTTCAATGTACAAACACAGTTGGATTTAGACATTGATATATACAATTTTAGAGTTTTTAAAGTTTTTTATATATCAATGGATTTAGACATTAAAATCTCTAAAAGCATTAAATAGGTAATTAGGAACTAATTATTGTCACTGTATTTGAATACGTACAGACTTATGTACATTCTACATCAAGGAATATACTACTCTCTATAAACGAGTTGTACATGGTCGTCAATAGCATGAAAGCAAAAAAAAAAGTTCACTTGATACTAACGACAGCCCCTAATACGCATGCGCAGTGCGCTGCGTGATATATGGATCATTCCGAATTAGGCCATCATCGCCCACAGAGCTCACATAAATAATTTGCGTTCCGATTTAGATGAATCACCATTATGGCAGCTGACAGTCAAAACTATTTTCACTTGATTATGTACTCACGGTTGGATTATAGTATTTATTTGTGTATACACCACGAATTTCTTATTCTTTGGTAATGTGGCGACTGTAGCCGGAAGCACAATTTCGAAAATGCCACGTTAGTTCAACGAAACCGGTTTGAACTGTCAAAATACCACGCTTGACAACCGTACGGCGCACAGTGGAACGAATGTATGGGAGCGGTTGGACGTAGACATGTCCGAAAAAAAAGAGTAAAATTATGCCAAACTAATGATGCCATCTTATTCGATTACTTAATGCCTTCATAACTTGTGGTGATGAATTTCTTCATAACTCCCATATTTCGGGAGTAATTTGAGAAAATGTGAAATTTTACTATGAAAATGAGTGTATCGAGCTCTCTCCCTCCTGATTCCGGGCTTGTTTCAAGTAGCGGTCTCTAATATCATAATGCTTATACTAAGAGCTATATTTAATACTAAGACACATAGTGCGCCAAATGTGCACTTTCTGGGATAAAGAGTGATGTTTATTTTATAACACAATTTTTTTATTTTTTGTTTATTTTGTTGATTAAAACCGTTTTTCTAAAGGTTTACCTTATTACAATAACATTTCTGAGCAGCCAATTAGAGAAGATATAAGCTAATTAGGATATATAATTAGGGACTTAAGGTTTACATATAAAACTGATGCACTAATGATTACTGATAAGAACATTGCTATTATTTAATTACTAAATGGCTCTTAATACACTAATTTAGCATGCATCATTTACTAATTATCACAATAACTAATTACCTTGCAATATTTAACAAAGGATACCTGGGATACCTGGATTTTATATAAATAGGTCACTATTAGTAACTTTAAAATCAGTGTTGATTTACACCTCGTTGTATCCAAGCTAATCTCGCAATGTATTTTCCAAATTTTAATACAAATCTTGATATTCACGTTGCTTTATGCGCACGCGCACATAAAGATTTACGCGACTTTAACTATTTGTTCAGTGTTTTAAAAGATAACAGTTGTGTTCAGTTATGTGAAAGTGCTGAAACAAGTTTAAAAGACTGGTGTCGTCGATTTTGCTACCGCATTTATGCAAAATGGACACAGTCTGGAAGAAGCACAGATAAGTTTCGGAAGAAACATGAGATTTGGCTACAGGCTGCAATTCAATGGCCGGAATTACAGAATGAAAATATGGAACCTTCTACAGAAAATATAAGTGACGTCATCGAGCCCATAATTTCTCCTGCTAAATCTGATGCTTCAACTTGTACACATCCTAGTCCTCGTAAATCTTTTGAGGACCTTAGTAACCGGCAAAAAAGAAGACGCACTGAAGATAGTCTTTCATGCAGCAGTAGCAGCGCTGAAATTATGTTTTCGGCCGAAAGGGCGCTTCAAAAGGCAGGACAAAGCGATACAGCTTATGTTATGAAATACTTGACGGAGAATCCAGAAGAGGCCTCAAAAATCAAAGCCTTCATTGAAGGTAAATCAATTCAGGTACGGGAAATATCCCCTTTGAAGGCATTGGCTCTTTATGTATCGATGAACTTATCGAAATGGCGCTATAACACTCTTCGGGATTTCAACACTCAAGAAGGAGCTCTTCAATACCCGAGTTACTACATGTTGGTTAAAGAAAAAATTAAGTGCTATCCGGCCAAAGAAGATCTCACAGTTACAGAGAGCTCTGCAAAAATCAAATTACAAGCCTTGATGGATTTAACCTCAAGAAGACTTATTAGGTCGTTAGAAACCCCTGTTGATCCCAATCAACAGCTCGTATTGACCAGCAAATGGGGTTTTGACGGATCATCTAGCCAAAGCATTTATCATCAAAGGACGAGTGAAGATGAGCAAATCGATCTTGCTAGTAATTTTATGATTAGTCTTGTACCACTGCGGCTCGTCTCAAAAGGTGTAACAATTTGGGAAAACGAGCGACCATCTTCCACTTCATTTTGCCGGCCAATATTGTTTAAGTTTATAAAGGAAACCAAAGAAAATGTGCAGAGAGAGATGGCTGAAATCGAAGCAGAGATTGAAGCCTTAACTCCATCCACCATCACTGATGGAATTAGTGTCAAACACCAACTGCTGTTGACAATGATTGATGGTAAAATTCATTCCATTATATCCAATACAGCAGCTTCAGTGTGTGACATATGCAAGGCTTGTCCTAAAGAAATGAATAATTTAGAGTTAATCAAAGATAAACACGCAAACGAGGACATGTATAAATATGGCTTAAGCACCCTTCACGCTTGGATTCGCTCAATGGAATGCTTATTACACATTTCCTACAAATTAGACATAAAATCATGGCAAGTAAGGGGTGATATAGCAAAAAGGCAAGTTGATGACAGGAAGAAAAGAGTTCAAGAGGCTGTAAGAAGAGAAACGGGCTTACTTCTCGATGTTGTGAAACAAGGCAGTGGATCCACCAACAATGGCAACTCGGCAAGGAGATTTTTTGAAAACTACACTAAATCTGCTGAACTGACCGGAATAGATGCTATGCTTTTAAGAAAAATCTGTGTGATCTTGCAGTGTATTTCATCAGGAGAGAAGATCAACGTAACTAAATTCCGAGAGTTCTGCTTTGATACTGCTAAGCTTTACGTGGAGTTATACCCATGGTATTATATGCCTTCTTCACTTCATAAAATTTTAATGCATGGGCCAGACATAGTTCAGAACATGTCAATTGTGCCCATTGGTTTTCTATCCGAAGAGGCATCTGAGGCTAGAAATAAAGATTTTAGAAAATATAGAGAGGGGCATTCTCGAAAGCATAGCAGTATCTCATGCAATGAAGATATTATGCACAATCTTTTACTGTCTTCTGATCCACTTGTTACAAGTATCCGTCCAAAAGGAAATAAGTTTGTAAAAAAATCTTCTTTTAAGGAATTTTATGAGCTTACGGATTCTGAGAAAAGTGATATCGAATTTGTTAACATAAATGATTTAGCGGACATCGATTCTGAATTTGAATTAATTGATGATGATGATGATGACGAAGATAATTAAATGATGTTATTGTTTTAAAATGTGTAACTTAGTAAATTAGAGCTTACATCTTAATTATTTATTGTACTTTTAATGAAACTAGGTAATTTATTATCAACTTACTTAAAAGTCATACTCTCATCAGTTCTTGTGAATATTTTTGTTAATATATATTTCTGTATATATATAATATATTTATAGACCTCTTAATAAGTCTGTCTGCGGTTTAAAGTAAATACAAACGGGGAAAAAACGTTTTTTTTTTTTAAATTTTCATTTCCTTTTATCCCAGAAAGTGCACATTTGGCGCACTATGTGTCTTAGTATTAAATATAGCTCTTAGTAATAGCATTACGATATTAGAGACCGCTACTTGAAACAAGCCCGGAATCAGGAGGGAGAGAGCTCGATACACTCATTTTCATAGTAAAATTTCACATTTTCTCAAATTACTCCCGAAATATGGGAGTTATGAAGAAATTCATCACCACAAGTTATGAAGGCATTAAGTAATCGAATAAGATGGCATCATTAGTTTGGCATAATTTTACTCTTTTTTTTCGGACATGTCTACGTCCAACCGCTCCCATACATTCGTTCCACTGTGCGGCGTGGTAAGATTATGCGGGGAATAATAGGTAATTTATACCATACAGAATAATTGGGGTCAATGTGTAAGCACGCTGTAATCGATTACAGTGCAATTCGGAATGTTCCAAAATTCACTCCACGGTAACCATGGCAACATCACTTCGCGCGCGTCGCTCATTGGCTACGGTTTCGTCGCCACTCGCCAATCATGGGCAACGCGCGCCGCTTGACCGATTAAGGTGAATGCGCAGTGGTAGACCGCGAAATTTAAATTTTCTTACGTGTTTTGCAATTTGTAGGTCAGTATCAGGTTGTATCTTGATCAAAATATGATTTGCGACTATAATAGACATGTATTTACAGAATTATAGTCATTGGAATCATTAATATATCTCTTTAAGTTGGATTTCTACCATAAACACTTTTCTATACGAGATTTGTTCTTAACGGTAGAAATCTAACTTAGAAAGATGTATTAATGATTCTAATTATTATAATTCTGTAAATACGTACCTGTTATAGTCGCGAATCATATTTTGATCAAGATACAACCTGACACTGATCTGCAAATTGCAAAAAACGTAAGAAAATTTAAATTTCGCGGTCTACCATGGCACATTCACCTTAAGGGTTACTTGCATCAAAAATACGGATCTTAGTTATTTAGTATCTATCTACAATAATGTTATATTTGCACGCGTTACATGTTAAATAAGTAGTCTGTAACTAGTTAATACAAAATCTGGTTAATTGTTGAAAACAAAATGCACACAACTGACTTTTTAAATGTACAAACACGGTTGGATTTAGACATAACATCTAAAAGCGTTGAAATAAATAGGAACTAATTTCTGAACTCGATTACGAACAGGCTTACGACCATGGTCGTCAATTACTTATAGAAATAAATAAAAACTTAATTTAATATTAATGACAGCGCCCAACGCGTAAGAACTTCACGCGATCCACATCAAAATAATCTCCAATGTGATAATGACAGTGACTAACGCGCAAGCGCGGCGTGAAGTGTTCACTTCACTCGATTCACAACATTAAATGTCGTGACTCGGGTGAAGTGAACACTTCACGCGATCCACATGAAAATAATCTCCAATGTGATAATGACAGTGACTAACGCGCAAGCGCGGCGTGAAGTGAACACTTCACGCGATTCACATAAAAGCTCGCGCCTCAGGCTGTATTGACTAGTCAGTCTAGGAAAAAAAAGAAAAAAAAAACAACATTGAGTTTCTGGCTAAGTTTCTGTTTTGCTATTTTATTGTAAAACCCCACAAAATATTAATGTTCTGACCACTAAAATACCTACTAGCTTTGAAATTATATAAAATGATCAATAGAATTAGCATAAAAATTATTATTAAAATCTCGATTATGATTGTAAATGTATGCTTGGTCAATCCCTAATATCAGGTGGGATGACACTGATAGCTCACTCCACGCTCACTTCGCCTAAGTTTTCACGGTGAGACGGTTACAGAATCGCACGGCTGTACCTACTTTAAAATATATGCATTCGATTTTACACTGTAGAACATTATTGAGTACAGAATTAAAAAATTGAAAATATTTCTTATTTTATTTTATACTTACAACAAACATAATATATGGAATGTATATCTTACAACTTTAAAAATTATAACTTAACATTATCACCTGTACTAAAAATGAGGCAGACACACTTTTCCTGCAAATAATTCTGATATCACAGTAATCCAGAGAGAGAGAACAAATAAGATGTATGATATGCCAACTTGGTGGCTGTTTGGCAGCTGGTATGGTTGACCTCCAATTTCATCCACATGGAATCCCATTGGGAATATGACTGCTGCTAGGCAAAAAACTACCACTGAAAAGGAGAAACAATAAAATATTAATTTATTACAATTCTAATTCTATAATCATTATTAATTATACAGAAAATATTAACTGGTTATCATACTTGCTGCAAATCCAACCCATCGTGCATATGGTATTACATTTCTATCAAAATGGCTGGATGCTAAGAGTATCACAGTTGTGGTTATACATATGCATCCAATAAATATGCAAATCAAAGCAAGTAACCATTCAGGCTGTAGATCAGGGGTGTAACAGACTTGCGGCCGGTTGTACAGCGTAATGCAGGACCACATCAAACCAAGCCTTGTGTCACCTGAATATGGGAAAAAGCAATAATTAGGAACTGCATTAAAAAAAGAAACAATTGAAAACAGAATTGGAATACCACAAAAAAATCATCTCCGTCAAGATGAACGGCCACTAGGCGTATTTAATATTGAATGTATGCCTAAGAATTGCTTCCCTATTGCTTTTATTTGCTTCCTATTCTCAAACAATTGCTTCCATCGTATTCTAGAAAAAAAAACAATTTAAGGGTGACCGTTTATTCTGATGTCAGGCCGGCCGGTCACAGAGTCGATAAATAGATTATTTAAATTCACGGTGGCCATAAATCATTTCCCGTTTGCTTCTCTCAATGTTTTACAACGATAATACTGTAAGTAACTATCACGACAATAAAGATAATATATAATAAAATATAGAATAAAAGGTGTTGTTTTCAATATTTTATGTCCGTGACTAGCGCCGGATCACTAACGCCAATCGCTTCCATATTTGGTAAATAATTATTACTCAATTGGTACTCGAACAACAAAATTGGTACCTTAGTAGTTTTCGAGAAAAATTACTTTGAAGGTGGTCGGCGGTAGTCACGCTCCCTTCAGCAGGACCACCATGAGCGCCGAAAAAGGGGGCATGCTACAGCTATTCTAAGTATACAAATAATTACTACCCTTATATGTGATTCATTTCGTAAAAAAATAAAACCTTTCTATCAATAAAAAAAAACCGACTTTCAAAAAAACACTACAAAGTGAAAAATAACTTTAATTTCGGAATTCGGTGTCTGGATCTGTATTTTAGTTTTTTGCCACCGACTTTCGAAATTAAAGTAATTTTTCACTTTGTAGTTTTTTTTTGGAAGTCGGTTTTTTTTCGTTAAAAAGGTTTTTACGCTTTTTAGTCGGTTTGCTTATAATTTATCTAAGTTACAATAGCCTAGTGTCAACTTGATCATCGTCTTTTACAAAATATTGCTTTTCCCGGTGCAGGGAAGTTAATTGTTGAGGAGTTCTCCTGGTCCACCATCAGCTCCATATCACCATTATCACAATGTGACGAGCATAAATTGCTTAGCAACCATATTAAAGTAATCGAATCGCAACTCGTGAAATAAGTATTTAGATATTATTGAGTAGTTCCGGTGGCCATCTGTGGTCTTCATCATCAGTTCCACTTCACCAAATGGTGCTTTCCCAGAGCAAATGCACGAGTTACTATAAAAAATACCCAAATCGCTATAGGTGTGCCTATAATATTTGAAAGTTCCTTCGATTTCTCCAGGATCCAATCATCAACTCCTGACCTGATGACAATGGGACCAATCTGAAAGTATATCCTTTCAAATAAAAAAAGAATTTTCCAAATCGGTTTATAAATGACGGCGTGCTGAGGTAACAAACATAAAAAAAAATACAACCGAATTGAGAACCTCCTCCTTTTTTGAAGTCGATTAAAAACAGAACTGAAACATTTGTATTTATCGAGAAATCAACTATGATAACTATCGCGCGCTCGTTCAGCAGGACCACGACTTTGAATGGTGATTCCATGTTTAGGAGCTTGTCGCTTTCCTCAAACTTACATAGAAAATTAGTACCCTGCAAGATAAAATTAGTACCCAAAATTCAAAATTAGTACTCCAGTAGTTTACGCGCGATATACCACGCCATTGCACGGTGGTTCAAGCGCCCTACAAGCGCGGTCATAAATACCTTACTTTATTAAAGGAGACTGTTAAAATTTGTATGGGAAGTGGTCTATGATCCAATAGCGATACTGTAGAGGTATTTCTGTGGGAATACCTCAACAATACCCTTGTGCAAAGGGGCATCAAAAACTAACCCGGTAGTTTTGAGAAAAATAATACTTTAAAATTCACATTTCTTGCTACATTTTTATATTTTAAAAACGTTTTAACGGGTATTTCTGACTTTATACTACTTAATTAATGTGGTTTTCTGGTAAACAAAGACACTTGCCACCTCGACAGTGCTGAATTTCAGGTTTTTTTTTCGAAAAAATAGCACAGAATGGTTGCAGATCAAACAAATCACATCACCTCTGGGTCGAAACATGATTTCATCGTTCAATATTTTTTCAATTTATTTTGACGGTTTATTTGTAGCATAAATTGCTTAGCAACCATATTAAAGAAATCGAATCGCAACCCGTGAAATAGAGAGAAGAGTTGTTCCGGTGGTCATCTGAGGTCTTCATCATTATATATATCACTTTTATCACACAATTTTATCCCCACAGAAATATCGTAACAGTATCGCTATTGGTTCATAGACCACTTTTTAACAGTCTCCTTTGTTAAATGGGATTTTTTCTGAAGGGTAAATAATAAAAAAATACTTCACAAATGTACATTGATGCTTTATTTACATAATTTAATACATAATATAAAATAAACTGTACGATATGTACTGTTTATATATAAATTTAAATAGTCAATATTTGAGTTGATTGTCCCTCGTTCGGAAATATATCTGAATATGATATTAACGCTGTTCATGAAGGGGTTATCATTAAATATGTATTCTAATTCTAATTAGGTTGGTTGTTGTAGTTATTTTAACTTAGTTGTGGTTATGATGACGTTTGTAAATAAATTGTAGTCTTAGTTTTCTTGCGTTTCATCAACAAAAAGCAAGAAAACTGAGACTTACAATTTATTTACAAACGTCATCATAACCACAACTAAGTTAAAATAACTACAACAACCAACCTAATTTCAATTTAAACTAAATTCGTAATAAATCTAAGACTTGCCTCGACATAACGCTCTTTTTCTTACGGGGAAGTTTCCGAAAACTAGTAATGAATGGGTCTGAACTGAGTAAAAGTCTGTTAAGTAAGTCCGTATTCGTAAGTACTCGACTACTCGCGACCTTTTTCTCGTGTGATCCCGTCTGAAGGCCTTATAATGTTTGTTGTTAGATTCTGCTGCCTCTTCGGATAATTCCCCGATAGATAATAAAGCATACTGTGCCACTTCAGCACCATGGATGAGGACTTTGTGAACGGAAGCTGGTAGATTATACCACGGGTATTCTTGAATTAAAAGTCGCGCGGTTTCCAAAGCATCTTCATTAAATTTATTCGAATCAATATTAAAACCCGAGGTCAAGGCTTGTAAAATTGTGTAATAACGTTCAATCAAATCTTTATTTAAGCGCTTAGACAATTCTGAAAAATCTTTCCTGGGGCGTCCGCGTTCGCAAGATGGCCCGGGCTGGTTCGCGTTTTCTTGAATGCACTTCTCATTACCCCTTACTAATTCGACACATTCAATTTCATTTAACCAATCTAAGTACTTATGCAAAAATTTTTATTTATTTCTAGAAACAATTTTCCAAAATCTATCAAGACATTTACATAAACTGAGTATCTTACTATCTAAGTTCCTAATGTCTAGATTTTCGACCTCATCCAGTGAAGCTAGAATAGTTTTCAACACGTGTTGATGTTTCTGAGGAACACTTCCAGTTACGGCAGACCAAATCTCAAAGAAATGCATTCTTGAGAAAGTACAGTTAATCAAAGTACCTGAAAAGAAAATCAAATATTTTACGTATGTTTCGTAGACCGTGCTACGCCTGAGCCTACGTAGTCGTAGAGGCTATATAGCAACTAATGTCGCAAAGGGACCATGCGCGGTCCGAGGGGGGGGGGGGGGGTCGTGGGAGTCATGACCCCCCCCAAAATCATTGAAGCAGTTGAGTCTGAATGATTAACTTGCCTTACTAACTTAAAACTGTACTTGAGCCACGAAAACCCCGATTGGAATATTCATAAACATTAAGAAAATCGGCAGACATGGGGACTGCCGACTGAAATAAAAACTTAAAACCATGAAATGACAGTGGGTTTTTTAACGCGCCTAATAAATATTTTCCTTTAAAAAGCCTGTTATAAAAATATAAATCCAGGATTCAAGAGCGAGCGAAGTAAACGCGGGATATTGGGCACCCCCCTCGTACGTAAGGTTGAAAGGCTTAGGCAGATTCCAAAACCTAAGCTGCTGTTTAAGCTTTTCGTCATAATTCGATAAAGTAAGTTCTCTTTTTGTATGATGGGTAAAAGAAAACAGAGACTATTCAAGGTGGGGTGCTATTTCCAGGCTCGCTACGCTCGTTCTTGCAATTTACATTGGTTCTTGAGCTTTTCTTCAAAAGTCGACAAAGCAAGTAATTCCTAGTCCTTTTGGAATGATCGAAAGAAAATCGAACCTATCCGAGTGTGCAAAATTCTAGAGCTCGCTTCGCTCGCTTTGCGTTTTAGGTTCTGATAGCTGCTTGAGCTTGCCTGCATAAGTCGACAATGTAACTCCTATTTCTACTTGAAAATATAAAACAAAACCTAATCGACAGAGGCGGATTGTCAAAATTTTTGAGCTCGCTTCGCTCGCTCTTGCGTTTTAGGTTCTGATAGCTGCTTGAGCTTGCCTGCATAAGTTGACAATGTAACTCCTATTTCTACTTGAAAATATAAAACAAAACCTAATCGACAGAAGCGGATTGTCAAAATTTTCGAGCTCGCTTCGCTCGCTCTTGCGTTCCAGGTTCTGATAGCTGCTTGAGCTTGCCTGCATAAGTCGACAATGTAACTCCTACTTCTACTTGAAAATATAAAACAAAACCTAATCGACAGAGGCGGATTGTCAAAATTTTCGAGCTCGCTTCGCTCGCTCTTGCGTTTTAGGTTCTGATAGCTGTTTGAGCTTGCCTGCATAAGTTGACAATGTAACTCCTATTTCTACTTGAAAATATAAAACAAAACCTAATCGACAGAGGCAGATTGTCAAAATTTTCGAGCTCGCTTCACTCGCTCTTGCGTTCTAGGTTCTGATAGCTGCTTGAGTTTGCCTGCATAAGTCGACAATGTAACTCCTATTTCTACTTGAAAATATAAAACAAAACCTAATCGACAGAGGCGGATTGTCAAAATTTTCGAGCTCGCTTCGCTCGCTCTCCCCACCCTACGTAATCTACTGTTCTAATACATACGACCAATTTGGCAGCATTTAAATAACACCCCCTATGTAAAAGCTGCGTCCCTGAATAGCATAAGTAATGTGGAGCTGGAGATGTACATGAACCTTAACATATCATCACGCCTTTAATCCCCAAAGGGTTGGGCAGGGGTGTACCTTCACTAGTAGTTACACCCACATTTCGCCAGTTATTAAGTGATATGTCATAGAGGGCGAGCCTACTGCCGCCAACCGGGCACAAATCCAGACTCCAAGCTGCTTCTGAGAAATTTCTGAGGAAAAAACCCTTTAACACTTTACCCGACCTAGGAATCGAACCCAGCTAGGACCTCGTTCTCAGCAGTAACGCTTGCGACCACTAGACCAACGAGGAGATGTACCTCCCTTAAAATATTCCTCGGCACCCATAATGACCCCCCCCAAAATCTTGGGCTGCGACCGCGCCTGAAAGGGACGCAAAAAAACCTTTTATATTTTCAAAATAGACAGTTCAATCTTTAATTTAAGATATGTGAGAGTATTTGACTATGGTTGAAATAAGTTGTAAGTCTATGTGAAGTCAACTATAAGATAAATATTTGGTAGAAATACTGTGTGGCGTAGCACGTAAATACACGTCATAATAAGTCAAATAAAATTAAAAAATATACCTAATTAGTAATAACATACCTTGATCTTGGAAATCCATGTCACAAACACCACTCAAAAACAATGCAATTCTGAGAATTCACCGTTACACAAACAATAGTGCTAATGAGTTTCTAATAAGGCGCGCGCAACGTAATGATGTGTTCACTTCGGAGCTCGAAAAATAAGTGATAATTTGGTAAAATGGGTGACATATTTATATTTTTGGGTAGCTTGTTTATCGGTAAATCATTATAGGTAATTAAATTGGGGGAATTGATGATGAAATTTTTGCATTAATGACCTATGGCGGTACCACCGTGCATTGGTGGGGTGGCAGTAGTCGTGGTGTTAAATTTTCATTTCAAGATTTCCCTATTAAAAACTGATTTCTTCCCAAAATACAAAAATTAGTACTCCTAAAGAAATTATAGTGATCAAAAATTCAGATTCCTAAGTGTTGTATTTTAAGAGAAATTAACTTTCACTAGCAGTGCTTCGCGGTTTCACCCGCGTTAATTTGAGGAAAGAACCTATTAAAATATATTCCATTACTTAGTACATTACTGTAAGAAGCTATTTTAGGTACGTCACGCTATGATCAGTAAGAGTGGAACTATAGCAAACCTAGCAGAGCTACCGGCGGCCGTGGGCCGCCGCACAGTGGTCCGGATTTGAAAAAAGGTGGACTTAGGAACAAAAGTCATTATTTTGATTTGAAAAAAATTGTATTCGATAGGAAATGTGATTTTCTGATGGTTGACTCACAATAACCTTTTTATGGTAGGTAATCTTTGTTCTAAAATAATGCATTATTTGCGAAGGTGTTTTTATAAACATGATTAATCCTTATCCAAATAAATAAGTTATTCATCACAAGCATTTAATTTTTAACAAAATTGCCTTGCAGAGCTACCGGCGCCGGTAGCTCTGCATTTATTTTAAAACTATGATATCTCCTAAGATATTCATTGAAATCAAATGATGTCAAGGCAATTTTGTTAAAAATTAAATACTTGTGATGAATAACTTATTTATTTGGATAAGGATTAATATCATGTTTATAAAAACACCTTCGCAAATAATGCATTATTTTAGAACAAAGATTACCTACCATAAAAAGGTTATTGTGAGTCAACCATAAAAGATAGACATATTATGCTGTCGAGGACTTTTAAGGGGGAACAATTTCGTCATACATGATTTTTGCGTAACTTTAACCGTTTACTCAGCGCACGAAACGGAATCTCAAAAGGAATAATTTTTCCCGTTTTTGCAACATTTTTATTGATTCTTCGCTCCTATTGGTCGTAGCGTGATGTTATACAATGTATAAGGTGCTATAAAAATATCTGCCACGGCTTCAATGGGAGGCAGTAGTCTGTATACAGGGTGTTACGGAAAGGGTATATCAATACAAACGGGGTGAAGAGTGTATCTGGTCTAGAATTTCTGTACAAAATTTCAGCTCAAAAGCAGTAACTTTGAAAATGCTTAATATTTCTTTATTTCGATAGTTTATTAAATTGAAATCATAACAAACGTGTCACCGCACTACGAGGGTCATTAATTCATTATCCATTATCTGTAGTGTATCTGTGCGCCTAGTACACGCACATCACGCCGCCGCGCGCCAGTGCAGCGCCGTGATGTCGAAATAAAAAAATATTAAGCATTTTCAAAGTTAATACTTTTGAGCTGAAATTTCGTACAGAGATTCTAGACCAGATACACTCTTCAAACCGTTTGTATTGATATACCCTTTCTGTAACACCCTGTATATGTTATAGTCAAACCTCGAAGCTCCGGCGCTCCTAGGTTTGACTAGTCAATCCTCAGGTCTGACTTGAAGTCTTAGTCGAAGCCCAAACAAATGAAGTTTTTCGACCTCTGACTAAAGAATTTTCGTCAAACCTAGGAGAAACTAATTTGGTCAGGCAAACTTCAATTAGGTATTAGAATGTCTTAGTTTGTTAGATTAGGTGTAATAAAACGATTTTTTTTAAATTTAAATGTTTATTGTTTTAATGTTGCCATAATTAAAATAAAATGAACTTTATTTATACATGGTGATGCATTATGACATTTAGAATTGCACAATACCGTTAGATCTCTTACATTTACATAATTTTGAAGAGCATTTTTTGTTGCAATGACATTTTATAAAGCCTTAGAATCTATTGCACTTATTTCTCTTAGAGACAGTTACACGTCGTCGGGCACATCTTTGAAATAAAAAAAAATCTCTTTGCATTCTTTTATTTGATTCTTCAAAAGAAGTGTGTTTATCGTTCAGTATTTCGTCCCTATCCTGTCCACTCATCACTCACATCACTCACTACCATTAACTGTTTTATCTTGTATGATACCTAAAACATTTCGAGCGTTTCCTTTTAGCTCTGGCGTAGCTAGAAATAGCTATGGTTACAGTTTTTCCAATCGCGAGTGGCGGAAATTTTTGTTCAGATAATTGTTTCATAACATTAGCCTGAGCTTCAAGATCTACAACTGCCTTTTCTTTATTTATTTTTTTATTTTCTGACCGTGCACAACGCATGCATGTTACTTGACTTCCGAAGCCTTCATACTCTGCACCAAGTGTGCTATCAGCGCACACAACATATTACAAAGTACAGTCGACGTTTGACCGAGACTGCCAGTCGCTTCTAGGATCAACTAGGCAAAGCCCGAAACAGATTATTTTGCTTTCGACGTTTGACTAAAAAGTTAGGAACTTCTAGGTTTGACTAAAAATAATTTAGTTAAAGACCGAAATTGGATTTCATTTCGGGGTTTGCCCGAAGGCTTTGGTCAAACCTAGGATAAACCAGTCATTCCGGGAAGAGACTGCATATCGACCTTTGACTATGACATATAGATAACAATAGTAAAGATACATTATTGATCTTATGTCACAAATTTTTCATACAAAAAATGTGCATATTTTGAATTGATTTAGTTGCCGAGGAATACTTTAAGGGAGGTACATCTCCTCGTTGGTCTAGTGGTCGCAAGCGTTACTGCTTAGCATGAGGTACTAGCTGGGTTCGATTCTTTTGCTACCTCTTCCAGTGTCAATGCTGATGTAAACATAGTCCGTGTATAAATCTTTAAAAAATAGAAGCCTGTTAATATTCTAACTAATAAAGTAATTAAATTGTGTGTGTAGTGAACATAGACACTAGTAAATACTCGCAGAGTGCTACAGTGAACCCAAGTGAAATAAACTTTGAAAAACATAACAATCACAATATTTTTTATAAAAACAGTTATCAGTGTTAGTGAGCGTATTCCACCGATGGGAACATCAAAACAAATTGTAAACTAGCGTAATTATAAATAATAACTTAAGATCAGTGCATAAATTTTGAAAAAACACAAAAACGACAAAACGAGTCGGTTGTATTTTCAAATCTTAGCAAATTTTATCAAACCAAAGACAATATCTTAACTTTCTACTGGTGTGGGGATAAACAAATGTTACTAAAGAACGAATGTTTCATAGACTGACCACAGACAAGATACAAAATCTTTGAGACAACAAAATTATCTGTTCACCAGTGTTGCAAGCTATCAGATTAAAATTTGATATAAGAGATTTCGTTCAGAAACTGAACTCTTGAGCATTTTTTTGAAACTTGGACACTAGCTTTTTGAGACTGCGATTTCATTTCATGCAGCAATTTCTATTTGACTAAAAAGAAAAATGCATAATGTTACCATGCGAAAACAGAGAAGAAGACATTCCGACTGTGAAGTTTTGAATGATACTATTTTTAACTCTACACTTCTGGAAATATCAACGCAAAGCGAAAATGCGACACCTATTGTCGATAATTCCATCATTATAGACCTGGAAAAGCAGTTAACCAATACGAACTCAGAACTTGTTGCTGCACACATTGAAATTGAAAATTTAAACATAGAAATTAGTACATTAAAACAAAGTCTAAGAGATAAAGAAAAAACTATAGGCCTATTAAAAAAGGTTAGCACCCCTAGCACATTGTATCCCACACCCGCGCGAGCGCAAACCCGCACACCATTAAGAAGGAAACTTACACTAGTCAAATAATAACACCCAGAGTCTCTCCACTGCATTCAGCTGGAGTAACATGCAGAGAAGTTTACGAACACCTTAAAATTAAACCACAAGGCAAAAATAATATAGGTAATCCTGGACGCTGTGAATCCGTGCACTACGATGAAGAAAAGTGTACCAGCTGCAAAATTGACCTAGCTAAAATAATAAACACTACAAAACCTATAACACCAATGCCTAAAAAAGAGAAGACCACGAAAAATATAATTGTATTGGCCGACCAGCAAGGACGCTACATCCGAAATAGACTTCAAGATCTTGTTGGGCCCAAGTACAAAGTTACTTGTTACTTGAAACTGGGTGCCATGCTGACGGATGTGTTAAATGGTCACGACCAAGTGACTAAGAATTTAACAAAAAATGATTATATTGTAGTATTAGCGGGTATTAATGACAATTCATATACTTTGACTGGTAATTTAAAAACCTGGCTAGGAAAAGTCAGAAATACAAATGTAATCGTTTCGGAAATACCCTCTAACAAGCATCTGAATTTACGCCAGCTAAATGATGGTCTTGAGACTATATATCGCAATTTTTCAAATTCAATATACATAGATATGGATTACAGTAGAGAAATAAATTCTAAAAAGGAAAACTATACTAAACTCTCTCGTAATATTCTGAAAAAGATATGTCACATTGAATATAAAACAAAATTTGATGAATATAAACGAAAATTAAACATTAAGAAAACTTATAATGACCAATGTACTCAGACTGACCTAACAAACTGTGATAATAATATAATTTTAGTTAAAGATATAAATGTAGACAATCAGTCTAAAGATTATAATATTAATAATTCAAATGCAAATAATAATGATTTATTTCGTGTATGACAAACTAATTGTAATGCATCAAAACACAAATGGGTTAGTTAATAAAGCAAATGTTCTCAGTGTACATTTAGACGAGCTCGAAAAAATGGATAAAACTGTAGACATCATTTGTATAACAGAGCACAACATGAACAAAGAAGATCACATATTTCTCACTATACCAAATTACTCTCTTGCGGCTAGCTATGCTCGTAATAACAGAAATGGTGGATCATGTATCATCATAAGAAACGATCTAAAATTTCAAAGAATTAAATATATTGAAGAGTTGAGTATCCCAAACTTGATAGAATGCTGTGCTATAAAGCTAATTGAACATCCCATTGTTATTGTATGCTTGTATCGTGTGCCAAAATCTCGGATAAGCGATATAAATATATTTCTTGAAACTTTGATTAATATTCTTAATAAAGAGCTACGTCATAGAGAAGTAAAAATAATAATTTGTGGTGATTTTAACATAGATCTTAAAAAAAGAACCTATTCATCATCTGAATTTGAAAATACTATCCTAAACTTTAACTTAAAATTTGGTACCAGAGAACCAACACGTTTAAGTAGTGATACATGTATCGATAATATCATTAACAATATTAGGGGTAGCAAGTGCGATATCATCGACTTTGCTCTTTCGGACCATGCTGCACAAATTTTATCATGCCCAGTTAAAAAAACCTGTCGATTAAAACAATGGTATACATTTAGAAGAGATTTTAGTAACAGCAATAAAGAAAAATTTAAGCAGTGTATAGAAAGTCTCACGTTTTCTGACGTTTTTAACGAAAACGATGCAGAAATAGCTTTTAATATATTTTTTTATCACTTTCAGTTATTTTATAATCTTTGCTTTCCTGTTATAAGAATAAGACATACACCAACAAAAAGACCTACATGGATCTCGAGGGGCATAGCCAAATGCTGCCGACGGAAGAGAGAATTGTTATGGACGTATCGCAAAACATCTAATAAAGCGGATCATAATAAATTCCAAAATTATTCTTCAAGGCTGAAGCGAATAATTAACTTGACTCAAAAATGGCAAAATGACTACAATATAAAACAATCCAACAATAAAACTAAAACAACTTGGAAGATAATCAACTCCACAAAACATAATATACCTAAAGAAGAAATTGTACGAATAAATCTAAATGGAAAATCTATAACGGACCCGCAACAAATTGCTGAAGCAAAGAATTTAATACTTACTTTGTTAATCTTGTTAAGGCTATTCGATACATGATCTCCCAGCCACTTTATCGCTAGATGGCGGCACATTCGCACTTCGAACATTTTCAATTTTTACGCCTAACTCAGAAAGCTTTGCGAAACAACTTTATTATATGCGTCAACTAACGCATTAACATAATCTTTTTAGATATTCACTTTGCTTGTTAACTCGTCACATACAAAGATTTGTACCCCTAAACATTTAGCCGTTTCACTTTATATCTTTACTATGTCTTTACACACACATGTACAGTTACACACTACGTGTATAGTTTTACTTGCGATATAACTAGATGGCGTTGTATTCATAAACTTGGTTTGTGAACTTGTTTTCCAGAGGTGGCGTTAATTAAAATAAAATATTTTTACGAAAATATTTTTATGACTGTCCTTCATTCTCTAAAGAAAAGCGTACTTTTTATAGTAAAAACCGAAGAAAAGAATACTTGATTGCTACAAGTGTTGTCAGTTGCTTATTCAATTATTCTAAGGGTGCTTTTGTAGTGTGTTAGGGTAGGTTTAGGTTTAAAAATAATAAAATAATAATAAATCCCCTGACCGATTTCGGTCACGGTGGCCAATTTCAAAGAAGATTAGCCAGGTTTGCAGGAGATATTATAGTGCACAAGTGTGTGCGCAAATACAGGAGAGAGAACAGGCGCAGGACCAACGGCTTTACGTGCTTTCCGAGGCACGGGGGTATTACGCCACCAATTTCCAAACTCCGGGCAAAAAAAAAAGAAAAAGAGTAAAGAAACTCCTAACGGGAAAAACCCAATTTTAATAACACTGTCCGACCTGAGAATCGAACCCAGGACCCCGAGAACGGCAGATGCACTTGTGACCACGAAACCAACGGGACAGTTAAGATTCTTTGTATAATTAAACGCTACTATAAAACAAAATATATAAAATGTTTATTTGAGTCGTGCGCGAGAGATGCAGCGGCGCGACGGAATTCCGCGAATTTCGGTCACTCGTAGGTATAATAATAATGTATCATTCAACCGCAGCCCAGCGTGCCCGCCGTCGCAGGCAGTAAGGCAGTGTACAGACGCGTGAAATTATTAGGCCGTGTACACACGGTTGTGGGTATTTAATTATTAGTGTAATTTTATTACTGTTGTGTGTATGTGTATGTATATGTATATAAGTGTTATGTGTAATATGTATTATGTGTTTACTATTTACGTGTGTTTGTATGTTTAGCCTAAAAACCAACAAATTCACATACACCAGCGTCCACTCAAACCAACAATTCCAATTTCAAATGAGAAAATGAAAAAAAATCAGCTGTTCCCTACATTTTGACGAGTTACCTATACGAACATAAATGTAGGGAACAGCTGATTTTTTTTCGCGATTTCAGGTTTGGTCCCATAGTAAAAAAAATTGTTCATAATGATGAGTACAATGACCATGTTAGTGTTGTTCCAATAACCCTGTATATACTTATACTATATTATATCCATACTAATATTATAAATTCGAAAGTAACTCTGCCTGTCTGTCTGTATGTTACCTATTCACGCCTAAACCACTGAACCGATTTAGAAGAAATTTGGTAGGTATGGGGAAGGACATAGGATAGTTTTTATCCCGATATTCCCACGGGATCGAAACTTATGCGGGTGAAACCGCTGGGCGCAGCTAGTTGCAAATAAAGTTTATTGAACTCTTCTCTCTCTTCGATAATTGAGCTTTGTTGGTACCGACTTTGTTTTGAAGATTCTATACATCTTTTATTAGGTACTTATTTACACCCTAAGTTACATTAAAATTAGCAAGGAAAAACCGGCCAAGTCCATGTCGGACCACAATGAAAAGTTCCGTAGTCGAAATGAATTTATCCCAAGAACAAGCTTAACATTGTAGTTGAAAATCATGTCCTCCCATACATTGCAACTAAAAGTTGGTCGACTATTACTCGTAAAGTCTACTCAGCTGTGATTTTGATTTCGTGACATATAAGTAGGTACTAATGCCGTGAATTTTAGTATTTCTTCTAGTATTTCACAAACAATTTAGGGGATATGACATCCCCCTGTATCACCCCCCTGAGCAGTTGGATGGGGCTGGTTTTCTGATCCTGGATCTGGAAAGTCATCGTTGCAGCATCATACAAACATCTCAACACTTCGATGTAGCACCAGTCAATTCGACATCATTGCAGAGAGGCCAGAACTGCCCATACTTCGATGGAATCGAAGGCTTTCTCGTAGTCCACAAATGCCATACACAGTGGCTGACTGTACTCCTCGGTCTTCTGTACAATTTGTCAAACAGTAGGTATGTACCTATATGGTCTACGCTCGTAACTGCGTACAAAACCATCACATCGTCCGGCGTCCGTTCGTCACTGTGGAGCATTCGAGACTGTTTGTTTACCGAGTGTAAACCGAACTCGCGGCGCGTAGGTATGACTCGCATAATAATATTACCGCGGTAGTAGATTGATGTACTTGCGTCTGTACGTATTGAATTTCATTCATTTTCACCTATTTTTTTTCGCGGAACTTATAACATCAGCTATCTGCCAGTGGAAGTCTCGTCAAAATCAGTCTAGCCGTTTCGGAGATTAGCCGGAATAAACAGACAGAGACAAAAATTAACAACAAATGTTTTTTGTTCAAAGTAGGTACCGTAAATATAAATGACTGTATTCAGATTACTTTATTTGATCAACCGCACAAAACAGAAAGGTAATTTGGTACTTGCACTTTTCATACCTACGCTCGGCGGTCGCGCTGGGGTTGTCAACTTTGGCAAAAAACACACAAAACAAAAAACACAAAAAACTAGTGTAGTAGTGGTACTCGTATCTAGTTATTTGATTCATTGTTGAGAATGAAACAGCAAGAAAGGAAATGATCGTATTTTTTAGCTTATAGGTACTACAATAAATATCTAATATAAATTGTAAAAATATTACAACGCCACAAAGTCATGTTCGCTTTTAGGCTGCCTGTCCACCGGAGCGGAGCGAGACTGCGGAGCGGAGAAACGGAGAAACATTAACCAATACAAAAATTGGAGAGAAGAGGAGCGGAGACTTTGTGCAATCCTATTGGTTAATATTTCTCCGTTTCTCCGCTCCGCTGCCTCGCTCCGCTCCGGTGGACAGGCAGCCTAACAGCTCGGCGCCGGGGGCCGGGGCGCTTACCTACCTATCTAACTATTCGAAATACAAGCAAATGCCTACTTACCTCTCTGAAACAACTGGTAGCTTAAAAAACGATAATTCATCGTAATGTTGATTTTAAACAACCATCCACTCAACAGTTACTTATAATTACTTTTTTTTTTGTTACTCCATTTTTGCACTTCACAGCTACGCGTGTCTCGCGCGGATGGCAGTCTGTAGGTACTCTCTATATTTTGTGCCTGTAGGTACTGCGCGGTACAAGTAGGTACTAGGTATTACATTTATATACGGTACGTACCTACATTTTATACAAGTCCGTTGCCTAATTTCAACTTCTTCAATACGTCTATTGAAGAAGTTGAGATTAGGTAACGGAACGCGGAATTAAGAATTTATTTAGGTAGGTACTGCTACTCTACTCCATAGGTAGAATAAAATTATTTACTTTTACTTTTTCGTACTTTATGGAGGTACTAGATTTTTCCCGCAGCTTCGCCCGCGTGGATGTCGGAGATTATCCCACGGAATCGTACTACCGGAATAAAAAGTATCCTATGTCGTAATCCTAACCCAGCACTCTAATTACCTACGTAACACAATCATTATCAATCTCAATCTGAATCATTTTGAAGAATATTGCTAATCCATTGCTTTGCATTACCTATGTTCGAAACATATGTATATCATTTCTATGGTTCGAAAAATGTTTTTGCTCAAAAACGTAAATGATGCAATGAATGTTGTTGAACTGTCAAAATGAAAGCCATTGCTACTGATAGTGTGTTACGCAATTACCCCGCAGGTCATGGTCTACCCATGTGCCAAATTTCATCTAAGTAAATCCGTTCAGCTCAGCCGTTTTAGCGTGAAAGTGGAACAAACAAAGTCAATTGCGCATTTACAATATTAGTTAGGAACAAACATAATATGAAAAAGCTAAAGTATTTGTGTATATTATAAATAATTTCCATATAGTCAAAAATAACGCTAGTTCGGTAGGTACCTAGATTGATAAAAATTCAAACACACATCTCCCCGGCGGCGCGGGGCCAAGCGCTTCGTCCGTACTATAGGTATGTAGTTATATGTACCTGCATGCAGAGCAATTTACAAAACTAGTGCATTTATGCGCGCGGCCAAGTAGCGAGGCGCGTGCGAGGTGCGATGCGACATCATGAATGAATGGCTAACTAACCCACCCAAGCGCTCCAATAGTGCCGGCCGGGCCTGCCGCCCAAAGTCCATGCTGCCGCCTGCGAGTGAGCGGCGGAAGTTACCGAACCCGAACCGAACGCCAACCGAGCGTTCAGGCGCTATCTCTCTCTTTTTGCTTTGCCTCTTTTTCAAACAATGCGCTGGATTGAACAACAAAAACAAGCTTAGCTCCGCTAGGGAAAGGTAATAGTGTTCTGTGAACAAGCTTTTGACTATGCCCGCGTTGACGATAGGATAGACGGTCTGGGAACAGTGGGAACTGGGAAGGGCTCTCTCAATAGGTACTTACCAGCCTAATGCAGAAAGATTTTTAATTCAGAAAATTTCTCGAAGACAGTTCAAGTGTAAGTTAGTACTTACATTTATGTAGGTACTTAGGTACATAAACTTAGTATGTAGGTACATACATTCAATACAGTAATATCGAACCCAGGGTAGATCGCAAATACTATCAATAAGTAGGTAAAGCATTTTTTCGCACTTCATGATTCAATTGATAAATTGATTTAATATATAACTGCGCGGGCAGAGCCACCGCGCCAGCCTTGTAAGAAATATTGCATACCTACCAACGATTCGCAACTTGTCAAAAAAAACACGCATAATTCAACGATTTATTATAAAATTGGCCAACCTGTTTGACATTGACAAACAACGCCATCTAACGAGCAAGATCAATTGTTGTTGATAACCTTAGCAAAAATTTGTGTTCTGCTTCTCGATAGTTCTTTGAAATATCCTGCAGAGGGCGTGTTCCGGCCGCGCACACATAGAAAAATTTATCGATTTTGTCAGGCCTAGATATCCTGGAAATAGTGTTTTTTTTATAGGTTTTTGTCGATATGCGTCAATAATAAGTCATAACAACTTAATATACGTGCTTTTATTCTGCAAAAATCGTTTATTTTTCGAGATTTGTACCCCGAAAGAATGTATGAAAAAGTGTCAGTATCCAATCACCTTAAACCTACAGACCCTTCAACATTAAATCCTTTGACATCACATCATAATGGAACGCTGACATTGATTGATAATAATTATAATTCCTTATTTATAAATCCTACAATTCCAAATGACATATTTAAAATAATAAAATCTTTAAAGAATACACACAGTACTGGATACGATAATATATCTACGTCAATTATAAAGTACGTTGCACTATCCATTAGTCCGGTTCTAAGCTACTTGATCAATCTATGCATCCAAAACGGAAAATTTCCCAGTAAGCTAAAAGTCTCAATCATCAAGCCTTTGTTCAAAAAGGGTAAAAAGGAGTATATCTCTTGTTACAGGCCGATAGCTTTAATCCCTATTTTTTCCAAGATCATTGAAAAAGTAATCTACAATAGCATTTATAACTATTTTGAAAAACATAATCTTTTTGTTAGTGAACAAAATGGATTCCGTAAAAGCAAGACTATCAACATGGCCATTTACGATCTTCTTATTAGGATTTACAAAAATATGAACAATAGGGCACCAGTCACGGCTATGTACATGGACATGACCAAAGCGTTCGACCATGTGGATCATAAATTACTGGTCAAAAAACTGTATAGATATGGCATACGGGGTAATGCTCTAGACTTGATAAAATCGTATTTAAGCCAGAGATCACAAATAGCTGAAATAAGTAAGCTTTCTTTTACGACGAAAACTGAAGTGCAGTATCTATCAAACCCGAGGGATGTTACATATGGCGTGCCGCAGGGAAGTGTTTTGGGTCCCTTGCTTTTCCTCATATATATAAACGATTTACCAAGAGCCGTAAAAATTCCGTTAGTCCTTTTTGCTGATGACAGCACTGCTGTATTTTCTCCTACTGACATCAACACATTTGAAAATGACATAAACGATACTTTAAATGACATTATAAATTGGTTAACATGTAATAATCTCATAATTAATTTAGACAAAACAAAAATAGTTAGTTATTACCAAAGAAAAATCCCTTTGACATTAAATGTAAATTATGAAATGAAAAAAATAGAGGAAACAGATACCATCAAATTCTTAGGACTATGGATTGACAAAAATATGTCATGGAGAACGCAAATTGATACGGTGTGTAAAAAACTAAATAAATTTTCCTACGCTTTATATAGACTATCCAAGATTGTAAATCAAACAGCAGTACTAACCGCCTATCATGCCTATGTAACGTCTACGCTTAGATATGGAGTTATTTATTGGGGGAATGCTACAGACAGGGAACTCGCCTTTAGAGCGCAGAAGAAGTGTCTTAGAGCTGTTTGTGGCATACGTGCCCCAGATAGCTGTAAACCATATTTTAAAAAGCTTAAGATTTTAACCTTTCCTGCCCTCTACATCTATGAGGTCGCTACATTTGTAAAAACTAATAAGGAAAAGTTTGGTAATCTGCACTCTCGTCGACATGTCGACAACCCCACACACAGCCCACAGCCCTACACAGCAGTCGACAGCCCTACTTTCTAAAAGTTTCTTCGGAATGTCTTCACGAATTTATAATAAGCTTCCTAAGCAAATAAGAGAAATTGAAAACATTCAATTGTTTAAGAAAAAATTAAATGACTTCTTGGTAAATAGACCATATTATACAGTACATGAATTTCTGTCCGACAGATTCGTGACGAGTTAGTGCCACACTATGTTTTGATGCAAAATATTTCAATTAAAATGTCTATTTAATTTTTTATTTTTTAAATTGTCCAAACTATTGTATGCCTAACATGGTGGAGCAGTGCAAGCGCACACCAAAATAATTCAAATAACAACTTTGTAACCACTGTCTCACAATAAAGATCTTTGACTTTGACTTTGCATGAGCCCGTCCCATAGCTGTTGCCGCACCGTCATTTCATTTCGCAAAATGTGACGAAGCGACACATCGCGCGTAGTTTGTGAACCACGTTATGCAGAATAGAGTAAATGTTTATTTAATTACTTTATTTTCTCATATTGATTTTACGATTCCAGGGTACAAAATTTACCATTGCAGCAACGGTAAACTACTGGATTACTTATTAATTTTGAATTTTGGGTACTAATTTTATCTTGCAAGGTACTAATTTTCTATGTAGGTTTGAGGAAAACGAATATCTCCTCAAACATGAAATCAACATTTAAAGTCTTGGTCCTGCTGAACGAGCGCACGAAAGTTATCATCGTTGATTTCTCGGTAAATGCAAATGTTCACACACAGTACAGTTCCGTTTTTTTTTTTACGAAATGTATCACATAAGGGTACTAATTATTTGTATACTTATAATAGCTGTAGCATGCCCCCTTTTTCGGGGCTCATGGTGGTCCTGCTGAAGGGAGCGTGACTACCGTTGGACCACTTTCAAAGTCGATTTGTTGTTCGAGTACCAATTGAGTACTAATTGTTAACCAAATATGGAAGCGACTGGCGTTGGTGGTCCGGCTGGCGGTAGTCACGGACATAAAATATTGATAAACAACACCTTTTGTCGATATCTTTTCTCCCGCGATAGTTACAGTATTTTCGTTGTAAAACATTGAGAGAAGCAAACGGGAAGTAATTTATGGTCACTGTGAATTTAAATAATTTTATTTATCAGGGATGCTACAACTCGGTGACCAGCCTTTCTGATAACAGAATAAACGGTCACCTTTAAAATGTTTTTTTTTTTCTTCTAAAATACGATGGAAGCAATTGTTTGACAATAGGAAGCAAACAGAAGCAATAGGGAAGCAATTCTTGGGCATAAATTCAATGTTAAAATATGCCTAGTGACCGTTTATCCTGACGGAGACAAAACATCAGTAACTGTCAAAATAAAATGCAGTGGAAGTGGCAAGTTTAGGGCCAAAAAGATCTAAAATACAGTTGTGACGGTTACACAAAGGAGAAGAAGTGGAAATTTGCCCATATTATTGTTCTTATCCTTATTTCTATCTTTGGAAAGTACCTACATACTTTATATAGACTGAATTTTTCAAACTAGGTAGACAAGAAACTGATGAAACCAACTAGTTTCACTACCAATCATTCTATTTAATCTTCAAAATCAAAGTCAAAATGATTTTGTTCACAAAAAGGACAAAATACTTTCGCTTTATTAAAAATCTTGGCTAAGCTTTAGTTTAACATCCGTCAAGTTGAGTCAATATTTTTATTATAAAAAGATCTTATTCGAAGCCTCCACGTAAAGTTTTATGTTGCACAGATAAATGGCTTACCAAAATCTTTAAAAATCTAAAAAGCTTGAATCTATAAAAATGTAAAATTGTGTCTGTAATGTAAAATTGTTACCTGCATCTAATCCAAACAACACTACAATCAAGGTCGTAACGTATGATGTACTTATGTACCAAGCTAGATGCATGTATTAGGTATAGTACATTTATTTTAATAGTAGGTACTTACCTCCAACTTCAGTAATTATCCAGTCAGGCATTGCAAGACTTACTATGGCGAAAACATCAGCTGCCATAAATAATGTTCCTGATATTACGGTTAATTTATCCATGGCGGACACTGAATGGATTGATTTACTACTTGATATTATTCACTGTTTTTCATATTGTTTGAGTGGTGATTGCTTATTTTAAATATTACTCAGGTAGATTGTGTTTATTAAGCTGAGGACTCTAATTTCTTAGATATTAATTGCTTTATTTTAACAGTATGCTAGTTATTCAAACAAATCTCTCTCAATAACAAAAGAGTTCACTTCACGATCAAGAATATACAAATTAATAATTTTCTGTTTCCCAATTTCCCCACTGACAACTTGACAAAATGACAACTGACTGAAACTTTGGTTGGCCGCTTTCCGAATTAGCTGTAATCGCTCACAGCGCTCACATCATCTCACATGCGTTCCGATTTAGATAATACCATTATGACAGCTGAGGGCTGTCAACAATTCGGAAAGCTCGTGAACGCGATCACAGTGCTTACTCAATGTCAAAACGATATTACAGCAGTATTTCATTGTATAAACACCACATTTCTTCTTTTTCTTTGTTTAGGTGGCGACTGTCAGCCAGAAGCACAATTTCGAAAATGCCACGTTAGTTTAAAGATATGATGCATCTCATCTCAAAACAAAACACACACTGACACACTCGCACACACACCCGCATTTTTGACAGCGCTCACGGTGATATTATTAGGCCGCTTTCCGAATTAAGACAATAGCGCTCACAGCGCTCATATCGATAATTTCCGTTCCGATTTAGATATCACGATTGTGACAGCTGAGAGCAGTCAGCAATTCGGAACGCTCGTGAACTCGATCACAGCGCTCACCCAATGTCAAAACGATATTACAGCAGTATTTCTTTGTATAAACAACACATTTCTTCTTTTCCTTTATTTAGGTGGTGACTGTCAGCCAGAAACACAATTTCGAAAATGCCACGTTAGTTTAAAGATATGATGCATCTCAAAACAAAACACACACTGACACACATACGCACACACACTCGCATTTTTGACAGCGCTCACGGTGATATTATTAGAAGGCATGGTCGGCGTTATCGCAAGATGGCGCATGTCATGACGTCATCTATGACGATTCACGGGACATCGTTATCGCGCTCACGCTAATTCGGTACGGGTTTTAGCACGCTCAAATCGATTATATCGATTACTTCCCTAACTCGGAACGCACCCTTAGAAGGCATGGTCGGCGTTATCGCAAGATGGCGCATGTCATGACGTCATCTATGACGATTCACGGGACATCATTATCGCGCTCACGCTAATTCGGTACGGGCTTAAGCACGCTAAAATCGATTATAACGATTTCATTCCTAACTCGGAACGCATCCTATAAAAAAGTACTCTGTGCTGACAACAACATTGACAATTGAGTTGACAGGCTTAACATGACACTGACAACAAGCAAAAGTTGCCAAAGAAAAAAAAAAACAGTGGCACTCCGGGAGTGCCGATAGAAGTGAAAACAAAACAGAATACCTTGCCATCACTTACACATATCGGTTATAATGCATTAAAACCAAGTACATCCCGAGGACAGCCGAACACATCCGAAGCGGTGTCGTTACGGTAACAGTGGCGCGAATTCAATGGTTTTTTCCCATCTCAAAAAATGCCCAACGGGCCTAAAAAGTTTTCATTTTAATCTGTCAAGCTCTGCTAATGAGACACAATTGATTTTCTATTGTTTCGCCGCCGATCGACGAACCGCGCCGCTTGGCCGGTTAAAAAAAAGGTAATCAAGTTACTTAAGTCTTTTAAGGTGAATGAGCAGTTGTTCATCTTACTCATTCACCTTAATTCCCGAAACTGCATCGATTGGTAGGGACATTATATTTTTTTTTTCCCAAATCGAAACCCCGAAATGGGAGAAACCGAATTTTATTCCAGAGATCGTTGACACGCTCTTTATTTCGAACGTTCATCCACGTCACGTCGGTTGCCTATTTCTTAATAGGTAACCAACGTGGATGTGGTATATGAAAATATTGTCTCTGGTTTAGAGCTTGAGCCCCCTAGATTGCCAACCGTACTCAATAGTTTATAATATAGTCAAAGATTGGCAAACCCCATAATCAGGAGATCTGGACAGGCTGGTTCGGATTTCGATTATTTAGGGACGAATTTTATGCTACAACCTACAAGCTCAACGGTGCGGGTGCTGGCTCGAGCAAGGGTTGAGGCGAGCATGGATGGGGGCGTCACGGCGGGGTTCGGTGACGAGAACCGAAGGACGGCGGCCTGTTTATGTACTTGGGTACAGTGCTAGTGTCGTCGGGAATGAAGAGAGTATGCCTCGGTCAGTGAATTTTACTTACGCCGGAGCAAATTTATCGGCGGCGGCCACAATCAGGGGATTGGGGTGTTTTAAAGCAGAGTCGAAGTAACGCTTAGAGAGGCGTTTCATGAACTACTGGACGGTAGGCATTCTTACTGCCTATCTATCGGCATAGTTAGCGTATAATAATACAACAACAAAAAACCGATGGAATTAATTCATTTGTGGTCGTAGTGTACAATAATGTGAAATAAGGTAAAAATTTCCAGTCTTTTTAAAAAAAAAAAAACATATCTTAGGTACTACTTAGGATATATTTGGTTTTGTATTTTTTTCTGAACGGCCATAATGTCTGCTATAAGCCATTTCAAACACCCTGTATAAACTTATGTGGAGGAAAGCCCCATTTACACGGTACAAGTAAAGCACGTTCAATTATTGTCATTTAAGAATTGTATGCAAGTGTTTACACGCATACGATTTCCAAAAAATGGTATGATACAATAATTGAATGCAAATTTTGCCATTCTATAACCGCAACTTCTGTTTACACCAAGGCAATTATTGCATTCAAGTTTTTCCTCGTCTAAACACGGAGTTGCACGTCCTTGTACGATTGATTCAAGTATCTAGGGTATTGCCCGTATTTGCGGGTTGTCAAAGTCAAAGATCTTTATTGTGAGACAGTGGTTACAAAGTTGTTATTTGAATTATTTTGGGTTGTTTAGGCGCAGTAAACTTGCAACGTGTAAAACTGACTTTCGCGATGTCACGGTTGGTCCGTATGTAAAAGTTGTGAATAATTAAGAATAATAGGTACCAGCCTATTATTGTTCCACTCCAGGGTAAATGCCTCTTCCCATACAGAGAAGGGCTGAGCATTGATCACCACAGGGATCAGACGGGTTGGAGATTTCAGACTTACAATAACTACTAGCTGCGCCCCGCGGTTTCACCCGCGTAAATGTCGATCCCGTGGGAATATCGGGATAAAAAGTAGCCTATACATATGTTAATCCAGGGTGTCAGCTACCTCCATACAAAATTTCATCAAAATTGGTCCAGCCGTTTGAGCGTGAAGAAGTAACAAACATATAAACACACACACACACAAACACACTCACAAACTTTCGCCTTTATAATATTAGTGTGATGTGATATAGTGTGATTAACTGCGCCCCGCGGTTTCACCCGCATCGGTAGATATAAGTTTCGATCCCGTGGGAATATCGGGATAAAAATCGCCTATATATTAATCCAGGGTGTCAGCTACCTCCATACAAAATTTTATCAAAATTGGTTCGGCTAATTGAGCATGAAGGAGTAACAAACATATAAACACACACACACTCACAAACTTTCGCTTTTATAATGTTAGTGTCATTAGTGTGATAAATCCAGGTTTCCTCACGATCCGTGGAATTTCTTACCCGTTCTTCTCCATAGGTACCTACTACGCTTTGGAATGGGCTCATCTTTCTGCCGGACCGACCTCTCGAAAATTCAAAATTGCTTGTAATCAGGGACCATTTTAGTTACCCATTGAAAGGGTTTTTGATAGGGTTTTGACAAAGTGTTGTTTTAAAACCATTTTCATATTTGTTACACTCTTTTACGAAAACCCTCATCAATGAATAACCTCTTCCAAACCCTTTCGATATGATTACCTGTATATTCAAAAACCCATTCTTGGTGGGTTATACTTTTTAATGGTAAGACGTTTTGAACGGGTTACCCCTTCAACGACTGTAACAGAGTTACCCATTCGGACTACAAGTATTGTAATTTTATCTCTCGTGCCTTTACTTTAAAGTAGCAGATATGCGTCAAGTCGAAACACGCAGTCTAGGCCCTAGCGACTAGGGCACGCCACGATAGTGGCGGTAAGACCCCTCTTTGAGGAGTGGCTAGAGAGGCGTCACGGCGTCCTCACCTATCGCCTGACGCAGGTCCTCACCGGACACGGATGTTTTGGGAGGTTCCTGCACATCATCAGGCGGGAGGAGACGCCCGGGTGTCACCACTGCGAGGATCGCCCAGAGGACACGGTGGAGCATACGGTGGAGGTCTGCCCCGCATGGGCGGAGCACCGCCGTGCCCTCGTAGAGGCGATCGACAGCGGCGGCGACCTCTCGCGTCCGGCCCTGGTTCAAGCCATGGTCCGGGGCGAGAGGGAGTGGGAGGCGGTCACCTCCTTCTGCGAAGCAGTCATGCTAGCGAAGGAGGTGGCGGAACGGCTGAGGGAAAGAGCCTCACACCCCAGCCGCCGCGGGAGACGCTCCGGGTGTCGGGAGCCGCGTGACGACTCCCGGCCACCGTAGGCGCGGGCCTGCGGACGGAGAGTAATGGGTAGCTCACCGTCCGATCAGGACCAGGCCCGTGCCGGACGGCGCGTACGTGTTCCACGCGCGCCTCTAAGAGATGTCAGCATAAAGGAAGGGGCCTGCCAGGGCCGAAGCCTGCCGGGGGTGCGGGATTGTCCGAAAGGGTTACCGCTACCCCGGAACATAAAGGGCTAAGGAAGGAACACGGATGGGTTTTAGTCAGTAAGAGTCTGACACTCCCTTCGCTCCACCCAGAGCGGGAGGGGTCATTTGATGATTTCCCATCCATAAAAAAAAAAAAAAAAAAGGCCCTAGCGACTCCATACACATACGATTATAGTACGTAATTTAAAATGATTTGATTTAAAACCCTTTGATTACCCCGACAAACCCTTTCAAAGGGTTATCTTCTTCATACAAGAGCTGGTAACATCTTGTACTAGTTAACTTATTGATAGGGTTACCCTAACGTTAGTGTTATGAAAGGGCTACCACTACCAAGAGGTAACATTTTCCGTTACTGTAGGCGCACAAACTGTAGATAACACTTTCGAAAGAATTAACTTATATTCGGGGTTGTACGGTCCCTGCTTGTAATTGGTTTATTTAAAATAAATGTTTTTAAGTTTGTTTTCCTTCACCGATATCAGTAACGTCCAAGATTGACTCAGAAAGTACATATGAATTAAATAAATTACATTGGTACTTGTCCGGATTTGAACACACTACCTCGTGCATGAAAAACAAGCGCTTTTAACCACTAGGCCATCACGACATCTTCATCCATCACCCCTTCATCTAGCATACATTAAGGGCAAAATAAACAATATCTTTGACTTCATCATCTGTATTGTATGTAAACAATTGAGTTACACATATAGGTAATAATAATACTTATAGTTAATAATAATATTTCAGTCCGTTAAACATGCCATTGTAGTTGTAGAAGAAGTATCCATGTCATAATATGGAATAGGGTAGGTACAAGCTGGGCAAAAAAGAGTAGATATTTTATTACAATTTTTTCGTCGTTCACATTTTTGACCTTGGAGCGGTGAATGCTTATGCGAATCCCGCCCCCTCGGCCATAGTAGAGGTGGAACACCGCGGTGGTTTTAGCACAACCCCACGATGGAGGAAGTCCATGAGGATTTCCACCGCGCACCAAAAAATAAAAAAGGGTCCCGGACCCAAAGGTCCGCTCCCAAAGGAGGCGTATGGCGCGGCGGGCTGAAACCGACTCGCAGAGGCCCCTTAGAAAATGTTAAGTGATTTATTGATAGTCTTGAGCTCGTCATCGAATATGAAATGCAATTTTACAACCCATAAGTACCTACATGTCATGGGTGTCCTCGTCGAGATTCTGCCAACCTGAAATCTCCGTAGACACAGCATTGACTTAACGCCCAATAGAATTATAATGTTAATACTTAAATAACCACAAAAATATTAGTTCCTTTTGTAGTACCTTTTTGCCTAACAGTTTTTCTCATTTTGAGCTTAAATTAAAATATGAGGATGATGGTAATGTTTAGGCAGGCGCTGCAGCTGGGGCGCTGGACACCGTGTTGCTGGTTGCAGTAGACACCGTGTCATCGGGCTCTCGTATCTGCAACCACGGCATGCGACGTTGCAGTTCTTGTCTGTAAAAATGAGAATAAGGTTTCGGAAATATCTCTAAATAGAGTTTTTAATATGGTAGTCGGACATCAGAGACAGTGGTGCAGCCCGTTCTATGCTGAATTGATTGATTGATTGTTCAAAAGCAATAAAGTTTGATTTAAAAAAATCTGCTGTTTCATACACTTTGGTCAAGTAGGTAAGTATTGAACTTTTGTATTAAACAGCAGATTTTTTTTTTCGTGATCCCGTAGTAAAAGTTGTTCATATTCATGGGTAGAACACCCTGTAAAAATTTGTGTGGTGATAAAAAATCTTCCTGTATATCTATTTTATTATCTACATAGGTTTCTAAGTACCTGTACTTCGGATGACTGATTGCATAAACCCAGGGATCTATACAGGCAACGGATTTGCATGCTACGGCTGGAATCATTGTAACCTGAGAATAAAAATGATTTTATTTATGATTTTAAACATGAAAGGACACTATAGGTACTCCATTTACTATAGCATTAGACAGAAGTTAAAAAAGGCTCTTTTAGTGGCACACTTTGTCTTTACAAAACATCAAGGTTTCTGGAAAACTAGGCATGCAGCAAGGGGTGACGTTCTGCTAACACTAGGTGTGGGCAGGCAATATTATAATACCAACGCAATGTGGCGAATATAGATTGAATCCCGCCTGCTATATCTATAATTCAACAATTATTTTGTTGGTACGTATTCTTTTTTTCGAAGAAGAAGACCATAATTACTACAGTAATTGCATTTTCTGCTTATTAAAATGAAATGATGACTTTTACTAAGTAAGTTTTTGACACTGTGCTGCTGGGGAGTTTGTTGAGCTACTTCTTCCCAGCGAAAGCACTAGGAAGTGGTGAAAGGCGGTCGTTTTGGGGGATTGTCTTATGTAAGTTTGACGCTCGAAAAGTGTTGATGGTCAGCGTAATTTGAATAAATGACTTTTGATTTCGATTATGTGGCTCTTCAAAACGCAAGCTAATTTGATCGCCGTAATTCAAGAGTGTAGTCGAAGAAGACTATATACTAAGTAGTTAAAGTATTTAAAAAAATGTACCCCAGGCGTAAGAAGTTGTTGGTCTCCAAAAGCTCCTATAAGCGCCATGACGCCGTAAGGTGTCCATGAAGCCACAAACAAGAAGCACACGGTGAGAGCTGCTTTGGCTATTCGGATTTCGGCTGATTCTGCGCTCGCGTTCTGGTTAGCTCGAAGTGATTCCACGTTCATCTTCTTGGCTTGTTCTCTAAAAATCACATTCGCTTTGTTAACTGACGTCAAAAAAGGAGGAGGTTCTGAATTCGGATGTTTATATACCTATACTTAACTGACGGTTTTTCATAAGAGTTGTTCGAAAGAGGTTTATTCCGAAATGGTCCCATTTAAATTTCGTAAACATCTGATTATGAGTTTCGGAAACAGACAAGGGAACTCTTCAATAAATGCCAGCAAGTCAACCGCGATTGCTGCTATCGCATGCGTAGGTATGCATTGTTAAACACAATTACACAACATAACATCACACCTGTACCCTGTAAATGGGTACGCAGATGTGTTACTTTACTATAGCACGGACCCACGGTACACCCTCATTTCTGTAAAAGTTGTTATTGGGGTACCTACCTCTAATCTTGCAATTAAATTCGGGCATAATTTTTTTGTTTATGAATTGATTTAATTAACCGACTTCAAAAAAGGAGGAGGTTCTCAATTTGGTTTTAGTATATATTTTTTTATGTATTATCGGGCATAACTCCGTCATAATTATAAAGACGGATTTGCAAAATTCTCTATTTTTTTAATGGATAAGGTATGCCTCAGGCGTGGTCCCATATAAATTTTATGAACTTTGCTTTAGTTTTTGAATTATTAAGCTTCAATAATACGAATTTTTTCCACTTAGTGATTGATGATGTTTTAATAGCTTCCTATCACTGATATTCACATAGCAAGTAGTGTTGTATGAATTTGTCTAGGGTAGGTACAATTACAAAGTGAATGATCATTATACGCGTCGAATTGAGAACCTCCTCCGTTTTTACGTCGGTTAAAAATAACTTTAATTTCGGAAGTCGGTGTCAAAAAAAGAAAATGCGGAACCAACGACACCGATTACTTTTCACTTCGTAGTGTGTTTTTTTTTTGGAAGTCGGTTGTTTTTTTTAAACATGTTTTAGGGGTGTTATCTATTCGTCGTTACACAGTTTACTTTCAAGGAAGTACCTTAAAGCAGCTTCATGTGCAAACACTTGCTTCACGATTCCACTGTAAAAATATACGATCATCGACATGGGGAACACGTAGCTGCAGGTGAAAATGCACGCGACGAATAATTTAGTGTCGAAAGTATTCGTCAAGTAATCGAACGTACACGACGTCAAATAACCCTCTGAAATAACAAAAAAAAAAAACAAAAATATGAACAGGTTGGAATTATTGTATTAAAGCAGATAATAAAGGAGTATAAGACAAACAAACCAGGAACAAATCTGCCCCAGATTTTGAAAAGTGGTAGTAGAGCCCATGGAGTACTGTATATCCAGACGAATGCCATCATCAGTAGAACTTTGCCGCGGGACAATCGCCCGTCCAAGGGGCGAGTGATAGTGGAATGCCTAAAACGTTAAATGTAAAAATAAATAAAATACTTTCGACCAATATCGTTACCGAGCGCGACAGCGGTATCGTTTCTATCTGAAAAGGCTTTTATGTTTGCATGATGTGTAGGTATATTTACTTTGCAGAAATTCAGCTTAGTTTTGTAAAGTATTTGTATTTTACCTGTCATAGGCGATGCAAGCATTGGTCATGCTAGCGCCAATGCCACTGTACGCGCCCATCAGCGCGAATAGTTGACAACCGACGGTTCCACTAGCGAAGCCTCGCATTGCACTATTGTATATAAATATTGGTGCTTTTGCCATCATTATGAAGTCTAAAATAGCTAGTTGCAGAATTAGAAGGTTGCTCGAGGTTCTCAAGCTTTTTGTTCTGAAAATCAAATTAATATAATTAGGTAGTAGAAACGTGGAGGGTTTTTTTTTTTTAATTTTATATCAGCTGGCAAATTCCCGTAAATGAAAAAGTTGAAATCTAGTCGCCTAGTCCCAATCTCATCTCAACGGGAATCAATGTGCTTTTCAAAAATGTAGAAAAATCTATGATACTGCAAAGGAGAAAAAATAAATGCTAAAGCGCCATTTGGGCCAAAATGAGTTATACGTGGGGCATACCTATTGAAAGTTTCTGGATCTGGCCACTTACAATAAAAAAAATGAAAAAACAATTATGGAATTCGAAAATGGAACACTTTGGGAACATGTTACATTTTAATTTGCGAGACTGTCATTTGTTTTTCATTGTGACGTCCTTTTGAAAATTGTGTCGCTAAATGAATTTAACTTGTGAACATTTTCGTTCAATGATTTTTTATGATTTTCGTTGTGGCTTAAGTCAACAAGAGAGCTGCCAGAGACTTCAATTGGCATTTGGTGACGAAACACCATGTCGCAGCTCTGTGTATTTGTGGTTTGGAGAAATTAGATGTGGACGTGATCATCTCCATGACGAGGTCGTGAAGGTCGGCCGGCGACTGCGGTTACAGACTCTAATATTGACACCGTACGACAACTTATTAAAACTGCCAAAACAATTACTTGCCAGCAAATTCGTGCTTTGTTAGGCATTGGAATGAGCCAAGTGCAAAACATTTTACATGTGCATCTGAAGGTTCGGAAGCTTTGCACTCGATGGATACCGCATGACTCAACGGAAGACCAGAAACGACTGCGTGTCCAGTGGTGCTGTAAAATGATAAAAAAGTTTAACGGAGGACAGTCATAGGCTGTCTAAAATATCGTGACAGGTGACGAAATACTGCTTTGAACCCGAAAGAAAAAGCCAGTCGGCAGAGTGGATCTTTCCTTTTGAAGATTTGCCGACGAAAGTTAAGAAAAGTCGAAGCATTGGTAAAAAAATAGTTGCTTCTTTTTTCGGAAAATCAGGTCATTACACTACAGTGTCGCTTGAAGATCAAAGGACAGTGATTGCAGATTGGTACGTCAACACTTGCTTGCCCAGAGTCTTAGAAAAAGTTCGCGAAAACCATTCTGGCAGCAATGTCCTCCTTCACCACGATAACGCATCCTCACATTCTGCTAAGGTAACAGAAGCCTATTTGAAGGCTACAAATGTGGAACTGATGACGCATTCGCCTTACAGTTCTGACCTCGCACCCTGCAACTTTTTTTTGTTTCCAAAAATTAAAGACAAATTTAGAGGCACAAGTTTTACGAGCCCTGAATTGGCGGTGAATGCAGGCTCTATGAAGCCATTGAAGCGGTCCCTAAGGAAGACTGGTCCAACTGCTTTGTACAGGTGTTTCAGCGAATGCAAAAATGCATTAATTGCGAGGGAATATACTTTGGAAAACAATAAATGTATCGTAAGTCTTATATCTAATCTTATTTATCAGAATCCAGAAACTTTCAGTATACCCTAAGCATAATATATCGTCGGATTCAACGATAGCCACAATCCACAGAGACAATCTGCGCCAATTAAAATTGGCTCAGATTGTCTTGAAGCCTCAACAGATCAACGCAGAAAAAAAAATCTAATCCAACGATATATTAAATATAACTCATTTTGGCCCAAATGGCGCTTTAGCATTTTCTTCTTTCCAATGACGATCTAAATAAAAATGAAATACTGTTCGTTGGTAAGCGCATAGCTTGAGACCGGCTGGACCGATTTGGGTATTTTTTTTTTTAAATTTTCTTAAAGAAAAATCTGAAAGTTTCTCGGAAAATTTACAAATTAGGGAATAATAACTGAACGTCAACGACGAAAACGACGGTCAGGACAACGTTGATCGGGTCAGCTAGTTATAGATATTTTTAGCCAATTGAGACTGAGATTAGGATGCAAACACTCTTATAAATACTAGAACTACCCCACAGGCACATACATTGTGAAACTTACGTAGAAAATATGAAAATAACTAGTCCATTTCCGATTAAAGCGGCTGCAGTAAAGAATGTATAAAGCAACGCAAGCGCAGTGTGCGCGCTGGCCGGAGGCGCCGGGAACGCCAACCAGTGCTCTGGCACCGCGGCCAGATCGTCTCCAGTCAGGCCGTCGCCCAGCATCTCCACGCCACTCGCCCCCCCTGACCTGGACAATCATCCGCATTCAAAAATAACAATGATTCAGAGTAAAAATTATTAAAATACATCTTAAAATGTTACTTACTTGAAAGGTGCAAAGTGTGCATCATAGTAGGAATTTTCTGTTTGATTATACATGTTCAATAAATGGTGAGCAGTCCTCGGTAGTGTGCCTGACTGCCCACTGCACTGACTGACTGCTGTCCATTACAGCTCGCCCTTTGCTTTTATATCACACGTTCCTAACCAGATTCAATGGATTATCCGCTGTGACACCTTTGATAGGATTAGTAGAGATTTGGCTCACATACGGGCAGAGATTTCTGTTGATGTAGTTCGTAATGTTTTTAAAGCTCCTTTAATGCGGATGTAATGTATTTATAGGGCATAAAGGAAGCCCCACACTATTGGTTATAATTAATTAACTAGTAGTAACTTACTAATGGGTCATGTTTGCATAGATTTTCATCCATATGTGGTTGTTGTAATGTGTAGTTATTTTTTTGGAATTGTTGGTTACCTATAGTGAACTAGTGAACTGAATTGATAATGTTCTTTAGTCGAGAATGCGAATCGATTAGTGGGTAGTGTGATCTTGTGAAGATCGTCGCTCTAGTTTGCCGAACGGATGGCTGGTTATGGTAGCAGCTGGATGAGAGCGGCCGGGGATTGCGCTGTGCAATATTATTAAGCTGATAATGAACTCCAAATAGTTAAGCTTAGTGACAGTGGGTGAGTGAGGTACCTACGGTTTTGGTATAGTGTGTAGCTTTTTAGGAAATTGTAATTTTCTAGTTGTAAATATCAATAACTATTGCATCTTCACAATTTAAAAATGAAACTTTTGGTGCGTTAAGCATTCTGACCTAAGTAACTATGTAGTTGTTTAGAATGTAACTTGTGATTACGATTTATAAAGTGCCCATGATAGCATTCCTTATAAATTACCTACAATAAAAAATCTCATCAACCATTCCAATAAAATCTCATTTATGATTTAGCCTCCTAGCCAGCATGAACTACATTATTATTATGTTATTACTTGTTATACAATCACAATGGGTATACCTACTATACATTAACTATCTCTGGGTCTCGACCCCTGGGAACATTGCACCGCAGTGTATATCATTATCGGGTAAAAGCAGGATATAATAAAACGAAATATGTAAATAATCAACAATTTTAATAGACATCACAACAACCATTTGGATTGAGTACACATTGCTAATTTTATAAAATAATTACTAATTTATATACAAGAATTCTATACAATTACAGATCGTATAAAACGCTTTTAAAGTTTTTTATAATATAAAAGTACAATTAATATTTCTGCGGCTCAGTCAGAACACGACTGAACGCCCATTCTTTTAAGCTACCCACCAGGTTTGCCCAAGAGTTGGTTGAAGATTGAAATCACTTGGAGATTTGTTTGACGCCTATCGCGATAGTCGGAGTAGTCGATGTAGACGCCTATTTCCATACTACTCCTCATAATTATCTACTACTTCACGCCCCAAATCTCAGCACCGTAATGTGTAATCTTACTGTCGTCGATCCTTTCACATAACATAATTAGCTGATTAACTAACATTGAAATCAATAACATACATTGTTTTGAACTCCGTAGCTTATGGGTAAACCACCAGGAGTAAACTCTGAATCTAAACTAATTATCATTTATAAAATAGATTTCAGTAGTCTATTACCTCGTTATATTTTTGATAACTATCTAATGTTTTTTTTTGGTATATTTGACAATAGAGAAACCAGCGTACAATCTAAGCCGATTTTTTTCCATGAATTTACAATTTGTGGGCTTTCCTATTATTATACTAAGTGCTTATATACACGAGCGACACGTTGCCAACGTCAAAGGCAGCAGACACTCGTCGGCGGCAGCCGTAGACGCGTCGACGGCAGTTGCCTCTGCCGTTGGCACCGTGCCTCTTGTGTAAATGTACACTTATACTAAAAATAACTTTGTATAATAATGTGAAAAATTATTCTGTTTTACTGAATTTAACAGAAATCAAATTCTTTAATTTTTGTTTTAGCAATGGAACCAAGATTCTTTTCACCAAATTATGACTTTTGTATAAATCCAAAATGTGCGTGATTAAGAAACAAAAAGATCACACAATCGCATATTCTTAGACTCATTTTACACAATGATGGGAACATCAATTAATTATTTCACTAAAATATAGGTCTTACCGGAACTATGTAAGCTACAATTTGGCACTTTTAAATTTGTTTTATTTATAATACGTTGATACCACATATATATCGACCATCATAAAATATAACAAAAATAATTTGTTTGGCCAGAGATTATAACTATCTGTTATGTTTAGTTACACCTTTAAGCAAGAGTAGTGATTCAATATTTAGTAGGTTCTTACCTGTAGATAAAATTATCTACATACCTAGATAAGAATATATCTTTTTTCCCGTAGTGTATGCTCCAAAGTTTTCATTACCTGTTTGCTTCCTGCAGTTTTTTCCATGGTAGGTATAACCAGAGAGAGTCCATTTAAATCGGCTCCACCCAAATAATTTATTATGGTTCTTTATATTTATACATTTTATCAAATAACTAGACTTGTTTAGGTAGTTTTCAAATGAATCTGCATCTTGTGGACGTGCGCAATCTAGAGGGATTAGACAAATTAGGTACCTGAGTTGATTGCTTTAAGTACCTAAGCCGCATTTTACGGCATTTGATACATACAATAACTCACATCAATACCACTAACCCTACTTTTTTTCGTTAACTAACGTTCCCATGAACTTAATTAAAAAAAACAAATGTATTACTTCGGGTTAGGCCTTCAGCGAGTTTTTTATAATAATTATTATACATAATTATCATTTTCACATTATATTTTGTTGCTCTTTTTTACAATATTAGTATAGATAATTGTAAAAGAAAATCGTTCGTCAAACATTGATTACGTAAAATACCTGTATGAATAATTTAGGTATAGACTTTGGACGTAACAATCAAGATTTAATGTAGGTAGTCGAATAATATCATTCCCACCCAACTCCCTTTCTATCCTACCTATATTTTCCTCCGTAAGTACATATAGGTACTTATTCGAATGTTATATTGCAAATTAATCAATTACCTACCTTATTAAAAAATGTACTTCAAGACGTATTCCAAAGAATTGTGTGTAAAAAAAAATTCGTGCCCAAACAAGTATCTATAATAATTGCTATGGGCAAGTATAGTTATAAACTTTGTAGTTATCAAAGTAAGTATAAGTAAGTATAGATGCAATCTTTCATCAAACATTATGAAAATTACTTTCATTTTAAAGATGACTAGGTATTTTGTTTTGTTTTTGACGACTATAGGTTACGTGTGTGTGCTCTGGATGTGGCTAGTGTGAACTATCTTGGCTGTGAAGGTAGGTACGTGCATAGTGCGTACACATTAGAATACCACTGTGGTAAATGTATGTACATTAAGTTTATCTATGATGCATATTTTTGTTGCATTCATATTTTGTAAAAAATAATATTGCATAAATAATAACTTAATATTGTAAAAATACCTGTCAGATCTGTTAGGGTGGTTATTTTCAGAAAAAAATAAAAAGAAAATTATCCCACATTTTTTATGGGGAGTTTTGTATATAATGTGGCGCGGGCGACCGCTATGTAGCGGGTGTCTACAAGAGCTAATTTTTAATGATATTGGGGTAAAGGTACTAAAAACGTGCTATTTTAAATAACAAAAACTTTCTATAAGTATTCGATAATAATAGTTTTTTTTTTTTATTATTTTGCGGTAATGTTATTGCAGTACTTACCTATGTGCCCCTTTAGGATCGGACAGAGTATTTTTACACACTGTGTACTACCGGAATAAAAATATCCAGGATGAAAAGTAGCCTAAGTCCTTCTTCAGGTCCCAGGCTACTTACTTATCTGTCAAATTGCATATCGATCAGTTCAGTGGCTTAAGCGTGAAAAGGTGGCAGACCGATAGAGTTACGTTCACATTAATATTTTTTTGTAATATTAAGTATGGATTGTCTATGTACACAAAATAAATTATTTAGTACAAAGTAGATACAATACACGTAGGTACCTATGTGTTTGTCAGTTCATGCATAATAACGTCTATGTAGGTATGGCTTATACTCTCGCGATTCTTAAACAGTTAAATTGGTGATCACAATTTACAAGGATTCGTCAATTAACGGTAGTGTGTTTCGGTAAAATAATATTAATCATGTGCACTATGTTGTAGGAATACGAATACATAGCGTGACGCACAACAAAGTAGGATATTAAAAGTATCAGTAAGGCCCTTTGTGCACGCGCGGTTTCGTTACCGCGTAATAAACCGCGCCGTAGAAAAACGTGTCTGTATACCTACAAGGTTCCATAGTGATCCATACAATACTGCCGACCGTGCCTACATGCGGCGAATAAACCGTAATTTTTCACGGCAAGAAAAACGTGTGTGTACAAAGGGCCTAATCGTATCAGTTTTGTAGACAGTCTCGATTATTTTCATCTTTTCCTACTCCACAGCACCACGTTAGAGCAGGTGGAACATTTTCACAATACTAACTGTATGAAGGCCCCAGTGAGGGTATTTTTAGGTTCCGTTATCAAAGTTCAAAAAAGGTACCTTTTTAAGTTTTTAAATTTGATCATTAACCACTCTTAAATAAAAACAATTATGGAATGGGCTAAAATTGGTGACTTTTGTGTACAAACCTTTTATTCAACCAGTTACACATAATTTATTTTTAATGTTTACAATATTAATAAGTGGAATATTATGCATGCGATACAATGAGAATATACGAACCACAGTCGTGTCTAACGTCATAGTGGTTTTTTTATTGTAAAATTATGTGATTTTTTTATGAAATTCGCTTTTATCAGTCTTTTAATTTAACAACGGATGATAAATTAAAATGGATTTAATTATTCAATAGATTAAGTATTATTTTAAAATCTAATGTTATTTATTAGAACGACAAGTGTTGAACTTACAGGCGAATCTAATTTGTAATATTTTTGTAGATCAAAATTTAGACAAGATCATAAGGCATGTGCACCTGTGTGTTTAATACACTCTATGAACCAGCCGATTTATTCCGTAAATATCTCACCGTGATAAATTTAGCAAAGTGAGTGGAAGGCCAACTCACGTACTTAAAAACATGCAAATTCAAGCCGCAGTTTCATCTCAGCGACAATCAATGTCAAAAACTTATCAAAAATGTAAGGAAATTAGACGTATTTTTGATAAATTGAGACTGAGATGACTGTGAACGTTGTTAAATTACGGGACTTGCCTTTTTGTTAATAGTGTAAATCCCTTGCGATCCCTAGCATCACGTGGAATGACAGCTCACTTCATCTTAGTTTTCAAGGTGAGATTTTTAAGTTAGTTTCAAGTTAGGCACTATACACACGATGCTTTTTCTACCCACAGACCCCCTTTTTTTTGTAATGTGATACAATCACACATAGTATACCTTTTCTGTCAACTTTTCTGGGGCTTGTCGTCTGCGCATTGAGAAGAGACATCTTGTACATAGACTCGCAGCAACATCACTATTTCATATCGCCGTACGTCATTCAAAAACTACGACAGTCAACATTTGCTACGCGGTGCTACGAGGTGCTACGAGGTGCTACGAATGGTTACTGACTAGGTAAATGTGCAGATTTTGTTTCAGAAAATCTTTCAAGACTGTAATATCTGTTTTTAAATAAATAATATGTTGTGGTGAAATATAACTAATAATACTCTCGTCGTTTCTCACAATCTTATTGGTTACCAGCTAAAACTCTAACAAATAAATACATCTATACATCGTCTGAAAACATTCTATATCCTTCTTTTGCTACGGCACCATAATATTTAGATTGAAAGATATATAGTTCGGCAACTGGTAGGCCTACATCTTTCTGCCTTATTAGTTCATGTAAACTTTCTTATCATACGTAGGTACACCAATTATATTACTTTACAATAGTGGGTCTAAAAAATAGATAATAATTGTCGTCAATTTCATGAAGACACATCGAAAACTCGGTTAGTAATTAATGTACACATGATTGTGCAAGACATTGTTCTTTCAAAGTAGCTGAAAGAATTGTATAATTCATACAAAATTGTATCAACAAGAGTCGCCTGGTTTTATGACGTGTTGGAGTGTCTCGTCGGAGCGAGACTGAGCTAGTTCTCATTGGTCAGTGAGGGGGGGATCTTCTGAGTTGTCTTGCGAAGGTTCGATGGTGATGCAGGTCTCCGGTGGTGTGGCGGGGTCCGGGCAGGGTGACGTCACAACGAGGCGAGGTGAGGGGGGTGGAGAGGGAGGCACGGTGGGCGCGGGCGGGGCGCTCCTCGCGCGCTCCTCTTGCTCCACGCACAAGTGCAACGTCTCTATATGGTGTTTACTTACGTCTTCCTCTTCCGTTCTAAAATTATTAGATTATTGCATACATTGAATAAGATAGATTGAATTAGATACTCTTTATTGTGCACCATTTAAGCCAGCAGAATCACTGAGTAATCGAACCAACACATAGATTACTGTATGTGTTGGTTTCGATTATCAAGATCAAGACCCTGCGTATGCGTAAAATATACAATCATATTAAAAATAATTACCTGAACATAGACTCTTCTATATTATTTATGTTGTTAACACTAGCCACAGGAGTTGCTGAAAAAGGAAAAGCTAATTAATTAGAAGTTATAAACCAAAGTAGGAAAAAAAACACCTTTATCAGAAATGGCAAAGTTTAAAGATAGATTCAGATTTATCTGACCTCACGATGTGTGGTTGTCACGCACGGCCACCTACGTGTCTATGACAGCTCTTGGACTTCCTCGAGCTAAGCGTCTTCGACTATACTTTAAGACTGCTATGGAATGATGACATCAACCGTTACGACGATACAAATTCAATCATTTTAAATGAAGCTCCCTGACTGTATAAAGATAGTACAATACTAACGATGCACAGTATCGTCTCTGAGGCGCTGCTGCCTGGCGAGCGGGCGGCGGCGCGTGTTATCGCGCACGCGCAGCGTGATGCCCGCGCATGCACCGCTGCCGTGCAGGTCCAGCGCTAGGGACGACTGCGAGCCGCACTCCGACTCCGCCGCGCTGGCGCTAACAGTTCAATCACCAACTTAATAACATAACGCTTGTATTTCCCGAAGGGTTAGGCACAGGTGTACCTATGGTACAGTCAGCATCAAAAGTCGATTAACACTATCATTTTTACATGTTATTAAATTGACAACAACTTTTTCAATAAACTGATTTTTAGCTTTTCCCATAATAGACAAGAGTATATATTCTAAAAAAATTTCTTCTGCTGCAATTTTGAACAAATATTTTGCTCAATAACTAAGATTAAAAAAACTGAAGTGTTAATCAACTTTTGATGCTGACCGTACACCCACATTTTTTCAATTACCTTTAAGTCCTATGCAGGCGAGCCTTCAACCGTGCACAAATCCAGACTCCGAGCTGCTACTGTGTGACGTTGCAAAACTAATACTAGCGACACCTGTCGTGGAATAGCGATTGACATGGTGGTTTACGTTACGCAAAGACGGTTTTTTGTGTTTAGAAAATTAATTACAGCTTGTCAGTTGATTAAAACAAATAAACAAACATACATAATTCACCATATTTTTAATTAAAAAACAATGTCGAATGTATTAAAGATAAAAATCGATAATAATCTTATATAGTCTGTGGAAGATTATTCGAGAAACTGTCAGATTGGTTTGGAAAAAACGGTGTTCCGTGTCCGGTCTTTTACGACCAAGAACACGAGCCTGGGGGCTGTTTGAGAAGGACTTTATATCCTGAGAGGAACGGGATGTGCCCAAATAACCCAATGGGGTTTTAATATAAATCCAGAAAGAGCAGAATCCTGTGAGTATTCAACCATTTGCTTTATTCTTGCTGGTTAGCCTATAGCCCAGGTCTCTTGCATGTGTGTTCTGACACGAGGACGTTGTTACAGGTCTGGCTTGTTATGCTAGCCTTCTTTTGATTGGTGCTATGCGCAGCTAAATTGATGCCTGGATGTTGCGCCGTTGTGTGATGATTTGGAATTCATCAGAGCGCAGGCGGCTTTAAGGTTATCCCTTGCGGTGTGGTCATCCGACGTTCAGGAAGGCCTTACTTAGCCGGTTCCCGGTTATGAGGGAAGTACGCCACTCCAGGTAACGAAAGCGTCACCATCTCGTCCGTAGGCCGCGTTCGCGTGTGCTCACAGGAACCTCCTGTGAGCGAAGCCAAGGACCGACGATCCGTCAACTGACTGAGGTTAGAACTAACTGATTGGTATGAACTGAATTCAAAACTGAGAGGTTATCCGTGTAAGATAATAATTTAACCTATGAGAGAGTTAGGCCTTTTGTAAAAAGGCTAGGTGTTAAGACCAGTTGTTGTAGATATTGTGTCTCGGGTTTGCTTAGCATATTGGTTATTTTCCCCATATGAGCACAGTCCAAATAGGTCGACACATGTACGTGAGCTAGTAAGGTTATTGATCTATTCCCTCGCGGACTCGCATAGCGACTCTGAGAAACTGCTATTGTCTCATGCAGGTTTTCACCCATACCACTAGGTACGGAGACTAGTTGTGTGGGTGAATGCCATAGTAGCAGGGAAAGAGGCATTATTTTAGTGGCTCGCCACTTTGTTTGTATGTGTGCCTTAATTATGTATTAATTCCAATAAACTTGTATTGTGTAAGAAGGTACTTGTTTAATTGAATCTTTCCCTAGCAGAATATACCCTATAAATTTACTTTAGCACGGTGGTGAGTAGTATAGTTCAAATAGAAACCATCATCAGCTTGTTTCCAATTAATTTCTGTAAACTACGCACGGGCCAGTGTTACAGTTGGCGCCCAACGGTATATAATTATTTAATTGTATAAGGTGAACAGATTGATAACGGTATCTCTCTCTCTCTCTCAGTTCTCTCAGTCCTTTCAGTTGGCGGATTCTCGTTTTAGTTTAAGGCTAGTTTATAAGTTTTAAATATAAAGTGGTCAACGCACCACAAACAAACCATTTCTTTGTTGGACCGGTAAGGTGCAGAGTGTTGATAAAGGTCATTTCCTTATTTGTATGTATGCTCAACTCACAAGTTGAACAAGTTGCATTCTGTTAATTATATTGGGACTATTTATGTACCAAATGTTTGTTTAGTGGTTGATGACTTAATATTACCTATATTTTGAAAGTTTATGTAACATACTAGTTTGCATTTGTGGAAAAGTTTATTTATTGCAACACACTGGTACAAGTAATAATTATTATAATTGAAAGATAATTTGTTTATAATATAAAACATAACAGTTCTTGTTTATGTTCATGTGTTTGTTTCGGTTCATGTTCAGAAAAACTGTATTGCATTTATATAGTGAAACATTGTATTATAACTCAATAAACCCAATATAAATTTCAGTAACAGTAATAAAATAATTTGGGGGTAAACTTAAAAATTGTAAAGTATCAATGACGCAGTTCTCAGTAGTGTTCTAGCGGTCTCTTCTTTGTTATAGAGGATTTCAGTGTTAAGATAATAACATTACAGGCAGGTTTCACTATTATTAATTGGATTGTGCGATACAGGGAGCTGAAATTTGTCGAAATTATTGAACAATAACAGTCAACTTTCAAAGAAACGAAACACTTATAATTTTTATGACAACTGGTCGGTCTCTTATACGTTTAACGTTAAAACACTCATCCTTAAACCCAGATTTATAATACAACCGGCATTCCATAAAACAGCATTGTTTATTATCGACGTTCGTTTTCATACATTGGAACTTAACCTATAAAACACATTGACATTGGTGACATTTGACGTTTTGAAATATTACGGTGCGTTCGGAAACGCGTTATACACGATTTGCGTTTAGTTACTTGTTATTTATTTTGCGTTTAATTTTGCATTTACTATATCGAAATAATAACTTTACAAATTAAAAACAATAATTATAATAAAAATGGATTTAGAGACAGTATATTGACATTCCCATCTTGAGGGCGAATTGACGTATGAGGTTGCGGTTTATGCATTACTTGTGTGCGACTCGTATTTTTACTTGTAGTTTTTTTGCTGTTATAAAAAAAAAAAACAATGTTACTGACACCATTACACAACTAGTGCTTTGGTAGCCGGAACTTTGAGATTTATGTATGTTCTTCTTGCTCACGGGATTCCTGAAACCGTAATTACCATTAATGAGGTTCAATTTACGGGATCAGAGTTTCATAGGCTACTATAGAAGTTTAACGTACCTCAAGTTCACTATGGGCGCACCACACACTAACATGGTGGAAAGGGACATTTAAACGGCAAAGTCAGTTGTTTCGTCTTATAAATGAAAAAATAGATTATTTATTTAAAATTTTTTATTTTGCCTATTATTTTTTTTTTTATTTATTCCAGAACATAAAATTGTACCAAATATTCTAAAAAACTAGTTTCAACAGTCAGTCACCAACCACCAGAACCGGTCGAAATGGATAAATAGTTTTTTTTTTTTAAAGTGTTTCTGATTATAACAAACTCAACACGTCAGACTCAACACTATTCAAGCCAGACAGGGATATATTCAGCCCTAATTGATATAAATATATACATATATATATATTTTATTTTTTTATTTTTTTTTTTAAATTAAATGGCTTAGTTTGCTTTTTGCCATGTTAATTAATATGTTGTAGCAGTTTACAATATATTAGCCGTAGTCCGTGTTTTCACGTGTTGTTTTGAGGTCTATTCGAACAACGACGACGAGGCGTAACGTAACTATAATGCTGCACATGGTATTTACATTGTTTTGTTTATTATATTAAATTATGAACGCGAATTATAGGGTTTTGTTTAAAATTTATACGGGAATTATGCCGTTTTGCATGCATACGTTTGCATGCCATGCGTTTAGTAACAAACTTATTTTATGGCTCGGTCCATAACTTTTGTAATCAAGTTTGGTTGGTTTTCATATGGAGCGGGTAGTAACTCCTAAAATAGGCCTTGACTGAAGCGGATAGTGACTTCTAAAATAAGCCTTCACGATATTTATAATCAATCTCCTAGGTTGGTTTCTCATATGGAGCGGGTAGTAACTCCTAAAATAGGCCTTGACTGAAGCGGATAGTGACTTCTAAAATAAGCCTTCACGATATTTATAATCAATCTGCTTGGTTGGTTTTTCATATGGAGCGGGTAGTAACTCCTAAAATAGGCCTTGACTGAAGCGGATAGTGACTTCTAAAATAAGCCTACACGTTGTTTATAGCCAAGTTTGCTTGGTTGTATTTTTTTTTTTATGAAGCGGATTGTGACTTCTAAAATAGGCCTTCACTAATTGTTTTGTTTTGCCGAGATTTCGGTGAGACTTTAGATAGCACTAGTGCTTATCTAGTTACGAGCGGCCGGTGACTCTTAAAATAAGCCAAACCACCATTATGTTTTCAGAAGTTTTATTTCTGGGAACGCTGTATACGTCTTGCCTGGTGAGTTATGCACATTGGTTGCCCTATATATGTATCAGCTCGCTGAACATATTCACCAGGAGGATCGTTTAGATTTGTATTAAACAATGCAGAGTTCCACTGGTATACAGACGGAATTCGGGAGTATGCAAGAGGTGGCTTCCTGCGATATGAATGCAGGTTGCTACAGGATTGAAAGAGAGGAAAATTTAGGGATGTATGAAAGAATGGGGGGGTTATGCCCGGAATGTAGCAGAATAAGTTTCCTGGCAGTTTGGATTTTATAAGGTTGGTCATTTACTTACAGTAGGAGAAATTAAGGAAAATATTTATATTTCATCTAAAAAAATTATTATATCTGTCGTTTCAGAATCATCTGATTATAAAGATTTGTACTCTTCCACTGAGCTTTCTTTGAGAATTTGTTTACCCACTCCAGTGTTATAACACCGAGGGCGGTGTTGGTTTTTGCGTACACAAAAACCTTATTGTGGGAAGAGGGGCATTGTGACGTTGCAAAACTAATACTAGCGACACCTGTCGTGGAATAGCGATTGACATGGTGGTTTACGTTACGCAAAGACGGTTTTTTGTGTTTAGAAAATTAATTACAGCTTGTCAGTTGATTAAAACAAATAAACAAACATACATAATTCACCATATTTTTAATTAAAAAACAATGTCGAATGTATTAAAGATAAAAATCGATAATAATCTTATATAGTCTGTGGAAGATTATTCGAGAAACTGTCAGATTGGTTTGGAAAAAACGGTGTTCCGTGTCCGGTCTTTTACGACCAAGAACACGAGCCTGGGGGCTGTTTGAGAAGGACTTTATATCCTGAGAGGAACGGGATGTGCCCAAATAACCCAATGGGGTTTTAATATAAATCCAGAAAGAGCAGAATCCTGTGAGTATTCAACCATTTGCTTTATTCTTGCTGGTTAGCCTATAGCCCAGGTCTCTTGCATGTGTGTTCTGACACGAGGACGTTGTTACAGGTCTGGCTTGTTATGCTAGCCTTCTTTTGATTGGTGCTATGCGCAGCTAAATTGATGCCTGGATGTTGCGCCGTTGTGTGATGATTTGGAATTCATCAGAGCGCAGGCGGCTTTAAGGTTATCCCTTGCGGTGTGGTCATCCGACGTTCAGGAAGGCCTTACTTAGCCGGTTCCCGGTTATGAGGGAAGTACGCCACTCCAGGTAACGAAAGCGTCACCATCTCGTCCGTAGGCCGCGTTCGCGTGTGCTCACAGGAACCTCCTGTGAGCGAAGCCAAGGACCGACGATCCGTCAACTGACTGAGGTTAGAACTAACTGATTGGTATGAACTGAATTCAAAACTGAGAGGTTATCCGTGTAAGATAATAATTTAACCTATGAGAGAGTTAGGCCTTTTGTAAAAAGGCTAGGTGTTAAGACCAGTTGTTGTAGATATTGTGTCTCGGGTTTGCTTAGCATATTGGTTATTTTCCCCATATGAGCACAGTCCAAATAGGTCGACACATGTACGTGAGCTAGTAAGGTTATTGATCTATTCCCTCGCGGACTCGCATAGCGACTCTGAGAAACTGCTATTGTCTCATGCAGGTTTTCACCCATACCACTAGGTACGGAGACTAGTTGTGTGGGTGAATGCCATAGTAGCAGGGAAAGAGGCATTATTTTAGTGGCTCGCCACTTTGTTTGTATGTGTGCCTTAATTATGTATTAATTCCAATAAACTTGTATTGTGTAAGAAGGTACTTGTTTAATTGAATCTTTCCCTAGCAGAATATACCCTATAAATTTACTTTAGCACGGTGGTGAGTAGTATAGTTCAAATAGAAACCATCATCAGCTTGTTTCCAATTAATTTCTGTAAACTACGCACGGGCCAGTGTTACAACTGAGAAATTCCTAATGGAAAACCCAATAACACTGCCCGACATGGGGATCGAACCCAGGACCTTGCGCCCACTGGACCAACGAGGCAGTCCGAATAAATATATCCTACAAAAATATTATCTAAATGCGTAAAAGCATTTAGATAATTTTGTATTTCACCCGCACACCGCAACGCACCAAGTGAAGGGGCGCGAGGTTGCCGTCATTAGTGTTGTATTCAAGTAGCTTCGTTTTGTATGTAAAACACACTAAAGACGCATTCCCGTGCAATGCTTTGTCCCGTAACCCATCACACCGCGCGTTGTAGTGTGCAATCCGCTGTACAAAATAGGAACAGTAGGAAGCATATTCATGAAACAATTTTAAACTGCAAGTAAACGACAGAAAAAACATATTAAAAGCTAGGTTTTTAAGGGTAAGTATTACTAAGCGGAAATGATAATATAAATGAAGATTATGAACAATAGCGTTGGCGATGAAGTGAACATTACCTAACGGCTGACTGCGGGGGCTCGTCTACGGAGAGCGCGTAGCGCCGCAGCGGCCGGCGCAGCGCACTGACCGGCAAGGCGGCGCGCGCGCTCATGCTATGCAGGTCGGGCGCCGAGCCAAACCGAGCGCGAATCTTCCCTCTCTCTCCAGCAACTCTGTGTCACATACACTGACTGCCCTCATCATCGTCCTAGTCTTTTGTGAAGGGGTAACCAGAGACGGCTGTATAAAATTATCTCACAGTGCATGCCACCTGACCTCCGGTACCAGTAGCAAGACGTGTAAGTCTATCCATCCTAATCGACCGCTCCTATGTTCGCGACAGTCTCGCATGCCTCTGATCTGTATTCTTGTAACGTGATGCATGTTGTGTGTACATAATGTTATGTTATATTACCGCGAGTGTTGGTTCTCGCTCCGCCGAACGGTAAGCAATGGCATGAATAGTTTAGTGAACGTGGCTGAGGCGTTGAAGCGACAAATAGCTTAGCTACGGGGCTGGATATCTACAGTCCGACTTCTTGTTGGTCTTACAAACGGCGCGTGCTTACTATTTAAATCATTGTTTATTGATGTTTAAAAAATAATTAGTTGTTCAGTTCAGTCCTTAATCTTTTGTTGACGCAATGTCTTCTTTTATTAAATTGAATTGAAGTGAAACCTTAAATAGCGTAGAGTAAGCACACGTTCCATTTGGTCGAGCGAGTACAGTTAAAACTTGGCCCTAAGAATTGAAAAAAAAAACTATCGGACGTGAACATTGGATATTGCAAACTATAGTTGGTGCATTTTAATTGACAATAGTGGTTATTGACCCTCCTACATTTATTTATAGTACGACAACTACGAACACAGAATTAATAAATACGTTAACATTATCGTTGTTGAACATTTTTGACTAATAAAAATCGGTATTGACATAATTTTAGGGAAGGGCAATGATTGCTATTGTCATTTAATTTGGCGCCAGCTTATATGGCCGCGTCCTAACCGAAAGCGATCGCCTTGCGATTACGCGATCGTCGCGCTCCTCATATGAATATCGCGCGATCAATCAGGTCGCGTATGTACGACATTATTCAGGCAAACGGTCACGTAATCGCGTATTCGCAGCGATAGTTGATGTGTTAAGCGTCGTACCTGTGATGGCTGGGTCGATAATGCCTGTGCGGCATCGGCACTAACGGCAGCGAGTGTGGCAGCGGCAGCACGTGCGGCAGGCGGTATACACCGAGCGTGTCCAGCCGCGCGGGCGCGCACGCCGCCGGCCCGCGCCTCGGCAGCGGCCGCGGCATCGCCTGTGGATACGGTTAAGAAAAAGATGAGTAGATACAATCATCTTTATTGTACACTAATCTAAATTAAAATTTGAACTTTTTAGAATTATGTAGGTACAGTCACATCCAAAATATGTTCGTCGTCTTAAGGGCTATTTTGTCTGCTCTTTGCACAATAAAGTCTGCTTTACCGACTCAGCATTACATATTGGGTATCATTTAAGCTATCACCAATTTAATTAGTTTTGTGTTTCTTAAATAATAGGGTTTGTCCTCCAAATAGTAGATCTGTCACCAAAATGTAGTCACCAAACAATGCAAGTGACCTAACCAAACCGAACCTCGGGGTGCCCTTCGCTCGCTCTTGCATCCTATGTCGACGGAGCCCCGCTTCGCGGGGCCCCTATTTCTGTGTAAAGGGTTTAAAGTAACCTAACCAAACCGAACCTCGGGGTGCCCTTCGCTGGTTCTTGCATCCTATGTCGACGGAGCCCCGCTATCTGAGAACGAAAATATTTCGTGGCGATAGATCTATTTATTAGGTGATACAACTTGATGACAAATATAAATTTTGGTGATAGAAAATATAGTTCCCTTACATATTGCGTCGTAGTGTCAATATTGCAGAATGACATTTAGCCATTTTCTTCACATGTGACATCGAATTAAAAATTTGCATGACAGCCGGACAATTAGATTTAAAAAGAATTGATTTATATTTCATAAAATGCCCAGGCCATTAATATGGTTTTCTAGGTTGATGCCAACTCGATATTGGTCAGAGGTGTATGCTATTTTGTTCTTTATAATCATGTATCTAATTTAATAAAGTTTTCTATACAATAGAATACTTAGTGTGTTCAGTTTAGTAGCAACAAAAGATGTCGTGACTTGATAAAGAGAATAATTTGGAAATTGACGAAGATATAAAAGACTTGACTGTACTACCTACTTATTGTGTCACAAATTGTGACGGTTATGATAGTGACTCACAATCATAATCGGCGCTACGAGTGAAGTCCGTGGTGTACTTTAAAAATCCGTACAGTTAAAAAAAAACCTAACTTTGTGTAGTTACGTAACGTAATGGTCTTCCAAAATATTCCATTTAAAATTGAAAAGTGTCTACTAGGCAAGTTGCTAGCCTACCTGCGGCCGCGCTGGCGTCACCTTCGCGGCGCTGTCACGCGCCTCAAACGTCATTACGCACGCTGCCACCACGATGAAACCTTTTAAAATTTACACGTTAAAGGAGAACATTCACAAAAACAAGTATAAAAATTTGTTAGTGTAAACGAGGAGCAAAGGCATTCCCCAAATCCTTTGAGACATTCTTTTCTAGAGCCACGTCGATCTAACCTTTGCAATACCTACGCATCTAGGATGTGCACTTAGGATACGCAAATTATTCCTCATATTTTTTTATTTTACTTTCAGTTTAGCGTGCTAGTGTAAAAGTTAAGGCCAGCGCACATCTGTGGACGACGACGGGGGACGGCGGCGGCGGCGCGGCGTTGAGGAAGATTTTCCGCCGGCCAGCGCACACTGATGACACAGAATACTTAATAGTACTACAATTAATGGTAAATTCAAAATACGAATACACTGCCCCGCCGTCCACTGATGCGCGCTTGCCTTTAATCTTACTCGAGCGACTGTAACTTGTTTAATTGAAAAAGTGAAAATAATAATCCTTCATGTTACAAAAATTAAACTGAAATATTAACAGAGTGGCTTTGTAAATATATTAGTTTGATTAAAAAAAAACATGAAATGTAATGAAATTGGTTATTCTGTTAATAAGATACCAGAATCACTTTTACCCTTCATATTACAAAAATAGAAATAAAAAAAGCTAGATGGAGTCGACTCCATCTAGCTTATTTTATTTTTAATTTTACCCCTGAGAAGAAATGGCGAAACAAACTCAAGAATCAAAGTCTCTTTTAAGGTCCTGACATAATCTTGGTCAGAACATAGGTATGAGAACCATGTAGATGATGGTCTGAAATGGTCTTTTGAGGAAAGAACCACACAGATTTGAGTAGACCAGTCCAGTCAGTGCAAGCATTTGACAATAATCGTGAACTTGAGGAGTTCAACGCAAAACAAAACTAACATACGAAGCAAAAAACTTTTGTGAGTAGACACGTAGCAACGAAAACTGCGTAGCCGATACGGAGCGTAGTCAGTGTAACAGCAGGTGCTGCTGTAGCGGCAAGTGACTACGCCGTAGCACAGCCGTAGCAAGAAGCAATGGTGTACCGTAGCGACTACGCAGTCACTTACAACCTAATTATTAAAATCGCATGAGTAGGAATGAAGTAAGGTTTTTAATTTTGCCCTACTTGTAATTGCATCTTGAACCAAGTGACGGAAATCATAAAACATTACTAATTATTCCAAATAGCCCAGGTTAATAAGATAATTTCTGGAAAAAAATCCTAGTGACGAATTCTCACTCGCATTACGAGTATCATTAAAAATAATTTGTGAAAAGTGGATTGCTATAACATGTGCGAAAGAAAGATATGGTAACGAAGTTCTTACACCCAATCATAACTATCGCAGATTTACCTAAATTGAAATTATTTTACTGGGCTAATAAAAATAGCATAACAGGTATCAAGCTTATAGATCGAGTAAGAAACACCATCCTGCGCTCCATAACTCAAGTAGCGGATGTTGGAGTAAAAACAGCCAGGCTGAAGTGGGAAGTGAGAGTGGGCCGGACATGTCGCGCGAATGCAACCGGAGAGATGGGCAACGATCGTCACTTATTGGACGCCTGAGGGAGGACATCGCCGTCGAGGTAGACCACGGGGAAAATGGTGTGACGATCTGATAAGGTTTGCAGGGACAACATGGATAGATATCGCACAAGACAGTTTGGAAGGAAAAAGGGGAGTCTTTTGCCCTGCAGTGGGACACAAAATAGATTAACAAAAAAAATAACAGTAGCGTAGCCTAAGATCGCTGTAGGCCAAGTATTTGGCTGGGTTACCTCCGAAGCCCATGACGATAGGTCCGGCGTAGGACAGGTTGTTGAGGTGAAAGCCGCGTGCCTCGTCCTTCACGGACACGGTGGAGTTGCCGCGCACCTCCTGCGCCACCGACAGCGTGTCGGCGTAGTAGCCTGCAACAGTGCACAATCAACTTTATTATACATATTACATCACGCCCGTTTTCCCCGAAGGGTTTGGCCAGAGGTGGCCTAAACCTACACTTCGTCAGTTATGTTTCAAGTCCCATGTATAGGGTGCGATCGTATTGCCATCAACCGGGCACAAATCTGGACTCCGGGTTGTTATTGGGAAACTCCTAATGCAAAAACCCAATAACACTTTACCACCTGGGAACCGAACCTAGGACCTCAGCAATAGTGCTTGCGACCACTAGACCAATGAGGCAGTGAGGTGATGGCAAGCTTTATTATCTACTTATTATTTATTTACTATGAATAAAAGAGAGTAGGGAGATCTTTGTTCAGTGGGTTAATACAGTCTTGTAAAAATTACTTAAGGGGACTACATGATCTAAAGCGCGGTCACTGTCTGACTGCATAGAAAAGAAAGAGAAGCGCGATGACACAATGCTGGTAATTTATTGCAAAATTCGAAGCAATTATCAAAAAATCTATTGTTTGGACAAAAAAATTAAAACGGTGCTTTAGTATTTTGCTTGTAGGATAATCTGCCAAAAATTCTGAATGATTGTATGTACTCGTATATTAGTATAGTTTTTATTGTGAAAAGAAAGTTTTTAGAGGTATCTTCATGATTTTTTTTTTCGATCGTATCAAATTAGTTGTATTATGTTTTCAACCCACTGTATACCTAGCATATATATGCTGAAGAGCATCATATATTTTCCTGATTTGGTTTACTGTAGTCGATCATATGCTTTTAGGCATTATAATACTGCGTTTTTTGCGTTTAGGTCCTGTATATAGTCCCCTTCATAAAAATCTTAAATTCATTTACTGACAGACTATGCCCATATACACCGCTGGGTCTAAAAGCATATAATTTTGCACTAGAGTTCCTTAAAAGCGTAAGTGCGCTAAGGAGGGATTTGTTTATTTATTTTATTATTTATGTACACACAGTAAACTACATAGGGGGATATGAAATAATTATAATTTGTCTTATTTGGTTAAATAGGAGATGAAAGTTTGTATATTTAAGTTGCCTTTCCTCTAACAAACTTTTCAAATACTAAAACAATTAAATTACAATAATTCCCATATCATTGTCAATAAAGAGTTAGAGAGACTGCAAGCGTACAGCAATCAGAAAATGGATCGCAGCAGCAACAATAGTTGGGACGGTTATATGGGGGCCCCGTCAATAACTGGGAACAACGCGAGAGGCCGGGGCTCCAGCCGGAAGCGTCAGCCGTCACGTGCGTGGCCGGAAGCGCTGCCTACCCGCAACACACACATTGCACACGTATATATCGTACACATGTATGTTTGCAACCTCTGCCGCTTTGTTGTTAACGGGTTACGTCGCCCGGAGCGGTAAAGAGGCACGTATTGAAAACTTGACGTAACGTAGCAAACGTGTATTGTTGATAGGGTTCCGTACGAAAATAGTAAAAAAGGAACATTTATGGTGCCATAATATCGTGTGTCTGTCTCGGGTGCTACTAATGCTACTGACTTGAAAGGTCACGGTTATTAGGAATGCAGTTTTCATTTTATTTTATGCGAAAGAATTGGAAAAGTGTTGTTAGTTTCATTGTATCAGGAGCGCAAATGGGAGGTTGATATTTTAAAGTGAGATAATTTTGGTCACGTGGGGTATTATGTGAAAGGGCTTCATTTGATTTGCACATTATGAAACCTATTTTCATTTACATTATCTATCTATGCATCATAGTTTTTGACTTGTGATGAAAGATTACCTTAAAAATACCATTATCTCATCGTTTGCTAATAAGCAAATCTATTTTAGTTGATGGAAGTTTATGTAAATATTACAGGAACATAAAACAGATTTAGTAATCCTTTACTAAACCTTTCACAAGTTCACAAACAAACTTTGTTATGCTGTCACGGTCCCAAGAATGAAGATGTAACTTTGAGAACTGAAAAAGTATTTCCTAACAAGGTACGGATTACGGAACCGTCGTCGGTGTAGTGAGTACGACACGTTCTTTTCCGGTTTTTTATTATAAAAATATTACTATAAATGTCTCGCTGACGGTGGCGCATGTGTTGGATCGTTTAGCTCCCTTCAAAATGGTTGAGCTGAGTGGTGCTGATGCATGCGTCATGTTCGTGAACGGGCGCCGTCAGTAGGGACTGGTCATCTCTTTGCTGCCATGGCTTATTTTAATTTATTATTTGAATTGTTGTTTTTTCTCATCTTTTCATTATGGACGCTTTTAACGTTCTGCATCGTTCTCACATGTATAATTTTTAACATGAATGATGTAATCAAGACTTTGTAACCACATTATTTTGATTTAAAAGAGTGTCCATGGAGTTTCTTGCCCGTTCTTCTCCATATGTACCTACGCTTTGGAATGGGCAACTAGCTTCATTTTTTCTGGCTGACTGACTTCTTGACAATTCAAAAGTGCCTGTAAATGGTTTAATTGAAATAAATGCTTTGAGTTTGAGTTTTACTCTTCGGAAAATGGGATGTTAATCCTGTAACATTTTTTCTCAAAAGCTTGCGTCTCTGTGCCCTTGTGCCAGAGGTCTGGTCCTACATGGAGTGAGGTGTGTCGATTCTTCGTGTCGAGAATTTGTCATATTTCTTTACCGATTCGAGAGTAGAATGACACTGACCTAGGTATATGCAGGTATGTAGAAGCGGAAAAGTTATTTATACAATGAAACACTTTGACATGACGGTTATTATTATAATGATAGAAGTTCCGAAAAATGCTAAGATGTTTGCAGACCGATTGCTCTTGCATTTTTATTTATATATTTCGCTTTTCTTTTAATTAACTCACGGTAATCAATAAACAAAGTTTTTGAGTTACAAATGATAACATTACGGATTATTATTACTACTTTTTAAACAAACAAACAATATTTATGATGACAAAGACTATCCTCTGGCTCATAAGGTTATTACATCCTGAGTCCTCCTGACACAAATGCAAGCAATTCTGGCTAGTCAATGCAATGTATATCCGTGGCTTTGTGATGTAAGTTCAACGACATCCTTATGTGCGAATTTCGCTACGCGGTAAATAAATGTAATGATAGAGGTAAATAAATTCACCTGAAATTGATTAAGATCGAGATTTAGGTACCTCGATTACTTCATGAAAGAAGCAACAGAATTTACGGCGAATGGGGGAAGACGTTTGTTTTATGTGTGAGGGTTGTGTGCTTTTATTTTTTCCACCTCATATGGGTGTTAACGCAGTCATGGTTCTTCCAGCAAGCGGTCGGCTCTTTGTAAATATCACACAACTATAGATATAATTAGAATAAAGTACTTCTAAAAGTTTTTTTTTATTTCAATAAAAGCACATCATGCAAGCGGTACATGCAATTTGCATGCAAATAAGGAAAAATCTACGCGAGGCCACGAACGGCAAGTTCAGTTGAAGTTCAACTATTGATTTCAATCAATTTCTTAACTTTTCCGCTCTGACAGCCAAGCCAGTTGTTTGTTTACGAGCACTTTAACTCAAAACATCGACCGTACCTATGCAAATAAAAAAAAAGTTTAAACTAGTTTGAAGTGATGTATAATTGAGGAACTTTTGCACGGCGTTTAATCATCTGTAATTTGTTTAGAGAAATGAGATATATTTTACCTATTACAGCCATTGCAGCTCCCAGCAGCATCAGCAATAAGCCAGCTGACAGCGCTCGACAAGCGTGCCATAAACACGTCGAACTCATCTTGCCCTTCACCACCTGATTACGGACAAATGTAAACATAAACAACACTAAACATCTCATGCAGATAGCTCACTAATGTGAAACACGAAGTCAACGATCTCATTTTAAAATTGAACCATCGTGCAAGCAATTTTAGACAAGATGAAAACTGTGTAGCTATGTAAATTATCATAAGAAAGTAGAGAAACACAGATTTTGGGATTGTTCGTTAGTCAAAATGACAAAATTGGCTTTTGTTTTCTATTATTTCGAGTACATTATTTATTTTATTAATTTATTGTGAGTATGATATCTATACAACTTAGTTATTCTTGTCCATACGCCACAATTTATTCAGTTTCACTTTACGTAAAAGTATTGGCGTACTGAAACTGAAAACAATATGTGAGAGCGCGCGGATTTCACGCGCGGCTGTCACGTACTCGACACATATTCAACGCCGACGACGTAGTATCACGATTCACCAAAGTAAATATGTATATATATTAGAATATTAACCAAATGTAGATTGGAGCCATTGTAATGTTGTAATCAGTGGACATAGTCATAAACGACCAAATCAACTCACTTTATGACCCAAACATACATGACTGACTATAATGTTTATCACTATGAACACGTTTGCTTAATACGTTGTACGAGTATATGTTAATTTAAATAACCGTAGTGGACTGATTATTATACCGATGTTTATTTATATTTTTAGTTTTCTGCAAATAAAAATATTATTCTTATTCTAAACGATATTTAAGTAAGTAGATGGTAATCGTTTTAATGTATTCAAAGATCAGAGTTCATCGTGCAACAAGTCCTCGGCCAACTGTTGAGTTCCAGCTTCCAGCAATCATATTCACGAGGTACTGTAATCATACAGTACACTGACTCAGAGCCTAGCTGTCCCAGGGGTCCGGGCGATCTGAGGTTACATAGATGTAGCACGGGATGTGGTTTGTTAGCAGATGTGGGATAGGTTAGTTGGAGAAGGCTAGAGGTACCTGGACGTTCCAGGTGGCGCCCGAGGCCGGGTGGGCGCGGCGCAAGGGCCCGGTGACGCTCCGCGCGCGCCTCATGCCGACTGCCGCGCGCGGCGGCGCCCCCAGCCGCGGCCGCTGCGCACGCATGCAGCCTCTCAGCTCCAGTCTCCACCTGCGTCCTAATTCCGTTAATAAAAATTACGATGCTTAAGAATTGTACAGATGATGCTTCAGTTGAACGGGGTTCGCAGAGACGAATGATTAACGATTACGGATCTGACAACTGTAGATAAGTTGCGACTCGGAATGTATTGAATTTATAATTATAACTTAACAACTGCAAAGGGCTCTTGAAATAAAGTTTTTAAACAATTTTAATTAAAATTATTTTCAATAGTATTCAATGGTTAGACATATATGAAAAAACCTTTTCGTTTATATGAAATCTCAACCAAGTTGAAAATAAAACCATTATTTTATATTCCGCCTTAATTAGCAATTAAGAAACATACGGCCGGGACAGTAGGTACCCACTAGGGTTCTCCTGGAATAGGTACACTTTATGAATAGTTGTATTATTGTACCGTTATGTCCCAACCGAACGGTTATTCGATATGTTAGGAATACAAACATGTAGGCTAATAGGGTCTCGTCACTCGCGCTTGCTAGGGCCAACCAGCCAGTATTACGTTTTGGTTATAAATTGCCAAGTAATATAATGCGCATAAATGATAAGTTCGTTTATCTGATGATAGCATGCATCAATCGTTCAATTGCAAAAATATGTACTTTGATTCTAGGAATTCTACTAAGTTCCAGTCATGAAATACGAGTTAAGTACCTAGTTGGAGCTGTTGGAGTTACCCCTTTAGAAAACACCCGAAAATTAATTTATTAAGTATTGCGTGTTGCAGATCTAAGTTTTAAATGACGCATGCAACATTAATTATTTACTTATAAATGATGTAAGTAAAATAATATAAACACATAAACATACATAAGCTGACGCCGTTTTCCCAAGGGGGTATAGGCAGAAACTACAGAACGCCACCTAGTACGATAAGGATCGCGACAGGTGGGGTTATCATTCTCATTGTTCACACTCCTTTGGCTTCGTTTACGTTCATAGGTACATCTTGGTAAAATAGGTACATTCTGTGACATTCTGCTAAGATGCAAATTAATCTTTTATAACATCAGTCAGTTATCACATAGGTTCCATACACTCGTAACAGGCGTTCCACCATAAAACTAATTTGAGTTATGAAATTGTAACAAGATTTGTGGGAACGTTGAGTTGCGTGCGTCAAATGCTTGCGAACTAAACCGCGACACGAGATTCACATTTAACTTTAGAACCGCATCAAACGTAAACTGGCAGATAACACTTCATTGTATTTTAAATGTATAAAATTAAGTGATATTATATTATGCTATAATACATTATTATGAAGTAGGTACTAGCAGGATTATGCATTATACATTACTTATATTGAAGAAAAAAAACTAAGTGTCACGATGTGAAAACTGTCTCTATGAATAAGGTAATGTTCGAAAAGCATCATCAGGCTGTTCCGCCCAGTACTGAGTTTAGTCCTCCTCCCTGAAAGAAGAGCAGCAGGTCCCACTCTTTGCTAGAACAGGATTTCTGTTGACACAATCAATTCTAGATCTGCCCCAGGCCAAAAGCTGGGTACGCCCATGGTTGATTACTTTTCTTACATTAAATACTTTTCTTAACGAAATATGTACTTCCAACTAAACCCCTTTCAATATGCAAGTAAAGTACGCGACCCCGAAAAATTCGGTCAGCGCCGATATTCTTATTTCCAACAGTACCTAGGTACCTATTGCAAAGTTTTGAGTTCTCCAACGCTTTTGGAAACTATTCCACTAATTCAGTGAATCAGGTTTCCGACGTTCGAGGCTGACAGTCGGTTTTCCTTTTAATCTGCAATTCAATTTCCGTGTAATGTACCTACTTCGTGAAGTTAATTGATGGTTGACGATTGTGCATCTGAAAGACGTGTCCGGCGGTGAGAGTCGCGCGCGGCCGGGCCGGAGGGGTGCGCGGGGCACGAGGGACGGGGCGCGCGGGCTGTCACGTGGAGCTCGGGGCGCCGGCGCGGCCGGGCCGCCCGGGCCTCGCGCCCGGCCGAGCTCGGCGCGGCATTCCCCAGCCGGCAGGCGGCCGCCACGCTATGCGCGCCGACACGCGACAGTCCGCGCGAGCCGCGGTTCGCCGCTCATCGGGGGTAGGGCCCCAAGCTTGCTGTGAGGGCCGCGTCGCCGGCGCCTCCGTGCGCTAGCCGCCGGTGTATGGTGGAGCGCGCCAGGCGGGGGGCGGGGAGGCAGGTGGCGTCGCGCAGGTGCGGCCCGCGCCCGGCCCGGGGCCGCATTCGCAGCGCGCGGAGGCGCGGGCACGCCGCGGCGCGCGCCCGCCCGCCTCAACGCGCTCATGGAGCCGCCGTGGGAGATCGAGCTGGAGTTGCGACGGCACATCGAGACCTGTCAATGCACCTGCGACCACATGGGCTACGGGAACTATATGGACTACCAGGTGGCGCCGGCAGCGCACGCCTGCCTGTGCCGCGCGCTCACCTCGCCGCACGCCCACGTACGTGTACCTACCCGCGCCGCTCGCCCGCGCGCGCTGCTCGCTTGCATCCTCCGGCCCTCTCCCGCATGATCTTGCCGCGGTCCGCTAGGGATCGTCTTCACGCTGATTTGTTTGTAGTGCTCGTATTATGTCATTTCAACTGCATAACGTAGTGCTCGGTTTGTACCTGTGATTTATGTAACATTGATGTTTGTTAAAGTGAAGTTATCATAATATAATTTACTCATCCATCTCGTTTTATTTTTATTTAGATTGCAAGCTTTAATTATTGTTTTACGTAGATTCAAATAATGTGATGTGAGCATTATTACTTTAAGAGTTAGACATTTCAAAATTAAAAGAAAAAGTATGTGTTATAAAACTCGTAACTTAAACTATTACCAAAATGAAAAGAGATCGTAATAAGATCTCTATAATTATGGTTTCTACTTCAACATGGTAACTTTGATTGTTGTTTTCCTATACTGACTACACTCAAGTCGCATCATTATTTTGCAATCATTCTCGTATTTATGTTAGCCACAAATACCCATGTTTCATGTTAGTTAGTTCCAATATCTTATAAAATAAAATTGTGTAAACTTTTTAATAATCTGTGTGCGTGCATGTTTGTTTGTAGTTTTACAAAAATTCAATGTTTTTATCATTGTTTATAAAGTCAAAGTCAAAGTCAGGCCAGTAATCTTTCACAGCTAAATAATAGGGCCTTCCCAATAGACATGTATATAGGTAGGTAGATATAATTAGCGGTCGAAATAGCATCATAACCAACCTTGATCATCAAAACCAACCAGTACCTAGTCTAATTCAACTATTTTCATTAATACCTATGAGTCTCTTTCTCTGAAGTACCGCTACCACTATCAAAACATACAGGCTTCTTTTCTCTAATAATATTATCTTTTCCTGAGGCATCGCTCACATTGGTTGGTTTCCTAATTTCCCCTGGAGCTGATGTTTTCTTCCGGAGTACAGTAAGCCGCGATCTAACCGGATCTTTAACTTCCTGTTGGTAAAAATAACATTATTATTATAGTGTCTAGAGGTTCTTCCATGTCGGTCTTCTATATAAAAACGTTTATTTTGTATTTAAGGTAAAATACATAAAATTTATTTTAAATATCAGTAACGGTTGACCATTTATAATTTTGCTTTTGTGAGCAGTTTTACTTTAATACAATATTTCAAAAATGAAGGTTAATTGTGTGTAAAAACACAAAAAGTCAAAAAATTACATTACAAAGTAAAGGTTTACATGCTACAAGTAGGTACGCGAGTCGACCCTTCAAACGAAAATTGATTTGCTCACTTTGATCTTTACTCAGAATTATATAACTTTCTAATAGGGCTTCAAGCGTTGCACTTGATGTTTAAATATTAAACTTTATAGGTAGGTACTGCTTGCAGCCCTACTCACCCTGCTACGAATAAAGAGCGTATGAGTAACGGGTTTATGGAAAAAGGCTTGCTTTTTTAACCGACTTTAAAAAAGGAGGTTCTGTATTCGACCCGTATGTATGTATGTATGTTTGTATGTCCGCGATTATCTCAAAAACTACTGAACCGATTTTGATAATTCTTTCATTAGTGTGATCTTCATACTTTCAGGAAGGTTTTAATATATAATACATTAGGTAATTATTCTTATGTACGAAGTTATATGCATAAATGTACTGCATCTCCGGCATTTCTATGGGAATTTTGATGATTCTTCGAGTCGTGTCTTCAATTCTTCAATGCACTAGTGTTAATTGAATTTGTGTGGGGTAGGTACAACTAAAAAGTGAAAAATAAAAACGAAGAAGTCGGTGTCAAAAACGAAAATGCGGATCTAACGACACCGACACCCGAAATTAAAGTTATTTTTCACTTCGCAGTGTTTTTTTTTTTGAAGTCGGTTGTTTTTTTTTGTAAAAAAGTTTTTATATCTAATTTTCTTAAATGACAAAATTGGACGCCGCGTGGTGAATACATAAATTAGCGGCATCAGGGTGGTCTGCTACTGTATAGGGACTTTGTTTATTTATTTTGTGAACATCCAGGATGTAGGTAATAACCGATGTCCTTCTCCAAGTCCCAGGCTACATAACGAAAGATTCAGTGGTTTAGGTGTAAAAAAGGTACACAGACAGACAGACTTTCTCATTTATAATATTAGTATGGATGTTTGGAAAACCACATCCAACATTGTCATTCATACGAAATATTGTTCAAGGTACTGTATTTTTCTGTCTGTGTATTTCAGGATTCTTCAATTGAATCGAATTTTTTCAATGATTATGTACTTACGAAGCTAAAAATTGTTAGTCATGAAGACCGTTCAGAAAATTTTGTACCTTTTTTATATGTGATATTCACGCCTAACGCACGAAAGGTCTTTGTCCATTTATAGCAGATCTAATTATACCTTGGCATACGGCAGGATCTACATAATAATGTGTACCGTAAATACCTGTGTATAAATAGGTCTCTGTAAAGGTAACAAACATGTCGCAGCAATGCGTAACGTCGGAGGTACCGCGTGACGGCAGCGCCAACATTCTTCACCGCAATCTGTCTTTTCGGCTATGCGTTGTTTTTAGTCGGCGCTTCCTCAAACCGAATAACCTAACTTGGTTTCATTATGTTCATTAATTATCAAATCCGTCGTCTTATACGCCATACACAATGTAATCCGTTCTCTATTTTATTTGGTTACTTTATTATATTTATTATACATACTTAGTCAATGCTTGTACCTATTTAAATGGATTTTCTTTCGGTTAATTGTACAACTTTAAAAACAGTTTCTCTAGTCTTACTTAGATTTTTTAACAAGATGTTGCCATTTATTGGGAAAAGATCTGTGGTACCTTTACCTACCTTTTTAACTAAAATGCGTTGTTGTTGTTGTAGGCTGACGTCGCGTTAATGTTGCGCTAGCGTCACGTAGACATGACTGTATCGAAACTGACATCTACTAATAACGAATCGTTACGAGTTACCTGCTTACTTCTCTACGTACTGCAACGGATAAGATAAGAATTGAATAAGCAAAAAGCATTATAAAAACAATGGCCTATTTGTGCATTTTATTGCAGCACATTAGGTTGTAGGGTCATAAACTTGTGACGTGTGAGTTCATTTCGGCCCGCCAGGACACTTCTCTACTTTACATCTCAATTCAGTCGGCATTCAATTTTATTGCACTAAAAAGATTTACCGCCACAATTCTTTCCAAGTTCCCCTATTTTATTCCTACGAAATACACGCGAGACGGAGCATAAGCATAAAATTGAATAGATTTGAGGGCGTAATATAGAGTTTGTAAAACAAGTACCTCTACGTTGCGATCCCATGTTTATCTTCCTCTAACAAAAAATCATGTAAATATTTGTGACTAGCAGGAACACTTAGTTATGAACTATACTTAGCTCCATCGAACTTTCTTCTTTAATGAACGAACCTATTGTAGTACTCTTAATGTAGTAACAATTATTTAGAATAACCGCGTTAAACTTCGAACATATACAGTTTGGTATTTTCCATTTAAACTCGGCAGCTTTATTTTTATCTGTAACTCGGTCTCATTTCCGGTGAGCGGGTATCGAAACATCTGATTAAATTGGTCACGGATATTTGGAAATACCTACTATATTCCAATGTGGACAGATTAACTGGGTTTTAAAACCAAGTACCTATACAGCGAGGTTCGTTTTATGGATCAAAAGCTATCGAAGAATATAAAACTATATGCTGCTTACAAAATATTCTAAAGAAAAAGTAAAAATAATATTATCATTCAAATTAAACCGACAACCTCTGTTTATTAAGCAGTTGTTCACTTCTTTTTTTATGAATAAATATATATAAAGTCTTTGCCCATCCACAGACGAATCCTAAATCATAATTGCCACACCAGTTTGGCGCAGTAACGCACATAATAATACAATGTCTTGACAACTTTAATATGCTAGCTAATAGGAAGGCTAATAGTTAACGAGCGTGTTCCCTCAGACTTGTCCCGTAAAGCCTCCTTCACACCTGGGCACAAGTGGTCATATACGACACTTGGATCCCGAGACATGGCTAAACGGCAGATGGTTTACTTAGATACTTCTGCTGAGTTGTGCCTTTCATTAGCATAATATGTGAACACATTAATCGTAATTTAAGCAACATCGTACATACATTAGAATCAGATTGATCTCGATTATGCTTCCAAACTATCCTAATGGTTAAATCTAGTGACAGACTTAGCTACCCAAATCTATATAAAAAAGCGCCAATTCCCTTCGCCCAGTTCGAGAAAAGGACGGCGACAGTACAGAACTCCGTACCGCCAAAATGTATGAGGAAATGAATTACGAGTATCTTCATTATTATTTTTTTCGTGAATTATTCCCATGTTTAAATAGTTATTCTGCTATTCGGGGCGGTGACAAATCCAACAAATCAAACATTATGAAAATTGGTCCAGCCGTTCTTGAGTTATAAATGGTGTAACTAACCCGACTTTCTTTTATATATAAAATATTAAATATAAGATTGTTCAAAAGTAAATTATATAAATGGTTATCTACTAATAGCTTTTATAGTGTCAAGGAGTTTCTAGAGCATAAAATCAGACAGTGACAGTGGTTGTATGTTGTTGTCATGTATGTAAATTTGCACGCTTATATTCATGAAGCAAAACATGTAGGACCTACCAGTGTATTCATATTACCATCTTGTATACCATGTTTTATGCAAATAAAATATTATTATTATCCTTTATTTCACTATATACATATAAATTATATTTTTAAATATTAGTATAAAAAATATATAAAAACATTTAAAAATATAAAAAATAGTAGCCCACCGGTATCGGGAACAGGGTCCAAGCTACCGGCGGTCAGGGCTCCAGAGAGAGGAACCTCCTGACAATGCGAGCCGTGTCCAGAAGTACCGCTTTCTGAATCAAGCCCTTGATCCAGCTGCCCAACGAGAGCCTCCTTAGGTGTTGGTCGAGGCTCTTGGCTATCAAACCATTGGCTGTAACGACTATCGGCACAATGATCGCTGAGTCCACATCCCACATGTCGACAACCTCGCGAGCCAAGTCAAGATACTTAATTTGTTTATCTTTCTCAGCTTTCACGAGGTTCTCATCATGCGGGACAGTTATGTCAACAATCATTGCGCGCCGCTCTGATCGATCCACCACCACTATATCAGGCTTATTGGCAACAATAGTCCTGTCAGTGATGATGGATCGATCCCAGTACAATGTGATATTACCATTTTCGAGAACTGGGTCGGGCACATACCTATAGTACGGCACCTCCGATTCTACAAGGTTGTATTTCAAAGCAAGCTGCTGATGGATTATCCTGGCTACAAGGTTGTGTCTATGCAAGTATTCTCCGTTAGCTAGACGAGAACACCCGGAGATAATATGCCTGATTGATTCTCCCGGCCGGTGGCATGCCCGACAGATGTCAACCGTGCCGTCTTTCACAATATATCTCCGGTAGTTCTTTGTCATCATAACTTCGTCCATAATTGCACAAACAAAACCTTCGGTTTCTCCAAAGAGATCACCGCAACGTAGCCAGGCTACGGACGCTAGTAGGTCTACATCGGGTCCATGAAGGGCCCGAAGAAAGCGTCCGTGAAGCTCCTTACTCTGCCATACCTCCATGCGATCATTAGTGTCAAGCACTACTGGTTTGCGCCAGTTCTCTTTAGCCAAGGAGAGCGGGGTGAGGCCCTTGTCCACTATGACTACATCTCGATGCATCCCCACGTCGGTTTCTTGGAAGTATTCCCTGAGATTGCATATCTCGCGATTGTGGAGGGTCTTAGCGTTTAAAAACCCTCGACCTCCACACTTTCGCGGGATATACAACCTCATTACCGATGACCGTGGGTGATGCATTCGATTTGCAGTCAGCAGCGTACGGACCCTCCTATCCAGGGCGTCGAGTTCGGTTTGAGTCCATTTGAGTATGCCAAAAGAGTACATCAAAACCGGCATGACCCAACCGTTGAAGGCACGCACCTTGTTTCCGCCTGATAGAAGACTATTAAGCACTTTTTTCAGGCGGCCAAAGAAGCGCTCCTTTAACGATTGCTTCATGTCAGTAACATTGATGCCTAACGCTTCCGACATACCCAAATACTTATAGGTTTCGGATGCGGAGAGGGCTCTAAGGTTTGTGGAATCCGAGAGTTGAGTTCCCACGGATTCCACAATCTCCCCTCGTTTTACATGCATGACCGCACATTTGTCCACACCAAATTCCATCCTAATAGCGTTACTGAAAGTTTGAGTTACTTTCAGTAGCTCCATCAGTTGCAAATTGTTGGGGGCAAAGAGTTTTAGGTCATCCATGTAGAGGAGGTGCGATATAACCTGACCACCTCTCCTCAACCGATAGCCTAGACCTGAATCCTCCAGCAGTGTGCTAAGAGGATTCAAGGCTAAGCAGAACCAAAGCGGACTCAAACTATCACCCTGAAATATGCCTCGCTCGATCCTTATCGGTTCGCTATTCCTCTGAATATTTCGACATCCTGGATAGCGAAGGACCGTCCTCCATTGCCCCATACACGACATCAGGAAGGTGCGCAGAGTTGTATCTACTTTATACAATTCCAACACCCTCATGAGCCATGTATGTGGCACCGAGTCATAGGCCTTCTTATAATCTATCCAACATGTCGACAGATCCTTTCGGAAGCGACGAACCTGTTGGCTGATGGCCATATCAATGAGGAGTAGCTCCTTAGTACCGCGGGATCCATTCCTACATCCATTCTGAGAGGTAGACATGATGGCGTTGGTGTCTATATGTTTGTTAATTTTAGCTCTCAAAATGGATGTAAGAACTTTATAAACCGTCGGTAAACACGTGATCGGCCTATAATTTTTGGGTTCCGCGGTGCTACCTGATTTATGGAGCAGGTGGGTAATTCCTGTCGTTAGGAACTGGGGTAGCGAACCAGATTCCAAAGCGACCTGGAACTGAGATGCCAAGCGAGCGTGCGACCTTGAAAACCATTTTATCCAAAAGTTCTGCAGCCCGTCCGGCCCTGGAGACTTCCAGTTGGGCAGTGGACGGACTGCACGAGCTACATCTTGGGGGCAGATGGTTATAGGCCCCATTTCTGGTATTGGATCGCAGGCTCGCTCGACCTCTCGAGCCCAATCACCTTCGGTGTGACTGACAGGCACCGACCAGATACTGCGCCAGAAGGAACACATGGCATCATCATCTGGCAGTTGCGTGTCAGCCACACCTTGGTCCGGTCGTTCCCAACCCCTATAAACCCACCTTTCATCACTCTGGAAGGTGCGATTCTGAGTGTATCGCTCTACTCGCCGCTTATACCGACGGATACGGTTCGCCCATGCATACACTTTCTGCTTCAGGAAGTCGATGCGCTCTGTGACACAGGACATATAGTCTTGAGGGCTGATATCAGTCCCCAAGAATGCCCGCCTCACAAAGCGCATCACTCTAGGGCGAGTATTGCCCTCCCTGAAGCAGATTAGTTTGCCGATGAGCGTTCTGGCCCCACCAATACGACGTTCAATTCTGCACTGCCAAGCTGGTACGGCTGGTTTCGGCCGTGTAGCTCTAGAGTCATTGGTAAATTTAACGTGAGCTACACGACATGCCGCTACAGCCGCGCAGTACAGAATCGAATGAGTATCGGTGAGGTCTTCGCAGGTATCAAAATATTTTGACAACTGCGAATCCAGAACCGCCACCAGCGCCCTATTTTTGTTATGCATGGGCAAACGAGGCAAGCGTGGCCTAAGTTTGGGCGACATGAAGCGATATTCCTGAATCGCATCCTCCAAAGCACTCCTCAATTCCTCATTGCACTGGGTACTTACGTTTGTAGCCCGATCATTACTCCCCTCGTCAGCAAGACTTGTATTATACTGCGGTAGTATTACAGCAGTCTGCGACTGGGGAGCGATGACATGGCTACTCTGTATTTCATTTCGCAGGCGATCAAGTATAGTGTCATCCAACATATGATTACGTTGGATGACCCGCACCTGATCCGATAGTCGTTGTACCGAAACGTTGACAGCTGGTTCAAGCACCTGAAAAAGAGAGAGCATCCGAACACGATACGCGGTCAGATTGTTTCCCCCCTCTGTAGCCCCATAGTATGAGCGCATGACGTTTTCATTGATGGATCGTGTCCATCTCATGCGCTGCACACTTCCGCCGGGAGCTGGGACCCTATCAGAGGCCGATGGGCCTCGAGGTCCTAAGCCGTCCGGCGGCCGGCGTCCTCCCCGTCGACGAACAGGTGGTGGCGTCGTGGGCGGAGAGAAATACTCGTCGCTCGAGCTCGACGCAACTGCCGCGGCCGGCGTCGTCACAGCGCTTACAGTGGCGCTGGGTACCGGCGGCGCGGGCGGCGAGGCGGAGCTGAGCGAAGAGTCCGGAGGTGGTAGGCGTGCGCGTCTTGCGGCTGATCGTGTCAACATTCTTGTACTATTTCTTTGGTTTTGGTTTTACCGGAGGTGACATGACAGATGTCACCTCCGGTTCGGCTGTTTTTGGTAAAAACTTGGACTATTATGGTTCATTGTACTTTTTCTATTGAAAATAAATAAAATCGAGTAGGTATTTGGACTTTGGTTGTATAGTTACACAATAAAACTGCTTCTAAAATTTAAATAATCTGAAAATTATAAGCTTGAATGAAATTGACTTGTTGACGTTGGTGTTGCTATTATTATTATAAATAGACAGAAGATTAGAGAACCATAAAGGTACTAAGTTAGAGACACACATTCGAACACACTATTCTAAGATATTTCATAAGTTTTTTTTATTTCTTCTTTTATTAATTATAGTTCAAGTCTTATCTTGATTTTACTTGTATTTTCTTGTTTAAATTCTGTTATCTTTTGGTACACCACTTTTACCATTTTATAATTTGTCATTGAAGAGCAGGGCCTCCTAGCACAGGTATATCTTTTACTTAAAGATTTTCTGTAAAAGTTACTGCAATAATTTTTTTTTATTTCGTATAAACAAATAAATACTGTATCTATATACCAAATTCTTGTGAATATTTCTTGTGACAATAAACTTTTTACTGATATCTATGTATAATTGTATATCCAAACTTATATCTAAAATTTTATCATAATATTGATCAACACATCGATTCTCTAAAAAAATCAGCATCCGTCTACCGGTAACCATATATTTACTTAATTATACCTAAGTAAAAATATACGTATACCTAGTTAGCAATTACCAAGACTTAGTGTTCGTTAAAGTAGATAGGTTTAGTTTGCCTACCCATCTCTAATACATTATGTCAGTAGAGAGAAACGTTTATGTAGCCGTACAGGTAAGAGGTAGGTCCAAAAGGAAGGAAAACATCAGATATCTCTTCCTTAATCATGGCGGGTAAACGGCGCACCGCGCTCACCGTTTTTAACAAATATTTTCCTGGAACCTTTTTATGAGTTCCTTTCGGTGTACTTAGGTATTAGGGGAAACTTGACGTTGAAAATATCGCCTTGTTCACGCATCAGTGTTTATGTATAGCCGACATCAAAGTGGTCTCGTGGTTTACTTAGAAGTTTTATCTTTCCCCTTGTCAACTCGCTATTTGCACTGTTCGGACCAGACGGGCCATATTGAGATATCGATCTGTGCTATCTTTGTGAACATTAGAGCAGCGGTGTGCTCATGAGGGTCCGCGTGAACCATCTAATTTTAAGGGATGACCTAGTTGAAAAATTCGGTCATCCAAAAGAGAATTTACTTAAAACAATGACACCAGTGACAAGAATGTGATGCTATACTTATACCTACTTATTTACACGTATAGCACGCGCTTGGGATGTATTACATTTAACGTCACCTTAGATGTCTACGGGAGGCGAAAATGTGCCTTGGACAATAAGCAGCTACTTTGTTCTGAAGGATGTTACTTTCAGGAAAATGTTATGCGTTATACAAATTATTTTCGTGGAAATACCCTCCATTTTGTAATGAATTCGGTCTTTATCTTGATGCATTATTTCAGTAGAGAAAGGTCAGGGTGATATCGACACGACGGCTTTTCACACAGAGTCTGTAAAATAGACATTATCGACTACCTTCTAAGAGAACGCACAGAATGACAGACTTTTCGCATATTTGAATCGTATCTTCATATTACGATTAGCCATCCAATGATGTGTAAGGTTGAGAGATAAACAACCAAAGGATATACATATACACAACCGTGACGTCTACTTTAATTTTTAATTTCATCGTTTTTTAAACCGTAGTAATGAATTGACGTAAAAACGACGTACTATGTGCTACGCTTTCGTAGCACATCTTCGAAAGTGCTACGAAAAATTAAATTTCAGTCAAATCACGTCATTTAGTTTACTAATTTTACCGTTGTTTTAAACGTAGATATTTAAATCGAAGTAAACTAGTAAACTGCTACGAATTCGTTATGCGTCTACAAAAGTGCTACGATTTCGTAGTGCATCTATGAAAGTGCTACGATTTCGTAGTGCGTCTACAAAAGTACTACGATTTCCTAGTGCGTCTACGAAAGTGCTACGATTTCGTAGTATGTCTACGAAACTGCTTCAATTTCTTAGTGCTTCTATGAAAGTGCTACGATTTTGTAGGGAGTCTAGGAAAGTGATACGAATAAACAAATATTGTTGTTTAATTTGCTTACTACAAATATTATTAATAGTGTTTGCGGTGATCATTGATTAAATGCGAGTGTAAATTGGTGTTAACCACAATATTGATGTCAATGAAGTTTTAAGCTGACCACCATTAAACATCAAGTGCTATATTAATAACTTAACAGCCGATTGTGTTCATCGATTAAATTATGATTATTAAACGGTAATTCGCTGTGGTAAAACACGTCATGTAAATATAGACATGAGTTTTAATTTAAAAATATCTACAGTAACAGAAACTATAAGTACATACGTAACTTTATAAGCACAGAAAGAGCACTTTGTTAGTTTTGCGTTCTCTTAATCAGTTGAATGAATGAATGAATGAATTGCACCGATCCCAGCGTGGTTAAACCAGACTCGATTAATCGAATGAACCCCACGATTTGCACGCAATTCCTGTAGCCTCATTTTCATGGTGCTACAGCGACCATTGCATATCAAGGAATAGACCGGGGGGCGCGGTAATGGTAGGGAAGACGTGCCCCAAGGATAGGTAAGGATTTAAGAGCCTACCGGATATGCATCCTAGAGTAAGCATTTTACTAGTGGAGAGATGGGTAATTATATCTATGGATGGGCATCTTTTAACGACTTGAGTTAACGTTGTAACGGTTGAGCTTCATCGTTGAGTCTTTTGGCGGGATTCTACTGCTTTCTCGGTTCTTTTGTATGTCGTTGCTCTGTTGTGTTGTGTTGGATGTTGCTGTTTTCCATGTCGTCATCGGATGTTTCGCTACTCTCAGTTTCCGGTTTTTTGTAAATCTCACAAGCAGCAATCTTGATCTTACTTCTCTTCCGCTGTATTCATCCAAAAGTTGATTTCCTTGTCAAAGTACTTCATGTCCTGTTTTAAATTGTCGTTCCATGTGTAAATAGGTCGGCCGACCTTCCTGGATTTGGCCTTGTACTGCGTTGCTGCATGCAGCAGGTGTGGTTTGCGGCACCTGTAGACATGTGCGAGGTAGCACATCCTGTGGTTCTTGATGCGTTTGGTTACTGTTTTTCCGTCTAAGATTTCATGCACTTTCTTTTGTCTTGGTTTATTCCTAGAGTGGTTAATCAAGTCTCTCATGATAACTCGCTCATATCTTCTGAGTCTTGACCTGTTGGCTTTGGTAAGTGCCGATACTTTCAAACCATGTATCATGCACGGTATACGATCACCGTTCGATACATGAGTCTAACGTTCTCTTAATCAGTTATAGTTTTATTTAATTTATGTTCTTAAACGTATCTTACGTACTCGTAGGTGCCAGTAAGTTCTTGGTCTAACATCTTTACTTTGCCCCTAATAATGCCTCACGACATTTCACTGCAATCAGTTATATCCCAGTTTTTTTTTACTTAGCCTATACTGTCCCGCTGCAGGGATAAGGCCTCCTCCAAGTCCTTCCAGGAACTCCTTTCCCACGCCACCTCAAACCAGCCCTCGCGGTACGCGTCCAGGTCATCTCGCCCCCTTTTTCTGGGTCGGCCTCACCGGCGCCGTCCATCTTCAGGTATCCACTGTGTGTATCCATCGTGCATGCGACTAACGTGACCCGCCTAGTCCCATTTGAGCCTGGCAGTCTTCTTGCCTACGTCCATTATACCAATTTTTTAATGCAGCGTGGTGTTCTGAATTCTGTCCTGTCTTTTTACACTTAGGACGCTAAGTTCCATCGCTCTATGGCAGACTCCAAAGTGGAACTTTTGCGACTCGATGAGCGACCAGGTTTGAGCACCGTAAATTAGGACGGGCAAGATACGTATGTGATTCAGGGAGATCAGCGGATCTCCCATCATTAGCGTCTTTATAGAGCAGTAGCTTTTCCAAGCGTTTTCAAGTTTATTTATTCTCAGTTTAACTTTTTTAAAGATTATGATAGATACATGCAAACAGCAGATTTGGTGCCTGCCAGGTTTCAAACCTACAACGTGGTCTTCAACAACTAGCGGTAGAACACCACGACATCATTAGCATAATTATTATTATAATATATGATTATTATCTAACACGTCATAAAAAATAATGTCCTATCACATAGAGACAGATGGCAAACAAGAAGAAACAAAAATAAATAACAAAAAAATATGATTTTATTATTTTTTAAAGGAATTAAATAAATGTACTTGTAGAATGTGAAGTTCAGTCCTCTTGAAGTACCTAATATAGCAGATATCGCCCGACACTCGATACTTCTCGCTCCAACTCCGCCACGTTTCTTTCGGAAATCTGATTTGTATCAGTGTACATTTGTTGAAGCGATCTTGATTGTTTCGTCCTCAGCATCCGATCGTCTTTCCATATTGTGGTGTTTTATTTAAGTATTATAAACACACGCGTCGCCGAGATGTGGAGAACATCAAATATATACATATCAAAATACATACGTTTCGAAATTCTCATTGATAACACTGAATCGGCGCTGTTAACAGCCTAAGGAGCTAATTCATTAATTATTTTGTTTGTATAAATGGTTTTATGGTTTTTGAAAATTCATATCGTAACTTAATAGTTTAATTCCTTTCAATCAATTTAAATAATTGACAACGGCTTACGTGGGTTTTAATTTTTTTGTTGCTTGATTGATTTGTGATTGATGAGACACATTTCAAATTCGGCACTTATTACTATATCCTACTTCTGACAGGTACTTCAAACGGACCGTTGAATCGTGGAGCCAAGGCCCAAGAAAATACGAGTACATTTTTTTTAGTTGGTGACTTTATAATAATCATCGATGTATTCCATTAGCATTATGTGATCCATATCTTGAAACAGTATAAACCGAGTGAAAATCAAGCCGCTTACATTGATACGTAGGTATAGCGGAAGCCACAAAGCACTTAGTTTGAAACAATTCAACAATTAATGGACTTAATTGAAATTGACTATGTAACTATGTATAACTGATATATGAGCGAGACTACTAATCAAACATCCGCTCGGAGAATGGCAAGACCATGTTCGTCGAGGAACTTTACACGAGAACTATGATAGTGATGACGGGTTCAAATAGTTCTAAATTCAAAGTCAAAGCATTTATTTCAAATATGCTCATAAAAGGTACCTACTTCGATTCTAGTCGCCTCTTCCAAAAGTTTCGTATGGAAAAGAATGGGCAAAAAACTCCACAGTTACTCTCTTAAAATGTTTTGCAATATTTTGTGTAGGTAGGTATATGAATTATAATTATACTTGTATGTGAAGACGATGCAACTACATAGACTAAAACTACTATTACATAATAGGTACTCGTAAATGAATTAAAAATGAAGTTATTGGTACCTACTTATATGATATTTATAGATGATAGATAGGTACCTGTATGGTGCTCACTTATTTATAAACATTTTAAAAGTAAACGATTTTTTTTTTTTTTTTTGATTTTTAGGAAACGCGTTTACTTTTAAAATGCCTACTAATAATACCTACCTAGGTAATAAGTCAGTTTGTGAGTAATCAGTTAATCACAGAATGTACAAATCAATGTCATACAAATAATAAACTTTATAATTAAATTAGCGATCAGTTTGATTTTGTCTAGATTTGTCCAATTCTAATAAGGAAAAGAAGTTAAGACAATCTCAATAGAAAAATACAATTTGTTACTCTCCAAATAACAAGAACATACAACCTTATTACAAAACAATTTTTATCTTTAACAGCTCTAAACATAGATATCCGCGTGGCTCTAAACCATCAAGCCATTGTTGAATTTCGAACTTTATTGTAATTAGAAAAACTAGCCCAATTCTGTCGGAAAAATGTTCAAATTAAAATATGTAATTTACTCGTAGGTTTCAGCTTGAACTAATGTTAGAACTTGTTTTGTAAAATTCAAACCTTTCCATAAGTGTTAATTAACTTTAACAAAATCCAACAACTAACTTAACTGAATGTACACTTAAGTATGCCTATCATACTTACCTGAGCCTCACCAGAATAATGCAGTTTTACTTCAATCGCATTACGACGGACCGCGGCTTCGTCTACGTGAAACAACAAGCCTATTATGAACTTTGCCTTGTGTCTGACGGTCATAGTGTACTTTGTTAACGGTCAAGGTGCATCATAGAATGTTTTCCTCAGGCCACGCGTAGATTTGGTTGTAATATTTAAACGAGTAGAAAATCAGAATCCTTCCATTGTGTTGTGACCTCGCGTGACCCGCGAAAGAGAACAAACAGGTAAAACAGTTGAGATTCATTCATATTGCATTCCACCATCATTCTCAAAAATATTGTACGAGTAGGTACTTCTCATAAAATACATGGCCACATATGAAACGTCAGAAATTAGGTGCACGGTTCCAATTTATCGTTTCCTGCATTCCAAAATACAAGACACATGACACCCTGGCGTTTAGAGATTATATTTTCGAGGTAAATTAAAGTTGTAGATAGATATGTAGGTCAGGATGAAGTAAAAACAAAGACAAATCATAACAAACGTAACATTTTTTTAATAGAAGGGTGATGATAGGCAACAATAAAAAACAATAAAACGTTTTGGAAATAAATTTTATGGCACGTCACGTGTGTGATCCACACTCGGTCCATATAGCATTCAGGTCCGTGCTCCATAAAGGCGTTACGGACCGCCGGCTAGTTGTAGGTAAGGTTACAATGGGGGCGCAAATTTCACGCAACATTATGTCGTTGCGGGGGCCAGTGGGGGCCACAGCAGCCGCGGCGGTGGGCCGTGGCCTGTGAGCCGTGGCCGCGGCCGGGCCTTGCTCCGGGACCCGCGATCCCGCTGTCTGGCATGCAGCAAATCGATGCAGCTCCGCCCCCGCACCTGGCTCGCCCCGCCGACTATGTTTTCGCGATTTTCCTCGCAATTTCCCAGTAAACATTACTCTTATCTTATTTAAATTACATGATCATTAATTATACGGCATAATTTTATTATATAATAACGATTTTATTTGGATTTCCGAACACTAATCTATTTTGATGACCTTCGTCGTTCGTCTAACATCGGTTCTTATAAAGCTGGTCAACGTACGACTTTGAATCTCGACATTTAGTACCTATTCATTGTTGTCTGAGCTCGTTATTTTTCACAAGTTCTAATATTAATTTAGTAAATCTATTAATTAATATAATGCTGGTCACACAGACAGATAGATAGTTCCAGGAATTAGAACATCTGACTAAAGGTATTCGGGTAGTTATAGTTAGTCCAATTTGCGTATTCCCGTATTCATTAACTGCAAGTAAACGTCTAATCCTTTGGGGAAAGCGAAACTAAAAGTTAAGTCTCACTTTGAGACGATAGTCGGGAATGCTGAGACGGGGAGCTATAATATTCCACTTGAAATTGACTCGCATAACTTTAGTGTTTACAAATAAAGCTAATCAATTATGAACTCCGGTAGTATCCGTGCTCACTAAGTAATATCCGATAATAAGGACAATCGTTAATTTGCTAAATAATTACTGTAGATAGGTAATGGCACTTGGACAGTACACTGATTTATTTGATTTAGAAATCTGTTTTGTATCCCATCATGCCTCTTACTAATAACAATCTATTGTAGACAAATATGGTATCTTTACTTTTGCAATTTATTTACTTATATGTATTTCCATAATATAGGTAGTACCTATAGATAACAGCATTGGCCTCATCTTGAATACAAATAGAGCAATGTACTTTGATGTAGCAATAGCACTTGGCATAGTGCATAGAGCAATGTGGATGTTGGAAATAATGCCTGAAATTGGCACATCTTACACACGAATCACCATGATAGATCACTATGGCGGACGACTTGTTTACATAGCAAAAGGGACGGTAAGAGCGCTTTACATTTTATAGAACAAGGAGTCTAGTATGCGGATTGCATCCAATCCATGATTTCAATTCCAAAGTTAGAGCTCCAGGTTAGTCGCAGTATATATAATCAGTCTATAATGTTCCCACTGCTGAGACACAGGCCTCTTTTCTGGGAGAGACAGTGGGCCATAATCCACCACCCCGTCCCAGTATATATAATGCCATTTGTATATTGACTAGGTTAAAACCAAACTTTTAACAATAGATATTAGCTGGTATTAGGTTTGCTAGAAAGCTTAGGTACTGTCTAAAATCACAATAGCTGGCGTCGGAATAAACCTACTCGTATAATAATAATAGTATTTCAATAATAGCCGTGTAATAAAAATTGCAAGTAATTTATCAGTTTTATTAGTTTACACTTTTTGGTTTACACTTTTGAAAAATCCGCTCTGCCAGCAAACAATATCTAACTCTAATTACTTACAAGATGGAGTGGAAAATATGAGCATCGTAATTAGAAAGAAGGTTTTCAGTTAAGACTGAAATCCAGGCGACTGTGAGCCTTCGCGCCAGTTCTCTCTGTAAATGGGTCAGAAGCTATTCAGGCTCACCCTGCGCCCCTTCCCCAGTCTCGTCCCCTAACTGTGTGTGCCCCTTGCATAATTGAACACGCGGCAAATTATTGTCACGCCTGAATCGACTGATATGAACGCTTACATACCGATATTCTCCTTTGAAATCGCACTGAAAAATCCGTGGGAAAATTGTGGACCGGATTTCCTTTTATTATTTGTCGCGTGCACTCTACGCTATTTGCCACAATTAGTGATGAAACAAATTATACAAACAAAGTCACATAAATGCGAGTAACGTCTCTTTCAGCAGTTAGCTATAAATTAATTACGGCTTTCATGAATATACGGCATGTATATGTTAACGCTTAGTTAAGTCGCGTGCCGTAGCAACGTAAATGTGTCAGTCATTTAAATCCATTGTACTTTAACCGCCTCGCGTCTGCAAGATTATATTTAATCAGGAAACATGATGTGGGATAAAGCAGACGGGCGTCGTCGTAATAAGTCACCTGTGTAAGGTGTTTTCTTGCATAGGTACCCAACTGGATTTACTTACTTGTTGAATTTGCCTAGGTTTGTTTGCTGTATAATCTAACAAAGTACATGTGTTGTTTAATATGCCTAATTTCGTAACCTAAATAACAGTTTTGAAAAACATTATGTTACATATGTATGAAATATAATGTTAATTATATAAATAAATAAATAAAATTAAATATATTGTTTTTGGTTATAGCTACAGATTGTGTAGGTATTGTGTAGGTATGTCTATTGTTATTTCTTTGTATTGGAGGACAGTGTCATGCTCGGTTATAACGACGTAGAGTTGAGCCTAGGTCACACATAGTATTCTTATTGTTTGTGGGTACCTACCTACCTACACTATAGCTGAATGAAACTCTGCTCTGTGCCCCTGACAAAAATATTTGAGGTCCCTGTTGCAAGCAGAAGCAACTAAGTATACACCGTCATCAGCATTACATAATACTAGGTTGTTTTTTCTGCATGGTTTGACATGTTTTGTGGTTTTTTTCCATAAGTACCGTAAAACGGGGCTACTTTGAACAGGTTTTGGAGGTTTTTGGATTGTAACTTTTTTTTTACGGCTCGAATTTCACTTTTTTTTACGCCAACAGAACAATGTGTCCTTTGGTTATCAGATCTATGGCAAATTTAAAACCTACCACCCCCCTAACTTCCTACTTTTTTTAATTTAATCAATGTCAAAGTAACCCCAGAAGTGGGGTTTCTTTGACAGGGCATTGAAATGCAACTGACGTCAAAGATAGTAAAAAGCATGGGTTACTTTGACATCATTTTGACCAAAAAACTATTATTTTATTGAAAACTACATGGATTTAAATGAAAACAAATATTTTTACAATTAAATTATTCTTTATTAACGCAAGTATCACAATATTTGTACCGAAGGTACTGTTAATGCCACTTAATCAGTCTCTTAAGTAATAATTAATATAATTGAGATCAATTTAAACATGATAGGTAACAATCAACTTTGGCAATATTATAGGTAATTAATGGGTTAATAATATTATAAGTAATTAACAATCAACTTTGGCAATAAGCAAGAAACAATTAGTAGAGTCGTCCTCACACACCACACATTCGTATGACGGCCCTTATTGCACATCCCACACACCCAGTTTTTACAGGTAATGCCCAGTCAACAGAATGGCGGTAGAACCTATAGGTACCCCGGTATATAGGTACCCCGCGCTTCGCGCAATATTACTCGAGGTCACGCACACTTGCTGAGCACACGTGAATACCGATTTTGGCGCTCTGTCAAAGTAGCCCCAAAATCTGTCAAAGTAACCCTGGAAGTCAAAGTAGCCCCGTTTTACTGTATCTGTAATCAATCATTTAAACACATTGATCAGAAAACGTAGGTACAACTTATCTCTGGATGCCAATTTGTTTTGCTACTAACAAATTATGTGTTAAGATTTGATTATTTGAATTTTAAATCACTTTAGAATATTTTTCATTTAATTTATAACAAATGAGGTTAATTTTATAAAGTCAATTTTCGGCTATAATTTTTCAATTACAATTTTATAATAAATCGAACAATAATTATTGGAAGAAGTGGTGAGACATAAAGTAGCAACCTTCTAAATACATATAAAATTGGAACTAATTAGTGAATATTTATAACCATTCACTAAAGGGCAATTTAACCAGAACAGGGTTTGTTTACAGTTTCATCAGATACTTTTGGAATAGCAAAACATATTTTTGTTGAGAAAAAATACTGTTAACATACGATTACCTACCTAATTGGTACCTAACTGAGTCCCACAATTAGGTCAAAGTGGGTCAAAGTTAAATGAGATGCTTATGTACATAATGGCCAATGTTGGCGCAGTTTCGCCGTTGCAATGTAAGTAGGTACATAGGTAGGTAGGTACCTACCTAGATTAATAAATAATTCAAAATAAGTTCAATAAGTAAGAATATTAAACATAGGTACCTAATGGAACTTTGACAGTCTAATAGGTACACTGATACACGGGAGAACCGCTCATAAAATATATTACAGCCCTTTTCTAACTTTCCTTTCAAAATTGGTAACATTATGTTTGTCTGGTTGCAGGCTGCGGTGCCAGAAGGTATGACATTTCCGGGCCCGCTGCCGGACGTGGCCGAGCGGTGCGGGCGCTGGGCGCCTGACTCGCTCTCGGCTTCAGCGTCAGGCAGTTCGGACGAGAAGACGGTTCCGCGCCGGCCGCGCTGGCGCATCGCGCTCGCGGCGCTGGTCGTACTGGCCGCGCTCGGCGCCGCGCTAGCGCTGCCCCTCGCGCTCGGCGGCGGTGGTCGCGCTACTCCAGAACAACGACTCACTACTATTCGGCGCATGCTTCGAGACTCGCCACTGGTTGACGGTCACAATGACTTAGCGTGGAACGTACGAAAGTTTTTACATAATAAAATTGGTGACTTCAATTTGAGTGCCGGCCTCGATGGAATTGAACCTTGGGCGCGGTCGCGCTGGTCGCACACGGATATCCCGCGCTTGAGACTCGGTCAGGTCGGTGCTCAATTTTGGTCAGCGTACGTGCCGTGTGGTGCGAGAGATCGCGACGCAGTTCAGTTGGCTCTCGAACAGATGGACGTTATCAAGCGTATAGTAGAATTGAATGCGGCCCACTTAGCGTTAGTGACCGATGCAGTGGAACTTCTGGATGCGCATCGTGACGGGCGCATCGCTTCCCTGATTGGCGTGGAGGGCGGGCACGCTCTTGGAGATTCGCTTGCAGTACTTCGGGCGTTCTACCAACTCGGTGCTCGATATCTAACAGTAACACATACGTGTGATACCAGATGGGCACGAGCTGCGGGCACCGCCGGAGGACTTAGCGAATTTGGAAGAGCTGTCGTCCGTGAAATGAATCGGCTCGGCATGATTGTAGACCTATCGCATGCAGGAGAAGAGACAGCACGCGATGCTTTAGAAATGTCACAGGCGCCTGTAGTATTTTCGCATTCGGGAGCTGCAGCCCTATGCAACTCGAGTAGAAATGTTCCTGACGACTTACTTCGCATGATTGCGGCGAACGGCGGCGTTGTCATGATAAATTTCTATGCAAAATTAGTAACGTGTGGGGAGCGTGCCACTCTGGAAGACGTGGTGGCGCACATAAACCACGTGCGGAGGGTCGCTGGTGTGGAGCACGTGGGACTGGGTGCGGGCTACGACGGCATTGACGCGCCGCCCGAGGGGCTTGAGGACGTGTCGCGTTACCCGCACCTGCTAGCCGAGCTGCTGCGCGACCCCGACTGGAGCGAAGAGGACGTGCGCAAGCTGGCCGGCATGAACGTGGTGCGCGTGCTGCAGCATGTGGAGCGCGTGCGCGACCAGTGGCGGCGTGCCGCCGTGCTACCGGGCGAGGAGACGGCGGGTGCGCGTCGCGGCGACTGCGTGTACGGGCCGGCGTGACGCAGGCTCCGAGCCGCGCGCTCCCGCGGCCCCCCTCGTACTGCTCAATATTGACACTTGTTGAACGTAGTTATACATGTATATTAGTGTCCAAATGTGATTTAGCGATTAAAGTAATCTCTACCTGAACCTCGATGCACAAATTGTTTAGCTAAGGAGCCGCGCGCGCTGGGCGCTTCGTCTCGGCGTCGCGCGTCGGCCGCGGCTTGTCCGCTGAACTCTTCTCCATCCATGCACTCGACTTCGTTGACGAAAGCCCAATGCGATCCGCGATTTATAATGATGTCAGCAAATGATGATATAAAAGGATAATGTGTTTATAGAAAAATAAATATTCTTTATTTATAATATACGTTATTTTTATTAATAAAATGCATTTAAATTCAGTCCCTATAAGAAAAACTCGTCAGGGCGTTCGAGGAATAGGTACCCAGAGACTGAGTCTAGTTTTAAGAAGCGCGACTACCGAGTATGCCGTAGGTACCTACTGGGTTCGATCCCTAGGCAAGGCTTTGCTAGGCAAGGAGTAATTGGACTTTTCAATTAGGCATTTTTCAGAAGCGCCTGTATACTAATGCCCGGTTGATGCCAACAGGCTGGCTAGTCCTGGTTACATTGGACTTAACCATTAATGGCGAAATGTGCTATCACGTCCCTGCCTACCTCTCCGAGAAGCCTCTGAGAAATACAGACGTAGTAGATATTATTTTATTTTCAAAAACTACCCGCAGTTCGGAATTATGCCCCATGTAGGGCGCATAGCAAAGTCCTTCGCTGCCTATCCCCTATATGATGAGAATGCATGCCTCAAAGGATACCTCCAATTAGACGCAATTTTGTTTTATCTACATACTTACTCGTAGATAAAACAACACGTCTGTCATACCACGAATCACCGATTGTCTTGGTTTAAAGTAGTGTTGAGCGGTTTGCATAGGAAGCAGTGGTTCATATGATCTACTACCCAAATCTGTCTTCAAATCAAACTTTTCGCCCCGCTAGTCCTAGACAGGTACCTACTATCATGAGATTCATGAGTGTACAAACTAATAGGTAATTATGCACAAAGTCACAAGACACTTTGCTAGAGGGTTTACAACGGGATTACGATCGCAATATCTTTTATCGGTTATAAACATGAAATGTTAGCTAGAACCATAATCGAATGTAGGTACTGGCCACACTCATGTCTAATTTCGTGAGCGCAATCTAACTATGAATTGATTGCGTCAAGATAAGATTGAATGTATTTATCTATCTGTAAATTTTGAAAATATTGATAAAGTGTAGGTTACCTTCTCAATGATATCACGTTTTACTCTCAGCCATCAAGAACAACGCAAAAAAAAAACTAAACAAACCAAGCCATGAATATTTTTGAATTTACGTTTTTATTTACAGTGAAACTATTAACCGTTAGAATTCCTACACCGATTGGCGACAACCGGCGCGCACAGTACCTAACTACTTATACATTTTAAACTAAAAAAAACGGTCATTAAGGATGACGGCTAATTGAGATGTATAGAAGAAGACAAGCTGCGTCGCCATTAAATAAAATTGGGAAAAAAGAGCGGAGGATGATGATGATGAAACATGATCTTAAGGGAGATGCGCTATGGTAGCCCGTGAAATTCGAATAGGTACTTATGTTTCTTTGCATTTCCGGCTCCACCGGGTTTAAGCCCGGTGCTTTTGGTAAACATCCGATAAAAACCCAATTTTCTGGGTTTAAATCTGGTGGATTACCCATCTATACTTGCAAGCACTAAAAAAAAAAACTACTATCCGACCGAGCGTCAGTGTCATGGAAATGTCAGATTCCAATACTGAACGTCAGTCAGTCTATCAGTCAGATTTATGTCACTGCTGCTATCGCTTTCAGCGGACTGCAATGTAAATACGTATTTTTTTAATAAATTGAGTAAATGATTAAATCAGACGTAAATTAACAGGAAAAGTGGTTTCTCTAAAATTATTGTTGGACATCAAATATATTTTACCAGTGCTTAATTAGTTGAAGTATTAAAAAACACATTTGTCTAAATCAAGGTAAGTCATGAATATATTTCACGTAGTATTTTCGTTTCTGGAAAATTGTAGGTATTAAAAGAGTATTTGTGACCATCGAACGCATCTTGCACGTTAATTCATGAACTTCCTCGTATTGCATGCAGCGTTACCTTGAGTGGAGATGGATCCTAAGCAAGGTTGGTTTCACCAGCTACATTATCGTAGTGTTTTTCTTGTTATAGATATCATAAACAAACACTAATGTCCATTTCCAAATATTAAATCCAACTATAACGCAAATCATTGCTTTATGCCATTCTTATGTACTTTAATGAATTTAGCTGTATTAGCTAATTTTGGCTTGAGTATTGTATAATAATATTATGTTCTTAAAGGTAGGTGCTTATTTCGATATCCAAATTATCTTTATTTCCTAAGTAACAATAGGCAGTTCTTTTAAATGGGATTCATATTTAAAATTATATATTTATAATTACGAGCACAAAGCAGAGATAGTCGACAGCTGCAGGTCATGACTGTGACAAGAAGTCTTCCACTCAGCATGATGCTGTGTGTGTGATATGATAAAGGATTTAAAATATATATTATACTTCACTTTGGTTAAACAGCTGTTTAATGTTTGTTTCCTTTAAGCCGGTGCCAGATACAGCTTCAAACATTTGAACATTTGTTTGATTGTTATGTGTGGCACGGGACTTTGAATATAAGTTCAAAGTTTGAAGAAAGATTTGCAATTTGCCATGCATTATCGGTTTTTTAGCGCACATCATAGCGTTCAAAGTTGGAATGTGTTCAAATGTTTGCATAGCTTGCCACACTTGCGCAAAGTTCAGTTACGTGACCGTTGTTGTGGTGAAAGGTCATGCGCAGTAGGAAGTTTTTTTTATGACTGCATACATGCTTGAATAATTCAAGATCGTAATTTTTAAGATGCACTGGAGCAACGAGTGTGTCCTTGAATTTGTGGAGTTGCTGTAAGGGGAGCCATGTATATATGCCATCTTTGTCCATCTTGTTTGTCGTCTACCAGCATATGTGGAGAAAAATGTTTTGCTAAGTATGTCTGGCAGGCTGTGACAATATGTGTTCAAATGTGTTTTCAAAGTCTTCAAAGAAGTGTTCAAGTGTTTGAAGCTATATCTGGCGCCGGCGTTAGAGCCAGACTTGAATATATTTTTAATATTTGTTAAAACCAAAATTTAGAGGTATTATTAAGGTTTATAAATGTACATTCTTTAGTGTTTACAATTCTGTAGTAAGTTTAGTAATTATTTGTAGATGCATTTACTTACTTTTAAAACAAGCGTGCAAACACCACCAATAAGATTTTAACTTATCTTTTATGTTATAATACAATTATTGTTTTTGTAGATACATTTAATGAGTCTGTATCAACAATAATAGAAAGGAAAGTTAGAGGTTGGTTGACTGGAGTGATTGACGACATGCGGCGCAGTAGTCCGGTACAACAGTGGCTGGATTCGTTGCCAGCTGATGCACCAGCCGAGACTGAAAACACTAGTGAAGAGGTTAAGATCACTGAATCCAAGTCTGATGATAGCAAGGCAGAAGAATCAGTGACTGAAAACACAGTCATAGAACCCATCAAAGAAAAGGTGGAAGATGACCAAAACTTAGAAGTTCCTTTAAAAGAAGCATGGAAGAGAAAATCACTTGATAGTGCTCTACTGACTAGCACTCCCCAGAGAACTAATGTTAAAAGACTGCAGCGGGACCACTCCATACAATCAGAGGGATATTCTCCAAAGTTTAAAAATCCATTGCTTAGGGATCATTCTCTCCAGGTAACCGTCATCTGTATATAATAGCAGAACAACTGAACCTCAGTGTTCATGATTATGGCATTTATTTACAGCTGTTTGTATAACCATTAATTTTATGTGATTTTTTTCCAGTCTGATAACAGTGGGTCAAGTGGCAGCTCAGTGTTAAATGTGTTGGGAGCTCGAAAAGTCGATGCTGAGTCAGTTTTGCTTGCTCTGGGCTTTGGGCCGAGTGAAAAGCAACAGAAACTGCAAAGGATACCCGACAGATTTTTAGCTCCATCTAAAGTTAGTTTTGTCTATTTTCATTAAATTGTAATATTTTAAAAACCAGTTTTGATAAAACCTGCTATTGCTTAATTTTTTTACTAATATTGATTATTTTTTTTTAGCTCAAAGGCATAAGCACGGAAGATTTCATTAAAAACGAACAGCATTCAATGCGTATGCACGACTGCGGTATATTTGGATACAGAGGTCTTACAGGTAAGTGGTGTCTAATACGATTTCAAATTGGTCAATTGGTTGGTACACAATAACATGCCATTGCGTTGCAGTCTGTACATGGAGAATTTCTACAAAAAAAAAAAAAACTGGTTTCTTAATGTTATTATTTAAGTAGAACTTAGTTATTATAAATGATTTCTGTAGGTCACAGTAAATGAATTTGCCTTACATGTTCTTAGTTACACAACCTTAAAACTTTAATCCCTAATATTTTTTACTATTATTCATACCTAATACAAACTCTAAAATGGGTCAAGGTACTGCTAACACGAATAATAAAAAAAATATATAATTATATTTAAACATTTAAATTGATTAAATAACTAAAATACAATATAAATCTTAGAAATAATGTAGGTATTAGGTACAAAGTTTGATGTCTGTCTTTTTAATTAATGAAAATATTCTGAATACAACTCCGAAGTGACGTAGTGTCGCGCATCTACAAACTACCATATGGACCTAATAAACTAATTCCGGGTTCAAGATGTTATTGTATGCGTAAAATTTTGCTAGTAAAAATTCTCCATCGAATGACGCACACTAACAAAAACAACACATTTTAATACTCTATAATCAGCTTAACAAATTTATTTTTAGATTTCAGTACCTAATTCACGGGGATATACATTGTTTTAACCTTACTGACTTTGGAACACATGGAATTGTGTCTCGTTATACCTATTATCATATTTTATTTATAAATAAACTATGAATATTATTAACAGCGATTCTAATTATGTGAGCTATTTAAAGTAGGTATATTCCATGGGTTTATCGCATATCGGAAATAATCCAGTAAAATATGTAGGTACATAATGAATGATCAAGATTTATAATTTTAATATGAAGAAAGAACTGACTCTCGGCGCTAGTTCGAACGGAATAGTCTAGTCTTCGTCAACTAATAAAAGCTTTTGGTAATTTGAAACAGTCCTTAGTCCTAGTCCGTCGCGGGGCAAGAGGTCTACTCTCTAGGCACGGAATCCGTAGTTTCGATTCCTACTCTGTATCACCTACGGACATAAGATTAGTTTGGGGCCCGAACTAAGAATGAATGGCAACACGATTTGACAGTTGTCCCTACTCCCAATGTGTTTTTGCCCTTCCGTAAAAGTTAATTAATCTGGAGTTAGGTTCACTGCGAAGTATTGAACTAATGGACGGGCCCGTATCTTCGTTAGTTTAGTCCCCCTGTTGCGAATCTCAATGAATCCCGTTTTAAATAATATAAAATAGTCGAGTAATAAAACATAGCTGCTGAGAAACCATTTAATAGTAAAAAAAAAATCGACATTCGCGTCCCAACTAAAATAGCTCACGTAATGACAATCATTGATTTATTTAGTTATTAACCTTGTTGTTATTCATTTACCTGGGTTATTTGGTGGAGTTGATACTAACAATAGTAACAATTTTAATAAAATTACTAACAGACCACTGCACGCCTGTATGCCGCTTTATGAAACCCGTTTCTTCGAGTTGTCATAGGTCATATCAAGTTCCTGAGATTGCAGTGCAGTAAGTACCTAACATTATTGTGGTGTATGCGTGTATAGTGGGTAGTTTAGAGCAAAAGTTTGAGAATATTTTAGTTCTTTAACCTTTGCTATAAAAATAAGGTAAAAAATAGGCTAGGTACAGTCGAGTTCTTTAATATCTGAGCATGTTCATGAATCAAAAATATACAACATTATTTTTAGTATATGCGAAACCTGAATATAGTTTGTTCAGAATAAGTAACTGAATCGATTCCAATAATTTTTACCCCATGTTATATTTTGGCCCAAAAATATTTAAAAAAGGTTAATAGTTGGACACCCCGAGTATATTATACTGTGCCCCGAGGAGCGACTAAGTAAGTAGTTATCTACCATACGCGCACAATGGCGCGGCGCCGGCGCACAGCGAGCGGGGCGGGGGTGCAGCAACCTCAGTCACCCGGGTACCACTGGTTGGCGCGCACGTGTCGCGTGGGTCCAACTGCATAATCGCGAGCGCGCGGCCGCCGCGGGCCACAGTTGTGTTTCGGTTGATCGTGTACTTACCTATCGTATGTAAAAAGTGTCGTGTAACTGGACTGGACGTGGACTTTCTCATACACAAACGTCCAGTACACAGAAACAACGATAACAGTGATAACACGCCAAGATGGTTAATTGTAGAAAGTTATTATTTGTACCTACAGCCTGCTGTGGTTAAGTAATGCGATGTTTAACACTTTTCATCCACCTTGAACAAATCGCATTGACTACATTGTATCACTTACGGCTTACGAATAGATAAGTAATTACTTATTCGTAGCTTACGGCTGCATTTATTTACGAATAAAGTACATTATAATAACTACCTACACTTGACCATTACGACAGTCCAAAGCCTGCAAGTGTGATGGAAAATGTTATCACCAGTTAATTACAATACAATCGCCGCGCCGTACCTAACGGCACGCGGTGGGGGAGACCATGTTTTTGGATGGACAAACAGGTAACATAACAAGCTTATAACTTGGTGATTATTCATGATACAGTTTTGAAATTTTGTACATAGATTCTTTACATAAAAATACTAGACACGTGTTTCGGGTTTCGCATATACTAAAAATAATGTTGTATAGGCAATGGTAAGTTTCATAAAACTCTAAACAGCTTCGCCGTACAATAAATTGTAAACAATCTGTGACATCATAAATATGTGACTACATTAAATCAATAATATTACTACAGATAAAGACTCTAAAAATTGTGCGCAATCCCTTGTTCATATTATTTAGCGCAAAGTTAGGTTCACAAATATCTATGCAATTATTTTTCTATGAAAAAGATCTTGAAACAAAATCAACTTGAAGTTGTCAGTTATGACATCCTTCAACGGCAATATTGCATTATTACTCGAACTTCTGCTCCGGCAAGCAAAAATAAATTTTATGGTAAAGGCCATTTAGTTGAATATTCAAAGCTGTATAGATATTTATGAATCCTAGGTTGCAACAAATATATTGAACACTAGAGTATTTAGATATTTATGTTCCGAAGAGTAGTCAGATATTTTTGACTGCACTACCGTAACATACTTATGAACAGTTTATATGAAAACATTTTATTGATGTCTAAGTTTGTATAGAACTATATGATCATTTTAATGCTTACAATATTTTGAAACATTGTCACTGCCAATATATTAATGAACTCGACTGTACCTACTTGATGATTCAGAAATACCGGTATTTCTTGACTTTTTATGTTAACTACTTTTAAAAATACTCATCATCGCCAAATTCGTCAAATACATACCCTATTTTTATTGGAATCGGTTACCTACTAAAATATCATTCATGGTCAGTTGGCATGATCATTTTAGACGTGACTCCAATCGGCTTGCATCAAAAACTTGGCCGCTTACGGCATCATTCCATATGCCATCACTCTAAATTTTGAAGTCCTTGCAATGTGACTGCTATGTCATTGTTATTAGGTATACATTGGAATGATAGCATGAGGCCGTGGACTACGGCACCGCAGACTGGCGTGTCGCCGAAATATTTCTTCGTGATTCGACATTTACGATAATTTTTTAGCAGTAGGCGTCGCTAGCTGATCTTGCCATATGACTGTGAATCTGGTACTTTAAAACCGAGTGTCTTATCTGGTGCTCACTTACTTACCTCTTTCTAAACTTGTCTCGTTTATAAGCGGGAACATATTTTTATATTCGTATTCTAGTAGGTAATGGACCAAACGGTCCATTACCTACTAGATTTCCTCTGCTAAATAAACATTAATACGCTGAAGTACTTACCTATAAACGCATAACTTTACAGTAAGTAGTAGACTAATCTATTTGTTTTTATTTATACATTATAATAAGATCGAAGATATCTAGTTCAGTTTGTACGATTTCAGGGAATCCTCATGTTCCACCGTCGACAATTGTAGCTAAAATAATTGGATGCATTCTTCAAGATGATGTTATTCGTGAAGAGGCGTTCATAAAGGCCAGACATTCTATAGCTGACATGCGAACTCAGCCTAACCTTAACGCGATCCTCGCCGCGCGTATGCGCAACAACTAACAAATGACCTCACCTATGTATAAACAGCAATTACGAACATATCCGAATTATAGGCTCATAATTTAATTCGCGAACGGTGTAAATAATATGATTTGATTATACAAATATTTCGTTGTTGACGTAAGCAATGCAATGTAATTTCCAAGTTAGCTCAAAATTCTACGCTCAAATGTAATTGGTGAAGGGATTTTTTTAGTACCTATATTATAATAATAAAAGACTATAATACCATGGAATGGATCAATTAAATAGTAATATGGATTGTTAATCACAAAACTAAACCACAATCTGTATCAATCTCCAGAATAAGACAAAGAATTTTAATTGAAGAGTTAAAATTCTGAGATTTTAATAATTAGAGATTCGTATAAGTATATTTCTTGTTATTCATAATTTAGAACTAAGAATGATGATTTTTGACACAATTTAAAAAGCTAGCCTCCTCCATTATTCTAAAATCTATTAGTAGTCACCAAAAATCTTAACAAGGCAGTAGATTCTCTTTATACAGGGTGAATTTTCCAAGTGGGCGTGAATGGCCAAATCCGAAACTACGAGGAATAGCGAAAAGTACTCAAAGGAGTCACGGGCTCGATTTTGATGAAAACTAAAACTGCAACATTGGATTTTTGAAAAATCAATGTTTCTAGCCAGGAGTCGAAACCGTGGATTTCGAAAAAAATACACACTGTATTATTACACCATTCGATAGTGTCGCTAAGGATCGAATTCTGGGAAGTAATGGCATACGGGAAACTAAAGAAAAGAGCTCATTTTTATAACAAAATATTTATTTTTATTTTTCTTATGTTACCTACCTATTAAACCTTAACTGATTAATTGTTCAAAATGGTGACCATTATTTTCAATACATAGCTGGATTCGACGTCTCAAGGATTGTACTGCATTCAAAATTTGGATTTAGAACATAATGTTGTGAAGATAAAAATATTGAGCATCATTTCGAACAAGTAAGAAGCAGTTTATTAAAATTCAACATTTTCCTTTTTTCCGTATGTCATTACTTCCCAGAATTTGATCCTTATTAGGGACACTATCGAGTGTTGTAATAATACAGTACCTATGTGTTTTTTTTTTTAAATCAAATTCAACATGTTCGATTCCTGGCTAGAAATATTGATTTTTCAAAAACCCAATGATGCAGGTTTAGTTTTTATCAAAATCGAGCCCGTGACTCCTTAGAGTACTTTTCGCTATTCCTCATAGTTTCGGATTTGGCCATCCACGCCCACTTGAAAAATTCACCTGTACTTATAGGACTATTGTAAATGTTAGAGATCTTTGATTATTATTATTTAATTTTTTTTACGAATCTGTATATCGGAGCTTATTGTAAACAATTTTGAAATCTACAACTATTAAACTTATTACTTTTAGAAAATACGTAAAATTAAGCCAAATTATGTACCTACATGTTGGTACCTTTGTGTGATTGTGACTATGTACTTACTTATCGTTTGAAATAATTTAATTCAAAGACTAGATACTAACATAATATTGCTTGTTTATATGTTAGATACCTATGGGTCATATCAAACTTGCCTGACATTAAGAATAGAAAGCAAAACGTTTATCTAAAAGTGTTATTATGATAGTAGTTTAAATAAGTGTTATATTTTCATATTATATTTATATTTATTGATTATCTACTCTCATATTCTAATTAAGACGCAGATGAGTTATTTGTTTTAGCATCAATTTCATTAATTGATCATGAATTTTGTCTACTGTAGTTTTTAATTAAAATACGCTTCGTCGTCTTTCGGATGGGGTTTTATCTCTGAATTTCACTAATGTCTTTTGCGAAATTGTGTCTAAGCATTTGTTTTAGCAAAGCAAACTGTCAATTGTTTCGGGTAGGCAGTGTATGCCTATCTTACTTCAAACAGTAGTTTATCGGGAGATCTTGATACAAAAGGATAGCTGGGGAAACTGGCGGGGCTTAGTCCCGAGCATTTTAGGTCAGCGTTCTAATAGAAAATACATGCTGAAACAGTTGAAACTGTACTTAACTGTATAAAGGTTCTAGTCGAGATATATGTTTCACAACTTCGCAGTTTGTCCTGTGACGACCCTGTAAATATTGCAAAGATCTGTTTACCTAAATATCAAAGAAACAACTGTTTGAAGTGAATAGTTACACTGTGGTAGGTATTATAGCGCCATAACTTTAGTTATTGCCGAGCCATCAAAGCAGTTACTAGAGAATGACGACGTGTTAGAACAAAATATTTTAATATTACAATTGATCTGTTACTCTTTTTTTTTATAGGCTATTATAATAAATTAAACTAAATGCTTACTAGTTTAGAATCATGGCTTATAAAGAAGGAATTAAAATAGTTTTATTTACTCGTGCCTTATCTGAATGGGTACTTGCATAATTTAAGAAAGTCAAATCATTCCTATGTCTACAAACGCATTTCATGTCGACGGTAAATATCAATGTTTAATCTGAAATTGTTTTTAATAATGATGATAATTACCTTTGCTGTGTAACTGTACTAAACGAAAGTTTTTAAAGTCTCTGAAGGCGATTGAAAGGTATTATTCCTTACTTACTGCTTGGACCGATCAATCAATTTAGAGGAGTTAAAAACAACATTCCTATTCGGGAAGTGAAAATGCGGCACAAATACTTCGTAGGCGCGTTTTAACGAGATATAAATTAGGTATCTTGAATCATGATGAACAATTTGTTAATTTTATTATTTTTATGTAAGTTGAGCATAAGGTAGCGTCCGCTCACTTCCTGAAACCAAGGTCCGTAGTCGTGCACTGACCTTAAACTATTGTGATGTTTTTAATGTGACCTGATCCTGATATGTCATATTATTTTTGCTCATTAAATTAGGTACTTAAATATTTAACTTGTATTATTTGGAGATCTGAGTGTGTGTGGGATCAAAATCCAGTAAACTCCTATTTCTGGACTACTTTTGTTTCATTTCGAACTCCATAACGCTTTATACTGTACCGATCCAGTTAAGTGATAATTACTTATATAGTACCTATATCTATAAACTAAAAATATAACAGTTATCAGCGGATGCAGCGTAGTGATGGTATCTACGTATTTTTGTTCCTTAAATTAGAACAGGAAACTTTATTATTATGTATTTAATATTATGTAGGTATAACAACATTAATAATACGTTAATCTATTATACCATCCTCCAAAAAGTCTTCTTCTAATACAGTATTTCCTAAATTCGTCGAACGCAAACATGAAACAACAGAACGGTAAAGCCAGGAACCACCTGTAAGCAAACTCTGTTTTAATAACAATATAGGCAAAACCGAAATATAAAACAGAAATTGAAATAACTGACAGTACCATCTTAGTCGGAGAGGATAAGTGTTGAAAAAAGTATTTAATCCAGGAGTGTAGCAAATAGTGCATGAAAGTATTAGCTCAAACACAAGTCCAAAATTCAAAACTTTATTCTTCATTCCTGGAAATCACCGAAAAATATTCATTCAAATCAAAATATTTTATTTTCAAAAACCCGCCGCCGCCGCCTACGCAGAGTCCGCCTCTTTACATTTATGTGCTTGAAGTATTAAATAAATAAATAAAGCTACATGGGCACTTATGAAACGTCAGAAGCTAGGTGCACGGTTCCAATTGGTCGTTTCCTATGGAGAAGAACCGACAAGAAACTCCATGGTTACTCTTAAAAATAATTGGCTTTTACAATGTTTTCACATTACAGTAGGTATGGTGTGGGAGGACAGCGTAGGCCTGTCAACAAGTACCAGGTACTTGATAAAATAAATAATGGTCTACAAAATAAGAATCTATCAAAAGGATATATAAAAAATAAAATATAAAAATCTACTAAAATCAAGTGATATGATTGCCATTACAACCAACATAAAGAGATAAAAAAATAGCATTTTCTGTAAGTATATAATGTCAAATAATAATAAGATTATGTCAAAGAAGTATGTAAAAAACCGGCCAAGTGCGAGTCGGACTCGCCCATGAAGGGTTCCGTAGCAGCAAGTAACATAATATAAAAGTTCTTGTAGTTCGTTGTAACTTTGTGAAAGGTAAATTGCGGTTTTCGATTTATGACGTATTAAAAAAAAACTACTTACTAGATCTCGTTCAAACCAATTTTCGTTGGAAGTTTACATGGTAATGTACATTATATATATTTTTTTAATTTTATCATTCTCTTATTTTAGAAGTTAGAGGGGGGGGGACACACATTTTACCACTTTGGAAGTGTCTCTCGCGCAAACTATTCAGTTCAGAAAAAAATGATATTAGAAACCTCAATATCATTTTTGAAGACCTATCCATAGATACCCCACACGTACAGGTTTGATGAAAAAAAATTTTTGGAGTTTCAGTTGTAAGTATGGGGAACCCCAAAATTTATTGTTTTTTTTCTATTTTTGTGTGAAAATCTTACTGCTGTTCACAGAATACATCTACTTACCAAGTTTCAACAGTATAGTTCTTATAGTTTCGGAAAAAAGTGGCTGTGACATACGGACGAACGGACAGACAGACAGACATGACGAATCCATAAGGGTTCCGTTTTTTGCCATTTGGCTACGGAACCCTAAAAAGGAATAAAAAATAACCATCGTAATTTGGGAGCAGTTAATAGACATTTACGTAATTATGCCGTTAATGAGGTGCCAGGGAAGCCACATGTGCAGAAGGAATTATTGCCAAACTTGTCTTCAAGATTCATTCATTTTCTTCATTTTGATTAGGTACGTTATTTAAGAATTATTGAGCTATAACATTGGCAGGAGCCCAACATTTAATTATAGAAGTTCCATTACTCTTACCGACATGGAACAAAGAGTTATATCTGGTCTTGCAAATGACGCCATTCGTCATTTGAGTGAGTACCACGGCTACGAAGTACGCCGCTTGGGAAGCTCGCTCTACCTCTTTACGTTCCAAGTACGTCCACTCCTGACCGAAGGAATCTGTCAAATCGCTCACTGCTTCGTTGTCCCACCTTTGTCTTATACCTGGATCACCAAGAAGGGTACCTATATGTATCTTATTTTAATCAAAATTCCGTTTTAATCATTATTACGTCTTACCAAATAAATCGGCAGGATAGAAGCCATGCTCAGCCATGACAATGAAGTAGGCGTAAATACCAGCTGCGAATTCAATGAGACCCAAGTGTCCATACACTAGTCTTAACATTCGTGCGGAGACGAGAGGGTCATGGTTGCAAACAGATCGCGTCATGACGTCAGATTCGGCAGGTTCGTATGCCAGCGCCACAGCTGGCCACATGTCCGTGCCCAGGTCTACGCACAATATGGTCATTACACCTTCAAAATAAATAAGATTTTAAAGACACGATTGCAAGCCATAAAAAAAGCTAATAAACACATAGGTACATTGTAGGTACACTTACCCAACGGTAAAGGAATTGAAAACAAGATAAACATTAAAACAGGGACGACTTCGGGTACATTAGAAATGAGTATGTAGCAAACTGATTTTTTCAGGTTGTCGTAGATCCTCCTTCCCTCTTCGATGCCTATCACGATGGTCGCGAAATTATCGTCCATCAAAATGATGTCAGCTGTTTGCTTGGATACCTGTAAAGACAGGTGAATGACAGGAGTACCTAACTACCTATATCTAACATGGTGTTTAAAACCAAGCACACACTACAGCCGCAACGTAACGCAGCTTCATACAAAAAAGTCCGGTGAAGCCCTCCTGTATGTGCGTTGGTTCATACAAAATGTACGAAAGTTATGATGGAAGATTTTTGCAATGCGGTGTGGCTCTTGCGCTAGCCTTTACAGTTGATTAGAAGTTACCTGAGATCCAGTAATGCCCATGGAGATGCCGATATCTGCTCGTTTGAGCGCGGGCGCGTCGTTGACGCCGTCCCCGGTCACTGCCACGACGTCGCCATCTCGCTGACAAGCCTCCACTATTTGAAGCTTTTGTGTCGGGGAAGTTCTTGCAAATACTTGATAGGTACCACAAATGATTAGAAAATACAAGATGTTTTGTGTGAGTACCTACTTGTATTTTAATAATTATTATCCACTAGCTGCGCCAGGCGGTTTCACCCGCATAAGTCTCGATCCCGTAGGAATATCGGGATAAAAAGTAGCCTATATGTTAATCCAGAGTGTTAGCTACCTCCATACTAAATTTTACCAAAATTGGTCCAGCCGTTTGAGCGTGAAGAAGTAACAAACATATAAACACACACACACACTCACAAACTTTCGCCTTTATAATATTAGTGTGACTAGGACTTTGCCAGCGACTTCGTCCGCCCGTGAATTCCCTAATCACTTGGGAATCATCGAAAAATCTGGCCTTATTCATTGTCTTCAATCTACATCATAAAGGGAACAAGCGAGCTTTCTAGGTCCAAGGGTTTGGATTGGGCGTTGATGAGTCAGACAGTGAGTCAGAAGGACTTGTATTGATAGATGTATGTGTATGGGTACCGATTATATTTTTGACTTACCAATTTCGTAATTTTTATCAAGCGTCCAATGTAACAATTCTGGGGTCATGGTTCTTAGTTCGCTGCCAGTGACAACATGACATTTCTCGCTGGTGGCGATACCGACCTTTAAAGCCACAGCGCGCGCGGTCGCGGGGTGGTCACCGGTGACCATCATCACCCGCACCCCGGCATCGCGCACACGCCCTATTGCCGTACGCACCTGATAAAGACAAGCCACATAATAAGTACCAATTTAGATCCTTGCATGTCGATGGTTTTGCGCTACGGAAGGCCTGTTGGTCAGGGACTCAGGGTCGAGTTCTACCTACTTTACAGTCGTTAAGTTAACGTAGGTAACAATACCTAATAAGGAGTTCCTTGGCAGAAAACAATAAGGCCCTTATTAATAAACGTGCAGTAAAGTTAGGTACGCTAATTTAAATAACGAAAAATGTACCTACGGTAAAACTAAAATTACTCCAGGACTGTACTCACGTTTAACCTTTTAACCCCTTACGTCGGATTAATCTGACAAATATTTTCGTGTCCATTCCGCCAGGGTCGTATATATACGACCAAATAACACAGCTCGTTTAATCTGTATTATTATTACATCATCACAGTTCGTTTCATCCATGTTTCATCGGTATTTATTACCCGTTTTTTTTTTTCGGGCGCTTGGGGCACGAAAACTCATATAAAGTCGGGCGGTTAAAAGGTTAATTTATTAACCGGTCAAGCACCGCGCGTCGCCTATTGGCAACGATACAATAGCAAATCAATTATGTCTCATTAGCGGAGCTCGACAGATTAATAAAGGTATGGGTTAAACTGTCTAAATTAGTTAGACCTACTCAAATCATAACTAACCTCCTCTCGAGGTGGATCCATGAGACCCATTACTCCAAGCAGACGTAAGTTCGTCACGGGAAAATTTATATTATCCGTATCGAATGGAAAGTGTAATGGGTATTGTTTTGAATTCAGGATAAGATCAGCAAAAGCCATAATTCTTTCACCTTAAAATTAAGCGTGAAATGGTATTTTTAAACAGTGTGTAAACTGAAGTCTTAAATATAGGTAGATAGATACTTTATTATGGCTCCACAGCCTGAACTACAACAAACTCTACCTATACAAAGGTAGGTAAGTATATCGTATCCTATTTGTAAGAGTATCTATGTAGGTATTTATTTTACCCAGGATGCTGTTATGCACCAAGTAGGTACCTACCTATTCACAGAATGGCTACAAGTAGCTAGACACCTGTCTAGCTACTTGTAGCCATTCTGTGAATAGGTACCTACGCACTAGTGTGTGAGATCAAGCATAACATTAGGTACACATATATACCTACTAAATTGAATCTTGCAAATTAATAGCGACAGGATAGATTCATAACGGCAATCAATTTGTTAGGTAGGAAGCACAACCGTTTATAAGTAAAAATCAACGGACAGACTTTGATCCTTGGGTTTGTTTCACCATTTCTTCTCAGGGGTAGTCAGATAGGAAATGTGGACTCCATCTTGCTTATTTTTTTATAATATGACGTGTAAGTGATTACGATATTTACAGAATAAACAATTTTATTTCATATCACTCAGTAAATACTCAGACGTTGATACTGACCAGTGTTGGCTAAATTTTCAGCGACCGTGTCAGCAGTTTTTTTCATATCACTCGTCATATTTATATCTTTGGTATCAGTAGCCACGGTGAGACAGCGAGCGAATATAATCTCCGGTGCACCTTTCATCACCACTATAAATTGCGCCGACGAAGTATCCAGGTGCACACTGACCTATATTTGTATTAATAATTAAATGCGTCATTCAAAATTATAGTATCCATTTTTATTAGGTATCTAGATTATCGTCTACCATGTGATATCAATCGATGTACGGTAATAAATAGAACTACCTAACTATTTATAAGGAAAACCGCAAGAGATTCTGGGTTCTTATTAAGTGCAGTCTTGCTGGGTTTTCCAAAATATGAGGAAAGTCTTTTATGAAGGTGGTTTAGGCCCAAAATACACAGAAGCGATGAAGATTCGGATACGATGCGGATGTGGATCGGATTTGTTGTCGCTTCAAATCTTATTCCACCTCGCTTGCAGTTGCGACCGACCGCCGTGCGAAGAGCACGTATCGCTTGTTATACAGTACGAATACAAGTTTGAGCAACCAAAACGAAAAATGCGTGACGATATGGAATTTAATATAAAGTTTTGCAAGATAATTGAACAATATCCTGCTATTTACGATTATACTAATGCTGAATACTGTACAGCACAGCAAACGCATCTTCGTCTTCTGAAGAGGACATGTTTTGCAACAAAGTCAGCCTGTATAATAACGATCTTAAGCAGATTTTTGCCTTTTATATGTAACTAGCAGCACCCTGCGGTTTTACGCGCGTAAGTGTCGATCCCGTGGGAATATCGGGATAAAAACTATCCTATGTCCTTTCCCGGGACTCAAACTATCTCTATAAGTACCAAATTTCATCCAAATCGGTTCAGTGGTTTAGGCGTGAAGAAGTAACAAACATATAAACACACACACACACTCACAAACTTTCGCCTTTATAATATTAGTGTGATAGTGTGATTAGTGTGATACTGTGATTTAAGTCGCATCGGTGCCGTATCCGTCTCTCATCCGCATCGTATCCGAATCTTTCATCGCTTCTGTGTATTTTGCGCCTAAGAATGGTTGCGAATATCCAGTACATTCTAAATTGACCATTGGGATTTACGAAACTGAATATTATGGTAGGTAATATGGCATGTTTCGTACTTCCCTTAGATAGTTCAGCTCTAAGATTTAAAAATGATGAAACATTTGTATTTTAGAATTGCGTAAAGGTATAATCGGCATCTCTCACTTGATACTTATTAACAGAATTAAAGGGTATTTCTGCTACTTTGGGAAAATTTCTCCTGATGCCAAGAGGGTCGTTGTATTTGAATAGGAAGTTTAAAATGGCAGCCTCGGACGCGTCCCCGCGAATTCCACCGCCAATCTTAATGTCTGCGTTACTGCACAACGCACCACATATTTTCAAATAGTCGTAGGCTGAAAGAGAAACCACTGTGCCTCAACATTGAAATTGAGGCTTAGAGGACGTTGTAGCAAGTTAGGTACACACAATCTGATACAGGAGCTATCTTTAGTAGGTACTTCCTAGTCCCTAATTATTGATCGTATTTGTGCTACGGATTAGAGCAGATACCTTATTTTTATGAAAAAGTGCTATATTTTGTCTTACCGTGGTTGTTTTGTACTGCACCTGCAAGCAAAGCGAGTATTTACACTTTATCAGTAGGTAGCCTAATTAAGACATAGATGTAATGTCTGCTAACTATATGAGGTTAATTAACAGGTTAGGTAGGTACTAATTATGAGCACATTGGTAAAATAACACATAATTTATGCAGGTATGTATATGTACCAGATAACTAATGACAGAATACGATAAAATAATTTTACTTAAAACGTAAGACGACATATTATATTATAAAAAATAACTAAGGTTTTAAAGATTCATTTTTAAATAATGTCGTCTTACTATTAAAATCAGAGTCTGGCACATAGAAGACTCTGTTCCATGTCCATATATGTTGCACGATCATTTTATTCTCGGTGAGTGTGCCAGTCTTGTCGGAGCAAATAATAGTACAAGCGCCCAACGCCTCTATGGCCTTTAAGTTCTTTACCAGGCAGTTCTTCTTCACCATGCGCTGAGCAGTTATAGTGAGGGATGCTGTTACAGTTGGTTGCAAACCTAAAACATCAAGAAACGCAATATAGGGATCCCGGTTGAAGAAACCACCACCAGAGAGCTTTAATTCCTTTTAAGTGCTACAATAATCAATTGGACACTTACCTTCAGGTATATTTGCAACAACTATCCCGATCATAAATACGATAGTCTGCATGAAAGGATATCCGAGAGCTAAGGATGCTGCAGCAATGAACAAGCCGAGGCTTAGGGCCCATATGGACATGTAACGCATGAAGCGACGTAGCTCTCGCGTCAGCGGGGAGGGGGCCGGGGTCAGTCTCGCTGCCAAGCCAGCCACACGACCCAGGGCAGTCAGGTCACCGCAACATAATACGACACCTGCAATATCACCACACTTACCAAGTGCTTTATATCTGTTACTCTTCGAACCATGGGCGTAGGTACCGAGGTGGAACATGGTAGGGCAGCCGCCCACCCCTGATCTGGATTGCGACCCCTGGGCTCTTCCTCACTCTCATACATTTAGCTGGTACCTAAATTACGTACCTATGCCTAGTTTTGAGGCCCCTATAGGCCGGAAGACGGAAAACAACAATTCACAAGTTTTCTGGTCCTGGTTATTCGTTGCGTACTGCAACTAACAACTAGATCATGTAGTATACAGTTCTAAACTGCGTGAACAGTATGAAGGTATATGTTAAGTAGAAAATAAAATGTTTAGCTACCCAATGCCCAGCCTTCCACGCACTGGGTCGAAAAGAAAGCAACATTTCCCGATTCATGGATGTTCTGATGTCCGTCGGTATTACTTCGAGTGACTGCCACAGACTCACCAGTCAACGAGGAGTTATCAACCTGCGAATAGATAACCTTTACTATGCCATGAACTAGACCAGAACACGTGCATCCTCACACGGAATGTGCACGTGCCTATTACAGAGATAATGCTTCAACGATACGTAGTTACTTTGAATCCCTTGCTGTCGATAATGCGTATGTCTGCCGGCACAATATCGCCCGCCTGAACGTGCACGATATCGCCCTTGACGATGTCACATACTGGTGTCTCAGAATTTAGCGCTCCGTCTCGAACACAGCTCGCGTATGTCGGTATCATACTATTGAACGTCTTCATTATCTGAAATGGAACGTAGAATAATGGAGACGTATGATTATGTTACGTTACAGGCATGGTTACAGGATATGAAACTAGGTACCACTCAATTATTTTCCAGAGACTAACGTGGGCGTGAACAATTGGTGTTCTCCACTTACAGACGCTCTTACGTTCTAACTGCTAGTAGGTAGGAATTGTTTAGATAACCTAAGTAATCTATACTGTGACTATAAATAGGACTAATTATTTATTTGTTTGTCTCAACCGAAGGAAGACGTAAGATTTCTTTATGGATCTTCTGGTACAATCGAGAGGTAGAGTCGATTAACGCTTAGTTTTCTAAATCTTAATTATTGAGCAAAAATGTTTAATAAAACTGGAACAGACGTAAAATGTAAATAATATTATGTAAATCTGAGCCGTTATATGAAATGGTTGGCACATCAGGTATAGAATCATTTAGTTTAAAATATGAAGTGTAAAAATAGCAGTGTTAATCGACTTTTGTAGCTGACCGTACCTAAACTAATAAATATCTAAGTAGGTATAACATTGTAGCCTAGGTCGATGGTACCTATGTAAATACCTATAAGAAAAGTTGGGTCTTCAAAATTTTAAGCGATAAATAGCATATTATTATATGCAGAGAAATTACCTGACTATAGGTATCCACAGTCAGGGAATTCTGAACAATGGGTATGTAAGGATTCTAGGTGCCTACAGCTATAGCCCTAGGTAGAGATGCACAATGCTTACCTACTACATTAAATAAAGTATGGTATTTTAAATGAGCTATAACAATAATAATATTAGGACCTTGGAACTTTTATAGTTGTGATAGAAACTGAAGAGCCCACAGATGACGTCGACGGCAATTAACACGCAGCCGAGATAAAGGTTATCAGTAGAAGGGTCCGGTTTGGTTGACGATTCTATGACGTACGCCAACAAACATAACAGTGCACCCAACCAGATCAGTACGGAAAACCCTAGGGTACAAAAGAAAATAAAAGTAAGGGCATTGACAGGTGACTGTATCACACCCACACGTAACAACTCAGTCTATCGCAGTTCATTGCTGGACATAAGCCTCTCCACAACACGCTGTCCTCCACTTTCCGCATCCAGTGTGTCCCATTCACCTTTTTAAGTTCGTCGGTCCACCTAGCTGGGAGGCGTCCACACTACGCTTGCCGATACGCGGTCTCCACTCCAGGACTTGTCCTGCTACACCGGCCGTCGGTTTTTCGACAAACATGACCAGCCCACTGCCACTTCTGTTTTGCTTACTCTGCAATGTCGGTGACTCCGGTTCTTTTCCGGATAATTTTCATTTTTTATTTTATCCTTCAAAGAAACTCCGAACATAGCCCGTGCATGGTAACAATTTGACATCCAAAAAAAAAAAAAAACAGGCAAAACCCGGTAATGCATATTACCTATCTAAAATAAAATTTCGCAACACTGCAACAGAATATATCAAATAGAAAAAAAAATTAATGCACATAAAATAAATGAAAAAGTAGGCACAAATTATCAAGGTCACAGAATTGAAATAAAATATCACATAGGTAATATAGTACCTATGCAATATCTTAGTGCCTTTAGTTCGTGGCAGTACGGGGACGGTTTTCGTAATTCAAATCTTACTGCTGACGGGCTATTCCTATTGACCGTAGGATAGGATCGTAAGCTATAAAACCGGATCTGCAGGATGCGATCATATTTTTGCTTGAAATACCTAGACCATAACATGTTTTCTTAACAAATTAGGTTTAGTATCTTAAATATTTGAACAAATAAGACGCGCGCAATGCAATGTTCAATTATCATGTTTATTTCTGGTGCATACATACCTGTACATAGCGAATTGAATAGCACTATTGGCCATCCATTTTCCGTAGCTGGTGTGAGAGTATTTGGACCATAGTATTCTAGCAAATTGCGAGCCTTTGCCGTCGTCAACCCATTTACAGGGTCTGTCTGCAGCTGCTCATATAATTCGTCTACAAAATGAAATTCAGACTGTGATATTCAGTGTAGTAAAACCGCTTCAAAACGGTTCGGAAATAGGTAGGTAAGCCATTTTGTCTACGAAGAGGATACCTAAGCAGTAGTTTAGAAACTCGCTTTTTCGAGGTGTCTAAATGCTATCTCTTGATTTCGACATAGGTTTAGCTTCTCCTGAACCTCGGCACCGTTTGGTAATCCTTTCGGTTTTACTAGAAACAATAGGTATAAGATCCACCTCATCTGGACTGTGTAGGTAACTGGGAATTTTCTTACCGAAGTATTTGAGAAATGTGGCTAATTTAAAGGGCTTTCCAGCAAGATATTAGTCTCTGTGAGTAGGTAGGTAAATACTTACTTAACGGTATCAGGTGTAAGTCTGTAACAATTTCTTTCTTTAGTAGATTTAGCCGCGTGCTACTCAGATCCCTTGATCTCAAACCTTTCGGTCTGATGGGACGAAAGAATTCCGATAACGAAGCGGTACTGGAACTTACCGAAGACATTTTTGGAATTATTTAAAATTATGCTAATTGATAACAGTGAACGTCCACCCACGAGTGAGACATCAAATGCCTATATTTTTTCAGATACAATCTAGTTGGTTCAGCTTATTGACATGGCGATAAGCAGGTAAGTGAATTCCAATATTCTAATTATGTAAGTACCGATTATGATCTCTCTTTAGAGTTATCTTATGTATCATTTGAACTGGTTAGGTACTTATATTTAACTAACGTAGGTAGGTACTAAACAGCACCCTAATTGCGTAACACACTATTACTCTCAATTTGAATCAGTTTGAAGCATATTGCTAATCCATTGCTCCACATGTTCGAAAAATGTGTCTGCTCAACAACGTAAATAACGCAATGAATGTTGTTGAACTATCATAATGAAACCCATTGCTACTGATAGTGTGTTAGGCAATTACCCTGCAGGACTCCAATTGATTAACACACTATCAATCTCAATCTGAATCATTTTGAAGGATATTGCTAATGCATTGCTTCTTATGTTCGAAAAATTTGTCTGCTCAACAACGTAAATAATGCAATGAATGTTGTTGAACTGTCAAAATGAAAGCCATTGCTACTGATAGTGTTTTACGTAATTACTTTGGATTACGATAACCACCTTATTGCTAAGAAATAACTGCACAATTTTTTAAATAAAATCACAAAATTAATAAAAACAAGTTTCTATAATGCACATACCCCAAAACTAAAATATAAGTAACAACTCCATATTCAGGGAAGTAAAAGACTAATATTATTTTGAAACTTACAACATAAACTTATTCCTTTTTCCCATGAGGGTAGGCGGAACTGCCTGCTACGATCCTTACATACTCCTTAGTCCTTAACCTTATTTATTAAATAATTGCTTTTGTAATAAATTGATTGTTTTATTTACATTGATATCTATAATACAATATAACAATCCAATGTTATATAAATATATACATAAACTCATGCCTATTTCCCATAGGGTTAGGCAGAAAGTACAGACTACAGGCCACCACCTGCTATGCTGTAAGTATAATAAAATAAATCTACTATAATATCTCGATTATAATACTGGGAATGATTTCTGACCACAGATATAGATAGACCTAGATAACGCAAGTGTCACGATCTGTATGAAAACCAAGCGTGCCATTTTTTGACTACCTACTATGACGTCACAAGCATTATTTAGTGATGGGAAAATCAAATCGATTCAAAGACATCGCGCCCCACCACTGGGGCCTAGGCGCTCACGCTCACCCAGCCAGCAGTAGGTACTACGGACTGAGCGCGAAGGAGGCGACTAACGATTTTTGTACGTAAGCTGGAAATGCGAAGCAGTTGTTGCTCTTGCGTTATCTAGGTGTATCTATATCTGTGTTTCTGACTTTCAAATAAAGACTTTTTTAAAGTTAAGTAAATATTCTGACTGAATAATTATAAGTAGTTATAAAAATAATACAGTGAATAATAATTAGATGAATCGGTGAAGGACACTGAACAAGACACAATAGAAGTTTTATTGTTATTATGTGTGTGGGAGTTCAGTGTCCCGCAAAATGTTAAGGCGGTACCCCGACCAAATAACCTTGAGCATTCGCGACAGAGACAGAGAGCGACACGACTTCCTCGTACGAAAGGGATGCAGCGTACCCTGCGCACGCCCCTTTATCATAAAACTCGCAACATTTTTGGAATTATTTTAATAAAAAAAAGAATGGCGATCTTTTTATATAAATTAAAACATGGATTATTTAGATTTTTAAATTATCTATCCATTGGTGAAACCCTCAAATTAATAGAATTACAAGTTTAGCAAAAGATGAATGCAATCAATAATTTTAGTCACTTTTTTAAAAGGAGATTTTAAATGTATTAGTAACGTATACAAACAAATAATAACGGGCAATGTGATGATAGGATATCGAAAATTAAGAATGTGCTTTCAGATATAGTTTATTTCTCATAATAGCCTCTGAATAACGAAGAAAAACGCGGTTTTGGTCGGGGTACCGCCTTAACAATCAAAGATTAAAGTTCATGCTGTTCACGAGCGCGCGACACGAGATTCTTTATGTCATCATAATTAGATATAAATTGGAATTATTGAATTATTTATTACACTAGAGTTTATAATCTCTTAGAAAATTAAGTTTTTAAAGTAGTCAAGTCAAATTATTCAGCTCAGTTATGTATTTTTTTCTTATGAATTATTCTTGTTTAGTTCATTTGCATACAGTCCAATGTTAAATGCATCTAAAGAGGTATTAAAAATCGACTCTGCATCATAGTCGCGACAAATTTTAGGGCGACAGTACGATATGATGACCATCAGTGGTGCAACAGCACATCAGCTCGACAGTCAGCCAGACAGTCTATTCTGAGCTTTCATACACACTTAAGAAAAGGGTACCGTCCTTGTTAGCACGTGGCAGACTGGTGGACTGTCAGCATAGGCTCCGCAAAGTAGCAACAAAATATAGAAATGTTTGTCGCGCTTTATTTTGTCGAGCGAAAGTTGTGTCGCGCTATCGTTCGTCGATCATAAGTTCCGTCGTCCTAAACAATAAGTCGTACTAACATACGTCGAGCTGATGTGCTGTCGCACTACTGATGGTCGACATAGCCTTAACATTGGCCGCGACTACGATGCGATATCTTTAAAGTCACCACTACAGAAGTGATGTGTTTTAAATGCTTTAGGAATACACCTAATATTTGAAGTTACCATTCATAAATAGTAGTCCCAATGATCATTATGATCTATATATCTAACAAGCCTGTATTGTCCCACTGTAGGGCAAAGGCCTCCCTCTCCCTTTCCCACACGATGTGACATAGATCATTGTGATATTTCAGTAAAATATTATTGTTTGTTAAGTATAATGTTATGTCCTTGAAAATGTATTTATTATTACATTATTAATTCAGCTGCACCCAGTTAGACTAGAAGTCAACATCAAAAAAGTTGGGAAATGGCTAGGCAGATAACTTGAATTTAAAAAACCTATATTTTGCTTTTCATATTTCTCAACCAAATAGTATTGAGCTCCTCCATCTCTTTATCATTTGCTTTTAGCAGTTCTCCTCTCACAGCATCCCTCAAGAGTTTCTTAGTGGCTGTCACACAGTAGTTGGGAAGCTCTGACACCTCTACAATTTTGTCCCAAACCTTACTTTGAAGCTCCTCTGGTTTATAAATGTAATTCACAAGCCCATACTCCAGTGCTTCTGTGGCAGACATCCTATAGTTACATAGTAACATTTCGAGGGCCTGGAATTTGAAACAAATATTACTAAGTACTACTGCTCTCAAAATGGTGACAGAAAACATTGTGAGGAAACCAGCATGTCCTAGAACCTAAAACTCAGACATGGGACATCTACCAACCCACACTGGATCCATGTGTTAATTACATCCTACTCCCTTCAAAGAAAGGAGGCCTGTGTCCCAGCAGTGGGAACATTTTAGGCTGAATAAATAAATAATAATAAAAAAAAAATTACTAAGTAAGTGTAAGATAGTGAAATGGGACAACAGGCTAAATGATAATAATGTATTATAATAATAGATAGTATTTTTTTTGGCCTTTTCCCTGGACATACATGACATTATATACATTATTACCTTTCTTTCTCCAAGGATTCTTGGAAATGTAAATGTTGAACACCCTTCAGCTACAATGCCCAATTTTGAGAATGGAGTGTAGAAGTATGACTGAAACAGAACATTTATTAAAATATGTACAATGATACATTTAGACTTATATTTAGTTTAGGATAGATTATTATAGTTAAATTATACTTACATTCTCTGATGCAAAAACTAGGTCACAAAGTGCTAGTGTGGTGGCAGCTATGCCAATAGCTGGTCCATTAACAATCGCAACTAGTAATTTTGGAAACATAATAAACGCGTTGATGTAGTCTTTGAGAACACTCAAGTGGTTGCCTGTTTTAGAGTCTGGTGGATTAGAGAAATCATTCCCACTGCTGTAAAAATCACCTGTACCCGTGAGTACCATCACAGAAATATTATCATCAGTAGCTGCATCATTCAGTATGCTTATCACTCGCTTGTACATGACAACGTCTATGGCATTTTTCTTGTTAGGCTTATTGTATTGAACAATTTTAATACCTCCTTGGTGAGTTTCGATAATAGTCTCTTTAATATCCATCTTGATAATTAGTAGTTCCAAAGTCTTTAGTCCTCTCAGTCCTTTGTCTGTGTTCACAGTCCACACAGATTTTTATCTAATTCTTGTTTTCTTACCAAACTTGATAAGAATAATTATTTTGAAACGTTCACGTCGTTCACTATCGCTTCGCGGCACTTTTATAAGTCAATTGATCTAAAATTTAATTTTGTGTGTGTGGTTCGGAGTTCATTTAACTTTTCACAATAATATACTTATAATGAATTTACAATTTTTGCTATGAAAATATACAACACCTGATTTTAGCGGCTACGGCTATTGCACGGGCTCGGGCTCGTTACTATACTCTATGGGCTCGTTCATTTCAGTCAATTCTGACATTGACAGTTGACTTGATGGATGTCACAGATGAGATCAGGGGTGCGTTCAATTATTTCGTTCAGGTCTACTCATCGTGACATTTCTGTCGACAAATCGGCTGCTAAAACTTGTGTGAACGTGACGTAAGGTTTTGGTTTGAATCGCTGGTAACTAAAGTCTGCGTGTGCTAGCATAGTAACATCCCCATCATCATCATCATTTCAGCCGGAAGACGTCCACTGTTGGACATAGGCCTCCCCCAAGTACCTCCATTTCGACCGGTTCTGTGCTTCCCACATCCAGCGGGTTCACTTATCATCCCCATAGAGATACTCAATTGTAGGTTGAATATTCATTAGTAACATATCGCACACCTAGATCTAAACTGAGACAACTCAAAAATCGTTCATTTTGAGTTATGTTTGTATTCGAATGCTCGGTGATCATACGCAACTATCCAACATGTCAGGTTCAATAAGTGCTTCTAAAAATTAATCGCTAGGTGGCGTTAACTTTCTTTTGTTGAATCAACGTCTGTCACCCTCTTCCACCTAAACAAGTCTATTGTCAGTTGACCTTCACTAGTCATAAGGAATGCACGTATTAACAAGAACGAAAACGCGGATATTTCGAATTGTTACAGTTTTGACGAAACATATACGTGAGGTTAATTAAGTTGTTACGGTGTTGGTGAATTGTTCTGCCATATTACATAAGGATATTTTGACTTGTTCCAGTTTTGTTTGATAAGGTACGTAAATATTTAGTAACTATTTTGATTTGACTTTGTTTTGATGGATCAACATGTAAAATTCTAGTTATCCTACTATTGTTGAAACAAATTTATTTTAATGTTTTATCAATACACAGTGTGATATTTTACATGCGTCGCATAAAAATCGTTCACGGTATTATAAATTGACTGTTTCCAATACACTGTTTTAATAACACTATTTACTGCTTTGTATTTAAAGATTTTTTTGAATTAACTCACTATTGCTGGATAATTATAATTTACAATAACTGCTTTTTTATTTCAGAGAAAAATGAAGCGAGGGAATGAAAGATATAAAGAGAACCCATTAACAGCTAATAAAGAAGACAACTACAACTGTAAAATGTAGAAGTACAAAAAAAAAGAAAATATTCCAATAAACACTAGTGTGATGACTAAACCAGGCCACAGAAATGAGGTCACAGAGTACTATAATGAGGTTTTGTAAAAGAATTTGTCCAGGAGCATTCTTTTACAAAACCTCATTTTCAGATGAAAATTATAAAAAGGTGTCTGTGCGCAAACGCCGAACCAAAGATGATCAGATTGTTTTTACGGGGCTTAAAAAAGCTTACAATCAAAAAATACCTCACATCTGAAGCAAAGATAGCTATCCTACAGCTTTATGTAGATTCTTAGGTATTTTAAAAACGTAATTGGTGATAATATCTGATTGCTTTTGAACATTTTGTGCTTATTATAAAAAAAAAAAAACTAAGTAATGTGCCTTTTACGTAAGTACAGCCTTCCTATATTTAAGAATTAATAACCTTTTTTTTATCTGTTATTTAGTTAGGTAATAAGAGACAGATGTTTTGTTTTGAATAGGAAAAATGATAATCTCCTGTTTTTAATTGTGGATCTCTAAGGTGCCATGCCAAACGATGTCTATTAGTATTGTAAGAAGTTTGTACAAGAATTTAATTCTTATTACCATTTAATAATTTGTAAGACGTTTCTATTTTTAATTAATATTAGGCTAAAATGATTAAAATGTACATTTTAATATTTTGAGACTGATTTTTGTCATTTATATTAGCATCGCATTACATGGAAGTTAATTTTTTTATTTATCTGTTTAAGACTAAAGCCTTTTTGATTATGAGAGTAAAATATCTCAATTTTTGTTCCCTTTTAACTTTGGAGACTCCTTTGTCATTGGTAGTAACTGTACAATAATGTATAACTTTTAGTGTATGGTTTTTATTAATGCTTCATAATTAATTTATGTTGTACCACTCGTTTAGTATACTTTTGTTTGAATAATTGCTTACATAATTTTTGAACTTATATAAGTACAACTCAAAATGATTCAATAAAACTGTTTCAAGTCTAAATGGTGTTTATTTTTTATACATAGTTACCACCCTAAAATGTATCAACTCGAAAAACTGTGATTATCGATAAAAGGATTGAATTTTAGCCCCAGTTTATATACAGTGACATTTTACAAGCTATTTATTATCTAGAATCAAATTAAATTGTATAACTTCCCTAACAAAAAATGCACATATACGTTTTTATCGTCTCCTGAAAAATTACCCTTTTTGAGTTGTCTCAGTTTAGATCTAGGTGTGCGATATAATTAGAAAAAAAGTTTCATACTGACAGTGACAGTATTATCATTTCAAACAAACGTCAAATGATGAAAATGATAAGGGCTGACACATTTGACCTAGCCTAGCCCTCTGTAGACTTAAAACGAACGGTAATGCATAAATTGCTTAGTCAAATCCTTAAAATTAACAGCTTGCATTGCTCTAAACTGTATGGTAAAGTTATAGCGCCACATAACCTTAGACATTTCAGTACAAGTGGCACCATGTTTAAGTCAGCGGTATTCAATCTTCAAGACGCATCGAAAGATCAAGTTCAAGAGTTCTTAGACTCCTTTGATACAGTTTTAACTGATTGTGATGGTAAGATATATCGTCCCTATTTGCTACTGTTTTTTTATTTAATGATATGTCAATTTGCTAGCTTCCTTTTGGTTTTGCCTCAACCATATGTTCAGGACAGGTAAAAGCGCTATTTTCGTAAGATAGGTACATGTTTCTTACTTATTACTGCGTAAAGTAATTAATGTTTAAGACAAACCAATCAACTCAGGCCATAATACTGTTCACTGTAAGTCTGTAATAATGACTTCTTTATCTACATCAATCATGATTGTTCTAGGTGTATTATGGATCGATAACAATGCTATCGCCGGTGCAGCGGAAGCTATGAACTATTTCAGAAAGTTAGGAAAGAAAATATTTTATGTGACAAACAATTCTACTAAAATCCGCAGTGAGTTTGCTAGCAAAGCTACACAACTGGGTTTTATTGCCAGTCAGGTAAAATTTTCATGTTATTTTATGTTATAAAGTAAGATCAGTGGTGGCCCAGTGGTAATGGCTGCATGTTACGAGTTGTAGGGTCGAATCCTGACAGGCACTTTACTTTGTGTAAATTTATTTTGTTGGGGTCGGCTTCCAGTCTAACCGGATGCAGCTGAATACCAGTATTTTACATGGAGCGACTGCCTATCTGACCTCCACAACCCAGTTACTGGGTAATACAATACCCATTGGTAAGACAGGTTGTCAGACTTTCGGGCTTCTGATGACCCATAACAACTGTCAAAGATCTATGAATGGCAGCCGGGACCAATTTCTTAATATGCGTTCCAAGGCACGGGGGGTCTTGGTATGTAGAGATATGTATTACATAGATGGTCAACTATGTAATACATATGGAATGCAATAAAGAATTGAGTATTGAGATGGTCACCCATCCACGGAGCAACCGCGGCAAGCGTAGATTAACCTGATCAATCGACCCATGCGCTGATATTACTTAGCCACAAGCCCCTAAAAGTTTCATTATTTATTTAAAAACTTTTATTTCAATAAGTTTAATTTTTTTGTTAGAAGCTGATCTAAAATACTATTTCATGTCCTCAGCACAATTGTTTCATAAACTTGTCTTGTTGTGTTACTTAAAAAATAGAATAATTTTATTTATTAAAACTATGCACAAGTAAAAAAAAAATACTTTACTAAGGCGGACTTAGGCGCTCCACACACTGCACCGCGCTCTGCCGCGGTGAGCAGATAACGCGCCCCCGCGCGTGATTTTTTACGTACAAATTCAACTCCCGCGCGTGAGCGCGTGATTTTTTGTATGTAAAAAATCACGCGCGCGGGCGCGTTATCTTCTCACCGCGGCCTGTGCGTGGAGCGCCTTAATGCCTCAGGCATTTTCTACCAGTCAACCTTACTTTTACTTTGTTTTTTTTTTATTCAATTTTTATTTATTGGTTACTAGCTGCGCCCCGCGGTTTTACCCGCATAAGTTTCGATCCCATAGAAATATCGGGATAAAAATTAACCTATGTTCTTTCCCGGGACTCAAACTATATCTATACCAAATTTCATCTAAATCGGTTCAGCGGTTTAGGTGTGAAAAGGTAACATACAGACAGACAGACAGAGTTACTTTCTAATTTATAGCATTTTTCCCTAGGACCAATGTTTAACCCTGTTTATATTCTATGTTTTGAAAACATTGTTAAATTGCAGGAAGAAATCCTCTCAACTGCTTATTTAGTAGCTCATTACCTGAAAGGTATTGGGTTCACCAAGAAGGTTTATTTAGTGGGATCCAATGGCATTGGAGAAGAATTGAAAGCTGTTGGCATCAGACATATTGGTATTGGGGTGAGTTCAGTTCTTTATTATTAAATTTATGGATCAACTTTAATTTTATCGTTTTTTTGTCACTTTAAAATGTTTAGGGCACTTATTTATTTTAACTTCTTGTACTTGTACACCTTTGTCTGAAGAGTGCAAGAGTATTTATAATGTCCTGAAACTATATGTATGAAAGAAAGAAATGAGAGAATCTAAGGGAGAGAAGGAAAATATAAGTAGTGTTATTAGTTAAACTGTTAAAGTAATATTTAAATAGATGTGTGTGGCAGGCGCGGTCGCAGCCCAAGATTTTGGGGGGGTCATCATGGGTGCCTAGGAATATTTTAAGGGAGGTACATCTCCTCGTTGATCTAGTGGTCGCAAGCGTTACTGCTGAGCATGAGGTCCTAGCTGGGTTCGATTCCTAGGTCGGGTAAAGTGTTAAAGGGTTTTTCCATCAGAAATTTCTCAGAAGCAGCCTGGAGTCTGGATTTGTGCCCGGTTGGCGGCAGTAGGCTCGCCCTCTATGATATTTCATTTAATAACTGGCGAAATGTGGGTGTAAGTACTATATAAAGGTTCATGTACATTTCCAGCTCCACATTACTTATGCTATTCAGGGACGCAGCTTTTTACATAGGGGAGGTGTTACTTAAATGCTGCCAAATTGGTCGTATGTATTAGCACGGCAGATTGCGCAGGGTGGGGAGAGCGAGCGAAGCGAGCTCGAAATTTTTAACAACCCGCCTCTGTTTGATTAGGTTTTGTTTTATATTTTCAAGTGGAAATAAGAGTTACATTGTCGACTTATGCAGGCAAGCTCAAGCAGCTATCAGAATCTAAAATGCAAGAGCGAGCGAAGTGAGCTCGAAAATTTTTGCACATTACTTGGATAGGTTCGATTTTCTTTCGATCATTCCAAAAGGACTAGGAATTATTTGCTTTGTCGACTTTTGAAGAAAAGCTTAAGAACCAATGTAAATTGCAAGAACGAGCGTAGCGAGCCTGAAAATTTTAGCACCCCACCTTGAATAGTCTGTTTTCTTTTCCCATCATACAAAAAGAGAACTTACATTATCGAATTATGACGAAAATCTTAAACTCGTTTTACAGCAGATTAAGTTTTGGAATCTGGCCTTACCTAAGCCTTTCAACCTTACGTACGAGCGGGGTGCCCAATATCCCGAATTTGCTTCGCTCGCTCTCGAATCCTGGATTCTATATTTTTATAACAGGCTTTTTAAACGAAAACATGTTTTAGGCGCGTTAAAAAACCCACTGTCATTTCATAGTTTTAAGTTTTTACTTCAGTCGGCAGTCCCCACCCATGTCTGCCGATGTTCTTAATGTTCTTGAATATGCCAATCGGGGTTTTCGTGGCTCAATTACAGTTTTAAGTTAGTAAGGCAAGTAAATTATTCAGACTCGACAGCTTGAATGATTTGGGGGGGGGGTCATGACCCCCGACCCCCCCCCCCCCCCCCCCTCCGACCGCGCATGGTGAGTGGGTGCCAGAATGGTACAATTGGTAGCATGCTGGCTGCTATTGTAGGCTGCATGCTATTAATTGTGCAACAATCCTTACTACCACAAAACAGTGTTTATTAGTTGTTTAGACTAAACACCTCTTAAACACGACATTATTATATGGACTTTGACGTAACACAGACATTAGACACACGTTAAACAAGTGTTTAAGTTTTTGTGGTAAGACCCAATATGTTTTACCCTATGAGGCTGGCTTAGTCAACCAGATTGCATGGCAGCCTCAGTCAGCAGAAGCCTCAAAAAAAGATAAAAAAAGACTTGTAAAATAGTGGTACATAGGCGGACTTAATTTATCCAATCAAATACATAATTTAAAAAAAAACAAATAAACCTTCATTTATTTAATTATTAAAAATGAATTCAATATTTTTTGTATTGCAGCCAGACCATGTAAAACCAGAATTCAAGTCAATGCAGCCGTCAGAATTAGACCCTGAAGTTGGCGCCGTGGTCGTCGGCTTTGATGAACACGTCAGCTACCCAAAATTCATGAAAGCTGCCTGCTACCTTGCATCTGAAGAGTGTCTGTTTATAGCAACAAATACTGATGAAAGGTTCCCTAAAGCTGGGTCTATTGTAGTGCCTGGTACCGGCACGTTGGTCAGAGCTGTTGAAACTTGTTCAGAGAGAAAAGCTCTGGTTCTTGGGAAGCCTCATAGCTATGTGAGGAAGTACCTTGAATCTTGTGGACTGAATCCTGCGAGGACATTGATGATTGGAGATAGGTATGTTTTATTTTCTATAGCGTAATTATTATTTTTAGTACATAAGTTTATACCAATAAAAGCACACGAGTGTATACCATGATGTTGGAAATAAGATTTAACGTTGATGAAGCCATAACCATAAATTGTCATTTTCTCAAGTAGCTAATTGAAGTCACACCAACGCCTGCGCTATCGCCAGATATTGCATGTAGCTATACTTGTGATATTTGCCATTCTTTGCCTTGTTACTGCAAACAAATTTGAACACTATACTGTAACATTATAGTTCAATTTAAGTATACAAATTAAAGTTCTGCGCTCTGTTTCGAGCCAACGGTTTGAGCCTAGCCTTATGAATAAACTAAACCAGTTATTTTTTCATGCTTTTACAGATGCAATACTGACATCGAGTTGGGCGTCCGCTGCGGCTTCCAGACGCTGCTCGTCATGTCAGGCGTCACTAACCCTAGAGAGTTGGACAAACTGCGCACAGACAAGAATCCGCCGCTACCCGACGTCGTCCTACCCAAGCTAGGCGACCTCCTCTCTCTTATACCATAATACAAAACATACACAAATCCGTAGACAATTACAATAGAATGTTCAAAGCATAGGTCAATTCTAAAACAAGGGTAGTTATTCATAAGCAGTGTACTCACACATGTATTATTAAGTTACAAAACACTATTCAAAATAGAAAATGCATTACTTAGATAAGTATAGTCACGAGCATAAGTATGTATACACTTGACTTTATTTGAAGGCGATTTTCTCCTTTATTTTTGAATGAAATTTTATTTTATTACGAACATAGTATTTTCGAACCCATGGGTTTTTGTAGTGTCGTATTTCAACGCTGCATTCGTTATTTCACGAAAAAATCGCAATTGAAAGTTGCCAAGTGTTGACATATTAGTGCTTGTGACTGTACAAGTACAATGTTTCACTAGCACAATCTGATGATGACAAATTTCTTTTATATTTTATTATCTAGCTTAACTTAACGCATGTCGTTACCAGCGCGCTTACTGTGTTTTATTAATCTGTGATTTTTTTATATAGCTTTAGGTAACTTTAATAAGCAGAGCAATATTAATGGGGCCCACCTACCTTGATTTATGTATGTTTGTTATAAATTATGTAGTTTATTAGAACATCATTATCCAAGTTTACACCTAAAATCCATTAACCGCTGAATGTAGCACCACTTTAGCAGCACCTTAGCCTTTACCGCCCGGCCACGGCCTTGCCGCTACCAGCGGCAGCTTAGCGCGGGGCGGCGAGCGGTAAAATCAAATGTACCAAAAAGTATGAACCATGTCACAACGCACCGCTCGCTGCGTCAACGCTAGACAAAAGAAACCGCACCGCTTGCCGCTAAGTCAAAAGTTGTGGCCGGGCGGTTAGAGACCTTTCAATGATACTAATAAGTTTAGTATTTATTCAACTCTTAAATTCTCTAATTATTTCGTATTGATTGTTATTGCACCCTAATTCCGTAACACCTGCAATTGAAAGCAAGATATTTCTGGATATGTATTTAGTTTTCCATAGGCGCAGGTAGCATAGCATGCGGACAGCATTGCGAAAGATTGCAGTTTATCGCAAAACGCTAAAATATTATAGTCATCACTGTTTTGTGAGTCTACAGGATGTTACAGAAAGGGTATATCAATACAAACAGGTTGAAGAGTGTATCTGGTCAAGTCTTTGTACAAAATTTCAGCTCAAAAGCAGTAACTTTGAAAATGCTTAATATTTTTTTATTTCGATAGTTTATTAAATTGAAATCATAAAAAACGTGTCACCGCACTACGAGGCTCATTATCCATTATCTGTAGTGTGTCTGTGCGCCTAGTACACGCACATCACGCCGTGCAGCGCCGTGATGTCGAAATAAAAAAATATTAAGCATTTTCAAAGTTAATGCTTTTGATCTGAAATTTTGTACAGAGATTCTAGACCAGATACACTCTTCAACCCGTTTGTATTGATATACCCTTTCTGTAACACCCTGTATAAGGTTTCCTTCAATGTTGTCCACGAAATTCAAAATTTCTTACGTTTTATTAGCCATATTCAGGTATTAAATGACAATAATTTAGTCATTATTTTATCATAATTGCCGCGTATTGACGTAGGCACAACGTAAAACATTGTTGACATTTGGAAAAAACGTAACAAAAATTTAATTTCGCTACATTGACGAATCCCTCTTAAAAAAATACTTAATAATTGGCGCAATAAAAATAGCGCCAGAAACGATTGCAAAGGTGTACGTAATTAAGGCGCCCAAACGATAGGGATCAGTTCCAATTTCTGAAACTTCGTCTTGCCGTTTATCAGGTATATTCTTCCTAACTCCTTCAAAGTTATGCCCGCCCGATTGTTTTTGTTTGACTTTAACACGTATAATCGATCTGAGAATGACGATCCTCTTGTCTCTCTATTCAAATAACTCTTATTACATCATTTGTGAGCTGCAAGCTCTCTACTACTACATCTTGCGAGGCACATTACAGGCTATTTTAAATCCGATTATCTAGATTGCGGCAGTCATTTAAGTTTCGGTTCCTATCTTTCCTTTTTTATCTTGACTAATGTACTAACAACATTAATTTACCTACTCCAAATATGCATAATTATTAATGTATACAGTATCTATATCATTATCTATAAGATATTTCCAAGTGTATTTAATACTATTTATTGACATAACGCATAGACAAAGTAAATGCATCTTTGTTTATGTTTCCCATTCATAGTCCCAGTGACATTATCATATACCTAATTATATAATTTTATTTATTTATAACCTTATGTTTTCCCTATCCTTGAGATAAAGATTGTGAGAACTTATAAAATCGAATATGAAGGGATACTTCAATGCCTATCTGTAGAACAATAATATGTAAAGGGATTAAAATAATATGTAAGTATTTATCATATCGGAGTATAACGAAACTTAATTTATTTATAGGAAGTTTTTTATAATTTAAAACGGCTTTGTTGACTTGTCACTGTATGTGTTCATTCGTATACAGATAAATTAATATTTTATTACAGTGGTGTAACATATAATGTACAATGTTGCTTTTAATAAAATATTTACATCGTTCATGAAAGTTTTATTGAGCTCTCTAGGCAATAAGTAAGACGCTTAGCGCATCTTTGAATCGTAGTATTTAGTTTTCTTTATTTATTCTTTGTAGGTATGGTCAGCATCGAAAGTTGTTACTCAGCACCCTAATAGCGTAACACGCTTTCAATTAAGTACAATCTGAATTATTTTGAAGGATATCTAAATATATAAAATTCAAAGTACTGACTGACTGACTTAATATATCAACGCACAGCCTAAACCGCTAGTCCTAGAGACATGAAATTTGGAGGGTGTGTTCTTTATGAAGAGTAGGTATCCACTAAGAAAGGGTTTTTCGAAATTCCACCCCTAAGAGGGTGAAATTTCACGCGGACGAAGTCATGGGCAGAAGCTAGTTATTATTATAAAATTTGTCTGCTCAACAGTGTAAATAAAGCAATTAATGTTGTAGAACTGTCAAAATGAAAGCCATTGCTCCTGATAGTGTGTTACGCTGACGCAATTACCCCGCAGGACAATATAGTAAATAATCCATTAGGTGTATTTTTACAAAACATCTTACTAAATAGTAATTGAGTCTAGTGATTCGATACACTGCTTTTCAGCATCTAATGTTTGTGCTTTCAGCATCTAGTTTAATACTATTATTCGGAATGTTACACCTGTGTTAGTTTTATAAATCTTATGATGTAAAAACTGCAATGTTAATCGACTTTTGTTGCTCACTGTACCTACGTATGAATTGCTTATACCACCTAACACATTAGACATCCGGCTTAAATTAGAATGCCAGCTCACAAATGAATTTGGGACAAGATAACTCCATGCGGTAACTGCTCGCTATTTGGGATTATAAGATTGTGTGCGTTCGCTTCATGGGGCGTATATTGGGCCAAAGCCATCGAGACGGCAGACACGGCATGACGGTACGTTTTGTAGCGCATGCGTAGTACAGTATCGCAATTCGCCGCGCATCTCGGCTTGTCAACATTCGGTCCCCTCCGTTTCGCGCCAGTATCGGTGCAGCCGCGATAGATACGCGCCACGAATAGCGCTCGCTCCGCACACGCTAGTTCATGTGATCTCATTTATTTCACTCATATCCTGAAACATTGATGTGAGTCTATATTTATTTTTATTATTGATGTAATATCTTTTAAAATTATAATAGCAGGTAATCGTTGCGGTTATGAGAAGAAAACATCTCGTAAGTGAAGATTTCCTCTCGAAAAAGATGGAAATCAAGAAGAATCCCTTCTAATTTTACGATATTTTTTATGGACCTTTTTTATAGCACCTATCATAAATATTTACCTGCCCTTTACCAATAGGTTTTTATGCTCTAATTGTACTTCGAGGTTCAGTGTTAACGAGAGTCCATCTCGGTCTCGCCCCGATTGTTTTAGGAAAACAAAGAAAGCGTTAGGGGTGACATATTTGGGCTTTATCGAGGGGTTTTAATCTATTCCTCCCGCGTCTATCTCCCCCATTCATCCACTGTTTCGGAAATAATATCCGTTTTAAGCATATCAACTAGGCACCTACTAATCATTTCCTGCGTTTTTACACGATTTTCTCTATAGGCCCCTATTTTTAGCTTCACAATCGCGGAAATGTATTCAGCTATACCCATAAATCAGAACTGAAAATATTTCCACAGCTCTTGCATCACATTCTTAAATATTTGGATGTATTTAATTGTGCTGCGATAACCGTATAAATAAGTGATTAAACGCTGAAAAGTTTCCTGGCGATAAACACTTTATCTGGAGTAGTACCTATCGGCGCACTCAAAATTCATCGGGCAATTATGTGATAACAACTAATATTCACGGTAGTTGTTACAACCTTCACCAACACTAAACAACGCAAACATTTTGATAATCACTCAATATGCTGCGTGGTTTTGTAACAAACATTGTCATAAGTGCGTGTTAACCACATTATCGTATCTGTCCTATTCATATCCGTAGTCTGGATAAACCTGTCAACTTACTTTTGGATGCCAAATTGATTGCATTAATTTGCGATCTGTTTCAGTAATAAATATACTTATTTATATCGGTGATAAAATGTAATAATGTTGTAGATAAATATAATACAACGTTGACTTACCCCTACTACTTTCGATGACATCAACACACAATTACCTACCTGTAAATAGGTACCTGTCTAAGTATTATTATTTACTAGCTGCGCCCCGTGGTTTCACCCGCATAAGTTTCGATCCCGTGGGAATATCGGGATAAAAACTATCCTATATCCTTTCCTGGGACTCAAACTATCTCTATACCTACCAAATTTCATCTAAATCGGTTCAATGGTTTAGGCGTGAAAAGGTAATATACAGACAGACAGAGTTACTTTCGAATTTATAATATTATAGTATGGATGTGCATTCAAAACTACATAGGTAGTAAAAGATTTCTAAATGCAAATAGCTCGGGCCTCGGGTGTACATAGTTGCTATGGGTATATTGCTGAATTAACAACACGGCCAAGCCGTTATTGAAAGCCAGTTTGAAGTTTATGGAGATGACATCATCTAGCTACCAATACGATGTTGCTGTAGAAAATGCGCAAATTACATGCTAACAAAAAAGTTTGATAGACTCAAACTTTTTTGTAAGCATGTAATTTTCTACGAAATACGTTATTTAAAGGCAGTTTTTGCTTATGAATGATTTAAAAGCGCTGGCATGGCACTTTGAATATTTCTATACCACGGATGTTTCTAGGTACCAACTTAATATTTTTATTAATCAAGGTAAACTACCACAAATGCGTATTTTTTTTGTGATAATCTGTTACCTAACTGTTATGTTGTTATGTTCACCTACAGATGTCTATTAGGTAACTGAAGGTAAGTAAGTAGGTAACAAATGGCCTACGGCACCGTCACATAGCATATGTAAGGTACCTACCTAGATATGTAGGTAGGTAAATACTTACCCCCTTATTCATAATCCTATTTTATCTCTATTTTAGCTAAAATAGGTTTATAGAACGTTTGTCTTTATCTGTCACGTTGTCATTTCTGTGTGTAAGAAAGAGACAAACCCCATTTTAACTAAAATAGGTTTGATAAGTTTTATGAATAAGGGGGTTAAACTAAACCAACGTCAATGTAAGACAAACTTAGATCACAATGTATACCTATACTTAGCACTTATCTAACTACAGTTTCTCTACTATTCCAAATTTGTCGTGTGTTCAGAAACACAAACCATTTTTAACCCCGACAGAAACAGAGGGGTGTTATATCTGTGTGTCTGTCTGTGTCATCGTAGCTCGCAAACGGCTGAACCGATTTTGATGATTTTTTTTTTTTTGTTTGAAATGTTACTTGAACAGTTGATCGAGAGTAACTGTTCTTAGTTATGATTCAAGAAAATCGGTTCAGCCGTTTGAAGATTATCAGCTCTTTTCTAGTTGATGAATTGATTATAAATATTAACAAAAAAAAAAAAATAGCAGTCAATTACCTTACATACCTACTTACTTACATTAGCCGCATATTTAAATTTCTTGTCTCATTTTAAAATGTCGTGTTTAGCTTGTTTCAGGATAACTAAGCAAACAAAGACCGCTAACGTTAGTACATGGTTACATACATACTGATACATAACATATTTGAACATGTTACGTTTATGGAAACAATAGCAGTGAGAAGCGTTCAGTGTCTATTGTGTTAAGTGCCTTAGTGATTAGGTACCTAGGTAGGTACCTACCTACCTATAGGTACAGTTCATATTTTGTAATCTGTGAATCTCACTAGACTTGAAGAGGTCGGTAAGTAGCCTTTGTTCGGTACTGGACAGATTCTTGGATTGGACATATTAGTTAGTTCGGCAGATTCTCTACTCGACTGATTCTTGGATTCGTCATACTTATTCTAGGGTTCGACGGATTAGCTATACGGCAGAAGTACAGGTGAAAACAAAAACAAATAAAACGCACTTTAATTAAAGAACAAAAAAATCATATTTAACTTTTAAATATAAAATTAACCTTGCACAACTGTTTTAAACAATCAATCACGCTAACTGCATTCTTCGTTGCTGCAGTAACAATTTTGTTTATTTGACAATTTTTTTGTATGAGTTTTGCATTACGCTGCTTCCCGTTGCAATAAATTTGTTCTCTTTTTAACTTTGTGTCTTGAAAACGGGATTCTTTTAATTACATTATTAAATAAGTAGGTATACCCTGCTAAGGCTGTTTTTTTGTTTAATCTTTTTGTGCACAACTGTTCATTTTCTGTCGTATAGCTAATCCGTCGAACTCTAGATGAGGAATTCACGAATCAGTCGAGTAGCGAATCTGCCGAACTAACTAATCTGTCCAATCCAAGAATCTGTCCAGTACCGAACAAAGGGTAAGTAGGTAATTTAGGTATAGTTTGGGGACTATACATTTTTCGTATCCGTTATTATATCCATAGATATAGGTTAAGTATATTTATATGGTAGGTACTAGCTTCAGCCCGCGACTTCGTTCGCGTGAAACTTCTTGTTTCCCCCGAGCCACCCCGTCGTATCGCCCGCGCTATCACTTAACGTTCTTTTTGACTTTTTTTCTTTTTGCTCGGCTGCTAAGGGTCATAGCGTGATGTTAAATAGCCTATAGCCTTCCTCAAGAATTGGGCTATCAAATGCAAGAAGATTTTTTCAAATCCGACTGGTAGTTCCAGAGATTACCCCCTACATACAAACTTACAAACAAAGGAGACTGTTAAAATTTGTATGGGAAGTGGTCTATGATCCAATAGCGATACTGTAGTAGTATTTCTGTGGGAATACCTCAACTATACCCTTGTGTAAAGGGGCATCAAAATCTAACCCGGCCAGTTTTGAGAAAAATAATATTTTAAAATTCACTTTATTTGCTACATTTTTATATTTTAAAAACGTTTTAACGGGTATTTCTGACTTTATACTACTCAATTAATGTGGTTTTCTGCTAAACAAAGACACTTACCACCTCGACAGTGCTGAATTTCAGTTTTTTTTTTTTAGAAAAAATAGCACAGAATGGTTGCAGATCAAACAAATCACATCACCTCTGGGTCGAAACATGATTTAATCATTCAATATTTTTTCATTTTATTTTGACGATTTATTTATAGCATAAATTGCTTAGCAACCATATCGAATCGCAACCCGTGAAATACTTATTAATGAGTTGTTCCGGTGGTCATCTGAGGTCTTCATCATTAGTACCACTTCACCAAATGGTGCTTTCCGAGAGAAAATTCACGAGTTACTTTAAAGAATACCCAAATTGTTATAGCTGTGCCTATAATGTTTGAAGAGTTCCCTAGATTTCTCCAGGATCCAATCACCAGATCCTGACCTGGTGACAATGGGAACATTTAGGAAGTATACCCTTTCAACCAAAAAAAATGTTTTTTAAATCGGTCTAGCCGTCTTCGTGTAATAGGTGAACATAAAAATATTTAAAAAATGTAATTCCTACGAACTGAGAACCTCCTCCTTTTTCGAAGTCGGTTAAAATCGAAACAAATGCTAAAATCTAGGAAAGAAACACAATTAAGTATTATAAAGTCAGAAATACCCTTTAAAACGTTTTTAAAATAAAAATGTTATCATGAAATTATTTATTCTATAATATTATATTTCTCAAAACTGCCGGGTCAGATTTTGATGCCACTTTGCAAATTGGTATAGTTGAAGTATCCCCACAGAAATATCGTAACAGTATCGCTATTGGTTCATAGACCACTTTTTAATGTTATCATGAAATTATTTATTCTAAAATATTATATTTCTCAAAACTACCGGGTCAGATTTTGATGCCACTTTGCACAAGGGTATAGTTGAGGTATCCCCACAGAAATATCGTAGCAGTATCGCTATTGGTTCATAGACCACTTTTTAATGTTATCATGAAATTATTTATTCTAAAATATTATATTTCTCAAAACTGCCGGGGTCAGATTTTGATGCCACTTTGCACATTGGTATAGTTGAGGTATCCCCACAGAAATATCGTAACAGTATCGCTATTGGTTCATAGACCACTTTTTAATGTTATCATGAAATTATTTATTCTAAAATATTATATATCTAAAAACTGCCGGGTCAGATTTTGATGCCACTTTGCACAAGGGTATAGTTGAGGTATCCCCACAGAAATATCGTAGCAGTATCGCTATTGGTTCATAGACCACTTTTTAACAGTCTCCTTTTACCTCTTTATAATATTAGTATAGATATACCTACAGAGTAGGGAGACCTCTGTCCAGCAGTGGGACATTATTGGCTAATAATGAATAAATAATAACATACAGTCGACAACGAATGTCTGTTAACACTTCAGTTTTTAAATGATTAATGAACACAATGATCCGTGTCTCGGAAAGCACGTTAAGCCGTTGGTCCCGGCCATTGAGTTAAGAAAAGTAGTCCCGGCTGTCATTCGTGGATCTTTGATAGTCATTACGGGTCGTCAGAAGCCCGAAAGTCTGACAACCAGTCTTAGGTACCAAGGGGTTTCGTATTACCCCGTAATTGGTTTGTGGAGGTCAGATAGGCAGTTGCTCCATGTAAAATACTGGTACTCAGCTGCATCCGGTTAGACTGGAAGCCGACCCCAACATAGTTGGGAAAAGGCTAGGCAGATGATGATGATAATGAACACATGATTGCTTGCATAGGTGTAGGTACCTACCTGAAACAGATGTATGTGTATTTAATACTAATAAAACATTTACAAATTAGATACACAAACCGTTATGCCGGGGCCACACTATACGGGAAAATCGCGATAAGTTGTTTCTTATTGGCTGACATCGTAGGTCCAGCCAATGAGCATCAACTTATCGCGCAAATCTTCGCGTTATCGCGATAGTCTGGCCCCAGCATTACAGACAGTAAAAAGGAGCGAGCCAGCTTTAAAACAAATGTCTCAAAATTTAAAAAAAAAAACCTAAATCCTTAGTTGTCATAGGTAGTGCATTCTCTTAAGAATAACACTTTTGTGCTAACGAATTTCTTCATGGAAACTGGCAATTGTTGCTGAAAATTTGGGAGATGCCATTAAAGTTTTATTTTTAATGTCTTTTTCTTTTTTGTGACAAATGGCTAGAATATTATTTTTCGTCCAAATCAGCCTGTTACCTGTTGGCTATTTATTGTAAGATTTAACAGGAAAACCTTTTTAGTAGTCTTAATAGATTTTCAAATGCTAATATGAACCGCGCTTCGAGCCACTTTTATTAATACTTAGGTAGTCATCCGCCGTAGTATTTAGTAGTGCAGCCATTAATTCCAGTACCTACATGTACTTAGTATGTAAATGAAGTATACAGACACAGACTACACTGAAGAGCTAGCCATAATACGAATTACCTACCTTTTTTTTTTTTTTTTTTTTATCGTGTGGAAATCCTCATGGATGTCCACCACCCTGGGGTGGGTGGACGGGTCTGTCAGACTCTTACTGACTAAAACCACACGGTGTCCTGCTGCTACCTTACGAATTACCTACCTACGTCTTATCTTCGAAGTATAATCAGCTGGACATATATTTAATATAAAACTATAAGTACCTAGGTATCTCCATTTGTTTACTTAGTCTTAACTTTGTTTGTCAGGACCATGAGTGGTTCTTTAAAGATTCCATGTTGTATATTATATATAATATTGCATAGTATCTACCTATGTTTGTACTCCTCAGCTTAACGTTTCAAACGTTACCTATGATGACTGATTATAAAGCCACTTTGAAAAAAAATCTTATCTATCCTATGAGTTCTCTTTCCCTGGCCCATGAACCGCATAGGTATCGAAGACTCGAAGTAGGTACGTACCTAAGTCTCATGGTGATTGCGTTTATTAACTACTTGCTTCCGCCCGCGGCTTCAGCCGCGTACCGCGTGGTACCTACCTATGTTGATAAAAAGTAGACTATTATTCGTCCTTCCCCATGGTTCAAAGTATCATCATACCAAATTTCATCAAAATCGATCCAGCCGTTTCGGAGATTAGCCGGGACAAACACACAGACAAAAATGTTATTTGTTTTTTTGTTAAAAGTAGGTACCGTAGATATATACAGGGTGTTACAGAAAGGGTATATCAATACAAACGGGTTGAAGAGTGTATCTGGTCTAGAATCTCTGTACAAAATTTCAGCTCAAAAGCAGTAACTTTGAAAACGCTTAATATTTTTTTATTTCGATAGTTTATTAAATTGAAATCATAAAAAACGTGTCACCACACTACGAGGGTCATTATCCATTATCTGTAGTGTGTCTGTGCGCCTAGTACACGCACATAACGCCGCCGCGCGCCAGTGCAGCGCCGTGATGTCGAAATAAAAAAATATTAAGCATTTTCAAAGTTAATGCTTTTGAGCTGAAATTTTGTACAGAGATTCTAGACCAGATACACTCTTCAACCCGTTTGTATTGATATACCCTTTCTGTAACACCCTGTATTATATGTACTTACCTACATTCAAGTGCAACTAGTATCTAAAAAGCTGTTATTTTGTCAAACGGACACTATTATTTTATTTATTTGTAGGTACTTATTGATCTATAAATTGTGTCTGATTTGCGGACAGTGAAAGTGCTACAAATGACTTTAATATTAATTATCTAGGTAAGTATGTAATAAACACACATGATGATTTAAAACTGCAAAAGTTCTATAACATGATGGTAAATACGCCACCATAATTATATGCCGATGAAACAAGCTTGCTTAGCATTGTAGGCAACAGGGAAAGTTTATGCAGAACATTTAGCTATCAGCTCCAATATAGAAACTTGCAAGGCCGTTCACATTCTGTCTAGTTTTTCGCACGCTAACTTCACTTTCCCGATTTCCCTCCATTTGTAGTTATGTGAAGGTGGTTCGCTATAAAGTTGTCGAAACAACCTGTGTTTAACAAGTTCTTATCTATTTCTTATTAATTGAACTTCTTTATACCCTATGTTAAATTGAAATGTTTTAGATTTACATACGTACCTAATAGGTAGTTGCTTCCTTTAAATAAGTAGGTAGGTAGTTGTCTTGTTTAGATACGTTAACCTACGTAGGGCTTAGCCCGCGTAGGGCGAATTTCACCAAACTTCTATAGGTACTTACCTATATAGAAGTTTGGTGAAATTCGCCCTATAATAATAAGTCTTATCCTGCGAATAAATTTTGTATTTTTGACAGATTTTTCATAGGTACTAAAACTGTCAGACGTCAATTTTATTCCACGGATAAAAGATAATCTGACTTTGGTAAAATCAGCCCGTAGATAACTAACGTTACACAACATTTTCATTTGTCATTCAGCACTGCTCGATAAATTATGAATATTTATTTATATTTAATATTTATGTAGGTACTTACCTATAGATAACCCCCCAAGCAGCGAAAAAAATGCAATCATGGTAAAAAAAATGATATCCCAGTTGGCTGTGTTTTCATCAAGTTAAGTAAAAAATGCACTTCGTGAAGCTCTAAATTCCTTTTATAGAATCTTTATTTGTTCGTTCGATGGTCTCGTTTCGTATTGCTACGGCCAGACAGGGCTTCCTTGGCAACAGGGGGGCGATATCTGATTTGCCGCACTTCGTGTGGAATTTAGAAAGGTCACGACAAGTCACGCCTAATGGAACCCTTCTTTTCCAGTTTTGGAAGGCTTTATTGTAGCCTTAGTAACATTCAATCGTATTTTCTCTAGCACAGCAGCGTATCTTACCTAGCCTACATCAACAGACTATATTTAAATTGCTACTAGCTGTGCCCGCGACTTTGTTTGCGTGGATGTCGCGGAAAATAATAATATGTCTCTTTACTAATTCTTTTTCTAAAATAAAAGTCATCAGCCAGTGAAAGTCCCATCAAAATCGGTCCAGCCGTTTCGGAGATTAACCGGAATTAAACAGACAGATGTAAATTTCAAAAATTGATTTTTTGTTAAGTATAAGTAGCGTGTACCTACTTTCATACGCATTTAGTAAAAAACTGTTATTTTGACATTACAAACAGACACTTCAATGTTATTTATTTGTATAGATGTATAGAAAATCCTTGAAACCTAGCTGGGAAATTTTGGAATAGGTAGGCTACAGGCTAAGGTCATGTCAAATGCCCATGCCACGCTCATAAAGATCGGAGACGCTACACGCGAACTCGTGGACGAGTATGTTTACCTAGGACAAACTGTCCAAATAGGTAGGTCCAACTTTGAGAAAGAGGTCAATCGTCGAATCCGACTCGGCTGGCCAGCGTTAGGGAAGCTACGGAATATCTTCTCGTCCCACATACGTTGCAGTGTCTCAAGACAAAAGTCTTTGACAGTGCTCGTTGCCAGTGATGACATATGGTACTGAAACGTGATCGCTCACAATGGGCCTTATTAGAAGGATAAAAGTCACCCAAAGGGCAATAGAGAGGGCTATGCTTGGAGTTTCCCTGATCGAATCAGAAACGAAGAGATCCGCAGGAGAACCAAGGTAACCGACATTATAGCCCGAAGAATTGCCAAACTTAAGTGGCAGTGGGCAGGGCACATTGCTCGTAGAACAGATGGCCGATGAGGCCGAAAGGTTCTGGAGTGGCGACCGCGTACCGGAAGACGTAGCGTTGGAAGGCCTCCTACAAGGTGGACCGACGACCTTGTGAAGGCCGCAGGAACCCGTTGGATGCGAGAAGCGCAGAACCGGTCGAAGTGGAGGTGCTTGGGGGAGGGCTATGTCCAGCAGTGGAAGTCTTTCGGTTGAAATGATGATGATGAGGCTACATAGGTACTCATTTCTAATGGAAAAGTTCAAATTATTTCTAATTACATTTTCAAACAACCAAACTTAAAGCAACCTAGTGCAGCAAAGCCTGGCCTTGTCATTTCAGTGCCACCCGCCCCTTGCACCATCGCCTGAGGTGTTTTACTAGAAATAACTACTAAATTATTGAGTCAAACAAAGCCTTAAAGCTTTTAACTTTGTTAATATTCTAGTTTTAAAACCTGACACACAATAAACAACAAAAAGTTCATGGCTAAAAGCACAAGGTATCAATATCCGTTAGCTACAGGGTGTGGTCACAAGTGACAGTTTACAAATTCCGTGACCTCGTTTGGAGCAAACGCAAACTATAGCCCTTTAGGTAGGTATATCGGGCCGATTTCCATTTAAACCCTGGATTCAACTGGATATCACGATTGATCGCATTTAACTTTATTATTAAACCCCAGAGGTCTCCAAAATCTTAAATTAGGTAGATAGGTACGTTCCAACGAAGCATCGTTTGCTGCTTGCTTACAACTTGACCACAAGCCGTCTGTCATCATCCCAAACATGACATCATTCTCAAGTCAACATAGCTTCATTATGTTATGTGTAAGTCTTAACTCATATCATTAGACACACAAATCACGTCCGAAGATGGACGTAATGCAATGAGTTGCGTTACTTGTCTTCCTATTGTGCCGTTTTCGACCTAAGCAATACGTCTTTGAACGATAAGTACTAAAGTAGTAATTCCTACAGTCCTACTGGTAGGTTGCCTATAGGAACCTAGGGCTTATCTCTAAGGTGAATAGCCAAGTTTCTAAAACCCGTTTCCACAATTTTCCAACGTGTAAGTATCTATTCTGATTTGTTTTAGTCACGCGAAGGAAGCCCACAGAAACCATAGATATCTACAGGGAAAGTTAAATAATGCGAGCTAATATTATAGGGGCGTATGCTTAGGTAGGTATATTATATTTTTATAAGAATGACTCATTGCCGGAGGGCATTTATTGCGACTGGTGATGGGGGTGACGTCAGCCTCGGTCACTAGGACACGTTATCTTATACGGGAACATAATTATTATACGCTACTTACGTAACCAACTACTTAATTACTTACAAAGTTGTCGTGATCCAGTTCCTCCTAACCACATTGTTAAATGTGACGTAGGTAGCACTGAGTTATAATTTTGTAGGTATTTACCTAGGTAAACTTCTAAACATGAAGTTATAAATGCTGAAAAACATGTGGAAGTCATATACAAGTTACAACTCATAATTTTGATGTCCTTTCTTTTTGCCTTGATAAGATTAGATAATTCAATACATGTGTTGTTAATTTTATCAGCATTTGATTACGGTAGGTAGGTATATGATGGATTTCCTAGATAGTGTATGCAGTTGCAGTTTCAAAAGGCCCGTCTCTGGTCTGTGTATGAATAGGACGGTGCAGAGCTATGAGCTCAGTGTAAACAGACCGCGCGCATGCAGAGAGCTATGACCGGAATTGTATAAATATGGGTTAAAGCAAGAAGTAGGTCGGAGAGGTGCCACCAAGCCGTCGACCTCCATTGTATGTACGGTTGACATAAATGCAGTAGGTACAGTACCGCATCTATAAAGCTGATGTGCGTATTCTGTAAGCTATGGAATTAATACCTACCTGGGTTGGGTACAACACGACTTTTGTTATTCAAATAGCTTCCTTTACTAGTTCGCCATTAGTTTAACACATCGCCATAACATTAAAATTATTATTTCTACAAATGGAACACGTCTTGTCCTTGTGCTAGGTATTGGAATACGCACTGCGACTTTTTTACTTTCAATAAAATCGACAAAGGCGTCACAATTAATAAGTAGGTATCAGTCAAGGGCGCTCCTTTGTGTTTATGCGAAAATCGAACTCCTAACTAAGTAAACGATTATTATTTATTTGTAGACGCAGTTTTGTATTTTGTGCCTTGGATGGGTCATTAAAAACCGACTAGGTCGACCTATTAATGACGATTACGATTGATTTTCGTAGGTCGAAGAGATTTTAATTTTGTGTGATTCATTGAGTCCTGGAACAAATCAAGTCCTATTTTATGATCAGCCTTGATCTCCAGCATGTGTAGGTCAGATCATTTAGTCTAGATATAATAGGCGAGCACCCACAGTGACAAATCAGCGGAGGTGTACCTAATAGCATATTGTTCCTCTTGAGCCCCCACAAGCTTGTCAAGGAGTGATTAATGAATTTGTGTGTTTATATCCACATTGTCTTCAGGATTAGACCGGCCACCGAGGTCAGACTGCCAAATCAGGCATTAAGTCATTTCCTTATTTGAATAAAACGCCTAGGTAATATTCTTTTATGTGTGTTACCGACAAACCTGAAGAATCGTAGGAGGCAACTAGTTTATTTAAGCACTTGCATACATACCTAATGCAAGTTTGGAATCTCAGCTGATGTTTACAGCAAATTGTTGAATCGTTTCGTCGGCAAGGTCAGTGATGTAATTGCCGCTTTTAGCACTCGAACGTGAGCCACTACGAGTCGCGTTATCCTACGATACGCTGCGACTGTGATAGATAATTATAGCAAACTGTATGTTTGTTGGTTTTAATGTTGATGTATGACATCATCCTCGTCCGACATCAACTACAATAGTGTTAATTGACCTTCATAATTATTCGAAGATTTAATGAATAATTGTACCTATAGGTAGTTAATTACCTAATTCCTATCTCGCTATACTTTCTGCCTACAGACACAGTAAGCAGTTTTAACTTCAAATCATTTCTATAACCCAGCTTAGAATGACTGTGTGGAGCAATAGTTTATTTGCACTAACAACTTTCTACTAAAACGCGTCTGAGGGATTATAATAAAGTATCAACCAAGTGGATTAACAGTAACCTACCTATCTATACATATACCTACATGTACCAATATGCTGTGCGTTAATTTACGAAGGAAACCGGAAGACGAAGAGCCCAACATCTTTCAGCAAATAAGCAAGAGGAACTGTTGGTTCAGTTCAGTCGGGGCCAATGATGTACCTAATATCAATTTAATTGCCTGTTATCGTTGAAAACAAAAGAGGGGTCGTGGTTAAATGATAAAAGCCGCACGCTTCGACCGAAGGTTGAGCTACGTTCGGTTCGAGGATGGGTGACCATCTATTATTTACATGTCGGGACCCCTCCGTAGGTATTTCGGAAAGCACGTAAGGCCCTTTGTACACACACGTTTTTCTTACCGTAAAAACTACGGTTTATTCGCCGCTTGTGTTTAGTCGTCAGTGTTGTTTGGATCACTTTGTTTACAGACACGGCGGCACTACGGACGGCACGGAGATGTTAGATAGAGATATTCTATGGTCGCGCGTCGTCGTATGCGCCGCCGTGTCCGCGCAGGGCGTGATTCACATCAGTGTTGTACCTATGTATGATAGCACAGACTTATATTGGTGTGTATGGTAGTCTGGGGCTGGTCTAGGGGAGTCTGTCGACGGCACCGGATGTTTTCACGGCGACAATTATTTTCGTGACGACTTACGTTCGCTGATTTTGTTTTAAAATGGAGATAAATTAAGAATGATTAACTACATTAATAATTGATTCATGTAAAATGTGAAATTCCATCCAAAACCTTCTTTTCCTTTTTGTGTTTTCTGTACACGTACCTAATATGATACTTTTTCCTAAATGGATTCATGACGCACGTCTGCAGCTTGGCACACAGAAAAAACACAACCGAGCCGTTCCTACCTATTATCTCGTCCTTAGAGCATTAAACTGCTCTAAGATCTCGTCCGGTTCTTTGCCGTGTCATATACAAGCTGTACGCAGCGCCGCCGTACCGTGTACAACAAAGGGCCTTACAGAGCTCAACTGTGACTAATGAGACACAACACAATTACTTTTTCTAAGTATTTTTGTACTTAGATCAAACTTTGATTTTCCTACAGTTGATAGGTAAACCGTTGGTCCCGGTTGTCATTTGTAGATCTCTGACAGTCGTTATGGGTAGTCAGAAGCCCAAAAGTCTGACCGGTCTTACCAAGGGGTAGATATCGTTTTACCCAGGTGCTGGATTATGGCGGCCAGATAGGCAGTTGCTCCATGTGAAATACTGGTAATCAGCTGTATCCAGTGAGACTGGAAGCCGACGCCCAAAACAGTTGGGAAAAGGCTAGGTAGATTGTTTTCGTAGAAAACAATAATATTCGTTGCAGAGCCTAATTTCAAACGGTTCTCCTGTCTTTTCATTCGGATTATCAGTCTAGTGGGCCTAGAAATCTATATTAGGTATTTCACCGAGAAACTTTCCTCAGATACCCAAGAATTCCTACTTATCGATCACTAAATCTTCAGTAAAAATGAATTAATCTTTTATATTTTTTTTTAAATTTCAGTATATATTAAAGCAAGATGTCGGAAGGTGCACAGGCAGACGCCGCGGTAGAGCAGGTGACTCAGGAAGTGAAGGACGTCAAGCTAGAGAACGGGACCGCTCCCGGTGCAACCAACGGAACGGCCAAAGCTGAAGCGATCTCGCTAAAGGTAATATTTATATTAGGATTTTAAATACGTATTTCTTTAAACTATGTAGGTAGGCGTAGGACCCTTGTTATGGTATGGTAGGTGGATTATCTGTATTTTTAAGTTCTGGCTTTTGGGATATGGGGTAGTCTAAAACAAGAAGAGGATTGATAGTGGTTTTTTGGTGGGGGCTGCTCTCCGAAATATACTGTGATAGTTGATTAAAAATAAAGGGAAAAATATAAAGAGAAAGGACAGCGATTGGAAACACTTCCTTTTCTTATAGCATTACCTTTGATTTTATTTACGGTGTTAAATTACTTACCATGTATTCATCTAACTACCTACTTAAATATAATCAGTGCATAGCTGTCCTATGAAAAGATTATATTATATCCAGGTATAGATTCTTACAGAGTACAGTAGTTATACCACCAGTTTAGTAACCCGAAGCCATACGACTGCAACATTAACCTATTTCTTTAAGCTACGTAGTGCACGCAATCATGCATAGACTTTTAAGATATATTCAAATAACGTTTCCAATTGATGTTATTTCAAGTTAAACAAATATCAACTTTATTTCGGTGGTAATTAAGTTGATATCAGAGTAACTAGCATGATTTAAAAAGCCTTAAAAATATTTGAAGTTGTAACTTGTAGCGTAAACTGAACTTTAATGTGTAGGAATGAAAGTTATTTTTACCGACTTCATTCCAATAACTCATAGGTAATTGTTTACATGTTTGGCAAGTAAATCGCGAACGGAGATTACCTAAGTGTCCACGCCTAGACCAGCCTTTGATCTGATATATTTCTTTATTTTCCAGGACGCGTTCAAAACATTCTCCAAATTCGGAGATATCAAATCAGATGGCAAAACGATAACTCTGTCACAAAGCGACAAATGGATGAAACAAGCGAAGGTGATCGATGGAAAGAAGATCACAACTACAGATACCGCGATTCACTTCAAGAAACTGAAGACTCTAAAACTTGGTTTCGATGACTATCAGAAATTCCTCGATGACCTCGCTAAAAGTAAAAAGGTAGAGTTGGAAGAAATTAAGAAGAAGCTCACAAGCTGTGGACAGCCTGGCTTGACATCACACGTAAGTTTTTATCGAAGCGTTTACCTATTTAAACTGATGCATGTCATCATCTTCCATAACGTCAAGAATCCTTGAGTTTTACCGACGTTAGTACCTACCTATTATAGCCAGTCAAGTCATAGGTTAGGTGCAGACGTGTTGTACAAGATATAAACTAAGTAAAATAAAGAATTTTCCTCTACGTCAGACATACCTACTGACACACAACGATCTGGCGTCTTTTATAAATTTTAATGTTCTTGAATATAGCGAAAATACCTACCTACTTAGTATTTCATTTATTATTACTGTAGTATCATAGAACTGGTGGGATTTTTTATTTCCATATTGCTGACCAAGTGGTAACGGCCGCGACTTAACGAGTTGTAGGTCGTAGGTTCGAACCATGACCGGCGCTTTATTTAACGACTTCAAAAAAAGGAGGGTTATTTTGTGTAAATTATTTCATCACGACTGCTTTCAAAACGGTGAAGGAAAACACCGTGAGGAAACCGGCATGTCCTAAAACCAAAAATTCGAAGACATGTGACATCTACCAACCCGCGTTGTGGGTTACGGCCCATTCCCTCTTACTGAGAGGAGGGAGGCCTGTGTCCCAGCAGTGGGGACATTATAGGCTGATTATGCATTGCTAAACATTGGTGTCATCATAGAAAGCTGAAATAACTTACATCAGGCAGGATGTTTCGAAAGTATAAAGACCGTCGTTGGGTAAAAAGCTTAGTTATCGACATTTTACCAATTCCAGGTGACCAAATCTCCAGCGGCTGCAGCAGCAGTGGACCGTCTGACGGACACCAGCAAGTACACGGGATCGCACAAGCAACGGTTCGACGAGACTGGAAAGGGCAAGGGAATCGCGGGCAGGAAGGACCTCGTGGAAGCCTCGGGCTACGTGTCCGGCTATCAGCACAAGGACTCGTACAACAAGTCCCATTAACCACCAACATGCTCACACGGCTTACAGTTACAACGTTTTAATATACCCGGTCCGAATCCTCAGACCCGATGACTACTTTTGACCAAGATAGGCAGATACAATTGTATAAGACAAGGATTGTGCTAAGATGCGCTGATACTAGGAGAATTTATTGACCGTCTAGAAGCGAGAATCGGGATGCGAAAGCAAAATAGTTGTACGTATTTTGTTTTGGCGCTCTCACTGAAATGTCAACCTGCTCATGTAGTAAATACTTTCTATATTTAAACACATGAGAGCAATCAATCGCCTAGCGATTCTTACCTACGAGTCTCGACTCTCGCAAGGACATTCGTGCCTCTCGACGGTTGTGTAACTCTCCTCGTGTAAACGGGACTTTATTGTTGATGTCATCTAAGAACATTTCCCAAAGCTTATCCTCAGTAAAAACCACTTGAAAGCTTATCTATGCATTATTAAAACTTTTTGCAATAAGTACTAAAATGATTGTACATGTTTTCTTAAGTACATGGTACTAGATTAATGCATTTATCAATCTAAAGCTTTGTATGTTGTGCGAAAGACATTCCTTCCTTAGAAAGTACCTATATACTTTAATAATTATTTAGAGTAAGTTGGAACGTTTTCCCGATATTTATCACTTGACTATATTTGTCTAATCTGTTCGTCTAGTCGTGTGTAGAGGTAGATTCTTTAAGAACTATTTAAAAATTTCAATGTATTTTTAAAATTGAAATGGTCATAAAATGATGGTATTTTTTGTATTGTATCTCTCGTATTTCCTGAAGTACTAAACATAAGTACTAAAAATGTATTGCACTAAATAGTACAAAACATCTACTATATGAATGTACAAAGTACGTACCAGCCTACGTAACGTACCCACTTATATTCAAGGTATCTTTAAATGTTACCTTTTATTACAACATTTTCGAAAGAATATTAATGTGTCATAATTATAACGTAAGTGCACGGTTATTTTATAAGTTCTTAGATTCTTATTGGTTCTCAATATTAATACTGGTAAATACGCCTACTTTTAATATACCTACGGTAATGTATCTACTTACCTTAAATTTATTTTGTTATCATTATTAATAAAATACATACATTATTCTATTGTAGTTTCCTTCAACATTGGTGGACAGTGGTCAAAAATTAAAAGGAAGATCAAATGAGATGTCGATTGGTACAATTTATTTGACTTATAACTACAAATACATGTGTAAAGCACTAACATTTTATGAAATAATGAATAATCAATTATACATGGTATTATTATATGGTGGAACTATTAATTTTTAGTTACTGAAAGCAAATAATCTAAGACTTAATTCACATATTGTTCGATTATTATAATTATGTAGTTAAACTATACAATGTAATTATAATAACACAAACGTTGACTGCTAGCCCTTACTACCTTCCGATATAATAGTATATTGTTAAAATAAAAATTAACAAAACAAAGAATAGAATGCAAAAGATAAAATAATAGGTACAGATACTTGTGCACGTCATAATACAGAACGTAAACGAAAACCCGACTTAACTGTTCATCGTGTTCGATAATTATACACAAATAAAAACGATAATTATACGGATAAAAAATCTTTTTTTTTAACCACGAAGTTATTGTTTTACGCGCACACAAACCAAATTAATGGACCGCTGTAGCTAAATGTCTTTTTCGAGGTTTCTTCTATCTAACCCATTCCCAGACTTGTTAATACTAACGAGCCAGTTAATAAATATTTGCGAAGCAGGCCTCGCTTTAAACACTCGGCATTGAAATCCTATCTACACTTGGTTATCCACGACAAAGTAATACTACGGCGCCATCTACACGAGCGAGAGAATCGCGACGATAATCTCATCGTGCCATCAAATTCTCGCCGCGATGATATCACCGTGTAGAGATAGCTGCATACAGTTTCTATTGAGTTAGATGCCACAGAGTGACTATCCCTACGATACTCTTGCCCGTGTAGATGGCGGCTAAATGAACAAAATCCATACTAATATTATAAATGCGAAAGTGTGTCTGTCTGTCTGTTACCTTTTCACATTTAACCGCTGAACCGATTTAGATGAAATTTGGTATAGAGATAGTTTGAGTCCCGGGAAAGGACATAGGATAGTTTTTATCCCAGAAATCATCCTTTAAGGGTCAAATCACACCGAGATGGCAGCGAAGCGGCGAGCAGTTTCAGTGTCATATAATTTTAAACTTTATCTTCATTACAATAATACACAGTATCGCTTGAGAAACTTGAGTCGTCGGAGTGCTCGAGGCGCCGCGGGCGGTCGCACGGCCTTTCAAGTTTCTCAAGCGATACTATGTATTATAGTAATGAAGATAAAGTTTAAAATTATATGACACTGAAACTGCTCGCCGCTTCGCTGCCATCTCGGTGTGATTTGACCCTAAGGGGGTGAAAAGGGGGGGGGGGGTTGTGTGGGGAATCAATAACCGCTGAACCGATTTAGATGAAATTTGGTATGGAGATAGTTTGAGTTGTGGGGAAGGATATAGAATAGTTTTTATCCTCGAAATTATCACTTAAGAAAGAAAAGGAAGGAAGAAGAATGTAAAAAGGGGGATGGAAATTTGTAAAAGGAATCAATAAAAAAGCACCAAGACTTTTATCGCGGGTGAAACCGCGGGGCACATCTAGTAAATCATAAATTGCTATGAACATAATATTAGGTGTCATAATCGCGTAAGTATTTTTCAAAACGATGTTAAAATATGAACTTATTTAATCATTAATGGTGGCTATAACATTCAATAGTCTCGAAAAAAATCAGTAAAGTCCGGCTGTCGTGTACACTATGAAAATCTTTGTTTATTTTTACCCGACTGCAAAGAAGGGTTATTATCTTTATTTAGAACACACACCATGTACAGACGGCAGCACATCAAGCTACTACAATCTGTCAAATTTCGTTAATAGATTTTCAACTTTATCGGGAAAATTTGACAGTTTTGGGTAGCTTGATATGCTGGCGTCTGTACTATCAACACGAGGAATGCTGTAGCAAATATAAGGCTTCACCGTCACTCATCTAAACTTTATAAAATTCAGCACCAAATTATTTTTGTGGAATATAATTATGAAATCGTAATATTTATCTTAACTTATTTTTTTTATGAATGATTTTGTTAGTAATGATTTATTTAGTAGCTAAATATTGCTGTTTGCAACTTGAGAGCACGCTCAATGCTCCTTATGCGCTTGTTACGCTTGGCCTGCGTGTTGCGGATCTACACCAACGTTGCTTTAATAAACAGCGTTGATAGTGGAATGAAACGATGAAACCAACAATGAATGAGTGACGACAAACGTTTTTTAGCTATTTAGAATTCATTTAGTAATATATCAATGAAGTCAGTCTACAATTCTAAGAGTTATATATTTTCCTTTTTATAGGATTCGCTACAATTAGCCTTGGGAAGTCTTCACAATCTTTTAACTTGGCTCATTTAAATATCTAAAACGAGTTTATTTCATACATGATTTTATGTAGTAGGTGTGTATCTCAATTTAGGTTATTACAAAGACTTTTTAACCTGTTGTGACAAATTCGCTGTAGACCACAATTATCTACAGCAGCATTTTTAAAATTCTGATATATCGCAATAAATTATTAAAACCTTTGTAAATACTGATATATCATATTTTCAAATCAAATTACGTCGAAGGTTTTTAGAAAATATAAATATTTACAATTTGTTACATATTTAGTAGTTACATATTTATAGACAGAATTGCAAGATGAATATCATGACAACTTCAATTAAAAAAAAAATCTGAAAATAAATAACCTAGAAGGCAAAATAATATCACCCTGTATAAATAATACCCTTTTCTAAATTTTGCACATTTAACGTAAATACAAAATAATTATAATAATCTCATAGCTTTTTATATTGTGAATTACTTATATTAATTACTGCCGCTGAAGAGCAATGCTAGAGATGATGAGTAAAAAACAAACTGTTATAAGTTTACACACGCATAAGGATTTGAGATTCCTTATGGATATAAAGCCTATCCATTGCAGTATATTAATACATACCAACAAAATATTTAACACATAATTGCAAGAGATGAATTAAAATCCCAGATACAACGCTGTTTGTCAAATACGTATTTAACAAGATTAAACTATTCATATGCAATGGCATCGTCCACTGCTTCTAGAATATAACTCACCTACACTTTATTCGGTTTTCTTCCCAAGTTTATTTTAGGTACAATTAACGCAATATCAACGCCAACTAATCATCAAATAGAACAAACTCGGCTCTATATTGAGATGTTTTAAATATACTTGGCAAACCAAGCTCTTATAACAATGCTATATGGAATTGAGAATTTTCTATATAATATATTTTCTAGTCATACAAATTTTATCACAAAGTCGAGCGACTTGACGGCTTACATTGGGCCCTCAATGGTGCTTACTTTCATAGCGAAGTAGTAGACAGCTCGACTGCCTAGGATGAAGGCAAGCAAGAAGCCGCCGACGTAGGCAACGTAGATGCCGCCACCGTGGCTCTTAGCGGCCGAGAGCGTTCCCAGCGTGACGCCCAGCGCGATGGCTAGGAACACCAGCGCGAGCACCGCGAAGATTGCGCCGCGAACGCGGGCCATGCGTGCGCCCACCGACGACACCTTGCGGCAGTGCGGACATCGCACCGGCGCGTTCTTCAGCAGCTGATACTGGAACACCACCAACAAATAAATTACACATACATTCATACGAATACATAAACACAATCCTTTTTTCCATGGGGATAGGCAGAAACTACAGAAGGCCTCCCGCTACGATCCTCACATACTCCTTTTGCTTCCTTTACGTTCATACAACAATTGCTTAATTTATGTTTATAAAGACCAGAAATTAAAAAAAAAAAATGTTATGTAACTTTTTCTTTGGAGTTTAACTTTGTTGTGTAATGTATTTTTTATTTTTGTTTATTCTCTCCAGTTGTTTCTATGTGTAACTCTCACGCTGTTTGTACCGTTTTTTCAATTTTATGCATCCATACTAATATTATAAATTCGAAAGTAACTCTGTCTGTCTGTCTGTCTGTATGTATGTTACCTTTTCACGCCTAAACCGCTGAACCAATTTAGATGAAAATTGGTATATAGTTTGAGTCCCGGGAAAGGACATAGGATACTTTTTATCCCGATATTCCCACGGGATCGAGACTTGACGGGTGAAACCGCGGGACGCAGCTAGTAAGTTTATATATGTATATGTGGAAACTTGTAATTGGCCTTCTTCTACATAATTATACTTCTGACTACTCGAATGTATTAGCTGTAAATAAATAAATAAAATAAATCTAGTCATACAAGCACGCCGGTTGCGGTTGCGAGTGACCGGACTTTTCTGAAGGACATCACCAATAAGCTTTCTGTAATGTCCTTCTAGGGCATCCCCTTCTACCGTTTCCACTCACATCTACCTTGTAAATACCTTTTTTTATACACATTTCATTCATGACCTTTCACCTTTCTTTCACAATGACCAAACCATGTAAGCATAATTTTTCTTTTATACTTACATAATTAATATTTATCTCAGGTCAATCACCTTAACGAACTCCGTGTGTATAACTATCTATATCTAATAAAATATGTATGTCATAGTAGTGGAGATAATATGTTTGCCATTATCAAACTAGGAACATAAATATGACGCATTCATACGCACACTAAGGGAAGACAAGAAACTGTGTTATATGTATTATAAACAAAAAATATAAGAATGCTGTATCGTTTTGTAAACATGTTATGGTTGTTGGCAGCAGCAGCTAGCAGCGCCCCGCGGTTTCACCCGCATAAGTTTCGATTCTGTGGAAATATCGGGATAAAAGTACCCTATGTGTTAATCCAGGGTGTCAGCTACGAATTACGAAATTTTATCAAAATTGGTCCAAACGTTTGTGCGTGAAGAAGTAACAAACATACAAACACTTTTACAAACTTTCGCCTTTATAAATATTAGTGTGATATAAACAAAACAAGAATGCTGTATCTTTTTGTAAACATGTTATGGGTGTTGGTTTTATATTTCTAAACCAATTTAATGATGCCATAGAAATGCTAAGGACATTTTGTGGTTTGTAATCAAAAAGTAGGTTAATTGATGCACTTAAAACAGAGCCAATGAGATCACATTTAGGTACCTACAACAGTCTCTTTATTTTATTTATATTATGTATTTATAAGTTATGAAGGAAATTGGTTTGATTAAAACCACAGTAACAATACTTCAGAGGAAAAATCCAGCACATAATCTGTACTAAACTGCTAAAATCTACAAAAAAAAATCTCCATGCAAATCAATTTGGAATGTTTATAAATATACACTAAGAACAGTATTCAATATTTAGCAACCTGTGGAGTTGTAAAATGATTCTATAATATTTGCTGTAAGATTGTGTTCACAACAAAAGTCGTAATTTTGCATGTGTTAATAAAAGTGTGACTAGTAATTGTCATTAGTCGAATGTTTTTAAACTACTGAACTTCATAATTATTAGCCTATAATATACCCACTGCTGGGGCACAGATCTACTCTTGGTGAGGAAGTGGGCCATAATCCACCAAGCGGGCCCAGTGTGGGTTGGTAGATGTCACGTGTCTTCGAATTTTAGGTTCTAGAATTCTAGATCATGATGTTTTTCTGCAGTGTTTTGAGAGCAGTGGTAATTAAATAATTTACATAAAGTGATTTATGTAATTGGTTTCTTAAGCCGAGTAAAATAAAAAAATAAAAGCACCTGTCAGGGCTCAAACTTACGACCTACATTTCGTAAGTCGCGGCCGTTACCACTGCGCCACCACTGCTTGCTAACTACTGAACTGGCATACTGATAATTTTTTAGGCAGAATTTTACATGCATATAATTTACTAGCTGCGCCCCGCGGTTTCACCCGCGTAAATGTCGATCCCGTGGGAATATCGGGATAAAAACTATCCTATGTCCTTTTCCGGGACTCAAGCTATCTCTATACCAAATTTCATCAAAATTGGTCCAGCCGTTTGAGCGTGAAGAAGTAACAAACATATAAACACACACACACACACTCACAAACTTTCGCCTTTATAATATTAGTGTGAAGTGTGATTAGCTACAATGTAGAACCACATCAATAGTTTATTGGCTAGAATATTTTATGCATAGAAATAATAATTTATTGCATTTTCTACACATTGCAGTTGTTCTTTTGTTGCAGTAAAAAGGTGTCATAAAAAATAAAATACATAAAAAAAAATTATAATATCTGTTAATGCAATACTGGCAAGGTGACTTTTATTTATTTAAACATAATGTTCATTCATTAGGGTTACTTTATTTGTAATCTTTTCTAACAATGGTAACAAAATGCAATAGTGTGTATACCTACAGTCTAGCATTTATTGACGCGAAGTGCCAATAACACCTAACTGACAAAGTCGAAAATTTACACAAACTGAAAAAAACATTCAAAAATAGACACAATGGTTTAGTAGGGAGGTATTTCCACATTTTAATTTAATGTTTTTGGTGTTGCAACTAAAAATAGACATAGGATATTTCACTAAAACATGCGAATAATGCCTTTAAATTCAAAGCGATAAAAAAGTGAATTTCTTGACAATTGTCAGTTAAGAGGTATTGGCATTTCGCCGTCGATATGTGAGGTCTGATAGAGGTTACCATTTATTATTATTAAAATAAAAATATGCATATTATAAGATTATTGTTGATTGAAATAATAAGCAAGAATACTTGATCTTTAGGTTAACTTGCTTGTGAATTCTATTGTTTAGTAATTAGAAAATAATGTAAATAATTGAAATAATGAGGTACAGGCATTTTAACTTCGAGACAAACTAGATGTTTGAAAAAAATACTCCATTTCAAATTCACTTATGAATTATTATGCATTTTTAAGGTGGTGATTATACATACCAGAAATGTGTCCTGACAGTGAGCGCAGATGACCCTGCACATGCCAGGCAAGGTTGGCACAGGTGGAGTGACAGGCGACGGGGCCAAGTTGATAATCCGCTTGCAGTCTGCACGGGGGCATGCAATGCGCTGTGATGATGACTTGCAAATTAACAAGCAGTTGCAAGGGCAGCGCACATATTTCTTACCAGGTGGTGCATTCCTAATAGGCTGAAAAAATAAAACAGATCAAGTAAAATATCCATAAACCAAGTCAAGTATAATCTGCAGGCTTATACATAAGACATGAGTTATGAGTCAGTGAACTGATTAATAACGAGAACAAACAATACTTTGATAAACAAAGAAAGGAATTAGGTACAATAAAATCAATAAGATAGTCATGATAAGTGAGGCATTTTGACCTAAACTTATTTAAAGACGTGAATAGTTTCATCAGTAAAAGAACTAACAAGTTTGGCTTCAACTACTTACCGTGGCTTCGTTGCATTCTGAACATTTGACAACATGCTGTTCTCTCTTCCCTGAGATGTCGATCATAGCCTGGCACACGCGGCATGTTACCATCGGCATTCCCGCTTGCTGGTACGGTGGAGGAAGCTCGTCAGGTCCAATAGGAGATATTGTGCTGACATTTACCTCTTCTGTCGCACAAAAACATTACATTGGCGTGTTAGATATGAAGTTAGAAATACGTAACCAATCATGTAATAACTGGTAAATCTGTTGCACAACATAGGCATTTCAATGAACTACGTAGCGGCTGCTTCGAATAAAATTACTCCATTGTTTAGCAACAAAAATCATAAGAAGTATTAGTTGAATCATCAGCTGTCAAAACAATAAAACCAATTAAATACTTACCATCCCTTAGTAACGGTTTAGTTTCACTTTGACCGTCCCCCATTATACAAGAATTAATCTTTTGATACTGTAGTATGCAAATATCCAATAATTAAATCACGATTTTTGACGAAAATATGTACCCGTACTGCAATCCTCGAAACTTGATTTTTACTTTTTTTTTTGTACTGGAACTTGGATAGTCAGATTTAAAGCCACAGTAGTTCTACAGACTACAAAACAAAAATCCATTTCACAATATTTTTTCTTGTCATTTCATATCTATACACGAATAGAATCAAAATTAAATTGTGTAATAGTATCAAAATAAAATGACAAGGATCATATTTGTTTTTACTGCTCACCGCCCCGCGCTAAGCAGCCGCTGATAGCGGCGAGTTCTTGACCGCCGTTATACTGACGACGGCTTCAATGCCCAACGCACTTCCTTCACCCAACAACCGACAACAGTGTGTGTGCAGTCTGTGATAAAAAAGAAGGTATTCATTCCCAATATTTGGATCGTACACGTCTGTAGATAGTTACCCGGGAAAGATCTAACGCCTAAGGTACAGGCTCGGCCTAGTTTAGGTGTTAGTGGTCATTCGAATTGTGTTCAATTGCAGAATTGTACCTACTGTTTGCTAAAATCATTTTGTAAAATATTTTTGTGTCACTAAAGTTTTTTAATATATTTTTTTTTTATAATATTCCATGCTGACAACCTTTTGGTAAACTGTTTGTTATGCTGGGGCCAGACTATCGCGATAACGCGAAGATTTGCGCGATAAGTTGATGCTCATTGGCTGGACCTACGATGTCAGCCAATTAGAAACAACTTATCGCGATTTTCCCGTATAGTGTGGCCCCGGCATTATGCTAGGGCCAGACTATCGCGATAACGCGAAGATTTGCGCGATAAGTTGATGCTCATTGGTTGGACCTACGATGTCAGCCAATAAGAAACAACTTATCGCGATTTTACCGTATAGTGTGGCCCCGGCATTAGGGTGCATTCCAAGTTAGGACTGTAATCGATATTATCGATTTGAGCGTGCGTAAACCCGTACCGAATTAGGTTTAAGGTGAATGCGCAGTTGTAGCCCGCGAAATTCAATTTTTCTTACGTTTTTTGCAATTTTCAAGTCAGTGTCAGGTTGTATCTTGATCAAAATATGATTCGCGACTATAACAGGTACGTATTTACAGAATTATAATAATTAGAATCATTAATACATCTTTCTGAGTTAGATTTCTACCGTTAAGAACAAATCTCGTATGGAAAAGTGTTTATGGTAGAAATCTAACTTAAAGAGATATATTAATGATTCTAATGACTATAATTCTATAAATACATGTCTATTATAGTCGCAAATCGTATTTTGATCAAGATAGAACCTGACACTGACCTACAAATTGCATAAAACGTAAGAAAATTTAAATTTCGCGGTCTACCACTGCGCATTCACCTTAAGCACGCACAAATCGATTAAATCGATTACATTCCTAACTCGGAACACGGCACTATTCTACTCAGAACAATTCTTATCTCTTCCATTTGTCAAAGTTGTCAATGTCATTGTCATGTGTAGTGTAATCTAATGTTGGTTGGAGGTTATGTATTGTGAATTCTGCATGTGATTTTAAAGTTCTAATTACTTTTTGTTTTGAATAAACAGTTCTTGCAATGGCTAGTAAAGTGCACAGAGTTCGTTACTATAATCCTAAACCGCAACCGATCAACTGTGTTTCATTTAATAAAACAAGCAAACACATCGCTGTTGCGCGGTAATGCTTAGACCAAAATAATGCAATGTTTACGTTGTCATTTTTAAACAATTAATATTAATTTTGGTTGTTATTGCAGAGGAGATGCTTCTATTGAGATATGGGACTTAAACTATGCGCCGTATCTCGTCAAGTTCATTCCTGGTGTCAAGAATGGTTCTGTGGAAGCACTTGGCTGGGTGAACGATCGGCTGCTGTCAACAGGTCTCGGGGGTGCTTTGATTGAGTGGGATTTGGATAAACTATGTCTGAAGACGACAGTGTTGCTAACAGGCTATGCAGCGTGGTGCCTAGACGTGAATCCAGATAACAGTCTTGTAGCAGTGGGCACGGAGCAAGGATATGTGAATCTGTACAGTGTAGATAATGATGAGATTATTTACAACAAGTTATTTGATAAGCAGGAAGGCAGAATATTGTGCTGTAAATTTAGCAACACAGGAAGCGTGCTCGTTACAGGTATGGACGTATGGGATCTTTGGTTAATTATAATTATTTTTGTATTTTTTTATGTAATTTTGTTTACATTCCTCAAAAATACTAGGCACTACGAAATAATTTGTCAAAATCAAAACTGAAAAGTCTACAATATAAAAATAATATACATATTTATAATTTCAGGTTCAATAAACACAATACGTGTGTGGAATGTGGAGACAGGACATGCAATTACCCGCATGTCGGTGAGTCGACGAGGCAGAGAGGTCATAGTGTGGTGTCTAGGAATACTCTCTGATAACACTGTTGTGTCTGGTGACAGTTTGGGCAGACTTATATTTTGGGACAGCGCTCTTGGTGATCAGGTAAAAATATTATATAATATTCAAAATTGTAAAATTTAAAATGCAACAGTCTATCCATGTATTATTTGTAAATATTCTAATAAACACTACCAAATAATTGGGTACCTGATTTGACTGCCTCGTTGGTCTAGTGTTTGCAAGCGCTACTGCTGAGCTAACCCAACCAGGGAATCAAACCCAGGACCTCTTTCCTGGGTAAAGTGTTATTGGGTGTTTCCATTAGGAATTTCTCAGTAGCAGCCGGGAGTCTAGATTTGTACCTGGTTTGTGGCAATAGACTCGCCCCCTATTATATGGGACTTCAACATAACTGGCGAAATGTGGGTGTAAATACTATAGGTACACCTGCGCCTAACCCTTCGGAAACAGGTCTGATGTTATGTTTGATATTAGTAAATATGTATTCAGGTAACACTTTTACTACATAAGACTGTGCACAAACTCAAAAATTCTAAATGAAAATCCATACTATAACAAACCTACTTCATTAATTTCAGCTTGAATCATACTCCACTCACAAGGCGGATATACTGTCAATAGCTGTGTCTGATGACGAGAAGAGTCTGTTCTGCAGTGGAGTGGATCCCGTCATCATGAACTTCATCAAAGTAAACAAGAACAATGGAAAGCAAACTGAGGCTCAGTGGGTGAAGAATGTGCAGAGGAATATCCATGAACATGATGTTAGGTAACCAGTTCCATATGAAAAATAGATTTATTTTTTCACTTCAGTGAACAAACTATTTTGTCTGTTTCTGATTTAAAATTATAACTGTTTGTAAGTTTATTTAATAATATAACCATGTAACTTTGTCTCTTTGGCACCTCCCTTTCAGATGAATACAAGATGATTGATTTATGATAGCGAGCATATGGGATTATTCCACTTTGCCCCACCGGCCGCCCCACTGGTGGGGCAAAGTGGAATAATCCAGCATAAGCATAATCAGCCTCTAATGTTCCCACTGGTGGGACACAGGCCTCCTCTCAGTGAGAGGGAGTGGTCCGTAATCCACCACGCGGGCCCAGTGCAGGTTGGCAGATGTCACATGTCTTCAAATTTTTGGTTCTAGGACATGCGGGTTTCCTCACAAAGTTTTCCTTCACCATTTTGTTTATGACTGCAAAACACCTGTATTCTGTACCATTGATGAATTGATTAATTTCCTTAAGTGTTTTGTAACTATTTTCAGAGGACTTGTCATTCACGGTGAGAAATTAATTTCAATTGGTGTTGATGGCTACCTCACGTTCTCGAGCTATCCTCCGAAGTGGGTGATGAGGCTGCCACCCATGATACCGGCGCCAAGGTCTTCAGTTTGCAGTAGAAAGAAATTACTTCTTTTAAGGTAACCTTTCTTTTACATAACATGCATTTGAAGAGGTTATTACGAGAATAACATTAAAAATCAACTCATTAAAATCTCTTTAGAATGTTTCATAGAAGCTTAGAGGTATCATATTTACTGCCTCTTGTAAGCTTGTAGGATTCAATGTTCATGATGTTTATTTTCTCATTAATTTTGCAGGTACAGTACTCATCTTGAAGTGTGGAAACTAGGCTCATACGCAACCAACAACAATGGCAACGTGCTGGTCACTAACTTTAATACTAAACTAGATAGCAGTCAAATGGAAAACAATGAACTAGAACAAGATTCAACAATTGATATAATAAACAGAGCTAAGGCAGAGAACACACAGCAACAAAGTTTGAAACTGACAGAGAAGCCGGTGAAGTTAGTGTCTATTCAAACCAAAGAAAAGAAGCAAATTTCATGCTGTGCACTGTCACCTAACGGAGAACTAGTCGTTTATTCTACAGCCAGTGATGTTAGGATGCTCAAATTGGATGCTGTAAGTATGCATGGGTTTGTCAAATTATTAATATTGTACATGTTGCAAGCTATTAATTAAAAAAAGAACTACTATAATCTATGGTCTATAGACCACCATGGGTGCCCATAAATATGATTTTATTTGGTGTATATAATTGTATGCTGATGATTTGAGTCTCAAGTTCAGATTTCTTCACAATATTTTTGATTGTACCTGTATTACTACGCTTCTTAGGCGATCTTCAATGTCGAACATTATATTTATTTTTTACAAGGAGTATGCTGACTTGCACTTCAATTGCATACTTATTTTACACCTAGGCGAAGTTATATAAAGAACTCATAATTATTATTTTTGCCAGTTATAGAAATTGTTAAGAATCATCTGGCTGACCTTGTCCCATGTGAGTCGAGGTCGATGCAACACGTTTTATTCTTTCATTCTCCCCTGTCAACCATCACACTATCACATCACAATATCCCTTTTCTTTTATATCATACCTCATCCATCTTTTCTGTGGCCTCCAAGACCTGAATAGGGCCTCTCCCTCTCCATCCATCCACACTTATATTCACCTCTCTTAAATAATAACAAATATGATTGCAGGATGAAGAGCAGTCCAACATATCTCTATCTAAAGTGATGATCAACGGCCTGCCTGAGGGCGGGTGCGACCGCGTGTGCTTCACCGACGACTCTTGCACGATGGTGGCACACACCGCCGGCACTCTGCATGTACTACAAGTTGACCCGGAAGCCGGGGCCACGCCTGTGCAGACTATCTCTTTAGAAAAATGTGAGTAATATTTTTTTCTGTAATCGCGTGTGAGTGTTGAGTTATGAAGTTTTTTCCGTTAAACTATAGTGAGTGTGAGAAAAATGTGAGTTATGAACTCTATCGTCACTTCTATGTTTATCATAATTGCCACCTCTTAACGGCTGGAATCTCGAAATTGTTCATTATTTCGCTTCTCGGTGTGTGTTTCAAATAATAATAATCAGCCTATAACATTCCTACTACTGGGGCTCGGTGCTCCTCTCTGTGATAGGCAGTGGGCCATTGTGCCACGTGGGCCCATTTCTTGTTAATAGACATCACATGTTTTTATTACTGGGACATCTCGGTTGCCTCACGAATTCACGATTTCGCCTTTACCGATTTTAGAGCAATTATTTTTACATTGCAGATCTGAAAGCAAAATCAATATTACACCTCTACATTTCAAAGAGAAGTCCGAAGGGAGTGACATATTTAGTGGTCGCGGATACTCTTGGCTCTATCGCCGTTTGGACACAGAACAACAAGAAGTTCGAATTTTACGTCAGTTTACCCAAGTACCATTGCGTTCCGTCGGCACTCACTGTTGATAGTCAAAGAGAAAACCTCATTGTGACGTATGTTGATCAGAAGGTAAGTAATCTAACCTCACTGTAATTTAAGAAATAAAGTCATAAAATCCATAAATTACGTCAGACGAACTTCAGGGTTTTTGCCCCCCCCCCCCTACCCCCCAGTTTATACCGGAACGGTATTTATTTGTTTTTAAACCAAGGGGGGTTTAAAAATAAATAAATACCTTTGGCACAGAACAAAGGTAGTTTCAGTAGAATAATCGATGCAGTATTTATGAGATACTAAACTTGATATTCAATCATCTTTATTCATATTCATCTCTTAGATAGTAGAATACGAGCTAAAAGACAAGCGGTTCACAAAATGGCCGGGTTCGGCGCTACCTCCCGAGTGGCTGTCGCGTCGGTCGGCCGTGTCGTCCATCAGCGCGCATCCGACGCGCGACGCCGTGCTGTTCCAAGACGAAACCTCGCTTTGGATCATGGAGAAAAATGATAAACAGGTCAGTTTGGTTAAAAATAAATAGAAAATTGCTGATGTAAGTATAGTCAGAGAAATTAACTGGTAAGAAAATTAACAACCTACGTATCGCCATACGTATAGTATAGCTATTTCATACAACCGTCAAAAACCGTTGAAAATACGGTCAATTTAAATTGGTAGTCAAATGCTTATAAGTTAATTTCCCCAACTTTAAGCAGACGGGAGAAAGGGCTTTCTTTTTTCTTTGAAAATGTCCAGATCTTCCCGTCATCTGCCGGGAGACCAAAAGTGCAATGAGGGAAAATTCAACCTTACCCCATCTCCCTGATTATATTCGAACTCAACTCTAAAACTCTTTGGCTTGGTCAAAGACCTTAAAACAGCTATCGATATTAGGTATTACAGACTGTCGATAAAATATTACATAACCTAGTAATAGTGTAGAACCTAGTAACTGTGAGTGATTTGTTCCTTTTAGATTAACTTCAATGTATTTTGTTTATTTTCAGGAGGTAGTTGAACCAGTAGCTAAAAGAAAATCCAAACCTGAAAGTCAGAACGTCGCTCTAAAAATCGTACCCATCAAGGTGAGCACAACTTTTCATAAACTTTATTTTTTGTTGCATTGTTTTGATAAAAAGTTCTTATTGGATAACTAAACAGTGCTAGAAACCAAACACATTTATTCTATAGCTGATACAATCAATAAGATCATACAGGGTTTACTTCAGTACTTTGATCTATTTCTGTCATTGTTTTAACCAAACTTTTATTGTATTGCTTGCCTTTTTGGAAGAGTAACAAGACAAAACTATGGTAAACTAGACTAATCGTCTCAATGAAACTAGTCAATGAACGCAATAGTACGCTACGGTACGCAAAAAAAAAAAATCGCAGGGGTACGTTTATTGTACCAGAATACAGGTTTTGTAATTGAATTAGCTAGTGAAACCATACATGATGGGTGTCGATATCTAAACATATACTTAAAACAAAATGATGACATTTTTTTTTTGCGCAATGGTCTTACGTAGTGTAGTTACTTGAAATATCTCAAACTAAACTTGAACTACTTAAACTTTCTAAACTTGAAGTTTACAATTTACAAAGGAAAACGAAGATAGCCACAAAAGTAAAATACTGTGGTGCAGCTATCAACGCCTAACTCAAAATATTGTACAAAGCCATTGTTCCAGACTTCCCAAAGAAAGCTAATTAATAATTAAGAGAATTATAAACATTTTAAAAACTAATAAAATGGAGAATATACTCTATGAGGAGGTTACTATGACGGCCGTTATAATATTACGGACCTTCTAGGAAACCGAATCTGAAAAGAGTTTCATATCCTGTAGCCTGCCAGTGTTACAGTTATAAAAGCACGGTTATTTTATTGTTTTAGTATTTGGCTGATTTCTACTGGCTGGACAAGGATGAAGCTGTCTCGCTAGAGGTGCTGCCCGAAAACATCGTCTCACAGCTGCCGCCCATCGCCGCTACGAAGAGACATGGACACATATGATGGTGTAAATAAATGACATTTATAACGTTTTAGTTCGTGTTTATTTCTAAATCCTTCACAGATAGGTTACATCACTTACATCTTGTTAATATTAATCCAGGAATTTATAATTCGTCTCATTATCTCATAACTTTCGAAATTAATTGTTCATTACAATTGATACAGTCTGACAAATGCAGTCTCTAACCCAATATTCAGATGTAAATATCATTAATTGTTTAGTTCACAATAGAATCGTTAAAAGACTAAGGGGGAAGCGCCAGGGTAGCCGCGAAATTCATATAACCCTATTGAATAACTCATAAAATATCAATCAATATAGGGTTATATACAGGGTGTTATAGAAAGGGTATATCAATACAAACGGGTTGAAGAGTGTATCTGGTCTAGAATCTCTGTACAAAATTTCAGCTCAAAAGCATTAACTTTATTTTTTTATTTCGACATCACGGCGCTGCACTGGCGCGCGGCGGCGTGATGTGCGTGTACTAGGCGCACAGACACACTACAGATAATGGATAATGACCCTCGTAGTGCGGTGACATGCTTGTTATGATTTCAATTTAATAAACTATCGAAATAAAAAAATATTAAGCATTTTCAAAGTTACTGTTTTTGAGCTGAAATTTTGTACAGAGATTCTAGACCAGATACACTCTTCAACCCGTTTGTATTGATATACCCTTTCTGTAACACCCTGTATTATGAACTTAAAGGGTTGTATTGATGATTTTAATTATGTAAATACATACTTGTTAGGGGGGTTTCGCACTACGTCCGATCCGAATCCGAGAAATGCCGGTCCGAAGTGATCGTAGTCTTATTTGTACGAGGGGTTGCGCACTACATCCGAACTCTATATCCGTCAGAATTTAGAACAATTTCCAAATCGGATCGATTTCTCGGATTCGGATCGGACGTAGTGCGAAACCGCTCTTACGGTCGCTAATCATAGTTTGATCAACTTTGAACCCAAAGACATTAAATTATTTATTTTGAACCTGACACTGACCTGCAAATTGCAGAAAAACGTAAGAAAATTTTGATTTCGCGGGCTGCCCTGGCGCTTCCCCCAGAATAAAGGATATTTGAAGTATCGTATCTCAATCATTATTATGTACAGAAAGGGTTTAAAAAGTGCGTAAGAAGTTAAGAGAGACTTTAGAATGACGTTTGCGTGGAGAAGGAGATATCATAAAAATGTTGCTTTCGATATTTAAATACACTGAAGTAGAAAATTTTAAACCGTCTCATTTCAAACAAAATGGTCAACTTACTAACTTTAACGTCAGTTTCTTTAATTATAACTTAAACTTTGTCGCCATAAAGTTGAAAATTCAAAAATAGCTCGATGGTTTAAACCTGGGTCTAAAGATAAACCTTGTCTTGTAATAAGGGCGAAAAAAGGGATGGCCTAACAATTATTCAGTCTCGTTCATGATTCGCTCCAAGTTGGCCCATTCGAGGGGCGACACAGTCAGCTGTTGCGGGCGCGCCCACATCTCGTCCGTCATCTCACAACGTAACGGCGGCAACTTGTATGATATAGGATCTCCATCGACGCTCCTGGAAAAAGTCGAACAAGTCATAAAAGAACTAAGTGGAACTTGGTCTGTTGTTGCCCGTTTAGATTTATTTCGCAACCGAACTCAACGAAAGCGTCAGCCCTTGCATTTTACAGTATCAGAGTGATAGGTAAATTCAGATAAATTAATTGATAAACATATTGACTACCAACTTAGATACTTAGTCCGTATGTTATTTGATAAACAAATTGACTAGGTACTTGCTAGGTACCTACCAACTTATACATTCTCGTATAGTCCGTATGTTCAAATTACAACTGTCATTGTTTGACAGTTGTATGAAATTATTAACACGGCAATTTGACATAGTGTCTCAATTTGATAAACCATTGATCTCCCTCATTGTACATTAGCTACCATCCCAGGACCCATTCCATGAGAATAGGTGGAATGCGAATTGGTGGTGGTGGGAAGAAAACCCTGTAAGTTATAAACCCATAGGCCATACAAAGCGACTAACTGGTTCTACTTTTGAAATCCTGGACAATACAATCAAACATAAAGTAAAAGAGTCTATGAAAATTCTACCCAAATAACCCGAAGACAGTGATACACTCACAACTGTAATTTACGAAATCTATAGTTTTCAGCCGTTAAAATACACATATTGGTGAAGGTATACGCACCCTAAGAATACCACTGTCTGCTTGTAAGGGTCGTAAATTTGTCCGGGCTTTAATGGTGGGCGGAGCGGATAATCTCGGTCGGTTTTCACCAGACGACCGAAGCGTTCCAGAGGACACTGCGCGCGTCGCCCGATCATAGCTGGAAAAAGTTTTTAAACGATTGTAAGTAGGTTCTTGGCTTGATAAAAATATTTTCAATTTGAAAGTTATATCTTTTTTTGTCCTTTAATATCTTGTAGACTTATGCTTTTAACATTTTTGTATCGTGGTCTTTTAACTTTTTGCGTTTAGCGACTAAGCTCGTTTCGGTCACCTTGGCTCACACTCAAGGACTTCGGATCTCGTTAACACCCAAGGCCTTAAAAGTACTAATTAACTGTCGTAATTTATGATGTCTGCGATTGCTTTATGTAAAAAAGATATGCCGTATAGTTTCTTACTTTCATGAATAGAATTCTACCCCTCTCCCCTCTCCTCTGTTACACCAATTTCTCACACCTAGTGATAACTTTGTGGGTTTAGATTTAGTTGATGTAGTAATTAAATTACTTAGGTAGCCCCCACATATTCAAGCGCTGTGAAGCAATTGTCATTGACACAACTAGACCATACATACATCCTACCCCGAGATATCTAGACATTATACGTTTTCTTAACATAACAGCACGCCTTCATTTTCCGAAGGGGTAGGCTGAAGTGTAGTAGGTACAGTCACGTCTAAAAGTATGTATACACTTGGAAATTTTCAATTGCGATTTTTTCGTGAAATAACGAATGCAACGTTGAAATACGACACTTAACATAAACCTATGGGTTCGAAAATACTATCTTCGTAATAACATAAAATTTCATTCAAAAATAAAGGAGAAAATCGCCTTTGAATAAAGCCAAGTGTATACATACTTTTAGACGTGACTGTATACCCGAGCGGCACGCGTTAACGGCAGAGGCAACTGCAGTCGTCGACACTCGTCGATAGGCGCCGTCGACGTGTCGGTGATTGCCGTCGACAACGTGCCTCCCGTATATTTGAGTACGGTGCTCAAATACACGAGCAGCCCGTTGCCAACAGCAGAGACAACTACAGCCGTTGACACTAGTCGTACCTAGTCTGTCGTAGACGCGTCGGCGAGCAACTGCAGCCGCTGACAACGTGCCGTGTATTTGAGCACCGTACTCAAATATACGAGTGGCACGTTGTTGATGGCAGTCGCCAACGTGTCGACGGCGGCTAGCGACGAGTGTTGACGGCTCGGTTAGCGCGTGCCGCTCGCGTGTATGAACACTTAGGTCCCATGTCAGCTTACACTCCTATCTAGCTGTTTGAGGTTTCGTTACAATTAGCGCTTAGCTACGCTTTCCTTTTAGATTACACTTTCTTGTTAGTTTAGTAGCCTACAGGTACTCCCAAGTAGGTAATCCCAAGTAAAGAAGCATGTGCTTCGGGAATCTTCATCTATCTTCAGAAAAACTAAGAGCTGAACAGCTGTTACAACCATGGAAGTACTTGCCTATTTTGTATTACCATGATTACACTATGCAATTCCAAAAAGTGCAAATCGCGGCAGTACAAAACTCAGAAGCTTTACTTCTGCGGGGGATTACCTACGCTGCGCTGGTGTGGCGCGACGATCGTGCTAATTCGGAAATACGAAGATTGTCGAAGCTCATACCTTTTCTGGTTTATCTGTACGTATAAAGTTACCTGCTGAAGTGGGTGGTACGGGCCATGGAGATGGATCTACTACTACTGGATACTGCTTAGGCTCGAGTTGGCAGCTGTGTGATTGCAAGGCTGCACGATATTCTTCCACTGTCATGCCTGGCCCATTACAAAACAAACTTAGTAGACAAAACATAAGAATATGGAATAACTGCTTCCAAAAAAAAGCATGCTCTACCTAGGTCATTAAGAATAACCTGTTTGAATACCCACAAGCCATACGCCTGATGGGATGTGCAATCGGCAAATTGAAGAACTTCCATGTAAACTTTTATCCCCTGTTTAACCTTTTAGGGCATACTACATTTTCAAAAATTCTTCGCTCACTTTCGTTATATAAGGAAATCTTGTGCAAAATTTCGAGCTTCTAGACCTAGAGATTTAGGACAGCCCATAGATATAGTTTTTTACATTTCTATGGGACAGCCTAAACCGTTCGCTTGAAATGTTGTCTGTCAGTGTAGATGTAGAAGGGTGCAAAATCTTGAACATATTTTTTGAACTGATCTTACTTATCTAAGGGGAGCAGGAAGTTAGAGACGCAACGTTCGCTACTCACCGCATTTCTGTGCTTCTTCTTCTTGTATTTCTCTAATTTTGCTATAAAAATACCATCTTTGCGGCCAGAGCTTCGCTGCTGATTTAGATTTCCGCATAACTGAATTTCTAAAAAATGATGTACTTACTTACTTTAAAATAACTTGTATGGCTTTATTTTCTTATCGTAAGTAACCGAGTTCATGAGTTGGTACAATGAGGCGTTCCATTTTCTATTAACGAATATCTTCATCTGTACGGAGGAAAAGATGAACCCGACCAGCCGAAGCTGAATGACATTTTTGTGAAAAGGATTTACCTATACTATATAGTACCTGTAGTAGACCTTAAACCTTTTTCACAAAAAATAGTCATTCAAATCGGCTTAAAAATGACGAGCATGAGGTAAAAACTAGGTAACAATAAAATAACAGTTCAAATAAAAATGTAGGTAAGTAGGTATATTATAATACCACCGACGACGTCCACTTATTTTGATTTAGGTTCAAATGTGTGAAAGAACAACCAACTGGAGTTTCCTTATCCCAGATGCTTCAGGAATGCCTCATCGAAATGTCAGATGTAGGTAATTCTATCGCCATCGCTACCGATTATTCGGGCAAAAGTCACACCAAGATAGATCAGATAGGTAGGAACCTATGTATTTTCTCCATCAGCTAGTTCTGAATCTAGTTTGATCTGGCTTTCAATTTCTGTCCACCCACCATCATTTAGGTATGACTCCCGTAAGCCAATTACTGGAAACGATCTACCTTTGATAACTGCTTATCCGGTATCCGGTTAGACCAGCTGCTAAACTTTCGTGGCTTTGGTATGTTTTGGTTCAACTACACTAGGTAGTTAATAATAAGTAACAAAAGTTCACAGGAGTAAGAAATCCCAGATTTGTTGACATGATAAGCAATAGGTATCTACGGCCTATATTATAGCCTATCTCCAAGGCAGGCAGGTATGTGGATGTGATAGAATGGTCATCACCAACGAACCAGCACAGCTAATACCCAATTCCATATCCGCTGGTCAGATTAAAACTAGCGCCTACAAAAACGTCAACGTCATTTTCCTCTCAACGTAACTAGAAAAGTTTTAAAACTTAAGGAGCGACCTGATAGAACATATCATAATATTTATTCTTATTCAGGACAGCAACTCAATAGCAGTGTTTATAAAGTTGTTTTTAAATAACAAAAACAAAAAAAAACTTACAATATTCCCTGAGCTTTGACGGGATCAATAGAAGGCTCCCGGCGACCGCCTATATTAGCTGGAGCAGGTGCTGTTGCGGCTTCCATTTTATATTAATTTCAGTGTACTTATAAATAGCAGGCCTTGTACGAACTAAACTGTGTTCTTGCAAGTATTCGAAACTACTAGATAAAGCTTCCGATTCCGACCCTTCGGTTCCTTACGCAGAATGTTGCTCGGGTGATGAATGGAATCGATCAAGCAATAAAAAGGGATTTATTAATATTACTTAGTTAACAATCAAAAGTCACGGTGAAGGAAGTTTATTCAATCCTTTGATGTCATGCAATCAGAAACATTAGTCAGGTAACTGTTTTTAGAGTTTTGACGTTTGTAGGTAGTTTAGGCAGTAGCAAGTAACCGTTAGTACCTACCTACCAACTAATAGCAATTTCTAATGGTTTTTTCGTGCCTTGAGTAACTACGGAGGGGAAATACACAATACACAAAAAAACAGTTTGATTTTAGTAGGTATCTATTCTTTTTTTAATTTGATGTGTCTGTTTGTAATGTCAAAATAACAGCTTTTTACTAAATGCATTATGATTATGTAAAAAAACATTTTTGAAGTGAAAACTTCTTTAGGCGCGTTGGCACAGATATATGTAGATAGACCTAGATAACGCAAGTATCACGAACTGTATGAAAACTAAGCGTGCCACTTTTTGACTACCTACTATGACGTCACAAGCTCGCGCTCTCGCTCACGCTCACCCAGCCAGCAGTACGCAGGACTGAGCGCGAAATTGGCGGCTTACGATTTTCGAACATAAGCTGGTGCGATTTTTGGCACGCGAAGTAGTTGCTCTTGCGTTATCTAGGTGTATCTACATCTGTGTACGTCGGGCATTTTTTGAGATGGGAAAAAACATTAAATTCGCGCCACTGTTACCGTAACCGACACCGCTTCGGGTGAGTTCGGCGGTCCTCGGGATTTATTCGGTTTTAATGTATATCCGATATGTCAGTGAGTAGTATTCTGTTAAAGTAGGATTCTGTTTGTGTTTTCTTTTCACTTCTGTCAAGCCTGCGGAGTTTTTTTTATCTTTCTGTCTGTCTGTTCCGGCTAATCTCCGAAACGGCTGGACCGATTTTGATGAAATTTTGTATGGGTATACTTTGAACCCTGGGGAAGGACATAGACGTTTATCGACATAACACGCGGGCGAAGCCGCGGGAGCATGATAGTAGGTACTAAACGCCTATTTTTCAATTGTCAGATATCTGTGAGTTCTGTGACCTAGCTTGTAACTTTTATAGAACAAATATGGTGCTTTGATATATTTTCCATACAAAAGCTGTAAAACGTCATATTTATTCCTTAGATGACCGTTAGGTATCTGACGGTAAAAAACCAGTCCTTAGTGAAGTATCTAATTAATCTGTCAAGCTCCGCTAATGAGACACAATTGATTTTCTATTGTTTCGTCGCCAATGGGCGACGCGCGCCGCTTGACAGATTAAACAAATGAATCCGAAAAGCCACTACCGAAAAAAGATTTTTTCTATTGTACTGAATAGTAGGTTACGTTGAGTAAATAACATGAACAAACAACAACAACTTCTGATTTTCCACCAGTTGAAAACTCTTCTAAGACGACCCACTGACCCTCTTGTGTTCTGTTTATTGATGTGCGTTCTTTGTGCGCAGGGTGCGAGCCAATTCCGATAGCATCCTGGGAGATTGCTGATAGGCTAGACTGCTCTATTGTAAGTCGTTGCTCCAGTAAGTATCTCAGCTGGAATGCGGAAGCAGTGATTGTTTTGTTCTGTTTGTGTAATTGTTGTTGTAGTTGTATCACTAACATAAGTATCTAGTTGCAGGTAAGTTTATTTTACACTCTATGAGTCTCTCATAGTAGAATTTTATTTTATTTACTTTTAAGTACTTACCTACATTTAACAACAATAATAACTAGGATTTCGTTAATTTACAAGGGCTGGTAATTTGGTAAATTTCAGCGAAATGGTATCCTTTGAATGTGTTTGAATGTAATTAGGTAAGATCGCACCTATGCCTCACTGAATTTCTTGTTAAATCCTCAGTCAACATTCTGTAGTAATTAAACTGTACCTATCTAGGTAGTGGTATGTTCTTCGCTTTATTTCGCAAGACGTCAATTACAAATTCAAAGTTTAGTTAGCGCCGCCACCGTGTTCTGTGTTGTGTCGAGCGAGACGTTCGGCGGGACGTCTAGACCAGACAGCCTATAAACTTTCTCAAGCATATTACTTTTATTTACCTACGGCATTAAAGCATCTGTCCCAACTCGGGCGAGGCTAGAAGCGAGTAAAGCTAGCAAGTTAAAAGATTTGGCGAGCAACGAGCAGCGAGTGCGCGGTGATGACGAGCGATTACTCGCTAGTTTGCGTTGAAATGAAATTGTTTATTCTGTAAATAGTATATCGGTATCACTTTTACTCATATTACTTATATTAAACAAAAAAAAAATAGCTAGATGAGGTCGGCGTTTCCTATCTGACTGACTACTTGCCATACCTATTTGTACGCTGGGAACGGCAGAATATTATGATTGTAATACATAATGCACATCAAGCTATCCGAAACTGTTAAATTTTCCCAATCAACTTTGAACCTTATGATGTTAGTGATACAGTTGAAAATCTATTAACTAAATTTGACATATTGTAGTAGCTTGATGTGCTGGTGTCTATGCGTCACAAAAATACATCAAACGCTACAAAAACCATTGCTCTTTTCTCCTTTAAAAGGTTACAGGTAGGAATCTAAAATCTTTTGTACGTTTCTTGAGCAAGAAAATAGGCGATAGTTAATCGCCAGTGTTTCTCGTCAGCGGTTGGACAGTTGCCTTATGCGAATGGAAAAGCTGGCTCTATTCTAAAAGGTCAAAAGATGTGACCTACGGTGCCCTAAACTAACGCATAACCTTATTATTATGCTGGTTGGACTTTAGAATTTAAACGTCCTTTCTACCTTTAATTTATTAAAATTGGTGACCGAGTGACGATGTGTGGTTTCTATTTGCTGTTTAAATACTTAAGTTCGTTAATTTGTTTGTTATGTTTGTATTTTTGCATGTGAATTATTTTCTACCCATTCCATTATTTCCGTGTTTTCACAAAAAGCTGAACTTACCTATTACACAACTAGCCGTTTTTCCAAAGAAAAGGGGAATAATTTACTTATATGAAAGAAAAAACTCTTTACCTCACCTTTCATTCATTAATCATATTATTAGCATTCAGGACATGACGATAATGACGTGTACGTGACGCATTAGGCTTCCATATTTTTTAACCTTAACATTACTTTTGGATTCGCAACTGTTTTTAAAACACAATTTAGTTCAGTGTGTTTGTGGGCTCAAAAGGTCCATGTAACGATGTCAGAGTGTGCGTATATTAGAATATCGTGATAGCCTAGACAGACAGACAAAGGGCGACGGAAGGGCAGACAGTTTGCTCTGCGAACGAGTTTACCTTATTCGCAATGTTTTGCTTCAAAAAGTAAACAATGTCTAAGGCGCAGCGCACTGCTGTTTACAATTTACGGTTTATGTTTTGACTACACTTTATGTATCGAGAATGGAAGAGGTTTAATTGAACGCTATACCTAATGTCCGAAAAACGTTTAGAAAAGGAAATAACGGATAAAAAGGCTACCCTGTACCTTTCCACCTATGGCGTCAGATGTCACTAAAACGGGTTGCAGACCAAGAGCTAAGCTAAGTTAGTCTAGCTTAGCTCGCTTAGCTGAGGTAATTTTTCATACTTCTGTTCATAGTTTGCGGTCTGCACACAAGTATGAAAAACTACATCAGCTATGCGAGCTAAGCTAGACTAACTTAGCTTAGCTCTTGGTCTGCAAACTGCTTAAAGCTATCCAAACCATAAATTAAGTAGTATCTCCGATCGGAGAAAAAATATTTTTCCTTAAACTTGCCCATTGCGAAACAACCCAATTGACTCAAAATGGACAAGGTAACCTCCGGTCGACATTAAGATAAAATAAACAAAGCCGTGCAGCAACTGTACGAACATAGAATAAGGTTCTTTACTCAAAGTTTACATTGTTACAACATTGGCAAACTTAGGCTGAAGAACTATAGGTAGATGTAGAGAGAGTAAATAGGTAGGTACAGTTAAACCAGAAAAGGTATGCGCTTCGGTAATCTTCGTATTTAGACATTATAGTCCATCCAACAAAGAGATTGTAGAGTGCGTGAGCAAGGCCCTAAGCAATTACTTCAGAAAATTGTTCAGGGTGCTTAGAGAGTTAACATACTAAAAGTCCTGACATCTAGGGGGTGAGGCAGAGTGGGGGGAGGGGGTTAAAGTTCCCATTTTTCAGTTTTTCGCTAATATCTTTTAAACGGTGCGTCATAGAGATAAGAAGTCTTCTACGCAATGAAAGCTTATAAAATTATGTACAACTTTTATCTTATACACTTTTTCACATTCCTACCTATTTTCGAACTACACATTCATTATTATCATTCATACCAGTCATTCGTGAGATCAGTGGCAAATATTAAGCCTGATTTCAGCTCCCTCCCACCAACTGAAAACGCAGCTAAACAGCATTCGCGGCGCACTTACCACCAAGTGCAGCTGTGGCTCGGAAATGAGCTGCCTCCTCAAGAGTGGGGATGGAAACATGAAGGGGACAGCCTGGTGCCAATAACAACCGAAGATTCGCCAGCACCAGAGATACTACTAAAAACAATATTTTGCCGCTGCACGAAGGATTGTGGTAGTAGAAAATGTGGATGTCGGAAAGCAATGTTGAACAGTTCCGCGGCGTGCCTCCACTGCCAAGGGAATTGCCTCAACGGCGTGTCTGTTGACGTTGACGATGATGAAGACGACGTAGAGCCTCTTCAGCAAGTACCATCTACTGAGGATGAGGGAGCCTTGGAAAAAGAACCATTGTCAGGACCCTCACAGCCTAAACGAATTAAAAGATAATATGTATCAAAGATACAAGTTTTGATTACTCAACGGCTGAACCAATTTGGATGAAATTCGTTAAGATTAAAGATTTGGATTTTTAGGCTACTTTTATCCCAAATAACGCAAACAAAGTAGCAGGCAACAGGTAGAGATTCATAAAAGTAGTTTTTTCGAAAATTTTCACTATTTTAGAATGTATATGTAAAAAATGGGTAGTAATTCGAAAAAGTGTATAAGACTAAAGTTGTAGGAAATTTTATAAGCTTTCATTGCGCAGAAAACTTCTTTTCTTTAAAACATACCGTTTTAAAGATATTAGCGAAAAACTGAAAAATGGGAACTTTAACCCCCTCCCCCCACTCCGCTTCACCCCCTAGATGTCAGGACTTTTAGTATGTTAACTCTCTAAGCACCCTGAACAATTTTCTGAAGTAATTGCTTAGGGCCTTGCTCACGCACTCTACAACTCCTTATGGGTGATTTATTGGATGGACTATTAATACCAAAATCGTATCACAAAGTAACTTCCCACAAAGGCAATGTTTCTAAGTTTTGTACTGCCGCGCTTTGTAGTAATGCACCTCATATTGCGCATTTCAATTAAGTTTTTTCTCTGACGAGTTACCTACTCCGGTTGCGCTTCGTCATCTGCCACTTAAGATTTTTTTTAAATTGCTGTTACTCTTTAATTTTCAGACCATGGTAATACAAAACAGGCAAGTACATCCATGCATGGTTGTAACAGCTCTATATTAGATCTCATCACCGCGCGGTCGTATTTGCGAAGATAGATGATGATTGTCGAAGCGCACACTTTGACTTGAAGATCTGTACCATAGTTATATCAGTTATGTAGTAAATGCCGTAGACTTGTTGAGTATAGTAAGTAGGTACTTCATAAAGTCTAGACACTCCGCACATTGATAACGTTATCGTCCGCTCTCAAAGACTTTACTGCATTATCAGTCACAAATATTTAATCGCTTCTTTTAATAATAATTGAACTACACTCGCGAGCAAAAGTATGGAATCACTTACTTAGAATTGATTCCGCGCGATCTTTAGTACTTAATAACTGGTTAAGAATAATAAAAATGATACCATTTTAAAGGTTTAACTGTTAACTTTAAATTGATACCAAATTCATTCAAATCACGCCATTATTTAAGAAGCTATCCCGGATTACGTGAAGAAGTAAGGAAAAAGATATGTTTCAATTGTTTGATACGCCGCAAGTTGCGGCCTATTGACCCCTTATAAAAGCACGTGTTATCGGATTTTCTTTATCAGTCGGCTTTCACACGTTGACTGCAACATCTCCGCTACTTTTGACCCTTAAACTTGGAAGACAATGGATACTACACCTAAAGAAGCAGCACAAATCATCGCCCTATTGCAAGAAGGGTTTAGCCAGCGGGCTGTCGCACGTCAGCTCCACATAAGCCAGTCCTGTGTTTCGAAAGTTTATAAACGCTTTCGGGAGACTGGTGGCTTTATCCCGAGACCAAGATCTGGACGGCGCCGGTGCACATCGGAGAAGAATGACCGTTTTATCGTTGCAACCTCTCTCCGAAATCGACATTTGACTGGTGTCGACGTCCAACAGGAGTTCCGAAATGTTCGTGGGGTAGCTGCCAGCGAGTGGACAGTTCATTGACGACTTAAGCAAGCTAATTTGACTCCAAAAAGGCCTGCCACAGGCCCGAAACTGACGGCAGGTCACCGACAAGCACGCCTTCAATTTGCTCGCTCCTATCTTGATTGGGAGGTTGAGCAATGGAGGCGAGTCCTGTTTTCCTACGAATGCAGAATGTGCTTGCACGGCAGCGACCGAAGGGGTCAAGTCTACAGGCAGCCTGGGGAGCGATTCAGTGCTGTTTCGCTGAGACAGTGGCTTATGGGGGCGGTTCTTGTATGATGTGGGCCGGCATTTCCTTCGACGGTAAAACGGAGCTCGTTTTCGTGCCTGGCGGGGGACGAGGAGGCGGTCTAACTTCAGACCGCGACATTTCCGATATTCTGCTGAAACATGTCGTTCCTTATGCGGGATATATCGGTGATGACTTCCTCCTTATGCACGATAACGCTCGTTGTCACACTTCCCGTGCCACAACTGAATACCTCCAAGAAGTCGGTATCGCCACATTGGACTGGCCAGCGCTCAGCCCGTACTTGAATCCCATTGAGCACGTGTGGGATGAACTGAAGAGGAGGGTTCGTTCCAGAAATTCTGCTCCTTCAAGTGTGAATGAGCTAAAATCGGCTTTGATAGAGGAGTGGGAAAGTATCCCGCAAGAATCGACACAGAAGCTGATTAGGTCAATGAAGAACTGTCTTCGAGCAGTTATTAGGGCGAGGGGAGGGAACACAAAATATTGAAACTTAATTTTAAGGCCAAATAACGTTTTTATTAATTAATTTTTGTTGTTTTCTTCATTTATTATTTTTCCATTATCCTTATGTTTTCCTAACTCCTTCACTCAATCCAGGATAGCTCCTTAAATACTGGTGTGATTTAAATGAATTTGGTATCAATTTAAAGTTAACAGTTTATCCTTTAAAATGGTACTATTTTTATTATTCTTAACTAGTTATCAAGTACTCAAGATCGCGAGGAATCAATTCCAAGTAAGTGATTCCATACTTTTGCTCGCGAGTGTAGTTCATGTAATATCTAGCTGCAACAAAGAATTGTACTTTAGGTAAATGCAGTGTGTTCTTTATGTATTAAGAGCATTTCTGTTATTTTATTAATCAGGAGGACGTATTTAACTGTTTATCATTCTCACATGGTTTAGGTTTCATTTAAACAATCAGTTCAGCTATCAAGTTTTGAGTCATAAAATTTACAATCTAGGTGTGACGTTGGTAGCAGTTTACGTTAGCGTAAATACACTACACTTAGAAAATAAGTACCCAAGTGGGTACTTGTTTTCTAAGTGTAGTGTGGCTAGCACTTCATTTGGGTACAAAGAGCAAGTGCTCTTTGTACCCAAATGAAGTGCTAGCCTGCCTTAAGACTATGAAGTGTTAAGATTTTAGTCACTCGACATAGATACCCAATCGTCCGTCACAACTTTATTTACCTACTCAGGTAACAGAAAAGTTCAACCAATTTAGTTTTCAATGAAATTCCCAATTATCAGATGTAGGTACCTTTTTTTACCGTGTGGAAATCCTCATGGATGTCCACCACCCTGGGGTGGATGGAGGGGTCTGTCAGACTCTTACTCACTAAAATCACACGGTTAGCCGGGGTGCTGGAGTGCTTGCGCATTTCGTCACGCTCCCCCGGCTAGGTGTTGGCCCGCATGAATCCATGTGGACCTCGTCACCCTCAGCGGCCGCAAACGGTCGACATTCCTCTAGAGAGAGGCGCGCGCGGAACACGGCGCTAGTACCTATCCGCCCCGTTGGACACGTGGTCGCAAGCGCGACTGCTGAGGGTAGTGTCCTGGTTTCGATTCCCAGGTCGGGCAAAGTGTTATTGGGTTTTCCATTAGGAATTTCTTAATAACAGCCCGAAGTTTGGAAGTTGGCGGTGTGATACCCCCGTAAAGCACTTTAAGACGTGGGTCCTGCGCCTCATCTCTCTCCGGTCTTGTCGGATTGCCGTCCCACGCAATATGAGTAAGTATAAAGGAAGAGGTCTGCGCTCACACTTGTGCACTATAGAATCTCCCGCGCCGAAAGCTTAGTCTCCGCTGAGATTAGTCGCTATGGCCGAAATTCGGTCTGGAGGACTATTAATATCGATATACAGGTAGATAACCCGAGAAATTGGCTCTAATTCTATCGAATATTAAAGTGATGTATTGAATTGATTTGAAAACAGATTTTGCGGCTTGACCTGAGCGGTGAGCGACCTTCTGTCAAAGTTAACACTGTGTATAAGTACACATACTCACATAGTTGAGTTAATACCTATCTACAGAATCAAGACCGTGTTAAACGAAGTCTAGACACTATTAGTAACACATATTAGACCTATACCTACATGTACACACACACACTTCAGAATCTTCAGATATAATATGATAGACGTCTGCACATATTTTTCAGTGAGCGTCTCGCACTTGTGCATGTATAGGTAGGTATTTTATACAATAAATCTCGCTAGACAAAACATTACGTTCAGTCTATAAATAATTTGTTAATGATGCCTTGAACTTTACGGATATAAATTTAGGTACATAAGATAATATTTTTCTCATTAGTTGAATGATGCAAGCATAGACTACAAGTTAAATGCAATTGTACCTACTTAGGTCTACAGGTTAGGTACCTAAAATTAGACGAATTTCGTGGAAATATCTTTTCATGATTGTTTGCGTGAAAAACTGGGGTATTAGTATTACCGGGGCTAACTCAGCATTGCGTTCAATATCTACGCTCGAATGGGGTGGCTGATAAAAGCTAGAGGTTTATATGACAGTTTTTTTGCACTGATATCTAAAGCAAGTCAATGGGACTGACCTTTAAGCAAAAGTGTTCAGGTTTTATTTTATAACTCATAACTCAATAAAATCGTAAGCGGAAACACCCGTCTATGCCGCTGTCGGGTCAGACTCCGGACGTGTCAGACGATGTCTGTTCATTGTACTACTTATCTTCACCCACCCGATTTATTGTTATTTTAATATCGTTCTGTATATGTATTTTGTTTATAAATACCTTTCGTTTAAAAACATGTATCCATTCAGTTAAGATTCAAATAAATAACACCATATTTTCCTTAAGAAAATGGACTTAAGATTAAGAAAGCGTCTTATGAAAACCGCTTTTTCATTTTCACTAGGTTCTACCTGTCTTACGCTTGTTTCTGTGGTAGAAATCTAGGTTTGTGTGTGTGACCTAATTCCGCAAACAACGGCACTGAAGGGTCGTGGAAGGAAAGGACCTATCTAACCTTTGCGCACGTACCTACGCCCCCGCGTCTAGACGCCGCCGCCTAATATAAACATAGACGATATAGTAACTGCACGCAATTCACTGATACCTCTGAATACTAATATGTAACAATCATTTCATTCATGTTCTTTCATTATGTTAAGAAATTGGAATTGAAATTAAGTTTTTTTAAGGTTTTTTATACGCGAATTGGAGATTTGGTTCTTTTTTTCCAATGAAACATGTCGGGATCTGAGAAATACGTACCACATGACTAGAAGTATCTACATTTGAAGCAAGGTTAAATAATCATAATTCCGAACGTGTTTTCCGAATGATACACTTACTTATGACTCATACATGTCAGTCACAAACGTTAACATGGTGCTCAGAAATGTTTGCACTCAGTTTTTGTGGCGAGGCGTTAGGCTAAATGGTTTTTGTTGCTAAATGCAGCTAGTTTTATGTTCTAGGCGTGCTATGATACAGTTATCTTGTCTGGCGATTAAACTATGCAACACATACGCTAAAAAGTAGTGCATTCAATCATAAATTAAAGTAGGTATCATCATTTTGCGAGCTGCTCATCGCATATTTCTAAGTTATTCAGCAAAACAGCAATGTACTACCTACTATTTTTTATTATCAGAATCTGTGATATAATATACAAAAGCTGTGCATTGACATACGATCTAAACAGCCCTTTTTTCTGAACTTTCAGTTCTGTTTAGGCTTAGAAGCTTCTCATATTCGAAAACATATAATTCCTTTTAAAATTTTCCTGGTACCTAACGATGGGTTCGTGGAAACTATCCATACGGTCGGGTCTAAGATCTTCAAGACCCGTCGTACGAATACAATAAGAGGATCTCTGATACTACTTTACGGCTCATGAAGGAGAGGCGCGAGAGGATCCTGCACTCTTCGGATGATGCGCTCAAGTACCGGCAGCTCAATAGACGTAAGTATCTAAGTCCTTGAAAAGCGACCTTCGCTGCTTTAATACAGACCGTATTAAGGACGCGATAGAGCGGAATAAAGGCTCCAAGGTTTTTGCTAGAGATCTGTCTATTGGGCAGAGCCAGCTTTCTATATTTATGTCTGTAATTTATATGGTGTACATAATAAAGAGTATTCTATTCTATTCTATTCTACGAAACTGAAGACCTATGATGGCAGGATCGTATCCGCCAAACCTAACCTGTTGAGAGAGATCGAGAAGTTCTATGGTCAGTTATACACGTCAACATGTAATCCCGTTACGAATCTGGCAAACGGCCCAAGAACTCTCGTACAAGCTGACGTCCGAGATGACTTCGGTATACTGAAGACATCCCGGACGTCAGCCTGTACGAGATTAGGATGGCTCTGAAGCAGTTTAAAAACAACAAGGCGCCGAGTTATGACGGAATTACGGCCGAACTCCTGAAGGCCGGCGGAAAACCCGTTGTTAAGGCCCTTCAGAAGCTGTTTGGTTCCGTTATACAGATACGGTCGAAGTGGAGGTGGTTGGGGGAGGCCTATGTCCAGCAGTGGACGTCTTTCGGCTGAAATGATGATGATGATGAGTAGCAGTCATAGGAGTTGGCAGCTACGGTCATTAAATGACGTAACTCGTAAAACGCACCCCTATCAGATATCAACAGTCGGCTGTGAAAAAATAGGTATCTAACTGGGTCTGGTAACTCTGGTAGCTACCAACAACTTTCTGGGATTTAACTTTTGCATATTTTTCATTCTATTTAGATAATTCTTTGTTACATTACTAACAGTGACAACTTACTACTACTATACTAACTAACTTCATGACAGTGGGTGTTACTTCGTCATGATTAGTGGGTGTTACTTAGTCATTATTTACATTAAGGACGTCAAGGAAAAACACGTCACTTTAAGCTAATTTGCATCTTTAGCAAAGTCTGCACCGTCATGCTTAAACAAAGCAAAATATTTGAGTTAGGTTCGAGTATAGGTACGCTAACTGAAGTCTGTGACAAAGGGGTGCGTTCGCGGTGCACGTCGGCGTGGGAGGCGGGCGTAGGCTGTCTAGACTGGCCGCGCCGCCCGCGCCCTCTGTACTCTGTACACGCCACTAATTAATATTACCGTCCGTCTGTTGCACGAGTGTGTACTGTGCTCGCTAATTGCCCTTAAGCCTTCGATTAACTTAAACGAAACTTCGCTTCTAAGCTATCAGACAGGGAACTGGGTAATGAGTGGATTTGTGGTAGGTACTGTAGTGGTTTTTAAATAAAATCCTTTGCAGAATACCTTCGATCAATAATAGCAGAATACTGACGTTTTTAGGTTTGATATCCAGAAAAAATATTATTATCTACTGATAAAGTTATTTATTACATTAACGATATTGTGAGCTGCTGAAAAATAAAGAAACGGTAAATTACTGCAAAGATTGGCGCACTTTTTATAAAGATGACGAATATAGAGTCGTGTAATTTCACGTATAGGTAGGTAGATAAAACAGACTTCGATAAGTACGAATGGCAAATATAACATTGTTGAATTCTCAGTCGTCTAGGATCTAGGCGGCCAGACGGTCCAGAATGCATTTAGTCGTAAAAGGCAATGGAGAGGCCTTCGCTTCACCTCCAGACGCTTGGCACGCTTCGTCTGTTGTCCTCCACTCCGCCACTCCGCTGCTCTGTCTAGACTAGACAAACAGCTATCGCCACCGACTTGACGTCATCTAATCTAAAGCTAAAAATACAGAGAGGTAGGTACATTGACGGATATTGTTGTGGACAGGTATTGTTAAACCGTCCGATATTTATGCTGATTGGAAAGCTTTTCACAGTTTTCACGCACGGCAAAACAAAACGTTATAGTTACCTACGTCATAATCTGTGACAGCTTGTTGACCAAGAAGCTTATACCTACTATAAGCTTCTTGTCGTTGACACTAGAATTGGAACTAACAAATGTAGCCGTAAACCTAGTTGAATTAATTGGCAACTAGGTTAATGTTGATTAGACGACATTAATTGAAACGACAAAACAATTTAATGTATTTTGGTTTTTGAAGAATTCTCGTATTTATTATACCTACTTGATTTGATTATCTTGTGTTCTTAATTAACTTTGAGAGAGACTGTGTTTATGAGATTACAAGATACTCCCAAGTAACAAATTTACGTTGTATAATAGTTGAGTAAACGTTTTTCATTTACTGTTGGTTCTTTGAGGTGGGTTGTATAAACGTAGTTGTAGACGTTTATACAACGCGAAATAGGCCCAAATTATATAACATTATTGTTATTTAAAAGTTACATAAAAGTTAGTGGAGAACTATTTTAACGTTGCTTAAATGTTAAATAAAAGTTTCCGACCGACCTTTTTGGTTAGATAATGGTTATATCTCGACTGTTATGGAACCACTGAAGTCCCATAAAGGTTATATAGACATTAGAAGATGACTGAAATGTCACACATGTGTTTAACATCGACGTTTATAGTATACATTCAGTCCATTCCATTCATTCTCATTCGTTTCTGATATTTGCTGGAATATAAAAGGTAAGTTATAAATTATCATAACTAAATTTACATTTACTTTACAAGGTTTATGATATACGCGAACAGAGTGCACCTAATTCTTATGGGACCTTTAGTTTTATGATGAAATATAGGTGTGTTGTTGGGAAATTTTTTGCGCCCCCCTCGAATTCGTTAAAAATTAACTATTGTTGATTATTATTTAATTTATTTTTTTATATTAAATACCAGCCATCTTGTCAAAGTTAAAAAGTGACTTCTATACAACAATTATAGAATGAAAAGGTCAATAATGCGGTTTCTTGCGACCGAGATAGCCGGCCATTATGAATGATTTTAGAGTTCTGTGAGATAATAAACATTATGAACACAGATCACATTACAAATGAAATTAATTTTATTGAATGTACTTGATTTTAATGACTCAATTAAAATTATATTACTATGCTTGTGTTGTATTTACCTACTTTGCAAAATAATACACGGTGTAATATTTTATAAAAACGCGTTATCTAATTAATTACCTACGTATTATTGAGCGCAGTGTCCTGTACTTTTTCTGTTCGACCATAACATACTAAATAGGTGCATCTTGTGATTATTTGTTTAATTTCTTGAGTTCCCTTATTGATACTGAATTCACCCCTGAGATATGGCACCAATATGGCACGCAATTTTTTGACACCACACGCTGCACGTGAAGAGCGTGGATACGACCGGGGCGCGCGGGCCCACACGACCATAATAATTCGTAGTTCTAATATAATACCAACATATACCTACATCTTAAATAAATAGTTAACAATATATCAAAAAAAATTCACTAAAGAAGATAGGTCATACATAATATAAACAAGTCATCAATGACACATTCATTATACAAATGTGACTTTTTTATTATAATTATTACTTCCGGACCCACGTTCCATAAAATGACCGAAAATTAACATTTTTTATAATTTTTCAGGTGAAGTAGTGTGTGTGGACAGTGGACATCAATAAATTATGGTAGTGTTTTTGGATGTCGATAAATTTATAACACGGAATGATTTAAAAAACCTCAAAAGGCGCAAGTGGCCTTGGAGAAGAACTCATTTTATATTGTCAAGCAATTGCTATAACTGTCACAGTTGTGACATTGTACTTAAGTACAGTGATTTTTCATGCCAAAACTTAGTAAATAAAAAGATATAAACAGTTTTTTCAGTATTTTTATTTTTCAGTTACCACTTACAACAATGTATGCACTAAAGGTACAAAATACATGTGCTCGTTAAGCACTGTACACACCAATTTGCATTTAATATCTAAAACTGTACATGTTATCTCTCTTTTGGTCACATTATTGATATTACATATAAATATGTTGAGTAGAGAAGATTTCATGGGCTTTTCAAATGCATCGATGCAATCATCTAAATACTTGCCAAGTATTAATATATCTTCCTGAAATTCGATATCTTTGTCAGCAGATAAGCTTGAAGTATCGGAAGATAGTCATTCAGAGGGCTCTAAATACTCCAAATAATCATCAACGGAGTCACCTAAAATAATTAAATCAACTTGAGACATTGTAAATAGTTATAATATACGGTGATTATCTTAAAGTATAAACTTACTGTTTATTTCTGGTACAATATTCTTTTGTTGTATGTCAATGCCACCAGAAGAACTTTTAATTTTTGATCTTGCCTCATAAGTTTCATCTGGAATATTTAAAAAATGTCATTTATAATAGAATTATAATAATAAATAAAAAACAAGCAATAGAAATACTTCTAATAAAAATAAAATTTATACGGAACCATTTTTGTTGTTGAGGCTTTGATGAGGTACAAAATTCGCAGATGACGGACCAGTTTTCAGTGATTCAAAAGTTTTTCTTACTTCCCGCTTGAAAGCCCCACTTTGTTTAAGCTTTTTCCATTGATCTAGATTCATATTTTTGTAAATATTGTAACAATGTTTGTTTAGCTGACAAAATGGAAGTTAGTTTTAAAAAAGGCCCTTTTGGACCTTTATATAATTTTAAGGTCTGCTTAAAGTTCTGTAACGGTTACAAAATAACGCTTAAGTCGTATAATGATTCGTAATTCACCACTAAAATACTTCGTTATATTCAGGTCTAAAAATAAACTTTTGGCGACGGTTTGATTACATAAAAGTCGTGTTAAGGTTACGTAGACTACAACGCTGGTTAAATGAACCCTTTTATCTAACTGTTATATAACATCGTATTATTTAGTTGGGTAAACGTTTACCCAACCTACAGTATACGACGTTGTATAAAACAGTCGTAAAAACGTTTACGTAACTTATTCACTGGCAAAATTATACGACGTTATATAAAGAAGTCATCAAAACGTTTACCTAACCTATACACTTGTACCACTATACGACGTTGCATTATATAGTTGTAATAACGTTTACCTAACCTATTTTTTGTACCATTATACGACGTTGTATAAAGTGGTCGTTAAAACGTTCACTCAACTATTTAATAGGACCTTTTAGTTACAGGGACTGAATCGTTGTAGAAATAACGGTTACACAACGTCGTAGTTGTCTAATAACGTCTATTCAACAGTTATATAACCGAAAGTCGCGTAACCGCGTAAGATATGTTTTATATAACCAATTTGTTTGTTGGAGCTTTATCCGTGTCACTAGACCCTGCAGGCAATCATAGAAACATGTTTTTTTGAGGAATTCTACTATACTATGTTATAAGATTTGATTACCTATCTTGCGTTCTTAATTAACTATTAAGCGCAAGCCACACTGGGAACGAAGCTAAATTCGTTTCGCTTCGCTCACGTAGCTACCGTATTTTTTCATAGGTACTTATTTATTTAGGTTAGCCTACAATTGTTTACTCGTTACATTTCATTTAAAAGTACACGATATACATTTATAAGTACTTAATAATAATATATAATTTATAAATATATAAGGTGTAAAAAAATTTACTGCAAGCACTTTAAGAGGTGCTTTAGACCTTCGAACTGAACAACTTTCACTATGGGACCAACTCTGAAATCACGAAAAAAAAATGAGCTGTTTCATACATTTTGGCCGAGTAGGTATTGAACTTTTGTATGAAACAGCTGATTTTTTTTCGTGATTTCGGAGTTGGTCCCATAGTGAAAGTTGTTCAGTTCGATGGTCTAAAGCAACTCTTAAAGTTCTTGCAGTTAATTTTTTTACACCTTATATAAGTAATATAATTTATACTTTGATTCATAGCTCGCCGCGTGAACCGAAATATGCAAACACGCGGGCTTCGTTCCCAGTGTGGCCTGCACTTTAGAGACGCTAATTGTGATTAGGAAATTACACGACATCAGACGAGATATTAGTCGAAATTGCAGGCAAATAATAGACACATAAAATAAAGATTTTGTTATATTTTGTAGCGTTTGATGTATTTTTTATGTTATGTATTTTTGTGGTGTACAATATGTATACATTATGATACGGCGAGCGCGATAAGGAAGCCGAGTGTGTAATGATCAATGCACACGCGTTTCATACGACGTTTTTCGACACACTTGCGAGGAAAAATACAGACTTGTATTGTTATTAACTTTTATGGAAAATGTCGCGCTGGTTTTGTTTTTCCGCGCGCCGCGCTAGCGATGGGCGCGCATATGTGTGCATAGGCACTGGCAAAACCGCTAAACAGCCTATATAAAAATCCACCCAAAGGTTGACTGGTAGAAAATGCCTATGGCATTAAGTCCGTCTATGTACATTTATGTGCTTGAAGTATTAAATAAATAATAAACACAAAATAATGTTTAGACTGATCCTAGTGTTTTTTCTTTTGGCTTCGCACGGTTTGTGCATTCAGTCAATGTCACGTTTTGTTCTTTATTACAAAGGAAACAAAGGTAGGGAAACGAGAATATTATTATTCCAATTAATTATACCGGGATATAGGGATAATTTATACAAGGTGTAACAGAATAAACGCAAGTCCTGAAAGTACTTTGTTCATAATTGACTACTGAAACGATTTCAGTAACTTTTGATGTAGGTATTTTTTTCAAAAATTATGTATTCTGCCATACTGACCGCTGATTGAGCCAAAGAAATTTAAATCTTATTTCAAGGCAATAAGACTCAATTTTAAATGCATAAAGTAATGCTAGAATCAACACAATTTTCTTTATAACATCAGTTATTAAAAAAAAAAAATAAGTTTTGGTCATTGTATTATGCTTTTAACTCAATAGTCTAATTGGGGTGTATGAGGTCTTGCGTTAATTATGTTACATATTGTATAGGATCAGTATTTATAACGGATAGAATAATGAGCTAAATACAATGACGAAACATTTTAACTTAATATTATTTAACGTAATTAATGAGACTATACATTTATTTATTTATCATTTATATTCAGAAAAGCTATTTGTACAAAATAAAGAAAGTATTGAGGTGGGAAATGATTGTAGTATTGTCGTATGTCAAATTGTAGTTTCTTTAGTATGGAATTAGAAAGTACTATTGGCATATAGAAATATACATTAGTTCTCACTGAGAATCCACAATAATAGGACACCAGGCAGGGCCTTTTCCGTTTGGTTCCGGGAGGGACCACGGACAATTTAAGGTAAATAAATTTTAGTTCATTTTGGGACCAAGGACAATTCCGACTATTTAAAAAAAAGTGCAATATGTATAAAAGTGAAGCCTATTTGATGAGATTAAAAAAAACGCACATCTCCGACTAGTAAATAGTTAATTGTGGCTTTACCGCATTAGTGCGCACTAGTGCGGTAACATAAAGTAAAAAGCACGTGTGTTTAATACACTGCATTATGGACCTAAAAGCTGTTCATAAAGAGCCACTTTACAAGCTAGTGTGTTGAAAAGTATATATTGTAAATAAATAAAGATATCACAGCTCTAACGTAACTGAGGGGTGATTTTTCAATTTTAATTTTATCTAAAGAACAATTATGACAGTTATTTTCTATACAAAAGCTGTCAAACTGTAATATTTATTCAGATAAAAGGTACCTGAATATTAAATAATAATCAGCCCTAAGTAATAGTTAACAATACAAATCGTATTTCATATGTCTACAGTCTAGTACATTATTGTATTAGATGTGTGTGTGACATTGGTGCGTGTGTAAAAGAGCGAAGTAGGTACCTAGGTGGTGATAGGTCGTAGCTGCGTTCCCTCAATAAGTGCACTTGCATTACGACTCGGTTCACCTCTAGACGGTCTCCTTTCGGCACGCGCCTTGCGAGCGCACTTCGTCTAGTCTAGACGAATTGCATTATGGAAATTTATATAACTAGACGCCTATATTCAAGTCTTGAAGATTATGCTTTTACTATACAATTGCTTTGATATACATATTTGATCATATGAATAGCTTTACTATACCTTTTACGTAGGTATATCTAGCGTATGTTGTTGAGTACCTACCTAAAGCTATTTCTTTTGATTGGTGTGAAGTAACGTTCGATGCTGATTATAAGTAATTATATGTACAGACAGGTTCAGAGAAAAGGAACCCCCCAAGACTTTAAAGATTATCGCCCGAGCGCGCTCGAGCCCGCCGTCGCTCGTCGCTCGAGCGATGGCGGGCTCGAGCGCGCGCGCTTGGGCGCGTCACGTGGCTCTGGCCTCAAGCAGCTCCCTCCCCCGCTGCCGCGCGGCGCGGCGCATCCATCTCTGCCCGAGCATCCACCGATCCCACTCAAATATTATTTGCAAGTTTTTAAATAATTATAATATGGTATTTTTTCGGCTTGTTGCCCGAACCGTATCCCAAGAATAACTTAACTTACAAAAAGACACTTTCCGTGCGATTGAGGATACGAACCTGCATCACCAGGCGCCAGCCGATCACATAGACCGCGCCTTATACCACTAGACTATTGAATCAGTTAGCCATCTTAACGAAAATTTTAATAGCTTTACTCCTTTTATCGAACAAGGTTGATAACGGTCTAATCTTCTAGATATTAAGGTTTAAATTTCAACTTCCACCACGTATTATAAATACTAACACCTTACCGTCTTGTTTTACAAAATGCAATTCGTAACTCCTCAATTTACTAAAAGATAAGGTTGAAATTTGCATAGATTTCTTGTTTGGTTGAATAGAATGTGCCTGATTCCGATTGTTGCACTACCTACCGTAATTTTACTTCAGAAACTTAACTAGCTGTATGAACTGCGAGTTAAGGTTGAATTTAGAATACTTCTTCGCCTTATTTACTAAACTGTGATTGAGGGTATAATTACTTTTCAAATCGTTTCGTTTTCGTGTCGATCCGCTTGTGCGTAATTATCTTCGTCGAAATATTCTCCAATTTATTAAGTTTTTGAACAGTTGATTATATTAACCGATAGTATTGTTCGATTAATAACTTTTTGAAGGCTAGAATTAAATAAACTGACGACTGAGGGAAACTGACCAGTGATACGCGGACTCTAAAATTGTTGTTCTCTGGGAACAGGAACAAAGCATAAAGAACGAGATATGGCCATAACGGTAAGATTTACGTTATACACATATATGTATTTATTGTTGCAATCATGTTGCATTATTACTGACAAGTTGGATTTTTTTATGTATTCCTAATATTATTATTTTCGTTCCAGAGAAAAACAGTTCGTAGATGGATACAAAGGTATCATGCAACTGGTGATGTGAAATGTGATCGCCAAGGCCCTCGCTCAATAATTGTTTACACTAATGAATCGGGGCGACACCGTAATATTGTGGAAGTTCACTCAGTGACACCCTTCAAAACTACGCGTTCAAGTGTGACTTCAAGAAGTGATAGACAGTGACGGCCATCCTCTCCGTTATTAATAAGCAATTTACTCGGCAGATTTATTGTGTAACTGATCTGATAAAATTACATTGGAACGTATGAGCAAGTGTTAATAATTCCCAATATTTGTGGAATCATTAATTCGTAGTTAATCAAAAATAAACAACCTTTATTATTATCAATCCAGATGCTTTTGTTTACAAGTAGTCTTGTAATGTGTGATGCACCATCTGACCTCACATATTTTTATAATTTCTAATGTTGTGTTAAATAAGGGTTATCAGAAAATGTGATAAAAGAGAAAGATGTATATTGCTATACTTTTATAGTTTAGCATGTTGGTTCTTCCTCTGTAATTCACAGGCATAAATGACAACATTTAATTTTTTAATCTTTTTTTCCGATAAGATCATACAAAGTATAAAAAATTAATGTTTTCACAACTTTAAATGAATAAATATTATTGTAGTTGTTTCTAGAAAAATCTATAAATGAACCGTTATCTAATGTTAAACATTCTAAACCTCACCCAGGGTATCTATTTTGTGTTTAGTTAATATTCGAAGTAAATAACCCCAATTTAACACACATAGAAAACTGTATATTCAACCGTGAAGTGGATTCCATGAAGTCCTAGAAATGTAATTAGAGAAATAAATGAATATTGTTTATGCAACATACCTAGATTTTCTTACAAACCTCATACCTACTTCAACATTTGATTTCTTAAATAATAATTATTAACAAAAATCACATAATAACCTATAAAAGAAACAAAAAAAAACAAAAAAAGAACTTCTCGTCCGAGGATTTGAACTCGAGACCATCGAATTGTTAAGCCGCTGTCTTAACCACTAGACCAACACGCCATATACAATACGTTACAAAAAACTTAAATGGGTTTAATGTCATTACCAAAAGGGGTTCCCTTTCTTTGAAGCGGGCTGTACCTATACTTAAAAATGGACTAAGAAGGGCTTGAAAAAGAACAGGTTGCTTGGAGGTTTAAGAGTATACCTAGGTTGGTTGAAAGTTAATAATAATTAAAGCACAACTCTTGAGTATCTGATAAGCTGTTACTTTCATCTGAAAGTAACAGCACAGGCTAAAACAATGCTCAAACTATCAGCATTGTTTTGATTACAATTCGAAGTTGAAGTAACCTAGCCAAATAACTAATTTGTTTAATATACCTACTTACGATCCGTTTTTGGCGAAAACAACCGTAAAAACTGACCTGGTAATCTGGCTGCTGAGCCAGACAGCCGTAATTGATAACTCGTTTACTATAATGTTTTGTAGTGTCTGGAGTCTAGCTAGGTGCGTGCCGGTTTAAAGTATGTAGGTAACTAATCAATTGTTATATTACACGTGTTTTCTTTTCATGAAAATGTTGTTGCCACATTTTGTTTTATTAGGAATTTAATATTTTACGACTGTTTTTATGTCTCAAGAGCATACTAGTACCTCAACCAATAGCATTTAGTAATGACTAATGGTAGATATACCAATTAGTTATTACCAAATGCTATTGATAGTTTCAATGTAAGGTTCCACTCGAACCAATGTAATGGAGTTAAAAATTTAAAGCTCGTCCTAGGCGGCAGCACTACTCAAAGCCTACTGTCATATTCTTGGACTTTGGAGCACAGCGACATCTGAAGTGAGCAAGTAACAGTCTTTATCCCCATTCCGTACACACCATCACGACCTAACCATATGCAGGATTTACCTATGGCTATAACAGAAAAGGTCGAGCTATGATTAACGATTAAGCTCTTCAATCATAGCTAAACCTTTTCTCAATCAATATTATCTTAGCGCACAACAAGGAAAGGAAATTAGTTTTTAATAGGTATCTAGGTATGTAGGTAATAAAATAGCTCACCAAGTTGGGTTTAGTGTATAAAATGAAAGTGTGTAGGCAAAATAGTGCAGTAGGCATTTGACGGGGTGCAGCACATGAATCGTAAAAGCCTATTGTTAAAAGATAAACCTTTCCCCCTGTCTTCCTTATTTTCACTTAACACATAAAATCTCAGCATGCAACATGCAACAATCATTTCGAATGAACAAAACGAATGCACAAATGGATTTGCTATCATTCTGGCGTAGAATGCTGCAGGGCTCAGTATTGGGACCTGTTATTATTTTTTTTCAAATACTTAAGAAAATGTATTTGTATTTCTCTCTCCTCTTCTCTTTTCTATTTTCATTAACTCTGTCACCAGTGTCATCTCTTCCTACTTCCATCTCTATGCCGACGACCTGCAGCTTTACAATAACTTCCAAAGGGAAGATGCGGAAGCCGCTATTTCTGCCATGAACAGTGACCTGGATTTGATTAGCGAGTGGTCGCGGTCTTTTGGACTGCAAATCAACCCTAGGAAATCCCAGGCCATAATTATTGGCGGCAGGTATATGCGGAATAGGCTCGATGTTGCGTCGCTGTCTCCACTCTGTCTGAATGGAGTTCAGATTGAATACGCACATACAGTTAAAAACCTGGGGGTGACCATGGACTCTTACTTGTCGTGGACTGCTCATGTTGCGCAAGTCAGTCGCAAGGTGCACTACACGTTCCATTCGTTGAAATGTCTCCAGGGCTTTTTGCCCTTGAACACCAAAATCTCTCTAGCTCAAACCCTCATTCAGCCCATTATTGATTACGCTGACGCCTGTTATTTGGATGCCACCGAGGAGCTTTTAAATAAACTTGAGCGTTTGCAAAATATCTGTATTCGTTTTGTTTTTAATCTTAAAAAGTATGATCACGTCTCCAACTTTCGCAAGATACTCAAGTGGCTCCCCATTCGACTTCGCAGGAACTCTCGGATATTGTGTCTGCTATTCAATCTCCTTCACAATCCTAAAACACCTTCCTATCTGCGGGAGCGTTTTTCCTACGCCCGTCCTTCAGATGCGCCTTGCAGGTCGCATCTTAAAAAGCTCCTTAAGTCCCCTCCCCACTCCACTGACTTCTACTCCTACTCCTTCACAGTGCACGCGGTGCGGCTGTGGAATACACTACCGCCTGCAATTAGGGACTGCCAAACTATTGCAGTTTTTAAAAGAAGAGTGAAAGAACACTATCTCTCCACCCTATCATAGTTGTGTATGTATTTTTATTTACATTCGAGTGTTATTTATTTTAGAAGTATGTATGTTTATTTGTATGTATGTAAGTATATTCTTGTATTATTTGTTTAGTTTTATTAAGTGAATTGTTTTTTAGGTTTTATGTATTTTTTTGTCTCCTTTACTCTTTAACACGCTGTCTACATCTCTTTATTTCTTGTCCTATCGCAGGTATGCTGGAAGAGATTTCTTATGAAATAAGCATCACCTTTGTACCTATTTTTCTGTTCTGTTTTTTCTTGTCTGTTTATATATGTGTGTACATAAATGGTAAAAAAAAAAAAAAATGAAAATGGAGGAAAACCATTTGCTATTAAAAAAACCACTTAAATAATGTTTGTGTCTAAGGACCTCTACAAGTTTTGCTATTTTTACTGCGTCTAAACTTTCTTGTTTTCTATTCAACGTTATCTATTTGAGTAAATAATTAGATAATGATTTATTTTAAAAGCCTATTTATTTGAGCAGGTCTGGATTCAAAGTAAAGATTTTATTTAATATTTTCTTTTTCACCGAGTTTGGTCGCACTGACTTCAAGCGGCAAGAGTGTCGCTGGCGGGAAACTGAACCACAGGAGATTTGGTTGTAGATAGTCCTTATTAGTGTGGAGTCAGGTTGAGTGACGAGGCGAGGGAGCGCGACCCCACGCGTCGTGGCCGGCGGCCGGGCGGCGGCGGCGCGTCCTATTTCCTACCGCGTGGCAGATTGTCGCAATCGCGCACAGACGTCGCCGCGCCAACCGTTAGTTACGACCGCTCCACTTTAAACCTCATCCATTTTAATTTAACAAAAGTGCCGGCCGATAGCGCGGAGGAAGGACTCATATCCGTCGACCGGCGGCGGTTCACAACTGACTCATGACTCTCTAAAATCATGCAACAGTTCCTCCTTACCGAAAACCGCCATGATTGCGCCGGTTGTTGTTTTTTATTAGGTCCAGAGATTGTCATTGATATAAAAGTTATATTTGTGCAGATCTGATTTAATTTTTGATACTTGCAACAGTTTAAATAAACCCTGATTTAAGAAAATTTTATTATTAAATACCACAACAATGTTATCTTTCAGTAAGAGAAACAATCAGTTTAGATATTTAATTAAAGATCTCATTTAAGTGCCTTTGGAACGGGTCCCTTTTTTCATCATAATATTTAAGCGGCCAGCTATTTGAATGACGTTCTATTTAGGTTATTATATAATTAGAGTACCTACATAGAAATTTTAACCTTACTATATTACCTTTGCAGGCAAATAGTATCGTTTTAGAAAATTGGTTTGGTAATGGAAATACAGTGATTTAGCATTTAGCCATGTCTTATGTAGCTCCGTCTCATACATTACACAATTATGCGTAAAAGTTACATTCACATTCCATTTCAATGCTTGCAAAAACTCATAATGCGGAACAGCGTTTGAAAACTGTGAAGATCTTCATCACTATTCTGAAAAGCGTGGTCGTAATTGAATGCTGAAACAATAGAGACATTAACGATAAAATGAACGCGTTATTACATAACGAGCTTGGTCGCGGCGCACGGAGGGCGCGGCGCGTCGCCGGGCGGCAGTGCGCTATTACGCCGCGTCCCCTTACACAAGGTAGCCTGTGACGTCACTTAATAGCATTTCGTCTGCGACGTCGTACAGTCTGCCAGAGCAAAGTTGTGCACGCTCTGTGTAGGTACGGCATACCTTCTTATGTCTTCAAACGGAATCGATAATGATATCTTCTCTCACTAATAGGAGAGTGTACAGGTAAGAGTGAGAGAATAGCAGTTGCAGTCGACATTGCTAAACGTTTCGATATCGACGATTGACAATATGCCAACGTCGCCGCCGCTACGTCGTTTTCGCCCGCCCTTCACGTTTTAATACTTATTCATCACGGTTTGTTTGCGATTTCACTTCAATATTTATTTCGTAAGCATTTAACAATGAATTAACTTATTCTCTGGTGTCGACACGAGCTACACTAGCATATTAGCTCATGCCGTTATAAAAACCCTACGCCCTTTATACACACATGTCATGTTTTTCTTGCCGTGAAAAACTACGGTTTATTCGCCGTGTGTAGGCACGGTCGTTAGTTTTGTTTGATGTGGGCAGACACGTTTTTTCTACGGCGCGGTTTATTCGCCGTACCGTTATAAAACCGTGCCATGTACAACTGGTCTTAACCAGTCAGCTGGTTGTTAGCTCAGCTGACTGCCCAAGGTGTGCCAGACGGTATCATCACTTGTCTAACTGAAATGGGTAATAGGGTTATTATTTATTATGTCAATTTTACCGTAGTAATTAAACAAGCAGACACTAGTTCTGCAGAAGCTGATTAAATTATAAATTCTACTTTACACTTTAAGTAGGTGTGCAATAGCAATGCATTAGCCAAATTTTACCCTACACACGTACACTTTTATCTAATATATAATTTTAACGGCAAATAGCATTATAATATAAATGCTTTATTTAATATATTGCTATTGTCATTCCTAACAAGTGACAATGACAAAAAAGTTCACTGCTAATTCAGAACGTAACAACGTCATACAACAAAATTATGGCGCTAACGCTACGATATCTGTTACGATGTGTCCTAGGAATAGCTATGAACTATACTTGTAAATAAAAGGGTATGGCGATGGCTTGAAAGTATATAAGGTAACATGATGTCATCAGTCAACTTGTGGATACAGGGTGAATTTTTGAAATGGTATTGTATGCCGATGATGTGAACAATAGACGGCTAAAACAGTTCGTTAGGGAAAAACAAAACAGCATTCTTATACTTTTGGATAAAGCTTTTGGTTTATCCAAGTTCAGATATCAAAGTAATGTTAAATGTAGGTACATAAATGAAGGATTACTTAGATTTATAGTTAGTTACATACATTTTACAAATGCTCGAAAATTTAGATACAAGCAAAGTTATTGATGACGATGAAACAGCAAAAATTCAGCTTTGAATTTATGTTTAGCCCACGCAGAGGGTGAGTGCAGGGTGCAGGTGCGTCAGTGGGCTGTGTATAAGTATCATTAGGGCGTGCGTGCGGCTGGAGGGGAGGTGGGGGTGGCCTTAACCTTGAACGCCGCCGTCTGACCCCAGGCGGCGTCATCGCGACCCCCTCGCCACCCTCGCGATCCCTTCCTTTCTCGTCTCGACACTCGATAAATGAAGCTGAAAGTCGTGTTAAATACACGCAATAACGTCTAGTCACATTGTATTGATTTGAAAAGTTGTATTGTTTTATGTATTAAACTCTTGTATCATCTTCAATTAAGTAGACAGGTGCTCTACCTATATTAAGATTATACATTTGCAGAATATTTACATGTTCAAAATTACCTTTTTCTACGTGACCCGATCTCAAAACATAAGATAGAACTTTTATAATTTAGTTCTCTCCAAGGCTTTCGATTCGTTGGACAATGTGTCATACTTCTGCTACCGACCGTTCAATTTACGACCGTCCCTTAAAATTTATTCGAGCCAAGTCTTTCCTACTAAGAGTCCGCAGAAGATTGTTATTTTCGTTTGCTATTTCTGTTGCCTACTTACCTATATCCATAAATGTTGTAATGACAATATTATAATAAGCCAATATTACGTTGAAGAAGTGTCTTTACCCAAGCGTATGACCAGCGTAGGTGTTGTAGTCGCGTAGAACCCTCGTAGACCCCGCGGGAATTCGCGTAGCGGCGTAGCAGCACTAGCGTTGCGAAGTCGCCGCACAAACGCTACATAGTCTCGATAAAACCATCAAAAAATGTACACCGACAAGGTATCTTTTATGTGATTTTGTACAAAATAAACCCGTAAATTTCACTTATCATTTTTTGTCAGAAGAACTATGGTTAGGTTGCCATTGGACATTTTGCTGATAGAACGCAGAGTTTGCGCATCGTCACGCCCGAAAAATGCATACGCAGCACAGCTACTGCAATAGCTCCCTCGTATCGGAAAGAAATGCTATGAAATTAGATTATTTGAATGATTCGATTTATGAATCGTTACCTACTCACAACCTGAATTTTAAATATCCTTTCAATAACCAAATAATGTCAATAAAAAACAATACCCACTGTTTTTCAATAAAAAATCATTAAGCAATTAGGAATTACGCTAATGAATGTAAACTACAAAGAACTTGTATTAAGTAAGTACTTATAATGTAGTGTTTACTGTCTGCGACTCGATTTCTTAAGGCAGTCCAGACGAGGAAATATTTACGTGCTTTCATGTTTATTTAGTCTATAACCCGCCGTTCTCAGTCTCTTTCATTGAAACGGAGTCACTCAATGAGATGTTTCAATGTCAATGTAGCATTTGTTGCTTCATTTGAGTGTCGAGTGATTCTTTGTTAGTATCGGGTTGAATTCAATAATGATGATTTAGTATAAATATTTATATTATTTTACCATTATTACACACATACATATAATTATACGCTAGTAGCGAGTACTACGCTCCTGACATTTCTATAGAACACCAATATGGTCACTATATCCTTCTAGGGCGTACCCTCCCGGCGTTTCCACTCACATCATCTTTACCACTATATCCACGATTGTCAGTAATAATTCAAGTCGTGAAACTCTAAATTATGTAAGTGGTTGACAATGCATCCTTAATGATAATGGCTACAGGTAAATGAAATTTAGTGATGCATGAAAAAAAACCCTAAGATTGCAAACAATTTCTGAACTAACGGCGTTCTATTTGACTTGTAGTTTACAGTGTCGAATTCAGTGACGTTTAATGTGAATTGATGGTCGACCTGACCGCGTGTCCTCTAGACAGCAGACGGCATGGCGACCATACGAGGTCGGCTGCACCTGATACGGAGCGGCGAACTAAGCCAAGCGCACACGGGCCGTAGCGCAACGCATTTTCATACAAAAAAGTGCGGAGCGGCCCATCTGTAATGTGCGTTGGTTCATAGAAAATGTACGAAAGTGATGAAGGAGGATTTTTGTAATGCGTTACGGCGCGGCCCGCCCCAATATACAGGTTGAATTTTCCAAGTAGGCGTGGATGGCCAAATTCTAAACTATGAGGAATAGCGAAAAGTACTCAATGGAGTCGCGGGCTCGATTTTGATGAAAACTAAAACTGCATCATTGGATTTTTGAAAAATCAATATTTCTAGCCAGGGATCGAACCTGTTGATTTTGAAAAAAAAAAACACACTGTATTATTACACCATCCGATAGTGTTCCTAATAAGGATCGAATTGCGGGAAGTAATGTCATACGGCAAACTAAAGGAAAGAGCTCATTTTTAACAAAATCCTTTTTTCTTCTTGTGTTACCTACCTATTAAACCTTAACTGATTAATTGTTCAAAATTATGACAAATTTCTTCAATACATAGCTGGATTTGACGTCTCAAGGATTGTACTGCAATTAAAAATTTGAATTTAGAACATAATTTTGTGAAGGTGACTGCGCTACGGGTGTGTGTTAGTAAAAGTATTGAGCATTAATTTCGAACAAGGTACAGGTAATGCAGGTAGGAAAAAAGAAGCAGTTTATTAAAATCCAACATTTTCCTAAGTTTGCCGTATGTCATTACTTCCCAGAATTCGATCCATATTAGCGACACTATCGAATTGTGTAATAATACAGTATGAGTTTTTTTTTTTCAAAATCAACGGGTTCGATTCCTGGCTAGAAATATTGATTATTCAAAAATCCAATGATGCAGTTTTAGTTTTCATCAAAATCGAGCCCGTGACTCCGTTGAGTACTTTTCGATATTCCTCATAGTTTCGGATTTGACCATCCACGCCCACTTGGAAAATTCACCCTGTATAGTATAGCCTTTATTCAATAATGACGAGCTGTGCCCGCGGCCCGCGGCAATGCATTCGCGTTTGACTTACAAACCTTTATTCAAGGGTCATTCAGTCAGACTACGACTTTATATTATCGTTTTCAAAGTCATATCTGATTTAACTATATCTGTGGATTTAACTTAGCTTTTTTACTAAAGATATCACTTTAATAAAAAAAAAAATAGTACACTAGAAATACAAATAATATAAACCTATGTTTTTAGGGTTCCGTAGCCAAATGGCAAAAAACGGAACCCTTATGGATTCGTTATGTCTGTCTGTCTGTCTGTCTATCCGTCCGTCCGTATGTCACAGCCACTTTTTTCCGAAACTATAAGAACTATACTGTTGAAACTTGGTAAGTAGATGTATTCTGTGAACCGCAGTAAGATTTTCACACAAAAATAGAAAAAAAACAATAAATTTTGGGGTTCCCCATACTTACAACTGAAACTCCAAAAATTTTTTTTCATCAAACCTGTACGTGTGGGGTATCTATGGATAGGTCTTCAAAAATGATATTGAGGTTTCTAATATCATTTTTTTCTGAACTGAATAGTTTGCGCGAGAGACACTTCCAAAGTGGTAAAATGTGTGTCCCCCCCCCCTCTAACTTCTAAAATAAGAGAATGATAAAATTAAAAAAATATATATAATGTACATTACCATGTAAACTTCCACTGAAAATTGGTTTGAACGAGATCTAGTAAGTAGTTTTTTTTAATACGTCATAAATCGAAAACCGCAATTTACCTTTCACAAAGTTACAACGAACTACAAGAACTTTTATATTATGTTACTTGCTGCTACGGAACCCTTCATGGGCGAGTCCGACTCGCACTTGGCCGGTTTTTTACTATTTGCGTCTAATTTTGTTACGTACCTGTTAACATTAATTCGTGTTTGTACGTTTAATTACTATAGGCAGATAGATAAGGTAGGTGTAAGAATCGTAAAATTAATGTTATATAGGTAAATATGTAGGTATGCATTTTTAAAATTCTCTACTTTTTAATGACTACCGTAGACCTAATATAAAAGATTGAGGTTTAAACGTTCAGGCCAAAGTGTTACTTCACAAGTGTTCGAAAACATGTTTACTCTCAAACACGTTGTTGTCTTTTTTATTCTGCAAAATACAGTATCTTCATACTGCCTTTACAAAGACTGTTTGACCTCCCTTTACAGTCCAGAACCCACGAACAGAGACGTGTCAGCGGATGCTGATGGTATGTATTAAAGTCATTTTATTACATAAACATCAAATTGCTCGTTTCTCCGATTTGAAGTGTGTTTTATTTCAGGACCATCATATTGGTCTAAATCTTTAGAGAATTCAACTGAAATTTCGGAGAATAGTCCAAATGAAAATTCGAAGAATAATTCAAACAAAAACTGTCTTGACGAAGAACACAGCTTGATAAGTCGCAGCGATATAAAATATTTGATTGAAGAGAAGACAGATATATTCCAAATTAAGGAAAAAATAGTAAGTAGTTATTATCCTGTCGCAGAAGAAATATTTGAAGAATATATGGGTGAATTAGAAGAATTTCTGGAAAAAATTTATAACCGTCCGGAACATATGCTTCACATACTGCACGATATGGCTTTTTTGCGCCAGAAATTAGAACCAGAAGTAGAGGAGACTGCGATTCAGTTAGAACAATTTTACACCCTCGAAGATGATAATATTAACGATGTTGCAAAAAGCGCTGCAAATATGTTAATTAAATTAGAAAAGTATAAAAACATGTGTACAATTAACTGTGAAGAAATCAGCATCGAAAACAGTGCGTTAAGTTTTGTATTATTATGTTAAAGAAGAAAATTACTATCAAAAAATTCTTGAGAACTTTGCAAATTCATATTTAATCATTTATACTTTTCAGGGTTTGGACATAAAATAGATGACAATTCCTTTATTGTTTCACAATCTGCAGACAAGTATTGCGTTAGAGTTAAAGATCTTAATGATGATATTAATAAGAAGCTTAGTGAGGCACAAGCGCAACTGGATGAAAGTTTAAAGCAGCAGCTTGAAATTAGAGATAAAATGTATGCACAAAAAATTACAGAATTAAAAATTAATTTAAAAGAAGCTGCAGTAAAACAGTTTGGTAAGACAATGTATGATATTTTAAGTCTACAAGATGATTATCATCATTTTGTCAAAGATTTAAAACGTTTTAACATTACCTCCGAAACACATAATATACTGGAAAATTCTGCTGAAATTGGCTTCAGACTATTTGGACTGCACCGCGACTTGGAGAAATACCGGCAATATTGCATGAAGTGTCTTATGAACCAAAGGGTTAAACGCAGTAAGTAGATTTGAAAATATAGTATGTATATTCATATCTAAATATAGTATGTATATATTGATGGTATAATAGAGTCTCATAGACAGTATTAAGTCTTATATACAGTTTGAATTTAACATTGTTTCGAATTGTTTTGTGACTCTTGTTACTTTCAAACAGGAATAGGTGCCCACTATTGACAATCTAATCTACCACGCGGGCCCAGTGCGGGTTGGTAGATGTCACATGTTTTCATGAGAGCAGTGGTGTCCCAGATTTAACGGCCGCGACTTACGAGTTGTAGGCCGTAGGTTCGAACCCAGACACTTTGTGTAAATTATTTAATTACCACTGCTCTCAAAACGGTGAAGGAAAAAATCGTGAGGAAACCGGCGTATCCTTGCACCAAAATTCCTATACTTAATCTTTGTACTATCACAGGTGTCTTTGACATGCTCGATGGCAGATTAGACGGCGCAGAAGAGTCATCTGTTATCCCAATAGAAAAAATACCACATGCTGAAACTAATTACGTTGATGAGTTAATAAAAGCTAGAATAGATGAAATCAGAGAAAGTATCGAAAGTAATTTTACTAGCATGTTTGTGGAGCTGGACAAACATTTAAACAATCCTGATGTTATTGACGACTATGTAACGAAATTACATCCGATACAAAATAAAGTTGGGAACGATATTAAAATGGAACAGGAAGCTTTGCGCAGACTGAGTAGCCGTATCCCAGAAGCGTCGATAGACAAATTACTTGTTTTATCGAAGGAGTTCAAACAAATTATTCAGAATCTGGAGTCTGCTAAACAAGTTATTAATCAATTTATTTCTAGAAATTCTATATGATTGTGAACAAAGAATATATCATTTAAGTAAAATATTTTTGTAATTTTCCTGTCAAAACTCTAGAAAATATTGAGTGCTAGTACTTATTTTCAAAAACATCAAAAGATTCCAAAAGTTTGAGTGGGTATAAAGACAAGTTCCAGAACAAAGAATTTTTTGTTCATTTCATAACGCAAGCCTTTGGCAGCGCATTGGTAATGAAGGGTTACCGACCGGCCAGATAGTCGATTACCGATTCAGCTCTTCAATAAATCTGAATAGGTATTGTGCGCGGACGCATACAAGAGTGTTGTACTTATACTGAATTAAATTTGTGAAGCGAGGGTTCAAAGAGGCGTTGACATCAATTTGCAAAACGTGTTATGATTGCCACACGACGAAGTGTGCCCGACCGCACGCGCCAATGGGATAACTAATTTGATTACTTCCTTTTAACCTTAGGAATATTACCTAAATCAGTAGTAGGTAAAACTAGAAAGCATATGATGGCTTAATCCTACGGAAGCTTGTAGCGATTTCTTAAGTATGTGTTATTACAACCAGTGTGCAGTGCGTTCTCCTGAAATTGCGAGGACGGTGATTTCTGGCTATTACATTACTGTGAGAACTTGAGGAGAGTGGTGATTGTAGTAACATGAATCATTAAATTATCATCTCTTTCTCTCCCTCCCTCTTCCCCTCCTTCTTTTCATCTTCTTTCCTTCTTCTCCTTCTTCTTCTTCCTCCTTCTTCTCCTTCCTCTTTCTCTTCTAACCTTTTAATCAATTTAGTGGAACCGTATCGTATTGCCTTTAGAACACATACTTTCTTTTAAAACATCATAATATACGACTTATGTGTTTAACCGGTTGAATGCCGTAATTACAGACACAATTAAAAAGCCATTGTGTCTCGCGTGGATCCACGTTTAAGCATACGAAGGGTTAAAGTTAGCTGTAGGTATGTAGGTACATCTGGCAGCATTAATTATATCTGTCAGACTGTCTGGCAATATCCCTTTATAATAGGGCACAATGCAAGCGGCTTGCTCAGCTCAAATACACCTGCGGACAGCTTGCAGTTATATGTACTACAGTAATACATCTACCTACATAGGATTTTAAATCGTATTTACTTGGAACAAAGACTGCTATTGCATAAGAACTAACAACTGCAAAATCAAATGAAATTAACCTTTCAGTAATCAACAAACATCATGGATTGTCATCCACATCCCCATCAATACGGTGGGGCCATTTTTCACATCATACAAATGAGATTGAACTTCCAACAGGAGTATAATAAAGTAGAATCTTGTGTTTTATTCATCATCAAAGCCAAATGCAGCACCCAATAATATCAGTGCAGCTTTATGTAAAGAGAATCACATGAAATGAGAAAAACAACGGTTTTCCCGTCCTGGCTGGACATGTAAGTTAAAAACGTTATTAAAATGCAGCATCACGACGAGCGAGCGTATACCGGAGTCGGCCGGGGGGAGGGGGTATGAAGGCGGGGAGGGGCTGAGGGCCGATGCATGGCCACAGACAAGGAAAACTAGTAGGACAACTACTCGGTTTCTTCATTAACCATTCTTATCTTTAAACGTGAGGGAATGGAGGTAAATGGCCTTTAATCGCAAAATAAAAGGAAAGCAAAGTAGGTTATTGCTGCATACATTGGAGTTGAGTTATCCTTAATTGAGGAAATCCTTGTGGATCGTGACTAAACTTGAATTTTACTCACAAAAAGTGGATTATGTTGAGTGACCCTAACTATTTTACTGTATCGAGTGCTGTTTGTACTTGAACTCGGAATACGCAAGCATTTATTTCAGTTACAAGTGTGCAAAATACATTGGGCTTTTGTAAAGTGTGTTCCTATTTACCCGAACAACAGGTAGATGTGAAAGTATACGGGCCAAGGGCACACACCGTTTTAGAAAATAATATGTTTACAGGATGAAATATTTACCGTCGCCACAAGAATAATTATTTGCTAAATTCGATTAAAAAACGGAGTTATCCCACTGTTAGCCGCTGCGCTGTCAGTACGTACACAGGGTGCATGCACCGTGCGTCCGCAAGGGCACAGAGTGCGCTGCAAGCGATGCGCCCTCGCCCGCGCGACCCGCCGACCTGCGCGCCCCCTGCTCGCTGCTGCAAATCTGCAGATAGGGAATTGTACAGATTATCTATCAGCGTATACCTTTTGAGATAGAAAGTCTCTGACAGTCACTATCTAATGTAGTCGGGTAACACTTTCCAAAGAAATCGTACCATGACAGCCACTTTGCACGGCTAGTTGTTAGCTATAACTGGGGCCCTACAAATTAGCTGTCAGATAAAAAGTTTTCATAAGCGACAGGGATAGAATTAGGTAATATACATATTTCTGTCTCGTTTTCTGTCGGATTTAATAAGCGAGTTCCTTGTGTCCTTATAATTATTTAGTGACTTGTCTATTGCTAAACTCTGTATACGCTGCAACCCGGAGTTCCTACAAACAGCGCACCACGCGCTCCGCACAACCATAATATATATTTTCACAGTTAGATAAAGGGGTTAGAAGATTTTTGTATGGAGGGTGGCCCTAAGGTCAGCCGCCATTTTGATTTTTTTTCAGTATTTCGGTGCACAACAAAAGTTATATATTTAGATAGAGGACACTTATACAAACAAAAAATGTATATAACATAATATCCTAAAGCGTCAGGTTTCGGAGTTATTCACCGAAATGTAAGTCGAAAACAACAAGGTTTTTTTTGTTTTTTTTTTCCCTCCAGGTAAGCATATTGAACTATTGAGGTAACAGAAACGTTATGAAACCTTTAAGGAGAAGAAACAAATGAAGAATAGACATTTTTTAAATAAATAATTAAACACGGCAATTTATAGTTCGTTTTTTAATCCCAGAGACTTTTGTGTTTTCGTTTTTTTAGTATAGAAGTTTGACATTTCACTTGCCAGATTAGTCTCTGGGATTAAAAACGAACTATAAATTGCCGTGTTTAATTATTTATTTAAAAAATGTCTATTCTTCATTTGTTTCTTCTCCATAAAGGTTTCATACCGTTTCTATTACCTCATTAGTTCAATATGCTTAACAGGAGGGAAAAAAAACAAAAAAATCCTTGTTTTTTTCGACTTATATTTCGGTGAATAACTCCGAAACCTGACGCTTTAGGATATTATGTTACCTATATACATTTTTTGTTTGTATAAGTGTCCTCTATCTAAATATATATGTACCTTTTGTTGTGCACCGCGATTCTGAAAAAAAATCAAAATGGCGGCTGATTTTAGGGCCAAAACCTTCAAACCCCTTTAAAGCTCCTGTTACAGTAATTATCTCATTGAGACCGGTTAAACTGAGCATTCGATATATTTCATTTACTCATATCATGTTGCAATATTTTTTCATATTGTAAACTTATGGCATCGCTAAAAATTTATATGACATATTAGGTGGTCCTCTGCTCAATATGGTCTGTCTAACGTCCACAACAAAGAACGTTGATTTATTAAAACACGTGAATTGGTGATCATAGTAACATTGAATTTGCACCTACTTATTAGCTTGGATAAAAAGGTGTGCTGGTTGGTGAGGTAATTTTCTTTCATTTTTTAATCAAAACCAAGGAGAATTTTCGAAAAATCTAGTCTTATAAGGATATCTGATAATTAATGTATTTCATATCCCTGAAAGGCGCATAACTATATCATAATGGGCATTTTAACTGAAAAATCGAATTTTGCCAAAATCTTCAGACAAAATATATCGATATAAATATCAGATGTATGTAAGATAAGATGCATAAACATCGACCAGCGAGGATCCGTTTATCAGTTTAAGACTTAAAATGAAGAAATCCTAGAATACCCTGAGAGTACTCATATGATTTAATCTAATCCTTTTAAAAAAAAATGGTTTAAATTATATGCTTTCTATGCCCAAGTCATACATATATTATTTTCTAAGATCTGGCAAGATTATTAAGACTATATAGTCATATAGTCTGAAACATGAATGTGACTTACTCAGTACTGTAATTAGTGCAGGTTTTGGGACAAGTTAGGCTCAATTCACAACGGGATGGCAGCGGCTGGCAGCGAAGCGGCGAGCAGTTTCAGTGCCAAATAATTTTAAACTTTGTAACCTTCATTACAGAATACTTTCACTTGAGGCCTGTGGCGCCGTGTGCTGTCTAGCGATTATATGCAACGGTGGCGGCGCGGCCTTTTGTAGAATGTAAACTGTCCCAAAGGATAGCGTGCGACCGCGTTGCACGCTCAGCCGCGGGTGGCCGCGCGCCTTCTCTTGGCACTACTTGCCGAGCTCGACGCTGCCGGTCGCGGCCCTCTCAGTGTGAATTGAGCTTTAGGACTAATCAAAAGTACGAGGTAGGTGTCACCGCAAGGACAGCGGTCGTCGTCTCGTTGTCGTGGCACTCGTGGTACTCTTGGTGTGACGTCATCACGTGACCACGACCGCTGCCAGTGAATAACATTGACCACTTTTTGCAGCGAGACTACAGCCGACATTTAATTTTTAATTATGTTTATCGACCCATCCCGCAGCTCCATCCACTGTAGGTGCGCCGTTGATTTAATTTATTTGTAGACATGGGTAATTGCGTAGATAAAACAAAGTCCCCTATACAGCGGCTACAACATCTGTCTGTCTGTCCGAAACATTTAACTGATTTGGTTCCTATTTTCAGGGGGAATTCGCAGTAAGTGGACGCATTATTTCTGTATTGATAGTAGGATAGGTACACAGGTGTAATTAAAAAAACTCAAAACCACTTCTTCCAGAACCGAGAGAAGAATCGCTTACACTACTTTTTAATATTAGAATGTTGGACTAGTATTAGAATTTTTGAAAATAAATATTTTGCAATATCACTTATTGCTATAAAATTAGGTATTATTTCAATTACATAGACCTAGTAGAATAGTTGTAAGAAGTATTTAATTTAAATTATAATGCACCAAAATAGGTGATTAACTATCCCAGAGATCAGAATTAAAATATTTGTCCTTGCTTCTATGCTTTTAATTTATTATAATGCACAGTATGAAGTTTAGCCAGCTTTTGGTCAGTCTTCTATTCGTAGCGGAACTAATATTCAGTTTTTCATTTGTAACTCCTTCATTCGTCGTAAGTTCAAGCAGCGTCTACACATCTTCTGTGTGGCATCAACGCCTTCTATACACTGCGTACGCTGTTCCTACGCCGGACCTACGCATCTAGGTACAACACAGCGCCTACGCGGCTATAACATCGCGCCTGCGTAGCCGCGTAGGCGTAGTGTCGTAGCCGCGTGGCTACGACAACGCGTCTACGCGGCTACGACGCTGGGCTTACACAGCTACTACGATGGTCGCAACTACGCGGCTACGACAACACGCCTACGCGACTACACCGCCCGGCCTTCGTGGCTACAACGCCGCGCCTACGCGACTAAAACGCCGAGCCCATGTGACGCGTTTCCCACGTCCACTGCAATCACGTTTACTATGCACAACGTCATCTCGACTCTTTTCTAAAAGATTGACCACATACAGTAATAGATAGGGATAAGTGGAGGGAGGGCTTTTTCTCTGCAGTTGGACACAAACGGCTGATAATAATAATAATAACGTCAACGCTGAACAATTGCACATGACGCTAACGCACTTTCTAGTCATAACAACAGAAACCGTTTTTAACAATACTGATCTATTTCACATTTAATTTATGATAGGTGGGTTTTGGTATCGGTTCTATAAAACGTGTATCAGACAAAAGAGTCTTGTGATATTCGGCTTTTAGCTTCAATTACAAACTGTAGGACGTAACAAAGTCGTTCTTAATTTTTTTTCATTTAAAATAATTCCATATTGCATTACGTGAGTCATTTTTGTGAAATCATAAGATTTGTGTGTACTCAGAATTGTGAATGTTAAAGCGCCTACTGACTAATTTGAAAGACAGAATTAACGATTCCCAGGAATATAATTATTATGGAACCATGTACAAAAATACATTGACGTTATAGGACCGAATCAAAATACTGGGCATATTGCAATCCTCTGTATACAAAAAGAGATACAACAGGACACATGAATGTGACTTTGACGTACATAAATATATACCTCGCATTTTTTTCTTTCAAGACATATGTAGGTATACTTTTTAAATTAATGTTTGTCATTCCTTAAGCGTGTTGTGTTACAATTAAAGTGTTGCCTTTATGGATCGAGGTGTGAACTTGAAGTCACGAAGGATGCTTGAAGGACGTTGCGATGCAAAGTTAATCTATTAAAATCAAAGTTGACTAAAAACAATACGCATATCTTATAGTCTGTTCCAAAAGTATCTGATGAAAAAATAAGGATCAGAAAACGTACAGTCAACAAAATAGATAAGTAGGTATTCAGGGTCGTCGGATATAGTTGAAGTTTAGTCAGAAACCGATGGATGTTGTGGACTGAAAAATTTGATAAATGAGCTGTTTGTTTTCTATTAATAAAATTAAATTTTTTTCGAGAACATCCATCAGTTTCTTACTAAACTTCAACTATATTCGACGGTCCTTCATACTTATTTCTTTTGTTGACTGTACCTGTAGATGCCATTTTGTAGTTACATAGTCAGTCTATAACGTTCCCACTGCTGCACTGCTAGGACACAGGCCTCATCTCGGTGAGAGGGAGAGGGCCGTATTCCACCACGCGAGCCCAGTGCGATTTGGTAGATGTCATAAAATATCACATGTCGTAGAATTTTTGGTTCTAGGACATGCCAGTTTCCTCACGATGTTTTCTTTCACCGTTTTGAGAACTATTATATTTGAATACATAAACCCGAAATTTTAACTTTAAATCACCTTAAAGATGTTTTTAGTTTGACGATTACCTACTATATATTATAACGAATATGATATTATACCTACCTACACATGCGGTAGTGTAGTTATTTTGTCATTTCAATAAATCACTGTACTCACTATTACTACTCTATTAATTCTGCAGCTGCGGTCTCTTCTTCTGTACTCTGTCCTGAAAAACAAATTGAAATTATTTATCCTTCGATACGCAATAATATTTCTACTAACTACAGACTAAAATGCAATAACAAAGAGAACAGAGGGGGTAAAGGTGCAGTGCAGGTGTGGGGGGGAGTACCCACCGATGGAACTACATGGTTGGTGTTTTAGCGCGCATCCGGTGCCGCGCGTGGATTTTCGCGCGGCACTGCCCGAACAGGACTTCCATCTTAACGCTCCGACGACACATTTCCGGCGTCATGTACTTATTGCTAATTTATTATAGTCTTTTTGTTTTCTTTTTAATCAGTACACTGCCTACCAACAGGAAATACCTGTGTACCGTTGACTTTTACCTTCGGTGTTTTAGTGACGACGAAAATTGCGAAAGAATTTCGTAAATAGATAGTATTAAAAATAGTGTCAACTTTGCTGGAAATTATTATAAGCTAATTGTTTAGCTGAGCCTTTTATATTTAAACCATCATTCAAACCTTATTTCCAAGCTCTGTTTTTTTATCATGAAAATATGTGCCAGTAAAGCGGATTATATTACTGTCCCATACATTGTAAGATTGCTTAATTCATTCGGCAATAAATTCAGTATAAAATGTTATGTGTGCCTGAGACAGCAAACACGTAATTTATTTACCGTCAAATATTTTAAATGTCGGCCATAACGACGGGGCACGATAAATCGAGCCTTTTTATTACTGCACATATTCGAGCACAAAGTACATTGCAACTTCGTAAGCTTTGTCAAATATGCACAAAAATGTTTTAAAAGAGTCTTTAACAATTTTCTGACTCCCTGGCCGCGGGCCGTTGACCTCGAGTTTCACAATTTGTCCACACCATTCACTGACATGAAAGGAACTTATTATAATGAGCAGTGAGCTTGTCATATTACCTTATACAGAAATAAATTGTCATTAAACGCGAGCCTAGAAGTTTCATTTTGAAGTTAAAAAATTCCGTCGACGTCCTTTCGACAGCAAGTATTATTAAAACAAGGACCTAAGTATTCTTTTGTTTTTTAATAATCATGATATAAGGAAGTAGGTAGGCACTTACAGTTTATATACATTATTCTAGTACCGTAATTAAAGCCTCCACAGGCGGAGTGCATTAGGCGCTCCATTTAGAAGCGGTCTATAAATCAGCCGGACAGGAACGTTACAGGTACTGTGAGAGAGCTGGTTTTATTTGGTTTATCTTCTGGTTTAGCAAATTGTTCTCCAGTAGGGATCGTTTTAACTAATATTTATTACTGTAAGTGCTGTAAATCGTACCTTTTACAAAGTAGACGGTTATTTGAGAAACATTTAATGTTCGTTTATATGTTGATATGCAAGTTATACGCCTATAGAATATTTTCATTTTAGTCAACTTTCAGCAATCCACTGTCAGGTTTGCAAGAGATATAATTACATTATGGGAGATTGTAAAATGTAGATGAGGCACTTATAATAGCAGCAGTATCCAAGCGTAATTAATGCGTCTTTAATCTACAAGCTGAACTGGTAGTTAATGTTCATGAAACTTCGAGAGATTTTGTTTCTTTTTTAGTGTTTTACCTTTTTTTTACAAGATTGTTATTGACTCTAACTCCTCATAGGTGTCTTCCACATAGTGCCAAAACATATGGAGAACTATGGGGAATCATAACCATAGTTGATACTCTACATCCAATAATATTTTTCGAATGCACTGTGGTGCAATGCAGACATTTAAATGATCACCGTTTGCAGATTTCTCTTCACATGTCCATCGGATAACGTAACGTAAAGACTTCATAAGTGCTGGTGAAATCGGTGGCAATGGCCAGCGGGGGCGCAGGGCGACGCCCTGGGGGCCCGGGTGCATTGTACACCGTGGTGCATCGAATGCAGCGTGCACCCCCCCGCGCCACGCCCCTCACCCCACACTTAAGTCCATCAATTCACTCTTCTCGAATAATCCGTGCATTGACGTCGCACTCGTAATCTCAAAGTTTGTACATCGACGTGCAATGTGCACTCAGTCGCAATATGCACGCGGAGCGCTAAACCGACGTTGACCATCTCATTTAAACATTTTACGACCTCTAAAACGAAACGACGAGACATAACCAGATGATTCCTAAAAATAAAGCCAGACTCGTCTGATAAGTGTGAGTCCAATTTACGTGATGAATGCTCTATGTAAACTATGCCCTAATTGACGTAACCTCTATGCTAATAAGGAGATAACTTTATTTTAAGCTTAAGTACGTTCATTCAAGTAATATGTGAACATTAAAGAGAATAGTTACATCGCCGGCACCGGGATTCGAAGGCTGCTAACAACAGTGTACTTATTTTGTAAAAAAAGATGCGCTAACATTAAGCATCTCTAAATACAGTTTAAGTGTTTCTCTAGTGGCTGACGATGTAGTTAGTTATTCAATGGAACCTTCAGGAATGGCATCACAAGCAGTGTAGAATAAACAACAGTATAGGTACCTACTAGACTTCATAATTATGAGGTCAAATCTACAAGGTTAAACCAATAATGAAGCAAATACCTCATAGCTTTGAATAGTAGACCCTCCTATATGGAAGTAGCTATCACCGATAAAATTAGCTTACGAATCTATTTATATGCTCTGTTTGGCAATAATAAATGCTACCATTGGTAAGAAAAACGATTCGTTTTTGTTTATAGGAACCGAGCATTACAAAACTCAAAAGCAAATCCTTAGGTTTACAAAACACTGCGTGCTAAACAAACTACCCGATTAGTAGTGCAAGTTTAGTTCAGTAAGACAATTGTAGTACATTAAAATGTAACGTACATATAGGCCTCAATCGAATTGAATCCAAATGGGCCAAGTTTAAAGCGGTTGCAACATGAACTCAATTGGCATCAACCTGCACCGAAGCTGTAACGTTTTACTGCGATTGGGGCAATAAAAGAGTGACCTGTCATAGTTAACTTTGTAGAGGGTTATTGGGCGACAAGGGCCATGGCGACCACCATGCTATAATATATTACAAGTATACTGTAAGCCTGGCGGCACACAGGACGGATTTGTTTACGGAAACTCTGTAGATAAAAATCCGTATTCTATTTAATTAATTACCGCGATGCTCATCGGCCTAGCCTTTTCCCATCTAAGTATATTGGGGTCGGCTTCCAGTCTAACCGGTTGCAGCTGAGTACCACTATTTTACATTTAGCGACTGTCTATCTGACCTTCACCACCCAGTTACTGGGTTGTCAAAGAACCACGAATGACCGCCGGGACCAGAGGTCTTGGTATGTAAAGATAGTCATCATCCACAGACCTACCGCGGCAAGCGTAGCTTAAGCTGATCGATTGACCCGTGCGGCTGTTATTACTTAGCCACAACCCCTCACTTAGCGATACTACTACGTAATGCTTTGGATAAAATTAATTCCTAGCAAACGTTATCGTCAAAAAAAATACAGACTTCACCTCGTTGTTATTGTTTCCACAGAACAAAAGACAAACCTCAATTGCATTTATCAAATCGAATGTTAATCCAGATACCTATGAATAAATTGAATTGAATGCATTTTCTCCATTTTCCTCGTAAAATGCTCCATAGACAGCACAATACAAAACTTAAAACTGCTTCTATTATATCATCGGGCTACAACCGAGTGCCGCCGGCTGCCGACACTATATGGTTATGGGCCATTAAATCCGCGAGTAGTAGCCGTGTGCGTATCGAGGTCCGCAGACTGTAGTACTATATCATACGTTCAGTAACAGGCGTGCCGCGGTGCAGGCTTTCCGGTAACGTCTGGCTTTATACACACGTCAGTAGAGTGTGTGTCTATAGCTTGTAGAATCAGCCTATCGCTTGTAATCAGCGTTCCCACTGTTGGGACACAGGCCTCCTCTCGGTGAGAAGGAGTGGACCGTAATCCACCACACGGGCCCAGTGCGGGTTGGTAAATGTCACATATCTTAGAATTTTTGGTTCTAGGATATGTCGGTTTCCTCACCATGTTTTTCTTTACCGTTTTGAGAGCAGTGGTGATGAAATAATTTACACAAAGTAAAGCGCCTGTCTGGGTTCGAACTTAAGACCTGCAAACTGTAAGTCGCGACCATTACCACTGGGACTGCTCCCCACTGGGCCACCACTGCTATACTTAATCTGTCAATTTTTCAGACATAGATAACAAGGTTTTGTCTTAGAAGGTACAGGAGCTTCATATATTCGTCTAGTTAACCGTGATTTTAAAAAAAACTACTCTGATTTAATTTCCGTGCAAGTCATTTACGCAGACTCACATTTTAGTCGTAGTATAGGTTTGACAGCAGCCTTCCTGAAAGCCGTTCAGGCCGTCATGCTGACGTCGGGCCGACGCGACGTCAGGCATCCGACTTAACATCGGGCCTGCCGTGTCGTAATCATCACGTCAGTCACCGTGTCTACAGACTGGTTACGAAAGTTCCGATGCAACTTTTATTTCCCCAAATAACATTTTTTCTAACTGTCGAAATGAAATTTTTGCCATTGCATCTTTTACATGGGTATATGCGTGAATTGGACTTGGTCGAGTTTCTTCATCGCTTTGTTGGAAGTGGCTGAGAGTTAAAGTATTTTTTATGTTATAATGTGTGAGTGAAATAATAATATGACTTGCAACCGGGTGTCTTAAGGGAATTTTATAAGTAAGTACAGGTAAAACTAAAAATTCTCTTCGTGTATTCCTCCACTAGTGGAATGTTAACAATGGATTTTTTTTTTCATGCACTTATGAATTTATTAAGTATTATGTTTTTTTTATTAATTTTTCGACGCTATTTTTTATTTTTTTTTTCAATGTACTTAGATATTTAATAAGTTATATTTACATCATTTAAAAGCTAACAGTTTTAAAATAATAATATGTACAAGTATATAAAAAGGAGGAGAAATAATCAAAAGGCATCAAAAAATTCGTCCGCATCCCTGTCAACAGGAAACGTACCTACAAAAAAAAGGCTGGCAGCATTGCTACGTTGTATGGCAATACTGATTCCTTGGGCAAAAAATAGGCCAGCCCTCTGGTCACGTGAAGAGTCGACCAACCGCTTGGCGATGTCTCGAAATAATAAGTGGGCACTCGGGCCCCATGGCCCTAGTGTTTCAACCCCAAACGGCTCAAACATAAAGATCCACAGAGATTAGAGTACTTATTTAGTATATGGAATATTTAGCTGATATTTATGTCCTCACCTTCGTGACCTTTTTCGTTTCGTTGGATAGGAAAAACATTATCTATTAGAGATATTTATAGGTAAAGATACCTATCAAACATTCTTCTTAAATATCATATTTGTTACCATGACCAGAATAGCATTACCTATACTTATGTAGATTCCAAAAATGACGTAAAATTGCAATGATAGGTATAAATAATGCTTAAATTGACGCGGTGATACAAATGCAAAAAAAAATAATTGAGAAAAATGCCATAATTTTATTTATTGTAGGTTAGGTACATAAATATTCAAAACTTTATGAAACCTGTACTTTTCTATACAATCTTATTGTCTTAGAACATTCACAAGTGGGTCATACCAATTTATACAAGATAATCTCCGTCATTATATAAATTGTCTCACGAATTGCGTCGCTCATTGTCAACATCGTAATTATGTCTTCTGTAACAAGATAGCGCAATTCAAATAATCACGAATGTTTCAATAGTATAATCCTGTGGAACAAATTGTTGAACCACTACTTGAATCGGTTCCGCTGAGCAAACTCGCCCGTAACTCGGCACGTAAGTCGAGTCGAGGCGTCAAGCGGCATGCGTGTCTCGTGGTGACGCATCAATAAATCCGTGTCGAGGCAAGGTCGGGGCGAGGGCGCGCGGCTAGTTCTCGCCTCGGCCGCCGCCGGCAGCGCCAAACAACGGGCAGACAGCGGGCGCGTGAGTCAGCGTCGACGTGCCCGCAGCGCGCACCGCCACCGTCTGCCGCGCCGCCATCGCCATCGCCGTCGCTCCGCTGACCACCGACGTGTTTACGTGGCCTGTGACACCTCGTAATCACCTGACTGCAACTACACACCACAACGATCTACATGTAATATACATAATTAAAACGCAGTGTGCATGAAGCGAGAAATTAATGTCAGTCACACTTAAAATACATCGGCTGCGAGTATACGTTGGAATAGTAGTAGAGTCATTATGTAAAAGCTGTAACGCTGCCATTTTCAGGATAGTTTTTCTTCAAGTTTTTGTCAGTATGACATCTTTTTTTCAGAACTAAATAAACTGGTTATTAAAACCAGGCTTCACATATCTATGAAACGATCATGTTGGCGATCTGCTGTATAATAGTTTCCCTTATAATATTAAAAAGCTTTCCATCCAGTAAAGCTCTGACATTAATAATCGTAGCTCAACTTCATCGTCAGTTCGTTCCTTTAGCTATAACCACGTATTCATCTAGTCAACCTTCGAATCTATTCTAAACCCAGACAATAACGTCTAGGTTAAACCGGGAATCTAGCAATTATCGATAAACTTGTCTATTATTAGATTCTTTTATACGTTAATCGTCCGGAAATTAGTCCCGTAAGTCTGGCTAGACTAGACATGCTACAAACAGACAGAAATGTACCTATCGTATTTATAGGTTCAGTTCAGTTAAGTTTTATGAAATGATATCTAATTCAATCATTTATTTATTCGCTTGCTCTACATTAAAAAAAATACTGGTATGTTTTCCACAATAATGTCTGCGAGCTGAAGTCTGACAAAACAAAATACTTTTTACACTCTACGACCATGTAGGGTGTAAAACAGAATAATAAACAAATTAATATTCATAGCTATATAAATAACTAGTAAATCTATGTACCTATTGCTATATCTAGAACTAGCTGACCCGGGGAACTTTGTCCCGCTTCAGATTATTTTTTCCCATGTTTTAATAGTTTTTCTGCTATTCGAGGTGGAGACAAATCCAACAAATCAAAGTCCAGCTGTTCTTACTTGTAAGACTAACACGCTATGGGCCTACGATGCCTGACAATAAAAGTTTTTTTATTTTTTTATTATTATTTATTTATTTATTATTAAGTTATAAATGGTATAACTAACCCGACTTTGTTTTATATATAATTATTAGATAGAAGAAGACTAGCTGAACGTCGTACCGCCTCAGAATCAAAAAAGCTGATCCATACGAAATGTATGAGAAAATCTTATATTTTATTTCTTCGTGAATTTTCCCCATGTTTTAAGTTATTCTGCTGTTCGGGGCAGAGACAAATCCAACAAACCAAAGATCATAATAATCGGTCCCGTGCTTCTTGAGTTTCAAATGGTGTAACTAACCCGACTTTCTTTTATATAAATAGATATAGATAGATGATTTAAACCTCACTTAATATATTATCGTAGGAAGACTAGGTGTTTTTGCGCACCTGAGCTATCTATAATCATTCATATTTATTAGTCTTCTTTTAATTAACAAAGAAAGTGAAAACAATAAGATTATTTTTAGAATTCATTTTGAATTTATGTATTACAAAATTGGAATGTTGTGGGTGCTGGAGAATCTAAAATGTCATTTTTGTAAACATCATCGGTCCAAGATAATCTTGTCTTCCAAACACAAAACCGAAGACACAGCTCCCAGCTATGCAAAAACGGACCCAACAACTAACACAATGTCGTCAATACCAACTTTCCCTAAATCTAACATCACAATGAATGGTATAGTACCGTTATATAGGTATAGTTCCACATAATTGGGTTTAGTTAATCTAATTTAGAAGTTAGCAGTCATTTATTACTTACCCTTGATTAGGTAAGACGTATCTATATAATGATTTTCAAGTTTAGGGCTTTCAGGAATTTTTAGCATACAATAAACTAAATTACATTCAAACAAAAATGTTGGAAAAGAAACTAGATTGTTGAATGTAGCAAGGTGACATCTAATCAATTAATCATTTATGCCAAATTGTCTACCTACGTTGCCATGATGTTGATAGGAAGCCTTATTCTGTACCTTTCTGTATTTTTGAAGTGAAACTTCTTTACGCACGCTTGACTTGGGGATTAATCTGGCGAACGCGTGACATAAGCGTTACGAAAAGCGTGATCGGGCGAGGCGAACGGGAGTTGAGTGGGGTATATAAGCAAGAGAAAGCAGTGCGCGCGCACATTTTCTTTCTCTCTTCCTCTCATAGCCAAATACGTTTGAAGTTTCACTTCAGTCGTGTGGTCATAAGCACACTCGGTTTTTTTTTCTGATACACCTATCAACTGCGAGTACTTACAGGTCCTCTGGTCATAAGCAATTACGTCAATATTTCATCTGCTTCTTTTCCTGGACCTACTCGTCCCGCAGGGTAATTGCATAACACACTTACAAAGGCAATGCCTTTCATCTTGACAATTCAACAGCATTCATTTCGCTATTCACGTTTTCGAACATACAACATTTCAAGCATATGAAGCAATGGATTATCAATTAAATTAAAAATCTTTTGGATTGAAAGTGTTAACGCAATTGGGGTGCTTATCTTACCATGTGTCAAAGATAGAATGAAAGTGTTAACAATCTGGAATATAAAATTCGTATAGACTGTCGAGTAACAAGCCAGGACGCTTATCAGCGAGAGTCGTGACGGCAATACCGCTGTCACTGGTATGATATGAGTCGGCAAGATTAAATAGGAAACGAGGTAACCTAAATGGCGAGATTCTTAGATAGCATTGTAAGGTTGTCTGGGGCGTGACGACACATATATAATGTGCTGCATATTTACTGTTGCAAGTTTGATGCAAGGTTTTATTTGTAGTGTTTATTTAATGTAGAATGGGATATTGTATGTAGTATACGGCATAAGTATATCAGAACGGTGTGATCATTGTGGTACAGACCATCAAACTAAACAATTCATGAGACCAACATCGTAATAACAAGAAATTTCGTAGTAGGCGACTAGAATCAATTCTATTTTAATGTAAATTTTGACGTTCAAAAGTGCCTTTTATGTGTCTATTTGAAATAAATGCTTTGACTTTGAGTGAAAATATAAGATAAATTCATCATCTGTTTGACTAGACGTCGACTTTTCTTAATCACGCCTCATAATAATTTATTTATGACTCTTTTTATTTGCCTAAGCTGGCATTTAAAGTTCCGCAAAAACTTATAACTAACATTTATTATAGACCTTAAAAATTAGTTTCTCGTTGTATTGCTAACAGTCGTCGCCGCGTCTTTTCTAGTATATAAAACGCGAAGAGCGAATATTACTGCAGCAATTAATTATGTCTAGTTATTCGTCGACCATAAATTGTCATACTGACATAAATACAATGATTATATGCACACTACAAGCAGACATACACATATATTACACTACACGATCCTGGTAACATACAACTAAATTTAAGTTCAGTGCATCTTTTTCTTTCTATTGACAGAAGATAAATTTTAATTTAGTCCTGTCCTGTGTGATAAATTTTAATTTAGTCCTGTCCTGTTTGATAAATTTTAATTTAGTCCTGTCCTGTGTGTTTTTCATCCTGAAAATCGATACTGTTAATTAATTCTGTAATCATTACCTATACGTAATTCTATAACGTTGAACACGAATCAGTTTACTTCCGTTGCGTTCATCGACGGAACTCAAAACGCAAGCGTGATGCTTCCTCCTACACTAGTGGAAAAAATAGATATTCATGAATTCATAATTTATAGTTAAGCAAATTAAAGAACTCACACACTGAACTTTTATATATCGAACGTTTTTCAGAAACGGGAAAAGGAGAATGGCAGAAGTTCATAGAACGCTGGCATTAAACTTTTTTAGTTTCCACAGAAATAAAAGTGGCATGGTTTGATAGGGAATATTATAAGCTTTTGTTAAAAAAATAAATAAAAAATAATAACAATGGGGTTAAAGAGAAATCTTAATTTTTGTAAAAGTGAGGTTAAGTGCATTAATGTTTGTACTTTAATAGGTTATTTTACCTCTATTACTATTTTAACGCATAAATGTTTATTGTATGCATAACATATTGCTAATTATGCTTTGTAATGACTTCAAAAAGCATGAGAAGTGAAAAGTTAATGAATTTTTATTTCTTTATAATTAACAAAAATAACAAAATTAAAACCTAACTTAACTAAAACTACACAAAAACTAAAATATAGCGTCGAAAAATTCATCCGCATCGCTGTCGACTGGTAATGTACCCAAGAGACTGGCGGCATTGCCACGTTGTATGGCAATGCTTAGCCTTTGGCCAAGGTAAAAGCCAGCCCTTGGGTCACGGGAAGTGTCAACCAGCCGTTTTGAAATTTCTTTAAAAAGACCATGAGCACTCGGACCCCACGGCCCGAGGGTTTCAACCCCAAACGGCTCGAAAATATAATTTCCGATAAGGTTATTATATTTTCGCCGCTTGAGGTTTTCCGCAGCCGCAGCAGCAGCGCCAGCACAGCATGCCGATCCAGGAAGGTGGGATGGCGCAAGAGTATCGACACAAGTTGCGTCCCACACTAAAGGCCTACCCACCTTCCAAGGAAATAGAGACATACCGTCCGGTCTCTTGCCATCGTCGCGTACCAAGCCATTGGGTTCTAATACAGCAGGAACGCCGACGGTAACAAGAGCTCGTCGGATCATCATCCGACGAGCTCTTGTTACCGTCGGCGTCGCCGGCGGCGTCGGTCGCTTAGCGCGCCACGCGAACATTAATGACATCTCATTAATGTTCGCGTGGCGCGCTAAGCGACCCGCACATCGGCTGCAAGACAGGCCGTGGTGTCCGAGGCTGTTGACATCTTCGCCACAGTGACAGCGATGAGGGGAACAGCAAGGAGTGCCTAGTCGCAGGGAAGCAGCGAGGCGAAAAGTAGTGTCGTCGAACAAAGTGCCTATGTTCGACGAAGGTAGTGCATGAAGCCAAAGTCCCGACTACCATCTACCCAAAGCCAGCAGGCGCGCACGTTCCGCAGAAGTAGCAGACGAGTCAAGTAAATTGTTCTGTACTACTCTGCAGAGCGGCTCATCCCACCGTCTCTGGGAAGATGGATTGTCGGGTGGATCTGTATTCGGGCAAGCGAGTCTCCAGGCATCCATAGCCTCGGTGAAACACGGCACATCAGAATGAAATGATAAAAAACTACTTGTTGAAGTTTGTTTAGTTCAATGATTTACCCACTGATCATAGACCTAATGACAGTTTCAAGTGTAGGTACTCGGTCAGTTTTAATTAAACTCAGTAGTCACAGAAAACTCAGGAGACTAGAGACTAACTTATCGGAATCTAAGCATATAATAGGAATAATAATAATCAATAAGAATAATAATAAAATAATAATCTAAGCATATAGGAAACGTCGAGGTCCAAGTCTAGCAACAGTCGTTCAGAAAGGTAGGAGTCCTCGAAATCCAAAAGCAAGCCAGGTCGTTGTAAAAATCCACGTAAAACTTTGGGCGCACAAAACATTCACACCAGCAGCACAAAATAGTAGTGAGCGAGCGAATGTGACTTGTGAAGTTTTGTGTGTCATCTTAGTCTATCAAAAAGTACTCTGTGGTATCTTCTAAAGAGTCATGTTTGTTTGTTTGCCATGACAACACTGTCATATAGTATAACAAGTCCAAAAAGCCTTGTTTCCGGCTGCTCAACTTACTCATATTTAACGAGATTTAATCCCAATTCTCAATAATAAAGTTAATCTGGCTATCAATACATAAAAATAAGCGCTTTTTTTTTAAATAGCTTTGAATTCTGTACCTTTCCAAAATTAGCAATGCCAAAAACTGCCATCTCCTTTAATAATTTCCATTAGTCACAAAAAAAACCGGCCAAGTGCGAGTCGGACTCGCCCATGAAGGGTTCCGTAGCAGCAAGTAACATAATATAAAAGTTCTTGTAGTTCGTTGTAACTTTGTGAAAGGTAAATTGCGGTTTTCGATTTATGACGTATTAAAAAAAAACTACTCACTAGATCTCGTTCAAACCAATTTTCGGTGGAAGTTTACATGGTAATGTACATTATATATATTTTTTTAATTTTATCATTCTCTTATTTTAGAAGTTAGAGGGGGGGGACACACATTTTACCACTTTGGAAGTGTCTCTCGCGCAAACTATTCAGTTCAGAAAAAAATGATATTAGAAACCTCAATATCATTTTTGAAGACCTATCCATAGATACCCCACACGTACAGGTTTGATGAAAAAAAATTTTTGGAGTTTCAGTTGTAAGTATGGGGAACCCCAAAATTTATTGTTTTTTTTCTATTTTTGTGTGAAAATCTTACTGCGGTTCACAGAATACATCTACTTACCAAGTTTCAACAGTATAGTTCTTATAGTTTCGGAAAAAAGTGGCTGTGACATACGGACGGACGGACAGACAGACAGACAGACAGACAGACAGACAGACAGACAGACATGACGAATCCATAAGGGTTCCGTTTTTTGCCATTTGGCTACGGAACCCTAAAAAGCAAGTTAATCCATACTATATACTATGTACCTATTTATAAATTAATACCTACTATAAATGCGAAATTAATTCTGTTTCTCTAATAATTCTGTATGTCCGTTTGAACAGATTTTTATAAAATTTTACACACCTTGATCTCGCCTGAGATACAGCCGCGGGTAGGTAGTACTTAAATGAATAATGACAGTTCCTACAAGTGGTGTGTCGTCACAACATTTGTCTGCCGACGATAAACTTCAGGCTTCGTTATCAGCGGCGATACTTAACACTTGATAACTCCGATGCGCTACGTTTGCACTGCTTCACTCGGTCTGCGCTAATGTTTGTTTAGCTATGCTATGCTCTGTCTACCCACTAATGAGGTCAACATCACCTTTTGTAATTGCAGTGGAAAAATTCAACCGGGGAATACTTATCTTTAATGTTTACACTATAGTCTGATTACCGTTTAGTCATCGATGTCGGTGGTTATTATTTTTCAAGTGGATTGGAATCAATCACACACTTACATAACATAATCAGCTTACCTATAATGTTCCCACTGCTGGGACACAGGCCTACTCTCTGTGAGAGGGTGTGTGCCAAAGAATGAATCGATCACTTAATTACGGATTTGAGAATAGACACACAATAGGCATAACGGACAGTTCTCCATCAGGGCTTGCATGGTGCTCTTTGAATGCACAGAGGCCATAATGAAAAAATATTACTTTTAAGTTTCAAAATGTAATAAATTACACATAATATGAAGTTATGGGTACTTAAACTTAACCAAAGCATATCAAATAAAATTACTGAAAGGACCTTACTCGACAAAGGCGCCAACTGGTGAGCACAAATACGATAGCCCCCATTACCCCGCTGGTTCCTAAACTTTCGCATAGCTTATGGCGTAGCATCAAGTACCCTCCTATAATTAAGAATTGTTCACAGTAGTGAAAAAGTATCTTCAATCCAAATGATCAATTAGTATATAGGTATATGGGCTTTTGAAAAAAGCTTCGATTGGTGGGTAAGGTAAACGACCCGTTAAAAGAACTTAGGAACCGCGAAAAGACAAAAAACACACGTAGGTATTTATAAGTGCTTTAATATGCGATACACATACGGAGTTGTAAAACCCTGCGTTTAATAAAGCAGCCAGAGACAACTTTCACAGATTTAATGACGCAACATTGTAAAACGTCAGCTCAGCAGACGGATTTAATCAGACCGAGTCATTTTATTATCATACAGAATATTTCAAATATTCGCAATATTACATCATACCAATTAACAGTAGTTATCAAATAATTTAAAACTGCGAGAATGTTAATGCGTGAATTTCGAGCTTGAATTAAAAAGACCCTTCAAGTGCCCTTGAAAAGGCCTTGGCTCGTAAGAAAGTCTCATAATGAAATTCGTAATTTAAATTGTACTAGTATTTACGCATGACTTTGCTAGCTGTGAGTGAGTCACTGTGACCTTATTTAGAATTGTAAGAATTTGTAAAATATTCCTAAATTATGTCTGGGAGGCTTGTGGCTAAGGGGACTACATGACCTAAAGCGCGGTCACTGTCGAAATGCATAGAAAAAAACTTTTTTACAAAAAAAAAACAACCGACTTTAAAAAAAACACCACAAAGTGAAAAATAACTTTAATTTCGGAAGTCGGTGTCAAAAAACGAAAATGCGGAACCAAAGACACCGACTTCCGAAATTAAAGTTATTTTTCACTTTGTAGTGTTTTTTTTAAAGTCGGTTGTTTTTTTTGTAAAAAAAGTTTTTATTTTTCACTTTTTAGTTGTACCTACCTCACACAAATTCAATTAACATTGAAGAATTGAAGACACGACTCGAAGAATCATCAAAATTCATATAGAAATGCTGGAGATGCAGTACATTTATGCATATAACTTCGGACATAAGAATAGTTACCTGATGTATTATATACTAAAACCTTCCTGAAAGTATGTAGATCACAATTATGAAAGAATTATTAAAATCGGTTCAGTAGTTTTTGAGATAATCGCGGACATACAAATATACATACGGGTCGAATACAGAACCTCCTTTTTTAAAGTCGGTTAAAAAGAAAGAGAAGCGCGATGACCCACCACTGGTAATTTATTGCAAAATATGAAGTCAAAGCATTTATTTCAAATAGGCACATAAAAGGCACTTTTGAACGTCAAAGATTACATTAAAATAGAATTGATTCTAGTCGCCCCTTCCAAAAGGTAGTTTTCGTATGGAGAAGAATGGGCAACAAAACTCCACCGTTACTCTTTTAAAATGTGGAAGCAATTATCTATTTACAAAATATCCATTGGTTGGACTAAAAAATTAAAACACTAGTGCTTTAGTATGTTGCTTGTAGAATAATCTGACAAAAAATCATAATGATTGTATGTATATTAGTATGGTTTTTATTATAAAAAGAAAGTTTTTAGAGGTATCTTCATGATTTTTTTCTCTCGTATCAAATTAGTTATATTATGTTTTCAACAAACTATCTACCTAGCATATATCCTGAAGAATATCTTTTTTTTCTGATTTTGTTTACTGTAGTCGATCATATCCTTTAATGTTTCTAAAACTTGCGTTTGTTGCGTTTAGGTCTTGTAAGCCCCTGGCCCGTGGATGGGTGACCATCTTTACATATCAATACTATTCAAGACCTTCGTGATTCGTCATTCGTGGATCTTTGGCAGTCATTACGGGTCGTCAGAAGCCCAAAAGTCTGACAAGCAACCAAGGGGTACCGTATATCCAGGGTTGTGGAGGTCAGATAGGCAGTCGCTTCATGTAAAATACTGGTTTTCTGGACTGGACCCCAGCACAGTTGGGAAAGATTAGGCAGAATGAATCCTTAATTATGTCTGCAATTTGAATAGTCACAGGAATTAAACGTAGACATCATGTAAGTACCTACTTATGTCGTAGGAAAACGTAGCATAGATAACAAACTTCCGCGTTTGTAAGGGCTACGAGTGGATTTTCCAATGCGTAACCAAACACAATAGATAATTTGATAAGAAACTATTCATCGGGTAATTGAAAACAACGTACGTAGTGTTTATTTTATTAAAGTAAGTTCTAGCCTACATTTAACCTAAAATTCATTTTTTTTTATTATTAAAGATTCAAATATTTACATAATTTAAAAAGCTAACAGTCTTAAAATAATAATATGTACAAGTATATAAAAAGGGAGGGGAAATAATCAAAGGGCATCAAAAAAATCATCCGCATCGCTGTCAACAGGAAACGTGCCCAAAAGGCTGGCAGCATTGCCACGTTGTATGGCAAAATACAAGAATCACGAACGGCTTTCAGGATTAAAAGTGATGTGGTCTGAGCAATCAACAGAAAACCATTAAAACCATGGACTACAGTAATGTTTTTTTTATAGTAAGTAGTATCTACCTAGTTAATTTGTGTGAACTGTGCCATATATAGGTAAGTAGAGGCCGCCTGCCGTCGTCGCCGCGGCGCGGGCGGCGGCGGCGGCGCTGGGGAGAGGAATTTTGGCGGCCTTCCTGAAGAGCCTTCAGGTGACGCGTCGGGCCGTCTAGACGTCTGGCGCCTACCATGTGTCGCAAGCCTCACGTGACTTCATTGTCACGTCACTTTAGATGTCGAACGAACCGAATACAAAAAACAATCGAATCCTTACTGTCTACGTGATGTGGATGAATTCGAAAGGTGTTTGGGTTTTCTATACGTACTAAACAAATTGATTGTGGCAATTAGATTACGCCAGTTTGTTTTAGCTGTGCTTTCTTAGTTTGAACAGGTAAAACAAACTGCGTAATGTTGGCAAACATACGTAATTACTTACGTGACTCTTATAAAATCATTAGTCATTGTGTTACACAATATGTCTGGGTAAAGGAATCGTCTGAGTTAGGGAAATTATATGATATGATAAATATGATAGGGATGGGGAAGACTCTCTTATTGTGAGCCTTGAAAATTAATCATATCAATTATCCGTAGAGAGGTACTAAAATTAATTATTCTCGAATATATTAGTCGCAAAGTGTTTTGGGGTGTCAACGTGAAAATACAATGAAGTCTGAAGATAGTCCATATTTCAGGTAGGTACAATTTCCTAAGTAATTACTCAAAAATGTAAGTAGTGTAACTGCAGATTACCTCAAGTACTGTAACGGTAAAAGCCTTTTTACCTACCTTAGTCAAAAAGTAAACACAGGTACCTAATTTTAACAAAACGTGCTTGCACTTAACATCTAGCAAAATGTAAATAGACAAACCTCTAGCACGAATCACGAAGGAAAATGACTCGCGTTGTGTTTTTTTTTTACAGAAATGTGTATGTTCCTCACGAGTCTTGCATAATAATGACAAATACAGACATCGCAATCACAGTGATCATTTATCAAATTTAGTTTGTCATAAAGCTATTAGCTCTAGAACTATTTTATTGAAACTATTATGTTGGTAGACACATTTTTCTCAGGCAGCGGAGCGTGGCGTCTGGTCTGGCTAGATTCCATACACTGAGGGCGAAAGCGGACGCGCTGGATACTCGACAGGAAGTAGATTATTTAGACAAAGGTGGGATTAGACTACAGTTTTATTGCAGTCTGCTACTTTGTAATTCGGGGCACACGCCGAAGCGACTTTCCATAAAATGAGCAGTTGGCTTGTTTGGATTTAAGTAAAAGTCATGTCAGTGTGAAATTAATCAAAATCAAAAGCAATTTATTTAAATTAGGCTGAGAATCAGTACCTACTCTTTGAACGTCAAAATTACACGAGGTAGTCCTCCAAAACGAATTGGAAAACACTAATAAATAGTATTATTTTACTGACACAATTATATGATTTTAAAGAATGACGTTTATTAAAGTACGTACTCAAACAGGTATGTCTCGGTATGAGATACGTGTAGAGCCATTACATCTGAAGGAAAAGGGTTCACAAAGCGTAGTATCAAATGGAAAACGTTTTGCATAAAGTGTAGTGTTTTCCTTAAGATAAAGCAGTGTATTAAAAGTCAATTGGATCACGAATGTTTAATGTATATATGCAAGTAAAATCTCTTGTTTTACTATAAACTGCGGTTTTTGGGAGAAACTTTTGCAGGCCCGTACCGTATCGTTGTATTGATTGTTCCTTTTGGTGAGTGAATGTGAATGAATGAGCGCGTGTGTATCGCGGCCAGGGCCAGCTGCCGCTTCCTTGACTACTCACACTGTTCACTGGTCACAGTGTGACCATGACACTAAACAATGAAACAACGGTTACTAACTCGAGTGAATCTGCAGTCGTTCGCGCGTACACTATTCTATTTTTAAAATATTGTTACTAACAATGTTATGCCTTTTAATTTTGCGCGTCTTTTCGTCATTCAATTTATTATTTTTTGGCTAATTATGAATTGATAGGATCGAAATTGAATCGGGAACGTTCAAAATCATCAACAGATTTAAAATCGTACCACAATTATTTTGTTTTGTCGTAGTCAGTCATAGCACTCGTAGCCGTATAAGCAGGCACTCCTGCTTTAAAACCTTCGGAGGCGTTATTTCATAAAATACTCAGTCATAAAAGTCAATAAAGTAGGTTATCAAAATTGAGATTAATTTGATTTAGCTACCTATCTCGTCTTAAAACGCGGTAGCACAAGCGAATGATTGTCAGGACTTCAGACCAAGTTTTATTACATGTGTCACCTAAAATATATGGAAGAACGTGGAAGCGTGTAATCACTGTAGGTACGTTTCACAGAACTTCTGACAAGTTATAATTTTGACATTCATTTTGCCCTGAGGAAATGGAATTTTGATTAACATAATATCTGCTACATTTATATCTCTAATTTATTAATCATGCCAGACTATATTGCGAATAACGTTAGATTAGCCAACAGTTTACCATAGTGTAAATCAACATTTATAGCCAACCAGATGATAAATTTTTATGCAAAATATTTCTAAATATTATAGTCGTGTTGTTTATCTCGATTCGTGTTTACTGCAGTGCGGTTTGAAGATGCATTGTGACGCTCACCTTGTCTCATTAACTATGTGTCGAAGTGTGCGCGTCTAGACAGGTCGTATGCCCGTTTCTTCGGAGTTCGGACAGCGTCGTATCGCATCGCAAGGTAATGTGAATGTTAAATTGACCGCAACGCATTATTAATGTGAAGAGCGCCTCGTTTGCCTCTAATTGTGCAATCATTTATTCTAACTGCCTACAAATGTGTTATGGTAAGTACATGAAAGTAAGTTAGCGTAACGACGGTAATGTACATGATACGTACATAATCGAGTGGCTCTTTTTTCAAGTCTGATGCAATAGTCTGAAATTGTCTACTATCGTTTTCAAGATTACGGCGACTGTTATGTTATTACTATAATGGTTATCGTTATACTAGATATCGTTCTAATTATATGATTTAATTATAATTAGGTGATCGTGGTGACAGTGATACTGACGTGGCAAAGCGACCATGGGCAGTTCTGTTCCGGACATCGATAAAACGCCAACGTGCAACGGCATGCAGACACTTACTTTTTCTACAACTTGCTGTTTAATGAGCAGTGGTGGCACAGTGGTATAACGGCCCCAACTTACGAGTTGTAGGTCTTGGGTTCGATCCCAGCCAGGCGCTTCACTTTGTGTAAATCATTTCATCACTACTGGTTTAAAACGTCGTGGTGAACCAACCATCCAACTAACCATCAAACCAAAAATTCGTAGACATGTGACAACTGCCAACCCGCACTGGACTCGCGTTGTGGTTTACATTACAGCCCAAGATCCCTCTCTAAGAGAGGAGACCTGTATCACAGCAGTGGGAACATTATAGGCTGATTATATGTTGTTTAGTAAAGAGATCTTATAATAGTAGGTAAGATTCGTTTATTTATATAGAATTACAGTTCATTCAAATAAGACCTATTTATTTATTCATCACGCTACATCCTTCTCTCAAAAAAGATATAAGTAGCACGTGAAGAAATTACTTATATACATCTTATATTCGTGTAAGTATGACAAATCTTTGCGGAAACGAGATTCTTTATCACAGCGTGACTTCGTTATATTGCGTCATGTAATTTATAATTAGATAAAACACCGCATTTTAATCTATAGAAGGAAAAGTATTGGCATTATTAGCGAAACTATGTTACAGTAAAACGGGGCTACTTTGACTTCCAGGGTTACTTTGACAAGGCCGATCACAACGCTATGACGCGGTCCCCACCACCCCGCGCCTCGCGCAATATTACTCGAGGTCACGCACACTTGCTGAGCACACGTGAAAACCGATTTTGGCACTCTGTTAAAGTAGTTCCAACGCCTGTCAAAGTAACCCTGGAAGTCAAAGTAGCCCCGTTTTGCGGTACCTGCTTGATAACCATATATACAATTGGATGATGAACTGTTTTCAGATCGCCGTAGGTAGCCATAACATGTAATAGTTAGGTACTTGGAATGACAGCAATACCTGCGACAGAACTGAACGGAAGCATAAAAGCTTCATGTCCAATTGTTTGTACCAGAGGTTGCAAATTACTTTGAGTACCACGTGTCAACAATACCTACCGAGACGCTATGACGACTGCCTTGCGAATTAAATTGCCTCTCAATCTCGAAAAAAATAGTCAAATTAATGGAAGTAGGTACCTAGGAACTTAGTAAACTCGTCAAATTGAAATGGATAATAATTGAAAATATGAGATATACGTAGGTGCCGTTCGTGGGATAAAAATAATATTAATAAACTGTTCCATCAAACCCTACTTACCAACTTATCAAAATTTTTGTTTCAGTGCGGTTAGTGATACAGATTCGGTGCTATTCGGTCAAGTGCCGTTGAAATCAGACCTCCTCCTCCTCTACAGACCAATATCCCTCTTTTGATTTGATGTCTGGTTATTAATTTAACTTAGGTACAAAGTGCTTAGGTCAAACCACACAAAACAGGCCACTACTGTAACCGCAACATATTTCTTAGTTATTTTGATTGAAACATGACGTGCTTTATAAATAGGAGTATTTGCCATAATATTTACGAAGTATTAGGCCCTTGATTTAGCTCACCAGTATGTTTACAGAACAGTAACATATTGTGAAAAATTCTAACCTATTGAGTTGGTTATTACGTGAGTAATTAATAGACGCACACATACATATAGACATACTAATTACTTGTAATAGAGAGTTTAGTACCTGTAAGTTAAAATTTACTACTTTTACGCGATAGTGTATAAAGACATGGTATATTATGTTTAAAGGAGGAATTTTAGGTAGGTATATGTAAATATATTATATACTATGCAGATGAGTTTACTATTTGACATTGTCTGCACATTGTTTGGTATTTATAATTGGATCGGTATGACGGTAACAATAAATTAAACACTCACCGGTACCTGTATATAAAGTATATAGCCAATACATTTAACATATTTTTCTTCCGTCTTCCATGTGATACTAAAATAAATGACTAACTAACTTACAATACAAATATATAAAAATAAAAAACAAAGGACACTTAGGCGTCGAAGTATTCATCCGCATCGCTGTCATCCGGAAACGTGCCCAGAAGACTGGCAGCATTGCCACGTTGAATGGCAATGCTAATTCTTTGGCCAAAGAACGACCCAGCCCTCTGGTCACGTGAAGTATCGACCAGCCGCCGTCTTTCATGGTGTGCAGTTCAAGAATGAATTAGGTTTCCATGAAATTGTATTTATTTTTAAACAAATGATGCTCTATTGTACGTAATAGCATGAAAGCTGATTATGTGTATGTACATTATGCAAAAAAGCTGTAGGTAGATGTAAGGTCACCGCCTTATCAAGTTACTATTTATTATAACCTATATGTACCTACCTATTAGGTAGATATGAATCCAAACACTGCATGTTATTTCCAGGGGCAACGTCTCCAGGGTTAGGGTAGATTTTCGTTATTTATCGTCATTTACAGGTGTTATTAATATTATATTATTTATAATACGGCACCGCACCACAACCGCGGTACGTGTCACATCCCAACATATATTGTGTCAAACGAAATAACAAACGAATACCAATTTACTATATTTTCAATGTAAGTGAAAAAACCAATGTAAGTGAAAAAAAAAAACAAAAAAAAATTTGTGCGATGAATGATGAAATGATGATAAATAACGAAAATCTACCCGTAACAGACACCTCAATAACGTTTTTATTTTTTTATACTCGGTCGTCTGCCAAACCGGTTGCTAGCGAAGGGAGCCACCCTTCTTAATTAACATTGTCCCAATTTATGAGCGCGTGCCCCATTTTTACTTCCAAGCTACTGTAAAAAAAAAAGATCAAAAGACCCTCTTTAATTTGATCTTTTTTAGATCAAATACCCCAATGTTGTCTTCTACTTAGATTGCATTATTTGATCTCTTTATTTGATTTCGTAGCTACTTTATTTAATAACGAAGTGGGGGTCTTCGGAAGGCGAAAATAAAATATACCTGCTAATAATGCCATTATTTGCGAAGAGTCATAAAACATGCAAACTTAAATCCTAACTTATTGCACAGTCATGTAGGTCTGCATACAGTTTAGATTGTAATCTAGCAACCAATAAAAAGTATCTACGCGTATGTATACTTACGATTGCAGGTAAGTATATTTTGTCTTGACAACAATTTGAAGTCCTTATATTTTGCAAGAAACATAAACACATAAACAAACATGCAAATAACGGGTGCCTAGGAATACATAAAGAGTTGGATCGTAATTTCGCACTATCATTCGAGGAAGAATATTACGAGGTACAGACGCCGCCGGCACATCAAGCTACCTGAAATTGTAAAATTTTCCCAATCAACTTTGAACATTATGTTTTAGCGATAAAGTTGATAAAGAAATTTGACAGATTGTAGTAGCTTGGTGTGCTGGCGTCGTCTGTACTTCCTGCTAACGGCCAGACATGAAGCAGACGGTTGAGAGTCTAGAATAACAGATTGCCAGACAATGTGAAAGTTAAATGAAATCGGTAAGGATCACTTTAATACTCGTAATTCACATTAAGTAACGCTGAAGCGAAACTAATACCTAATCGGTACCTATGGAAGATTAAACAATTACAGAGTTGAGAGAATTGGATATTTGAATCAGCTGCACTTATTTTATTTTTATAGCTCTAACATGCAAATGTCAAGTAGATGATTGATTAAGGTAAGAATTCTAATTTGGCCAACATAAGAGTATTCAAACAATGCAATACATATGCGATCACTATGGCGACATCTCCTGATCATAGCAGACGCGCTCTCCACGATTGCAAAAACACACAGAATTCGAACCTTGAACTAACACCTATTACTAATTTAGCACCAATCTTTGTATAGAGACTAGGGGACTATTCCACCAGTCAACAATATAGAGGGAACTATTCTAAACCAGATCTGGTACACGTCTCACGTCGGGCACCGCATTTGTAAAGTAATTTACGAGCGGTGGCTAAGCTGTGAGAGCAAAATGACTCCATTGTCACACATAAGTAATATATCTGTGCGGCCTACATGCTCAAGTTTGTAGGTACATGTTTGCTTTGTTGAATAATTCTGCATTGTTACATAAAACTGAGGATACCAAGCGCTGGACGTGCTGGAATTTGTTCAGCTTTCAGTTAAAATTTATGAAAGGTTTTATGAAGACTGTGCTTAAGTATTCATCAGGGTAACGCAATGGAAGGTTACAGTTACAACACCATGAGTTATCATCAGGCCACGTACGAACATAAAGCGCTGAATTTATAGTACCTACGCAATAGTAGTGCGCGAGCGGACACTGTCTCGCCGCCTACAAATACCGTGATTATGGGCTTCTCTCTGTCTAGTCTGACAAAAAACAGTCGTAAATAAACTGTTCACGGTCCTGAATTTCGTTTCCGTATGGAAAAAGTATCAATTAACCTCAACACTCGTACTCGACTCGACTAACCTTATTCGTTCCAAAAATAGCAAATTGACACGCATTGTTTCATTCTTCTGCGTACGTCTATGTACTTGATGTCTGGTAACTAGGTGTGTCAGATAGCGTATAAACAAGATAAGCAGCAGATATTTTCTAACCGCTATCATCGTTTTGAACAAACAGTTGTAGACGAACCCAAAACAATAATATGAATGTTTACCCTGGACTGAAAACGATATCACACTGTGAGCCAATTAAAGCGGCCACTCCTTAGATGTTTACAAAACGTTCAAAGTGAACAGCTCAGTGGATTTACATCACGTTACCTGCTCAATGTAAATTGAAATTCATTGAGCATTCTATGAAAGGATTTGCGAACTAATTTAATGCATCCGTGTTACGTGTTTAGTGCTCAATAAAGTGTATCATGCGTGGACTAACACAAGCTAATTAACGTAGTTTTTGCTCGCTTTGATGCCAATACTATTTGGGGATGGATGATACGTACTGTTACATGGGTATCATTGCCACATGATGAACTCCTACAATTTAATGGCATTAAATTATATACTTGACATAAATAAATGAAAATGATTAAGTACCTTACTTGGGAAGAGACTGAACCAAACGACACAGGGAATCCTAGTGTGAAGTCCAGGGCATTTGTAAAAATCTAGCGCCTAAGACTCTAATGTAATCTGTTACTAATTTTTACCGTGTTTTATCTGAACCGAATAAAGTTTTTATTTATTATTCATTTATTTTATTCGAGTTACTTACGAATATCCAATTCTATGAAGATTGTATAGGCCATAAATGTAAAGATCGATAGAAATTGAAAGGTGGACTATTTTATAATAGACACAATAATTATTAAACATAATCGAAATCAGTCGCTATTGTTGAAACGGTCACCTGAATTACAGATGGTCATCTCAACGACCTCCACGATTATCGAGTCGTGTAACTACCCGACTCATTAGCGATTCGTCTATTGATACGGCAATGACTTCCAGTACACACGTACGGGTTATTTTTATTAGTTTTACCAGTTTTACTAACAGACGAAACTCGAAAAAAAGTTTAAGAATAAGTAGGTACGCGTAATAGGTATAGGTATACGTTTAGCTTGTTACATTCGTTTGTGAGGGAACTTTCATAAAAGAGTTCATATGTCTGCTTATGAATTAATGATTTTTTACTATGGTGGACATTATCAAAACACATTTAGTACTATTATATATATTCTGTGTGAAAACACAGCAGCTGTTTACTACAAGCAGGTAGGTACTATATGCCTGCATATATGACGGTATGACCGGGTGGGTCGATGGAACCATCTGTGCGCTGCGGAGTGCGTCACCACCACGTGCATTCTGATGGTAATGTGGTGCAAGTGCAGCACGGGATGTGCAGCGTCGGCAGTGGGCCGCAGCAGGGTGACCGGTGACCGCTCCGGCGTGCCGGGTGCCATATTCGGTCAGTGCACATTGTTGTTTACCGGCGCGGTATCGCGAGGCCGCGTGACGTAGCGTCTAGACGGGCGCCTGCCCCGCGCCCTCCGCCCCGCGCCGCTCCCCCCGCGCCCCCCGCGCCTCACGTCTGCCACCCGACTGCTATGCACTGACTGTTTCGATCAGCAGCTTATCTTTTCAAACGGTATTGCTGCACTGTAACGATGCACTCGACGATAACGATCGACGGTGACCATAGACGACACATGACACCCCTGTACCACGACACGCTCTGTGTTGTGACGTGACGAGCCACGAAGGGACCATGAGACATCACATAAACATAAATAGATACATGCAATGAAAGGTTAAGAGTGAAACATAAATAGATTTACTTTTACTGTTTCCCATCACTCGCCCAACCATCTGCTATTAGCGACACCAAAAGACAATCCTCTTCGGCTTCGCTGACACTTACAGTAATGAGACCCAATCGATGTTGACAACGCGTACAATTATTCAGTTAGTGCAAAACACATAAACTAACTACTAAGTTGCATCCACTAAGGAAGCAGTATTTCGTCTAAATCAGTACGCAACAATCATTTATAATTAAAAGTATAATTATATGCTAGTTGGAATATTTCAACGTTGATCGAGCAGCCAAAATCATTTCAGATCTATGTACGTAGGTAATGTAGCTATAATACCTATAGGTAGGTATTACAATCGATTTCGGTTTCATTTGGCATCTAAAGTATGAGAATTTAAAGAGACAATGACATTTACGAATCGAAACTTGAATACAAAAGAGTTAGTTTCAAGTTGTGTCCGAAAACCGTACTTATGGTAAAACGTATCTACCACAGATCATATAAACACGTATCAAGACGCGAGCAATGGGTTTCAAAATGCACTGACCACCGATGATTTCGATTCCATAAAATTGAGGTGTGTAATTTGTACGTAAGAATAGACTTACCCAATCATGAATTAAAATAGTACCTACCTAAGTCGAAATGTTAGGGATCATACCAATCATATGTTCCATACGACACCTAATCGATCTGTCGGTGTACGATACTGATGCCCCTTTCATCTTGATTATGCGAAGAATAAAAAAATTCAATAACGACCTCTACACTACACACGCAACACAGGTATACCCTTATACAGTATGCAATACAGGCGTGATGTTATGTTGTGTGACCTTATAATAAAACTTACAGGTGCATCGCCAATACAAACATAAGTAAATCTTGTACAGATTCACCATAAAAAAGGTGCAAAGAAACCAGACGAGGTTTTTATTAAAAACAGTAGCGGACGCTGTATCATGTATTGGACACAGTATAAATAACATATAACATAGCAATTAACAAGTCATATGATTAGGATCCGACTCAAACAGGCAAAAAATAACCACTTGCTCTGTGGTTAAAACAGATTCGCAGGGAGATCGAGAGGAAACAGGTGATTATTGAAGATAGAAATCAATGAAGCCAGACGGTTTCATAGATTCTAATGTAGGTATATCCGTATGAAACGAATTATCTAAGAGATAATACTTGCATACTTACTTACTTTGCACAAGCATGAAACGAACCAAATTGTTGATTTTTATTGCATTATACCGTTCGTTGTAGTAGTCGGAAGTGCGGCAGACGAACGCAGCGTGTTCGATGTCAATGCAAAACGTTGTTAGGTTTTTCATTTAGACAATTCTCAGTTGCAGTTACGCATTTAGAGTTGAAGCCTGCAATAGGCTCACCTGCGACTGATTTGTTCTTCATCTTCAGTACAAAGGTGTTTAAAAAAATCTGCTGTTTCATACATTTTGCACTTTAATTATGAAATAGCGGTTTTTTTTTGGAAATAACCTATGAAAAATTTCGTCGCTACCCCGGTCTAGAATCACGTACGTAAAAAAAAAATCAAATCATCTAAATTCATGTTAACAGTTTGCGCGTCGATGTCCTTACACCCTGAACGTATGTACATATCAATATCACATAGTTACGTTTTGGATTTGAGTATGTTTTTCTCATATCAATGGGTTTGTTTATGATACACGTGTGTAAATCGAGGTCTTTGATCTGTTTTACTTTACGACGCGACGCCAAGATGTTATGTGAAGTCTAGACACGTTACAAAGTCTACGACATAGACAAGCGACGTAATTGAATATACTAAGCGACACTTTGTGCTTTGAGTCTGAATAGATAAGTTCTCCGGGTCATGTCCATGAAAGGTCACCAAAATAATAGTACTAGTTAGAAGAAAGATGATAATGATAAAAAGAAAAAAATGAAAAAACCCGACTGCGGTAAAAAACTGAAAAGCTAAAAACAAGCCCATTTTAAATTAAATAAAAGTTGGAAGCAGGCGGGACCAGTGGCGTGGCGTGCCTTGGCGGGGCCCCGTATAAAAATTTGTTTCGGGGCCCTCAGGAAGGGTAAAGATTTCTCACAAAAGAAAAAAAAAAATGTTTGCATTAAATTAAAAGAAATATTTAATCATCATAATTATCTATCTGTCACTTTTTCCAAAATTTTTACAAACAATTCAAATTAAATACACACTCTCCTTGCCTTTTTTTCGGCAAAATGATTTATTAAATCATTTATAGCTGATTTGCTTTTTTTGACTTTTGTCATGTGTGAAGTAAAAAAAAAATTGGGAAGTTTTTATTCATTTTTGCTTACGCATGTTGGGGGCCCCCGTGGCCCGGGGGCCCTGTATAATTGATACGGCAGATACGGCGGTAGCTACGCCCCTGGGCGGGACCCATTTGAGTTTGAAAATATAAAAATGGTATGGGTCCCGCTTGCTTCCAACTTTTATTTAATTTAAAATGGGCTTGTTTTTTTAACTTAAGTTTTTTACCGCAGTCGGGTTTTTTGATTTTTTTAATTTAATTTTTTTCTTTTTTTCTTTTTAGTTATGAGTTGAAAATCCCATTAAGTGTGATAGATTTCCTTTAAACTTCGTAATGTATAAGTACTACGGCCGTAACATCAAGCGTTTAGTTGGTAGAGGGGGGGGGGGGGGGGGTAAGTAATATATGATATAATTACAAAACCTCTAATATTTACAAGATATACCAACTGAACCTATAATTTTATTTGATATAATGATCAGTTAATATAATAAACGATTGATATAATTTTAATGTAACTAATTTCTATAAGAATAACAGATAATTAATATAAAATCGTTTGATATACCACTCAATAGACATAAAACCTATTTAGTCTAATATGATAAAAACTTTTTTTTCATCCTTTGTCATCCTATGTCGACGGAGCCCCGCTCCGCGGGGCCCCTATTGCTGTGTAAAGGGTTTAAAGTAACCTAACCAAACCGAACCTTGAGGTGCCCTTCGCTCGCCCTTGCATCCTATGTCGACGGAGTGGTAATGTGTTTATCAGCCTATGTATGTATGTTCCTTTGAAGCACTGTACAGACCAAACGCCTGGGCCGATTTTCATGATTCACACGTCAATCGATTCCTCTTAGTCCGGCGAGTGTCACTAAAGACATGACGTTAATGAAAATTCAATATGGCGACTACTGGACGCCATATTGTGAAAATGAAAAAAATGAAAGTCAACAAACTATGTCAAGTGGGATATTGTTGGATAGGTCTTTCAAAAATATTAGTGGTTTTGGGAAGACCGTTTTTTGATTAAGTAAAGCGTTCGTAACTTATCAAGCTTTAAAGTAAAAATTTTCTCCCCGGGTGCGTCTCATATCGTATAAAGATATTTGGTATATTTTCATTTCAATAACGTTCACAACACAAGATATAATAAACGTTAGATATACCAACTGTTGATATAATTTCTTTACATATAACATTTATATACTCTAAAACTTACTTCGTATAATATTATTGGATATAACGTTTATTTAATCGAAAATCATTAGGTCTATCGTTTAAAAGATATGTTGATACCGTCATTATGGTTAACACCCCGATTCAAAGCAATCCGACTCGGACAGCTTAGGTTAGAAAGCCTTTGTGGCTTCGTGGCTTCCGAATTATTTCCGTTACCGTTACCGCACCCGAACTCAACGAACGCAATAGACGACGTAGGATGCAAGAGCGAGCAAAGGGCACCCCGAGGTTCGGTTTGGTTAGGTTACTTTAAACCCTTTACACAGAAATAAGGGCAATGCGAAGCGGGGCTCCGTCGACATAGGATGCAAGGGCGAGCGAAGGGCACCCCGAGGTTTGGTTTGGTTAGGTTACTTTAAACCCTTTACACAGAAATAGGGGCCCCGCGAAGCGGGGCTCCGTCGACATACGATGAAAAAAAAGTTTTTATCATATTAGACTAAATAGGTTTTATGTCTATTGAGTGGTACATCAAACGGTTTTATAGTACCTAATTGTCTGTTATTATTATAGAAATTAGTTACATTAAAATTATATTAATCGTTTATTATATTAACTGATCATTATATCAAATAAAATTATAGGTTCAGTTGTTATATCTTGTAAATATTAGAGGTTTTGTAATTATATCATATATTACTTACCCGTCCCCCCCCTCTACCAACTAAACGGTTGTAGTTAGAAATTTAAATGTTACGGCAGTAGTATGTACCTATATATTACGAAGTTTAAAGTAAAACTATCACACTTAAGTTGGATTTACAACTCATAACTAAATAGAATAAAATAAAAAAAAGACGGGTTGCACTCCAGGAGTGCCGGCAGAAGTGAAAACTTGAATATTAATGTTGAAATAAATCAATTATTAATTGAATTAATATAACTCATTTTTTTTCACTATTTCTGCGTCCCTTTTTTCATTAATAGATGCACTTTGTTCAATTTTCATATTTTAAACACTTTATATACACGAATGTTACGAATACACAGCAGTGTGTCCACGTCCACTTCCACTTCGACTTTGACTTTGACTTCGACTTCGACTTTGACTTCGACTCCGACTTTGACTTCGACTTTGACTTCGACTTTGACTTCGACCCCGACTTCGACTTCGACTCCGACTTTAACTTTGACTTTGACTTCGACTTCGACTTTGACTTCGACTTCGACTTCGACTTTGACTTCGACTTTGACTTCGACTTCGACTTCGACTTTGACTTCGACTTTGACTTCGACTCCGACTTCGACTTCGACTTCTACTTCGACTTTGACTTCGACTTCGACTCCGACTTCGAAGACTTCGACTTCGACTTTGACTTCGACTCCGACTTCGACTTTGACTTCGACTTCGACTTCGACTCCGACTTCGACTTTGACTTTGACTTCGACTTCGACTTTGACTTTGACTTCGACTTCGACTTCCACTTCCGCTTCCACTTCCACTTCCGCTTCCACTTCCACTTCCACTCCATCCAATCCATCCATCCAACCATTGTCGTGTGTCACTAAACTTGGTTCACTTCGGTTGGCGCCGCCGTAGAAAGAGAGGCGGGGGGGGGGGGGGGAAATCTCTCCTGACGGTCACGTGTCCTGACGCGATGCCCTGACGCGAGTTTAACATTTTTTACCCATTACAAAAAGTGTTCAACGCCGCTAAAGAAGTTTTCACTTCAAAAATTAAATTTAAAAAATCAAAAAACCCGACTGTGGTAAAAAACTTAAGTTAAAAAAAAACTAAAAAGCTAAAAACAAGCCCATTTTAAATTAAATAAAAGTTGGGAGCAGGCGGGACCCATACCATTTTTATATTTTCAAACTCAAATGGGTCCCGCCAGCTTCCAACTTTTATTTAATTTAAAATGGGCTTGTTTTTAGCTTTTTAGTTTTTTTTTTAACTTAAGTTTTTTACCGCAGTCGGGTTTTTTGATTTTTTAAATTTAATTATTTTTTTTTACCAACTTCTTCAACAATCATCGTCATATTTCAGCCGATTTACACAAAACCTTAATGAATTATACACTTAACCTTCCTCATAAATCACTCCGTCCATTGGTGAGAACTGTATGAAAATCCGTTCAATAGTAGTTTTTGAGTTTATCGTGTTCACATAGACAGACAGACGCGGTGGGACTTTGTTTTATAATATGTAATGATATGAATTCTTTATTCCTTTCTCCAGCACTAGGTCGGCATCAATAAATTAAATAACTTAATTACGAAGTCCAAAGTTTTCAGCCATTCTGCGTATAAAAATATTCACCTTAACTTTATCGGACAACTTACGCTCTGCTAACTTTCTAGACTTTTACAGAAACAATACACGATCAAAGTGAAAAGTACGCGAATGACTTAATGTGAAGTATTGTTTTTCTCTACATCTTCTTGCTTTTCTCAGTCGCTATATACTCCCTATCACACTGGGCAAAACTTTTCAGACTTTGATATTGAGCATCGAGACATTTGATACAAACTCAACCAAATATGACGGCAATGTTTCTCGCTGTAGCCTCCATCCTTCCACCCGACACGAGATGTCAAAAACATTCATCTCCTGTTCACCGTCTCTGCAAAAGACATGACCAACATTTTGTTACGGCGGTATCTGTGTCTTCGTCTACAGTTTTCATAATAAGTATTATAACCTACTTTAGTATAAACCAGGACATTCACCATGACCAACAATTTTCATATTCATGTCCCAATAAATGTAGTAGTTTCATTACGTAAGCAAAGTAATAAATTGTAGAGACTGTAATGAAATTCTGAATCCTCTTAATACCCCCATTTAGGTCAATTAACGAAGCCACGTGTGTACGTATATAAAGTAGGTTGATAAAATATAATCTGTTACGTAATGTTCAGATTAATCAAGAGTTTCGTGTATAAGGGTCGCCTGCAGGATAATTAAAACTGATCAATAGTAAAGTAGCTTCTCGGGAGAATTTCACCAATGAAACTGAACGTGATTAGCACATCTAAACTACGTTCAAGAGCTGTCAGTCACTGATGGCTCTTTCATTGGTGACATCAGCCCTAAATAGTTAGTAGAGCTGTGCCCTGAAAAAGGGCGAAGAGGGAACTGGGAAGGCTTATTAGCTTATTACCTATATTCACCATAGTTTTTAAAACTAAAACGCAGCAAGGCTGCATAAGCAGCATCGACAGCTTTGCAGTTCCAAAGGTTAAATAACATCCAGGAAAATTGAAACATTTTAAATTTTGTCTAAACCAACTGATCGACGAATCTTTTGCTGTCGAAGGCATTTAATACCTGAGCACTGTACACTATTTTTCTTCAGGTATTTAGGCCGTATTAGCCTGATTGAAAACGTATGCAATACAAATACTGTCCATCTGGCTAAAATATTGACAATACGATTTTGGTTAGGTCTATTCACTCTAGAAAAGGATGTCTGAAGGAATTGGGAGGGCTTTGCTCAGCAGTGGGACAGTATAGGCTAACATAAAAAAGTAGTAGTAGGTACCTACCTGTAGTAGTAGTGGATAGCAATAGTTGTGTAAATTCTTACATATCACTTCCTGTGTGTATTACGCAGATATAAGATAAAGTAGATAACTTTCTGACTACGCAATTTACATACGCATTACACAATAACGCATAGATCTTAGTTGCCGTTAGAGGTGTGCGAAAGGCACGACACATGATAGCTACCTCAATAGGTAATTGTAGCTATCCTATGTATATAAGCTCGCTAAAGGTCGTCAGAGGTTCATTTAGCATATTCTCTGTAACGTGATCTTTTTGCACAAAACGATCTATGGTAAATGCATCTATCTAAGCTAACTAGTAGTCTGTAGTGTACCATTTACATATGTAATGGTGCGCTATAGACTACCTTCAGTAGGTATTGTCTCTCCTTTCCACTTAATTCATCCAAAGGTTATTTTTGAAGACCGCCCATTGTGCCACCCTATGTAAAATTTCTACATTTATATCTGTAATTGTTATGGTGTACATAATAAAAAGTTTTCTATCTATCTATCTAAGTTCCGTTCATTCTAAAACTGTACGTATAGCGACGCAACTTTTCAAATATGTGTATTGCGTAGACGCAGAACTTCCAAACTTTAGCCCCGTACAATAGTACGTATTACCTTCTACTTGTGGTCAAGATGGACAATACAATGATCTCAATGGATAATATTGTCCTGTACTTCTATACTTAGAATGTTCGTGCGTCATACAAATCAGTGCAATATCCTGTTATTTGTAAAGTTTTTTGTTTAGTGCACAATAAAGAAAAAAACAGTCATTGTGCCAGTAATAATCTTTTTCTTACAAATGCAGCGATTGTCTCTGACGATTTCTCTCTAGTCAACAATATGCGTAGGTATGTGCAGTAAAAACATTTCACACGTAGGTAAGCAGTAATGTACCTACAATGCTCAAATTATTTTAGCTCTCATCGTACAAATAAAGTGACCTAGACAGAGTTATCACGTCTGTCTGGCGCATAATTGTCTGCTATGTAATTAAACTCTGTCTATGAAACTGTACCTAGCTAATTCTAAGCTGACTCCGGGAGCTGCCGCTTGGCAGCGCCACCCACAGCGGGAAATTCCGATTCATTCATTGAATGTTGAGATAAGTTATGTAAAATGCGCAGATAGACCCAGAGGTATTTTATTTAATGGATATAATTATAGGTAAGCAATGTGCAACCTATAATTTGGATGCGCATTGTCTACGGTAAGGAACGTAAAAAATGCGCTTAATTGGATGGTAAGCATTCATTGTTCCGAATTTCCAGCACTTCTGTAAGACGTAATGTCTTAATTTCAAATTCGAATATGTTAAAATAATTATACCTACGAAAGAGCCAAACTAAAAATTACAACTAATTCGTCACACGTTGTTGCTGACAGAATGAAAATTAAGTCTAGACACAATAATTAGTAGGTGCATATATTATTATAACTAGTTTGAAATGATTTAGTACTTAATTTATAGAAACTAAACTCTTTTATGATAGGTACATTATAATATGAATCAATTCTTGCAATGTTCACTGCTGAAATGTGTGTCACATGGGCCGACCCATCAATTGGTTAAATCGTTTAGTTGAATCAATAACATGATTGTTATTTGTAATCAATAGAACGGTTGAGCTGGGTCCAAATTAATATTGGACCAAATCGATGTACCCACAGTTAATTTAGTTAAATTGGTATAATAGTTTTTTAGGATCCTATAAAATATTACTTGCGCTTTAAACTAATTTTTTTATTTAAAATGCTTCTAATGATAATATTGAATACAGCTAAGTATTTACAGTAGGCATTCAATATTTAATTTAATACCTAGTGTAAATAGTTACTTTAAATTCCTATAAAATTGAATCCTAGTACGCTACACAACGTATACAAGTATAATAGTTGTATCTTACATCACAAGATAAATTGAAAATGTACTGTCATTGCAAACGGCAGTGCGAATACAGTAATGTGAGAACGCTATATGACGCAAACAAAGCAACATTTTCAATTGAATTCAGACAATAATGATGTATAGGAACATTGTGCGGTCACCATAGTCCTGTGAATACGTTGCACTCGGTGCCCGGATTATCGATTTTGTCTCGAATGAGTGCAGGCAGGTACAACCCTAAATAGGAGAGCTATGGACGGATGTTCATCGAAATAGAATGATGGTATAGTGGACAATTCGTAATTGCAACTGTTTTATTTATATCTACTATAGTACATGTATAGGATGAAAAGGATTCATCGTTCGAGAAACACATATTAATGCTATCGTAAACCTCTGTGGAATCGACTGGCAGAAACGGCTATATTGGCTGAGACAATGTAAAAGGTAGTCCGTCATGGTCTAGATGGCGGCTGTTCCTGATCCCGGGACAGAGCCTATCGCACTTACAAATTGATCAAAGCAGTGGCAACCGCCTCGGCCACCAGCCCAGCTTAGGCCTAGGCCATGGCCATAAGCCGTTTCTTTCTGGCTATCACTATAAAGACTTTCGGGGCGCTTGTAGGGACGTTCTGAATTTCTTTAAGCCGACGCACTAAGCGAGACGGCACTCTGTGGTCACATGCTATGATGCCGTACGTCAATGAGAGTTACGAGATGGACGAATAATAATACAGTTTTATAACAAAACATCACGTAGTATATCGGTCAATCTTGATTTCAAGATCGGTTCCCAAAAGAGAGATACTTACGATAAAACATTTCAGCCAACTTGATGTGATAGCGTTATCTCCACGCTTCGTTCTGAAAGACAACCTTATCTGCAATCAATACATCGATTTAGCTAAAGATACTAGAGGCACCTCAAATGTTTTGAAATGAAATGTTAGCTAAACCCAGTAAAGCCTCCAATAAGTTGTCAAGCACCTTCAGAATAATGCGAGCCGTCATGAATCTCAAATAGTCCCCATCTTCTGGGCTTAGTTTAAGTGTTCAATTGTTTCTCCTAGGCAAAATAGAACGACTGTCTTTTATTAGAGTTTTTTCTTGAGCTCTTCTTCTGTTAGCTTACCTAGTACGTATACTATTTCTTAAACTGGCATAGTGTATAACCAGTCTATATCGTTCCCACTGCTGAGACACACGCCTACTTTCTGTGAGAGGGATCGTGGCCATAATTTACGACGGGCTCAATGCTGGTGCTAACTTAAACATAACTTGAAAGCCCCCTGTTTGCAAACATACCTACAAATTTTCCCTGTAGTCACCAACTCGAATGTTAAGTACCGTTTTTCTAATGAGACGGCAATCCCAAAGGGCACGGCTGATAGTTTCATACATAGCAGGCGACATTTGATTAAAGTATTACATCGAGACCTTGATAAATCTCTTTATATAGACAGCACTAACTTCTTGGTGCAATAAATAAATTATTCTGTAAGGATTACGGATAGAGAACGCTAACCGGCTTAAAACAGAGGTATAAATAGCTTTGTAAGTATCTACTGAAGATTTACAAAACTGAAAAATTGATAGACAGTTAGTTGTAGTAGACAGACGTCTACTACAACTACAACGATTGTATATGTGTTAACTTCACATATTGTATATACGTACACGTATGTACAGGTAACGGCGTGTGCATATCTATGTGTGTTTATCATATCAGCAACATCGCTATCGTCTACTCTTCACACCTACTACGTGCATTGTTATCAGTGTCTATAGGTACCTGTCTAGTCTAATTAATTATGTCGCTAATTCGTAACATTAATCGTGTTGCTATTTAAACAAAGGTGCAATTAATCATTATTCGGGTATTTCCAAGACTACGATATGTACTTACTCGTAGGTAGTGACCAGGACGCTACATAATGAGGAAAAAGATGATGATGGAAAACATCTTTTTTCTTTACTTTATTTGATACATCGGTGCTTTTCCCGTTTAGCATTATCAGAATATTTGGAATATTCCAGCGATGGAACATTTACCTATTCTAAATATCTAATCACTGATGGGACTTTCCTTCCTTCAGACCCATATGATCTGACCTAAATCCATGCAGGTGAGCTAAATAGCCTCATCGTTTCGTGTATGTGCAGTCACCCTCTTTTCCTCTATTCGGAATGTCAGATTGATCACACCATTCGAAGTAAAAAAAAAACTAGTAAAAGTAAATCACTTGGAGATCGTGGTATAAGTAAGTAATTAATTGCGAATTCAAGAATCGCTCTTTGCTTCGTTCCTTTTTATGCCTTAAACATACATACATACCTACTTACATATTATGCATGAATAAACCTGCCTAATACGAGACACGACCCAAAGCACTGCACAGTTGTACTTACAACGAAGTTGTATAGGTAAGCATTTTATATGGGAAATCGTGTGTAAGTTTAAAAGTGTCCAAACACGCTATGCCGAAGGTACGCGACCAAGTTCCGCCGCTGATTTTACTGTATGCTATAACGCAACGTAATTTCGGCATAATGTATCGTCAGTAATTCAAAAAATAGCATTGTAGGCGTAGTTATGCCGAACTTCGGTCGCGTACCTTCGGCATAGTGTGTTTAAATACTAAAGGTATCCGAAATCAACGCGCCTCATACGAAGTCGCGGTTATAGAAAGTAGCAAACCTATTTAGATCAGCGGGGTAATTGCGTAACACACTAACATTAGGAGTGGATTTCATTTTGACAGTTTATTGCATTATTTAGGTTGTTCAGCGGACAAATTTTTCGAACATATGAAGCAATGGATAAGCAATATTCTTTAAAATGATTCAGGTTGTAATTGAAAGTGTGTTACCAATTAGGAAGGACTCACGACCTATTTAAGGGGACTCAGGGGCTAAATGCAAAAAACACAAGTTTTATAATGCCTAAAAGTATAAATGATCGACTACAGTAAATCAAATTAGAAAAATATATGATATTCTTCAGGATATATGCTAGTTAGATAGTGTGTTAATAAAAACATAATACAACGAATTTGATATGCTAGAAAAAAATCATGAAGATAGGTATCTCTAAAAACTTTCTTTTCACAATAAAAACCATACTAATATACATACAATCATTCTGATTTTTTGCCAGATTATTCTACAAGAACATACTAAAGCACCAGTGTTATAATTTTTTTGTCCAAACAATAGATTTTCTGTAAATAGATAATTGCTTCATATTTTGCAACAAATTACCAGGGTTGTGTCGTCGCACTTCTCTTTCTTTTCTATGCAGTCCGACAGTGACCGCGCTTTAGGTCATGTAGTCCCCTTAAAGAAAAGAATGAAAATTGTTTGGTAGTTGGTTGTTTATTGTTATTTCACGATAAATTTATTAAATTATGAAAGTTTATAAAAATTATATCATGATAACAGTTAAATCCTTCGATATATGAAAAGGCAGACAGAAACTTAGACGATCCGATCAAAGAAACTTGATAAATGAATTACCATTGAAATGAAACACTAAAAGTTACTAAACAGTAATTTACAGTCATTAATTTTATCGACTTGAAAGAAAAATCGATTATTGTCAAAAAGGAAGGCGCAAAAAATGGTCTAACTCACAAGTCTTGATCAATAAAAGATATTACATTATCTATTATCGATCACAAACGTCTAGATAGGCACTTAGAGATAAATGATAACGCTTGGTTTCCTCGTATCGTAGAAGAAGAAAGAAAGAAGAAGAAAACAATTACGAAGAGTTAATCAATTGTTTAGTAGATCGATCGTTAGTTAGTCAAGGGATCACATAGGAAATGCCAGGTAATAGTAGGTATGAGTGACACGCTATATCTGGCTGTCAAATATCACGCTATTTCGTGCAAGTGATAAGATACATAGTTATCAATCAGGTATCTATTGTTATCAGCTGTTACGCATGAGTTGAAGGACGCGGAAGCTTATACACTAGTAAATGATAGTTTTAAAAACAGCTGGCATTGTTAAATTAATTATTACTTACGTAATTTTTATATAAAACTGTATTTGAGTTTACCTATTTAATTTGTAGGATGTCAAATGTATCCACCATTTTCATTTTTAGGGTTTCGTAAATCAAAAGGAAAAACCGGCCAAATGCGAGTCGGACTCGCGCATCTAGGGTTATGTACAAACCTGTTTAAAATATTTTTATTATATGATGTACCTAACTAAAAATTTACGGCTTTCGCAATTTTTCCTTTATCTGTGCTATAAAAGGTTGCTTCGTACCAAATTTCAAGATTCTGAGTTCACGGGAAAGACCCTGTAGCTTTTGATTCCCTTGCGAGTGTTGAAAATACATAAACGGCTGTATCTTTTGATTACCTTGGTTTAGAAGTTTGATTTTTTTCACAGCTCCAAGGGACAGTAGACCTGAGTATCACACTAATATTATAAAGGCGAAAGTTTGTGAGTGTGTGTGTGTGTGTGTGTTTATATGTTTGTTACTTCTTCACGCTCAAACGGCTGGACCGATTTAGATGAAATTTGGTATAGAGATAGTTTGAGTCCCGGAAAAGGACATAGGATAGTTTTTATCCCGATATTCCCACGGGATCGACATTTACGCGGGTGAAACCGCGGGGCGCAGCTAGTTTGATATAAATTCCAGCTTGATACCTCCACACGTTCCTGAGAAAAAGGGTCTTGACAGACAGACAGACAGACGGAGGGACAAAAAGTGATCCTATAAGGGTCCCGTTTTTTCCTTTCGAGGTACGGAACCCTAAAAACGGAACTCTTATAAGATCACTTCGTTGTCCGTCTGTCTGTCCGTCTGTTAAGACTCTTTTTCGCAGGAACGCGTGGAGTTATTAAGTTGAAATTAAAACGAGTATCAATACTCAGGGTTGCAATCCCTTGAAGCAGTAAAAAAATCAAACTTCTAAGTCAACGCAATCAAAAGATACGGGGGTTTATGTTCCGTTTATGCATACACACACAAGCAAGGGAACCAAAACCTATAGGGTACTTCCCGTTGACCTAGAATCATGAAATTTGGCAAGAAGCAATGTCATGTAGCACAAGTAAAGGAAAAAATCCGAAAACCGTAGTTACATACCTACAAAGCACGGAGCCCACGATGATTCCTTTTTTTTTAAACAAGCAAAGCTGACGTTACGTCACTGACGTCATGAAATATTGGCGCACTAAAATCGATGAACCAGTTCCGGATCTTACAGTAATGGGTAATCTTCGAGGTGTCCAAACTGTCAAAAGGGTTATATCCAACACCTAGCTCCAAACCACATAAATGAACAAAGCAATCCTGGAGAGAAATAATGAGTTAATAATAATAATATCGTTTATTTGCAGGAAATATGGTGCTTACAGATCTCATAATACAATTAATAGTACTTCATATTCCGCCTACTAAATTCAGCATGCTTTAGGTTGTTCTATAGTTTTAATTAATTAAATAATAAATTGCATTTAAATATGTCACAATGGGAAAATATCATGAAATTAAAATACAAATGTCAAACTATGAATATTACACATGCCAAACTATGAAAAATTACAAATGTCAAACTATGAAAATTACAAATGTCAAAGTACGAAAAATTACAAATGTCAAACAATAAAAATACTAATGTTAGGTAATATTGATAGGTACGTGAGAAACTATAAATAGGTATTAGGGATATCATTACTTAAGCATGACTAATATCTTCATGAGAGCTATCTATCCTAGGTCTCAATATATATTTTTAAACAATCTTCAGTTTGCAATATGTGCTGATGAGCTCCTAGAATACGAGTACCTATAGCAATCAAGATACACACCAGTCAATTTACTACGAACTCACTCGTATTAATACATATTAGGTATATATCTATGATGACATAATGGTAAAAATTGAGTCTATCCTTAGATTGGTGTTCTTTAATTACTAAGCTGTAGTGAGTGATTGACCAAATAGAAGCAGGGTTATTAATTATCTAGTGTGGATAACCTGCTTGTTTTGTTATTGGTAGCAAAACAATTGTTGATAAAGAAAAGTGTGACACGAGCGTGACTAACCATTCGATTAAAGCCGCTGCAGTCTCGCGCACGCGTGCTGATTACATACAGCCGAATTTCTGCGCCCGCGACCCGCCCAACGCGACGGACAATGTCGGGAGAGATCGTGCATTCGTGTCAGACGGCTACCGAAATTTGGGTTAGGCGCTTTTTTGCGCGACGCGGGCGCCCCGCCGTGGAAGCGCTCGCGCCGAGGTCGATGAGCCCCGAGCCGCCCCGCGCCCCTCCCACCCCCACCGACCAGTTCCACCACAAGGTGCAGCGGCCGCTGCGACCAACCGACCCACCCTACATACCTACCACCTGCCAGACACTAAGCAAGTATAACATAATGAACCAGCCTGAACATTACGTACGTCCACTTTCGAGACCAACTGGAAAACTGGACGCTATGCGACAAGGCTCCTTTTAAGATGCAGCTTTTAAAATTCGTCATTGAATAATTGAACATACACTGCGTTTTAAGAATAATACGTAATAAAAATTGCTATTTCGTAGCAAAGGGATAGGTCGGACCATGATGACATTGTGGAAAATTAAACAAAAAGAAAGACGAAGACTTTTGGATTTTATTCATGGCGTTGGTTACGTCCGGCAAGCAATTACTTATAGGCTCACTTTTATGAAAATTACGATTGGTACTAAATGTAAAACAAATTATAAATGAAATTGTAAAGCCTCCTCCCTTACCTAATAATTGAGGCCAACAAGGTTTTATATTTTGCAAAAACAAAATTTCTCAAAGTACTTTTCAAACAAAAAGTTTTATTTATTAAGGATTCTGTTGGATTATATCAGCGCGTGTTTTTTATTGAAATCAAAACCTTTTCTGATAGGAAGCATAAATAAACACTATTATATAATTTATATAATAATTAAAATATATTACTTAATATGTAGGTAGGCCTACCTAGGCTACCTACATCTAACCACCCTGTTTATATGAGCATGAGCTGTTCTCTTATAGTTCTCGCAGATACAAGAAAAGATGTTTGCATTTTTGTCATCCTTGCTATTCCGGATCAACTTTTGAGGCAGCAGAGTCCGTAGTATGACTAGATGAGTCACTTCATGCATGAATCACTTACAGGTAACATCAAAGGGAACTTCAGAGTATGACAAAGACAAAGCATTTATGAAAAATATAATGTTTTGTAAACATACTGGGTGATGAACACAACGGTAGAGCAAAATTTGCAACCAAACATGTAAAGCTGTGTAGTGTCTGAGCGCAAACTGTCGAATGGTTATAGCTGTTAATTGACGTCTCTGTTTTCTACAGCTCCACGAGACTAATATTTTTCACAGACAACAAGATCAGTCTCGGATAGACGATTATGAATTGTATGTCTAGACGAACCATCCGCCTCGGCTAAGCCGCGCATATGCTCTTGTTATTTGTCTACCGCACAAAAAGTGAACAGCCAAATGTGCATTGAATTTTATAATGATTGACACACTATATATTTTGCACCAAATGCCATTGGCTTTTTACAATCGTCGTCTCGGCACAACCGTTGAATAAAAATGAATGTTTATAATCATGTCTGGAGATTCATATCAGACACAAGCCGTAACGATTTCGAATTAGATTTTAATAGGCGATCCACTGTCCATGTGTGTGAACATATGTACCATGAACGTCATAATAATAACACGAAATGTTAGCAGAAGGTACATAATATTTATGTATTCGAATGTTTCGGCAATAATGGAATTTAAAATGAAGACACTTCAGGCACAATCCGAATCCGCGCCCAGGTACAGTCTCCTCATTGTTTAAAAAATGTTTCAATGTTTGACAATTTGACAATTTTAGAAACGACTTTAGTTACGGCTATGACTTTGGGCGTGAGACGACACGGTTTGTTATTTTCGATGCTATCTAATTTTCTTATAAAAAGTGGTTTCAGTTTCATCTTTACCCGAGGCTACGCAATTACGTTGACTGTGGCTGTCAAGATGTAACTACTAGGTTACAGAACACTAAAACTTTATTATAAATGTCATCTTTTTTTTCTTATTTGATGCTCTTTAAATCGTAAGTAATACTCATAAAGACTATAAAACTGAAAATTATTTGTAGACACAACACTAAAAGAGAAGCTAGGTATTCGCAAACAGTGCAGTGTGCACAGAGGTGCAGCGAGCTAGCCAGCAGTAACTCGGAGAGAGCGTCGACTCGCAGACGAGAGGAGGTGTCTAGAGAGTTTAAATTATCAAGCGACTTACCACGACTTGTAAACTAGACATGACTGTATTTTATACGAGAACTATGTTCATCATGCAAGCAAAGTGCTTTGTTGGTGAATTCAAATCAAAATACTAGTTTATTACGCTCCTAACCAGCCAGTCTGACGTCCATTTAAATTTTAGATACGAAATAGTCTTGCGGTCGTATTCAGTTGGTGTACTAAGTAAACTTTAATGCGAAAGGTAACATTGTACATGAAATCATTACTTGAGTTATTTCGCTGTCGAAATAACGAAAGGTTTGTTTGATATTGATTTTTCTTGTTGCATTGTTATCTGTCTGAAGCTGAAGGAACAGGAATTTCATTTTAACGGAACTTACACGAATATTGTCCTTTCGGTTTGATACACGTTTTATTTCAGTTCGAATTTTCATTATTTCATGACATCACAGTAAATTTTTCGTGTATTGCCCATGGTCCACCCGCCTCGTTCACCTAGGTGGACTTTTTTTCAAAGCAGTCTATTACACGCCCATTGGGTTCATCAAAAATACAAAACTGACAAACTTAGCACAATAATTTAGTACAAAATTCGTTTTATTAGCGAACAGACAATATTTTATCAACCATGCACCAGGCGAAAATTACAATAGTAGGTACACAAAACACTCGTCTACACTCTGTCCAGTAGGTTAACCGTTTTTGTGACAGATGGAACTAGTGATTGCAGCAACATTGCACACATATCGATAATTTACACTTTAATTTGAATCATTCCACTTTGCCCCACCGAGCCGCCCCACTGGTTGGGCAAAGTGGAATGCCTAAAAATTTTCAGTGGAAGCCCCACTAGGGGTGGCACCTGAATAAACGTACAAACATTTTATTGTATGTAGTATCAATTATCGATTTTTTGTTGTCGTATACAAAATTGTGCAGTTTCTTTGCCTGTGTATATTATTATTAAATACAAAACAATATAAATTTGCCGCTTTGTTTCCTTTCATTTCAATTTTGCAGATCCATACCGGAAATCAGCGTAAAAATAAAGTTTGCACTGGTTTTGCCGTAAGTATCATTGTACTGTAGTGTATACACATAAATATGGGGTTTACTACATATCAAAACAACGTTTTTATGCATAACATTTTATGAAAGTTTTAAAATCTAACATTAACACATTAACATCTTGTTTATGGTGGCAAATCCATATCCTAACATTAACATCTTGTTTATGGTGGCAAATCCATATCCTGGCAAATAATTTATATATTTTATTGATATTTGAGTGGATGCAAGGTTTTTCTGATATACTGAATTACGAGTACCTATAATAGAAATAAAATTATCATTTTCGATATATTTATTTGAAGCGATTATATTCGATCCCATCACAGTGCGATAGAATGTAATTTAATACGCCGAATAATTACTTTATTTTTCTCAAAACTGATACATATACGGTATTAATAATGTCTGTAAGGATGTCATAAATAAGATAATTCAATAAGATTTAATAATAACTAGGCAGTTTATATATTTATTTTATTAGGTACGCATTTTCTGTCAAAAAACGGTTAACCTACTGGACAGAGTGTAGACACCGGCCACTCGGAATGTATTAAAGTGGACTTCATAATAACAAACAGATACATAATACATAGGTTCATTATTCTCAGACGCCGAAATCAATCCCTCGAGCTAGATGCATAAGTTAAGTGGATGTTTGTGGTGAGCTGGTGGGTTGGTGGCACGTGATGACGTCACAATGTAAACGGAGCGCGTCTAGACAGGCCGCAGACGAATTTTTAATACAGGCACGGGCGAGCTCGGCCGCGTCTACCTACTGCAGCCAGTACCTACCTACATAACCGTGGACACGTGATCTGTGCCCGCACATACTATACATAGTGTACATGCTAACTTGTTTTATACATTAAAACATATAACTCATAATAAGTAGATCTATGATATAGGACTTTTGATAGAAGTTGAAAATTCGATCGAATCTATTCCTTCTTTATTAATCAGAATGTGGAGTAACTGCCTACTAAAGGCACCATTTTTCAGGAGCTGTAATCTTAATTGAAATCCGCGAGCACAATACTGAGCTAAATTAATCGTGCAAGTTCTTCATGCAATCTGGATAATGTTTAACAATAAATAATTATGTAGAGTACAGACGCCAAGCATATCAAGCTACAACAACCTGTCAAGTTTGTTTCATAGATTTTCAACTTTATCGCTACAGCATACGGTTCAAGGTTGATTGAGAAAATTTGACAGTTTCGTGTAGCTTGGTGTGCTGGCGTCTGTTCAATAACCTCTGCTTGCCTATAGTGTTCATGACATTGAAAAACATATTTCAATTGTAGTGAATATTGTTTAAAAACACATTGTCGTAAGTCCAAAGTTATTTCAAGGTATCCGCTTGTAATTAATTCCGAAGTTAGAATAATTTACACCGAAATAACAAAAAAGAACAGAAACAATGACATTGACCGTGCCCTCTAGAATATCGCTGTTGTTAAAAGCTTGAGAATAAGGACAAAAATAAATGTACGCATATTAGTAATAGTGGGCAAGTGCGCGTCAGGCCAAGGTCGTGATTACAACACGTCTGGAGGACAATCATTAGTCCGCCACTTAGCACTAATCCAAAACAATGGGCTACTTCGCGAAATACAGCCGTAGAGTCTACGGCTATATTTCTACGTCTATTTTTCTTTAGTCTACGCTGTAGAATATTATGCGAAAATTGATAATATATCCTACTAATATTATTAATGTGAAAGTTTATAAGTTTGGATATTTGTTACTCAATCACGCAAAAACGGCTAAACAAATTTGGATGAAATTTGGCATACACATCATTTATAACCTGGATTAACAAATAGCATACTTTTTATCCTGGTAGTACTTTTCCATAGGATAATTTACGTCCTCAACACGGGCGAAGCCGCTGAAAAAACCGAAATTAATAATTTTCACTATTTTTCCTGTTAAATTTATCCACTGGTATGGTGGATTTCGTAATTCTAAGTAAACACGTTCAATACCTAGGTGTTTAAAATGCAAAATTTTATTTGCAGTTTCAGTTTGCAAAGTTTGATGCCCCAACAGACAAGACCAACGCAACGTCAGACTGTTAATTTGTTTTACCCGATGCATGTGTGGGGTATTAAAAGCAAGCTGAAAAAGAGTAAAACATAATCTTATAAAGTAAAACGTTAGTAAAGTAAAAAATATACACTTCTATAAATAGCTTATGGCCTGAAATTTTCTCATGGTGTGCTTACACACGAAACAAATTAAACCAACCCGCCGCGCACTTGGCCGAGTTTGGGATCACCTGAAACTCAACAAGTATAAATACATAATATATGAAGTGTCGTTCGTACGAGTATGTGTCAGCATTCTCACTCAGGTAGACGAGGTAAACAGGTTCATGAGTCCGACCCGGAATGTTAGTGCCAACTGCGAATTCATTAAATCTGTAATTTATTAGGGATATAAAATTACCAAAGTAGACTGCCTGCAACATTGTATAAATTCGAATTCTTCGAAATCAGCAAAATTTACAAATCAAATATGGACCCGCTTTGGCCTGCTATACAAACAACTACAAGTAAAACACTTTGGTAATAAAAACTCTTATTTAATTTTAGCCTGTTCAGTGTATCGTTTTATTTTTCCAATGGTGGTGCGATCCATCTAGGCGGGATTCCGCTGTATCCACGGACACCATTACACAGTCACTCCAATTGGAGTTGGTTACAACTAGGTTGTTTTATGACTTGTTGCAGTGCAATGACGCACGGCGACGATCATCATCGTTTTTGTGGCGAGGGGAAAGCCCGCCTATTTAGCAGCACGTATCTGTGAGTATGTGTCTAGACGTCTGTTCCAGGAGGTCGTGAGCTAACCGACCGCTTTCACATATTTATTATAGTCACCGAAACGGGGCTCCCGACACAATCGACGATTACGTGACGTAATTTAGAATTAATAGTCGTCTGCGGCTATTTTCACTGAATCACCCGCACCGCAGGTATTTCACGTTTTTAGAGAAAACGTGAAATACCTGCGGTCCACGCTGATTTGTCTTTTATTTTAAACTCCCCAGAAATTGATGTCACACGGCTCGGCTTATTCTTTTGGGAGCTATAAATTTGTCTAGCTGTATACTTTTCCTCGAAAGAATTGGAATTGGAGCCCGAAATACAGCAAAAGATATTTCCTTGTGCTACGAAATTCTACTAAAATATTGCAATATTTTCCTTATGCTGACAAACATGAGCAATAAGCGTGTTATCTGTCTGCTTCGATAAAAGTGATTGACTTGAGTAGGTACACAAAACACGTCTGACGTGTGACTAACACCGGACAACTATTAATTTTATTAGTGTATTATATGTTTAGTGCCAAAAGTGCTGTATAAACTGCAAAAGCCTAAACAGTTAATGACGGCGTACTATGATTCATGGAGTTCTTGTAGGTAAATGAAGCCGGTAAAATCATCATCAGCCTAGAAATCATCGTTCTATCTGCTGTCTCTAGCATCTTAACTCTTCCGTCATCTTCTTTCTGCGGTGCCGAGTCAGTTTCCACAATTGAGTTTGTTGAGCTTCTTAGGAAACTACCCTTACCTACTTAATCCTTATTTTTAATTTATCTGGCTTAGAAATGAAGTGTGTTCAACTTTGCTACGTTCTTTCTCATATTGTTTTAATAAGTAAACAAACAAAACATTTTCAGTTATTGTTTTAGCAGAATGCCTTATTTCCAATGTTTAAATCCCTGGGGTACCAACTAATCATAACATGTAACATTGCATCGACGGTTACATCCCTCTTGTGAGTGTGCACGGCAGCCCACGGCAGGTGGTCACAGCACACGTACCTCCACATCTATTTATAGCTATCTCACTACATAGTTATAGGTACATGGGGTACACCGCAACATTGTATCGACTCCTCTTATTTATTATGTTGCTCGGAGCGGGTGCCGGGCGGTGGCCGGTGCAGCTTGCAACTCGCAAAGCCGGCCCGAGACTAATCTCATTCTACGCTCACTTCAACCTTTTTGCGCGTCTGCACCCTGCCGAGCTTGCAAATAAAGGATTAAACTCACAAAGGTAGCTGTGTACTTAAAATTGAGTATCAACATTACGTAGACACTGCATTTTTTGTATAAATTTTTGGTAGAACTCACGTCTGATAAAACAGAATCCAAAATCAATACATGTTTTCAGTTTTTTTTTTCATTCTAAATACGCTGTTGTATGTTACCTTAACTGGTAACCCAAAAAAATAGTCTGGAATAAGCCTCATTATTGTTCTATGATCATATTTCTCTAATTTGCATTCTGTATCGTTACATTTCTGACCACATAGTTGTGTTATCGCCGCCTCCTTCGCGCCAAGTCTGGAACGATAAAACAGCATTATCTTGGAGTCACGCATGTGTGAGCTTTAGAGCTTTCAAGAATGCTTGTAATGACGTGTTTACAATCCATTGCTAATAACAACAACACTTATACATGTATGTACTCGGATTCTTACACAGATTACCAGCTAGCTCATTACCGGTTGCGATCATAAATTGTATCGAAAATTAACACAAAAAAAAAAAGAATTCTTGTATTTTATGTTCAGATCTCGGTAATTATAGTCGGTAACAAGAATAAGATATAAATCTGGAATGATTAAGATCTAGTTGTCCGTTACGGTTTTTTGGATATGTTTTTGTGAAAGCTGAAAATGTATAAATTTGTAAGTAGCTACTACAGTGCTGAATTGATGTAGTTGTAAGTTCTCATTGGTCTGGAACTTCGTTTTTTTTTTTCAAGTTTTTTTGTGAAACGCTCTCCTAATAATTAGTATATCCAATAAGCTTTCGTTATTTAAAAATAAAAATAAATTTTGGAACTAAAAAAAAAAAAAAATTTCGTAACAAGGCTAATGGATATATTTTTATATCATCAGTCATCAGTTCATCACATTGTAAACTATTACTAGCGTAATTACAACGAAGCCACATAGGATTATATTAAAGCCTGACCAAATGAAGTTGTTAGCAAGTAGTGTTAACCACAGCAGAGCGGGGCAGGCGGCGCGGCAGGGGAGGGGGGGTGTCTAGACAGGCCGCAGACGCATGGAGGCTGCGCCGCGCGGCTGCCACACGCACACAGCCGCGCGGTGCATCGCGCGACATCACTGATACACCCACACAGGCGCACGGTGCAGTCTGACGCTGACCTCTGCCACATGAGTAGACAAACGGAACAGAGGCAAAGCTTCTTAAGAACGTGCAAAATTGTTACCTATTTTGGTAGGGTTGTCACAATAGGTTAAGACAAATTAAACAAAACATTTGTTAAATAGTTTTATTATTCAGTATGATTTACAAATTACTTACTCTAATAATTTTCTTTTTATAATTTTTGTTTTTTAATCATTTATTGTTTCTTTTAATGGTGTGGTAAATGCTTTGAGCTGAAACAAAAATAAAATGGAAATGCGAACCGAACTCTATTATACAAAAGACATAGGTACACTTATATTTTAAAGATTATATACCTATTTTTTAAATATTTATTTAATTTCAAGACCTACTAGTAGCGAGAAATAAGTACGATGTAGGTATTAATAATAAGTTTCGATTAAAAATGCTTTTTAAACTCGTATTCAAACTTTCATGATCATGCTATTATGGCCGTTGAGGAGTTCCCTCGTGAGAAGACCTGTCTGCAGCAGCAGTCTATGATGAAGATCATGTTTAGCAAGCAAAATTAAATTTAAATAAAAAGTTTCACTTTCAAGTCCATGCTACTAACCGTTAAAGAATTCCCTCGTAAGGAGACAATGCTGGCTGCAGCAGCAGTTCATGATAAATATCGTGTTGAATTATCAAAACTCATCTATCACACAAAATTTCGTGATCGTGCTACTAACCGTTGAAGAGTTTCCTAGTGAGGAGATAATCCTGGGTGCAGCGTCAGGTTTTATCTTATTATTGCATTATCACCGAAGTTACGCAGGTATACAAAATTTCAGATCAATCAGACATCGGGAAGTGGTTCAAATCTTACTTGCAATATTTAAACTTAACACACATACCTACTACATACGACCCCATCCACGTACCTACAAATGTATAGTAAAAACTTGTAATAATAATAAAAAGGTAAAAACACACCGTGTACAACCGTCTTCTTATCAAAAAGGTACTTACTTGAAAAAGAAGTAATCAAATATTTACTTACCTATTGTACTCCTTAGGATAGTTGAAGTATAATATATCTTTATTTTTTCTAGTATTATTCATACACACAGTACAATAAACCACCATTATTAACAAATATACCACGTTTTTACATTAAAATATTTAAACTTGCAACTAACAAAACAAACAACGTGGGTCGCACTGACCCTGAGATTGTCAACTAGCTGTGCCAGCGTAAACCGGATTTTCCAGTCTCGCCGCGTACGTGACAAGCGGCCAGTGGTCACGCACACATGCCCCGCGTGCTTGTAGTAGTGCAACCGATTCGCGCGGTTGTTTGAAGCTTTGTATCTGTTCCGTTTGTCTAATCATGTATGTGCCTCTGCCTCTCAGACGGACATTGCATTACCTACGTGTTTCTAATACATCCTTTTGGAAATATGCATTTAGTGACGTTTGGTTTTTAACCTTTTAAGCGCTTGGCTAAATATCAATTGCCGTGCCACTAGCGCGCGGCTACAAATCGATAAAATAATACCAACAGTAAATAAGGAGGAGCAATCGTTGTATCGATTAAAAAATAGTCAAAATGTTTTCATCTCTATTTAATAATGGTTTTAGTTGTACCACGCAGTTAATAGATTGAAAATAGAACGAAAAGATCATGCTTTTCTCTGTCGCAGAAATACGACACAAGCGGTAGAGGCACGGAAATATGTGTCGCATAAATGCGACACAAGCGGTCAAAAGGTTAAAGGTCTGTTCGCAAAAAAATAAGTTGACGCTGCAGCTGTTGTTGTTTTACAAATTCTTGTGCCTACCCTTCATGCGGGTGGGGTCGATACCCTATGTACCTATGTACTTGAAATAAACTAAATTCAGAGTATTACCTTTGATGTGAAGTTCAAGTTCATAATTTAATTCACCGATGTCTACTAAACAAAAAAACTAATAGGTACGACGTGCTAAACATTTTAAAATACCGAATCAACACACACTCACAAAAGGTCGGTAATCTTATAAAATAAGCACAAAAAACTTTATGTACAGATGTGTCTGAGTATAGAGTACATACATTGTATCAAGTTGCGAAGTCGGATGGTCGAGAACGAGCAGGAAGTCGGTTGGTTTTTTTCTCGGCGGTCGCGGTCGCCGCGGGATGGCGTCGTCGGGTTGCTAAACTTGCAATGCAATACGCCCGCAAGGTGCACGTCACTGTACATATATGTATATGGAGCGACTGTACATCCTCGAAAGTCGAAACGCATTCTTTTTTTTTCCTGAAGACCACATTTTACCTGGTATTTTTTTGTGGTTGATTATTTTTTGTGATGATAATGACCAAATAACTTCTATGAGGTTTTTAAGCGCAGGATTAATGACAACAATAATAGACATAAACCCAACTCTAACGTCCAAAAACGGAGCCTATGCTTAACTTAGTAAAAGCTTCACTAAAAGGTATGGAAACTTCTTATATTGGTGGAGCTACGAAGTTTTCGCTTGGTAAGAAATTACGAATAAGGCAATATCAAAAGTATGAATTTAGATGAGGATTATAAAGCGATGACGACAATGAACCTGAAGATTGGCAAATCAAATTAATAAAAATTCGGAGCTACATGACGAAATAAATACCCGACATTAATTGGCTGTTCCAATCACTTTGTTATTAACATTTCATAGTCTAGACATTTTGTGGGGGCATCACAACACCGGTCGGTCAATGTATCTCTTTTGAACTGCGCAGTCAAGAGATCTCTTAGACTTAGCTGTAGCTAAAGTAATATTTATTTTTGTCTAGAAAATCTCAACCATTCAACATTAAAATAAAATATAAAGTTAAATTAAAATGTAAAGTTAAAAAGATAATCTCTAGAAATACTGATCCAATTAAAATTCTGTTACATATAGAAATCTACATTATCACCGAGTGATATATATGGCATAGCATGCACATCATCATCATCATCATCTGCCTAGCCTGTTCCCAACTATGTTAGGGTCGGCTTCCAGTCTAACCAGATGCAGCTGAATACCAGTATTTTACCAGTATTTTTTTTTCAGCAATAGTAATATGGCTTAGCATGCACAATCAGCCTATAATGGTCCCACTGCTGGGACACAAGCCTCCTCTCGGTGAGAGGGAGTCAGCCGTAATCCATCACGCGAACCCACTACGGGTTGATAGATGTCACATATCTTTGAATTTTTTTTGGTTCTATGACATGCCGGTTCCCTCACGATGATCTCCTACACCGTTTTGAGAGCAGTGGTGATGAAATAATTTCCACAAAGTAAAGCGCCTGTCTGAGTTCGAACTTACCACCTACACCACTCGTAAGTCACGGCCATTTCCACTGAGCCACCACTATTCGAGTGATCCCCTGATCCGTAAAACCCCTGAACCGTGCACTTTTTCGGGATAAAAAGTAGCCCTTACTTTTTATCCCGAAAAAGTTCACGGTTCCTGGCAACCACGGGAGAGAAGCCACTGGTAAAAGCTAGTTTTCTATTTCTAATAATTTGTCTTTCACGATTACAATTTACTAGATGACTGGTATATCTAGACTAGACGAACTAGATGACACCAATAAAAGTTTAACACAGCACAGCACAGGCAGTCGGAGACAAAATACTCGTACTTCATATCATAAGATTGTCATGTCAACTTTCGAGAGAGTATAAGATATATAATATTATAAAATTATGCATAAAATAATAAAATTCGTCTGGAAGGACGAGACGAGAGAGACTGATGGCAAGTACAAGATATATATGATCAGAACTCATTTTATTTCTAGTGATCATGTTGGAACTTGGACTTTTGTTGAAATGAAACATCTACCGAAAATTACCAAAATACAGCAAATATTAAAAACATAGCTTGTGAATATATGACAAGGCAATATAGGTATACCGAGTTTTGTAATGGCGTATATAATCAGCCTATAATGGGGACTGGGCCGTAATCCACCACGCGGAGCCAGTGCGGGTTGGTAGATGCCCCATGTCTTCGAATTTTTGGTTCCAGGACATGCTGGTTTCCTCACAATGTTTTCCTTCAGTTTTGAGAGCAGTGACGATGAAATAATTTACACAAAGTAAAGCGCCTGTCTGCGTTCGAACCTACAGTCAACTCATAAGTTGTAATGGCATAGGGTTTTCAAAAAGTCCTGGCGCGCATAATGTATCGTTATTATACAATTACTGCTTACTAAGCTTATCCTAGTCCATCTCTGAACCGACGCAACGATGATCGTCATGATGTACATAGTAGGTATCTAGTGTTTCTACTTTACATGCTCCGAAAAAAGAGTTAAACCAATCACAACCTAGGTAGGTACTTTATTTTCCATCTCTACAAAATATGTAGGTATATGTGTATTGGCAGAAAGGACCTTTCAAAGCTTCAAGTCATTTTGCAAGAGACACTAATAAGGGTATTACTATCTTCAGCACACTTGAAAAGTCCAATCATGAATATTACACCCCAATACTCAGACGGCACCCAGACTATATCAAAATATGTTATTAGCATATAATTAATTGCGTGTATGTGTGTGTACAAAGTCAGCGTGGAATTGAGAACAAAGCGGAACACCGGGTGCACGGCGAGCGATAAGCGCGGCCGCGGCTGTGCCCGTGGTGGCGCCCGGGACGGGGGGCGCGGCGCGGGGCGCGGGGGCGCGAGGTCGACGCTCCACACGTAAACAGATAACTCCGATTGATTACACGACACTGCCCACTCTTTAATGCAACTCGCTCGATACAGCTCAAACAAAAGGCTGCACTTCCTTTTCAGTCTGCGCCAGTCTCACGCACCTATGCTCTTAGGTATAAAAGGATAGAGAATGGATCGTAGAAAACAAGCAATTGGAAAAGAATCGACTTGTTTTGAGCTTATTCCTTAAGCTTAAAGTATGTTTATATATGACTGAATATTCAGACAGAACAAGTTTTCGTTTGCGGTTTATGTGGCAGTCAGCAGGCAGTCGCATTGGTCAATTTGTTAAAAATTATGAACATTCGTCCGAGAGAGCCAGGTTGTATCAGTCTTGGCAATGCACAATGCTCTCGTGTTCTCTTTCACCGGATTCTTGTCTTGAGCTTCGGCAAATTTGTTCTTTCGCGATAAGTACAGCATAGCAAATATATTTGCTAACAATCGTATACATTTCATGTGTACCCCGTTATCACTATGACACAAATACACTCAAAGGACTAAGCAATTCCACACATACATACCATGGAGATGACAAATACATTGTCTGCAGTTAGAATAAACAGCTAATTATTCGATGTAAACAAGATAACAATACTCGTAAAAGCACAATGATAATAATATGTGAACACACAACATCTGCAGAAAGTTTAATTATTTATAACCGACTTCAAAAAGAAGGCTATGCATTCGACGAGTTTTTTTTACTAGCCCCTTTTAATTTATCGCTGTCACTCTTCACGATCATGAGCTATAGCAAACCAAACTTATCCGAAAGCATCAAGCTCATCACACTTTCGCCTGGTAGCTTATTGTTATTTTAACGTTCGAAAATCTAGCGATTTTCAGCCTATTTTGACGTATATTTACCTTAACTTATAATGTAAAATGTGAAGCAAAATCTACACTAGAGACCGTAGATTATGTTCACACCTCACAATGATGCTTTGGTGCCTGGGACGGCGGCAGTGGTTGGCAAGTTCAGCGACGCCGCGTGACATGAAACTTACGTACATCCATAATAGAACAATACAAAGGAATGAAGAATATCAATAAATCCCTAACTGAAAAATTTTAAATTACATGTTTCATAATATATATGTTATGTTTACGTTATACATAGTATAACCACAAGTTTATGCCCTTATTTTATTGTTAAATTAATTTAAATACCTATATTTGTTTTTATATTAGTTGTTGTTTTTTTATTTTGTTTTATTGTAATCATAATTTTATCCGTCTGCTGTGCCCTTACAGGGTTCATATGGCATCTTTTTACAATATGGAATGAAATAAATGATGAATATGAAAAGGGAAAAATGCTGAAAACAACATCTGTCTACACGGCATTGTACAAATACCTACTGCATTGTCCTCTCAGCATGTGTTAAGCAATCCTAACACTTCTTAGTGAAAATTCGCCAAGTCATACAAAGGAACAATAGCAGCAGGCTGCAAGTCTAAGGCTTCGTTAAAATTAAACTAAGGCATAGGAACAGCGGACATGACAATGTTGAGTGATGAACAGCCGTTCATGTGAGAAATACCGTCACGCTGAGATTCTCGCAGGCAGTAGGAATAAAAACCAAAATCCTGAACGAATAGACATGCGCAGAACGCACTGTATCGTAAACACGGCCTTACTTCAACAGTGGTCTCAAGTGCGCCGTCGTTTTGCGCGAGCCATCAACCGAGAATCTTAACCACGAACACCTACACTTACTGCTAATAAGCCCAAACACGATGTCGCTGCTGTAAATTGTTGAGGAACTCTCTGGAAGGTCGTCCGTCTCCATCATCAGATCAACTCAAGGTTTATTTTATGTTGTAGTGTCATCAGAACTACATATGTGTGCCAAGATTTAACAGAATCGGTTCACAGGTGAAAAATTTTTTTTTTCAATTTTACTTGTGACCAATTCGGTGATACACCGTATCTAATAAAGACCGCGTCGACTCGAGTTTTATATGTAACTTACTCTTAAATGAAACTATGATACCGAGACTTTCAACATAAGATACCAAAGAAACCATCTGTCAAGTATACCGTGGCTAATTCTGCGTCGTAATCGTAAGCCTCACAATTCACAAAACAAGGCTCTGGCTTCCGAACAAAGGCTGCAGGCGGATTTAGTTTGGTGCCGGAGACGCTCGACACCGCTTTGTGTGAAGAGACTTGCCACCGACAACCATGAAAGTTACGCGGTTACGGCTAGAGCTGTGAAACTTACAGGCTTGGCGCAATCTTCATAATTATACTTGCAAAATATTCGCACTTGAAAAGTTGTACGTAATGCCTATGTTAACAGGCTGTTAAAAGTTATCCTAAATACAGATGATGTTAAATTTGAAAATGTGATGAGATGTTTTGATCAATGCAAAAGAAATTAAGATAACGTCATTTTGCAGTCCTAGTTGTTTTGAACGCAAAACACCAGCACATTAACACTTAATACCTAGCAAGATAAAACGAGATTGTGTAGACAACGAGAAATTCTCAGTTTTGATTACCGATCATTACGTAATGCTGATACAATTCCTTTATAATCAAGTGCTATAAAGCAACCCAGTGGTTTAAAACCAGCCTCGTCTTGTACAGGTCGACCACACATTGTAGGTGTAGCAGACGTGCTTATTATGTCTGATCATAGTGTCGTTTACGCTACACAGCTGCTTTACAATCTGCCGGCTTGTCTTTCGTTTACGAAAAGCCTTACAATGGAATTACGCATATTTCCAATGCCGAGAAAAACACAATTATGTTTCTACATTGTAAAGATTAGTTATAGAACTTGTGTCAATGTTCAATAAATGCCACTATATTTGAGAAAAAACGTGTATTTATATATTATGCCAAACACAATAAGTTAATGTCACGTTTTTGATTTGTTATGTTTTAATTGCAATCGATAAAGTTACTGAAATCGTCAATAGAACAAAAGACATCAACGCGCTAGACGTGAAAATAATACGAAATTATCTCATTTCGATTTCCTGAAACAAACGAAATATTTAGCTGTAATTGTTATTATTAATGGAATTATAATAAAATTTATGAGAGTTTAATAATATTTATTAAATTAAAAAGAAGTAAAATTAATGGTTTTGTAACCGCTTGAAGAAATATCAAGTCGAAAATATAAAATTGTTCATTTATATTTATTAAAACAAAGAAGCAATTAAAGTAAGTTGAGGATAAAGCAAGTGTTCACGAAAGCATACATCGTAAATAAAAAGACAATTTGTAAATTGCGAAATGTAATTGCAGACGTCGGCGCCCGGGCGGCGAGAGGCGGGCGGCGATCCGCCGTGCTAATGAAAATTTAAAGTAACCGGTGCGAGCGGACCAAGAGGTCTGAAGATACAAGCATAGCGGATGGCTGAAAGAATGTCATGGGTTTTTTTCGCCATTTCTTCAAAGAAGTAGTTATTTTATTATTTACATATGCAGGTAAAAGGGGTTCCGATTTCTCATTTACAAAATAAACAATTTCATTTGACTTTTTACGTGGCGGCGTAGCCCAAAATTAAGGTAATGTTTTTTATTGGAGTTACTTTAATCAAAGTGAGGAGTGTTCGCGGCTTGTTTTTTTTTTTCATGAATATTAAATTAATTTAATCAAAAGCTGAATGATTCAAAATTGTTTCCCGCTCCTAACAACATCCAGCTTTCTTGGGAAGGTTGCCTTCTAAGCTGTATTAGCAGCAGCCTTCTCAGAATGACTTATAACTACATCTTCATTATTGTTCGCGCGACTACTGAGTGTCCTGGGTTCGAGTCTCAACTCACATACAAGGTGTAATCAGGATTCTCGGTTTCTCTATCAGGATTTTTTAGCACTCTTGAGTCTGGATTTTTTCCGGTTAATAGTCTATTTACCTGGCTACCCCAGAAGGAGGAACATTTTTATTGGACTTGTTGGTTATTAAACCCCTCTGCACACCCCTTCGGGGAATAGAGGCGTGATTGGTTTGTTTCTCCAGTTGTTTTCGCTATCCTCCCATGTCTTGATCGCAAGGCTCTGCCGGCGAGAGGGCGAGGGGGCGCGGGGGCGCGAAGTGGCCACATGCTCCGGTGCATCGCGACCTCAGTGCAGTGACCGCGCCGCCGCGCCGCCGCCTAGCGCAGCCTGCGATGTCACATGAGCACATTGCACCGACTACTACCTCCACACTTTCAAAGCTTTCCTAGTCCTACCATACCTGTAACAGAGAATATCTAAAGGTCAAATCTCGTACTTAAAAAATCTTCAAATTCAAGTCGCAATCTCATCTCAGCGACAATCAATGTAAAAATTAAACAATTATTATAATTAGGGTCAATAACCTCTTATTTACATCGGTAAATTAGAAGTTTTTTGCTGGGTTGAAACTGAGATTAAAATGTAAACGTTATTAAAAACACGAGAGTGGGTTCTCTAGACTATTACATAAATCATCCGGAAAGTCCTTTCGTAAAATTCGGCTCTCAGTATAACATAACGTTGCCTATATTTCCTGAAAAGGCAGGCAAAGGTATACTCACACACCTATATTTCGTCATCGATATCCCATATAATTGAAAAATATCTACTTATCACACCACCTTTTATCAGGGGGTCAACTGAAATCTGACTATTTCCATAATCTAACACTGTAATTTTTCGACCAGTTTTCAGTCTTTGTAAGTTTTGCCTAGTTGTAAAGTTAAGTCTGCAAACCACGTTGGAGAGTCAATGTGTATAGAATGATCATCGAACCACCTGGTTGATTGCATGACTATTACCCAAGACTTCTAGCTTACTGCAGTTGGTATTTCTATAAGATTTAAAATGACCGACTAAAAATTTCTACCCTAGAGAGTCAAGAATCATGTGCTAAATTCATGGTTTATGGCCCTGTATGACAGAAGCTTATGTCGTGATAAACACGAACCAGTCAATGTGATAGTGGGGCTGACTGTCCCAGGGAGCATAGGCTGTACATTTAAGAACGTCGCCGGCTTTTTTACTGCGCACACTATAAAAAATTTAGCCTCTCCTAAAAATAAAAATGATATTATTGTGTAACTAGAGTTAAGAACGTTCACAGTCTGATCTCAGTCTCAATCTGTCAAAAAAATACCTCTTATTTCCTTACATTTATGACAAGTTTTTAACATTGACTGTCGCTGAGATGAGATTGCGACTAGATTTTACACTTTTTTAATTACGGGACTTGGCCTTCAAACTGTGAACGTAAATCCCCAAACAGTAACTTATTTAAGAGACATATCCTGCCCCTGGACGTAGCATAGTCCATGACGACAAATTGGCACTCCTTATGAAACTTGATCAATCTTGCTTAACCTTGACTTTATACAAATCTTTGTAAAATTCTCTTGTATCTGTATGTCCCTTAATCTTCTTCTTAGCGTATCGATAGCAATCTAAATGGACTCGTCCCAGAATTCGGCTACTTGTTTGGCGCCATCACCAGCGTCCATCAGTTCCTGTAACAGTGCAGGACACGATATAAAGTGTCCCATCGTTTGTGGAACAGCACCACATTTACACTCCAAGGCGGAATCGTCAATGAATCTCTACCTGAACAGGTTTTCCTTGCTTCGGCCAACCTGGCTCCAGAGTCTGTTTAGAGACTTCCAGGTTACCCAAGGTAACTCATGTCCAGGTGGAAAGTCTTCAGCGGGTGGAAATGGAATCTCTTAATAGTATCCGTGCTTATTAAGGAGCTGTAGGCTGCAATAATTAACCCTTCCAGGAGCCCTCATTTCTTGAAAGATTCTGAATAATTTACAGATGTGTCAAGACTGACAAAAAAGTACATGTAATCCCTCCGATCATTGATTAAGGAATTTGAAATTTAACTCGAAGTTTGATCAGTTGGCCTTCTAAAAAGCTATATACATTCAGGGAAGCAAATTGATATTCTAGTTTATAGTCAATCAGCTTGGCAATTAATTTCTCTGACTTTCCATATTGAAAGTTGAGCAGTTGAATGGTTTATTAAAAAACGTTGAATAGTCGCTGTCGTTAAAAAAAGCATCCTCCAAAATCAGATGTTAATTAAAAAGAATTTGGTAAATTAGACTCGCTGCGACACCTTTTTACGAGAAACTCAGTTTTTATGTTTGGTAAGCCCTCCTATCACAATCTATTTTAGCATGTTTGCCCATTTGCCGTAATTCGATAGTTAAGTTCACATATTTATTATAAAACCCACATATTATCTAGTTTGAAAATATGTATTAACACACTAAAATGAACAGACATAGCATCCAGAGAATATCGTACAAATCCAACTCACCCATTACGTTTATTTCGCCACATCAATTTTAACCACTTGTATTTTTTTTCCATTGCATAATCAGCCTATAATGTCCCCACTGATGGGACACAGGCCTCCTCTCGGTGAGAGGAAGTTGGCCGTAATCCACCACGCGGGCCCGCGGGAAATTGGGACAATGGCAGGAGAATGGTTATATGATGATATTTTTACCTTAACAATTATTGGAATAAACACATGACGGGAACCTCGTGAAAGCTGAGAAAGAGAAACAAATTAAACATCTTGGCTTAGCACACGAGGTTGTTGACATGTGGAATGTGAGCTCGGCTATCATTGTGCCGATTGTCATATCGGCCAATGGCCTTATGGCCAAAAGCCTCGATCAACATCTATCGAAGCTCTCGTTAGGCGGTTGGATCAAGGGCCTGATTCAGAAGGCAGTACTCCTCGATACGCTCGCATTGTGAGGAGCTTCCAGTTTTTGGAGCTCTAACCACCAGTAGCTTGGACCCTGCTCCCGACACCGGCGGGTTACTATTTTTTTATATTTTTTAATGTTTTTTTATACTTATTTTTTATATGTTAAGAAATATTTAAAAATTTAATTGAATATGTGGACCTTAACCCCTCAAAATGCGAAATTTACCTTTCTGACATTATTGACAGACAATTGACCCTAGAGAAATTTAATACAATAGCCCCACAAATAAAAATTTTAGAAAAAAGCTCACTGCACCTCCTAGGTTCCCCAATTTGGAAGATAGTTTTTCTCCTTTCATCGAAGAAAAAATTAAAAAGTTCAACGACATTTCGGACAGACTCTCCAAAATTAATCTACATTCGGCATTCACCCTAAATAGTTACTGTTGTTTTGGCCCAAATTTCTTAACAAAATATTTAAAAATTTAATTGAATATGTGGACCTTAACCCCTCAAAATGCGAAATTTACCTTTCTGACATTATTGACAGACAATTGACCCTAGAGAAATTTAATACAATAGCCCCACAAATAAAAATTTTAGAAAAAAGCTCACTGCACCTCCTAGGTTCCCCAATTTGGAAGATAGTTTTTCTCCTTTCATCGAAGAAAAAATTAAAAAGTTCAACGACATTTCGGACAGACTCTCCAAAATTAATCTACATTCGGCATTCACCCTAAATAGTTACTGTTGTTTTGGCCCAAATTTTATGTATTTTCTACGCTCTTCCCCTTTATGGAAGCAGCCACACCTCTTGGACAAAATTGACCAAACGAACACGAGCGTGGCTACAAGCCACACTACCCATCCGCTTTGGTGGCCTCGGCTTCCGCAAAATTACCAGTATTAGCTTACCGGTGTTCCTGTCCTCTGTCCACAGCACCGAAAAGTTGACCGGGAAGATTTTAGCCCCCTGCCTAGTTGACTCTGAAGTGCCGTGCTCGACCGACGCGGAGAACGCCTGGAAAATGGCTTGCCCGTATACAGATCGGCCCGCGAACCTATCTTCCCAGAGGCAGTGGGATGATTCTAGACAAAATCAAACTGGTTGCTAATTTAATTGTAATTTTTTTTTATTCGTTTTTACATTCATTACTCACCTCACACCCTGACTATTTTTTTTATCTACTTTTACTTACTTTTTTATTATCTACTTGTATTTTTTTTTTTTAATTAAAATCGTTTTGCTTGTGCCATGTTTGTAAATATGTGAGCACCATGTATCTATCAGATAATTAATTTATATGTCATGGTTTCATTTTTAATTCTTTTACCTATTGTGGTATAGTAATTTTATTTTAGGTGCATCGTCCTCACATGTTATTATATAATTAATGTACCCATGCAAAATATTGTACCTAAAACATTTTAAAAGAGTAACGGTGGAGTTTCTTGCCCATTCTTCTCCATACGAAAACTACCTTTTGGAATGAGCGACTAGAATCAATTCTATTTTATAAGATAATTTTTGACGTTCAAAAGTGCCTTTTATGTGCCTATTTGAAATAAATGCTTTGACTTTGAGCCGCTCTGCAGGTTGGTACGGAATAATCTTATTAATACGTCCACCAATACTGCTGAGCGTGCCCGCCTACTGGCTGTGGGTGAGTGGGAGTTGGGCCTCTGGCTTCATGCACTACCGTCACCCAACATAGGCACATTGCTGGGTGGCACCACCTTCCGGCTCGCTACTTGTTTGCGTCTGGGCGCCCCTTGCGTGGCTCCGCATCGCTGCCAATGCGGTGAAGTGAAGGTGTCGACTGCCTCGGACACCATGGCATGCCAGCATCAATGACATCATCCGTCGTGCTCTTGTCACCGCTGGGGTGCCAGCTGTTTTAAAACCCAATGGTTTGGCACGCGACGATGGCAAGAGACCAGACGGGATGACCATAATGCCTTGGAAGGTAGGTACGCCTTTGGTGTGGGATGCAACGTGTGTCGACATCCTTGCGCCATCTCATCTTCCAAGCACGGTAAGCTGTGCTGGGGCGGCTGCTGCAGGTGCGGAAAACCTCAAACGGCGCAAATACTTCCAATCTCTTTGGAACTTACATATTTGAGCCGTTTGGGGTTGAAACACTAGGGCCATGGGGCCCGAGTGCCCACTTAGTATTTCGAGACATCGCCAAGCGGTTGGTCGACTCATCACGTGACCAAAGGGCTGGACTATTTTTTGGCCAAAGAATCAGCATTGCCATACAACGTGGCAATGCTGTCAGCCTTTTGGGCACGTTTCCCGTTGACAGTGATGCGGACGAATTTTTTGATGCCCTTTGATTATTTTCCCTCCCTTTTTATATACTTGTACATATTATTATTTTAAGATTGTTAGCTTTTTAAATTATGTAAATATCCAAATAAATAATAAAATATTACATGTATTAGTATATGTACATAGATAAATAAACGGAATAACAATTGGAATAATAAAATCAATGCACCAAAAATTTTATTTTATAATGAGTTTGATTGACACGGCCAATTTGTTTTTTTAGCAATAAACTGTATACAGCTACATTCTACGCATTTTTTTTTTTTGTTTTCTATACCATTCAACGGCGTGTGCCAGGTCAATTTTTTACAACAAAGTAGGTACTGTGGAGTTTTTTCTTGAAACATTTCCAGTCCTTTTCGGCCGCACCCTTCTTCGAGATTAGTTTCGCTGTAAGATATATTTTTTCATGTACGAGTAGGGCATGCTATCTGAATGTCCGGATATGCAAATTACGTGGATATCATTAGTTTTATTATCCGGATAAAACGAATAATACGCATAGTACCTTTTTTTTATTTAATTACATCAAAATCATCATCATCATCATTTCAGTCGAAAGACGTCCACTGCTAGTCATAGGCCTCCCCCAGGCATCGCCGATTCGATCGGTTTTGTTCTTATGCATCCAGTGGATTCCAACGGCCTTCGCCAGACCATCGGCCCATCTTTTAGGAGGCCTTCCAACGCTACCTCTTTCGGTAAAACTGTAATAATAACATGCTTTTGGAACTAGATACTGAAAAATAAAACCCTCTTGGGAGAAGAAAATAAGTACTTATTACTTAGAGAAACTCTAGTCTACCTCGGGTGTCGAGAATTTGAGACCAAACCACAATGAGCCACAGAATGCTAGACTATAATCTCCGAATTCTCTAGCTCTAAATTGTGTAACCGTGGACGAGGATCTTTAAAGTTCGGTACCTGTTTTATTTTTAAGAATTATTGTAGAACGACAGCTGAAATTCGCCGTGTGCAAACGACCTTAGGCCCTTTATACACACACACTTTTTCCTTGCCGTGAAAAACTACGATTTACGCCGTGTGTAGACACGGTCGTCAGTGTTTTATGGATCACTATGGCAGCTTGTTGACAGACACGTCGTGTTTTCTACAGCGCGATTTATTCGCTGTACCTTAATAAAACCATGCCGTGTACAAAGGGCCTACGTCCCTATCACGTCCTCCAAAATTTTATGTGATCGGAAATATTATCCATTCCTTAAGAGACTTTAGAAATATTATTCAGTTATTTGCTGCCACTTATTTCCAATGAATTATAATCTTCTGCTGTAGCTACATCTCCTGTTAGATCGGATGGTAACAGCTATTTCTTGCAGCTGTTATGGAATACTTTGAGGGATTGATCTTATTTTTTTAGCGCACTAGCGTAGCACACCGTAGCGTGACTAGCGTAGCGTAGCGTGACTATCTGAACAGGGTCAGGCAGGACAGGGTGACGAGTGACGTAGGCGACGAGGTCGTGGACGCGATCGGACAGCTCTTATTGAAGCTCGTTTAGGGAAGTACTAACACCATTACTATTACTGCTACCTAGCAGCGTTGCTTTGTTTTCGTCTGAAGGGTATAGGTGTGGGTGTGATTGCAGGCAGCTTTGTATCTGGGATGGTAACACACCCTTTTTTTTTTTAACGTTGAAAAATGCTCATGCATTCTGCACTACCACGGGGAGATAGTACAGTTATGTGGGACTCCAACCCACTAAAACTCCACGGTGTCCTCCTCTGCCGCTTACGGCGGGAACACGGGCACGCGTTAGCACTCATCCGTGAACCCGCCACGGCTGTCCGTCACCGGACCCACCTCTGGGGAGTATTCCCCATCACCGGCGCACCAGAACACCACCCCAGGGACCAAACCAGCAGATGAGCGCCAGACGACCCCGTGTCTGGCACCCTTGGTCCCCCTGCGACGGGTCAGGTCATTGGCCCCGCCGCCTGCCAATTTTCGGCCGCAGAGGATAGGGAGAGCGGCTAACGTCATACCAACACTCCTCTTCCTCTGCGGCCCCACCGCGTCCGCCATCAGACGGTGGCGACCCCGTCAAGGCCGCGGAAGGTAGGGAGAGCGGCGCACCGCAATACCGGCACTCCTCTCCCGCCGCGGCCTCCAACCCTCAGCCGCGATGCCTTCGATACGACATCGCGGACAAGACACTTTAGCCACCGCATATTAAATGGGTATTCTTCGATCTTATAAGATTATATGATTTCTGTGTATACCTACCGGTCATTATTTACTTTCTATTGCCAGTCAGGTTCTTGAAGTCGCATCAAAAACCTCTGTAGGTCAAAAAATGCAGCGGTCACGCTCACAAATCATAGTCAAATACATCATAGTTGATAAACTTATAACTTTTACATATACGCATGTGATATGCTTTTGTATCAAACAGGGTGTCCGAGACATCTACGCGCAGCCTGTTACCATGGATCCGATTCAGCACATGATGTTGAACCCCCCTGCGTTTTTTTTGGTCGGTTATTAAACCATACAGTTTGACCGCGTAGGTATTTCTATGAAACAGTACATTTCTTTTTCATAACCAAAGAAACATTTCTAATTTCTAAGGGGTCTAGAATCATGTGCTGAATTCATGGTTATACTTATAGTATGTGCGTTGATGTCCCTGCCGTCTTGAATTATAGTTACCTTTTATGCACAGAACTAATACAATTATGAATATAACACCATTTCAAAGTAACTTCTGACAAATAAATAAATTTTGATTCTGATTTTTATATCATGTGGAATAGCATTTTGTAGCCTCTCAATACAAAATAGAAAACAAACTGCAAATTCTGCAGATCTATTTATTTATTTCTATATGAATAAATATTGGATATACCTAGTATTATTACATTTTAAATCAATTTGACTAAATCAAGTTTCAATGAATATACATTATTGAATTCATTAAACTCATACATCATTATAAAATGCATTTTATAACCCAATAAAAACCAAGCCAAACGCATAAAAAAAGTTTAATCTTAAATACTTAATTATTCGTAAGCTCCTATTATTAAAATAACAAGCGTACACATATCAATTAAATTAAGTAGGTATGTGAACTATCAATTTAGTTAAGTTAGGTTTTAATTTTGTTATTTTTATTAATTAACTAGCACTTCGCCCGCGACTTCGTCCGCGTATATTTCGTACCTACTTTCCTTTAAAAATTTCCAAAATGTTTATGATCTTTATCATTTATTTAGATACATATGGCCATTTTTTCAGTTTATAGATCAAAGGAATCAGATTTTTCAAATAAACTGTATCCCCGCTTTTCACCCCCACAGGGGCGGAATTTTGAAAAATCGTTTAGGTTGTGTTCATAACTTGACTCAAACATTATTTATACCAATTTTTGAGTTAATCTAGCCACGCAGTAAAATCCTCCCCTGTATAATTAACTACCCGTTTTCACCCCGTTAGGTGTAGATTTTCGAAAAAACCTGATACACGTTATTCTTTATTTTTGGTTTTAAGTATAAATACTGAGTTTCGAGTTAATCTGATCGCGCATTAAAATTCTTCCATACAAATTTTGGCACCCCCCAATCCCCCTTTAGTTAAGAAAAACAAAAATTGCTAAACTTCATAATTTACTTAGATAAGTATTCGTGCCAAGTATCAAGTTTATTAACTCAAGGAATAAAATTTTTCATACAAATAAAATCCCCCCTTTTCACCCCCTTAAAGGTTGAATTTCCAAAAACCCTTTCTTGGTGCTCCCCTAAATTATAAAAGGAAGCCGTGTGCAAAATTTCACTCCCAGTAGTTTAGGCTGTGCGTTGATATGTCAGTCAGTCATTCAATCAGTCAGTTTCTCCTTTTATATATATATATATATATAGATAGAAGAAGATTAGGTATTAGTTATTATTTGCTTCCTTATTATTTTAATTTACAACAATAAAAAGTACCAAATTTTTATAGCATCAAACTATCAATTTGCCCCATTCTATATTATTTACATAATCAGATTGTATTTTTTGATAAAACAATAATATTTTGGCAATTCCTTATGAAAGAAACAATTAATTGAGTTGTTTCACGTTGTTTCGATGTGGTATAGTTATTTACATGAAAGATTCGCTAAATAACATTTCAAACATTACGCTCCTGTGGCACAGAATATTTATACAGGTGGAGCTTCCCGACGTATGAGAGTTCAACGTAATGTCAAACACCTATCTATATCAGAAATAATTTTACGTCTAAATATAAACCGTGCATAAGAATTCACAACACAGAGAGCGCGAGACAGTGAGATAGTGCGAGTCTCTGTTTCCTTGCCAATAGCTGCGACATTGTATCTATTGACACGGGCCAGCAGCACGTTCGCCGCCGACTATTTTGAGTAGACGGGTGGCGCACGTGTGGAGCGGCGGCGGAGCGGCGACATGCGGGTCCGCGCCCTCAGCACCTCCTCGCAAAAAAACCCTCTCAATGAAAAAGGCAAATCCTCGCAGAATGTTATTGAGCAGCGCACCGGTGCCGCAGATGCAGGTGGCCGCGGCGTGGTACATATCGCATCACCGCCCGCCCGCAATTTCGCGTAAAATTGGCAGCGTGCGGCGGGCGGGCGGCGGCAGCGGCGCGGAGCGTCGCTCCCGAAATAGTGTTCGGGCGCGGTCGTACGCTCTCGGGAACGGCGCCCCAGTCGCCGTGTGGCCGCGCGCGCGCACCCGCGTCGCCTCGCCAGCCGTCCCGACGCCGCACGAATACCCGGGTGAGGGAGCGAGCTCGCCGGTGCACGAGTCAACGGTGCGCGTATTTCGGTCGCGAGAGGGCCCCGGGCCGCGTCGGGCGCGCTGCCCGCGCGCTGGCCGCCGTGCTCTGGTGGTGGTGCGTGGCGCTGCTGCGGCTGGTCGCGCTCTGCGCGCCCCCCCCCGGCCCGTCGCCGCCGCCCCCCGCCCGCGCCGCGGAAGATGCTCCGTCGGCGGCCGCCTGCGCGAGCGCGCCAACCAACTCCACCGAGCCATCGCCGCCGCCGCCGCCGCCGCCCGCGCCGCCCGCGCACACCGGTCAGTACACCTGCGCCCGCGCCCACACGCCGCGCCGCGGCGCCGCCACCGCCACCCTCACTGTACCGCACGACCGGTGTTTTGCTGCAACTACTCTTCATCGTATTATCAATTTCGATAAAGCACGTGGCATGACGCCTAAGTGTACCACAAAAAATCCTACATTGAATTACTTAAACTTTACTTTCCTTAACGATATTGATGGGGCTTTTCTTATTGCCCAGCTGTTATTATAACAGTTTATACTTAAGGAAAATTTACAGAAAAAAATTGCTTCCTTCAAATAAATAAATGGGCCATAATTATGTGGAAGGTATGAAACTAAACATACAAGAAATGCACTGTACACAACATACCATGCAGACATGAAACTGAAGTCACTAAGTAGGTGTGTTGAACTGATAACTGTGATAACATTATTATCAGTTGGTAGAAAACAAACAATGCTATAGATGTGGCTAACATAAATATTTACCAAACGATATTTTAAATTAGGTAAGTGCTTGTAGCTACGATTTAATTTTAGATGCTTATAAAATTAAGAATGTTCTCCTAATTTGGAGTTTATACAAGTTCCAGTAACATAATTAGGTAAGCACAACTTTCTTCGACATTCTGGATTTTGCAAATATGTAAATATTTTCTTACTCTTGGTTGCTTAAATCTCCTCCCAGCACAGTATTTATTCAAATTGTATTTAATTGTAGAATATTTTTTAAAAGATGTTCTCATCACCTCAGCTACACCAAACATCTACCGCAACGTTTTACACTGTATGATACTTTCTTATTTCACTTTACTTCTGTAGTAATGTGTACGTATCGTAATCCTAAAATTATTTCAAGAGTACCTAATGACACTGAAAAATAATTAAAGGTAATGACCGTTTACATTGAGACGGTGAATGTAGAAAGCAGTGCTTTAGAGGGCGCGGCGGCGGCGTCGGGGCGCGGATGTGGGTCATCAGGGCGAAGGTTCCGTCTGCCAGCCCTCGCCCTCAGTCACCCTACGCGCCTGCCCAAGCCGGCTGCCTCCCCAACTCTAACGCCTCGCCAAATTCGCCACACGCACTGCGCAACCGACCCCTCACGGCACAACCAACACTCATTATTTCTGTAGGTACTTACTGAGTACAAGATATCAACAAAGACAAAACAATTGAATCGCGGTTCTCGGAATCATAACCATAAAATGAAGATATATCGAACAGACAGGTCACAGAGGCAATTAAGAGACGATAAGTGTACATACACAAGTTAACACACATGCAAATAATACCGATAGGCATATTGAAGCGTGATTCAATTTGCTAATTAGGCCGCTCACTAACTAATAAAACCCTTCTAAGGTCTTGTAACAGCGATAATTTAATCAATTTAATTGGCTACTATTTAATATAATGAGGTACATAAACAACGGTAAAAGTATAAGTGACCGAGGAATAGTTATTTCAATCTATCATAAGCATAACATGATGATAATGTTTTGACATAACATACTGCATTCTTCCCTACTCACAGCGCAAGTTATACACGATCCTACTCACAGCGCAAGTTATACACGATCCTATAACTTAACGCTCTACATAATATAATATTTTAGTAATGCTTACGGAGCACCGGTGGCCCAGTGGTAACGGCCGTGACGTACGAGTAGTAGGTCGTAGGTTCGAGCCCAGTCAGGCGCTTTACTTTGTCTAAAGTATTTCATCACGACTGCTCTGAAAAAGGTAAAGGAAAACTTCGTGAAGAAACAGGCATGTCCCAGAACCAAAAATTCGCACCCATGTGACAACTAAAAGCTGCACTGGTCCCCCGTGTGGATTACAGCCCAGGCCTATGTCCCAGCAGTGCGAACATTATAGACTAGTTATGCTAATGATTACTGCCCTTGACCAAAGTCCCGAATACCTAATATAAATGAATTAACTGTCATTCGTTCAATCAAGGCGATTCTAGACGCAACTGACTTAATTAGAATTACCAATGTCCATGTACACAGTTAATATGTGCGTCTGATGTGTACGTCAATATCCAACAACGTCAACAAAGCTATATCGATACTCTGAATTTGCCGACACAATCAGTAATCACTTCTATCCGAGATCAAATATTATCCAATTATCATTTCCGCTTCAGTCAGCAAGTACGTAAGTTGATACTAATGATGTCAGACATTTGCCTCTTAAGCAACGAACTTCATGCTTGATTGAATAAGTTAAACTTTCTAGTATCTACTGTTTCAGGAAATTTTCCTTTCTATTTCAGTTTCTATTAACAAAAAACAGTAAATTGTTTCTTGAATTATGCGCGGTTGGATAGAGCACTGTGTAAGAAGTCAACGCACGACACATAATCCGTTACATACAAAACGTTGCTTAGGAAAGGCTTTGCCATGCAAAGAGCAAAATTCCAAACCACAAGAAAGTTGAATGCGTCTAAAGCCTCAGATTAAAAGATAGTCTAAATAAATTTAAAATGTCACAAAGCATTGATATGTAATGATTGATGTGTTGAATTAATCAAACACGATATTGTAATGACAATGGTACTCTTGATTATCAGCTGTACTGCCTCGTCATAACTCTCTTTGCAAATACATATTAATACACGAACGACATTTGCATCAAGTATGAGGGTTAATGTGACTAGTATTTCAGCAGATATTATCTCTTCGCCTGTATAACAAATGTCAAGCAACATCAGTTCCGGTTAGAAAGACACTTATCATAGCTGATTCCATGATTACTTACTGATTCACACAAAAGAAGTGTTATTATTCAGCGTAACAAGGTTATTAATAGATTTGAATCAAGTACTTATCACTAACTATGGACAGACCGTCGAAGTCCCAATAAAATAAATGAGTAAGTAATTTAAATTCTGATAAGTCCCACTTATCTCATGGTCATAAATTCATAACTCGCGAAATAAATAGTATTTAAATTGTCAGCTGTGCTAATTTAATTTTATAAATTTTTTGATGTAACTGACAATGCGTCATATTTTTCAATAAATGAGAAAATTGACACATTGTCACGACAATTGAACTATGAAAAATTGATTTCGGGATTTTCGCGTATCGCCTGTTGCCTGTAAGTTTTATTAAATAATCATTTTATTACAGTCGACTGAAAGCAGATTGATTATAATACATCTACATATCATTTTAATTATAATTACTAGGATTTTTAAATGTTTATATTTTCTATCTTATTTATTTTTATGAAAAGATCGTGTGTTACATGTAATACTTTTAAAATGTGAAGCAATACCAAAGTAAAATACGCAAGTTAAATAGAGCTACGACCAAGTTATATAAATATTCTCTACGAATAGACACTGGCAGATAAATTATCTAGTATTTATGTAATGAGTCGAGTCGTTAAAATAATCTACCTAGGTAGGTAAGTTCTCTTATCATCGGGACAAATATTTGTTTGCCAATATTTTCCTAACTTATTATAATGAAAGAAAGAAAAATAGGTTTATTTGTCACAGAAACACTTTAATACAAAAATTTAATTAACTCGAATAATAAAAAAAATAAAAACAAAATAGATCTAAGTATAGTCACGAGTAGGAACAAAACATAAATAGTCGACAGCTACGTCGTGACTGTGACAAGGAACGGAAGGACGGGAAACATTTTGTAATGTAACCTATATTATTTGCATGTTATGATATAAGCAAAACATGTATGCTCTACAATGTATTTTAACAACCTTATATACCATGTTTTACGCAAATAAATATTATTCTTATTCTTCTCTTCCACATTCAACTCAGCATTATGCTGTGATATGCAGATATCAGTGGTTACCCGAAAAGGACGTACCAAGTCTGGTTTAAAGCAACTACTTATAGAATATAATAGAATATCATTCAATCACAAATGACAAACTAAACCTACACAACTTTGTTCACAACCACCGGGACATTATTTTACACTGTACATCACCATAACTATAACGCAAAGTAAAACAGTGCTTACGAGTACGTTCTTTTATCTCGAGAGTACTTAAGTATGTTGCACCGACTTCACTTCAACGCATGTGTACTACAAAGTCTCAAACGATCCCAAAATTAGCTGGTATCTACTCGCAGCCTCTTTGAAGTATGTTCTTCGAATGTATTCACTCACGTTACGCGTATGCGCTTGATTGATGTGTCTACTACCTACTTACGACGAAAAAAGCGATACTTGTAACGTAAACATTCGATACCCAGTTTTGAAGTGACTTTTTACTGTTATTTTAGTGTAAGAAGGCAAAAAAGTGAATGATATTTGCGAACTAGACCTTTTCACTAAATAAAATTACCTACTTTAACTAAAGCGTTATTAGTTTTGAAACACAGTGTTGCCTTCTGTGGTGCTTTACAAAATAATGATTATTTGAGTACTCGTATTTACTAATAATTGTAATTTATGTAATAAAATTAAAACTCGAGCCTGTAAATACCGAGCCACCGTCTCACTACAGAATCACCTGCACTTTTATAAAAGGGTAAAACTAAAATGACATGTACAAAGCACGAAGCACGTAGCCGAAGCCGTAGCGCGCTACGGCGGTACGCTGCAACATGCAACTATGTAGCAGCAACGACTTACCAACTGAATTTCGACAAACAAACGGTTGCTTGATAATAAAAATAGAAGAATTGACTTCTAAACTTAATCCTGGATTGATTTCCCTTCGGTCGCCGTCGGGATAAGATCTGTAGAAAATTTTCAATAGCAAACTAGATTTTGTTATTGCGCCCCGTAGGGCTCCTTGTCGCGCACTAATACCATATTAATTTATGTTGTCAAGTAGTACGTACTTATTGCTGTATCCGTTGTCCGGGTATTGGTATAATATACACATGAGATGACGACAGGCATCGTACAGTTCCTGTGTCATGTAGCCTTGCAACTACGATTACCACCCATACATATACCACCTTTTCTGGGCAATACAGGACATCATACGATAAATACCTCCCCCTAGTTTATCACACTCTCCACCTGTAACTACATTGAGTGGGAGCGGTTAACTTTAGTGTCGTCGAAACTATTCTGCTCTATCAAAATTTAATAAAGTAATTTTATGTTGACTAGTGACCTTTTTGTTCTTCTGTAAAATGAATTATTATTTAACACTGTGTTTGTTCTAGAGTCATTGAGGAATAACGAAAGTATGCAGTCACGATTGCGTTTTTCAGCGCAACAATTATCTCCCCATGCAAACATTTGTGTTCAAAGATAACGGCCATTTTATTCGTTCGAGAAAATAAACAGAAATGTACATATTTAACCTTTGCTATGTTAGGAGAAGCATAATATATACAAAAGCTACTTATTTTTCCAATTTAAAAACCAAATGGATCACTGGTTAATCCAGGAATGGGAATCGGCACGTGGAATGTTTTTTTTTTTGTATTTTGAAGGTCTTATTGCTCGTAATATAATGTGTGTACGTAAATAACTACACAATAGTACTCATCTTGTGAGAAGAGTGACCATCAATAGTTAATGTTGGGAAGTAATTATGGTGTCATTCTCATTTGCTAAGTGTATGGGTGTGTACCAGTGTACCCACATTTCTTAGAATTCAGTCAACGTGTACGAGGTGCGGGGCTGTTTATGGGATTAACCTTCTTCCACATTTTATTATTAGGTAACCACATTATCATTACCTATTAATATAACATTTTGATGTTTTCGTGCTAATTGAACAAAGCTTTGTTTACACGAGGAAAGCTTCTCAGTCGCCGATAGGCGAGAGACGGCTTTAGAATAAAAGACCAAGTGAACTATGATCTCTTATTCTAACAGTCTAGGTATTGTACCTACTTACCCCCTTACTAATAAACGTATTATATCAGATGAATAGTTACACACCGATTTCTATCTTTCAATAGTCAGTAATTTGACTTTCGAAAGAAGACATAGCGTTATGTAACTCCATACAGACGCTATACAACGTTTATTAGTAAGGGGGTAGTATCTAATGTCGCGTACCTACAGGACGTTACACGAATAAAGTTTGAGGATAATTAGGTTCACCAAAACAATTGTCAGTCAATAAAAAAGTATCTAACTACTGGATTCCTATGTAATTCATACCACATCGGCGTCCACTGTTTTACATTCAGGCACAGGTGGATTATGTTTTGTTATTCGCATAAAACATACTTAATATGTTATGAATTTACATAAAAAACATCACTGTCATTGTGTAACATTCAAGTAAAAGTTCAAACGAGATGTGTTTAAACCAAAGACAATTTTCATCAGAAGTCAGCGAATTAAAGTTTATTATGTAGAAGTCTCAATTCTGAAGCATCTCAAATCATATCAAATCTATTGGATGATTGGTTTAGGGAAGGACCCTCCTGAGGATCAAGGATTTGGTGAGATGCGTGCGCGGTAGTGGGATCCTCTTCGTCGGGAAGGATGGGCTGAGCGCAGGGTGTGGGGCGGGGAGAGATTTGTTATGGCGGCGGCAGGAAGCGCCCGGTGGCACGACTGGCACGACTGGCACGTGTAAGAGCGGCCTTGAGACGGTAGGTCGTCGAACGCGACGCGCCGCCGCCGGCAGACACAGCCGCCTGTCGCCCTCTGGCCAACTGCGACACCATAGCCTTTGTCGCATCGCCATCGCGCCAGAGCCTCTCCACACCTTACTCAATATTTACACCAAGAACACGCGCCATCGCCTCCGCTACTCTTCAAACCAATCGATTAGATACCCTACGATCGATTGTAAATATTCGCCTACTATCGCGTATGTCGCAACGCGCGATTTCAGACTCACAGAAAGGTCAGCCATGTTGCATTATTACATCGTTCATATGTGAATTATGCATTTCGAATATCGTTTGAATCCGATTAACCAAGACAGGTTTTAAAGTAGCTTAGATAAATCTCAACTCATGTTAGGCACGAGTAAAAAATCTGGTAACCCCGCTCTTGAGTTGGGTCATCGCAACAATACGCGAGATATTTTGGATGACGTCATTGTATTCGCGATATGAATGCTGTGCTAACTCTTCTTAGTATACGGATCAGGTTTTTGTGCGCGTGCAGTTGTTTTTGTGTTTAACTATGTAAATAAGCAATGTGTAGATATACTAAGTAGTAACAGATGATAACGATTGCTGCTTGCGCACCGAGTTGGCGCGGACTAGTGCAGGAGCAGGCGGACTTCTTGTTATCACTGTGATAAAGGAGTGTGGGACAGGGGAGGGCATGCTCGCGGGGGGCAGGGGGCGAGGGAGGATGTGGGTCGCGGGGCCGACGCCCGAGCCGGGCCTCTGCCGATGACCTACGACCGCCGCTACCCCTGGGCTCAACGTTTCGTACTCAGACTTAAGAGATGTTCATAAAATAATAAATTCCATAAAGCGTAGTCAGGTAATCCTCGATTCTAGTCATGAAATTACTTATTCCGACCAAAAGCGCCACATTTCTTGATTGTGTGTATTGTGACCTCTTTTTACCCGACTATAGAGGAAGGGTAATGAAACCAATTGCCTATAGCTTCAGATCTACGAATAGGTTTAGACGAAACTGAACCCACAAAAACTAGTGAATATTTGGACATAGATGTTATTTATTTATTTATCCATTTATTTCAACACATAAAATACAATATTAATATAACTAAAAAATACTATAAATACATACAACATTATAATCACACTAAGAAACTAACTAAACTAAACACGAAGTGCCGGCGTCGTGTTTCACTGACTGGTGGTGGTGGTGGTGGTGGTGGTGGTGGTGGCTATAAGATCGTAGTTTAGTTTACTACATACATCTCTAAAGTCTGGTAAACATAATCATTGCTGAGACACAGGCCCCCTCTCGCAGAGAAGGCACGGTTGTAATCTACCACGCGGGCCTAGTGGGGGTGGTAGATATCACATGTCTTCGAATTTTTTATTCTAGGACATTTCCTCACGATGTTTTCCTTCACAGTTTTGAGAGCAGTGGTGATGAAAATACTTATTTACACAAAATAAAGCGCCTGCCTGGGTTCGAACCTACGACCTACCCTACAACTCGGGAAGTCACTACTACTCTACTACTTTGAAATGTTAGAGTCTGGTATTGGGTTTTATTTAAGAGAAATCTGAAGAAGCAAAACAATCGATCCAAAATAAGATAGAACATAGTAAAATCCGTAAATTGTATTTTCATGTAAAATTCTAATGATAACTACTGGGCCAACATACCTACATGCACGATGATCATGATGATCGATAACTAGATGCTATCAACAAAAAATATTTCTTACTTATTCAAAACTAATATGTCGATTGTGCTGTAACAGGCGCCAGGAACCAACAGAAAAGGTATTCATTCTCTATCACCTGTAATCTAAAACTTGCACATCTAGGTCAGACACTATTAATTACCTACGTTAAAGAACTCCGAAGTTAAGATATATATTTAAATCAACGCTATAAGTACGTCCCTAAACATTTTCAACACAAATACCTAGCTTGTTGATTTACAGCTCTATCGAAATATACTACATCGACGATCGAATATCAAGTGTTGTAGTGGTAGCGTTGTGGACAGTACGACGTGCGCGAGTGGCTTGCACTGCCACGGCGCACACGCCCGAAATAACCCGCGAAACACGACGAAAACAATCGAGACCGCGCTTGCGGCCTCATGTGTGCGCAAAAATGACGGGGAAATATGCACGCCATCGCCAGTGTCCAGCTCACCGGCCTGATGCACGGAGAAAGTGCCACCGAGTACCGCGCCCACACGCACCCACCACTCACGTACACGCATACTCGTAGGACGAGCACCGCACTATCAGCGCTTCGTAACTCGTCGTTCCGGCGATGAGCAGCGATGAGAGCCAGCGACCTCTTCATCATATTATCGCATCCAAAATAGAAACATCATGACTCACACGCCAAATATAGGATTTCTTCTAAATTCTATAATAGTCCGTAGGCTTTTTTCGAGGAACTGGCCAGCCAACAACAAAGTCGAATACAAGTTCGTCAATTAGTAGTGTTTTGCCAAACTATGCGGCTTTCTAGTTTCCAGTTATACTAGTAAGTTTCGCGGGCATCGTCCCAAACCGGCGCGGCGCGTACCGGCCGGCCGTGTCGCATTCTTGCTGCATCCCTACGCGGCTGCTACACGCCGCCCGCGCTACGCCGCCGCCGCGCCGCGTCGCCGCCCATAGCCCGCACCTCACGGCACAAAATCGATATTGCATACTCGACCTCAAATTGATTTTGTAAAAGTATAATATGTGCATACGTACGTGTTGGATCACGCAATAATACGCGATGAAATGATTTCCACCTGAGTTCTCTACGATATTTTTCGTAACGCGAAATTATTTTTGATATAATGCTACATCCTTGACATCTGTTTTGTAAATGTATGTGTACCTATACACATACATACCTGCCCATGAGTAACACAATATGTACTGAGCATGTTTGTTTCGAGAACTTAACCTGATTTCTCCGAACATGACCTATCTGTTATCTGTCTTCTCAAGTTTGGTATTATGATTTGGTAAAGCAAATCTGTAACATACACATGAATGAATATTATGTTACAGTGAATATTGTAACTATGAATAATTATTTAGGTATATGTTATAAATATCGACTGGCTGAAGCCTTTAAACTGTTGGGTTCTATGTCAATAAACTGATCAAATAAGGCAATGTCTGAAAATATTAAATACCTAAACGAAACTCACAAGAATGAAGATAGAAATATTAAAACGTATTTTCAAAACATTCTTCTACGACAAAATCTCTTAAGTACCTAAAGATGAATAAATATTTTTCCAATATAAAATCAATTAAATATACCTACCTACGCGGTACTAACAATATGCTGGATACTTTCGGAAATTAAGTACAGAGATTTGTCAATCTTGCTGGTGTCCATGTATAAATTTATCACCAAAGCGAGATCGTAGTAAGAAGTCACTCCTCACAACAATGTTGTCGTACTCTAAGGATTTAGTTGGAGGGCCGCGGGATCGATAGAAATAACCGGCTATTTACCGCCACCAGTCGCGGCTCCCGACTTGTACCCGACTACACACTTACTTGCCTGTAAATATACTGTCTTCCAGATGGTCATTTCTGTTCGCGCGTCACAATTCTACCGTGTACGTCTGATTGTTACGTATTATAGCGATATTAAAAGATGTCAATTGCATCTACAGCAGCAGTAACACAATAAATGACTTATTAAGACACTACCTATTGCTGCAAGTTTGTCAGCTGCCTACACAACAAGTAGAAACTCATAAACTCGCACTTATTTCGTCAAAGGCAGACAGACAACACAAACGTATCAACAACGTAACAAAACGTTACGACACACGCCATTCATCCTAAATGCATTAACGTCCCTGAATAACATCGGCTTGGCGTTGCATTCACATAGACAATGGCAATTGTTTGCGCAGCCGTATTTCGCGCGAAGTGACGGCGATGACGCGGCACGCTGCTTATGTTATTTATTTATAGCTAGCGACCGGCGACCGGCGGCACCAGTCCACGCCGACGTTGACAAACAACTCGCATTAGCAGCATCTCACCGCGGCCGTCGCTCGCTCCGCAGAGGAACACGACCATTATTCCGCACATCCTCTGTTGTAATGACCTTCAACATAGTGTCATTCGCAGCGTCCCGAATGACAATGACACGCGCGTGTATCATCTATGTAGATGTAGGCAGTGTGACAACAATATTATGTCTTGTCCTACATTGTGTGCACTAGCCTGTAGCTACACAATATAATATAATATAATAATGGCGTGTTTTTCAGCGTGTTGCTACGTGGTTTTGATAGTTAGTACGCGGTTATTGTTTCGTAACAGGGTTGCTAAAACAATAAACGCGCCTCAATGCCTATATATAGAGCTGACCTAACCCAACCGATCATTATTTAGCTAAAGCCCATCCTTCTATCAACAAACTCGAAGTAAAGTTATGATAAAGCTAACAACTCGATACGTAACTTGATTCAGTGTCCATCCTCAGCCATTTTCAATAACGTAGCTTCAACGTAACCTAAATGAAGTAAACACTTTTGTTCGAAAATTGTTGTTAACTAAACTAGCGTCGATAAATCCTGGCCAGCAAAGTCGGCTGAATGAGCTAACTCAGTCGGATAGAGTATTTAAACATGGCTCTAGTACCAATCATACCTCTTGGGTACTCGTGTCCGCTACACTACACCACACACACCTTGTGGTCGTCAGTTGCCTTCCTACCCATTGGGATCCTAGTAGGAGCCTAGCTACTACACCTATTGAGGCTGGGCTGGGCTCTATCACTCTATGCAGTGTATTCGAAATGAATTTTCTTTGCGAAAGAGATTCTGACTCTATATCGTTTTCTTTTTCCTAATCTTCAAATACCTACGTAACAAAGGGACGACAAAAAGATATATAAATTATATAATATAATCTCACTTTTGCGTGTTCATAATCTTTTAATTAGTCTTACGTCACCTGAGACACAACGCAACAGATAAAGTACCTCGAGTCATAGATCTAGAACATTCAACAAACAGAAATAACAAAAATAGAAATAAGTCTTGTTTTCAATCTAAAAACAACTTTTTACTGTGGATGTACAACGTTTTTTTTTTTATTATTATTTTTAGGTTACGAACAAAATAAATAGGTTAGTCATTACTGAGCATTTGTCAAAAATAATTATTACAACTGTACAATAAGTACTTATAATGACGTCCACTTTCAATGCACCCATTCTCATCAACGCAAGTTGTCAAGAAGATTCATCTTATGAATAGGTACAGTAGAAATAGTGAGATAAACAAGTCGAAATCCGCGAGACACGTCGTTGAACCATTTCGGGGACACAGACCGATATAACAAGTACAGACAAATAAAATTTCCTTCATACTGCTACGATGCTCTAGAATTCAGTCGATACAGGTTACTACGAACTTTTTCATTCATTTATGTTGGTATATTTTAGCCTGCACGTCTATTCTGAACTGTCTACCTCGTTGAAGCTACATCATCATCAACATCATCAGCCTATAATGTTCTCACTGCTGGGACACAGGCCTCCTCTCTGTGAGAGGGAGTGGGCCGTAATCTACCACGCGGTAGATTACGGCCTGCTCTCAAAACGGTGAAGCTACATAATAGTAAGAATTACTAGGGTTTAAATTGGCTGGCAATAAAAAGCCTTTAGGACCATTTAGTTTGTATGTCTGGTTGAATGTAAAACCAGTATTGTTGGCACCCAGAATACGTAATTTACCTGTTCTATTAATTAGAGGTGACGCAAGGTTCGGGGCGGGCGGGCTCGTCCGCGTCTGCCTACGCTCACCTTCCTAATTACGCCGCGTCTAGACGGCCCCCAGCCTCCCCGCACACCCCAGGCCACCCGTTATCAAATACGGCTTAGAATTTTGCACATATTTGTACTTATTCGGCGCGCTCTTTACGATCTTTTTCTGGGGCGCTTCGAGAATATCGTTAAATATATACATCCAGGATTACATACACACATTGTAGTTTATACTTTTAATTGAAACTATTCTCAGTATGCAAACTGCGCAAAAGAGTTCACTTATCGTTGTGAAACTGTTAAATATTATAACAGTTTTGACCGTATATGGGTCAGCATTGTTCTATATTTAAAGATTTGGGTGTGTTCATTAAGATAAAATAAGATAAATATAAGCCGAATGCGTGATAATGACAATAAAAATGTGGCCGCACATCAGCTGGCTATCGTCTAAGTAGAGTCAATGGAGCGAAACGCGTTCCCATAGTTTTTGTAGTACAGAAAAAAATACTAATATATCTACGTGTCGCAAGATAACAAGAATTCACGCAGTGGTTGAGTAAAAAATATAGAATAATGAAATCTTTTGGAAGGGGTAGAGTCGGTTCGGGCGACATAATCCTGTTAAATAAGGGATTCAAGTCGCCACCAATCATTTGGTACACAAAGTGTGATATTAAAATGACGATATTTCTTGTAGTAGACAGCCAAAATACTAATACATACTAATATTTTAAATGCGTATGTGTGTCTATCTGTCACCTCTTCGCGCTTAAACCGCTGAACCGATTTAGATGAAATTTGGTATAGGATAATTTGAGTCCCGGGAAAGAACAAAATATAATAAAGGTAGATATACTCGTACATTTTACTTGATAATAAAAAGAGACGGATAAAAATGAGTCTTTTTAATAATTATAAAAAAAGCTCCCGTAAGCGAAATTCTGTTGGTTCTGACTAGTCCTGAAATCCACGAGGGATTTGGAATTGTAATACTTTATGAATACTTGGAGATTTCTTCGGTATGATAACATTAGTTCTACGCGTGCGAATCCGCAAGTGTGCCGATTCATGCATATTCCAAAGGTTTGATTGAGTGCTATCGTCATACTGATAAGTAATTTAAAACTCCTCATAAATTACGTCTGATGTTTGAAACATTATCTAAATTGTATGACCATTATTTTAAATGAATACTTGGATGTTCTGAAATAGAGAAGTGATTGCTGTTGCTGCGTTCCTAATTATCAGTTACACACATGTTGATATAAATTATTAATAACCTGATAGGTATTTTGTATACGAAACAATCTCTTAATTATTCGGATCAAATTACACATTATGCGTTTTATCAGATTCATCAGTATAGAGTTAGTCCTGCAATCTAGGCACCGATCGCATGCTCGTATCACCTCTGCAATTAACTTAGTCACAAAATATTATTAGTTATGACTCAAGTCGTAGGAAAACACGCAGAACACGATAATAAACAGCTAGATAACTCGAAGATTAATCTAGCACAGCCCAAATACACGAGGCAGACTACACAGAGCGTGCCGGTGGCGGTGTAAAATTATAATACAGTGTCTCATAAACATAGTGCTCGTCTTAGACGAGTTTTTTTAACGAAAATAAATCTGTAAGTATTTACTGTTTTTATTTCTATAGGAAACCTTAAACCTCTATTAATTTGTGGTCTAAGTGGTGATGAAGAAAGAATACCAGACTCAAGACAGACGAGTAACTAACATCATGTTCACGTCGATCCATAATGTTGAGCTTCTTGCGGCACGAACATACACAGCTATAAGACAGGTATAATACTGATCGTCGTAATACACAGTAGGTACGCAGCACCGGTCGTCTGCGACGCACAGATAGTTGATGCCCAACGTGATAATTGGCACTCTCCGTACTCCCAGCCGTCAGGGCACTAAACGTGTCAAACTTTTAAAAATGTGTTTTCGTCTCTCCGCCATGTTTTCAGTCACCGTCTGGTACTGATAAGAAATGTATTTATGTGCCTATATAATGATTTATGATATTCGAATGTTACACTTGCATTGAATTTAAACTAGTTTCACGGATTGTATCGCGATTACGCAGGCGGCGACAACGACGTTGATGTTTTTAATACATTTTTTTTTTCATATCTTTCCGATTTCTATCAAACATAAGACTAGACTCTTATCGCCTCGTCCGATTTGAACGCTACAAAATACATGATTTTTATTTAGTCTCCTGAAACTATGACGCTTTTCTGCCACACCTCTGCTCATGTACACTCAGAGCTTAGGAAACGATCGAATTCTGGTCGAACAAGTTCAATAAGACAAGTCGACCACGCATATGACTTTGCGATATTGTCGGATTGTCTACAAATTACAATTACACAATTGTCACCACAATACAGTCTAGTCAAACGCTGGCGTGGGCCCTTCGCGTTTATGTGTTTCAATTCAACCTCGTTAAAATGTAGTATATTAGAAATGTCGACCTACTGGCTAGTGGAGCGGTGCGTTTACGACACTAGCTGCGACGTGGCGCGGAGTGGTCGCTGACAAGGCTCAGGCAGGTAAGCCAGCAGTCAACGAGTGAGTTCGCGCCACGTGGCCAGGTACCGCCAGCTGGAGAAGCTATTTCGGTGATCGGCGGCAGGCCCCGGCAGACCGACACCAGACGTCGCCGCCGCCCCCGCGCTCCTCCCAACCTCTATAAATAACCGCACTGTGCATTCTTGGGCGAACGATGTCGAATTTTTGTCGAGTACGCGCGACCACATGCCGTTTGTTTTGGCCTCAACCTCCGACGGTAACCCGCGGCCGCGCTAACTCTTGCTGAACGAGATCCGGCTCGCGGACACTAATCGCTAGACAGACGCGAATGACGCATCCCTCGTGTCATTGATACTATTACATTATATTCGACCTCTGCCTCGGCCTTATGTCTCCTTCAAGTAAACGAAAGAACAGACTTCGTCGGTAAAATTCCTCATAGAACCAACATATTTGTAATCGCAGCTATCACTTGGCGGCACTCTACTTATTAGACACTACTTATTAAAAAATACCTTTATTGATAAATAGCAAACCAATAATATAAAAAAAGAAAAAACTTTTTGAAGCATTCATAATTTATACACGCATATTTTAGGTGCTACGCCGTTCTACAAATTCCATATAATATGATAGCTCACACAAAGTGTGCTGGTACATACCATACACTTAAGTTATGAAAATGTGCGCTCGGTTTTACTCCGGTCGGCCGTCAAGAGATATTCTGATTAAGCTTTGCTAAATTTAGCCCAACCACGCAAACAAACTCTCCAGCAAAAATAGAATGGCACATAATGCGAAACTGCATTAACCTAAGAATTTAAAATAACTAATGTTTTGACATTGATTACGAAAATAAAGCATCGTTATTCACATAACATGGATAATACATTTTTGTTTGACTACGTTTGCGAGCCTTGAAGCGTAGCTACGTACGTGCAGTGCACTGACAATATTTAGATCTACGTTGCTACGATACGTCTACGCACGTGCTACGTAACGCTACGAAAAATTTAAGCATCAAAGCAAAGTTACGACTCGTCTAAGGTACTGCCTACCATTTTGTTTTATTTTATGTGACATTGCTCCTGTTTTTTTTTTCGTCATCGTTATATTATAATTGTTATTTTGTTTATGTTTATGTTGGTTTATAGACTTTTATTAGGTATTAAAGGGTGAGAAATAACGTAGGTAAAATCAAATTATGCGTGTTTTTAGTAAACCTATTTCTGTAATGATACAATTATTAAAGAATGATAAGGTAGGTATTTGTTGTTGATAAATGGAAAATTATTACAACTAAGATTTTAGAATGATTACGGAAAAGGGAATTACGGTCAGGCAGCGTTACTGTGGGGCGGATTTTTAATAAATCATCACTTTATAAGCCTATAAAATCTTGTACATAATTGTTGACTTGAAGAAAAAGTAGCAAAAAGCTAGCTAGTAGGTAGAAGCTATTATTCGAAATTGTTAATAGCGCTTAGCGAAGATGTTAATTGAGATCCATCCCATCTATAGGCTGGTCTATCACATCAGTCTGCACTGGTACAGAACAGGGGACCTACTCTCTAAGTCCGTCTACGAACATTTACGACAAGTATCAAATCGCGTTGTCATTCATACCCCCAAACTAATCTTATGTCGGTAGATGTTAAAGAGTAGGAAACGGCCGAAACTACGGATTTAGTGCTTAGGGAGTGGACTTACTGATGTGAAAATCCACCAATAAGACTGCATTGTTTTCAAATCCTAGTACATACAGTAACTACTCAGTTTTATTGGTGGATTTTTTTAAGAGTCAACTCGCACGAGGCCTAAAAGTACCTAAGTGACGCAAACCGCCCTAATTGTAAATGGGCCTCCTAAATACCTCTTGGTACTTGAGCCAATTCCTTACAAATTATGCGGCTGATGTTGACAATGATGCATTCTTTGTCTTTGTTAAACATCTTAATTATTCAGGGTGACGTCCCGTTCTGTCATTGCTAAAAAATGTTAACACTCATGAATCGTATTGTACGCATTAACAATATTGTAATCTAAAATCTAATTTCGCACGAATGCACCAGGAAAGATGGATTAAGATCGTAACTCACTGGACACCTGAGGGAGGACATCGCCGTCGAGGTAACCCACAGCGAAGGTGGTGTGACCATTTGATAACGCTTGCAGGGCCAATATGGCCAGAGACCCGCCAGGGAGGTTTGGAAGGAAAAAGGGGAGGCATTTGCCCAGCAGTGGGACACAACATGACTACCTAACAAAAAAAAATCGTGTGATGGTCAACCCATTTGCCGTATGTAATGATGACTAACTGAAATCATGCCTTAGATCTGGTAAAGAATTTAAGAATCCGACATGCTTTACACTAGTGGAACGGTGATTCTTATCAGAATCAGATGAGAGGTTTGTAAAGACAACAAAAAAGATAACTAGACCGTGCCCTGTTTATCAAAACTTACAAGCCTTGTACTACAAGCATTTTTCTTGTAAAAAATTTCAGTAAGACAAATATGTGTTTATCAAAACTAGACGTGTTAATTACGGGTTACAAGTGTCGTTATTTATGTAACAAGTATATTTTTACACTTGTATTTGTGAGTTTTTTGTATCAAAAAGTCCTTTGTAAGAAGACACTTTATTCAAATAACTAATTCTGCTACTTCTGTAAATATTTACATAATATAAGCTAGCATATAAACTATAATAATAATAATAAGTTACAACTTGTACAAAATCATGGCAAATCCTGAGAGTCCATTCCGTCTTACAAGTTTACGAGTGTCGTGCTTAGTATCGCAATTAATTTTTAAATTCAATGCGGTGAAGAAAATATTAGAATTACGGAAACCGAGAAAATATTAAAAAAAAATTCACTACGGTCATATGCAGATGACCTATGAATTGAATTAAAGGTTTCGGCTTAAAGCTGAAAAAGTTGTAAAACCGTTATTTTATTATCATCTCTAGACATTTTTCAAGACTAACCGCATACTCTACTACTTTCTATTCAATACTCTTCAAATTATCAATTTTAAAAGGCTCCTGAATACCTAGTTTGTCGCTACTACTTTTTTTATAGTCCCGGTTATAAGGCACAGACAATATACTTAGGTACAATTCAGCCATTCGTTTAAGTAGAGCATATTCAATTAAAAAAACATACAATAAAACGACGGGAAAAGAATATGGCGGCATATAGTACGCGTCACGAAAGATGAGACTTGACTTTTATCTTAAACTTTATTATTTCGTAATAAATATTATAATATTGTTAAGAATTTTTACCTAAATGTCATTGATAAATCCTTGAATAGATATACACATTATGGGTAACTATTTCGTACACGACTTACCTGCACAAACTCCCTACTACCACAAAATACAGAGAGTGTTTTGTGCTACTACTGAGCTTGTCAAGTCTCATCTTTCGTGGCGCATTACAAGTAGAATTTATAAGCGTTCAATTTTACAAATCCTGTAGATTTTTTTTCGATAAACGTAATTTACACGATCAGCCAAGTTCAACAGCTGTAAGTGGCATTAGTATTGTGAAATATTAACACTGACAGCTCTTGAACTCGGTTTACTTTAGATGTACTGATTGCGTTCAATTTCATTGGTGAAACTAACCCTTAATCGTAGGTACATTTTGTATCATAATCATCTGCAGTCACTAACATTTTATAAATTATTTTCAGTCAGCATGACACATCGCGTTTGTATTTTGTCTACTGAGATTTTACATGAACGAATAAATAGCATTTTATTTGTGCCAATAGAATCTCAGCTAAGTACCTAGAAGTCAGGGTTCGACAGAACGTCCTTCGAATACCTACCTACGCGTGCCTGTTTCTTGAGTACAGTGTGTTATTAATTTACGATTAGGTACCTATGCTCCTACTAATTTGTTAAATACGTCTAGGTATAACTACGTCTAAACGAATACAGAGAGGTTTCACTCACTTACTGATATTCAGGGTAGTATTTATGTATTTAGCAATCACTCAACTAAATAAATGAATGCCATAAACAAACCTCGTTTTTTGAAGTAATTCAAAATTTCGTCAGCCAGTTATTTATAGTGACAGGTTTTAATAACTCTTACGCACTCGAGTATTGTGTCACAATACTACAATCTTGCTGAGCATTTATCATAATTGGCAACTTCGCAAGTTAGGTTACCCTAACTGTGTAGGTACTACCTACTTGGCTCCCCAATAGCTCTACATTACACAATAAACGTCACACAAGTTGCGTGACCGTCAAGTGACTCACATATAACGCTTCAGTTAAATAACATGATGCAAATGCAATAGGTACAGACAGCGATAAAAGTCGAACAATACAGGTTTTTAAATCTTATTTATTGAGCTAAATATTTTATTAAAATCGGAGCAGAAGATACATTAAAAGAGATTTTATTGCTTAACAGCAATGAGTTAATATTCTCTTTATGAGGCTAAGTAATAACAGCCGCACGGGTTGTACGATCAGGTTAAGTTACGCTTGCCGCGATTGGTCCGTGGATGGGTGACCATCTTTACATACTAAGATCCTCCGTGCCTCGGAAAGCATGTTAAGGTTATACCTATATTGAAAATAATGTGTTTTTTCTATTTCGTGTAACTTGTTCAGTATTTGAAATAGGGTTTAACATTTTGGTATATGTTTTTTGACTCTTTGGTCTAGTACTATGGAAAAAGATACAAAAAAATTGCAAAGATATATCTATTTATTTACTTTTTCGACATCACGGCGTAACGCTTAAGAGTTATTCAATGAAATTTAGTTTAAAACATAGTAGTTTTTAATTTATTTAAAAAAATATTTTGTTAATAAATAAAAAAGGAGTAAATTCGTTTTGGCACATACGTCGTTTTATTCCGACACATTATAGCCATCACTCTTCTTTTGCGTTTCAAGAGTAATTGCATCATTTTCGCTCGCTTAGTAGGTTTTCGAGGATTTTAGATTCTCGAGGGCCCCGGCTGTCAATCGTGGGTCTTTGACAGTCGTTACGGGCCGTCAGAAACCCGAAAGTCTGAACCAGTCTTACCAAGGGGTATGGTATTACCTAGTAACTGGGTTGGGTCAGATAGTCGCTCCACGTAAAATACTGGTATATCAACTGCATTTGGTTAGACTGGTTGACGACCCCAACATTGTTGGGAAATGGCTAGGATATGATGATTCCGTTTATGAAATGCTGAAATACAATGTACCAACGTATCGATATATTTTTTTTTGGAAAATTAGCTATGTTAATCGACTTTTCTCGCTAACCGTAGGTACCTACTAATGTATAAAAATAAAGTGTAATTAGGTATAAAGTCTATAAGGGCATAAGTTCATGACATTATTTTCTGTAGAGTCACCTTTGATCAGGATGTATACGTATAACCGCACTGACCTTTAAAACCGATAGATTGTTTTCGATCGGACGTCTAAACCCAGACATAAACACTTACCTAATACTCGCTCAAATTAATATCTCATTGAGATAAAATAAAGAATTTCTTTGTTTATATATGACTTTATTATAAGCTAATCAAGGCAATAATACATCGCTACCTACTTTATAATCGCATTTGCAATAGATATCAGACACGAACGAAATGATTTCCCTATCAATTTTAAATCATAAAAATAAAATTTAATTTATTCGTAGGTACATACTTTTCAGACGGTAGATTCATGAGTCAGACACGTGTATCGTAATGTTCGGCGATTACCTTCTATCTAGTTTACATAAAGTAGGTACCTACGCATGTCAGTCAACTAAATAAAATGCCTACAATGGCGCGATGAGGGCCCAACATCGCACTCGGCTATGCTTTGGTGCTTTTTTTAAAATAACATACAACATCCAACTACCTACTAAATTCCTAATTTCCTGGTTTCACTTACAAAGCGTTTATTTTAAGTACAGACGCCCAGCATATCAAGCTACAACAATCTGTCAAACTTTATTTTAAGGTAGATTGGGAAAATTTTACAGTTTCGGTTTCGGGTAGCTTGATGTGCTGGCGACTTGGCGTGATGGCGTCAATAGGTGGCTATCGTTCTTGTTAGGAAACACAAGCTCCTATCCCTATACACGGTCTATACTACTATGCTTTCGATTTCTTTAGTGTCAAAATGTTAACAACTACACCAACTTTAAAAATAATTGTTTTGCCCTATGACGTGTCACTCATTCGCAAACATTAATAACATTAATTGATTGGATAGGTACCTACTGGTACGAAACAACTGTCTACGAAATAACCAGATTAGGGTCTATTATCATATTTATCTCATATACCCTTCCAAATTAGTTCAGGTTCAATGTAGTATCCCTCTTGCACGCAACTCTAAGTACCTATCAGCTATTATGTCAGCATGTTATCTACCCCTTTCTCTCTAACCATAATCAGTTTCCTAGATTATTCACACAGACACATCTAACGTTTCCCTGGTCTCTAGATATTCTTTCTTATAGCCATCTACATTCATACTCAAAACTTTATTCAAGACATACGTATTCCTTATTAACTAAACGTTACCTATCTCTGCATTATATGATCATACGGAGTCAAACCATGACAAACGAAATAATTTCTGCATAACTTCTCAGTTACTAACGGCACCTCTTTCCAATTTCGTTATTTTTTATCATGTTCTATCCATTTACCTACGTAATACGTAAGCCTACGTTACACCTAACGTTACGTTGATACTGAACATTTTCATCAGAACCTTTTTACCCGACTGCGCCAGAAGGAGTTTAAATTAAATAAAAGTTGCAAGCAGGCGGGACCCATTTGAGTTTGAAACTATAATAATGGTATGGGCCCCGCCTGCTTCCAACTTTTATTTAATTTAAAATGGGCTTGTTTTTAGCTTTATCGAAGGAGTCCTCTAAACGCTGTTAAAAAATCCGAAATCCGAAAATATTTACAGTTTCAGCCAAATAGGCGACAACTATTCTTCCGGCGGCTATTTGTTGTGGGGTAAGGGAAATAAGTAAATGAAAATATGTTATAAATCATATTATAAAGATAATAGAAAAGTGACACTAGGACCTCTTAAAAGATGGCAATATTAAGAGGCACTAATGTCACTTTTCTACTATTTAAGCTAAAATCATAGTGCTAAAAAGCATAATTAGGCAGGTACCTACCGAAATTGGTAGGATTAGTTAGAAGGAGAGAACTCGTTACCTCGTTTCTCTATTGTGTTCCCTAAATCTTTGGTAAGGTGCTACCGATTGTTAAATTTTAAGTACAGATAGCGCCATCCACGAAGTCGCGCCCCACTCTTTTTTCCTAATCGCTTACAGTACAAGTGTGCAACATTCCGCTAGTGTTTTAGTAATATTGTCGATACACAGTAATTACTTATTAGAGGGTAATTAGTGTGTATCAAAAAACTAAAACACTAGCGGAATTAACTAGCGATAACCACTAGCGATTAGTAAGAAGAGTGGGGCGCGTCTTCGTGGATGGCACTATCTATAGATTGCATTGTTGAACAAAGCCTTTAGTCCTGTCCTGCTTAATTTTTGTCTGCTATATTGTATGCATAACATATTGCTAATTATGCTTTGTAATGACTTCAAAAATGATAAATAACTACTTGTTGAAGTTTGTTTAGTTCAATGATTTACCCACATGGAATTATTATGTACTATTCCATTTTTACCCACTGATCATAGACCTAATGACAGTTTCAAGTATAGGTACTCGGTCAGTTTTAATTAAACTCAGTAGTCACAGAAAACTCAGGAGACTCTAGAGACTCACTTTTCGGAATCTAAGCATATAATATTGTTAAGGATAATTATCTAAGGATGACAGGATTATTGTAGGTACAATAAAAAACCAGTATTTAATCATAATATTTTATTAGCAGTATATTATCTAAGAAAGGTGCAGGGAGAGACAGGCTATCTTGATGCCGTGCCCATGCCAAGTACCAGATGATTGACATGATATGGGCACAGCATCCTACTGTTCTTCGTCCTTCGTTCTTCATGCAATTGCAACAGTATTGTTTTATAGCTTCCCGGCCACTTAGAGAGCTGGCAATCAAAATATAAACAAAGTATATCTTTCTTCCTACATGTCTAGACTTAATTCTTCCCCGTAAAATCAAATAAACTATCGTAAGCAATATCAGTGTCCAAGATAGAGCGCCAAGGTCGGTCGTAAAAGTAGGAAACGTCGAGGTCCAAGTCTAGCAACAGTCGTTCAGAAAGGTAGGAGTCTTCAAAATCCAAAAGCAAGCCAGGTCGTTGTAAAAATCCACGTAAAACTTTGGACGCACAAAACATTCACACCAGCACAAAATAGTAGCGAGCGAGTGTATGTGACTTGTGAAGTTTTGTGTGTCATCTTCTAAAGAGTCATGTTTGTTTGTTTGTCATGACAACACTGTCATATAGTATAACAAGTCCAAAAGCCTTGTTTCCGGCTGCTCAACTTACTCATATTTAATCCCAATTCTCAATAATAAAGTTAATCTGGCTATCAATACATAAAAATAAGCGCTTTTTTTTTAAATAGCTTGTAATTCTGTACCTTTCCAAAATTAGCAATGCCAAAAAATGCCATCTCCTTTTTATCCATAATCTAAAGTGCCATAATTTTGTTTGTCCCAATTATCATTTGTCCGAATGATAACTTGCCCGAACTTTAATGTCACATAATATCACATGCCATAAATCGAAATCCTAAATACAATATGCCCTTTGTCATAAATAAGTAAGTATTACAATCAATAATATACAAAAAACTTAAAACCATTTTCAATAAAAGTTATAAGTCCTAAATTCTAATTATTCAATGTTAAGTAATTTATCCTAATAGGTAATGTTTTTAAAACGCAGCATGCAGGCAAGCATACAGCATGCAAGCGAGCATGCAACATGCAGCAGGCATGGTTTCTGTCACGGCTCCGGCGCTGCGGGTCTCCGGCGGTCCCACGCGTGCTTTTACGTGTGTACGGCTTTCGCCCACCGCAGTCGACTAGCAAGCCGAAGCTGCGGCGGCTCGCTCGCAGCCTCCTGCTCCCCAGCCCGCAGGTCGCCTCGCCCCTACGCGCCTACGCGATCGCGATTCTAAATTACACTCTAGGGGTAGGGCAGACAAGACTGCGTGGAGTCGGATTTACAGCGATTCATTTCTGTCACTAAAACCTATTTTTTAGCAAATGTTTAAGGAATAACAATTTTATTATAAATGAACATTTGGAATAATATCTACACATTTTCGGACAAACAATTTTAGGAGAAGAAAGGGAGTACCTACCTACCCGGTACATATCGAATTATGTTTATGAAAACTCTTTTTTGGCCCTCACATATTTTGTATTGTGAATGTGCATTCACAATACAAAATAGCAGCGACAGCGGTAGAAAGAGTATTCAAATGTAATTATTTCACGTATAATGAAATGCAACCACTATAACAAAACGAAAATATCATTCTAAAGAGTTTATCATTTGGAAAATCTGTCAAAAATAGATCTATGACATTTTACAGTCAGTAGTGATGGCCAAATGCATTAAATCGATTTTATTGATGTGAATATTGATGATTGATGTGAAAAAAATATTTTCTTTTTTATCGTTAGAATAATTTGTAACGTATATTTTTTCAGAGTGGTGGTGGGCGGGCGCATGCGTTGGCGCCGCTGTGCTGGTGTGTGCGGCCGCGGGTGCGCTGGCCCGCCCGCACCTGCGCCGCCGTCACGCTGCCGCCGCAGCCGCCGCCGCCAACCCCGTGAGTCGTTGTCATCACTATCTTACACATGGGTATGCCCACGTCGCGGTCGTCATTTTTACAAATATGCGTACACACTTTTGCTTATTAATAATGACACCTTTACCTATAATTATGATTAGGATCTGCACCCAGTTTCATCTGTGCCTGTAGCGTAACACGCATTCAATCACAATCTGAGGGTTTTGAAAGATATTCTTAATCCATTGCTTCATAGGTATAAACATTATTGTATAAAAAATATGAATAATATTCACAGGGCACCAACATAAACGAAATGAACTTGGCTAAACTGTCAAAATGAAAGACATTGCAATCAATTGTTGCTGTATGTGTGTTACGCAATTACCCCGCTGATCTACTTATATGACACGGTGAGACTCTAACGTGATAGTAGAACCTATGTCATGTAAAAGAACCGGAGCTAAACAATATTGGCTTTCTAGGTACTTATGGTTTGTTTGGTGCTATCTTTCGATATGTGCAATTCTATTTGTTGTCCAACAAATTTTGACTTTCAAAAGTGCCTTTTAATGGTTAATTGGAACGGTCTCCTTTGGTTATTTTGTAAAACCTAATGAATCGGTTCTGAAATTACGAATTGGGTGTAATATACCATTTACTGGCGGAATCTCTCATGATTGTGTACCAATATAGATAAAAATTTAAATAAATATTATAATTTGTCCACAATTTGATCATCATATGACGTTCCAGTCCAAGCGATCTTTCAGCGATTTCACTGAAAGATCTCCTGCGGTATACTTTGTGAGTCAAATTAATTAGAAGCGACCGTCGATAGGCAAACATTTCTTAATTTGATTTAATGCATGTTTAAATTTTAAACCAAATTCGTCATTGGATTATCAACACTTTTTTAAAGGTTTATTTTGAAATATTATAATGTAAGATAATAACGTAAGGTAAACTACCGGATGTCCGGAAAATCCCATTGGCCTAAAATTATTCAATTATCAGCGTTTTTGATTTTAATCAAAGATTTGTGATATTTAGTACTTACCAAAAAACTATAGCCATGAGGTGAATTTTTTGACAAGTATAAATTGTGAAATTTAATGGAAAAGTAATTAATAAAAAATAATCTTAGCTTGATTTACCTACCTATCTGACTTAAATTACATTTCTTAATTATTTTATTGTATTGCTCTATTATTTAACAAAGTGCATAAACTACATTTAAATTATTGAAAAAAAAATCGTGCACTTATGATTATTGGTTACGTAGATTCTATGACTACAACTCGATCATTGAGCAATGCCAACCGTCTCGTCTCGCGAGCCGACAAACGCGTCATCGCTCACTATTACAGTTATAGGTGCGCATACATATATAACAACTACGACGGTAGCAGCAGTCGAGCTTCTCTTACATGTGTGCCAGCTCATATGCACACACACGGTACGCTCACTATAATCTACAAACACACTCACTCGCACTAGCTACATCGTATCATCGCACCTACCGAAGTACCGATTGAGCACACAAAGTGAACTAGACAGATTGTTTGTATGTGTGGGAGAGCAATGTTACACACTACAAGCTCTTTAGTGTGCGGCGACATCGGGGCAGCCGGTGCACCGCCCGCCCGCCCGTCCTCCCCGCTACGCGACTGCGAACACCGCGCCGCGTCCGTCCGCGTCATTGAACAACAAGACACGCTCGATGGCAGGCGTCTTTCTGCCAATATGAAAAAAGGAGTTAAGAAACTCCATCACAAAACACGCGATAGTGGAATTTATACGTTATTCTTAATTAATAAATAATTTTATTTTTATAGTGTTAATGCCTAACATATTTTTATGTATTAGTGAATGATAGTTAATTATTGTAAACGCGCTAATCTCTCTATAGTGCCCTGTGATTGTTTTGTTTAAAATATTGACAGCTTCAACAAAACAAATGCAAATGTCAGTGACTGTGTAGTGTAATTATCAAACAGAAAATTTATGTTCGTGATCGATTCACTTATTCGTGTTTCGATTAGTGTGCCATCGAATTTAGATTTAAGCACATCACTAACTGTCATCCATAGGTGGAAAACCTACAAAAATTGTGGACGACACTGTTTCAAATAGTAAGTAGTGTTGATATAGTCGTAATACATTTTGACTGCAAAAATAATCTAGTACAACGTAGACATACGTTGCCTTTACTTTTGGCTTGATAGCAGTGCGAAATTTTCAAGTATTAGCTAGTAAATATGTGGAATATGGACAGAATAGAAGAATGTTTGTACTGGAGTCGAGTGAGGCCCGAGGCGACTCGGATGGCCGCGAGACGGCGGGAGCGTGCCAAGTGATAAGAGGCGCGCCGATAGCGACGTCACACCCAGACGTTGTTTGTGTGAATTTAAATACATTTTCATGACAGATAGTTCTGTAATCACCTCTTGCTGTATCATAGTCGTGACATGCCAACTCGATAATATTATGTGCACTACTTGAAAATATGCTCATCAAAAACAGTGGGTATACTCAAAGGTTGCTTTAATTATGGTAATCTTAATGTCTTTCATTCATACACTAGCTAATAAATGTAGATAGTAGGGCATTCACAAAAAGAATGTGTCAATATTGAGGGTACAGTAGAGAATCGCTGATTATATCTTATCACAACAAAAAGGTTAGGTATTATGCACAAGGACTTGAATTTAAGACAATACTGGCTTACACTAGTATTATTCTTAGTCTACAATGATAAATACTAAATCATTTTTCATTGTAAACACACTGATGTTGCATTTTCTTTGAATCATAGCTTGCCTTTAAGACTGTCGAATAAAATCTACATTTTGTATGCAGTACTGTGGTTATGGATATTTCTAAGTTTTAATACCTTGGGGAGTATTAAAACCAGTCTCCAATACATAATGTTTAAAGTTATCTTGATAAGGAAAGTGGAAACAAAAAGATAAAAATGTTGATAATCTATAAAAATTGTTGGTGATGCTGATGACATTCACTAGGCTTGAGTTATCATATCGCAGAATCTAAAGAGAAACTAAGTAGCACTCAGTAATGGCATGTTTTAACTTAAAATTTCAATAACATTCAGTCCATAAACTATGTTATTTACATGTTCAATATGATCATGTTTTTAGGTTATTTCTTAATACAGGAATATTATTTGAGAACATCCTGTGGTGTGCATTATCTGATCAATTTGTGATCTTTGATACATAAGTATGTTCAGCAAAGTGTATATTTTGCATTCCAGACCATGGATCAGTGAGCAATGTTTCAGACATAATTCACAAAATGATGCACATAAAATCCTTTGAATGTTAAATGATCACAAAAATTTTGAAATATCACTATCTTATTATTCTTACCAATTTAAAAATCTGATTTAGAACACAGTGAATAAAACAAACTAATAAAATTGGATTAATATTTATATAAAGACTATCTGCTAAATACAAATACTAAAATAGAAAAATCTTAACATATTACAATGTATGACCAATATTATTTTGATGTATCTCTGATTGCCTTTAGCAAGCTATAACTGGATTCAGAAGAATTTGATAATGTTTACAGGACATAAAACTGTGGCATACATGTGGCATTTTCTTTGAAACATGAAGATAACCAATTGCTTGCTCGCAATGATCTTAAGGCATTGACTGCCACTGCGGCCACCGACGACTGCGAACAATAGATATTCTATTGTGTCTGTTTTCTGGCAGTTAATGTGTTAAACTATGAATATTTGTTAAGTACATTCCCCTTTTCAAGTAATATTTTGATTTAGATAAATTTAATCATTTAATTGATGTCTTTTTATGTTTATTCTTATCAAAATATTAGTTTGTATTTGTGAAACACAATGTGATACAAAAACACCTTTCTCTGTTGATAACTGATTATTCATCCAAACAAAAGAATACTGCAGTGCACTGACCTTTCATTATATACCTAAATAATGTTATATCCTTATCTTGTTTAAATTATAATAAGAAAATGAAACAAACTAGTGTTGATCAACAGTAAAAATAGTCTCAAACAAAATAAAGCATTATTCAATTGGTTATTTTTTAGATAAACAGTGCTCTAAACAAAACAAGTAAGTAATTTTATAATGCAGGCTATTCTTGTCAATCAAGTCTGTAACTGGAATAGATAATCAGTATCTGTTTGTTGTCACAAATATACCTAAGGTAGAAAGGGTACATAATATACTTTCTACAGGTAGCTTTTCATGAAGGTAAAGACAAAAAGTAAAGATTATTTTAAGACGGTCTGTAAAATCTCTAGAAATAGTCAATAATAACAAAAGAATAAAAGTGTATAGTAAGTTAGTCATTTTTTAAGACATACATCATTTATATTAAAAATACAGAAAATAAATGAAAAATTTAAAAAAAAGTTGTAATTGTTGTGGTGTTAATTTAATAATCAACAAAGAAAGCACAAAATTCTTTAACCGATAATGACGTTGGGATGAAATATGATTAGATGAAGAGAGAGTATGATTGAAACCATGACGCTGGCAGACAACAAAAGAGCAGTGAAATCTTAAATAAATAAATGATAAGATTCACTGCCGTTACAGCACTAGAAATGTTGATATCAAAAAAAAGTTTTACCTAATATTTTGTAATCTTGCCCCATATAAATCTGTAATTTGATTTTATCTAGTACATCAAATCAAAAGTCATTTATTTAAACTAGGCTGAGAATCAGCACTTTTCGAACATTCCCCCAAAACGCCCGCCCCTCACTACTTCCTAGTGCGTTCGCTGGGGAGAAGTGGCGCAACAAACTCCCCTGCAGCACAGCTGTCTGTTCAGTCATTGTTACCTAGTACCTTTAATTTAATTTAGTTTTTTATTATTTAAGTCAGAAACAATGATCTAGATTTATGTTAGCATACTTAGATTTAAAAAATGTTAGTAACCTGCCACAATAATACTAATAACTAAATGAAATAACTGAATGACATAAAATCAAATTTAAAAATAAATTCATAAACTACACCGAACCATCCCCGAAGACATTATTTACCAAAGTAGTTTTCTGTGAACCAATGATCAACCAATCAATGATATCAATCAATCCTGAATAGGCTTTCATTTGGTTTAAACAATTTAAAAACTCTGTTCTAAAATCTCATTGTTATTCTAAACTATTTAGGAGATAGTCTTTTTTTTTTTTTTGTTTATCTGTATTATATGCAGAGGAAAGAAAGTAGACCCAAAACTGCATAAAAATCGCAGATTTTAAACCAAAGCTCTAGTTGCTGAATGATTTCATTTTGTGCCTCAAACTAAAATTCTTCATATTTCAAGATTATGAAATTAGCACTTTATTTCAATTAATAACAACACATATTAGTAGCAAATTGGCTGATAAGTTGTCCTATTTAGAAACTCATTATTACTGGAGGTAAAATTAACTCCAATTAATAAAAAAATAACTCTTATTAATAATATACAATATTATCCTGTTTAGATAAAATATAATCATATTGTTTTACTATGATATAATCCTCTTTAATGAGATTAGGTATTATTTGAACTCTGTAGGTATTCTAAATCTAATTGAAGTAAACAGCCATGTTTTCTGCATAAGGATAAAATCTATATAATCTCTCATTTTCTCTCCACTGTTCAAAGGTCAACAGAAAGTTTGTTGACTTGACAAAAGGTACCTTGTCACCAAACAAACCAATAGTAGTACAAATCAATGATTGACTTCTACAAAACATTAATACAACTAAGATAATACAGTTACAATCGGCTTTGTTAACTAAATAATTTAGCACCAGTAGCATAATCAGCCATTCACATTCCCACTGCTGGGACACAGGGTTCTTGTCATTGAGAGGGAGTGGGCCATAATCCACCACACGGGCCCAGTGCGGGTTAGCGGATTTCACATGTCTTCGAATTTTTATTTGTAGTACATGCTGGTTTCCTCACGAGGTTTTCTTTCATCGTTTTGAGAGCAGTGGTGATGAAATTAAATACTTGTGCCTGCCTGTGTCCTGTGTTCGAAATCGCGACCTACGACTCGAAAGTCGGGGCCGATACTACTGGCCCGCCATTCCTCTATTAACACCAGTAAATAGGTCAATACAGTAGCCATACTTAGCCGTGAACAATGCCTTTGTCTATTAACTAAGCCCTTGCTGTGACCAAACGCACATTGCCTCACGCCATCACGGCTGTTCTCCTAGTAATGTGAGGCTTGGGCAGATAACGTACTGTAGCACACCCATTTAACTATCATCTAATTCGCCATTACTGACCAATCATTTCTAATGTCTAACCAACTTCTGGTCTATCCTGGAAATCCAACCCAGGACCCTAACCCTTAGTGACTGCTGGCGACTTGACGGTTACGGGCGTCTCTGCCACACAAGCCGTGTGCCTGATGGGATTTCCAATGGATGGGCAAAATGACGTACTTCCATACAAATTTTATCCCTTTTAGGGGGTGAATTTTCTAAAAATACTTCCTTAGCTCACTTTCGCTATATAAGGAACTCTTGTGCAAAATATCATGCTTCTAGACCCAGCGGTTTAGGCGCTGCGTTGTCTGTTAGTGAATGAAAGAATTTAAGATTTATATTAAGTAGATAAAAGTAGTACTTATAGTGATAAAATATTAACCCCGAGGATAACCACATAAGTGAGAGTAGTGTGTTGTGATTTGCAGATGCTCTCGGTGCAAGTGCCGGGGTGCGCGGGCATGGAGCGGCTGGGCGCGCCGGGGGGGCGCCTACGGCACGATCACAGACATCACCATTCCACATTGTGAGTATATACATCTACAACCTTTGAACATCTTCTTTTTAAGATTCCGTAGTGAACCGGCAAAAATGGAACCCTTGTAATATCGTCATATTCGCTTGTCTTTCCGGTCGTCCGGATGTTCACAGCCATTTTACTCGGAAGACTGTTTGCGATATTCTCGGTTTGGCGCCATCGTCACTAGATTCTGGCTCGACGGAGTTGCAGAAGTTGTTTTCCAACTTCTGTTCTGTGGCCTTGTCTCACTAAAATAGAAATACTTTCAACCACCTTCTTAATAAGAATGGTGAGATCCTGTGCAAATGCCACAAGTGCTTATCATATCCCATTTAATTAATTTTTAACGTGTCTCAAAAAGTCAAGTTATCAAATATTTGAAATTAAAAGAATGATACTCTGAAAATTATCCTATACCTGCCTGACATTTAAGAATTGGTAAATGTAGGAGGTGTTGCAAATGCTGCTGCATCTTACAGATCATTGCCACTGCTTCTAATGATGTATACTATGATGGTTGATTTATGTAATTGGTTTCTTAAGCCGTGTAAATCAAATAAATAAATACTATTGAAAAAATGGAAACCCCACAAAAAAGAGCAGACCGGTATTGCCAGGAACTGCAAAATTATTTTAAGAAGTGCATTCATGAATTATTACTTTAGTCTCAGTAAGTAGTCAAATTCGTCTCGCCATCTTCGCTGGGTCTTCCACGGCGTCGATTACTTTCCTTCATTTATACATTCTTTTCCATGCACTTTGAAGCGCCTTTTGATTATTTTGCCTGTAAAAATACGCGTTCAGTTCATAAAGGCAACTAAGCACTGTTTACCTCATAGAATACATCCATCGTCATACTTACAAACACGAAACTGTATACTTAAACATGCGCGCTGCCTTTTTTTTGCTCCGTCTGCTTGGGTGTCTACCTACGCTGGAAACCACTGCCCACCACTGCCTGTGTTTGAAGACACGGTACTAATAGATCGTTTGTACTGATGTTCCAGGGAATGGGAGAAGCAGCAAAGGTTGCAGGCGATGGTGGGGCGGCTTCAAGAGATGGTGGAGCAAGAGACGCGCGCGCGGTCCGCCGCCGCCGCCGAGCGCCTCGGTCTGCCGCCCAGCATACAGCTGCCCGACGGCGAGTACGGACAGGACGTGCATCTACAGTTACGAGTCCCTTATCAGGTAAGAGAAGGAACTCGACGAAGAAGTACTATGGTCTAATCCAAAAGTATCTGAAGAAAGTGTAAACAAACCCTGTTAAGGTTAAATTTATATAAAACCTCTTACTAAAAGAAATTAGTAACACATTCATCTGTTTTTAAAAGGTTTCAACTTTATGTTTGACCAGTTTTATTAACAACTAGCTGCGCCCCGTGGTTTCACCCGCATAAGTCTCGATTCCGTGGGAATATCGGAACAAAAAGTATCCTATGTCCTTTCCCGCTATCTCTATGCCAAATTTAATCTAAATCGGTTCAGCGGTTTAGGCGTGAAAAGGTAACATACAGACAGACAGACAGAGTTACTTTCGAATTTATAATATTACCCCCTTATTCATAAAACTTATCAAACCTATTTTAGTTAAAATGGGGTTTGTCTCTTTCTTACACACAGAAATGACAACGTGACAGATAAAGACAAACGTTCTATAAACCTATTTTAGCTAAAATAAAGATAAAATAGGATTATGAATAAGGGGGTAAGTATATATTTCTCTCTTAACAAAATTATTAAATTGTAATTGATAATTAATCGACTTAAATTTGGATTATAAAATACCCCCAATAGTCAAATGAAAAACCTCTTTATGATGATTTTAAATTAGAATTTCGTGTTTAAGTATTCAATTCAAACCACTTAATTTGTGAGTGGCACTGTGGCACAACAATTTATCATCAACAGGTACTTTTTCTGAACCATTTGTTCACATATTCATCAGATACTATTGGAACAAACCATATCAATTTCTGCCGCCAAGCTGGGTTGCTGTATTTCAATTTGAAGAATATGGTTGCCGGTGTAATGACAAGCACATAAGACATTACAACTTTGTCTGTGGGATAGCAATGCACCTACAATGACTCTGGTAGGTATTGCAGATGTTTATACTTTAGGCGGCAGTGACTAATTACCATCAGAAGGGCCGTCAACATGTTTGCGTACATTAAGAGCGTTTACGACGTGCGGCATTTCATACAAACTTTCAAGTCCTTGTTTTTCGAAATGAATGAACCGATTTTAATGAAACTTCGCACGCATAAGCAGGATACAAAGGTCTAAAAAGTAAGTAAAAACATTTTCGAAAAATAGTGTTACAGCCAAATTAGACCGATTTTAAATTTTCCATAGAAATAGAGATTTCCAGTTATCTTTTTTAAATAAGACATTTCGAAAATATTCTGTACTGACTTTTTAGACCTTTGTATCCTGCTTATGCGTACGAAGTCTAATTAAAATCGGTTGAATGAACCGATTTTAAATTCGAATTTTTTTTTTTTTTTCGTAAAACAAGGGCTTGAATGTTTGTATGAAATGCCGTACGTCGTAATCGTAAACGCTCCCTAACATGACCAGTTACATCATCAGTTACGACTCGTCTTTTAAAAATCATATCGACGTGTCGATGCTAAAGCTGTGCAACGAAGCCGAGCAACCAGTTCGTGCCGATCACGTGTCCAATCAGCTGATATAATTATGTTTGCTTTCAATAGCCCTAGTTGCATTCTTGGTTACAATATGTCATGGAACCAAGAATGCTAGTCATCAACCTTACATAGGAATCCCGTTTGTTTTTGTAACCCTAAACGTATTATCACGCGACTAATGTTAAGCATTGTTATTGCAGCAAGCCGAGCTGACGAGAAGCAGCTTCCAGCCTCCACCGAACAAGTGCGTGAGCGACGTGCCGGAGTGGGCCCTGGGCGCGGAGGCGGGCGCGGCGCGACGCAAGAAGGACGGGCTGCTGCAGAAGGCGACGCGCTGGTGGGTGCGCCTGCGCCCGGCCGCGCCCGCGCCGCCGCCCTGCGTCATGGTGCCGCGCCGCGCGCCGCCCGACGCGTGACGTCACAGGGGCTGGACACATATCACGCTTACATTCCATTATCGGGACGGGACTCGCCACCGCGCGCGCGTCCCGGAGTATTATAGACTTGGTATTTATTTATTCGGGAGCGCGCGCCGCGCGTCCGGGCCGCGAGCCCGTGTTCCTCGCGCCGTCTAAGAGTTTCGCGAACACTAAGACTGAGATAAAGTAAAAAGATATAACGTTATAAAGTCTACGTTGAAGTATGTTGTCTTAGGTGAAATTGATTCAGATAGAAACGATTAAAGGTATATTATAATATTTAATGAATCTTTCGCCGGCCGCCCTCGATGATATCGTGTATTAGCCGGGGGCTGGTCGGCGATGAGCTGATGTCTTGCAGTGTACAGTTTCATGTTTAAGTGACCTATTTTAAAGTTTAATTTCTATCCAGCAGCTATAAATCTGTGTTTAAACAACTTTTATATTTATTTATAATTGTATGTAAAGGATGCATATCAGTACAGTAAACGCAAGGAATAATTTACGTTGCATAGTTACTATTTTATTGTAAATATTGTCTCTAATTTAATATTATTAGATTAATTATGGCCGAACGCCAGAACCCGGGGGTCTTTTCAATTGAGTGTTTGCTACATTCCATATTTATGTTGAAATATTCTCGATAATACTTACTGTACTAGTTGCTTCCACCTGTCTACCTGTAATCCTTGTATGTCTGTATCCAGTGCCGCGACTGTCTGTAGTGAGACGCCGCGCATGCGCACGCGAGCGGTGCGCGGCGTCGTGTCGATACCTAGTCATGCTGACAATAATTGACAATCGATTAGTGACTGATATTTAAAATGCAGATGAATAGAAATCTCATTAGAAAATAGACATAAAAAGAAAAATATTAAATGAATTAGTTTTAAATTAGCTGTTTATTATTTATATTATTCGGCCGGCAGAGCATGTCCTGCATATTGTTGTGATCACAGAGTCGCTACCTGATGTTTGTACGACTTGTTAGTACTACCTGGTAACCGCTGTATGCAGAATATGTCTTGCCGGCCGTCAATTAACGTGTCACGACAGTCATTAACTTGTTTACTATCCATGATATCATCAACAGATGAAGTTCAATGGTGTTTTGTCGTTACCATTGTTTAACGCACTTGCAAAGAGAAACACCGTTTGTCTGAGTCCGTTGCATAGTAATGGGCACTCGCCTCGTCATCCATACTTAAATCGATAGTTTGCAGTGAACACTTGTATTTTTCCTGTACATAATAATAATGTCAAAACTGTTTTGATTTTTAATACAATTACGGGTCTTAAGCCTAACACTTGCCGTTAGTTAGCTACAATGCTGGACGCAAAGTATTTTACAATAAAATGGCGCAATAGATGTAACTTTTAACTGTTATAAATATAGCAATCTTCACAAGCTTCTTTATACGATGACAAACATATTAATTTAGATGTTCAATTCTAGTCGCTACCACATGTAGTTTGATTCTATCCCAAAAATGTTTTATAACTTATTTATGAAAGCTTGAGGATGTTCACGTATTTATAACGTTGTCTGGAATTGTATGCAGCACAATACAAACAAAGGAAGTAAATTGAAATGTGCCCTATTTTCCAAATACCTATAACATAAGTATGTTATTGTTACTTAAGAGATAGTGTAGTGCATTATTATCGCGAGTGTGAACGTGTGCGTTATCTCGTTGTATGTATGGAGCGAACAATCCTTTGTCTGTGTCGTTAGTAAAATGGCACAAAAGTTTGCGCATTTTATTGAATCTATTACATTGACAGCATTGGAGTGCTACATGCGGCCATTTTTACGGACTGAAACATAATGTAATGTTCAAAATATTAAAAGAAATAAGTAATTATAATTACTTAAAACTGATTTGTTTTGTATATTTATTGTTTGTCTTCGATGTTTAAATGGCGATTGATAAATAGTTCATTGAAAGACAATTTAGTATTTATTTTAAACTATTTGTATATACTTAAATATAAATACCTATATAAGAAGCTATTGTTGTGGCCTACACCTTAAAATAGAGTGGTCTGTTCATCACACAAACAAATGATGACATTCAAGCTTACAATGTGCATGAAACGAATCTCTCTATTGCGTTTCCTCAGTGCTGTGAGAGATATGAGTTGAACATCATCCCTATGATCGAGTTGTACAGTATTCTGCATAACAGGACAAAAATATAGAAATTCACTTTCTTATTTCTATATTTTTGTTTTTTATTTTACGGTCACAAGTATTCTAATACTTAAAGCAGCTTATCGTTATATTATGTCCTGCCATGTCTTTTTGTTGCCTTAAAATTATAATTACTGTCGAAAATGCTATTTTAGCAATCGTTGTACAAAATGCTGATGGAAATATAAAAGTTGTTTAAATAGTCTCACAGAATAGATATTTAATCTAGATATCAAACAATATTCCATTTGTCATATTAATAAGTAAAAGCAGAAGCAAATGTTTAATAATAAAAGAAAACTGCATTAAATTATGACCTACCAATAATGAACAACGATTTTCATTTCCAAATTCCACAAATTAAATATTGATGGGCAATTAAACTTTGCACCGATTGGCCAGTAAGCAAAGTTAGTGGCGGAGGTGACAGCCCAAGCAGGACGGTGTCGTTGTCACACAAATGAGGTACTTAATTAAAAAATGGTATAATAGATGCACTATCCACGATGAAAATATCATGTCGCCATTCCTTACATTTTTCGTAAATATGACCTTTTGGTATCCCCCACTAAAGCCCCGTATTCATTATGCAACATTTGTTGCGAAACACTGTTTTGAAACAGTCGACGTGTTTATCACCAAGTTTACCGTAAACCCTGTTTCTGAAACATGGCCGTCCACACTTGTCAGTTGTTGCTAGGATGTCGCCCGAGGAGGTAGTGAGCGTAGAGTATGCATCTTTGTTTCCACATCCTTTTGCGACATATTCAATGCTGCATCAATATCGTCCCAAGCATCATTTTTTTTTTTTTAATTTGTCTATAATGTCTATTTGAAGAATCCCAAAGTACAGTCACGGCCAGAAGTCCACTTACACCGCAATGACCATTATCGCCTGCGCTATACGAGCTGCGGCGCCTATACACACATGTATGTGTGTATAGGCGTATATATACGCATATTTTTATCCGTGTGAGTCATGCTCCAACGCTAAACAATTAACGTCGTGTAGCATCGCACTACGAGTAGTCATAGATGTGGTCAATGCTAGACAAGGATGACAATATCAGTAACTTGATTTTTTATCGCAGTCTGATTATTTTTTAATAGTAATGCAAAATTTCAACAGGTGAATATAAGTTAACATTAGCTAGATCGGTAATGAGGCTGCACTTATTATTTGTATGTTTTAGTAATTTATTTTATTAAATTACATTGAACAAATAGATATTACAATAAAGGTAATTTATTATTATAATATGACTAGCTGCGCCCCGCGGTTTTACCCGCATAAGTCTGGATCCCGTGGGAATATCGGGATAAAAAGTACCCTATGTCCTTTCCCAGGACTCAAGCTATCTCTATACCAAATTTCATCAAAATTGGTCCAGCCGTTTGAGCGTGAAGAAGTAACAAACATATAAACACACACACACACTCACAAACTTTCGCCTTTATAATATTAGTGTGATATTAAATGAAACGCATCGGATCAACTCAGGATGGATGAAATGGCGACAGGTCACAGGAACAACTTGCGACCCACGGATGCCCCTTAAGTTAAAGGGGAAAATTTATAAGTCTGTGATACGGCCTGTCGTACTGTATGGGTCTGAATGCTGGGCTGTGAAGAAGACGGATGAAAAAAGATTGCATGCAGCGGAGATGAGAATGTTGAGATGGATGTGTGGAGTGACGAGAATAGATAAAGTAAGAAATGAGTATATAAGAGGAAGTTTGAAAGTGGCGCCAGTGACAGAAAAGTTGAAAGGAAATCGTTTGGCTTGGTATGGGCATGTGATGAGAAGGGACGAAACGCATGTGACTAAAAGAGTGATGAATATACATGTTGATGGATGGAGAGGGAGAGGAAGGCCGAAGAAAAGATGGATGGATTGTGTGAGGAATGATATGAAAGAGAAGGGAGTGAATGATAGCGTGACGGTTGACAGGGGAGAATGGAAGAAGAAAACGTGTTGCGCCGACCCCAAGTAACATGGGATAAGGGCAGGAAGAAGAAGATTAAATGAAACAAATTTTTATATGGTAACATTGTAATATTTTTTATACAAAAGAAATCCTTTACTATGTTCACCAACCAACAACAGCGAATAGTGGAATAATTTATGTAAACTAGTAAAGTAGTTAAAATATGAGGGTAGATTTACAAAGTGAACTTATCACTTTGTTTCAAATCTACCCTCATATTTTAATAACGACGCTAAGATTGAAAATAATTGTAAAACGAAAGAATCTTCGTTTAGTTGTGGAATATTTTAAAATACATATTTGTTAGCAACTCGGCATTCTTATTTCACATGTAATACTTAAAAAATATTTTTATTGTATGATGTGAGACTCGAACCCAAACGTTCGCCATGCGAGGCACAGTGCTAACCACTTTGGCCAGCGTAACACTCACTTAACTTATTGAAATTTGTAATAACAATCATAAGCGGGCAACAAGTTGCCAATGTGTAGTGTTGTCAAACGTTCTTATAGAAGGTCATAAGTACAAATAATAGTCTTATGCCATAGTTTTGTGAGATTGCAAGTCGACTTCTGACTGTTATAGTACATGATGCTGTTGATAAACCTCTATGAGCATCGAAACCTGGTCGTTGGACCACACTCCTTCCATGTCGCGCAACACACGTCCACACCTATTGACTTTTGCCTATAAACAAGATGTTTCGGCTTGCTCCCCGTTCGATCGGGGAGCACGGAAACATGTTTCAGAAACAATGTTTCATCACATATGTTTATCGACTGTTTCCAGAGCATGATGAAACATTGCGAAACACTGTTTCGAAACAGTGTTTCGCAACAAATGTTGTCTAAAGCCACGTATTCACTGAGCAACAATTGTTTATAAACTCTGTTTCAGAAACAAAATCTACGTGTTTCTGAAACAAATCATTTTGTTTCAGAAACATATAATTTTGTTTCTGTAAACACTACGTGTTTATCGGTATGTTTCGGTGCTCCCCACTTGCGGCGGAGAACACAGAAACAAATCAGTTGCGCAACAGGTGCATGCGAGCGTGGACGCTTCTAAACATTTGTTTATAAACATGGCTATAGTGTGGGACGATGAAACTGTCTTTAAATTGATAGAACCGTTTGAGAAAAAACTAATATTATGGGATTGCTCGACAAAGGACTACAAAAATACCCTCGGGCGACATGACCTAAGCAACTGACTGTGTGGACGGCAGAGTTTCCGAAACATTGTTCCTGGAAACATTTACGTGATGTTTCAGAAACTGTGTATCCGAAACATTGTTGCTCAGTGAATACGTGGCTTAATGAATACGGGGCTTAATAGTCCACTTAACAAAGGAGTTGTAGATTGCCTTAGCTGGGGCCTAAGCGATTTCTTCAGAAAATTGTTCAGGGTGCTTAGGGAGTAAACATACTAAAAGTCCCCGCGTCTAGGAGGTGAGCCGTTTTGGGGTAAAACTTTTGAGTTTTTAAAAACGGTGCGTTGTAGAGAAAAAATTATCTGCTATGTAATGAAAGCTCATAAAATTTTCTACAACTTTTATCTTATACACTTTTTTCGAATTCCTAACCATTTTCGAACTACACGTTCAAAGTGAATATTTTCGACAAAACGACTTATCAAACACTAGCTGTTGTCTGCTACTTCGTTCGCGTTATTTCGGGATAAAAAGTAGCCTATATGTTAATCCAGGTCTGTCTGTCTAACTACCAAATTTTATCGAAACTTTTATCCATGTACGATCAGCTTCAGAGAAAAGGAACCCCTCAAGACTTTAAAGATTATCGCCCGAGCGCGCTCGAGCCCGCTGTCGCTCGTCGCTCGAGCGACGGCGGGCGCGTCACGTGGCTCTGGCCTCGAGCAGCTCCCTCCCCCGCTGCCGCGCGCCGCATCCATCTCTGCCCGAGCATCCACCGATCCCACTCAAATATTATTTGCAAGTTTTTAAATAATTATAATATGGTATTTTTTCGGCTTTTTGCCCGAACCGTATCCCAAGAATAACTTAACTTACAAAAAGACACTTTATGTGCGATTGAGGATACGAACCCGCATCACCAGGCGCCAGCCGATCACGTAGACCGCGCCTTATACCACTAGACTATTGAATCAGTTAGCCATCTTAACGAAAATTTGAATAGCTTTACTCCTTTTATCGAACAAGGTTGATAACGGTCTAATCTTCTAGATATTAAGGTTTAAATTTCAACGTCCACCACGTATTATAAATACTAACACCTTACCGTCTTGTTTTACAAAATGCAATTCGTAACTCCTCAATTAACTAAATTATAAGGTTGAAATTTGCATAGATTTCTTGTTTGGTTGAATAGAATGTGCTTGATTCCGATTGTTGCCCTACCTACCGTAATTTTAATTTAGAATTCTTCTTCGCCTTATTTACTAAACTGTGATTGAGGGTATAATTACTTATCAAATCGTTTCGTTTTCGTGTCGATCCGCTTGTGCGTAATTATCTTCGTCGAAATATTATCCGATTTATTAAGTTTTTGAACAGTTGATTATATTAACCGATAGTATTGTTCGATTAATAACTTTTTGAAGGCTGGAATTAAATAAACTGACGACTGAGGGAAACTGACCAGTGATACGCGGACTCTAAAATTGTTGTTCTCTGGGAACAGGAACAAAGCATAAAGAACGAGATATGGGCATAACGGTAAGATTTACGTTATACACATATATGTATTTATTGTTGCAATCATGTTGCATTATTACTGACAAGTTGGATTTTTTTATGTATTCCTAATATTATTATTTTCGTTCCAGAGAAAAACAGTTCGTAGATGGATACAAAGGTATCATGCGACTGGTGATGTGAAATGTGATCGCCAAGGCCCTCGCTCAATAATTGTTTACACTAATGAATCGGGGCGACACCGTAATATTGTGGAAGTTCACTCAGTGACACCCTTCAAAACTACGCGTTCAAGTGTGACTTCAAGAAGTGATAGACAGTGACGGCCATCCTCTCCGTTATTAATAGGCAATTTACTCGGCAGATTTATTGTGTAACTGATCTGATAAAATTACATTGGAACGTATGAGCAAGTGTTAATGATTCCCAATATTTGTGGGATCATTAATTCGTAGTTAATCAAAAATAAACAACCTTTATTATTATCAATCCAGATACTTTTGTTTACAAGTACCTAGTCTTGTAGGTAATGTGTGATGCACCATCTGACCTCACATATTTTTATAATTTCTAATGTTGTGTTAAATAAGGGTTATCAGAAAATGTGATAAAAGAGAAAGATTGTATATTGCTATACTTTTATAGTTTAGCATGTTGGTTCTTCCTCTGTAATTCACAGGCACAAATGACAACATTTAATTTTAATCTTTTTTTCCGATAAGATCATACAAAGTATAAAAAAATAATGTTTTCACAACTTTAAATGAATAAATATTACCTATTGTAGTTGTTTCTAGAAAAATCTATAAATGAACCGTTATCTAATGTTAAACGTTCTAAACCTCACCCAGGGTATCTATTTTGTGTTTAGTTAATATTCTAAGTAAATAACCCCAATTTAACACACATAGAAAACTGTATATTCAACCGTGAAGTGGATTCCATGAAGTCCTAGAAATGTAATTAGAGAAATAAATGAATATTGTTTATGCAACATGCCTAGATTTTCTTACAAACCTCATACCTACTTCAACATTTGATTTCTTAAATAATAATTAACAAAAATCACATAATAACCTATAAAAGAAACAAAAAAAAACAAAAAAAAAACTTCTCGTCCGAGGATTTGAACTCGAGACCATCGAATTGTTAAGCCGCTGTCTTAACCACTAGACCAACACGCCATATACAATACGTTACAAAAAACTTAAATGGGTTTAATGTCATTCCCAAAAGGGGTTCCCTTACTTTGAAGCGGACTGTACATATATTATATATACCATTTTGGTTGTGAGGGTCCTGACATGGGTTCTTTTTCCTAGGCCCCCTCAACCTCAGTGGATGGTTCTTGCTGAAGGGGCTTTACGTCGTCTTCGTCAACAGACACGCCGCGCGTTGAGGCATTTCCCTTCAGTATTGCTTTCCGACATCCACATTTATCCTCCTTAATCCTCCTCCAATCCTTAGTACAGCGGCAAAATATTGTTCTCAGTAGGACCTCTGGTGCTGGCGAATCTTCGGTTGTTATTGGCACCAGGCTGTCTACTACATGTTTCCATCCCCACTCTTTAGGAGGCAACTCATTCCCGAACCACAGCTGCACTAGGTGGTAGGTGCGCCGTGATTGCTGTTTAGCTGCGTTCTCAGTTGGTGGGAGGGAGCTGAAGTCAGGCTTAACATAAACTGTAAGATTTCCCATTTTTAATGCCATGCGATTTAATAACCGATGATGTAGAGATAAGTCATTTAAACGAAAATATTTTAATATCTTATTTCATTACAAACCCGACTAAAGATCGCTTCATAATAATGCACACGTTCGGGCAGCGCCGTCGTCGTTCGGGTCGCCCGACACAAATTGCTTTTAGCGCCATTTTTAACCGACGAAAAAAAACGGAGGAGGTTCTCAATTCGACGCGTATTTTTTTTTTTTTTTTTTTTTTTTTTTTTTATGTATGATCACGCAGAACTTTTTACAGAGCAGTCCGATTTTGATAATTCTTTTTTTATTAGAAAGGGTATACTCTGAAGTTGGTCCCATATAAATTTGGAAAAAAAATTCCAACCCTAAGGGTTAGAAAACAGGGGATGATTGATTGTTCACTCACTGATTGTACAGTATGACCACGCTTAACTTTTTACAGAGTAGTCCGATTTTAATAATTCTTCTTTTGTTGGATAGGACATACTTCGAAGTTGGTCCCATGTAAATTTGGAAAAAAAAAACCTACCCTAAGGGTAGGAAAATAGGGGTGACTTATTGTTCATTCACAGATTTTAATGCTGAGCTGTGTATTACAATTAAAATAAAAGGCCTATCTATGTTGTTCTATAAAGCCTGTTTTTTTTAAGTATTACATTATATTATTTAGTATTATATTACACAAAAAATAATAGTTAAAGTAGGATTATATAACAGTTAATGTCTAAAGTAAGGTAGGTATTTTAAAAGTAATCAAACATTAAGCATGTAGTAATTAGTAAATTATAGCCTCAAAAAATTATAAAATAAAAACTTTTTAACAAAAAATTAAACCTCCGAAAAAACTGAAAAGCAAAAAATAATAATTTTTTTTTATTTAACCTTAATAAATAAGAGTATACCTAAGTAATTTTGAGTCGGCGCCAAACAATCAATGAACAAAGATTACTAAATTACCTTAAATTTAAAGAAATAAGCAACGTGAAATCTATGGCGATAAACATTAACATTTCAAACAAAAAATGCGCTCTCCGCACGACCACTCGCAACGAATTAATTTGCTTGTTTGGCGCCGACTCTAAATTACTTAGGTATACTTGCATTAGTTTAAGAACTTATTTATTAAGGTTAAATAAAAAAAGTTTATTATTTTTTGCTTTTCAGTTTTTTCGGAGGTTTAATTTTTTGTTAAAAAGTTTTTTTTACGCTACGCACGACAGACAACCCTACTAGAGTTCACACGCACACATTTGCACGTGTACAAACGTCATTTGGTTATGTAGTAGTAATAGTAACGGAGTGTCCGAGGTGTGGTATAAAAGTAGTTGAAAATTTTATGAGCTTTCATTACAAGATAATTTTTCTCTACGACGCACCGTTTTAAAGATATTAGGTAGCGAAAAACTGAAAAGTGGGAACTTTTATCCCCCCCCCCCACTCCGGCTCACATCCTAGACGCGGGGATTTTTAGTATGTTTACTCCCTAAGCACCCTGAACAACTTACTAAAGAAATCGCTTAGGTCCCAGCTTGGTCCCAGCTCACGCTCTCTACACCTCCTTTTGGGTTATTCGTTGAGTAAACCAAGTAGACTATAACTGCGTCAACCTACCGTAAGCACGTAACCAAATCGGATCAGCAGCTCCGATACGTCGACACGACTACGGCTTGGCGACGCCGCGTTTACGGCTCGCCGACCGCTGGTTGATGGTGCTGCAGGCAGGCCACGGGAGGGGTGAGAGGGCAAGGGTGGACGAAGAGACGTTACGTAACTTCGGGTACGGAGAGACGTAAGCGCGGGGATGACGAGCCGTAAGCGCGGGAAATGCAAGTTGACCACGCACCGCACCGCAGTTCGTGAGCTTGTCCCGAGGCGAGGCGATTACGTTACTTTTCCGATTGGTGTGCGTTGCAGTAGGGAGTTTCATACAAATAATACTGAATGGCTCGAGTTGATACGGTGACGATCCCTTTCCGAGTTGATCTGGTGCTATGACCTTTACCCGGCTTTGATCACAAACCGTTGCTAAAAATTTTAGTCTTCATGCACTACTTCTTTTATAGCCGATTTTAACATGATAATGATGATCAGGCTACAGGTTGCTTACTATTTAAAAATGTTTTAAAGTGCTACCATTTTTAAGTTGTGTATAAAGACTCGTCAGACCCCACAGTCAAACCATTACCACGGTTTTGTGGGGCTTAGTTTATTAGTTTTTGCATGATGTGGACTTCTAATAAATAATAAAATATAATTTTTTTAAGTAGCTGAGAACGTTAAGGTAACTTTACTCCCCCTGTGTTACTGCCTATTTATTTATAGGTAGTATAGCAGGTAGGTTTGAATACTGCCTTTGCGCACGACCTCACCTCTCACAGAGAGGAGGCCTGTGTCCCAGCAGTGGGAACGTTATAGGCTGATTATGTTATGTTATGTTACACGACCTATTAGCCACTTTGTTGTCAACTTCAGGGTGCGTCGGGGCTTCGATTTCATTGCTTGCAGTGTAATTATAGTAGGTAAGTATATGTGTGACCAAAAGAATTACCTATCTCATTTTGGAATAAAAACGTGAGTGCCGCTACCGGATCTTAGGATACTCCAAATCCCATGACATGCCATATTCAGCCATATCACTGCTCGAATGGAACTAGTTTTGTCCCTTTGATTAATCTGTCGAGCTCCGCTAATGAGACACAATTGATTTTCTATTGTTTCGTCGCCAATAGGCGATGCGCGGTGCTTGACCGGTTCCTCTTTGTAGTATCTATGACGAATGGTCATCAGATCCCTATGTTATATTATAGTCTGCGTCCTCTTTTGACCCTAATCTGTGCGCCTGGTGATTTCTGTGATTACTGGTTGCTGGCAACACTGTCAGCCAATGACATTGACAATCGCATTGATAATATTCTATGTGCTGTAGGGATGCGCAACTGGGAAAAACATATCGATAAATATCGTACCGATGTTTTTTAACAGTATCGTTTTTAACGAATAAAAAATATCAATATATCGATAATTTTGCCCAAACCGTGGAAATATTCCCAAAATATTCAAAATTCGAAAAAAATTAACACATGTATTTTGTATAACATGAAAATAATTTAATCAATCAAACCAGTATTCGTCGGATATGGACATTATGAGCACTCTTTGTTTGACGTAGATGATGTGTTCCGTAGGGAACCAATATCGAAATTGATACGAATTTGATACTCAAAAATAAATATCGAATATAACGAGATTAAAAATATCGACGATATTTATGACGATTATTGTATTTAAAAAAATCGATATTTTGATTTATCGATTTTTTTTTACCCAAACGGGCCCAACCCAAACCTAAAGTGCTGTGAGCTGTCAAACCGAAGAGTAAAGTAACTACTCTAGTGTCAAACCAAAAATCAACAACATCGATCATCGACGTTGATCATCAGCAAAAAATATTTGGAGAATTTGTACGGGATTATAATTTGTTCAATTGGATATATAACGGTGAAAACAAGTGTCAGGAACATGCAAATATACATTGACTGGTTAGTATAACCTAAAAAATTCAACATTTACTAAACAAAAACAAACTGATGAAACCTATGGATGTGGAAAATTGTCCTCGTTCATAACCTATTTTTACATTTACAATTTTACACATAGAATAATTCCATTACAGTAAGAAAGTTAAGATGATTTTATGACGAAAAATGTTTTAGTAACTACCTTCGTTACGTTTTGTGTTTTCGACGTCTCAAACTTATTCTAGCTTTGAGACACGCACTCTCGATCCTAGATTAAATGATTTGTTCGGCGTTTATTGATTTCACATTTCGTAACAAGTATAATTAATTATCTGCGGTCTAGCCTAGAACATAAAAAACAAACTATTGTAACGCACATTTATTATTCGTCATATAATAGACGCGGAGTTGCGGAACTTAACTCTTGTATTATAATGCCGGGGCCACACTAAACGGGAAACGGCGATAAGTTGATGCTCATAAGTTGATGCTGGAGTCTGGACCTACGATGTCAGCCAATAAGCCACAACTTATCGCGATAATTATCGCCGTTTCCCGTTTAGTGTGGCCACGGCATAACAAGAATTCAGCAGTACCGTGGTAAACCACACTTCGCAGTGCACAAAGTTACAATACAATAGAACTTGCAAGTCTTGCAACATTCATCATTAAAAATATCGATTCGCAAAGTAAAAAGTCGAAACGAATTTGACAGCAAGCGTCAACGGTCAAGGTGACAGGTGTCTCAGTTAATGTGACATCGCGACGTGATTGTGTGATTGTGTGTGTCATGTACAAATCTGTATCTGGTAAACACATTCAGCAGCCCAAAGAAAAGAAAATAACGAATTATGATTTCCATTTTAATTACGTTGAAAAAAAAAACTGGCAAGCAGGGTTGGATTTTGTACTATAATTATAGTATTTATACTATAATTTCGCCCTTTGTACTATATACTATCCACATCTAAGGATAGTACGCTAAAATACTATAATTTAAAGTTTGCTCCCGAATAAAAATTTGTCCTAGATTGTTTGTACTTCCACACGATTTCGAACGAATATTCAGTAAAGTGAACCTTACCAAGACTACAATACGAAAGAAAGTGGTAACACAATCCATAAACGGCATTTTATTGTCTTGTGACGCTATCAAAAGCGGTAACCGACGAAAAAACGGAGGAGGTTATCAATTCGACGCGTATATTTTTTGTTTTTTATGTATGATATTGATCACGCATAACTTATGCGTGATCATACATAAAAAAAAAAAACAAAAACAAAAAATATAGGCGTCGAATTGATAACCTCCTCCGTTTTTTCGTCGGTTAATTAAAAATAATGTAAGTTTACTATATTTTTTTATAAATACTATCCTCCCTGATCGGACTACTCTGTCAAAAGTTATGCGTGATCGCACTAAAAAAAAAAAAAAAAACAAGAACAAAAAATATACGCGTCGAATTGATAACCTCCTCCGTTTTTTCGTCGGTTTAAAAAAAAAATGTAAGTGTACTATAATTTTTGTATAAATACTATCCTTTTCATGTCTTTGTACTATCTTTTTCAACGTACCTAAATCCAACCCTGCTGGCAAGTAAAAAAAAAAAAAAACTAAACTGTGTAGTAATTTTTGTTTCATTTCTGGTAAGTTATTGAATTTTCCTTGTAATTAAGAGTCTAATATATTCTGTACAATTTAAATATAATAAAAGGAACACTATCAAGTGCCCTCAACTTAAACTCTTAATTTTAGGTGTTGGTGAGAATTGCTAATTCTACAAAAGTTAAAAAAAAAAATCATTTTAATCTTGTAAAACGAAGTAAGGTAGCAATATGGGACCTCCAAAGAAGTTTAAAAAATATGATTCGAGAACAGGAAGTGATAGATCAGGTGAGCCATGATTTCATTATTTTTTTGTGTTTACATTGGAATTATACAAAAGTGCAACCTAACATCTATTTCCTAGCATATTGATGGATGGTGATATTCCCTCATTTATTGTAGTTTAATAACAAGCCTAATATTTTAGTTTATGATATTAATTAAAGCTTGAAAGTTACTATAATGATTCCATACGCAAAATACGCGCATTGACATGGAGTTCCGGACACCAGCCCGTATTACCTATTACTATAACCGTTGCACAATGTTACTCATGACAACAAGTTTAGTATTGACATGTTTTTTTTTTGAATTGGTGAGTTTGAATAATATTCAAATTGTTCACACTAGGTAAGAAAAAGAAAGTTGAAGAAGAAATGACCATCGATCTAGTTGATGACGACAACACAGAGAATGTGGGTGTGCCTGGTGCTGCCATGCAGGATGCGGAGAAAAATGATCAAGTGCCTGAGGATGAATTTGGTGCCAAAGATTATAGGTTAAAACTGTTTCTATACTTATTTGTTTCAAGATTTCTTATACTGCCTTAAATCAGAATAGCTCATAGTATGGTAAAATTTTAACAGGTCAGCAGGGTATCACAGATGTATGTTCCTTAATATTCTTTTTCTTGATGTTCTTTTACATTCTCTGCTCAGCATTGCAACTTAGATGTAAATCTGAGTCCTGTTTACTGATACTTAGAAATTAAATTCTAGAAGTCAAATGGCATTGAAGGCTGACAGTTCCAGTCGTCCGTTATGGGTGGCACCAAATGGTCACATATTCCTGGAAGCATTCTCACCGGTGTACAAACATGCTCATGATTTCCTAATTGCTATTGCAGAGCCTGTGTGTCGGTATGTATTTATTTTTTAGTTATGAACACTACATATTCTATTATTTAAATAAGGAGGATTCTCAAACAACAACACAATGTTTTTAGTCACTACTTTTTGTACAAATAACATTATTCAATTTGAATGGAACAATCATAGATGATAAAATTAACTCAATTGTCATATGGAAAACATAAAAAATGAATGTGAAATGGAAATGAAAATTAGAAGTTCAGGTTTAAGCATTCAATTTTTTTTTATTAGTCATTAATATCCCACTCTGCTAGGCAAAGGCCTCCGTACTCTCCTTCCATCTCTCTCTGTCCAGAGCTGCATTCAATTAATCAAATGAAAAAAAAAAGCACTCAAATTGTAAACTTAATTGCACCACAAATTGATATCCATTGGGACCACTGATATTTTCATGAACTATTTGTTTACGTTTTCATCAGGAACTTTTGGAACAGACCATGCATACTTTACAATCATTACAATTACAACTTTTTCTTATTTCTTTTTAGGCCACAACACATACACGAGTACAAACTGACGGCGTACAGTCTATACGCCGCTGTGTCCGTAGGTTTACAGACTAATGACATTATTGAGTACCTACAGAGGCTCAGCAAGTGCGCTGTGCCGGCCGGCATCATAGAGTTCATACAGCTATGTACTTTGTCGTATGGCAAGGTAAAGCTTGTGCTCAAACACAATAGGTGAGTCAATATCACTAAATCTATGAGCAGTGGCGTGCATTGGTTTTCAGAATAGGTAGGCACTAGGCCGGGTCTAGTATAGGCAAACGCGGTCACTAATCAGAAAAAAAAAATTAGCTCAAAAGTTTGGTTATTTGAGTAGGCATGCCTACTTAAGGGTGATAATAGTACGGGAGCCGAGTAGACCGTCCGGCGACTGCCTACTGCCGCGCGTGTTTGTATGAAGATGTTGTTTTTTGTTAGGTATGATAATTTACTGAGTCTCTTAATTGTGGGGCACACACACTAAAATGTAATTGACAGGCTTATATATCGAGGTAGGCACTGCTTATATGCCTATATGCAATGCACGCCACTGTCTATGAGTATTATTTATGAAACTGTGCCCATAGATTGTGCAGCATCTTAGTGTATTCCATTAAAAAGCTTTAGAACAAAACATTTTTCACAATGTAGGGCACAATAAAATGATTCTTCACACGGTTTTTACGGCTTGTAAAAAAATCCAGATTTCTTTCCTATAAAGTGTAAGTATATTATACACATAAACTTTGCGGAATAAATTCTCTAAATGACGGTGAAAACCGCATCAAAATCCGTTGCGTTGTTTACACGAACAACGCGGTCACACAGACAGACACGAAAAGGGACTCTAACTTATATTATGTACAGATCATCAGGGTGTGTTTATTATAGATATCTGGTGGAGAGTAAGCATGTGGAGGTACTTCAGAAGCTTCTCCGCGACCCGGTGATCCAACAGTGCAGGCTGCGACGCGACGGCGATGACGACTTTTTGTCTTCCGCACTGCCTGATAAATCGGCTACTGCTCTTAAAACAGGTTGGTCCAACCACTGATCCATTTCATCGGATCATTTTTAGAGATGCATGAAGAAGCCTCCTCGTTTAGCGCTGTTTGATCCGCCAGTTACTCAACTGAACCGAGCGATTCTTCCCTTGCGGTGGTAGGACTAACGCTCGCCTGGTTTGCGACCACCCTCCCACCGGAGTCCGGCGTCAAGCAGCCTGCTGTGTTTCGTCGATGCGTGGGAGTTCCAGTGCCTTAAGGCTCCTACACACAGTGCCGGCGGCAGGGCCGCCGGGTAAGCCGCCAGCCAAGCCGCCGTGCACCCGGCGGCATACAAAGCCGCCGGCTTTGCCGCACAAACGAGCTGCACAACTGAAATGATGCTCTGCGGCCGCCTGATTATGCCGGCGGCATACCCGCGCGGCAAAAACCCGCCGGCTGTGCCGCCGGCATAGTGTGTAGGAGCCTTTAGGCATCTTCTGAGCACGCTCATTCCATCATAGTCCTCATCTATCGATTCCATCAAGCGTGATCGAGGTCAAGAGCGGGCCCATTCGACAATAAAAAAATTAAAAAAATCCAATTATAGCTATACGCAAAAAGCACATGTAATGTAATAAGCTTGTTGATGTCCCGGGCAATAGACTTCAGGGGCCGTTTTTTGATTATTTATTATTTAGACTGAATCGTTGGTTTATTGGTCGCAAGTGCTACTGCTGATCATGAGGTCCTGGATTCGAGTCCCAGGTCAGGCAAAGTTTTTCCATTAGGAATTACTCAGTAGCATCCGGGAGTCTGGATTTGTGCACAGTTGATGGCAACAGGGTTGTCTCCTATTACCTTAAACATAACTGGTAAACTGTGGGAGTCGTACAACTCTGCCTAAGCCTTCGGGGATTACAAGCGTGATTTTATGTTATTATTTATAAGTTATCCCGTACCTATTTATTTATTAAGAGGCCTCTTACATTTCGGTACGGCGGGCGCATTTTTTATTTTTATTAGGTAATTGCATCTCGCAGTTCATCTTTATTTATAAGGCATATAACAAAAATGTATTCTATCAGTATAAAAGTATCATATTTGTGATATGAGAAAAATTGTTTCGATGGATTATATTCAACAGAATCTGCAAATTAGAGCTCTCAAATCAGCTCTTCATGAGTTTTTGTCTAAACGTGATTAAGGAGAACCATTATTGCTATCGCTTTATTATTATTCTAGACGAGAAAACGAACTATCTTTACCAATTAATTGTTATTTATACCAATCAACGAATAGTATTCAATTTCAATGAGGAAATCATGCATCTACGCGCATTTTTGTAATACTCCCACCAACGACATATTTACAAGGATAGTAAGAATAGGTAATTACGCGTCTTAATACTTTGTGTACTAATGTTTATATATACCAATAACACTGCACATCATTAGGCGAGGCTAGCGACAAGCCGCCGGCTGCCAACGGCGCAGTTCCGGACGACATCAGCCAGTTCTACCAGCAGCTAGACAAGGAAGATGACGACGACGAGGCCACAGACATCACCGCTAATACCGCCGTCGCTTTCGAAGTCGATCCAGACAAGATTGAGGTACCCTGATCGGCATAACATCATACTTGAAGTAGCTTTTGCAGTTTTAACTATGTATAAAGTGTTAATTATAACATGAAGTAAATTCTTCGTAAGCAACCCGCACTGGGCCTGCGTGGTAAATTATAGCCCACTCCCTCTCGAAGAGAGGAGGCCTGTGTCCCAGCAGTGGGAACATTATGTTTATAAAGAAAAAAAGCCGGCCAAGTGCATATTGGACTGCATGCACAATGAAGGGTTTCGTAGTTTGTATAAATTTATCCCAAAAACAAACTTAACATCGTAGTTGAAATACATGTTGTTCCATACATCGATATAAATGTAAGTTTGTAATAGCAAAATAAAAATATTTTATGTGATAAAATTACAAATTAACGATTTTCGGACTTTTCCTTTACGTGTGTGTGAGACCTTGCTTTTTTTTTGTTGCCAAAGGGCTTTGAAGATCCGTACCATACTAGCATACCTACTGTCGCGCCATTTTGAATTTTTTTCAAAATGGCGCGACAGTAGGTATGCTAGGCTCCATTTAAAAATCTTCAAACCCATTTCATGATTCTAGGACAATGGGAAGTACCCTATCCATACTATACTAATATTATAAATTCAAAATTAACTCTGTCTGTCTCTGTGTTACCTTTTCACGCCTAAACCACTGAACGGATCTCGATAAAATTTGACAAAGAGATGGATTGCATCCCGGGAAAGGATATATGATAGTTTTTATGCCGATATTTCCACAGGATCGACACTTATGCGGGTGAAACCGCGGGGCGCAGTTAGTAGGTTATGATTTATTTGCGAGTATCAAAATATGTCGCATAAATGACCGTGTTTTGATTTATTGCGTTGAAGCTTTATTATTTTAGAGCGCCAAAGGACCGTAGACCTATGTATTTGATATTAATTTTAACTTGATACCGAACGTGTGGATGCGTTCCTGAGGAAAGGGTCTTGACAGACAGACAGACGAAAAACGAAGTGACTTTAAAAGCGGAAGTAATAACATCTTGTACTAAGTACCTTAACTAAACAGGTGATACAAAAGCGTTGCATCGAGCTGGAACACCCGTTGTTGGCGGAGTATGACTTCCGCAACGACACCATCAACCCGGACATCAACATAGACCTGAAGCCCACCGCCGTGTTGCGCCCCTACCAGGAGAAGAGCCTTCGGAAGATGTTTGGAAACGGTCGGGCGCGGTACGTACTAACTGTTTAATAGTACATTATTTCCACGCGTAAGCATTTATCATTAATTACATACATGCATCCTAATGTACAATTTTTTTAATGAGTGTCGTTTTTTTCATAACGAATTATCTGTATGTGCAATCAAAAGTAGTTACTTTTCGACATACATCGGAATCGAGTTCTAGATTAGTCACGTATTTATGGAAAATTAATAAAGAATTTGTAGTTTCCTTCCAATTCGAGCTCATGACGTCTTGGTTCACTGGTTAGGTTCATAGTTTCCGCTCTCGCCATGTAGTCCTTCCTATCTTTTTTTTTTTATTTCTATTGCTGTTAGATTACGTCTTTTTTTTAAATTCTCGATAGCCATAAGGCGTTAATTCATAAAGATCATGTTAAACACTATTATTATTTCCCATCGACAAAAATGACGAACTTCCACACAAACTTACATCCCATATTTAACTCCTATAAGGGATGAATTTTGTAAAATCCTTTCTTAGTGCTCAATTTCGGTAATATAAGGAACTCTTGTACAAAATTTCTTGCTTCTAGACCCAGCTGTTAAGGCACAGGGTGTGTAGGTAGTGCGTGTCTGTCAGTGAAATTAAGTTTTTAATTAAGTAGATTACTATTGACTTATTTTCTGTACAGTTCAGGAGTAATAGTACTGCCATGCGGCGCGGGCAAGTCGCTAGTGGGCGTGACGGCGGTGTGCACGGTGCGCAAGCGCGCGCTGGTGCTGTGCAACTCCGGCGTGTCCGTGGAGCAGTGGAAGCAGCAGTTCAAGTGCTGGTCCACGGCAGACGACAGCATGATCTGCAGGTACCACTCATTGGCACTGATAGTGCAAGATAGTGTAACCATTGTACTCGTAGGTAGTATCAATAAATAAATAAGAGCAATTCGCTGTTGATTTATTGTATTTTTTTTTTTTTGTCGTACTTTATAAATAAAATGTAGCGGCAGTGGGTAAGAAAGGGACACGCGTCGACGACAGAGGCAAATGCAACCGTCGACGTTGCAGTTCACACTTAGCGGGGTCTTAAAATAAAGTTATAGATATAGGAATAAATACAGGGTGAAATTGAACACATGCGACAAATCGAAACGGGAAATTGTACTCGTCATTATGAACAACTTTTACTATGGGACCAAACCTGAAATCGCGAAAAAAAAATCAGCTGTTCGCTACATTTATGTTCGCATAACTCGCCAAAATGTAGGGAACAGCTGATTTTTTTTTCGCGATTTCAGGTTTGGTCCCATAGTAAAAGTTGTTCAAAATTATGAGTATAATCTCCCATTTCGATTTGTCGCATGTGTTCAATTTCATCCTGTATGGTGGTTTGACAGCTTTTGTATGCAAAATATATGTCAACCTGTCATATTTATTCTAAGAGTTCTAAAGCAATTTGAAATCGCCGCTAAGTATGATGCTGTCTCTGTCACCTAACAACAAGTCATTGTAAAGAACTTAAAATGGAGTTGCTTTAATCAGTAATTACCTCTTACAGATTCACATCAGAAGCCAAAGACAAGCCGATGGGTGCAGGAATACTAATCACAACATACTCTATGATCACGCACGGCCAGCGTCGCTCGTGGGAGGCCGAGCAGACTATGAAGTGGCTGCAGGCGCAGGAGTGGGGCCTCGTGGTGCTGGACGAGGTGCACACCATACCGGCCAAGATGTTCCGGCGCGTGCTCACTATAGTGCACTCGCATGCCAAGCTAGGTAATAAAGTATTACCTACTAGTTATTGGGTGCGAGTAATGTGTTTTTAACGCAAAAAACGTAGCCTATGACCTCCGCGTCTCAGGTGACCTACCTAACAAATTTGTAACAGACTGACAGACAAAAGTTACTTCCGCATTTATTATTATTACTAGTATGGAAGAATGGATGTTAGGACGTACATTTCAATACTTTACCGTGCTTCTAGATTGCGGTTGACCTGGATTAAGTTCGACCGGTGTCATCCATCGACCGCATCCAGTTGTTCTTTTAGGCGGTTGTGTCGACCGCCTAAAAGGTAGCATTTGCAGACTAAAAACCCGTGCACCAGATGGGATTTCCCACCGGCAAAATTTCGAATTTCCATTCAAACTTCTACCCACTATTTTACCCCTTTAGGGGATGAATTTTCAAAAATCCATCCTTAATCCTCACTTTCGTTACAAGAGAAACTCCTGTGCAATTTTGCACAAGAGTTCCCTTTATAACAAAAATCCCTGTGGACCATGCCTGTGGACCCAGCGATTTAAGCTATGCATTGTTTGTCAGATAATGAATGAATGAAAAAGATTTTTATTAATTAGAAACGTTCATACATAAGTTGTTCATACAAACTCTTACCCTCCCGGACTCATAGGTCTCACACTACCTCTTTATCGCAGGTTTAACAGCCACACTACTTCGAGAGGACGACAAAATCGCCGATCTGAACTTCTTGATCGGTCCGAAGTTATACGAAGCGAACTGGCTGGAGTTACAAGCGAACGGGTACATCGCGCGCGTGCAGTGTGCCGAGGTGTGGTGTCCCATGACACCCGAGTTCTACAGGGAATATCTTATACAGAAGTAAGCGCTAAACACTTCATTTTTGTCAGTAGTCGTAACTCGTGTGTATAACATAGTTGTAATAAAAAAACTAGGATTCACTTTTTTCGGAAAATAGGATGCCTTATTTATTAGTTTGTTAAACGCGGAGAGCACGAAAAACCGTCGGGATCCTGCGCCCGATCTCTCTCCGGTCGCGTTGGTTTGCCATTTCATCGGATTATGAGAGTGTGGGGAGAGACGGTACATCTCTGTTTGCTTAAAAACTTGTGCATTATAATATATATAAGGTCCCATTAAAATAGGTAGACATACTTTTAGAAATCATTCAGACCACCAAATTATGGACGATGCTCAAAAAAATAATAAGAAAAACGCATTAGATACTCACAAGAAAAATAATCAGCTAACGAATGTTACACTAATATGATTATTTTAGGTCACAATTTATTATTTTAGGTCAAAATAAAATCACTTTAATTAGTGTTTTTTTACTTGGATATCTTTGGTTAGACGTACTGAGCGCTGTGTTAAAATTTGTCCATCTATTTTAATGGGACCCTGTATATCTTCTGAGTGGGCAAGTCTCCGTTGAAATAAAAAAAAACACTTATTTATTTCGCTTCATCTTTTTTCAGGATAAACAAGAAAATGTTGCTGTACGTAATGAATCCATCAAAATTCCGCGCCTGTCAGTTCCTTGTTAAATACCATGAGCGTCGCGGCGACAAGACCATAGTATTCTCAGACAACGTATTCGCCCTCCGACACTACGCCGTCAAAATGAACAAGCCGTACATCTACGGACCCACCTCACAAAGCGAGAGGATTCAGATATTGCAGAACTTCAAATTTAATCACAAAGTGAACACGATATTCGTCAGTAAAGTTGCTGATACCAGTTTTGATTTGCCTGAAGCAAACGTCTTGATTCAAATTTCATCTCATGGCGGTTCCCGTAGACAGGAAGCTCAACGCTTAGGTAAAAATACTAAAAGCTTAACCATGTTGCCCTGCGCGACTGCAAAGACAGTGTTATGTTTTTCACGCGTATATAGGTAATTAGGTATCTTTGCATGTGAGATTCTTTACACCCTTGAAGCATCTTAACAGTTGGATGAATTTCAATACATGATGTTTCTATCGACTCGTCTAGGTTGTTCGATGGTTATAGGCTAGGTTTTTATAAAAATCAAAATTTAATAGAAGTCAATAAGTAATGTCTTGAAAAAACATTTTTTTTTTACCATAGTATGTTTGGAGATGTATAGGCGTGTGTAAAATGAGACGCACGACAAAGATTGAACAAAAGTATAATGAGGTAAAGATTAATACCGATACAGCGATAGGCGGAAGTTATATGAAGGAACGAAATGATTTTTAACAAGAAAGAATACAATAAGAAGATAGTTAGGATAGTGATACAGAATATAGAATTACGCGAGCTAATAGTCATATGCGGTAGCAAGCCAAAGCAACGAGGGTTCGTGTCGAGGGCTTCTTCTGGCTGACTGGCCGCCGTCTGCGTGTTGAGCGGGCTGCGCTGGCGGTGCGGTGCGCGGCGTCCGGGGTGAGGTACGCCAACCGGTTTCCGCGGCAAGCAGCGCTCGCACGGAATGGCGGCGCGCACCTTCACGCCAACAAGATGTAAAAGGGTAGATAGGCTAGTAGGTAGGTAGATAGGCATACTGTGAACAATAACATAATATTAATGTGGATCTGATATTGACGCCACATATGTAGAGTATCAAATAATGAGCTTGAAGAGAAGATTCCAATAACATAACACTAAAAGGTAGAAAAAAGTAATAAAAACCCGACTTGCGTGAACTTGTTTTAAACTTTTTAGTTCTATCGGGTTTTTTTTATTAAAAAGTTCTTACAAATTGTTGACTTCACGTGAATGTTATTTTCAGGTCGTATATTGAGAGCTAAGAAAGGAGCCTTAGCGGAGGAATACAACGCTTTCTTCTACACGCTGGTGTCACAGGACACGCTCGAAATGGCCTACAGTCGTAAGAGACAACGGTTTCTCGTCAACCAGGGATACAGTTACAAGGTAAATGCGGTCTTCTGTTGTGAACTGATGAATTCCATTAAATAACTTCAAATAATAAGTGTAAGAATAATCAGCCTTTAATGTCCCCACTGCTGGAACAGAGACCTCCTTTCGGTGAGATGGTGTGGGCCGTAATCCACCACGCGGGGCCAGTGCGGGTTGGTGGATGTCACATGTCTTCGAATTTTTAGTTCTAGTTTATGTCGGTTTCCTCAAGATGTTTTTGTTCCCGTTTTGAGAGCAGCGGTGATGAAATAATTTACATAAAGTAAAATACTCGTAGCAACTCGTAAGTCCCGGCTGTTACCACTGGACTATCACTGATCCAAGAACTTTAATGTTATAATTACAGCCACGCCACTAAATTCTGGTGTTGAGATTTTTAAGCCACATTATTAATTTATTATCAATGTGTTTTCAGGTCATTACCGAACTAAAAGGAATGGATACGGAATCGGAATTATTTTACGGCACACGAGAGGAACAGGGCATGCTACTTCAACAGGTTTGTTTTTACTCATTTTTCTATTTTCATATTCAGGCACAACTTGGCAATAATCTGCCCAGTGCCGTAGCTTTAAAAGGTATTCATATGTCGTGACTTGATAAAGGAAGGAATTTGAAAACTGGTGAAGATATAAAGACTAGACTGTACTACAAGTACACCTCTGTCTAACTATTAAGATTTTTTGTTGTGCAGGTGCTGGCAGCATCAGAGACGGAATGCGAAGAGGAGCGCGAGGGCGGCGTGGGCGGCGCCGGCGTGTCGCGGCGGCCGGGCGCGCTGGCCTCGCTCGCGGGCGCCGACGACGCGCTGTACTACGAGCACCGCCGGCACTACAGCGGGCAGAAGCATCCGCTCTTCAAGAAGTTCCGATGCTAACACCACGCAACTGTACGTCGCCGACTAAACTAGTGTCGTCCATACGATACATTATTCGGCCGAGTATTGTATAGTAGACACATTTACGCAATAGAAACTCTTTTGATATTGCAGATGTTCATGGGCGATGGTGATTTGACATCATTCCTCAGAAGCTTGGCCCTTATATTAAAAAATAATCAAGCTACTCATGACAATAAATTTCTCTTACACCATTCCTTGTTTTATTTAGTCCCCGTCCACTTCTGTTTTTGTGATTGATTTTCATGAAGTCTTTCCATCTTTTTCAGTAAAAATGAAAATGACGGAGTACCAGAATGGGCGATAGTTGAGCTTCAGGGTCTCATTCAGACGAAAAAGGAGGAAGTCACAGACGCTAAGGTGGTCGGCGACCTGCATTACAGCAATAGAAACAAACAACCAGTTCTAGTTCTCGGCCACCACATCCTCAATGGCAAAGAGCAAAAATTGGAACAACCGATGGCGGTCATCGAAAAAATTGTTGTGGAAGACAAAACAAGCTATAAAGTAAAGGCTATTGTCAAAAAGAAATTGTTATTCAAATCTAGACCTAAGCCCATTATTTCTAACGTAGCAGACAAAGTGTGATAAGTATATTAAAGTGTACCTAAAATAAAACTGGTTTTATTTATTTGTACTTACACAAATCCAACCACATACAGATTACAGACCAATCAAAATAAGCGCTAGGTGTATTATGTTGTAAAATCAAATGAACACGACTACGGCTATGAGCTACGTACTAAAAATGGAAACGAATTTTTGAGTTTTTCGCAAATATCTCGAACTAGACGAACAGGAAAAAAAAATCTCATTCCTTACCTTTCTACTAACTACTAAGGGCTCACTGACGGCACGGCACGGCGTGTCATGACAAAGGATTTTATTTCTAATCAAGTTATTTTGAATCTTATTTCAATGAGTTTAGAATTCATGTTACTTTATTTCGATGCCGTGGAGTGCTGCGGCATGACGCGACGCGCCGCGGGATGCTGCAGCGTGACGTGTCATGCCGTTTCATTCCACGGGTTGCCGCGGCGCGCCATTGCATCCCGCGAGACGTATGGGTCACTTTGTGTCGAGAAATTATGATTGCTAAGCTAGTTGAAATAAGGTTGAAACTTGTGCAGCGGTCATTTCGGTTAACGGGGCGCAGTCCGGTCGGTGCGGGCTTTCAGCAGGATGCCACGGAACGCCGCAGCACAACATGCCGTGGCACGCCGTCATTGAGCGCCGGCCCTTACATGGGACTTAATTATAACTGGCGAAATGTGGGTGTACTATAAGTACACCTCTGTCTAACCCTTCGGGGATTACAGGCGTGATGTTGTATTATGAAACCCAACATGGCAGCTCATAGCGGAAGTAGTGTTAGGTACCGAAAAAAAAAATTAATAAGATTTATATAAATCGTGTTTGATAAGTATCTAATGGTAGTTTGCCCAGTTCATCAAAATGACTAGATAACTAACTAAATAGCTTGTTCGACCGTCGACTAAAAAATAACGTGTTAGAAATGAAAGACATGTTACAGTACTTAATATTATTATAATTACACTATTCACATGCTCTGATGTGACATAATTCTGTGACTTAAAACTATTTAACCCATAATTTATATGACCTTAACTATATGCAAGTATTAATCATTTCAAATAAAGGTGTTTTGTCCAAATGAAAAGAAAGAGTTGTTTGTTTTTTAAAACATATAATTAAAATAACTATGTTTCTATCCTGATTCCTGATTTTAGAAATAAATAGTTTGGAAATCCAAATGGTACATATATAGTATTGTGTAATGTGTAAATTTACAAGATACGCCAGACTTCTTTAAAACATACCTAAACATTGTTACAAAGAACTTGAAAATGAAATCTTAAAAAGGATACAATATGTATATGTATATAGAAATACGAACCTTACGAAAGAGCAATTTTACCAAAAAGTTAAAATCGTGACAACACATTGATGAAACATTGTGACATCACAAATACAAGTTTAATATTTGCGAAAAATGGTGACGGAAATCGAAATATTCCAAGCGATTTGCTAATGACACTAAAGAGCTTTTAATGAACATTCTAAGTTAAATGATGCACATTAATGACCCAGCAAGTGTGGTCGAACACAAACTACATGTTACGCGCATCTTTGCGAGACACTAAACGCCCCCAGACGTAAAAACAGTAGAACTTCTATTGTGACGCGTAAAGTCCTTTCGACCGATTAAACTATTATAAAATAACACATGGTGGAATACTTTCCTATACGGTATAATTAAACATTAAGGTGTCGCATCAATTAAAAAGCATTAAATCCATTAAACCCATTATGTACACAATTTTACTTCATTTGAATCAACATTTCAACATCTTACCGAATTAATCGAGATGTAACCTTTAAACTGTCGTCGAACCCTTTTCACCACGAAGTATTTACACATCCATCATTCCAACCCAAAGTAATCTTTATCAACTAACACATCTAATCGTGCTTGAATAACAACTTTTATACTATTCGCGACATTCACCTCCCACACAAATATTGTTTGTACTATGTGGTGAAAGTGCAACATATCTAGTGCATCTCATGCACATAACCTGCTCATTGGTTCTGATCATCAGTATATAAACTCTTTTCCTTAAAAATTATACATCTAGTTGGGGTGTGTAACTGTGTAGTCAATGTGGCCATAACTTTCAAATCATGTGATGTCTTATGAGTTATGCGGTTCCCTATCCATGTGCATAAAATTTTAAGACCTAATATAACTTGGCATACTTTTGTTTCTCCTAATTATATTTTCGCATAATTTCTCTAATCATAATAATGATTAAGCATAACATTCTAAAGCAATTTAGCATGCTCGTTTTATTTCTAACGACGTCAGGCCGACGGAGTCCCGCTGCACGGGTCTCCTTTTTCTGTCTACACGGATTAAAGGAACCTAACCAAACCGAACCTCGGGGTGTCCCTGACGTCGTTTAGTATTATGCGAATTAAATTTATGCCAAAACAGCCGTCAAGATAATTATGCCAAAATAAACAGTATGCCAAAAAAAATATGGCAAAGTATAAAACAAAACAAATTATATGAAAACAAAACAAATAACAAAAACCAAAACAAATTATACCAAAATAGTTATGCCAAAGTATATTAGGAAAAAGAACATTATGCGAAAAGAAGGGATCCCGTCTTATGCACCAAATATCATCATTTTAAAAATCATTCATATGGTCGGTACTCTAATTAATATTTTATATATTTATATTACATTTTAAGTTTTTAATCAAAATATATAATAGATTTTGATATCATAAAAGGCACTTTATTTCAACCAAAAATAAATTATCTCTAGGTATACTTATAAATATGAATACAATATAGAAGGAATATAATATAGAAGGATTTCAACATTATTATTTCGAAATGAAACAAGAATGTAGTATTAAAATATTCAGGTTAGTTTCCATACAAAAATGGAATACTAAGTGTAATCTGTATTGAACATATCCGAGGACAGACGCATTTTATTATGAAATAACATTTACTGCTTTATTTATTAACATTCTTCATATTTTTCCTGTATGACCGTATGATGTGTAAAAAAATGTTTCGCAGTATTCAATAAAGTTACATAATTTACCAAAATGTTTATAAATAAAGCCGTAAATGCGAACTTTGGCTGAAAAAAAGAAAATTATGCTAATTTCTTAAGTTATAAACTCATAAAAATCTAAAACAAGGACATAAACAATTTCATCTATAACATAACATAATTTTCTAGGACTAAAAGATAATTAACACCAAGGATCTAATCTGCCGTAAACATAAATCAAACCATTCTAAATAAACTTTGTATGCATTCACACTTTTGTTTATCTACCCTTTCATTAATAGCAGTCTTTACACAATACCTAATCCCTACCCTATACATACGTAGGGTGCATACTAATTTTAAATTTTTACAGTAATTTTGATGTCAGTCTGACAATTTGTCAATTATTTAAATGTTCAGCCATTGTCCTTATGACAAAAGAATACCGTGGATATGCAAATATTTTCTTAATTAGTTTATTAAATTAAATTGTGTTATTAAATTAACGAACAAAATGTTATTCGTTGCCATTAAAATAATTTTCAACCTGTTGTAGTGTGTATTTTGTTATAAACAGTTAAGTTTCAACACATGAATAAAAGGTTATTGTGAAATTAATATCGTTTACTGTTGTTTAGTAACAGAATAGTAAAAGTTTAGGCGTTGTAAGTCGCACGTACGATGTCCTGTCCTTCGACCGAGGTCCAGTACTCGACCAGCAGATCTCGCTCCTTCTCCAAATGCGCCAGGAATGTAGACTCTGACCCACTCTTCCTCATATTCAGTAGTTGCTTTTTTAGCCAGATATTCTGTAAATAATACATAAGAATATGTACATAAATAATTTTATTTTTTCGATCGTAATGCACTCTAATGCTTCGAATTCGCATTCTCTAATGACTACTAATGAGTCATGCAAAAAAGACGAATCATATTCAATTACTTACATCCATACTAATATAATATTATAAATTCGAAAGTAACTCTGTCTGTCTGTATGTTACCTTTTCACGCCCAAACCATTAAACGGATTTCGATAAAATTTGGCAGAGAGATAGATTGCATCCCGGGGAAGGACATAGGATAGTTTTTATCCCGATATTCCTACGGGATCGACACTTCTGCGGGTGAAACCGCGGGGCGCAGCTAGTAAAAAAATAAAGCTGGAAATTATTCGAGTGTCTATTCTCATTACAACTATGACTACTGACATGACTGCTAGAGATGTATTGAAGAAAAAGATATGCTGCGCCGACCTGAATAAATTGGGATAATGGCAGGAGTATGATGATTGACGATATATATATTCACTGTCACATTCATCTTTTTCTCATTGGGGTAAACAGAAACTACAGAATGCCACCTACTCCTATCCTATCCTTACATACTCCTTTTGTTTCGTATATGTTCATACAACTAACCAACCACCAACTGGTCATGAACGCACGGAGAACTACGCACCCGACCTTTCTGAAGAACATCACAAAAGAGGTCACTGATGATGATTCAATATCATTGCAACTTTACCAAATATTGGGGGCCTTTTTGTGTTAAATGGCTGCAGTTTACACAATACTACATACAAAAATAAATTCAGTTAGTCGAAACAAATCCACTTGAGTTAATATCTCGATACAAGGTTATCTTATCGATATGGGTTGCGACCTATACCTAAGCAGCTAAGTTAAGAGAGTTAAGTATGCATTACAGTAGTAATTATTTTACTATGTGGTTCAACGTACTATTGCTATTAGTGTTATGTACTTGTGTCGAGCCAAGTGATGACAACGACGAGCCTGTTTTGTACTATTATGGTCTCGTAAGTACTCTACCAATCTACCATAATCTTTCGAAAAGGAAAATGATTTGACTGTTTGTAAGTGACCTTTAATAGTGATATTGCATGATACCAAGTTAAAAGACAATATTACAGAACCTCTCTAATAATGAACTACGTCTACCATTACAAATCTGAGCTTTATTGTGGGTGTCGTAAGATGCAGTTTTGGTCAACAGACCCTTTTGTATTTTTTGTATTGGTTCAGTATGTACGTCATTATCGATTGCAAAAATTATTATAACATTCGTTTATTAGGAGGAGAGTGAACGCAGCTTGCCGTCATGCAATCCGCGCCAAGCGTGTTCTGCGCTAATACTGCGGTACTGGCGCGCGCCTGCGCTTGTGCGCCTGTGTCGGTGCGCGCGCCGCATGCGTTGCGACACCCGCGCCAACAGCGACAGCCTCGTTGAACTGAACAACCGAGCCTATTTACAGGTAAATATTACCGTATAACCAGGTTTTATCACCTATTGCAACATGTTTTTATCACCTATTGTCGTATCGTTTTGTAATGTAAAGAATTTGGCTTTCAGTTCTGTCAGCCTGTCACTGACTGGCCAGAATGTACCATGAACGACATCGCCTTAAACGTGGTCACGACCTACCAACGTATGAATCCCGACGAACTTGAAGAAATGCATCACGTGAACATGCAGCTTGTCCCACCAAACATAACGTTTAGTTGTCGCTGTCGGAATCCTAACTATTGGAAGTTTACTTCTAGTGAGGATACCAATCGTAGGTATCGATGTTCGTCACTTCCACTATGCAAAACCGGGGAGTTTTGTGGAAACGTCAACTACGATCTAAACGCTCTGTACCAGTCTTGTCTCTGCCCCAAACACCACATATGTGTGCACAACGGAGGCATAACTCACACGCACATCTCGGAACTGCTTTACGAAGGGAGAGGGTGGAAAGCTCACTGCCAACGCATAGAAGACGACTTCAGTTATGAAGATTATTAACTTACTTGCGCGGGTTGAGCCGCAATATCTTTAGCGATAGTGCGAACTTGTTCGTTGAAATTTTCAGGCCATAGTTTGCGGCTCACCAAACCGCCTTGCAAAGCTTCAGAAGCAGTCAACCGACGCCCAAAAACGACCAAGTCGTTTAACTGAAACAAGCAGTTAAGATCTAATAAACAGAACAAAAAATTTATTTAAAGTGTTTAAAATAAAGATTTATTTTTTATTATTTAAATCATGTTTTATTTGTATAATAACCGTACCGTCACCGTACCGTCTGCCGGGGTGTCGATATCGATATTTTCAATACCAGCATGTCAAAATTAAAAAGGACTCTTTGTGATTTCTTTTTTGATCATGTAAACTAATTTCTCGTCTATTAATCACATTTTTTTTCCTTATTTTTTACTCTAAAACTGTCTACCTTCTCAAATATTTCATTGTTGTTTATATACACTCTTCTATCAGTGAGAACTTGTAATTGGCCTTATTTCTGTTACTCTTAATAGTGCAAAAGTGTTTAGCTGTAAGTTTTCCAAAAAACTGTAAAATAAAATAAATAAAATAAAAATGTCTGTACACTTACTAAAGGTTGAGACAGGAGTCTGTATGTAGTGAACGCTGATACACCAGGCTCAATAGGGGCCACCGAAGCATGTGACTTGGGGCTGATGGCGAAGCTAGCTCGCTCCGAGGCCAGCGCCACGTCGCTGAGGCCGATTAGTGCCAGGCCAATGCCGGAACATCGACCACTCATCCCTGAGCATAACAGCTTGGCGTGCTGTTCCACTGCTTGTAAGAGGGACCTGTAAATGTTAAGAAGCTATACATTGAAGGGCTGTTTCAAGAATGATATTGAAACAGTGTTGATATTTTACAAGGCAAAGCACTCGGCACCTTAATTGCGCAACACACTATTAGCTTATCCATTAACTTCATAATTATGTTTGATCAATTTGTCTGCTCACCAACGTAAATAACGAAATGAATGTTGTTGTACTGTCAAAATGAAAGCCATTCCTACTTTTAGTGTTACGCAATTACCCCGCAGGTTTATTTATGAGATTTACTAATCAGAGCTGAGTGAAGTATAAGTATTTTATCACAAGTTGATCATTAATTAACAAGGTTTCCAATAGAAATAGAGCTACACTATATGTGTGAACTGCACAAGTGCACATCTGCATCCGTTATTCAAAGCTTTCTTATCTTTAGGGTCGGCCCTTTGCAACATAGCTACAGCATTTAACTTGTAGTCTTATTGGAATTATATAATACAGCATTATGTGAAATGCAATAATACCATTCTTAGAAATAATTAATTTACTTCTTAGATATTTTTACAACTTACCTAATAGATTCTGCCATTTCATAAGCAAAATTTGTTGATTTTTCCATGTTATCATCCACCAAAGGCCTTAAGTCTAAATCTGAATATGTAGTCCCACATTCAGATGACAATAGGGTCACTGATATGTCTTTCCTTAATTCAATCAATTGTAGGGCTTTTTCTAACTCTTTTATTATCTGTCAAGGAAAAATAATACATATTCAATCAACTTGAAAAGAAACTGTGTATTCTTGAAATTACATGAAGGTGATACTGATACACTTACCTCAATATTACAGTTGGACCCTGGTTTCTGAACACATATTTCAGCTAACCTTTGATCAAATTTAATAGACAAGTATTTAAAATCTTCACTATTTACAGTTGTTTTTTCATCAGTTTTCATAACTTTTTTTAGCTTTGACGGTTTTTCGGGTTTGGAATTGTCACGTTTCCTCTTATTTAAGGCAAGATTTAACTTAGAATTTAGTTTTTCTTTTATAGACATGCAATCATCTTTATTTATAGTGTCTGTCCTGCCAGCATCTGTGTGGTCTGACATGAACATCTCAGCTATTGGGCGATTACTGATGATAGTACCGTGCTGGTTCTGATCATCAGATTGAGCAACTTGTTTACCGGACCCTCCCTGACTGCTTGCCTCCACATCACTCAACCGTCGTGGACTCATGCAAGAGCTTGAATAAGAACTTGATGAGTGCCGTCTGTAGATAATAGAATCATCAGCACTGTGTGCCTCAAAGTCTTCACAAACTGATGGTGATTTGACAGAACTACTCAGGGAGGACCTGTGCTTGCCTCCAAGAATTTTTTTAGCTTCTCCTTCTTCATACTTTGATTCTTTTTTCCTTTCTCGAAATTTCATTTCTTTTGAGTCAGGTGTAGAGCTCTGTAATTTTTTTATAAATTCTGCTTTGGTTTTCATGTTCTTTTTACCCTTTGGTGCTTCTGGGGTTAGCTGATATATCATGTTCACAGCTCCTTCATCCATCAACAATTTATCAACCTCAGTCAACCGCTTATTTTGTTTGCAATTTTTAGGAGATGGCTTTTTCCACTGCAAATTTTTGGTCAAAGATGATTTGCTGCTTGTCAGGAAAGTTTGCTCAATTTTAATTTTTTTAGCTGGAGTTATATCCTTTTCCAAACTAGGTTCTTTGCTTTTAATTACAGTTTTAGTTTTTGTGAAGGTGTCAGGATTATCAGGATCAAATATAACCTTCTTCTTTATAACTCTACCAAGTCTCCGTTGTGGTTGTCCCTCATCACTGCTCTTATTTAAAGCTGGAGTTTTCCCTTCACTTGATGAATCAATGGAAGTTCGAACTGATGCTTCCTCTTCTTTCTCTTTAGTGACAACTTCTTGTGGTTTTACAACTTCTTCAGTACTTTCTAAGGAGGGTTCCCTCTCCTGCGACTTGTTGGACTTATCAGCATCAAAGGTTTCTTCATCATCCCACTCTTTAACCAGAACATTGACTATATTTTCCTCAGGTTTACCCTCTGCAGATTCCTTTTGATCTTGTGAATGATCTTGTTTGACAACTTTTTCTGCTTTATCACTTTTTGCTATTTTATCACTTTTAACTGCTTTATAACTTTTTGTTTCTTTTTCAATTTTGACTACTTTATCAACTTTTTTGTTTCTAGAAAGTCGATCAACATTCCGTTTTTTCGTGTTTCTTTTCAATCTTGAAAGCTGTTGCAAAGCTATTTGTGTTTCTAGAATCTTTTTTGAATGTATGTTTGTATTAAAATTAGGTGGAAGTATGGTTTCAGGCTGTCCCTCATCATTCCCCTCCAATATGTCCAATAGTTCCTCTTTATTAAACACTTCCTGTCTAACAGCACAATTATTATTTTCCACGCTATCAGTAACATCAGATGAGCGTAAAGCTTCACTTAATTCAATACTTTGGCCAAGTCCACTAAGTAAGTTGTTGGAATCGTGATCATCAATAATTGTCTCTTCTGTAATAGTCTCAATCACCTCATTATCATTAGTTTCAACTACAATTTCTGTCTGAAAAGTGACTCTGTCTGAGGGTGATTCAACAATACTGTCTTCAATGGCAGTTACTTCTAATAGGGTTCCTTCTGTACCACTGTTTTTATCTATATCCTCTTCAACATCTTTCGCCGACTCTGCTATAATGGGAGAAGGATCATCAGTGGGATCCTTGTTATCTTCGGCGGTACTTATGGATAGATCTGTTGTGTTATCAATTTTGGACACAGCGGATACCGCCGAATCTTCAATATTTTCTTGTACCTCATTCTTCACCTCTGCCGATGTTTCAGTTTCACATTTACTGTCTTCGCTGGGTGCTGTGTTACTTTCTACTGCAGCTACTTCTGCAGATTCGGAATCCGCGACACCGTTTGATTTGTGACATACATCCGTTGCTACCGAAGCCACGGCGTTTTCGTCTTTTTCATCAAATATAAGTGTTATTTTCATACCATCCGCGGGAGCGTTAAGAAGAGGAGGTTCCTCTACAGCTTCCATTTTGCCAAAACCGTCACTAAAATAATGAAAAGGTTTTATTATTGCTTTTATTAGTGATAACCTAAATTATGTTGACGAATGCAAACAATAGAGACATGGAGCCTACACAAAATCAGGTTAGAAATATTTATTTTCAAGTTTCACTTGAAGGTGTTAAACCTATCAACAACAATTACCTAGTATAAAATAAAGATAAATTCAATAAAGACAAAGTTTGCTTTGCGTTGCGTCTGTACGTCCATTACATTACGCGCACTAGAGATTGCCTATCGACAATCTACTATGACAAGCGAGTAATAAAATAGTGTACGTTACCCCAGCAAGAAAGTGTCTCCTAGAGTTATAGGAGTAGAACGTATAATGTGTGCCCTATCTGCTGTAAATGTGCCCCAACATAAAAAATGTGTGCCCCCTGTCGTTTTGGAAAAAAACGGAAAAAACGATTCTTGCTGGGGTAACGTTTTTCTAGCAGGAAAATTCTAAACGAATGATCGGAGAGAGAAAAATTGTGCATGGCCAGAGAGCTTATATGTGTGCCAAAATGTGCCCCCAAAAATAAAATCTGTGCCCCTTCAGGTTTTCGAGATATTGCATTTCCTGCTGGAGTAACGTTTTGATGAATCGTATATCTCTACAACCATTGCATGTGCCCCTGTAGAATAAACATACACGAGTAGCTCTTAATGTGTGCCCCTTTGTGCCCCAATTAGATTTAACCGGTCATGGGCGAGACGTCATGTGACGTAATATCAAAAAAAGACCTGTCAAATGCCAGATGTCACTCGCTGTGCGCGTGATTTATTACCCTGCTCACAAAAAATGGTCTACTGATGCTTATACGGGCTCAAGCCACTTAATGTAAACTGTTTTGGGTTGTTGAATAAACAGACCATAATATAAAATGCAAACGATACTCGTAATATGAGAATTGTATTTATAAACAAATGACGTCATCAGACAATAGGTTGAAAGTGTGTTTGTTCCCGTGTTATGTCGATTTCTGATAAAACTACTATATGAATTTACACGAAACTTTGCAAGTTACATTATGAATAGACAAGTAATCTAACAACAGCGTTTTTTTGAAAGTCCTACCTTACATTTTAATAATATTGAAACTCAAATTTCAGTGCGCCGAGCCGTTCAATTCCTATTACAAAGCAATGACTGCAAACGCCCAATCCTAGTCATATTCAGTTGTTTCTAATTAAAAAAGTGTTACTAGGATACTACATAAACCTTTATTGACTGATAACTACCTTTATCTTGTAAAAATATACCACTATAATTGTAAAATCATAAGATTTTCTTGAACACTTACGTAAAATTTTGTTTGACCAAAAAAAAAGGATTATTGATTGATTGTGATGTTATTTCGTGCAAATATTATCTACAATATTATCTACAAGGACGTATAATATGTTATAAACGAATATTCATCCACTTAACGTCGATTTTACACAAAAACTATTAAAATAAACAACATAGCATCATAACAAAACAGCACGCACTACAGCTGCCATTAAGAATCGTAAAGTCTATTTTTAACTTTTTTTTTCAAATATTGCCAACCCATATTTTTCGTTTTGAATCATTTAGTCGATTAGTTTATCTACCGGACCATAGACTCAAACTGTTGCACAGGATATTAGACCGTATTTAGCAGTAATAATAGAGGTTGAAGCCGCGTGAATCGGGTGGTGACAAATGGTTACGCTCGCCTCTTAAAGGTGCGGTGACAAATGGTTACGCTCGCCCGTTAACGGTTAAGAAAATATTTATAGTTTTCAAGTTATCGCGGTTTTATGAAAACCCGAAAAAACATCGCAGCGCCTAAATTAGACAAGGCACAAGTTCGCTGAAAACTGTATTCGGTCCTTCTTGACGCTAATAATAACAATACAAAGTTTCAAAACTGTTCATGCATGCGTTTTTGAATAATCTCGCTAAAAGTCAAAACGATGGTGTCATAACTTTGACGGCAAAATACAAGGAACCGGCTCAATCCCAGATGTGTAGGTGTAAACCAAAATCATGTGCCTTTAGTCAGAAATATATGGTGAAAATATTCAGCTTGAAATGTTTCGCATTAAGTAAATATAAACAAAAAACCAAAATATGTAAGCAACGGCTGGTTATCCGACCAAATTTGAATGACTACTAAAAAGCGACGGATTCATACATATCGATGACCTTCTTTACTGGACGTATTATACCTAAGCTGTTGTCCGTACAGTCGCGTTCAAAAGTTTTGGGGGCTAATTAAAAAATATATTAAATGCACCTTGTGATTATAATAAATGAAACAGCTTGTTGATGTGGAAATTATTATTTTTATTCCCTTAATTTTAATTCTTTAAGTAATTATTGCATCAAATCACAGATCAAAGTTCCTACCTATAAATATTAGAAATTATTTGCACATTGTGTAGTCATTGTTATTTAATTCACAGATCAGTTTTTCATCTAAGTCTAACATATAATTAGTAAATTCGCATCACAAAAAATCACAGATCAGTATTAAGTATAATATTGTGTAAAAAAAATATTAAATTTTAATTGGCCCAAAACTCGAAATTGAAATTTTGATATTATCTTTACGTTTTAAAGTTTCCTGAATCTATTAAATTTACACTATTTTTATAGGATGTAAGTTTGTATATATCCGTGGATATAAAATTTTGTGCTCAATTTTTTCCAGAAGTACTCTAGCAGTTAAGTTGAAAATACAGTTGTGATAAAATTTAGCCCTGAATAAATAGATATATTCCGCCTGATCGGTCCGCCAGAACTTTTTTAGATACATATATTCTATAGATCAACAAAACTATTACTTACATCATCTAGTTAGAAGTTTATGCAACTTGCCAATAGGCAAAATGCCACTCCTCCCTGCTTGGTGTTTATATTATTGTTGTTATAGCTGTTATAGAACATTCTTTAAAAATCTAATCAAGTATTTAGCTATTTCGGCTAAATGATACAGCCCTGTGACTGTGACATGTTGAGTGTTGACGGATTGTGGTCGAGTCTTAGTTTTGGGGACATGAATTGTTGTCATGAATTATTTTTTTACATTGTAACTAGAAGTTATATTTCATCAACCTAGCACAAGAAGAGAATTAAATACGTATTAAACAAAAAAGAAAACAAATTACTGAATCGATTTTGATGAAATTTCTATTGGACCAATCGGAAAGTATGTATATCCTTTCAGATGAAAACAAAACAAACATGATTTAGAACATTTTTTGTTAAAAAATAAATAAGTATATAAAGTAATGAAAAAAATCCAAGTACTTGATAAGTGTACAAGTATTTTTAAATAAGTCAAAACAATGCCATTAAATACTTACCACCGCAGATCGTGCCATAAAATTCAACACCCCTACAACCACATAATTGTTATAAAATGCTTAATACGCCACTTTCAACCAACTTAAAAAAAAAGTAAACAAACAGTATCAGTGCAACTGCGTGACTCAACGTAACAGTTGGTAACAGTGTCCTTGGCGTCATAACATAACTGCAACTGTTTACCAATACCAAGAAAAAATCCAAACGCACTTCCCAGTCAATAAACACTTCGTACCTATTATTCATAATAGAGCGACGTTACACGTAACATGTCTCTGTCACACTAACACCGTACGCGTACTAGCTGTCTCACTTTCTCCAAGCTAGACAAAGCGACTCCTTGCGACACGACGTCAGCGGATGCCGCGGGGCCAGAGATATATGCAGCGGTGTGGGGAGGCGAAAAAAGGGAATCTTCTATTAAGTAAGGTGAATGCTCCAACCAGCCCGCAAAATTCAAATTTTTTCTGTTTTTTTTGTTCCTACGCCTTTATGAACTTGTAGGGTTGTATTGGTGATTTTGATGATTATAATTCTGTAACTACATACGTCTTACAGCCGCGAATAATATTTTAATCAACATACAACCTAGCACTGGCCTGCAAATTGCAAAAAACGCAAGAAATTTTGAATTTTGCGGGCTGGTTGGAGCATCCCCCTTAATGATGAAAAACTTACTGTTAATTTATCTAACCTACGGCTTATCAATAAATATATATATATATATATATATATATATATATATATATACGGGCTTTTTATTTATATACAAAAAAGAGCTACCTCTTTTTAGTAGTAGGTATTCATCACACATTTCATTTTTTTTTTAAACATTGGGACCAATCAAATTTTGGGTCAAAGACCTGGCAAATATCTGGATGTATTTCTTTCGTTCACACATAAATTACTGGATGTATTTAATGAAATTTTGAATCGAAAGATAGCTTACCTTGGAATAGCACTTAGGCTACTATTTATAATGTACCTACTTAATCATGTGTAAGGTCATAGAAACAGCTAGTTGAATATAATCCAATAACAACTTTATTTTATTACTTATTACTTTTCTACGTCAGTGTACTCAGGCACAACACGTGTGAACCGGTTAGTGAGTAAAGTAAAGAAGGTCATCGATATGTATGAATTCGTCGCTTTTTAGTAGTCATTCAAATTTGGTCGGATAACCAGCCGTTGCTTACATATTTTGGTTTTTTGTTTATATTTACTTAAGGTGAATGCGTAGTGGTAGCCCGCGAAATTCAAGTTTTCTTACTTTTTTTGCAATTTGCAGGTCAGTGTCAGGTTGTATCTTGATAAAAATTTGATTCGCGACTATAATAGACATGTATTTACAGAATTATAGTCATTAGAATCATTAATATATCTCTTTAAGTTAGATTTCTACCATAAACACTTTTCCATACGAGATTTGTTCTTAACGGTAGAAATCTAACTCAAAAAGATGTATTAATGATTCTGATGATTATAATTTTGTAAATACGTACCTGTTATAGTCGCGAATCAAATTTTGATCAAGATAAAACCTGACACTGACCTAAAAATTGCAAAAAACGTAAGAAAATTTGAATTTCGCGGGCTACCACTGCGCATTCACCTTAATGCGAAACATTCCAAGCTGAATATTTTCACCATATATTTCTGACTAAAGGCACATGATTTTGGTTTACACCTACACATCTGGGATTGAGCCGGTTCCTTGTATTTTGCCGTCAAAGTTATGACACCATCGTTTTGACTTTTAGCGAGATTATTGAAAAACGCATGCATGAACAGTTTTGAAACTTTGTATGGTTATTATTAGCGTCAAGAAGGACCGAATACAGTTTTCAGCGAACTTGTGCCTTGTCTAATTTAGGCGCTGCGATGTTTTTTCGGGTTTTCATAAAACCGCGATAACTTGAAAACTATAAATATTTTCTTAAATCTAATTGGGGCACAAAGGGGCACACATTAAGAGCTACTCGTGTATGTTTATTCTACAGGGGCACATGCAATGGTTGTAGAGATATACGATTCATCAAAACGTTACTCCAGCAGGAAATGCAATATCTCGAAAACCTGAAGGGGCACAGATTTTATTTTTGGGGGCACATTTTGGCACACATATAAGCTCTCTGGCCATGCACAATTTTTCTCTCTCCGATCATTCGTTTAGAATTTTCCTGCTAGAAAAACGTTACCCCAGCAAGAATCGTTTTTTCCGTTTTTTTCCAAAACGACAGGGGGCACACATTTTTTATGTTGGGGCACATTTACAGCAGATAGGGCACACATTATACGTTCTACTCCTATAACTCTAGGAGACACTTTCTTGCTGGGGTAACGTACACAATAAAATACTCGACTAAAATCAAATAAAAAGTGATCCATACTTAACGTAACTCTAGTCTGTCTGTTACCATTTCACGCTTTAACGATTGAACAGATTTGGATGAAATTTGGCACAGGTAGACCATGATCTGGGTCAGGATATAAGATACTTTTTATCCCATTCCATGGGTCCAGCAGGTCCAAGTCTTCAGGTTTTAATAGCAGGGCTCTATGGAGGTTAAAAACTGAAAGCTTGTCATAGGTGGCAGCACTGCTCAGTCTTTAAGCCGCCATTGTTTTTACAAATGTAACATCACTAAGTGTCACTGTCAAAACTCTACTCAAATGTGAAATTTTGATTTTGACATTATGACATAGGTACTTGTTTTGTTGTTGTGGTTCATAGAGTACTATTGTGGTTTTGAGTGCTTCAGATTGTGACTGTGAATCAATTGTAGTTCGTTGCATCAAGTTAATTATCGGTTTTTTATATTTTTAGGATGAACATCCTTCCAAAGAAAAGGTACACACATACGATTTAAAATTTTAAAATATTTCCTGGTCGTCCAATTTATAAATAGATTCTCTTTATACCTTTGTTTTCAACCTCGTTTCCACTCACGGTATTGACTGTGTCTTGTTATCACCCCTCTAGCAATAAATAGTGCATTCAGAACATCATTCCCAGTACAGTCAATAATCGTTTGTAATCAGTTAGTGTTAGCGCTGCTGCAGACAAACAATATTTCTGCCTTATAAGTGATTATACATTAGGTTTTGACCTCAGACTAAGGAAATTAGTCTGAGCTTTTGACTGCCTCGTTGGTTTAGTGGTCGCAAGTGCTACGGCAGTGATCAGTAGTGGTCTAGTAGTAACAACCCCAACTTACAAGTTGTAGATCGTGGGTTCGAACTCAGGCAGGCGCTTTACTTTGTGTAAATAATTTCATCACCAGTCACCACTGCACTCAAAACGATGAAGGAAAACATCGCGAGGAAACTGGCATGTCCTAGAACCAAAAATTCGAAGGCATGTGACATCTTCCAACCCACACTGGGCCCGCGTGGTAGATTACGGCCCACTCCCTCTCGAAGAGAGGAGGCCTGTGTCCCAGCAGTGGGAACATAATAAGCTGATTGTGGAAGTGATACTGCTGAGCATGGTCCTGGGTTCGATTCCCGGGTCGTGTAGTGTTTTTCCATGTGGAATTTCTCAGTTGGATTCGAAGTCTAGATTTGTGCCCGGTTGATGGTGGCTCACCCACTATTACATGGGACTTAAACTTAACTGGCAAAATGTGAGGTACACCTCCACACATAAGAGAATACATGCGTGATGTTATGTTTATGTTGTAAAGGCTAGGCATCATAGTCAATATACCTAAATTCCTTTGATTTTTGAGATTATTTTCATTACATCCAAATGTCTAACTAACCCATAGATAATTGATAAGCACCCAGTCTAATCTAACCCAATATTATATTCTTAGTGGAGTTTTTATTTGTCTTTCGAAATATTGTGACAACTTATTGGTGAGATGAGATTTCACCAGTGAGGTTTTACTTGAATTGCATAATTATTAATTATATTATTATTATTTATAGATGGCATGTAAGAACAAAAGAGAACATAGCCAGAGTAAGGAAAGATGAAGCCGAAGCTGCAGAAAAAGAACAACAGGAAAATTTAAGAGTTCAACAGGCTGACCGTGAGGCACGTCTTAGCGTGCTGAAACACAAATCTAAGCAAAAGTTACAGGAATATGGCATTAAAGAGCCAGAAATAGAGCCTACACAACAAGCAACTGTTGAGCATATAAACTTATTTGCAAATTTTGAGGATGCTGTAAAAACCACCAATAAGGAACATGACAAGGATGTAAAAGAAAAGAAGGAAGAATATGAGAAAAAGATTGGCTACTTGACATATCTTGGACAAGACACAAATGAGGCTCTTGGTAAAAAGAATTGGTATGAAGTACCACCAGAGACAGCTGGGACCTCCAGATCAAGTAATATTAAAGATACCTATGACAAGTTAGTCTTGAAAGATCAGGATGGTAAACCTAAAATTAAAGAGCCTGATGAGAAAAATGGAGAAGTAAGTTGGAAAAAAAAGCAGATGCTTGATCCAATGAATGCATTTAAACATCTTCATGATAATACTTATAAAAACAAAAAGAGTGCCATAACTGCTGCTAAAACAAAAACAGGTAACCATATTTCCATTGATAAAAAACACAAACTTAAGAAAAAGAAACACAAAAAAGACAAAACTGATGATAAAGAAAAAAAATTACAAAAGTTAAGAGAAGCCCGACTAAAACGTGAGCAACAAGAAAAATATAGAACCGAGTTGTTTTTGAAGGGTCTTCATAAACCTTTAAATGCAGAAATTGAAAAAGATACTGTAGTGAAAGCCAAATATAATTCACAGTTCAATCCTGAACTTGCAAGACAGAATTATAGGTGAAAGTGCCTACTGGGGTATTAGAGAGAGCAGCATCATGTGGATGCGAAAAATAAGAAGAAAAGAACTTTCAAGAAAAATAAAACTTATCATCTGCCTAGCCTTTTCCCAACTATTTTGGGGTCAGCTTCCAGTCTAACTTGATGCAGCTGAATACCAGCATTTTACAAGAAGTGACTGCGTATCTGACCTCCACAACCCAGTTACTGGGTAATACAATACTCCTTAGTTAGTAAGACCGGTTGTCAGACTTTTCTTTAGGGCTTCTGACGAACCGTAATGCCTGCCAAAAGATCCGCGAATGACAGCCGGGACCAACAGCTTAACGTGCTTTCCGAGGCACGGAGGGGTCTTGGTATGTAAAGATGATCACCCATCCACAGACCAACCGCGGCAAGCGTAGCTTAACCTGATCGATCGACCCGTGCGGCTGCTATAACTTAGCCACAAGCCCCTCCCCCCAGAAAAATAAAACTATTTGAGTTAAATGAATATAATATATTACGAGTATGTACCTTTATATAACAATAAAATATTTATCATAATAAATGTTAAACAAGTTGTTTTATTACATCTCTCTCTCTCTCTCTTATACCGCTCTTTCAATTGATAGTCTTACTTTTGAAGAGTATGTGTGAGCAATATTAAAGGAAGTTTATCTTCGAGTTTCTCAAAAGGATAATTGAATGTCTCTGTAAATAGTTGCAATACCCTCACAATAGCAGCACCATCATTAGATGATTCTGCATGTTTTATTCTGAAATGTAAGAGAAAGTCTTGATTAAATCATTCAAAATTATACATTTAGGCCCGCGTCCTAACCGAAAGCGATTTTGGCACGAGTATGCGTTGATTGCACTCGTTTAAATGAATATGGCATACACGCGCAATCGATCTAGTCGCGTATCTACGTCATTAGGTATTCATGTAAACGATCGAGTAATCACTTACTCGCGCGCCGACCGCTTTTGGTTAGGACGCAGGGTATATGTATTTGACATACTCGCGCATTAGTGTACATACACACGAGCGACACGCGTCGATGACTAGAGTCAACAGCATTCGTCGACACGCGTCGATCGGCTGCAGTTGCCTCTGTCGTCGACGCGTGTCGCTCGTGTGTATGAGCACTTAGGACGCGGTGTTACGATAAATGCTCCTGTTTTCGCGCGACAGTCCCTTTCGGTTAGGGCTCAAAGTACAATCTTTAAATTGAGTAAATACCCAAAATCAAGTCAAAGTGTAACGGAGTATAAGATGTACATAATAAAGACGAATTGATAATCAAGTTACTAACCTCAGATATGTGCATAAGGAATCGACAAAGATATCAATATTTTCAGTTTTACTTTGGCGTAACAGAGAGTAAATCCCCACCAACAGAGGATAGCCATCTATGTTGTCCCCAGTTCTTCTCGTTATTAGGTCACCTAGAAGGCAACAAAACCAACAATCTATAAGTATTAATATAGCTATATAAGCTGAAGAGTTTGTTTGAATAATGCGCTTATCTCTGAAACTACCAATCGGAATTTTTTGACTGTTTAACATCACGCTTCGACCTTTAGGAGCCGCGCAAAAAAAAGCTAGAAAGAACGCTAAGCGAAAACAAAGTAATAGCGCGGGCGGGCTATGCGATGCGATGTGGTGGGCCGGGGAAACAAGAAATTTCACGCGGTCGAAGTCACGGCCAGAAGCTAGTATTGTTATACATGCATGTTATAATAAGTAAGTATAAAATATTTCCAGAATTGAAGCATTCGCATGATATAAAGAGAACTATTCAGTCCTCATGACTTTATCATAGTGACGAATGTGACGACCTGTGTCAGTGTGTCAGTGGCGTGCATTGGTTTTCAGAATAGGTAGGCACTAGTCTAGGCAGTCGCGGTCACTAATTAGAAAAAAAAACGTGTGGTCGGGGGACCCCCGGCAGGAACTAAGTTCAAAATGAAAATAATTTAGTGAGTGTCTTGTGTGGCGTGTGTGCCACACAAGATACTCACTAAATTATTTTAAAATAAAATGTAATTGACAGGCTTATGTTGACATATCGAGGTAGGCACTGCTTATATGCCTATATATGCAATGCACGCCACTGCAGTGTGTCAACGTAAACGTTATAATAATATGCTGTTCGACCTATTTTTCGAAAAGGTACTCTATTGTATTTATTAGAGATACGGAAATTCAGTGTACACACGGCTACACATCAAGCTATACATTTCCAGTTTTAGCTGACCTCGCATTGTATAGGTTTTTCGTACAATCAGACGTCAGCTTATACTGATTATTAAGTATAGCTTGATGTGTAGCCGTGTGTACTCGTAAGTATTTGATGTGTAGCCGTGTGTACTCGTAAGTATTTGAATTGATAGCGTCAACAAACAACCTAATGACATCATTATAGCTCGAGAATTCACATCTTCAACTAGTTAAATATAAGGTCAACTTTTATCAAGTACAAAAATTTTAAGGACAGATTCAATAACTAAAGACAGACCTTTTACAAAAAAAATAATAAATTTCTATACGCTAGTTTCCAAGAAAAACACCAAAAACCATTTTGTTTAAAAATTCAAATAACAACAACCTGTGTATTAGTGGCTAACGTACTCTAGGCAGATAACAATGGTTGCGCCTGCACACGTGCGGCGGCGGCGTGTCCCCCCCTTGCTGCACCCGCTGCACCCCGCCTTGCGCGGCTGGCATTCAGAGCTGGAGATTGTCTTTCAGTTCGCCAAAATCAAGTTACCGAGTTGTGTGTTGTCTGTGCGAAAATTTTCGAAATCCCGTATCGGTATTCATCCCGAGAATACATGAATATGGCTATGTGCTATCACGACGCAGGTGAAATAATGTTGCGGGCACAAGAACTGTACGCCCAGAGGTTTGGACGAGTGGTCAATATTCGCACCATTCTTCGAGCCGTGCAGCGCTTCAGAGAGAGTGAGAACTTCCAGGCTCGTCTTATTGACTCGGGGAGGCCACGACACCCAGTGCAGCTTGAAGAGGAGGTGCTGGATTTCTTTCACCGACACCCAGTGGCGAGCACCGGAGACGCTGCCCATGTGTTTGGCGTAAGCCAGAATTACGTGTGGCAGCTCCTGCGCAGTGAAGGTCCCTTCCATTTCACTCGGGTCCAGGAGTTGCTGCCTGAGGATTACGCGCCTGTGGGGTAGGGCCAAAGACCTAGTGTATGGGAACGACGGTCATACAATCCGTACAGTGGAAGAATTACGTGCGCGAATTGTGAGTGCATTTAACGTGATGTCCAGTGACCATCAAGTGCTTACTGAAGTGCGGAGGCATTGTCTCGATCGCGCTAGACCGTGTGTGCGACAACAAGGGCGTCACGTCCAACAATTGATGTGATATGTGTAAATAACTAGTAAATTGTGTAAACAAGTGTAAATCTGTTAATGAATTTTGACTATTTTTAACATGCCAAGTTAATGCAAAAAGTTAGGTAAGTTGTTAACATTTTTACATTAATTCAATACTAAAAAAAAATAACAAACTGTATTAAATTGTTAGTCCAAAGCCTGAAAAAGTGTGATGGAAAATTAAAATACGATAGATTAGCGCAAAGGTTAAAATCGTTTCTTAACATGTGTCACAGTCTTAGTCAATGCAGTCCGAGCGATGACGTAATACCGGGTTAAATGACCCTGGGTTTTTTGGGGGTGCAGACCCGAACAACTGAGTCGGTATACAGTGTGCTTTTTAAAATATTGTAATTTTTGTGTTAGAAAAACTGAAAATAAAAACTAGCGTGATTATTTGAAATAAAATGTTAGGGTCGTATTTCTATCGTATGGATAGACGATCTGTTTAAATTTTTGTACTTGATAAAAGTTGACCTTATATATACCTAATGATGATATTGCGGAATAACAACAACGGGGGAATGATGGAATTACCATCACGAGGATTTGGTCAGTGGGAATACCATGACGTAAGGTCCGGCCGCGCTTTTGTGCTATTATTGATTGAAGTTTGCCAAAGATGTAAACAACAATGGCCGCTCGAAATTGAATAAAATCGATATACAAGAACATTTATTTTAAGTAACGTTTGTTTTCGTCTAATTTGCTCGGAGATTTAGACGAAAATAAACATTTACTTAAAATAAATGTTCTTGTATATCGATTTTATGTATTCGAATTAGCTAGGAGATTTAGACGAAAACAAACATTACTTACTTAAAATAAAATATGTTCTTGTATATCGATTTTATTCAATTTCGAGCGGCCATTGTTGTTTACATTTTTGGCAAATTTAGCACGGCCGGACGATAGATCATTTATGGTAAAATTAAGATGGCGTGGATATGGTAGAATTAAGCCCCGTATTCATTAGGCAACATTTGTTGCGAAACACTGTTACGATGTGTCGACGTGTTTATCACCAAGTTTACCGTAAACACTGTTTCTGAAACATGGCCGTCCACACTTGTCAGTTGTTGCTAGGATGTCGCCCGAGGAGGTAGTGATGCTCTGTGAAGCTTACATAATAATTCATGTGCTACTAAAAAAAAATACGAAAAGGTGGTGGATTCGGAATTATCTCTTAAATAAAAGTTACGTACTACTTCGTGAATTTGATAGGTCTTTTCAGAATTTCTTTAGAATGTCAAGATCTGACTTTTGCCTATAAACAATATGTTTCGGCTTGCACCCCGTTCGATCGGGGAGCACCGAAACATGTTTCAGAAACAATGTTTCATCACATTTGTTTATCGACGGTTTATACTGTTTCCAGAGCATGATGAAACATTGCGAAATACTGTTTCGAAACAGTGTGTCTCAACAAATGTTGCCTAATGAATACGGGGCTTTACCACAGCTCAAAAGAGTATTCCGAAATCACCAAAGCCGCAGTGTTGCAATTATCATAAAAACATAAGTAGGTACCTGATGTATAACATAGTTGCATTCTTGATAATTGCGAAATTAAAAGTGCAACGAGAATGCGTCCCATATCAGCATTCAACAACTCCTGCGCATGTTTCACGTAGATTTTATCGTATGGTTCATAGATTCCACATCTCACCAAATTCTCTTCCAGGTGTTGCATAAGTAACGAAGATACTTTTGGTTCTGTTTCAGCATGTGTTGATATCTTCAATTCGTTAATTATAGAACTGAAAGTTCAATTTCATTAATATTTATGTTGTTTCATGTCCCTAACATGTTTTGGGGCATTGCAGGAATCCTGAATTTATTTAGCTTATTTTTACCCGACTACGTCCGGCTAAGCCAAAAGGAAGTAAAACTGTGGTCGCATGCCATCACAGAACAGATAAAAGAGGTGCCATTGTAATTTTGTAGGTGTTCCTGGCACCAATATGGTATATCTACAAGCGTGCGACTACGGTTATGCCTTGACTATTTTTATACCTAGGTATGCCTAGATTTCTGTCTGAAATATTTTCCCTGTTTCGTACTTTTTAGATCACTTTTATTTTTCCGTAGTTGGGTTACAGTTACTTAAGTAAACTTAATTTTGAATTAGTCCTTGAAAAAGTCCAACTGCAACACATGTTACTGAAAAATCTCCGTCTCACTTACTCATTCATGGTCCTTAGTGATGCCTCTAATTGCGCAGAGTCAAATTTGCAACTAGTATTCAACTGATATGCAATATGCCTTCTTATAATCTGCAAGGTACCTATCAAAACCAGCACATCTGATAGTTGCTGGAATGTTTTGTATCCTTTTGTAACAACCTGATCCATGTCTTTCATATCGGCACTCATATTCCCTAAGAGCATCTTGTCTTGTCTAAATATATCTTGTACATTTTGCATTTGGTTTTTGACCATGAAACCATATAGGGTATCTAACCCGTGAAGACCCACTACTCCAATAGCATCATTTAATTTTCCGAAGGTTTTGTTATTTATTATTTCATTTTGAGATTTTACGTCGTACCAGGCTGCGCATATGTTAACATATGTACAGAGTCTGAAACACAAAAACTGATTAAATATATTATTCATTCGAATTTAATATAGGTTTTTAAATAAATGTTGGATAGGTTCCGAACACACTGGAAGGACGACGCGCGGGCTCGCGAAAGATGGAAGCAGTGGCGGATTTACCAATAGGCTGAGTAGGCTGGAACCTTGGGCGGGCAGATTTTAGGGGCGGCAAATTTGGGGCTAACATTTTTTTTTTTATGTCTTACTGAAATTAAAAAGATTAATATTTATATACCTACCATGTTTTTTTGGAAAGAATAAACGTGAATGCTCAAATTCAGGCTTCCACTGTAGATTTTATCATAGTTGCCGATCTTTACAAAACTCTTTGCAAGTTTTTCGTAGCTGATGAACGAGAACATTTTAAGTATTTTAAAGAAAAGGCGAAGCAGTATACAAAAGACGTTGGACATTATTGTAGAGGTCGGTAGGGGCGGCAAAATTTGAATAGTCTACTGGCGGCAAATGTGTAAATCCGCCACTGGATGGAAGGAGTGGAGGGAGGCCTTTGCTCAGTAGTGGAGTGTAGGATAATAAAACAAATTTAGTTATACGAACCTCGCGTCTACTAAATGCGGTATTTGCCTAGCTAGACTCCCCATGAAGCCAGCTGAAGGACTATACAATGTAACTCCTTTCCGAAAACTAATCTCCTTGGTAACACTCTCATTAATAATCGCAGTTATCTATAAAAATAAGAAATTAGGTGATCGCTAGCTACTAATATAAAATTGATAGTACCATTGTATCGAAGCAATGTAAGACGTTGCAAAATCATTTCACTCCCTAAATGTGGGTCAAATTGACTGCACCTGACATTTAGCAATGGACACCACTTACCTGTTTTTGCCAAATTCTCAAACCATGGATGTTTATATAATCCTGAATATATTCTAGAGATCGTTTGTAGCCATCCATACTTTCAGCCAGCTTCTGCAGTCGCGACATCAAATTACTTGCTGTTGGTTGGTACTTTTTCCCTTGAGGTTCTAAAAATTCTACAAACTTCTTGCTGATATGTCTGTCTAACTCTTTCAATAACCCGTCTTCTAACAATTCCGCGGGGTCCACTCTTATTACACCTACCAATGTAGACCGCATATCCAAAATTCCTAAAAATAATTCATTTTTAAATTCCGGAAGGCTGTATGTTATGTTATATCCCAATAAGTTAAGAGCCACGTGTGTACGAACCTGTTGTGAATGTGGACGCAGAATGAGTTAGTCTGGCCACTTCCATCCTGTCTTCCAACTGTGCATAATCCCTTAATCTTTCCTTTTCCAATCTAGTTGGCACTTCTTTTATTGCCCAAGTTTGTAAGTCAATTATTTTCTCCACAATATTAAAAACCATTTCTGGAATGATTTGCAATACTTTTTGAATATATTTAATCAGTTCATTACTGAAATATTGTGATACTGACACCAAGTCGTCACTGTGAGCTTGATTTATTCTGAGCAGTGGTATCTCCATTGCACTAGCGAGCTTTAGGAAAAGTGCTCTAAGTCTGCTGGTGACAGCTGGATTCTCCTTAATGCTATCTTGCATATGCTTTGTGTACAAATCTATTGTGCACCAAGCGTAGCTGACGTCTGCGATCGTTTCCAAAGTAACCAAGGAATCTTCTTTCAAGGAAGCAGCCCTCAAAAGATTTTTCAATGCATCTTTACTATCAAATAGATACTGAACAATTGTTGAAGTGCTTTTTATGCCATGAAACTCTTCAACTTCATCTAAAGCTTGTAGTAGCTGAGTTACTTTTTTAATAGATTTTGATGAACTTGGTTCACCTAGAGATGCTATTTGTTTCGAAATGTTATCAAACCAAAGTTTCAGTTGTTCATTTTCTTGTATTTTCGCGACAGGTTTTGCTCCAGAAAAAAGCTCAGATAAACTATCCACTGCTTCAATAGCAAGAGATTTATTCATATTCCATGAAGACTCTCTATTATCAAGTAATTTGTTTAATATCTCTCTGACTTTTAATTCCAGCTCTGCAGTACTTATTAACAGTTCCAAAATTTTCAATGGTTCATAATTGGATTCCTTCAATACTAGATCTTTAAGCTGTTTACTCTTTTTGTTGTTGTCATAAAATGTCACATCAGTGTTGTGTAGAAGAAGCCATCTTAAAACTAGATTGGAGTTTAACAAGAGATTTAAGATTTTGCTTATATTATCCAATACAAAATCATCAGTGAGTGTTCCTTCTTTTAGTATTTGGTGAGTTTTAGTTGTCAGCATTGGTACTGATCCACCTCTTTTAGCAAATATCTCTTTGATCACCTTGCCATTACATGTATTGATAAGGGCAGATTTAGCAGCCTTGAAATTTTCCCAATAATCAATAATGTTCATGGTAACGCCCATGTAAACTGGTATGACCCAGTTACTGGGGAAAAACTTATCAACAATTTCCCTCATTTTGGATGTATCTGCATGGAGATAATGTGGTGTAAAGAATAAACATATTACAAGCATACTGGCCTGTGTACCCAATGCCGATGCTTGATGTTCTGGAATGGTGTAAACTGCTAGTTGATTATAAATGTCTTCTGACCGTAGTTTTCCTACAACTTTCTCAACAAATTCAGGACGAATGTAGACACGGCTGAAACATTCATACAAAATTTTGTAATTAAACAATAAATACTTAAAATATTATATTAAAATGAATGAATCCAGAAACCAAGTTCACCTAAAGTATTCCACAGGATAATCAGCAGGTCTTCTTCCATTATGTTGATCATAGCCAGTATCTCTTAGAAGTTTGCACACATCATCAATGTTGGATTGTGATTGGCTTGTGCTATAGCGATAAAATGCTACAAGAAGTCTTTCCCTCATCGGTCCCGGAATGTAAAGGTCACATAACAGAAGCATTGCTCCATACAAATATAAACTCTCACACTGAAAGTTTATGAATTTAGTTTTAAAAGCATTAAAGGGAGGTACTCCTCCAACGTCTATTGTCCATAGACTTTAGCTATATGTTGGTGAAGCTATCCTATTATTCCTCCAGACCAAATTTCGGCCATAGCAGCTAATCTCAATGGAGACTAGCCATTCATGCGGGAGATATTATAGTGCACAAGTGTTTGCGCAGACACAGGTGCACTCACTGTTCCCTCATTCTCATAGTCCGATGGCAAACATAAACTCACACCCTAGATAAAAGTGAAATAAACTTCACAATTGTTAAAGCTGTTTCTAAAAAGAAAACTGTTACTTACCAAAAGCTGTTTACCTTCTACATCTTTTAGTACTGTCTCAATATTTTGCTGGATGAAGGTATTATCATTTAACTGCTCCACAAATGAGTTCAAATCAATTACATATTGATAAATATTCTCAAAAAGTAAATAAAATCTATTTATTAATTCCAAGTATTTCTCTTTTAACTCATCATCCAAATCTTGTAATTTCTGAAAACAATTTAGGTAAGTTAAAAAGAGTGCAGTTTGTCAAATAGGTACTTGTAGCCAACCAAAATAGGTGTTGTTTTTTTTAAATCAATTTAGGTAAATTAGCTAAGTACTGAGCTGGACTCCTTTAATAAAGATTGGTCCTTGGCAGCTCTGGAGAGAGAGAGGTGGAAAGAGAGTAAGGCCTCGGCCTTGGTGAGAGTAAGGCCTTTGCCCAAAGTGTAATATCATAAAGCATACTTACAGGATTAGCATTAATTTTCTTTTCTTGAGCGTCAGATACTTTAAAATAACTGAAATCCACAATGACATCCTGGTACTTTTGAAGAGCTTCTCTAGTCTCTAATCTGTAAAGTTTCCATTATTTCAATTGAGACTTGCAAAACAACAATTGGGCAATTACTTACTATTTTTTGTTTACTGAGAATCAAACAACACTGGTAAATAAATAAGTAATGGACTTACAGATAAGCAGTAGGTTTATGATCCTTTAGCCTTAATATCTCAGCAACTATGGCATTTCCATGAGACACTAGTTTTAATAAGTTCTGAGCACAAAGATTATCTTCCGACATAAACACCTTCATCGTGTATAATCAATTCCAAGTTTCGTAGAAATAATTATGGACAGACACAACACAAAACAACAACTTTATTGACAGCTGATGATAACTGCAGCGATAGAAATAAATTATAATACTTTCCAAAACATGTTACCTATTGTAAGTTAGCCAACAAAATAAGTTAGTGAGGCTTTCGTCATTATGAAAAATCTAGTACCCAACTTTGGCTGCTTTCTGATAACCCATTTACATAAAATAAATAATATTTAATTTTTAGGCTGGTCGCGATGGAACAAAACTTTATTAAACGTCAAACGATAAAAGTACTCTGTGGTCTGTGGTCAAACGCCTCTGTAATCTCGTGCCGGGCACCATAGACTATACACTTATAAACTGAGACTGCCGGGTTCCGAGTTAGGAATGTAATCGATATAATCGATTTGAGCGTGCTTAAGGCTGGGCGCAAACGTCCGGTTTCCTGATTCGGAATTCAGTTTCGGAATTCAGATTCGGAGACCCCGAATGCACGCATTTCATACAAAATGTTCTCTCCAGCGCACACGTACTTAAATTTTCCGTCCGGGTTTCAGAACGGAAAATTTAAGCACGTGTGCGCTAGTGAGAACATTTTGTATGAAATGCTTGCATTCAGGTTTCCGAATCTGAATTCCGAATCAGGAAACCGGACGTTTGCGCCCAGCCTAAACCACACCCCGGACAGGCGGACACTCTCGCAAAATAATTACCTACTACTACTACATTAACAAATGACGTTTGTATACGTATGAATGTGTGCGTGAAATCTAGTAGGGCTGGCTGCCAGTAGTGCGTAGGCGGCGGCCACAGAGTACACGCGGCGGCGCTGCCCGAACGTATGCAACAATGGGGCGCCGCGCGCCGCGACAAAGTTAGTGCGCACTGCTCACAGAAATCTAATTAATTACATTTCTATTGTACTACTTATCAAGTCTGTAGTGACCTCATACATAGCGCATCAACACGTCTGACCGCGACAGCGCGCGGCCGGGCACTGAGGGCCGCGGACATGGCGTACGCCATCTGCGGCGTCGCGGAGACTGCATTGGCAGAATCGTCGGCGAGGGACAACAGACCGGCGCAGGAGCAAGCTAGCGACTGAGCGCGCGCAGCCGGCCGGGGGATATTTATAGACTACGGGCCACTGCGCGCCGCGAGCCATCTCGAAGAACCAGGAAGAAATCCTATGCATTGCGTGCGCGAGCTCTGATTGGCTGATTATTATGAACACTATTTGTACCCTACACCACTAAATGCAAGGGTCTTCCAAACAATATAAATAGTACAAAATAAATGTAAAATATTCCAAAACCAACATTCGACTTTCATTTTAACATCCAACAAGATATCCCCAAAGTGGTGACCCCGACGTGATTCCGAAGACCGTTAACGACATAGGAGAACATGCCGAACGGAGAAAACAAACTCGTACTCGACAGCGAAGGTGTGGAAGCTATTTCCTTGAAGTCGCGCCTACCTCTGTTCTGGCGTGACAAACCCAGGCTTTGGTTTGCACAGTTCGAGACCATGATTGCCAGTCAGAAGTTAAGCGACGAGAACAAATTCGGTCTCGCTGTTTCTCAACTTGAGAAGGTAGACGTGGAACAAGTAGGGGATATCATCATGTCGCCGCCTAGCACAGGAAGGTACGAGGTACTCAAGAACAGATTGTTATCCGTCTACGAGGAATCGGAGAGCAAACAGTTGCAGAAGCTGCTCAACGACGTCGAACTGGGCGATCAACGGCCGTCGCAACTACTGCGGCGGATGCGAGATCTGGGCCGGAGCATGATTCCTGACCAAACGCTACGTATGTTGTGGATGAGCCACTTACCATCAGCAACACGAGCGGTTCTGTCAGTGAGTGAAGAATCAAATTTGGACACCCTGGCAGCGATGGCAGATAAAATGGATGATCAAACCAAGGAAATATCATCTATTTGTTCCTGCGCTCACGGCGCAGATACTACAAGCCCATCGACTTCATCTTCATCAGAAACGAAAATAATGAATATGATCGAATCGCTCACTAAAGAAGTCGCCGAGTTAAGAATGGACCGAGCGCGAGGCAACTACCGTCGTTCGCAAAATTATCGGCGCGGGGGGCGATCACGGTCAAGATCATCAAAACGTGGTACGGATATATGTTTTTATCACCAAAAGTTTGGAAAGCACGCATACAAATGTCTAAGACCGTGTAATTATGACAAGACGAAATCAACTCAGGAAAACTAGAAAAGACTTCAGCTACGACGGGAGCCGAAGTCAACGAACTTGCGAACCGCCGTCTATTTATCAAGGAATTATCAACGGGACTTCATTTTCTAATCGACACTGGTGCGAACGTGTCAGTACTACCAGTACGAGGGACAGAAAGACGGAAACCAAACCCAAGTAATTACTTGTACGCCGCCAATGGTTCGTCAATACCCTCTTATGGTGAACAATCCATGGTACTGAACATTGGACTACGACGACCGTACAGATGGAGTTTTGTGGTTGCCGAAGTGAAACGACCCATAATCGGCGCAGATTTCTTACACAAACATCAGCTAACAGTGGACATTCACGGAAAAAAACTCGTAGACAAGCGAACCAGTCTGTCTGTCGTGGGTTACGTAACAACGGCATCAGACCACAGCGTGAACACAGTGAATAGCCAGCAACCATACCACGACATACTTGCAAAATATCCTGACATCACTCGACCATCCTTGAAGCTCTGCCACAGCGAAGTGGAACACCAGATCGAGACAACGGGACCGCCCATCTATTCAAAGGCAAGACCACTATCGCCTCACAAGTACAAGGTGGCGAAGGAAGAATTTGAAGCAATGATGGAACAAGGTATCTGCAGGCCTTCAAACAGCCCATGGGCAAGTCCGCTACACCTAGTACTGAAGAAGGATGGCACGTACCGAGCTTGTGGAGATTATCGGCGTCTCAACGCCGTGACAGTACCAGACCGGTACCCCATACCCAGGTTGCACGACTTCACATACAATCTACTAGGAAAGAAAATCTTCTCCATAATCGACCTACGGAAAGCATATTACCAAGTGAGAAATCGCGAAGAAGATATAATGAAAACAGCAGTCATCACTCCGTTCGGCCTTTTCGAATTCGAAAGAATGTGTTTTGGCCTACGCAACAGTGGTCAAACGTTCCAACGTCACATCGACAGTGTACTCCGAGGACTCCCTGTTTTCCCTTTCGTGGATGACATTTTAGTGGCTTCGGAAAATAAAGAAGATCATAGAAGAGACTTAGAGGACGTGTTTAGAAGACTGAACGACAACGGGCTACAACTCAACGTCGCAAAATGTACGTTTGGCCAAACAACACTCGATTTCTTAGGCTACACCATATCCCCAGAAGGAATTAAGCCAACACAAGAAAAAACCAAGGCCATTACGTCATTCCCACTACCGCAGACGATTCAACAACTACGTCGTTTCTTAGGAATGATGAATTTTTATCGTGAAAACATTCCGCACGCCGCCGAACATCAAAAGGAACTCAACGCTTATCTACGTGACTCGAAAAAGAACGATAAAACACAAATTCAATGGAGTGAAACTGCAAGGAGTGCATTTGAGAAATGCAAGGAAGATATCAGCAACGCCACATTACTATCATACCCATCATCAAGCCAACCTTTCGCCTTAATGACCGATGCATCGGACACCTGTGTGGGAGCTGTACTGCAACAGCAAATCGCAGGGAGATGGAAACCGCTCGGGTTTTTTTCGAAAAAGCTCAACGACGCTCAAAGAAAATACTCCACTTACGACAGAGAGCTGCTATCGATATATATGGCTGTTCGTCACCTTCGCCGGATATTTGAAGGCCGTGACGTCACCATCTTCACCGACCACAAGCCGCTTGTAAATGCATTGAAGGCAACGAGTAAAAACGAAACGCCACGCCGCACTCGCTATTTGGAATACATCGGTCAATTCGTCAACGGTATCAAGCACATAGCAGGCAAAGATAACATCGTCGCTGACGCGTTATCGAGAGTGGAATCAATCTCATGCCCGTCGCCGATCGACTACGACGAGTTAGCGAAAGCACAGAGCACAGACGCAGAGCTGAAACTGTTGACGAAAAACGAGCGTTACGTATTCACACGCACCAAGTTACATGGAACGTCAAAATTAATCAACTGCGAGATGTCTACAGGGGCTGCTCGTCCGTTCTTACCTGAGGAATACAGAAAACAAGCTTATCAAGCAATGCACGACTTGAACCACCCCGGCGTGAGAGCAACGAGACGTCTAGTCACAACACGATTTTTCTGGCCATCAATGAAAAAAGACGTTACAGAGTGGGCAAGAGCTTGCGCCCAGTGTCAGCGCGTAAAAGTTCAGCGGCACACGAAATCACCCATTGCAAGCTTTCAAAACGTTGATCGACTGGCTCATGTGCATATCGATATCGTCGGGCCACTACCAATATCGAACAACTGTCGTTACTTGCTTACGATGATTGACAGAGCGACAAAGTGGCCAGAAGCACAAGCAATCGAAGAAATAACAGCCGAGAAGGTAGCCAACGCGTTTTACGAAGTCTGGATCTCAAGATACGGTTGTCCGGCAACAATAACAACAGACCAAGGTCGGCAATTCGAGTCCGAATTGTTCAACAAGTTAATGCAACGCATGGGCATCGAACGCATACGGACTACAGCCTACCATCCTCAGTCCAACGGTTTGATAGAACGTTGGCACCGTACACTAAAGACGTCACTCGCCGCAAAACTTAACACGGCCAACTGGGCGCACGAGTTGCCTACTGTATTATTGGGCCTACGCGCGGCTTATAAAGAAGATATAAAGGCTAGTACAGCCGAGTTATTGTACGGACAAACGCTAAGATTGCCAGGAGAGTTTTATGACGAAGCTGTGACATCGCATCACAATCCATCGTACTTTATGAGCCACCTAAGCGAAGCACTGAAGAAGGCACAAGTACAGCGTGATAGTTCAAACAGGAATCGTGCAATATTCATCCACGGTGACCTGTATACATGTACGCACGTATACATACGCAACGATGCAGTCCGAAAGCCGTTATCACCAACTTATAACGGTCCGTATCGAGTCATCGCCCGCTACGACAAATATTTTGAAGTACAGATGGAGAATAGGAGCTCGAGCATATCGATTGACAGACTAAAGCCTGCCTATTATCTGAGTCCGGAGCAAGAAGCAACACAACATACTTACGCTCATATAACAAAAGCAGGCAGAGTCTCAAAACCTCCTGTACGCTTCGCTGGCGGGGGAGTAATGTAGTGACCTCATACATAGCGCATCAACACGTCTGACCGCGACAGCGCGCGGCCGGGCACTGAGGGCCGCGGACATGGCGTACGCCATCTGCGGCGTCGCGGAGACTGCATTGGCAGAATCGTCGGCGAGGGACAACAGACCGGCGCAGGAGCAAGCTAGCGACTGAGCGCGCGCAGCCGGCCGGGGGATATTTATAGACTACGGGCCACTGCGCGCCGCGAGCCATCTCGAAGAACCAGGAAGAAATCCTATGCATTGCGTGCGCGAGCTCTGATTGGCTGATTATTATGAACACTATTTGTACCCTACACCACTAAATGCAAGGGTCTTCCAAACAATATAAATAGTACAAAATAAATGTAAAATATTCCAAAACCAACATTCGACTTTCATTTTAACATCCAACAAGATATCCCCAAAAGTCGAAGAATGAATAGAACGTGAAAGAAAGAGACATAACGAAGACAATAAAGAGAGAGAGCAATAATTTAATAGTTGGTATGTTAATATTATGGAAGTTTTAACTATTCTAAAACGAAGAAAACTTGGAAAATAAATGAATAATAGAGAAAATTATGAAAATAAATTATCACTACACTGGCTTAACTTGTTTGTCTGTAATATACTAGCTTTTATTTTTCATGGGTTTAAAGGATATTTGAGTTGTTGTTCCTTACCTTCTTTCATGTTTCGGGAACCGAAAGGAAGTCCTGTCTTTATCGTTCCTCGATGAAGATAAGCATCCAAATAATGCACAATATACAACCATCGTGATTAACACAAAATATAAAACTTTAAAAAAATAATGTGTTCGTGTCAGCAGTAGGTAGGTACAGCGCTGCGGTTCTTGTGTTTGCGAGCGCCCTTGTTAAAGAGTCGGCGACGAATACCTCGAAGTGCGGGGTAAGGTGCGGTAACTGATGTTAGTGCGGGGAAGGGAGTGTCCTTTCTGTACGTAGTACTTTAAGTATTCTGTGCTTAAACCTAATTCGGTACGGGTTTAAGCACGCTCAAATCGATAATATCGATTACAGTCCTAACTCGGAATGCACCCTCGGTATTGTCAAAACTTTGACAGTAATGCCAGTGCCACACCAACGGGAAACGGCAATGCCCATCATTGCCGTAAACACTGCGGTAATTATTCCGATAAATTGAGTGGCCACAATTAAACGGTCAACGTCAATTGGCCATAAAATTGGCGCTAATGTTCTCCTTGAATTTGAAGATGGGACGTTGACGCTGATCGCTATGATCAACGGCGTTTCCCGTTGGTGTGACTCCGGCATTACAGAGACTGCCAGACTTCGTGTTTAGTTCACTCAGTTAACTCTGAAGTCTCATTCATTGTTCCTTGTCACAATTAATCAGTGAATCTGTATAATCTATATTAAATCAGTACAGTGGTGTTCCGCTGACTGTGGTGGTCATGTAATTTTAAATTATATATTAATATATTTTCAAGGAAACTTAACGGTGGCAGGGTCAAAGTGCGATGAATCTCGACTGATGTTTATATTCATTTGAGTGGTTTGCAGTTTATAATATTAAAAATGGCACCCTCATTATTCAGTTACGAAACTCTAGTGCATGCTATTGCAGGAGCTACGGTACGTACTTATATTATCTGATAATGACAAATTTTTAAAACGCATAACTGGGAAATAAGCCGTAATTTAATTGAAACAGTATATAGAAAGATATCATTAGAACACGCGGAACCTAATTTCTTTTATCGATTATTTCAGGGCAGCGTAGTCGGCATGGCTGTTTTTTATCCGTTGGACACATTAAGATCAAGAATTCAAGGTAATAAAATCAAGTACAAATAGCTTTTAAACAAAAATTAAATACCTAACTATTTTATGTCTCATAAAATGTAGTATAGTGAAGTAAAACCTATTCAAGTTTATTACCATAAAACGTCCGGCCGCAAATGTTGTGTTTACTGTTCACCGGAAATTCTCTTTTTATTTATTCCTCTACAGCAAAATGAAGAATGTCTTGTACTTTCTTTAGTATCCCCTGTAGGTACACTGTTGGAAACAATTAGCTTCTTTTTATTGATTACGAATCAAAACATTGGATTAACACGCGCCTTGATAACATACCTGGGCAAATTCGTCAAAAATAAAATCATCACAGTAAATGAATATAGAAATACATTTGTGTGAACTAGTAAATGTCCGCACGCTTAATTCGTTGTCTACTTTGAATGTAATGCATGTATGGCATTTTCTTTCCCTAAACCGGTCTTGTTCTGGGATATTCACATTTCCAATGAATATAATATGGTAGCCACTTTATTATATTGTGGGTTTTTGGTTTGTTCACTCTAATAATAATCTATATCCACCCAGTTTCGCACCTGGGTTTATTACCGACTACTCGTAAATCCCTGGCTTCGCAGCAACGACGCGACGGTAATAACTTTGTATAGGTATTAATAACGTCCTCAGATGGCCAATTGGCCACCCTTTTTGCTCTAAAGCAGGATTAGCGGGCGCGGCACTTGACTGATACGCTATTATGTCACGTGATTTCCTTCTGAACCGATGCACGTATTGTCGGTAAAATATTGACATTTTGTTTGTGTGTGAATTTCTAGTTACTTCTTGTTTTCGTTTAGTCCTGGATTTTCACCAAATAACGTATTGCAATTTTTTCAGTTGAAGATTCCAATAAACTACAAGGATCATCATTTGAGCTCCTATTGAAGTTGGCGAGTGAAGAAGGTTTGGAGTCTTTATACCGTGGTTTGGCACCTGTTTTACAGTCACTCTCAGTTTCCAATTTTGTATATTTTTATACATTCCATGGTTTACGAAAAATGCAGACCAAAGAAACTTCAGCATTAAAAGACTTGATGTTTGGTTTAATTGCTGGCAGTATAAACGTCCTTCTCACTTCGCCTTTGTGGGTTGTCAACACTAGAATGAAGCTGGAAAAGACGTCTTACAATAGCTTGACAGAAGGGCTTATAGATCTCTTTAAAAAGGAAGGAGCCAAGGGACTATGGTCTGGAACAGTGCCCTCTCTATTGCTGGTCTCAAACCCAGCAATTCAGTTTATGGTTTACGAAGCTTTAAAAAGGCATCTAGTGTCTAAGGGTCTGTTTGATACCTTTTCAGCATTTCTTGTAGGTGCTGTTGCAAAAGCAGTAGCCACAACATTGACTTATCCACTTCAATTGGTACAATCAAGGCTTCGTGCCGGTGCCAGTTTGAAACCTCTGTTTAGAGATGTGAAATCTAAACCCTTACTAGCATTCCGTGGATTAGAAGCTAAATTAATGCAAACAATCATGACGGCTGCTCTTATGTTTATCATTTACGAAAAGCTTGTCCGACTAGTACTAACGATAATGAGAGTAAGAATGGCTAGACATTGAAACGTTAACTGAGATCATCACGTGGAAATTTAATTTAACAAACACAACAAGCAATTCAAAACCAGTTTTGGTTATTGCAATGTTACGAAAACACAAGGTCGCTTATTTATGCATCACTGTATGGGATTTAAAAATACACCAATCAAGGTTAATAAACCTAAACAGTCCTAATGTCTTCTTACAAAACGAGTCCTAACTTTAGTTAGCTAGTTATTGTATATTGAACCTAAAGTCTAACTTTGTGTTCTCAATACAAAATTGACCATTTCGTGTCGGTTCTGTGGCCAGTTTTACTACGACAAGAATAAATTCCAGAATACAGTAGCTGGATCGACGACTTGGGCTTGGGCTAAAGTTACAATGCATTTTATAATGAGCCGGACATAGTCGAGTATATTGATTTGTTATTAAAAAAAAAACTTATTCTGCATCATCGGTTAATGTGATGGTCAAGAATAGTCAAGATGTGCCAAATTACAAAAACTTGCTTACGTACGCAACTAAGTTATAAAATACCTATTTGCTATATTTAGCGGTTTAGGGTTTACTATTTTGGCGCAAAATTAAATACACTATGTAGCGCTAGTGTCAACACATGATTACCATGTAGGTACCTAAGTATTATAAATACGTAGATTGAGCGACCTTGACTGCTTTAACATCAGTGTGTTGAGGTTATTAGGAAAACCATTTGTATGTATAAATTAAAGTTCAAAAAGAACTAACAATATTACCTAAATCCCCTTGAATGAATGATACAATCAGAAAAGGAAGCAAAAAGGCATGAAGTATTAAGGAGACTTGGATTGAAAAATATTTTTCACTTCTCATGCTCTAAAAGTTCCGTCTTTATGTTGTGCTTAGGCGACATCGACATAAAATCGCTTTTTATGTTCTAGTGCATAAAGTAATTTTTTTTTCTGAGACTAAGGTAATCAGGCCCAACAGCCACACGCGCAATAAAACTTCGCAGATTTATAGTCGTGATTTATTTCATTTTCTTTAATTTATACCACTTCCGTGTTTTCTATCGTTAATTTAATAAAATCAGGTAAAATAGTTGTCATTTATTGTTTAAAAACGCAAAGAAACGTTTTTATGACTTGGCAGTGTGAACTACCCAAGTCGAATGACAAATGTTGAAATTAAAAAAAATAAAGTTTCGTGGCGGTATTATCTGTGGTGGCGGGAATTAGCTATGCTTTGCAACATTAATTATGTACAGACGCCAGCACATCAAGCTACCCGAAACAGTCAAATTTTCCCAATCAACTTTGAACTTTATATTGTAGCGATAAAGTTGAAAATCTATTAAAGAAATTTGACAGTTTGTAGTAACTTGATGTGCTGGCGTCTGTACTGTATACTTTATGCCTGTTTCATTTTCTCGCAATCGAAGTGAAAAGCAGAGTGTATAACTCAGGCATAAACGAGCCATTTTACCCCTCGACTTAACTATCCACCCTCGCCTGCGGCTCGCGTGGATATAAACGTCTCGGGGTAAAATAGCTTCTTTTATGCCTTAGTTGTACAATCTACTATTGTGCTCTCTATCTAGGTATTTTCTTTTGTATTTTTACCCGACTATGGCAAAGCCAAAGGATGATTATAATTTTAACAGACTATGTATATTCATCTGTTCGCTTATAACTCCTAAACTACCTACTCGTCGTTTTTGACAAAGGTGTCATTGAAGAAGAAGAAGAATTTTTGTGTTATGTTGTTCTGTAATTACTATAAATAAATAGTATTTAATGCTACAAATTACGTGTAACTACGGTTATACTAAAACTGATGTTATATTGTTACGATGTCTTGTTTATACCTTTTTGGTTGGCGTTTTTGTCGTAGTTTTTAACTTTATTTTGTGTTTATACCTTTTTGGTTGGCGTTTTTGTCGTAGTTTTTAACTTTATTTTGTTATACAGCATCAATGGACAAGTTTGGAATAATATTTAATACATTATAATGTTCTAGGGCCTTTATAAGCTTGTACTATTGCACCGAAACTGCCTATCACACCATTTTGACAATACCGCCCGTTTATTTCACTTTCATGTGTACTTGACTCAATAAAAACAAAGTTGTGGATTGAAATGTTTAACACGTGTATAAACAACGATTTTGGTAGGTATGTTACGAAAAATTGACCGTATCCGTGTCTAAATATTGTATTTATATAAGCTATTTTAACATTTCACGTATGAACAGAGGTGTGAATGAAAACACGTCTTTAGAGGCAATTTCCTAGTTCAATAAACCATACATCACTTACGTCACGGTGTGATTTTTGGTCAGTAAATAATGATGTTTAATGGTGTAAGATATTAATATGCTAAGATGGTTCTAAAGGAGGTGACGGATTAATACGTTTTGTATTTATTGTTTTGTTAATAAAACGAGTTTTTGATAAAAAGCGCCTTTTTATTTAATTAATAATCATACACTAGTTTACAGCATGTTCCAATCGAGCCAGTTTCATATCTTCGGAAATCCTTATCACAACTTTAGTGTACTCCTTTACTAGGTCATCTAAATCATTGTAAACCTGAAACAACGATAACATTTTTGCTGTAAAATAATAAAAAAAACGGAACTAACAAATTAAGTCAAACTAGTTCAATAGTTCATTCAAATTCGACTAGTTATTTGCAATATGGGATTGATACTACAGGTAATTATGGCAAAACTTGTCGATAAATGCTTGTTGTGAATAATTGATATAGTCAGGTGGGGTAATTGCAATAACGGGGTATAAGCAATAAGGCATGTATTTGATTACCTAAATTATCAGAGTGATTATAATTAAACAAATAACTTAAAACTTTAGCCTACTAAATACTTAATACACGTGATAATCATAAATTTAATACTGCTAAAAAGTAAAATGCTGTCTAAGGTTGAATATGTCATTCTAGTTATGGTACTCGCATTTACCCCACCTGACCCTACTTATGTTTTCGCCTTATCAAAAAGGAGGGTCGACTCGTTTTTGTAAAAACGATTTCTTTATAATAATTATGTGGTGCGACATTGTTTTGAGGTCGACGAACTCATCTAATTATCAATGATGACGCATAAAGCTGGATAAATAGTGCTCGTCGATGAATTAAAAGCTTCCGTCATACGTGAACAAAAAGTGGGTCTTAAGTGGAAAATAGGGGCCATAGTTTATGAGTACACCACTGCTCTAAAAACGGTAAAGGAAAACAACGTGAGGAAACCGGCATGTCCTAGAACCAAAAATTAGAAGACATGTGTCATCTACCAACCCACAATGGGCCCGCGTGATGGGTTACGGCCTACTCCGTCTCACCAAGAGGTGGCTTGTGTCCCAGCAGGGGGAACATTATAGGATGATTATGTGTGGTGTGTGGTGTGAGTACATGTTCATCTGGAGTAAAGTAAATTACCCGTAGTGGTAAACACAATACAGTGATGACACGACATGTAGAGTTACATGCAAAAGTATGCACCCATTTAGAAAACATTATAAGGCCTTTTCGACTACTATGAAAAAATTGCAATTGTGAGTTGTATCTGCAAACACTATTAATTTTCCAAAGTTTTAATCAAATCTTTTGCAGGAAAACAATTGTTTTTGTTAAAAGTATACATGTTTTTACAATTTGACCGCACCTAATCTTTGTTATTTATGATATGCGCGTGTGGTGGAAAAATATAATAAACTAGCTTCTGCCCGCGACTACATCCGCGTGAAATTTTACCCTCCCCCCAATCACCCACTTAGGGGTGGAATTTAGAACAGCCCTTTCTTAGTGGATAGTGTGGATACTTACTCTTCGCAAAGAACACACTCCAAATTTCATGTCTCTAGGACCAGCGGTTTAGGCTGTGCATTGATATATCAGTCAGTCAGGACTTTGAATTTTATAATATAGATTGACTTTTATTCCTATGTTAAGTATGAGCTTTGCTTACTTTTGCTGACGAGGGGGAGGGGAGGTTAATAATTGCAAGAAATCTGCTAAGCAATACTTGAACAGGCCCATTATACAAGTAAGATATCTGCAATGCTATTTACTGGCTATGCTAACTATACTATACTATGTGGGAGGAACTTGTGGCTAAGTAATAACAGCCGCGCGGGTCGATCGATCAGGTTAAGGTATGCTTGCCGCGGTTGGTCCGTGGATGGGTGACCATCTTTTCATAACAAGACCCCTCCGTGTCTCGGAAAGCACGTTAAGCCGTTGGTCCCGGCTGTCAATCCTGGATCTTCGGCAGTCGTTACGGGTCGTCAGAAGCCCGAAAGTCTTGACTACCAGTCTTAACAAGGGATATCGTATTACCCAGTAACTGGGTTGTGAAGGTAAGATAGGCAGTCTGGCAGTCCCTTTATCTAAAATACTGGTATTAAGCTGCATCCGGTTAGACTGGAAGCCGGCCCCAACATAGTCGGGAAAAGGCTAGGCAGATGATGCTAACTATAGTATGTGAAGATATTTTGCTGACAAAAGATACTTTGCGGGTGACAGAACTCGCTTACCTAGTACGAGATTGGCAATACCGAATTTTGAGATGATATTGAGCGGTAGACTGCGATGGTTGACATAGCCGTAAACATTCATAAAACCTTCGAAACCTAGGAAAATTTTAATTTCGTAGGCTATCTTAGCGCATTCCCCTGAACTGATCAAGTTCCGCTAATGAGACACAATTGATTTTCTATTGTATCGTGATCTATGTAGCACGCGCGGGGCTTGACTGATTAACTTTAAGTAACGTTATAAATAAGGGAGTAAAAGTTAAGATGATATTAAATTACATGGAATGGAATGAAATAGGTTTTCTTACCTGCTGAACGTAAGGGTCGGCGGTGTGGTGCGCTAGTTCCGCTAGCAGTAGATCAGCGAGCCCGAGCGGTGCGGCGCGCGGTGCTGCAGGCGAGTGCGGCAGCAGCACATGCAGCGCGCGACGTAACGCGGTGCAGCACAGCACGCCCGCCTCGGCCGCGCGCCCGCCGCTAAGGAGAGCGCGCACGCAGCCCGCTCCGTCCGCCTCCTAAGTATATACGTTACGGTTTCATGTAGGTTTCGCTGGTCAAAATAATCCTAGTACTAATATTTTATTTTTAAAATCTGTATAAACAATAACATACATAAAGTCTGCTAAACTGCATAACAGTTTGCAGTAGTTGTTCTCGTTCCACAATGGATTACAAATTTTGATATCCTTACATAATAGATGTGCTAGTATAAACTTGCTAAGAAAACTATTATAAATATACACATCCATGGACAATGGCAATTGTCCATGGATAGATAGATGCAAAAATAGCTATGGAAACCATGAGAGATGATAATGTTCTTTAGAACAATTTGGTAATTAGATTTGACATGCGATTCCAATTTTAACAGTAGATATCGTCTGTCATTGACCATCTCATTGGTCTACAGAACATGGAATCCTGTGTAGGTTACATTCCCAAGTCGGACAAGTGTTATTATATTTTTCCCTTGAATGAATTTCTCTAAATTAATTCCAGGTTTATGGCCATTGTAACGAACGTAATTGGCGAAATGTAGTTGTCATTATGCAGTTCTGCCTATCTTTTCGGGAAATACAGGCGTTATGTTATGTCAGTCTTCGTCCTATAAAACTATTATCTAGATTAAATCAGCTAAATCAATACTTACCATGTATCTTTGAAGGAACCAGTGTGGTAGGAACTGGCCAGTGCTTATAGCCCTCTTTAGGACTGTTAGTAGTGTTTCTGGGTCGGCGTCTTTCAGTCTTGGGTATAATGCGTCAAAATCGATGTTATCGCCTTCTATAATAAAAATAATAGATGCATTTTGATTAGCTTATAGATTATTTCTTTCAATTAACAACGTTACTGGCTTTTGCTGCGGCTTCGCCTGCGTAGAGATAGACAGACAGAATTACGCATTTATAAATAAAGGAGAGCGCGCCCACGAGCAACTTAGTTGCCCAGCAACTTTTATGTCTGTGTCGCTGTCTCCTCGCCGAGATTTGGACGATGTGCACACGGGAGCGACAGCAACGCTACTCTTTTGTTAAATTTTCGGTTGAGCGACAACTGGCTAGCCAACAGCAACTTCTTTGTCGCCGTGCGCGCACTTGCATTGCAACCAATAGACGGGCGACAGTTGAGTCCAAACCCGCGTACAAAAATGTCTTTCAGGTGTCGCGTCGCTACATGCGCGCACTTTCATATAAACCCGTAGACTTGATGTGAGAGACAAATAATAGTTGCGGATAAAAAAGTTGCTCGTCGTGGGCGCCCCTCCCTTAGATGGATTTCTGTAAATATTTTATAATATTTGAAAAGATAGCCTGATAAACTTACTGAGTAAAGCTTGCTGTACTGGGTCCAACGAATCAGGGTCTTCTTCTCGAAGCTCTGCGGCTAATTCCTCCGGCCCGATAACCTGTCGAAGGGTAAAATGCTAGTTTATTTCTAGTTGAAACTTGAGTAGTTGAAACAATTAGCATGATTTACAACTGCAATTGAAAAAAAAATCGATGGCTGATGTTTTATTTGTGGTTCGTTTTACTTACACCATTTTGTTTTTCGAAAGCGATTGCCGTATCGCGAGAACTTATTCTAAAATATATTAGGGTTAGCAAAATAACTGTTTTACTGAGTGTGCCTTTTATAATTGACACAAATTAATATTAATTTATGTATTGTATTATACAATCAACCGAACTTCAGTAGTCCACCTGAATTACGAAAACCGCCCTTACAACTACGAGCTACTGTCAAAGTCAAATAGTGATCATGAACGTGTAAATGATCTACTTATAAGGCGAGTTGAGTGGCTGCGTACTGTGTGCAAATTTGCATGAATTTTTTGGTTGCAGCCCGAAACTTGGAAGTTGGTGGTATGATATGTCTGTGTGCAAGTGGCACCGTTAGTCCTCCACCTATCGGCGAGTGTCGGATTGCCGTCTCATTAGTCTGTGAGAGAGAGGGAAGAGAGAGTGCACCTGTGTCTGCACACACACCTTGTTCACTTTAATATCTCCCGCATCGATGGCTAGTCTCCGCTGAGATTGGCTGCCATTGCCAGAATTCGGTCATGAGGGCTTTTACTAGATTGCTATACCTGCAGATGTTTCCCTTGCGCGGCCGGGCGCGCGAGGAAGGCGTGGTCGGGCTGCGCCAGCCGCAGGCACGTGAGCGCGGCACCGAGGCAGCGTCGCCGCACGGCCGCGCCGCCCGCCCGCTCCGCGCCGCACCGCGCCGCGCGCTCGTACATTACTGCCGCCGCTATACCATACAACACTCACTCAATACAAAGCAGCAGTATCGAGACAAAAGATGAGATGGAGCTATACGTCCTGTATATTTCCATCTTTTTCTCAAACTGAAGTAATATTATTATAAAGCAGGCCGAAGGGTGTCGTGAAACACCTGGTTAAAACGAAGTTCCTTCGCTTTTGCGCACTTGGCGAATGAGAGCTAGACCGAAAAAAGTTTAACATTTTGAGTGTCAAAGTGTCGTCACGACACGTACATTATGTTACGTAAGAAAAGTGTCGTCACGGTCAAAATATTACACTTTTTCGGTCCAGCCAGCTGGCTCTCATTTGCCAAGTGTGCAGAGTATAATGTGCGATAAGGAGCTTCGTTCCAATACCACCACATCTTACTGCTATGAGGTGTGAGGTGGTTGGCCCCCAGAAGCCTAAATCTGCGTTCACGATTTATTTGCCAAAAATGTAAACAAATACGAATTAATGGAAAAATAACTTTAATTCCTACACAATAAAGTTCAATATACGCTACAACTTCAAACTTTTTTATAACTTTTTAATAGTGCTAGTCACTCTCGAAATCACCTTAATTGTCATTGAAATAAAGTTGATATTTGTTTTACTTGAAATAGGCACACAGCATAGGCATACACAGGTAGGCATAGGTATAGGCATGGGCATAGGTAGACTGCGCACTTTTACTATAGTTTAAAACGTTCAAAATCTTGTCGCAATCTCAGAGGTTAGAGATATTTTTGACAGATAGCGACTGATTAAACTGAACGTTCGTTTTTTTTTTCTTTCATTATTATTGAACCCGCCTCTGAGCTATGGCAAGCAATTTTATTAACATCCTGTATAACTTTACATGAGTCGGAATAAAGTTCAAAATACTTACAATAATTGGTTTGTAAAGTTAAAATTTGTATTGCGATGAGAAGGATTTAGTTTCAGAAAAAGTTCGGGTTTAGTAGAGAGAATCTAAAACTTAACTTGTCATATTAGGGTCCGCATACTGTTAGGTACTCATTATTTATATCGGGTCTCAGGTTCAAGTATTTAAGACACAAAAACACATACATTGTTATAAAACTGCAGTTTTTATGTAATCTAATTAACAGACAACATGCTTACCCTTTCTATAATGGTGTCTTGATACATGCAACGCGTACAAGAAGTCGTAGTAAGGGTTGTGCGCATGAGCATCGTGTAGCTTGGCGCGAGCGGCGGCCGCGCGCTCCGCGTCGCCGGCCAACGCAGAACAAGACACCAGCGCGCCCAACTCACGACGAGATGCTATAAACATTATAATATTATGAAGAAACTTTTTCAAAAACGACTAGTTATTTTAATGAAGTAGTAGTTGCTTCAGAATAGATACATTTTAAGATAGGTATGTAATGACATAGAGTGGAAACAAGTTTATGCTTTTGGTAGCTTAGGTACGCAGGTAGTTAAACCATTAACAGGCACTTTTGAAGGACGCGTTTACGAATCTGACAAAAATAAGCAGTTTTTCCGTACATTTTGCGGCAAACTGATACGAAACCAAATGTAACAAATAATTACCACAGATAGATTACTCCTTCATCTTCAAAGGGTACCAAATTTTTATTCGAAAAGTTTGGTTTAAAATATTGTAAAAAAGAATTTCCGTTGCCTCTTCACACAAAATCGACGATACCGTGCTGACTTTAGAATCATTTTTCTTCTATTTAATAACATACATTTATTTATTTAAAAATATTTTATGTAAGCAAACATGTTCAACTCAAAAAGGTAGCCAAAAGAATTATCAAAATGTTACAAACAAACTCAGAAAAAAAAAATAAAAATCGAGTCTATTTTTTCACATATTTAGCTGTAACATGTGAATCTTAATGCATTGAATTAAGGGTTATTTTACTGGTCACTGTCTTGATTTATTGCACAAAAATTTGTAATGAAATATTAGTCTGCGCTCGGCCGCCGTAGTGAGTGGACTCTGTCGGTTGTAAGCAGCAGGTTGTGTTGAAAAAAATCGCTGTACGCATGGTACAATTATATACTGTACGGATAGAAAATATTTGACATACCAAACTTGATTTGAGAACGAGACTTGAGAACGCATTCTGTATGACTACCCGAGGAAAGATTTTATTTAGTCGTATATTCTTTTTAGAAGTAGGGATTATTCATATTTCGTTTCGGACTTGATGGAGTGACCTGCAGGTGTACCTTGAAGACTGCTACTGGAACTAATAGACGAGCTGAGCTAGGTGTGCCGAGTTTGGGCTCGTTTTGTTAGTCATGTTGAGACCTTACCTCCGGACTTGATGGAGTGACCTGCAGGTGTACTTCGAAGACTGCTACTGGAACTAATAGACGAGCTGAGCTAGGTGTGCCGAGTTTGGGCTCGTTTTGTTAGTTATGTTGAGACCTTACCTCCGGACTTGATGGAGTGACCTGCAGGTTTACTTCGAAGACTGCTACCGGAACTAATAGACGAGCTGAGCTAGGTGTGCCGAGCTTGGGCTCGTTTTGTTAGTTATGTTGAGACCTTACCTACAAAAAACAAGTGAAGGTCGGGAAACATTTGCCTAACGATAGCAAGTTCAAAAAACAGGTTCAAGCAATTTTGGACCTTATTGACATTTATCAATATACCGGTTTTTACTGAAGAAGCAACGGTAGCGAACAAGAATGTAGGAAAAGCAAACCTAATTTCAAATGTCAATAAGGTTGAAAATCGCGTGAACCTGTTTTTTTTACTTGCTATCGTTAGGCAAATGTTTTCACCTTCACTTGTTTTCCGACCTTAATTTGTTTTCCGACCTTCGCTTGTTTTCCGACCTTCACTTGTTTTCCGACCTTCACTTGTTTTCCAACCTTACGAATAAAATAAGCTGGTTTTAAATTATTTGTTTTCAATAAGCTCGTCCGCAAATTGTATACAGGGTGAATTTTCCAAGTGGGCGTGGATGGCCAAATTCTAAACTATGAGGAATAGCGAAAAGTACCCAAAGGAGTCGCGGGCTCGATTTTGATGAAAACTAAAACTGCATCATTGGATTTTTGAAAATTCAATATTTCTAGCCAGGAATCGAACCTGTTGATTTTGAAAAAAAAAAAACACTGTATTATTACACCATTCGATAGTGTCCCTAATAAGGATCAAATTCTGGGAAGTAATGACATACGGCAAACTTAAGGAAAATGTTGAATTTTAATAAACTGCTTCTTTTTTCATACCTTGTTCGAAATGATGCTCAATATTTTTACACCCGAAACACTCGTAGCGCAGTCCCCTTCACAAAATTATGTTCTAAATTCAAATTTTTAATTGCAGTACAATCCTTGAGACGTCGAATCCAGCTATGTATTCAAAAACAATTGTCATAATTTTGAACAATTAATCAGTTAAGGTTTGATAGGTAGGTAGCATAAGAAAATAAAAAAGTATTTTGATAAAAATGAGCTCTTTCCTTTAGTTTGCCGTATGTCATTACTTCCCAGAATTTTAATCTTCCCTCTTAATGGCAAACGACATCGTGGCAGGCCCAGACGGAGATGGCGGGATGAGCTGGACTCCTTCAACAAGAACTGGTCCTTAGCAGCTTTGAACAGAGAGAGGTGGAAAGAGAGTAGGGAGGCCTTTGCCCTGCAGTGGGACGTCACAGGCTAATAATAATAATAATAATAATAGCGACACTATCGAATGGTGTAATAATACAGCGTGTGTTTTTTTTTTTCAAAATCAACAGGTTCGATTCCTGGCCAGAAATATTGATTTTTCAAAAATCCAATGATGCAGTTTTAGTTTTCATCAAAATCGAGCCCGCGACTCCTTTGAGTACTTTTCGCTATTCCTCATAGTTTCGGATTTGGCCATCCACGCCCACTTGAAAAATTCACCCTGTATACACAGTACTTTGGCAAGCATTTGATAAATCACTGTCCAATGAAATTAAGTAAATAGCGTCTATTTTTATGAACATTTCACATTACCTACAAACTTTTTGAATACAAATCAACGTAAGCATTAAAAAAATACACGGCAAAAATTAAATAAAATTAGGCTCAAGTATCAAGTCGTGCCAGTTTACTTATAATTTTGCCGCTCCGCGCATGTGTGTGTGTGAGCCGTGCACGTGTAGTAGTAAGACTCAATACCTAAAATTGAAGCGCGTCAATTCGTAAACGCGTCCTTAAAAAGTTTAAATCTAGCTGTAGACTATACTCCATTTATTATAACATTAGAAAAAAGAGGCTCGCAGAAGCAGGAGTACGAAACCTTTTATTTTCAAGTTAAGTTCAAACAATTTGAATAAATAATGTTTGTGCTTTTTTTGTGCACACAACACACACGTGCTGCCACAACTTATGAAGGGAATAGGTAACATTTTAGATTTGGTAGAGTTATAGTGACTTGAATAATGTTCCCGGTACTGTCCGTCCCTGCTTCTTTTAGATTTTAGACATTGACACGATAGTATTTTATGTAAACACTAAATAATATTAAATGAAAGCCTTGTAATTTCAGAAGGTAGATAGGTTAAATAAGCACAATTAAGTGTGATTGCTGTTATTTAAATTGATTATATTTAACTCCACATCAATCTTGACTGTAATTATATTTGTTGTACTTTTATTACAAAGTGTGCCCCTAAAAGAGCCTTTTTTAACTTCTGTCTAATGCTATAGTAAATGGACTATAAGTAAATGTAGGGTGTATGTAAACTTGTTGCACCGACTCCAAGTAAAAAAGGGGCAAGGGCAGCAAGATGCTGCAGCGGCTCGTACCGAGCGTGGTGAGCAGCGTGGCGGCGGCGGCGTGGCGCGCGTGCGGCGCGGGGTTGGCGGCCGCCGCCGACAGCGCGCGCGCCGTGCGCCCGCCCGCCAGGTGCCACTTGAACACCACCCACTGGAACATCGCCTACGTACCGAGCGTGGTGAGCAGCGTGGCGGCGGCGGCGTGGCGCGCGTGCGGCGCGGGGTTGGCGGCCGCCGCCGACAGCGCGCGCGCCGTGCGCCCGCCCGCCAGGTGCCACTTGAACACCACCCACTGGAACATCGCCTACGTACCGAGCGTGGTGAGCAGCGTGGCGGCGGCGGCGTGGCGCGCGTGCGGCGCGGGGTTGGCGGCCGCCGCCGACAGCGCGCGCGCCGTGCGCCCGCCCGCCAGGTGCCACTTGAACACCACCCACTGGAACATCGCCTACGTACCGAGCGTGGTGAGCAGCGTGGCGGCGGCGGCGTGGCGCGCGTGCGGCGCGGGGTTGGCGGCCGCCGCCGACAGCGCGCGCGCCGTGCGCCCGCCCGCCAGGTGCCACTTGAACACCACCCACTGGAACATCGCCTACGTACCGAGCGTGGTGAGCAGCGTGGCGGCGGCGGCGTGGCGCGCGTGCGGCGCGGGGTTGGCGGCCGCCGCCGACAGCGCGCGCGCCGTGCGCCCGCCCGCCAGGTGCCACTTGAACACCACCCACTGGAACATCGCCTACGTACCGAGCGTGGTGAGCAGCGTGGCGGCGGCGGCGTGGCGCGCGTGCGGCGCGGGGTTGGCGGCCGCCGCCGACAGCGCGCGCGCCGTGCGCCCGCCCGCCAGGTGCCACTTGAACACCACCCACTGGAACATCGCCTACGTACCGAGCGTGGTGAGCAGCGTGGCGGCGGCGGCGTGGCGCGCGTGCGGCGCGGGGTTGGCGGCCGCCGCCGACAGCGCGCGCGCCGTGCGCCCGCCCGCCAGGTGCCACTTGAACACCACCCACTGGAACATCGCCTACGTACCGAGCGTGGTGAGCAGCGTGGCGGCGGCGGCGTGGCGCGCGTGCGGCGCGGGGTTGGCGGCCGCCGCCGACAGCGCGCGCGCCGTGCGCCCGCCCGCCAGGTGCCACTTGAACACCACCCACTGGAACATCGCCTACGGACAACACACTGCTCAACACCATTTCCAATCATAAAAAATTTACAAAATCTAGTAGCAATACTCGCAATCTCATGTCAGCGTCAATCAAAGTCCGGTCCAGTAAGGTCCGGTCGCGCTAAATTTGCTAAAGTTGTAAACAACAATTGTCGCTCGAAATTGAATAGAATCGATATATACAAGAACATTTATTTTAAGTAATGTTTGTTTTCGTCTAAATCTCCGAGCTAACTACACTAACATATTCGAAACCCGACCCAACCAACGCATTTAGTTCTCCAGAAGTCTTACATACTGGCTGAGCTGTGTTTTAAATGCATTGAATGAGATACATTTCTTATTTGTGAGGGTATTTTATTATAAAGTTGTGCTCCTTCAAATGTAAGCATTTTTTGCCATAGTGGGTTCTAGTTTTAGGTAACACCAGTAAGCTTGCTCCTCGTGTGCTCCGTTGAGTAATTTGTTTATATGTGTAAGTATAATATTTGTGTGAATGCTTTTGTTAAGAAATTTTTTGAGATGGGGAAAATACCATTGAACTCGCGACACTGTTACCGACACCGCGCTACATTCGGATGTGTTCGGCTGTCCTCGGGATGTACTCGGTTTTAATATATTTCCGATATGTCAGTGAGAGATGGCAAAGTATTCTGTTTGTGTTTTGTTTATACGACGATTTAAAAAATATACATGTAATTGTTCAAGTTTTCATTTCTGTCGTCACTCCCGGAGTGCCACTGTTTTTTTTTAAATTTAAGAGTTTAATCAAATATTCAAATAATCGTCGTTGATGGTTTGTTATCATTTGACAAGTTTGTTAGTTGTCACTTGAAAACTTTGACGCGAATATTTGAGATTTAACATTTGAGAATTTGACGCGGAGATTTTTATTGAGAATAATTGTTTTTTACTGGCAGCCCGAATAACTTTGACGATTGGTTTTTAAGCAGTGAAACAACGCTTTGTATTAAACGAATGTTAAACATCTTACGTAACCGTTAATATTTGACGTACGTGTGTTACGTTAACCAACCGTTTGAAACAACCTAAGCATCCAACGTCATTGAAGTTTACTCACCAAGTTCGGATCATCCTTATCGGCAATGCTGATGGCAGTTTCGGCGAGACGAACTACGCATGCGCCCGCGTCATGTATTTCGAACAATTTTATCACCTGTAAACAAAAGTGTTAAATTCATAACTGTCGCAATTTAAGTTTAATTAAATAACAAAGTCATGATATCAAACTATCCAGCCATATGAGGGTTAGAGTTATTATTATTATTCAGTTTATTTATTTATGTACATATTAATTTACATTTTTAAATACACTTGGGAGCAAATAAATCGAGCCACTTGCTTTTTTTTGCACGTATAATGGTTATTATTTTTGGTATTATGGAACGTATCAAATCGAAACATATATCGCCTAAGAGCTTATTTAATAATCTTTACAATGAGGGTAAATTTTTGAATGATAACCTTATTTAGTGATAAATTATTGGCTCTGAAAGAAAAACGGTAATTTTGATAGAAAATTGTAGGGTTAAAACAGTCCAGAAAATCTATCGAAATCAGGGCAAGGGGGGGTAATACAAGATATTAAGAATAAGTTTATACCATAATTTTGTTTTTAATTGTTTTTTTCTGGACTGACAATTTTCTATCAAAATTACCGTTTTTCTTTCAGAGCCAATAATTTATCATTAAATAAGGTTATCATTCAATAATTTACCCTCATTGTAAAGATTATTAAATAAGCTCTTAGGCGATATATGTTTCGATTTGATACGTTCCATAATACCAAAAATAATAACCATTATACGTGAAAAAAGGAAGTGGCTCGATTTATTTGCTCCCAAGTGTATTTCTTAAAATATAAAAAATAAGTTAAAAAAACATTTAAAAATATAAAAAATAGTATTCCGCCGGTGTCGAGAGCAGAGTCTAAGCTACCGGTGGTTAGGGCTCCAGAGACAGGAACCTCCTCACAATACGAGCCGTATCAAGGAAGCCTTCTGAATCAGGCCCTTGATCCAACCGCCTAACGAGAGCCTCGACATTATTATTATTAGCCTGTGACGTCCCACTGCAGGGCAAAGGCCTCCCTACTCTCTTTCCACCTCTCTCTGTTCAAAGCTGCTAAGGACCAGTTCTTGTTGAAGGAGTCCAGCTCATCCCGCCATCTTCGTCTGGGCCTGCCACGATGTCGTTTGCCATTAAGGGTTAGAGTATTGAAGGTTAATTTTTTTATTTATGGTTAGGTTCGCGTTTGATCTCTATCTCACCTGATGATAAGCGATAATGTGGTCGAATGTTTCTTTATACACTTATGTTTTTTTTTTTTTTAATTAATGTTCAAAAAGTATATCGCAGAGTTTTATAAGATACTAAAAACCACAGAAGCCTTTTTCAAACGCGGTAAATTTCTTTCTGTACATAATATAAACGAACCTTCATATAATACAGAACGAGGGCCTGATGTTGCGTAAGACGGGCGTCTGGTGCGGCCACGAGTTGTCTCAAGAACGGTTCAGTGCTCACGCCTTTAGCGGCTTTGCAGAACGCGGTGTATGCGTTCTCAGCGTCATCTAGGTCGAGAAGAGCAAGACCGAGGATGAATTGACCTGTAATTATAATTGTAATGTTAGATATGTTTTTATCATAAGCGTAGTTTAGCCGTAAAAAAGTCTACTGTTGGAAATAGGGCTGCCGCAAAGCAATCGCTGAGTCAACAAGAATCATGAAATTCTGCACAAAAATTTTATATAACGAAAGTGAGGACCAAGGAAGAATTTTTGAAAACTCACCCTCCCTGAAGGGGTTAAATAGGGGATTCAAGTTTGTATGGTTAAGTTCGTATTGTGTACTAACGTGAGCACGCGTTCCATTCGCACCAGGGCTCTAGCATGTTGACGTAGTTTTGTACCAGACGCGGCTGGTCGATACTGGCCAGCCACCAACTGAACTCGAAACCTCCGCTTACTGCCCAACTGTGTTTGCGTTCAGGAAAATAATTTTGTTGTATTAACGTGTCATCCTACTATACAGTTCGCAAAAAAATGCGATAACATGTCGTATAGATGAGCTAAGATGCATTGACCTGCGCGTTTGTGCAGCGTCTAACTCTTACCAACGCCCGAATCGATGACTTTTATCTAAACACTTATTTTCTTTTTTTCTTTACTTTAACTGATTCCATTGAAACGAATATTTTTATATACAAAGTATAAAGTTTTGTAGGAAAAGGATACAGTTGATGAGCGAGATGATACGCCAGCAGCGGCAGCGCTTGGTGCCACGTGGTGTGCGCGCGCGCGGCCCGCAGATGCGCACGCGCACGCCGGCCGCCCGCCGCGCGCACGTACGCGCACACGGCACCGCCGCGTGCCGCGCCGCCCAGCTCCGCGCCGCCCGCTTCTGCGCCTAACGCGCTTAACTTCAGGCGGAACGCTTCTGATGACCCTGCCGCCCTACACACAGACACGGGACTATAACATACCTTCCCACCCCCATGGGAAAAAGTGAGAGTTTATGTTTTTGAGCCAACGATGTAGAAGGAACACCAGGAACACCTACTATTAACCCTCAAATTGGAAAGTGAGTATGAAAATTCCAAAAATCTTAGTTTTGCCTACTAATTTTACTTACATTGTAATAAAAAAGAAAAAAAATTGGGATGTTACTTATTTTTACCGACTTCACAAAAAGGAGGAGGTACTATGTTCGGCTGTTTGTGTTTTTTTTTTTTTTTGTATGTTTGTTCATCGAATACTCCGCCAATTGTCGACGGATTTGCAAAATTCTTTTTTTGTTCGAAAGTAGATAGTTCTGAGGTGGTCCCATTGTCACCAAGTTAGGATCTGATGATGGGATCTTAGAAAAATCGAGGGCAACCCTCAAATTTTATAGGCTCACTTATTGTTTTTCGCATATTTTATGAAGTATCTTGTTTATTTGCGTATGGTTGTCACCATCTCAGGTAGCTGGGCTGATGATGGAAGGTACAACTCCTTAACAGTAAGAAGTTACTCAAACAGGCAAGGACTGTTTTAGTAAATTGTTTTGATGTTTGATAGGGCATTTGCCACATTTGGTCTCATGATCATCAAGTCATGACCTGATGCTGCAGTCAGGATAGTCTGCAGAGTACCTAACTCCTCGACAACTAACAGCAGATATATCGTATTTCGGCTCATTGAAAAGGGCTCGATGTGTGGATAAACGTACTGTTAATGAGGAACACCGAAGTACATAGAGACCTGATGCTGAAGCCAGGAGCATCAGAAAAAGTACAAACCTTGAAGTTACAGCACCGTAGTCGTGTTTGGGCTCATTTTAAACAGGACTAAATTTTAAGTTCAATGCAATGTTGACATAAGTCTGGCCTGATGCTGCAGCCAGGATTATCAGCATCTAGTCTAAAAACATCAGGTCAGGATTTGATGATGGGATTCTGGAGAAATCGAAGGAACTCTTCAAATATTATAGGCACACCTAAGTATAGCGATTTGGGTATTTTTTATAGTAACTCGTGCACTTGCTCTCGAAAAGCACCATTTGGTGAAGTGGAACTGATGATGACGACCACAGATGGCCACCGGAACTACTCAATAATATCTAAGTATTTCACGGATTGCGATTCGATTACTTTTATATGGTTACTAAGCAATTTATGCTCGTCACAATGTGAATGGTGATATGGGGCTGATGGTGGACCTGGAGAACTCCTCAACAATTAACTTCCCTGCATCGAGAAAAGCAATAATTTGTTTGTAAAAGGCGATGAGCACTAAGCTATTGTAACTTAGATAAATTATAAGCAGACCCACTAAAAAGCGTGAAATAAAAACTTTTTAAGAAAAAAAAAAACCGACTTCAAAAAAAACACTACAAAGTGAAAAATAACTTTAATTTCGGAAGTCGGTGGCAAAAAACTAAAATACAGATCCAAAGACACCGACTTCCGAAATTAAAGTTATTTTTCACTTTGTAGTGTTTTTTTTAAAGTCGATTTTTTTTTTCTTAAAAAGTTTTTAAGCAAAAAAAGCCGACTTCAAAAAAGTCAGTGTCTTTGGATCTGTATTTTAGTTTTTTGCCACCGACTTCCGAAATTAAAGTTATTTTTCACTTTGTAGTGTTTTTTTGGAAGTCGGTTTTTTTTTTTTTAAAACGTTTTTATTTCACGCTTTTTAGTGGGTCTGCTTATAATTTATCTAAGTTACAATAGCCTAGTGATCATCGCCTTTTACAAACAAAATATTGCTTTTCCCGATGCAGGGAAGTTAATTGTTGAGGAGTTCTCCAGGTCCACCATCAGCTCCTTATCACCATTCACATTGTGACGAGCATAAATTGCTTAGCAACCATATTAAAGTAATCGAATCGCAACCCGTGAAATACTGAGATATTATTGAGTAGTTCCGGTGGCCATCTGTGGTCTTCATCATCAGTTCCACTTCACCAAATAGTGCTTTCCGAGAGCAAATGCACGAGTTACTTATTTATCTTATCCCATCATCAAATCCTGACCTAATGTTTTTAGACTAGATGCTGATAATCCTGGCTGCATCATCAGGCCAGACTTATGTCAACATTGCATTGAACTTAAAATTTAGTCCTGTTTAAAATGAGTCCAAACACTACTACGGTGCTGTAACTTCAAGGTTGGTACTTTTTCTGATGCTCCTGGCTTCAGCATCAGGTCTTTATGTACTTCGGTGTTCCTCATTAACAGTACGTTTATCCACTCATCGAGCCCTTTTCAATGAGCCTAAACACGATATATCTGCTGTTAGTTGTCGAGGAGTTAGGTACTCTGCAGACTATCTGACTGACTGCAGCATCAGGTCATGACTTGATGATCATGAGACCAAATGTGGCAAATGCCCTATCAAACATCAAAACAATTTACTAAAACAGTCCTTGCCTGTTCGAGTAACTTCTTACTGTTAAGGAGTTGTACCTTCCATCATCAGCCCAGCTACCTGAGATGGTGACAACCATACGCAAATACATAAGATACTTCATAAAATATGCGAAAAACAATAAGTGAGCCTATAAAATTTGAGGGCTGCCCTCGATTTCTCTAAGATCCCATCATCAGATCCTAACTTGGTGACAATGGGACCACCTCAGAACTATCTACTTTCGAACAAAAAAAGAATTTTGAAAATCCATCGACAATTGGCGGAGTATTCGATGAACAAACATACAAAATAATAAAAATAAAAAACATACAAACAGCCGAACATAGTACCTCCTCCTTTTTGTGAAGTCGTTATTTTTATTTTTATTTATTGATATGGCACTTCAACGACTTACTCACTAAGACTTACACAAACAAAGAAAGACTTACACAAACAAAGAACACATACAGTTTTAGAAATAGTGAATTCGTCACTTACAGAAGTGCACAGCACTAGCACAGAATTAATATTAGGTCCTTACATATGAAATTGGCGTTTTTCGTACTGGCCACTTTAATCACGAATTTCTCCTCTTTGGTAAGGAATTCCAAATTCAAATTTGTACAGCTATTTACTCATGTATTTGTGCTTCGATGACCGTCATTCATTTGTTTTTTTTCTTCTGTTTTTTCTGTTTGCGTCACTCATTTTACAAAATGGAAAATTTAAAATATCGCATTATTTACGAGTACGAGTTCCGCCGTGGCACTAGTGCTGCGGAAACGACTCGAAGGGTGAATGATGTGTATGGCGGTCATGTTGCAAAAGAAAACACAGTTCGTTTTTGGTTCCAACGTTTTCGTTCTGGAAATTTCGACCTGCAGAACAAGCCCCGTGGACGGCCTGAGACCCAAGTTGATAATGGAGAATTGAAGGCTATTGTGGAAGCGGACCCATCGCAAACCACGTCCGAGTTAGCTGCAGGCTTCGATGTTAGTGATAAAACTGTTTTAATTCACTTGAAGCAAATTGGGAAGATTAAAAAGCTTGAAAGGTGGGTACCTCACGAATTGACTGAAGCAAACCGGCAAACGCGCGTCGACTGCTGCGTTACATTACTGAACCGGCACAACAATGAAGGTATTTTAAACCGAATCATTACCTGTGATGAAAAATGGATTCTTTACGATAATCGGAAGCGCTCAGCGCAATGGTTGGATCCTGGCCAGCCAGCCAAATCCTGCCCCAAGCGAAAATTAACCCCAAAAAAGTTACTTGTAAGCGTTTGGTGGACTAGTGCCGGTATTGTTCATTACAGTTTTCTCAAATCTGGCCAGACTATTACAGCTGATGTCTATTGTCAGCAATTACAAACCATGATGGAAAAGCTAGCGGCTAAACAACCAAGGCTGGTCAATCGCTCCACGCCACTGCTGCTTCACGACAACGCCAGACCACACACTGCGCAACAGACGGCTACCAAATTAGAAGAGCTTGAATTGGAATGTCTTAGACATCCTCCGTACTCCCCGGACCTTGCTCCAACAGATTACCATTTTTTTCGCAATTTGGATAACTTTTTGCAAGGGAAAAAATTCAACTCCGATGGGGCAGTCCAAATCGCCTTCAAAGATTTTATTGATTCCCGTCCGACTGGTTTTTTTAGTAAAGGGATCAATGAACTACCTATAAGATGGCAAAAGTGCATTGAAAACAATGGTTCATACTTTGATTAATTAAATATATTATATTAAAAAATATTCGACTTTTTGTTCCTTCCATACAAAACGCCAATTTCATATGTAATAATAGTACGTTGAATTACCTAAAAGCTATAATCTAAAGTAAAAATTAAATTTGAAATGAGCAGTGTTCACAAATAGGATCGAAAATACAATAATAATTAAACAACAAAAAGAAGGCTGGTAAAGGAGGGGAAGGAAGTACTTAAGGCGCTTACATGAGCTAAACGCAAAAAAACGGTAGTTTTCGAAACAATAAAAGTATATGATCGCCTACAGTAAACAAAATCAGAAAAATATATGATATTCTTCAGGATATATGCTAGATAGATAGTGTTTTGAAAACACAATACAACTAATTTGGTACGATAGAAAAAAATCATGAACATACCTCTAAAAAACTTTCTTTTTACAATAAAAACCATACTAATATACATACAATCATTCTGATTTTTTGTCAGATTATTCTACAAGTAACATACTAAAATGATAGTGTTTTATTTTTTTATTTAAAACAATAGTTTTTTTGTAAATCGAATATTCATAGTTCCGAACATAAAAAGTGCGCATGTGTGCGTGAACGCCCGTGTAGCGACAGTGCCGGCTGAGGCCTGATGCTATACGGACGTGTCGCTCTTTTCGCCGCACTATTTCCGTCAAAATTGTTATGTTTTTGTTAAGTTTTATTTGTAAATTCATTGTTTATTATTATTTGCATTATCTTCTTTCCGTAAATATTTTTATTTCGTGTAAATATAAAATACTTTTAAGTTTGTTATGTATGGGTGCAAGGCGCGCGCCATCTATTGTACGGCGAGTCCCAACTCCCGGGCGTTTCACTTGTGTCTACCGGCAGTGGTCCGCGTAACCTAACAAAGTTAAAATAGGGTAATAATTTGTAAATAAATGGGAAATATAGTGAAACATTCCGTTAGGAGGACTACAAAACGTTCATATAAAACAAAAGCCGAACATAATATGAACGAAAGTAAAAAGTATGAGCATTTTATTTTTAACTGAATATTTTTATTTTTGCAATAAAACTATGAATTTTGGAAACATCTAAGAAAGTGCAGTCGGTATTTTCGACTTCACGTATAACTGTCACAGTGACGTATGTGGACGACGTGTAGATTTGTATTCGAGAGTCCCCGGGTTCGATTCCCAAGGTTACGAAATCGTACTTTCTTTTTAAATTTTATTTAAATGTATTTTGAATTTTTAGATAGATAGTGTTTTGAAATCATAATACAACTAATTTGGTACGATAGAAAAAAATCATGAAGATACCTCTAAAAACTCTTTTTACAATAGAAACCATACTAATATACATACAATCATTCTGATTTTTTGTCAGATCATTCTACAAGCAACATACTAAAATAATAGTGTTTTATTTTTTTAGTTCAAACAATAGTTTTATTGTAAATAGCATAATATTCATAGTTCCGAACATAATAAGTGCGCATGTGTACGTAAACGGTAAACCCCCGTGCGTGTAGCAATAATGCCCGGCCGAGGCCTGATACTATACGGACGCGTCGCTCTTTTCGCCGCATTATTTATTTGTACCTACATACATTCATTGTTTATTATTACTATTTGCATATCTTCTTTCTGTAAATATTTTTATTTCATGTAAATATAAAATACTTACTTTTAAGTTAAAATAGCGTAATAATTTGCTATCAATTATATCATTTGTAAATATGGGAAATAAAGTGAAACATTCCCTTAGGAGGACTACAAAACGTTCATATAAAACAAACGCCGAACATATGAACGAAATTAAAAAGTAAGAGCATTTTATTATTACTGAATATTTTTTTTCGCTATGAATTTTGGTAGTTTAAGAAAATGCACTTATTACGCATAAGCTCAGTTTTTTCGACGAGATACGCAATCGTTACATTGGCTTATGTAGACGACGCGCAGGTTCGTGTTCAAGGGTCCCCGGGTTCGATTCCCAGTGATACGAAATCGATTAAATTTTATTTAAATGTATTTTGAATTTTTAAATATATTTTTATAAATAACTAAAAAAACGTCTACAATGTAATTATCTTTCACAGGAGAAAGAAAGTCGAAAATATCAACACGGAAGTTACTTCTAATGCGTAAGTACCTACACGTTTTCTATGCCATTGTAACAATAAAAAAAACCTAAATTTATTAACAGACCGCGACTTATTGATAATATGCATAAAGAAATCACAGATTCATCCGAAAATTGCGATGAAAATTATCACAAGCAAGAGTTTAATTTTTATTGATTGTGTTTATAATAAATAGAAATCATAATAATTATGTATGAATGTTAGGTACGAGTACCTAATCCTTGAGGCCGTTTACACATCATGCCGAAGCTGCAGCGGCATCGCCGCCGCCGCGGCGCCGCTGCATCAGTCACCCTTGGATTTGTATGAACACACGGCGCCGCCGCGCCGCCGCGCCGCCGGCGGTGCGGCGCGGCGACGAGTTTTGATAAGATCTATCAAAACTCGCCGCCGCACAGTGGTCTGAAAATCGAGCTCCATACTCATAGAAACTTAAAGTACGGAAATAAAAAAACAAAAATTGTAATGGGTCTAGTATACCTCCCTTTACGTAATATTAACGTATGGATGGTATCAGTCGCTCCACGCGTGAGAAAAAAAAGTTTTTTGTTTTTTTTTGTATGGGAGAAAACACTAACCCCCTTATTCATAATCCTATTTTATCTCTATTTTAGCTAAAATAGGTTTATAGAACGTTTGTCTTTATCTGTCACGTTGTCATTTCTGTGTGTAAGAAAGAGACAAACCCCATTTTAACTAAAATAGGTTTGATAAGTTTTATGAATAAGGGGGTTAATGTACATTTTTTTGAAACTGAATGGAACTGATGGGCTGGAGCTCACACGAGCTATTGTACCATACACGGCCATCAAGATGACATACAATTCATGGACCGTTGGGCGCCGCTTTGCACGTAGCAAATTTTTGAAATTTTGTGTTTTCGATATGTGATTTTTCAAATCTTTGACGTGAATAAATGAACTTGCTGATCGATTTACTTATACTATCGTTAATTTTAGCCTGCTTATGACCTTTATGATGACAACAATTAAAAATTATGTTGATTATAAGTACCTATACGTTTTTTTTTAATTTCATTCCAAGAACTACTTAACTCATTTAATCACCGTTGTAGTGTATCTATTAAATAGATATGTAAACACTGTCTCATTCACACAAGCGGGGTAGCTGCTGTCAGTTATGTTATGTCATCTGTCAGTTACGAGGAATGGCGGGAAACAGACAAAGTGAAGCAGGCTATATACGATGGCGCTTGGTGTGGTAGTGAGCCAGTGAAGTGATATGTTTAACATAAGTACGGAATCAACAGGATTCTACAACCGTGATTATGGTTGAGTTATAATTAGATACTGCTTCAATCTGAGCCTCAATCAGAGCCTGTTCTTCCACGATGTTCAACTTGTTTTCGTTTGAAAACTTAAAATAAATTGGTCAGCAGAACATTGTGGAAGATGGCTTTGGATTCTCCCATACCTTTTCTTCGCCACAAACTAAGCGCAGAGGCACAAAAGAACACATAAACATACTGGAATCGTCTTCGTCTGCCATAGTTTGCTTATACAAACTTTGCCCTGAAGCACCATCAAAGCCATACTTGCATATAATTGTTAACTCTTTGCCACCCAGCGAAGGTTCCACACGTAGGAATTTTCCAAGCTTTGCACAGTTTTATCCAAAATTTAGCTTTACTTTTACCTCTTCTTCCGTGATGTACAATGGTAACTTTTGGAGGGCAGCAGTCCTTCTTCGCCTCAAGGATGGCAGTATAAGAAGGACACAGTGGTACTCCTTCTTCTTTTGCACAAGATCTTAATGTTATATACTGCCACTTCGAAAGCTTCAATGAGGTCAAAATAAATAAAGCTTTATCAGCGGAATATATAGGCACAGTTTCCTTGGGCTTTAACAATTTATTTATCCTTGTAGCCTCTTTGCTCCGAGACTAGTTTAACGATATCTGCTATATTCTTGTCATGTGCTTTCAAACCGGTTGCATGAGCAAGGCTTTCAGTGCTATACGTTAGGAGGTCTTCCGCTCTCCTTCTCTTCTGTAGCGGGCTTAGCTCTTTAAATGGTTTTCTCGGCCTCACAACTGATGTTGATGTTCCAACACTGCACGTCTCCGGTGTGTAGGATGTTGATGCACCCTCATTTAAAACAAAGTCAGAACTGGAACGGGTTTGCTGCTCTACTGACACTAAATAAGGGGTCATCTTTCCTTTCATGATCTCAGGCCATTTTTTTTTTTTTTTTTTTTTTTTTTCTCTTGCAGCCATGTCTCATACTTTGTTATGTATGTACGTCTCGTGAGATTACACGAGATCCATTTGTTCCTCAACGAACAAACATAAGTCTGACAGAATTGTTTCAATACCCTCTTTTCATTTTCTGACAAATCAATAGTATTCTCAAAAACTTCAAATAAAACATTGGGCTGTGAAAAACAATTGTTGTTTGTCACAAACATGACAATGTCCAAATTGGTATCACAACCTTCCATCACAGCACAATTAAAAAAATAACGTAATAAGTTAGCGCGCACAAGTACTGAGAGCTACTGATAAAAGTAAGCTCAAACGTCCTGTTTTTATACAACTACCCTCATTATCGTTCGCTATTCTTTAATTAGGTTTTACAGACAATAGAATTTTATTGTGACTAGGGCCCATTTGGCCCTGCTAGAGCTGGTTGATGCTCATGTCATTAGTATATAATTATAACTCAACCATAATCACGGTGATTAAATGAGTTAGTTCTTGGAATGAAATAAAAAAAAAACGTATATAATCAATATAATTTTTAATTGTTGTCATCACAAAGGTCATAAGCAGGCTACAACTAACGATAGTATAAGTAAATCGATCGGCAAGTTAATTTAACCTCGTCAAAGATTTGAAAAATAACGTATCGAAAATTCAAAATTTCAAAAATTTGCTACGTGCAAAGCGGCGCCGAATGGTGCATGTATTGTATGTCATCTTGATGGCCGTGTATCGTACAATAGCTCGTGCGAGCTCCAGCCTATCAGTTCCATCCAGTTTCAAAAAAATGTACATTAAGTGTTTTCTCCCATACAAAAAAAAATAAAAAACTTTTTTTTCTCACGCGTGGAGCGACTGTTACCATCCATACGTTAATATTACGTAAAGGGAGGTATACTAGACCCATTACAATTTTTGTTTTTTTATTTCCGAACTTTAAGTTTCTATGAGTATGGAGCTCGATTTTCAGACCACTGTGCGCCGCCCGCGGTGCCATACTATTATATTCTGTGGCGATGCCGCTGTATTGGTTTCTCTTGGATTTGTATGAGCCCTTGCGGCGCGCCGCCGCGGCGCCGTGTGTTCATACAAATCCAAGGGTGACTGATGCAGCGACGGCGGTGCCGCTGCAGCTGCGGCATAATGTGTAAACGGCCTCAAAGATTAGGTACCTAACATTCATATATAACTATGATTCCTTTTTATTATAAACAAAATCAATTTTAAATCTAATTTCTTGCTTTTGATCATTTTCATCGCAATTTTCAGATGAATCTGTTACCTATTTCATTATGCCCATTATCAATAAGTCGCGGTCGGTTAATAAAAACATTAGGTCAGAATTTTTTTTATTTTTGTAATAGCTTAGATAACGTGTAGGTACTTGCGCATTAGAAATACCTAACTTCCGTGTTGATATTTTCGACTTTCTTTCTCCTGCAGACTTTTTTTAGTTATTTATAAAAATATTTCATAGATATATTTAAAAATTCAAAATGACATTTAAATAGAAAATTCGATTTCGTAACCTTGGGAATCGAACCCGGGGACTCTCGAATACAAATCTACACGTCGTCCACATACGTCACTGTGACAGTTGCACGTGAAGTCGAAAATACCGACTGCACTTTCTTAGATGTTTCCAAAATTCATTGTTTTAGAAAAAAACACTGCAGTGATAATTTTTATTTCGGAAGTCGGTGTCGCTGGTTCCGCATTTTCGTTTTTTGACACCGACTTCCGAAATTATAGTTATTTATCACGCTGTAGTGCTTTTTTTGAAGTCGGTTGTTTTTTTTTCTTTCTAATTGTACCTACCCCACAAAAATTCAATTAACACTAGTGCATTGAAGAATCATCAAAATTCGCATAGAAATGCCGGAGATGCAGTACATTTATGCATATTAACTTCGGACATACTACATAAGAATAATTACCTAATGTATTATATACTAAAACCTTCCTGGAAGTATGTAGATCACATTAGTGAAAGAATGATCAAAATTGGTTCATCAGTTTTTTAGAAAATCTACAAATATATATACAAACATACACACATACATACATTACATACATACATACGGGTCGAATACACAACCTCCTTTTTTGAAGTCGGTTAAAAATGTTTTTAATTTCATTGAATCAGTTTTATTTCAAAATCACCCACATCCTTAAGTTTTTCAAGTCACACTCAAAACGAATAAAATTTATTATGTTGTCACACATAACTACATAATTTGTTTCTTATTTGCACATCGTTTCCGCGCCATCTATTAGAATACTAGGGCGTAATCTCACAAAACCGTTACTTCTAAATCTCATGTATGCTTTATGTCATAATTGTGATGGGCGTCGTCGTTAGGTGGCGTTTGCGTCGATTCTGCATATGTGTGCATGCGTTTTTCAAGGACACTTAGGTCTAGTAAGCCTCTTAAATACAATTACTAATGGGTTGCACGTGTCGCACAGATGACTCGAGACTCAGAGCTGGTTTCTCGAGACTCCGAGCTGGTTTCTCGTGACTCCGAGCTGGTTAGAAGTTTCGATCGGAATTGTCGCAATGAGTTAGAGTAGATGTCGATGCTATTGGTTCGTGTAGCGATTTTATTGTACTTACCCATTAGACGGTTCATGGGTGCGGTGCTACCAAGGTTAGTACGACTTGCAGTTATGGCAAAGGTAACGGTTTCGCGACTAGATCTAATGGTATTCTGTCGCGGTACAGCTATACTTAATTCAGCCAAAAGATCGGGAACATTTAGTAAACCCTTTAAGATTTTATAGAGAAAGATTTGGTCCGTCACGTCTCTTCGCTGTTCAAGTGTACACATTTTAAAATGAGTGAGCCTTTGATCATATGAAGTACTCCGTGGACAGCTAGGGCTTCTAAAACGAAGGTATCTAGTGTAGCTTCTTTGGATACGTTCAATCCTGTTTACGTGAACGCGGTAAGTTGGGTTCCAAACTGGCGATGCATAGTCCAATAGACTTCTCACCAGAGTATTAAAGAGCACCTTAAGGGTAGAGATCGACTGGAAATCTCGACATATTCTTTTTATAAAGCCAGACATTTTTGCAGCTTTGGCAGTGATATTGTCAATGTGGCTAAAGAAATGTGAGTCGAGGTGGACTTCCAGGTCACGAATCGTGTTCACTTTTTGAAGTGTTACCCCATTGATTGCGTAAGACGTAGGAATAGGTTTCCCGTTTGATACCAATTTTTTTTTTTAAACAAAATGTTAGGCGCCTGAATGAATTCCTTTATAAGCACAGTTTTACTACTGAGTGATTAGAACTTGGACATGTTATAGTGACGTACTGCGGTTGCAGAGTAGCAGCTCTCAGCCACAGCAGCGCGCGGTAGGCCTGCCAGTGCACGGCGCAGTGGCCCGCGCCCGGCACGCCGCCCGCGCCGCGCCACGCGCCCAGCGCGCACATCGCGCCGCGGACCACGCGCGACCTGCGGAACACGTACGTTACAGAGATGGAGCTATAGCTCCGGTATAGCTCCATCTCTTTCCCAAACTGAAGTTTGATTAAATTATAATGGCGATGGTGGTGTTAGGCCCCCAGAACTTTTCTGCCACTGCGGTTAGTAGTTAGGGGCCAGTTGGTAGGGTTTTTACCAAAAAGGACAGGAAGGCGGGTCTTCGGGTAATAGACGAATTGGAATCGGCCTGGAGTGTCAGCTGCCCCTAGTTATTAGTCGCTATTTATTTATTTACTTAATACTTCAAGTACACACATGCACAGAGCCAGACTTAATGCCACAGGCATTTTCTACTACCTAGTCAACCTTCGGAGGATGCAGAGTCAAAAAGTTGTTATCAATTTTGTTGACTGATTCTTCCTCCCAAGTGAGGGTATGATCCTTTATTTAGTACCGACACGAAAAAGGAACATGATACACACAAATAGATGACAGATTTTATTCAACCATCGTGACCAGAAATCTCTTGCCCAGCTAGCTAAAGACACAACACACGCATATTTTTTTGTGTTTGTGTTCTTTCTCCAACAAGTAAAGATGATGCTATAATCTTAAGACAAATTCCGAAGTCATAGTGAATCAGATTGTACTAAATGTTTGGTTTGGTTCACTAATGTTTCACCAAAACTCCATTGACAAATTTTTAGTTTACAACCAATGTTTCGTATACTATTTATTTTACAAACAACTCATTCCGCAAATGTTTTATTTTATAAACACTCGCTTTACAAACGTTTATTTGGCAAATGCTTCACTTTACAAATGTTACGGATGATATTTAATCATTTATTCATTTTCATTTAATATTTAGATTCTTTTGGAAAAAATAACGTTAATACAAAATATAATTTTATAATACACTAGCGACTGCATTATGTCGTTTCTGGCACTCGCCGGCCGCTGCCGCGGCACCGCTCGCTTCGCTCGCTCGGCTCGTGCGTAGGGGGTCACGATTTTAACCTAACCTAACCGAACCATTTTTTTTTTAAATAATTAACCTAATGTAACTAGTTTGGTTCCGGGTAGACCACTAAAAGTAATCTCTTTTTTTCTTCTATTAGCGCAAGTCGTTTCTGGCACCTATATTTTGTGTAAAAGTATTTTTCTTCTATATTATATAATCTAGTCGTTTCTGGCACTCGCCGGCCGCTGCCGCGGCACCGCTCGCTTCGCTCGCTCGGCTCGTGCGTAGGGGTCACAGTTTTAACCTAACCTAACCTACCATTTTTTTTAAAATAACTTACCTAATCTAACTAGTTCGGTTCCGGGTAGCCCACTAAAAATAGTCTCTTTTTTTCTATTAGCTCAAGTCGATGAAAGAATGAGTTTCATTTTTAGGAAATTGCGTAATGATAAGTCAATATGTAAAACGTTTTTATTCCAAACGTTGTTTTATGAGATAAAATGAATTAAAAATGAATTTCTTGTTAAATCATCATCATCATCATCATCAGCCTATAATGTTCCCACTGCTGGGACACAGGCCTCCTCTCTGTGAGAGGGAGTGGGCCGTAATCTACCACGCGGGCCCAGTGCGGGTTGGTAGATGTCACATGTCTTTGAATTTTTGGTTCTAGGACATGCCGGTTTCCTCACGATGTTTTCCTTCACCGTTTTGAGAGCAGTGCAGATGAAATAATTTACACAAAGTAAAGCGCCTGTCTGGGTTCGAACCTACTACCTACAACTCGTAAGTCGCGGCCGATACCACTGGGCCACCACTGCTCTCACTGGGCCACCACTTCTCTTCTTGTTAAATAACACGTTATTAAACAAAAGTTTATCTGGTGATTATTTTGTAAAGTGAATTATTTGGCAAACTTGTTGTTGCATAATGATGAAATGACAATTCATGTTTTTGCCAATCGTTGTTTGTCAAGTAAAAATTTTTAAATTAATTTTTGGTGAACTGACAGGTCACCGTTTGGTTTGCGTACCTCATCTCTGCCATCTGTCGTATCGCCTCAGTGACTATGGCTACGCCGAGATCGCTCGCCAACAGACCGTCATACTCGCCCGTGTCCTCCTCGTCATCTGCGAAACCATAATTTATAAAATAGTTTTGTTCTTCCATCATATTCCACGAGACTCAACAGGTTCGTTCCTACATCTGATGTAACAATAAATTATTATAAAACTAGTGACCCACCCCTGCGTCGCATGGTTTTTCGACTTGAAATAAAGATTTCTTTATTACGTATATGTAAGTTTAATATACATATAAACCTTTCGAAATAAATTCCCTAAATGAAGGTAAAACCGCATCAAAATCCGTTGCGAAGTTTAGGAGAACAACGGGGTTACACCGACAGACACGAAAAGCGACATTCATTTATATGTATAGATAGTAACTCACTTTTGGTCGTATCAATTTCAGGCACATCCAATCTCAGTGCATCGTTTAATTCGAGCACAGCACTCTGTAGGTCTTTGATCGGCTCCAGAATTGACGTCAGGTCATCTATCTGATGCGGCGTTAGAGTCTGAAATAATAAGTTATTTATCGTATTGGGCTCTCGATTAACTCGATAAAGCTCAGTTCTGTCGTATTAGGGTAGCTATACAAGGTGGCAGGGACATCGATGCGCAAACTGTAATTATGGTTTCAGTACATGATCTTATTTTTATTATTATTATTATTTATTTTAATCGAACACAAATGATTCATATTGTTGTTAGTAACGCTTAGAAACTAATGTTAGTAACATTGTTCATAAATCACAATCAAAATTACAATTAAAAATAAAATTAAAGTTAAAATTAAAATCACAATTAAAATCACAATTAAAATCAAAATTCAAATCAAAATTCAAATTCAAATCAAAATTAAATGAAATGTCTCATCAAAATAAAAATCAAAATATAACTAATTAATTTAAAAACCTATAACTATGTCCGCTTCCCGCTGCACCCAACCTGCAATCTTAGAACTCCTAGCGTAGACATATCGCTCATTTGGAGAAACATTGACGTATATATATTTTTTTTCCAAAAATGAGTCAAATATGCCAAAGCACTTAGAAGGCGTATTTACGTTAGGAAAGCAAAGGCTTATCGTCGGCTATAAAAAAAATTGCTGTTTTATAGCAAAGCGCAATACCTAAGCGGTCAAAATGTATGGAATGGCACGAAAAATTTCAACGCATGGGGGTTCAGTTCAGAATCATGTCCTGAATCCATGGGAACAGGTTGCGCGTCGATGTATAGCCCGGTATAGTCTGTTCCAAAAGTATCTCATGAAAACAAATGGATCCGAAAACGTACCTGTTGATGCAAATTTGTATATAGTGCTACTTACATGAGTGTTTTGATTTGATTATTTGAATACTTAAACCCGAAATTCTAATCTTAAATCACCTTAAAGATGTTTTTCACTCGTCAATTGAGGTTAGTTTTATAAGCTCAATTTTCGGCAATGATATGTCAATAATTAAAATATTAATATTAATTAAATATTAATATTAAAAAAAATATTAATTAAACCATATGATTGCATCTGTCTTTAAAGAGTTATTAATACGGTCGTTTAGTCCTTATTATAATTTACTAGCAGCGCCCCGCGGTTTCACCCGCATAAGTTTCGATCCCGAAGGAATATCGGGATAAAAACTGTCCTATGTTCTTTTCCGGGACTCTTAACTATCTCTATACCAAATTTCATTTGAATCGGTTCAGCGGTTTAAGCATGAAGAGGTAACAGAGAGACAGACAGTATCGGCCACGACTTAGAGTTGTAGGTCGTGGGTTCGAACCCAGACAGGCGATTTACTTGGTGTGAATAATTTCATCACCACTGCTTTCAAAACGGCGAAGGAAAACATCGTGAGGAAACTGGCATGTCTTAGAACCAAAAATTCAAAGACATGTGACATCCACCAACCCGCACTGGGCTCACGTGGTGGATTATGTATGGCCCACTCCCTCTCACAGAGAGGAGGCCTGTGTCCCAGCAGTGGGAACATTATAAACTGATTATGGAGCGATTGCGTAAGAATTTAATCTGAACAGGGTTTATTGACAATTTCATTAGATAGGTACTTTTGGAATAGATCACATACAATACTTGTATCTGTTAAGAAGCAGTACACTAACACTTACGGGCGCCGGGTTGTCCTGCGCCTGCGTGCTGGGCGCCCCCAGCAGGTGCAGCAGGCGCGGCAGCAGGCGGTGCTGCGGCGCGACGCACGCGAACAGGCGCCGCTCCAGTTCCGCCGCTGCGCCGGCCGCGGCTCGCTCCCAGCGCGCTCCTGCTACTACTACGCGAACTGCGTCCGCTGATAGCTCGCCTGTTTCGCCACCTTAACGAAGAACACCCTCCTTTAGCTCCGGTGTTCCACATTTACTAAGGCCATCTACTACGTTAGGCGAAAAGCCAATACACTTAGGCGGATGGCACACGTTTGCTCTTAAGTTTAAAAAACCAAACCAGTACGCGAGCCTCCCTGGGCGGAACTCCACCTACCGCAGGGGACAGCCTACGCCTGTATGACACTATAGCGTAAATGGACAGATATCTATAAAAAAAATATCTGCGCGTTTGAAAATCGCGAAACGCTTTTAAAATTCCAAACAACAAAATTATCAACGTACCACCATCAAGCATTGGTACGTCCGGAGACAGCATCATTCTCTCGAGCGGTTCCAGTTCACAGATGAGCGATATTCCGGCGCGACGCACAACAGCACACCACCAACCGCATTCCACGTCGGATTCCTATGGTAAACAATAAAACACATGCACTGGAATTACTTAACACTTTGCGGGACACTTAAGGCCCCTCGACGTAATAACAATAAGGAAAGATTTATATTAGACCGGGCCGTGCCCGGAGAGAGCCGTGTACGTGGCCCGGACGGGGCACGGATTTAAAACGTTACACACATTTTGTATGAAGCAGTTTATATTACACAGTCCATGATCCGTGTCCCGTGGCCCGGACGGGACACCGACGAGACACGCCGCGGGCACGGCCCGGTCTAATATAAATCATCCCTAAATCTACTATTGTGTCTCGTTCAGTGTCCTTCAATGTGTTAAATGGGTAGGATTTTGTCTTATGACTCCCATATTAAAGCATTCGTCCGACATATGTGAGACTGAAATAAAACACAGAAAAATTTGAAATATATTATCTACTTGTCAGTACCACTTACTTGTTTCGACACCATGAGCCCGAGTGGCTTCTGCAAACTTTCCATATACTGCATGCACCAGCTGTACAAGTCTGACCAGCATCTAAAAAATATGAAATACAAGTTGGTAAAGTCTCTGATCAATAAGAGTCAAATCCCTCGCATCGCAATGATCAGAATTTTTCTGTATCTCTATCTCCTTCTGCCACTTAGAGGCACTCATTGGTATCGAATGTGCTTTACATGCGTATTCACTTCTCGCTTTATTGAATTGTACTTGTGTGACAGAGAGGGATAAAGAAAAAGTAAAATGCTGTACATCCATGTATTAATATTTCACATGAAATCACATCTACTGATATCATAAACGCGAGAGTTTGTGCAGATGGATATAAGGATGTTTGTTCCTCTTTCACGCAAAAACTACTGGAAGAACTCTGATTAAACTTTACAGTAAAATAGCCAAGATGGTTTCCGACACACGACACCCTTTGCACGATAACGTCCTCGTGTCACAATGGCTGAGAGCAGCTTTTTAAAATTTTGGGCTGACTGTTTATATATAGCCATCGACACGCTCAAAAGAAGTAACATTGCTTATACCAGATGATTTTTTTAACCAGTTCCAAACTTTTACAGGGTGTACCCATGAATATGAACCTCTTTCGCTATGGGAGCAACTCTGAAATCACAAAAAAACATCAGCTGTTTCATACAAAAGTTCAATACCTACTTGACCAAAATGTATGAAACAGCAGATGTTTTTTTCGTGATTTCAGAGTTGGTCCCATTGTGAAAGTTGTTCATATTCTTGGGTAGAACAGCCTGTAAAAATTTGGAACCGGTAAAAAAAATCAACCTGTTTACCGGAACAACACAATCATTATGGTGTACATATAATAAAGAGTATTCTATTCTATTCTATACGCGCGCGCGCGGCGCGAGCGAAGCCGCATGCAAAACCTAGTTAGAGTTACTAATAAATACTTGTGCATGAGATGTGCGTGGTCTGGCGAGGCGGTGCGCGCGGTGAGGTGTCGCAGGCGCGCTTGCACGGCGTTGGCAGCCGCGTCGCCTAGGTCGCCCTCCCCGCCCGTGTCGTTACCGCCCCATGTACGGTTGTAGATCTGTTGACCAATGGAGTATTTCGAAACATTTTCAAATAACAATGGCCCAAAGTGTTCCAAATGTCCACCACTAACGAGACCTATTTAACTGAGTAGTCTATTAAATAAAGGGTAATTTTTATTTACATAACTGAATAAAAAGGACTGCTTATTAAAATAATTATTGAATAAATAATTAATTAATAAAAACAAACATTTTTTAGGAGTGTCTCAATAAAAGTATTGTATACTAGACTTTTTTGTGACATAGGTGTCGTTAGTGGTGGACTTTTCGACTAAGCCCCGTACATTCTTGCCCATGTCCTTTCCAGTCAAGCTTGAGGTCAACCGATATAGCCCACAGAATAATCAAGCTGAATTGACAATGGACTGGCCATTAGCTGTAGAATATCAAACTAATATTATAAAGGCGAAAGTTTGTAGGTATGTGTGTGTTTATATGTTTGTTACTACTTCACGCTCAAACGGCTGGACGAATTTTGATAAAATTTTGTATGGAGCTAGCTGACACTCTGGATTAACATATAGGCTACTTTTTATCCCGATGTTCCCACGGGATCGACATTTACGCGGGTGAAACCGCGGGGCGCAGCTAGTTTTTAATATATTTTATTATTCTGTACTTTGAATTATAGTGTGTGTTTTGTTTATTTTGTAATTTGCGTATTATTTCTGCGGAATAAACTTTTCTTTCTTTCTAGAACTGCTGAAACGACTGTTGAAATGTGTTTTTAAGTGGAGACCGCCAATCGGAAATCGAAAAGTAGGATACCCTCAGGCTAGGTGGAGCTACGATCTTCGCAGGTACATGGCGTGCGATTAAAGAGGCCATGCATGCATGGTCTGTAGGGGATTATTATAGGTTGATGAAGATGTTGAAACTTTTGGTAGGTTTCGGGATGCGACGGAGGTTTTCAAGATCGAACTTGACTACCACAACTCAAATTGAGAAACTTGGTTAAGTACTGATGCAGATGGTATGATGACGTAATATGCTTACCACAAGCGCCTTCCTGATGACAGCGGGCGGGAAGAGTCCGGGCGCCAGCAGTCTTTCGCGGTACTGTTGGTGCGAGCCCAGCACGGGCAGTGCACCCGCCGCTTCGCGACCTGCCACCGCGCGCCACCACGCTTCGGCACCCACAAATACACCTAAGAAGGAAGAATATTAAACATTTTATACCTACTTCATTTGAGATTCAGATCCTTGAATACTTTATTGTCAGTGAAATAAAGTGTTAAATCGCGTAAACATCGACGCAGTAATCAAATGATTTCTCGAGCATTCTCATTTGCACTTTTACTAACTGATAATAGGGCTTATTTTAACAAATAATGCTCTTATTAGTGCTTTTTTGGGTCTACACTGAGCCAGGGACTAAATAATTATCTATCATTACATTTTAACTGACTATCATGAGTTATAAACTACTCATGACGCTTTATTTAAAGTATAAATTGTCAGAATACTCACTCGTAATAATAGTATCGCCATCTGGTTGACTCCATAGGGCCCAAATTACATTGCTTCCATCTCCATAACCAATAGCATAATCAAGCAGGTCCAGCTTCAAAACAAATTGAGATAAAAAGACACTGAACATAAAAATAAAAGCAAATAGTGAAAAAACAGAGAAATTATACCTGAGGGCCAAATATACGGCTAATATGCGAAAACCTCACGCCTCCCGAACCGCCGTCGTGCATTTTCATAACTACAAATTCGCACTCATTCGGAAAAGACAAATATGCTACCAGTATCACACTTCCATCTGATCCCATTGTTCTTTGCAACATGTGTCCATGAGCTGAAAAAATATAGTAATAATTGCAATAACAATTTTCAAACGTAATAGTGCTGTGGCGGCATCTACATCGCCACATGAACGTAATAGTGCTGTGGCGGCATCTACATCGCCACATGAACGTAATAGTGCTGTGGCGGCATCTACATCGCCACATGAACGTAGGTAATAGTGCTGTGGCGGCATCTACATCGCCACATGAACGAACTACGAAACGAACCACGAACTACGTATCACACTGACGAAACGCAAAATCCTGGATCGCGGAAACAGAGTTTATCGCGCAACTAGCATATATACAATATCCCGACATCAATCGTCGGACTACTGTCCAACGATTGATTGATATTGTATACTACTACTATTGTATTGATGGGCTACTGCCCATCAGACACAAGACCTGTCTAGTTGGAGGTTCCTCCTTTTTCTTTAGAGGATGAGTGAACTTTACACCCTGTTTCTCATATCTCTTTATTATTGGGTTGACACCCAATAATGGCACTATCACTTTTGAAAATTGCAAAATGATTTTTAATTTGCCTGTGTTTTGCACTAAAAGCAAGGATAAAAGAGTTAAACAAAAGTTAAAGTTAAAATGTCTTACGCGGTGGTTTCGGTCTGACCAAAGTCTGTGAAAGTGGAGTGGACACTGCGATGGGTGCCCCGCCCTCGTCCAACGGCCACGCTCGAAGGCAAGTGTCGCCACATATTGCCACTGCTAAACCACTGGTCAACACAGCTCCATAGATTTCAACACCATCTGTGCTACTTTTGCCCCTAAAGTCAAAAACATTATACATATGTTTTTTTTTTTATTATTCAGTGGGTTAGGGTGCGGCGCAGACGACAGACTATCCATGACGCACTTTTTATTGTAAGTACCAATAAAATGGAAACTGTAGATAAAATAATAACAGGATATACCTGGAATAGTTGTAATAAACATAGGATGACGATGATGTCCCTTTCTAATTTTCGGCTACTACATATAAAAGCTTACTTAGTATCAAAGAGACATTTTGTGCGCCACAGACTCGATCGCGCAAAAAGTGTGTCGTCTGCGGTGCACCTAGTCTGTGATAAATATATAAAATAAATAGTTAAAGTATACATATAATACCTCAAAGCCCCTGTAATGCCTGACAAGAACCTCGGCACAGTGGACTCTCGCTTTAACACAGTGGTGACAGCTGACCCAGTAACTGGTAATTTGACAAGCAACAAGCCACCTTCACCACCATGGCCAAATGCAAGTGCAAATACTGCTTCTCCATTGTCTCGTAATAGGGATGAGCAAGTGTGAGCGACACCTGTAGCTGGTAGAACAAATAAATAGTTTGTATTATTTTTCATTATCAACACTGCTCAGACCTTACATTGATCAGCCTGCTACGCTACCAGCGGTATTTTTCTAGCAGGCTAGCAGGGGAGCGGAAGGGATTGTCAAATTTGCTAGAGTGAATGAATGTTCACTCTAGCAAATTTGGAATTCATCTTCAAATTAGATTATTGGGTTCTTGTGCAAAGAAACAACAGTGATACTTATATTAGGCGTGGAAAAGTGAACATGTTTTCTTGAGATAAACAAAGAAAGTATAATATTATTTCGTATTTAATGCCCCCATTTAAAATTGCGATATTCTTAGCACTCCTAGTAAACAATTATTATATAGATTTGCTGCTTGACCTAAAGCAGCAAAAGTATAAGTACTTATAATCTGTTCTAAAAGTATGTGATGAATGTGTAAGCAAAACCTGTTCAGGTTAAAATCTTACAGAATCACTCACAAAGGACATCAGTAACAGATTTCTAAGTATTAAGAAGATTTCAACTCTATATCTCACCAATTTTTGAATACTTACTTGCATTTGAATATTGATTGAGAATGCAGTAATTGTTTGGATTGTTTATAGAACTTGTATCATGAAATATTGATGGAGATGAACTGCTCAGTGATCCAAATGTGGACTGAAAATGTAAAGAAAAATAATTATGAAAAGAAAACTAACAAAATCATTTGCTTAACTAGGGATTTATAACTGCATCAAAACTGTCACAGAATATGTTGTAAATATATCTGTGGAAGTTTTTAAATGACACCTTCTCAGACACTGAATGGCAACAACAATAAAACTTGTATTGTGTCTGGTAAAGTGTTTTCAGTTTTTACTCAAAACAAAAACAATAATAAAATATATTAAGAAATCAGTGCATTACCTTTTTATCTAATGTCCCTGGGTGTGGGAATATTAGTCTGTGTACAGAAGAGACAGTGGCGGCCAATATGACCACGTCACGGGATGCACTTCTCTCATACACAGTGATACTGCTCAGCGGAGGAGTGCCTGGAGCTACTTTACATCTCAAGTTAGCTGATGACAGATTTATGTCCAAGGATGCTTCAGATAGCTCTATTGCATCTGATGTTGTTTGCCTAGAAAGTAAAATTAGGATTGTTTTTATTACAAGTCAATATTATTCTCAAATATAAAATAATACAGTTATTGTCCAAATAAAAAGTAGTGTTATCAAGTATTATGATTTCATGGTTCTAATGTGACAAAACAAAAGTACTTTTGACCCTATTGCATGTTATACAAACAATAAACCCAAAAGCAAACCAAAATAGATGGTTATATTATTTGTTTCTTTTCAAACTCACCAGTAAATAAAACGATTTCGAGTGTAGACCTTTTTGGAATCTTTGTACCAATATCCACCAGCTTTTTGAGGCAATTTTATGTCTTGCAAAGTGCTATGGGTACCTCCTGTAAGAAGTTTATTATGAAGCACAAACAATTTAAATGTTCAGCAATATTGTGAAAATAATCATGGAGAGTAAATACCTGTATTCAAGATAATTTCCTTCCACTTTTCGGGTAAACTGTAATTTGGTGTAATTTCTTTGAAAGTAACTGGCATAGCCTCCAAGAACTCCATGGTTATCTTAATTTATTCTAAATTATATTAAGAAACGAATGTTTTAATCGAAAATATACGTTTATTTACAACATTACACAATTTTTATTTGAACTATTGATATTTTTCTCATTATTTCCGCAGACTTGACTTGGCGGTCAAAAGTTTTACTTATAGGTTAACCAAATCCAACGGATACACAAATTACACAAGCGACCGCAACAAAATCATTCTATTCTATTCTATTTTTAATTATGGCAAGTAAAGCCGATGTCGACTATTCTGCCAATGTCAAAAGTGAATTGGAAAAGCAAGTGTGTGAAAAAAAAAAAAAAGAAAAATATATATTTTTCGATGCTACAGTTGAACTTAATGTAGATCTTGTGGGGTTAGTACTGGACTGAAACAAACAAAAAGATAAAATTACATATTATATTATAATTGTTAGAACATTAAAATACAAGTAAGTATACATAATTATGCCACAACCAAACATAAATAGAATATTTGAGGAAACAAATTATAATTTTATATTATTGTGGCGGATGAATATCATCAGCGCCACAAGTAAATCCGGAGACGAATGTGTTAAAAGGGAGGGGAAATTAATCGGAAGAGGGATCTTAAATTTGGGGAGACGGTTATACAGGTCTAGAGGAGGGAGGTTGTTAGAGCATTCGAAGAATATGTGATCCAAGGTGCCCTCCTCCAACCCGCACTCGCATAGAGAGGAGTCACGGACATGGATTTTGTGTAAAAAAACGGGAGTGCAACAAAAACCTAGGCGGATTCTACAAAGAACAGAAATAATTGTTTTCGATACTTTTTTGTGACCGAAAAACCACGGTTTTGGCTTGATGGTCGGTTGCACTGCATAAAAAAATTTACCTTTTTTCCTGCTAGAAATATTCCACTGTTCTTGCCAGGAACGTTGCAGGTTCAGTCTTGGAAGGGACAGAAGGTCGTAACCCTGATAGGAATTGTGCGTGAGATCTGAAGATAAAGATGCACAAGCATCCTTAGCCAAAGCATCAACACATTCGTTACCCTTAATGCCACAATGGCTAGGTATCCAAACTAACTGAACATCTCTTTGACTATTAGCACAGGAAAAAAGAGAATTTTTAATTTTTAGAATAAGGGAACTGTGCAATTTACTTTTAAACGGATTTTGGACTAAAGCTTGTAAACAACTAAGGGAATCTGTAAAAATGACGGCCTTCTCAATATTAGGGTGGGACTCTATAAAAAGACAAGCTTCCAATATAGCCACACACTCACCAGTGAATACCGAAGACTCCTTAGGGCCTTTAAACTGTAAGATAATTTTGGAGTTTTGGTAATAGACCGCAGCGCCAGTGTGACTAAGATCGGATAGTTTCGAAGCATCTGTGAAGAATAACTGAAAGCCATTCCATCGCTCGCCCACCACCGCATTGAAAGCCGAATTTGCTGACGGAGATTTTTTGGATATACCAATGTCAAATAAAATTTTTGGGATATAACTTAAAACTTGATAAGGAAAATTAAAAAGGGGTAATCTAGGAAACTGGACGATCGGGTATAGTAAATTTAGAGTTAGTCGAAAGGATTTTAGGAATAAGGGTAGTTCTTTATTTTTCCAGTAATTTGAGCTTCTGCATATGGCATCTAACTCGTTTAGTCTTCCTATAAGAGGATGGGAGGATCTACATATTAGCCTAAACACAAATCGGGAGGCCAGGTATTGCCGCCTTAGGGCTAGAGGAGGTTCAGCACATTCAACTTGCAATGCGTTAACGGGAGAGGACTTCATACAACCTGAGATGATTCGAAGACATTTGGACTGAACTCTATCCAGCCCAGCCAAAGCACCTTTGTTGCAAGGAGTCATTAGAAACGTTCCATAATCTAAAACACTACGAACTAAGGCGTTATAAACTAATTTCATGGTGTATGGGTGAGCACCCCACCAAACACCCGCAAGAACTTTTAAAATGGATATAACTCTTTCACACTTTTTAATAAGATAATTTATGTGATGTTTGCCAGTTAATTTGGTATCTAAAATAACGCCTAAAAATTTTACTTTTTTCTCTACAGGAATATTGTGGCCTAAAATGTTTACTGTAATTTGAGGAATAGATCTTTTGCGAGAGAAGATTACTGCCGAACTTTTGGGAGCAGATAGCGACAACCCATGGCTTAAAAGCCACTGATTCAAAGAGTCCAGAGAGAGACACAAAGATGACGCAGCGTCAACTATGGAGGGATCAGTCACATACAAAACAATGTCATCGGCATATTGTAGAATCTGGCAATTGTTGTTTAGGCAGGACCCAATATCAGCCGTATACAGATTGTAGAGTATGGGACTGAGGACATAGCCTTGTGGGAGACCCCTCCATGTCTGCCTTGTATCGAACTCCTCACCCTGGACTCTCAGAACCAATGAGCGGGACAACAGAAGTTCGCATATGCATCGTATCATCTTAGCCGGAAGACTCAGCTGTTGCAGTTTTTGCCTGAGTACGGGAAGAAGTACATTGTCATACGCAGATGAGATGTCCAGGAAAGTGGCAACAACGGATTCGTTTTTAGAGTATGCTATGCGGATATCCGTAACTAAAATACTAACACTGTCCATTGTGCTTAGTCCTTTCCTAAAACCAAATTGATGATTCGGCAGTAGATCTCTCGATTCGACTATCCACTCAAGACGATTTTTTATAAGATGTTCCAGTAATTTGGCTAGGACTGAAGATAGAGCAATTGGCCTAAGGCCATTCGGATCATCTGCATGTTTGCCTGGTTTCAACAATGGAATAATGATTTGAAACTTCCACTGATCTGGGACCCAACCATGAGTATAACAAAAATTTAAAATATTTAAAAAATAGTTTTTAGCCTTATCACCAGAATGGGCAATGAACGAGTATGGCACGCCATCAATACCAGGGGCTGAGTCCCGGACATGTTTGAGCACCACATTCAGTTCCTCCAAAGTGAATGGCGTATCGAATGGATCCTCTGTAACGTTATGAAGGGGTGCGTTTTGACATTCGGATGAGAGAGGAACATAGGATGGAGCTATTTTGTCAAAGAAATGTTCAGCTGTTTCCCTAGTAATCGGAGAAGAGATCGATGGGGAACAACCACGTCTAAACCTATTGATATTTTTCCAGACGACTGAAACCGGAGTAGAAGGTGATAGAGAGGTGCAAAACTTAACCCAACCCGTACGTTTCTTCTTACGAAGAAAACGTTTGGTTCTGGCATTAATATGGCAGTATGTCAACAGATTTTCAGTGCTCATATCTGCATTGTAACATACCTCGGCCTCGTCCCTATCCCTGATTGCCGAAGTGCATTCTGGATCCCACCACGGGGGTGAAGGGATTTTATTACGAGCACTGTTTTTTAAAGGGAAGCAGGAATCTGCACTGGAGGTAATTGCCGTTACGTAACCTTCATAACAGCTCTTGGCATGGCAGTGACCAGAAGGATCTGATAAATTTGAATTTAAATTTGGAAGAACATCGATTTTATCCTCCAATAATGATCTAAATTTTGACCAATCTGGTTTGGACAGGTTATATTTCAAGAGTGGAGGGGAAGTTTTTTCTAAGTAAGACTTATTAACCAAAGATATGACTATAGGGTAGTGATCACTACCATGCGACAAGGTTGTGCATTCCCAGTGAGTTGATGCTGCTAACTCAACCGAACAAAATGTAAGGTCTACACAACTCTTTTGCTGGCCTGGAAGAGATCGTCGCGTTGAGCAACCGTTATTTAAAATGCAGAGGTCCAAGTCGTCCAAAACATCAACTAGAGCTACACCAAAGGCATCACAGCGTTCAGACCCCCATCTGTAATGGTGGCAGTTAAAGTCGCCCATGACCAGTATTGGACCATGAACATTAGAAAAAATGTCTCTAAGAGTAATTAAGAAATTATGGTGAGGATGTGCAATATATATTGAAAACACTGTGATGCCCTCAACCCTCCCTGCGGCAATGCTCATATCACCCGTAAGTGAAGGTAAAGTAAAGGGCAAAAGTGGGACCCGATCATTGACTAAGAGAGCTGACCCTCCATAGCCATCTGATCGGTCACATCTAAGGATGTTGAAATGTGGCATACGGAAGCTAAGACTTGGAGTAAGCCAAGTCTCAGCTATGGAACAAGCCAGTGGCTTGTATTTATTTAAGAGGAATATGAGGTCGTGCTTTTTATGCCACACGCTCCTCACATTCCACTGAAGGAATACTTGGCGAGACGCCATTTCTAATATCTAAAAGAAGAGAAATAAGTTGGTCGGCAACGTTGGACGGTGATTGGGTATTAGAAGTAGAAGAAGATATAACAATAGGTAAGAGTTTTATAAGTAGTTCGATAATAGAAGAAGTACCATTATTGGAAGAGACATTATTATAATTGAGAGCGCAGCCATTAGGCTGTGAAGGTTGAGGGGAACTAGTTATTTGCTGATGAGCAGCTTTATCATAAGATGGGGAAAGGGGGGCATGAGTTTTAGGCTTTAGGGTTACTGTCTTGCGATAAGACTGAGATATCGGAGTTTTAGTGATGTTAGCGTAGTTGCGGGAAGCTGTTGGGATTAATTTGTTAGCCTCGGCATAGGGCATAGATTTTTCAGCCATTACAGTCTTAATGGCTTTCTGTCTACCATGCTCGGGGCATGACCTGCTATTAGCGAAGTGATTACCCGAACACAGAATACAGAAGGCCTCGCCCTCAGAAGTGTTGCAACCATCACCTGGGTGATCGTGGCCACACTTGCTGCAGCGTGGTTTGGATCTGCATACATTTGCTACGTGTCCAAATCTACAACACTTGCGACATTGAATAGTGGGAAATATGTACTGCTCAACAGGAAGGGATGTGTAACAGCAGAAGATCCTTTGGGGTAAGACTTGTCCATCAAATGTGATCACACAAGTTTCAGTGGGTTTCCACACATTATTGCCGTCATTCTGTATTTTTCTATTAATTCTGCGAACTTTAAGTATTTGCCCACATCCTGAAGGCACAGATAGCAAAGCCATAGCCTCGTCTTCTGAAATATCAGAGGGAACACCTGTTACTACTCCCATCCTTGTGATGTTGAATGTAGGAATGGAGGCAGTATAGCTGTACTTGGGTAACAAAGTGTTAACCAAGAAAGAGTTGGCATCCTGAGGGGAAGCAAACTCTACGGACACACGGTTTCTACCAACCCTTTTAACACCACCGCGAACTATGTTCGCAATGTTGTTATTTATTAAAAATTTGCCAAAATTAACAGGATGTAATGTGGTGCCTGAGTTTGGTTGGGTTTCTATACGGGAGACGTGCACAATGTAAGGAGCCTTATCCATTGCCGAATATTTGATACGTCCAATTTGGCTTTTCTTTTGTTTGTTTGGGGGGGTAGGAGATAAAATATCTTCGTTACCAGGACGTTTACGGGAAGATTGGTTGGATTGGGATACATCCATCTCTGTAACACTACAGACAACATCCGCAAATTGCGATAGAGGATTCGGGGAAAAAGGAAATGAAGGACTTGGAATGTCGGGAGGATCAGGATCGGGGGGTTTATTTACATCCATCTTGGATAAAACGAAATTAAAATACGACAATTACAATACAAACCTGTTAACGAACACAACGACAACACACTTAAAAATAACAAGTCACAAAAATGTCAACAATCACTAATAAAAAACACAAAAAATTCTAATCACACGTGCTAACCAGGAACACCGTGGCGAGAATCCGCAACAAAATCATGAAATCAACGAAAAACAATGTCAGAAATGACAGCTGACAGAACAGAACTGTCCAAGAAACGATGACAACAAACGGAATAAAAAAAATAAAATTGTGCCTATGGATTTCAAGGTAAACTATTGTAAAGCTTGTATTTTATTGTCACCGAGTTGGGTTTTTGTCACCGAGTTGGGTTTTGGAAATATGTACATACCACACACACCCACGACATACTATTCGGTCAGTGATGCTTACGTGCCCTCTATGCCTGAAACATGGACTTGAACGTAGACAAAGCTCTTTCCAGTTGACAGTGTTGACACACACTTGCTTATATTTTAGTAAGATCCGAAAATCCGAACAATAGCTTTCTCTAGTTCTGAAAACGATGTAGTTTCGGTGGCATATGTAATTGATATATAAATTCAAACTGACATGAAATGAGTCCCTGACGTACGGAACGGACTGGACAACACTAGTAGTGTGTTCGTGAGCGTTTTTGTACATATTATTTTTCTCGTGCGATTTCTTAATAATTTTCAAAGATCCTGTTATATTTTCAATGTTGAATGAATAGTATAAAAGTTTTGCTAAAACTCAACAGTGCAGACATCGAACGATGGTTTTTCTTTGTTCAGAAAAGGACATAAAGGTAAAACTCGAAAGCGCATCGATTTTTTTATTTATTTTTATATTTTCGAAATTATTTCGTAAAAACTGTTATGGTGATTAACTTTAGTAATTGACCCACATTGTGACTATCTATACACTACAGTTTTGTTTCATTTCGCCCTAAGGGCTTGAGAATTAGCTAACGAAAACCTTACGATGTTTTCAGTTTCACCATACTCAAAGCGTAACTTATTTCTAAATTGAATACACAATTTATTTTGAAATATCCTGGTTTTAGTGGATATATTTGTTTTTGTGAACGGAAAATATTTACATAAGTAGAACATTCAAAATTCACACGAATTTAGGCAAAGGTTCTCATAGAAATCTCCTTCTCACGGTTTCTTTAGACACCTGAATTTGTAGAAATAAATTTAAAAAATTACCGAGTTTAAAAAACTCAGAAAATGTGGATTGATTAGATGCTAAACAAATATAATGTCAAGTGCTACAAGCCACAACTCCTCTAGAATAGAACAGATTATTTACTGTTGTTATAGCTAGAAACTGCATTATTTTCCACTCATAATAAAAACCTAATTCATTTATTAATTCATGGATTATTGGAAATTTATCCTATAAAGGAGTTATATAGGGGATGATAGTTTGCATCAAAATTCAAAATTTTTGCTGAAAGGAAATCCCATCGGTTACACAGTTTGTAATGTAGTAATAGTAAACAATAAAAAAGATAAATGTGGCATTCATAAAGATCTGTTAGCAATGTCTTTGTTTAATAGACTGGCTTGGTTACAAGAAATTTTGATCTGACATCTAGTTAGACCTATTAAAATGTAAGAAATAGATAAAAGCACATAAATGTTAAGTAACAACGTCACTCTCTCAGCCAAGTCTGCTGTACAACTGGTGGACAACAGGTTCTGAATTTGAAACTCATTTTTTGTTGTTTCTGACAGTCTTATTATTGTAACTTCTGTTTGCCTGTTAGAATCTTGTGATACTTATTGTAAGGGGTAATCAATTGGGATAATACTGCTCCTTTTTATAAGCAACAGCTAATCATATTGAAAATATTATCATATGTTATGGATGTTCTGCCCCTATACCCACCCCATCTCAAATTATTATTCACTAAGTAACACACCACACACAGAGAGGAGGCCTGTGTCCCAGCAGTGGGAACATTAGGCTGATTATGTATGTAATATTATTATACTATTCTATTAGGATTTCTGAAATTCCGTTAATAGAACTGGTTACTACTGACCGCCTATTTCTTGCACTCAATATTCTTACCAATAAACTATTGACAGTATCATAATGCGTATACAGTAGCGCGGTGGCGGGTTGTGAGCACGGCGCGGGAGGCGCAGGGTCGGGCGGCGGCCGGCCGGCGGCGGACACTATTCGCCGCGTCAAGGTGAAGATGTCATCAGTGTCGGCGCAGGGCGTTGTGGAGCGAGCGTCAGCGGAACTGTCGCGCCGCATCACCGGGCTGGGCCTGCGCGGCCGCAAGCGCTCCCCCGGCGTAGTGGAGCGCGTGGCCAACGCGCTGTGCGGCCCGGCCACCGCTGCCGCCGCCGCGCCCCGTGTCCCGCGGCGCCGCAGACCATCACCCAGGCCTCTATCTTGGAGTCAATTTGTAGTAGATGAGAGATTTCTAGAAAAGTTTTTTCTGTACTTCAATGCCAATGATAGAAGATCACTTTCGCAAGTATGCACCCGATGGCGTGACATCCTGTATTCATCTCCGCGCTGGTGGACCGGCCTCGTGGCGGTTCTCGACTGCCGGGAGCTTCGCTCTGCTACAGTTTGCTGTATGCAGAGGTTCTACAATTCTCTAGTCAAGAGGGGTATTCGTGGGATAGTCTTAATTTCAGCTTCTGATGATGATATAAATGAATTTATAAGACAATTCCCTGTGTCAGCCCATCATATTCACGCTATTGGTTTAAAAGGATGTACAATAACTGACAGAGGACTGGAAGCTGTTTTGGATCACCTTCAGGTAATAACTTATTTTTAATTACAAAAAAAAAATACTTTTTTGTTTATACATATAATAACTTAATGCCAGTAAAATTATCAGACCATCTTTTTCAAAAGAATGATAAATAATAATGTCATCTGCATGCTAATTTTGGTATAATATGAATTTATGATTATAATGTTTTGAAATAACAAAATAATGAAAGTGACAAACTAAGGGCGTTTGTGCACTACAAGGAATTTTACTGTCCGGCAGTTCGATTTTTACGGTCCCATAATGGCACGCCATAATAAAAAAATAAAATAGGACTGCCGGACAATAAAATTCTTTGTAGTGCACAAACGCCCTAAGGCCAATTAATTTAGAAAAATAATCTTTTTTAGGTTCTCTTTGAGCTAGAACTAACTGGATGCAATGAAATAACCGAGGCTGGTTTGTGGGCATGCCTAACTCCACGAATTGTCTCACTTACGCTTACTGATTGCATTAACATAGCTGATGAAGCAGTAAGTACCATTTTTCAATGAAGCACCTACTGCACAACATAGGTGATGATAAATTGATAATCTTTTAATTGAACAATGACACATTAAATCTTGGCCGCAATCTACCTGTGGCCAGCAATTCAACATAGAACCCATGCAAGACTAACGGAATACAGCATATAACAACTTTTGGCCTGTTTTCATTAGATTTTCCATGAAGCTATTAACATAACAATCTAAGGATTGCTACATGAACACACAATGCGTGGCGAACGCAACGCGTGAAGCGTCTCGTGGCTAGTCATAAGGCTAAGCACAGTCGAGCCACGTGTCGCGTATTAGGCCTCTCAATAAGCGTACGCTGTTCGCATCTTATCGCTCTTAATTATGGCGCTTGTATACGGTGCATGTAACATGCGACCATATTCAGATACCTGTAATGTTTAACGCACTATGTTACCAACAATGTAATAATAAAAGTGCGCAGGTTCTCCCCCAGGGTCGGAGCCAAACAATCACCCGTTCCCGTTCTTAGGAGAACTCATGGCACGGAAAGTGTACCGAAAACAGAAAATATCTAGCATAAAATATAAACTTAACTAATTTTACAGGTCGGGGCAGTAGCACAACTGCTGCCGTCACTGTATGAGTTTTCTCTGCAAGCGTATCACGTAACGGACGCCGCACTGGGGTACTTCTCGCCCAAGCAGAGCGCTTCCCTCAGTGTGCTGCGTCTGCACAGCTGTTGGGAGCTGACCAATCACGGTGTTGTTAATATTGGTAAGAATTATTTGGTACTGTATACAGGGTCAAAACGAATTATAAGTATGAGTTCAGAAAATCAGTTTTTTTATCGTGTTTAGATATCGATTATTCGATACCCATCACTTCGATTTCACATCACATCAACAGATTTTTAACAGATATTTCGAGTAAATACGCTTCATTCCCCAAAAAAATTATCATCATATTTTTGTGTTGTCATGTTTAGTTATCGAAACAAATCACGCCTATCGAGTTTCTCTAATTTAATTTGGCCCTTTATTGTTCGTCGTGAAAACTATCAGCCAAATACAAACTTGCTTTCTAATAGAGGAAAACAACTACAGAAAGCCCTACGTTGGTCTCTCACCAAGCCGCTGCCTTTGCCTATATCTAGGAGGACATAATGAGACTTAAATAAACAATATTGCAACTAGCTCTTTCGTAAAAGAAATGTATTAAAAACTCGACGCAAAAGATCTTCGTAATCAAATTACAAACTAACAAACAACAGACTTAACACACAATCACACTTATTTCATTCACAACTAAAAGAATACCTGTATATTCTATTTTAAGAAAGACAATACCCAATTATTTCGGGTCGATCCCGGCTGACTCGCGTGTGTATTAAGGTCAAGGGTCATCAGCCGTGTTAGCTCGCCTAAAGGGCCCTTAGGATTTACCTGGTTTAGTATTAGCACGCTCACGAGAAGTACAAACACGAATTTACAGAGTTGGAATATAATTTTTTTTTTTCATTTTTGCTTTAAGAAATTTGTGAAAACAAGCTACCGACTCAAAAGGGGTAGCCTTCTGACTATACTTACTTCTGTAATCACAATAAAAAAAAACAATAGTTAATTCACGTCTGGTACCGCAAAAGCTACCAGACTTGAATTAATTATTGGTTGCAAACATTTTGAACACGAAATTGACATTACAAGTCATCATCATCATAATTCTCTTGTACATATCTCAATTTATTTGGGCTCGGCGCAACATGTATTTACCCGACTGCGCCAGAAGGAGGGTTATGTTTTTCGAGAGTATGTATGTATGTATAATTGTTTGGCACGCTCTGCGGCCTGAACGGCTCGATGGATTTTAGCTTGAGAGGTGTCGTTAGATTCGTATTTACTGTGAAATTGACACTGGGTATATCAAAATAAAAAAAAACAAAATGGCGGATTTTTGGCGCCATAATATTGTCTTGAAAATTTTTTTTTATTCAAAACTGTCAAGTAGGGTATCAAAATAAAGGGTTTTAAAAGGTGATGACAAAAATATATACAACATATACTTACCTATGGTTAAAAGTAATTCGAAGTGACAAATCTTAAAAAATACGTACCAAACTAAGAACTAAATCGCCTGCGAAATCTTCAGACAATAACAATCCATATTTGGTTAGCAGAGATTAAAAGAGATTTGGATTTTCAGGACCTTTGGGTTTGTTTCGATGTTTTAATCTTCTTCTTCTTTTCGCTGGCACGACAGTTATTAAAATTTTAAGAATATTCCAAAACATCGCTACTGCCACGAGCACCACAGCGTTGACGGTGACAGAGGTCACTTTTGCTGCATGTTTTAGGGGCAGTTCTCTAGATTTAATTTTAAAAAATGACGTGAAAAAGTGTAATTTTAAACAAAATTACAAACAAAATAGATACTTATCATTTATCATAGGACTCCAAAGAAGACATGTGACATCCACCAACCCGCACTGGGCCCGCGTGGTGGATTACGGCCCACTCCCTCTCACTGAGAGGAGGTTTGCGTCCCAGCAGTGGGAACATTATAGGCTGATTATGATGATCATAGGACTCCGATATCAGTCGACTATACGGCCTCATTTATTTTCAGTGCACTCCCTACCGAACCTGACGGTGCTGTCTCTAAGCGGGTGCAGCAAAGTGACAGACGAAGGCGTCGAACTACTGGCTGAGAACCTCCCGCGCCTGCGCAGTCTTGACCTCAGCTGGTGTCCGCGCGTCACTGATAATGCGCTTGAGTATATCGCCTGCGACCTCAACCATCTTGAGGAACTTACACTGGATAGGTAATTAAATGAAACATTTTGGTATTCTTGAAGATTTCCCCTATTTTCATGTTATTAACGTTCGGATTTTTTTTTGAAATATGATTTTATAGTTTACGAGTACGTTAGTAATTTTAAAAGGCCAAGCGTTTATCGGCTCTCGACGCGACTGCCTTGCAGTTAAACCTAAAATGGTATACGCTTAGTTGGAATTAACACGAACGTCGCGCCACAGGGTAACCCCCACAGAGGCTTCTAAGTTTTGAACTGCCGCGCTTTGTAATAGAGACTTTATCATTGCAAGTTTTTATAAAGTTTTCTGTTTGTCGTGTTACCTATTCAAATCGTGATATTATGTCACTCATAACGGTTGTTTTTTTTTTGGAATTGCATAGCGTTGTTAATCTATAATTTTGTAATCATGTTAATACAAAATGGTAACTACTTCCATGGTTGTAACAGCTGTATATTAGATCTCACCATTGCGCGTTCGTATTTCCGAAGACAGACATTGATTCCCGTAGCGCATACTCTTCTTGGGATATCAGAACGTACCGTCAACCGCAGACAGCTCCTTTATTTCGTGGCAGTAAGTGCGGCTTTCGCAGTTAAAGTTTACACAAATCATTTTTTGATTCGTATGAACCATTAAGCTTTTCAAAAGTTTAACACCCTAAACTTTTCAAAAGTACCGGACATAAGAGAAATACATTAGCGTGAACATGAATTGAACTGAACAAAGACTTCACTTTCTCTACAGATGTGTCCACATAACGGACATCGGCGTGGGCTACATCAGCACGATGCAGTCACTGGTTGCTCTGTTCCTTCGCTGGTGTTCTCAAGTGCGCGACTTCGGAGTGCAACACTTGTGTGGCATGCGATCGCTGCAGCTCTTGTCTTTGGCCGGTAAGTTTACTCAAATCAAATGCGTATTGCCAGCCACCTTAAACCCCGTCAGCGTTGCCAGCGTTACCTACAGATTTTAGATCCAACCAAACAACTTTTTGCTAAAAAAAAAAAACTATTCGCAACAGCGCAACATTTCTGCAAAAAAGTTATCTGACCATGTGCCGAGTCACCAACAGTACCCGGCGATAAATATTGCACATCGACCTTTGGAAAGAAACAATCGGCTAATTTCGGCTTCGTAGTGCGTTATCTCTGTCGCACACTACCTATGTGACGTTAACTGACGTTTTGTCAGTCGTTGTTCAAGTGCGATAGAGTGCGGTCGCGTCCAATTCAAAATATATATCTAGAGTTGTTAACACCCCCAAATTTAAATAATTTAAAGTTGTACTATGGCATCTTTAGGAAAAATAGGGGAACCTTTTTATTTTACCCCAACCTAAAGCAATCATTTATAGAAAAATTGGTGTATTTTATACAAAGAATAAAAAGAATTATCAAAAGAAGCAAATCATAATTGTTTTAACAGCTCCTAATAGATACTGGACTGTTTGTATTTCGTGCGACAGAGATAACGCTCTACGATACGAAGCCGAAATTAGCCGATTGTCTCGTTCCAAAGATCGATGTGCAATATTTATCGCCGGGTACTGTAGCACCTAACTAAACCGCGTAAAGTAAACGAAACCGTGATTTGATGCCGTGACTCGATCCCAACGCCATCAAATTGCATCTTGGTGCTAAATTTGTTTGAAATATTTTTTTGACTTTTTCTTTGTATTGGACATAATGTTTGTCCTAGATTTATTTAGTTTTGATTTTGCTTATCAACTAGAAACTATTTTTAAGGCCAGTTTAGTTATAAATAGTTTAAAAAAAATTATCGTAGGACTACGGATTTTTGTAGAGGCATTCTACAGATTTCTAAGGGCATTTCAGGGTTGACCAACGGATTTTTTAAAATCGTATCTCGCAGCACTGAGCCATATTCATAGTAAACAATTGGTTTTCTGCAACACTAAAACATTTTGCTGATACAGTGTCATGCAAGTATTGTTTTCAGTGTATAGGTACTGTATGTAGCTAAGGGAAAAGCTCATTTTGCTGTTTCAAACCTTACCTTTGACCCGGTTTCCAAGAGGCTTTATAAAGCTTACGAGTCTTATAACCATGAACTTTGGCAAATACGTGGAAGAGAGTGAAAAAGAAACTTGTATAATTTCCTAGGATGTCCTTTACTAACGTCGGGCGGTCTTTCGAGCCTCATACAACTGCGGCAGCTGCGTGAACTCGAGCTCACGAACTGTCCCGGAGCATCTCCCGAACTCTTCGACTACCTGCACGAACACTTACCGAGATGCCTCATCATAGAGTAAGCTACAACAGTCTTGTTTTATGTAAACCGCATTTATCCTACAGTGTGTTCCTCTTGACTTGCCTTATTTGGTAAACAAATAATAGCGCACTGTGATTACAATTTTGAGAAAAATAAAGTGTTTAAATCGTTAGATCGAAACGGTTTTTGATGTTATTTATGCCGGAAGTGTTTCTTACAAAACAAGACGTTCATAAGAGTGTTATTGTATCGAAAACTCGTGATTTTCGGTTAAAAAAATTGATTGTTTACCGAATAAGACATACCTGTGACTCTAACACATTACTTATCGCATTTTATGCTATTTTAAATTTGCTAAACAATAAGTAGTTTGCACTAAGCACTGAAGTTACAGTGTAACCTTTTTATAATTGTAGCGCTGATTCGATTAGTAAGTTGCTTTCTGACTCTGCTACAATAAAGCAGTTCAGAATGGTATAAAAAGTACCTATGTACAGTCAAGGAATTAAAATGTTAAGCACCTTGAGGTTGACTTTTAATTGTACCTTATTTATTTTCGACTAATACGTAGTCGGAAACGTTTTAATTGAAAATTACAGTTCCACAAGATGGCATGCGCCTACTATTTTAAAAAGAAATGTGTTTGAAAATTGCTTAACATTTTCGGTTCTTGACCGTACAGGGCAATTCACTAGAAAAACTTTTTTTAGTACTTCCTTGGTATATTGTTTAAAATACATATAGAGAAAAATGTGTCGCTCAAAAAGGAGTATTGAGTTCATAATGAGCTTCAAAGAAGGGAAAAATATTAAGATTATAGAGAGATAGCAACGTAGTGTTTTCGTTGCAAGTTATCTTCCCAGAATCGGTCTATCGACATAATTATAACTCCACGTTGTATGGCGTTTGTAGCGCACGTAAAGTCAGGGAAATATTTTTTTAAATTAAATTAACTACCTACTTAAATTGTTCGTATATTTGAATCACAACTTTCATTCTTTGACAGTTGTATGAATTAGCATAACACGGAAAATTTACGTAGTGTATCAAATTGATAAACAATTTATTTCCTTGACATCGTGGTAAGTGACTCGTGTTGTATCCGCGGCTGTCAGTCAATACAGCAGCGAATTATATTTTCGTAAAAAAAACAAGTCTTCACGCTTCTAGTCCTAGTTTCAGACAAATGAAGAACCTGTAGTTAGTAATAAGAGATGTCCCCACCAAATTATACACATTCTTAAAACTAACAATTTCAACTATGCTTGATAGTTTCTATCGGTCCTATATTAGAGTATTATTAAAAATATTTCGCATCTTTTATAATTTGTCTTTAGTGAGTGTTTTGATCTCTATTCCTTTGTATATTTTATGTTATTTATGACCTCCCTTATTCCTAAACAATTATTGCTCAAATTGTGTGATGTGATGTCGAGACAAATTGTTAAAAAAAATATGTAATTAAGATTCGGGTCACTATCAATCATCTTGTGACTACTAAATCTATGCTGAATATAGTCATGGCCGACAATTGGCCAAAGAATATAAAGAGTAATAATGCCTAGTCTCCATCTTCTATCGGCCAAAGCTCCATCGCGGTTGCACATATTTTGTTGGCCCGGTCTATATCCAACTCTCTTCTATCTTCACAATCTTTGTAATGAATTATAACTATTTACTTACTGACGTGACTTCATGATTTACGAGTTAAGATTAAAGTGTATTAAACCTTGTATAAATCAAATTATTCATTTACTTAAATAAATTACATGATTAATTATAAACAAATGAATAAACTATATTTCCCAGTAACATTAGTATAAGTACGAGTACATGACCGTACATTAATTATATATTTATAGTTTTCGAAAAGTAACAAGGTTTAACACCTAAAAATGTAATGTGAAATATATTATTATATTTTAAATATTGTAAAAAAAAGCGTTTATTAGATAATTTGTGTGATTTTATGTATAGTGTAATTCATTTGAAATCAAATCATACGATTTGGTCATGTCCATTAGTTAAATGTAATTTATATAGATTGCTAATAAGAATAATAATTCTCGAAATGAAGATTTAAAAATTCAATATTGGTAATCTGATGATTGATAAAAATTATGTAAATAGATGTCTCAGTGTACATTTCAATGGTACAAGTACCTACTATTCCGGTGTTGTAATTTATCTAAAACAGTATAGTATTCCTGTATCCGGTTTTAATTCTTGTAAATACTACAAATTACAAGTTAAGTCTGTTACTAATATGAGACTTCCTTTTCGTTTTCACGCATTTCATTATATAAGCGTCGATTGAACACACAACGTGAAACTTGTAGCTCGCAAAATGTTTGAAGAACCCTTGACAGTAGTGTCGAATCGGTTTCTGATGAGAATAATCAGCAAACTATTTAAACATACAGAGTCACAGGGACATCGACGAGCAACGTGTGACCATGGATAATAACATAATTTTGAACACTGTGCGTTGAAATTTTTGATCAGAAAAAAAATTGCTGTTAAAAAGGGGTTTGAAGGTTTTGGCCCTAAAATCAGCCGCCATTTTAATTTTTTTCAGAATCGCGGTGCACAACAAAAGTTATATATTTAGATAGAGGACACTTATACAAACAAAAAATGCAATATAACATAATATCCTAAAGCGTCAGGTTTCGGAGTTATTCACCGAAATATAAGTCGAAAACAACTAGGATATTTTTGTTTTTTTTCCTTCCAGGTAAGCATATTGAACTATTGAGGTAATAGAAACGTTATGAAACCTTTATGGAGAAGAAACAAATGAAGAATAGACATTTTTTAAATAAATAATTAAACACGGCAATTTATAGTTCGTTTTTTTAATCCCAGAGACTAATCTGACTAGTGTAATGTCAAACTTCTATACTAAAAAAAAAGAAAACACAAAAGACTTAAATGTTAGATTAGTCTCTGGGATTAAAAAAGGAACGATAAATTGCCGTGTTTAATTATTTATTTAAAAAATATCTGTTCTTCATTTGTTTCTTCTCCATAAAGGTTTTATAACGTTTCTATTACCTCAATAGTTCAATATGCTTACCTGTAGGGAAAAAAAACAAAAAAATCCTTGTTGTTTTCGACTTATATTTCGGTGAATAACTCCGAAACCTGACGCTTTAGGATAAGTATTATGTTATATTACATTTTTTGTTTGTATAAGTGTTCTCTATCTAAATATATAACTTTTGTTGTGCACCGCGATTCTGAAAAAAAATCAAAATGGCGGCCGACATTAGGGCCACCCTCCATACAAAAATCTTCAAACCCCTTTGTTGTACAGTCACGAGCAATAATATGTCAACACTTGACAACTTTCAATTGCGATATTTTCGTGAAATAACGAATGCAACGTTGAAATACGCCACTTTACATAAACCTATGGGTTCGAAAATACTATGTTCGTAATAACATAAAATTTCATTCAAAAATAAAGGAGAAAATCGCCTTTGAATAAAGCCAAGTGTATACATACTTATAGACGTGACTGTACAAAACAGTTTTGAAACAGCAGACTTTCTTTTTAACCAACGAAAAATATCTACGCTAGAGGGTCTAGAATCATGTGCTGAATTCATAGTTACAATTTGCACGTCGATGATGCCACCCTGTTTATAGAATATATTTTGAAGACAAATGTTTTGAGAACATCTTAAGTTCTTCTGCTCTCACATTAAGAATAAGAAATTTCAAAAATAGATGGCATAAAATGATGAAAATTTCTTATCGAGCTGCTATTTTCATTTGACTTTCTCACAATTTGCTATCTATCTCTGTCTCTAGTCAGTTCTTTATTTTAATTATTTATTAAGTATTTAATTTTTACAAACTTCTTCATAAAACCTAGATTAGTTGTAATGTGATTTTCAGTAAAAGTGTGGAGTTAATTATTGTTTCTAGATGAATAGTGTATAGTACAGAAATAAATAATAATATAAATAATCACATACAAATATTAAATCTTTACCTGTTGTTGTAATTTGTATTCATATTTAGACTGTTACTTGCAAATAGCATACAATAGCAATTCCATATGATATTTACTATCTTATTCAAATTAAGATTGCTCAGATTAACGACTGTAGAAAGAACAATGTCAGATTTCGGCTCACACAACTTTTAAAACTAAATTCACACGGACACGAAGTTTTTACCTACAACAATTTAAATATAAAATTCCAACTTCTAAAAAAATATTTATTTCTTTTCGAGAACTGTTCGAAAAGAAAATCATTTTAATAAGTAATCATTTTACTAATCATGTTCTTGAATTCCAGGTTTTACTTTTTTTTAAATAAAAGTGTCAGGTAGTTACCTATTCTGCCACTGTAATCGATTATTCTAAATAATTAAAGCGATTTACTCTTTAGTTTTTATTTACCACCTCACAATTATTGTCTTTTATTATTATTATTTTTTATCTAAATAATACGTTCGTCGTGTTTATTAAAATACATTTATTATTTTTTAAAGAATATTACAACGAAATTCAAGAAATCGATTTTCCTGATCTGTATTCGATAACTTAATCGCCTTGTAATGGCAACCAGCAGTTCGCCATTAAAAAAAAAAAAAACTTGCAGTTCTGTCAAAATCGCGCGCGCCAGTTCAAACATGTTGTTGTTGTCGGTGTTTTTATATGTGATTGTGTACGTTTGGTTCCTTCTCGAATTCATCTGCGTTTGCTTTATAGACTTATTGTGTTATATTCATACCACACATTTTGTGACAATGTACCATCAACTACGTTGTATTAATTGTGGTATAAATGTGTTCCGGATGGAACGGCATTTACTTGAATCTGACGATGTCCATTCATTGTTACGGCAATGGACTTCACTTTCTGAGGTAAAGTACGATTTTTATTAATAGAATGTCAACTGTTTTAACTAAGCTAAATGTTAATTTGCAACACAACCGTAATTTGTTGGTTTTAGATTCCAAATGTCAGTGTTGTTTGTCATTACTGTTGGTTATTTATTTAACAAACAAGTAATCCAACAAGTAGCAATGCGCCAACTGAATCAATTGTGCATCGAAATCTTTGTATTGGTTGCGGTCATTCATTGCATCGTGTAAAGTCTCACGCCTTAAATAACAGTTCAGAAAGAGAAGATGCTATAGACGCGTGATAGAGCAACAATAACCTCCAATTTAAAATGTCTGAATAACTTCTTCTTTAGAAGTTCAGTGTAAAAGTGGATATTACAGAAAAGCTTTTCACATTAAACTACACAAAAAAACGTAAGAATTTTCACTGTCCATGACAAATTAATATTGAGCCAAAGTTACTATGGACATCTGACATTGTTCTTTAACTTGTTTACATAGTTATTAATGTAAACATTTATATACTCTAACTTGTAATTATAGTTTTCATGTAATGATTGCATGCAATGAACACAATGACATACATTACTATGTACATGCCATATGACATCTGCATAAGTAATGCTCATAATAAATCAGAACTTTTAATTTGTTTATTTGTTTTAAAATCCACGTAACTAAACGTAAAAAATACATGGTTTGTGTTACAAATGTGTTACGAACATAGACCACGTGGGTAGTCAGTTCGACCCGTGGAGTATCAACTTTGCCTATAGTCCGCGCGGAACTAGTTGGCCGCGCTTTAGGTATGTGAGCGGTGGGACGGAGGGGCGGGGGCGCATTACTCAATACGTGTGTTGCGAACCGCCGCCTCACCCCTGTCCCCACCTCAGCGGCCAACTAGTTCCGCGCGGACTATAGTGCACTTTGTATATTGCACAAACTACAACAGTACCCTAATTGCGCAACACGCAATTAATCTCAATCTGAATCATTTTGAAGGATATTGCTAATACATTGCTTCTTATGTTCGAAAAATGTGTCTGCTCAACAACGTAAATAACGCAATGAATGTTGTTGAACTGTCAAAATGAAACCCATTGCTACTAATAGTGTGTTACGCAATTACCCCGCTGGTTTCATTTATAGTTTTGATCATGCTTTTTGCAACTTGGTGCAAAGTTGAAACTACTTAAGAAACACTGTTGACTGTCGTTACACACAGCGGTCTTTGCTCGCAACACCTTACGAACACTAAGCAGTACCGAATAAATACCGCTTTTATAATACCGTCCGAAATAATATTAACGTATTTTACTTGTACTACAGGTAGTACAGACTATCTTTCTCTGTACTTACCATAATAACTTAGTACAGTCAGCATTAAACAATTTGAATATTCCAACTAGCTGACTCTCCTGTAAGTATATCTCCTGTAACTACTTTGCAAACGTTTAAAACGGTAAAAAAATATTTGTATATTTCTGTAAGCTAGAATATTTTATATTTTGAATAAAAGAGAGTTGAATATTTTTGCATGTATGTATTTAATGCTGATAGTACTATACGTCTGGTACGAAGAGTAAGTTTAGTAGATAAAATCCTACTTTTATTAAAATCTGAACTGTAACTTTTGAACATTGACTCATTGATAATTGCTTCAAAATGTTGCGTTTCTTTTCTTTTTGACCTCATTCAGTTTTTAAAATATGATTGCCGTGTGCAAGTCTTTGTACAATCCTACTTACAGAAATAAAATAATTTATAATCTTCTCCACAATACATAGGTACTTGTGCAATACTTGTATTGATGATTATTTAAATGTGAGTGAGTTAGTGACATTTGTAAATTAGATCAGGTGCCGTAATATGATGTTTAAATGCCATCATGATTCCAGTGCAAGAGAGAGACCGAGCTATAAATGACTGATAGCACCATCCCTTTTTCGGACTGGAATCATAAGCATTAATACTTCATAATACGGTCCCTGAAAAGAATAGTTGAGTAGAATACTAGTCGGCCTCTAGTAGATCTATTGTTAATTATTCCTAAAAGATCTATTCCACGTATACATATATTATGTAAAATGATCTCCCATTTTTGTAGGCTTATTTTTTTTATATAAAAAACGTATCCTGCGCAGAATATAAAAAACCAGCCAAGTGCGAGTCGGTCTCGCACACGAAGGGTTCCGTACCACCGTACAATCTTTAAAACTACATATATAAAAAAAATCACGTTTGTTGTATGGGGGCTCCCCTTAATTTATTTTATTATAATAAGTGAATATTTCAAGCGTCTACCTGTTGCAGTTATCAATATCGAGCAAATAACAGCAAACAAATCACGTTTGTTGTATGGGAGCCCCCCTTAAATATTTATTTTATTCTATTTTTAGTATTTTTTGTTATAGCGGCAACAGAAATACATCATTTGTGAAAATTTCAACTATCTAGCTACCACAGTTCATGAGATACAGCCTGGTGACAGACAGGCGGGCAGCAGAATTTTGGTAATAGGGTTCCGTTTTTACCCTTTGGGTACGGAACCCTAAACAACATTATGAGACGTTCATAAGCAGTATTATTTTAACCGGTCAAGCTCCGCGCGTCGCCTATCGGCGACGAAACAATAGAAAATCAAAAATCAATTGTGTCTCATAAGTTGAGCTCGACAGTTTAAACTATAAGAAGGCTTTTAATCTATGGAACTTATTGTTGTTTATTTGTTTAATTTATTACTGCGTACTAACTAATTAGGACAAAGTAAAGGCAATATTTTAAAGCAATTAATAAATAAGACAACGTCCAGAGTAAGAATGGAATGTTTCATAATTATATTTAGGAGTATCTATTATATAATATTTTAAAGTTGCCTTCATTCTTAGGAATATGGTATCTATAGAGATGTTGCTGAATTTGTCAATTTACGCAAAACTGCTGCAACTGCAGTAAATATTATTATAAAGCAATAAACCTCAGCGTGACTAGTTACAATTTGGTCATACAGAATGTTTGGAAAATTAGTGCTAAACTGTAACTCGAAATCGTACGAATACCCTATACAATGCGAGGTCAGCTAAAACTGGAAACGTATAGCTTGATGTCACCGTGTGTACACCTTTCTCTCATTTTGTTTATGTACCAGCTCACTTCTGAAGGAAACGTGGAATCAATAAAAAACTAAAGAATTACATTTATTTTCCGAACATGTATGTTGCAGTGAGTGAAGATAAAGTGTACAATATTAACAGTAACTAGTATTAAGATAATCTGTATAATATAGATACAGCCGTATCAAACACTATCTGTTGAATGTCAAACACCCCTATAGTCCCTTACTTGGATTTGTTTATGTGTGTGAACCAATCAATGTGTTAAACTGTTTTTTTGTACATAATAATTATAAATAATGGTAATAAGTCTATTATATGTAATAATGAAGTTTAATGTTGTTGAAAGATCTGACTTCTGCATTATAAAAGGTTGTAATTAAAATGATATGTATATTACGTACAAGTAATAGATTAAAGCATATGTAATATACTCGTAACTTAAATGTTTGAGGCAGCGACTTCACTCCTCTAATCTTAGCTACTTTGAACTAGTTTACACAATAGTTTAAAAAGACGCAATAATATTCACATTGTGTGACTTAAGAAAACGAATTATTACTAGTTAACATGATTTAAAATTGCATCAAAGTAAATTATAGATTATGTAACATTCTGAATATTTATATAGGTCGTGCACACGCAATGCTTATGTCAAACGCCAGATAGGCCGCCGCCGTTTGTCTTATTTGTATTCTTAAATACAATTTTTAAAGTGTCGGTTCCACCAAACGATTGATTTATATCTGTTTTCGGTATATCGCAATTAATGTTGGTGTGTTACAAGGATTGCTCGTACCCTATTCTTGTGTACCTATTAGATTGTGTTGTGATAATGCACCCGCTAGCTATTTAATTGGCATCACTGTGTAATGTTTGTATTTTAGTATAATCCATTTTCGTAATAACGATACACGATTTGTACAATACTCAGTGAGATGTTATAGTGCAATATAGATGTACTGTTTTATAAAGTGTTTTAATTTCTTGGTCCAATCCACTCATTATACCATATTTTAGATAATAGATAATGCAAAGAATGACCGGCACCCTAATTGCGTAACACACTATCAACCACAATCTGAATAATTTTGAAGGATATTGCTAATCCATTGCTTATGTTCGAAAACTCAATAACGTAAATAACGCAATGAATATTGTTGAACTGTCAAAATGAAAGCGATTCCTACTGTAAGGGTCTCCCCACATTTATCGACGCGGATTTACACGATTTTATTCTTAAATGCTTTATAATACGGTATAAATTGTATTATTTATTTATTCCCGATGAATGAACGAACCACAGAGAACCATTTCTCATTGAGTGAAACCCATAAAACAGTTATTACGAACAGTTCAAAATTCGTTGTTGGAGAAAGAACAAAATGGCCAATTTTTTTGAAGTGATAGGTGATTTTCATAATAGTATTTATGACTTATATTTTACTGGAAACATGGTGTTTTTTATATAATTAGGTAGCCTTGGTAATTAACTAAACGGGATAACAAGTAAAATTAATAATAAATCAAAGAATATATTGAAAATATCTACCTATTGATATCTATGTACCTATTGCTACAATAGATGAGAAATTTGACGTTTGGCTCGATTGTCCGTAAAAAAGTAAATTATAAGAAATGTTTTAGTAATAAATTATAGCACAACAAGATACATTGGTATTCCAACTATCAAATAAAATAGCCAGATATTAGCCTACCAAACATTTTTTTTTAACGATTCAAGAAGTTCTGAACACTACCTATTGCGATAAATAGTCGCGCCATTTTGCCGCAGACGACGGGTACAGTTTCGCGACCCCTTCCCGCATACCAAAGGTTAAGTCGAGTGTGTATCACCACACTACTCGACTTATCGCCGAGCTAATAGGCAAACGGCTCGTTTCGCCGTCGGTTGGCGTCGCGACGCGTCATCGATGCGAATGGTATTAGTAACACCCTTATTACGTAGACATAAAGGCTTTTTTGACCTGTGTTAGCCGATTCCGCGTCGATAAATGTGGGGAGACCCTTAGTGTGTTAGGCGCGGTCGCGCGGCGCCCACTATCGGTGGGCATCGGTACGGCTCGGTACAGCTCGGGCGGCTTCGGGCGCCTGAGGGCTGCTTCGGGCGCCTGAGAGCTGCCTCGGCAGCCGTAAGCATAGGTACCTAAGGACGCCGAGGCTGGTTTCGGGTAGCTTCGGCAAAAATAAAATAGGGCGGCAGACACGTCGCAGAGCAATCGTAACGTTGACAACTTTTTTACAGAAAAACAACCGACTTAAGAAAAAAAACACTACAAACTGTTAGTTCCAAATTAAAAGTTATTTATCACATTGTAGTTTTTTTTTTTTTTTTTGAAGTCGGTTTGTTTTTTTTGTAAAAACGTTTTTATTTTTCACTTTGTGAATTGAAGACACCGACTAGAAGAATCATCAAAATTCGCATAGAAATGCCGGATGCAGTACATTAATGCATATAACTTCGTACATAAGAACAATTACCTAATGTATTATATACTAAAACCTTCCTGAAAGTATGTAGATCACATTAATGAAAGAATTATCAAAATCGGTTCATTCGTTTTTGAGAAAATCGCTGACATACAAACATACATACGGGTCGATACAGAACCTCCTTTTTTGAAGTCGGTTAAAAACTGTTGTGCATGTGTATTTATAATAGTGGATTGGGACTTAGGCCGTATTCAGTGCTCTCCTGACGGTCAGGACTGACGTCGGTCTGCCGTAGCTATCGCCATAGAAACCATGCGTGCATTCAGAGCAGCACTGACCGCGTCCGCATACGCAATACTGACAGAGAGGGTCAGTCGAGCGCGTCGGTACTGCGTACGTCAGGTGATTGACACGCTATGCAATGCTTCGGAAGATTCAGTGTTTTGCGGAAGCGGGACTCGAACGGACGTAACTATACCCTACGGTTCCGTACGGTGGTCAGTGGAGCGCTGAATGCAAAAAGCCGACTGACGGTCGGTCCCGACCGTCAGGAGAGCACTGAATACGGCCTTAGGTCTCATTGTTCATCTTGCTGAAAAAGAAGATAAACTTGGAGCCTTAAGGCAAAAAAAAAGGTTTTGGGTGAATAAGCTTTGGAAGCAAAGATGTTTCGGTTAATTTCATAACTTTTTAACCGACTTCAAAGAAGGAGGTTCTGTATTCGACCCGTATGTATGTATGTCCGCGATTTTCTCAAAAACTGATGAACCGATTTTGATAATAGTTCTTTCATTGATGTGATCTACATACTGTGAGGAAGGTAGATACAAATAAAAAGCGAAAAATAAAAACCTAAAAAAAAAAATACAACGAAGTGTTAAATAACTTTAATTTCGGGAGTCGGCGTCAAAAACGAGAATTCGGAACAAACAACACCGACTTCCGAAATTAAAGTTATTTATCATTTTGTAGTTTTTTTTTTTTTGAAGTCAGTTGTTTTTTTGTATATTTGTTTTCACCGTTCGCCGCCCCGCGCGTGGACAGGTCGTAATGAGGCAGACTTCAATGTTGGATTAGATTTGTATCCAATGGGTTTTTATTAATTAAAACAAAATATTATTTTGTACGATTTAATCATTAATGCGATAACACAGTCTTACAAAAGAAAATCAGTGATGACAACAAATGCGACACTAATGGTAACTTTAAAGTGTTATAGCCCCAAAATCACAATTTTGACTAAGCTTGCATGTCAACAAATAAATAAACTGGGAGGATTTGAACACGCATTATTTTACATACCTACAAATTCAACAAGTTCTTAGTAGCGTTATTTTAATTAAGAATACTTGAAATAACACTACTAATTTTTATATAACTTTTTCTTCTAGTAACTTTCTACAAATAAAGTAATGCGTCTTGAAATAATTATATCCCCAAATAAATTACATTAAGTATAATGCATTTTTTTATTTAAAAAAAAAACAATTGCACAAGGTTTAAATGAGTGTCTGTAAGAACACATACCGAAATGTTACTTGGTCCTACAGAACTGAAACTAAATAAAAATGCACTCAGCAGAAAAACACTCAACATGTTTAACAAAAATTAAATAATATTTTATACACATTTACAAAAAAAAATAAGTAGGCCTGTAAGAGGAACTAGACGCAAAATACGTAATTCAAGTGTACCACAATTCAGTAGACATCTAGTGAGGTGATTTACACTACATCGCAACGATAGCCATTTGTAATCGACAAGCATTGATTAATAGAAAAAAGTTTAAAATTCGTAAATTTAAACTACTGCTGTGTAAAGATATGTAGGTATGATAGCTCATTCTGCAACAATATTGAGTGTAAACAACTCTATGCACTAACTTCTAGCAAAAACAAATGCATATGGTATTGAAAATCAATGTAGCTCTTGAAAGTAAATGTCCAAATGTACAATTTTAACTTTCATGTATATTAAGTGTAAACTTATATGTTTGACCGATTACAATTACCTTAACCAAAACTACAGTTTAACTTTCAATTTTGCAATGATTCCACAGTTAAATATAATCAATTCATAGAACTGTTGCATCTATTGACCAAGAAATAAACAGATCAACATTCTTTAGTCAGCCAGTCAATACTTATAACCAATTTAAAATAAAGTATCAAAATATATAGAACACAGAAACAGTTGAGCTACATAATGTCAACCGTCTGTTCAGTAGACTATACAATTCATAATGTAGTTGAAAATAAATAATGCTAGATGAAACAGTACTTTAGATTTCGTTGTAGTTTTCAGTCTTGTGTCATTTGGTCCTGCAAATAATTTACTATTGGTAATAACAAGATAGTAATAAATTCGGCGGCAGGTTATGTTTGAATCGATAAAATAAGCTTAGTATCGTAAAGTTACAGGGGATGTACCGGATGTGGTCAATGGTAGGACTGTAGGTATGTGGTGGTGGAGGCGAGGTCCCGACGCAGCCACGCCGCGTTCAGCCGCACCGTCTCCAGCGCCTGCTGCACCGAGCGCTCCGTGCCGGGCGACTGGTGCGTGCGGAAGAACTGCTCGATCTCTTGCGCACTCGTTTCCGACGCGAAGTTCTCCGTTGTCGACTTTACCAGTCGGGCGAGTAAGAAGCCACCCTGTAATTAACAAAATAGCGTATGAGTTGCGACTATTCTAGGCGAATACGCTAGAACTTACACAAAGATAATAAGTTGCATGTCTTATATAATAAAAACTTACCTGGTACCGATCCATGAATTGTTGCCAGTGATCCTTGAAGAACTGCCAAGCGAGATCGCGACCATTTTTACTGACTGCCACCGAAACGATTACGAAGACGGTGTCTTGAGACCTCACTTCATCCTGTCAAAGTGAAAAAGATGGCTTAGGACTTTTTATTTATCATACATCGTACTTGGATCGGTCTAATATTCGCAAACTACCGGTATACTATTTTGAATAATTTTATCGATGACTGACTTTGCAACCAGGCATGTGTACGTGATGTTTTTCCACTTTCACTCTCTGCGTGATACATTCGCCCACAAATACACGTTGTTCATTGCGGTAAGTCACTGAGCTATCGTTTATGTGTAAACACGTCGCTTCTTTACAAGAGCAACGTGACATCTCATAAAAATACGTTTTTTTTTATTATTTGATATTGAAAACCGCGATGTCGAATTTTATTTTTTTTTAATTACCGCAACAATTTAATGGTTTTCCTAGAGTAAAATTATCAATATTTTAGTATTTATCAACGCTTAAATGTTTAAAATTGCTCTCCTGTATAGTTGTGGTTTAAAAAATATCACGTTATTCTTGTAAAGAGGCGACGTATCCTTTATTTTTTTTTTTTTTATTATTTTTTTTTTATGGATGGGAAAAAACCCATCCGTGTTCCTTCCTTAGCCCTTTATGTTCCGGGGTAGCGGTAACCCTTTCGGACAATCCCGCACCCCCGGCAGGCTTCGGCCCTGGCAGGCCCCTTCCTTTATGCTAGGCGACGTATCCTACGGCGGTCACTACGCCTCATTATGGCGCAGAGCAGACGTTAGACAACTCGTCCGCGACGGTAGAACATATGGAAGTCTATGCAATAACGCACACGGAGGACTAAACGACCGATAGTCTCTCTCGCGGTCAATCTCGGTCAAAACGTCGCCGCTGTCCGCCGTCTGCGGAGCGCCTATGACGATGCGTACCGAGATGGCGAACTCCAGCACTTTGTTGAGCAGCGCGGGGTCGTTGACGGCGCCGAGCGCGCGGCTGATGCGGTCCTTCTCCTCGTGCAGGTCGGCGGCGCGGTACAGCTCCAGGAAGCGCTTGAACGTGGCCTCGTCCGCGTCCGCCAGCACCGCGCGGTAGCACGCCGAGCGCAGGTCCGCCGGCAGCGTGCACGCGCCCGACAGGTGTTTCTCGAAACTGCATCAAATTATTTTGTCAATAGTGATACAATATCACGTGGCAAAAGCCGGTTACAATAAAAAGGCAGTAGTCATTAAAATAAAGCTAATTTTTAACCGACTTAAAAAAAGGAGGTTCTGTATTCAACCCGTATGTATGTTTGTATGTCCGCGATTTTCTCAAAAACTAATGAATCAATTTTGATAATTCTTTCACTAATGTGATCTACATACTTTCAGGAAGGTTTTAGTATATAACACATTAGGTAATTTTTCTTATGTACGAAGTTATATGCATAAATGTAAAGCATCGCCGGCATTTCTATGCGAATTTTGATGATTCTTCTAGTCAGTGTCTTCAATTCTTCCATGCTCTAGTCTTAATTGAATTTTTGTGGGGTAGGTACAACTAAAAAGTGAAAAATAAAAACTGTTTTACAAATTAGAAAAAAAACAATCCGACTTCAAAAAAAAACTACAGTGATAAATAACTTTAATTTCGGAAGTCGGTGTCAAAAAACGAAAATGCGAACCCAACGACACCGACTTCCGAAATTAAAGTTATTTATCACTTTGTAGTTTTCTTTTTTTGAAGTTGGTTGTTTTTTTTTTGTAAAAAAGTTTTTTAATGAAAGAGATTTTTCTCTTACAATTTATCGCTTAAACATCGGCCATTTTATTTAAATAGGCGAAAATGACTAAGCTGGAATAGTGTAGTAAAAATATTATTTACCGACTCTTTGCTTCTTTAATGGTATCTGGGTCTTCAAAGCTAATCATTTTGTTGAGCACCAAACTTCTGAGCAATGTGTCGAGATGGCTCTCTTTTTCCTCAGCATCCCAACCCAGATGTCGAGTGATATTCGAGAATAGCTTGCGACCATAGTTTTTCAAGGGCTTGTCAAGTGGTGTATGCGAGAATAAGGCACTCAGTTTTGATAGGCAATTAGAGATTGAAGACCACACTGTGAAATTTGTTTCATTGGTGAAGGCTTCAATAAGTTTCAAAGACTGAAAAACAAAAAGGTATTTTTAACACAAACTTTATTACCAATAAATACCTGAAAGAATCAACTGATTCATGCGGTTGTTTCGTTTATCCACCTTAAGGTGGATATGTGGAAACGCATGTCCGAGAATCCACCCTAATCCTATATATTTCGTTTATCCAACTAGGCCTAGGGAGGATTCTCGGAAATGCGTTTCCCTTATGCGTTTACCTTAGGGTGGATTTTTTGGGGTGTTATCCACCCCAAAAAATCCACCCTAAGGTACGGAAAGCGATTTGTGATTAAGGTAGGTACATACCTCTGCAGTTTGCGTGTGTCCGGCCTGCACCAACGCGAAGCAGTCGTCAAGGAGGCCGAGCCGGTCCAGTGGCGGCAGCGAGCCGTCACGGATAGCCGTCACCAACTGCGCCAGCATGGACGCGGGGTAGCGAGTGCGGTAGTAGCCAACCTGAAGGGAAATAAAATACACTTTACACAGGCTCTCTCATTTTTGCAAAAAAGAGAATTTAAGAATTTTATCAGTGTGGCATTCTGTATCCTTCATAGGAAAAAGCCCTAAGTTTATGTATGTATTACTTTTGTAACGCCTCATTAGCTGAATTCTGTAAAAAATTACTTGTCAAGTGTTCCACTACTGCATAACTTTAAAGTTGGCTATTACTAGCCAACTAAATTAATTTGGACAACTGGCAGTTACATAAAAATATTTTTTTTGCATTTTAAACTTACTGTGCCAGGGTTGAGCTTGACCCATGACCTCTCGGAGACATCTTTCAATACAACATCCTGTGTTCTCTTTTCCAATACAGTAGATAAAGCTACCTGAAATATAAACAACTCAAAGTATATGAGTATGATCACATATAAATGCTAGAGATAATACACTGTGACCATGGAATAGCCATATACATCTCTTATCTTCATCTATATCTATAAACCAGCATTGTTTTATCATGTCATCACTGACTTTTTCCCTTTGGCAATTTTTTTTTGCACCATTTCATGGAATGCTATGCTTAAAATTAAATGAACTAAAATGGATTAAATTTTTGCGATTGCAAAGAAAAGAAATATCGACATAAACAAAGAAATTCAAGATAATAAATGAAGAGATTGTTAAACTTTTATTGCTTGGGAGACAAGCATTGGGCTGATTTTTCCAATGCCTGATAACTTTATCTGAGGAATAATTTTGAATTTTTGACAGTTCGTCTTTATAGAAACTGTCAAGACATCAATTTTATTCCATAAATAAAAATTATCTGTCGATAGGGCTGATTTTCCCAAGCCCAGATAATTTTATCAGAGGAATAATTTTGAATTTTTGAGTTCATCCATAGAAAATCTGTCAGCCTTCAATTTTATTCCATGAATAAAAATTATCTGTTGATTGAAAAATCAGCCCTTAAGGTGAATGCGCAGTGGTAGCCCGCGAAATTCAAATTTTCTTACGTTTTTTGCAATTTTTAGGTCAGTGTCAGGTTTTATCTTGATCAAAATTTGATTCGCGACTATAACAGGTACGTATTTACAAAATTATAATCATCAGAATCTTTAATACATCTTTCTGAGTTAGATTTCTACCGTTAAGAACAAATCTCGTATGGAAAAGTGTTTATGGTAGAAATCTAACTTAAAGAGATATATTAATGATTCTAATGACTATAATTCTGTAAATACATGTCTATTATAGTCGCGAATCAAATTTTTATCAAGATACAACCTGACACTGACCTGCAAATTGCAAAAAAAGTAAGAAAACTTGAATTTCGCGGGCTACCACTACGCATTCACCTTAATAGAGTAAACATGAGCGCACATTCGTTCATGTCGCCAATGTTTATGATTATTATTTACTAACAATTTATTTATTTTATTTGATACTAACATTATTTGGATCTATGGTCTGAAATAAAGAATTCTTATTATTAAGCAAGTGAGACTGGTATCAAGGAACTTAGAATATCACTTTAATCAAACTTTACTTTCAAAGAAAATATATAAACAAAAACAAAAACAACATGAAAGTAATGAATTTTTGCACACAGATAGACCATGACCTAGGTGAGGACTAAGGATAAGGACTAAGACTTTTTATCCCAGTAGTATGTTCCCATGGGATAAATTCCGACCCCCACGCGGCCGAAGCCACGGGTAAAAGCAAGTATAGTATAAACCTACCTTCGAAGGTTGTTCCTGTGTTGAAATTGTGATAGGTATCATCCAAAGTGTGTCTCCGCCTTGACTACCATCTGCACAGAACTTCTGCTGTGTCAGTTTTAGAAGTCGATTTGACCCTTGCTGTTCTGAGCTCACCTAAAGTACGAATAGTTTTAGTATTAGAAAATCCTTCTTCACCATCCTAACATAATTCAGGAAAAGACTTAGATATTATAAGAAATCTTTTCAGCAATTGAACAATTTTTTGGTTGTTTTAAATATGAGTAAAGAGAGCCTATAATGTTCCCACTGCTGGGACACAGGCCTCCTATCTGTGAGAAAGAGAACTGAATAATGAAATTTAATCAAGCACAAATCATACTGCAGTGAATACACGACTCTTGACTATGTCACAAACTTACAATACCAACCTCAACAACAGGGAATCCCATCTGTTTGGTCCATGTGGACATTACAGCTCCAACAGGCTTGTGAGAAGCTTCCTCTAAGGCGGCCCATAGATCCTCTGTGAATGTGTTTTTGTACTGGAAATATCCACAGTATAAATAAGTATCTGAATTTGACTTCATTTTTATTTTGATAATTTGTTGATTTACTGTGAATTAAATTCCTAGCTTCTGCCCGCGACTTCGTCCGCGAAAAGTTTCTTGTTCCCGAGTCCCGACCCACCCCATCCCATCGCATTGCCCGCCCGCACTACTTTGTTTTCTGACTTCTTTCTTTTATCTCTGCTCCTCAGTCGTAGCGTGATGTTAAATAGCTTATAGCCTTCCGCAAGAATTAGGCTATCAAATGCAAAAATAATTTTTCAAATCTGACTGGTAGTCAGTGGACATTAGGGCATTCAAATAAATTTATTATTAGTATAGATGTACTGTCCCTAGTTAGTCAAGTACATATTTGCATTTGCATAAAAACACTTCTGGTAACAAACAATGCATAATTATAATTATGTTTTATGTACATAATGTTATCATTACAATATTAAACAGAACATAATGCTTTTATCACAAATACCTTCTGTAAGATTATGAGCAAGTTTGTAAATGAATAATAGCTTTTTGGCTAGTAAACCTGATAACAGTTAACTGTGGCTGTGTTATTTTATTATTTTCAAGGGTATCTAAAGCTGGATGTATACATTAGTTAGTGCTGAATGTCATGTTAAGTAACAACTCAGTTGAAACACAAATAAAAAGAAAATAACACAATAAAAGATAGGAACATATATACCTGATGTCTGGTGAGATAAATGTTCATGCCTTTACGGAAATCATCATCACCAATGTATTTATGCAACATGCGGATTACAGATGCACCTTTGTTGTAGGATATATCATCAAATATTTCATCAATTTCTGATGGATGACCTACAGGAACTTCTATGGGATGTGAATTCTTCAAACAATCCAATTCTAATGCTCTGAAATTACAAAACTCATGTAGGTCAATCATACATACATAATGAATGAGCACTGAAGTCATGTAGGTTATTAAACAAATTCTATTGTTCTCTTGTGTTTACAAGGTGAATGACTTTACAACAGTTTACATAGCTGGCAAACATCCAAAGAATATGAGATACATTCTCACAAACAAAGAAATGATAAATAAAACCTTTTCAAGTAATTGTTTGTTGGTTAAATTATCTACAAAGTGTGGCTGTTACACCTCTCCACTTGTAAATAAACATATTAACCGCTCAAGGACCGCGGGACACCGATCGGTGACCAAACAATAGAAAATCAATTGTGTCTCATTAGCGGAGCTTGACAGATTAAGGCGAAAGCGCCAGGGCAGCCAGCAAAATATTTTTTTTTTACGTTTTTTGCAATTTGCTGGTCAGTATTAAGTTGTTTAAAATATGATTCGCGACCGTACCGCGAAAAATATGTATTTACAGAATTATAATCATTTAAGTCATCAACAAAACTCTCTAAGACAAAGTAATCCTACTGAATGACTATTTCATGAAATCTTGACATTTTAGGATTATACTAACTTAACAAGTTGTATTACTGATTCTAATGATTATAATTCTGTAAATACATATTTGTTATGGTCGCGAATCATATTTTAATCAACATAAAACTTAATACTGGCTAGCAAATTGCAAAAAACGTATGAAAATTTGAATTTTGCGGGCTACCTTTAGCGCTTCCCCCTTAAATCATCAGGGTAATGTATTGGATTATTTACACAAATGATACATAAGATAATGAATGTGAGTATTATATGATAGTGCAGTGTTTCTAACAACATTTCTAGCAAAATTATGCATCATACATACCTGATATAATTTTCAGTGACAAACTGAGTCCAAATATCATACTCTGGGAAGAGATGATTGACACAGAGGAACTCGACAAAAGAGGCATAGCCCTCATTTAGCCAAAGATGTGTCCACCACTCCATAGTGACCAGGTTCCCAAACCACTGGTGGGCTAGCTCATGGCCTACCACCAAAGCTATCCACTGCCTCCTGACAGCTGACGTGTGTTCCTCATCCACCAGCAGGCAAGTCTCTCTATATGTGACCAAACCCCAGTTTTCCATAGCACCAGCAGAGAAATCAGCTATAGCTATCAAGTCAATCTTTGGCAGAGGGTAGGCTATATCAAAATACTCCTTATAATAGGGAAGGACCCGTGCTGCCACTTCCAGAGCAAATATGCCTTGTTTGCTCTTCCCCACAGGTGTGTACACTCTTACTAGAACACCATCACGAGACTTCTTCTCCACATAGTCATATTCTCCCACAACAAAGGCTACAAGATAAGTAGACATTACAGGAGTAGTGTCATAATGAATCCTCTTCTTTTCACCATTAAGTTTCTCTTCCTTGACAGGCATATTGGATAATGCTACTCGGTCAGCAGGCACCTCAAGAGTTATATCAAATGTAGCTTTGATGGCAGGTTCATCCCAGCACGGGAAGCAGCGCCGAGCATCTGTTGCTTCGAACTGCGTGACTGCAGCGAAACGCTCCTCGCCAGCAGGCGTCAGGTACTTGCTGCGGTACAGACCCTTCATCTTGTCGTTGATCTCGCCTTTGAACTCGCAATGCAACGTCGCGTCGCCTACTTCGAGTGGCTTATCAAACACAATGGTCGCAGTTTCGTCTGCTACGTTAAGCCGGACTTCGGACGGCTTGATGTAGTCCGTACCTCCATCCTCATACTGCAACTTGACATTTTTCAGCTCCAAATCCAAACAATTTAGCACTATTTCACTCGATGAGCTCAAAATCTAAAAGGCAATAGGTAGGTACGATCAGATTAGCGAGACACATGGATGACATGGAAACGTTTTTTTTTTTTGCATCGTCAATGATGAAATTTCCACTTACCGATACTTTCACTGCTGTTTTTCCAGTGAATGTGAATTCCTGCAGATTTGGCACCAATTCCAAATCATAATGTTTGGGCACCACGAATCGGGGAAGACGCTGAAACTGTTTGTTTTCTGGCATTGTCACTTTTTCTTTCACGATCGTGAATGTAGGACGCGCTATACAGAAATACCGTAATGACCGAGTGACAGAGTGAACTCGCACTCCAACGGCGCTGCTGATACGTTCCCCCCTCCCGCGTCTCAACCCCCGCTCCGAATAACGGTATCCGCTACGTAAGAACTTAGAATGGCGACCGAAATAATGTGAACAATTTTCAGTTGGTAATACAAATGAATTACGTATGACGCGTAGTAGTTGCAGCGTCATAACCTAAAGCATTGAATAAGTGAAAGTTATGTAAAGATGATTTTGCCCATGCAAGAAACAAAATTGAATCTAAATTTTAGGTTATACAAATTACAAATGTCAATTTTAGAATAGTGTTACCACCCTTAAAAAAAGTAAAAACTGCCGACTACTTTATTTTTCAAGTGCCCAAAAAATGTAATGTCAGTCATTATAAATGGATTTTTGCTATCATAATTATCGGTCCGTAGTAAAACAAGGAAACCATATACCCAAGATACAGGCTTGCCTAATTTGGGGCCAATGTAAAATCTCTGTAATCTTTTGAGCAATAAAGTTTTTAAATATTATAGTTTCGTCATGTTCATCTGTCTATCTGTTCGCGGATAACAAAGTATTATATCCAAGTAGGCTCTACAAGTATGTAACGAGTAATAACCGACCAAATTATAAAATGTAGGTACGTGGATAAGAAAAAATTTAAGGATAAGTGAAAATGAGTCAAGGCCCATTCCAAACCGTAGTACGTTCCAATGGAAAAGAACGGGTAGGAAACTCCGTGCCGTGGACACTCTTTTTAAAAAAATATTGGTATAGTGTGCGCCACGAAAGATGAGGCTTGACTTTATTATAATATTGTTAAGGATTTATTTCTAATTGTCGTCGATGTCTCATCTTTCGTGGCGCGTATTATATAAAGTATTGGTTACATCATTCATGTTATGCTACGGTCACACGCGCGCCGTGCAGCCCGGCGGGCTGCCTGGCGGGCTGCGCGGCATGCAGCCCGTCCCGGGCCGGCGGACATTCAAGCTGTTCACACGCACGCCGTCGTGTCAGTCAGTGCCAGAATGGCGAGCAGCGAGGATCTCGGTGTTGTTGCTGCCATATCCTTTGGCTTAACTTATTATAATACTTCTTCTTCCTGGTAATATTCCAGGAACGTCAAAATTGTCTCGTTTGACCATTCCGCCATGTTGTAATCTCCGATCGTAGCGACTTTCTTAGCAACGAATGAAGATCCACTCATCGCGAAAGCGCGGGAGAGACTGACTGCCCGCGCGCGTGTAAACAGTCACCGGGCGCCCGCACATTCATCCTTTGAACTTTGCCAAAAAACCGACACTTGCCCGATTCGCGGTATTCACGTTCACAAGCGCGTTCACGGGCTCGGGCGTACCGTTTACACGCTCGTGAATGTGAATGTGCACGTTGAATGTAGAGTTGAACGCGCGCGTGTGAACCTACCATTATACCTTGCTGTTGCTGAAAGGTTACATGCTCTGTGGCTGTTGCTGCCCCCAATATCGACGAGTGAGCTTTATCACAGTCTTTTCGGGCTTGAAACGCTTCGCCTCGCGCCGGTGTATAGAATGTTCTCAACGCATATTATGTGGACGAACCGACGAACAAGTATACAAACAAAAGACATGGGACATTATATGTAGAGGTCGGTAGGGGCGGCAAAATGTGTATAGCCTACTGGCGGCAAATGTGTAAATCCGGCCCTGCCTCGACAGCTGGTGGGACTTCGGGCCGCACATTCAACGGCTAATCCCAAGGTTGATGAGCGTTGCAGCTGCTCTTGCGCGACTGCTACCCAATTTGGGGGGGGGGGGGGGGGGAGGGGGGGGAAACGCCTCCTGCCGGAGACTGTACGTGGAGATTGTGCGGTCCATGGCCCTGTATGGGGCGCCCGTGTGGGCGGACACTGACGGCCCGCAACGATACAATATTGCGAAGGCTGCAAAGAGCGATGGCTGTTAGGGTGATAAGAGGATAACGTACGATCTCCTATGAGGCAGCAACTCCTGGGGGCCTAGACAAAATCCAAGCGTTTTCCGTGCACGCGTTTTCCGCACACGCTAAGGAATTGGCGTTAGCGTGATGAAAATGGTAGACAAGTTACACATGATACGCAGAACGCCCATTCCGCAGCGTTACCCGAAACACTCTATATTAATCTATGAAATAGTGTGTAGCAAGTGTCACAGTGACATCGCGTTTAAACATTCTCTCTGTCACTGTCAAACGCAATCGCGTGCTAACAATAATATTCAAAAGTGTTGTGTGTTTTGAAAGTAAAGTAAGTAGAGTGTTTTATTACAAAGAAAGTAAGTGAACGGCTTTAAATATTATTTAAAGTTAATGTAAGTAGGTATTGTGATCTAATTAGTAGGTATCTTTGAAAAATTGAATATTAATATTGTTAATAGAAAAAATTGTTTTTATTGCGGTGTAATCAATAATTTTTATTTTAGATGGATTCTAGACTTCGTGCGAGTCCCGAGCAATTTACTTTGCTGATAGAATTTATGGAAAGGCAGGTTTTTTACGATATTTTTTCATTTATTTCAAATTCTTACCCCATTTTTAACTAGTAGGTATATTGGGCCTACTTGAGATTATGGAATGCATAATGTAAACAAACTCTCAATGGTGCACTTATATGATTGTGGTTCTTACATTTGTTATTTCTTTAAAGATAAACTCGATTCCAAACCTGATTACTTGTTTCTTAGAAAGGGTATTAGAATGCTAGTAGCAAACTTTGTTTACTGGCTCTTATTCGCACTGTACCTACACTAACATGAACCGGTAAAATACCTGACGTCATTTGACGCAACATCAAAAAAACTCCTGTCAAATTCCAGATGTCACTCGCTGTGCGCGTGATTTATTACCCTGCTCACAAAAAATGGTCTACTGATGCTTATATGGGCTCAAGCCACTTAATGTAAACTGTTTTGGGTTTTTGAATAAACAGACCATAATATAAAATGCAAACAATACTCGTATTACGAGTATTGTATTTATAAACAAATGACGTCATCAGAAAATAGGTTGAAAGTGTGTTCGTTCCGTGTTATGTCGATTTCTGATAAAACTACTATATGAATTTACACGAAACTTTGCAAGTTACATTATGAATAGACAAGTAATCTAACAACAGCGTTTTTTTGAAAGTCCTACCTTACATTTTAATAATATTGAAACTCAAATTTCAGTGCGCCGAGCCGTTCAATTCTTTTTACAACGCAATGACTGTAATCGCCCAATCCTAGTCATATTGAGTTGTTTCTAATTAAAAAAGTGTTACTAGGATACTACACAAACCTTTATTAACTGATAACTACCTATATCTTGTAAAAATATACCACTATAATTATAAAATCATAAGATTTTCTTGAAGTACTTACGTAAAATTTTGTTTGACCAAAAAAAAAGATTATTGATTGATTGTGATGTTATTTCGTGCAAATATTATCTACAATATTATCTACAAGGACGTATAATATGTTATAAACGAATATTCATCCACTTAACGTCGATTTTACACAAAAACTATTAAAATAAACAACATAGCATCATAACAAAACTGCACGCACTGCAGCTGCCATTAAGAATCGTAAAGTCTATTTTTAACTTTTTTTTTCCAATATTGCCAACCCATATTTTTCGTTTTGAATCATTTAGTCGATTAGTTTATCTACCGGACCATAGACTCAAACTGTTGCACAGGATATTAGACCTTAATTTACAGTAATAATAGAGGTTGAAGCCGCGTGAATCGGGTGTCACCGATCGGTGACCGTGGGGCCTGACGGGTGCGCGCCGGTCGTCACCGATCGGTGACCGCGTAAATCTAGCGGTGAATATTATTTTTAGCCATGGTGATATTTCAAGGCTACAACTGGACTTCAAGGAAAGGTACGGAGTGAACGTCTGTGGCAGGAGATAGCTGAAATTTTAAACTCAGTGGGTGCCTTTTAATGAGGTTAAACGCCGAAGATCATCACAGAAATACCGAAAACTTTGTTTATCTAACCTAAAACGATGAACAAATTCCAATTCCGACATCTCCACAATTTGCTCCATGTTACGACGATGTATTCTTGTTTAACGTCTTTGCAATGCTGCTTCATTATTAGCTGCCCATAATAATCTCAAAGTATGTATTTCCACTAATTAATTTGAATTGAATACACAAAAATTGTTCACTGATTACTTTTTTTAAGCGTTAGCGGGAGGGTCCGATCTCCCGCTAATAAAGCGTGTTGCGGAAACGACGAAATATCATTAGCGTTTGTCAGAAGTGGCACTTGTCTACCATTTTGATGAACATTTTTGTCGTTTATCTGTCACGCTCGCTTCGACGTTCCTTTCCGCATGAGGAATAATGACTTTGTCTACGAATTTAGCAGCAGTCACGTGACATCTGGTAAGCAAATGTCAACTCCATACAATTTGATTTTTCCGTTGGCGTTAACACTTACAGAAAAGGGATTTTGTCTAGGCCCCCTGGGGGCCTAGACAAAATCCAAGCGTTTTCCGTGCACGCGTTTTCCGCACACGCTAAGGAATTGGCGTTAGCGTGATGAAAATGGTAGACAAGTTACACATGAAACTCAGAACGCCCATTCCGCAGCGTTACCCGAAACACTCTATATTAATCTATGAAATAGTGTGTAGCAAGTGTCACAGTGACATCGCGTTTAAACATTCTCTCTGTCACTGTCAAACGCAATCGCGCGCTAACAATAATATTCAAAAGTGTTGTGTGTTTTGAAAGTAATTAAGAGTGTTTTATTACAAAGAAAATAAGTGAACGGCTTTAAATATTATTTAAAGTTAATGTGAGAATTGTGATCTAATTAGTAGGTATCTTTGAAAAATTGAATATTAATATTGTTAATAGAATGTTTTTATTGCGGTGAGCAATCAATAATTTTTATTTTTATTTTAGATGGATTCTAGACTTCGTGCGAGTCCCGATCAATTTACTTTGCTGATAGAATTTATAGAAAGGCAGGTTTTTTACGTTTTTTTTCATTTATTTCAAATTCTTACCCCATTTTTAACTCTAGTGTTGGGCCTACTTGAGATTATGGAATGCATAATGTAAACAAACTCTCAATGGTGCACTTATATGATTGTGGTTCTTACATTTGTTATTTCTTTAAAGATAAACTCGATTCCAAACCTTATTACTTGTTTCTTCGATAGGGTATTAGAATGCTAGTAGCAAATTTTGTTTACTGGCCCTTATTCGCACTGTACCTACACTAACATTCATGAATATTATTTTTAGCCATGGTGACACGGCCGTAGCTAGGGGGGGGGCATTGTGGGGCAATGCCCTACCTTGAAATCACAATGCCCTACCTTAAAAATACCATAAGATAAATTATTATAATTAAATTGTTTGTTCATAGTATGAGATAAAAAAAATTGTAGCGATAGGTATAGGATAGGATAGCACTGTAGTGTGCGAATCTACGTTTTCAACTTTAACTGCAATCAATAGGCCTCAAAGGCTGTCAATGGCTCACGAGAGAATGGCTGGTATGGTATTTCTGGTCTTTGAAAAAAAAAGAACAAAATCAGTTGATCTGAACGAAGTTCGTCTTCGCATTTTTAATAACATGGCGAATCGTAGAATTCAGCTGTTTTAATTTTTTTTTTTATTATTATGTTAATTATTATAATAAGTTTGCAGAAACAATATGATCTAAATGGTAATTTTCTGTCGTATCTATTTACTCGTATCACCCCACCCAACAATTATTTATTACCTCACTCTTACTCAGACGTGGATCTCTACATCCAAATCTGGAAGTTCAACCATCTTTTTCGCTTGTTCTTCATCATTGAGGATTTAATAGTTCTTAGATCCATGCTCATGCTCTGTCACAGAAATTATTCGTCTACGAATAGCTATTGAATTTACATCACTGTCCTAGAGGTCAATGATATATACATGGTGATTGGTTTAGGAGCCCGTGGCTCGAGGGCAGATGAATTATGATAAATTTTTTACTTTCGCCCTACCTGTAACCAATGCTGCCCTACCTCAAATTCGACTCTAGCTACAGCCCTGCATGGTGATCTTTCAAGGCTACAACTGGACTTCAAGAAAAGGTACGGGGTGAACGTCTGTGGCAGGAGATAGCTGAAATTTTAAACTCAGTGGGTGCCTTTTAATGAAGTTAAACGCCGAAGAGCATCACATAGATGCCGAAAACTTTGTTTATCTAACCTAAAACGATGAATAAATTCCAATTCCGACATCCCCACAATTTGCTCCATGTTACGACGATGTATTCTTGTTTAACGTCTTTGCAATGCTGCTTCATTATTAGCTGCCCATAATAATCTCAAAGTATGCATTTCCACTAATTAATTTGAATTGAATACACAAAAATGGTTCACTGATTACTTTTTTTAAGCGTTAGCGTGAGGGTCCGATCTCCCGCTAATAAAGCGTGTTGCGGAAACGTCAAAATATCATTAGCGTTTGTCAGAAGTGGCACTTGTCTACCATTTTGATGAACATTTTTGTCGTTTATCTGTCACGCTCGCTTCGACGTTCCTTTCCGCATGAGGAATAATGACTTTGTCTACGAATTTAGCAGCAGTCACGTGACATCTGGTAAGCAAATGTCAACTCCATACAATTTGATTTTTCCGTTGGCGTTAACGCTTACAGAAAAGGGATTTTGTCTAGGCCCCCTGGTCAGATCAACGCCCTGGGATCTGGACGCGAAAATCCGTGCGTCCCTATCAGTGGCGTGCATTGCATATAGGCATAATAAGCAGTGCCTATCTCGATATATCAACATAAGCCTCTCAATTACATTTTAGTGTGTGTGCCCCACAATTAGGAAATTCACTAAATATCATACCTAACAAAAAACAATCTTCATACAAACACGCGCGGCAGTAGGCAGTCGCCGGACGGCCTACTCTGCTCCCGTACTATTCGCACATGGTCATTGGTCTTTACACGTTCAAGTTAATACGACAAAATTAAAAATACGTACGTGTCACGCGTAATACCATGACGTTTAACCTTCGCAATTTATCACCCTAGGCATGCCTACACAAATAACCACACTTTTGACCTCACTTTTTTCTGATTAGTGACCGCTTTTGCCTAGACTAGACCCGGCCTAGTGCCTACCTATTCTAAAAACCAATGCACGCCACTGGTCCCTATATCGCTGGCGGAAGTCCACCTTCCATCAGCGATATAGGGACGCAAGGATTTGCGAAGCTTGCGCGTGGTCAGCCTCCAGTTTCTTGGGAATTCGATCCACCAAGGACTGAGCTCCGTCAGATCATAGTGGCTGAATGGAGGGAGCGACTTGCGCAACCCAGGTCCCACTCGCCACAATAGTGGCGGTAAGGCCTGTTATGGAAGAATGGCTGGAGAGGCAGCATGGCGCCCTGAGTTTCTGGCTGACGCAGGTGCTTACTGGACACGGATGTTTCGGGAAATGCCTGCGTCGCATAGGTCGGGAGTGGACGCCTGCTTGTCATCACTGTGTGGACGGCCACGAGGACACACCACAACATACGTTGGAGGAGTGCAGCTTGGGCTCAACAGCGGTCAGCGCTGTGCCCTCGTCCCGACACGTGGTGCGGGTGATCTGTCATTTTCGGCGGTGGTTCAGTCCATGGTCGGAAGCAAAAACGCGTGTGATGCTGTAGCCTCTTTTTGCGAGGAGTTGATACATGCAAAGGAGGCGGAGGAGACGGAGAGAGAGCATACCTCTCATTCCACCCGCACCAGAAGAGCAGCCGGGCGTCGAAGGGTGCTTAACGATTTCCGGCCATCATAAGAAGGGGCCTGCGGACGGTGAAATTGGGGCCGTGTCGTCGCTCGAGCAGTCGGGCTCAAAGAAGTGGCACGCAATAGTGGGGTTTTAGTCTGTAGGAGTCCGCCATCATAAACTTCTTTTTTTTTTTGTTTAGGGGCCTCTAAGAAACCCTAGATACGCCAATGTCTGTATATACTAACTCCATACATGACGTCCATACTTTTTACAAGCTTTTATTAATAGTAACCATTAGTAATCACCAGGGTGTACAATCTTAGAACATTTTAGCATGCAACTGGGCGAAAATAATGATACCAAATTGAAAGAGCATCGTCATCTATTAACAAGTCCTACAATTAATGCCTTTTTAATTTTGTTGTATTATAAAACCATGTTATTCCCGTTTGTAGATACAGATGTCGCTTGTTGCTGTTAGCCGACTAAATTGAAAGTAAGGTTTCCGTTCATTACAGCTGTAGTGATGAAGTGACCATTTTATTCTTGAATCATTATAATCCGTATGGTGGATGCTAAATGTTACCATTCAAAAAAAAAAAAGCTTTTTAGTGTTATATGTTTTCTTCATTAAATTAATTAAATTACAAATTTTTTAAAATATTTTGAGATAAGATTTAAACAAATAAATTATAAAAACTGCCATAATTTTAATGCAATTTAAAAACGGTAAAATCGGACCTAAAGAATTAACAAAATGTGTGACGTTGACATTTGTTGACATTTGACATTATTATGAATTTTTTACAAGATTTTTTTCGGTTGATGTGTATGCGCATAGCCTGTTAATTTTCTTGTATTTTCGTGTTTTCACGGTTTTATTTTCTTTCGGTACGTTGAGTTGAACTTTGTTCCTACAGCCTTACGTGTAGATTGCCATAAAAAACTAATCGTGAACTTTTACTCGATAAGTCTACGATGGCTCAAAGGTCTTGTTGTGTTCCCGGCTGTTCCACGAAACTTGGAGGCGGTAAGTTGTCTCATTCTGAGTATATTTTTTATACGTATCACCGGCAATGTGTAGAATTTCGACATTTTATAGAATTCCCGTTTTCCGACCGGTCAAACACCGCGCGTCGCCTATTGGCGACGAAACAATAGAAAATCAATTGTGTCTCATTAGCGGAGCTCGACAGATTAAAATAATATCACTTCAAAGTTGTTTTAGTTGAATCTTACCACATAATGCTGAAACTACCCACATAAGTACTACACACAACCACACCACATAAGTAGTACTTGTAATTCTTACTGATAAAATAAGTATGTAATTGAGCAACAAACATACTACTTAACCAATTCTTAGATCCCTACTCCTGTTATTCTTTGTCCGCTTAGTGATTGGAAATTACACTAGTCAACAAAAAAACAACTTTTGCATGTAACATGAAAACTTTTGTCTAGTTATGTTTAGGACAAGGATAAGGATACTAGAAATACTACATACTTTCAGGAAGGTTTTAGTATATAATACATTAGGTAATTATTCTTATGTACGAAGTTATATGCATAAATGTACTGCATCTCCGGCATTTTTATGTGAATTTTGATGATTCTTCGAGTCGTGTCTTCAATGCACTAGTGTTAATTGAATTTGTGTGGGGTGGGTACAACTAAAAAGTGAAAAATAAAAACTTTTTTACAAAAAAAACAACCGACTTCGAAATCAAACTTATAACACCCCGTCGTTTTGCGTCGGGGGTTAAAAAACACTACAAAGTGAAAAATAACTTTAATTTCAGAAGTCGGTGTCAAAAAAAGAAAATGCTGAAGCAACGACACCGACTTCCGAAATTAAAGTTATTTTTCACTTTGTAGTGTTTTTTTTGAAGTCGGTTGTTTTTTTTGTAAAAAAGTTTTTATGTTTTGTGAACATCTTGTACCTAACAAGTTTTTAATTAACATGTTTCAGGATTGCTGTAGTGCTTCTAAGTGACATTACCATGTCTAGTAAACGTTGTTGTGTTCCTCAGTGTGTGGAAGTCGAAGGTACGTAACCAGACTGTTTCAAATCTGATACCAAACCAGTTCATACGCCGTCTTTGCACTGGTGCAATTTGAAAGTAAAACATGGGTCAGTGGGTCGTCTTGGTCTTTTGAAAGTTATGTGCGTACAGACAGGCTTATTTCAATACTCAATACATTTATTGCATTCCACAAAGTGAACTTAAGCGGTAGGTACATAAGGATTTACATTAGTTTTGTAGCATTATTGGCCCTGACGAGCATAACGACCCACTGACCGAGGGCATGGTTAGCTAGTAATGTAATTATTATTTTTGCATTACATGAGCTTGAAACTTCTCTGGGCGTCATTATTTTTTATTAAGAAAGAGGGGTTTGGGGTATGTACAGACGCCAGCACATCAACCTACCCGAAACTGTCAGATTTTCCCAATCAACTTTGAACTTTATGTTATAGTAATAAAGTTTAAAATCTATTAAAGAAATTTGACAGATTGTAGTAGGTTGATGTGCTGGCGTCTGTACGTAGAAATATGACTGCGACATATTTTTAGAAAAGTACATAAATATTCTCTGTGCATTAAAACTGTCATATAGAAATATAATGGAGAAGATGGTCTTAAAAATAATAATTGATGTAATTCTATATGATAGGTCTGTCACAAGTTTTTTTTTCTATAAATGTAATGCTTAAACTCCTTTTTTGCAGGCTCTTACAGGAGTTCTTCATTGGTTTCCAAACCCTGATAAGGACATTGCTCGTTTCCGAACATGGGTTCATGCTATTAGAGGAGAAATTTTGAGTCTGAGCAATGAAAATATTTATAAACTTCGTCGAGTATGTCATGCTCATTTTGAAGAGAAATATTGTTGCCGTAACAACAAAATTTCTAACATGGCTGTTCCAACATTACTTATGCCAGGTTGGTAAACTATGTAGCTAGATAATTGTCTATTATATGTATAGTAGCTATAAGCTTTTAATGTGTCATAATTATGGCACCATATGTTATTGTCATCTAACATTAAATTGAAAATAAATATTGCATGTATTGTATTTAGTAAAACATTTGCTATAATTTAGAAAGTTTCATCATAATTAACCTGTTCCTTTCAGGAAATTTGAATTACAATTTCGAATGGAAGATAATATTTGTTACCCTTCAGATTTAGATAATTATATTATTCAGTTTGTTCTTGAATTAATTCAATGTGTTATTTAACATTTAAACAACAGAGAGGTTGTTTCTTTCGTTTCTACAGTTTGGTAGAGTGTTTGAATCAATCTTATTAAAATTGCCTACATTGTTGTTACAGGACCTATATCAAAATTTATCTGCAATGATAGAAAACCATTCAGGGAAGTTGAAAATTTACCTTCTACATCAAAAGGTCAGTACACCTAAACTTCACATAAAGGTGCTCACAGCAGTTGTGTAATGAAAATGAAACATTCTATAATCTTATAGAATGTTTCATAACACTTGTTGTCTGAAAGTTTCAAGTTGTTTTGTAAGAAAATCTTCAAAATTATGTACATTGTAACATAATATTGACATGTTACACAATGTTTGATAACATTATAACTGATGTGTCAGCACTTCAAGGAGATTTAAGGAGATAATGTTACTTAGCATGTCTATCTTACACTTGTAATTTGACCAGAACTGCCACAGTGACTGAAATAATGCTCAGCCAAAGTAATATTATGTATTTGTAAGTGCATATACTATTTTTGCATGTTTTGTTTTACTATGACCTCTACAACTTTTAACCCAGCTGATAATAACTTGGCTTAGGCCCATGCTATCAGTTCCTGGCTACCTCAAAAACAATTAAACTTCCTTAAATATCTTGTTTCTCCAAGTGAATTCAGACATGCTGTCTTAGGATTAATTAAACTACTCCATGAGGTCAACAGATACCGACATAGTTCACGACATGCTACAATTAACTTGGTCTCTGGGTACGGTCTTACTCATTCTCCTTTGTAGTCTTTTTTTAAAAATAAAAGCATATCTCAGGTACTACTTAGGGTATATTTTGTTTTGTATTTTTTTCTGAACGGCCATAAGGTCTGCCATAAGCTATTTCAAGGTTATCCATTAATTACCGGACACCCTGTATATATATTTAATGCAAGTTTATTTCATGCAACAGCAAGCAGCAACATAAAATCATTTATAACAATTTTCCTATTATGCTTGTTTCAGGACCACTATCTCTTCGAGATTCCCAAAAACCATTAAAAGAAAATGAAGCACCAGCACAAGGTTGGTATCTAAATAATATAATCCTAATTTTTCTTACTATTTTGCTAATTGCAAATTTTTGGTGCTAAATAATAATGTTATAACAATTGTTTTACTTTATATCAGTTCAGCAGCAAAACACATTAATAATAATAAATTTATTTGTTAGAATATTGTTGTTACAAGGTCTTACATACAATTTTACGTCCAAAATATTCTGCTGTTTCCAGCGTACAAATATTTTCAAGAAATTAAATTAAATTAAAATCAATTGTTAAAACATACAATGTCAAGGATAAGGAATACATTTACTGTTATCAAATACGATTTCAAGGGATCCTAGATATAATGTCAAGAATTATTACATACAATGTCAAAGCATACTAATTAGAATGAAAAGAGTTATCAAATACAATTTAACAGAATACTAATTATGTCAGGATGCAATGGCATGCTAAATATAATGTCAAGAGTTATCAGATAAAATGTCAAAGAAGACTAAATATAATGTCAGGAATTAATAAGCACAATGTCAAGAATTAATAAGACCTAAGGTTGACTGGTAGAAAATGCCTCAGGCATTAAGTCCGCCTTTGTACAGTATTATTTTTTTTTTTACTTGTGCATAAAGTTTTAATAAATAAATAAATAAATAATAAATACAATGTCAAGAATTATTCAATACAATGTCATAGGTATTAGATTCAATTCAATTATTAGGAATGTAAGGGCAAGTCGTCGTCCAATTTAAATTTAGAATCAAACTTTTCATTTAAAAACTCATCCGTTGAGTAGTAGCACTTAAACAATAGGAAGTCAAATAATTTCTTTTTAAACGTCATGAAGTTAAGATCTTTAAAAACATTAGGTAATTTATTATATACACGAATTGCCATACAGTAAACATTATTGGAAAATAGTTTAATTCTTTGTTGGGGTACACATAATTTGTGAATATCTCGACTTTTTCTTATAACAACATCATTATATACTTTAAATAAAGCTATGTTTTTATGTACAAAGATACAAAGTTCGAATATATATAAAGACGGGAGTGGTAATATTCTTAAACTTTTAAAGAGCGGGACACAGCTATCTAATGGTTGGGCTTTGGTTAATGACCGAACACATTTTTTTTGGGCTCGGAATGCTTTAATAATTTCAACAGAATTGCCCCATATGATAATACCGTAGCGTAGGATTGATGCTACATAGCCATGATAAGCATAAAGTGCTGCGTTGATACCAGCTATTCGAGTTATTCTGCCTAAAACAAATACAAATCTGTGCAGTTTAGAACATAATTTGTCAATATGTGCTTTCCAGTTGCAATATTTATCTAACGTTATACCCAAAAAAGTAGCATTTTCAACCTCTTCTATAGTGTCACTTGCATATCTTCTTTTTAATCTGTGATGTTTGCTATTGTACGTTTGAAACTGTATTAGTTTGGTTTTACCAATATTGACATGTAAATTGTTGTCTTTTAACCATCCTATTATTTTATTTAGTGTGTCATTGATCTCTTTTTCGTATTTGGTGATATTTTTATCAGTGAGTTCAATACTAAGATTATGCAACTTATAAATATTATAAAAGTACTTATATAGTTTTAAAACTATAAACTTAATTATAACTTTCGTATTCCAGCTACTGTTGAACCTGATACAATTGTTGAGAATCTTGAAATACAAGAATACAAATTGGAGGATAAATACGGTGAGTGGCCCTTACTTAAATTTTAAAGAAAAAAGAAATAGAAACCCAAAGATAGAGTACTATGTTCATTTCCACTGCCTTTATCTTTCACTCTACAACTCTTAAGTATGGTTGAAGCCATGGGGCACAGCAGTGTTTATCACATTTGATCTGAATTCCTTTAATATAATAATAGCTAAGGTAGCATGTTTTTAAAAGCTTAATTTTATTTGCAGGTCCAAACACTGCTAAAAAAGTAGTTACTCATATGAAAATGACCAAAAATGAGCGATACTTATACCAAAAATTGGTAAACATTAGGATTAAATTATCGAAATGTCGGAACAGAGCACAGAAGCAATCCCTGCAATTAAAAGCAGCCAAAAATTTTATGAAGAATAGCAACTTTATAGCTACTATTAACAATATGCCAAGTGCTGCTAAAGTTTTAACCATGTTGCAGTTTAGAGAATTTAAAAAGAAAGAAAAAGGCAGAAGATTTTCTACGGAAGAAAAAATATTAGCTTTGGCAATGCTGAAGCAAAGCCCCAAAGGCTATCGCTTTCTGCGAAGAATGTTGGTTTTGCCTTCACAGCAAATACTCACTACATTTTTGAACCAAGCCAATATAAAGCCTGGTATTAACAATAACATGTTTGAACAGCTGAGAAAAAGAGCGAATAAAATGAAGCCAGCAGACAGACTCTGCATACTAATGTTCGATGAAATGTCTCTGAAACCTAACTTAACTTATAATGAGAGAAAAGATTTGGTGATAGGTTTTGTTAACAATGGACACGAAACAATACAAGAATTCGCAGACCATGCACAGGTTTTTATGATCAGGGGTCTGATTAAAAAGTATAAGCAACCTGTTGCTTATACATTTGCACAGGCGGCCACTAAAGGCCCAGAGCTGGCTTTGCAAATTAAAACTATTATCCAAACTCTACAAGAAACTGGGTTCAACGTAGTGGCTACAGTGTGTGACCAAGGCACTAATAATAGACATGCCTTAAATCTTCTTTTAAATGAAACCAGGGTACATATGCTGAGAAGTGGAAAAGAAGTCAGAGAAGACACAAAAATAATTATAATTAATGACAAAAAAATTGTTCCACTATATGATCCCCGCATTTATTAAAAGGTATAAGGAACAACCTATTAGAGAAGAATTTAAGGTATAAAACAGACAGAGAAAAGACGGCTAAGTGGGATCACATAAAACAAGTGCATCAAGAAAATCCCGCATATAAAGGAATCCGATTAGTGCCTAAGTTGACTGATAGCCACGTTGATCCGACGAGGACGAAGATGATAGTTAAATATGCCAGTCAAGTGTTCAGTAGATCTGTCTCTTCTACTATGGGATATCTTGCAGGTAAGATCAAGAGATGTTTTTTTTGTAATGGCCAACTATACTTAGTGCAACAATATTAGATTAAATATCTGCATGAATATAAATATTTCGATTATATTTCATAATTGTTTATTACAATTACCTGGGTTCAGTTACTCTGTAAATTAAAATGTAGGTTTAATGGTACACCACAATGCAAACACATATTCCAAAGCAAACCTAGGTATACCTAAATGTATCTACAATTTTATACACATAAGTGTACATTATGTGTACAGAAATCTTAAAGCATAAATGATCTAAATTCTAATATTGAATTGTTATTGTTTTACAGATAACGGAATCCTCCCAGAAGAATGCAAGGAGACTGCAGATGTGCTGCTTTTTTTTGACAATCTTTTTGACTCTGTAAATGGCAGCTTTGTCAAAAATAGGTTTTCAAAACCACTCCTGGGACCCGTAACACCCAATTCCAGACACCACGAATTTTGGAGAGAAGCGAAAAAAGTTTTAAAGTCCATGAAATTTATCACAGATAAGAACAAAATTGCTAGTGTACCTACCATTAATAATTGGGTATGGACACTGGAAGGCATAGAAACATTAGTTAAAATGTTAGCCATTGACTACAATGTTACTTCTATATGGATGCGGCACCTAAACCAAGACCCAATCGAAAATTTCTTTGGGGCTATAAGAAGCCATGGGTGCCGTAACACAAATCCAACACCTGAAAGATTTCAGTCAGCCTTAACAACGTTATTAGTCAATAACCTATCCAGTGTCCATGCCCCTGGAGCAAATTGTGAAGAAGATCAATGCAATGCACTACATGCCCTCATCATTACTGAAAATAAGGAACCTACGACGACTGGTGATATGTCTTTAGACATTGTTAATGAGATTACCCTTACACCTTTAGAGGAAAAAATTCAGCCCCAAATAATGGGGCCTCTACAGTATGTATCGGGATATTTTTTAAAAAAGACGAAACATAAAATATTTAGGTCTTGTGAGGTTTGTAAGGGTAATCTCTATAGTGAAATTGAAAATGATTTTATACAAAGAAGAGAATTTGCCAATCGTCGTTGGCTTTCCACCCCAAGCCCAGCATTTTTGGAATCAATCTCTAACATGCAAGATATAATAAATACAATAATATCTAATAATTTAAAACAAAAATTTGTAAGGGAAAATATAAAAACGATAATTCTTTTAGTTTTAGACTTTAATTTTATGACATGCTCTGAACACAAAGAAAAATTAATAGACTTTTTAATTAATTTAGTTAGTCGATTTTTTTTGTTTACATATTGTAAAAATATAAATAAAATTTTAACAGGCAAAAAAAAATATAGACAGCAATGAGGATGCAATGCAGTGCAAAGCACAAAAATATTTTAAAAGATGTTTTAAGAGGAAAATTTGACATTATTATAATAATGCATTGTACCAGCAATGCAATGCAATTATTAAAATAATGTCGAAGGAGGGTGGTCAAAAAAAATCCAGCTTCGGCAGAAACGAATTGTACTTTAAATTAATAATAATATTGTGTAATAAAATAATAACCGGGTATGATAGTCAAAGCATCAAAGTCAAAGCATTTATTTCAAATAGGCACATAAGAGGCACTTTTGAACGTCAAAAATTATCTTAAAATAGAATTGATTCTAGTCGCCCATTCCAAAAGGTAGTTTTCGTATGGAGAAGAACGGGCAAGAAACTCCACCGTTACTCTTTTAAAATGTTTTAGGTACAATATTTTGCATGGGTACATTAATTATATAATAACATGTGAGGACGATGCACCTACAATAAAATTACTATACCACAATAGGTAAAAGAATTAAAAACGAAACCATGACATATAAATTAATTATCTGATAGATACATGGTGCTCACATATTTACAAACATGGTACAAGCAAAACGATTTTAATTAAAAAACAAAATACAAGTAATAAGTCAAGGTGTGAGTAATAAATGTAAAAAAAAAGAATAAAAAAATTTACAATTAAATTAGCAACCAGTTTGATTTTGTCTAGACTCTAGATTGTCCTATGGAGCAGGACCAGCATGTTTCCAAGCGTTCTTATCTTGGATATAATCTTCTAATTTATAGTATGCTTGTTTACAAAGTGTACGTTTAATGTGAGTTTTAAATTTTCTTTCATTTAATTGCAATATATCACAAGGTATTTTATTGTAACATTTAACACAGTACCCCATAAAAGATGTATGTACTTTGGCTAATCTGAAAAATGGTTGATGTATTTTATCTTTATTTCTTGTATTAGAGTGAATTTCAACAACTATGATGTTTACCTAATTTTGGTGGAAATTTTTGTATTTGAATTTTTAATGAATATAAGAATTTCATATGCAAGAAATATGTATCCAGTTTACGATACGCATTTCTTGCATATCAACTTCTTATATTCATTAAAAATTCAAAAACAAAAATTTCCACCAAAATTAGGTAAACATCATAGTTGTTGAAATTCACTCATTAAAGTTATGTTTATCGCTTATTTTATTAAAAAGGTGTAGATTTTTTCTTACATACATAATATTTTCATAAATGAATTGGCAAGGTACCGTCATAATATTAATCCTTTTAAATAGTTTTTGTAGTGAGAAATAAACTATTTTGATTATCATAATATGGTTTTATTTTCTGCAGCCTAATTTGAAAACAGTTGAGTTTTGTTAATTTATTTATTAATCCGGTAGGTAATTTACTCAGTCAATTTAGTAAACGTATTTTTACATTGACTATGAGTAAATTACGGGATTAATAAATAAATTAACAAAACTTAGTACAAACAAGGCTCAAAGCAGGAATGATAGTAGATCTATAGCTATATACATCGCAGGAAAGTTGCATGTTTGTAGTTACAGATGGCGCTGCCAATCACTTTCCTCCTGAACCCGCCGAGTAAAGCCTCTATACCTATATCAAAAAGTACTCTGTGGTAATCACATCTTGGACGTAAGAATTGTTAGCTGTGTGCGCAAATGCAAAATTGCTGCGTTGAAATGTCCATGTAAGTGGACCTGACTTCACCTGACCTTTGACGGCCAAATCCGATTATCCGACCTTGTTCTTTTTATGGGGGATCTTAGACTATCAATCTGATTGATTCGAGTCAAAATGTATAAATCTAGCAGTACATACATGATCAATCTGCATCCGTGATCTGGATAATGAATAGAACTGATGCCAGATTTATCGTTTAATGTCGCCATTGTGATTTCTATAGTTACACTGGTTTATCTGGTAAAGGAAGATCAAGGATGACGGAGTCAAAAACTATTTATGCCATAGAGTAGAGAGTAATGACATTTGTCAAAGTCAACAAAAAACTGCTAACCTTCCTTTTTTCTCTTTGAGTGAAAAAATCAAGGAATAAATGGGAATAAATTTCATCATTTACTATAATTATTAGTTATTGTATGCTCAGCTGCAAAAAGCGAGTAAACGATTTGCATGGTAAATGCCTGTTTACTAAATCTTTAAAACTATACACTTTTTTCGCTAGGAAGTGCGCGCCGGTGAAATTGTGATCATGGCGAATCCGTCATCAGGCGTTGGTAAGTTTTTGTTTTATTTGATAAAAGGATTTATTTTGTGGCGAGCTGTGTATAAGTATTTTTTGCTTTTTGACTGCTTTGTTCTTACATTATTGTAATCATATTTCTTTTCTGGGCAGTGGTTCCTCGAAACTTTCGTCTTCTAGAAGAACTTGAACAAGGCCAAAAGGGAGTGGGCGATGGCACAATATCTTGGGGACTCGAGAGTGATGATGATATGACCCTCACTCATTGGACTGGCATGATAATTGGACCCCCTAGGGTAAAAAATCTGTTGTTAGTTTTAACACAAGTTATCAAATATGTACTAATGTATTCAATCTAATTGAAAATTCTTTACAGACGCCTTATGAAAATAGGATGTATTCACTTAAAATTGAGTGTGGTACCAGATACCCTGATGAACCTCCAACTGCTCGCTTTATTTCTAGAATCAACATGAACTGTGTAAACAGTCAGACTGGGCTTGTAAGTACTAATGATAATAAATGTTAAATATAAACTCATTACACTTGTTACAAATTTTTTTTTGTTTTTTGGTACAGGTGGATAACAGACAAGTTCCAATTCTTGCTAGATGGCAACGTGATTACACTATCAAGACAGTTCTGCAGGAACTGAGACGTCTCATGACACTGAAGGAAAACATGAAGCTGTCACAGCCACCAGAGGGAAGCACTTTCTAGTTTCTCATCAGAAAACTTTTCTCAATAGACCCAATCTACCTATTTCTCACCTTGAATCCACACTATACTATAATATTATGTGTTTCACTTGATTTTCTTAATAAGCAATGATGATGTGCATCAAAATTAATTTTGACTTCAATTTAAGTAATACTATGCTAGTGTGTATCTTAGATTTGTATAATTGCATTTATTGTGCTCTGAGTCAGTCTTTTGTGCAAGATTACTTTGGTTTAATTATTGTAGATTGGGTGAATAAGTAAGAATTCATTTTACATAGCTCTTCAATTACCCATATAGAGGGTAACACCCATTTATTTATCATATTACCTAAATTATTGTGGCCTTTAAAAAAGTTAAACTTGCTTTTGGTATTATTAAGGCTAGTTTTACTGATGTCTTGGTTTAGGTAAGTGGTCTTATGCCCAAGCTATAATACAACTAATCATTTTATTCTGACCTCTTGTGAAACTTTATCTGCATTTTTGTTGTTTATATTTCTGGGCATAATGTATTTTTAAACCTGTATTCCGTGTCTGAAATGTAAAGGTTCAAGTTTTTATTTCTATGTAATTAATTAGTCATAACTGATTTCATGTGACAGGAAATTGCTTAATTTTTTAATAGTTTAACTTGATCAAGTGTAAAATATTGTAGGAAATTTTTATTTCTTAGGAACATAAGATAAAGTACTACTGGTTCATTTCCAAGCTTTGCATCAGGTTAAATGTTTCTCTCAAACAAGTAACTAATGCATGTAATGCAATCTCTTAATAGCTACAACCTATCAAGTAGCTTGTCAATTTGGGAACTACATAATTATTACATTAGTTCCCATGCATCTGTTATGCATGAATTTAATGTTACAAACCAAATGCTAAGTCAAATTGTTTCATAGCATTAAAATAATATTTTTACCAATGTATAACTAGCAAAAATAAATAAATCAAATAACACTGTCATAAATGGTCTTTTTTTAAACTGTTAAATTTAGTTGCCTAAATGGCTGTCTGGTTTCAGACATGTAATCACATTCAGTAAGTTAGGCTCCTATAAAAGTAACATAGGTTATTAGAAAGATGAAAGGTCGCGATCCGTCTATAATGCAATTTAATCTCTGGGTCTGGATCACAGGCCTGAATTCAGTAGGTACCTAACTTAGTGCAGTGTGTAGTGCAGGATATTTCGAAAATAATATCCTCTGTATAAAAAGACTTCTAAATTCAGTCATTTTATAGACCTAGGGTGGTTATTGTATATTTTCTAAAATTGTCGGTCCTATTAAATACTTGTAAAACCAGAAAAATATTTTACAAAGAAAATAAATAGTACTATAATACATACAATGGGCGGCCTTATCGCTTTCTTCCAGATAAAATAGAATAGAAATCCAGAAATAATTTCTTGAGGCACACCGTCACCATGTCCATCTCCATTATAATCCACCACCCCTTCATAGCTGTTATAGGGTTCTGCAGCTAACGTGTTCCTAACTTCCTACTGCTACTTGTCTAAGCACTTCGTCTGTCTGTCGTCACAGAAGAGGAAATCCTCAATTCGTCATTTAGAGGTTTTTTTTTTTGCTTGAACCAATTTATTTCCGAGATGGTCTCATCCATGTGAAGATCTAATTACAGGGACAACAAAAAGACGAATGAAATTCCTCAGTGCATGATAGCAAATCACCCATGAGGCCGTGATTACTGCAATCGGTTGTCTTATCAGCCAATGTCATTTTGCTACTGAGAAATTTGGTAACGGGAAACTCCAATAAAACTGGCCGACCTGGGAATCGAACCCAAGACTCCGCTCTGAAATCTCGTTTGCTAAAATTAGACAATATAAATTAAAACTACTTCGGAAGTCGGTGGTTATTATACTGTATGGAATAGGGTAGGTGTAGTCGGGGCATGCCTAATCCTCAAATCTCATTTGACACAAAATATATAACTATTTACTTCACAAATAGGAATCCTATAAAATTATACGCAAAAAAAAACAATAATTGCAACCATTTTTTATTGATCATCAAACACTAGTCTTTAGGTATTATTTTTTGTACCAAATTATACAATGTGGGTAGATAATTGTGTGGTACCTATGTGTCGCAGTCTGATCGTAGAATATGCGCCCATCCGGGATTAGGTTTTCTGCTGCCCAGTTGGCTACGTTGTCATCATTGGCCGGCGCATAGCGAATTGTGCGACCACATTTCAATGACCCACAAAGCCCAGACGTAAATCGGAAAGGAATTTGTTTCTCTTACTTATCACATACAAACCTTGTATTGCAAAGTTAACTTATTAGGTCTACTGGCGTAGGCAACTACGAAATTCACCCTTAAGGCTATGATGAAATAAAGGCGCGGTCTTGCGGTGATACACAAGAGTTTTATTGGCGAGTCAACAAGAGGCTCTGCTTGTGTCGGATCAATCGCCTTACATTACCGTGTTTGCCCTGATTTGAAGAACTTGGTGTAGTCATTTAATTTGTTTTGGTAGACCCGTAGAGAGTAGACGATTACTTATGAAAGCTGCAAGTGACATCAAAAACAACAATAAATAAATAAAAAAAAATAATAATATTTAGGTATCCATATTTTGAAATATGTCATGACTTTCATTTTGACAGTTCAAAACATTCATTACGTTATTTACGTTGCTGCACAGTGGAACGAATGTATGGGAGCGGTTGGACGTAGACATGTCCGAAAAAAAAGAGTAAAATTATGCCAAACTAATGATGCCATCTTATTCGATTACTTAATGCCTTCATAACTTGTGGTGATGAATTTCTTCATAACTCCCATATTTCGGGAGTAATTTGAGAAAATGTGAAATTTTACTATGAAAATGAGTGTATCGAGCTCTCTCCCTCCTGATTCCGGGCTTGTTTCAAGTAGCGGTCTCTAATATCGTAATGCTATTACTAAGAGCTATATTTAATACTAAGACACATAGTGCGCCAAATGTGCACTTTCTGGGATAAAAGGAAATGAAAATTTAAAAAAAAAAAACGTTTTTTCCCCATTTGTATTTACTTTAAACCGCAGACAGACTTATTAAGAGGTCTATAAATATATTATATATATACAGAAATATATATTAACAAAAATATTCACAAGAACTGATGAGAGTATGAATTTTAAGTAAGTTGATAATAAATTACCTAGTTTCATTAAAAGTACAATAAATAATTAAGATGTAAGCTCTAATTTACTAAGTTACACATTTTAAAACAATAACATCATTTAATTATCTTCGTCATCATCATCATCATCAATTAATTCAAATTCAGAATCGATGTCCGCTAAATCATTTATGTTAACAAATTCGATATCACTTTTCTCAGAATCCGTAAGCTCATAAAATTCCTTAAAAGAAGATTTTTTTACAAACTTATTTCCTTTTGGACGGATACTTGTAACAAGTGGATCAGAAGACAGTAAAAGATTGTGCATAATATCTTCATTGCATGAGATACTGCTATGCTTTCGAGAATGCCCCTCTCTATATTTTCTAAAATCTTTATTTCTAGCCTCAGATGCCTCTTCGGATAGAAAACCAATGGGCACAATTGACATGTTCTGAACTATGTCTGGCCCATGCATTAAAATTTTATGAAGTGAAGAAGGCATATAATACCATGGGTATAACTCCACGTAAAGCTTAGCAGTATCAAAGCAGAACTCTCGGAATTTAGTTACGTTGATCTTCTCTCCTGATGAAATACACTGCAAGATCACACAGATTTTTCTTAAAAGCATAGCATCTATTCCGGTCAGTTCAGCAGATTTAGTGTAGTTTTCAAAAAATCTCCTTGCCGAGTTGCCATTGTTGGTGGATCCACTGCCTTGTTTCACAACATCGAGAAGTAAGCCCGTTTCTCTTCTTACAGCCTCTTGAACTCTTTTCTTCCTGTCATCAACTTGCCTTTTTGCTATATCACCCCTTACTTGCCATGATTTTATGTCTAATTTGTAGGAAATGTGTAATAAGCATTCCATTGAGCGAATCCAAGCGTGAAGGGTGCTTAAGCCATATTTATACATGTCCTCGTTTGCGTGTTTATCTTTGATTAACTCTAAATTATTCATTTCTTTAGGACAAGCCTTGCATATGTCACACACTGAAGCTGCTGTATTGGATATAATGGAATGAATTTTACCATCAATCATTGTCAACAGCAGTTGGTGTTTGACACTAATTCCATCAGTGATGGTGGATGGAGTTAAGGCTTCAATCTCTGCTTCGATTTCAGCCATCTCTCTCTGCACATTTTCTTTGGTTTCCTTTATAAACTTAAACAATATTGGCCGGCAAAATGAAGTGGAAGATGGTCGCTCGTTTTCCCAAATTGTTACACCTTTTGAGACGAGCCGCAGTGGTACAAGACTAATCATAAAATTACTAGCAAGATCGATTTGCTCATCTTCACTCGTCCTTTGATGATAAATGCTTTGGCTAGATGATCCGTCAAAACCCCATTTGCTGGTCAATACGAGCTGTTGATTGGGATCAACAGGGGTTTCTAACGACCTAATAAGTCTTCTTGAGGTTAAATCCATCAAGGCTTGTAATTTGATTTTTGCAGAGCTCTCTGTAACTGTGAGATCTTCTTTGGCCGGATAGCACTTAATTTTTTCTTTAACCAACATGTAGTAACTCGGGTATTGAAGAGCTCCTTCTTGAGTGTTGAAATCCCGAAGAGTGTTATAGCGCCATTTCGATAAGTTCATCGATACATAAAGAGCCAATGCCTTCAAAGGGGATATTTCCCGTACCTGAATTGATTTACCTTCAATGAAGGCTTTGATTTTTGAGGCCTCTTCTGGATTCTCCGTCAAGTATTTCATAACATAAGCTGTATCGCTTTGTCCTGCCTTTTGAAGCGCCCTTTCGGCCGAAAACATAATTTCAGCGCTGCTACTGCTGCATGAAAGACTATCTTCAGTGCGTCTTCTTTTTTGCCGGTTACTAAGGTCCTCAAAAGATTTACGAGGACTAGGATGTGTACAAGTTGAAGCATCAGATTTAGCAGGAGAAATTATGGGCTCGATGACGTCACTTATATTTTCTGTAGAAGGTTCCATATTTTCATTCTGTAATTCCGGCCATTGAATTGCAGCCTGTAGCCAAATCTCATGTTTCTTCCGAAACTTATCTGTGCTTCTTCCAGACTGTGTCCATTTTGCATAAATGCGGTAGCAAAATCGACGACACCAGTCTTTTAAACTTGTTTCAGCACTTTCACATAACTGAACACAACTGTTATCTTTTAAAACACTGAACAAATAGTTAAAGTCGCGTAAATCTTTATGTGCGCGTGCGCATAAAGCAACGTGAATATCAAGATTTGTATTAAAATTTGGAAAATACATTGCGAGATTAGCTTGGATACAACGAGGTGTAAATCAACACTGATTTTAAAGTTACTAATAGTGACCTATTTATATAAAATCCAGGTATCCCAGGTATCCTTTGTTAAATATTGCAAGGTAATTAGTTATTGTGATAATTAGTAAATGATGCATGCTAAATTAGTGTATTAAGAGCCATTTAGTAATTAAATAATAGCAATGTTCTTATCAGTAATCATTAGTGCATCAGTTTTATATGTAAACCTTAAGTCCCTAATTATATATCCTAATTAGCTTATATCTTCTCTAATTGGCTGCTCAGAAATGTTATTGTAATAAGGTAAACCTTTAGAAAAACGGTTTTAATCAACAAAATAAACAAAAAATAAAAAAATTGTGTTATAAAATAAACATCACTCTTTATCCCAGAAAGTGCACATTTGGCGCACTATGTGTCTTAGTATTAAATATAGCTCTTAGTATAAGCATTATGATATTAGAGACCGCTACTTGAAACAAGCCCGGAATCAGGAGGGAGAGAGCTCGATACACTCATTTTCATAGTAAAATTTCACATTTTCTCAAATTACTCCCGAAATATGGGAGTTATGAAGAAATTCATCACCACAAGTTATGAAGGCATTAAGTAATCGAATAAGATGGCATCATTAGTTTGGCATAATTTTACTCTTTTTTTTCGGACATGTCTACGTCCAACCGCTCCCATACATTCGTTCCACTGTGTGCTGAGCAGATAAATTTTTCGAACATATGAAGCAATGGATTAGCAGTATCCTTCAAAATGATTCAGATTGTGATTGAAAGTGTGTTACGCAATCAGGTGGATCTCACACTTTAACGCGCCACGTGACGGGGCGCGAGAAACGGAGCCAAATACCCCGCACGGAAACGCGATTTTAATTAATGTATGTAGAAATTAAGAAAACTAGTAGGCACGTTGTGGTGTGAGATCTGCCTAAGGGTGCTGGTCAGTGGGAGACAGCTAGCAGCTCTGGCTAGTATTTTCACTACGACATGGCTATTTCTTTCTAAATATCTTATAGTAGTAGTCACAATAAATATGTTAATAAAATTGAGAATCATCGTATTATTTTAAATTCAATATTATAGCGTTCAAAGTGTAAGTACTCAGAGGTCTGTCCAATTAAAGAATTCTTTAGTTCATCCACGTATAAAATTATCTTGTATGGAAATGAAAGTTTTTACATTTCAACCCCTTATGTTCCGACCACATTGGATAACTTACAGAATACAACATTACCGGCCTAGCTATACATCCCAAGTGCGTGCTGTATATCATGTACTGAATCTTTGTATTCTAAAAGTTATGACATTCATAGGTACCTACAATATACTGAATATAAATAAATGTCGTATTAGATTTTACGTTTATACTTTTAATAATATCTCCAAATATTAATCTCGACCATTATTTAAATAACAAGCACCGACACAAAATATACTAGGGAAACAGTGGTTCACACACATATCTGAATTTTACCATAATTATACAATTTATATTTAAGTTGGCACCGAACAGCACAAGAATAGGAAATGCATTAACACACAATTTCTTTAAATCTTTGGTCTGGGTATAATTATTGCAAACTTGAGCACCACTAGAGTGCCAAATGACCCAACTTTTTCAGTGCAATACACAATCATTATTTTTACAACGTCTACCTAGTAAAATATTGTATGCGACATTGCTTTATTTATATTAACTAAAAGTTACTTAATTATGTAATATTTGAGATAGACTATTTATTTACAACAATTTAAATATGTACATAGATTTTTAAATACACAACATTAACTTACTTTTAAAAAAATGTAACCATTCTAAAGATGCATACAATCTACAAATCAATAAACAAGTTTTATTTTCACAATCTAATGTAACTAACATTTATAAAATGCGTCAAACTTCTTGAAAGTCACAGATGAGATAGCGAAGTCCAGACGCCAGCACTGCTTGGATACCCCGCCCGCGTGGAAATACCTTCGAAAAAGGACTAACCAATAAGTGCAGGTGTCTGAACACAAGTATACAAGCTTTTTCAAACACAGGACACGCTCATATCTGTGTTGATTTCGTGAATGATTTCAATAATAAATGTTTTGCACAGATTGAGCGCTAGTGAGCTTGTCTAGCTTTAAGAGTTATACTCTACCATTTATGTTTATAACAATCATAAACACTCAGTACAAACTTATGTATGTATGTATATTTTACAGATATTTAAAACAATTTTTAATCATTTGCAATGATAGTATTGATAATGCAGTCATAATAGAGGTAGAAAATATGCTACAAACATGTACCTAATTACCAGTCTGATATATGGGATCTGACACCCGACTTATCATGCATTCGTAAAAGATGGTACAACATGTACGAGAACAATCAATTTCTAGACAATCTTCGAGGTTTCCATATTATGTAGCACTTAATCCTTTGCAATTTTACAACGATGGAAGCCAACAGGTCTGGTACTTTAACTTCATATAAGGCTGCGGCTTGCGTTGTCGCTTCTAGTGCGGTGAGTCCACGCTCCAGGCGATATAATGTTTTCGCGGCGACGCATTTGCTACACTCCAGCTCAAGGGCAAACCACAGCCTTAAAAAGTTCATTAGAACAATATCAGAGGTACAGCGAGGACTAACTACTATTCTTTTAAACATACTAAATTGTTCTTTTTTCTAATACGGACGGGCCATCTTGACGCAAAATAAAAGTAAACTATCTAAAAAGTAACATTTGTATGATTTAGCTATGTCCTGTAAATAACACTAAATTCTGAATTTTTATATAAGTATGTAGTACTAAAATACGAAATATTATATATATGTATATGAGAAAGTAAGTACAATAAATTACTGGAAAATCTTACGAAAATAACATTAAAACATTTAAAAGTCGAGTTCAAAACCATCACTGCTCTATTAAATAGACAATATTTAAAAACTGAGAATTAGAAATGGACAGACTAATTCTTAGAATTAAGAGAGAGATATAAATATTATTTGGAGTACAAAAAACTTTCCTGAAAATCAAGATACAGCAGCGACTCTGCTATAGACACAAGCCAATACAGTCAATGAATTATGGCCGTTCCGAACTTTGCGCACAAAAGGTGACATAGGGCGAGTCTGAATGAATGTACATGCGCGAAAATTCGGAGAGCCTATGTTCAGACTGGCCATGATTCATCGGCTATATTGTACACTGCAGTCACAACTAAACTACCCAAATATGTCTGTTAATTCAATCCTAAGATTTATCGGCAATAATAAGCGCCCATAGGTACATAAGCAGAGTTATAAGAAACATCATCATTGATTGTTTTACATAATTATATCTAACGTTCGAAAAGAAAATAATCTCACTTTTCGGTGAAAATGACGAATTTCAGTGAGAAAAACAGAGAGAGAGGGAGATAGTTTTAATATCTAGCTCGCTTTTGAATGCTACAAGAGACTTGAGACGTGAATTTCAATGGGAAAAATGAAAAACAATATAATATTTTCAGTGTGATAGTTTAGAGTTGAGTTGATATTTTCGTTACAAAACAATATTGGAGTGTTTTCGATTGGTAATTTTTTTCTAACAGAATTGTTTAAAACCCTGTTTAACCTAACGGATGGCCAAGAAGACGAGATAATGAATGTGAATCAGTCAATAGATAATGTACAACAAGAAGTAAAACAATTTGTTACCCTTCGTCATTGCGTTGCCACTCATGAATTTGAATTTTACGCTTAAACTGAACCATTAGAAACCCTGTTTACCTGTTAGGATTTTCTATAAAAATATACAATGAGTAGAAACATTTCAAATATCAGACAGCATAAAATTGACAGCGGTCTCACGCGTTCAGATAATATTGTAATTCCTTTCAGCTTTTATTTACTCGATGATAACTCGGACGATAATTCTTTTTTTTTCTGGACGCGATTCAAGTCTCGACGCCCGGGGCACAAGTATCCATCGGCGGTACTTTCTACTAAAAAGCCGGAAATCAAACATCGTCGATCACACGGAAGCGCCGTCGCAGGGACCGTCAGCGTAATAAATAATCTCCAAAACTACCCACAGCGGGTCTCTCGGCCAGGCGCAGGACGACGGTCGGCGGGATGAGAGGCGCGGTGCGGTGCGCGGCTAGCACAGACCGTGCAGGCGCCGCGCCGCGGGCGGGGGCCGCGCCGCCGCCAGCAGGCGCAGCAGCGGCCGCCCGCACAGCGCCACCAGCCCGCCGCCCGCCCAGCGCGGCCCGCTCGCCTCCTCCACCTCCGCAATGCGGTTCAGCGAGCGTGACTCGCGCAGCCGGCTCTCCTTGCGCGCCGCGCGTCGCCGCCGCCCGCCCGCCGCGCCCGCGCCCCCCGCGCGCCCGTCGCCGGCCGCGCCGCCCGCGCCCCGCTCGGCGGCCGGGGGCGCCGGCGCGGGCGCGCGCGCGGCCCCGCGGCCCCCGCCCAGCGCGCCGGCGCCGCCCCCGCGCTCCTGGCTGTCGCTGGAGTCGTCGTGCGAGTCACGCCGCGCGCGCTCCGGCGGTCCGTCGGCGTGCTCCGCGGCCCGCTTCTTCTTTTCGGAGTCGTCGTCGGACAGATCCGAAGATGAACATGAGCCGGCGCGAGCGCGTCGCCGCCGACACTCGAGGCGCTGCCGCCGCGCGGGCGGGGGCGCCGGGGGCGGGGCGCCGCGCGCCGTCGGTTCCGCGCTCCCTTCGTCATCCAAGTTCACCTGCGACAAGGTACAATTCGGTGGGTCGCATCTTCCGGTCGTCGGGCGACGAGGCCGGGGCGCGCGACGGGGTTCTGACCTTGGTGAGGTTGTCGGCGAGGTGCACGGGGCGCTGCGGGGGGGGCGCGGGGTGCGCGGCGCGCGCGGCGAGGTGCAGGCGACCCTCGGAGCGCGAGCCGCGCCGCGCGTCTACGGCGCGTGCTCCGCAGCCACCGGCGACGGCTCCCTCCTCGTCGTCCTCCTCTTCGCGAACGATACTGCACTTCCGGGAACGCTGTGCCCACACCACACCAATCATCGAGAAAAATATAAAAGAGAGAAAAGAAAGTTTGGAAAATTGAGCTGTAAAACCAAACGAACACAAAAGCGGAATTCAACGAATATTCACGATATCACAACTAGTCTGGCTTGCTAAGTAGTTCGTCAAGGTGCAATTGGGCTGATACGAATACCTATGGATGGGGGTGGGGCCTTTAAAGAACAATGACCATTTTGGATTTGATAAATCATGGCCACAGTGTTATGGGACTCAAAGGGAATTTCGCTGATTGAGTACAGAAAAAAAGGTGAAATCATAAACGCAGCATCCTACGCATCCACTTTATGAAATTTACGGGAAGCAATTAAAGAAAAACCGGTCAAGTGCGAGTCGGACTCCGCAGGGTACTTCCCGTTGACCTAGAATCATGCAGCATGCAAGCAAGCGAACATGCAGCAGGCTTGGTTTCTGTCACGGCTCCGGTGGTCCCACGCCAGCTTATCGTCGCAGATGGTTTTAACGCTCACCACCTACTCCCCAGCTCGCGGGCCGCCTCGCCCCTCCGCGGGTTTAAATTACACTCTAGGGGTAGGGCAGACAAGACTACGTGGAGTTGGTTTTGCAGCGATTCGTTTCCGTCACTAACTTTTGTAGCATGACATATTGGCTTGTTAAGACAAAATTTTAATCCACGAAGGCCTTCTAACCTAACCTATCCGAGTCGAATTGCTCTGAATCGGGGTGTTAACCATAATGACGGTATCAATATATATTTTAAACGATAGACCTATACTCCATAGACTAAACGTAAGACTGGTATTACGTTTAGTCGGTTAACTAAGTCATGTGGTTTTTTTGTTTACCTTTATTTAACTACCTAAATGAATTTTATGAGCACACTAGGTTTTACTCATTATGTCAAACAGTTACAAACGAAAACGTTCTAAGTCAAAATATGATTTTTAGTATTTTCAACTTAAACTGACACCGACAGGGTATACTCATGTTGTAATAGAAAAAAAACTTGAGGGTGTTATTTCCCATAAGAAAACCGTATTGGCTTTAGGTTTTGGGTACAAAATGTGCGAGAGCTGAATGATGTCCTTTGGCACACAGGTAACCTGGATTCTAGTTCCCGTGGGTAATTTCCAACCTCCACGTGGGCGAAGCCGCGGGCAAAAGCTAGTTATAAATAAATAGGCAAATAATCAATCAAGTCAACTTATCGCAGTCCACTGCTGGACATAAGCCTCTCCCAGGCTGCGCCACAACCTCCGCCTTCCGCATCCAGTCTGTCCCAGCCCCCAGCCTCCTTCATTAGGTCGTCAGCCCATCTGGCTGGGAGGCGTCCCACACTACGCTTGCCGATACGCGGTCTCTGTTACTGTCTACCGTAGTTCATTCAACGGTCGGCAGTGAAGACTCCTGGGGCGCGGTAGTATTCTTCTGCGAAACAGTTATCACGCAGAAGCTGCAGAAAGGGAAAGGGAGATCACGAGTGCTCTCCCATCTCGCAGCAAGCGCACTGGGCGTCGGCGGAGGGCGGACAACGCCCTCTTCCAGCCCTCTTAAATGGGTCCAGGGGCGACGGACTCGGGGAGCAGGGACATATGTCATGCCCCCCATTCCAGGACCCGAGCTGGCGGCGCGTAGTGTTACACGTGCACCTCTCTGACGTAACAGGGGGAGTTTAACACCTCACTCCCCCCTTTGGGACGTGGCCCGCATAGCGCGGGCCGTCACCAGTCCGGCAGCGGGAGTCGCATTCGCACCCGCAGCCCCTGACGCAGGTGTACGAGGGAACACCGAGGTGGTTTTAGTCAGTAAAAGTGTGACAGACCCCTCTGCCCACCCTAGGGCGGAGGACATCCAAGAGGATTTCCACCACAGAAGCAGCGAAGATGTAAGATGTACTCGCCGGTCCAGTCCAGTCCAGCGCGGCAGCGTCTTGAAGACGTTCTCCAACGCATTGTTGAACAGTTTCGGGAATAATACATGCCCCTGCCTCACCGCTCTGGACACACAGCGCTCACAGTTGGATGGGGCTGGACAGTCATCGTGGCAGCGTCATCCCAACATCTCAACACTTCGATGTAGCGCCAGTCAATTTATCGTTGCAGAGAAGTCAGACATTGTTGCAGAGGCCATATTTTGATGGAGACGAAAGCTTTGTCGTAATTCACAATGACATGAACAGAGCAGCTGGATGTACTCCTCGGTCTTCTGTACAATTTACTGCACAGTATGCTTGTTGTTCTTTAGCTGATCAAAAGCCGCCCTAATCTCGCATTGGTCGACATCTGGGATGTCCTCAGTGAAGTGACATGTTAATGTGGCTCGATGATGTGATGTGGCCCGCTGGTTTCGCCGTCCGCGTTGAGTAAAGGTGCCCTTAAATATCCTCGACTGCCTTGAGTCTTTATGTGCGTCAAATGTTTCGACACAATCTGCAGGTACTTACCTTTCAGTCGATCAACGCGAGCATTTTCCTAGAGTAGTCGTGTGCGGAGCGTCGGGGAGGGGGGCGGAGATGAAAAAACTTTCTAAATATAAATTTTCGGTATGAGTTTTCGTGGCTTTCGAGGTTACAGATCCCGAAAATGAGGGTAAAATCAAAATCCATAATGGTGGCCAAAACTATACCAAAAATTTAGTATGTTTTTAAATCTAAAATGGCGGCGATAAAAGTGTGGTGTGACTCACCGGCGGAACGTCCTGCGGAGTGCGCGGCGCGGCCGACAGCGTGGGCGGCGCCAACAGCGAGCGCGGTTGTGGCGCGGGAGTGGCCGGCGCGCCGCGTGCCACGCTCAGCGCCTCGGGCCTCCGCGCACGAAGTGTTGCCTCCTGCCTGCGGAAATCGATCAACATTCAAAATATCTCGTACAATGCTTTTTTTTAACATCGTACATTGCCCTAATAAATCAGAAAAGTTTTGAAAGATTTGATCAAAGATTTACCTTTTGGATCTAAGTTTCCTTTCGGCCAAAAGGTAATAAGTGGCAGTTAAGTGATTATATTCATTTTTCTCTAGAGCCTCCAAGATCTCCTCTTTAGAAGCGATGGGGCCATTAACCATTTTTTGAACTATAGCTGAGCGATCTTCTTCTGAAAGCTGCTCTTTTGCCACTAAAGGTGTATCAAAGTCTTCCACAGTCACCCCTTCACCGGCTGTGACCCATGGGTCAGTAGCTATTTCTGAGAGGGTGGCGCGTTTTTCGGGTTCCCTTACTAGCATTCTTCCTATAAGCCTGTAATTTGAAATAAAACCTTTGAACATGTCTCGACTTAGATTAATTATGAACATAAACTTGTCCATGTGGAGGTAGACCTTCAAGATTAGTAATGTCATCAATGTAAACAAGCTTACATTACTGGTTAATGTTAGCCTGCATCATCGCCATGCTGGGCAAAGGCCTCTTCCCATGAACTCCTGTTGTTTCGGTCTAGGTCTGTAGACCATTGCTTATGCTTCTATGAAAGAAATGCAGAAAGAAAACCAGTGTCTTTTCAAAGCAAGCAAAAGTATGTTTAAACAAAATGGTTCAAGTAATTAATAATAGACTGTGCATAATTAATCATACCTTTTACAAGAATTTGATATATGTTGAGGAATAGTATATTTACAATCCATGATCATTGTCAATGTTTCACTATCATTAGCTTCTTGAAAGGGAGCCTGGCCACAAACAAGCATGTAGAGTATCACTCCTAGAGACCACACATCGACTGCAGGAGCATCATATGAGTCACCAAGAAGAATTTCTGGGGCCGAATATGCTAGTGAACCACATGAAGTTTCCAATTTCTGACCAGGACAAAACTTATTACTAAATCCAAAGTCAGTCAATTTCACTACACCTAGTTTTTCAAAAAATACTACATTTTCAGGTTTTAAATCACGATGCACAACATGTAACCTGCACAGAACAAAATTTTTATTTTAGAAAATTGCACATAATAAATATTAACAAAAATTATTAAAATGTTAATATTACCTATGACAATATGAAATTGCACGAACAATTTGACGGAAATAATCACGAGCAAGAGATTCAGATAAGCCAGATTCATGTCTCATAATGTAATCATACAAGTCGCCACCATCTCCTAATTCCAGTATTAAATATAGTTTAGTTTGTGTGTCTATTACTTCATACAGACGCACTACATTAGGATGCTGGACCAACTTCATACAGCGAACCTGAAAAATAAAGCACTGTCTTATAACAATGAGTAACACCAGAAAATAAAACAAAGTAAGTTTATGAAAGTTTGGAGGGGATGACAGACAGTGTTTGGCGACAACAGAATTTAGTCAATTTTGTTTGTCTATAATATCTAGGAGTACTAGTTGTGATCTACTACTTTATAATGAATGCTCTCATTTAAAGCTCTGACAATATCACTTTTAGTGCCTTTTCACAAGTCCCGGTTGCCAGGTAGCCGGTGCCAACTACCTGGTAACACATTCAGCTTTCACACAAGCCGATTTTGTATCCAGTAGTGTCTACACCTTCAATGCAACTTGTTGCATAGTGACTACATATTAAATATAATTTAATTTTTTCTCTTCTTTAAAAATGGAATGTGAACAATTAATATTATAATGTTGATTTTGTACAAAGATATCACCCCTTGAAAAGGAAGTCAAGAAATTATTGAGTTCATCCGATTATCATAAAAAGAGAACAGTGTGGAGCATTATATACCTTATTTCCAGACCTACGAAAAGATGAAGAGAGGTTTTTCACTTACTTTTGAATGTCAATATCCTCTTTTGACCAGTTATGAAAAACCATTTGCAATGTGCGTGAGCATCCTCTCTCCATGGTTGGACCTGAGCGACTGGCCACTGGTGTGTATGAAAGCATGTACATCTTCCATACACCACTGTGTGTCCGGCTGCCGACTAACCAGTAGGAGGCGACTGAACGCACAGTGGTGGACCCGGCGCGTACCCGGCGATTGCTTGCCAGGCAAACTACGCCGGTACATGTGAAAGCATAGTACATGGCTATACACTTCGCCGCCGGGTAACCGGCTGCCCGACAACCGGGACGTGTGAAAAGGCACGTTTTGTCCATAATAGAATAGATTTATCACAAAATTACACAAAACAAGAGAAGTATGGAGTAGGTAATCAATCATATTGATTAGGTTTACTATTATGAAAAAGTTTAACAAGAGGAACCAGCAAAACAAATATTGGTTAACTATGGTTCTCAAATGCTATTGCTGTCATTTTTAATTCAGACAATCCTATTAACAGGATTTATTGAATCTTCCCTGAATTTATCTGATTGATTAATCATGTATTGTATCTCACTCATTGAATAAACAAGATTTATTTAATATTATATGATTATTTTGGAAACTTACCTCTTGGAATAAATGTGATTTAGAGACATCATCCAGTTTACTTTTATCTATAACTTTAACTGCTACTTTTTCTCCAGTGAAGACATGGCGAGCTAGTTTGACAACAGCAAAGTGACCTGAGCCCAGGGTGTCCAGTAGATCATACAACCCAGCTATTTTAGCATCATATGCACCTCCTCCTCCACCTACAGCACCCGCTCCAACTCCAGCACAGTTGTTATTCATAGTTATATCCTAAAATAATATTCTTATTAAACATTGCAGAAGGGACTAACTTTAAGATCAGGATAAAATCAGGTGAAAAAAGTTAGAGCTATTAAAATTTTGTATTACAACTTGTCATGTAGCTACTGAAAGATTTGCACAGGACTCATAGGATTTCCATAACTTTGTGAATGGCAGGAGCTGGTTTTAATACTATTTTGCCTAGTATCACAATAGTAAATACAACTCAGAGCACACAGTAGGTATATACTTTATTTGTGTATTATTTTCATGACCTACATATGAATTAGAATGAACATAACTATGTCTGTAATACAGGGAAAGCAAAAGTATTTCATAAGCAAAATTTCTAGCAGATTATACGAATATAGCTCAATGCATAAAATAAAATTGAAACCTGTGCTTACCTAAGTAGATTTTGTTTCGCGAGGAAACCTAACACTTGACAAAAATGCAATCAACTGGTTTCGTATATCATAATAAGAACAGAGTCAGTAGCCGATAAGCATTTTTTAAATACTATACACACAATCAAATGTTTCACAATACTGCATATTTTCCATATAAAATTATTATTCAAATAAAATAAATTGATCCACAAGAATCACAAATTCGCCATTTCACAAAAATCCGTTCAGAAACATAGATGGTCTAGAGTAGACTCTAGTTTATGGCCAGCTATAGACAACACTGACAGTCACAGAGTACAGACACAAAACACTATTGCTCCAAGCGGAGGACATAGATAGACAAAAATCTTTTCGATACGGCAGATGGGTTGGTTTCGGGATAAACAAGGTGGATCCATCCTTTATTTCTATATTTATGACTTAGGGCGAATGGGTAGTTGTAGCCCGCGAAATTCAATTTTTCTTACGTTTTTTGCAATTTTCAGGTCAGTGTCAGGTTGTATCTTGATCAAAATATGATTCGCGACAATAACAGGTACGTATTTACAGAATTATAATAATTAGAATCATTAATACATCTTTCTAAGTTAGATTTCTACCGTTAAGAACAAATCTCGTATGGAAAAGTGTTGGTGGTAGAAATCTAACTGCGCGCCGGTCGTCACCGATCGGTGACCGCGTAAATCTAGCGGTTAAACAGATGTATTAATGATTCTGATGATTATAATTCTGTGAATACGTACCTGTTATAGTCGCGAATCAAATTTTCATCAAGATACAACCTGACACTGACCTGAAAACTGCAAAAAACGTAAGAAAAATTGAATTTCGCGGGCTACAACTACGCATTCACCTTAGACACGAAAGTTTAGGATTTTTCTCGGTGCCCCATAGACACAAGATAATTATACTTACTAATAGAAAGAATTTCAAAGAGAACCCTTGCTGCTAAAACTTTTTTATTGTTATTTTTCACTTTGTAGTGTTTTTTTTTTGAAGTCGGTTGTTTTTTTTTGTAAAAAGTTTTTATTTTTCACTTTTTAGTTGTACTTACCCCACACAAATTCAATTAGCACTAGTGCATTGAAGAATTGAAGACACCGACTAGAAGAATTATCAAAATTCGCATAGAAATGCCGGAGATGCAGTACATTTATGCATATAACTTCGTACATAAGAATAATTACCTAATGTATTATATAATAAAACCTTCCTGAAAGTATATAGATCACATTAGTGAAAGAATTATCAAAATTGGTTTATTAGTTTTTGAGAAAATCGCGGACATACAAACATACGTATGTATGTCCGCGATTTTAAAAAGGAGGTTCTGTATTCGACCCGTATACGGGTCGAATACAGAACCTCCTTTTTTGAAGTCGGTTAAAAACCATGGAATTAGTAAAACCAAATAACATTAAAGTCGGTTAAAAATAAATGCCAATCGTGTGGATCCGGCTATAAGCACAATTGATGGAATTTTCGCATGACAGTTGCTATTTTCCACAGATTTCAATTTTGAATTTGACACAAAATTTTCAATCTATCAAAAAGTACTCTGTGGTTTGACAACTTCAATTTTGACACATAGCAGATAGAAATTCCTGTGAGAAATTCTACTGAACTGAAATACAAGAAACATCAGGGTCCTGGATATTTCTGAATTTTTAATTTTATGTTTTTACAGTAACAAGCTCAGTGAATACGTCTCGTTGTTTCTAACACAAGTAGTTACTTGCGTCTTTTAACCATGGTTCTTGCCCACAATATTAATGAAGGGTTAAGAACTCAAGATGTTCAAATATCGGAAGATATTACCTTCGACACGATGCTGCTTTCACCCATTACTTTAGAAGGATTGACTAATTGCGGGTTTTACAAACCTTCTCCAATTCAGTTACATGGTATACCTCTAGGAAAATGTGGATTTGGTAAGATTTGCCAGTTTCATTTTGACATTCATAAACTAGCAATGTTTAGTTGAACTTTAGCTCATGTCTTCAGATTCGTAGTTTTAACTAGGCTGATATGCTTTTAGCTTAGAATAAAATAAGACTACTCTGATTCTTCTTCATAAAGGTAGTTAATGTATGTCTTCTACAACAACTAAACACTGCAACTCATTTCAAAGGAATATAGAATAGTCTCTACTTACATTAATAATAATCTCGACTTAATAAAATTAAGACATAATTTAATTTCATTAATTTATGCATGTTTTTTATTTTAGACCTTTTACTCGAAGCTAAGTCTGGGACTGGTAAAACAGCTGTTTTTACAGTTATTGCTCTAGACAAATTGGACTTGGAGAAAGGCTTGCAAACTATTATTGTAGCACCTACAAGAGAAATTGCAGCCCAAATATGTGATGTAATTTCTCAAATTGGTTCCAATTTGAAAAGTAAGTACTGGGACCGTAAAGTGTTTTAGTACCATGTGCACTAATTTTTATTTTGCATTGCAGCTATTAATTTCCACCTTGACTTGCCCTGCACATGATTTTCAATGTCACATCACTTAGGGGCCTTATTCAGGTGGACTGAATATTTGACCAGCCAAAAACCTGTTTTCCAAAACATACTACAATCTTTCTCTTTTTTGTTTAATCAAAATACTATGCAAACACAAATCACAATAAAAGTTTTGTTGCAGGTTTAAATGTTGAAGTTGTAATAGGTGGATTGTCTTTCCATGAAGATATAACAAAATTAAAAAATAAAGTGCATATACTTGTTGGCAGTCCTGGGCGGCTAAGGCATTTAATTCAAGCAAATCACATTGATGCAACAACTGTGCGATTATTGGTTCTTGATGAAGCAGATAAATTAATGGATAAGAGTTTCCAGGCCGATATTAACTATATTTTTTCAGTATTACCTAAAGAAAAGCAAGTCATTATGAGTAGTGCCACATATCCTGAATTGTTAAAGTCTGTTATGAGTAAATATGTCCAAAATGCTCAACACATTTGTCCTGACAGTACAACTGTTCTCTTAGGAATCAAACAATTAGTTAGTGTTGTAAAGAGCAATTCTAATATTGTGAGGCAAACACAGAACAGATTTGATGAACTACTCAAGATATTATCTAAAAAGAACTTTAAGCAATGTTTGATTTTCTGTAATTATCAAGTTAGAGTTAGGGATTTGTACAAGATGCTTCTACGTGAAAAATGGCCTGCAGAAAAATTACATGGTCAACAGGAACAAACTGATCGTTTGGATGCATTGAAAATGTTGCAAGATTATAAATGTAGAATATTAATATCTACAGACTTAGCAGCAAGAGGTATAGATGCCTCTAATGTTGATTTAGTCATAAATTTTGAGCCACCATATGAATGGCAAACATACTTACATCGAATTGGGAGGGCTGGTAGATTTGGCTCTTATGGTATTGCTGTTACTATACTAAGTGAAGGACAAGAGGAGACAAAATTTAAAAAAATGATTAAATCAATGAATGAATTATTAGTCCTAAAAAACTTTTGGGATGATGAAAATTTTGATCTTAATGAATGTGATTCTTCCGAAGCCCCATTAATATACCAACACATTGAAAAGAATGAAGCCTACCATGAGTTTATCAATAAATTAACAAATGGAGATGGTGATGTGAAGAAGTGTGCAGATGAAGCTGAAAGTTTTGAAGCATTATGCAACTCGTTTGAGAAGACTAAAGAAAGTGAAATAGAATCTTTCAATGATTTGTTAACTTGTTTTAAATCACATAAAGAAAATGACTCTGATCCTTCTTACAACAATTTAAATGCAGAATCTAATACTGAGTGTGAACCAACTTTGAACATGCTTAACAATGTTCCTCTAAAACTAAATATAAACACTGAAATAGAAGGCACTTTGAAAAAACTAAGAGAGGAAATCAAACTATTAAATAACAAACAGAATCTTAAGAAAAATGAGAAAAAACTTGGTAAACCTGATAAAGCATGTGAGCCAAATTATGAATCACTTAATAAAACTATAATGAAGGGGGCACCTAAAAAGAAACAAGGAACTAATGGAGACAATGGATTGTGTGATGAAGAATATGATGAATCTGTATTAAACAAAGCATTGTTAGATGCAGGGCTTCCAACATCTTTTCAGTCAACAAAATGTAGTAATAATATTAAACCAAAGAAAACACATTACACTTATCAAAAATCAAGCAATATTAGATACAAGGAAGCTGGAAACAAGAAAAAGCCTCCACTAAGGGAAAGAAAAGTGTACAGTAAGCAAGTAAGTGAAAAAAGTTCAAGTGAAACAGAATCATCTAGTAGTGAAATCGATTTCAGTGAATCAATAAAGAAAGCTAATCCTAACAAATTAACAAATAACAGGAGTAAGATAATTAATAATTACAATAATCAATGCAAAAGATACCCTCAAATAAATGATCATGAAGTAGGAAGTACTTGGGATAGTCATACTAAGTATGCGGTCTGGTACAATCAGCTGAAAACCCACATAGAACAAATCCAAATGGCTCTGTATATTGAGGAACTGTCTAAGATGTAGAATTTGAAATATCATTGTGTAAGCTTGTGACTCCAGGAGTAACAGTTATTTTGGAAGAATAAATAAAAGTTATATAAAAAAATCTGATAATTTTATTTAAATCCACAATACCACCATTTAATTTGATTGAGGTATAATTTGTTTTACATCAACATAAGATACTTAAGCCAGAATTTTAGTGTAGTCGGGGAACTTGATTGTTGAGCAGATTGATACATTGTGTGCCATTTCATACCTTCTCATAAACGACTGACAAAGAAGGGTGCAACTCAACTGTACTCAACTTGAAAAATGTAGGTAAGTATGTAAGGTCCGGCCGCGCTAAATCTCCGAGCGAACTATAATCTTCGAGCTAATTATAGACGAAAACAAACATTATTTATAATAAATGTTCTTGTATATCGATTTTATTCAATTTCGAGCGGCCATTGTTGTTTACATCTTTGGCATTTTACATGGAAGTTTAACATACTTCTACATAGTAAACCAATTTCAAATCATCATGGTTGGAAACAACTATTTTTTGACACCAAACTCAAATTCGAAAACGTAAGCGTTCCGCGGTAATCAGGTGAGGATTGTGGCGAGAAAAACTCACCACATAATCCTCACCAAGGAACTTCTATATCCCTAGAATCACTTAATGACTATTTTCGAGATCTGGCATAGCGTTACGACTATTCCTTGACTATTTTTTTAAATTGAAACCAAGTCGATACTCCCAGCCGTTTGGTTGCACTACAGGTGAGGATTGTGTGGAGACAGTCACCACACAATCCTCACTAACTTATAGCTACAACTCGGAATCATAATGCGACTATTTTTTTGACCTTGGTGACAACTTCTTGACTATTTTTTGGGCGTTATCAAAATTGGTTTTCAAGAAGTTTTCAAATGTGAGGATTGTGTGGTGAAGGACACAAATTCTCTGCTCATAGTACCTAGTAGGTGTATCCTCGTAATCTTTGGTATATATCTTGACTCGGACTTACTTTCTAATTCATAATAAATAGACTAGCGATTACAAAACAACGTTTATTTATATTAAGACATAATTAAACGTAATGTACTTACTTATAATACTTAGTAAAAAAAAGATGAAAAATAACATCTCAAAACAATACCTAGAAAGCGAGATAAATATGATTCACGATTCACATAATATGGAATTACTTCCATGACAGATGCTAAGCAAAATAAAATCTTTTAAACTTGATTTTAATTTCTCAGATCATACTTACATATCGGGCGACATAAGTACATTTTATAAAAATTGCTAGTAAGTACCTGGTATAATGAGGTGTTCGACGGTCAACAAACTCAATAACTCAACATGTTGTCGGGTTAAAAACTTGCCCCCGCGGCCGGTACCTACCTATATATATAAAAGCTTAGTCTTTGTGAGAGTGGAGTGCGCCAGGGCGGTCGGCTTGAATAATAAAAAGCGTGAGCAGTAGGAAAACTTGCAGCGATCCGTTGCCTGCTACCGCAGACCGCTCACCATTTAGATGCTTATTTAGCGAGCAATGAACAACACGCACAGTTGTCGACTAATAACCTCGTCGCCCCCACAAGCTAGTAGCTGGGCCGCAGACTAGTAATTATTTAATTAAGTCTTGTACTATAAATTATTGTTACGTGTAACCAACTAATTTTACGTGTATAAACCAAACCTTATAATTAATGTATCTGTTATAAAGTAACTGTAATTGCGAGGTAATTAACTAAAATCAAAACATTGAAAATGTGCCACATCACAGACCTAAGCAATATTTATGAAAAGCAAAAATTACCATGATACCAAAAAAATAACGGCTTTCGTATTTCTTTCCAATGTTGTAAAAATACTAAAACTGGCGATTTACGATCTTGATCATTTTGGTGTCTAGTCTTTCTTTTCGTGTGTTTCTGAAAACAAAAATATCTTTAAAAATTAGGTATTTACCCATAAGTAATGATAATGGGACTGCTCGGCTGTTGTTGTGCCGATACTCGTGACTACTTGCGATGCCCGGGCCACACCAACGGGAAACGCCGATAATTATCGCGATAATGGGCATTAACCGTAGGCGCAGCCACAACTTTATCGCGATAATTATCGGCGTTTCCCGTTGGTGTGGCCCGGGCATGAGGGCCGGCCAATGGTCTACTAAACGAACTACCAAAAGCCTCGACTAAGGCCGTTTGTCCACCGGCACCGTCAACGAACCGTCAACGAACCCAGAACGAGATGACGGCGCGCGGCGCCGAAGTACCAATACATACATTTACGATGGCCGTGTCAACCGCACATCACCGAACGTCATGTTCGGTTCAAAAATCTTGTTTCACGTTGACGTCCCGTTGACGGTGCTGGTGGAGAAACAGTATACGGCCCTTTGTACACGGCACGGTTTTTTTACGGTAAGTACGGCGGCGTATAAAGCGCGCCGTAGAAAAAACGTGTCTGTCAACTTACAAGTTTCCATAGAAATTTATACAACACTGACAAGCGTTGCCATACACGGCGAAGAAACCGTAGTTTTTCACGGCAAGAACAACGTGTATAAAGGGCCTAACACCTAAAAGAGAGTGTCACCACTGTCATCATATAGCAGTAGGGATTTTCTTGACACGACACTTATTTTTACGAGGTTCCTGCCTCTGGAGCACTGACCGCCGTCGGATAGGCTGGACTCTGTTCCCGGCACAGTCTATGTATGTTTGATTTGTATTTAAAGAAATATATCACTACAGTATTGATCACATAGCGCAAATTTATTATCCCACATAAGAGAGGATCTTACTGATTGCAGAATAAACCAGTAGTCAGTAACCAAAGCTTGCACTAATGAAATAAGTTACAACTACTTCTCGAAACTTTTTCTTCAAAATCAGGAAAGAAGTAGGTAAATAATTTACCTGCAGTTTCGTCCTCTTCTGCATCGAGTATATCAGCGCAGCATACTGAGTAGCATATAAGAGATAAGAAGCCGAGAGGTAGCCCAAACACAAGCGCCGTTAATACTGGATTCCCACGCCACATATTCGTCAATGTGGTTTTTGCTTCGTAAAAGCCTCTGTAGAAACGTACTGGCAAACTGTTGCCTCCATATGTCTGTGGGAGAAACAGACATATTCAGTCATAAGATGAAAGTTAAAGTATGTATACCGTGTACCATGTGTATGTATATCATATATGTATATTATTTAAATAAATAAATAATGTGGTTATTCAAGAGCGACATGTATTTTTATATTGATTTTAGAGCGCAATTGAATATCTACACAAACGGGAGTAAGGTACATATTAAGGAAACTATAAAATTATAAGAATTACCGGTGCTACTTGGTTATATATCTGGTCAAGGAAGATTGAAACTGCTTCAGGTGTCATGAGCACTGGATCGTCATCAGGCATGTGGTGGTGGCCTGTAGTGGAGTTGAGGACCAGTAGGTGTGGCGTCGTCAGTTCAGACATAGCTATTGAGTTTGCAATATCAGGATTTCCCATCCAACCAAATTGGAATCTGTCGTGAAGGTCCCGTTTTCTTTTCCTTTATAAAGAAAAAATTGCAAGCTATCAAATGGAAAGGACATTGGGTAAAACTGGTTGGGATTTAGTGACAGCATTTTTATGGGTGTCTTAACTAGTCCTTATTTAACCTTTTGAACACCATTGTCACATATATGTGACAAACGAAATCTTACCCTGAACGCCAACGTCACAAATATAATATGACAAAATACACGTCGCACGGGTCGCACCATATTATGAAATAAACAATTTAATCATTACTTTTGTGTTTTTATTTATATCATTTAAAAGTTTAAGCTTCCGTATATATTATATATTATTCCGCTTTTTTTTTTCCTTTGTGGGTAGGCATAGGAGTAACATACATTTTTGTGTGCTCTTGACAAATTAAATTTTTAAAATAGTTTATTTATTATTTTTAATGAAATAATTCAGTACATTTTATATTAGACCCCCCCCACATTCGCTATATATTCTTATCAAGTCTGTAGCACTTGTACCTGGTTCACTTTCACTACACACGGAACATGGACACTAAACTAGCTGCCAGCTTGGAGGACCTCGAGCAGTTGTTTGGTTCCCGAATGCAGGAATATGAAGCAAAATTGCAGCAGGCTACCACTGGTACCACTTCAGCTTCACCAGACCTTGTAACCATTGCACGTGAGTTCTCCGAGTTTAAGCTGTTTGTCTGTCAAGCACTCTCCACATTAAAAACTCAAATTGAGCTGCTAGCTGCTGGGTTCGACAGGCATGAAACCATCATGCGTAGAAAGGTCTTGCTGTTCCATGGTGTTCCGGAGAAGGATAACGAAAAGTTACTTGATGTGGTCCACAACATCATATCCAACCAAATTAAATTGACGGAGGTATGTAGTGACAAGAACATTATCCATGTTTGTCATAGACTTGGATTCTCACAGCAGAAGGCCCGACCCATACTAGTACGATTCTTCAAAATGGAGCACCGACAACTTGTGTGGGATAGCAAGAAAGCTCTCAAGGGTACCGGGATCACCATCTCCGAGTTCTTGACACAAGTTCGGCATCGTGTGTTTGCAGCTGCTCGTAAGCATTTCGGTATGCCCAATTGCTGGTCCATGGAAGGCAAGATTGTTGTTATTTGCCCAGACAAATCCCGTCGGAAGATCGAAACGGCAGGCGAACTTCACGATCTAATAACCAAATTCCCGTCTTGTTCAGTCGACACCGAGGGTTCTGCGCAATCTGAAGATCGTGGTTCTCCTAGTGCCGCAACCTTGGCTACTCCTGCTAAGAGAACGAGGAAGACGCGTCTGCGCAAGTAGCACACTCGTTGTTATTGTTTTGTCAATGTATTTTTATCCATTTAGTTCACTACTTCTCAACTTGGCCGCTTTGTATTGTCACAATCGTCTTGAGCCGGTAGTTAAATTAGTAATTTTTATTTGTATCACCGCTTATCATTTTACTTTTTATTTCTATTATTGCCGGTATGTACATTAGTTTATTTTACGGTCTTAGAACTTGTTTTGACAATGTGACGGATGTATTGTAGTTTGACGTAGACAGTTGTCAGTGTCAACTGTCATATCGTATCCAGCCGTCATTGCGTCGCGTTCCATTTTTCTGTTCAATGTTTTCGTTTTGTTACTTTTTAAATTTTGTTTTATTTTTACCACACTGTTGTTATTACATCGTTGGGTATTTTTGTTATTTTGTAAAATTCCTGCCAATATACCAGCGAGTGGGGGAGGTTTTTCTCAAAGGAAAATCTTTAATTGTTAGTGTTTTAGTACCTATTTACGTTATTTTAAATATTATTCTTGTATTTTAGATATTTATAATATTTTGATATTTATACTATAATTTAAGTACTTATGCTCATGGATGATGTAGCTGATCTTAACGACAGCTTCTTCTCGTGCTCTTCTTCTACTAGTTTTGTTAGTGCGGACAGTGATTTTTCCATACCACTTACTTTACATGATAAAATCTCTTCTCTTTTCTCTAATGACCCTAAGAATCTTCATATAGCTCACATAAATGCTCAGAGTGTTCCTCGTCACTATTCTGACCTTCTGGCATCCTTTAGCAGTGCTCATCTGGATGCGCTCTTAATATCGGAATCCTTTTTGAAGCCATCACTCCTCTCTACTCAGTTCTCACTCCCCGGCTTTGTCTTGATCCGCAACGATAGGACCGGCAAAGGTGGAGGAGGTGTTGCTATCTACCTGCGTGCTGACTTACCCTACAGGGTGGTCAGTTCGTCTCCTTCACGGTATTCTGAGTCGGCTGAATACTTGTTTCTTGAAATTATTGTTCATCACACAAAAGTTTTGCTTGCAGTGCTCTACAGTCCTAATCTTCACATAGACTATTTCGATTCTCTCGACTCCATACTCAGTGATCTTTGCCCCATGTATGAGCACGTTATTTTAATGGGTGATTTTAATACCTGCTTGATTAAAAATGACACTCGCTCCCTTAAACTCCTTTCACTCTTGTCTTCTTTCAATCTTCAAGTTTTGCCTCTCTCTGCAACTCACTATTTTCCTAATTGTACACCATCGTTTCTAGATCTTATGATTGTCTCCTCTCCTAATAATGTTTCTCACCATGGTCAACTGACGGCTACTTTTTCTTACCACGATCTCATTTACCTTTCGTATCGTATCCGTGTTCCCAAGCGTAAGTCCCAGCTTTTACATCTCCGTAACTACAAGGGCATAGATCTGGAAGCTTTGCGGCGCGATGCCAGCGATCTCGACTGGTCCCCTCTGGTTGAGATCGATGACATCGACGATAAGGTGAAATGTTTTAACGCAACCGTCCTCGACTTATTTGATCAGCATGCCCCTATTCGACGTGTCAAAGTTAGACATAACCCTGCACCATGGATAACGCTGCAAATTAAAGAGCTTATGGCTCGCAGGGATAAAGCTAAGAGCAGATATAAGCGCAGACCTTCAGAGCTGAATCTCTCTTATTACAAATCATTGCGTAATCGCTGCAGTCATCTGTGTCAGGTTGCTAAGAGACGCTATTTCCACGACCAACTCAATAACCGCAGTTCTTCCGATGTATGGAAATTTCTCAAATCTGTAGGCATAGGCAAGTCACCTGCCAACCAGTGTAAGGATGTGAACCTTAATGATCTTAATAAGCATTTCTCTCTCCTTCCCTTTTCTCTTGATCCGTCTGTCAAGGCTGCGACACTCGAGAGTCTTGCTAGTTTGCCGTCACCACAATATTCTCACTTTAATTTTAACGATGTTACTGAGGATGACGTTAAGAAGTCTATACTTGCGATTACTTCTTCAGCAGTCGGTAATGATAAGTTGTGTTCAAGAATGATAACTCTTATCCTTTCCTCATTACTTCCTGTTCTCACTCACATCTTCAATCACTCATTTTCCTCTTGCTCCTTTCCATCAGTTTGGAAACAGGCTCACATAATACCTTTACCTAAAACTAACAATCCTACTTTATTAACCCACTATAGACCTATTTCTATTCTCCCATTTCTCTCTAAAGTTTTTGAGCATATAGTTCATAGACAATTGTCATTTTTCTTGGCGTCTAACTCGATAATATCCCCTTTTCAATCCGGTTTTCGCGCGGGTCACAGTACTGTAACCGCGCTTTTGAAGGTGACTGACGACATCCGCTGGGCTATGGAGAATAAGTCCCTTACTGTTCTTGTATTGCTTGACTTTAGTAGCGCCTTCAACTCAGTAGATTTCGATATCTTACTAGGTTTCCTTAAATCTATCAATTTCTCTTCTTCCACTTTAGCCTGGTTCAGTTCTTATCTTCGGGGACGCTCTCAGTGTGTTCGCCTGGAGGAGTCCTTCTCTGATTGGTGTAACCTCACTGAGGGTGTTCCTCAGGGTAGCGTTCTCTCTCCTCTTCTTTTTTCAATTTTCATAAACTTTGTTACCAGAGTAATCTCCTCTAGTTTTCATCTCTACGCAGATGACTTGCAGCTTTATCGACATTTTACTGTAGCGAACGCGGATTCTGCAATTGCTGCAATGAATCATGACCTGGCTTGCATCAGCGCTTGGGCTAAGTCATTTGGTTTGCAAATTAACCCAACTAAATCTCAGGCCATGATCATAGGCAGTAGATTCGTTCGCAATGCGGCTGATGTTGCATCTCTGATGCCCTTATATCTCGATGGTGTTCGCATTGACTATACTGAAACCGCTAAAGATCTGGGTGTAGTTATTGACTCCAACCTTTCGTGGCGTGCTCAGGTCAACGAGGTTAGCCGGAAGGTACATTTCTCCTTTCATTCGCTGAAATGCCTTCAGGGTCTTCTGCCCTTGAAGACTAAAATTTCCTTGGCACAAACACTTATTCAGCCGATTATAGATTATGCCGACGCCTGTTACCTGGATGCTACTGAAGAGCTATTAAACAAGCTTGAGCGCTTGCAAAACCTGTGCATTCGCTTTGTTTTCGGTCTTCGAAAGTATGACCATGTTTCTCACCTTCGCAAGGAACTCAAGTGGCTCCCAATCCGCCTTCGCAGGAATACTCGGATTTTATGTCTCCTCTTCAACGTCTTACACAACCCGTCTTATCCTTCCTACCTGCGTGAGCGTTTTTCTTACGCTCGCCCTAGCGACGCACCGTGCAGATCACACCTAAGATCCCTCCTTAAATCACATCCTCATAAAACAAGCTACTATTCTTATTCCTTCTCTGTCCATGCTGTGAGATTGTGGAACTCACTTCCGCCTAGCATTCGTGATTTAAAAACTACTTCTCTATTTAAATGTAGATTAAAAGAGCATTACCTTTCCTCTGTACTGTGAGTATTTATATATTTATGTATATATGTTTATATATTTTAGCATTATGTATTTATTTAAGTATACTTATGTTATTTTTATTTTATTTTGCATTATATGTGTAGGTTTATTTAATATTTTAGTTTTAGGCTTCACACATTCATATTTCTCTCTTCTTGTTTTCACACACTATTGTCTACATTTCTTTTTTTACTTCTCCTTTCGCAGGTCTGCTGGAAGAAATTTCTTAAGAAATAAGCAGTACCTTTGTACTCAAACTATAATTATAACATTTCCTTATGTATTTTACTGTGTGTACATAAATAATAAAATAAATAAATAAATAAATAAATAAATATATTGTATTGCATGAAACTAATATAAATAAACCACCTTAAGTTTGTGTGTGTGTTGTTTTGTTAAAGTGGCCTGGCGTCAGGGGTACGGCAATACGTTTATACTCTGGCGTTCAAAAGGTTAATAGACTGGTTCAGTTACATTGGTTGCATTAGTGGTGGACATTTGGACAACTTCTGCCCATTGTCTTTTAATTAATTTTGCTTATACAAAATAGAAAATTATTCTAAATGAAAAATACCATCACTATCAAAACAAATTTAACAATTATTTTTATGATTATTTATTTAATACTTACTTGACAATGCTCTCGATCATATCTTTGAAGTCTCTCTCTGTTTGAGTAATTTCATTCAACTTATTTTCAGAGACAATAGCAATTACAATGTATTTTTTTATATCCATTAGTTCATGCATATTTGATCGAGTGACCTTTGGGAATGACCCAAATCTCTCTGAGTTAATCCATTTGTCCAGTGTTACATTTAAGGTTTCTCTGTCTTCAATTAATGATGGATTTGCTGTAAATCAAGGTAAGCTTTAAGTAAAATAATTATCAATCAAATATTTTGCAAAAAAAAAAAAAACTAGTTATTTCAGTCTTAACTACCTTCAAAAAAGTAGGCTTCATCCTCTTTGTAAGCAAATATGGCAGTTTCATTAGGTATTTTAACATCATTCTTCAATAGATCATGTGACATAGCATAGAACCATGTGTGTGGCTGATACTTCTCCGCATGTAGTGTAAACATTTCCTGTAACAAGAAGGAAAATTGTTTGTTTAAGTCACTTTAAGTTATTAATTAATGTTTGTTTTTGTTAAACTAAATGGTACACACAACAACATATCAAACTAGGTATACATTTCCAGTTTTATCCGACTGCATTGCTTTTCATACAATAAGAAGTTGGCTAATACTGGAAATGTATTGATTGAGCTTGATTTGATGTCTTTGTGCATACTATTAGTATGTTGTATATAATGGCTAATTTTAGGTAGATTTTCAATTATATTCCTACATAAGTAGTCAAATAAATTAAAGTTTTCAGTGACTATTAGCTTTTTTTTCAATAACTAGTCTAGTATCTTATAATGATTTTGAAATTACCCATAATGGTCCTTGTTGTTTACCAACATATCCAAAGAAAACTGGGTGTGTTTCCTTCAGGTACCCAAGACTGTCAGCTTGTGACAATCTTTGAACAGCAGGCTGTGACATGCGCAGGGCATAATTGACCATTTCATCTTTGACTCTTTCTCCAACATACTCATGGTGATAGGGACCTTTAATACTGTAGGTAAGATATAAATATGAAATGAGTTTAAAAATATACTTTTTACATGAGTACATTAATCCCTCAAAATTATAACTTACAACATTATTGTAGGGTATGCTCTGACTTTGAAATGCGTCGCCACAGCCATGAACCTAGTGCAATCAACTTTCGCCACTTTTATAGGGCTGTTGAAGAGCGATTGAGCGACGTGGGCCCAAATAGGTTCTATCCTTCGGCAGTGAGCGCACCATGGCGCGTAAAACTTAACAAACCACATACCCTCATGACTTATATCCACGAATTTATCACTTAATTCTAAAACTCTGGACGACGAAACCACGCAGAGTACTGAAACATAACAAAGTTTTTTAACACCATGAGATAACGCTGTTTAAATAGAAATATATTTAAAATTTCAAGTCACTTGAGTAAACTGACATAATGAAATACTCAAATCAAACTACTCATGCAAATTAAGTTTTAAATTAATGGTAATCAGAAATGACTTCGTTAAATGTGTAACGTAAACATTCTGACCTGCTAAAATCATAAAACACTGTCCGGCCAAAAAATTCATTATTATTGTAATTAATTTCATTTAGCAGAATATATTAAATACTATCATGTCATAATAAAAACGCCGAATTTTTTATTTCAAAAACCAAATCGATAAATACACAAATTTTGACATATTAAATGAATGCGACCACAGAGTACTTTTAAAGCGACGCCTGACATTTTGGCAGCCAGCCTGCCACACACGAGCAGGATTGCCAATGCATCAAATGCATGCCAAATTACAAATCTAATAATTAAAAATACAGAACCTCCTTTTTTAAAGTCGGTTAAAAATTAAAAAACCCGACTGCAACCTTATAGTAAAACTAACTGAAAAGCTTAAAACAAGCCCATTTTAAATTAAATAAAAGTTGGAAGCAGGCGGGACCGTGGGACCCATTTGAGTTTGAAACTATGTATATTAATAATGGTATTGGCCCCGCCTGCTTCCAACTTTTATTTAATTTAAAATGGGCTTGTTATAAGCTTTTCAGTTAGTTTTAATATAAGGTTGGAGTCGGGTTTTTTAATTCCTTTTTTTTATTTCCAGCTTTTTAGTTTACAAATGTGAAAGATTTCGCAGACGATTTAGTTCGTTTTTTACGATTTGTCACTTAGAATTACTTTTAACCATATAAGTTGAATATATTTTTGTAATCACCTTTTAAAACTCTTTATTTTGATACCCCACTCGATAGGTTATGAGAAAAAAAATTTTTTGAAGGCATAATATGGCGTCAAAAATCCGCCATTTTGTTTTTTTTATTTTGATATACCCAGTGTCACTCTCACAGTAAATACGAATCTAACGACACCTCTCAAGCTAAAATCCATCGAGCCGTTCAGGCCGCAGAGCGTGCCAAACAATTATACATACTGTATACAAACATACATACATAGGTACATACTCTCGAAAAACATAACCCTCCTTCTGGCGCAGTCGGGTAAAAAGTCTCAAATCTGCTGATTCCTCACAAACAAGTAGGAAAGAAAAAGTATGCAATTAATTATTATTGTACTGTATGTACATAAATAATATTTATTTTTTAACCGACGAAAAAAAAACGGAGGAGGTTCTCAATTCGACGCAAATATATATATATATATATATTTTTTATGTATGATCACGCATAACTTTTTACAGAGCAGTCCGATTTTGATAATTCTTATTTTATTAGAAAGGGTATAATACCCTGAAGTTGGTCCCATATAAATTTGGAAAAACAATTCCAACCCTAAGGGTAAGAAAACAGGGATGATTGATTGTTCACTCACTGATTGTAATGTATGACCACGCTTAACTTTTTACAGAGTAGTCCGATTTTGATAATTCTTCTTTTGTTGGATAGGACATACTTCGAAGTTGTTCCCATGTAAATTTGAAAAAAATTCCAACCCTAGGGGTAAGAAAACAGGGGATGATTGATTGTTCACTCACTGATTGTAATGTATGACCACGCTTAACTTTTTACAGTGTAGTCCGATTTTGATAACTCTTTTTTTATTGGATAGGGCATACCTCGAAGTTGGTCCCATATAAATTTGGAAAAGAAAATCCTACCCTAAGGGTGGGAAAATAGGGGTGATTTATTGTTCATTCACAGATTTTAATGCTGAGCTGTGTATTACAATTAAAATAAAAGGCCTATCTATGTTGGTATATAAAGCCTGTTTTTTTTTAAGTATTACATTATATTATTTAGTATTATATTACACAAAAAATAATAGTTAAAGTAGGATTATATAACAGTTAATGTCTAAAGTAAGGTAGGTATTTTAAAAGTAATCAAAAATTAAGCATGTAGTAATTAGTAAATTATAGCCTCAAAAAATTATGAAATAAAAACTTTTTAACAAACAATTAAACCTCCGAAAAAACTGAAAAGCAAAAAATAATAAACTTTTTTTATTTAACCATAATAAATAAGTTCTTAAACTAATGCAAGTATAGAATACCTAAGTAATTTTGAGTCGGCGCCAAACAATCAATGAACAAAGATTACTAAATTACCTTAAATTTACATAAACATTAACATTTCAAACAAAAAATGCGCTCTCCACACGACCACTCGCAACGATATGAATTTGCTTGTTTGGCGCCGACTCTAAATTACTTAGGTATACTTGCATTAGCTTTATTAAGGTTAAATAAAAAAAGTTTATTATTTTTTGCTTTTCAGTTTTTTCGGAGGTTTAATTTTTTATCTTTCATATCGGACACTTTTTTCTCTCTTTTTAACTTATCAGTGCCGCCCAATTTTTTAATCCCTCCTCTTGTTGCCATTAAGTCTATTGCCATTTTATATTTTTAAGAACACAACTTCTTATATTTGGGTTTTTATTTATTTGGTAAAAACATGCACAACATTATAGACCCATATCCAAGTTATTGGACAGTTAAATATGTAGCTCATACAATTTAAATAATTAATTAGACATGAAATTAGCAAAGTATGCACTATCAGCTTATGTCAAAATCCCCGCATTTTCCTCGTAATGCTCTCTATAATCCGAATCACTTGAGATTCCCCGCAGATTTGGGAATTCCCCACACATTGGCAACGCTGCACACGAGCGGGGAGCGGGGCCAGTATCAGTGTTGCCAACAGTAGTATGCGAGTATTGGCAGGTTTGAACGGTGCAGCGGTGCCATATTACCTGGGGGCATGTGGTCACTGTCACGCCAGCGCGAGCGCTGGCATGGTTTACATCGATTCCCATGGTTGTGACAACGCATACGCGGCCAGTTCTATTCCATATCGGCTAATGGGTACCTGAGTACTACTTAGTCTGTGGGCTAGGGTCTCTACATTGCAGGCTGCAGCTCTAGGCTGGCGATGCGTCAGTCGCTGCGTCGACAGCGGCTACCCGATCGCATAATGCCGGCTCCAAACACTTGTCAATCCTTGACAAACCATCATTTTATTAGATACGCGTGGAAAGGGTATTTACTTTTTAACGGGCTTGCAAGAACTAGCTGCCGATCTTACCCATATCCTACCACTTAGTTTTTTTTGCACAAATCAAAGGAAACTTATGGCAAGTTCTCGGCCATGCGAAAAAAAGGCGCGTAAAACAGGCTTAGAGCATTAAACTTAGAGCATTGGTTTAATGCTCTAAGAAAACAGGCAAATGACAGAGTTAAAAAAATGGCAGTAAAACCAAATAAGAAATATAAAGTTTGTAGCACTTGTAGAAAAATATAGAAAACTAGGAGATCCACCAAATTCGACAGTTATCATAGTTAGCATTTACCATGGTTGGTTACTCTTGAGAATACTTTTGATGTTCAATCCTTTTATAAGCAAGGAACATATTTACTCTAGGGAGATTTTAAGTATGGCAACTATTTTGGGTTGTCGTGCGTGGACCAGTCGAGGTTGAATCGTTTCGTTTTCCTTTTTACAGCCCAATATTTTATAATACACATGTTTACGGGGTTATTTTAAGACGTTCTGTTAATTATCTGTTTGTGCTACATATGAACTCGTAAATTGAATTATGAAGTGCTCTGTGCTTTGATAACGTGATAGTGCAATTTTGGAGGTAAAATGCCCGCTTCCATTTGCGACCCCGTAACTAGCGCATTGCGTTTATCTCTTACCCCAGACGAATCTCAAAGTTCCTCATTATTGGATAGCAGACTATACTCATCCGCTAAAAGCGTGCTTCTGTCCAAGATTGAGTTTGAAGAGTCTGGAGATTATCAAAGCAATGTTCTCGACGGACTGAAATCTAAGTACGTGGTGATCCGACCTAAAAAACCAGTGCACGATAGTAAACTGCTGAAAAAAGAGTGTAATTCTGCCGGCCAAGCATCAGGTAACTAGTTACATGATAATGATACTGAAAATAATGTAGGTTTGTTTGTTATCTACATGCGCGATAAGATCAATTTAGAGGTTATATCTTATGGTCACTTGTCAATAAACGTCATGGAATCATTGAACAAATTCTGATAATACTTCCGATATAATAAAATAATATAATTCCAATGAAAGAAAACTATATTACGCACCTATTTGGGGAGCAATTTTTTGTGTGTAACTTACAATTTACTTGTATTTTATCAGGTTCAAACAGTAATATTTATCATGTTAAATATTTACTATTTGACTTACTGAATGTAGTGTTTTTCTTATAATTTAATTTACATTGAAGACCATGTATTGTAAATGCATAGTAGTCTATGAATGAGGATGAGTAAAACATTCATGGTTAATGGTTGTATTACTTTATCCTTGTTTACAATGAGTAAATAATACTATACAATGATGAATGCTTGTGAGTTTATTATGGTGTTATGTTTGAATGGATTCAGCTAAATAATATACTGGGCAGTCAACAGAGTCTCACTAGTTACTAGAATAACAAATGGTGTACTTTTATTATTGAAATTAAAATAAATAAATAAAATAGGGAGTTGTGGGCAGAACTGGTCAACCCCATTGGAACAAATTATTTCAAAATTTCTTACATTATAGGAGTGACTAGAGAATAATTATGTTAACAAATTCTAAGAGGTCTAATATTATATTATAATAATAAAAAATAGTGAAAAGCTGTAATAAATTGCCCTAGAAGTATTTTATTTATCATTCTGGAAAGAATATGTCATATTTTGACAAAATTATTATTCAAGAAGATGATTGTTGGAAATGATAGTATAATCATTTGTTATTAACTTTTCAGAAAACAACAAAAACCTGGAAGATGGCTTGCCGAAACCTAAAAGGGTTTTATTTCCCATTGAAAAAGTTCACTTGGGATGGCAAAATGCATGGGCTGCTGGTGCCGGCATGCAAAATGTGGGTAACACATGCTATTTGAATTCTACCCTGCAGGCTCTGTTCCATGTGCCTGCCTTTGCTAACTGGCTGGTCATGGAAGTGACCCATGCTGAGAAATGTAATCAACAAGGTGAGCTTATACACTGATTTCTCTTTTTATTTGAACATACTTATAATTTTATTGCTAGCCATTAATGCCTCACTACTGGGCAATGGCCTCCCCAACTCTCTGTCCACTTTGCATACTTAGGTAATAGCACACCCCGGACACTCCATACAACGCTCGCAAAATAATTACCTACTACTACTACATTAAGAAATGACATTTGTATACGTATGAATGTGTGCGTGAGGTACTTGTGTTTGTGAGCGCTCTTTGTTAAAGAACTGCGACGGTAACCTCGAAGCGGGGTGAGGTGCGGTAACTGATGTTAGTGCGGGGAAGGGAGTGGCCTTTCTGTACGTAGTACTTTAAGTATTCTGTGGTAATAGGTAATACAGGCTGGTGTCCGCAACTCCACGTCAATGCGCGTATGGACCTCGCATACTTATATTATGTAATATTAATATTGATGGTTAATCTGATTGAGTAAAACAACTGTAATCTAATCCTCAACTGTTACTCTAACTTGCCTAGCAACACAATTACAAAACTGACCTTGCCTAACATGCAATAGATTTTTTGCATTATTAAATTGGTAAAAACTATCATGTTGGTCAATTGTCTTATATTATAGTCAATTAAATTATTATAAACAGAATGAAAACCTTTTATCCTGTTTCTGCTTATAATAATTTAATTGACTTTAAGGGCCTTTTCATACTGGCGGATTGCGAGCAACCTCAAAGTGGAGTGGGCGCGCAACGAACACGCGGCGCATGTGCAGCGAATTCGTTGCGGACGCGCAACGAGATTGCCGCGAATAGCAGCGTGGACGCCATTGTTACTGAGTGTATTGTACGTCATTAACTTGCTACAAACACGCGACGAAAACGTTGCGAATTTGCCACGCGTCCGCGACGTCTTCGCTGTGCAGCCGCTCGCAAACCGCTAGTGTGATAAGGCCCTAATATACATAATTTATAGTTAAAAGAAAATGTTTGTATGTAATGATAATATAGGCTGATATTTATAATAAAGAGCAACTATAATGTGTTAACAGTATTTGAATAAATGTTCCAGAGGCATGTGTAATATGTGGGATGCGTGCCACATTAATGGCTACACAGAAAAGTGGTGGAGCACCCATCAAACCCTGGCAGGTGTACTCCAAGCTACGTCTCATATGCAGACACCTCACTCCAGGCAGACAAGAGGATGCACATGAGTTTTTAAGGTAACAAATGAAATTTTAAATATGGTTAATTTGTTGGAACTGTTGATTGTATCCATTTTTATAAATACACTTGTTACAATTAAATACAGTGAATTTCGGTTGTAACGACGGCGGAAGGACCACTTTAATATCGTCGCTATATCCGGAGGTCTCTATATCCAAAATAATAAAACAGCCATGTACATATGTATTTACCTGTCATTTATTTAATTATGTTATACACGTGTGTTATCGAAAAAACGTGTGTTGTGCACGCTGTAAGGTGTATTCCATTTTCATAATTCCTTCTACATCTAAATTATTTTGGCATTCACCAAATAAACAGTACTGTTTGAGCGTTGTTAGAGCATGTAATGCATCTTTAGTTGTTGTTGTTCTTTAACAGTAAATGTACGTCTAGAAGCCATATTTATAAGTTTAAGAAACACTGTTCACTCACAGAAATTAGCTATCTAACTGATTCATAAGTTTAACTTCGTACACATGCTAAGCAGTCCTACATACAAACAAAGCATTTGTTTGACTATCTGTGAATGTAAACAAAGGATAAGAAAGCTTAATAGTTTTATGAATGAGTCTTTGTGACTGCCGACTCAGTCGCAATATCCGCAAGGGATTTCTAGGAATCTGTTATAAATTATTCACAAAAACAAGTCGCTATACCCGAAATTGACGCTATATCCGAAGTCGCTATTACCGAAAGAATTTCTTACGAAAGTATGCTTTAAATTCAAGGGTCGTAAGTTTGACGTCGCTATAATCAAAAAGTCGTTATAACTGAGTTTGTTATTAATGAAATCCACTATGTAATTCTGTTTCAGATATCTGGTAGAGGCAATGGAAAAATGTTATTTAAACCGGTTTGTCAACCATGACAAATTCGAACAGTACAGTAAAGAGACAACACCATTGAATCAGATTCTGGGTGGGTACCTACGCTCTACAGTCCGGTGTCTTGCTTGCCATCATCTATCCACCACCTATCAGCATTTTCAGGTAACTTATTACTGTTCAAAACGAATTTGTAGTCCATTGATTTTTAAATAAAATTGTGTATTAAAAATGTTGTTATTTTTCCAGGACTTATTGTTAGACATAAGAAAACACTCAACACTAGATGAAGCATTAGATTCTTTTTTTTCTCGTGAAAGATTAGAAGATTTAGGTTACAAATGTGAGGCATGCAATAAAAAGGTATGATATACATTTTATAGTTGATAAATTCATGAATAATGACAAATAAGATGACAGAGTGCGATTAATAACACCATGTCTGGTTGCTAAATTGAGAGTCTTTTTTCGAATAATTCAAAAATCCTCATAAGCGCTTCCAACATCTAATCTTAACTTTTTTTATAGGTATCTGCCACGAAGCAATTTTTCGTCGAGCGCGCCCCTATGGTTCTCTGCATAGCACTGAAACGGTTCTCATTAGCTGGAGGCAAGCTCTCCAAACACGTGCAATTTAGAAAGAAGATCACCCTTAACAAATATATGTACAACAAAAGTCACCAACAGTTGGTAAGTTTATAAATATTTTTTCTCATTATCACTACTACTATTTTTCACATGTCTTTTCTGACTAGTTATGTGGGAATTAATGTAACTCTATATATGATTTAAAGAGCATTTTTTGTTTCAGTCATATAAACTTGTAAGTTTAGTCACTCATCTCGGACCATCGCAGAACTGTGGTCATTACACTGCTATAGGGCAAGCACCAAATAGCAATTATTACCAATTTGACGATAGTTGTGTCCGACCTTTACCTCTGTCTGCTGTGCTGGGCACAAATGCCTATATTATGTTCTTTGAAAAAGACAATACTGAAGAGGCGTCCACGTCCGCGGCGTCTTCCTCGAGTGTTGTGTATGGCCCACAATTGCCAGATAATATACTAAATAGGGATAAAAGTCCTTTAAAACTAACTTTCTATAGAAGTGATGAAAGAAAGCCAATTCTACTAAATAGCACTTCAGTAGAAGTTCCTAAACCTGATATCAAACCTATAATTCTAAATAGCACACTCGGAAAGTCAACAGAGTCTAATAATTCCAATTCAGAACCATGGGTGGTAAAACAAAACGGCGAAGTAGAGAAAATTGTCCAACCACCCAAAATTCTGAATGGCATAGAAAAAAATGGCAATAAAGTAGATGAAGATAAGAAGATAAGTTTCGTAATCAAACGGCAAAACGGTGATGAAAGCCAAGTAAAACCCAAGTTGTCCAAAAGTGAGTCTGATCTGAGGCCCATCGTAAACGCAAAAGGAGTAGAAAAATCTGCATCAACTAGCAAGCTAGTCAAGACGCCTAAATCCCCCTTAGAAAAATTGGAGGAGCAAATGAATAGGAGTGATGCATCGGGTCTCTCGCCGAGGAACGGCTGCACGGGATCGAGGTTGGTCCCGTATGATTCTGAATCAAGTGGAGATGAGCGAAACGATAGATTGAACGATGACGGAGCGAGGAGGGACGACGGGCGCCGGCCCAAGCCCAGTCGCTGCGAGTCGCCTCGCGCGCTCGTCGTCACCACCAAGAGCATGCACCACGCCTGGACCGTCTCCAGCGAGAACAGCGGCCCGCTGCTCAGCCCCAGCCTCAACGGCGTCACCAACAAAAAGTACGTGGGGTGTACACCTACGCAATTACCGATCAAATGTATTTCAATCTTTTTGTGCTACATCAGTTTATTTTGGCAGTCGACAAGATCAAAGTTTTGAATTTGAGAAACCGTCGCATTTCATATTATTTAAAATTACGTTTCCAGGGTAAAAGAAAAGGACGAGCGACGAGTAGAAAACGATCAAAGTCCTAATACAAGCGTCAGTAGCATGTCACCGCTGAGTGACCGGAGCGGCGCGGGCGCGACTGGCGGCGGCGCGGCTAACGGAACCGCGGCCGCGCCCGGCGGTGCGGGCGGTGCGAGCGGTGCGGGCGGCAGCACGACCAGCACTGCGGCTAATGGTGTGGTGGCGCCGTTGGAAACCATGCGCCATCTGCAGACCGTCTCGCACCGCGGCTACGGCGCGCCTGTTTCCTCTTGGAACGGCACCCACAGCGCACTCTCGCGACAGGTGGGCTATTTCTTTTGCGTATTTAAACAGTCATTTTTATTTACGTCGTTTCTATTTTTGCTTCTTTGCCCTGCGGTAGGGTCGTTCCTGTAAATGAATAACAAGTTTGCTTCCACTATAGGTGTTCGAAGAACGACGAGATGAACGCAAGCGAGCTCTCGACGCCTCGGATGAAATGGATCGAGGGCGCAACAAGAAAGTGAAAAAATTCCATCACTACAATAATCGCTTCAACAACAGTAGAAATGGTTACAATCCCTTCCAGGTAAATAAACCGAAATATTTATTTGATTGATACTTAAATTAAAAAATACAAATTCATTTACCTCAATGGCATTTATAAGGTACACCTATTTCAAATCCTATGATTGAAAAAACAGGAGAGTCATTTTGTTCTGAATACGATAATCAAATTTTTATTATTCTCTACCTTTTCTCTTAGCTTTACTTTACCGCAAGGTGCCATCGCCATCGTAGGCCAGACGCTTTTTCGAGTAAATAATATTCAAGGCTAATCTGTTTCATTTTATGTACAGTCGCCGTCAGATATATTGTAGCAGACAAGGTGACCAAATAATTCTGAACAATTTAAAATGTCAATAAGTTCCATACACTACAAGTTACCATTAATATCTGAACATTCATTACTTCATTAATATCTGAGCAGATGCTAGTCAATAATTTCTATACAAACAACTAACCAAAAATATCTGAACACTTACAACGTCAAGTGTATCTACGCAGACAAACACTGAGCTTATCTAATTTGTTACTGCGTGATATAAAGGGCGAACCAAAAACGACTATCGACTTGACTATCTGTGGTTAGTCCAGTCATTTGGTTGTTTTACCTGGAAAGTTTTTTAACTGCTGATTTTATTGAGGTCGAGGTGCCCTCTTCGAATTTTCACATTGTCCCCAAAGTTCTCCCGCAAAGGCATAAATGACTATTGATTTTACCAAAAAATTGTGAAGACATAAATTGAAGGAAATTTTCTCTAGTTTAGTTTTGTTGATTAATGTGTTAACGTAAAATGAGTTGGAAAGGAGATATTGTCAAAAAACTGCTATATTAGGTGCCATTTTTCCAATATGGCGATGGCGGTAAAGATGAGCGACAAAGTGAAAATTCGAAGAGAATACGTCGAACTCAATAAAATAACCAATTTTCAAAACTCTCAGAAAAAAATCCAGGTAACACCCTCATTAAACACCAAATGACTGTTCTAGGTATAAAAATTCAATAGAAAATCATTTGTTTAAGATACAACTGATATTTTATGTTAAGAGCCTATACTACCTCAAATGGCTTAGCGTGATCCTCCGTTATGTCGAAAATACTCCACCATTAATTTTGAAATAAATATATGGTAAAGTTGAGGATTAATGCTAAGTCTTATGTTAGACGAAAACACGATTCCATAAAATTTTCTCGATAGAAAAAAAATCCAAAGTTACCTCTAACCCGAACAATAAACCGCTGGTATTAAAAAAATACTTCAAATTAGATCATGAAACTTTGCATACTAACTGAACTTACTTTAAAGCAGGTCTTATGTTATTTACTTTTTTATAATTACCATTATTTTCACTGTAAAAAGCAAATACCTAAACTATTGGCGCTGCCTGCCGCCCAGCACCGCGCTCTGTCTCGCTCTCACTCAGTCCGCGAGCAGTATCGTATGAGCGAGATAAAGAGTGAATTTTAGCTGAGGTAGTATAGGCTCTTAATGTCACACTTAATGTTGTAAGTGTTCAGATATTTTTGGTTAGTTATTTGTATAGAAATTATTGACAAGCATTTGCTCGGATATTAATGAAATAATGAATGTTCAGATATTAATGGTAACTTGTAGTGTATGGAACTTATTGACATTTTAAATTGTTCAGAAGTATTTGGTCACCTTGTCCGCTACAATATATCTGACAGAGACTGTACACCGATATACAATGTAGCTGCTATTATTGTAGGCGTATATCTGGATTTAAACCGTTTAAATGAACAGTACAACATTTCCAGGAGAAACAGAATAAACCACATTGGGGCGGAAACTTTAATAAATATCGCAACGAGCGACGCCCCTCTCACCACTTCAATAAACATCACAACAACAAGTACAAACGATTTAACAGGTAACTTTTAAATAAAATAGACTTTTCATCAAAACTCTTTAAGATAAAAAGATTCAGAAGTAATGTTTATAAATATATTACCTAAAGGAAACTTTTATATTATTTCAGGTACAGTAATAACGGTCACCACTACCCCAGGCATCATTGACCCGCGGCCGGCTTGGTCCCACTTATTTGTGTAAATAGTTAGCATATGGACTTAAATTCATAGTTTAATAAGCCTTCATGAATACGAAAAATAGTTACAGTTACGACTTTCCTGGAGTCACATTGGTTTGCTACCGCCATACAGTCCAAACTGAGCAATTTATGGAAGTTAGTATTATTATTATTTGTAGTAGATGGATATTTAAAAATTAAGTATAAAGATGAGTAATTACTGCCAGTTTCAGCCTTTACCCGTAACCGCAAATAGTGACCTCATAAGATGTTAATATCTAATAGTTATAGCTAAATTATAAACATTGTGATCTAAGCAATACCAACATTAGTTTGCATGTTTTCTACTGCAGTCGAAAAAAAATTCTGCAAGTAGTTAATTAAATGTTAAGTTCTATTGTATTAAGGATAATTGATTGGTATTGGCGCAGAAAAGTAATAGAAATAAGGACTTAAACTTATTTATAACAACAAGCCTTATAAAGTATAGAATTTTCCATGTGATTGTTTATTTCAACACGCTCATCTAGAAGGTAAATAAAAGAATAGCTTGAGCCGCTTATCTCGCGAGAGTGGTGAGAGCTACCAAGCGGTTATTGTTGTATTAGGAGATAAGCAATGGGTGCGGAACCTGTTACAATATAGTGCATTTTTATTATTTATTAACTTTTATTTCACTACATTCATGCGCAACATGGTTCTAAGTATTTCTACTGCCCTATTGTAACTGCTAAACCAATTAGCCATTGATAGCGTGATCTTATATCTTACTTATACATATAACAAAATATGTGTAATTTTATTTACATTTCATTATGTAATTTGGTTTTTATTTTTTCATTGGAATCTATTTAGGGCAGCTGTTATAAAATGAGTTTATTTTACACTGCTCAAACTGTTATTACAGATTTCTTTTGTTGACACCCATAATAGAATATGTAACGGAAATATGACTGAGAGTAATTATGTTTTAGTTTAGTTACTGTTACCTTTTTAATATGTGTATATCTTCCCATGGTATATGAACAGGTACTCATTATTTTTCATATTAACTTTATTATTATCTTTTAATTAAGTACCTACCCTCTTTATTCGTTATATGATTATTATACAAAAAAAGAGAGTTGTATATGTCCATACAAGAGTATTGTATGCTCATTGTTCTGTACTAAAACTAAAGATTTTCGATGTGTATCTTGTTCTGAACTAATATTGTTAATGGAGGGCATAGCTTTGTTCAGAGGGTAATTGTAATTTACATATTTAGTTTTATTTTTACAAAATAATACTTGATTGTTCCATTAAATCGAAAGCAAATATTTGACACTACTATTTAAATTGTTAAAATTTTACAAATTCTGTTAAAATAACCTTGAAAATACTACCAGTAAGGTTTTAGTACAATGTCACCGAAACTTTAATTTGACGAGGTATCAAACTTTTATATGGATTTAGAGAAGATGATCTCTAATATAAAGGATTACGTTTGAGAAATAGTTACATAAGCAGTAAATTATAATATATTTTCACACATTGTTAAAAGTTGAAGACAAAATCCTGGACAAGACTTCTTTCTCCAGTTTGAATATTTTTAGTGTACATGATTAACTAAAATAGTGACGATTCTATGAAACAATACGTTTTGTGCCCAGAATAGAACAAAAACAACCAATTATTGTAACTTAAATCTGTAGAAGGTATTGTTTCTTAGAATAACGTCGTGGTTGTGAAGATTCTGGTTAATTTACTAATATTATAGAAAATTATTTAAAACGTGGAAGAGATTGGAACTCGAGACTACAAAGGAAATGGTAGAAAATATTTGGAGATTTAATACTTCCGTTTAAAATTTACTACTGAAATTTTACTATGGCGCAATTTTTAAGTGAACAAACAAAACATTATCACAGAAAACTTTGTTTTATTTATTTACCTTAAACATGTAAAAACCCACGTTTTAAGAACAACATAAAGGAGCCTTTCATTTTGAGGTTACTAAATCAACGCGATTCGCAGTGACACAACACGAGTCGCGAGGAATGGGGAAGGCCGGTCAAAGCTAAAGGGCGCTATACACGGCTAAGATACCTACTATAATATTTTATCTAAAGATACAATATCGCTCGCCATACAATTCAATGGAATATGAAATAAATATTATCTTCGTCGTGTGTAAAGGGCGCTACACACGGCTAAGATACTATAATATTTTATCTATATTAGGCCATCACAGACGACGAAGATACGATAAATATCGTACCTAAGCTTTCGTCGCGACCGCACGTGTCCTGTGTTGAACCAATATGTATCTTAGGGGCGTTGTCCTACGTGAGCGACGAATACGACGCGAAGCGACGCTGCGAATGCGACGAACGCGATCAATTCAACGGCATACCCTGCTTGCGGCCTATGTGACAGTCTGCGGCGAGACGCGACGTAACGCGTACTTGTTTTGAGAGCGACCAGACGCGACACCACGAATTACATATGAACTTTCCGTCTGTTCCCGTTGTCCCCATTCGGAACTCAATAAAAAATAATTAAAAAGTATTCCTATTGTCCCCATTGACGGTTTCCTGTTAAAATTGTACTGTACTTCTCCATGATTCGAGAAGTAATGACCAAAATCACGTAGGACATTTGTCGCGTGTATCATCGCGTCGCATTACGTCGCGTCGTGTTGCGTCGCGTCGCGTCGTATTCGTCGCTCACGTAAGACACCGCGTTAGCCGTGTGTAGCGCCCTTAATTGTAGATCATAGATGGCAGTGTCGGGACTAGAAATGAGATTCTACCATTTCTTCCCGGTAAATTTCTGATGATGGAGTAATTTAAACATAGGTACTAGTAATAACTTTTTAGTTTGATGGGCAGCAGTGGGCGACTTTCAATATCTCGCCATTGTTAGGTTGGACCGCGATGACATTTGTTTGTTAGTAAATTGATTGTATCAATGAACGGCATCCAACGGGTTTTGTGTCCTTCTCCACACAATCCTCATCTTTGAAAACTTCATGAAAAGCAATTTTGAGAACCCCAAAAAATTGTCAAGAAATAGTCAAGGTCAAAAAAATAGTTGCATTATGATTCCGTAGTTATAGCTATAAGTTGGTGAGGATTGTGTGGTTCCTAAACGTCTCCACACAATCCTTACCTCTTGCCTCTAGTGCAACCAAACGGCTGGGAGTATCGACTTGGTTTCAATTCCAAAAAATAGTATAACTACTACTACTTAGCTATAACTTCGGAATCATTTTTTTTATTGAAGTGAAACTTCTTTACGCACGCTTGACTTGGGGAGTAAGCTGGCGAACGCGTGACGTAAGCGTTACGAAAAGTGTGATCGGGCGAGGCGAACGGGAGTTGAGTGATATAAGCAAGAGAAAGCAGTGCGCGCGCACTTTTTCTTTCTCTCTTCCTCTCATAGCCAAATACGTTTGAAGTTTCACTTCAGTCGTGTGGTCATAAGCACACTTTTTTATATAGGTATCATTTTTATTGCAATCTATCATTCTTTCAGATATTCAGCTATTTGTTTGATATTATTAACGTTTGTACGGAAGCCGCCCAGTGACTGCTCCGTTTATTCTTATAGCCTCTTAAATAAGGTCTTGAGGAATCTTTCTTTTTAGTCTTCTAGCGACTGTTTGAGTGTTCGTGATGGAGTGTTTTATTTGAGACATACCAAGGTGCGTTCATTATCATTCTTAAAATTGTTGACTGGAACCTTTGTATTATTTCAATATTTGATTTTGCCGCTGATCCCCACAGTTGTAGGCCGTATGTCCATAAAGGCTTTACTATGCATTTATATAGCAACAATTTGTTTTGGAGTTGAGATTTTTAATTTAGTAGCCAGTACATTATACATTGTGCGCAACTTTTGGCCCATAGCCAACCGCTTTGTAAATATTCTTTCAAGTTAGGCGTCTATCCAGATATATTCCGGGTGTCAATAGTGCAGTCTTCAGCATTTGATGAAAGTCAGTGGTCTTTTTTTTTATGGATGGGAAATCATCAAATGACCCCTCCCGCTCTAGGTGGAGCGGAAGGGAGTGTCAGACTCTTACTGACTAAAACCCATCCGTGTTCCTTCCTTAGCCCTTTATGTTCCGGGGTAGCGGTAACCCTTTCGGACAATCCCGCACCCCCGGCAGGCTTCGGCCCTGGCAGGCCCCTTCCTTTTTGCTGACATCTCTTTGAGGCGCGCGTGGAACACGTACGCGCCGTCCGGCACGGGCCTGGTCCTGATCGGACGGTGAGCTACCCATTACTCTCCGTCCGCAGGGCCGCGCCTACGGTGGCCGGGAGTCGTCACGCGGCTCCCGACGCCCGGAGCGTCTCCCGCAGCGGCTGGGACGTGAGGTTCTCTCCCTAAGCCGTCCCGCCACCTCCTTCGCTAGCATGACTGCTTCGCAGAAGGAGGTGACTGCCTACCAGTCCCTCTCGCCCCGGACCATGGCTTGAACCAGGGCCGAACGCGAGAGGTCGTTCGGGCACGTTACGGCGGTGCTCCGCCCATGCGGGGCAGACCTCCACCATGTCCTCTGGGCGATCCTCGCAATGGTGACACCCGGGCGTCTCCTCCCGCCTAATGATGTGCAGGAACCTTCCAAAACATCCGTGTCCGGTGAGGACCTGCGTCAGGCGATAGGTGAGGACGCCGTGACGCCTCTCTAGTCCTCAAAGAGGGGTCTTATCGATACTATCGTGGCGTGCCCTGCGCTGGGTTGCGAAAGTCGCTCCTTCCATGGCACCATGAGATCGCGCCGGAGGTCCGTCCGCTCTGCCGAGACTTGCCGCGGAAGCGGAATTTCCCCCCGGCGTAGTGCCTCCGCGCGCCACTCACACAGGCGCGCGAGGACTATCGCCTCCAGATCCCATGGCGGCAGTCCGGCGCCCGAGATCGTGCGGTACCCCCGGATCAGCCTTACGGCTACTACCTTTTGGGGCGCCTTCATATAGTGGGCGGCTCGCCGCCGCAGAGAACGCGCCCACACCGGGCCCCCGTATAGGGCCATGGACCGCACGACCCCCGCGTAAAGCCTCCGGCAGGAGGCGTTTGGCCCCCTCAGGTTGGGCAAGAGCCGCTTAAAGGCGGCCCCTGTCCTTTCCAGTTTGGGGGCCAAACGAACGTCGGAAGTGTTCGACGAAGTTCCACCGGCTGTCGAGGACGAGACCCAGGTATTTCATCGTTGTCGCGACGCCGATGTGAACCCCTCCCACCGTTAGTTGGGATCCCGATGGTGGCCCGTTCCGAGGCCCATGGAAAGACATGGCCTCGGACTTGTGCAGTGCCACCTCGAGACCCAACCGCCGGATTCTTTCCACGACTATCGCAACCCCGCGTGTCATCGCATCGGCCGCCGCCTGATGCGACCTCCCCTGCGCCAGGACCAGCGTGTCGTCAGCGTAGCAAACCACGCTGACGCCATCAGGCAGGTCGGCCCGCAGCACCCAGTCGTAACCGATGTCCCACAGGAGCGGCCCCAGAACCGATCCCTGTGGGACACCGCACGACATCTCTCGCCGGTTCCACTCCCCGTTGCGACCGGGGTAGATGACGGCTCAGTCCGTCAAATACGCCCCGACTACTCGACGGAGTGTCGTCAGCGTAGCAAACCACGCTGACGCCATCAGGGAGGTCGGCCCGCAGCACCCAGTCGTAACCGATGTCCCACAGGAGCGGCCCCAGAACCGATCCCTGTGGGACACCGCACGACATCTCTCGCCGGTTCCACTCCCCGTTGCGACCGGGGTAGATGACGGCTCTGTCCGTCAAATACGCCCCGACTACTCGACGGAGGTAGGTCGGCACCCGGTGATACCGGAGTGCCTCCCCAATACAGCTCCAGGGCAGGGTGTTAAACGCGTTGGCGATGTCGAGTGACACCGCCACGAGGACCCCACCTCGGGTCACCGCGTCTCCCGTCGTCAGGGCTCTCACGCTCATGATGGCGTCCACCGTCGAGCGACCTTGCGGAAGCCAAACTGGCTATCCGCAAGATCCGGCCCCGTCCTCACTAGGTGCCCGACGAGGCGGCCTGCAATTACTCTCTCAAAGAGCTTGTCGAGCAGCACTATGGGCCGGTATGCGGACGGAGAGTCCGCAGGGCGCCCTGGCTTCTGAATGAGGACCAGCTTCCCCGTCTTCCAACGGAGTGGAAACTGGCCCCTCTCCATACATGCGCTTAAGAGCGCCTCCAGTCGAGACCCGAGAACCCTCGAGGCCAGGACCCAGGCTTTACCCGGCAAGCCATCAGGTCCTGGGGCGGTATTTTTGGCCTTCAGCCTACCTACCGCCACTCTCAGATCTACCCCGGCCACTTCAGGGATGTCGTCGTCGTCGTCCGCGTTGTCCGCTTCGGGCACCACAAGTGGCAGAGCCATGGGCGGGGGAGTATGCTCCCCCGTGAAGAGAACAGAGCGCTCACCACCTCCTCCAGAGTCAGTGGTCTGGAGTTCAAAATAGCTTCTATTTGCACCAGTGTAGTATAAGGCCGCTATCCCACTGGCGTTTTACGAGAGTTGACGTCGCGTCTGCGCGTGACAAGCATTAACGTCTGCTGAACGCGACGTTAACGTCGCGCACATGATACTATCTGAGGCGTACAATCAGAAATATAATGGATTCCGACGAGGAAGCACTACTGTTGGCTTTCCTACTTCGACGAAAATTACGTAAAAGAAAATCTCCGTCAATTCTGGGAAAACCCTTTATGGTCCAATCGATCACAAGAAAGTGAATATTTCGCACTGTACTCTAATAATATTAAAAATAATTAATCGGAATTTTATAAATATTTGCGAATGCTAAAGACTACATTTGACGAACTTTTACAAGTGATTCAAAGTGCCATACAATATTTATAGACACGGCGTGATTGTACCTGTTGCCAACAAACGCGACGTTAACGTTGCGCAGACGCGACGTTGACGTCGCGTTCAGCGGACGTTAATGCTTGGTACGCGACGACGCGACGTCAACGTCGTCTGTGCAACGTTGACGCTGTGCAGACGTTCGAGACGCCGACACTCGTAAAACGCCAGTGGGATAGCGGCCTAAAGCTCTTCATTCGTTTTCTAATTGGACGTCCTTTGTCATCTTTGCAGCCACCTGATTACTATGACCATTCCACCAGTTCCTTATCTCGATTTCAACGCTTTGAACAACTCTGACAACATTTTTGGAACAGATGGAGCAAGGAGTTATATCGGTGTACGTTACCCCAGCAAGAAAGAGAGTTATAGGAGTAGAACGTATAATGTGTGCCCTATCTGCTGTAAATGTGCCCCAACATAAAAAATATGTGCCCCCTGTCGTTTTGGAAAAAAACGGAAAAAACGATTCTTGCTGGGGTAACGTTTTTCTAGCAGGAAAATTCTAAACGAATGATCGGAGAGAGAAAAATTGTGCATGGCCAGAGAGCTTATATGTGTGCCAAAATGTGCCCCCAAAAATAAAATCTGTGCCCCTTCAGGTTTTCGAGATATTGCATTTCCTGCTGGAGTAACGTTTTGATGAATCGTATATCTCTACAACCATTGCATGTGCCCCTGTAGAATAAACATACACGAGTAGCTCTTAATGTGTGCCCCTTTGTGCCCCAATTAGATTTAAGAAAATATTTATAGTTTTCAAGTTATCGCGGTTTTATGAAAACCCGAAAAAACATCGCAGCGCCTAAATTAGACAAGGCACAAGTTCGCTGAAAACTGTATTCGGTCCTTCTTGACGCTAATAATAACCATACAAAGTTTCAAAACTGTTCATGCATGCGTTTTTGAATAATCTCGCTAAAAGTCAAAACGATGGTGTCATAACTTTGACGGCAAAATACAAGGAACCGGCTCAATCCCAGATGTGTAGGTGTAAACCAAAATCATGTGCCTTTAGTCAGAAATATATGGTGAAAATATTTAGCTTGAAATGTTTCGCATTAAGTAAATATAAACAAAAAACCAAAATATGTAAGCAACGGCTGGTTATCCGACGAAATTTGAATGACTACTAAAAAGCGACGGATTCATACATATCGATGACCTTCTTTATTGGACGTATTATACCTAAGCTGTTGTCCGTACAGTCGCGTTCAAAAGTTTTGGGGGCTAATTAAAAAATATATTAAATGCACCTTGTGATTATAATAAATGAAACAGCTTGTTGATGTGGAAATTATTATTTTTATTCCCTTAATTTTAATTCTTTAAGTAATTATTGCATCAAATCACAGATCAAAGTTCCTACCTATAAATATTAGAAATTATTTGCACATTGTGTAGTCATTGTTATTTTAATCACAGATCAGTTTTTCATCTAACATATAATTAGTAAATTCGCATCACAAAAAATCACAGATCGGTATTAAGTATAAGTATAATATTGTGTAAAAAAATATTAAATTTTAATTGGCCCAAAACTCGAAATTGAAATTTTGATATTATCTTTACGTTTTAAAGTTTCCTGAATCTATTAAATTTACACTATTTTTATAGGATGTAAGTTTGTATATATCCGTGGATATAAAATTTTGTGCTCAATTTTTTCCAGAAGTACTCTAGCAATTAAGTTGAAAATACAGTTGTGATAAAATTTAGCCCTGAATAAATAGATATATTCCGCCTGATCGGTCCGCCAGAACTTTTTTAGATACATATATTCTATAGATCAACAAAACTATTACTTACATCATCTAGTTAGAAGTTTATGCAACTTGCCAATAGGCAAAATGCCACTCCTCCCTGCTTGGTGTTTATATTATTGTTGTTATAGCTGCCATAGAACATTCTGTAAAAATCTAATCAAGTATTTAGCTATTTCGGCTAAAAAGATACAGCCCTGTGACTGTGACATGTTGAGTGTTGACGGATTGTGGTCGAGTCTTAGTTTTGGGGACATGAATTCTTGTCATGAATTATTTTTTTACATTGTAACTAGAAGTTATATTTCATCAACCTAGCACAAGAAGAGAATTAAATACGTATTAAACAAAAAAGAAAACAAATTACTGAATCGATTTTGATGAAATTTCTATTGGACCAATCGGAAAGTATGTATATCCTTTCAGATGAAAACAAAACACATGATTTAGAACATTTTTTGTTAAAAAATAAATAAGTATATAAAGTAATGAAAAAAATCCAAGTACTTGATAAGTGTACAAGTATTTTTAAATAAGTCAAAACAATGCCATTAAATACTTACCACCGCAGATCGTGCCATAAAATTCAACACCCCTACAACCACATAATTGTTATAAAATGCTTAATACGCCACTTTCAACCAACTTAAAAAAAAAGTAAACAAACAGTATCAGTGCAACTGCGTGACTCAACGTAACAGTTGGTGTCCTTGGCGTCATAACATAACTGCAACTGTTTACCAATACCAAGAAAAAATCCAAACGCACTTCCCAGTCAATAAACACTTCGTACCTATTATTCATAAAGCCGCGTACGCACGAACGAACAAAACATGGTGAACATGAACATATTGGATCGCCACGAACATTTTTGACGAACACAGTGTTATGTTCGTTAGTGGTACGCACGTGCGAACAAAGTGTTCGATGTTCGTGTTCACCATGTTTTTGTTCGTTCGTGCGTACGCGGCTTAATAGAGCGACGTTACCCGTAACTGTCTCTGTCACACTAACACCGTACGCGTACTAGCTGTCTCACTTTCTCCAAGCTAGACAAAGCGACTCCTTGCGACACGACGTCAGCGGATGCCGCGGGGCCAGAGATATATGCAGCGGTGTGGGGAGGCGAAAAAAGGGAATCTTCTATTAAGTAAGGTGAATGCTCCAACCAGCCCGCAAAATTCAAATTTTTTCTGTTTTTTTTTGTTCCTACGCCTTTATGAACTTGTAGGGTTGTATTGGTGATTTTGATGATTATAATTCTGTAACTACATACGTCTTACAGCCGCGAATAATATTTTAATCAACATACAACCTAGCACTGGCCTGCAAATTGCAAAAAACGCAAGAAATTTTGAATTTTGCGGGCTGGTTGGAGCATCCCCCTTAATGATGAAAAACTTACTGTTAATTTATCTAACCTACGGCTGATCAATAAATATATATATATATATATATATAAAGACAAGTACGGGCTTTTTATTTATATACAAAAAAGAGCTAAGTACCTCTTTTTAGTAGTAGGTATTCATCACACATTTCATTTTTTTTTAAACATTGGGACCAATCAAATTTTGGGTCAAAGACCTGGCAAATATCTGGATGTATTTCTCTCGTTCACACATAAATTACTGGATGTATTTAATGAAATTTTGAATCGAAAGATAGCTTACCTTGGAATAGCACTTAGGCTACTATTTATAATGTACTTAATCATGTGTAAGGTCATAGAAACAGCTAGTTGAATATAATCCAATAACAACTTTATTTTATTACTTATTACTTTTCTACGTCAGTGTACTCAGGCACAACACGTGTGAACCGGTTAGTGAGTAAAGTAAAGAAGGTCATCGATATGTATGAATCCGTCGCTTTTTAGTAGTCATTCAAATTTGGTCGGATAACCAGCCGTTGCTTACATATTTTGCTTTTTTGTTTATATTTACTTACACATCTGGGATTGAGCCGGTTCCTTGTATTTTGCCGTCAAAGTTATGACACCATCGTTTTGACTTTTAGCGAGATTATTCAAAAACGCATGCATGAACAGTTTTGAAACTTTGCATGGTTATTATTAGCGTCAAGAAGGACCGAATACAGTTTTCAGCGAACTTGTGCCTTGTCTAATTTAGGCGCTGCGATGTTTTTTCGGGTTTTCATAAAACCGCGATAACTTGAAAACTATAAATATTTTCTTAAATCTAATTGGGGCACAAAGGGGCACACATTAAGAGCTACTCGTGTATGTTTATTCTACAGGGGCACATGCAATGGTTGTAGAGATATACGATTCATCAAAACGTTACTCCAGCAGGAAATGCAATATCTCGAAAACCTGAAGGGGCACAGATTTTATTTTTGGGGGCACATTTTGGCACACATATAAGCTCTCTGGCCATGCACAATTTTTCTCTCTCCGATCATTCGTTTAGAATTTTCCTGCTAGAAAAACGTTACCCCAGCAAGAATCGTTTTTTCCGTTTTTTTCCAAAACGACAGGGGGCACACATTTTTTATGTTGGGGCACATTTACAGCAGATAGGGCACACATTATACGTTCTACTCCTATAACTCTAGGAGACACTTTCTTGCTGGGGTAACGTACACGCGGGCGCACGTTTTCTATAGGAATAAATAGGTATGTGAGCGCTCTGCCATTTATTCCTATAGAAAACGTGCGCCCGCGCCTCGACTCTAGCTCGTGTGGGCGACGCGCCTAAGGCACGGGACAAATACAACCAGCGAGGGGCGCGGGCGCGGCGCCGGCGAGGTCCGGGCGAGGCGCCTCTCATTACGTGTTTTATATGAAATGTATAAAAGCGGCGGGGCGCGGGACATAAACAAGCGGTGAGGCGAGGGCGGGGTGCGGTCGGGGTTCGGACGCCACTCGCCTGTAAAGGACCTCGCCGGCGCCGCGCCCGCGCCCCTCGCCGGTTGTATTTGTCCCGTGCCTATGGGTTCTCATAACCGGTCAAGCGGCGCGGTTTGCCGATCGGCGACGAAACAATAGAAAATCAATTGTGTCTTATTAGCAGAGCTTGACAGATTAAGCTAAACCCCCTGGTACTTCTAAAGGAAGACAACACGCCGCCTCTGAAGTGGAAAATGGGTGGGATTGTCGCTACCTATCCAGCGGGGCAATTGCGTAACACATTATCAATCGGAATCGATTTCATTTTCATAGTTCAACAACATTCATTGCGTTATTTACGTGTTGAGCAGACAAATTTTTAGAACTTATGAAGCAATGGATTAGCAATTTGCTTCAAAATGATTCTGATTCCGAATGATAGTGTGTTACGCAATTAGGGTGCAGGTCCCGATGGCGTGATCAGAGTTGCAGACGTCAAATCCACCAGTGGCCTACTCCGCAGATCATTCAGCAAGATTTGTCCGTTGCCCATCTACCCTGAGTCTGACTATTCCGGTTGAAAGACAGGCTTTCAACGCCCGGGGTATGGTTGCTCAGAACGCATACTAAAGTCATCATAGCACTAGTGCAGCTACGTTTGTTTTAGCTAATGATTTTTTTCTTTTATTGATCAATTTGAATCACCTTCTACCGACAGTTTTTAAACTTTTAAGTTTTATTAATAGACACAATTTTACAATTAAAGAAAAATACGACAACTCTCTCAAGTTAAGTCGTTTTTAGGGTTCCGTAGCCAAATGGCAAAAAACGGAACCCTTATGGATTCGTCATGTCTGTCTGTCTGTCCGTCCGTCCGTATGTCACAGCCACTTTTTTCCGAAACTATAAGAACTATACTGTTGAAACTTGGTAAGTAGATGTATTCTGTGAACCGCAGTAAGATTTTCACACAAAAATAGAAAAAAAACAATAAATTTTGGGGTTCCCCATACTTACAACTGAAACTCCAAAAATTTTTTTTCATCAAACCTGTACGTGTGGGGTATCTATGGATAGGTCTTCAAAAATGATATTGAGGTTTCTAATATAATTTTTTTCTGAACTGAATAGTTTGCGCGAGAGACACTTCCAAAGTGGTAAAATGTGTGTCCCCCCCCCTCTAACTTCTAAAATAAGAGAATGATAAAATTAAAAAAAATATATACAATGTACATTACCATGTAAACTTCCACTGAAAATTGGTTTGAACGAGATCTAGTAAGTAGTTTTTTTTTAATACGTCATAAATCGAAAACAGCAATTTACCTTTCACAAAGTTACAACGAACTACAAGAACTTTTATATTATGTTACTTGCTGCTACGGAACCCTTCATGGGCGAGTCCGACTCGCACTTGGCCGGTTTTTTTTACATCTTCCGCTGAAAGACCTGTTGAAATCCCGCACAATAGAAGAATACAAACAAATTGCAATATAGTAAATAGCGTTATTATACCTTACAGACTGAAGGGAATATCTATGGAAAATTTGAACAAAATCTATCCGGTAGTACGTGTTGCTGGAACATATTTAGGCGCGTTAAGCCGCCCTGTTTACTTAAATGAAACTCGATCCAGTTGTAACAGATGTGTATTTGTATCACAGCACAATATACAAGCGACAGCGAAGGAGTACACGTTTACTCACAAGGTAACAATCGTGTTAATAAGTCCTGCGGAGTGGAATAATAATGGTTTACATTCCGATTCAAATTCAGACCAACTAGCTAATTCCTGTGCCATAGACATCATGCCCTAGATCAACGTAGTATTGTCTTTATAATAATTATGTAATAGTTAGATATAGATAATTGTCTATGGTTCCCACCATAGACAATTAATTTGGTTCGCCACACATATATTCAGACAAACAGACAATTTATCAAATTGACGTTTAAATTTTATTTAATTTTTTTTTAGATGGTCAGTAAATTTAAAATTATGATACTAAACCTGAAATATCCCAAGACAATGATGATGTGTGTATATAAAGATATACATAAGTAAAGTCCCAACAATGACCAATACCCCTTACCGACTAACGGCCAGTTTATTCATCAATAGGTAGTAACAGCCAAAGTAACGTCACAAAAGTCAAAGTAACGGTTAAATTTGTTTCTTCACTATTTTAGCTGTTACTTGATTGAAGAAACACGTGCCGTAATATCAGTAAGGGTCAAGTAAAAGTCAGTTTGACTGATTAGTTGTTGATGAAGAAACTGGCCGTTAGTCATGCGATCATTTGCGAGACTACTGACTTTTGTAACTCGTGGCATGGTGAATGTAACCACTACGGTTACAGACTTTTAAATTAATTGAAACGCTGCATCATATAACAAAATAAAATCATTTTATTGACTATGTAAATGTAGTACATCTAAGCCTAGTGTATGATAAGTATATGTACAGACGCCAGCACATCAACCTACTACAGTCTGTCAAATTTCTTTATTCGATTTTCAACTTTATCACTAAAGCATAAGGTTCAAAGTTGATTGGGAAAATGTGACAGTTTCGGGTAGGTTGATGTGCTGGCGTCTGTACATAAAAACTACAACTCATTCATGCAACATTGTGAGTACTTAATGGTCTTCACCATTTTGCTCAAATTCATATAACAATTTATATTTCTGAATGATATCACAATTACGTTTTTTTTTGTTTTGAACAGGCTAAATAAGAGGTATATAAGTACACATCGATTTCGGCATAAAGACAAGTGTAAAGAATCTGCAATGTAATCACACTAATCATAGTAATATTATAAAGGCGAAAGTTTGTGAGTGTATTTGTATGCTTGTTACTTCTTTACGCACAATAGGCTGAACGGATTTGGATGAAATTTAGCGCACAGATAGTTTATAGCCAGGATTAAAACATAGGATACTTTTTATCTCGATATTCCCACGGGATCGACACTTATGCGGGTGAAACCGCGGGGCGCAGCTAGTATAGGATAATGGTAAAGACCAAATGCATAAACTAGACGAATAATTACAATTAACACATATTTGAACACAAAGACAATACAAGGACTCAAATATCTAAGATAGTGTTATTTTAGTATATTAAAGCAGTACTTAATTAACAAAATATTTGATCATTAATCAGAAATATTGTAAACAAATGATTATGAAAATGAATAGCTAATATACAGGTGATTTATACCCACAGAACAGTTTTTATCTGTTCTGTGTATAAACACAGAACAGATAAAAACTGTTCTGTGGGTACCCGTGCGCCTTAGGTACGATTTACACAAACCTTCGAAGCGTTTCTTACAATGCGGTAAAATAAATTGAAGTGTAGGTACATACAGAAATTAAGAGAATCATCATTCTCCTACCCTTATCCCAATTCCTACAGGAAGAGACACTGACTTTAACTTCCATTATCATCAGTTTATGTTGTCTTCACCTGAGCACTACAATTTTTTATACTTTTAAGGCTGTTTCGTTTTACTAGGAAGTAGTCGATTTGTGTCGCGTGGCGGCCACTTTTATAACTTATCAGAAACAGAACAGAAATTAAGAGAATATGAACTTTAATTACTGTTTTCAGCTTTCAATTTCCTTTACTTCATTGTAAAATGTGTGTTCTTCCGCGCCGCTGTGCAAATCCTTCCTTTAACCTTTTAGCCGCTTACGTCGGATTTATCCGACAAATACTTTCGTGTCCATTCCGCCAGAGTCGTATATATACGACCAAATAACACAGCTCGTTTAATCTGTATTATTATTACATCATCACAGCTCGTTTCATCGGTATTTATTTTACGTTTTTTTTTTGTCGGGCGCTGGGGGCACGACAACTGATATAAAGTCCGGCGGTTAAAATACAAATACAAAATGTTTATTAAGAGGTTAATTACAATTTGAACTTGCCTTAGAAACAATGCGATCTCAGTAGACCATGCGTCTCGCGCTATAGTCCGCGCGGAGCTAGTTGGCCGCGCCTTAGGCATGTGAGTGCGGGGACGGAGGGGCGGGGGCGCATTACTCAGTAAGTACGTTGCGAACCGTCGCCTCACCCTGTGGAGACAGGGTGAGGTAACCTCAGCGGCCAACTAGTTCCGCGCGGACTATAGTCGAAGCGTACGTCATATGTAACTAACTATACAGGGTGAAATTGAAAACATGCGATAAATCGAAATGGGACATTGTACTCATCATTATGAACAACTTTTACTATGCGATCAAACTTGAAATCGTGAAAAAAATCAGCTGTTTCCTACATTTATGCACAGTAAATATAATATACAGTAAGTTATCTAAGGCCGCCCGCCGAGTTATTAGCCTACACTTGCGTTGATCCCCAGGGTTGTCACTTTTACTTTTAGTTAATATTTTCGAACAAGCAGCACTTGATCTAAATTTATGAAATAAAAAGCATATTATGATTGAAAATTTTACCAATTTATAAATTTAGTAAAAATAAAAAGCCTTTATTCACATAACATTTATTATACTAAGTTACAAAATTGATACCGAGAAAATTTTTCTCCTGTTTCTGCACGTCCGGAACGCTTTATTATTATTTGTTAATGTAAAGTAAATTCTCATTCTTATGTAAAGTTTTTGTAAAAAGCTTTTGGGAAAGCATGGACAGGGCATCTTAAATTCTATATCATTCAGTTGATCGTAAATTGACCGGCCAATTTTAATGTTGATGTGGTCCTTTTCGAACGCTTTGCGAAACACCTGCTCCATCCTTTCTACATTATCGACAAAATCATCAGGTGGGATCATGAGTAAATTTCGATCTTTGCCGTAATTCCTGTAATGGGTGTATCTAGATTCTACACTTAAATTACACGCTCGTTGATTAACGTCGACGTAATTATTTAAAAAATCGCAGTTCTTATGGTAATCAACACATTTTTTTAACAAAGCGCCACAAACATAAAAAAATGCATTTTTTTCCGGTAGCTCATGTTGTATTGGTACATAGTCAGAACGTAAGATTTCCGACAAAATATTTTCATTTCCTTGTGTTTGATTGCTACTGGTAACTAACTTTAGCTCTAAACATAGTATTCAGAAAGTAAATTTGGGAATACATTTATATGGAAAAATGCGACTCGGCTACGCTCTTAATAAAGCAAATAAACTGTGAAATAAACAATACAATACCACATTTTCTAATAATATTTAAGTATAAGTAGGTACTTACATTTCTGGTTGAGTAGGAACTATGAAGAACGATAAGTCCGGGTTTGCGAAATCATTATTGAGGCACCCGAAAACACTACAATATTTTTTTCCCCTTTTTGAAGTCATGATACTCGTAATTTAAGTGGCCGCCGCCGGCGAGAGTTGACGAACGCAAGCGGTCATGTAGCGTACGCGCGTGCTCACAGCTGGCTCACAGTCGCGCTGCACAGCCCGCACTGCCGCCACCTTATTCCCTCATATATTATGCTAGCGTGTGCGTGAAATCGCGTGCCGACATGGCGCGCGGCGCGCACGCACACATTCAAACCGAGAGCGGCACGTTTGTATGAAGATGTTTTACTGTATATTTACTGTGATTTATGTTCGCATAACTCGTCAAAATGTAGGGAACAGCTGATATTTTTTTTACAATCTCTTATTTCGATTTGTCGCATGTTTTCAATTTCACCCTGTATAATTATCTATACTTAATAAATGCATACGTAGTTAAAGCACTTAATCCTACTGACATAATCACAGATCAATATGTGATTCCACATCAAACAAAGCTAGACCTAACAGATCTACAAAAACTTTAAAACATCATACAAGTCATACACTGGGCCTTCTATAGGCCGACTGTTTCATTGGTGACAGTCCCATGATTCACGCGAGCACAGGGGACGTACTGTGGGGGTGGCGACAAGGGTTGAGGGCGGCGGGAGCGTCAGCAGTTTGATAGGGCTGCGCATCTCAAAACGCACATGATATTACTATCCAAAGATAAGAAAAGACGAGGACAAAACAAAGAAATTACAATGTGGATTATAAAATTTGGAAAATATCCATGCTCATCTGAACATAAAAATAACCTAAAGCGTTATGAAAAATGTGCTATATAAAAACAAAATGACCAATTAAAGCAGGATGAAAGTGTGGTGGGTGCTCTTGTGTAATCCGCAGAATACATTTCAGCATCATCATCTGCCTAGCCTTTTCCCAACTATGTTGGGGTCGGCTTCCAGTTTAACCGGATGCAGCTGAATACCAGTATTTTACATGGAGAGACTGCCTATCTGAGTTCCACAACCCAGTTACTGGGTACCCTTACCCTTTACCGATACCCTTGGTAAGACTGGTTGTCAGACTTTCGGGCTACTGACGAACCGTAATGACTGTCAAAGATCCGAATGACAGCCGGGACCAACGGCTTAACGTGCTTTCCGAGGCACGGAGGGGTCTTGGTATGTAAATATGGTCACCCATCCACGGAACGACCGCGGCAAGCGTAGCTTAACCTGATCGATCGAACCGTGCGCAATAAAAAATATTCAATATTTATGCTTTATACATGGACAGAGAAGTCGCGCGTCGGCGCAGATCGTTTTGCATAACAATTTATGAAAAAAATAAAACAACAACATAGTAGACACAACACACACCCACATTGCATAATTACATTTAAAATCGTTTTATGCCTAAATTTCGTTCAGTGGAAGTGAATAACGAAATATTTTATACAGAAATCTGCAGACTCATCTTTGACAACGCAATACCTTGCGCGTTCGTGTGTGCGTTTTTGTTTTTACCCGCGTCCCACTTCCCCCGCAAGGACCATGGGATTGTCACGAACGAAGTTGTCGGCCTATAACCTATCAGTCTTACGAAATCAAACGGGAAAAGCGGCACTCAACCTACTCGAGTAGGTGGCTATTCACGATTAATTTTATCGTCCAATTTGCACAAGACTTGTGGTTTTATCAAGTAAATCTGAAAGTCAATTTGCATGACAAGTGCACGCAATCAAATTTCGATTCTGTCGAGATGATCATTCATCCAGCTTCATGCATACCTGTGTGTACGCGATATAACCATGGTGGTTTCAAGTGACGTATCATGCAAATTGGATTGTTTTTAGAGTGCTACAAGGAATGATATTGTCAGGGGACGTTTTTAGTAAACATCTGTGAAATTTTCACAGAAATTGTACTAAAAAACAAGATGGCGGCGTTAGTTCCGATTTTGGCCACGCACCAAAAGATCCTTGTACCGTTGTAACATTGTCGTTAATGGCACCGAGTTAATGGCAAGGCCGAACTGGGAATTGGATCAAGCTTTGAAACTCATGCAAATTGGACAATTAACTTGATCGTGTATGGCTGCCATTAAACACTACATTGCAATAGATTTCATTTTGTCAGTTCTACCTTATTCAACCATGGCACTGCACACTGGTGCCGATTCTGTTGTTCACAAACTAAACAAAATTTAAGTTCAGTGCATCTCTTTCTTTCTATTTCATTAAGAAAAGGACAGAAGATAAATTTTAGTGTAGTCCTGTCAAATTAATCAGCGCCTGACGTAAATTGACGTAATTTTAGTATGCAAGTTTTTAATCACATCTAAACTTGTATGGAGTAGCGTCAGGCTTGTTATATTATGTAGATACGATATTTTGGCAGAAACTTCCAAACAACAAATTAAATGAAAAAATTATTACAATAGCTTGATAGCTTCCTAAACTATACACATAATAAAATTAATACAAAACTAGTACCTAATGTCATTCAATGCTTTGAACCAATGAACAAGCACAGCTTATATTAACCCCACTGCAAAGGTAATGCAGGCTATACACAGGAGATTATAGCCGCACGGAAAATCGATTGTCTAAATGTCAATTCGGCTAGGCCTCAGGTGACTAAAATCGCAAGTTCCAGAGTAGGTTTCGACTTTTGTATGCGGCGACAGGACGCATGCGGCGGGTGACTAAAATCGACCGTGAAAATGCTCAGTCGCAGGCGATTGCCCGCCGCATGAAGGCCGACATTTTGATGCAAAATCATCTATAGTGGGACTTATAATTAGCTGCAGTAATATGACAGCTTATGTGTTACCACTTTAACGAAATTTAAATAGTGATGTGACAAAATAATCGATTCATTCAACATTCAATTCAAAATCGATCCACGTTAAATTGATTTCATAAAAGAGGATAATATTACAACCGAAAAAAGCGCATAACCTACACTGCTAATTATTTAAACAGGAACAATGCTAGGAAAATCTGTTAACGTTCCGAATCCAAAAATTTTACACACTAACCTTGCAAAAAGAGGATCATATTTATAATGAAATTCAGGATAAGTTTACAACAAAAACATTGAGCAATGCCAAATTACTGTTTTGTCATCACATCAGTAATCGGATTATATATTTTATAAAAAAGCATTAATTCTAATCACAAACATATCTTTGAGGTTTTTGGTGTTTTGCAAATAATCCTGTACAATAGGAGAACGAAGGAATATCGTTTACGTTATTCCTAATGAAAACTTTAATTTGTAAAATAAAATGATTTCTTTGATCGAAATAGTAGGAATTTTAGAGTAAAAATTGAAACAAAACTATCTTTAGTAGACTATTAATTTACGCTGATTTGAAACTACAACATATATTTTTATCCGATCAATACAAAGAATATTTGATTGTTTACGGTTAAATCAAAATTGTTCAATTTCGAATATATAATTTAAAACGATGTTTCATTGCGTTTTAATCACATCACTAGTAGAGATAGTGTGGCAACATTTTTTAACGAAATGACAGTAAGAAGTGTCATTTTACTGCAGCTAATTAAAAGTCGGACTATAGTCACCTGCGATTTTCATCGACCTGCGTAAATGAGGTGGCGATTCAGCTTGTGAGGCGATTTGGTAAATATAGTAGTGTATATCCCACTTATTTTTATTTTATGCACGACTTATATTTCAAATCTGAAAGTTGTTTTTGGCACTTTCGTCCTGCTAGTGACGCCTGCATTGACTAAACCATCAGCGGGATAGAATCACAAACTACTATCACTTATTTCTGAAAATTCTACTGTATGTGACACGATATAAAGCTTACATTTCAATGCTTTACTTTTGAGTCGAGTCGTTCAGGTCTGCAATGGCCTACTTCTAGTGAATGGTTCAATCCTGCAGCACGGCGCGGTTTTTGCTCATATTAATTCAAAGACATAAGATAGGTACCTACCGCGATTATTTAAATTATCTTAAATTGTTTAGTGTACAACTGTACACCCAGTTCATGAACCGATCATAGGTGGACGCTGCAACCATAAGTTGCTCAAATAACAATCAAGGACTAGACGGAAAGTTTTTTCTAAGCGCGGAGGCATCGGCAACGAAATTCATAAAATAGTGCAAAATTGAAAATATATATCTGACAGTGAAGATATTTTATGACCAAATTAATGATGCTGGTGATTGTTATGTTTTTTAAATAGGGTATCCAAAATGTTATCACTAGGCACCTGTGCTGCCGTTATTGGTTGGCACATTTTGTGTGGAAGTACTTTGAACATGTTTCTACGTTGCGCATCTTCAAAAAGCGTTTTCCACTGAGGATTTTTCTGGAAGAAATTGAAATACAGTAAGTTCTATATATTTTGTTATTTGGAAAGAGTGTCGTTTCAAATAAACCTATTGGTAAGTATGTAGCTTGTTTGTATCGATTACTGGGTTTTTGGTCCATACATAATTCCTTCTATTTAATGGAACATTTGTTAGTTAATTAGTTATCAGAAAGGAGATGGCTAAAAAAAAACCCAGAATCGCCAGAAACTTCATATATGCCATTTTTATAGGCATAATATGTACAACAAAAATATATAATAATATACTGCAAAAACGACGTGGTATACTAGATATACAGGGTGAATTTTTCAAGTGGGCGTGGATGGCCAAAACCGAAACTATGAGGACTAGCGAAAAGTACTCAAAGGAGTCGCGGGCTCGATTTTGATGAAAACTAAAACTGCATGATTGGATTTTTGAAAAATCAATATTTCTAGCCAGGAATCGAACCTGTTGATTTTGAAAAAAAAAACACTGTATTATTACACCATTTGATAGTGTCGCTAATAAGGATCGAATTCTGGGAAGTAATGACATACGTCAAACTAAAACAAAGAGCTCTTTTATAACAAAAAAAAAAAAAAAAACACCCTGTATGAAGATTATTAATAATAAAACGTATTAAAAGATGAAGGGTATATTTTTTATATTATTTTAATATATTATCGTAATTATACTAAAGAGATTGTGATAAAAAATAAAAGTCGAGTAATCAATGTAAGTATGAATAACATAAACACACAAAGTATAATAACTTTTATACTCTATGGTTTAGGAGGCTGATTTTTTGAAACCGTACTGGGTTTACTATAGTGAACCCATTTTTATACATTTCGTTGCTGGCGATTCTGGGTTTTTTGTCTATGAACTTTTAGCCAAGTCCTTTCGTAGATTTTTGATGTGTGTTTAAAGATATTCTAAATGTCAACGTCAGGATATGAATATCGTTATAAAAGTGAAGGTGTAACAGTAAGGTATAGTTACCAGCAGCGCGTTATGGTTGAGGCAGATGAGCAGCGCGTGTCGCGCGCGCGTGAGCATGACGTTCATGCGGCCGGCGTCGGTGAGGAAGCCCACGCCGTGCGAGCGCGCCAGCGACACCACCACCACGTCGCGCTCCTGGCCCTGGAAGCTGTCCACGGTGTTCACTTCCACCTGGCCCTCGCTCCTGTGTGAACAGCATTACGTTATAGAAAAAAAAATGGTGCGCACATGATTCAAAAGCGCTTGACACTTCACTTTCGCCACCAGAAGGGCAATTCCCGTATTTTTAAGAACGCTCACATTCTAACCTAAAGGCGCCATTACACTTGGCCGTACTTGGGTTCTTATAAGAATACTCGAATTCAGGCATCCGATGCGTTAATTTCACTGGTCATCGCACTGGATGAAGGGCTAACGACTACGAGTATGTAGAATAAGTCCAGACGGCTCATTGCGACGACGTGCAAAGCACTGACAAAGGTGAAAGGAAAACTGGCGTCGGGTATCCGAATTCGTGTAACCGAAACGATGAAGCTGGACTAGATTGTCCGAAGACAGGCGTACTTGACTCCTTTCATTTACACTTGCTCGTTTGCCCGAATTCCACAGGCAATCGAATGCGGAAGAACGGCCAAGTGCCATTGCGCCATCAGTCTCAATCTGTCAAAAATACGTATAATTTACCGAAATTCTTGATACTGATTGCCGCTGAGATGATTGCGACTTAAATTTTTACGTTTTTTAAGCACGGGAATTGGCCTTCTGTTATCCGACAAAAATCCACAGCCTACATGTTGACCTGAAAACTTAGCCACAAGAGGGCGCTTTTGCAACTTTTACAAAAAACGACCAATCATCAACAAGTCAAAACACTCGGCGCTTTCTCGCAGCGAAGGGATCCCTTTGAAAGCTGTAATTAGGTACGGAACAAACTAACGCCCAGTTTCTGGAACGAATGTTATCGACGCGTCCAAATTAAACGCAAGTCAATTGATGCGATTGGCTGTTGATAAATCATTCAACTAATCATAGCAGTTTACGCGCTCTTGACAATTTGTCACATTGATTTTGCAATCATTTTCGTTTGAGGAACTGGCTGTTAGCCCCATCTAAACGGAACTAATTTCGCAGTGAGCCACCCCATCATGAAACAGCTAAAATGTCCAGAATATTAGTAAATACTAACAGTTGTAAAGTCCTGAGGTGTCTCTTGATGAGGTCCTTGTGAGCGTTGTACGGTGTGATGACGGCCAGCTTGAGTCCGACGGACCGTAACGCCGAGTGAAGCGCTAGCACCAGGCGCGACACGCCCCACGCTTCCATCTCGTTGGCGCCCGACACTCCTGCGCACACAACAAAACACATTCAGGGTGTAAAAAGACCCATCACATAGCAGTAAACTACTGTATAACTACGGTATGTATTTTAACATTTTATTTTACAGACAAGCGCATATGCGGAGCTGTGTGCGAGGGCGATTCCCACTTAGCCGGTTTTGTTATGTATATCTCCACAATAGCTTCTACGGATTAGAAGCGACGACTACGTACAGAAGAAACGTTACGTCATTCTCATTACATAATAATAAGCTTACCTTGTCCTTTATCTCCACTGGAAATACTAATAATATTGTACGGTGGGATGTCCATATCCGGTCTTTTGGGCGGGAAGCTCAATATTTTGCCATCGTAGAAGGCTTTGCTGGGATAGTCGGCGATGTCCGGATGCATGCGATACTGTTGGTTGAGGAGCACTACGGGACTGCTGCCCGGCCAGTGCTCCGAACACGAGCTTAGACGAGAAAACAGGCTCTCGTTAAGGCCATGCTTTTTCGCCCTCTGAAAAAAAAAAGCATTAAGAAATGTAGTTAACTAATAAACGAATGCACTTTATTACACACTAAAGTTGTGTAATCTACTTTAGCTAATTAAACTCATGTCAATTCGTAAAACGCGACCGTTATATACTAGCACATGGAGTTAGTAAGAGTAGCTAGCATATTATAGAGCGTCGTCTCTGTCACTCATACATGTGTTAAAATCTCTTTCAAAGCTCAATGAGCTTTGGCATAGTACACAGTGTTTTATATCTTTTTCGGGACACATAACCTTTTCAAGCTGCAGCACTGAGCATACTATTGCATAGAAAACTATATTTAATTACTTGATAACAAAGACCAAAATAGCATACACCTCTGAGTTGAAATCAACCTAAAATCTTTTTAATGATCTGGCTATTTTATGTGATATTTTTTTTTTTGTTAAATATAATTTACCGTCGGTCATTGTCACGTTTTTCATTCGGTCTGACATATAAAGAAGATGACGAGACGAGGCAATATAAGTAACGCTGAGTCGGTAAAGCAAATTCTATCGTGCAATGAGCAGACAAAAGAAGCTTTTAAGGTGTCTTAACATTTTTAGGCTATGACTGTACAAACCTGAGAACAGATAAACCCGGGGAGCTGCTGCGGGTCGCCGATGAGCGTGAGTCGCGTGACGTCAAGCGTTAGCGGTATCAGTGTCTCGGGCTCGATCACCTGTCCCGCCTCGTCTATGATACATAGCGCTATGCGACGCTTTAGCCTACAAAATATACATTACGCATACAAGGATCAACTCGGATTTTCATGCGTACAAGTACATTCTTATTTTTTGAATTCTATTTATTGCCAATTTTGCATGCCGTAAGGTAAAATGTATCGGGACTATTTATTAAATTCCATCTTAACTGTTTACCTAAATTATGACCAAATAAATTATTTTTAATTTAAATTCAGGATGTCCTGCTAATGATTAGAAATTACGCGCGGTATTATCATAATAATTGTGGCTACATTACAATTTACGTGAAAAATTTAAAAAATGGCTAGATGTACGGTCAGGGAAATTAATGGTTTATCAAATTGGTGCACGATGTCAATTTACCGTGCCATTACAATTTTTTCAAATAATGACAATTGTGATAAAAGAGAAATACTTAAGTTGCTAGTCAATTTGGTAAACAATAAATTTTTCTAACCATACGTATTGAAATGTTTGATTAAAACAATGACGAGAATATTAGGTATAATTAGCTACATTTTTCTCGCTTATTTTCCTTTTTATTTAGAATGGTAACACCAACCCTTTCATTTTGTAGTTCTGTGCGCTGGCGAGGGTGGTGACGACAATGTCGGCGCCCTCTATGATACGTCGCTCGACTTGCGCAACTTGTTCGGGACGTACCCCGTCTCCGCAGCCCCGACCGGAGCCTGACCGCAGCTGTGAGCGAAAGAGAACCAAATCTAAACTGGAGTTCAAAATCTCTGTTTTTTGAAGTGAAAACTTCTTTAGGCGAGTTTGGCATTTTTTGAGATGGGAAAAACCATTGAATTCACGCCACTGTTACCGTAACGACACTCGGGATGTACTCGGTTTTAATTATATCCGATATGTCAGTGAGTGATGGCAAAGTATTCTGTTTATGTTATGTTTTCACTTCTGTCGGCACTCCCGGAGTGCCGCTGTTTTTTTTTTTTTTGTTAGCTCTAATTGTGTCCCACTGCTGGGCAAAGGCCTCCCCTTTTTCATGCAAACCTCCCTGTTAGGTACGATGTATGGCCATGTTAGCCCTGCAAACCTTATCACTCGTAATAATATTAAATCTGATAATAATATTATTTTTTGGAACCAAAAACTCAATGTCATACTACATATTAAGTTCAAATGCCATTGTTACCATAACTTTTTAAGAACCTCTTTGTTACAAATTGACATGGGCGTGAGGAATTATATTGCACTCACAGACACACAAAACACCCTTTCTTATTTGTTTTATATCCTAAAAATTAAATTATTCCCTTATACTTCTTGTCCTGTTTCTTAGTATGTAAGTGTAAGTGCAATTTAAGAGAGTGTGAGTTAACTCAGTGAGTTTGGAGATCTTTCATACAGGTCCCGAACCCAGTATAGACTACAGCTCTCACAAAGGTTACCTTGATGTTACTTATGAGTTTGACACTTATGAACCAAAAATGTTACCTTTTTGTGAGAAATAAATACGCAAAAGTCAACTTAGAATACATAACGCTAAAGTTTAAAGTAGTGCAATGGAAGGTTATTATTAATTTATCAAATTAATTTTCTGAAATCGGGTATAGATACATCATCACTGAATCACTACCGTTGAGCACACTACTACTAGACATACCATGTCTAGTACCTAACAGTATCTTTACACAGTATAAAAAAGTCTATTTTCGTGTCAGTCTGTGCGATCGGTTAGTTCTTCTAAATTACACAAGGAATTTGGTGCGGTTTTCATTATCAATTAGAGCTTTTATTCTGAAAGTTCTATGTGTATAAAAAATTACAAGCAATGGACAAAATTGACAAACTATAAGTAACCTTTTATTGGTTGAATACGAGACGTTAGGCTACTTATACTCCATTTATTATAACATTAGAAAAAAGAGGCTCGCAGAAGCAGGAGTACGAAACCTTTTATTTTCAAGTTAAGTTCAAACAATTTTAATAAATAATGTATGTGCTTTTTTTGTAAGTAACAATGTATGGCATACAATAAAGCATATTCTATCTATCTACTCGTCACGATGCTTGAACAGGTACATGAAATGAAACAATTTTTAGTAACAATCTGTTTATGAAAAACAATTTTATATAAACCGACAAAATAATAAAACACATGCTGCCACAACTTATGAAGGGAATACGTAACATTTTAGATTTGGTAGAGCTATTAGTGACATGAAAAATGTTCCCAGTACTGTCCGCCCCTGCTTCTTTTAGATTTTAAACATTGACACGACAATATTTTATGTAAAAACTAAATAATATTAAATGAAAGCCTTGTTATTTCAGAAGGTAGATAGGTTAAATAAGTACAATTAAGTGTGACTGCTGTTATTTAAATTCATAATATTTAACTCCACATCAATCTTGACTGTAATAATGTTTGTTGTACTTTTATTACAAAGTGTGCCTTTTTAACTTCTGTCTAATGCTATAGTAAATGGAGTATAGTATGTGTATATTTTGTTGTTTTAATATTTTTAATGTGTGTGTGTGGTAGATTGCACCCAAGCGAAGCAGGGGCGGGTCACTAGTAATAAAATAAAATAACTTACCATGGCAATTCTTCTTTCTAGGTCAGCGACTCGTCCCTGACAGTACGCCACTCGCGCTGGGTCCTTAGCATCTTTCTCTTGGGTTTTCCACATATTTATTTTTGCCTCTACATGCAGAAGCTGCAATAAAGGGACTCTTTACTTTAAGTGTAGTAGTGGGTCGCTAGACAGATGAATAGATTAATCTTTACAAATGTCATGCAACTTACAACCCTAGTCTAAAGTAAGTGATTAAGGCCCTATTGGCTAGCCGAGCAATAATATAGTACTGAATTTTATTTTAACCCGCTGCTCAATAATGTGATTTGAATTTAGAACCTAACTAAAAATTCGTATGAAAACTTTAATAAAAAAAAACTTATTCGAAAAACGAATTTCGCAGAAAGTGGGAAAAGTATTCTCCTTACGGATAAAAGTGTCTTCAACTTGGGCGAGCTTTAATCAATAAAGCACCCGCGACGTAAGACACTGCTTTATCCTCTTGGACAACAATCTACTATTAGGTACCTCTTCGTTAAGTCCGGCTGGCGCTGCGGGTTGCTCGGAGTGCATCCTGGCCAGGTCGCGCTGCGCCAGTTGTTGCGAGCTGATGTTGGCCGCCTCAGGGTGCATGGCTTCCTCGCGGCCCACGCGCACCATGCGAAACCGTTCCGCTGCCAACATTTAATAGTACCAACATGCAGATTTTAATAAACTCCTTGAAATTAATAATAAGGCTTCCGTACCTCAAAAGGAAAAACGGAACCCTTATAAGATCACATTGTTGTCCGTCTGTCAAGACCCTTTTTTCAGGAACGCGTGGAGTTATCAAGATGAAATAATATCAAATACTCAGGGCTGCAATTCCTTGAAGCAATGAAAAAAGCAAACTTCTAAGTCAACACAATCAAAATATGCGGGCGTTTATGTTCCATTTATGCAGCATAATTTGACATTCGCAAGGGTATCAATACCTATAGGGTACTTCCCGTTGATCTAGAACCATGAAATTTGGCAAGAAGCAATTACATGTAGCACAAGTAAAGGAAAAAATATCCGAAAACCGTAAAGAATGATGGGCATTTTTGTATGGAGCCTGGCCTGATGATCAATGGAGTTTTAATGCATGTCAACTTATTGCTTGTAACCGACAATAAATTAACTAAACATTTTATCTCAAAAAACCACCGAATTTGTACAATCGAGGACAATAATGGTTATAATTTTTTTTTAACGATTCTATTGTAAAAATTAATCTATAGATTATAGGTTTAGGCTGGGCCCATGTGCTGCTTTTTTGCCAAAAATTATCACTTTGGTAAGTACCCTTAGGTGGTTAACAATATTTTGACAAGGACTGTACCAAATCAGTCAACACGATACCAATTCACAAGTTGTTATCAAAAGTCCGTTTAAGATAGCCAGGGTCAAAAAGTCGCATTGACTGATGGTACCGATAGTAAGACGTATGTGAGCAACGAGCAAATAAGGACTGAGTAAAAATGCAAGTGCGTCCCGTTCAGTAGACCTCTAGTGGTGTGAAACCCCGTTATTTAGGTTATTCTCATTTAAGTACAACACACTAATCACAGTTTTACAAGATAACTGTAATAACAATACTTTTTTCATGTGTACTCAGCTCAGCTTGTTTTTTTATTTATTTACCAGAATTATAATTTTATGACTGTTATGAGTCATCATCATCTGCCTAGCCTTTTCCCAATTATGTTGGGGTCGGTTTCCAGTCTAACCGGATGCAGCTGAATACCAGTATTTTACATGGAGCGACTGCCTATCTGACCTCCACAACCCAGTTACTGGGTAATACTCGTACAATACTCCTTGGTAAGACTGGTTGTCAGACATTCGGACTTCTGACGACCTGTAACGACTGTCTAAGATCACGAACGACAGCCGGAACTAACGGCTTAATGTGCTTTCCGAAAAAGTGCTTCCCTAAAAATGGTCACCCGTCCAGGAACCAGCCGCGGCAAGCGCAGCTTAACCTGATCGATCGACCGGTGCGGCTGTTATTACCTACATAAGCCCCCTTAATGTTATTTATTTATTTTATTTATCCATTTATTTCAGGCATCTATATAACAACATACTAGGCATGCCTTTTAAGTTCTGTCGTTTCCATATTTCCCGGCAATTTTGAATTTGGAACTGTTCTATATTCGAATGTGTTTAAATTTTGAATCTCAAAACAGTTGAAAGTATTAGGATTAATGCTATTGTTTAGTCACAGCGTCGATTGGAATCTGTGAGGTTACGTACGAAAATTAATCTTTCTAAGGAAAATGTTCGTGCAATAATTTTCTACAACTTTAGAAGAGGCCTGACACGGCTTTAGTGTTTTGAAGAGCTAACATCTGTGTTCAGTGATGAAGCCCCATGTCTGCGGACTGTCGAACGCTGGTATTTAGAATTCCAGTGTGGACATACTAGTGTTAGTGACAAGTCTCGCGAAGGACGCCCAAAATCCGCCTTCACTAAAGATAACATCATTGCTGTGAGACAACTAATTCTCGAAGATCGTCATGTGACGTATCGAGAGATAGAGGCTCTATTAGGCATCTCAGGGACAACCATTCAGAAGATCTTGCATGAAGCGCTTGGTGTTAGAAAGCTAGTTTACCGTTGGATACCGCATCTGCTTTCCGACGATCACAAGGCGGCCCGCGTCAGATGGTGTAAGAAAACTCTGCAAAGGTTCAACCGAGTAGAGTCAAATCACGTCTACGACATCATCAGTGGTCACGAATCTTGGATCTATGCCTACGATCCTGATTCCAAACAACAATCTACAATCTGGGTCTTTCAAGACCAGCCAAAGCCGACTAAAGTTGTTCGTTCTCGAAGCACTTCAAAGAAGATGGTGGCCACGTTCGCTGGAAAAACCGGCCATGTTGCGACTATTGCACTTGAAGATCGTAGAACGGTTAACGCAGAGTGGTATACCACAGTTTGTTTACCACAAGTCATCGCCGAACTTCGAAAATCTAACTCAAAGCGACGCATCATCCTGCACTACGACAACTCAAGCTCACACAGCGCTCGTCAAACGATTGAGTATTTGAAGCAGGAAAAAGTAGAAATTCTTGACCATCCTCCATACAGTCCTGACCTAAGCCCTAACGATTTCATTACATTTCCTAAAATTAAGAAAAGTCTTCGTGGTCAAAGGTTCCAGTCCGGTGAAGAAGCAGTCTACGCTTTCAAGTCAGCCATTTTGAACACCCCCACTTTAGACTGGAATAAATGTTATAATAACTGGTTTGAGCGAATGGAAAAGTGTTTTAAGCTACGTGGCGAATACTTTGAAAAACAATAAAAAGTACTATAAGGTTCTAGTTGTGTTTTTTTCTTCAAACGACTAAACTTAAAAGGCATGCCTCGTACTATAAATACATACAACATTATAATTACACTAAAAACAATAACTAACAATATTGAGAACTGCAACGAACATTAGCGTCATAAACTAACTAGCTTCTGCCCGCGGCTTCGTCCGCGTAAAATTTCACCCTCCCCCATTCACTCTCTTAGGGGTGGAATCCACTCTTCACAAAGAACACAACTTCCAAATTTCATGTCTCTAGGACCAGCGGTTTAGGCTGTGCGTTGATATATCAGTCAGTCAGGACTTTGAATTTTATATATATAGATAAGTTTACATGGTAATTGCAGGTCTGATATCTCATTAACCCGGTATTTCACAGCTCATAATGAAAATTGATGCTTATGATATAAACTTTCATTTGACGTATATGTGGTTTTTATTGGACATACCGGCCAAAACGCCCATCATTCTTTGCAGTTAAATTACAAAAAAAAAAAGTTTTTTGGTGATTACAAACTTATTTGCAGTTGGTAAACTAACCGCGACCTATGTCGATTTATGGGAACAATAGTTTACACACGGAAAAGTTAAGTTTGTCCCTCAGTCTAGTTTATCTTTTCGTTAGAGCAATATTCAGTGCTTTCCTAGTTTATGAACTTTAGTAATGTTACCTAATTATGTATTTTGGTGAATGTAGCTTTACATTACCTAACTGCTTACACTGTTATACGTATTATGTAAGCACCTACATAGATTTGTCTCTAAATAAATGAATAAGTAAATGAATATTATCATTTTTAATTTACGGCATTTTTAGGGTTCCGTACCTCAAAAGGAAAAATGGAACGGAACTTACAAATATGGTTAAAATTCAAATACTTAAGTAATAAAATAACTTTGATTTCCAATTTTAGTTTCAAGACATTAATATTGTACGTTATACGTTTGGGGGACTGATTTTGGGGGGAAATAGGAAAAAACGGTAAAAATATTCGAGACACGATTACCGTGATAAACTATTTACATTCCTTCTAATTTGTACGGAACCCTCGGTGCGCGAGTTCGAATACTTAGCTCCGTTCGAACTCGAAACTTTGCGGGAAGATCCCAAATATACATGCTAGTAAAACTGAAGAAATATGAACGCAACCTTCATTCATGTTGACGAACGCGACTATTACAAAAGTGTGTGTCTTATCCTAATATTTATTTCACTTAACTATAAGTAATACAAGGCTGCACTAAAAGTATCGGGAATGGAATATTTCCACTGTTCCTGTCAACTCCTTGGTTTTAAAAATCGAATACCATTTATTTATTTAAAAAAAGATTCTCGGTCTTGTCACAAGGTTTTGTCAAACTTGTTTAGTCGTTGAGAAAATGGAATTGACTCGAGAAAATTCAAGAGCGATGATTTATTATGACTTTCGAAGTGGTTTAACACAAAAACAGTGCGTTGACCGGATGATTTCTGCATTTGGTGATGAAGCCCCATCCAAAACCACAATTTATCGCTGGTTTGCTGAATTTCAACGTGGACGTGTCAAGCTCAGTGATGATCCCCGTCAAGGTCGTCCAAAAACTGCAGTCATCCAAGAAAACGTTGATGCTGTGCGTAAGCTGATTGAGGAAGATCGACATGTGACATACCGCGAAATTCAGGCAACTTTAGACGTTGGCATGAGTCAAATACAAATAATCTTGCATGAACAATTAGATGTAAAAAAGTTGTTTTCCCGATGGATACCGCATTCACTTTGTGAAGAGCAAAAAGCGGCTCGCGTTACTTGGTGCGTCAGAACTCTCGAAAGATTCCACGCAGGATCCTCAAATGCTGTATACAACATCGTATCAGGTGACGAATCCTGGATATACGCGTACGAACCCGAAACAAAAAACCAGTCACGAGTTTGGATGTTCGAAAATGAGTTAAAGCCAACAAAATTGTTCGTTCACGGAGTGTTGGCCAAAAAAAATGGTGGCCACGTTTGTCTCCAAAACCGGTCACGTTACGACTATTCCTCTTGAGGGACAAAGAACGGTTAATGCAGAATGGTATGCTAGCATTTGTTTGCCACAGGTCGTTTCTGAACTCCGTAAAGAGAACTGCAACCGCCGCATCATCCTCCATCACGACAATGCGAGTTCTCACACCGCGCACAGAACAAAAGAGTTTTTAGAGCAAGAAAACATAGAATTATTAGACCATCCGCCGTACAGCCCCGACCTAAGCCCTATTGATTTCTATACTTTCCCTAAAATAAAGAATAAATTGCGTGGACAGAGATTTTCATCACCTGAAGAAGCTGTGGACGCCTACAAAACGGCCATTTTAGAGACCCAACTTCCGAATGGAATGGTTGCTTCAATGATTGGTTCCATCGTATGGAAAAATGTGTCAAATTTCGCGGAGAATACTTCGAAAAGCAATAAGTACATTTTTAAATAGTAATGTTGTGTCACTCCCTTGATTCCCGAAATTTTCAGTGCCGCCCTCGTAATTCCATAATTCACATGCATAAATTTTCTTCAAAAACTGTAAACGGTAAACAAGAAAAAAGGCTCAGAACGAGATTTCTTTATTTTACCAACTTTAGAAAAAAACTAGTAAGTATTATTTTTTTCATTGCTCAACTTTTTATTAGTTTTATTACTTACGTTTGGGTAAGCTTTGCCTCAGCTTCAGTAATCTAACGACTAGTCCATCAACCGCGGCGTTGCTTGTGGCACAGATTAATATTTTACCCCTGTTCTGTTGCTTTTTCACTTGCTCGTTGTAGAAGTATGTCATGACGATCGCGCAAATAACACTGGACTTTCCTGTGAAAAAGAATCATTGGTCATGATTACTATACATAATTAGTGTTGCCATCGATCGATGGTCGATGATATCGATGAACGACCGACCATCGATTGATGATCGCTATGTGACTGTCTGTCACTTACTCCTATAATCCTATTTAATAAGAAAATATTATATTTATTTTGAAACCGGCATATGATTCGGGCCACTTATACTCCATAGGTTTAGGTAGTTAAATAAAGGTAAACAAAAAAAAACACGTGACGTGGTTAAACGACTAAACGTAATACCAGCCTATTCAGTGTTGTCATGCTATGTAACAGTTGTATTCTTCAATTTAGCAATGTTATAATTCGTTAATAACGTTGCTAAATTGACGATTATTAAAATGACTATAAATTTATTCTAAATTACCGTCCACTCACATTGTAATCAAGCAACAAACACAATGCTAACGATTTGCTCTGTTTGACTAGTTCGCGATTAGCGTTCTTTTTTTCTACAATGAACTTAGTCGGATATTTCTTATCATTTCTTTAGTTTTTGTCCATTGTTTGCCTGAGAAAGTATTTTTTGCTACTTTTTTTGGGTCAATAATGGATACGACACATAGTGTTTTATGAAGACCATTTTTCGGATATTGCTTTTTTATGTAAAAATCTGATAGTTTAAGTTATTTAAAAGCAATATTTTGAATCCCCATTTCACTAGTATGTTTAGTTTTTGAGATTGAATTTTTTGATAATCGTCTTTTATTCATCCGGGTATTTAGAAAAAAAATCATTTCTCTGAAACTAAATGTGATACGCAATTATGACCTTAGAAACATCGACGGCGTTTTTTATGCTGCATATTTTAGAGTACAAATAAACTTAGGAACTTCGATAGATCCAGACTTGTACGAGGTTTTCAGTTTTTAATATTTTTCTCGGTAATTCCGTCGTTTTTGGAAAAGTTATTTATACTGAAATTATGCCCTTTATCTTCTCTACATACCACAAAAATAGCACATCCTAATTGCCCACACGTACAAGTTTGATGAAAAAAAATTTTTGGAGTTTCAGTTGTAAGTATGGGGAACCCCAAAATTTATTGTTTTTTTTTCTATTTTTGTGTGAAAATCTTACTGCGGTTCACAGAATACATCTACTTACCAAGTTTCAACAGTATAGTTCTTATAGTTTCGGAAAAAAGTGGCTGTGACATACGGACGGACGGACAGACGGACAGACATGACGAATCCATAAGGGTTCCGTTTTTTGCCATTTGGCTACGGAACCCTAAAAACGACGGAATTACCGAGAAAAATATTAAAAACTAAAAACTGAAAACCTCGTATAATTCTGGATCTATCGAAGTTCCTAAGTTTATTTGTACTCTAAAATATGCAGCATAAAAAACGCCGTCGATGTTTCTAAGGTCATAATTGCGTATCATATTTAGTTTCAGAGAAATGATTTTTTTTCTAAATACCCGGATGAAAAAAAGACGATTTTCAAAAAATTCAATCTCAAAAACTAAACATGCTAGTGAAATGGGGATTCAAAATATTGCTTTTAAATAACTTAAACTATCAGATTTTTACATAAAAAAGCAATGTCCGAAAAATGGTCTTCATAAAACACTGTGCGACACCTCAGGAAGCAGCTCAAGCTGTAGCACTACTTCAAGCAGGCGTTGCGCAACGTGAGGTTGCTCGAAGACTTCGAATCAGCAGATCTTCGGTGCATTGAGTTTACAGACGATACCTAGAGACTGGAGCATTCGATCGCCGTCCAGGTTCGGGCAGACCTAGGGCTACATCAGCAGCAGGTGATCGGTATGTGCGCGGCGAGACGGGGGGCAGTGCAGGCCACTCATTTGTCAAAGGTCACGGCGTCGCGCCCCCCGCCTCGCTTGCGCATCTCTAAGGCGACAGCAGTTTCGGTCATACTATAACCATAATCTTCCTGCACCACTCTGGATCGGTTTGAACAGTTGATGTCATTGATCGATTTTAAAGTAGCACCAGCTTTAAGTAGTATGATATTTTGGTAATACCCACCAGTACCGGGAGGTCCCTGAACCATCTGTATGGAAGGCTTGTCGCTCAATGCGGCGGATACTGAAGAACTAACCGCCGTCAGCTGACTCGCATTTAGAGTCGTTGTCCACTGCAACATACAATGGACCAATCGTACACATTATACAGGGGTATTTATCAGTCAGCGATATAGTATCTTGTTAAATTTAAGTATATTTTATTGATATTATACTGATTAATTGTCCTTTACACGTAAAATCAGTTATACAAAAATGATTCGTTGTTTTTGTTATACAGGATGTTACAGGGGTTTGCACATTCCATTCTTTTTTATCCCATGCCCATCTCATTTGTTTTGCACTAAAAAAAAAACAATTATGACGTTTTGGGAACCAGTGACGCAGTACAAGAAAATTTTAACTACCAACTCCATCCACATATCACATGATCTGGCCAACTCCGGACTTTTAAACAGACTGTGACCTCTGAGTTTGTTTTAGTCTTTCTTCTCAGAGTAGTCAGTTATGTATGAAACACCAAACTTATATAGTTTTAAAACATAATTTATTTTTAATGTGTTTGTACAAACCTACTCACAGAAATAAAATCATTTATCCATTTGCAAATGATTTACATTGGACATTGTACCACAGAATAATAGTAGTAATTGTACACCCTTTATCACTCAAGCTTAAGGACAATAAATTCTAACATACAAACCTGAGAATTTATATTCATTGCCTGATTTTGTTGACTCTTGATAAAGTGATGTGGTTCTGGTCTCAGTATGGCATCACTAAGAGGGGATCCCGCCAAATATTCCATTGCTTCAAACAGCTGTAATTCTTTATTGATGTAAGCCAAGTTCCTGCCTATAATTAATTCCCCTATCTTCAACGACTTCAATTTGTCCGCAAATGTAGCATGAAGAGATACACTGTAGAATGCATGTCTGTTACCTGCAAAATGATAACCATTTATGAATATAACTAGTTTCTGCCCGCGACTTCGTCCGCGATTTCACCCCATTCACCCTCTTAGAGGTGGAATTTCGAAAAACCCTTTCTTAGTGGATACCTACTCTTCACCAAGAACACGCCCTCCAAATTTCTTGTCTCTAGGACCAGCGGTTTAGGCCGTGTGGTGATATATCAGGCAGTCAGGACTTTGAATTTTATACACCGTGTTCCGATGACGATGGTAAAAAAATAAAATAAGAAAAACGCATTAGATACCAGTGGCGAAGGTACCATGCAACTCAATTTCCACCGGCTTCCCTTCGAAAGTTCAGAACATAGCCACTCTATAGTCAATTTTATCATTGAAATTTTCTTTTGGAATTTTTTTTTGCTCCGGCTTACCTCTGTCATAAATTCACCCTTCGCCACTGTTAGATACTTACAAGAAAAATAATCAGCTAACGAAAATACACTAATGTGCCGGCAATTTATTATTTTCGTCAAAATAAAATCACTTTAATTAGTGTTTTTATGCTTTGATATCTTTGGTTAGACGTACTGAGCGCTGTGTTAAAATTTGTCCATCTATTTTAATGGGACCCTGTATATAGATAGATAGAGCATACAGTTTAATACGAAAACGCTTTATAATATTCGTTTCCTACTGGATATCTTTAGCAGCAGTGGGGTAACTACAAAGGTGCAGTGTCAAAGTCAGTTTGTAGTCGGACCCGGAGTTCTGCTAAGCCTACACTGCAACTGCACTGAAATCCTCTCGCCGAATGATGCTCTAGGGAGGCTAGAGCCTCATTTGGCGAGAGGATTTCAGGATAACATATAAAGATAGCGCGGGCCGAGTGGCCTCGCGCGTCCAAAGTTTATACAGCATTCCTCAACTCCTAAAAATATTTAGCTAATACCTGAATGGTCAAAAGAAAAACTAGCCAAACGAATTTGAGGCGAGGTGCTACAATTATTGAGCTCGCTCTTGCGGCTTAGATTGTCTTAATTTTTAAACTTTACTATGTCAAAAAGTAACTATTATTTCTGTGTGTATGGTCAAAAGAAAATCTATCCTAACCGTCGGGCCCACGTGCCCCTCCCAGAAATAAATTCCAGATCCGCCCTTGGTGACATTCGTGCTAATTCGGAAACACGAAGATTACCGAAGCGCATACCTTTTCTGGTTTGACTGTAGGTATAGTTTGGTGATTTTTGCCCAGATTTTAGGAGTGTCTGGGAGATATGGACCACCTAATCTCACCGCTTAGCCCAGAAATAAATCCTGGATCCACCTTTGTGCACCAGTGGCAGTAGATAGTGGACTACGTGACCAAATGTCATAATTCAGGTGAATCATATGAACAAAGATAATATTTATTTGTAGCGAAACATTTAAGGATCGGGCGAACGTCATTGACAATGTCAGGTCAACGTTACGCCATTGTTTCGCTAAAAAATAAATATTGTAATAAATTATAAGAGGTTAATCAATTTATCAATTGCAGACGTATTTTACAGCTCATTCAAAAGGAATGAGTCCAGATTATCTATGGTCTGGGTATCTGAATAAAAAATACAAAAGAAACTCACTTGAAGGCGACGGAAGACATCTCACATTGTGTACAAAGAAAAATCTTTGATTTCTGGCTTGTTCTGGTCCAAAAGAAATAAGAAGTACTTCTCCTACTCTTGGAACAGTTTTTGATGCTGAGGCAGGAACAGAAACTGATAAATAAAAAAAGATGAAGTAAAGAACAAGAAGCAAAGAACAAGATAAGGGATCTATTATAGTATAGTAGTAGCACAGTATAAAAATCATACAGTAGGACGACGCCTTTGATCTCGTGTAAAATGCCGACATCGTCTAGACAGTAACGCACCGGCCAGGGTTGTCACAAATAAACAATATTTATATAATTATTTATTTATTGCAAATCAACATCGATATTAATATAGTAAAGAAAACAATTATTACCCCGTTTTACACTGCATGTATTAAGGAGTTGAGTATGACAATAAAAAACGCAGATGAGTCGTATACAAAGAGATTTAAAAATTGAACTGATGCTGACTTGATAACTAGTTACTGTGACACTTACAGTGCTTCTTGCGTGCCATCTTGGATTTCAAAAAGGATGGCTTTTTCGTAACAAGCACCCCAATTATACTCGAAATTGACACCCTTATCAAATTATAAAAAAATGACGTCCACCATCTTGGATTTCAAAAAGGATGGCTTTTTCGTAACAAGTACCCCAATTATACTCGAAATTGACACCCATATCAAATTATAAAAAAATGACGTCCGCCATCTTGGATTTCAAAAAGGATGGCTTTTTCGTAACAAGCACCCCAAATATACTCGAAATTGACACCCATATCAAATTATAAAAAAATTACGTCCGCCATCTTGGATTTCAAAAAGGATGGCTTTTTCGTAATAAGCACTCCAATTATACTCAAAATTGAGATTCATATCTTATTATAAAAAATTACGGCCACCATCTCGAAATTCACCCTTAGTAAATAATAAAAAAGTCCACCATCTTGACACGGAACATAAAAACGAACACTTTCACATTTATAATATTAGTAGGATTTCCAAACAGATGCTCTGTGTGATAAACACAGAACATAGGAATCATACGTAGTGATACCCTATTATTTTTTTTTACCGTGCGCCGGTCGGCCATTTTATTAGCGTTATCAACATGGCACGACATTACAAATAAAATTATTTATGCACTCTACAATAACAAAATAGATATCTTATTTACCTTTCTTCTGTACGTGGAAGTTGATGAAACCGCAGATCTTTATTTATATGAGATGAAGACTTACAATCAGTCACAGCACACGTCGTCTGCACCATTTTAAATTAACAAATAAAAAACAAGCATGCGTCAGCCCTCAATGATATATCCCGAACTGCTAACAACGTTTTGTTCACAGTTCGGGATCGGCTCACCCGGGTCTCGCCCCTCACACCCCGCACGATTGCCCTGTCTAGACGTCTTCGTTGGACGACTGTATGATTTTTAGACTGTGGTAGTAGTATAGTAGTTCTTATTCTTGCTGTCGCTTACCTGTCTACTGTTTCTTGTGCTACCCTAATATTGTCAGTGAAAACTTTTAATTGGCCTTCTTTCACTAAATGTCAACTATCTGTATCCTAGCTGTAAGTTTTCTTAAGAAATAAAATAAAATAATATTGTATTTGTATATAGATACTTACTAGCTGCTCCCCGCGGTTTCACCCGCATAAGTATCGATCCCGTGGGACTATCGGGATAAAAAATAGCTATATATTAATCCAGGGTGTCAGCTACCTCCATACAAAATTTTATCAAAATTGGTCCAGCCGTTTGAGCGTGAAGAAATAACAAATATACACACACACTCACAAACTTTCGCCTTTATAATATTAGTATGATTGTCACGAAGTCCGTTTGACTATGTTTGTAGTTGTGCCTCACACATGCACATTGTTTTAGTGTGCGTAAGCTTAGGAGCGCTCAGTCGTGACCACAGAAAAAAATAGATTTGCTATAGGGTCGAAGCATGATAGCTAGCAGTCATAATTTTTAAGAACGAATACGAATTTTCCGTATCACATGCAGAGCCTAACTGTAATTTCACTCATTTAAGAAATATTTCGCAGCGCACAGTGTAGCAACAGAACAACAGAAACTGTGCAACGGGTATTATACAGGAAGATTTTTTTATCACCATCCAAATTTTTACAACAACTTTCACTATGGGACCAACTCTGAAATCAGGAAAAAAAATCAGCTGTTTCGTACAAAAGTTCAATACCTACTTGACCAAAATGTATGAAACAGCTGACTTTTTTTTCGTGATTTCAGAGTTGGTCCCATAGTGAAAGTTGTTCATATTCATGGATAGAACACCCTGTAAAAATTTGGATGGTGATAAAAAAATCTTCCTGTATATTGCAACAAAGAATATTCAACAAAATCTCTTTAGCACTGCAAAGCTGCTATGTGAAAGCTTGAACCTATTACCATTGGCAGCGAAACATGGCATAAACCATGTGCAAATGCCAAAAAAATCCAAAAAGAATATTTAAAATATTTGGACTTGGATTTCGAATTAATAATTAATTTGCAACATGATTCCGTTATTCGTTCCGAAATTATATGCAAATTAATTATAGGACTCCTAACCTACGGTGCTCAGACCTGAAGGGCAATTCTCGTAATTTTAATACCGTTCACAATCTTATTTCAGTCTCAATTTGTCAAAAATACCTCTAATTTACCTACATTTTTGACAATAATTGTTTGTCGCCGAGATGAGACTGCGACTAGATTTTTAACATTTTAAATTACTTCTGTTCGCTCACCGGGTCGCAAAAGTTCTGCCTTGGAGTTTGCCAAAGAGCGATGGAACGCAGCATTCTGGATGTAAAAAAACAACAGAGGATTCGGAACACCACGCTGCGTTCCATAACGGGCATACATCCAGTATGCCCGTAAGAAAGAAAGCTGCCAGACTCAAATGGGATTGGGCGAGTCACTTCAGCCACATGCACGATGACTGGGCAAACGTCTCCACACAATGGGTGCCTGAAGATGGACGGCGCCGCCGAGGCCAGCCCAGAAAGAGATAGCGAGACGACCTTGATGCGTACCGCGAGGGCTGGTTCGAGATGGCCCGGGAAAAGAGTTCCTGGAAGGATTTGGCCTTTGCCCAGCAGTGGGACAACATAGGTTAACAAAAAAAAAATTATAATAAAAGATGAATCCGACGACAGCAACAAGGACTCTGTATTTAATTTGTTTTGTTATTTTACCTTACTTTCACATTTTTCTCTTACGTGGGACTCAAGAAAGTTTTGCGAAAATAAAAAAGAATGTTCTATAGGTAAATATTTTTTTATTAAATCTTTTCAAAGTACTCTTCACTAGCCTCTATACAAAGTTTCATGCGTCTGAACCAGTTTTCGAAACACTTTTTCCAGTCCGCCGCAGACACCTCGTTTACAGCATGCTCGAACGCTGACAGCGCATCTTCCGGCGAAGAAAATTGTATCCCTTTGAGCTGATTTTTTATTTTCGGGAATAAAAAGAAATCACACGGTGCTAGGTCAGGGATGTAAGGAGGGTGACCCAGGAGTTTGACCGACGTGCTTTCCAGGAAGTCCCTCGTTTTGAGCGCGGTGATGTGCAAAGGCACGTTGTCGTGGTGGAGCACTAGCCCGCGGAGCCCTGTGTTTGGTCGCTTGCTGCTCACAACAGAGAAAACTTCTGCCAAGCATTTGATAGTATACCATTCAGCGTTGATGCTTCTTTGGTTTCATAAAGGAATTGACACCAAGTAGCCAGTCAAATTGAAAAGGCTCGCGATCAAAATTTTCCCCCCGCTTCTAGATCGCTTCACTTTGGTAGGCGTTGATTCGTTTTGAAACACCCAAACCGTCGATTGGCGCTTCGTTTCTGGATCGTATTGATAAATCCAAGACTCATCACCTGTAATGATGTCGTAAACACGCCGAGACGAGCCTGCTTATGAGCATCGGTGAGGTTGTGCGGCACCCAGCGTGAAGCTAGCCTCCTCACGCGGAGATGCAATGCACGTGTAGAATTTCGCGAAGGCTTCCCGATCCAACCTGCAGTATGTGCTGAATCTCTTGATACGTAACTCGCCCATTGACTTGGATTAAATTTTGAAGTATATCGTACGATTCATCCAGTTTCAGGCGACACTTGAAATCGTAAAAAATCATAGCGCGAAAGTGTTGCCGACACAGATCCATTTTTTAATGAGACACGATAATTTAAATTAGCTCGCAAACAATGTGGATGGAGGGAAATTTTGAAATTGGAATGTACCTATTTTTTTACTTACAAATAATCATATTTTCAAAATAGATTATAACTAGCCAGTCTCTATATAAAAACTTTTCGCAATACTTTCTGAGTGGCCTGCATAGCTATTCACAAACACTCGATACGCTTCCGTATCGTATCGAACATTAATAATTGTTATCGTAGTAGTCTTCTAAATGCTGTTCACAACTCCAAAACCCGAAAATTTTGTCAGTTTAAATCAAATAGACGCCCGCTATTCTTCCAACAGCTATTCGCTGTTGAGGGTAAGTCAAATCAGGTTATCGAAATTTCAGGTTTTCGATACGATAGCCTGTCGTATGGTTGTGAATCAGGGCTTTGGTATTTTATAACCAAATATTTTCGTTCTTCAAATAAAAATTAGGTTTTTATTGCTAACGCTACCTAGGTTCACGAACACAAATACGCATATCGGGACACGTCACTACTACAACCGACGCTGAGCGGACTTCGTGAGATAGATCATCTGTACTTTTATAAGTGCTACTATAAAATATACATTGAGTGATTAATTAAAAAAGGATACCAGTAGTCACACTAATATTATAAATGCGAAAGTTTGTGAGTGTGTGTGTTTATATGTTTGTTACTTCTTCACGCCTAAACCACTGAACCGATTTAGATGAAATTTGGTATAGAGATAGTTTTAGTCCCGGAAAAGGACATAGGATAGTTTTTATCCCGATATTCCCACGGGATCGACATTTACGCGGGTGAAACCGCGGGGCGCAGCTAGTATTATAAATGCGAAAGTGTGTTTGTCTGTCTGTTACCTCTTCACGCTTAAACCGATGAACCGATTTAGATGAAATTTGGTATAGAGATATTTTGAGTCCCGGGAAATGACATAGGCTACTTTTTATCCCGATATTTCCATGGGATCGAGACTTATGAGGGAGAAACCGCGGGGTGCTGCTAGTATTATAATAAACTAGGTTCTGCCCGCGACTTTGTCCGCGTGGAATTTCACCAACCCCCCATTCACCCTCTTATGGCTGGAATTTCGAGAAACCCCTTCTTAGTGGATACCTACTCTTCACAAAGAACACACCCTCCAAATTGCATGTCTCTAGGACCAGCGGTTTAGGTTGTGCGTTGATACATCAGTCAGTCAGGACTTTGAATTTTATATATATAGATAGATAGAAGAGACTTTAATTTAAAGGATTTTTAAAACAGTAATTCCTTGTGAAGTATATTGCACTCCCCTCCTCACTTTCAGGCCGATGGGACGGCAACGGTCGGTGTCGGATTGCTCGTCGGGTGAGAGATCAGGCGCAGTACTTACGGCTTTACCCTTTCCGGCACGGGGGTGACACACCGCCAACTCAATTTCGACAGAAAAACCCAACCTCTTTGGTTGTGATGGACTTTACGCACTCTGCCTTCGATTGGCTCACTTTAAATGTTAATAAAGGCTAAAAATGTATAAAATAAATGCTGTGAACTTTTCCAGCATTGCTGGCTTGATTGTATGTAATTAAAAAAAAACTTACTATTAACACTAAGGCTGAATAGCTCCAGGCATCGTTCCTGTGGGGGTATAGGTGGCAATGACTCCACTCTCATTTCCATTCCATTGTTTTGATTGCGCGTCTTCATGTACGCTATTGTTAAACATTCCCAAATCTCCATTAGAAGTAAATCACCGATTAACCTGAAAGATACAAACATGATGTTAATCTTTCATCAGATGTAATGGGCCATAAAGGTCAAGTTTCGTCATTAAATAGGGTTGTCCGAAATATATATTGTATTATTAGTTTCTAAGACTTCATAGTTTTATCACCCAAATTGATATTGCATAGGTACCTACTATTTAGGGATAACATAATTTTGCTTTATGATTCATCATTATGGAGCCACAAAAGCTGTTAAATTAGGTAAACCAGAAATTAAATGTTTTAAAAAGGAAGGTAGTAGGTATAGTTACCACAGAACATTCAGGATGTAATTAGAAAAATAGGAAAATATACAACTTATACTTTTCATATTAAAAAGCTACTTACTGCACATATTGATTGTGATTAACAAATGAGTGGAAAACAGTCATAGGTGGGTTATTGTGGCCCAAAATGGGAGGGGGCTCCCTGAAATTTAACTGCTCATCCAACCACTGAGGATTCCAGCGAAGAATTTTCATTAGAGTTATTTTTTCTAATGAAAACACAGGTGCTTGGCGTACATCAACCAATGTTGTTTTCACCAAACTGGTCTTCTTCATTTTATTGCCAGGTTCAATTTCAAACACTAGTACCTGGGGTGCGTTTTCAGAAAAATGCACCTTCTTTTTGGGTTTACCAGTTTGCATAGGACCCACTTTAGAAACTGGCTTTCCAGAATAAGTATCTTCACCATCTGGTAATGGTTTTAAACTTTTAAGAGGGACCCTTGATTCTTTCCTGAGGGGCTTTGTTGATGTTTTGTCTGATTTGTGTTCTGTTCTGCTATGATCTTTAGTTCTGTTCTGCTTAGAGTCCTTACTTTTATCCTTGTTTGTTTTTTCTGGTTGTTTTATTTTGTTTTCAAGGTCTTCGGAAATATCTTTATTTCTTGTATCTTTTGATTTTGGTGAGGTCTCTCCACTTTTGTCCTTACTTTTACGTGTGTGTTCTATTCTTTTCACTGGACTGATTACTGCATGTGCAATATCAGTTAAATAATCTCCACAGTTTAAAGTAGTGATCTTCACATTTGTTGATGCTGGTTTATTGCCTCCATCTCTACTTTGTTGTAATTCCTTTTCCTTGATAGCTATTTCCTTAAGTTTTTTTTTACGCTCTTCCTTTAGAGAGCTAGAAATGGGTCGTTTTGATGAAGATTCTATTCTGGGTTTATCTTTACTATGCTTAATTGAAGAGCTTCTTGGTTTTACTGAGAAAAAAAAAACACATATATAAAAAATTCTAAACATAATATGCAACATTTATAAGTCTTTAATTCTAATATAAACACGAAACTAAACACAATGGTTAAGTAATCGTTGCCCAGTGGCGTGCATTGGTTTTCAGAATAGGTAGGCACTAGGCCGGGTGTAGTCTAGACAGACACGGTCACTAATCAGAAAAAAAAAGTGAGGTCAAAAGTGTGGGTCGTTATTTGAGTAGGCATGCCTACTTAAGGATGATAATTGCGAAGGTCGAACGTCATGGTATTACGCGTGAGACGTACGTATTTTTAATTTTGTCGTATTAACTTGAACAATTTAGACCAATGACAATGTGCGAATACATAGTACGGGACCCGAGTAGGCTGTCCGGCGTCTGCCTACTGCCGCGCGTGTTTGTATGAAGATTTTGTTTATTGTTAGGTATGATAATTTAGTGAGTTTCTTAATTGTGGGGCACACACACTAAAATGTAATTGACAGGCTTATGTTGATATATCGAGGTAGGCACTGCTTATATGCCTATATGCAATGCATGCCACTGTCTTTGCCTTTTAAACCTCAAAACACAATAATGTATGCTAGCCTTATAAAAGGATAAATAAAGTTATAATATAAGAACTTACTTTCCATAACAGCACGATTTGGTAATTTAGTCTTTGGTAAAAGAGCAATAGGGTTTATCATTTGTGCCTTCTTCAGTGGATCAGGTTCTGTTAATTGTACTTTTTTTTGTAAATCAGGTTCTATTACTTGTGCCTTCTTCAATGAAACAGGTTCTTCAAATTCTGCCTTCTTTAGTGATTCACTTATAGGTGACTTTATAAGACTATCTGCTTCTTTTAATATCTCTTCAATATTGTACCCATCAACTTCATCTGTTCTTGTGTCTTTTTCAGTTATAGGCTGCTTGAGAGAAATGATGTCTTCAAAGAATTCATCAGAATCAATATCCTCAAGTGATTGTAGTTCATGTTTTTCTTGAAGTGTAGTTACTGTACTTTTATTAGGTAATTCTTGAATGTCATCATCTGGATGTTGAATAGGGAAGGATATTAGATCATCAACAAAATCTTCATCATCATCTTCTGCATCACCTATAGAAACAAAATCATCCAGCTGACTGTAGGAGTCTTCTTGTAAGGCTTCTGGTTTGGGGGTTTTTGCAATTTTCATAAAAGGTTTCCCAGGTGAACTTTGGGATAGTCGCATTAGCCATTGCTCAGATTCACTATCACTTTCACTATCAATCTGTATTGGTTCATCATATCCTAGATACTCTTGTTTTACATTAAACGCCTCAAACTCTAACAAATCATTTTCAATCTTAATTTCTGTATCTCTAAGCATTTGTTTTGGATGGTCTTCAGATGTTGGTTCTTGTTTTGGTTTTTTTGCACCATTTTTAAGTGGTTTGACATGTGGTTCACTATCACTGTCAGATATATTTACAATATCATAAATATTACTTTTGGGTTCTTGTTTTATAAGATTTTTAATGTAGTTATTGTCTATTTTTCGCTTTAGTGTCATTTTATTATTAATTACAGGTGATTTGCTGGTTTCCTTTATATCTGTGTTTTTTTCTTCCTTCACAATGCAGTCCAACTCAGCAATTCTGGATTCAATTTCATCAAGTTCATTTTCATCTTGAAATCTTAGTTGACTAGTTATGGATTTTCCACATTTTTCTTTGAGGAATTTGAAAACATATTTTTCACTGTCTTGTATGTCTACAAGTTGTGCTCCCATTGTCCAACCTAATCCAATGACATCTGAATCTTGTATCACATATGGGACATTTGGTGGTATCTTGGTGGAGCCAACATATACTCCATTAGAACTCTAGAAAATTAAGTTTTTTTTTTAGGAATATTTTATTATGAACAATCTATTTATAAAATAAAGCTATAGGTTTCAAGTTAATAAAAATTGTCTACAAAAGTGATCTGTAACTCAGGACCCTCTTATCTCAGACACTGACACATATTACAGGCACTGATTCTATTAATCAGTGCCTGTAATATGATGTTGAGATAAATAAAGATTTAAGATCATGATTATTTTTCTCTTCGCTAACCATAATCACCCATGTCTGCTGCTCTCATTGGTGTGTATGTGCTAACAGCAGATTTGATTGAACAGAACAGTAATATACTTTTTAGATGACAGGACCTGCCCACCCTCTCTTCGTAATCATAAAGCTGTATCTTATAAGACCAGGAATCATCATACCTTTATCAAATAGTATATAATGTGGATGCAGCAGGCACTGAACATTTTAGTTTAAGTAATGTAAGGACACAGATGTAACTAATCATATGCATGTAAATATTTTACTCATAACTAACTGTATTCCTCCTTCCTGTATGCACCTATGTTTACTAGATTTATGTATATTTTCAAGGTTGTTGATAAGAGGCTAAAGTGAGAGACACTGCAGTGTAGACTAGAGGCTTCTATTTAAAAGCTCTTTAGTAAACTCTTAGCTTATCAGTAATTACCTAGATATTTTTTAATGGGCTTTAATCGAACATCTCTAACAAAACGTCTCTAACATAATAAGTACCTGCAATAATAAAGGCAATATTTTAGTTAACAGAAAAGTATGTGATAGGTACCTGTAAGTCTGTGATGAGTGCTTTATTGCTTTGAACATGTATTATACAGTGATTTCTGGATATAACTACGCTTGAAAGCGATATAACGTTTTTTACTCCTCTGCCGACGGTTACTTTATCGCCCTCCGATAGCGTGTATTCTTCGGCCCCAAAATTTTGGCGAGTTAATTTCCATTTAGCCATTTTAATAAGTAACGATAAAAGTATAACTGAAACTAATCAGGAGGATACTACATCACATTTTATTTTAAATAAATCTGTTACAAAGAAAAAAACAAAGTTTCTACATTTACGAGCGAACTCAAATAATGTTTGACTGGACTCTGACATTGACAGTTTTCACAGTTTGAAGTAGACATGAGTGAGACGTATTTACTTGAACAGGTATGCGCACTAGGTAATTTTATGGACAGGCCACACCTAGTACGACGAGTAAAGTACGAAATACATCCAATATTTTCTATCAAAGCGAGAATTGTATCAATAGTACCTAATAATTGTACCTTTTATGATGTTAATAGCGCTTTACAATGTCAACCCTCAAACATCACACAATTTCCGTGCTTAACATACATGGCTGTGGCTGATTTAATATTTCTCCGATACGGGATGCGATCTATTGAGTTAGTATTGAAGTATTCGGTGAAATACGGGTCAGTGGGTCGTCTTAGGATACGTTCTTTGCGTGAGGCTATCAAGTCTCTGCCTCTTCCAGTCTATTATGCAAAAATAAGCCTAATTACAATGTGCAAGTAAAATAAATTTTAAATGAAAGGATGCTTCTTTACGGCTGTCTTGGCCTCCTGCTCACTTCCTAAGTTCACAAAATCCTAGTTGCGTGTAGTACAAAAATTAAAATTTATTTATCAGAAGGCATCATTTAATCCTAAATAATAACTTGTGTGCATGAGAGAGACTTTATTCCTCGCAATCAATACGCGGTGGGGAGGATCATACGTAAAAGGTACGGAAGCATGGGCGCCGGCAAGTTTATTTTCAAGGGGTGCACCGTGAATTTTCAGCTCTACGAAGCGAGCTCGATCATTTTTACACTTCATCTCGGTATGGTAAGTTAGCGTTTGTCCATTCATACAAGAAGTAACTTTGTCAACTTTCAGAAAAGCTTAACATTTAGGAGAATGTACGATGCAAGAGCGAACTCGATAATTTTTGCATCTCTAATAGGATAGGTTTTATTTGTCCATTCATATAGAAAAAGGAATAACAGAACTGTTCATTTATACAAATAGGCTTAAAGATTAAGATAGAGTAGGATACCAGAGCGAGCGAAGCAAGCATGGTAAAGTTAGCGAAATTTTAGGATCTCGCCTCGAATAGGTTGTTCTTTATTATTGTTGTTTTTATTTTTGTCTGAAAATAAAAGTATTCTGTTCTAGTTTATTAGGCGTATTTGGATATTTTTTAGTTTTGAATTTTTTTACAACTATATTTTATTTTGATGCCAGGGAGGTACAAGTGTACTGTCTTGTCTGTCTTGCAGACTTGCACCCAGCTCCCGGTGCCCATGTACGGAACAAAGGATCATACTATACGATACATCCCACCGTACGCCAGTCAATCTGTATTTGAGTAAATACTTTTTACGTACTCGGAGCAGTTATTTGGACTAAATACTTTTTTATATTTGGCTCTAGTACGGCATAACTCTACTTCGAAGTTTGACAACAGACAGCGCTGCGATTCGAATCATAACGAACATGGTAACGAACACATGGACTTATTATCCTACAACAATAAGTCCATGAACGAACATCAATGAACTATCATTTTGACATTGGCAGAATAGTCGACATCGCTTTACTTGCCATAAATAAAAATAGAATAGAAGAAACCTAAAATAGGCCCCAGTCCGTAGACACACGCCCCAGTCCCATATTATATCTATGCTAGTTCTTTATATTCTCAAAGAATATTTACCCGTTGATAATTGAATACTCATAGAATTATTCCTCTGTGACATGACTGAAATAACTGAGGAAAAAAGTGGGAAATAACCTTCATTCGGTAGCACTGTGTGACCAATTTTCGTAGACTTCTACTGTTTTAGTAGCTTGACATAGTTTGATTCGACTATAAGACTAATGGTGTAGTCCTCCCACACAAAATACGCCAATCCAATAGGTAGGTACGTTATGTGAAAATTACTTGTAATTAAAATGTTGCACTGTTAGAATGTATACAACTGCTACGTTTTGTACTGCCGCGCCACTGACCTCTATTAAACATGTATGATATAGAGGTCAGTGTGCCGCGCTTAATAGTAGTGCACCCATCATCATTGTGTTTGCATGAAGTTTGCTCTCTGTTGGGTTACTTCGAGTTACCTTCTCGCAATCTGTCACTCAAAAGTTTTGAAATTGGAAGTTTTTACAATTTTCTAACCATGATAAATAAAATTGATTATACAAAATAAGTTAGTAGGTACCTACTTCTATATCTCGCCATCACGCGTTTATATTTCCGAAGATAGACGATGTTTGACGAAGCGAATACTTTCTTGGAAAATCTGTATTTTCCAGCGAAAGGCCGTGAAAACATTCAACGTTGATTAGATAGAAAATCATTAAAAAACCGTGCTATGTGGAAATCAACCCAATGATTTTGCTCAGCGTTGGTGTGGCAACACTTCCTGTACGGGTACCTATTCGATTAGGGTGTGGTTCCAGCGTAGGCATTACGTTTTAGGCGCTGCGCGCTGCGTTCATTGATATTAGGTCCGGTCTAGGCAAGAAGCTTATTTGGGTCTAGGTGAGAGAAACGAATGACAAATATAATATAGTAAAACGTAGTACAGTAAGAATAGTAATAAACGCTCCGTCAAAAAATAAGAATTGTCCTTACTCAAAATTTTAAATCTAATGCCTAAAATACCTACTAACTTTCCGACTACTTTTGACCAAATAAAAATGACGAAACGACCGAATGAGATACTCAAATCTTCGAAAAATAAACATGACTGTTTATTGCTATAATACTTTTCTACCAGCTTAAATTACGTTTTAGTATAATAGATACCCAGGTAAAGGTATTTGTATTCTCATTCACTCGCCCTTGTATCCTATGTCGACGGAGCCCCGCTTCGCGGGGCTCCTATTTCTGTGTAAAAGGTTTAAAGTAACCTAACCCCCCCTTTTTTGCTCTACATAAATGACCTTCCAAGGCAAATAAAGCACCCCATGGTACTATTCGCCGATGATAGCACCGTAATTATTAAGTGTGATGATCCCAATACTTATGAAAAAGAAATAAATATGACATTAAATAGAATTATAACATGGTTTGACAACAATAATTTAATTATAAATTTAGAAAAGACTAAAATTATGCATTTTTATCAAAGAATACCAAATACAATCCTTGACATTAGCTATTTAGGGACTAAAATAGAATCAACTACTAGGTACTACTAAATTTCTTGGTATTACTGTAGACAACAATTTGAGTTGGAGACCCCAGACAGACGAAATTTGTAAAAAAACTTAATAAATTTACCTATGCTCTCTATAAACTATCAAAAATAGTAAGCCTAGAATCTGTACTAACAGCCTATCACGGCTATGTTGCATCAACACTCAGATATGGCGTAATATACTGGGGCAATTCAGTTGATAGAGAACTCGTGTTTAGAGCCCAAAAAAGATGTGTAAGAGCTATGTGTGGCCTTAAATGCACACACAGTTGTCAACCGTTCTTTAGACGTCTAAAAATTCTTACCTTGCCATCGCTGTACATATACGAAACAAATATGTTCGTCAAATCTAACATTTCCTTATACAAAATAGCTACTAAAAGTTACTACAGAAAATTACGCGATAGGAATGGGTCGGAGCTCGAAGTGACTTATGGCAAAACTGCACTAATGAATAAAAGTACCTTCGGTATGGCCAAAAAAATATTTAACAAACTACCTGAAAAAATTAAAACGTTAAATCTGGACAATTTCAAAACAGAACTATTAAAAATATTGATAAATAAATGCTATTACTCACTACAGGAATATTTTGACGATAATTATTCTATGATTACTGCTTCAGAAAATTGTACATCACCTCACCTCTTTTGACGATTTAGAATTTTATTTGACATTAGCATTATTATGACATGTAACTTAATCTATTTGACATATTATATTGTAATTGATTCTATTTCCAATTTGTATTGTTAAGCATGACCTATTAATATTATTACTAATGTGAAAATGTGAAATTTTAAGTAATTCTACCACTTTAATGATATTTCAAAAGTTAAATTGTTTTAAAAGTAAAAAATTAGACAATGTTAATTAAATAGATATATTTGTACGCCTCTGGGCAAAACATAGAGGATCTACCTATCTGTAACATCTCGCACACTATTGTAATTTGACCTATGTTTACAAATAAAGCATTCTGATTCTGATTCTGATAACCAAACCGAACCTCGGGGTGCCCTTCGCTAACTCTTACATCCTAAGTGGACGTAACCCCGCGTATATATTTAATTATTGTTTTGACAAAACCACTGTTGTCGGTACCTAACTTAGTCATTTTGTCGGAGGTTCAGTATTTTATTCGGAAGTTTAGTTTTGTTATTCGAAAATCCATTTGTTTTAGTCGGCCACAGATCGCTGGAGATTAATTTCTTTTTCGGAACCATCATTATTTCCCGTACAGTAATATTAGTCGCGCTCGCGCATTGCGGAGCACTGCTACGGCTACGGCGTAGCCGTAGTAGGTACCCTGTATTGTGCGAGCTTCGCGGCCGCGTAGCGCATGGCGGTATCTGCACATTATTTTAGGAGGTAAGCCTATCTAATAGTAATTATTATTACTAAGCATTTATGGTACCTATCTATTCTATTATATTTATACAGGATGTCCCTAAAAAAAAGAAGAGAGACACAATTGTTTTAAAAAATTCGTAACAAAAAACTATCGGGTCTATCAATTAATTTTTTTTAGATAGACCTGATAGTATTTTTTTATGATTATTTTGTTTGAGCACTATGAGAAATGATTGATAATAAAATAAAAATTGGTCATAACTTTTGATCCGTAAAAAAATTCACCTACATTCTCAGGGTTAAAAAGTTTGGAAATGACCTTGCCCACGCAGATTCGATTTGAGCCATACTTCCAGGGACACCTGTATATAAAAAAAATATATACTTAGTCTATTCCGTGATGAAATGTTCAATTTGACTATTGACTAAGACACATTCTTTCACCCTGGACAGTTAGCGAGTGCTAACTGTCCAGGGTGCACCGGGCGTTTAGTGTCATAGTACTTAAGATAATCTTAACGCCAAGGGGAGGCCCCCCTTTCTTGCACGAATATTGAGAAGTCAATCGACACGAAAATAAGAAGATTGCAAAACTTTTATTCAATTTTTCAGAATCATTTTATCCGGAACATCAAGACACATCCTGTTAATCCTGCTTGTATTTAAATTATATACCAACAAAAGAAGCCAAACATGATTCCAAATAGATAAGTATTTTTTGTAACAATAAAATTTGAATTTTAGGCGTTAAATAAGTACAATAATTCGTTTGATTTGTAATTTATCTACCTACAAATAAAACATTAGTGCAGCAGCACGTGCCTACCTACTTTTAAGCCTAACATACTCGTATATGTATATACAAATAGCCTGTTTCGCAATGTCGGTACTGGGTGCGTCTCATATCGTATAAAGTTATTTGGCGTATTTTCATTTCAATAACGTTCACAAGATATAATAAACGTGAGATATACCAACTGTTGATATAATTTCTTTACATATAACATTTATATACTCTAAAACTTACTTCGTATAACGTTATTGGATATAACGTTTATTTAATCGAAAATCATTAGGTCTATCGTTTAAAATATATATTGATACCGTCATTATGGTTAACACCCCGATTCAGAGCAATCCGACTCGGACAGCTTAGGTTAGAAAGCCTTCGTGGCTTCCGAATTATTTCCGTTACCGTTACCGCACCCGAACTCAACGAACGCAATAGACGACGTAGGATGCAAGAGCGAGCGAAGGGCACCCCGAGGTGCGGTTTGGTTAGGTTACTTTAAACCCTTTACACAGAAATAGAGGCCCCGCGAAGCGGGGCTCCGTCGACATAGGATGAAAGAAAATGTTTTTATCATATTAGACTAAATAGGTTTTATCTCTATTGAGTGGTATATCAAACGATTTTATATTAATTGTCTGTTATTCTTATAGAAATTAGTTACCTACATTAAAATTATATCAATCGTTTATTATATTAACTGATCATTATATCAAATAAAATTATAGGTTCAGTTGTTATATCTTGTAAATATTAGGGGTTTTGTAATTATATCATATATTACTTACCCGTCGGTACTTGTACCTTTCCTGTTCACCAAATAATTTAAAAAGGGAACACCAATTTGTATGAAATTATCGTAAGGGCTGTAATACCTACATTATGAATCAATAAATACAACATTATCAGCCTATAACGTTCCCACTGCTGGGACACAGGCCTCCTCTCTTCTAGAGGGAGTGGGCTGTAATCCATCACGGGGGCCCAGTGCGGGTTGGTAGATTTCACATGTCTTCGAATTTTTGGTTCTAGGACATGCCGGTTTCCTCACGATGTTTCCTTCATCGTTTTGAGAGCAGTGGTGATGAAATTATTCACAACTAGTACCTAAGTCGTGGCCGATACCACTGGGCCACCACTGCGCATTGAGTTAATAAATAATTACTTAACTGAAACGCAATTAAGGGCCACCATGTAGCGCCGGCGATGTAGGTAGTCCTTTGACTACCTACATCGCCGGCGCGGTGCAATTTATGCAAAGGTCGATAACTTGATGGTGTATTCTTGGACTTACTTACCTTATAGATCAATAAAGTATTATTAGAACTAAACGGCCGTATTAATTACTCTTTGTAAGAGGTTATTCTGTTACAGTTTTCACAAATTTTTCACTTATAAAGGTACACTGTCGTTTCATTCTAAGCACCACATGGCATTGAATGACTGATAAACCTATAATACTGACGAGCGATCATGCAGGTATCGTGTAATCAGCGATATGACTATATTGCGTTGCATTATAGGAAAAATAATTCCTTGGGTTATCGAACTACGAAACGGGAACTACAATAGATATGGCTCCTAAAACAATTTTGATTTGTTAGTGCACCAAAAACTGACGGTGAAGTTTACACTCTTTCCTCCTCCTCCTTTGTACCTACAAAGGAGGAGGAGGAAAGAGTGTAAACTTCACTTCTTCGTTTTCATTGCCAACAGTAGGTATATACCTTACCTACTGTTGGCAATGAAAATCGATAAAAAGCACATTTGAATAAAAAACGTTTTTACAAAAAAAAAAAAAAAAAAAACCACCGACTTCCAAAAAAGACACAACAAAGTGAAAAATAACAATTTCGGAAGTCGGTGTCGTTGGGTTCGCATTTTCGTTGTTTGCCAGCGACTTCCGAAATTAAAGTTATTCACTTTGTAGTGTCTTTTTGGAAATAGGTGTTTTTTTTAAGCTTTTATATTTCATTTTTAAGTTGTACTTAGACAAATTCGTATAACACTACTTGCTATGTAAATATTAATGACAGGAAGTTATTATAACATCATCAATATAAACTAAGTTGCAAAAATACGTAATAATGAAGCTAACTTAAAAACTACCCATGGAACCACCCCTGAGGCATACCCTATCCATTAAAATTATTTATTTTTATTTATATTAAAACAGACTATTATATATAACTAACTAGATACTATACTTTATTTTTTAATTCGTTTTATCAAATTTTAAATTACATATTTTTATAAAATAATTACAATGTTTATTATAACAACTAAGTAGTCAAGTAAAAGCCCTCTTCCTCTATCCTACTTTTGCTGTGCCCGACTGGGTCGACAATGATCATATTTTGTAAAACTTACCACCTAAGTTCACATCTGGAAGCAATAAATACCTATATAATTGAGTATTAAAAAAAGAATCTTTGAAATCGATTTACAATTGCCGGAGATGTCGCGTAACATACAGGGTGAAATTGAAAACATGCGACAAATCGAAATGGGAGATTGTACTCATCATTATGAACAACTTTTACTATGGGACCGAACCTGAAATCGCGAAAAAAAAATCAGCTGCTCCCTACATTTTGACGAGTTATGCGAACATAAATGTAGGGAACAGCTGATTTTTTTCACGCGATTTCAGGTTCGGTCCCATAGTAAAAGTTGTTCATAATGATGAGTACAATCTCCCATTTCGATTTGTCGCATGTTTTCAATTTCATCCTGTATATAAAAACAATTTCGTTTACTTGAATTTTTACCAGTAATTTTGGTTTAAAAACCAAACTAGCGAACCAGTTTTGATGAAATTTCTTTGGGACCAAACTGAAAGTATATCCTTTCAAATAAAAAAAGAATTTTACAAACCGGCTTATAAATAACGGAGTTCTGAGGCTAACAAACATAAAAAAACAACCAAATTGAGAATCCCCTCCTTTTTTTGAAGTCGGTTAAAAATGGGAACAGATGAAAGTATAACTAAAAGGGCACAAACTCATAGTTATTATATTTTCATATAATACTATAGTTGCGCTCTTTTAGCTGAAAAACAGTGACAAGATACCTACTCACGATTACCTTTACCTTTTATACTTCATCTGATTTTCATTAATTAAAAATTATAATAATTGATCAGTCTTTCAGTACATATTTTATGTCAAAGATGAAGGTTTTTTTTTTTAATTTTAATGTTAAAAAAAAAATTGATTAAGAAATCTGAAGTTTTAATCGAATTTCGATGCTGACCGTTCCTATAGCACAGCGTTTTTGATAAATAATGAACGTCCACAGGTTTGCTCATCATCCTCATATATTTTGGAGCCGAAGTTCTTCTTAGGTACGTCCATACTTTAGCAAGGTAAATTGCCGCCCTGGAAAAATGCAAGATATACCTAGTAAAGTAGGTGCGCACATATTATGTCACACACAGCACACGTTACGTAAATGAACCCTCTATCATTATGTTTTTATGCAAGCAATCGAAAACAGTTACAGGTGGAATAAAGAAATGTTGTTGTTGCGCTGCGCAGAGAAAGCTCTGTGCGGGCGGGGCGGGCGGCAAGCGGGCGCAGTGGGCGCAAATAGCGGCAGCGCGCGTCGCCGAGTCGGCCGAACACTCGGCTCGACGCTCGGCCAGTCCGCGCCCGACGCCCGACGCCCGCGCGCCCCCGCACGATCAGCGCCACGCGCTCCCGAACCCGCGACCTGCCGCACCGACAGCATCACTCGCGCGCGGACCCTGACACCCCTGTGAACATCCCTATCACTTCAAACCTCTCGTGCTCGCACCCCGGCATTACTTCCCAACTTCTAGTGTGTTAAACCCTTGTTGTGCAACTGTGAAACCTTCACGTAATCCTGGCCTCATCAGCGCTGGTGATTCAACTCCTCAAGCACGTGGCTCCAGGATCAATAGCGGACACTACGCTCCTCATTGTCTCTTACCCCTCAAGGTCACAACGGCAGGTAAACATTTCACTTTCATTCATCATTAATATTTCCAGTGATCGTAATGAATGGGAACTGTTATTCGGTAATGGATAATGTAATGTTTCAAAACTATAAACGCCGCTGAATGTTTGTTTTTGAACAATTTCGTAGATAAGAATGTGAGTACGAATTAAGAATGATACTAAAACAAAAATAATCCGATCCACAAATCCCGTTGGCAGATTCTGGCGACAAATATTATGAGAAATTTAAAGGTGAAATTGCATCGATTGTTGTACATTGCATAGCATCTATTCCATCCGGTGACCCATTTTCGCAACTTTGACATTCGGCAACAACGGTTGGCAATAGGTATATGGGACAATTTTATTTTCTGCTGTTTTCTAATTTCTAAAGATATTTTGAGAAAGTAAGATGTGTGTTACTTTGTAATGCCACGGTGCCACCAGACTGAAAAGAATGACGATTTCCGATGATGTTTTGTAGACTAATCGAATGTTATAGGCTGTACGTAATTTTTATTAAGTATATTTGGCTAGTAACCAATCTGGTATTAAATACTTACTAATAAGTGTTATTTAATGAAATTCAAGTATTTTTGCGCAGAGCTTTTTGTTTAAGAGAACTTTTAAAACAGTTTTACATTTGCCAAATTGAAAGCTTTTGTGAAGCTCGGCATTTTATATGAGTCGAGAGCTGGCAAAATCGAGAATTTAAATAAATATCTCTTTGTACGTTACGAGTAAATATGAATTATATAAAATAATATGCGAGAAGTAGGTATGTTAGTTTTCATTGTGAGCAGTAGAGCTTTTATTGCTAGATATTTAGATAATCTTTCGAAGCCCATTAGGATGTCGTTATCGTTAATACATTTATATTAGGCATACTAAATTAATGAGCTGTGTTTACATAGTTAAAAAAGAATCTTGTTATACAAGAAAAAGTGTGAATAGAGCGGTTGTATTCGCTCCATATCTACATTTTATAAATATATTGCGTCGAGACTCGTATATGGATTTGTTGTTGGTAATTTTTCCATGTCTTGTATCTCGGTATTCGGTACTCGGAACTATTATTTATCTTCGGATGAGTAGTAGCCACGATTAGTTAAAGTGTTCGCTTGATCAACAAATTCCTTCAGTTCACCGAAGCTCCCATTGTTTGCATGGAGGCGGTTGCGTGCACGGGTTATTATATGCTTAATGTAATATACGACACTATACGGATATTAAGTTATAGACTGCACGTATAGGTGGAAGGATTGAATTTAATTAATCTAATAGTCATTTTCTTAAAACTCTCATCTATGTTGTCTTTATGTAACTCTTTTGTTTTTACAATTTTTACGGGACTTAATCTTCGACTTATGGATCAAAGGACCATTAGAAACAATTTTGTAACTCTATGTAGAAAAATGCGCCCAGGTGCAGTATTGCCAAGAGCGATTCATATAATTTATACGTGACACGCTACGTCTTATGATGTTAACATCCTATAATTATGATAGTGTGCAATATGTCACCAGATGTGAGAACCACATTGACGGTAAAAACTATTTGTATGAATATAACATAATAGACTGTGTAAATGGTTTTTGTATAATTTTGTGAGAAGTCAAGCCGAGCTACGGTTTTGCAATGGTAGGGCAAATAGTACTGAAGATAATTAGCATAACAAGGAAACTATTCACCACAGTGTGGGCAGTTTTTACCCGGTTTGCAAATTGTTTGAACTGTAACTGTATCTTGCAATTTCTACTAATTTTCCAGCCGGCTAAAGCCTATTTCCGCATACATTATACATAAAAACGTTATAAACATATGTTTTTAGTGGGCTTTACCTATATTTACTTATAAATTGCTGGCTCTTGGATACGCTTTAAAGGAAGTAGAATAATTAAACCGCTATTGAATTAACTTTCAATACCTAGCTGCAAAGTGGAAAACCAATTAAAGGCTTTACAAAAGTATATTGAAAGAGGTGCTATGGTTTCGGCTGTACGAAATTCAGGCCTAAGTAAACTTTAGGTTGAAGGGATATGATCGACAATCAGAGGCCAGTTTTTGGGCTATTCACCCTTCTAACATGGTTGAAAGTCCATTTTAGCAAATAAACGCACACTCGTAACGAACGGTTTCTCCGTTCGTTACGAGTGTGCGTTTATTTGCTAAGAAAGGTCACAAACAAGCTCATATCATCAGAACATTCTTATGTCGGACTTGCAAAAAAATATTCAGTTATCAAGACTCTGGTTATAAATAAATGTTAAACGCTAGAATCGTTTACGATATCGCAGCTATCTGAAATTATGATGTACTTGTGCATTTAGTAGTAATGGAAGCTACGCCGGCCGTGATAGAACAGGAATCCTATATGCCAGCCGGTAGGCGATGCACGCTCGGAAAGTGTGAGGAATTCATTAGTCTTTTAATTCGACCCTGTTTACAAAGGATCGCACTTACATCTATAATGTATAAGAAAATGTATTTATGTAAGTTAGCACTATGAATAATAACGTTAGAATGTATTTAATTTTGGTTGCGGACAAACTGCATCCCAATTTCATGGAATACATGTTTTTTTCTCTCATCAATATTCGCTTTTAAACACCAGCGAGAAACTTGCTTGATCTTGCCTACGAATAAAACCTCTTTAGTGAAAATAACAAAACAGGCATTAGCTGACGTGAAAAAGCTCCGGATCCCGTGACACACGGCGTGCAACTTATATGAATACCAACGTAAACCAATATTGATCCAACGTCTTACGTCGCTGCCGGTGTGCTATCTAGGTATTATTGATTAGTTTCATTAGTAAACACTTAGCAGAGTACACGTAACAGCTGTACAGCTACAATACTCCCTGCATGAAATAACTAGAATTTTACACTAATAAAGCTGAAAGTTTTGCAAGCAAACATGTTTTAAAGTTGTGTTTCAGTTATTCGGTAACCGATTTTAAATGTCTGGTTATAATGAATGGTTACCGAATAACCAATATTATATGACATTCTGGTTTGCGTCAGCTTCCTTTACAGGCAAATTTTGCAGGTACAAAAGTAAGTAGATGTTTTTGAAAGGTAATCTTATAAAACATGCACCCATCAAACTTTTCCTTCTGCCTGTCCTTGTCTCATATTACTTTCTTGAGGTCGGCTCGAAGGTTTTCTCTTATTCTCCCCATTTCCTTTAGCCGTCACATTATCATTCACTATCGTTTCGTTCATTTCGATCCCTCTCACAATCGATCCATCTTTTCTTTGGTCTCACTCCAACTTAGTATATTTATCTACTTGAATCTTTGTTTCACTGAATACCTACCAAAGTATTACATAAACGTCACAACAAGAAAAAAAAGTTAGCTTCTCCAGCGACTCTCTTCACTGGCAATTCTTAATTAAGAAAAGTCAGGAGAATTTTAGGTTTCATTTGTTATTATTATAGTATACTTTAGACTAAAAATAGGTCCTTCGTCTTTGAAGTGAACGTAGAGATGCCTACGTACATACCTAACCATTCGTACATACAAAGATAAAAACACTGATCTGCAAGGTTCCGCTTACGGGGATTAGGGTAACTCTGCACTGAATTAATCGTGCAAGATGGAGGCGCTGTGTTTGACATTTATACTGCATGCTTCCCGCACGGATGCGTGATATTATTGGCATATCGGAATTCCGCAAACGGTAGGTATACTTTCATTCATTTGCAAATTATTTACTGGGAATTTTACCGCAATAGCTTTGGTGTTTCTTAGGAAAATATTTTCTGAGAATGATCAAGGAAAAATCTATTCAGCCAAATGTTTTAATCCATATTTTCATGTGGATTTTACAATTTTCGTGGCATATTTTTTATTGCAACCGTAAAATGTAAGTTTTGGCACAAGGCTCTGACGTAAATCAAACGCCATATCGGTATGATCACATCTCAGAGTAGGAATCGCGACATATTTCCTGCTGTATGGTGAGGTGAATGGTGCACATAAACATATAAACTATGTACTATAGGTACCTACTCTACCTATACCTACTCTCTACCTTACTAGGGTCCCCAATTTTTAACGAATCCTTTCCAACGTTCATTGTGGAGAAGATACAAAATTTTAATGATGTCTCGGAAAGACTACAAAATTAATATTTATTCGGCCTTCACACTCATTCGGTACTGTTTTTTTGGACCAAAATTTACTTATAGCCTTCGCTTCTCTCATCTATGGACGCATCCACAACTTTTAAGAAGAAAAAGTAGACCAAATTATTAGAAACACACTAACTTCCATTCTAAATGTGGCCCTGGACGACCGTCCGTGGCAGCAAGCCACACTACCCATTCGCTAGGGCGGTCTCGGCGTCCGCAAAATTTCAAGTATAAGTTTACCGGCCTTCCTCTCCTCGGTCCAGAGTACCGATAAATTAACCAGGAACATTTTATCTTCCTCACTGGTCGATTTTGAAGTAGGTACCGTGTTTGACCGATGCGTTGAACGCTTGGAAAATGGCTTGTCCCAATACGGTTTTGCCCGATAACCTGTCTTTCCAGAGACGGTGGGACGCGCCGCTCTGCAGTATTATACGGAATGCCCTTGTAAACACGTCACCTGATACTGTTGAGCATGCTCGTCTGCTGGCTGTGAGAGAGTGGGAGTCAGGCTTGTGGCTTCAGGCGCTCCCGTCATCCACCATAGGCACAATGATGGATGACTCATCATTTCGGCTCGCTACGTGTCTCCGCTTAGGCGCACCTTGTGTTGCTCCGCATCGATGTCACTGCGGTGAAGTTGTCGACAGTCTCGGACACCAAGGCCTGTCCTGCTGCAAGAGCGTAGGTCGCATAGCACGGCACGCCAGCATTAACGATATTATTCGTCGAGCCCTTGTCACCGCAGGCGTACCAGCGGTACGAACCAAACGGCTTGGTACGTGACGATGGGAAGAGACCAGAAGGCATGACGTTGTTGCCTTGGAAGGTTGGTAGGCCTCTGGTGTGGGACGTAACGTGTGTCGATACCTTTGCACCATCTCAAGTTCTTAGCACGGCGGGCTGTCCTGGCGCCGCTGCTGCCTAATGCGCTGTAACCTAATGGGCAACTATAGCTTTGAGCCGTTTGGGGTCGCCGACGCTAAACAAACGCAAACGCTCGGGTCATGGGGCCCGAGTGCGCGTCTCCTTTTTAAGGAAATTTCTCGCCGGCTGGTCGACACTTCACATGACCAGAGGGCTGGGTCGTTCGTTGGCCAAAGAACTAGCATTGCCATTCAACGTGGGAATGCTGCCAGTCTTCTGGGCACGTTTCCGGATGACAGCGATGCGGACGAGTACTTCGACGCCTAAGTGTCCTTTGTTTTTGTATTTATTTGTATAGTAAGTTAGTCATTTTTAGTATCTAGTGTAAATAGTTAGAAATGATTAAAAGGACACGAAACACTCTCTACGTACATGATAATGTGTGTTCAGCACACTTGAATGTCCATTATCTATTGCTAACTACGTCAATAGACCTGTTGTTGACGGAAAGAGCGATGATCGTAGCTAACATAAACTGTTGTTTTACCCAGTCGTACAGGGTCCAGCAGGGTAACTAAGTATATAACCTATGTATATAACACACTTTCAATCACAATCCAAGGGCTTTAAAGGAAATTCCTAATCTATTGCTCCATAGGTTTGAAAAATTCCTCTGCTCAACAACGTAAATAACGCAATGAACGTGGCTGAACTGTCAAAATGAAAGACATTGCGATCAATTGTCATTTTATGTGTGTTACGCAATTACCTCACGGGTTTTTGGCTGCGTGTGTAGGCGTGTAAATAAGGAAAACGTCAATATTTCAAGCATAAAAAAGCGTAATTAATCTGCTTCCGAAAATATGTGAGACCAAAGAAAATCACAAGAACGAGGAAGTATAAAGAGAACGATTGACTTATCTTTTACGAAGGAGTTTCTATCCGCCTGAGGCGTTATAATATTTACATTTATATGGATGAAAGGCGACACTAATACAGCTCTGTAATCTTATAATTTCTGTTTAAAAGGTGGAACTATTATTTATCTGTACTTACCTATATTACATAATCCAGCCTATAACGTCCCCCTGTTGGGACATAGGCCTCCTCTCTGTGAGAAGTAGTGCGGGTTGGTGGATGTCACATGTCTCCTAATTTTTGGTTCTAGGGCATGCATGCCGGTTCCCTGACAATGTTCATCGTTTTGAGAGCATATTGCATATTTGGCGGGCTCTGAAGTTATGGGAAAATTCAATAGGTATACCTACCATAAGTATATCATGTGTAATTTCTGTTAGCCGATTTGCTAAAGTTCCCGGGGAGGCTTCGGCTGGCAAATATCCAGCAAGTCAGCCATGACATAATATCTTGTTTGCCAAAAGGCTTTATTTTCGGAGTCTATATGAAATAGGTTCTTGTTTATTTGTGCTAGTGGGTCTCCTATTTGGGATAAAGAAAGCATCAGTGCTAAAATATATTATATATATGAAATAGGTTCTTGTTTATTTGTGCTAGTGGGTCTCCTATTTGGGATAAAGAAAGCATCAGTGCTAAAATATATTATCTCTATTTTCTAGACTTGTCGTCTAGTCTAGGGAGCGATTAACATTTCGTTGATTTCTTTTCTAAGTTGTGTTTTTGCGCCTATGTGGAAGCGTCACCCGCCCTGGCTCACAATTCTCTTTCGTATTATTTCCTTCGCTGTTCTTTACAAAGAATGTGTGTTGCAAAGTGCTATTATTCAAATATTATCTTTACGTCTCTTGAGATTTCTCTGAACCCTTTGGAAGGCGTACGAGGGGCCGAAGCCAACTCGCAGAGGCTCGTTCGATGTTGTTATTGAAATGAAGCACCAAACGACGACTATCCCTATTCGCACTATGCAAGTGCACCTACCCCTGGTTAGTGTAGGACTAAAGGATATGGAAACAGAGATTCATTATGCTAATTACCTAAACGAAACGTTCGCCCTTAATTGTTTAATCGATAACATCGTGGATCGGTTAAACAACTAAGTTAATATAAAGATTTAAATACTTAAATACATTTTCTGCTCTACATTTTCTTTTTCCTCTTGAAAATTTATGTGTCATGATTAATAACTTTACAAAAAAATCAGCATGTTGTAACGGTGAAATATAGGGTTATTTTAAATTAGCATGCTAAACTCCGCAAACGCGTCAAAGTCAAAGTCAAAGCATTTATTTCAAATAGGCACATAAAAGGCACTTTTGAACGTCAAAAATTATATTAAAACTAGCTGCGCCCCGCGGTTTCACCCGCATAAGTGTCGATCCCGTGGGAATATCGGGATAAAAACTATCCTATGTCCTTCCCCGGGACTCAAACTATCTCTATACCAAATTTCACACAAATCGGTTCAGTAGTTTAGGCGTGAAGAAAAGACAGACAGACAGACAGAGTTACTTTCGCATTTATAATATTAGTTTGTTATCTTAAAATAGAATTGATTCTAGTCGCCCATTCCAAAAGGTAGTTTTCGTATGGAGAAGAATGGGCAAGAAACTCCACCGTTACTCTTTTAAAATGTTTTAGGTACAATATTTTGCATGGGTACATTAATTATATAATAACATGTGAGGACGATGCACCTAAAATAAAATTACTATACCACAATAGGTAAGAGAATTAAAAACGAAACCATGACATATAAATTAATTATCTGATAGATACATGGTGCTCACATATTTACAAACATGGTACAAGCAAAACGATTTTTATAAAAAAAAAATACAAGTAATAAGTCAGGGTGTGAGTAATGAATGTAAATAAAAACTAATAAAAAAAAATTACAATTAAATTAGCAACCAGTTTGATTTTGTCTAGACTCTAGATTGTCCTATGGAGCAGGACCAGCATGTTTCCAAGCGTTCTTATCTTGGATATAATCTTCTAATTTATAGTATGCTTGTTTACAAAGTGTACGTTTAATGTGAGTTTTAAATTTTCTTTCATTTAATTGCAATATATCACAAGGTATTTTATTGTAACATTTGACACAGATGACACAGATGCGATGGGTGTCGATATCTAATCTAAACATGATAAAACAGAAAGTAAATTATTAGGTCGCAATTATTGTAAGTATTCATTTAAAATATCAGTTTAAAAATCTGTTTCTTTTTATCCCATAGAAATGTAATATCTATGGTCAATCCCTAGCATCAGATGGAATGAAAAAAAAAACGTATTATTATTAATGACTCTTCACTTCACCCAAGTTCTTACGGTGAGTTTTTAACAAAATAGATCGACTGAAGTGTCTACGAGGTTGCGTGGTGTATGATGTCCTATGATTCACTTCACATTCATCATTCGTTGAAATAGTGTACGAAAATATTACGAAATAGTCTGCCCAATAGTAGTAAAGTAATAAATACATCAGTTCACACTTCATTGTAATAACCACCCACGGCGATGTTTATAGTTGTATGTCACGTGCTAGGTACATCCAATACGTTTTACGACTACATAACACTATAGCTAATCCTCGCTGTATAGACATGTTTAGTCAACTAATTAACTTTATGTTTAACTCCAATAAATTATTATTTCATTATGAATTACTTTTTATCTAACACTCCCATGTAGCTACTTAAGTATTAGATTCATATAAAAATCTGTGGAGTAATTTCTTTCATTTTGACAGTTCAACAACATCACGTTGTTGAGCAGACACATTTTTCCAAGGTATAAAGCAATGGATTAGTAAAATCTTTCCAAATGATTCAGATTGTATTAAAATTGAAATTGTGTTATGCAATTAAGGTGCTGATTCTTATTTCTACACTAATATTATGAAGAGGTAGAGTTCGTAAGTTTAGATGTAGGAGGTAATCTCAAAAACTGTTCATTCGATTTCAAAAATTCTTACATTGATAGAAACCTACGCTATTGTTGTGTGCCAAACGATACGTAACCGCGATGTATAGAATATGTTATGGTAAATTATGAAACTGTAACTATGGCCACACTATTGAATTAGGAAATTCCTGTAATGATAGTGAATAAATAAATAATTAATAAATGTTTTCGTTTCTTTTTATAAAATACTTTTATAAAAAACACGCGATCGCGGTCGTTTGCAGAAGCTATAGTTAGGAATAAAATGAATCGTGAAAAGCTTACCGGAAAATATGAATTTAAGACGACATCAAACTGTATCAGATTGAAGAAACACCAATAAATCATTATAAAACTAAAAGAAACGCGTATTTGCTTTACCTACACCTGTTTGCTTTCATAGAAGGATTTGTTAGTTGTAGCAGAGAATAACTAATAGTACGCTTGTAGCGCATCAGTATTTGGAAAAATACACACAGCTTACGTCATAAATGACGTACTTACGAGTAGATGTCTTAACTTAATAATCGAAGCGTTTAGTTAAATGCATTTAGACCATATTAATTTAGATTCTCCGATTATACCTCATCATCATCTGCCTAGCCTTTACCCAACTATGTTGGGGTCGGCTTCTAGTCGAATCGACTACCTATCTGACCTCCACGACCCAGTTAATGGGTAGTACGATACCCCTTGGTAAGATTGGTTGTCTGACTTTCGGGCTTCTGACGTTACGACTGTCAAAGATCCACGAATGAGAGCCGGGATCAACGGCTTGTCGTGCTTTCCGAGGCACGAAGGGGTACTTGATATGTAATAATGTTCACTCATTCATAGACCAACCGCGGCAAGTGAAGCTTAACCTGATCGATCGAACCCTGCGGCTGTTATTACTTAACCACAAGGCCCTCCACCGACTATTCCTACTATTAGATATCCCGGTCGCTGGTAGATGATTATGAAGAATATATAATATATGCAGTTGGATTAAATGTTTTATTCCTGACAGCCGTACGTATGTCAAACAAGGTTTCAAACGAATAATTTGGTAATCGGCTCGCATGAAATACCAAGAAAGTCGTCCGGAAGCTTTTGATTTCATTAACTACCTACTTTATAAATCCATCCATATCCATACTTTATAATATTATAGTTGCGAAAGTGATTCTGTCTGTCTGTTACCTTTTCACTCCTTAACAGCTGAACGGATTTGGATGAAATTGGCACACAGGTAGACCATGACCTGAGTTAGGACATAGTACTTTCAATCCCGGTAGTACGTTCCCGAGGTAGGATAATTTCCGACGTCCACACAGGCCAAGCCGCGGGCAAAAGCTGATTCTTAATATTTGTTAATTCACGTGACCAATAAACAATCCTACAAAGTTAGGAAGGTGATGGTGAACTCAAACTTGCAGAAAGAAGCTTTCTCACAAGTGAGAGCACTTGTTTACTGCAGCTCGATCCGACCGTATTTCCGTGGATTTGAAGTAATACCCTAGCGCTCATGATTCGCCTTTCCTGGCCTGAGGGCTATTGTTGGGCTACCCGGCTTAAGGAAATTTGTACAAAACCTGACATGTATGTAAGACTCATTGAGTTGGGCCAGAATGGAACAGTCCAAGTGTTCCAAGGGACCACGTTAGTTTTAGAGTTGACAAACACAGCATACCTAAGTACTTATAAAGATTTTCGAAAAAGGTCGTGACAGGCAACATAATGGTTCCAGGCTTTTCTATCTCAATTAATCTCCTTATAGAATGGATCGGAATATATTTAGAAAAATGATTGTGGAGACCTCTAGCCTAAATAATTACTGTATCGATAAATATTTTTATACCTACTGCTGGCAGCATACAAATAGGTACTACTAACTGGGCTGTGTTAACTTGATTTACATACTGGCTTGTTGGATTGTAGGCTTTGTATACCGACGCTACGCACGCATCATTCGCGTTTTATACACTATAATCGGATTTACGGACGGGGGATGGTTTTATATTGTACTGTATTCAGGGCTTTTTTTTTTTGGTGCTCGGTGGAAATCCTCTTGAACTTCCACCATCATGGAGGTGACAGAGGGGCCATACCGGACTCTCTCTATATTTATGTCTGTAATTTATATGGTGTACATAATAAAGAGTATTCTATTCTATTCTATTCTTACCGGCTAAAACCACCGCGGTGTTCCACCTTTGCCTATGGCCGGAGGTGCGGGATTCGCGTAAACATTCACCGCTCTCACTGCATACAGGCCTAATGATACTATGCTCCAACCCAGTATACTAGTGCAATAGAAACACATAGAAATTATGAAATTCAGCTATGAATGACATACTTCTTAATATGAAGTCCGCCAAGTCCATTTAAATAACTAGGAACGGAAGGGAGGAATATTTGTTTGAATTTCCTTTTAGTAAGCTTGCCAGTGCATGCATGTCTTTTATATCTTTATCGTTCAAGATTAAACTGATATAATATTAAATATTATGTATGTCAAAAGTTCAAAACTGACACGTGTCCAAATTGGCTTAAATGTCAAGGTAGTATGTATCTAGTCCGTAGCCAGTATATAACGTGGCCTGTGCCACATTTGGCTATTTTCCAGCCGTCTATGTAGCGGTGACGTGACCGATCCGGCGCCGGTCCTGGATTTAATGACAAACCCACGGAACTCACTGTTAGGTAATTTAATCGGTGGTTTGAGTTACTCGTAGTAGTGCATTTTCTCATTTCAAACATATGTGCAGCTCTTGCTTTGCTTGCGAAATGCTTTGCGATATTATTTTTTTATTTCATTTGTACAATTCTACACACAGGTTGCTTTAATTTGTGAAAGGCTCATCCATGATAACATAATATTTTATTGGAACATCACACCGGTTATAACTATGTATGTATACCTACTTCTCCTTATTTCACGACAACCTGTATAGAAATTTCGGCTTTAGTCAACGAATGCATAAAAAGTTGTGTAAGAGGATGGGAGGGGAGAAAAGGCGGGGAGGGTTCTAGGGAGCAGGTGCAGCATTTGAGAGAGATTGCTATTAGCTACCACACGAGTGGATCCGTGGGCGAGGTTTACCATTTATACCTCTAAATCGAAAGAATATCGTTGAATGTTTACAGTACCTATCGTAGACGACGGTGTCTATTTTAAATTGAAACTTACTTATGTTGAGTGTTTCAGCGTCTCGTCTATCTGTGTAGATAGACCTTCTCTGCGGTGTATCGTTTATGTAGAAAAGCACTCTATTATATTAGTATATTGTTTTGTTTATTTACCTTATAATATGTTTACCTACAGAGAAATATGAATAGGACCAAAATATATTAACCGGAATTTGAAGTAGTTACAAAGCAGTAATTTCGAGAATCTGCGGGGTATGATAAATAATAGGAAAAATATAATAACACGTTAGCTGCAAAAGTAAAATACTGTGGCGCGACTATCAATGTCCAACACATAATACACACCTACATGGAAGGCATTTGTTCTAGACTTTCACAGCTTTATGAAGTCTTAGATAAAAATTAAAAACTCACTAAAAGTTTGTAATAGTGTAGAGTGGAAGTGAGGGTGAGAGTGTTTGTGTGTGATGGTGATGATGAAATGTGGACTAATACGTCATGAACATACATAAGAATACACAATTACCAACAACAATTATCGTGTCATTGTAACATTTAGAATGCCACTGTTTCACGTTCAGTAATATCTATTTGAACGTTGTTTTTAACGTGTAACGTAAACATACTTAATGTTTGGACTGATTTGTTATGAATAGATTTCATGTGATCCATCCGCGTTCCCGTAACGATAAATAAACTTATGATTTATACGAATACCTACACTGATTTAAATCGGAAAATTACGCCGCTACACTAGCCAAGCCATGTTCAATACATTAGAACTTTGACACCCCTACGCCAAATAAAGTTATATTCACGTCAATAAATAACTTTCACTAATTAGGAACTTAAATTAGTGTTTTGTATATTTATGGCGGAGGGCTGAGTTTCCTTCAATGAAAATCACTCTCACTAATTGACCTCCTAAATGAGATTTCCCAAACTTGAAACAAAGCGAGCTTTGTAGCTTGAATGGGTCTTTGAGCACTGAGGGTGATACAGTTTTCTTTTTAAACCTACAGCGTAAAAATAATGAGTATAATTAGGTAATTAGTGAGGCTACTCAGTGGGACAGCCGGACAGGTAAATTAGTGAGCTTACACCGGACAAAAGTGTATATCCTGGACTTAGAGCGAATATATTGATCGCGTGCCAGTCGCGAGCGGCGAGAACAAAGGGCGGGCGGCTTTGTGCGGCCCACGCTCGCTTACGCTCGTCACCCAGTGGCCAACGACTGCCTGCCTAGCCCAAATACGCCGCTTACCCTAGCGTTTGGTAATTGCCTTAGGTACATCAAACATGTTAGCAGCACATCATCGATTTGGAAGCTTCGCTCTTCTCAATTCTATGGTTTAATGAATCTGAGGTAACTTCACAAATGTTTACAAATTGGTAAGGATGCCAATCTAAAAATATTTGTAAACATTAAAAATCGCAATAAAATTTATGACCGCGAAGTGGGGAATTCGTTCGAAATGGAGTGTTCTAAGACAATGTAAAGCCATAAAATCGATTGCCAATAATTTACGGGTAGATCTGTAGAGATAAAACAGACGGCCAGCCGGTGTAACAGTCAAACTGTTTCATAAGGAACTCATTGGCATACACAAAGTGTTTGTTTGTGCTACAAGCACATATTATACCACATACATAGTCACGTCACTAATAAAGATTAGAGGTTTGATAATGAGTGCTATCACTTCCCTGTTGATGTCTGCGAACTGAATTGCTTACCGCCCTTACCGGCCAATAAGTAAGTGGTGAACGCGATTAATGAATGAAAACATGATTTCATATGATTACTCACACTATAATATACATACACACATGAAATAGTAATTGACAAATTACAAACTCACGTGTAGATAGTAGGTACTTTCGTACGTGATGTATAGTAAAACAGATTGTTGTGAAAACAGAACAAGTTACTGGACATTTCTCCGCTGACTGTTCGAAGGTTCTGCATTGTTGCCGACTGCCACAGGAATTTATTATAATTTTTAAAGTACGCCTCTTATAGATTATCAAATGATAATACTATGACAATAATAGATAACGTATTACACTTATTGCAATTTTAGTATATGCTAACATAACTATATAATTATTATGTAGGCGCGTTATAATTCATTCACCGTAATTTTACCTCTGATTTTGTATGACTGTCAAAATCATAGTGGTCTTTATACTCCTTGTAATAAGGTTGCTGTCTTCAAAATCACAATGATCTTTATTCTCGTCACAATATGGTTATTATTAGGTTGCTGTTGTACAGAGGTAAAATAACTGTGAACGGACTGTATCTACATTCTAAACTCATTATATCAGTCCATAGACAAAATAATAAATGTATGTAATAAAATAATGAATGATATCGTAGAGGTGCTACAAATGTCAATATTATGGGACAGACTCACGGAAATAGCCCTATACATCTTAGAAAGGTAATTTATAACATGTAAACACAGCCATCATCAGCTGCCTAGCCTTTACCCAACTATGTTGGGGTCGACGTACGTCCGTTCTAACCGGATGCAGTTGAATACCAATATTTTACATGAAACGACTGCCTATCTGACCTCTACAACCGTTACTGGGTAGGTAATACTACCCATTGGTAAGACTGGTTGTCAGACTTTCGGACTTCTGAAGACCCGTAACGAATGCAAAAGATCCACGAATGACAGCCGGGACCAACGGCTTAGCTCCCCGAGGCACGGTCTTGATATTTAAAAATGAAAAAGAGACCCATCCACGGACCAACCGGGGCAAGAGTAGCTTAACCTGATCGATCGACCCGTGCGTCTGTTATAACTTAGCCACAAGCCCCCACAACACAACTCATATAACACAGTACAGTAAAATGTAAACAGCCACTGTTCTAAAAAAAAAAAAAATTGTTAAGTACTGCTTTAAAAAAAATAACAACACTGCCTCTACACGCAGCACCGAATTTCCACAGAACATTATCTGATACGATCTACAAAGGTCGTAGCATGCGCCATAACACTGCAACATTACAAGCCCAGGATGCCACTCACACCGAACCGTCATATGAAGTTGCCGACGCCACCCTCGCATGCGCACCACTTGTTTGTCATAAACCGTTGTTTGTTTGTAAAGGACAGCCATTTTAACCGTTACCATTAATCCTGTTACGGTTAGCCGTAACGATTAATTCTGCTACGATTAATAGTTTTATGTGACTAATATTCAGGTACGTGGAACAGTAATTTACATGAACGTAACGTTTTACTGCAAGTATAAAGTTGAGTCGATGCTCAACAGTTCTCTCTGGAAGGACTATAAACGGTGCGCTAGTTATTAAGTGCTTTGCAGATCTATAAACTTCTTATTGTCTGAAAACTCTTATTCTCAATACAAGTAGGTATTTAAAAACATGTTTATGGTTGAGACTGTCCGTTGCCACAATGCATTCGAAGCGTTTTATTCATGTTTAAAAATAAATAACTGCTTGTCGTGTTCAAACATTTTACTGAAAGCTTTTCCGAGAGAGGACTTGAGTTATCTTTGTGCACAGCACGCTTCGCACATAATGGGGGCGCAGTCCTGCATACCAATTTTTGTAACACCTCTCCATCTTATTAACGGTTTTCATTCCATTTCCCTGACCTAAAACGATTTGAAGACAGGAAAGTAGGTAATGTTAACAAAAAACAAGGGAAATGACATTTTTATTTACAATATTTCTTGTTAAGCGATTGAAGCTTTTCGGCTAACATTGTAAATAGGTAAACTAAAATATTTTGGATATAACAATCTATTTTGTTTGTGTCTATTAATGAGTTCATCAAACACGCTTTAATACCGTTAATTGCCGATGAGCGCTGAGTGAGGGTATTCTCGTTAATATTCCACACGGGGACGAGTGCCAAATAGCAGTTTATACGTTATCATCAAGGATTTTTAACAGTATTCGATTGAGATAGGTACATTATGTTTATTCAGTGTGACAGAATTTAAATGAGACTCATTTCTGTCACCTACTGGAGATAGAGATAAAATTAAAATCCTCTCAAAACTACTGCTGTTTCTCCTTCATTCGTGAGAAAATTATGATTGGTACACATTGTGAGAGCATTTTCATACATTTATCAATATCTTCGATGAAAACAAGAAACAAAATCTCCGTAAATAAAGCTAGCGTCATGAGAGTTTTCGATTACCGACTTCAATTTGCTACGAGTGGGTGAGATCATTGTTTGCAAAACTCATGGTTGTGGTTTAAATAAATACGGATTTTGGGGAGCATACAATGCTTTTTTCGTTGATGACTTAGGCCTGGTCCGCAAAATTCCACACAAGCGCTTTGCTAACGATAACGACCGAAAAAACCGAACGGAACAAAGGGCTGGTAATATTATTAAAACCACTTTTAAGAACAGAATAAATGCCTAACAGGCGTTTCTTCTATTCAAACGATTTCAAAGTACGTAAGCTCGTATACTTGTATTAGAAAACTTATGCATAGCCAACTAGATTTAAATTAGAGCCCTAAAAAGTTTTTTGGCAAATGACGTGTCCTGTGCTTTTACTTTCCTAAGTGGGAACAATATGGAAAGACAAAACCATAGAATTAGTAAGTAATAAACAAACAGTCAACTTCTAAGCTGATCCGAATGAGGACAAAGTGTTTCCTAGAACTTCGAATTATACTGGCTGGCAATAACTGAAGTTATTGAATCGTTAAGCACTTGACATACTGTAATATATAGGGTGGCAGGGACATCGACTCGCATACTGAAACCATTAATTCAGCACATGATTCAAGAAGCGACGCAATTCTAGCGTAGAAATTTTTCGGCGGTTATAAAAGAAAATCAATTGTTTCATAGGAAAGTGCAATAGATACCTACGTGGTCTAAATTTATAGAATAACAACCACCGAAAAAATTTTACGCTGGTCCCTAGCGTAAAAAATCTTCTAGAATCATGTGCTGAATTCATGGTTTCAGTTTAGTGTCGATATCCCTACCACCCTGTATATTATAGTCTGTCACGTGATTAACGATTCAATAACTTCAGTTATGCTCTTATATGAATTTCAGTTCCATGATAACCTTGTTCAAACACTGCACATAACTAGTTACGTGTTGCGAACACAAACTGGAGCGCATTTAACGTTCCCGTTATAGTTTATTTCGATATGCATATCAGAAAATAATTTCTACCGTGCATTTAGAAAATACCACATTTTCCACGCTTCGTATGGATCGTGTGTCATCTTTTTGGAAATTCGGATTTCGAAGTACTTTAACGTTTTAGGGTTTTTTTATAAACGTTGCTTAAAGTTAAGGGACGTTTAACGTTAAACAAGCAGGTGTTAATCATTACTTAACTTATAGCATCGTTTATGAATAAACCCCTAGATATGTTATATTAAGCTAGGCCTTGCGTTCTGTCTGAGTTGAGCTACACGATTACTGACAAATGCGTGCTCTGACTTGACAACTGAAATCCATTGATCCAACGAAATCTGTGTGGTTCTTTCCTAAAAAAAAGGGTCCTCACATCATCTGACCAAGATTATGTCTGAACCATAAAAGAGACTGTGACGTTTGAGTTGGTTTCGGTCTTTCTTCTCAGAGTAGTCGGATAGGAAGCACCGAATTCATTTAGTTTTAAAACATAACTTATATTTGATATTGATAAGTGGTTGTACAAACCAACTTACAGAAATAAATTATTTGCATAAAATTAGCCACCACGACAAAGCATATGCGCGAACCACAGTTGATGCGCGGCCATAATGGATACCCAACTTTAGAAATTCAGTGCTGTGTGGTAACTATATGTACTTAATATACCTTCATTTGATTCAGATATAGAGCAGTTGATAACACAGGATTGCCTGTCTGTGAACAGCCAAGCGTTTTGTTATCACACCATTAACAACTGATAACACAGTAATGTTGGTATCTACACATCTAATTATTCGATGGGATTATTCCGCACAAGTGTTATTTGTCCATGTCCCCATGATTGATTAATGGTTATGGACAGTAAATATTATCATTTTGCTGCCAATAATGATATTTTTATTGCTTCAATGAATCATGTTTTAGGTACATACACGAGTATCTTCAATTGGTAGACTCATAAGGATGAAAGTGGCCAATTTGTATTAGAGGTATCTACCAACATTTATGGCATATTATGCAACATGTATACCAACAGCGTACTTATATCGCAAAAAAAAAATATCAACTGACCCATACAAAACTTCAATACCTACTCGACCCAAAATGTATAGGAGCTCTGATATTTTTTTCGCGATTACGATGTTGGTCCCATGGAGAAAGTTATTCAGTTTGATGGTTTGTACCAGACCCACACATTTCTGATATATGCTATATATCCCATCACTTCTGATATATGCTATATATCCCATCACTTGGTTAGCAAACACGGAGGAAAAGTTTCGATGAGATGGTTTAATCCCTTTAGAGAGCAGACGTCAGCAATCTAATAAATATCCCCCAGCGAGGATTTAATAATATGACGTAGGAGATCTGTGCTGATGATAAGTTGGAGTACACACATGCGCAGTGCAAGTGGCACAACAGGGAAGTCACAAAGGGACAGAACTTCCACTTAATTAGTTTTATTAAAGGAAGGCCTCGCTCTACAAGCCAAGGTGGTATTTCTTGGTATACCTATAGTTGGTAAGGTAAGATATTTGTTATTCGCTGGCGCCAGCCCCCGAGTCCATGACCTATTTCAAAAAGCCTTCGGTGATGTTTCACTTCAGATACGAGTCGAGCCAGACAATTTATTACCCTTTTCCGCTACCGCTCGAGTTTGCCATCGCTAAACGATGATCTTTCACGTTACTCATGTAAAGTACCAATTGGTAGAACGCATTCTCGACGCCTATCACACGTCATCTTTAAATAATCTTCTATAGTGTATCTATATTTGTTGGAAATTGATATAGGTAGGTACTAGATACCAGTGTTATCTCAAAGTTGCAAAGTGAATTTAAATATAGTTTACATTTTCTATTCAATTTATACTGAAATGTCGGAACACGTCAACACGGTGTTGACATTTTGCACTCGCTGCGGAAGGGGTGGCATGGCGCGGCCGGTTGCCGACATCTCGTCAATTTCAAGCTGCTCTAGTATTTTATACGCAGTTCTATAAAAATAAATAAAAATTGAATACACACAGTAAGCTTAAACAAGTTTTATGAGTGTAAACATCGTAGGTATTTAAATAATATGAAACGTCAAGAGAGCTTCCGAAAGAAGATTTATGAATTTAGTTTTATTCGCTGAAACTGTTAGGTGGCCATGTTATATGTTGAAGTAGGTACATTATTTTTGCATCGTTATGCTATGAGCGATTGTGGAGTCGGCTGCGCTTGTTCACCCAGTTGGCAGGCCAGGCTGGCAGGTCACCAGCTTGCTGCGCCGGCCGCCCGGGGTGGGTTCACTTTGCTGACGGTGTATTTCTGTGGGACACGTCACCGCTAAACTCTCTGCGGTTGCGCTGCGGCACGCGTTGCATTACGGCCTCACATTTGGCCGCCCCGCTGATGCGTTCGTTGCGTCATACGCGGCTGTCAGAGCACTAATTAGAGTCATGACTAGCATAGTAAGTAGGTGACGTAGCTGTATTATCTAGTTCAAAATTATCTGCATGGCTATGTATAGCAGGCTCATTCGATCGTTGTTGAGCAACGTGCACAGTGTACTATTGGTTGGATTGGTTTTACTAGATTTGATAAGAAAGGTGTGAGTACCTTAGTAGAGTAGAGCAGTGGTGGCCCAGTGGTAACGGCCCCGACTTACGAGTTGTAGGTTGTGGGTTCGAACCCAGGCAGGCACTTTGTGTAAATAATCACTACTGCTCTCACTCAAAACGGTGAAGGAAAACATCGTAGGTAAGCCGGCATGTCCTGAACCAAAAATTCAAGGACATCTGACATCTACCTACCCGCACTGGGCCCGCGTGGTAGATTACAGCCCACTCCCTCTCGAAGAGAGGAGGCCTGTGTCCCAGCAGTGGGAACATTACAGGCTGATTATGCTACCTACCATAAGGGAGGTAGCATAATCAGTTGGTTGGTTGATGGTATTTATATGTTAGGCACTTAGGTAACAATGTTAGCAAAATAATCTTTCATTCAAAATGTTACGTGACTAACAATAGATTAAAGGGTAATAATTAATGCTAATTGAGCAGTTCATTACTAATCTAATATGTATCGTGGGACTGATCAAAGCCGAAAAATGTATGTAGATTTAAAAGCATTAATATCAAATTAGCCGATGTTGAGTTGCTAGGTTCATAACAAGTACATGAGTCACTGAACCCGAATTTATACGATACAAAAGCTGTGTTGAGCCAAGTGAGGCGGCGCGAATATGCATGTATATGATTATATTCAATATTATGTCAGTTACGTATCGACACGCATTGCTTCAACTGTCGACGGCGAACTATCTGAAGAGATTAACGTTCTATAATATTAATCATTGGCTGATGAAGTGATGATAAAATATAACTGCACGCGTAGACCGAAGATTGATACATTATAAATAAATCGTGCTCTATAAATATCGTATTATCGTTGAAACAAAAATATACGTAATACTGATCTTTCTTTTACAAGCCATTGGAATATGAACAAAAAGAATTAACTAAGTACTTACTCTATTACCAATCAGCTTAGCGAGTCTTTTTGAGGAGATTATTTTAAGCCACTAATAAGTCCGATGTATCTTCACTTAAATATGACTGTAGGTGGTTATAACTCTACGGGAGGTGTCGATAAATCGATCAATAGTCTAACAACTTTAATTGGGCCATGACTTTTTCTTTTCGAACAGTACGTAAAGACGAAAATCGTAAAACAGAGCTATAATATCGTGACACTAAAAAGCGGCCGCCACTTAATTTAACTTTCAAATACCCCTTTGAGCTGCGGCTTCATGAAAGGGAATTCCTTTTTCCGGGCGCGGTCCGTCACAAATGGAAAGCCACGTTAACTCGAGCGGAAAGCGTCCTACGGCTTGCCTCGCTCGCGAGACGTGACACAGAGAACAAAGAAAACTATGCAGCTTTTTAGAGCAGCATTTAATTGGTGGAGTATTTGAATTTGAAGTAGGTACTAGATGATGTATTTAGATAGATAAAGAAATCACGTTATGCGACAAGAGACTTATTCTAAGGAGCATAACGTTATCGTAATGTTAGTAAACACAGCAAAGAACGAAGTCCTGCTTTAATTCTGCAGATCTTTGGGAGTCATTTGTTTTAACGGTAGCTCGGGAGGTCGTGTGACAAAGTTCTTGAATTTATATTCAACATCTATACGTTACTTTATTCCTGAAGGTACGATTTTCCTCAAGAAACTTGACCGTACTTTATAAGTGGTAAAACATTCACAAAAGTCGTATTTTTTTTCGAGCAGGCTTACTCTAATTTAGTTAAAGTTCCGGCAACTATCTGAAGTTGTATGAAACGTAGAGCTGTGTGAAAGTGTAGTTTTGAAGTGTGTGACAGGAACAGTGCTGGACCTGGCCGAGTGCCAGGCGGAGCCAGCTCACTTCCGACGATACTTCCTTAATATTTCTTTCAAAACAGAGTCTCTAATGCCCCAGTGATTTGTGAAAATAAACTCAAGCTTTATTGAACTTTGGCTCAAATAAGAAGTAAATTCCCATCACCTATTTCTGCTTTATTGAAAAAGTGAATTTATTCAACGACGGTGTCTTTTTGTTCGCACTAGTTTGTGGCTATTGTTTTGTTCGTCGTCGTACCTTTTAATTGCATGCCACTTCAATTTCCTGCTGTTATTAAAACTTGTGGCATTATTACGTCGTTATATTAATTGAAAACAGCACGTTCGCGTTGTTTGAAACTATGCTATCCTGTAGAAACTTTTTCTATCAAATAACCTAGCAATAGATTGCTTAGTATTGTACGAACAATAAACAATAAAACGTATCATGTGCGGTTGGGGTAGAGTGGCTCATGTCGTATGACTTCGATATAACTTGAACGCAACAACTCTTATGTATTTTTTTTTACTTCTTAAGCAATGTGCATCATGTTTGATTTAAAACATTCAAAAATATTTATCCATTTGGATATTTTATTCTGAACTTTTCATTTTACACCGCGGGAATATAAATAGTGATTCATTCGCGATAAAATTATATTTAGATTGCAGAAACTGATGTTATACGTATTGATGTGTATTTTATGCATATATTTATTTAAGGAGTATCCGGGGAACTGAATTGAAAACATTGAACATAATGTTGAGAAATCGTTTGCGCCTAAAATAATGTATTGTTTAGGGAAAGGATACGTTGAAAGATATTTATAAGAAGGATCGAGGGTGCGAATAACGTCTGTTACATAATACCGGTTCTATCGTAAGCCTAGTTTCGGATCGCTAGCGCTTTAAAAGTCTTGGCTCGGTTCGGGCGGGGGCGGACAAAGTGTAATTGGGGCTTTCTCATAGGACATTAGGTATTCGGTTATAGCCCGGGATTGGAGCGGCCTGATAAATGGCGACGGCTGCTCTCTATCAGGCTAAACTTAATAAGACCATTGACGAACAGGGAGCGACTGAAACTAATATCCTTAAGCGTGAAAGTGTATCGATGTAATTGATTAAGTATGTGTAAATGTCAGTTCTATCCTCATTTATATTATGCATCTTGAAGCATCCGGTTCAGTCACATGAAAATAGAAACAAGCTTTAAAAGCCTGGTACAGACTCGACAAAACGCCGTGAAAATGAAGAAACTATAAAGCATTTGTACGCAAACACAGCTGACGCGTATGAGCACTAACTCATTTAGGTACGTAGCGTTCGGGATAATTGTAATGTTTAATACCAGTAAATGTTTCTAATTTGAGTACGTAATCGTCGTGTCGTGGTTTCAACGATAAATGTTCATTAAGGCTCCAACAGACAGACGCGACGCGACGGTGAGACGCGATTCTGGTAAAACAATTTCCATGAAGTGTTCATAAAAGTTCCACTAGAGTCGCGTCGTCGCCGCGTCGCCCTGTCGCGTCGCGCCTGTTTGCGGGAGCCTTTAAAGTAACATAGAGCGATTGGATGGATGTAATACGGTGCGAGCTCCCTTGACACAAAATACACTTTCTATCTTATCTAGGACTTCATATATTCACTTTGTTTAATTAGAAAATAAACCGATTATGTTTTAGCAATAAACTATGGGCACTCCATGGGGTTGATTTAGTTTAAAATTGTTTTAAGATCAGTTGAATCCTTACAAGTTAAAAAAAAAAACCGCATAAAATCAATTTCAGAGAATCAGCAAAAAATCACTGGAAATATAGATTGTGCAAGTCCCAGTACCTAAACATCATCGCAGATACATGCACTGTGCACTTGCTACTACATCCTCACCAAATACGGGACTACTTTTGAAGTACTTAGGTCAACGAAGGTTACATGCATGTGATAATAATAACACAGTTTGGAACAACACATGTTATTACAAAATCAAAAAATGTTTCGTTGTTTGTTGTGAAATGCCATGAATTCAGTCCACTTAACATTTTCGGTATGCCGAGTTCGTATTGTAAAAATACTTAAAAATGTACGTGTGGAATACCAACACTTGGAACGAAGAAAGAAATGCATTTTTTGAGACATGTTCAATGTTTGAAAACTCTAAATGAGTGCGATGATTCGAAACTTGTTGCTTAGATTGTGTTTTATTGACAGGCATCAATGCAGTCGTATGGTATAATGCCTGCTGGAAATAGGCTCTCCTATGTTACGTCATCATAACACTCAGTCAATGACGTTGATGCATCACGTGTCTGAAAAACCAGATATGACTGTCTGACTGAATCTAATTTTCCATAACTTGAGGTACATAGTTCTGCTGTATCGACCAATTTGGACAGAACTTGTGGAAAAACGTGTCCTGTGAGCTACGACCACATTATCTGTATTGCGCAGTAATTTCTTATTGACTTACCAAACATTTATCGTTCTCCTATCCAGACTTAATTAATATTAAGGGTCACATATTTTCCCGGCTCACGTAGCTTTTTCATTGCGAGAATAATAAGTACCTAATCTTATATGATACCTAAGTAAGTCTTTAGTCTAAGATCGACTTCAAGAATTGGTAGAAAACTAGCAACGTGGCCACATTTATTTATTTAAACGTTATGTAAGTAGGTACAGCTGTTGTGTTTGATAGGCGGGCTTAATACCACAAGGAGTCAACCTCATACCCTCGGTATCGGTATATCTATAACACTATACCTACGTTTACGAACCTTCCTATATATAGCAGGGAGCTTTCAGGCACGAGAAGCTAAATACAGTAGGTTTTCATTCATCCTGCGGCTAGACCACTAGACTAACGAGGCCAGGTACAAACTTTACGGCACTAATCGGAACTACATGAGCAACGCAATTAAGGTGCCGCCCTATTCACAGATCCGGCCTCATGCTTACATTTACTATTTACTTTACAAGCCATTGCGGACGTTGGAAAATTCCTGAATGAAAAGAAAATAAAAATGGTACCAGTTTTTTATTTATTACTAGCTGCGCCCTGCGGTTTCACCCGCGTAAGTTTTGATTCCGTGGGAATATCGGGATAAAAACTAGCCTATGTCCTTTCCTGGGACTCAAACTATCTCTATACCAAATTTCATTTAAATCGGTTCAGCGGTTTAGGCGTGAAAAGGTAACATACAGACAGACAGACAGACAGAGTTACTTTCGAATGTATAATATTAGTATGGATTAGTATGGATATACCTCAATCTGGTCTTCTATCTTTCTGCCAAATCCCATAATATATATATATATATATATTCTGTCATCGTATGATTGTGAATACCGTTAGTTTATAATCTATCCGTGCATCGTCAGCGGCCGGCGAGCGCACTACTTCCAAGTTGGTCGCAGTTACTTGGCTATTTAGCGCAAGGTGCGATACGTCGCATGCAAGTTTGATACTATTTCACAATTTTTCGGTTTGCCATGGACAGATTATAAACTATCGAAAAATAATGCGTTAAATTGTAAATTAATGGTTTGTTGCAGTTCACAATTTTCTTGTTATTTTATAATCTCGCGAGATAGAATATAAAATATCGATGTTCATAATTACACGGTGACACTTTGAATGCAAGAAGTCCGTTTGTAAGAGACTCATTAACACATTCATAATTTATTGATTGTATCTAATTTCCGAAGCCCAAATTGATAGCAAAGGTTCATTTTCATTTGACTAACGACCTATTCGAAGCCCATCAAACACCATGACACTTAATTAACGATTGATTGGCTGAAGCGCGGCCTCATTTAGGTCAAATTCCGTACCATGAGCAGCATGGTAAATTTTCACAATCTCATCAGGTTGAACACATCGACAATCCCTATAAATCATTGCAATGATGAATGATCCAAAAGGATAGTGCTCTAATCACCAAGCTTTGTTAAAGCATTGATGATCGCAGTCCAATCTAAGTAAATATTCAGTTGGATACTGCCAACTTATCCCCATACCTATTTTATTATTATCCCTTAATCGCATCGACCGGAAGAAATGGGATGGTCTATTCAACGCTGACATGTATGGGAACGATTAACGACGGCAAATGGCTATTACTGTGTTCGTTTCTATATTAATGTTTTTACAAGTTTGCATACAAATTGTCCGTATTTGTTTTTTTATTGATAGCGGGACAGTTTAATAGTCATTACAATGTTATTGGAACAGAACAGACACTAAGCTGATATGAGTTGAAAACATGTTTCTTCAATGAAAGGATAAAAACACAGAAAAAAACATTTTTATTTTTTGTCCTACGCGCTTTAGTAGGATAACGTATAAAGATAAACTCAAGGCGATATTTGACACACTGTCACACTACATCATCCTTACTAACGCCAGCGTGACTCGCCTGTAAAAAGGATGTGACGGCGACACAGATCCGGAACCCTTATATTGGGCGCGCATCTGTCCCCACTATTTACATAACTTCCAATCTCGTCTCATCTTAAAATTAGAAGACATTCACACTGACCATCGTAAACCCTGATATAAATATTTACGACTGTCAAGGTCGGCTCTATTAGCGTTGGATTAACAGTGAGACGGTTAATTTTGTAGAGAACGGAACAGGGAACCAGTCGGTTCATATTCTAAGAAAATGTGCTCCGCGTCGCACTCGCAGTGGGATGCCGATGTTGTGTTTACAATGTCGGAGTGATCGAGTTTCTTTGATGTTAAAGGGGCGAATATAGCGCACTTTATAATACAGGATGCATTATAACTAAACTATAAGTACTGCAGATGGTTATATCATGCATTTAGGATCTATGATCTTAGTAAATCATGATAAATTTAAACCAAATTTAACCTTGCCTTCATATTTGCTTTAACGAGTTAGTACAATATTAGTTTCAAGATTAATTTTGTTGATGTTCGCTGTGAAAAGGTTGGGTCCGACAACCTTTCGTTTTATGACAACGAGTTTCACAAAGTTTTATTTCTTTAAGCAGTAGTTTATGTTTTTATTTTATGTAATCATCGAAATGTATTCGAATATCCGTTTATTACAATATCAACATCATTCGCACATAAATTATTCTGGAGCAACGTCAGTGACAGTGAATGAATAGAAACCGAAACCAAACTTTAGTTTGTGAAAAGTGTAAAAAACAGTTAAATGGAAACGTACAAAAGCATTTTGTTTTTTACGCTGGCATTATAGCTGTCAATTAGGGTGCAATTGTTGGCAAACATACAAAATAAACCATTATTCCGTGGACAAAAATCCTCAATTTTTTCTGGGTATTATTTTCTGATAGTATTTCCTTCCCAATCTGTGCTGAACGCAAAAGTTGCCACGTGGTTGTCGTTAAAATTTGAACAAATTTTGTGATGTTGTATTTTATAGAGTTGAGAGCTTCGGTACATTAGATGCAGATCATTCGACGTGAACGTAAGCAAACACACTAGAGTGTGCGCGTGATACGTTTTGTTCGATACATACTGACGTACACTGTCGTCGGCCGGCACTAGCAAACGTAACTCAAATTGTGTAATTCGATTTACATCGAATCCATTGCAGTTTTTATGTAGCCTTTAAATAGACAGTGTAATAGAAACGCCGTAATGGACTACGAAGTAACAATATAGTAGTAACACCTTGAACGTTGCGTTAGACGCCCATTCGTCCAGGTCGGTCATTCATCAATTATGTGCTCGAATTGCTCGAAGCTTCGAACACCCGTCAATAAAAGATACGAGTCGTCCCGTATCATTTAACTGCATATAATTTATGGCTTACTTAAACCTGGCGCAACGTGCAAGTCATCCTCAAAAATTCACCTCTATATAATTTACGAGTTTACTTCCGTAATACACAAGTCTGACAAACGAATAGCCATAAAGATGTTTAGCGAGAGTAGAAGCGCTAGGAGTAGAACATAAATCACGTGTCTAGTACAACGTGTGCGACTGGCCTTATCTATTGTAAACGCAGTATCCTACTCGTGGAAATTAAAACTGTCCATCTACGAAGGCCTACGAAGGCTACGTGGCTACGCCGCTACGGCTACGAGTGACTGCTACGATTTTTTACATATTTTCGTAGCTCTTTCTCGGAGCCCCGTTAATGACTGCTTTTGTGCAAGTCAGACTTTTTGAAAGCTTGAGTTGGTAGGTATTCTGGGGGTATAAGTAGTCATTCATCGTCCGGGTTCGGTATAAACTAAAAATGTTCGGAGATCTGAGAGGACATAACGACATAATACTTATGTAGTGGTCTCTGTCTGAATGTCTGTTTACTGTATATAGCTAAGGTAGCGCAGCCAGGTGTTCGAAGGGTTAATGACCTTCGCCCTACAGTCCCTCGCTCACTACCAGCGATTGTCTACACATATTTAGATGTTGGTAATTGTCTCGTTTTCTTACATTAACAGACTCGATTTATATGACGCTTGTGTATATTAAACAGTAAACTATTACGTAACTCGATCGCTGAAGTTAAGACGTTCATTAACTGGATTTTAATAGATAATTCTGTAGATATTTAGTGATTCGGAAAATCGGAGGTGATGAAATTTAAAGTAGGTGTTTGGGTTTCAGCATTGGCTATTTATCGTTGTAATGCATAAACAGCTATTTTAAATTTCATCACTTAGTGAATACAATTGGCACTTACGTTTTCTGTTTAATAAATTGAATCGAGAGCATAACGATGGTTGTAGTTTGTTGTTGTTGCTACTTACAATTAATATTGAAACCATCGATTGTCGTGAGACAATGAACACGCACTGTAGCGGCTGCTTGCCAATATGCCGTAAATTGGTAGGATGGCTCGTAAACTTGGCCATTATTGACAGCCATTAAATTGGAGTCTTTATGAGACGCGCGGTGACGGCAGCCCAAGGCCCGTGTCGCCGCAGGGATACAAATTAAGTCTTTTTCAATGTTGCCCTCTGGATGTGCTCTTGAAAGAAGCTATTAATGTTACACTAAGAGAAGCGGTGGTCCAGTGATAACGGCCCTGACTTACAAGATGTAGCGTGGTCGTGAGTTTGAACCCAGACAAGCACTTTACTTAGTGTAAATTATTTCATCACCACCGCTCTCAAAACGGTGAAGGAAAACATCGTGAGGTAACCGGCATAAACTAGAACCAAAAATTCGAAGACATGTGACATCTACCGACCCGCACAGGGCCCGCGTGGTAGATTATAGCCCACTCCCTCTTGAAGAGAGGATGCCTGTGTCTCAGCAGTGGGAACATTATAGAATTATGCTAAAGAGCATGAGTGAGTGAAATGCACTTTGATAGTAATTCCATCCTAAAGATCCCTTCTTGCCACATGGCGCTTACAGAGAAGGAACATGCATTGATCAATCTTCACGTTGTTTCACTGCTTGTTGGTAATTTCAGATTATTAGTTTAGTCTACGTTTGCCCAAGATGTTTTCCGGCATCTTCAGCCAGGGATGCCGAAGATAAGCTCATAACGTACAATACAAACGAAAGAGTCGGTTCACTAATGTTTCACCAAAACTCCATTGACAAATTTTCAGTTTACAACCAACGTTTCGTATACTATTTATTTCACAAACAACTCATTCCGCAAATGTTTTATTTTATAAACACTCACTTTACAAACATTTATTTGGCAAATGCTTCTCTTTACAAATGTTACGGATGATATTTAATCATTTATACATTTTTCATTTAATATTTAGATTCTTTTGGAAAAATAACGTTTATACAAAATATAATTTTATAATACACTAGCGACTGCATTAAAAACTGCATTATAATCCGTTGCGTAGTTTACAAGATCTAAGCTTACAGACAGCGGGAGTGACTTTGTTTTATACTATGGAAAGATTTTCTAAACCAGTCACAAAGTGATCATGACGGTATTCTCCATTTGGGTCAAATTATTTTCAGGCAAGTATTTTTTTCTATATAATCTAGTCGTTTCTGGCACTCGGGCCGCTGCCGCGGCACCGCTCGCTTCGCTCGCTCGGCTCGTGCGTAGGGGGTCACAGTTTTAACCTAACCTAACCGAACCATTTTTTTTAATAATTAACCTAATGCAACTAGTACGGTTCCGGGTAGCCTATTAAAAATAATCTCTTTTTTTCTTCTATTAGCGCAAGTCGTTTCTGGCACCCATATTTTGTGTAAAAGTATTTTTTTTTCTATATAATCTAGTCGTTTCTGGCACTCGCCGGCCGCTGCCGCGGCACCGCTCGCTTCGCTCGCTCGGCTCGTGCGTAGGGGTCACAGTTTTAACCTAACCTAACCTAAAATTTTTGTTACAATAATTAACCTAATCTAACTACTTCGGTTCCGAGTAGCCCACTAAAAATAATCTCTTTTTTTCTATTAGCGCAAGTCGATAAAAAAAATTGTTTAAGTTTAAGGAAATTGCGTAATGATAAGTCAATATGTAAAACGTTTTTATTCCAAACGTTGTTTTATGAGATAAAATCAATAAAAAATGAATTGCTTGTTAAATAACACGTTATTAAACAAAAGTTTATCTGGTGATTATTTTGTAAAGTGAATTATTTGGCAAACTTGTTGTTGTATAATGATGAAATGACAAATCATGTTTTTGCCAACCGTTGTTTGTCAAGTAAAAATTTGTAAATTAATTTTTGGTGAACTGACAGGGCATCGAAAGAGTCATATTTGGTACTTGTTAGGTTCGGACGCTTGGAAAGCAGTTCCTGGCAATTACAATATTTAGATCAGTTATCGTAAGTAGCTAAGAATTTTCCACGCAGGCTTTTCCTTGGTCACAAGTAGGTAAGTACGTACAATTGTTTAATTGGTTTGAGAGACGTCAATCTATAGTAATAACCTTATAACCACCATAATAATGAATACGAAAAATACACAAAACTATAACTTTGAAATCGCACGAACGGAAGCTTTTTTACAAAGGTGCAATTTATTACCGATTATTTCGAGTTAAGTATTTTCTGAAGGTTCAAGATATAAATCTATAACAAACCAGCAAGCACTCTTAACTACGTAGGAACCATTTTTGTTTACCTTCCATTTTCCTGCTGATATAATGAAAGACATGTTATTATCCTTGTCTTCATTTGAAAATGGTACAAGTGGATGAAAAAAGATCCATGACTATAATTACTGTACAATATTTCCGATAGTCTACTTTACGTTAGTATATTCGTGTATTGTGGACTTTCGAATTGTAAATATTATTTATTGTTGTGTGCACGACTCCGCCAAACCGTCTGGAGACACTCGCCGGCATAAAATACAAGAAACAAACGAATGCACTCAGTGGTAGTACGTCACTATGTTTGTTGCTGTTTTCAAACGGTTCGCGAAGGGGAAACAAATGTATCCAAAACATACACATCTGCTATAGGTTGCGTTGCGTCGGAGTCGAATTGCTTATTTAAACATGTCTAAGTGGTTGTGCCTAAAATATAACAAGGAATTCTTTCATTCTTTTCCAGCTAAAGTACGGATCCATCAGCGTATCTACCAAATACATTTAATTTTAGTATGTTTTGCTACAAATAAATTCAATTACGGTCATACAATTGTTTACGACCGGACGGCGTAAAATCTATTTTATAGTGTTATAAATACAGTTGTAATTTATTGGAAAATCATATTCGACAACCACGAAATGTTTATAACTAAATTATTAACATTGTGAACATAATGTTGTGTGTTTAAAATAGATTAACATGCTTCTGGGTAATAAAGGTAGTAAAGAATTTAAAAGCCAACCCGATTATGAGATAGAGTTGTTAGAGTTAGCACTGTAGCTCGTATTAACGCATTCCTCGGAGATAAAAGTCTGAACGAGTTACAGTTTGTGTTCATTTCTTTGAAATACAGCACAAAGCGGTCCCTCGCTCGGCATTACTTTTACGATAGGCATTTCTGCCTTCATCATATGACGTATAGATACGTATACAGTTGGGGCATAAATAATGTTAGGTTACTCGGCAATCGCTTGAGGGTCATGTACGTACATATTGGTCCGTGTTAGTAATGCCTTAGTATCCATTGATGGATTAATAATGACCATGTTTACAAATAAAGTGCCATGCGTTAAAGAATGAACAATTTGGTGAGTCTTTGTGTGGTTGACATACACAAAGATTAAGTACCTATGTGAATGTGAGAGAGTGTATTCCCCAGCATCATCGCCTGCGCAATTGTACGGAAATCTCCCAGTACGTATACTAAACATGAAAAGTTAAATTATGATATCAACACAAAACAGAATATTTATTAAGGTTTATTGAGTCGTAAGCAATCTCTAATTATTATTTTGGATTTTCATGAATATATTCATGTTTAGAAAAAAACCAATGATTTTTGTAGTTGAGTTTAGAACTTTTCCAAAAAGTTTAGTCCATTTTCCAAAGAGTGCTATGACTAGGTTAGTTCAACCAGAGGCAGATGAATAACACTATTTTGCACAGAGCACCTGACTTCTGACCTCCGCAACAAAATTAGTGCAAGAAACCAGTATATTACAGGCTTGTATTGATGTATCGACACATATTTGAATGCGTTTATACCATACCTACGCAATATTTACATTAAAAGCGTTCATTTGCACTCTAATTCGCACTCAATAATAAACATTTAGGTAATCAGAATAAAAATGTTCTAAAGCTGTAAGTTCGCAGAGAATGTGAGTGCAATGTTACAGAGAGAAGCAATTGTTTAATGAATCACCGCAATGCACTCTTAATTAGAACCGTGACGGATAATGTTCAGAGGCTTTGTAAAACCTGCTATTAAAAGTTCTTCAGTTTCCTGGTTCTTCAAAGTCAGAATTCAGAATAACAACCTTATAGGTATAGGACACAGGAGTGGAGGTGCTTTCAGGGATAACTAGTGAAGTATTATTTATACGCAGAGATGTGTATTGTTTACGTGGAAAGTTTGCGAGTTCACTGCTGATGTACTCGCGAGCTTGTCGATCGATGTGTGGATGTGCCAGATGAGCCGCGGTCGCATGCTACAGCTGCTCGGCAAAAATATCTCCACTCGGCATATATTCGTAATAGCTCACTACGTATGTATAGCACTGTACGCGTTCCTAATGCCGATAGTCGGACAAATAGATAGGTCAATGTCTCGAGCCGGATCGAGCGCATACCGCGCACCCTTGCTGTTATCTATGACAAAGCTTAATCGTTTAATCTCATGGTGTAATTCTGGAAAGTTTTAAAATGACCTACGAAGCAAGCGAACATCTATTCGGAAGATTGTTATCGGATGATATAAGACATGAAACATCGGCGCCGCGTTCAACGTGACTCGCTGCTTTTTATAAGTGGGCATTACTTGTCTGGAAGTTGTCAGTGGGATTGGAGTTCGAATAGGAATCGGAATATCGGCATGCTCCGCGAATGACGGTATAGTTATATTAAACTGCCGCGTATCATATGCGGTAGCCCTGTATCAAGGCGAGGACGGAAATACTCGTCTTGACCTACGTCGCCGGCGCCACAAGTATCCATGTTATTTGGAGACCAACATGTCGTAACTGACGGTGTCGATGGACTTTAACATAACTTGACTAATTGGTCGTACGCGTGTAAGGCATGGGTAGGTATTTATGATAAGCAATAACCTTCCCGATTACAGATCTACTGGTAATTCTTAAATTCACGTCTTTATAGTACATAGATATAGAGATAAAAACAATAATTTTATCAAGCTAATTGACATCTGTAACCCACAAGTGTACAGTTTACATTAGATCATCGCTAGAAAAGCCTAATAAAAATGCGGTTGAAAATCAACCTAATTCAAACGTGAATCAACAGTTTGTTTCTGAGCTATTTAATAAGTAGGCTGGCTCATTAGCGTGTGATCAAAGACAGTAACCTGTTGAGGCTAACGACGGCCGGGCCCGGCTGCCCATGTATAATCGACTATTTGTCTGTTTCTTTTGTGACCGTTCTGTTGGACTGTAAAAAGTTCCCCTTCTCTGTATTCGAGCACGCAACGTGGCTTCATGCAATCGTAAATTCCACCCCCGGGACGGTCACGATCTCCGCCTGGATCGTTGTAAGGGCTGGTTGACATTTTGTACACAGTACTTATTTTTACAGAATTAATGTACACAACCACAGAATTTTATGAATGTTCGCAACAACAATATTATAAAAGCAGATATTGGGGCGGAACAAAGAATCATAAAATAAGCTAAGTATTGTTTACGACAAAACTCGCAGAAGACGGTCGGTCAGGCTTAGTCACCCGGTTGAAGATCCTGCAATGATGTTATGATTGTTTTCGCTGTCATCTTGCGTAGTAAACGTATTAGAGCGTGGTGGACTGGGAAGCGGGAGACAAACGGGAAGAACATCGTGCGTCGCGCGTCGTGCCAAAAACACTGGTCGTGCTAAATGTGGCGGGCCACGTCACGCGAGAGTCCCGCGCGAACTGTCACGCGTCGCCACCGCGCGCGCGCCGCGCACTTCTTTCTGTTAATTTCATAATTACTTGCGTGTTCATCCTTGTCTTATGTGTGACATGTGTTTATTTAGCGTCGAATTCAAACTAAACATGTTTGTTTTCCTTGAGAAACTAATGGATTCTCTGTTACTTCCTGGACCAAACATTTGTCAAGATAGTGTTTTAAATAATTATATTTAGCGGCACAGGTATTCAGTTAATTTTAAACAACAAAATTAGTAGAATGCCACAATTCGTTATACATTTTTGACGACGCGCAGTGTGCCTTATCATGAAATCTATTGGAACGTTTCCACCTCACATACATTTTTAAAATGCTTTCGACGTGCGTGCGTGTGTCAATAACACGGCTACATGTGACAGCCACTGCCACCTTACATGCGTGACACCCCAAAATGGACTGAAAATTGTACTTCGACATTTTTTTGTTATCCACAATCACATAAAAACGTCGATTTTTCGATAACGAGGAGTGTTAAAATAGTGTTTCTAATATATTAACCCTACTTAAAAAGGGCCGAATTGGGCACTAAATGACAACTATAAACAATCCATATTTGAATTGAGTAGGATTTTTTTTAAAATTATATTTTGTAAACTAAACTTTAATATAATTTACTTTAATTTAATATGATACGATTTATCTTTTATCTACGCCGAAGTGTAAGATTTATATAATAAAATACTTCTCGCCTCGACTTTCCGAGGAATATTTCCCGTATTTTAACTTTTTCGTATATACGTTTTAACTTGTTGTATCCTAGCTAGAATTAGCAAAGCTCAAAAGCTAGCGCTTTACTACAAACATTTGACATCCATTCAACATCCGCGCAGTTCGGTTTCTGTTTGCTCTACAAACTACAGAAATCCGAATTAGCAGAGAATCGCTCTGCTGTAGCAATGGCGTTTAAACTGTTTAGTAGTAACAAGCATGTTTTGTCCACACAATCACATAGGTACTATGTTTAACTTAAAAAACGTAAATAATAAGGTAATTTAACATTGTGCTGGTGTTAGGGCTCTTTTTTTATTTTACCCCTATATCTCTTTCATTTAGAAGAAGGTTATGTCGCCAAATAAGTTGCTGAATTAATCGATTACTGCGATAGAGTCGGTTGGTTAGCGATAATACATTATTTCAAAGTACATTATTTAAACCTGAGGCCTTAGTGCGGGTTTTTATGCCCATTCGTAATCTTCAATTTGAACTGGAAGTGGTGAAGCTTTAGTGACAATAATGGGAAACAACATTATTATTTCATACAAATTGTTGTTAGAAAAAGTGAACGCGATTGAATACGTGTAAAACTCGCGCTAGGCCTTCTGTTTCCGACACCGGTTTCTTCAATTTGTTGTTTAATTTGAGTACTTAAGTCTAAGTACTAGAGTGATTGTGCTACTTATGTTCTTGCTACCTCCTCCTTTAATTACTTGTAATAGGAGTGGTTCCCTTTTGTATAGGTACTAAGCATGACTTTAATTTTTACTATGCTTACAGTAAGTGCTATTTTAGGACAAAAATGTTTTTAATACCAAGTCTACGATGATATGATATAAATATTAACATTTATGAAAGGATAGAACAAACCAATACAACGGTTTTGGAAACAATAACAAATAATACTCGTACATTACACAATTCAGTAATGTTTTTAGTATTTGAATGAAAATAATGAATAAATTCATTGGAAATACTGCATATTATGAATATAAACGATTGTTGTATGCGAGTGTAATATTCAGCTCCAGTGGAAACTGCGCCTAATACGTCTGTATTTATAATAATTTATTGACTACTTACTGTATATGAATAGCACTGTAAAGGGCCAGATAAACAATGTGGTAATTGGCATCATTAGTTCTTCAGCCACTCGCTGTAATTCAAATCAATTTAATGGGCCAGAAAATTTATTCTATTGCCCTCAGAACATTCGAGTGAACACACAGAATAAAATAAGCGTAATGTTGCTGTCGGCATACCTACCTACGTTAACGTGGCGTGATAGTGTGTGCTGTGTAAGTTTAGATTGAACTGATAATACTGAATAATTCTGAAAGCTTTCCTTTGTATTGCTGCGCTTATCTTAAATAACCATTATCTTATCATTATTGTAATGTTAAATACAAAGCTCATATAATATTTATTGCCACGTTATAGATACGAAATCATTTAGATGAACTCATAAAACTATTGCATTTGATACTGAACGCATCATTTTTATATTTGAGCCAGCAATGACATGGGCGTAACGACATAATAATAGTACCCGAGCAGGATAGAGGCAAAATGGGTACCAATTTAAAACATGATACATAGGCCCGTAATTGGCGCTCGATCGGTATTCATTATATTCACATTACCCGTTGGAGAATTTAATAGCCCGCTACATTTTACGCGATGGCTCTACTGATGTGTTGCGAATTGTTAATCATTGGTGGAGAAACATTTATTGGGTGAGCTTTCGATGTTATGGTAGGTGGTAAAAGGTTATTAGCCGTTGTAGCCAGGTATTATGCGAGTGTCGTTCAAAGGCTGGTATTAAAATGGTTTATTCATGCACACGTGCTCTGGATTCAATTACTGGAAGCTCAGCGTAGACGGGTTGTGGGGGCTACATTAACCGGAACGGGCCGGTGGGCGGCGCGGGCGCGTCGATAAAGGTCACAGGTTACGGGAGCGCGTAGCACCCTGCTACGAATCGGTTGCGCTCTACGCTTCGTAGCAGCCGTGTAACGAGCTTACTACAGACCAATCATTGCGCTTATGGAAGCTTGAATATTATACAACATAGATCAGTACGATTGTAACCGATGTACACAACACATTCGTAACATACATTCTGTTAATTGACTGACTCGTTTTGGTGTTGTGGCTGGTATTTTATTATTACTTCATCATTTCAACCGAAAGACGTCCACTGCTGGACATAGGCCTCCCTCAAGCACATCCACTTCGACCGATTCTGTTCTTCTCGCATCCAACGGGTTCCTGCGGCCTTCACAAGGTCATTTTACTTAAGTAAAGAATAAGTCTCCGGTTTGCTAAAAAGTCGATGAGAATCTGTGGTCCAGTGGGACTTATTTTTATAGAAAGAAGGATTTATATCCATTCGAGCGTAAATAAATAACCACTCTCGCCCTCCGCAAACTTGGCAGAGGGTTTCATGCCATTCTCTATAACGTCTTACAATCTTATCTCGCGCAATAGTCGCGTTTTCACATAAAGAGCGCGAGTTAGTGGGGCGTGTATGCTGATGTGTGTATGCGGCGCTGTTGACGCGTGCAAATAAAACTGGTAAGGCGATGATAAAAGTTTGCGAAGATTTGGCTTATTTACTAGTGGCGGCGGCTGTCCCGTTCACGACTTGAGATCAATACGGAGCAGTCTCCACCCTCGTCCCAAGCAAGCCTATTAAGCAGTTACGTAATTCCGTCCCGCTCTTACCAACATAAAATACAGAAAGTAACAGAATTACTCAACTCATAATATATTCCGAACAGTTTATTTGTACATCAGGTATGTATACTTGCGGTAGGTGTAATTGTAAGTAGGTCTGTGCGACGGTAGGCCTCGCAGACGGAGTGGCGTCGAGATAATGGCTGGCTCCGGATATAAACGTCACGTGACCTATATCCTAGCTGTAGGTATATAGGCCAATAAGAACATTCTCCGCAACCGACCCATTACCAGTACAAGACACTACTTTGTTCTTATTGGGTGAACGCTTTTGTGGTCGCTCGCGAAGAGGTTCGAGGATATCTTTTATCTTGGTTATTGTGTTTATTATGGTGACAAACTATTATATGTCATACATTATAAGGAGAACATCGCCAGATTGGATAGGTTGTCACATCTGTTCCCATGAGCCCCATAAAAGCTATTAGGGGTTATATTGGGGTGAGCTGCAACGTGAACTTTGGTAGTGGGATCGCGATTACAAAACCTTCTAAATGTTATGATTATAGCAATGTCGCAAGTTCTTTGTAGTGCACAGTTAGGAGCTGTAAGTGAAAAGTTGGGCCCAACTTATGACAGGCCTTTATCCAGCAGTGGACAGTGTCGGGCTGAGTTCATTGAACGGGCAGACCTTTATTCCACAATGGAGTTTTATCGTCTGTTGAGTGACACATATCGACATTCCGTTTTCCAGGCTGACTGAGAGATAAAAAGGGTCCGTATTCGGAATTTTATTTTATTTGGGAAAACAACCAATAGTACATTATATCTAGAAATACCGTATGCTATAAGTAAATGTACAATCCAGATCCAAAACTTTTGCACATATTACTAGTTTATATTAGATACAGTTTTGGTAAAATTAACAGTTTACAGTTTTGGAATACCTTATTTATTCCTTTCAGCTGTATTCGTAGTTACATAACTAGAGCACGCGTCGGACGTATCACATTTAAGATTCCCGCATCGGGTCCTGCAGCAATATTTCAATAATATTTTTATGGAATTTTATGCTTACGTTCGAATAAAAATGGTATTTTAAGTAATTTGGTGACGAATATTGTGAATAGTAAGTACGTAAAGCACATCATCATCTGCCTAGCCTTTTCCCAACTATGTTGGGGTCGGCTCCCAGTCGAAGCGGATGCAGCAGAATAGCTGTATTTTACATGGAGCGAGTAGCGACTGCCTATCTGACCTCCAAACCTAGTTACGGGGTAATACAATACCCCTCGGTAAGACTGGTTGTCAGACTTTCGGTCTTCTGACTACCCGTAACGTCTGTCAAAGATCTACAAATGAAAGCCGGGAACCGAGGGGTCCCGATATGTAATAAATGGTCATCTATCCACGGACCGACCTGGGCAAGCGTAGCTTAACCTTTGATCGACCCGTGCGCCTGTTATTTTTTAGCCAAGACCCCGAACACGTAGGTAAAGCAGCAGCGAATGATAATATGAATTCGTATAATATTCCATTGCTAGCAACGTGTCAGTACACAGCTTAACATAGTTCGATGTGAGATAAAATCTTCCTAAAATCGGTCCGTAACTTTAAGCTACCCGTTTTACTTGGCAAATTGAATGCATACCCCATTTGTCGGTTGTCAGCGTCGGTGTCGGGTCGGTTCAGTATGTCCGACTATATGAAGATAGACGTTTAAGAAAGTTTGTTGCCTTTAGGCGCGATTGGTCCAATTCACCTTGTTGTTTTGCTTTTCTTGTTTAAACTTTTTAATTTGTTTGGGTTATTTCGCTTTGAGTGTCAAAGGCTGGAGCAAAACACGTTGCAAGCGTAGCACATGTTTATTTAAAACTCTTTTGTCTAATTAAAATACCATATGTATATATTCACAAAGCTAGGCATGCATGCCCATCTTGCATTTCAGTAGCTCGTCTATTTGATTAGGTACCATTTGCCTCGGTTTACTTTTTATTCAATGGGTTTCAGGCTATTTACGTCAACGTTATAGTACATTATAAAATATGGCTCCACGTGGTACCCAGTGGAAAAATTGTTCGTTCCAAGAATAGAACAGAACGTTTATTTGCTAATGAGTAATCCTTTTTACCCGACTGCGCGACGCAAAGGAGTGGTAATGTGTTTATCAGCCTATGTATGTATGTATGTATGTATGTATGTTTGTATGTTCCTTTGAAGCACTATACAGACCAAACGCCTGAGCCGATTTTTATGATTCACACGTCAATCGATTTCTCTTAGTCCGGCGAGTGTCACTAAAGACATGACGTTAATGAAAATTCAATATGGCGACTACTGGACGCCATATTGTGAAAATTAAAAAAATGAAAGTCAACAAACTATATCAATCAGGGGTATCGTTGGATAGGTCTTTCAAAAATATTAGTGGTTTGGGAAGAACGTTATTTGATTAAGTAAACTGTTCGTGACTTATCAAGCTTTAAAGTACCAATTTTCGTTAGAATCAAGTGTGTGTCCCCTCTACCAACTAAACGGTTGTAGTTAGAAATTTAAATGTCACGGCAGTAGTACCTATATATAACGAAGTTTAAAGGAAAACTATCACACTTAAGTGGGATTTACAACTCATAACTAAAAAGTATAAAATAAAAAAATAAAATTTAAAAAATCAAAAAACCCGACTGCGGTAAAAAACTTAAGTTAAAAAAAACTGAAAAGCTAAAAACAAGCCCATTATAAATTAAATAAAAGTTGGAAGCAGGCGGGACCCATTTGAGTTTGAAAATAGAAAAATGGTATGGGTCCCGCCTGCTTCCAACTTCTATTTAATTTATAATGGGCTTGTTTTTAGCTTTTCAGTTTTTTTTAACTTAAGTTTTTTACCGCAGTCGGGTTTTTTGATTTTTTAAATTTTATTTTTTTATTTTATATTCATAAACGTTGCTTAAAGTTTAGTAGTGATTAGCGACTGTTTAGCCATACATTTAGTCGTTTGAACGTCACTTAACTTTAATCATCACTTATAAAAATACAGAAGATGGTTGGAAAAAGGAGGGAAAAGAGGTTCCAAATGCCTACATTCATAAGAAAAGTGCAGTTTAAGCTCGCAGTCGTTGTGATTATTCCAGCATTTAAACTGAAACGGTCCACTAAATGTGTTAAAAAGCGACAATAATGCACAGGCGGTAGAGTAGCCAAGTAACGTTATTACGTGAACCTTAAACTAGGTTACCTATTTTCCTCTTACAGTTTGTACGGAAATTGCGGAAACGGAAACAGTTCTTCAAATAGCAATTTTTTTTTATAAATGTTTGTAGTTCGCGTACTGTTTGAGTTTTATTACCAGGTTTATAGTTCCAGACTTTATTGCAACTTCAAACTTTCAAAGTGAGCGTAGATGGATTTTAAAAGATAATATTTTATGTATGTTTTAAACTGGAAAGCTTACATCGATGCCGACACCTACAGCCGATATCGATTACAGTAATTTGTATCAATGTTTTGGTTTACAAAACATTGATGCAAACAAAGGGTAGACAAATAACGTTTGCGTCGAGGACGTTACCATGATGTCTATTATTAGATTAGGGTCGGTCAGAAGACTTGATAAGCTCGGGTCGCGGGGCGCGCCACGCGAGCCAGTAATCGATTGCTGACCACCCACCGACTCTCAGTGCTCTCGGAGTCTCCAGCAAATATATACCTACCCGACTTTTATTTCTTTTACTCCGGTAGTTTTATGACGGCTTAGATTGAATAGCAGATTAGGATCTGAACTTGTTTATCCTACGCCTGCCCCCCCCTGTTATGTGACTCGTGATCATTTTTGTTTTTGTTATTCAAACATCGGGGTCAGAGTCGAATGAGCTTTTAGTTTGAGATATTTTTGAATGAGATTTTTTGCTTACGGATTGTTTTTTTATTTCTGTGATATTGTATTATATTATTATACGTTGGCATCGTGTAGTATAATGAGTATACCTACCATTGTTACGCGGTAATAGGTGTTATAAAAAACTTGTTGAGCTTTTAGTTTCGTCACATGGTTCCATGTTCAACTGAATGAAATGAAATATTATTTCTGTGTTCTATTACGAGCATCTACATAACGTAGGTGTATCTGATTGAAATACTAACGCAAACGTTCATAATTGCTGTAAATTTGCCAAGAGAATGTAGTTACGTAGATAACAAAATGAAAGCAACTTATTTATGATTTTCACTTCAATCTATTTGTTAGACATTTTATATTCTGTTAGAGAACGAGTTATAAGTGCTTGCTGGGTATTTCTTTCAGTACGTATTGATGTATTCTGTTCGGCCACAGACGTGATATTTCAAGGAATAGCAGCCGTAAAGTTACATGCGATCGATGCGGCTGGACTGCCACGAATTTATTATTTAATAGCATCGCCTTTGTTGAAGTGCTTTACATAGTGGTTCGTGCCTTACTGTGGCTTGACAGTTTTATAGCGTCGTTTCATTTTGTTTTGTATGATTTTTCATACAAGCGATAAGGTATTTTTCGTAATCAAATCGTTAGCACGAACCTTTACATTGTTTATGTAAAGAGCACCGAACTTTAATTATTGATATCATTTTAGTTGAGAATTGAGTTTGGAATGATGTATAAATATATATTATGAACGACGGCGAACCTCCAGCAAAAGATATCATGTAAATCATTACCATCGGTTGGCTGAACTTGTAATACCTACCGTTTTCGGGGTGAATAACTTTTTGTTTTTCGTGAGACCTTCCTACGAGCTTTTATAATGGTCCTTTTGGTCGAGAATCTCGGCGATATTGGTTTTTTATAAAGGTATATTGGCTTCTGTTTAAGCTAAAAGTAATATTTGGTTGATACCTACATTGTGACAAAGTTGTCATAATGTAGGTATCAACCAAATATTACTTCCAAACATGTTGTACTCGTAAGTACGAGTACAACATTGGTTTGGCGTTTCCTATCCGATTACCAGAAAAAAACAGGGAAACACACTCAGCTTGAAAAAGGTCTACGACATTACTATATCATCATCACGCCTTGTCTCACCGATGGGTTGGGCAGAGAAGTTTAAGTCCTATGAATTAGGGAGCGAGCTTATTGCCATCAGCCGGGCACAAATCCAGATTCCGGGCTGCTACTGAGAAATTCCAGATAGAAAAACCCAATAACACTTTGCCCGACCCGGGAATCGAACCCAGGACCTCATGCTCAGCAGTAGCGCTTGCGAAAATTAAACCGAGGGAAAGTGATTAAAAACAACTTTGATTTAACAATTTATTGTTCAATAAAAAGAAGCTTACCCCATCAGCATTAAGAAAGAAAATACGTTTATTTGCGGCAAACATGACGCATCAAAAAAATAAAAATACAAACAAAAAAGAAATAACAATTATTATTTGGGAGAAAACATGCGTCACATCTACTAGATAAATTAATATCAATATGGTCTGAAATCTCGAATGGGAGCCACTTTCGTTTGCCTCAAAACATTGACCGTTGGGTCTACGGAAGTAATCCATCAATGTTTGTGAGTGAGTGGGTTTCATAACGATACGACACCGAAGCGACGACGAGGCGTGCCACGAAAGTTTAGTTGAAATACTGTGGGTCTACCTTACATCCATTACACTCTGCAGTCTGGTATAGTGTATTCGCTATTTACATGAAATTGTTTATCCATTATTTTGCTTGTAAATAACAGTAGTATTAATACTACTATTATGTTAGGTATCTTTTTGTTCTGTGGGGAAATCCTCAAGAATATCCTCCGTCTGGGGAGAACGGCGGGTTACGTCAGACTCTTATCGACTAAAATCCAATATTTCTTCTGCTAATATAAGTTGGGGGCTCGGGAGATATTCGCCCCTCCTCCCCCCTTCCCCGACTAGTATCAGGGCACCATGCTTAACGGGCCACATCACCAAGTGCGGCCGTTCCCACGACCGCACGTCCTCCCATAAGCCGCGCATGAAACTCTGCGTGCCACTTATTGGGCCTGACTGTTCGAGCGACGAATGTTAGGTACGTACTACGTCAAATGGAGAACTTTCACCTTCCAAAAACTCATTATTAAAATTCAAATAATATTCCAGTCAAATCAGGTCACAGTTAAAGTGCAACTTAAAATTTTTGGTATTAAGAATTTATTAAAAAAAACTTTTTGAATACCAATCGTTCCAATACGTATCGAGAACATGAAAGGATGCCGGTCGAGACAGGATCTACTAAAAATGAATTAGGGGTCAAGGGTAGAGAATTTGAAAGGGATGTTGTTCACCGCTCGACGGCTCGACACAAATAATGTATAAGTACAATGTAGTTTGTGTCAGCTTAGCCGCCCTTACTGATTTACGTACCTTGTTCCGGATGTATGACGAATATAAACTGTTTTTTTTTCTTAGAAATGGACTAAGGGAAGGTTCACATCTGACGGAAGATGCGTCGGGCGTAACTACGATTACGTCTATTTATTCGCTCGACGCACTAACGTATCATCGGTTGAGTGTGAACGGTCACGTGTTTTTCTATACATTTTTCTGTTCTGGCGTTACGCGACCGATAATACCTACGCGACGCATGTTCCGTCAGATATGAACCTTCCCTAAGAATTGAATGTTCATTTTATATCAAATGTTGTTAAATTTTTTCAATTGTAGTATAACAAGGTCAGCTTTCATGTTAATGTCGTTTCATGCTTCATTATGTTAATAATGGTTTTTTTTTTACAAATGTGAAAAAATATCGGAATCGGATCAGTAGTTCCGAATATTACTTATATATTCAAACTCATAAATTTAACCACTTTATAATACATAGTATTAGCATAGATGTTAATATTTAAATGAAGGAGTCCACAGAGTAGTATAGACGACATACAATAGAAGAGAGCCTCGCTACGGGAATATAAGTCATTTGTCGACTGTGCTACGCCGTAGCTACGCCGAGGCCTACGGCGTAGAGACTCTGGGGCGGATTGTGTAGAGTTTTTTTTTCTTTGTTGCTGCAATAAGTCGGTGTGGATGATCATAGAGGCCAAAGATAGGTTATTGGTCTATTCAGTAGGTCCGCAGTAGATTTCTACAGGTTACGTGGTAACCATAGCCAGCCTTCATTTTGACTGATTTACAGACTACCTATACTAATACTTTAACTTTGTTAGCTGTTTTGTTGTCAACTTTATTGTGCATGCAGTGGGCTCCTTTAAGTGAAATAGTACACCATATTTGTGTTTAAACCTTTTGTCGGAGATCCTAAATAAAAAAAAAAATGAATCGATAATTTTCTAGCATTTTGTCGCAGTTCAGGGGTAACTGGGTTGTGAAGATCAGACTGTCGCTCCATGTAATATACGTGTATGCAGCTGCATCCGGGTAGACTGGAAGTCGACCCCAACATAGTTAGGAAAAAGCTAGGCAGATTGATTGATTGTCGCCACGGATATCGAATTGTCGCAATGAATTAACCGGAAAATGTTATGATTTCAGATTCCTGGGGCACATGTGCACTGTACGGAGCCGATGAGGCGACGGCGCTAGCCACCATGAGCTAGCGGGAATGGGGGGCGAGGGGGCGGGCCGCGGCGCCGCGCGCTGGCACGTGGGCGACTCGCCCCCGCGCGCGCCCATGGGCTTCGCGGCGCCCGCGCAGGATGCGCCGCTCGACCGCGGACTGGCGCCGGCGCCCGCGCCCGCGCCCGATCTCCAGCGGACGCACTCCAGGTACTTTTATTTGTTAAACTTTACAAAGCTGGACTCCGCGATCGGCCTTCCGGCCGTCATATAGCTTTTGTTCGGTGTACCGGATTGCGTGGTCGCGCGTCGATCGCTTTTGGTTAGGACGCTGCTGGAAGTGGTATTTCCCAAGCGCTCCAAAATTTTGTAAAACAAGTGAAGGAAAACAAAACAGAAGATCCATAATTTAGAAATATTTAGCTAGGCTCACCATAAACATTTGGGAGCGCTTGGGAAGTACCCCTAGGAAGCAGGTACAGTACAGGTATCTGTTACCACCTGAAAGATTATACCGGGTCGAAAAGACGCTCAACGAAGCCAGAGTCACTTGGTCTTCCTGTCATTGTGTGTATTTTTTGTACTGGACCATACGATTCTGTTGTCGGAAATATATAAGGTCAAAGATCCAACTTAATCTGATTTTTTTTTTACAAATAGAATATTTAAATTCACCGGAATTACCCCCACTTTTTCACACGGACTTTAATTTCGTGCAATGTTACTTAGTTTGAAATTCTGAATGCGTAGTTGACGTTTTATGTGATGGGTTTTGCATTCATTTAATTTTATTTCACAAGGGATGCTTATGCTCGTTACTAGAGTAACATTCGGTTCGCTATGTAAGTCGGAAGCCTATGGGACAATTATACCCTGCATACCTCAGGACAGATTTCAATTCAAAGCGTTCACTTAGGGAGGCTGTATAGAGCGTTTCCCTCGTGAAACTCCCCCACTACACGTTCGTGGAAATGTGTCAAGGCTAGGCTATATTTTTGCCTACATTTAAATTGGATGAGACAAATTCCCGGTATTCGCTCGAAAATTTAGATATTTTATAAAATTTCTGGGAAAATGCTCGTAGCGGGAGGCGTAACGTTTTATTCCAGCCATGCAAAATACCGATCCGTTGCGGTTCTCTCGCTTTGGATTGATTTTCCGCGCGCGTTCGGGGAATTCCGTCTGAATGCCAACCCTATTATAGTTATAGTGGTTCATTCATTTGTTCGACATTTCTTTTGAATAAAATTGTTTGGATTCTCGTAACATGTAATCTCATGCCTTCTTCTCATGAGGGTAAGACGAAACTACAGATTTACCTACATTGCATTCTTATATTTTCGTCACTATACATTTACTTTGAACAAAATGGTCTTTGTTTAAAATGTATTCATATGGCTATCATGAGGTATCAGCCGTTACACTTTATCAAAGAAAGATAGAAAGATTCATCATTGACTTACTGCAACCAACAACTGCCCCTTGCAGGTCGATGTCGTCGCTACCGCCGGAGCCGTTTATGATGCTCCGCGCGAAGGCGCTGAGCAAGCGAGTGATCATCAACGTGGGTGGTGTCCGCCACGAGGTGCTCTGGCGCACGCTCGAGCGCCTGCCGCACACAAGGCTCGGCCGCCTGAGAGACTGCAACACGCACGAGGCCATCACGGAACTATGTGACGACTACTCGTTACAAGACAACGAGTATTTTTTCGATAGGTACGCTGTTTTTGGTCTTTATAACGTCTTTGTCCCGTCATCAGGGTCTTTTACTGGGTTAAAAAACAATTGCAGTTCCTACATGGAGAAAAGATTCCTCTTTAAAGGAAATTTCTTTCTATACCGCACTGTAAGAGCAGACATGACGACTATAGTCCTGAGTCCGTAATAGTTATTTCACTTTTAACTTTTTTTTTTATCTTCTCTTTTTGTTAATTCTCATATAAGGCAATTATACCTTATGCACTTTGCCCAGAACTGGATTTCAACAAAGCTCTTTAATTTTTCCAGGCACCCGAAGAGCTTCAGTTCAATACTCAATTTTTATCGGACTGGAAAGTTACATTTAGTTGATGAAATGTGTGTGTTGGCGTTTAGCGACGATCTCGAGTATTGGGGCGTGGACGAACTGTACCTGGAGTCGTGTTGCCAGCACAAATACCACCAGCGCAAGGAGCACGTGCACGAGGAGATGAGGAAGGAAGCCGAGAGCTTGCGACAGCGGGAGGAGGAGGAGTTCGGTCAGGGCACATGCGCTCAGTACCAGAAGTGGCTCTGGGACCTCCTCGAGAAACCGACCACCAGTATCGCAGCCAGGGTAACGTATCGCGACGTATTCAAAAAAATAATAACAAGTTACCGATATTATTAACCCTGCCACTCTAGCAAAGCTGCCGAGGATAGTGTAGTGTAAGGGTACCTAAGGGTTATAGTATATAGTACATTTTCTAAATCTAGTTAAACTTTAGATAGATGCTTTTGTGAATTGTGAGTTTTGAGTAAGGCTCTTGAAATGTCCATGTGCGCAAGATTTATACTGTTACTGGTAGATATTTGCAGAAGTAGTTTTTTTGTACAATTATTAAATATAACATTAAGGGCACCTTTGAAATGATATTCTCACTTAAGTTTAGGTACACTAAGCACTGTAAGCACACTCACTAAGTACTGTCTACTGTACATCCATGAACTTTAAACATTCTGTAATCTAATGTCCACTTTCATTCCACAACTGTAAGACATCCTGTTTACACATACAAATATGAAATAATTGACGTATATATACTGGTATACAAACACCTACTTTCTAAATGTACATAAAAGGCTTGTTTCGTAATCCGTACACATTTCACTTTACTACACTTTGTTTCAAGGATGTGACACTTTCAATACTGAGCTTTCATGAATAAATGCATTTAGGAAACAAGCTTGGTTTCAGAGTTTATATTTATGTGTTATTGTGTTGTGGTGCATGAATAACATCTATCGCTGGCTCCTTCTTCCGTGTCGCAAGTCAGTTTGTTCGTTGTCGTTTGATGGGATGTGGTGTTGTGTTCCACGTGAATGTTGTATTGTGTTTGTGATCGTAACCTTTGATCGCTTTTGTCGAATCGATATTGTGTTGTGTATTATTGTTTTGTTTGAGCACCTTTCAGCTTACTTCGTAGCGTTACTATTCTACTTTTTATTTAAAGTTCGACAACAGCGGTGCAACTTTGTGTATGTAAGTACATAATTAATATAGTATAAATATTCCTTCCCTTTTATTTTTTTATATTATACTTGCAAGTAAATTTTAACTTCTTTGTTCTTTCTATCTTCTTTATTCAATACGAAAGTTTAGCAAACACTGCTTAAGTGCATAAATGCATTGCATACTTATTTATGTATGTATTATTAAGTATTTTTGAATCTACATAATATGTATTTATTAATTATTGTATAAATATAGCTATACTACACTAAGTTTTAAACAAGACGTGGAAACTTTTTTTTGTTGTATAAGACAGTATTCTACAACACAAGACTCGGAATTTATAGTTTCTGCAGAAGCATTTAATGTTTTGTGCTAACATTATTTTGTGATAACACTGATCGTGCAGTCATTTGTTGTGTTGTGGTCTACAGAGGGCCGGCTTCGCCGTGACGGTCATAATTAACGATTTGAAAAGGAGTTTTCTCAACTCTATGTATTGGATGTTGGTGTAAAGTTAAAGTTTTCTAAAATACTACTTCTTCGATTTGCTATTCTTTCAATACTGTTAACTTCTTTTCAAAGCTGCAAAAAATATGTTATGCTTACTATCAAGTCAAATGTTTCAATTCACGGCTATCTTCAGGATTGTAAATAATATTTTATTACAGTAAATTTTATAAATGTTCACAGCCACGTCGAAAGTTCTCAATAGGGAACTTAATAAAAACAAAGCTTAATTGTTGTCGCAAAGTTGCAAAGATGGGATGGGCTTACGCGATGTGACCAGCCGCCGCTGAGGCGGCGCACAGTGGCCGGCGTGCGGGGTGGCACGGGACTGCGCCGGCGCGCGCCGGACGCGGCCCCCGGGGGTCCGGCACGCGCCGCGCTGCGCCCGCGCCGCCTCCCACCACGGCGTGGCGCCGCCCGCCGGCGTCCCCCTCCCCCGCCTGTCCGCTCCCGGCTCCCGCTCGCCTCCCGCTCTACTCCTACTCCACCAGCGCTTCCGCTTCGTGATACTGATCCGACTAACCGAGCGATGCGGGCGATGGACGGACGAGCGTCTGCTTCGTTCCGCCTCCTGCTCTAGGCGCATATACCTACATAGTTTGAACTCGGACGCGCGTCCGTTCACCCACACTTTTTAATATAAATTACCTACTTAACTACACCTAAACCACACAACACTACTAACATAGTCACACGAATAGATGTTATTTCTACACCAAAATTTAAGATTACTATTAAGACATTTGTTACATACGATATTGGCTTTTACCGTTTGTCTGTAAATACATACCTAATGACATATCTTACAAATATTTAAGTAGTATACTACCGATGTACAAACATGTAGGAAGAGTAGTTCTGTATAAACACTGGCATATAACTGACCGATCTGACACATGTGGCATATCACTAGGTACCGAGGCGTAGTTGCACAGTGTGGCAGCGCGGTGGCGGCGAGCGCGGGTCCCCGAGGCCCGCCGCTCGCCGCTCACTGATGCGTGCTTGCAGGTCATCGCGGTCATCTCGATCCTCTTCATCGTGCTGTCCACGATAGGGCTCACTCTCAACACGATACCCCAGATGCAAGTGTACGACGACAAGGGCGCGCCCATGGATAACCCGCAGCTGGCCATGGTCGAGGCGGTGTGCATCACGTGGTTCACGCTCGAGTACGTGCTGCGGTTCAGTGCTTCGCCGGATAAATGGAAGTTCTTCAAGGGTGGACTGAACGTGATAGACTTACTGGCTATATTGCCTTATTTTGTATCTCTCTTCCTGCTCGAAACAAATAAGAACGCCACAGATCAGTTTCAAGACGTGCGGCGTGTTGTGCAAATTTTCCGTATCATGCGAATATTGCGCATCCTCAAACTCGCCCGACACTCGACCGGGCTACAGTCGCTCGGGTTCACGCTCAGAAACTCCTATAAGGAGCTCGGATTGCTCATGTTGTTCCTTGCGATGGGAGTACTCATATTCTCCTCATTGGCATACTTCGCTGAAAAAGAAGAGCCGGGAACTAAATTTATTTCAATTCCGGAAACGTTTTGGTGGGCCGGCATCACCATGACCACAGTCGGATACGGTGACATTTACCCCACGACCCCGTTGGGCAAGGTCATCGGCTCAGTTTGCTGTATTTGCGGCGTGTTGGTAATTGCGTTACCCATCCCCATTATCGTCAACAATTTCGCCGAGTTTTACAAGAACCAGATGCGGCGCGAAAAGGCGCTCAAGCGACGAGAGGCGCTCGAACGCGCCAAGCGCGAGGGCTCCATCGTATCCTTCCACCATATTAACTTGCGCGACGCCTTCGCCAAGAGCATGGACCTCATCGACGTCATCGTAGACACAGGTCAGTATCGCGTAGGCCACTCGCTTTGCCGCTTGTCCATGTCATATGTCTCTCGCTCGGAATGCACGTTAACTCTATCTTTCACTGTGCACGCATGCCTTTCGTGCTCAAACAGTGTCTGTGTTTATTGGATGCAATGAATGTTGAATGTGTGCACGTCGCATCGATATGGCTCTCCGGACTCGCAGACATCTTGAAATCAAACCAAACAGTTCACGATACATCGCAGCTACAGCTATGTTCACTCGTTGGTTGCGGCGAGGTGCACTCAGAGTGTTTTATTCCTTGTCTTCAGGTGACAAGTGCGTCCTCATTGAGGCGAGAGACGACGCCCGATGAGCATCTTGCCACTCTCACAGTGGTCACGCTCGACCCCTTTATATTTGTCTGTTACTCGGGGTCGAGCCGCGTCGCGTGTAGCTAGCGATGTGCGACGAAGACTATAATCTAAGGTCGATTACATTGTCAGCGTAAGCCTAACGCTTCTTAGAACTAACATTCCTCTTCTGTGGACTGTCTGATGTGTGTATCCGGAGGACGCTGGATTCTGTGTACTGTACTGTTCGTGTGGAATGTGTGTTGTGTAGTTCACGCCGTTCTTTTTGTCATGTTTTAAATGTTCCTTCATACTATTAATAAATAAATAAATATATACCGGGGACAATAGTGAACCATATGGAATACGTCGCTACTCACAGTGGTATGTGTCTTCAGGACACAACTTGTCGCAGGCGGACGCCACTAGCCTGGAGGGCGAGGCCCCGGCTACCACCGGCTGCTACAAACAGTATGAACACTCCATCACCAATACGCTGCCTCAGAGTACTGACCCCAGCCAGGTAATAACACTTGCTCACAACCGTATGGGTACGTCCAACAATCATCTTGCCTATCGCAGGGTGAGTTCCAACACGCCTTTATTTAGTAGTCATTTTTCTGCCAAATAATATTTCACGACACAATCTGTTTTTGCTTCAGCAGATATCAGCAGAGCGCTAATGGAGGGGGAGACTCAATATTCTTAATAATTTTCGCTTTAAGCTTTGGACGGACCCTTTTGAAGCTGTAGTCGCATCGCAGCAATAAGCTTTCCGCTAACACTGTAGGTAACAGTTTCAGAGCAGCCCTCAGAAAGAGCGTCGTTACTCGAACGAGGGTCTCGGCTCGCCGGAGAAACGCTTGCTCATAAATCCTGAACCTACACCAGTAAGATATCACCTATATTTACATCTTTGCTAACACTCGTTGCCGGACAATTAATCTTTGTAGAGCTCTCATAGTTGCCTGTTTGTCAAAGCCAAATTTAAAACGCATCACAGATTTAAGCTTCCTTGAACCGTCGGCGATCACCGATTGCATTTCCGAATCATTATCCGACTTCATCTCTTTGAAGCGATACTTCGTCGACGGTTTGGACTGACTCACTTCTACTATTCTCTAACATTAGGCTAGGAACAAGAATAACTAGTTACTAATGATTTCTCTTTTTCTAGGAAAAGAAGATGGCTGACAAACAGCTTGACTTGGATCAGCTGCCTTCTGAGTTTGAATGTTGTTTTTGCACGTTCAAGGTACTAAGATACTAACGCCTTCATAATTTTGTAGACGCCTCATTATTAATTACCTAATTATGCTATTTATTTATCATTATTTGATGTACGTAATACTTTACTAATAACAATATTTCCATTTAGCATTAACCTGTAAGTATTTACTTAGGACTTATTATTTGAGATAAGTGTACTTACCTAATAATTTATTAACCCATCCGCTGTTTTATGATTTCTTTCTTTCGGTTTAAATGTTTGCAGCTAATCATTTTATTAACATAGGACCCCTGAAGGTAAATTTTGTCAAACACAATTGTTTCAACTTTGTACCTAATTCTAATTTGATGGCGTCCAAAACTAAAATATAAAGTCCTAGAAAATTTGCAATACCTATCTACAAACGTTCAGAAGCGTGAGATTGGAATGATAGGACACAAATTCTGGTTTCTTCATAACGGAGTTAATAGTGCGTGTAAAACTTTCGTGTAGGGGTATAAGGAGTTCATTGACGCGGAGCAGCTGATGCCAATGTCGACGTCGGACCTGCGGCAGCCGGTGTGCGTGGAGCTGGCGTGCCTAGCGCGGCACCCCGCGCCCAAGGCACTGCCCGAGGCCACCCCCAACAGCCTCGACAGCCCAGGTACATACACATACGGAACTCTACATAACCTCCCTATATTGTAAACAACAGGACAGTAAAAAAACTTATTTTATATAAAGCTTAGCTTCAATGATTTTAAGTTCACTGTTGTTTACAAGACTTGTTTATAGTGTCTTTTTTAATTAAAAATAATTAGTTTTGTTTAAATGTACCTATTTTTATATGTGCAATCACCCCGTAGACGTAGAATCAGATCAATTATTTGTCACTATCGTTTCGTATTCGTCCTTATTTGTTCACTGTTGTAACGTCGATGTCCTCTCGGCACACAATCATGTACCCATAATTATACTCTAACCATGCGTATTGTATGATATGTGTACAAGAGCAGCATACACCGTATGTGGTAGTGTGCGGCTCCATGTACGTATTATGTCTTACGTTACAGATACATTTGCATCATGCCTTACGCACCCTTTTCCTTCAGAGGGCGACATCGCATGCGAGAACGACTCATCAAACTTGTATGTGAATCCTCTGGACGGTAGCGGCAGTAGCGGCGCGGGTGGGGGTGGGGGCGGGGTGAATGCTGACTTTAATGGAGTGCGAAGGAGTGCATCTGGGGATGGAAGCGTGTTGTGTGCCAAAGGTTCACAGGGCGAAGGTTCGCCGCGAGGCTCGCGGGCCAGCCTGGCGGGCGCGGGCGTACCGGCAGCGGCGAGCGCGGCGCCCGTGGCGGGTGTGCGGCCGCTGGACGCGTCGCGGACCAGCCTGCCGCAGCCGCTCGACGAGCCCCCCGCCGACGACGCCAAGCCCAAACACAGAAAGGCCCGCTTCCAACAGGTGAGCGATGGCGACCCGCAGCGCCGCTCACCGACTACACACAGCTTTTGACAAATGGTTCGGTAGTGTGTCCGAATGTCCTCGTCTTCCCAACCTTGTCCGTCGTCATGTTTGCATGATGTAGACACAGTTTGATTGATACTTCAATGTGTTCTAACTGCATGAGTTGTTTGACTGCCGTCATGTTTTAACGATGCTTATTTCAATGGTCATGTGGGTAACGCGAACATGATCGTTTGTCCTACAGGACTGGACGGAGGAAGAGAGGAAGCCGCCGAGAGGGATAGCTACGAGGATCATTAATCATCACATCCTTTTTGGTTCGTCTCATTTTAAATATGAACTACCTACCACTATACGTAAGCTTAAATTTTAAAACGCTTTACAGTCCAGTGGAAATGACAATAAGTTAAACAGAAAACCTTTTGATAGAATGCAACCACTGTGGTGCTATCAACTGCGATTCACAATAGTGTTCCTATCATATAGAATATATAGATAGCGCATCTCAGTGGATCTTGAACTCTGGAGTCATAGATTAGGGCTTCTCTATAAAATCCATACCAAATTTAAAAAAAAAAACACATGACACATGGCTTTGCTTGTGCGGCATGGATCGGACGACATATTGTAACTGTTTTACCTACCTGGTATTTTATAGGACCTTTAGGAATAGGTAATCAAATCACAAATGGTAGGTACTGTGCGAAGCTTATACCACTATACCTACACATCATTTGTGCCGTATAACCGACTGAATAATGAAACGTTTGAAGTGTGGTTTGATAATTATCTAGTAACAATCTAATTGGTTTAATTTTATTCCACGATTGTAAAACTATAGGTGGCGATGTTTGTGCAACTGAGACTCAGTCAAGCCTAATGATAAACTCAACTAATAGAGAGGACCGAGAGGGGTTTATTCGGGGTTTTAATTTTTGCACACAATAAAAAAATAAAACTAGTTTTTTTATTGGACTTTTTTTTTTTTTTTTTTTTTTGAATTTTATGACTAGAAGATGAAAGTACCTACCGCTAAAAAAACATGTCTCACAACCAATTTACAATAGGTATCTATTACACGTAAGACCCAGTCTTGTCATATACTTCCAATGATTTCGGACCCAATTAACGGACATCAACAAAGGGCTCTAGATTGGTAAACCAGAGGCCACTTACACTAATGACGGTATTTTTTGTGAATGTGTACAAATAGGTAAGAACGGCAACAAGCGCGGCGGCGGCTGGCCGCTAGAGGGCGACTCGCGCTCGCGCTCCATCCTCAAGAACAAGGACTCCCGAGGTACCGACAGCGAGATGCTACTCCAGGAGACCACCTCGCTCGGTGCTAACGTAAGTGTACCACATACTGTACCATCTAACGCAGAACGAGAAAGAGATAGAGCTATACAGAACGTGTAGTACCATTCCTTTTTCGCACTGGTCCAGGCCTTCGTAAAATCGTCGAAGCGATTACCTCTACCAATTAAAATTAATCGCTCGTTTCTGATTTAGTTACAGTGCCGTAGATACGTAATTTCTAGGTCAATATGGCCATATCCTTCCCTAAACGTGAATATTGAAAAATGCGAAAAGTAGTATTAGGAAGTAGATTACTGTATTGATCATTGAGAGGTCCGCCGGTATGTACGTTGACCTTTACCTTAAGACTGAAATTATGATGATCATAATGATAATGTTTCAGGGTGATTCCGGCAGCGAGTCATCGCCAATTAGATTGAAAGACTTCAAGGGCCAGAACCATAAGGGCGGCGCCACTGAGAGAGACAACCTAGTCACGTAGTGTGTAGAGGGCGCTTCTTGCTTGACGCGACAGACGGGCGCCGCGACTGATGCGACAGACGCGATAGAGCGCGACACGTCCGACCCCTAGCGTAGACACGCGACGCGACACTCGCCCCGCCCCACACACGACGCGAACTTAATACTTAGAATGCAATAACATTAAAATTATATACAAATAATTTTAACATATCATTGGGCGATTGTGACTGCTTGTTGAATAGATTTTCATTTCGTAGAGTTATAAATATTGTAAAAAAATATTACTTATTGTAATAATCGTTCATTCCAATCGAAAAGTTGAAGAAACCTATTTGTTAAGTTTTTTTACGTGCAATTATTAATTGCTAATTCTAATGTAAGCGATATAGTTTGTACAGCATAGTTGATGAAAAATGAAGCAATTATTAAAATTAAACATTTTCTGAAATTGTTCTGGAGTCTTTCATTTTGAACCAGTAAGGATTTCTAAAACCATTATTAACTATACAAAGAAAAATGCAATTTAGTCAACAATGATATTTATTTGGAAGCTAAAATCTTTTCCTATTTTAGAGTATTAAATATAGAGTTATAACGTAAAATTTCCATTTAACATTAGGAACGTGCTATATTATAGAAAAAGGACAATTTAACACACAATGTCGACCTTATTAATACAATTTTGCAAAATTATAGAAAATAATTCGAAATAATCATCTAACTGATGATAATATCACAAATTACGAAACGTAATCAACTATCGTGACTGCTTTTGGAATTTATACAAATAATTTAAAAATGGTCCAAATAATAATACTCAATTTTCACATTAACGATAAACATTAATTGTATTAATACTTAATAGATAAAAAGAATAAAACATCGAGTGTATGAGTGATAACAAAACTAAGATATCAAAATACTTTGGTTCATGTGAGTACATTAATAAAACTACGTACACTGGTTTGACTGAATGCTGAAATAAATTGTTCTGAAGTGCCCAAAATATACACAACTGACAGACCATTAAAACCATTTATCGGCTAGATAGTGTAAATTACATTAAAAGCTTTGAGAGAAAAGGCCTCTCTAAGGCTTACACACCAATTATTGTAATCAATGCCATGTATCGGAGAGACTGTTCGGGTTTATAGTTCCACACGTTCATAACTTATACCAAAGGAAAGTTTATAATCTGAACACACTTGTAAATATGTTACTGTAATACTTCACAACACTGGGAGACGTTAAATAAAGAATACAACAGCCTTCTTTTGATAATATTAATTGTAAATTCGTCTTATTCGTAGTCTGTACAATGCCTATTTATAATAATTCGATAAAAAACTATTTACATAAATTACTAGTACTTTTAATTTACAGTAACCTAAAGAAGTTTCTATGGTATTGTGTAGTATTAGAGTATTATATTATACACCAGAGAAGCGTTAACAATGGACGTACTCTCCGGGTCACAAACAGATATCAGCATTAATAATATGTATTCAGACCACTGCTTTATTCCATAATAAAAATAAATTGAAGGCACATCATAATTATTATTTAGGTATTTGCACTTATAATGGTTCCCTCCCGTAAATCAGCTGGGGACGTAACAATTGGGCAAGCAAAACTGTTTATTATAATTTATTGACTGATTGACATTCCAGACTGTTTTAACTTTGCTATTACAGTATCATGTGACACCGCGAAAATGTCAAAGGTCTCACAATATCAAAAGCAATTAACCATGACTGCACCGAGTAGGCACTTACCTACACTATGTCATAATAACATGCTTTTATACCCAAGTAGTTAGTAGGTATACCTACTTTATTCTCAGATTACTACTGAGATTTGAATCCACCAAATACGAATGGACACTGATAACTGTTCCGCCCTCATTGGCTATCTCTCCGTTATGTTCGCATTACTCTCGTATAGGTAGCCGATACAGGTATTGCTCATAAATAATAATGTTATTGTTACAATATTATTGTTTATCCGTACATTATGTCTTACTTTGAACACACAGGCACCTTACTTTAGTAATCTTGGCAGTATATCATGGCACGTGACACTTTGTTGTATTTCTGTAGCATTCGATGCCGTCCTTAATATTCAAACAAACGCAACTATTTTTATTTTAACCAAATTATATTCTCGTGTAAAAATGTGTCAATTCTTTGTTCGTACAATATGAAAATACAATGAATTATTAAATTTAAAGCTTTGAGTAATAAAAATATCACAAATAACTTTGTCAGTTTAATATATTTATGAAGCCAAATTGACGCTCCCTTGGGATACAATGTTTGTTCGTGTTTGTTCATGTTTGGTGTTTCTCCTTTTATTCTAGTACGTATAATAATTAAAAATATGCACAGCGATCGTGTTATTAATTATTGTTGTGCTACTATTAACAAATTTGGCTTCACGTCAATGTATAAAAACAATAAACAGTGCTCTCTATAAATAATCCATAACTTAGTGATATTTCATAAATTCTCTCGTTCAATCACGGCTTACACACTGCACTTCTACGTTTGTGGAAGTTTCTGAAAACGTAGCAAAATTGTAAACCAAATCAATAAAGTTTTCCAATCTCATGATGAGACATATCTCACGGAATGCGTAGAGTTAGAAACACAATTGAAAAATATTTTAACTTAACAACTAAAATAGTAAAAATTATAACAATTCCTTTTACAAAGTGCCAGTTCTTTTCCTGTTACATCTAAGGATAATAGATCATCGGGTGAGTTATATTTGTCCGACGGACATTTTCAACCACAATTAAACATGCTTTGAAAAATGACAAAGTAAATCTAGATTAAAAACTACCGAAATTATTGCGTATTATTAGCTTGTTAGAAGTTACTGTATTGCTGAACATTGAACTTGTGAATGTATACACGTCACATACGACCACGTGACAGACACATGCCAGACCAGCCAGCCGTACACGTAATCGCACATACAATTTTCTGGACTAGGTATTTACATAGGAATCAATCCGAACACTGACGAAACCACTGAACTGAAGCACGAGCTCCACGGTGAGCTATCACACACGGTATATACAATGCACGTGAACACGTTAGTATCTGTGGGGCGCGGGGCCTTGGGGGCCACTACCTGTGCCAGGCTATGGTGAGTGCGGTGCGCAGCTTGCCCCACAGCCACGGGTACAGGCCGCCGCCGCGCCAGGCCGCGCGCGCCACGTACTTCACGTAGTCCACGAGCCCCCAGGGCGCGTGCCCGCCGTTCACGTAGTACACGTATGTGAACCCGTCTTTACACCGCCCCTTGATCGAGTAGTAGTACGGCAGAAACGAGTGGAGACGGAATCTACAAAATAAAACATTTACCAGTATAATTTATATTAAACTCCGCAACTAAGGTTCGGTGGTCGCTATAGTCCGCGCGGAACTAGTTTGCCGAGCCTTAGGTATGTGAGCAGTGGGACGGAGGGGCGGGGGCGCATTACTCAGTACGCGCGTTGCAAACCGCCACCTCACCCTCGTCGGACCTAAGCGACCAACTAGTTCCGCGCGGACTATAGTGCGAATATTGGGCAATTTGCCTGGATTCGATTCGCAGATTGGGAAAATCGATACAAATGACCCCCAAATGACAAAATTTTCTCGAAGCAGTTGAAATCTTTGCTAATAAAGGCTATTATACCGTTGAAGAATTTAAAACTGACAAATTTTGAATCGATCGACCTTGAATAATATGCTTGACGTAAATGTGTAATAATAAATTACTATACTAAATTACCTATATGACTAAAATGAATGAACGAATTGATAATAATAATTTATTTAAAGATAAAATATAATCAATTTTTGATCAATGTTTAGAATAACGTAAATGTTAACAATTAGAATCAATATTAAGTAATTTGATATATGTATAGAATTTGTAGTACCCTTACAGTTTACATGTCTTAATACTGTGTCATGAAATTTGAATGCACGCCTACTAACAAGTGTTTTACATGTTAGCAAATAAATAAAGTAGCAGCCATGTGATTGGACATGGAAATAAACTATCACACCCTGTCTTACAGTCGACTTCTTCGGAATGCAGGGCCGTGAAACTAGATATAAAAAACAACCGACTTCAAAAAAAAAACACTACAAAGTGATAAATAACTTTAATTTCGGAAGTCGGTGTCGTTGGTTCCGCATTTTAATTTTTTGACACCGACATCCGAAATTAAAGTTATTTATCACTTTGTAGTGTTTTTTTTTGAAGTCGGTTGTTTTTTTTTTTTGTAAAAAAGTTTTTATTTTTCACTTTTTAGTTGTACCTACCCCACAAAAAAGTAAACAAAAAAATCGTTAATGTAGACAATGTAGATAAATTTTTAGATTTTTGTTGATTTTTCAAAAACCGCTTGTCCGATTTCGATTAAATTTTCATGGGACCATTTGAGAAGTATACCCTTTCCAACAAAAAAAGATTTTTTCAAATCGGTTGGCAAGCGACGGAGTTATGCGCGAACAAACATAAAAAAAAAAAACATACAAACATTCGAATTGAGAACCTCCTTTTTTTTTAGAAGTCGGTTAAAAAACAGCTGTTTCCTAGAAAAGTGCAATACCTACGCGGTCAAAATATATGGTACTTATAGCAAATTTTTGATTAAATAACCGACGAAAAATTTCAACGCAGGGGGTTGAGAATCATTGTACTGAATCCATGGTAACAAGTTGTGCGTCGATGTCCATGCCACCCTGTATAACTTAATCTTTTGTAAAGTACAGACGCCAGCAGATCAAGGTACTACAACCTGTCAAATTTCTTTAATAGATTTTCAACTTTGTCACTAAAGCATAAGGTTCAAAGTTGATTGGGTAAATTTGACAGTTTCGGGTAGCTTGATGTGCTGGCGTCTGTACATTTATTGAAAAGTTACATCATTTAACATTCGCAAGTAATTTTCATTACTATATACAGGTCAAGGGAAAATAACCAGATATATCAGATAAGATAAATAAATATACGAACATGCTTATAGATAAAACGGAAACGTTTAAAAAGTGTAGATATACTTATTTATATGATGAGGATAATATTATATTTGAGATAACGTAGGTCTCGCAACAACGAAATAACCATTTACTACGTACAAAGTATTTATTTATCTTTGCGAAATCTTGTTTAAATCTCTGCCAAAGAATGCATGAATGCAGTAGATAGGTACCGACGGATACAAGGTGAGTTCAAATGAGAAAGTACTAGGTATTTGCTGCGTAAGTATTTATTTAGAACTAGCTGCGCCTCGCAGTTTCACCCGCATAAGTTTCGCTCCCTTGGGAATATCGGGCCTATATGTTAATCCAGGGTGTCAGCTACCTCCATACAAAATTTTATCAACATTGGTCCAGCCGTTTGAGCGTGAAGAAGTAACAAACATATAAACACACACACACAAACTTTCGCCTTTATAATATTAGTGTGATAGTGTTCCTGTATTGATTTATCATATACAGGAGCTTATTTGGTATTCAACGTTCACAATATTTGAAAATGAACAGTCATTTAAGAAACTGTTTAGACACTGCACAATAAATTATCAGTACCTAATCACCTATCACTGTGTATGTGTCACTTGTTAACGTTCATACGTGCTTGTTCAATTGTGGATTTTTGTAACATGAATAAAAGAAATTGTATTCACTGTAGTCATGTCTATGTAGGTAAAAACCTGCACCCGAATTGAGTAACACACTATCAATTTCAATCTGAATCATTTTGAAGGATATTGCTAATCCATTGCTTCACATGTTCGAAAAATGTGTCTGCTCGACAACGTAAATAACGCAATGAATATTGTTAAAATTACAAAATGAAACCCATTGCTACTGAGTGTGTTACGCCATTATCCTGCTATTTACCAATAAAGGAAGCATTATAAATGGCTATTTCCGAAAATGAATTAACGGAAGATTTATATTTCCTTCCCTAGTCGGTGTAGGTATGTTGTAGGTACCTAATGCTATAGGAGGAGAAACCTTCAATGGTCGGTTGCGTGCGGTCCTTCAATAAAGTTACTGGTTAAATAGGGGTAATTAGATTGAAAATATGCAGTAACAGTTACAAAAGTAGACTATACTTTACTTTGCAACAACAATGTGTATGCAGAGAAATTCCATTGCTACGAGCGAAGTAGTTTTAACTACAATCTGATAATGTTAGATAAAATACGTCTCCGCTGACTAGGCTGTTGGATAAATTTATTCTTATTTGATCCACTGAACACTTTAAGAACAGCTATATATTATTCAGAATGATCTTTCTTTAATACTAGTGCAAATTTCCTAAGCGGCGTGCCGCGCACTATCCATTCTCTTCATAGTTTTCATGATCAAATGAATAAAAAATAACATTAATAGGCCCCTTTGTTTTCATAGCTTTAAATATGCTGATAGCAGATTTTTGGAATATCTCCATGAATTTCTAACTTAAAACAATATATTTATTTAAACTTAATGTACAGACGCCAGCACATCAACCTACTACAATCTGTCAAATTTCGTTAATAGATTTTCAACTTTATCACTTAATTATAAGGTTCAAAGTTGATTGGGAAAATCTGACAGTTTCGGGTAGGTTGATGTGCTGGCGTCTGTACAATAGTGGTAATACCACAAGGCATTAAATTTAATTAGGTATCGATTGTTCAACTATATGTTATCCGAGAAATATGAATCAGTGTGAAGATGAATAAACAGAAAGATACTATATCAGTCTGTCGATCTTCGAACTATTTGTAAGTCGATACAAAATAGGGCATACGGCATACTTACCGCATATCTCAGATACTCAGTACAGATAAAAATAAGAGATTGTCGTATTACACATGAGCGTGGTTTCATTGTGGACCTTATGTAACTGTCATAAAACTTAATCGACGCGTCCTCGTGACATTGAACAACTGTGAGGAGACTTTGGGTACAACACAGTTATCAATGGATAACTGAGTAATGACTCATGAAAACCGAAATGACTATTAAGTACTTAGATAAAAAGAGATTTATCGTCAGGATTACTAAGTTTGTAGGTACATTGTGTAGTGTGTGTTTTGAGTTAGCAATATTTTTGGGGAAGGTTAGATGCATTAAAAAGACTCTACGATTGAGAATACCTAAGTGCGTTCGGCACATTCAGCTAATCAGTTAGTGCTTACTAAATGAGCTGACTAATCTTTTCACATAATATAGATCATGACACGAGAAGAATTAGATATATTTATAGCTCATTCTTAAAATAATGGTGTAATAAACAGTAAGCAAGATTTGATCAAACGCTCAAAAAAATAAAACAGCTATTATAGGTATACTACTCACCTTCTGTGTTCATAAAAAAGTATAGCTTCTGTGTTGGTGGTGAGTACGTGCAAGAATATGGCCTTGACGCGGTGCTCATGAGGCGGCTGCGGAACCGGCCCCGCCAAGTGGTTGATGAGCACGTCCAGCAGCATCGTCGCCACGCCGGAGCGCCGGAACGAGCGCGCCACTCCTGGAGCGAGAAACACGATACCGACACATGAGGACCATTGATCAACAAGTCTTGTAATGACATCACATTAAGTGGGGATTAGGCGTAGGTACAGTGACGTCTAAAAGTATGTATACACTTGGCAATTATCAATTGCGATTTTTTCGTGAAATAACGAATGCAACGTTGAAATACGACACTTAACATAAACCTATAGGTTCAAAAATACTATTTTCGTAATAACATAAAATGTCATTCAAAAATAAAGGAGAAAATCGCCTTTGAATAAAGCCAAGTGTATACATACTTTTAGACGTGACTGTACAGGTCATAGTCACATCCTGTATATTTATATAATAACTAGCTGTGCCCTGCGGTTTCACCCGCGTTAATTTGAGGAAAAAACCTACTAAAATATATTCCATTACTATAAGAGTATTACTGAAAATTATTACATATACCTCATGACCGGCCGCCTTGCGGAGTTATTTAAAAAATATGATATCTCCTAAGATATTCATTGAAATCAAATGATGTCAAAGGCAATTTTCTTCAAAATTAAATACTTGTGATGAATAACGTATTTATTTGGATAAGGATCAATATCATGTTTGTAAAAACACCTTCGCAAATAATGCATTATTTTAGAACTAATTTAATTACCATAAAAAAGGTTATAGTGAGTCAACCTTAAAAGATAGACAGTCTTGGACTTTTTTTTAGAACTTTTAAAGGGGAACAATTCCGTAATACATGATTTTTGCGTACTTTAAACCGTTTACGCAGCGCACGCAACGGAAGGTCTCAAAAGGAATCATTTTTCCCGTGTTTGCAACATTTTTCATTGATTCTCCGCTCCTATTGGTCGTAGTGTAATGTATACGACGTGAAATTTTAATCACCGTTTTCCTCTTAAGGGGTCATTGTACTCATCATTATGAACAACTTTTACTTTAAACCAAACATGAAATCGCGAAAAAAAAAATCAGCTGTTCCCTACATTTTGACGAGTTATGCGAACATAAATGTAGGGAACAGCTGATTTTTTTCACGATTTCAGGTTTGGTCCCATAGTAAAAGTTGTTCATAATGATGAGTACAATGACCCCTTAAGAGGAAGACGGTGATTAAAATTTCACGGTGTATAGCCTTCCTCGATAAATGGACTACTTATCCTACACAAAAATTATTTTTCAATTCGAACCAGTAGTTCCTGAGATTAGCGCGTTCAACCAAACAAACAAACTCTTCAGCTTTATTATATTAGTATAGATTTATCCCACTTAATGTTAATGTGATTATAAGTGAAAAAAAAAATATACATAGAATACTGATAGTGATAGATTGATGTAGAACTTCAAATCACTGCTGCTTGTTAATGCAATTAGTGCTATTTACAGTAACATAAAGTTAGGAACTATGAGTCATTGTTTTTTACTGATTTATTGTGTTATGCAATAAAGGAATAGCTACAAAAAAATTAACAAAAAAAAATACCTAAAGACAGTATGTAAGCAACAAGTGTATCCTTTGAGGCGAACCATCTTGACAGTATTCCTCGATCCTCTGCGTTCAGTTTCAAGTAAGGCTTTATTTCGGCCACAATAAGGCCTATAATCTCACTTTTGTGCAATGCGGCTAGGGCAAAAAACCTCTCCGAAGAAGTTATGTCCTCATACCATGACTGTGGGTACTCTATTGGAAACCAATCTCTGCAGAGAGATCTCACCTGAAAAATTGTAACAATACATTGCTTCATGTTGGCACAATTGGTAAAATATCATGTTTGCCATAGTGATGTGGTAAAACTACATCACTAGGCAAAAATGATATTTTAAAGATTTATTAGTGACAGAGTAGAAATTGAAGGTCTGATCTAATAATGTGGCAGCAAAGACTTATTTGAACTGTTCAAATTGTGAGTAGGTATGTCTCAACCTAGTAGAACTTTCTGAGAATTTTACAAGCTGCTGAATTATGACTACAGTCATGTCATTAGAAAAATGTGACCTCAAAGCACAGTAACAAAAATAATGTGATGATAAAATCCCATAACAAATGAGTATTAGACATGAAAGACTGTTTGACCTTCATTGTTGAATTAAAATTAAAATTCACAGAGACAGAAAAACAAAAGAAATAATGTTTTTTTTGTCCTGACTGCAATAAACAATGTCTAGTAGGTACAGAAATATGTTATTTGAAGTCTTACCCAACTTCAATTATTTAGCAAGACACAAATAAATGATTCATGTTGGTTGCTCATCCAAATTGTTTTCATGATTGAATACTTACGCTTATTACTCATATGGATTAACCCATGAGAAAAAACAATATTTGCAATAGAATAACATTATTCTACCTGTACTTACTTAACTTTAAAATAAATGACATAATTAATAAAAGTCTTTTCTCTATTAAACACACTTATAAAATTCAAAAATACTTTATTAGACATGCCAGAAAATTATAGACCTATCTCCCTGTTGAGTATAGTATCTAAAATTTTAGAAAAAATAGTAAACAAGCAACTGGTAAATTTTGTAGAGAAGCACAACATTGTCTCAGATAGGCAGTTCGGATTTCGCTGGAGAAGATCCACCCCGAAGACGCAGTGTCACTTCTGACAAATCAAGTCTCTCACCACATAGAAAATGGAGAATGCTGTTTTGGTGTCTCTTGATTTGGCAAAAGCATTCGACACCGTGTCTCCTGGACGGCTTTTGATTAAACTTGAGGCAGTAGATACAAGAGGGACTCCTCTAGAATGGTTTCACAGCTAGTTAACATCGCGGTATCAATATTGTAAAATAGACAGTCACCAAAGTAGGTTGCTCTCATTCACGTTTGGAGTTCCGCAGAGCAGTACCCTTGGCCCAACGTTGTTTATGCTGTATCTCTAATCTCCCTCTTAGAAACGCTGGAGTGATCTTCTACACTGACAACACAGCCATCATTTTCCACGACACTTCATGGGACCGAGTTTATCGACTGGCGGAACAAGGCCTCTCCCAGATAGCGCAATCCGTAGACTCTAACCTACTGACACTTAACATTCGTAAAAGTAAATACATTGCCTTTTCCAAAACAAGGTCCTCCAGTGCCTCTCAAACTATGTCCTTAAAAATACATACCTCTCCACAGAAACACATTATTACCTCACAACTGTCACACCACCCCTGCCCATGTAAAGTCCTTGAACTTTCTTACGCAATCAAATATTTCGAAATAACCATAGATAACAACTTAACATATAAAGCCCACATTTTTGCCCCTTCCTCCAGAATACAAAAACTAACACGTCTTGAAAAAACGCAGGGACTGCACCCCTATCAATATTTTGTGAATGGCCTATTTCTACTCTGCCAGTCAATCATAAAGTACTGTATTTGCGTTAGGGGACATGCTGGTAAGAGCACATTTATAACGATAGAAAGGGCGCAACGGGCACTGATCAGTCGTACTAAAAAAAACCTTTCAGATTCCCTACAGACCTTGTCTACCATGAATTTCAAGTCCTCAGGGTATGAGAAATATTTGTACTTCAAGCAACGCTTAAATATCATGCAACAATACAAAATCGTCCCAATTACAGGGACATAATAAAGAGGCGTGTCTTCTGAGTACCCATACATTTGTATTTACAAGTTTGTATAGTTGAAACAACTGTTATGAAACTCCTTCAAAACATTATTTTGGTCATGTCAAGTGTTGTGTTAATTAATACTAACCTCCTCTAGGTCGTCAGGGCACAAGAAACGCAACTGAATATCTTTTAGAGAGCATTTTGCATCCTTTGACGACTTCTCAATTATTACTTGGAAGCCTTCAGAAAGGTACCTGGAATAAAAACATTACTTGAACATCTAATTTCTTAGACTTTCAATCAAAACTTGTATGGTTTCCCTAGACAAGTAATAATTTAGCTACAATCATTTTTATAAGCTTTGAAGTAAGAAAAAACCCTGGGATCAAATAAATGTTACTTTTCCATTGATTCAAATATCAGTTAACTACATTATAAACACGCCTAATGCAACATGTACACAACGATTGCATTTGAATCTCAAAACAAATATAGAGTACCTTGCCCGTTCAATTGAACAATTTATCCAATTATAGAGTTCAAGGAAGACAATACAGGCACACAAACAACTGCGAAACACGATGAATTGAATCCCGATAAATAAATAGGAACGGTCAATCGAACTTACCAGCTGAACCCAGCCATTCGGTAAATCGGCCATTAATACTATCACTCAATAATCTTCATGAGTAAACATGTTATCACTTCCAAAAACTTTCATGCTATTGCAATAGGTGAGAACTTTTAATCACAAACCCGCTAACATTTTCCTTTTGACTAAATAAATTCGATTTGTCAAATCGTCAATTGACAACTTTGACAACCCAATGACTTGACAGATTAGTCGCCATTCTGCAATATTTTGTTTTATAATTTTTTTGTGATTAATCACTTTAACAATTTTTCTATACTAATACCATCACAGATGTTTCTCTTCATGGAAACATAATTAATTATTTTGATATGATTAGGGCGCATAATCGGGAATTAACCAGAATTATGATAAATATGCTATTATTTACGGAACTGGAACCTGAAACGCAACAGATTCAGAACTACCAACCAAATAGCAACATATTTGATTGAAATGGTAACATTTTTATTTTTCATCTCCGCGCGGTCAGTTTAAAATAAAAATACTAAACTTTTCTCTTGTATAAGAATTAGTTTATCTAGCTATTTAATTTGTATGTTGAAATAAATAATCGTACACGGTTCCATGACACAGAGGTGCTTATCATTGACATTTCATTTTATATCGGGTGTAGCTCCAGCTTCTAGTCTATCAGATGATATGCTTATTTGCAGGCTGCCAACTTCTGGTTTTAATTACTATAAGTGCCTACTCAGGCGTTCGCAACTTAGATGGACCACACAGGCGGTCACTTTAGGGTTAACACACACTAGGAACTGTTAGATAGACAATAATTTATTTTAGCCCAATTTATACAATAGTTACTAGTATTCCCAATCCCATCTGTCTGCCTAGCCTTTTCCCAATCCAGTCAATTATCATCAACCATCTACAGGGTGTTACGGAAAGGGTATAACAATACAAACGGGTTGAAGAGTGTATCTGGTCTAGAATCTCTGTACAAAATTTCAGCTCAAAAGCAGTAACTTTGAAAATGCTTAATATTTTTTTATTTCGATAGTTTATTAAATCGAAATCATAAAAAACGTGTCACCGCACTACGAGGGTCATTATCCATTATCTGTAGTGTGTCTGTGCGCCTAGTACACGCACATCACGCCGCCGCGCGCCAGTGCAGCGCCGTGATGTCGAAATAAAAAAATATTAAGCATTTTCAAAGTTAATGCTTTTGAGCTGAAATTTTGTACAGAGATTCTAGACCAGATACACTCTTCAACCCGTTTGTATTGATATACCCTTTCCGTAACACCCTGTATACTGATCGGGGAAATTGATCGCATGTATGTTGTTCTATATCTATTTATTGTTATGATAGATCATCGATTTAAGTGTGAGTAATTTATAGTATAGGTACCTACGCACGACGAAATATCAAGCTATACATTTCCAGTATAAGCTGACTTCTCACTGTACGAAAACCCTATACAATGCGGGGTCAGCTAAAACTGGAAATTATAGCTTGATATTTATATCATCGTGTGTACCTACTTAGGTACAGACGCCAGCACATCAAGCTACTACAATCTGTCAAATTAATTTAATTAATTTTCAATTTTATTGCTAAAGCATAAGGTCCAAAGTTGATTAGGAAAATTTGACAGTTTCGGGTAGCTTGATGCGGTGCCGTCTGTACATCTGAGAGACCTAAACCTTACCTACTTAATTAAATAAGTCCAGGGAGAGACTTACTTACGTTTATTGTTCTTTTATCATCATCGTGATCAGCATATAGCAGTCCACTGCTAGACATAGGCTTCTCCAAAGGCATGCCAATTTTAGTTCGGTCTTCAGCCAGTTCTCATCTTACTACTAGCCACCTTGCGAAGACCGTCACATCAACTGGCCCGCCTGCTTTGATTTGAAATTTTAATTATGTAGTTCTCTTTTCGAAGTGCCCGATGCGTGCTAATCTTAAGGCTGATTTAGACAGGGTAAGTAACTGACTCCAAACTCGAGACAAGTCAGTACTGACCCATATTTACCTAGTGTTATTGAATTTGGAGTCAGTGGAGTCAGTACTACTGACTCCAAATTCAATTTAGGTACTCTGTCTAAATCAGCCTTTATGTTTTACTAGCTGCGCCCCGCGGTTCCACCCGCGTAAATGCCGATCCCGTGGGAATATCGGGATAAAAACTATCCTATGTCCTTTTCCGGGACTCAAACTATCTCTATACCAAATTTCATCTAAATCGGTTCAGTGGTTTAGGCGTGAAGAAGTAACAAACATATAAACACACACACTCACAAACTTTCGCCTTTATAATATTAGTGTGATGACCCTACCGAATAATTACGACCTGGGAGGAAATTGCGTAACACATTATGTCATTATCAGAAGCAATGACTTTCGTATTGACAGTTCAACAACATTCATTGCGTTATTTACGTTATTGAGCCGACAAATTTTTCAAACAGATGGAGCAATAGATTAGCAATTAAAATTTAACCAGATTGTAAGTGATTAAAAGTGTGTTACACAATTAGGGATGTACAAAACTCAGTAGGTACTTTTAATAAGAGCCGATTTGATGAAAAGATCTAGGTATAAAGTTCAAATCCCTAGTCCATACTTAAGTAACTATAATAATAGGTATGTTTAACAATCAAAACCATACGTAGAGATCGTCTCTAAGTAGTGTAAATAATTGAACGGAATGATTCCACATGTGTTGGTATCAGCGAGTACTTACATTGTAGTGTAGGATTTGATTCCTCGATGTTCACCAGACGCCGTGGTATCGCCTTACACTGAGCGTGCCACAGATGGACTATGTTCACACGAAATGTCGCTCGATGACTCCACTTGAGTTGGACTGTTTAGTTTTATACTGTAGCGGAATGCTTTGCTACTTTCCAACTTGAGTCAGACCGTATCAGGTACATTCAGCAGTCAGCTGCATGTGGAGCCATATTTTATGTTTGGACTTGCACATCTTCTTTTGGACTTTCTCATACTTATTATGGGTTATGGAATCATATCATAGAAATGCGTGGGACTCCCCCCAGCTAGATGGACCGACGACCTAAAGAAGGTGGTTGGGACAGACTGGATGCGGAAGGCGTAGGACAGGGTGTTGTCGCGCAGCCTGGGAGAGGTCTATATCCAGCGGTGGACTGCGATAGGCTAAGTTGATTGAATGCCGTTAGGGCTAAACCGGTAGAGCTAGAACTGCAGTGTGGAGCAGCCGATGAATCATACTCATTTTTTTTCTGACGATCGACGAGTTTTGGTTTAACGTCACTTTTTTGTTAAAAGTTTCTTAGATCACTGTTTTATGTTAATGTGGTGGTAATCCGCACGACGGATAAGAATAAAAAACACAAGATTAAAGCGTAAAATTGAGCATGCTGCTCTCCGCCTCTGTAATTAATATCTTATGTGTTGGCGCACAAAAAGTGTGTTAGTCAAAGTATAGGGTATCATCGTCCGTCAGTCGGCCCATGTGTATCGTATGTGTAACGCGAGCCGCCGCCCTGCGCACGCGCCTCGCGCTTCATTTGCACTCAATCTTAATATTGCAGCCTCGATGCACCATTACATATTTATAACAAGCTTTTTGTACAGTGTTTTTGTTTCTCTGGAAGCTTCAAATCTCGGAACTGTAATATTAGTCATGCGATGATAAATTAACAATGTTAATCGATAAGGCCCTGTTGACATGTTGCTAGAGTTTATTTAATTAAATACGCAATATTAAACATGCCACTATTCCTTTATAATTTGCATAACTATTCAATATCGATAGCGAACGGATGCAAGTCCATCGATGATTCCAAGCTTATCGGCAGTCGGTAACATCATAAACTGCGCCTGCGATAAATCAGCCTTATTTCTCATAAATTCTCTTAAAGTATCATAATTACATAATTTGCCGATATGTTTATTGGCCTCATTAGTGTCGGTCGCGAAAAATGTGAGAGTGATAAGATAGGGGTGAGAACAAGAGAGGCGTTGTGCGCCGGGGCGGGCGCGATCGCGACCCGGCTGCGGCCTGCGCGTGCGCCGGAAGCGGCGGGCGGGTAGGGGTCGCCGCCTATCGTGCGCATCGCCCGACATCGTCCGAGGACCTGTAGGCACGGCCAGCAGTTCTCAGAAAGGTCAACCATTCGAGCGAATTGATATCAGAAAGATAGCTACTTTTTTGGGCCTGCAACAAAGAAAAATTTAGGTACCTATCTTTGATGAACTTGTGCTCAACATTGAAAGCTAGGTTTTTCATATAGTTTATCATCACCAATATTTTCTCTAAAGATAAATTGTAAATATAGGTACAGGGTGGCAGGGACATCCACGCACAACATATTATCATAGATTCATTAAATTAATTATTCTGAACACCGACGAAAAATGTCAACTCAGGGGTCGTTGAAATTTTTCGCCCGTTCCTAATATAAAATTTGCTTTTTAGGTAATTTTGACCGCGAAGGTATTGCACTATTCTATGAACCAGCAGATTCTTTTACTGATAACCAACGCAAAAATTCTACGTTACGTCCTAGGGGCTCCGGGGGCCATGAGGGCTAGAATCATATGTGCTGACTTCATGGTTACAGCTTGCGCGTCGATGTGCCTGCAACCCTGTGTACACTGAATAGAGTAGGTAGGGTTACCATTCAGGCAATTTGAAAAGTTAAATTAGCTATGTAGGTACTCGTATTACATGGTCGACAGCGAAGCGGATGAATTTTTCGACGCTATATGTTAGTTTGAGTATCTATAGTTTTAGTTAAGTTAGGTTTTAATTTTGTTATTTTTGTTAATTAAGGTTATATGTATTATTCAAAAGCAAATAAACAGTAATCTATTGTATAGTAGGTATAGGTAAGAAGTAGGATTTCATAGAAAACTCTTAGCGTCTGTAGAACATAGAAAAATATATTTATTAAACAACATTATTGTTATGAACTACAACTAATAAATCACAACGATAACTTATCAGATATTATCTTAGTCACTAGGTATATTTATATACTTAATTATATTTAACTTATCCTAACTACCTACTTAACTTATAAGCTTTGGAACTTGAGGAATTTCGTAAAGTACCAAACTAATGTAATAATATTAAATAAGTATTTTAATTTACACAAATAGGAATTATTATAGTCCGGATAAAATATTTTTAATGGTTTTTGTAATTCTGTGTAATGTTGATATGCTGTGGATAACGGTGTGAGTTTCACATTTGTATTATATATTTGTTTATATTATTTGCGCAGATATAATGTGTTGCTGTTTGTTTGTCCCAAATAAATAAATTCATTGACGCCTTTCGCATAGGTACGGTTATTACGAAAAAGCTGAAGTAAAGGGTCATGAACCTTTCATAGGTAGTTTTTGTTGATTATTAAGAATCTGAAATGGTTTACTACATATTCTTGTCAAAAATAATGTAATTAGCCAAAAATATGTCTGCGTTCTCATACATATAGGTGCAAAAGGCTGAAAGCAGCTGAAAGTTATGATTTTTTTTTACAAAATATTGTTTAAGACCCTTACAAAACTTACATGCCAATAAAACCAAAAAACTAAAATCGTAATGAAATCGATAAGCGAATTTCAATTGTTTTCATAAAACATCTTTTTACTTTTCTTTCAGGGTTTTCTTTACAGCATCGATAATATTTCCCAGTATCCTCTGTAGATATAATATTACTTTAGAACTTATAATATTTATCCACGTGGCCGCGTGGACCGCATGGCATTTTGGTCTGATATACATTTGCGTGCAAAAAAATTGGCCCACCCTCAAAAGTCGTAATTAATATAATTTATTATTTTATACTGTGTGAAGGTAGGTAAGGTACAGTTTATTTGAACATACACTATATTATTTTGTTCAAAGCAATATTCTTGACATGATCGACTCAATTCTTCGGATGTCCTCATCACTCACTTTAGCTCGGAAAAAGTGTGTGACTTTTTTGTCAATGAAATTGACAAACGTTAAATTTTGTTTATTTTTCGTTAAAGTTTGTTTAATCAAAATTAAACTTGTTTTTTTTAACGGACTTAAAAAAATGGAGGTTCTTTATTCAACCCCCATATTTAAAAGTTCGCAATTTTCTCAAAAACTAGTGAATCTGTTTTAATAATTCTTTCACTAACGTAATCTACATACTTTCAGGAAGGTTTTGATATACAATATATTAGATGATTGTTAGTAAAACTTGTTGAATTATATTGTTTCAAATCGAAGAGCATGGGTGGGTCGATTTTTTTGCACGCAAGTGTAGTTAACAAAAAATAATAATTTAAGCAAACTTTAACCTAATAAATATTTATTCAGCTTACACAAATTAAACGCACGTGCGCGTCGTTTCGCATAGCACTTACATGTCTACCCAATTATATTTACAACAGCTACGTGACCTATTTTTAAAAGTTATAAAAAACATGAGCGGCGATAAAATATTCCGATCTTTTGATAAAGCTTATTGATATTACTAAAAGTCTTTGAGACACCAACGCGTAATCACGACACTGTTTTAAAAATAGATTTACTTTTATGTTTTTAGGGGTGTCCCGTGTAATGTGACCAGTCTGGACAGGGAGGGTGGAGGTGGGGTGGGACGGGCGCGTACAGAGGCGGGGGTGCGTGGTGGAGGCTGTGGGCGGCATACCGCGGTTGTAGCTCGTGGTAGTCCGGCATCGTGCCCGGCTTTAAGTATTGCTCTAGCTCGGCGTTGTCCGGCGGGCCGTCGGCCAGCAGTGCCGGGGAGATTTCGGGCATGCCGGCGAAGTCGATCTGATCCCTCTCCGGAGAAGGCTCTCTCTTCGGCCGGACTGCTGATGTCGGCTGAGGCTTGCGACGTCGAGGTTGGTACTTATAGTCTGGGTACTCTTTCTTGTGCTGCGTCCGGAGCTTATCCGCTTCTCTGATGAAGGGCAACTTCTCGTCTTCGCTTAAACTTCTGTAAAGGAAGGTATCGGTTAATTGATATCAAGATAAGTTTGACGATAAGTGAAACGAGTGTTCAAAACCGCTGAGTCAATGCGGATTTGTGTGAGGCGTATCTTTGCGACTATTTCCAGATGAAGCACGTCACTACTAAGTAATGTGCCGTAAGTCCTGTTCCAATGCTCGCCACTTAACTTGTCTTGCTAGTACACATTCCATACAAAGTGTGCGATAGTTAATTTATGAGCTTTCGATAGGTAATATTCTTTGTTGTTTTGTTTCAAACTAATTCCATTCGAAAATTAATTAAAACGATCAATTATATAAATGTGCAGTTCTCAAGTAGATAAGTTCTTAAGTAGTTAGATATGTACGTAGATTTTGTTGCACAATGACGACTATATACATTCTAGATCTATGCCAAATAAGAAATGCCACTATGTCAAAACGTGATTTTCTGCGAGTGTCTTTCGTTCCTAATGTTTTTATTGTTACTTTAACCTTTTGAACGCCATTGTCACATATATGTGACAAACGAAATCTTACCCTGAACGCCAACGTCACAAATATATGACAAAATACACGTTGCACCACTCGCACCATATTATGAAATAAACAATTTAATCATTACTTTTGTGTGTTTTTATTTATATAATTTAAAAGTTTAAGCTTTTGTCTATATTGTATTGCATGAAACTAATATAAATAAACCACCAATATCGAGAAATTTGTTGTTTTAAGTGTGTGTGTTGTTCATGTTGTTGTGTTGTTAAAGTGGCCTGGCGTCAGGGGTACGGCGATACGTTTATACTCTGGCGTTCAAAAGGTTAATATTCCATTTCACGAAATATATTAAGGTAGGTAATAATTGAGCACATCTCTATGACCTCTGACCTTACTAGTCTACTTGATCGAGATCTGCATCTCGAAAGGTGAGCGCGATGACAGTGTAAGAGAGCCCACCAATCACAACACAGCAATCAGGCTCACTTCACCGACTGTTTTCTTTGATGATTCGAGAGTTTACTTCACAGGTAAGAGTATGAAATAGACGTAGAGCGCCACTGTCCGGCCGGCCGGCTAACAAATGCGCGTAATAGATATTCGCTCTCTCTTTCAAATGTTGAATTTATATTATTATATGCCAAGTCACGGTGTCTAAAAAATTATGTAATAAAAATTAAAGGGAAATTAAAAAGACGGAACGCATAAATACCTACCTATATTTCTTATGAATAATTCTGGATCACACACAAAATATCATAGCATATCTTTTGTAGTTCAAACAGTTGTGTATTTTGCTTCAAGTCTATGTATTATACCTGCTACAACTACAGTATCAGCACTATATCTTATTCATACTTTCATAGCCCTATCATTCTCGTCATCGTAGCACCGGAGAGCGCACAGTGCGCGGCGCGCGGGTGGCCCACGACAAGTTGCTTTTACGATCGTTGAGCAGTACTTAGTGCTTATTTGATCCCAATGTTCGGAAATAGTACTTGCTTCAAAGAATTCGCATAGTCACGCAATGCAAGCGAGTATCTGAGTAAAAATATGAGTTTTGTTGGTTGCTACGCACTTGCTACGAAATTATTTCGTAGACCGTCTGCCGTCGAGTCATTATATTTTGTCGGGTGTCTGCTTTATGTTATTATTTGTTTATATAGGTAATATAACGCAGTTCCCTATATCTCTTGAAGGGCTTGGCAGTAAACTACTGTAAGTATTTGTGTACCTCACAGTAGTCACAGTACGGCCAATTGTTATTCATTGCTACGACCTCTATGGCTTTTGGTAGGTATTCTGTTCGACCCTTGTACCGTCCTATCCACAAGAGCTGCATCAAATTATTAACTAACTAGCTTCTGCCCGCGACTTCGTCCGCGTGAAACATTCTCCCGCCATTCATCCTCTTAGGGGTGGAATTTCGAAAAACCCTTTCTTAGTGGATACCTACTCTTTACAAATAACACACCCTCCACATTTCGTATCTCTAGGACCAGCGGTTTAGGCTGTGCGTTGATTGATATATCAGTCAGTCAGTCAGGACTTTGAATTTTATATACATATGTAGATTGTCATTTATTATCAGGTTGTATATTTTTATCAATAAACTAACTGCGATGAATACATCTACCTACACATAAGTTAATGTCTACACCTTTATAATATCATTGTCTACAGTCACAGTAGAGTAAACTACAACAAACTCGATCCCTGATTGATCTCGATGCGAATTTGGTCCACAATTTTCTATTTGAGTGAGCCGAACTCTGCCGAAGTGGAAACAGTTAGAGATGTTATCGCATCGGTTAGCGGCGATAGCATTTTAATGAGTAAACAATCGATGCACGCCGCGCGGTTGGACGCCGCACGCGCACCGCGACCGGCAACCACTCGACCAGGCGAATGTACCGGGGAACGGGTATTTGGGTTCATATTATCGTACTATCAGCTTCACTTGGATGTTTGGATATGACTTGAGGAATGTGATGAATTTTAGTTAGAATTTACTTTAAAAATCTGGCAAAAAAGTATCTTTAATTTAAGTTTTAGTATTAACTTATTACCTTACGTGAGTTTCGATGAGATGTTGCTACCGCATAATCATTGATAAGTATCTAAAATATTTACTACTGGGACAATTTAACACATGGACTGCAGGCTTGTAATTTTAAATAAAAGAACGACCTTAATCACTTCAACTGAAATTTCGTAGAGCTTTCAATTTCAAACTGCACTGTGTCTCAGAAGTCTCGTGGAGCCTTCAGAACAGTGCTAAAACTTACTTATAATTATCTATTTGTACTCACTTCCACATAGATCCTAGCGACTTGCTAAGCTCGGCGTTGTGCAGCGCGGGCCGCTGCTCAGAGAGACGCCTGCGCATCGCCTGTGCGAACACCATGAAAGCATTCATAGGTCTCTTGACATGTGCACGTCGCATGCAGCCGCCGCCCCTGTATAGACAACAATGATTTGTGATTACTTAATATAATCGGCCTATAGAGGTACCGAATGTTCCCACTGCTGGGATTTTTGTCTACTCTCTGTGAGAGTGGAGAGGATCGATTGGAGGACAAGAAATAAGTATTTAATTAACTTTTGCTTTTGACTGTTATCTAGATTAGATTTCTTTAAGGTTCAGATTATAATAAGATGCAATAATAATGGTTCTCGCAATAATCTGCACAACAACTATATTAAAGCGGTAGATAGAACAGATGCAGGCCTAAGTTGTTCCGTATATATATTCTCCAGAAAAAGGCTCTAGCATGAATCTCGACTGAGCAGTTGTGGCCCAGTGGTAACGGCCGCGACTTACGAGTTGTAGGTCGTAGGTTTCAACCCATACAGGGGCTTTACTTTTTGTAAATTATTTCATCACCTCTGCTCTTAAAACGGTGAAAGAAAACATCGTGAGGTAACCGGCATGTCCTAGAACCAAAAATTGGAAGACGTGTGACATCTATCTGCCAACCCGCACTGGGCCGGCGTACCTAGTAGATTATAGCGCACTCCCTCTCGAAGAGAGGAGGCCTGTGTCCCAGCAGTGGGAACATTATAGGCTGATTATGATTATGATGATGATGAATCTCGATTCAAAAGAATAAAGACTTCTTGAATTTTCTTTAGCATGTAGGTAACTTTTTATTGTCCTTAATACCTGAATAAAAACTATGATCTACAAAAATCAATTGCCGTTCGTTAGTCTCGCAAAAACTCGAATATAGCTCAACCAGGCTCGACCGATTGTGATAAAACTTTGGTAAGTTGTTGGTTGTGTGCGCGCCGGAGAAGGTTCAGCCAAAAAAGGCATTGCAACGAATGCCGATGCGTTGCAATGCCTTTTTTGACTGAACCTTTTACATTCGGTACTTAGTAACTATTATAAACACGAAAGTAACTTTGTCTGTCCATTATCGTTCGGCTAAACGGATTTCGACGTTTGGCATGCCTACAGGTAGATACAGAGTATTTTTTATCTCAGTTTCCGTAGCATAATTTCCGACCTCCACGCGGGCGAACCCGCGGGCAAAGCTAATAAAATAACTGATATCCCATAATCCATTCTAGAACGCGAGTCTCCGTCTGTTAAAGGAGAGAAGTTTGACACACGCATTGAGTCATCAGCTCTAGACACGATCGCTCATTTCAAATTACTTAACCCTCCCCGCCGAGTTGACTCAGTAGTACCTAGAGCAGAGTTAGTGGAGTCTAGCTACGTGCCCGACGGTGAGAGTAAAAGCTCGTTCAGACAGTTTATTTACACTATCTAGGTGAGTAAAGTGTCGAGAGACTCAGACGGTGAGACAAGTTATTGAAAAGCAAATCTAAGTACGTCAATATATTTCGGTTACGGCTGAAACTTTGGAGCCATAGTTAAATTAAGTTGATTAGGATTCATAAATTGAAAAAGCAAACTAACTAATATCAAACAGCGCTGTTTTGTTTGGTAACGGAGCTATAAATAGTTGAAGTTTAGACCCATATATCCGAACAAAAAGCTGGTATTGACATAAACAATATGAAATGCGCACTTGAGCGGGCGCGCCTCGGCAGTCCCGACACTACTCAAATTGGTTTAGCTTTCGGCGTGCGCCCGATAATTACTAGGTAACCAAACCCATCAAGTGTCGACGACCAACGACTATAAAGAAAATAAATTACGATTTACCCTTTACGTATGGCGATGGCGCAGTGAACAGTGGTGCGCCTGCGCACGAACACTTGTAAACAGCCCAAGTGGCGCGGCCTCACGACTCACGTCATTTTACGCTCGTAAACATCTCTTATTTTATTACTTTTTTATTTTCTAATGCCCGTTCGGGTTTCCTTGCGATCTGAATGCTGACAATAAATTATGTTTTTTTCTTCAAACACTGACACGCCACTAAAAGTCGATCGATTTCTAACGGATTACTCTCGGGAAGTAATCTGAGGAGAAATAATCACCTCCCGCTTCGGCGAACTTCAGCGGTTTCCTTGTTTATTACTCAGAACGAGTTCTCATAATGTAAAACATTTTTATTACACTAATACTAAACTGAGGAATGAGTAGACTGTCGATGCCTATTTTTGATATTTCTATAGTTACATAGGTGGAATCCTGAATGGCGTAGTGACACTGTGGATTTTATTGAAAATCCATTTGCTTAAAAGTTTCATGGACTTATAAATGAGTGGTAAAATGTTTGAAACTGTTTCATGAAAAAAACATCATAATTAGGCTTAATCTCTAAAAACATAATATATTCAGCAAAGTCATCAAAGAATGACAATTTAGAGCGCGTAGTTTGTCTGTAGCTCTGTCCCGTAAGCACATGGGCGCTGCCTTTTGTATTACAGATTGAGCACTAGTTTTTGCTGCGACAGACCCTCCGCACGCCGCCATCTGGTTAGTAACATCGTTCTCCTGACAATCACTGATAGCAGCTCCTGCTTTAATTGCTACAAGCTACATTATGTTCTCAAAGTGGTAACTACTTGTAGCGATCACTGTGATTTATATGGCTCCGTTGTCATTATAGAAATGTTAGAAATTTCATCGATGTGATACTTATGTTGTAATGAATTATGGTTTCAAATCTGCTATTGATACTTAGATACTTATACCACAGATAATATAATACTTTACACAGTCACAAACATTTGTTATAGTTTACCTAAAGGTTCTGAAATCCTTTTGTTTTAAAAAATAAATTACATGACCATAATATTATAAGATTGTCGTGATGATTATTTTGTCAATATCTTATGAAAAATATGTCTACACTGATACTAGTTTTACCTACGTTGTTGTTTTGAGGATTTAGAATAGAATAGAATACTTTTTATTATGTACACCATATAAATTCCATTATTGATTTCCTCCTTATTTATCCTACATATTAAATAAATTACAAAACAACGAACTAAAAGCTCTATCGTCATAAATGTAGGTAGGTACAGACGCCAGCACATCAAGCTACTACTTACAATCTGTCAAATTTCTTTAATAGATTTTCAACTTTATCACTAAATTATAAGGATCAAAGTTGATTGGGAAAATTTGACAGTTTCGGGTAGCTTGGTGTGCTGCATGGCGTCTGTACTAACTGATGATGAAAGAGGCAACACAAACAAGTACGTACTATACTACTAACATATTTTATTCTTCAAAACACTTTTACAATTCGTTCAGCCTTTGCGTAATAATAGAAACCAACTATTATGCCATTAAAGTTTAATTTAAAAATCTTAATAGGACGACATGTCAATGACAAAAAGTTTTATAGTCGCGCGCACAATGATTTATTGCCAGATTTCACAGCCATCCGTCTGCCATACATCTGTAGATATATTGTGAAGGATTATAAGTGCCATAAGTATTAGTTAACTATACGCACCTATTTTATCTACAAGTGCTTCGGTTTTAGGCACCGGGGGCACGTGTTCATTATATCCGCGTTACTTAATCTTGTTTGAGTATGTTTTTGTTTTGGACTGCAGTCGGGTTAGTTTAAAAGTTGTTGTTGGTGAATATTTACATAAGCGTTTTGATTAAGCACATAGTTATGATAAGGTTTTAGGTTGGTACAGGAGTTACTGAAAAATGGCGGTGGTGTAGGTATGAGATTGTAACTTTATGAATCCTCAAGTAATTTGCACGAAATTCGTACCTTTAGTTACATAATTGCCCTTTGTGCGTATCATCAAGGTTTTGCTAGACTCTGTATGGACTCTATAAAATACAATTAACAAAATCGCCATGCAAAAGCAGCCATGACTTAAAATGTATTTTTCTAAAGTTTGCTTAAAACCTATGTGGACAAAACAGTCCTTTCAAAACAAGCACCAAGATGGCATACTTTGGAAACAATTGAACAAAATAACATTCACTCAAGGCTACACACGACTTTACACGTGTCGAATTTAGGCAAGGAACAACATTATGTTTTACTTAGGTAGCTATTTGCTCAGGTGTTATTAATTTTATTAGCTATTGTTTAGAAAAGCTCAGTAGCCCGAATGTAGAGCCAGTAAGCAGTAACAGTGATTGATGTGCCCAAACAAAGATTTGGTTACATTAGAAGCAGAACTGCCTAGTTCTGAACTATTGTTAAATACTTTGCTGACTATAAAACACGTTCGTAGGCTCGTGTGTTTACAATTTAAACGTTATCGCGTGGAAGAATTAGTTGACTTTGAATTTCACTTCTGGTGTTTTCTGCCATAGAATTAATAACTTACTACATAAAATACTAGCTTACAACCTGCCGTAAGCCCTAGCATGAACGTAGGTAGTAGTCAACGTAGTAGTATTTAAACCACATGATAGGTACATGACATAATAATCATGCATAGGTCATGATTATGGTCACGGATGTGAGCGAAAATTCATAAATAGACACGCACGTTAACTTGGTTTTAGAGGTCCATCAAAATACTTCAGGTAGTAGATACACACTCAAAATATAAAACTGGCCTAGGCTAGGTGTGCACTTGCGTACGCTTAGAGGCCATTGGCTGAGGAAGTCATAAACAGAGCAGATAGCTGTCATCTGTGAAGAACCCGCCCACGCTATTTCTGCTTTTCAGTGTTGCGCCGACGCAGCCGCCCACCGTACTTAGGTATTAGTGTATTATTGCACATAAATTTGCCAAGGGAACGTGTATTGGACAGTTTGTTGCCGCCAAAGTGCATTTGTTGCAACATTCCTGTTGCGGATTTTGACTTATGTTTACTCATAACTTATTGCTACGGGTCTACGAGATGTAGGGTGTAAATTGGTACAACAGATCTAAAATGGTACCACAACTATTTTGTTTTGCTCAACAGCAGGTACTTACACCATATTCACCTATTACTAGAACACTTTTACTGTGTAAATACTTCCCATAATCTAACCATAATTAAAAATTGAGACATAACGTACAATAGCCTAAGGCACATTGTACATACACACACCCAGCCAACACATTTTTAGCTGGGTGCAATATGTCTGAATTTCATTTTATTTTGGTAGCCCATTAAATCGATCTCCTAGTTCAATATTAATTACTTCATAAAAATCTGAAATTATTTCACTGATAACGCACGGCCTAAACCGCTAGGTCTAGAAGCATACAATTTTGGACTACAGTTCCTAACATAACGAAGGTGAGGGAGTTGAAAATTCAACACCTAAAGGAGTAAGACAGGGAAAGGGGAAGTACTTACCTCATTTTTACCCATGGAAATCCCCTCGAGCACAAGGCTTATACCCCAATAAATTCTTAGGAATTCTGTCGGTATCTTGATCAGTAAAAACAGGAAAGATTCATGTGGAAAATGAAAAACATCTGCTCTTCGTAGAACGTGAGAAGCATTTCAATATGTTTGGCCTTAATAATTGTAATGTACACCAACGCCATGAAAATAAGCCAGTACTCTAGCAGACCAAAAAAATATTTCAGACAGTTTAGCCCTCGTCACACCACGTGAATTCTCTGGGATTTCTAACACTTTCCCCCGCCTGGCGGTCGGAAATAGCCTCTCGGGATCGTACTACCGGGATAAAAAATAGGTAGGTATCCTATGTCCTAACCTAGATCATGGTCTATCCGTGTGCCAAATTTCATCGAAATCCGTTCATCCATTATTTATTTATTTAATACTTCAAGCACATAAATGTACAGGGGCGGACTTAATGCCATAGGCATTTTCTACCAGTCAACCTTTGGGTGATGCAGAGACAAACAGTGGTAGGTGCAATCATGAAAATGAAGGAATAAATATTTTAAATATAAAGATACGCATAAACCTATAAAAACTATGAATATAATAATTATATAACTAACTAATTTTATATATATTTTTTATATTCTAATATTTAAAAATATAATTTATATGTATTATAATGAAATAAAGGATATAACTAATTATATATAAATATAAGCACAAATAAATATACATAAATATATGAATATACTAACTAACTATCTACATTATCTAAGGCGTGAAAAAGTAACAGAATGAGAAACAGAGAGGCAGAGTTAATAATGAACATGATTAATATTTAAAAATATATTAAAATCGGACAACGGTTTATTTTCGTAAAAAGCTCGCTTGCATAATACCACGACACTTGCTACGAAATCGAGGCAAACGGTACGGAAATCCTGGTTTCGTTTTAAGATGTCCTTCGGCGAAAAGTGATAAACCTTTAAATACTGAATTGGTTCCTACAAATAGAGCTGTAATTATTTAAATTAGCTTCATTTGGTATATTTTAAGTGCTATTTATTTGTAAAAGAAATTACTTGTTACAATGTCTACGAAATGCCTACGGCAAAAATGAGAATTTTAAGATAACATGTTTTTTGGTGTCGATTGCTGCTTTTATGTGTGACAGAAAGTTGTGGCCACATAAAAGGTTTCGTTTATAGAATCATGTATTAGCAAATCAATGTTATAACAACAACCAACATGTTTACATTCAAACTGGCACTAAAAGTCTCCCCTTCACTCGGTTGGTCTTGAAATCTTATAAACATCCCCACGACCGCAGTTATCTCCACAGTAACAACGGCTATAAAACGATTAATGGCGCTTTAAAACCCGACTACCCGGTAGCTGAAAGATGAGTTTCAAAATCGTTATTATACCACTCGAGCGCGTTTTATCATCGCCCAAACGAATAATTACCTAGTGATTAGATTATGAATAGCACCTGCCTCAAGTGTCCCTGGGAAAATCGGTATCAATTAATAGGGGTGCGCTAGGGATCGATACCGTGTATCGGAATCCATTCGTTCGATTGAAAAGGGGAAAATTTTCTCACAGAATTCCCTGCAGAGTAAACACTGTGGTTTTGTGGAATTATCGCGCCCTGAATTGAATTCCGATGAAGGGTGAGGGTTCCTGTGGAACTCTGTTGAAATATTATCAGCTTTTAAAATGGGACTTGGAAAATGAAAAATATAGGTAGATACGTACGTACTTTATAAGACAGGGTAAAGCTATTTTAAAATGGCCACCGTATAATAAATTGTTACTTTGCTCAACCGATTCCGGCCAGCTAAGCTGATAATTGCAATTCAATCCCCAGTGCATGGTGTACCTTTTAAACTGAACCCGTATACTCTTCAAAGATCGTAGCGGCGGGCGGTGCAAATAGATTTCAATCCTAACTTTCTTTTACCGTCGATATAATACAGATAGACCTATTTGATTTTTTATTTTGTTGAGAATAATGATGCTTGAATGCAACCAGCAGGTTAATGACGTAACACACTATCAGTAGCAATGGGTTTCATTTTGACAGTTCAACAACATTCATTGTATTATTTACGTTGTTGAGCAGACACAATTTTCGTACTATAAAGAGCAATGGATTAGCAATAATTATGCTTCATAATTATTCAAATTGAGAGTAATAGTGTGTTACGCAATTAGGGTCCCGAATCATTTTTTGCCAGAATGTGTAATAAGGTTCCCTTTTGCAGACAACCTTTACCCTACCATTTCGTATTTTTAACCGACTTCAAAGAGGTTCTCAATTCGACTGTGTTTTTTTTGTATGTTTGTTACGCTATATCTCCGGCAATTGTAAATCGATTTCAAAAATTGTTTTTTTTATGGATAGGGTATGTCTCAGGGGTGGTTCTATACTTATAAATTTTATTAACTTTGATTGGATAGTTTTTGAGTTAGCTTCAATAATACGTATTTTTGCCACTTAGTTTATATTGATGATGTTAGAATGACTTCCTGTTACTGATATTTACATAGCAAGTAGTAAGTAAGTACAATTTAAAAGTGAAAAGCAAAATGTCTTTTATAAAAAAGAAATCAACCGACTTCCAAAAAAGACACTACAAAGTGAAAAATAACGTTAATTTCGGAAGTCGGTGGCAAACAACGAAAATGCAAACCCAATGCCACCAACTTCCGAAATTAACGTTATTTTTCACTTTGTAGTGTCTTTTTAGGGTTTCGTAGCCAAATGGCAAAAAACGGGACCCTTATGGATTCGTCATGTCTGTCCGTCTGTCTGTCCGTCCGTATGTCACAGCCACTTTATTCTGAAACTATAAGAACTATACTGTTGAAACTAGGTATACAAGTAGGTAGATGTATTCTGTGAACCGCATTAAGATTGTCACACAAAAATAGAAAAAAAAAAACAATAAATTTTTATACTTAGAACTGAAACTCAAAATTTATTTTTTCATCAAACCCATACGTTTGGGGTGTCTATGGATAGATCTTCAAAAATAATATTGAGGTTTCCAATATATTTTTTTTCTAAACTGAATAGTTTGCGCGAGAGACACTTCCAAAGTGGTAAAATGTGTGTCCCCCTCCTGTAACTTCTAAAATAAGAGAATTATAAAACTAAAAAAAATATATGATGTCCAGTATCATGTAAACTTCCACCGAAAATTAGTTTGAATGGGATCTAGTAAGTAGTTTTTTTTAATACGTCATAAATCGTAAACCGTACGGAACCCTTCGTGTGCGAGTCCGATTCGCAACTGGCCGGTTTCTAGGAAATCGATTGTTTTTTTTTTTTGTAAAAAAGTTTTTGCATTAAAAATTTGTTTAACAAAAATAATTCTAAAGACGTTTAGTATAATCAGCCTTTTACATGTTCCCACTGGCCCACTGCTAGGATGCAGGCTCTCGTTGAGAGGGAGTAGGCCGTAATCCACCACGTGGGTCCAGTGCAGAGTGGTAGATGTCACATGTTTTCGAATTTTTGGTTCTAGAACATGCCGGTTTCCTCATGGTGATTTCCTTCACCGTTTTGAGAACATTGGTGATGAAATAATTTACACAACTAAACCTGTCTGGGTTCGAATCTACGGTCTACAACTCGTAAGTCGCGGCCGTTACCATTGGGCCACCACTGCTGCAAAAACGTTCAAAATCTTAGATTAAAAGATTGTTGAAACAAAATGATGTCGGCTTTGTTTGAACACAGAGTAGAGACAGGGCGGGCCTACCTACAGATGCGCCCTGTTTGTAGATGATAAGCCGCCGCGGTTCCGCGAATGCAATCTGATTGGCCCTACATCCCGGAAATGGAGGAATTCTATAATTTGCCTGTATAAAATAAATAAATATAATATTAGGTAGATATTCTATCAAGTTTGTAATCTATTAGTTATTCTGTGATATGGGTTGGGTTAGGTCTAGTTTCAAAGCTTGTAAAATAAATATATGAGCCTTCTGTGTAATTTAAGTACCGACGGTAAATATCCGTTCTGAATTATCTCCTAATTCAATCCAAAGTTTGTCTCATTTACGGATTTCAATAGTATCGTAGCAGGTGGCGTTCTGTCTGTAAGTAAAAAAATAAATGTATTTTCTTTCTTTCTTTTCTTTCTGTCGTTTCTGCCTACCCCCATGGAAATATATGTTTTCCAATAGAAAGTTTCTGATAAATCAGCCAGCGTAGACACCTCGGCACCGCCTAATCCAAAGAAAACTAAGAATGTTCAAGCTATGAAATTAATCAAGCGGATAAAATATCAAAATATTGTCCAATAAGTCCTTGACTTACATTAGGACGATCAATTACTGGCTTCAAGGAGGGTGGCGGTGCATGGGAACCCGCAGACCACATCTGTGTCCACAAAACACTGATAACGACCACTCGGCCCGATATCTTTGTCAATAAATAGGTACGTAAGTAGGTACTAGGGCCCACCTAACTACGTCGTAGTACTGGAGAAATACCTACGTCAAAACATAGGTGCAAACGTAGGGCTTAGTATAATTTTGTCTACTTTTATGAAAAGGAATTTTCCATTATTCTAGGTATTCATGCTGAAACACGTCTGCGCTGAAAACACAGTCTTGTTGTTTATTATGTTCAATTGTTTACTTCGAATTGTTACCAACAATGGCAATGGTTCTGCAAATAGGTTTTGTCACGTAAAAGCTCTTCATTTTTGTCACCTACCAACTTAAGATGATACGAGTACATATTAAACTTAGGCCTGGATATAAAGCAAGAGTGAAATGCCCAGCGGAACGGATGGTGGGAGCCATCACAATTAATTTAATTGTCTAGGAACTTTCTTACCGGTGTAAGTGCCTATTTTGAAACTGATTAACTTACTTTTTGTTTAAAAGGCTACACTTCGTGTTTCAAACGTACTCTACCTACATATCTGCATCCAATTAGGTATATGGGCAAAGTTGTGTAGTCCGTAGAAGGCATCGCGAATAACGTTTAGCGCGTAGTGTTGTACTTGTACGGTGTACCAGATAGTAGGTCTGCGGTAATGAGCTAGTGCGCAGGCGCAGAGCGGTGCGCGGTGCGGTGTTAACCGAGCACATTACCAGGCCTCCGCTAACCAACATACGGTGCCGGCCAGATTACACTCTGTCAATATTTGAAACTATCCCGCACTCCCGGAACACTTGATGCGATGAAGTCATTCTGAAGTCTGAACTGTGCCAGTTGCATACCTAAGGAGTTAGAAAAACGAATGTCGATCGGGAGGGTTTAGGTTCGATCGAACCCCAAGATCGAACTTTTAACATTTGTGCCGAGATAAAGATTCTATATAATTGGGTAAATCGAGTGTGGTCAATGGAAGTTGAATTAGAATAACATAACATATTGAACAAAACCGTTATAGCCTAATTGGAAATGAGTTTTTGATGTATGTATAAGTACCTACTTACTTGCGCTGAAAAAAATGCAAAATTAAAAAGCTCCGAAAAAGCTACTATAATAATAACAGATCCTCTATTAAATAAAAAGCTGATATACCTACTGACGTTGAATATACATGACCAATAAGTAAAAATCTAAATCTTGCGTGCTTATCAACCGATTATGTCACTCCATACCAAAAGGGATCGAAAGCAATAAACACTTATCCCAAACGCATGAATGAAGCCGCGGCCAAACTTTGATTATAAGTTCAAATGTCAAGATGTAACAAGTGAGTCGGAGGGCGCGAAGTGGCCTGTTCAAACAGGGGTTGTGTTCTGGCGGCACCTGTGTGCCTGTTTGCGCACACACTTACACACCGGGCCACAATCACTGCGCAAACCAACGGGATGTTTGCTCGCACCGGTGAGATCAACGCAGGCGAGGAAATCTTAATCTGACGCGGAGCTTTGAACTTACTCAATGCAGACGAAAAGACCAAGTAATAATTGATTCAAGAGTTCAATGAATGCAATGTTTGGAGTTGAAGGTTTTGGCGAAGTTAAGTGTCCACGTCGTATCTTAGACATGAAATATTAGGTTCGCCTATTTGATGTCTAATATGCGAATGACCGAAATGTACTTCGATGAAATATTCGAAGTTCAAATAGGTAATATTGTTTTTATCAAATCAATCAATATGAACCAAGCCAAAATACAGTTAAGGTTTAGCTCGTAACTTTGTAGCAAAGTGCTACGAATTTTGAACAAATGTTCTACATTATGACTTATAAGTAGGTGATATTGTATCAATTCTATAGAAAAATAAGGTACAGTAGGTAAATCTCATCTAATTTAAAACACCCATAATATGAAAACCTGTGAACTTATAATAATAGTTACACGGAAGTGGTTAGTACGCTGTCGAAAATGACTCTTTCGCATGCGTGGTCTAATTTGTAGTTTATACGAATGTATCCGATTCTCATACAAGTCTATGATTTAAAACGAGGCAATTTTTGGCAGGAATCGGGCATGCTCGAAGCCCCGGGGACTCCCTGCTGTCGGCTGAGATAAGCGCCCTATAGTGGGAATGTTTGCGCAGGCGTATTTATCGCTACGCCTCGCGGAAATAAATTGGTACCAGGCAGGAAGGGAACATGACAAATATTGTCACACGATGTTACGCGTTAAAGCTTTAGCTACACTAGACCATACTAAGGGTACCTAGCCGAAGCTTTTACGCAGAATGGGGAGCGTACTACTTAGGTACAGCTATTCTTGCAAAGAGGACATAACTATGGATGTAATAAGATAAAAGTACTGCGGTATCAGCATTTATGTAGATTATCTACATTCTAATTTGGACCTAACATAACCACGAATACCTAATCGGCAGACCCCGTACCTGGTATACTACATCGGTTATCCCAGTTATGGACCTTGGTGACCAGCTAATCTTTTTAGTCTAATCTTTGTCAGAAATTCAATGCAAAACGTAGGTAAATAAATGAAGTTATTTTATCTTCCCGTTTCGTGTGTTCTTGGTCGCGGTTTACGAAAAGGCAGACCGAATCCCGTCTATGATGACATCATCATTGATCGACATCGATATCTCTTTATTTATACTGATTTTTAAGTAACTGCCAGATTTATCTTATCTTTTTAAACTCACTTTCAAATTGTTAAATTTAATTCAACAATAGTAGATTGTTATACAAGGGGCTAAAATGACCCAATATACGAGGTAGTTTAAACCGAGTTAACTATAATGGGTTTTTAGCGCCGTGTATTATACACTCTACTTTTCACTACGATTGCGAGATAATAAAATAACCCATATTACAATATTAGGTATAGTTATTTATGCAACTGTTTTAATACCTAATTATGTACAGTTGCATACAAGACTTTATCTACACCCATGAAATGAATCCTCTATAAAAGTTTCTGAAACAGTTTTTTTGCAATACCTACTAATATGGAACAAAAATGGTGGCCGCCGGGATACGACGTGAATTCGAATAACCTATGTTACTTTTTATTACTGCGCTGTGGTAGTGAATCGCGCGTGCATTATAAGGTTCTTTTTTTGAAAACGAGTTGCATAATGTTTAGTACCTACAACATAATAACACTCGTTTGGATGATATTATAGTAATTATGACACTGGTCTGGTTGTTTTAATGTTGGCAATAAGCTAACTGTTTCAGAAACTTTTATAGAGGAGCTCCCCGCGGTTTCACCCGCATAAGTGTGGATCCCGTGGAAATATCAGAATAAATACTATCCTATGTCCTTTCCCGGGACTCAAACTATCTCTATACCAAATTTACAGACAGACAGACACACTTTCGCATTTATAATATTAGTATGGATTACGGACGCTTTGAACATGCACGTCTTTCGAAATTGTTCTCATGCTTATATTAATATTTTGTAACAATATTTTCATTTACAGTGTCGGTGGAGTTTCATGCCCGTTCTTCTCCATATAAACCTAATGGGCTACTAGCTTCATATTTCTGACTGACGTGCCCTTTAACAATCAAAAGTGCCTGTAATTGGTTTATATCAAATAAGTAAAAACTTTGAGTTTGAATTAAAATGATTAACCAAAAATGGATGTCGTTAACATTATGCGGTCTCTAGAAAAGTATATCTGCCGCTACAATAAAAGAAGATAGTACCAACAATTACCATAGTCTTGAAGTCCCGAAAAGGGGCAGATGTAAAGAGCCGACGCGGTTGATAGGAAATTAATAAACAAGGACCAGATAACATAGTGCCTATTCAATTAGAGGCGGTAATCGCGTGTCGTTTTCATGTACACCGCCCCGCTGACCCCGGGTCGGCATTAGCTAGATATTACTCTATCTATTTAGGTATTTAAGTATAACTAATTACGGAATAATTCATGTTATACGGGGTCACTTCAGCAATAAATAATATTACGATAAACAAATGGGCGTTTAAAGCGAATTTATTGTTCTTTAATTATTTATGCGCTGTAACCAATAGGTATCTATTTGTGCGAAGGTAACCTTTACTTGGGAAAATAACTGGGAATTGAGGTAAATATTGTCGTTGGGTCATCGCGGCTAGTATAATCAGCCCATAATGTTCCCACTGCTGGGACACACATGTCTTCAAATTGGTCCTAGGGCCGGTGTCTTCACGATGTGTCCCTTCACCGTTTTGAGAGCTGCGGTGGGCAGGGGTAACGTCTGGCTTTATACGCACGTCTCCAGGCTTTAGTAGAGTGTTTGTCTATAGCTTGTATAAGCATAATCAGCCTATAACGTTCCCACTGTTGGGACACAGGCCTCCTCTCGGTGAGGAGTGGGCCGTCATCCAACACGCGGGCCCAGTGCTGGTTGGTAGATGTCACATATCTTCGAAGTTTTCGTTCTAGGACATGTCGGTTTCCTCAGGATGTTTTCCTTCACCGTTTTGAGAGCAGTGGTGATGGTATTTACTTAAAGTAAAGCGCCTGGCTGGGTTCGGAGCCACGATCTACATCTCATAAGTTGGGGCCGTTACCTCCGGGCCACCACTGTTCTCTAATCGCGGCTAGTAGGCTACAACCCCTTTATTCATAAACATTGCTTAAAGATAAGTAGTCATTAGCGACAGTTTAACCATACATTTTTGACGTTTAAACGTCACTTAACTTTAATCATCCCATAATCATCCATACTTAATATAATATTATAAATTCGAAAGTAACTCTGTCTGTCTGTCTGTCTGCCTGTCTGTATGTTACCTTTTCACGCCTAAAACACTGAACGGATTTAGATGAAATTTGGCAGAGAGATTGCACCACGGGGAAGTATATAGGATAGTTTTTATCCCAGAAATCATCCTTTAAGGGGGTGAAAAGGAGAGTGGAAGTTTGTATGGGGAATCAATAACCGCTGAACCGATTTAGATGAAATTTTGTATGGAGATAGTTTGAGTTGTGGGAAAGGATATAGAATAGTTTTTATCTCCGAAATTATCCCTTAAGGGTGTAAAAAGGGGGGTGGAGATTTGTAAAGGGAATCAATAAAAAAGGACTATAATACTTGTATCCCGGGTGAAACCGCGGGGCACAGGCTAGTCGTTTATAAATAAACCCTTAAAAGATTAGTTCTAGATGAGTAAAAGATTAACGTAACGAATAGGTACGTCAATTTAATCAAGGTTTTGTGGTTTAGGGCCCACATGACTACGGGGTCATGAAGAAATTGTGTTATTTAAGGGTGCAATACTTATAAATAGTGTGGCACTATGGAGCTTTTTCTTGGGGCTTTTCTGGTTGTTTTTGGTTACAAGAAAGTACCTATCCATTTTTCAAGGTACAGCAAACTCTGGTGGTAAGAAATTCTACGTGGACCACGGGACGTAGCTTTTTCTATTAATGACGATACCTATACAAAGATAGTGAAAGTTTTAATAAAATATAGTGCGATAGTTTCAGATTCCTTACTTAGTTTCAGCCATTTTCCGGCTGATTTTCACGTTTTCAGTCATTTTTACTTACTTACGCCTTAATATGATTCAGTTCCTCAAAGCTCTACCAGCTAACTTATTAAATACTTCAAGTAAAATGTGGAGCTTTTGCAAGCTCTTTATATTTTTTTTCCTTTTGCGATTAAATCTTATGAATTGATGTCCAGTTCTAAAGAAATGAGTTGTAAAAAGGATGTGGAGGAAAAGCTTTTGTCAACAACTCTTACTTTCTAAGGACCCCTGCAGAACAAGTTAAGTATTAACTCAACTCACAAGCCGTTTTCAAAGGAATATTATGCTAACGTCGTGTCCGTCGCAGTAGGTATAACTAGACATGACATGAAATAAACGGTGTTCCTAAAAAGAGTTTAGTGTTGTATAGGTAGGTCTCCATCTCGCTTGTATACGACATTTCTCAGACTCGTCTATTAGACGGACGAACATACCTAATGTGTCAATATATTTAACACAATAAATTCCAAATAACGGGCTCCTTGCTACTAAAACTTACCTACAACACTCCCGGTTTACCCATCGCCCGGAATCGAACCCAATACCACAAATTCTGCACTTTATCACGTCAAGGTTTAAACTAACCAACCTAAGTAACTAGCTCTACCCAAGTAATTACATATTAGGCCGTACTTCATAACTGTCGAACTAGAAAAACTTAAGTTACCTAAATTTTCTAAATCTCATTAATGTCTGTTGCAGGATTCAGCGAAATACTTATAACGGTGGCTAGACTACCGGAAGACAAAGAAAAAAGTTGCTTTTCATTTTTTATGTGGACTTTTAAGCCGTGGCTGTTGTAGCAGGATTGTCCGAAAGGGTTACCGCTACCCCGGAACACAAAGGGTTGGGAACACACGGATGGGTTTTAGTCAGTAAGAGTCTGACACTCCCTTTCGCTCCACCCAGATTTTTCCAACCAAAAAAAAAGGCCGTGGCTGTTAACATAAAAAAGCTCATTACCACATGAGACATTTCCATCTCCTACGGATAGATACGAATTACTTACTTCTACGAGTAAATGTAACCGCCGATTAAATTACATAAACACCACACGTAAAATGTAGGTTGCTGATGAAAATTGAAAACAGAAAATCTGTTTTCATATCCCATAGGAAATTTTTACGTAAGGTTTCCTGAAAAATTGAAGTAATAATGTCATCTGGCAGGTACCAGCACAAACCAAAGCTTAATTTTACAATTTTTCTTCAGTAGGTAATTATCTAAGTATCATCGTCCTAAAACATTTTACATGGACCAAATGTGTACCTATTAGATAGGTGTAGGTACCGAAGAAAAATGATTTAGTAAATCGGTAAATGAATGTAAACAATTAAGTACGTACCTCGTCGGTTGTGGTACAATGCTGTCATAATTGAAGCTTTCCAAAAGTTTCCCGACTGCCTCGTTGATTTCCAGCTTGTCGCAGGAACGGTCGCGGTCTTGGTCCCAGCTCATTGTGGTTATTGTCACTTATTCAACAAACTTTTTAGAACAAATTCAAATACCGCGAAGAGCTTTTTTTTTAAGTCGCAAGATGAACGCGCGTGCGGCCGACTCGCGCGCATAGACTATAAAGAGTTCCTTATGCTCTGCGCATAACTATAAAAATGTTTGACAGAAGGGGCGCGCGCGCCGGTCGCTGATACGTCGGTCTCGTATTTGTTTACTTATCGATTACTCATTATTATATTGCTTTTTAAAGTAAATAAACTTATAAAATGCAAGCAAGTAAACATGATCGTTGTAGCACGAAGTTGTAGGACGTTCGAATGTGGTATCAGCAATTATATTAAGTGCCAATAGCGATGTTAAAAACCTAAATATAATTATTTAAGATGTGGTATCAAGCTGATTTTTTATATTTTGTAATTAAATATTTAACTGTTAGGTAGGTATAAACCAGAAGTATTCAAACCTAAAATATTTCGCTACCGTAAAGTAAATCTGAATCGACGAACATCAATTCCATAAATCTTTTTGTTTACGTGTTAACGCGAGGGCGCTATAAATTTTCCAAGTTTTTCCTTCAGCGCTGTAAGTGGGCGGTGCGCGCGCGCATGTAGCGCCGCCTCGCCTCGTCATTGGCTCGCGCGGCCGGCCGCTCTGACGTCATAGCGCCCGGACCTTTATCTACGTGACTACTGGAGAAGCTAGGCCGACCCCTGATAGCGAGGTTCACGTTCAGTATGTATAGAACTTACTGGCTACCTACCCTACTCTAACAAAAAAAACGAAAAGAATTTAAAATAAGTACATACTTGGAGTCTTCTAGATAAACTGTTCCACAGTGAAAGTGATACAGTATTTAGATAAATGATTCAGACAGACATTTTCAGGAGAAAAGACTGCACCAAACGTCAGGTACATGTTATGGCCACGTTACATGATCGACGGTCCACTAACACATGCAATTAGTTGCTTTTTATTAAACCTTCCACTTCGTAGCAATTAGCACGATCTAATTTTGTGCCCACTTGGCGCAATGTAACCGCTAATTGAGTTGTCAAGGTATGCGGTAGGTAGGTAAGCTATCGGCTGGCGAGTTAGCGAAACATGGTAAGCACCTACTACGTTATAGATAATTTTAAATAGCTTCCTGTATTTCATTTTTAAATACTTTCCCCCTTACTAATTTAAACGTTGTATAGCGTCTGTATAGTTACACAATGCTTTGTCTTCTTCTTTCTAAAGTCAAATTGCTGACGACTAAAAGAGAGAAATCGGTGATTCATCTGATATAATACGTTTATTAGTAAGGGGATAAGTAATTAAGTACTTAGTACCTAGGTAGTGGGTACCTAAGTATTTAGCACCCAGGAACTTGGTTTAGTAAAGCTACAAGATCAATAGGTTACTGAGTCTGTGTTCCAGATTGAAAGTAGATATGGTGTGAATGCTAGTCTAGTGAATTAGGGGTAGGTACCTAGGTGTAACGTAACATATCGACGCTTGAATAGCAAAACTGACTAAGCGACATAGGGCTAACTTTACAGGACAATAGTTTAAAGGAAACTTTTTAGAAAAAAATCATTATAAATTCAGATTATAAAATAAGATTTCAAAAACAGAACGAATTACGCCTGTAGGATAATTACAAGAATTTATATGATTAGTTCTCCTGTAAACTTAGCCCAATGTCGATGTCGCTTAGTCAATTTTGCCTTTCAAGGGTCGATATGTAGAAAGCACTAGACATTTACAAACACAGACACACTGCATGCTACTGCTACTGCGGCTATGACAAACTCTATGTAGGTATGTGTGTGCTTTGTCGCCAAGCGTGGAATGGTCAAATAAGATTAGATGTGTTCCACCATCTCCGTTGGCGAGGACGACGACGACGATGTATATTTCTTTTTACTACATTAATATAATTAGCTATACTAAAAATGCATAGCGCGCACGCTGCCACCGTTTCAACGTCCATGGTCTCACCAAGGCAAATGACAGGTGAGGAGCGTCGCGATTAATTGAGCGAGTAGAGCAGTGTGTGGGCAGAGAGGGCAACATCGCGGCAAATCACGGCAGCGCGAGGAGCATAGCGACGAGCAGCGCAAGGAGCATAGTCTGGCAGGCGCATTACCTACGTACGAGCGGGGTGCCCAATATCCCGAGTTTGCTTCGCTCGCTCTTGAATCCTAGATTCTGTATTTTTATAACAGGCTTTTTAAAGGAAAAATTTTTTTTTCATAGTTTTAAGTTTTTACTTCAGTCGGCAGTCCCCATGTCTGCCGATGTTCTTAATGTTTTTGAATATGCCAATCGGGGTTTTCGTGGCTCAAGTACAGTTTTAAGTTAGTAGTGCAAGTAAATCATCCAGACTCGACAGCTTGAATGATTTTGGGGGGTGTCATGACCCCCACGACCCCCCACCCCCCCTCGGACCGCGCATGCCTATTTACCAATGAAAAAAAAAAGGGCTGGCGCGCTCCTGAATTTCGCAATTTGCAAGTCAATCATAGGGGTGAAGAAGAGATAACACAAACAATTAGGCAATAAGAAGGATGAACACGACTACATAGGTAGGTAAGTACTGACCGAAATATAATACCTGTACCTACAGTAAAAATGGTAATAAAATGTATGAATGAAGTGTGGAGAAGCTTAAAAATTTCACGAAAATTTAAAGTACCTAAGTAGCTTATATAAATAGATTGGTCGACCTATTTACAGGCGCGGTCGCAGCCCAAGATTTTGGGGGGGGGGGGGTCATCATGGGTGCCAAAGAATATTTTAAGGGAGGTACATCTCCTCGTTGGTCTAGTGGTCGCAAGCGTTACTGCTGATGAGCATGTGGTCGTAGCTGGGTTCGATTCCTAGGTCGGGTAAAGTGTTGAAGGGAAATCCATCAGAAATTTCTCAGAAGCGGGCTGGAGTCTAGATTTGTGCCCAGTTGACGGCAGTAGGCTCGCCCTCTATGACATTTCATGGCGAAATGTGGGTGTAAGTACTACATGAAGGTACACCCCTGCCCAACCCTTACGTGATGATATGTTAAGGTTCATGTATATCTCCAGCTCCAGATTACTTATGCTATTCAGGAATGCAGCTGTTAAATAGGGGGGGTTGTTACTTAAATGCTGCCAAATTGATCGTATGTATTAGAACGGTAGATTGTGCAGGGTGGGGAGAGCTAGCGAAGCGAACTCGAAAATTAAAACCCTTGAATAAATACAAATAAGTTCTCTTTTTGTATGATGGGTAAAAGAAAACAGAGACTATTCAAGGTGGGGTGATAAAATTTTCAGGCTCGCTTCGCTCGTTCTTGCAATTTACATTGGTTCTTGAGCTTTTCTTCAAAAGTCGACAAAGCAAGTAATTCCTAGTCCTTTTGGAATGATCGAAAGAAAATTGAACCTATCTGAGAGTGTTTTGAAATATTTCAAGCTCGCTTCGCTCGCTCTTACATTTTACATTTTGATAGCTGCTTGAGCTCGCCTGCATAAGTCGACAATGCGACAATGTAACTCCTATTTCTACTTGAAAATATAAAACAAAAACTAATCAAACAGAGGCGGGTTGTTAAAATTTTCGAGTTCGCTTCGCTAGCTCTCCCCACCCTGCACAATCTACCGTTCTAATACCTACGATCAATTTGGCAGCATTTAAGTAACACCCCCCCCCCCCCCTATTTAACAGCTGCATTCCTGAATAGCATAAGTAATCTGGAGCTGGAGATATACATGAACCTTAACATATCATCACGTAAGGGTTGGGCAGGGGTGTACCTTCATGTAGTACTTACACCCACATTTCGCCATGAAATGTCATAGAGGGCGAGCCTACTGCCGTCAACTGGGCACAAATCTAGACTCCAGCCCGCTTCTGAGAAATTTCTGATGGAAATACCCTTTAACACTTTACCCGACCTAGGAATCTAACCCAGCTACGACCACATGCTCATCAGCAGTAACGCTTGCGACCACTAGACCAACGAGGAGATGTACCTCCCTTAAAATATTCTTTGGCACCCATGATGACCCCCCCCCCCCAAAATCTTGGGCTGCGACCGCGCCTGTAAATAGGTCGACCAATCTATTTATATAAGCTACTTAGGTACTTTAAATTTTCGTGAAATTTTTAAGCTTCTCCACACTTCATTCATACATTTTATTACCATTTTTACTGTACAGGTATTTCGGTCAGTACTTACCTACCTATGTAGTCGTGTTCATCCTTCTTATTGCCTAATTGTTTGTGTTATCTCTTCTTCACCCCTATGATTGACTTGCAAATTGCAATACATTGCAATACCTTCCTATGTCAGCTACTTATTCTATAGTCTATATTGTAGGTAATCCTATTAATTCCATGCGGCCCAATTTTGTTATAGTTATGTACCTACCTAAAGTTCAAATAAATAAACAAAATTATATCTCCGACAGTACCCCTGTATGCCATATGAAGTTTTAGAATAAATAGCATTATTGCCGAGTCTTCGATATTTTATCCATATTTGCATTTTTGCAATATTACCCTTTTATGGCCCGTAAAAGGCGGAAATCGAACCTAGAACGACACGCTTTGCGAATACTAAAGCATCTCGCATTGGGGCAGTGTAAATACGAAAATACTCGTCACTTGAATAGGTTACAATGATGTAGGTCGTAGTAGATACTTACTATAAAAATAAAACCCTTAGGAGTGAAACTTGAACGTTTCTTTCATGGAAAGAAATTACATTGACGGCACCGCTGCACCGGGCCGAGATGACCATAGAGTAAGTATTAGTAATGTGGAGATGACCATGTTCAATTTTTTTTTTGGTATTGGCTTCTCGCAGTTCAACCTATGAGGTTGTTGTCTGCTTAACCGGGCTTGCCTGTGGATGCCTCAAAATTAAGGCCTCCAGCCTGGGCTTAAAACTTACTAGGTATACTAAGCGCCTACACGCTAAAGGCACTCCCTGTGGGGTACGGACCTCGGCTTAGGGCGTTGCTGGGGGAGGGCAGCAAGGGACAGGCTGGATTGGAATTATTTAGGGGCGAATTTAATACTACAGGCTTAGCGGCGCGGGCTGGCTCGAGCAAGGGTTGGGGTGGAAATGACCATGTCCAGCGCTTCCTCACAATTATATAGGCACCAGCAGGTCTATTCTGCAAAAATCTCATGGGTCAAACTTGGGTAAAGTGAGCTTGAAGTGAACTATCATCTCCCATGTAATTAGTATTTACCATAAAACCTTTTTACAAAAAAACAACCGACTTAAAAAAAAACACTACAAAGTGAAAAATAACTTTAATTTCGGAAGTCGGTGTCGTTGCTTCAGCATTTTCGTTTTTTGACACCGACTTCCGAAATTAAAGTTATTTTTCACTTTGTAGTGTTTTTTTTAAGTCGGTTGTTTTTTTGTAAAAAGTTTTTATTTTTCACTTTTTAGTTGTACCTACCCCACACAAATTCAATTAACACTAGTGCATTGAAGACACGACTCGAAGAATCATCAAAATTCACATAAAAATGCCGGAAATGCAGTACATTTATGCATATAACTTCGTACATAAGAATAATTACCTAATGTATTATATACTAAAACCTTCCTGAAAGTATGTAGATCACACTCGTAAAAGGATTATCAAATTCGGTTCAGTAGTTTTTGAGATACCTAATCGCGGACATACAAACATACATACATACGGGTCGAATACAGAACCTCCTTTTTTAAAGTCGGTTAATAAAGTCGGTTAAATATCATCCCAACTGATGCTAGAGATTGACAGTTCACTTCACCTTAGTTTTCACAGTGAGAATTTTACAGTAATACGTAAACGTGTGCCCTGCAAGTGCTCGCCACAAGCTTTCTTTGATTTATTTATGCATTAAAACTGACCCTCAATCGGATCGGCAGAACAGCAGCAAGTGCCTGTGCAAGTCAAAATGAATTTGCTATGATTAGGTTTGGCGTGCGTGTGGTGAGGTGACGGCGTTTGAAAGGTTACTTACTCTGTGGTGTATTTTAAGCTCACGCTTGACTATTCTCTGCCTGCTGTCAATGTCATGTCATTACTTATTTGATTGTTTGTCTTTGTGACTTCGGTATTGATTGAGGTTAGCTTTTTGTTGTTATTCTTAATTTCTTATTAAATGCCGATTGCCGACGTGTTTGTGCAAAGTTTGTTCTTAAATGAATAGCATTTTAAGTATAAGAAGGACTGCTGTAAGATATTATTGGACAACTACATGTTATTGCCCCATCTAGCAATTAAAAATGAAAATCGCTGTAGAAGGATGCGCCCATGGCGAGCTCGAAAAAATATACGAGTGTATTGAAACAATACAGTCAAGAGAAGGAATAAAAATTGATTTATTGATATGCTGTGGCGATTTCCAATCTGTCCGGAACCATGAGGATTTAAGTGCAATGGCTGTGCCAGAGAAATATCAGAATATGTGTTCATTTTACAAGTAAGTTAACTGAGTTATATACCAATTTGTAGACCTCGGTATATAACATGGACTCATCAACACCGATTGGTAATATTATTATTTGATTACATAATGATTATTTAAAATGGTTACAGATACTACAGTGGTGAGAAAAAAGCCCCAATATTGACAATATTTATCGGCGGCAACCATGAAGCGTCGAACTACTTACAAGAACTCCCGTATGGTGGTTGGGTGGCCCCAAACATTTATTATTTGGGCCGAGCTGGTGTTGTTAAGTATGGAAACTTAAGAATTGGAGGTTAGTAATAGCCTTGTTTTTAAGAAAAACTAATCTGAATTAACTCTTTAAATTTAGAAAATAATATCTAATGCCTATTTCACTAATATTTTTTATTTTAACATTTTCAGGAATGTCAGGAATTTATAAAGGTCAGGACTTCCTGCAAGGACACTGGGAGTGTCTGCCTTACTCAGGAAAATCACTCAGGACAGTTTATCATATTAGAAGTTTAGAGGTCTTCAGATTGAGCCAAATTAAAGAGAAACTTGATGTTATGTTATCTCATGACTGGCCTAGGGGAATCACAGATTATGGAAATACAGAAAATTTATTAAGACGGAAATCCTTTTTGAGGTAAAATTATTTTTTGATGTACTTTAAATAAGATTGCCCTTACAATAAATGTTAAAATTAACTTTTAAGATTATATACATCAGCATAATTTTAATAGAAATTAATAACAAATATCTGTATTATAAATAAATGAGAAATACTTATATGAGTTAAATATGCCTCATCATCATCATCATCATTTCAGCCGACAGACGTCCACTGCTGGACATAGGCCTCCCCCAAGCACCTCCACTTCGACCGGTTTTGTGCTTCTCGCATCCAACGAGGAAATATGCCTGTAATAATAATTTACTGTTGGTGCTATGTCTAATAAGAATTCAAACATTTCAGGGAAGATATAGAGTCAAATCAATTAGGCAGTGTCCCAGCCATGAAACTACTCCTAACCCTGAAGCCAGACTATTGGTTTGCGGCACATTTGCATTGCCAATATGCAGCACTTGTCAAACATGAAACCAATACCGAGACAAAGTTTTTGGCATTGGACAAATGTTTGCCCAAACGCAGACATCTGCAGATTTTGGATGTACCTTCAGATTATGATGGTGAATTGTGCCTGATGCATGATGTAGAATGGCTTGCAATATTGAAGAATACTAACCATTTGTTGGGTGTGAAGAATGTTAATTGCCACATGCCTGGACCTGGTGGAAATGAAAGGTTAGTACTTCTATAATCTCTCATTTTAGGGTCTCTGGATTTATTATAAATGTGTCTTTTTTTAAATGTGTTTATAAATAATTACAGACATGATTTTACACCTACACAAGAAGAAAAAGAGAATGTAATTAAATTACTTGGAAGTCTACTAATAAAAGAGGATAGTTTTGTAAGGACTGCTCCAGTTTACAATCCACAAACCCCAAAAACCATTCCATTGGTGCCAATAATGAACCCGCAAACAGTTCAACTGTGTGAAAAATTGGGCATTGATGACCCTGTACAAGTAGTCATGGCACGGTCGGGCCAGACAATGAAACAGCCGTATGTTGATACCAGTCCACCAAGTGAAGACTCAAAACCCGACTCGCCAATGGAAATTGTAAGTTCATCTATGAGAGATAGTCCAGTTATGCAAAGTACTATAACGCAAAGTATAGTTAACCAAACTCCAGTTAAAACATCAAAGCTGTCACTACTTCTTCCTGCGCCTGTCACACCTAGGGAGAATGAGAAATCCCCACCTGTGTGTACACCAGACAGTTCTGCGGTGGGAAACTGCTTTGACAGTTTAATTTACGAATGTAAGACACCAATATCAGCCGGTCCTAAAAAAACATTCAAGAGACGTAATATGTCAACCTATAATACTCCAGACGCTGATGGAAGTGCAGACTCAAGTTCCTTATTGGATCCAGATAGTCCTCAATCTAGTAAATACACTTGTAGAGAAAATTTATCACATGACTAATTTGCCAATATTCTTTTTATCACTTGTATTAAGTATATAATATTATAACTTGTTTTAGCATAATCACATTTATCACCCATTAAATGACATAGTTTTCAAAAGCTGACCATGATGCAGGGTGACATAGTATCCATATCAAAATATGGATAGTATAATTCTCGATGAAGACACCCGCAGGTAAATCTTTGAAACAAGTCATCTATAGTCTCTTCCAAAAGCATGTGATGAAAATGTGTGGATGCCAATTTTTTTTATAGTGCCATGGCACTGATTTTAAAGCAGCACTTGTTTATTGTAGTTTTGGTACCTACCTAAATTAAAAATGACAAAATGCATGTTTATTAACAAATTCGGCAGTAAAAACTGAGCAGTAAACTAAATAAAAATGATTCATAATAAAAATTTAAATGGGTAGGTAAATAAATAATTAAGCAGTACCTAGAATGGGCAGTTAACAAATCAGAATTAGTTGGTAAGAAATGACAGCAAATATTATATGATCATTTGTGGAAAGAATAAACAAGTGGCAGCACAAACGGAAAAAGGAACATATAATCTTGACTAAAATATAGAATGCTGCATCGGCTTCAGTTTCACCTCTTAGAATGCAATAATATCGGACATGTCTTGCATTATAAATATCGTTTTACTTGGTTAAATTCAGAAGAATGTGATAAGTACCTTGTTGAGATCAAAAATGTCTGATATCACTTTGGCAGCAAAAATATCTGAGTAGGTAGTATGATGTCTGATATTTTGAAGCTGATCCGGTATCCTATATTTTGACGTCGCTTTTCTCGTCATAGTATTGGTGTTTCTTCGATGTCACATAAATTTGTAGACTTCTTGAGAAAAGATATTTATGAATGCAACATGAAATCAGATATTATTTCTGAACTGTCCATAGTAATATACGGACATGTTCATTATAGTTACTTATCAAATGAATACATGTTGACATCAATGTTTTAGCTGATTGGTGCCATGATTGTGAATAGGTGATAATGATAACTTATAGCTCAATTTAGTTTTGTTGAAGAATTATTCTCTTTTAATTATTAATTTCTTCTAGTAGGATGGAAACTAAATTATGGATTTAGGCAATAAATGAAGTGCAATGTAAGGAAATGGTTTTTAATATTTTTAAATAAATTTACTTAAAAAATTACAAGAATATCTTAACTTTACTACAATCTTTTAGCAAAATTTATTATTGAATGTACATATTTGCATGTAAATAATGAACTGCAAATGAATTTACATGGTTTTATACAGAGGCATAATAGTAAAAATTAAAACGAAAGTTACTTATCAATATCATACATGAACCACGTACCTACAAACAGGGTGAATAGGGATGCAGGGGTGAATTGGGAAGAAACTTTAAAATGGATTTTAACATTGAAATAAGTAATATAGTTTGTTGTCAACAGGGGAACTTAAATCTTTAATTTATAATACAGTCAACGCATTCAAGTCCGTTTTGGCAACAAACTATATTATTTCAATGTTAAAATCCCTCCTAAAGTTTAGTCCTGATTCTCCCCTGCATCACTATTCCCCCCCATTTGACAGTAGTACTTATACTATATTATAGAATAGAAGATTCTGTACAAAATAAGATTTTACATTGTAATATTATTGTACCATAAATATATTCCATGTTGTGAATTACTGATTTCCATTAATGGGAAACGTATGTATATGTCACCGGAAAATAACAAGAACCGCAAATTTATAAATTTCCTAGGAAATTTATAAACTTTCGTAGGATTCTAAACGAGAGATAAATTGTATTATTTTACGCCCACATTTTCGTAAATTTATCAATTTGCGACGTCTCGTGGTAAATTTATAAACTAACGGATATCCATTCGTAAGATTCTAAACGGTTCGACCAATCACAGAAGAGCATTTAATTTTATGCTTTTTTAACCTTTTCGACGCCCATCTATATAATACGCGATGTGTCCTCCAGCGCCACGCTACAAATGTATAACGTATCTATAGTAAAACGTAGGGATGGGATTAAAATACGGAAAATAACACACTTCTCTCTGATTGGTCGATGTTGACAGTGGCAATGGTTGTGTCCATAGACTTAGGTACAATTATGGGTCTAGTTTAGTAACCTTAGCAAAATAAAACTATTTTCACAGTTCCAACACAGTTTCAACATTAAAAACTTTACAAAAAACACACGAACAACCGGTTTTTTTTTTTGTTCCGTGGCGTGGCGAACAATGGCGGTAGAGAGGAAGGAGAAGGAACACGTGACATATTTAACCAATTAGAGCGCACATGGCGTTTGGTTATTGCGTACTTATTATTTTACTCGTGAGTTCGGTAAGTTTATCAATTTGCGAAAATGTGGGCGTAAAATAATACAATTTATCTCTTGTTTAGAATCCTACGAAAGTTTATAAATTTCCTAGGAAATTTATAAGTAAATTTGCAGTTCTTGTTATTTTCCGGTGACATATATATTAAAAGCACATGACTTGCATGGGGTTGTTTCAAAATCATGTGCTTTTCTACTGATTATTTTGTATGGATTGGCAAATTGTTGGTAGTATTATGTGTTATGTCTTCCTAAATAAAAAAGAATTTTAGGAATGAAAGAATGAATCATATTCTACTTTTTAATATGTGTTAGTAAATGTTCTTTGAGTTGTGGCATGTTTTTGGGCTTGTGTGTACATTGATTACATTGCAGTTCTGTAGACATCAGACTCTTGTGTAATTCAGGTGTCATTTTATCGAAAGAACCCTTCTCTTTTAATTCCGCTAGTACATCTGTAACAAATCATTGTTAACAATAAGACTTTCTTACTCTATGAAATAAAACAAAATTTGTACATATTTCTTTCAATTTATTTTTCCATTTTGTCCATACCTTAATCAGTTTTTTTGTGTACTTATATAAACAAAAGCTATAATATTATGCACTCACCAGCATAAGGTCTAAAAAATTGAGTAGTGAAACTATTCCAATGCACTTTTGTTTTTAAGCAAGGTGACACCATATCTGTGCTTATTATGTGCATGTGTAATCTCTGCATGCTGGGTACAGCATGGAAACCAGCTCTCAGTGGAAGATCGGTCTCATTTTGTATCTCCTTGAATAAATCTCCAAATTCTTCTAAAAGTCCTATATGAGACTTATCTAACTTGTAAATACTATTGATATCATCTTGAGGCAATACTAAGTAGTGAATTTTAGCTTTGGGATATTTATCCGTGATGACAACAGCTTGTTTAGTTTTTTTCACAACACTTTCGGGATCCTTCATCGATTCCAGTAAACCTAAAGACCAATGTTTTGGTTTCTTCGTATTTATATTTGTCGCTGCAATAGTTGCACCTCTTTTGCTCATTCTCGTTAGCTGCTAGGATAAAATAAATTAATAAGTAGTAGGTATTTGAATGTTTTCATTGAGCTTATTACAAATTTGAATGCCTTTTTGTTACTATCAAAAAGTACTCTGTGTTGTTATGATAGGATTGTCAATTGTCAGTGTCAAAATATGACAGCAGATCGTAATTGTTGGGTAAAAGAGAGATAATCGTATAAGAAATGCTACAGAACCTAAGTTTTCTGATTTGACAGAAACTGGAAGAAATAATAATATAATATAATATTCCACAACTATCACACAACGCCATCTAGTCCCAAGCTAAGCAGAGCTTGTGTTATGGGTACTAGACAACTTGACGTTTTTGTTTGTTTCTTGCTTCTATTCTCCATGGCTTCTTGTTCTGTTGGACACACGTAAAGTCTACAAGTATGGGTTCTGTGATGGTAATAAATAATAAGTCCATGATAAAGGGTGCATTCCGAGTTAGGACTGTAATCGATATTATCGATTTGAACGTGCTTAAACCCGTACCGAATTAGGTTTAACACGCTCAAATCGATTATATCGACTACATTCCTAACTCGGAACGCGGCAAAAGTGTTGCATCAACATGCTCTGTGAACACACGTTCAGAAATTATCAGGGTGATTCTCGTAATTTTGAATGTTCACTGTCTGATCCATGGACTTATTATAATATCTGTAATAGGTATAATAAGTCCATGGTCTGATTTCAGTCTCAAATTGTCAAAAATACCTCAATTTCCCTACATTTTGACAAGTTTTTGACATTTTGTTTGTCGCCGAGATGAGAGTTTTAAATTACGAGAATTGGTCTTACTTGAGTGCTGCCACATTCCACCGCAAAGTGTGAAAACTGATATGAAAGTAGATGAAACCGGAAGGGTTCTATCAAGGCGGTTGTAGTCACAATCACAATTTTCAACAAAATTGTGATTGTGCCCTAATTCACTATGACCACTTATTGATTCCTTACTTCGAAACCACGTCAATTCCTTCGGTAATTTATTTATTTATTAAGGCTTACCAACTAAACACATACACAGCATTAACCCAGAGTCGTTGACATAATATTGATCTCGCATGTATTATTATAGGAAAGCACGGCACTATCAATTAGCGTACTTACATCATACAATAAATAGAAAACACTAAAACAATTAACAAATAATTAGATAGGTATTACGTTATAGCTTATAATTGCTGTTTTTTATACTACGAGATTTACATATTATTAAAAATAGTTTTCATAAATATACACAATTTACCACCGAAAACATCAAGATCGCAACTGTGGAAGAAGTCACTGCATCTTCTGAGAACATAGGAAAGGGGCGCATTGTATCCGTAGGTACTTGTTTCGACTGGATTTAATCGAAAAAGGTCTATAATTTTGAATTCTGGCGGACGGTCTAGGTTACATTCATGCTCAGCTGATTCACCAAATCTGGGCAATCCAAGTCTTGATTTACAACTTTAAATAAGAAAGTTAAACCTAAGAAGTCTATAGTGTAGTATAAGTATTTTGAAATTATTCAGTCTATCATCAGTGTTTAACTGTGCTTTGAACACCCAGCTATTGCTGCGAGTCTCCTAACAAACGCCTTTTGTATAATTTCTAAATTCTAGGCGTTGAATATTGTTTTGGTAGGTAGGATACATAGATGATTGAGGTAATCAATGTGGCTGCGTACTAATGCAAAATAGAGGGACTTTAATGCGGGCAGAGACAGAAACTGCTTTGTGTTGCGATTAATAAAAGACAACAATCTTAACGATTGATTTTTTATAGTGTTGTCTACGTGTTTATTGAATTGCATTTCAGAGTCAATCAAGACTCTCAAGTCGCCTAATCTCAGTCACGGTATTCAATTAGGTTGTAGGGAAACTGTATTTTTTACGAGAGAACTTAATCTGAAAGCACTTGCTAATATTAAGCTGCATCATTACTTTTACACCAATTACAAAGGTTATTAACGTCTTGCAAAAGCTGCTGATTTCTTTCTGAGCTTACAACCCTAGATAATTTCAAGTCATCAGTATACATTTCGAAATGAGAATTGTGTATAGAATTTTTAATATCGTCAGCGAATATTATAAACAGCACTGGACCAACATGCGATCCCTGAGGCATTCCGGAAGTAGGGATAAAAACCCTTCGCTGGGACAAATATGACTCAAACCAGTCTAACAAGGATCCTTGGACACCATACTTAGCTTTTGCATGAGAATGTAGTGGTCTACTTTATCAAAAGCCTTGCTAAAGTCACTGTACACAGCGTCAATCTCATTGCCTCTGCTTATGTCAGTAATAGTTCTGTCGACAAAGCTGGTAAGGTTTGTGGCCGTCGATCGATTTTTAAAGAAACCGTGTTGATGGCCTGTGATTGGCTGTGATGATCTGTTTAATGTGCCAATTTATAGAAGGACATAGAAGTGATTTTACACTTTAGCAACGACACGACATCTGCCAATAACATATTCTCTACACACAATGAACGAAACTGCGCGAAATGAACGCGAAGTTGGCGTGGATTGAACTGTTAAAATATGCACCCTTGACAACCGTACGTGGATTTCACGAGGAAAGATTACGCAGGGAATAATACTTACCAGACAGAATTATTGACCCTGTGGTACGCACGACGACATATCAAGCTATACATTTCCAGTATAAGCTGACTTATCTTTGTACGAAAAGCCTACACAACAATGCGAGGTCCGCTAAACCTAGAAGGATATGCGATGAAGAATTTCCTTCAATGAGTTTATTTAATCTGTCAAGCTCCGCTAATGAGACAATTGATTTTTTATTGTTTCGTAGCCGATCGGCGAACCGCGCCGCTTGACCGGTTAAACTTTTAACTCAAAAGAAAAACATGATTAAAACCAAGTCTATGTTTATTTTTGTTTATTCTATTCTACAATTTTCTTAAAATAGGTAATAAATTAAGTCTTAAATAATAATAAATCATTATCTTATTACTATTGTGACAGTCATGACTGAAAAAATTACCAAGCTATATCCGCATTTAGTTAAACTCGAGATTTTTCAGTCATAAGTATAATTAACTATTTGTATCATAACTTAATTATAAATTACTTTTTAATTTTGTATAGGGTTTGTCAAGGTAACCTAGTCTAAAAACCTTTTTTTTTATTGTTTAGAAGTATATTTACTTACCTAGAAACTAGTAGGTACCTGGCAAACTGGTATTTCTAGAAATGCTAGTTTAATCTGAATGGTAAAGCTACAGGGTAGCCATTAGGCAAAAGTTGGCTAAAGCTTTATGCACCGCACAGTGTAGTGGATTTTCGCCGCGTTAAGCCGTGAACGGACTCGAGTGTTAAAAAATAAACAGCTAATTACAACTATTTGAGATTCTTTCCTCTGCAAAAAAAATCAAATTCGCAAGAAACTTCACGAATTATTGTTTATGGAAAAATGAGAAATATTTAATTTGATTGCCTACTATCAGAAACAATGAATTTACCTTCGGGAAAATAGATCAGCATAGCTATTCACAACCATACGACAGGCTATCGTATCGAAAACCTGACATTTCGATAACCTGATTTGACTTGCCCTCAACAGCAAATAGCTGTTGGAAGAATAGCAGGCGTCTATTTGATTTAAACTGACAAAATTTTCGGGTTTTGGACTTGTGAACAGCATTTAGAAGACTCCTACGATAACAATGATTAATGTTCGATACGATACGGAAGCATATCGAGTGTTTGTGAATAGCTATGCAGATATGTTTTACATCAATGGGCACATTTTCCTAGAAATAGTATCACTGCACGGTTGGGCGACCAGTGTATCCCGTGTCTGGAAGTGAGTGATGCGCCAGCTCTCGCAAAATCTGCTCAAACCCTTTTCCTGATGGTGACTGCAGATTACTGTTCTTCAGCATCGTATAGTTCAGTTTCGTTGCTAAGTAGCACATCTGGAAAAAATAACTCAGTTCAGTTTGTGTGTAGGTAGGTATAATTTGTTACCGCTACCTACAGCTTAGCTAGTACTTAGGTATCTAAAGATAAATATTTCCTAGATTTTCATTCTACTTGTTAGAAGTGCGTTAAGAAGGTCACTTGTAACCTCCTCATTATTAGGTGCCGCAAAAGGCGACTGGGATTGGACCAAGGTAAATTACAAAATTGACAATGCAGGTTAATCGGGTGCGCCAAAGTTCACCTAAATTTTCAACTCCGATAATTGGAAATCCGAAAATGTTCTTCCTAACATTTTTCATCCTAACGATCACAATTCCTAACTACTCTGTCTCTAATGTTCATAATTCCGAATCATTAAACTTCTAATGTCAGTAGCAATAAACATCTATTATACTTTTATTTGTTTTTAACCGACTTCAAAAAAAGGAGGAGGTTCTCAATTCGTCGGAGTCTTTTTTTTTTTTTTTTATGTATGTTCCCCGATTTCTCGAAGACGCCTGGACCGATTTGGAAAATTTTTCTTTTGTTTGAAAGGGTATACTTCCCAAGTGGTTGCATCATCATCAGGTCAGGATCTGATGATGGGATCCCAGGGAAATCGAGGGCAACCTTCAAATTTTATAGGCACATAGTACCATTTTCATATATTTTCTAAAGCTGTTTAAGTATTTGCATCTGATAATCATCATCTCAGGTGGATGAGCTGATGATGGAAGGTACAACTCCTCAATGGCTTGGAGTTAAAAGAAAATTCTTTCAAAATTATTTATAGTAACACTCGTGCTTTTGCTCTCGGAAAGCACCATTTGGTGAAGTGGAACTGATGATGAAGACCACAGATGGCCACCGGAACTACTCAATAATATCTCCGTACTATTTCACGGGTTGCGATTCGATACTTTAACATGGTTGCTAAGCAATTTATGCTCGTCACAATGTGAATGGTGATATGGAGCTGATGGTGGACCAGGAGAACTCTTCAACAATTAACTTCCCTGCATCGGTAAAAGCAATATTTTGTAAAAGGCGATGAGAAAGTTGACACTAGGCTATTGTAACTGAGATAAATTATAAGCAGACCCACTAAAAAGCGTGAAATAAAAACTTTTTAACAAAAAAAAAAACCGGCTTCCAAAAAAACACTACAAAGTGAAAAATAACTTTAATTTCGGAAGTCGGTGGCAAAAAACTAAAATACAGATCCAAAGACACCGACTTCCGAAATTAAAGTTATTTTTCACTTTGTAGTGTTTTTTTGGAAGTCGGTTTTTTTTTTGTTAAAAAGTTTTCCTATATTTTCTCAACATAAGTAACCATCTTTTACACTATTATTCAAAGTCATACCTTTTTTGTTTAGATCGTCGACATAGGATGCAAAAACGAGCGAAGGGCACCCCGAGGTTCGGTTTGGTTAGGTTACTTTAAACCCTTTACACAGAAATAGGGGCCCCGCGAAGCGGGGCTCCGTCGACATAGGATGCAAGGGTGAGCGAAGGGCACCCCGAGGTTCGGTTACTTTAAATCCTTTAGACAGAAATAGGGGCCCCGCGAAGCGGGGCTCCGTCGACATAGGATGAAAAAAAAAGTGTTTATCATATTAGACTAAATAGGTTTTATGTCTATTGAGTGGTATATCAAACGATTTTATATTGTCTGTTATTCTTATAGAAATTAGTTACATTAAAATTATATCAATCGTTTATTATATTAACTGATCATTATATCAAATAAAATTATAGGTTCAGTTGTTATATCTTGTAAATATTAGAGGTTTTGTAATTACATCATATATTACTTACCCGTATAAACTCCCAGGCCATGAAAATATTATGGTAGTTATGTTTAGGGATAAAAGCGTTATTATAAAAAACAGTAGGAGTTTAAAATATTTACATTAATGATATTATTGATTACAATTTTCGGAAACATGAGTGTTATGAACATCGCCGGTAGCACTGCAAATAGTATGAATGAAAACTTTAGGATGAAAAATTTTAGGAAGAGTGATCATTCGGATTACAAATCGTTAGGAAGAACATTTCGGGTAAAGAACTTTAGTTGATCCAATATGGACCCAGGTTAATCCGCCTACGCTAAACGAATAAGTTTCTTCACATGGCCATTTAAATATATAAGAAAGAAGTAATTTGGAAAATTTATGTCGAAATGATGTAGGTAGGTACATACTAAATATTTTTTAAATAATTGATTAGTCCAATCTGCTCAACTAAATAAAGAAAACTAATTAGGTATAACTTACTAGCAAAGCAGACATGAACAGGAGCGCTCCCAAAGCCACTGCTACCATCATAGAGGTAGCACACGTAGCTTCTATGGGAGTTCTATGGAATAGCTCGCCAGGCATCACTACGGAATACTCCAAGTTTTCTTTGAACCGTGTGAATGGAGTCGTAGAGTTGTCAGCCACTAATGCCGAACTCGTGACGTTGTGGCTGTGGGAACCCTCCGGCAGCGATCTTCGTCGACGACCGTGTCCTATAAAAATAAATAATTACATATGATACGCCAACTATTAGATACAATAATGGAAATTGATTTGACATGACTCATAGTAAAATGAAATGTTTTCAAGTGAGCTCTAAACGGTAAAAGCCCAACGATTCAAAAGTGGATCGAATTTGAGTAGGTGCTTATAAGTTTGAATGGAACAAAAATACCCATAGAATAAAGGTATTATAACACTAGCCTAGCTAAGTTTTATCATATCTCATGTATCACTCACACATCCACTCGGATAAACTGGAAGATAGGAAAGGAAAAGGGAACTCGCTTCCCGTTTTTGGCCCAAATTACATACTTAACACTACTTACGATTAATTGCAAAGCGAAGATTACCAAATAGTTACGAAAGTTTTACCTGAAGGCTCAAACAAGTCCAAGCAGTAGTCCGGTTGACAGTCAGCGGCGTCCATGCAAGCCTTGATCTGCGAGTGGATCCAAAGCGTGGAGCGTTCCTTCATGGAAGCGAGCAGGAAAGCCTCGAAGTCCAGGAACACCTCGTTGTGCCTCTCTCGGTAGCGGGCCGGCTGGTGTGGGATGATTGAGGCGAAGTCCCGATTTCGGCACCTGGTAAAAAATATCTATTAGTAAGATTTTTTGAACTACATAAGTATATGCCCAATTACGTGGGTATCTTTTGGTGAGCAGAAGTGCGCAACAGCGCAAGTGTATTTGTTATTGGATCTTTGGCATAATTCATAGCATGTTAAGATATTCAATATTACAAGCACTAACGTGAGTTTTCATGGCTAAAATCAACCGAAACTAACCCCTGATAAGCGGGCCTTCGTTAAGTAACTTTTCTTTATCCAACTTCGACGGTATTACCTATAGCAAAAAGAGGGACAAAAAGTGAGTTTTTGTGACATTTACCCATCTTTGACGAGCAGCACGGCGCCCGGCGCGTGTGGTCGATCAGGGTCAGGCGACACGGCTACCTCCAGAAGCTTGATGTGCCGCCACGCCGAGTCTGGGTTAATGCGCGCGCGTAACTGGAGCTTCGTGCCGATTGGCACCGCCTAAACGATAACGGTTCAATTATTATCCATTTCTAGATAAATACCTATAACAACGGAATATTATCTCTGATTTTTCTATGAGTTTCCTTCCATGGTTTATTACTTTGAGCAAAAAATTTAATTCGTATTTTTTTTCAAATTGGAATGAGTGTGTTTTGTAGATCTAGGTTTTTCAAGTTATACTATAGTAGAAGCAGTACGCAGACAATTCATAGTACCTATAAGTTTGCCGTCACTATCAAAATAAAAGCAGCTGCAGCCCAACCGCTGGGGTGTCTCCAATTCAATGAGCAGATGGAAATAAAGCCATTAATGACTTCATCACTTAAACCTTACTGGTAGATTGTGGGTACCTCTTATCTTCATAGAATTTCCGCTGCCTGACTCCAGGCCCTGCTCTTACTTATTCACTTTATACGAAGCCTTATGACTAAAGCCAACAGTGGACTGCGGCATCAAAGAAAAAGATAGAAATCATGGGAACGTACACCAGTTACCTGATCAACAGGCAAGTCAACGGAGTGGTTGTTGTGTCGGGTCACGGGTGGCGCCTCCTTGTACAGCGCCACTTCATACTCTAGGCGGCCTGGCGTCTCCTCCACCACTCCTGATACCCTCGCGCCATGGGGACTGTGGATAAGAATTTTTGGATTGTGATTAGAGCAGTTGCTGATGATAGAAGTTAAAAAAGGTTAATTACGAGCTTTTGTCAGTCCGATACCTAGTGCATTTGTGAAGGGCGTTCCATTTCGATTGTACCTACTACGTTTGTCAATCGATATAAACACTTTTTTACAAAAAACAACAACCGGCTTAAAAAAAAAAACACTACAAAGTGAAAAATAACTTTAATTTCGCATTGTCGGTGTCGTGGGTTCCGCATTTTCGTTTTTTGACACCGACTTCCGAAATTAAAGTTATTTTTCACTTTGTAGTTTTTTTTTGTAAAAAAGTGTTTATTTTTCACTTTTTAGTTGTACCTACTACCTACCCTACACAAATTCAATTAACACTAGTGCATTGAAGAATTGAAGACACCGACTAGAATAATCATCAAAATTCGCATAGAAATGCCGGAGATGCAGTATTTTATAACTTCGTACATAAGAATAATTACCTAATGTATTATATACTAAAACCTTCCTGAAAGTATGTAGATCACATCAGTGAAAGAATTGTCACAATTGGTTCATCAGTTTTTGAGAAAATCGCGGACATACAAACATACATACATACATACGGGTCGAATACAGAACCTCCTTTTTTGAAGTCTGAAGAATGTTTGTTCTAATGCACAGTTACTGCAGAGTTAATTATGCCTTTGGGCTTATTATTTTGTCAACACTTCAGAGTCACGCACCATTCCCATCGGGAAAGGTTCAGTTTTCCATGAAATTTAGATAGGTACTCACAAGCTCCCAGCGAACCCCGCTGCCTTGTTCTCGATGATGGTGGGTTCTGGCGGCTTGCACATAATGATCAGCTCCTGGTCCGACTGCATCACCACTCCAGGGAACTGCGGGAACCAAATCCGCACGTGGACGAAGCCCTGCATACAAAAACATATTTTTTTTTGATGCAATTGACGGATTACTGGACGAGATTGACGCAGGAGCGTAGAGTTTGGCACCTGCAGAGAAAATCCGAGGTGACCCGGTAGAGAACCAAAGTTGTCGACAAAGCTCACAGAATAAGCACGCTGAAGTGGCAATGAGCCGGCTATATTAAACGTAGAACCGATGACCGTTGGGGTAGACGTGTTCTTGAGTGGAGACCGCGAATCGGCAAACGTAAGGTAGGACACCCTCCGGCTAGGTGGAGCGACGATCTTCGCAGTGGCTGGTAGCAGCTGGACGAGAGTTGCCGAGAACCCAGCTAAATGGCGTGCAATTTGAGAGGCCTATGTCCAGCAGTGGTCTGCTGTAGGTTGATGATCAGAGAAAAGCCTATGCCCAGAGTTTTCAGGCTTGCTATAATAAAGTGCTTTTCCAAGCAATTTCTCACAGGCTGGCTATATAAAGTGCTTTTTCAAGCAATTTCTCAATAGCAATTTAGAGGCAAAATTCATTCTCCTGATTATATGGGACACTAGCTTCTGGCCGCGACTTCGTCCGCGTGAAATTTTACCCTCCCCCCATTTACTCTCTTAGGGATGGAATTTCGAAAAACCTTTTCATAGTGGATACCTACTCTTCACAAAGAACACACCCTCCAAATTTCATGTCTCTAGGACCAGCGGTTTAGGCTGTGCGTTGATATATCAGTAAGTCAGGACTTTGCATTTTATATAAGGTCCCATTAAAATAGATGGACAAACTTTTAGAAATCATTCAGGCCACCAAAATAAGGACGGTGGTAAAAAATATGCATAAGAAAAACGCATTAGATACTTACAATAAAAATAATCAGCTAACGAAAATACACTAATGTGCCGGCAATTTATTATTTTAGATTAAAATAAAATCACTTAAATAAATGTTTTTTTTTTGCTTGGATATCTTTGGTTAGACGTACTGAGCGCTGTGTTATTTGTCCATCTATTTTAATGGGACCCTGTATATATAGATTTTATATAACTGGCGAAATGTAGGTGTATCAAATGCCCCTAATTACCCTAACCCCTTTGGAGACACGATACATCTATGTTAAGATGCAGGTATTTTAATTTATTAGGTGAAGCTTGGTTGCACTAGTTCTGCTTACGCTTTCGAAAATGTAAACTATCATAATAAAGAGGCAATAACTTTCAGCTTTAGAACGATTGTGTTGTGGTAATTAGGTACAAGTAATTACTTACATTTATTACTAACTTTTCCCCGCGACATACTTTTTTATTTTGTTTGAAACCGTACCGACTGTTTTAGGAGTTTATTTTCGAAAAACCCTTTTGGATCCACGCGACGTCATAAACAAACTTTAGATGAGTGAATCAGTCTATGCACTTCTACAAATATAGTCTTAAATTTAAGCTGAATAATAACTTTGATGCAACATTCATTTCCGGACCGTTGGTTATATCTCATAGTATGATTTAATAGATTTTCAGTTATCTAGACAAGATAAATTAGACTTAGAATGCTAAAACAAGTGTAGTTGATCGTCTTTCTAAGCCAGTTGCCGGGTGGCTGACGGCAACAGAGGAATGAGTTATCGCTGGTATTTATAGGCAAACAGGTTAACCAGTTCGGTACTACCTGCTTATGTAGGTACTTCCCCGGCCCCGCATAATTCTTGTATGTCAAACGTGCAGGAAAATATTTCGCTAATGGGTATAATAAGTACTTATTAAAGGTCTGTTTACCTCATTTACATAGCTTTACCAAAGAGAGAGTCGGATTTATTCAAATGTGTGAAGGAAACGTCGACTTGGCTAATCTGCGAGTTTAGTGTGACTATATAAGTACCTAAGTAGACTTTACGGAGATAATGTATCGAAGATGTGCATTTATTTGCTTAGGCTTGGGATATAATTAGAAATGAAACCCTTCCTTCGAGACTTAGGAACCGTTAGGACGGTCATACGGATATTCGAAAATACTCCATCATAACGGATTTCCGTTCTGTAGCTGTCTAACAGAGAAAATAATTTATAAGCAAAGCATATTGTTACAGACAACACACAGATTTCTGATCTCTTTAACCTAGAACTAGATCGGTTGGCACAATTATCGGGAATGCAGGCATCGAGATAAGTGAAGTGCATTGTATTCAATCGATGCAACGTTCCCGTATTGACACACGTGTTTTAGATTTCTCTTTACCTCAATAGTGTACTGGTGTCAGCGGTTAATAATATATCAGCTCAGGGGCTCGTTCTGTGTAGGCCACTAGGAAACCTCTACTGTTAGTAACGGAATATGTTATTATCTGCTGATGACACAACACCCGGTGCCTATGTTATCATTATGCGCCTGTGCCTGCTGCACGCTAACTCGACAAACAATAGGACCATTTCGCACGTTGCGACACCAAAATAAAGTGGTCCAGAGTATAATATCTGGTGTTTTAACTGCTAACGACACTTTAATTTAATGTGAGAATAGGAAGACAAAAGCTAGAGTCAGTGAAAAGGCAAATTGATAATGAACAAGACAAAAATCAGTTTGGTAACGCTCGCCAGCATAAAATCTTGGGTGGCGTGGCAATTATGGCCAAAAAATATAATCTGTGGACGATTGGTACGCTACGTACATAATATTTTATAAATGTGTGTACTTTTTACGCCCGAATAAAGAGGTTCTCATCACGATCACAAAATAGTTATTAACTTTGAATTAAAAATTCAAAAACTTGATCTGACAAGATACGAGTACGTGTACATCCTTCAAATATTGCAAGGTAACAACGACGACATTGACATTTAACTCAAAAAAATAAGTACTTACATTTCGTTTCAGCACGCCGCATCTTGTGAAATCTGTGATCTTTAGTCTGTATAGTAGTCCTGTGGGGTCTTCAGGCTCAGGCCTGATTTGGCAGACAGGGTCAGCCACAGGATCGGTGGCCCTGTCATCAGCGAAGAGTGGCGCGCCTCGGAATCCTTCAGGTTTCCTTAGCAAAGCTGCGACGGAGTCTCGCAAACCGGTGCCGCCGCTGGCAAATGTGCACTGAATGTCCGTCACTGAAATAGGTAATAGCTATAATTTACCTGGATCTATTCATAACTGTAAATTCTAGAAAGCAAAGAGATTTCCCCTTCGATTTGACCGAGTGCCTATTGAGTTTTCATAAGTGACACTGCCAACGCGTGTCACATTACGGCTTATGGCATACTGAACTTCAGATGCTTAATTATGTTATGGTTTCTGTTACCTACTGAGTAGTTAATTGCTACCTAATGACTGTAATTATTTAAATAAACGTCACATTAACAGTTCAAGGTCGGAAACCTACTCCAATTAAGAATTCTATTGTCTACGTTTTCCCAGTTAAGGAAGATTTCCATGTCTAATTTTTTGAATGACTAAGAATTCAAACTTTGAACTTAAAAAAGAAGCCTTGACACAGATATTGAGAACGATGTGATAGTTAACTAATATGTAAAAGAAAGAATAAATAACGGTGAATACGTACCATCGTAGTCTTGTGCGAATGCAGCCCGGAACTGTAACAATGAGCATTCAATTTGTAGGAAGGAAGACCAACACGCCACAAAACAATTAGGAGGTTAATTGAATGTAAGTATTGTTAGACACATATACATAAAGTTCCTTTCACATTGTGTTCACAAACACTCCGAGGCTTATCTGACTAGATCTATTTGGGACTTACAGTAGAACAAGCATCTTCGTTTATCGGATTGTTATCTTCCTGTGCCATTGTTAAATATAAATATCTATTTGTTTATCTGATGTGCTTAGAAGAGTTAAAAGTTAATAGACCTCCTTGCTGGCAGAGCATGTGTGTTGACTGATTATTATCAAGTTCTTGTAGAGTAAGCCTTCCGTTCTGTACAGATGCGACTTCTTCTAGAGTTGACTACAGTGTAAATGCCACATGTTCAATTTAAGACTATACTGGTAGTTAGAATTTGGATTTTTGACTACGTAGGTGCTCTTCTGGGTAAAATCATTCCTAAGGACCTACTGTATAGCGTGACGATAGACTGGGGAGGATGGAAGAAGAAACCGCTGAGCCCAAGTAACATGAGATCCTGAGAACTCTGTATTAGACTATAACTCTGTATTAGACTATAGATATCTAGTAACTAGGGTTAGGGTCAGTACCTAATACTTCCAAATATTGTGGCAAATAAATACCAATGTCCCATTCAAGCTACGGGCTCGTTTTTTGTTCTCTCGTGAAAGTAATTCAATATAGCGAATGATGGGTTTACCAGTGGCCACAATTTTTTGTAAACCAATGTGTTCTTAGAGAGATTTATATCGATAGATCGATAGTGGATATCGCTTAAGCGCAGATAATTCCAGAAATCAGTGTAATCATAGCTTAGGAGCGATCAAAGCTGACCACAAAGAAAATGTTTGCGATTATGTTACGGAAAAGCTGATCGGACGTCGAGATATTATTTTATTTTTAATGTTTTACGTGATGATGACACTATTTTTAGTAGGTATGTTTTGTGTTACTTTACTACCTGCCTACGTAATATTAGGTCCTTACATATGAAATTGGCGTTTTTCGTACTGGCCACTTTAATCACGAATTTCTCCTCTTTGGTAAGGAATTCCAAATTCAAATTTGTACAGCTATTTACTCATGTATTTGTGCTTCGATGACCGTCATTCATTTGTTTTTTTTCTTCTGTTTTTTCTGTTTGCGTCACTCATTTTACAAAATGGAAAATTTAAAATATCGCATTATTTACGAGTACGAGTTCCGCCGTGGCACTAGTGCTGCGGAAACGACTCGAAGGGTGAATGATGTGTATGGCGGTCATGTTGCAAAAGAAAACACAGTTCGTTTTTGGTTCCAACGTTTTCGTTCTGGAAATTTCGACCTGCAGAACAAGCCCCGTGGACGGCCTGAGACCCAAGTTGATAATGGAGAATTGAAGGCTATTGTGGAAGCGGACCCATCGCAAACCACGTCCGAGTTAGCTGCAGGCTTCGATGTTAGTGATAAAACTGTTTTAATTCACTTGAAGCAAATTGGGAAGATTAAAAAGCTTGAAAGGTGGGTACCTCACGAATTGACTGAAGCAAACCGGCAAACGCGCGTCGACTGCTGCGTTACATTACTTGAATTGGAATGTCTTAGACATCCTCCGTACTCCCCGGACCTTGCTCCAACAGATTACCATTTTTTTCGCAATTTGGATAACTTTTTGCAAGGGAAAAAATTCAACTCCGATGGGGCAGTCCAAATCGCCTTCAAAGATTTTATTGATTCCCGTCCGACTGGTTTTTTTAGTAAAGGGATCAATGAACTACCTATAAGATGGCAAAAGTGCATTGAAAACAATGGTTCATACTTTGATTAATTAAATATATTATATTAAAAAATATTCGACTTTTTGTTCCTTCCATACAAAACGCCAATTTCATATGTAAGGACCTAATATTTTGTTTACAGACCTACATTATTCGTGAACATGACAAAAAAAAAATGGTTATTCTTCATAGAAAACTCTATCAGACGTTTTTAACGTTAACTAGCGACTGAAAATATGGTTTTTAGTGATAGGTAGTATAGGTGCTGAAAATCTGGTAAGTGCTTCTGGAAGAGTACTTAATGCAATGATAAACTTTTTTATTAAAACACGTATGTCACTGAAAATCCGTTAAAGCTTCCGTTAATCTTGGAAAACTCTTTCAGATTATTTTCCGACATGCTAAAATGGAAAAAGTTTTTCTTTTTTTTCCAAGAAAAAAAAATACTATGCAAAGCACGAACTAGGGAAATATCTTTTAAATATCCTCATTTTTCACAATGCTTAGTACTTTGTCTGCTGCACTTCATTCCGGCAATAAGTACATATCTACGTATATTGGCATATATTCTTGATACTGACAGTCGTTGGTCTATTTGCCTGACCGGTTGGATGGATGTCTTCTATTCTACGGTTTTCTGGGAAACTAATCTATATTGCGAATATAATAAATACCACAAAAGTTATGGGGAACTCATGGGCTTCATAGACTTCACAGCTTGCTCGGGGTAAGGAATACATTTCACATTAGGTAACAGTTTAGCATATTTGCTGCTGTGGCTATAGCGTGTTCATTCTAGTTTGATTTACAGAGCATTAAGCATATAAATCCTATAAATCCGAATAGAGCAGCTGAAGAGGATTATGAGTGTGGTTGCGGTTTTGTAAATGAAGCGAACCATACCACATCATTTGGTCCGTGAACGTGAGGTCGGCTGATGCGGCGTCGTTGAAAGTAACTCGATTTTATACACTTTATCACGGTTCATGCTCTAACTGCTGCGGTATATCGTGGATCGCGCTTTATACATTGCTGAGTCAATATACAAAGTTGGTATATCTTAGCCTTATGGGTTCGTAATGGATGGTGCGTTTTAAAAGTGTGCCGGCTGAGCATCTTTTTCGGTAACGTACGCGGGTCATTCAGTTGACCGTTGGCACAGAACTTCGTGCGGAAACGACGTCCGGACCAAGATAATCGCTCTTATTTGCTTGTATGTAAATTTTTGTGCAGACTGTTAAACGGTTTTTTTTTTCTAAAACGGTTTACTCTGATTATTGGGCGTGAAGAGTTGTTTCGGGGAACTAATTGATTCTGCGTTTCAAACGGTTTCGTTACGTTGTTGTCTGCTTGAATATGAATGTATCTCATAAATGCATTTCATTATACCTACTAGTTCTTTTCAGAATGAGCTTGGTTATTTAAACAATGTAAGTAGGTACTTAGATATGTACATAGATCTGTGTTGTTGTAGTATGCTGATAGTTCCAATCAGTACCTTACGAAAAGGTCGAATCGGACAATATGATAATCTATGTAGGTACCACATTTTATTGTATTTTAGAGGTGATTACCTACAGCTAGGTCTTACACCATTATACCTGAAATCTACTTAAGTAGTTACTTGACTATTTAACATATTTTTCGACTGTTCACTGTGTGTGTGTTCGACTGTGTGTAATGTGGATGTGGGTAGTTCGGTAAGTGACGTCCATGTTCAGCAATAAAAGTCCGCAATAACAGCTACCTAAGTACTAAAAACGACGCCCACAATATCTATAATTATACATAGTTTCTACGTGCTTGTTCAATGAAGTCCATATTCATGTCCATTAGGTTTCAATACACTATCGCGTCGTAATTACACTGGAGTGCGGAACTCTCTTCTCATAATATGTCTCATCAAGTCATTTGCAGTATCTAGCAACAAATTAACACTTCCTTAATTTAGAGATTAGAGTCGGTCGCAGTCTCCCACGGTACCTTATCGTATTCCCAGAGCATTGCTTTTATTGTAATTCTTAATTGCCGTGGTGAACTGTTTAGATGTAATGACTACTTTGAAATACTTAGTTATTATTTGCCGTTTTAATTTATGATCTGGCATTACTTGTTTATATACTTCGTCGAGGTAATAGACTACGTTTTAATTATTGTTTTATGTGAATTTCTTGAGAATTTTCTTCACGTATTTAATTTCTTGGTGTTTATTTACTGTAGGTACCTGGTTGGAGGTCTTCCCCTACTCTTATAGCCATCGACATTCATAGGTAGGTACTCAAAACTTTCCTCACGACACTTTTCTCATTCCTCTTTACCACAGCCCGTACCATGACAATGGCTATAAGAGTAGGGGAAGACCAAAGAAACGATGGATGGACAAATATTTAAGGGGGGCTCCCATACAATAGACGTGATTTTTTTGCCTTTTTTTTTCAGCGTGATTTGCCTTGTGGTACGGAACCCTTTGTGTGCGAGTCCAACTCGCGCTTAGCCGGTTTTTATTGCGTTGACTAAGAAGTTTGGTTCTTTTAGGGCTCCAAGAGACCTACGACGCGTTCCTGAGAAAAAGGGTGACCTATAAGGGTTCCGTTTTTTCCTTTTGAAGTACTGGACCCTAAAAACATAATTTATACCACGCGATCAGCACTACCTACTTCAGTACTACACAGCAAGCAATTAGTTCGTAACAATAAGTACGAGAGCAAATTAATCGAAGATGATTTTAATACATATTACCTATTTAGTTAGTACCTACTACTACTAACTGACTAGGTACCTACGTACCTAGTCAGTTTTCTATTGAAAATTCTATGTGCATACTTTAATCTACAAATCAACGTTATCTACTCAGATTTATATATATTTCTTTTGAATGGAGTTTGAAGAAAACTGCTATCCGTTCCACTAACATTACATAAACTGTGCTCATCCATTGCTCATGTTTTGTATGAGCACGGCCATTTTATATTTTACAGTTTTGTTACCAGACAGCTCATAAATCCACCGTTGATCGCTTTGTATCAATTTAATTTCAAAGCAGCCAGATTAATGTATCATAAATTATTAGTAAGACATTTTTATGCGAATGCTAGTGCACTGTTATGTGCGATGCAGTTACATCTGGTTGGGGCGGACATTGAAAGCGTGCGCGCAGACTCTAATTCAAGCGAAGCACGCATGCGCAAGATCTGTAACAGCCATTACACCTATCATCATCGATCGATCGATTGATCGTGAGGTGAGTAACCGCTGTGAGCAAGTTATTACAATTGTATACTAATTCGATTTGTGATTTGATCTGCACTGCTTTGTTGGCTTCATTTAGTTATTAAGGCAACAGGGGCAAAGAGTATAGCTACCTAACAATGAAAGTGTAGAGTAGTGATGGGCGTTGAATCAACGAACTAGTTGAATCAACGTTGATGTCTCTTCAACGGGATTAACGTTGACCATAAACAAATCAACTCGTTGAATTTGTCAACGAGTTACGAGACAACGACGTTTATGAATTCAACTCGTTTAACGAAACGAGAATAGGAACTCAACGTTTTGTTATTTTCAACGTACGTAAATTGTATTTATAATTACAAAACTCCCGCTACGACGCGATAGTCATGACAATAATTTGAACTCTAAATAACGAATAAAAGATTTGATATTTATTAAGTAATTTGATCATTATTTTTAAAAGAAAGTAAACGATGACATTAAATTATCTACGCCTGAAATTTGTGTTTTATAGCAAATTATTCAGTCAGTCCTAAGCCTAAAAAAAGTATGAAGGGAAGATCATCTAGAAACCTAGGTAGGTAGTACCTAGGTAAAGTCATCATAAAATGTTATCCAATTTCATTTGGTAAATTGCATCAAATTGTTCGTAAATTAACAGCGTGCGTTAAGGCGTTTATCGTTCATGCAAGTTGACGTTCGTAACACGTTAACTCGTTGATGAAATTAACTAGTTGATCAACTAGTTGACAAACGCAATTCAACGTTAACGTTTCGCTGACGGAAAAACCTTCAACGACCCATCACTAGTGTAGAGTACTAGGCATGCCTTTTAAGTTCTGTCGTTTCCATATTTCCCGGCAATTTTGAATTTGGAACTGTTCTATATTCGAATGTGTTTAAATTTTGAATCTCAAAACAGTTGAAAGTATTAGGATTAATGCTATTGTTTAGTCACAGCGTCGATTGGAATCTGTCAGGTTACGTACGAAAATGAATCTTTCTAAGGAAAATGTTCGTGCAATAATTTTTTACAACTTTAGAAGAGGCCTGACTTGGCTTGAGTGTTTTGAAGCACTAACATCTGTGTTCAGTGATAAAGCCCCATGTCTGCGGACTGCCGAACGCTGGTATTTAGAATTCCAGCGTGGACATACTAGTGTTAGTGACAAATCTCGCGAAGGACGCCCAAAATCCGCCTTCATTGAAGATAACATCATTGCTGTGAGACAACTAATTCTCGAAGATCGTCATGTGACGTATCGAGAGATAGAGGCTCTATTAGGCATCTCAGGGACAACCATTCAGAAGATCTTGCATGAAGCGCTTGGTGTGAGAAAGCTAGTTTGCCGTTGGATACCGCATCTGCTTTCCGACGATCACAAGGCGGCCCGCGTCAGATGGTGTAAGAAAACTCTGCAAAGGTTCAACCGAGGAGAGTCATATCACGTCTACGACATCATCAGTGGTGACGGATCTTGGATCTATGCTTACGATCCTGATTCCAAACAACAATCTGCAATCTGGGTCTTTCAAGACGAGCCAAAGCCGACTAAAGTTGTTCGTTCTCGAAGCACTTCAAAGAAGATGGTGGCCACGTTTGTTGGAAAAACCGGCCATGTTGCGACTAATGCACTTGAAGATCGTAGAAAGGTTAACGCAGAGTGGTATACCACAGTTTGTTTACCACAAGTCATCGCCGAACTTCGAAAATCTAACTCAAAGCGACGCATCATCCTGCACCACGACAATGCAAGCTCACACAGCGCTCGTCAAAGTATTGAGTATTTGAAGCAGGAAAAAGTAGAAATTCTTGACCATCCTCCATACAGTCCTGACCTAAGCCCTAACGATTTCTTTACATTTCCTAAAATTAAGAAAAGTCTTCGTGGTCAAAGGTTCCAGTCCGGTGAAGAAGCATTCGACGCTTTCAAGTCAGCCATTTTGAACACCCCCACTTTAGAGTGGAATAAATGTTATAATAACTGGTTTGAGCGAATGGAAAAGCGTATTAAGCTACGTGGTGAATACTTTGAAAAACAATAAAAAGTACTATAAGGTTCTAGTTGTGTTTTTTTCTTTAAACGACAAAACTTAAAAGGCATGCCTCGTACGTACCTACCTACTATATTTTTACTAGCTGCGCCCCGCGGTTTCACCCGCATATGTGTCGATCCCGTGGGAATATCTGGATAAAAACTATCCTATGTCCTTCCCCGGGACTCAAACTATCTCTATACCAAATTTCATCTAAATCGATTCAGTAGTTTAGGCGTGAAGAAAAGACAGACAGACAGACAGACAGAGTTACTTTCGCATTTATAATATTAGATTGGATGGTAACGGCAACTTTAATGATACCTAAATAGCCCCTTGTTATTGCCATGAATTTGTAACCTCTATGGTTTCTATGATTATTGAGTAGTTTGCCTTCTTTTCGCTGTCATTAATTGCCAATGAACGTGAAAGATTGAGAATACATTTAGAAAAGACTTTCTAAACTTTTGCTTATACTTTAGTTGTTAATTTTTAGCATGAAAGCTGTGTCTGGTATGAATTTTTCTATCTGTTTTTTGTGCGAGTTTTAGAAATCTAGTATGCGCTTGAAATCGAATTTTTCTAAATGACTTTTACCAAAGGTTAAACGGTTTGAATATCACTATTGATCGATGAAATATTTTGCTATTATAATATAAACACCATGAGATATTAAAGTATTGGTTAGGTACATTTTTTATGAGCGAGGTGGTCTAAAAGCCACTAGGCCAATAGGTTGTCGATTTTCCGCTGAAACTTAAATTTTAGCGTTGAGCTACCGAGAAATAAACAAATTGCGGAATTGCTCTACTTTTTGCTATCTAATAATGTCTAATCTGCTCTAATTTCGCTTTTCTTTTTTCGATTACTTTTGCTTTCGCGAGTTTATTTTCTATTTTTACCTAAATTAGTGACTTGATGTGATTTCGTGAAAATAGCCTACTTATTGATGTTCTTTTGTTCTTTTTTTTCTAGTTTTAAGGAACTACTTAGGTAGAAAATAAAGACTCCAGGCTGATATCTACGTCTAAAGTGAAACTAAGTTTGGTACCCTAAAACTGATGCGATAGGCTACTACGAGTCAAGTCATCCAGTACCTTCCTACTTTTCTCATTTTATTCCAAGACAGGACCTAGGATTCTGAGACGTCCTAGTAAAAGGTAGGTAGACGTTTAAGTAAGTACCTAGTTTAGATTTGCCCGTATCCTGAAGCTGATAGGACATAAGTACTTCTAGTTTATAGGGTTTATAAATAAACTTCGCTTTTAAAGGTTAAACGTCAAAAAATTTATGGTTAAGAATACGTTAATCATTACTTATAACTTAAATTTAATCTTAAGCAACGTTAATAAATAAACCCCTACCGTTAACTTTAAGTTGGTTACTTTCATGTTTTTACTTCTTCTTCTTCTTAGTGTATCGATGGCAAAAAGTTCAAACATCTTTGGCCTAAAATTCAGCTGCGCGAACCTCATTGACGCAGTTAAGATTTTTCAAGTGACTGCGTCAGTGAGAGTTTTTACTTTATTTGTATATAACGCATGCACCTCAGAATTAAAAAAAAACCAGATAGCTGTTAACTTAATAAAAACTAAAGTGATTTTAATTTCACCTACTACTTTTTATAAACACTATATTAGACTAGCTTCTGCCCGCGACTTCGTCCGCGTGAAATTTCACCCTCCTCCCATTTACTCTCTTAGGGGTGAAATTTCGAAAAACCCTTTCTTATTGGATACCTACTTTTCACACAGAATAGACCCTCCAAATTTCATGTCTCTAGGGCCAGCGGTTTAGGCTGTGCGTTGATATATCAGATTTGCAAGTACTAATAAATAAACAATAGCAATTTGTAATGGTTTTCAACAACATGAACTAAAAAAACAATGAAGAAATCAAATTAAAACCATTTTCAGTGGATAGTGAAAGTTTTGAGGATATCACGCAGTGTCCCAGTTTTTTTTTATTCTAATTGTTTAACTTTGGATGAATTCGTGCACGTAGATACAGTCAGCAACAAATGTCCATTGAAAGTTTGAAACTTCAGCTTTTTTAAGCTTAATTATTGAACAAAATACATATTTATTTTTAATCGGAATGGAAGTGACATTGATAGAATATTACCTAAGTCTAAACTATCAGGTTGGTAAGTATATGAAAAGCTAAACACAGAAATAATCTTAATCATTTTGTTACAATTTTGATGATAAGTAATAATGACTCCATAGAGTGTATAGTGGTGCAGGGCAAGGTAAAAGATAATGGGTCACGTGGGAGGTCACCGATAAGGTAAACCCATAGATATATACACCGTGTTCCGTGTTGTTCAGACCATGGAAATAATCATTTTCAGGGTTCCGTAGTCAACTAGGAACCCTTATAGTTTCGCCATGTCTGTCTGTCCGTCCGTCCGTCCGTCCGTCCGTCTGTCCGTCCTCGCTTAATCTCTGTGACCGTTAGCACTAGAAAGCTGAAATTTGGTACCAATATGTATATCAATCACGCCGACAAAGTGGTAAAATAAAAATTGGAAAAAAATGTTTTATTAGGGTAGCCCCCCTATATGTAAAGTGGGAAGTGATTTTTTTTTTAATTTCCACTCTAACGTGTGATATATTGTTGAAAAGGTATTTAAAAATGAATAGGGGTTTACTAAAATCATTTTTTGATAATGTCAATAATTTCGGAAATAATCGCGCCAAAAGTAAAAAACAATGTGTCCCCCCCCCTCTAACTTTTGAACCATAAGTTTAGAAAATATGAAAAAAATCTGAATAGTAGAACTTTATAAGGACTTTCTAGGAAAATTATTTTGAACTTGATAGAAACAACAGTTTTTGTACAAAAAAGACAAAAAGTTGTACAAAATCATTTCTGGACTAAGTTCGTAGTATAATCGTATATGCAAGCATTTTTTTTTGACTTCGTTTACATATTTTATTATCCTGAACGTATCTTTTTTCAAACAAAAAAAGAATTATTAAAATCGGTTCTCGCAATCCAAAATTACCACCGAAAACTTCTGGCACGTCTATGTATTAATTAGTAACCCAATTCCCCGAGAGATGGCGCTGTAGGTACTTATTACATTGGGTCGGTATTATCGAATTGTACGTGGGAACACTTATTGTGACGGACGGGAAACTACGGAACCCTACACTGAGCGTGGCCCGACACGCTCTTGGCCGGTTTTTCATTATGGACACATTAGTGAATTCTTATTTTTTATTTTCATAAGCTAAATACCTTGACGTAAATCGCCCGATATGCATGCCTCTTTATCCGAATTGGCAACGATGACGTATTTTCATTTATAAGATTTGGTGGGCTGCAACTTGTCAAAACTGAGTTAAGACCCTTTCTTACAGCATCATAGCTCAAATTACAAATATCTTTGTAACGAAGCCTTTTTAAGTACCTACTTACTAAGTAAGTTTTCATGGAACAGTGATAGCTTCATTCACTGGAGTTTTTTAAGTCATTAGTATCTTAGGTACCTATCTACTTTCGTAGATAATAAAAAGGCAAAGTAATCGTTAGCCGTGGGTTTAGGAATTTGAAGTGTCTGAACCATGACTGCCGAAAGATCGATGGGCAATAACCATGCAGCAAATGGAAGATGACAGCTGAGACCGATTCGATCTGGGAGGCTTCTGAAAGAGAGCGGTGGGGGGGGGGCTTAAACTCTGATGATTGGCTGATTGAAATAAAAAAATAAGTTTGATTGCCTGTTAGGAAATTGTGCCTTAGTATTTCAGAAAATCAGAAACCAGAGGGGCAATTCTCGTAATATTTACAAACGTTCGCAGTCTGATCTCAGTCTCAATCTGTCAAAAATACCTCTAATTTCCATACTTTTTTTTTGACAAGTTTTTGACATTGATTGTCGCTGAGATGAGATTGCGACTAGATTTTGAACGTTTTTAATTACGGGAATTGGCTTTCAGGTGTAATTAGTAGATTAACTTCATATAAACGAACACCTAGCAGTTATTTATGATATACCTAGTTAAGTGTGAATAACATTGTAAGGAAATTGCTACGCAGCTAAATTAAAAAAAAAAGTAGAGCGTGTGCAATGCTCTGAGAACAGGAGCTCAACTTCTGTATCGCTCGTGTGAAAGTTACTACCCGTGAACACCGAATTTATGAGCAATTTCTATAAGTGGACTTGATGCTGTATTTTATCTGAAATTCACATACCGAGTGAATTTGCAGCGAATGGCCTATCAGAAAAAAATTGCGACTGGAGGGGAACTTAGCTGGCCAACTGACAATGCGGAAGTTATGAAATATTTATTGAAAATAGCGTAAAGGGATGGTTAAAAAACGAAATATTAGGACGAGCATTTTGGTATGGATAACCAGCAGGAAATAACTAACCGAAGAAGTAGGTCTGTACCTAAGTCGAAATCCATATTAATCATTGGGTTAAGACCGCTTTAATAATCGAGAATTTTGAAATTAAAGGCTTACAATCCAAGCAAGGACCTAATAATGATCCTCAGTCCTCAGCTGAAAAGAAGGTTTAGTGTAGTAGTCACTATAAAGAAAAGATGAGCTTGTCGAATTGACTCTGCCTAGCTTAAAGCTTTTCAATGCCTCTGTTCGTGCTACAATAGGCTTAACAGAAGCCCTTTGAACATACCGACTTCTCCTATTTTATCGTCTTTGATATACGAATGGGTTAAAGGGTCGTCCCTTTTATGTTCGCACAATAATTAGTGTGTAAGCGGTAATTCTGTCCGTGTAAACAATAACTAAGCTTCTTGTTGATCGTAAAGTAACACACAGACACAGGCTCTATCAGATCACACGTAGATGCGTATTGTAGGTTATATTGACAAAGTTTTACTACTTTATTTACAACAAATATGTCAGTTTATAATTGAAGATGTGATTGAATTGGAGTTCCATAGTGTCGAAATAAAATCTTGTCGTATTACAGTTTGTCGAAATTAAGTTGGTAAGTCACTGGCATCGTATTTAGCTTTCATGACATCTTATTACCAAAACGAAAATCTTCAGTTAATAAATCATTGAAGCTTTATATTTCTTTTAATGTAGTCAAACGTACCGGTCCGCGTGAAGTGATTTACCTACTTAACTTGTGTAAACACACAAGTAACATCAAGATTAAATATTGTTGTTTGAAAGCTAAAGGTTCACTATTTTCGTAAACACTTTTGAACTGAGTTAGCAACTTTGCAGCGTAAGTTAGCGCGACAAAGTAAACTATTGTAATGTAGGTCAGTGGGCAGTGTTCAGTTCGAGAGATAGCTTAGAGCTTATTACAAACACTGTATTTATGATTATACTCTCGTACAAGCAAACCGGATTCAAATATAAACTTGTCTTCAATACTCTAGAATGGGGACGAAACATTCAGATTTTAGTACACCGCCAGCGAGCAATACGATTTATAGCGAAATGGAAATAACATGGAAGTAACATTCCTTACATTAGTTCCATCTCAACTTTCTAAGCTTTTCTGTGCGGAGTTTGTATAAGTACCTACTGCAAATTCATGACACACTTTCAATTCGAAATTAAAAGAAAATATGAGTTTTATTGATCGATTTATTGGGAGAATAATAAGCAAGCGGTTAAAGCTCTTTAACATACCAGTAGGAGGAGCACGAGAGCGCAGTCGCCGGCGCTCGTCATGCTGCGGTCTGCCACACTCGAGCGCGGAGCCAACCGTTAATGCTATCTGCCCCGATTACCTTACTCGTTCAAATACAAAAAAAAACGCCCAACTATTCGGACTAGCTATCCGATTAAACAAATAAATCACTATTATTTTTATGCGTCAATATTGTAGTTTATCTGCACTGCCACTGCGTAAGTCCGAAAGCGCAACATAAGCGTCGCCGGTAGCTTTCCCGCGTAAGTTGCAAACAATTCGGAAGCGCTGCTGGTGCGGAGTGTAGCGCGTGTTGCGCCGGTGTCTCGGGACTGCGAGGTGGCGCGCTCGGCTCGCTCCGTTGATGATGGTGGAACAGTTAGCCATGCCGGGGAGGGAACCACCTGCTCGCCTGTGTCTTATCGTTCTCACGACACGATCACCGAACCGCCGCGAACAATCTCGTGATCTATATAGATGATTGGCGTCGGATTATTGGGAGAATTGGGCTCCACCGAGCGCCGCGACGCGTTCATTACCGTGACATTCGCGTGGAGAAATTGCGGCGTACCTGCCTAATGATTGAGTGGCATTTCGGTGTTGCGGTGGTATCGGGTCATCGATGTTATGTTTGGGTCGCCATCTCCGCGGATGACTCTGGCGGCTGAAGATGATCGCCAGATAAGATAACTAAATAGCTTTATATCTGACCGAGCGAGCCCGGAGCCCCGGTGGCCCAGTGGGCACTGGGACTATAGATACGATATAAAATTAAACCGCTATAGAAAGTCAATCAAAGTCGAAGATGAGCACAGATAAGTTTTTAATTCACCTTTCGTACAACCAATAAGAAGTAAGTATCTATGATATTAGATGAGATCTGAGAACAAAACAAAACGTGTTGCTTTGTGAATTATGGTAACTTTGCCAACTATCTGATGGTCAGAGGGGAATAATTTAGATCATTTACTTGAACCATTTGAATGAAAGCGGTCAGCTGCAGTTTGTTGCAGTTGTTATGTAGGTAACACTGAAGTAAACAAACGGATGGATAGTTTCCAATCAGCAACAGATGCGGTGCAACACACGGAACGGATTTTAATTTTTTTTTCTTCGAATCTTTCTGTGATTGACCAACTAAACCACAAAAAATGACGCTCCACTTCGCATCGAAACACTGAGGAAACAAAAATAGTCCTAATTTAACAATAGATTTGTAGAGAAAATATACTCGTCTATATGATAGGCACAATAGCCTACTTAATCGAATGATACCCAAAAGCTAAAGGAGAAAAACCAAAGTCAAAGATCTTTATTGTGAGATAGTGGTTACAAAGTTGTTATTGAATTATTTTGGAGTGCATTTGCACTGCTTGTGTTAGGCATACAATAGTTTGAACAATTTGTTATCTTAGACCTAAGTTTATGTGATAAGTATATAATATGTTACAGTCATAGTGATTAAATAGCTATTATACATAATGACTGGTCATTATACATATAATAGCAAAATTGACTAGTCAATGTGATAAATTAATCACTTTGTCCGGATATTATTCATAATAGCGGGTCAAAGTTAGCCAAAGTAATAAATACGGTCTAACAGACTTGTTACCCCTCCCTCTCTTCAATAAATTTGGTTTATGGCTAGTGAGCTTTAAATTTACTTTATAAATTAAAGTTAAATAACTTTATAACAATGTTAATTAACGTAGAATTATTATCTATGACAATGTTATTTTAATTCTTAAAATAAACATTATAATTATTACTTTTGAAATAACAGTATAATATTGCTACACATATAGTTAGGTATGCTTAAGGCAAATTTAAATATAATTTTATAATCTTTACCTATATCTACTTGTTTTATTATTACATTATCTAAGTCTTCGAAGATATTATATAAAATTGCTAGTTAATGTGATTAATTCTGTGTCAATTATCACTTTATCTAAATTGAGTAGACATTATAAATAATGGCTAGATAATATATATAATATCCAGATTTATTACTTTGGCTGTAACATATATATTAATTCAAATAGACGTTTTAATTGAAATAGACCTACATTTTGCATCAAAACTTATAAAACAGTTTGGCACTAACTCATCACGAATCTGTCGGACAAAAATTCATGTACTGTATAATATGGTCTATTTACCAAGAAGCCATTTAATTTTTTCTTTAAATATTTAATGTTTTCAATTTCTCTTATTTGCTTAGGAAGCTTATTATAAATTCGTGAAGAAAGCGGCTCGTGAATTTTTTTTAAATAAGTGGGTACCTACTATGACTGCCTTGCTGGTCTAGTGGTCGCAAGCGCTACTGCGCAGCATGAGGTCTAGGATTCAATTCCCATGTCGGGCAAAGTATTAGTAGCAGCCCAAAGATTTGATTTGCACCCGTTTGACGGCAATAGGCTCGCCCTTCGGACTTCGGACTTAAACTTAACGTAAATGCACCACTGCCTAACCCTTTGGGAAAAACTTCGTGATGTTTTGTTTTGAGACTTATGTTAGGTAGATTTGACTCAAGTTCTCAGCCATCATCGTTTTACTATACATTTCTGCTATGTACAGAGGCCATCAGCACATCAAGAAAATTTTCCCAATTGAATATGAACCTTATCACTTTGTAGTAAAGTTGAAAATCTATCAAAGAAATTTGACAGATTGGGGTAGCTTGATGTGCTGGCGTCTGTACCAAGCCAAGTCCATTACTAATGCATCATTTAACACACTTTTTATCGCTGTTGGTAGTTGTCGATTATTTTTTCTTTCTTTACTGGCTAAGCGTGAATTTAATTTATGACGATAAGAGATGATATTGATCTTACTATTACTTAGGTACCTACTTATTAAATACCTTTTTTTTAATGTTGACATCCTTACCTATCCATACCTAATACATCCATACCTAATAAACTATTGAAGAATGACGGACTTATAAGCTTTCAAAGGATCCTCGTATATCAAACTTATTTTTCAAGAAGTGTTCATGTTAATTCTCTGCGATTTAGAATGTAATCTTTTTTCTAAGTAGGTATCACTTTATTTTTCTAACTTTTATAATATTTAACACAACTATTTACTGCAGCTCGGTTCATACAGCAGCCCGGTTAATGACTACTATAAACAAAAACGAATCGTTTTGCTTACCCATGGTCGCATTTTTTATTGCCAAACTGTAATTTTACCTGTGATAGCTACTTCCATATGGGAGGGTCTACTATATAAAGCTGAGGTCTTTGCTTCATTATTGGTAAAGATACAAGAGTCCACATTTTAATCAATAAAGGGCCGTAAATTATAGAAATTGGCCATTTCTAACTAACTCTATATATTAACAAAAGATCGTTATAGTTAGTTGATGCAACTCCCTACTTAAAAAAATGAATGCTTATTTTATAATATCTCAGTAATCTATAACTCTATGGTGGTACGTCGTCTATTGATAGTTTGTCTAATGGGTCAATTCCCTTCGCACAGAGTGGCGTGTTTTTGCTTGTAACAAGAAGTGCATTAGCCGTGGTTACAGTAACTCGGTCTTACGCCTACTACATAAAAACCAGTGTATTGAACCAAGAACTTTACAAGTAAAATAAAATTACCTATAAACATTTTCTCTTTTATTCATTAATTGACAAGTGTTCGCTGTATGTAATTACTAACAGATAAGATCCCCTATGGAAAGTTAAATTAACTGTATCGTGTAATAAAATTTACGATATTTTTATGTTATTAAGTAAAGAGTTTTTTTCTGAAACTCGTTTTAATTACTTACTTAACTAGCTTAATTTGTGATTCGATCAGTAGGAACATTTTCTGCCGCATAGAAATAACTAAGTAGGTATTTAAAAACCGTAGTTTTCTTATACAGGAAGAGAGCCTGCGATAAAAACACTCTCACAACTTGTTTTCAGCAGATTAATAAAAAAAACTGAAGCTGTAACTCTACAGATATTGTACTTATTTTGGCTTTTCTAGATGAATGCAAAACTATTTAGGTATGGTAGGTCTTATGGCACCCAATTTGCAAAAAAGTCTCGGAAACAGGTAAGGTAAATGTACCAATAGTCGTCGGGTTTTGATATTCACTGACTTTAAAGAACTGCTGCGTGAGAAATATTTAATTTAGAATGAAACTTTTTGCATGACGAAATTGAAAAATTATCCGTTATTCTAAATAAGTTGTTCATTTTTGTAATTTTTAGTGATAATAAATACTTATTTAAGCAAATGTGAAAAAAGGGCGATTTGTACCAGTACTCGCCAGATCTGTACTATTACTCATCAAAAGGACCCAGTAGTCGCCAATTTTTGATGCTAATATGAACTTTCAGGCCTTGAACATAGAGTACAAGATGATTACACATTAAAACATAATATTGTGATTGTCTTTCGTATGAGTGGCAAGTCTAAGAAACAAAAGTTAGGTAGAAAACCAAATCGCAAGAAATTACTAAAGGTTGTGAGCTGATAGCGGACTAGGTAGGTAAATTCTAATATATTTTAGCTTAAAAAATTAAGATATCCGTATCACAGAATCAGTTTTTATCAGAATAAAGGAAATCAGCCCATTGTATATTAACCCCCTTATTCATAATACTTATCAAACCTATTTTAGTTAAAATGGGGTTTGTCTCTTTCTTACACACAGAAATGTCAACGTGACAGATAAAGACAAACGTTCTATAAACCTATTTTAGCTAAAATAGAGATAAAATAGGATTATGAATAAGGGGGTAAGTGTTTAATGTTTTTTTTTTATGTTGTGTATTTTTGTGGTGTACAATCTATACTAATATTATAAAGAGGTAAAATTTGTAAGTTTGTATGTAGGGGGTAATCTCTGGAACTACCAGTCGGATTTCAAAAATTCTTCTTGCATTTGATAGCCCAATTCTTGAGGAAGGCTATAGGCTATTTAACATCACGCTATGACCCTTAGGAGCCGAGCAAAAAGAAAAAAAGTAAAAAAGAACGCTAAGTGATAGCGCGGGCGGGTGATGCGATACGACGGGGTGGCTCGGGGGAAACAAGAAGTTTCACGCGAACGAAGTCGCGGGCTGAAGCTAGTAAAGTATATAAATAAATCAGCCATATTAGGCCCAAAACCTAAAATGGCAGGCCAACGAAAAAAACTTATTACCCTGGTCGGGAAAGACCTCCTTATAATTTTTTACTGTAGCGCCGAATCTCTACGACCATTCCTTCAGCTGTTTTTTTAAGTTGAAAAATAAAGTTTTATACATTAAAAAAACCTGATTTTAGAACTATATATGCAAAAAATAGTTATAGTAACACTCGCAGAGGTTTGTAGTCATAGTAGGTAATGCTTGTTTAAGGTCATTTTTCTTTTATTTTCGCCAATCGGTAGGTAATATATCTTATTAACCAGTCAAGCGGCGCGGTTCGCCGATCGGCGACGAAACAATAGAAAATCAATTGTGTCTCATTAGCGGAGCTTGACAGATTAAACTAGATTTTTTTCGTAGAAAATCTAAATAATAATAAATTTTACTTCGCTGTCACTTTGTGTTTTGGGCCCAACTCTGTCTGAAACGTGACTGGTCTCCTGTTGACGTGAAAACGTCGTTGCACTCTGTGGTAAATTCAATGTCTGACCAACAATAATGTAATATTTCAGCCGCTTATAACTACGAGAATGCTTGGGTAATGATTGAGCATAAAATATATAGGTAATAATTGTACCAATTTTGAAGCAGGATTTAATTTGTGTTAGACGTCACATCACAAGTGCAGTGCGCCCGACCCTCTTTTTCACCGTTTACTATGCGTCGAAATTTCATTCCATTGTCAAGAATTGACACAGCACTACTAGGGCCTAAAGAGAATCAACAGAAATATTTGCCTAGTTAGAAATGCATTTGAAGTTGGCAATAGTAAAACAATTACAAATGTCGTCTCATATCGGTCGTAAGTCTGGTCAAAAATGAAAAAAATCTCAATAAAAGTAAGCTTGCTTCATAAGGAATTCAATGAGCCTCAAAAGCCTAGTATCGAGCAAATACAGTAGCTACGGCAGTATTAAAAAACGAAAGAAAATATGCAGCAAGTAGCATAAAAGTTAAAGATGTCGTCTCATATCGACCGTAAATCTGCTTAGAACTGAAAAATATCACATACGGTGAAAGGTTGCTTTATATGAAATGAAATGAGCCGTTTTTTTCGTGGGGAAATCCTCATGAATACCCTCCGTCTGGGAAGAACTGAGGGTTATGTCGGACTCCTACCGACTAAAAACCCACTGTTCCTTCTAGTACCATGAGTCCGAGGCCCGGGAAATACTTGTACATTCGCCGCTCCTCCGACTAGTATTAACCCAATCAAAAGCCAAACATAGAAAATTTTAAATCATAAGAAACACAATAAGCCTACAAAATCTACTTATGAACGAATTCAAAAGCTAGGGTAATACCTAAAATCATCGCCAATCGCCATGTTATTAATGGACGGCGCCCTGGCCTGTCATCGTGCAAGTATGTGAGAAGATTACGAGAACATTAGGAAGATTCAACGGCAGAAGACTTAGTAAGAAGACCCCTCTATATATATGAGGGTTTGATTGGAACTGTAATATCTACGCTCGATTTGAGTAAGGTACTGTTGAAAAACTAGCATCAAACTCAAAGCATTTATTTCAATTAAACGATTACAGGCACTTTTGAATTGTCAAAATGAAGTAGTCGGTCAGTTAGTCAGATAGTTGAAACTAGTTGCCCATTCCAAAGCGTAGATCTCTATGGAGAAGAACGGGCAAGAAACTCCATGGACACTCTTTTAAATCAAGATATTACAAAATCCTGGGTACATTATTCTTGTTGCTTCTATATGTGAGAACAATGTAAAAAAACACACAAATGAAGAAACAATACAAGAAATAAGATTAAAAATAAGCCTTGGCAGTTAAGAGATGACCAGTCTCAACCGACGGCGCCCGTTCATGAACATGACGCATGGATCAGCACCATCCAGCTCAACCATTTTGTAGGGAACCGAATGATCCAACACACGTGCCACCATCAGTAAGACATTTAAGTGAGCATGACACATTCTCAACTGCCATGCTCTTTCAAGTCAACATCAAAAAATCATAATAAACGGATCAATGGTTCTTACATTTACAAAATTGAAAAAATGCTTCTAAATTATACAAAACTATAGATTGCAATTTATTTAAGAGATGAATAAAATTTTTAATACCAAACAGGAAAAGGTGTTTAGTATTGCATCAATTAGCCAAGGCTTATTACAGCTCATTATTATACCTTTCCCAGTAAGGCAGTTTAGATTAGAACTGAGAATATTGTTTACGGGCCGAGCGAGTGGAGTGCGTTTGCGATACAGCGTGCGAAGCGAGCCCTTCCTAGATACAAATAAGCAAAGCACGCTTAATCGCACGATGAGCGCGCTTAATCAAAAGATGGGCTTACTTCTCTTGCTAGTCTTAACAGCTTCTTAAACTAGCAAGCGAAGCGATCCCCTCTTCGATACGAGTGAGCTAAACGCACTTACACATGATAATAGCGAGCGAAGCGAGCTCTATCACGAATTAAGCGCGAGCACAGTTTCGTGCTGAGCTAACGAAGTGAGCGAAGGAAAAACAGCTTAAGAAAAACCCAGTTTTATCGTCAAATGTAGCCCAAACCTTATTATATGTTTGTACAGACGCTAGCACATCAAGCTACCCGAAACTGTAAAATTTTCCCAATCAACTTTGAACCTTATGCTTTAGCAATAAAGTAGAAAATTTTTACAAATGACGAGTTTAGAGGCAAGTATTAAGCGTGTCCCAGTGATCGTCAAAAAAGTACTTAAAATGACGAGATTTGGGTCAAGTACGAATTTTTAGGTACCAATAGATGTCACGTTAAAAAAAAAATACTTTTATCATAAAAGTGTTCCAAACATCAAGTTATATCATTAGTAAATTAACTTAACTAATTCATCAAACAATCAGACTTAACACATACCCCACTGAAGGTTCGTAAATCCAAACACAAAACTACTTGCCGAGTTTGACATTTAGCAGCTAAACTTGCAAAAAAATGAAAAAATTGTGGGACACACTTTTTAAGTGAGATATCTCAGCCACCATTACAGATAAAACTCAGTGTTTTGTTTTAATTGTGCAATATGTTACCAAAAATATGTTGCCATAAAAATGGGCCAGTTAAATGTTTACTAGAAAAAGATATTGATGTTTTTAGACAATTTGACGACTTCTGGGTCACTGTCGACTTCACCCGCGTTTACCTTACTTACCTATCTACCGAACATGAAAATCATTTAGTCCACAATAATAACGAAGAAAATCTTACTAAGAAACGAGGAAGAAGACGAACAACTGAAAGGCTTTCCATCTCAGCACAACTGTCACTGGCCATGTTTGTGTCCTTTATGCTAACGTCACGGAAACGTGGCGTTGACGCGCTGACGCGGCGACAGAGGGTCAATTTAGTAGTCAGCCTGCGCGTACGCAGCCTGTCAACCTCCACCGATTGTGTTTACATACAATACACCGTACGCGCTTGACTGACGCGCTTTCTTACACTTGAATTACGTTTTGATATTAGATTTGTATGCGAAGAGATTTTGCAAAGCAAATTGACCGTGAGGCGGGAGGCCTAGAAGTTGCGGAAGCACTGATAATAAAAATAACAACTTACCATACTTAACTACGATTCGTATTTTGATAACTGACACAATCATCCAGCTCTAAATAAAAATATATAAATAGGGAAGCGTCCAGGTTATAATTGCAGCTTGCTAGTTGGCCTAATTTTTATTTTATTTCCAAAACACTTAATCTTAATTTACATTTTGGTTTTAGCCACACAACGAAAACCTCTCAGGGTTTATCTGTGTTGGCGAGCCGTTCACTTAAATTTTTACAAAAATATTAATTAAGTAAGTACTGCTATGATGAATTGATGATACATAATAGTTATTTGTTATACAAGAGTGCAAAGTTGCTTTTTAACCGCGTGTTCAATTTTGATGACCGAGCAAGCGAAGGATTCTAAAATTGAATCACGAGCGCAGCGAGTGATTCAAAATTAGAATCCTGAGCGTTAGCGAGGGAATCAAAAGAGCACGAGGTGAAAAATCTTTGCACCCGAGTGCAACACGTAACTTTTCATTCCACCTCAGCGAGGAAATGACTAAATGCAAAAAAAAAACGTTTACAATCACAAGATAGGTACACTTTTATTTCAGTTTAGGTATTAATTACTACATTATGACAGGTAAGTATTACAGAATAATCTTTAAATTATAACAAAATAATACTAAGGTATAATTAAGAAAATTTTAAAGTAACGTTGCTACAGTTATTTTGAACATATCGTACTGTTTTAAATACTTCTCGCGTGATTGTTGAGGGAGAAAGCTCATTTGCGCATTATTAACAGTTTCAGTCAATTCTGTTGGCGTCAAGCAAACTTCCTCGTCGCTAGAATCACTCATTTTAGTTTTTTCACTTGTTTTCAAGTTTCTTGTTTTTAATATAAGGTTTAACAATGACGTGAAAAAATGCCGCGTAAAGAACCGCGTACAAAGCAAATTGAAAAAAGAACACCAAGAAGGTTCCGAGTCTGAGTTTTTAACAAATTAAAAAAAAGTTGTATGATATATTCGGCACCATAGAGGTAGCAGTAAATAGGTTTAATGTTTTTTTTAATTCACAAACTTAGTGCACACGATGTTCTAAATTCAATTTACTTTATCCTCTAGAGAATAAAAACGGCTTTTCCACTCAGATATTGAAGATTAAAAATACTCTTTCCGAGATGGTGGGATGAAAAATATTTTATAATAATGATGATAACAATGATTTGTGATAATGTGATAATCTGGACATGTCTAGCTAAACAGGAACTAGCGAAATAGTTGATAGAGTGTAAATAAATAAAACATGATGATTAACAAGCCAGAAACACTCGTTAAGAATAAAGTTTGAAATAAACTTAAAAAAAGTTATAACTAAAAGCTGCTCAAATGCTCGTAACTGCTAACTAACACTGCAGACGCGGTAACTCGTAAATCGTAATGAATTAAAAGTGCTAATTATAAAGAATGCAGTCGAGCGGAAAATGATAAGTCTTCACTAATCTCTTTGATTAGCAGTACATATAATTGCTATTTTCTTGAAAGGATGTTCACCGCGTTCTTGATTTGTAACTACCTACTAAGCCTTGTGTTCACCAACATTGAAATCAACTGATTAAATATTTAATCTGTTCTATATTTAAAATTTCCTTAGGAAATTTGACATGAACCAACTGTTTAAATACCTAACCGGTGGCTTGAATGTTGGTGAACTCAGGCCTTAATGATTCTTAAATCGATATGTTTTTTATTTGAAGTATTTTAAACTGACGATTTAGGTATCATCTAAGTACATCTTAGATTATTTTTACAATATTTTTGTTAGATATCTCGAGTATTGGATACACAGGGTGGTAGGGACATCGACGTGCAACGTGTTACCATGGATTCAATAGGTACATGATCCTGAACCCCCGTGTGTTAAAAATGTTCGTCGGTTATAAGTAAAAATAAAAAACCCGACTGCAACCTTATACTAAAACTAACTGAAAAGGTAAAAACAAGCCCATTTTAAATTAAATAAAAGTTGGAACCAGTCGGGACCCATTTGAGTTTGAAACTATAATAATGGTATGAGCCCCGCCTGCTTCCAACTTTTCAAGCTAAAATCCATCGAGCCGTTCAGGCCGCAGAGCGTGCCAAACAATTATACATACATACAAACATACATACATACTCTCAAAAACATAACCCTCCTCCTAGCGCAGTCGGGTAAAAAAACTGCTGTTCCATACATTTTCACCGCGAAGGTATTGCACTTTTCTGTGAAACAGCAGATTTTTTTACCGAAGAAAAATTTCTACGCTAGGGTTTCTGCAATCTTGTGCTGAATTTTATGTCGCTATTGTGAATAAGCTTGACTGGAGCAGTTTTATTGAGTTCATGCCATTGGACTTCAGATCCAAATAGCTAAAATACAACGGCTTCCTACAATATGGATTTTCAGGGGGATGAAAAAGCAGGGCTCAGTCATTTTATGCATGATTTCCTAAGCTTGTTATAAAACCAAAAGCTCTATCACAAAATTGCAGTATCGACTACTATTACTAATTACTATTACTATTACTCTACTATTACTAATTTTATAAAATGAAAACCTCAAAGAAAATAAAATCATAAAACACATAATGCAGCACTAAAGTCATAGCAATAATGTAAGTGCATTGAAACAGTAAATTGTTACAATATGATGTGACAAACACCGCCTGCCGCCGGGAAACGCATGGCACGCGCTTTTGCTGGAGGCGTTTTTGCCTCCATTACCTGCCGACGTGCGCTACGAATCCAATTCTATGATTTATGATCCACGATCTTCCGCATGCTATAGTGACACTTACTATTGTATATAAAGATATTAAAGATCATCCGCCGACGCACCGAAATTGATCCCAACAGTATGTGGCCCGTTATGTAACAGCGCGCGGTAGTGTACATGGAAATCAGTAAAACCGCATACTTTATCGAAGTAGCTACTTTCAGGTTGATCTTTCATAACGGTAACATAAAGGGCAAGCGGCGGCGTCATTAAACTGATTAAAAAAAACAAATGCTTCTTTAGTTTATTGAGCTAAAAATCGATTTCTTGGATTTTTAAAACAAGTGGCTTTTTTTGCTGTTCTGCAAAGCAGTAGACTAATTTTAACTGTCACGGTGTAGTTCCGATTAATTTCTTATGTTCATGGTTAGAGTTCTGAGGGTTTTTTAAGTTATTATGTAGCAGATTTATATCTATTGAGCTACACTATAATGAGATTACCGGTACCTAAGGGGCAATAAACTGGCACAGTCGGCGCTCTACAAGTATTCTACTGAAATTGGTAAACTATACATTTCCGCGATGTATCTAAGGTCTAAGGCTATGATTGACATCTGGCCTAAAAACTTTTGTTCGCTCAAAACTTTCTGAAGATGTCAATTTTTAGGCAAAAACAGTGTCAATCAAATGAAATGGAAGAGAGTACCAGCAAGAACAACTATGAAAGTCGGAAGCTGGTCCAGTTTTGACCAGAACTTCCCAATAATTTTCTGCTTTAATGCTTTTAAGTTTAAACAAACTGTCAAACTGCTTACTTCCGTTTCATCCGAACCTTGAAGACAATGAGCATCTCCACAAACCGCTTAAGCTGTTTGGATAACGGACCGTTCACACGGCCATCCACCACGGATGACCGCATCTCGTTTTGACCGGACTAATCGTAATTTCAGACTAGTACGAAATAGGGCAAAAAGCAGAGGCCGGAACAAGCGGGCAACTAGTACAGCGAAAATTTGAATAATGACGATCTAGCGGAATGTTTTGTTCGTTTAACGCTACGGTGGCTGCGTCTACGCAGACCACGTCACTCACTCATGAGTATTTGTAACAGTTGCGTAGCTTCGAACATCAAATTATATGGTTCTGTTGTTTGATTTAGATCACCGAAATAACACGCGTAATGAGAGGTCTTACTTGTCTTGTTTGGCAATTATATCTTTATAAGTGCGCCCCCTGTCTTTGCATTGTTGAACACTTCAGTTTCAGATGTACCTAATTATCTGACAGTGTCTATTTACTTGATAGCTGCCTCACTATCAAGAGCCGTTTGAAGGTAAGGAGGCAATATAGGTTGCAGGCTGTATGAGGTATCGAGGTACCTCCCCGCTAATTGTGGCGAATGTGGAGCATGCGGGACATAATGCTACACCGCGACAGAACCGCCCTGCGATTGCTGCGCCGGCGCACGGTGGTTAATGTAATGCCTGTGGGGCTGTGGCCGACGGCTTTGCGTGCACATTTCGCTATTGAAGCCTTAAGTAGTCGGCACGCACTATATGTTGTTATTGATCATTAGGTTGTGGGTGACATAAAAAACTAGTCAAGTGCAAGTTGAAAATGTCGGTCAAGTGAAGAGCATAAGTATAACCACGTACAGCTATGTGCGCAGTGTTACCTACTGTTCATAAGGTCAATCAACTGATTGAAGTTCACCTACCGATGTCATTAGTGCTTTTCCTGCATGATCTCGGGCTAAGATTGTGACGTGTAGCATAATTAAATGGTAAACACTTCAATGACTAATTGTTTCGTTAAATAATCGCTATCAATGAAGTAGGTGTAGCTGCTGGGTCTATCTACCAATCACATATTCACCAATTGATTGGCCATTCGACCAATCGTACCTAGTTGAGTTGGCCACTGTATAAAATACTCTTTTTGTACAAGATAAGTACATAGTGAAACTTTTCGTTTAACTTCGGCAACGTACCTGTGAAAAACGTAACGGTCCAGTGACACGTTTACGGTGAACTACAGAATGAGACGAGGTCACAATGATACGCAAATAAAATCTGTAAAATTACGATGTAATTACAAAATTACAGTATCGGTAAAGTAATTAGATGCAGCTGCCGAAGACTACGCCATGCCATTGTTTCCTTAGGAAAATGTATACGAGCTATGTATTACGAATGCGGTATGCGGTTGTCACTAATAACAGCCCGGTAATTACATCGATGTGTTCTAACTGTCGCTTGGACGTTTCTTGCGAGTACTCTAATGAGGACAATACGTCCATGGAAATTACAATACGGAGGTATTTATTGTAACGGGTGTTGTAAAATATCGATATAGGTAATAGAAAAGTCATTGCTGATGGTATTCCTACTATGATATGAGAAGCATATTTATATAAAACTGCGAAATACAATGTGGAGACGCCAACACGATAATACATGAAAATACTGACAATACTAGGTAATGCATTTGAGTCATTGATATATATGTTACACTAGATCAGTAATTACCGCGCCAAGGCGTTGCCACTTGTCATAAGGCCACAGCCTTATGCGTAGCTAATGTCACTTCAGTGCTCTGTGTGGAGCCAACCGAAATAAACCAAGTGACACACGACAAAAATATCGCCAAAATGGGTAAATTCATAGTGAAAGAGTGCGATTCAAGATCACAAAAACATAATAAATTAACCAGAATTACTTTCCACACGTAATTTTATTGTTTCTGTGTTTATATCAACGTAAAATCAATAAAATGCAGAATTTTGTAAATTAGGTTGTGTTACCACTAAAAACTTAGTTTTAGTTTCCCACATTTATGGGAGTTTTTAATTTATTGGAATAAGTGATTGTAAATATTTTTTAAATAATAACAACGTTGCAGGGTGCCTAAAGATGCAGCACGCCGTGATAAATGGGTGGAAATAATCAGATTGCTGAGAAAAGAGACTAACTGAATAAATAAAAAATATTTAAAAAGAAAATGTCTTAATTATTGTCATTAGTTATAAACTTCTAATACACATCGAATAAGAAATACATAATTCAAATATTTTATAAATAATTTGGCCTAACGTTTTTTTTGAACGCCATTTATGGCTTAAAACGTTGGGTAATATTTTGCATGGGTAGGCAACCCCATCCCGCCATTGCATGTTTATATTGCGGTCTTTGTCTAATATATGTGACGGTATTATTCTTGCGACTTGTGTAAGTGAGACAGATATAATTATGTTTACTTTTAAACTCTGTGCTTTTAAATGTTTAGTGGTTTCAAAGCTACGTCGTCGCGTTTAAGGCGAATGTGTAGTTGTAGCCCGCGAAATTCAATTTTTCTTACGTTTTTTGCAATTTTCAGGTCAGTGTCAGGTTGTATCTTGATCAAAATATGATTCGCGACAATAACAGGTACGTATTTACAGAATTATAATAATTAGAATCATTAATACATCTTTCTAAGTTAGATTTCTACCGTTAAGAACAAATCTCGTATGGAAAAGTGTTGGTGGTAGAAATCTAACTTAAACAGATGTATTAATGATTCTGATGATTATAATTCTGTGAATACGTACCTGTTATAGTCGCGAATCAAATTTTCATCAAGATACAACCTGACACTGACCTGAAAATTGCAAAAAACGTAAGAAAAATTGAATTTCGCGGGCTACAACTACGCATTCACCTTAAATAGTGGTTACACTTTTTTGACACATTTTATTGAGGTTTGCTTCTCTAGTTATTTAACTCAATGATTTGAGTATTTAGAAACTGTCAAATACTTCAAACCTAACATCTAAATAAAAAAAAAGTGTTTTTTTGTTTTTTCAAGCCTAAATTTTACTAGTACTTAGTTATGGGCCGACTATGGCTTTTGTCAATCTTTGACTTGCTATAGTGACTTAACTATTGAATAAAGGAGACTGGACGAATTTGTATGGGAAGTGGTCTATGGACCGATAATGATAAGGTTTTTACATTTGTGTAGGGATACTTCATACTATATCCTTGTGCAAAGAGGTATCAAAATCTAACCCGGCAATTTTGAGAAAAATATACTTTTAGAATTTACAGGATTTGCCTTACCTTAGCCACCGTAGCTACAAAAAATCCAAATCCGAGAAATGAGTCCATAGTCCTATTTGTACGGATCTAGTGCGCAACCCCTCATACAAATAGGACAGTGGTCACTTCGGACCGGCATTTCTCGAATTCGGATCGGATGTAGTGCGACACCGAGTCCTTAACTTTTTGAGTAATTGCTAACTGCATTCACAGATTTTGTAAAAATTGCAGTCTACTTAGAGTCCGCTAAAAATGACAATTTTTATGTTTTATTGTAGGTAATGGTGCCAATCAATTAAGTTTCGTATAAGGATTAAAAGACATAAAAAACATTTTTGTGAAATGTCCTTTTTCTTGTACTTGCTTTTTTTTTTCAAATCTTACAATTCTAATCATAATGTTTAAAAAAGTTAAGGACAGTCTTCTTAGAATGTTTTCCTGTAGCTACAATATTCAAGATCCGAACCCCGTCCGAATGTCCATCCTGTATTATTATAAAAATACATTTTTCAAAATTGCCTGATCAGAATTTGATGCCACTTTGCACAAAGGTAAAATATCACAGAACCATATTGCTATTGATCCATAGCCATAGACCACTTTCGCCCAGTCTCCTTTGGTTCATTTTTTTTATTGCAAACTGTGAACGTCATTAGAATACACCTAGGTACGAAGTTCAATTTATTGTCGTATTATCGCATTCACCTTGTATAGAGACTTTGCAGTCTAAAAACATAAAAATACTTACTTCATAGATAATTATTTACCTGCTGTGCCTACCGGGTAAGAAAAATATTTGCTTATAATTTAGTTATACACCTAGGTACCTACGTGCTAGACTCAAACGAACGCGTAATTTTTCAAGGCAATTGTAGAATACTTACTTATTTAATTGTTTCTTAACGCAATTTAGAAGGGTCATAAAAGCGGTTTACTTATAAACCGAGTTTTTGTCAGTGGAGCGGCGACGTGACTGATATCTCTCGCGATAAAGAAATAGTTTGTCTAAGGACTTACATGAGTGATGCCACGTGTGTTTTTAATTAATACCATCTCATTATAACGGCGTTCGCTGCAACTGACTCATTTAACTTAACTGTAAGTCGCTTAAACAGATATGAACGAAATTAACGTGTACACAATTTAAAGTAAAACACACATTTTAGTTTTACGTGATTAATTTAACCATAATTGCCATACTCTAACATTTATGTAGAGCTGGTAGGTACGTGCCACTAATCACAATAAAAAGAAAATATTTACACAATATTTGTGTGAGAAACTATTATAAATGATCTTGATCTCTGAGGCTCTGACGAGATTAACTTGGAGGCACGTAGCGTCACAGACGCTCTTCAAAATAATTCATACAAAGAATCGAGGAACGAGCAATGATGTATAAAACTATACGTCATTGGGAACGAGATATACATATTACGAACGAAGGTCAAGGAGTAGATAATATCCATGGGTAGTTGTCCTTTTAGTGTCACCTGTGTGACTTATCTGAGAAAAGGGTCATTGACCACAATAACATAAAACATGACTGTCTAAGATAGGTACCTGTATGTTTTTAACTTTTAAATGAATAATTAATAACTTGATTGCATGTTGCATCCAATCAAGGCCAAGGAAGAATACAGCCAAAAAGGAATACAGCCAAAAAGGAACTTTGACAGGGTCGCGGCCTCGGCAGGGGGATAGGCCTTTGCGCAGAGTAGGTGCCTACACTGCCTACCTACCACTACCTTTACCTAAGTAAGTGTATAGGTTTTCAGGTAGGTACTACTCATTCAGTGAACATAATACCCATGACTATTGAAAATAGGTATGTTAAAAACTACCTACGACTAACTATCTAACTGCCTACTAAATACTTATTAGGTAACTACCCCGTTGGTCTCGTGGTCGTAAGCGCGAGTGCGACCCCGACTGTGTGGGGTCCTGGGTTCCATTCCCATGTTGAACAAAGTTATTTGGATTTTTCAATTAAGAATCTCTCCCTAGTCGCCGGATTGCCGTCCCATTGAACTATGAGAGTAAAGGAACAGAGAGTGAACCTGTGTTTGCGCACACATTTGTGCACTATAAATAATATCTCCTGCGTATCTGGCGAAGCACGATTTGTCCGTTGAGATTGGCCACCGTGGTAGAAATCGATCGGGAGGATTTATTTTCTATCACTAGTCCTAGAATTTGACAGCTAGCTTCTTTTACGCATAATTAATTATTGCGCAGCTATTGACTGAAAAAAAAAGGAAATCCATGTATTTGGATACCCCATAATAATATTCCGCATCCAGTCGACCCCAGCCACCTTCTTTAGGTCGTCCGTCTATCTAGCGGGGCGGAGGACAGGGTGCTGTGGCGCAGTCTGGGAGAGGCCTATGTCCAGCAGCCTATGTGGTATCTTCGTTATGACTTAATTTATGGGAGAAATTCGTATAAGTACAGTTCACACATACGCAATGGTGGTTTTTGCGTATGTGTTTACTGTTGTCGATCACAAATTAAACGAAAACTATACACAGAGTTCTGGACGATATACATATACTTCGACCATGTTCAGACCGTGGAAATAAGCATTTTTCATTATGGACGCATTAATGAATTCTTATTTTAATTTTTTTTTGTTAAATTTCATACAAACTAAATACCTTGACGTAAATCACCCGATAAGTATGCCTCTTTATCCGAATTGGCAACGTCAATCGTATTTTCATTCATAAGATTTGGCGCCTTGGCGGGCTGCAACTTGACAAAACTAAGTTTTAGACCCTTTCATACTGCATAGCTCAATTTTTACCCGACTGCGCCAGAAGGAGGGTTATGTTTTTCGAGAGTATGTATGTATGTTTGTATATATGTTTGTATGTAGATATATATGTATAATTGTTGGCACGCTCTGCGGCCTGAACGGCTCGATGGATTTTGGCTTGAGAGGTGTCGTTAGATTCGTATTTACTGTGAGAGTGACACTCGGTATACTTATTTAAAATAATAAAAAAAAAAACGAAAAAAAAAATTTTTTCTCAAAACCTGTCGAGTTTCAAAATTGTATCAAAATAAAGGGCTTTAAAAGTTGATTACAAAAATATATACAACTTATATGGTTAAAAGTAATTCAAAGTGACAAATCGTAAAAAACACGTAAGTACCAAGAACTAAATCGTCTGTGAAATCTTTCACATTTGTAAACTAAAAAGCTGGAAATAAAAAGTAATTAAAAAAATAACAAAAACCCGACTGCAAGCTTATGCCAAAACTAACTGAAAAGCTAAAAACAAGCCCATTTTAAATTAAATAAAAGTTGGAAGCAGGCAGGGCCCGTACCATTATTATAGTTTCAAACTCAAATGGGCCCCGCCTGCTTCCAACTTTTATTTAATTTAAAATGGGCTTGTTTTTAGCTTTTCAGTTATTTTTGGCATTATGTTGCAGTCGGGTTTTTTAATTTATTTAATTACTTTTTTTTCATTAAATGAAATTAAAAAAAGCCTTTAAATAGGTAGGTACTTGTTAGATTTGATTTGTAAAAAACTATAGAAGCGTTTGCCAAAGTTTATGAATAACGTGAAGAACACGGTGTATAAATATGTATGCATTTAATAAAAAAGCAGATTTAGTGGAAAATTAAATACAATATTATTAACATTTTATAATCAATAGGTTGTTTTGTATATGTTTGGTGAAGACTGGAGGCGTATGACAGAAATAACCTGATCGGAGTTGAAGACCAACTCACGGATGATCTTCTGGACATCCTGCCCTGGAAAACTTCAGAGATATTAATTCTAGTGCTGATATTGTACTTAATCCTAACTAGTATGCGAAAGTAAGTTTGTTTGTTTGTTTGTTATCTTTTCACGCCTAAATCACTGAACCAATCATTCTGTGTCAGGTGTACAGAAACGGACATAGGGTACCTTTCATCCCGAAAAAAAATGCTGTTCCCGAGAAAAACTACAATAACGTTATTATGATAATAGATGACGCCACGTGTCTATTGAACTTTGTCACATTATTTAATTCTGAGGCGGTACGAAGTTCGCCGGGTCAGCTAGTACAATATAAACACACACACACTTTTACTATAATTTACATAATATTACACCACTAGTGCCTGTAGGTAATGAAAACTGTACTTTTTGTGGATGGCACAGAGTAAGAACAGTGCTGCCACCTATGACAAGCAATCAGTTTTTATTCCCAATTATTTTACAGGATACACCAGCTATCATTATAGTGTATACACACCATGTCGCACCGCACCGTAATGTCCAGCATGTAAAATAGACAGAGTTTCTCTGTCTACGGTCCAGCATGTGTATATACAAAGTTTGTACACGTATTTTTAATCTGCATTAATTAAGTTTCCGAACTGACTGTTGATTGTCATCTCAATCTTCAGTAATGTGACAAACGTGTTCTCATAAAAAACAATTTCGCAAAGCATTTTACTAAATTTTCAGTGATAAAACTTTATTGACTGATACAGTAGGCATAAATGAAACCAATAATCGTAAATTGTGTGTCATATCATTATTCTGTTGGTTGTAAAACTATCAATGACAACATTTCTTTATCAAAGCTGGCAACATTTGAACTTTCTTGACACTGACAGCGATGAATCAAATTATCTGTGCGTATAATCTGACTGACATAACACAAGGTCAGAACTACGATAAAAACATGTGGAATGTATAAAAAGATTTAAGTCGTGACTCTTGTCGATAATATGATGGTTAAGTTCGCGTTACTTTAGAAAATTCGTGCACATAAAATGTTTATGTGATAAAGAGTACTTAATTTAAAATTGTTTACTTAGAAATAAATTGTACAAAATGATAGACGGATACGGTGCCGTGACCCAGGCCCTTTTGGGGACGCTTCTGACGTGGGGATTAACTGCCGTGGGGGCCGGTTGTGTATTTTTTATAAGAGGAAAACATGTAAGTTATTGTTATTAGTACACCTAATTTGACAAAAGTTGCTTATCAAGTGATGAAGTCGGACACTTATTGATTTGTTTTTATTTTTCAGAGAAAATTGCTTGACGTGTCATTGGGTTTTGCGGCGGGAGTGATGACCGCAGCGTCATACTGGTCTCTGCTGGAGCCAGCCATCAGTATGTGTAAAAGATCAAAGAGCTACGGATCAGAGGGACAGTATGCCTTCCTACCGGTTGCATTTGGATTCTTGTTTGGAGCTGTGTTTGTTTTTGGAACTGACAAGTTCCTGGATTATTTAGGAATTAACTCTGCTGGAATGATGATGAGTAAGTACTAGCCATTTACTATTTGTTTGCCTTCCGTGTTTTAGCAATGAATGCATCTTAACTTTTACAGTCAAACCTGTGATCCTTGTTAGATTTTTTTAGGAATAGGCACAGTTCTATAATTATTTGACAACTTTATCAAGGATAGTTGATTTCACATTATGGATACTCTATCAAACTCAAGTGATGTTTATTTAGTTTCTAAATAATAAACTTTATAAATCAACTTAACTTGCTTATGAAATGGTTATTAAATAAGATTTCAACAACAATGAAGTAGTATTGTTAAAATAAGTATTCTATTTGACATCAGGAGTGGTACAACTTTAAACATAGTAAAAGGTAGGCACAAATAGTAGATACTTACAAATTGTACAACCAACTTTATTATCCACTTATTATTATGATGCTACAAACAAGCCATAGGGAACTTATTTCATCTTTATTTATTAATGAAAGAAAACTATTATATCATTTCAGTATTACATATAAAAATTGAACTGATCTTCTTATATAATATTAATCATTTAGATAAGTAGACATATTGATAAATATTATCAATGTTTGTTGTTTCTAGTGAAATACTTGAGTCATTCCCAACATATTTGCATTTATAATCAGTTAAAATGCAGACCTTCGGTAAAGTAGTAACATACATAAATAACTTTTATCAAATATTGTCATTATCGAGCATAATTATTAATATTATTCTTATCATTTCTCTCAAGCATGTATATGTTACTTGATAAACAATAGTTCTATATACTTAGGTATATAGTTTATTTTGAAACAGGTAATGACATAACTCATTTTCTAATACTCAGTGTGAAATTAAATGTGAAAACAAGTGAATTGATGCATGTTTAAAAAATAAATTTATGTCTTAAAATAACAACAAAGACAGACAATGCAATAAATCATTAAAATCTCAGATTGTATTCATTGTGTTAATGGTTCTACATTCAGTAATTTTGTTAACTAAATAATATACAGAGAAATGATGATTCATAAATTAGAGACCTAATTATTTTTGCAACACACAAGGTAGGTACAGTAACTTTATTAAATAAATAGTGCTGTTTGCTTTTGTCTTTGAAAAGATAATTTTCAATTTTGAAACTATTTATACCCCATTTAGCATTAGAAAAATAACAGCCAAATAACAACAGTTTATGTGTAATATTGTTGAAATTACTGCATTTTAGAGTTATTTTTTAAATGTAAATGGTGAATGCTTTATATTCATTGTTAAATATTGGAACTCAGTATATGTTAATAATGGTTAAGTATTTATTTATTTTTGAACAAATACTTTCAAGATTTGCTGTCTGTGAAAATATCGCCTGTGCGTACCTGGGCTTATTCCATTGAAACTCCGTACTACCACATTGTACTACGCTTGGCCAGCTCATGGTCAAAGTGTTATCTTACCACCGACTTAATGACCGTTGTATCGATCTACAGTATATTTACTTCGTGGGGTTTGTTTACCATATTAGTAATCAAGGAAACATCCAGTATTTTTTTTTATACATATATATAGAATATTGTATTCTGTAGACATTGAACATGTAATGCGGCTCCGCAAATCCTTGCCTCGTTTCCTCGTTTACGATATTTTATTTTTTATTTTTTTTTGAACAAATACTTTCAAGATTTGCTGTCATTCTTGGATCTTTGACAGTCATTACAGGCCATCAGATCCCCGAAAGTCTGAAAACCAGTCTTATCAAGGGGTATTGTGTTGCCCAGTAACTGGGTTGTGGAGGTCAGATAGGCAGTCACTCCATGTAAAATACTTGTATTCATATCATAGTTGGGAAAAGGCTAGGCAGAGTGATTGAAGTACTTTCAAGATTAAGTTTTTTAACTTGAAGTTCCTATTATCAAGAAAAAACATGATTTATTAGATAGGCAATAACTTGACTTCTCTGACTGGAGCTATACTTTCCATGTTTACGGACTCCAGATTCATACAAATAAATAAGTGTGGTTGGAATGCTTTTCTACGTTATCTTTCATGAATGCCATGTAAATAACTATATTTATGCAGGCTTATCAAATAATGTACAAGTACAACTGCCATGTCCCTATGTTTTGTTTTCTGGCTTAATATGTTTTTTTCTAAAATTAATATAATTACAAGAAAAACAGGAATAGGTACGGAATTGGAAAATGGAATGAGTCAACGACCACGTGACGGCGTTTCCTCATAATGTTAGCGTGTTGACGGAGTTGACTCACAGTAAGCATTTGTACACTAAAATCCTATTCCAAAAAGAGCGAGTCGGACTCACACATCGAGGGTTCCGTACCATCATATTATGTTTTTAAATTTTCATCGGCGAGGCCTATATTCGTCAGAGAATTTTAACACGGGTGTAGAATATTGCAGTTCTAGGTCAGCGCCATCTCTTGACCGATAGTGGAACTAATGTAACTTTTGCTGGTGATTTCTGAAAAAGTGTGCTATTTATAGACATCATTTTATTTTTCCTGTAATCTTTACATAAAATTCTATTACATAGAATAATTTCAGATTTTTTACTATGCAAACTTCGGAGATAAGGGAGGAATGGTATTTTTTTTTACATTTTTCATCAATAGTCGAAAACGGCGGCCTAAAAAAAATTAAAAATTGTTTGAGAATGTGCAAACAGCGCTCTTTCATATGATACCCCACATGCCCTAGTAGCCCCACTTCGAATTTTTAAGGCAAAGAAATATACATATTTTTATTTCTTTCTTATTTGCAAAATAGTTGGGCAAACGTCATCTAAAGCTATTCCAAATTTCAAGTTGATAGCATTAGTAGTTCTTGATATATCCAGCTGTGACAGACGGACAGACAGACTAAGTCACACCAGAGGGTAACTTTTTACCATTTTGGTAATGAACCCTAAAAACAATCTTCATACGATCCGTGCTCCAATTTCAGTTGGATCATTCATACCACAACGTTTTAGATAAGTACACGTTCATTGCGCGTGCCGAACTCCCTGTTGGAGTCCTGCACCCAAATTTTGGAACATAATTTCAATCACAATCCGAGGGTTTGAAGGTCATTCCTAATACTTAATAAGCATGATAGGTTTAAAAAAATCAGTTAATAATGGAGGTAGTTTCTGGCTATAGGCACCGATCCTACGTCCAATCTTTTCGGAAGCTTACAATGATTACAATAAAGTTAGAAAAGTTTTCTAATAGTAAGTACAAAAATCTTGTACATTTGTGTGTTTGAAGTATTTAAATAAATAATCCAATAGTAAAAATCAAATGCCGTTCGGTGGTAAGCGCATCACTTCAGTACGGCTGGAACGATTTGACAATTTTTTGTTTGAAAATGTTCGTAAACACTCTTTATCGATTTTCGTGTCGCTTATGTCATATTTTTTAGACTTGATAATAACATTTCCACCTCTGTGTCAAAACCCAAACAAAAAGAAAAGCAAAGCATTCAAATAACAGTCTCAAAGTGGCAAACCAGTCAAACCAGCTTTTGGACGACACTCAATAACCTTTACCTAATCTAAATATCCTTAGACATTGCTAAAAGCGTATTAAAATTAAATTATATGTGCCTACTTAATACCATTGCCATCAAAATTCTGTATTTGGCCACAACTAAATATGTACAGGGTGAAATTGAACACATGCGACAAATCGAAATGGGAGATTGTACTCGTCATTATGAACAACTTTTACTATGGGACCAAACCTGAAAACGCGAAAAAAAAATCAGCTGTTCCCTACATTTTGGCGAGTTATGCGAACATAAATGTAGGGAACAGCTGATTTTTTTTTAGCTTAGTCTATAGATCTTAAAATATTAATAATGTTTTGAATTAATCTACCTAAAAATATATTAAAAGGTATAGGTATAGGTAAGACGTACTCACTTACCTATACACATACTAGCAAAGTAAAAAATACAAAAACGTTTAGTGGCCAACATTACTTTTCGAATTATTTAATGTAAGTATAACTCTACCTATACATTGAATAATTTGAAAAGTAATGTTGGCCAATAAACGTTTTTGTAATATTTCACGGTTAAATTATAATCAATACAAAAGTATCTAAAATAAATGAAACAAAATAAAACCGCATTATTATATTGAATGCGAAGGGCGCTGTAGGATTTTTGAGTGTAATCTACCCACAGGCTGACCTGCGAGCGATCATATTAGCTCTCACCGACAGTACCCTTCTTTCTCTTTCAATATCATCATCTTTGAGAAATATATATACAGTAATCAATTAATCATACAATAACGAGGTAAACAAATCTAAAAGTTTATTCAATTCAAAAGTTTAACTTCGAGAGATGTTAGAAATTACTATTTAGTTGAAAATGCGATACTCACCGGGAGCATTTGCGTATAATGTAACCATTGTAACAGTTTAGATTCGAGTACCTATTTAATCAGTGAATGCGTTGAGGCGAGCATTACAGTACCTACGTACCTGTAATGATATAGTTCGTAACATTGCAGCAGTGAGTGCGGAAAACCGAATCAGAATCCATGTTACATGTACGAATACTCACTGCTCGAGCAGTTACAACGAATGTTCGTTCGTCATTGCGGCAAGCTGACGCAGTATTGCAACGCAATGGTCAAAATCAAATCATGGAATGCTAATACGGGAAAACCCTTCGAAAACCTTAAAATGTCAAAGCAATATTCGTTACGAACATCATGATTAACCCATTTGAAATCAAAAATCTAAAAAAACATTTTAAGAAAAAAAAAACCGACTTCCAAAAAAACACTACAAAGTGAAAAATAACTTTATTTCGGAAGTCGGTGTCTTTGGATCTGTATTTTAGTTTTTTGCCACCGACTTCCGAAATAAAGTTATTTTTCACTTTGTAGTGTTTTTTTGGAAGTCGGTTTTTTTTTTCTTAAAAAGTTTTTATTTCACGCTTTTTAGTGGGTCTGCTTATAGTTTATCTAAGTTACAATAGCCTAGTGATTATCGCCTTTTACAAACAAAATATTGCTTTTCCCGATGCAGGGAAGTTAATTTTTGAGGAGTTCTCCAGGTCCACCATCAGCTCCATATCACCATTCACATTGTGACGAGCATAAATTGCTTAGCAACCATATTAAAGTAATCGAATCACAACCCGTGAAATACTTAGATATTATTGAGTACTTCCGATGGCCATCTGTGGTCTTCATCATCAGTTCCACTTCACCAAATAGTGCTTTCCGAGAGCAAATGCACGAGTTACTATAAAAAATACCCAAATCGCTATAGGTGTGCCTATAATATTTGAAGAGTTCCTTCGATTTCTCCAGGATCCCATCATCAAATCTTGACCTGATGCTTTTAGACTAGATGCTGATAATCCTGGCTGCAGCATCAGGCCAGACTTATGTCAACATTACATTGAACTTAAAATTTAGTCCTGTTTAAAATGAGCCCAAACACGACTACGGTGCTGTAATTTCAAGGTTGGTACTTTTTCTGATGCTCCTGGCTTCAGCATCAGGTCTTTATGTACTTCGGTGTTCCTCATTAACAGTACGTTTATCCACACATCGAGCCCTTTTCAATGAGCCTAAACACGATATATCTGCTGTTAGTTGTCGAGGAGTTAGGTACTCTGCAGACTATCCTGACTGCAGCATCAGATCATGACTTGATGATCATGAGACCAAATGTGGCAAATGCCCTATCAAACATCAAAACAATTTACTAAAACAGTCCTTTCATGTTCGAGTAACTTCTTACTGTTAAGGAGTTGTACCTTCCATCATCAGCCCAGCTACCTGAAATGGTGACAACCATACGCAAATACACAAGATACTTCATAAAACATGCGAAAAACAATAAGTGAGCCTGTAAAATTTGAGGGTTGCCCTCGATTTCTCTAAGATCCCATCATCAGATATTGAAATGGTGACAATGGGACCACACGGGAAGCACCAGCTTTCAAATAAAAAAAAATCATGAAAATCGGTTCACCCAGTCGCAAGTTATGAGGTAACAAACATAAAAAAAAAAATACAGTCGAATTGATAACCTCCTCCTTTTTTTGAAGTCGGTTAAAAACAAAATGACACGTCAGTGATGTCATGCATGAAATGAAGAGGAAAAATACCTCTTGTTCATCTATTAAACGAAGTTAAATACGTGTCGTATGTCGTTGTCAGTTACCTCGTTGTCGCTTGTTTACCTCGTTCTGGAACCATCACTGTGAACATGGTTCTGGTCACAGGGTGTATAGATGTTTTGGGACAAAAAGTTCACTTTGTATTGGTAAAATAAATTGTATACTATGTTTTTTACCTATGCGGTGGATACATAGATATCCGAGGTGGATACAATGTTATGGAACAAAGTTTGTTGACAATAAACAAATCAAATCAAATCATTTATTTGCATAATACATGTTAAAAAGGTGTTACAAGTATAAAAAGTACATTGTATTATAACCTACTGAGGTGTGCAAATTAATATATTAGGTACAAAATAAATTTTAAATTGAGTTACATTAAACAATAGAATGTCAAATTAAAAAATGTCATATTGTTCTACATATGTCAGATCAAAATTTCAATAATAGTTATACATAATTACATATTTGTGATGCCATTTCAGATAAAATCGACTCATCTTTCAATTGAATAATCATTAATTGAATAGTAAAATTTTGTAACTAAGAATTCGTGCAAGCATAATTTGAATTGGTTCATTTTGTGTAGGTCTGTGATACTTTTTGGCAACTTATTGTATACTTTTGGTGCCATGCCCAAAATGTTTTTATTAAATACTGTTTTTTTACGACGTCTTACGCATATTTTATTTTTGTGTCGTGCGCTGCGTAGATGGATATAAAGATATAGATTCGCTTTGACAAAGATCGCCATTTCATATAATATAAAGACACGGGAACGTTAATAACTGGAACTGTTGAAAATGTGACTTACAGCTTTCTGTGCTTTGTATGCCACACATTGCCCTTATGCATTGTTTCTGGCCTTTGAACGTCATTTCTCTGTCTGGCGAGTTCCCCCAAAATATAAGTCCGTAGCGTAAAGTAGAAGCAATATACCCGTGATACGATATTAATAAGGTTACACGATTTGACACTTTTCTTAGGTTATGGAGAGCATAAGAATACTGGCTAAGCTTTTTGCATGTGTTTTCCAGCTCATATTTTTATTTATCCAAATACCTAAGAATTTAGTGTGTTCTGCTTCACTGATAATTTTGTTACCGTAACGTATATCCGGTTTTTATTGTGTGTTTGTTGTTCAAATGAAACGTAATTTGTTTTTTCAAGATTTATTTTTAGGTTGGTTTTAGTTAGCCAAATTATTAGATCATTTAAGTCGTCGTTTATTTCTTTTTCGAATGTCACATCATCTTTATTTGCTGACGACAGCACAATACTAATCAAATTAGTATTGTGCTGTCGTCAGCAAATAAAATCATTGAATTATTAATAGTTTTAGGCATGTCATTAATGTATATAATGGAGCAATAACACTGCCCTGTGGCATACCATATATGCATTGTCTATGTGTACCGACATAAGTCTTTTCAGTTCTTGTATAGGGGCAGATTTTATTTATGTATGTAATTTGTTCTCGATTAGTCAGATATGATTTGATAAGTTCAAGGATATTGTTTCTAATTCCATATTTTTCCAGCTTGTTTATCAGTATTTTATGGTTAACATAGTCAAATGCCTTTGACATATCCATAAATAATGCAACTACAGGAGTTCTATTGTCAACGTTAGTTAGAACGTGTTTTACAAGTTTGTAAATAGCAGAGTCAATGTTTTTATTTTTCCTGAACCCATATTGTTCGCTAACCAAGATTTTGTTAGATTCTAGAAATGAATGTATACTGTTTTGTATTACTTTTTTTAAAAATTTTAGAGAATACCGGAATAAGCGCGATTGGTCTGTATTTGCTAGGATCTTGCTTATCGCCTTTTTTATGTATTGGTTTAATTACAGAGATTTTCAATTTTTCTGGGAGAATTCCTGTCTCAATGCTACCATTGATAATGTGGCTGAGTATTGGTGCAATGATAGGAGATGTGGCTTTTATTACCTCGGTGGTTATGTCGTCATATCCAGCGCTTTTTGTATTTTTCACAACGTTAGTAAAGACGTCCAGAGAAGATTTTAAAGTTCAAAATCGAGCAAAAGTTTGATAAACAGTACTAAATAGGTACTAAACTAAAAAAACCAGTCAGTCAGTCCAGTGATCATCTCATTATTAGGGACTATAGGGACTTGTTTGGCAATCCCGAAACGTAAGTAAAATCGTAAAAAATCGTAAACATATGAATGTATTTTGCGAAAGTTGTAATATCAACTAAAAATGGCCGTTTGACGTGTTAAGTGCGAACAGTTTTTGCTTCACGATGATCCCTTCCTAAGGAAGATGCTTTTATTAAAAAAAAATGAAATGACGATTTACAAAATATGCACTTAGGTCCACCTGCAGCAAAAATCGCTGAATAAGTTTACCGCATTTAATGTATTTAAAACGTAGCTCAGTTTCTGCCAATCGTTTGTACTATGGAAGCTGGCATAGTGAGCCATCAGCCATCTCCATTCTGATTTCCTTTAAAGTTGCAGCGCACTATGAAAGTGGCACATATCAGGACATTAAAATAAACAAAGAATATCCTGGATTATGGAATTCGGAAGTTCTCATATACCGTAGCGATTTTTGCCTCCAAATATCTTAGCAACGTGACAGTTTAGGGTACTATATTCCGGGACATTTTTTGTTTGTTTATTATGTCCTCTATGAGTAATTGACCATGCCACTTTAGGTCTATATCCATTGAATATAAAACTTCGACTTAATAAATTTGTTTTAGGTTTTTCCCCGTTGGCTTTAAAATACTAAGGTATTATATACATCATTTTGCCAATAAGATTTCAAGATTATTTTTCCGACAACGGGTATTCCCTATTCTTATTGACATGAAAGTTCTCTCTTAAGGTGAATGCGTAGTTGTAGCCCGCGAAATTCAATTTTTCTTACGTTTTTTGCAGTTTTCAGGTCAGTGTCAGGTTGTATCTTGATGAAAATTTGATTCGCGACTATAACAGGTACGTATTCACAGAATTATAATCATCAGAATCATTAATACATCTGTTTAAGTTAGATTTCTACCACCAACACTTTTCCATACGAGATTTGTTCTTAACGGTAGAAATCTAACTTAGAAAGATGTATTAATGATTCTAATTATTATAATTCTGTAAATACGTACCTGTTATTGTCGCGAATCATATTTTGATCAAGATACAACCTGACACTGACCTGAAAATTGCAAAAAACGTAAGAAAAATTGAATTTCGCGGGCTACAACTACCCATTCGCCTTAACCTATCTACAGTCCTTTTAAAGTTATTATACCTCTGATCTTGCATAACTGTCAAAATCACAGTGATCCTTATTCTCGTTACTATAAGGTTAACGTTGGGTTGCTGCTGTCAGAACTAAAATAATTGTGAACGGATTGTATAAGTCTATGAATATTGCTGAATACTTGAATAGCGATAACTGTTGGAAAAAAGTAACGCTGATCAAACGTTACTACGTCGTTGTTGCGTGTCTTGATCCTACTAATACGGGCTCCTGATTTAGTCAATGAGATATTCTAAAAACCCCACAAACAGGAAAAGAAAAAGTTATTCGTTTGTGTGTATACGTCTGACCTCTTCAACAGCTCCCGAAAAGTGAATTTGCAGCTTTGCTTTGGCAGCTTGGTGTTGCAATGTTAAAAATACTATCCAATTCCGTCAATAATCCTTCAACAATGATGAAAATAACTTGTAATGGACATCATTTTATAGCTGATATCAATTTTAAATGTTACGATTAAAATTGTGTAATAAATTTTAATAGCATTAAGCATTACGACATCAATAACTTAAGTCCAAGAATACAGTCATTTTATTAATTCATGTTGAACATCATACACTGAGGCTATTATTGAGCTCCGGAGAAATGTATGAGCACAAATGCATGTAGGTAGCTTTTATTAGCATTAATAGAAGATTAATTAGCTTCAGTAGTAGGTAATAGTGCTTTTATAAAACTTTGTGTGCATTATGCGTTAGAATTAATGTGAAGGTACCTATGTTATAATTAATGTTCTTCCAATCGCTAATAAGTTCTTAACACTGAAGGATTTGTTGAATGTGTTCAAAACCCGTATTTCTTCGTAGGTACAGAATTAAGTAGAGTTATCCTTATGTTTAGATTTATCCTTATAGGTTTCCTTATAAACTTTCACTTTTCGCAACCATCTTATTTTCCTTGTTTTAAAGTACTTTAATTTTTACTAACCGTCCCTCGTAAAATCTCCCAACGTGTTCTGAACTGGTGTTAATGATTTTCCTCCTTTTTATGTAAATAAGGCATAAATTACATACATTTGGTGTTTTATTTCCAAAGTTTGCGATCAAGGAAGTATTGAGTATTTAATCAAAGATTACCTTTGTTTAAAGTATTATATTTCTTATCTTATATTATATTGTAGTGTACCTTTTTGATTTTAAACTCTTAGAATCTTTATATGAAGGATTTCTATGTTATCTGCAAGACTTAGCTACTAAGTTATATATCTAAACTCAATGGTAGTTTGTTATCACTATATACAAACATGTCTCTATTTATTTTAACAACATAAGATTATATTACAGGAGTTAGTTATTAACAGCAGTCATAATGGAATTGTAACGAATTCACTTAATTACTGATTATGCACATGAACAAATATAATGCCTTGAGACTTGGATATTTTATGACTGTATGATTAGGAGAAACGTGTTGAAAACCACGATCGCGTGAAGATAAAACTGAGAGGCGATAACGCACCGAAGTTCTAATAATATAACGCCAAGCGTTCTTATTCAACTCTGATCTTTGTAAAGAAATGACGGCTGTACTGCTGCAGGCCTTATGGCCGATTCCTATAATTTACGGACCGTTATTGGTTAAAATTAAACTCTTGTGTATTTTTACCAATAATGAAGCAAAGACCTCATAGCTTTATACAGAGTGAAATTGTAATCACCGTTTTCCTTATAAGGGATCACTCATCAGGGGGTACTCATCATTATGAACAACTTTTACTATGGGACCAAACATGAAATCGCGAAAAATATCTGCTGTTCCCTACATTTTGACGAGTTATGCGTACATAAATGTAGGGAACAGCTGTTTTTTTTTTTCACGATTTCGGGTTTGATCCCATAGTTAAAGTTGTTGATAATGTTGAGTACAATGACCCCTTAAGAGGAAAACGGTGACTAAATTTCACCCTGTATATTAGACTCTCTCATGAGAGAGTAGGGAGGCCTTTGCCCTGCAGTGGGACGTCACAGGCTAATAATAATAATAAATAATGCTAGACCTTTCCATATTATGGAAGTACTTGTCTATCACAGGTAAAATTAGCTTACGAATCAATATATACTACTCACTCAAATAAGAGCCACCGTGTATTTTGTGTATTCTAATAAATGTATTGGGTTTGAGGATAGATAAATAATTAAATTGAATTGGCTAGCTAATTTTTAATGCAAAAACCTTAAAATTAAATTTATTGATAGATAAAAGAACATCTGATTAGGTTTTTTGTAAAAAATGCAATTTCAGCAAAAAAAAGACATTTAACGAAAAAAGAGATTAAAACAAAAATGCCGAAAGCTTTTTTTCTTTTTTGCACTTCTTTAGTATCGTGTGTGTCCTCCTCTTTTTCGAACACATTCTTGAAGCCTGGAATCCTGACTCTTCACCAGATGTCGCACTGTCTCTTCTGAAATTTGTTCCCAGCTTGACTTTAGAACGTTAATGAGCTGTCGTTCATTATGTAAGGGTTGATTTAAGTCCCAGACACTTCTTTTAAACAAATCCCACATGTGTTCGATGGGGTTAAGATCCGGACTGTTGGCAGGCCACGGCAAGACACGTATACCAGCATCGTCTAGGGCTTCCCTAGTGGCTCTAGCTGTATGAGCGCGGGCATTGTCGTGCATTAATGTGAATCTTGCACCAATTCTTTGTGCAAATGGCATCACATGAGGTCTTATTATCACCTCAATTTATCGCACAGCCGTTACCGTGCCTCCGCTGAGTATTGCGAGTTCGGTTCGACCTGATAGAGAGATTCCTCCCCATACCATGACATTGGGACCCCCAAATCTGTCACTTTCATGGATACAAACATCCGAAAATCGCTCACATTCTCGTCTCCTTACTCTAATACGACGATCATCACTAAAAAAAATCACTTTACACTCATCAGTGAACAATACTGAGCTCCATTCACTTATGTCCCAGTCCAGGTGCAGCCTTGCGAATGATAATCGGTTTGCACGGTGTACACTAGTCAATGGAATCCACACTACGCGTCTCCTAGAAAACTGCTGGTCTTCATGTAACCGATTTCTAATTATTTGGTCACTCACGCGGGTACCGGTCGCCTGGCGTAAGCGATTTTGTAAGGCGCGGGCGGTGACGACGCGCTCTCTTCGCGCAGTCAAGTGTATATAGCGGTCTTCCTGCGGGGTGGTTGCTCGATTCCTGCCAGATACCCGTCTTCTGGTTACACTCCCAGTCTCTTGAAATCGATTCCAAGCATTCTGGATCGCTCGCGTTGAAAAGTCAAGCTGTAAAGCTACAGAATGTTGCGAATGTCCCTCTTGGATCAATGTGATGGCTCTAGTTGCGGTTTGCAGGTCCACATGTCTTCGGATCCTCGGCATAGCGCTTTCAAAATGTTTATCCACGTTGTAACTTAGCAAATGTAAGACTGTTCCTAAAAGAATCCACAATTTAAATGACTTAAGTATTCGTCTTAGAATAGGGTAAATTCAAGTGGTTACAAAAAAAAGTATCAAAGCACCCAATTTAAAAATTATGCAAGTGGTATCGTCACATTATGTTTGTTAATACTTCAGGATATACCAGACAAAAGATTATATCGTTTAAGAACGCTTTAAAATAATTTAATCAGACCGGATGTTAAAATTAACAAGTGGCTCTTATTTTGTTTTGAGTAGTATACATGTCCAGTTTGGCAATCAAAAATGCTACCATTGGTTGGTACCTAAGTAAATCGATTCGTTTTTAGGGTTCCGTAGCCAAATGGCAAAAAACGGAACCCTTATGGATTCGTCATGTCTGTCTGTCTGTCTGTCCGTCCGTCCGTATGTCACAGCCACTTTTTTCCGAAACTATAAGAACTATACTGTTGAAACTTAGTAAGTAGATGTATTCTGTGAACCGCAGTAAGATTTTCACACAAAAATAGAAAAAAAAAAACAATAAATTTTGGGGTTCCCCATACTTACAACTGAAACTCCAAAATTTTTTTTCATCAAACCTGTACGTGTGGGGTATCTATGGATAGGTCTTCAAAAATGATATTGAGGTTTCTAATATCATTTTTTTCTGAACTGAATAGTTTGCGCGAGAGACACTTCCAAAGTGGTAAAATGTGTCCCCCCCCCCCTCTAACTTCTAAAATAAAAGAATGATAAAATTAAAAAAATATATATAATGTACATTACCATGTAAACTTCCACCGAAAATTGGTTTGAACGAGATCTAGTAAGTAGTTTTTTTTAATACGTCATAAATCGAAAACCGCAATTTACCTTTCACAAAGTTACAACGAACTACAAGAACTTTTATATTATGTTACTTGCTGCTACGGAACCCTTCATGGGCGAGTCCGACTCGCACTTGGCCGGTTTTTTATTTATAGAAACCGAGCATTAGTCCGTAATACCCTTGACGCCGTTGAACTTTTGAGGCTCAAAAAGGAAAAGTCAATAAAACACATTTACCTACCTGAGAGAATACCTACTTTTCAAACATGACAAGAGTCTAGAGGATTTTAAATTCAGTACTTACCTCCGCTTAAATCTATATATCTATCTATAAATAAAACAAAGTCGGGTTAGTTACACCATTTGTAACTCAAGACAGATTTTTATGATTTTTGATAATTAGGTATGTTGGATTTGCCTCCGCCCCGAATAACAGAATAACTATTAAAGCTTGGGAAAATTTCAGGGAAAACAAAAAATCACTATCTCAAAATTAATTCTAAGGCGGTACGAAGTTCGCTGGGTCAGATAGTTGAGTATAAATTTAAGTTTTCCTGTATATTCCCATATTGACACTTGGCAATATATAAAACTAATTTAATGTTAGTAAGTTGAGCTACTTTTGATATTTGCCCTTTTAAGAAAATATTCAGTGAACCAAGGTACCTATAATTCGACTAACGACATCAGAAAATGCCCCATCAAAGTTAATTGAAATCTCTGTACCGGCTAAGTGTACCTACTGTGCAAGTTTACTATGTAATAAAGACTTACCCCCTTATTCATAATCCTATTTTATCTCTATTTTAGCTAAAATAGGTTTATAGAACGTTTGTCTTTATCTGTCACGTTGACATTTCTGTGTGTAAGAAAGAGACAAACCCCATTTTAACTAAAATAGGTTTGATAAGTTTTATGAATAAGGGGGCAAGCATATTGCTATTATTATCAGATACACACTATTATAAACTCATAATTCATAATGGAATTTTGCCATTAATTACACTTTGATTACCTTAACCATAGATGTCATAAATATAAAATGTTACTAACCATACATACGATCACGCCTGTATTTCCCTACCAACCCGGTAGAGATATAATACACCCCCATTTCACCAGTTACGTTTATGTCTTAGTGTGCTCGTGTATTTGAGCACCGTACACAAATACACGAGCGGCACACGTCTACAGCAGAGGTAACTGCAGCTGTCGACGTCAGTCGTCACTCGTCGACACTCGACGACGCCCGCCGTCGACGCGGCGGCGGCGGCTGCCGTAGACAACGTGCCGCTCGTATATTGAGTACGGTGCTCAAATACACGAGCGGCAGGTTGTCGACGGCTGCAGCTGCCTCTGCCGTTGACGCGTGTTGCTCATGTGTATAAGCACTAAATAGGGGACGAGAAATCTATTAACGAGAAATTCCCATTGGAAATACTCAATAACACTACCCAAATCTAGGTTCGCACCGGGCGTTCCGCAGTCGCGCTTACGACAAGCAAAAATCTAACGAAGCATTTTATAAATTACAGCTATAACAAAGAGTAAAGACTCAAAGGAGAAGCTAGAAGACTTGGAGATGATGACTGCGCTGAACAGGCGGCCCTCCAACAACACCAGTGTGGTGACCATGGACCCGCAGCAGCCGGGTGACTTCGCCGACTGCATCAGCAATCAGCACACGGCACAGCGGCGCAGGGGACATCATCATTCACACCACTCTCTGGTCCGTTACTTTACTTGCATAATTATCACACTTAATATTATAAAGGCGAAAGTTTGTGTGTTTCGATGTTTCTTGTTACTTCTTCACGCACAAACGGCTGAACGGATTTGGATGGAATTTGGCACACAGATAGTTTATAACCAGGATTAACACATAGGATACTTTTTATCCCGATATTCCCACGGGATCGTGCGGGTGAAACCGCGAGACGCTGCTAGTTATTATTATAATCCTGTGCTGTCCCACTGCAGGGCAAAGGTCTCCGCTCCGCTCCGCTTTTCCCAGTGTAGTGCTATTGCGGGCTCCTTTAATAAGGAATCCAGCTCAACCCGCCATCTCTTTCTGGGCCTGCCGAGTAGTCGTTTCCTGCTATTTAGGATCCACTGAGTGATGGTTTTCGCGCATTGCTCCTCCGACATGCGACAGATGTAGCTAGCCTAGTTCCACTTGCATAATACTGAACATTATTATCAAAACATCTGAACATCACACTTTCATTCATTCCCCGATGGAGTAAGAAGACTTGTATACCTTCTTCCGACACCAGTACCCGCATTATAATTGTCATCAGCCTATAAGCAGGCAATGGAGATGGTCTGCTAGACATAGCGTTATGCCTCTCCTTCACACGCTATTTATTTCAATCCTGCGAAAATCGTATCGTGAATTGGTAAACGTAACGCCATGGCGTTGGCGCTAGGTGATGCGACGGCCGTGTTAAATATAATAATACTAGCTTTTGCTTATGTCTTCGACCACGGGAATGTACTACCCGCGGGATAAAAGTTATTGCATACAAATCCGTTCAGCCGGTGAGACGTGAAAAGGTAACAGACAGGCAGACATACAAAAAGTTACTTTCGTATTTATATAATAATAGCTTCTGCCCGCGACTTCGTCCGCGTGAAATTTCTTGCTCCCCCGACCCACCCCGTAACATCGCATCAACGCTTCCCCGACAGGCCTCGACCCGCTGTTCCTGAGCGGGTCCCACTTCCCCGTGCGCCCATTCTTATAATGGCCGCACCCACTCTCGAGTGACACGCGCGTGGAACACTGCAGTGCCAACTTGGGTCTGTCTGGTTGGACGACGGGCGCCCCTAGTCCGCCGAGCGTTATATTCGTTTTCGATAAGCGGTCTTTCTGACTTTTTTTTTTCTTTTTACTCGGCTCCTAGCGTGATGTTACATAGCCTATCGCCTTCCTCAAGAATTGGTCTATCAAATGCAAAAGATTTTTTAAATCCGAATGGTAGTTCCAGATATTAGCGCGTTCAAATAAACAAACGAAAAAAAAACGCAGTTTTATTAGTATAGATTAGTGTCTGCCTGCTCAGGTTGCACCAGAAGTACAATAAACTAAGTATCGTCACTCGACAATTTATTTTAATGCAGTCTTTTTATGGTTATATAAGCATCTGCTTTGCGTTATGTAAAACTTGAGCTTGTCTAATGTTTGTTAATCCGTTTTAAACCGACGACCTAGGAAAATCTTCTAATAGAATACGGAGTCAAAAGAATTCGCAGGGAATCGTTTTTATGTCACAAAGCTGTGAAACTCGCATAGATTCGGCTGGAAGATGCGATGACAAAACGTAGGTTTTCTGTGCATCCGCCGGCTATGCTTTACGCCCTTAATTGACAATTAGCGATTGGAAATCGACTACATCTCCTCTCATCGCCATCGTCATTTCAGCTTAAATATGTCCACTGCTGGACATAGGCCTCCCCCAAGCACCGTCACTTCGACCGATTCCGTGCTTCTCCTCTAATACTAAAGATTTCGTATTTACAATCTTTAGATCGCTTTCTTAAAGGTATTATTAGTAAAATGATGGTAGAAAATATTACTCGCGATCAGTGTTCTGCCTAAACCTCTATGCAACAAACTGGTTTTATGTTTTAGTTCACAGCGTTCACCTTAACCTTTTTACGTGTTGACACGGTTTATTTATCTTTTTTTTCATTAAAAGGATTAATAACCACGACCACTGATGCTAAAAAGCAGTTCGATATGTTTACTAAAGTCGAATACTTCGTGAATTAATGAATTATGGAGGTATGTTTAAAATATGTATCTTAAAAACACATTCGTTTTCCTTAATGGGCTCACAAAAACTCAAAGTTGTATTTATTTCGCAGTGCGTTGACCCTTGTCTTAATAAAAGTTAATCGGAAATTTTCTACCATTTAGGGGAGTCGATTAAGTGTCTACAATGCTTTTTCCTTATTGGTGTCGCCATAAATAAATTTAATCTTTTATAATTATTATGTTGTCTCACTTTTGTACCTAGCAGTTGCGCTAAGCTCACCAATTAGTACGGAAATCTTCAGACGGCAAGGTTTAATAGGCACGTAGCTAAAAAACTCAAAAGTCATTACCGTACATGATAATAAATATCCGAACAAATTTTTATTAAAACTCGTTTGACCCTTCAGAATGCCGAATCAATTTGACAAGATATCAAAAGAATGCTGCCTGCTCGGTTCAGTACCTTTGCCTACTTTTGAAAAATTGATGGTTTTTGGTGTTTTAAAAAAAATAGTTAAGTACCTACCTATTTAACGGACCATAATTGATCAGGTTGTTTTATTATTTTAAATTCTAGCTGCTTATCACTTTCAGTTGAATACATTTAGTTTAGTATAAAAGCAAAAAACGATTGTAAAAAATAAATATTTTATAATTAAAATTGGCAATGTATTTTAAACTAGCTGCCCGGCGCGACTTCGTTCGCGTGGTGTCCTACCTTACTCCTACCCTAATCCTACCCCTACCCTTCTCCACCTTACTTGTACACTACCCCTTCCCGACTCCTACCCTACTCCTACCGTACCCCTACCCTACTCTTACCCTACTCCTACCCTACCCCAACCCTACTCCTACCCTACCTCTACCCTACACGAACAATAGTAGTAGTTAAAATAAAATAAAAAATAGTTTACGTCCTATTCTTGGACCTACTGAATATACACACAAAATTTCATAAGAATTGGTCAAGCCGTTTCAGAGGAGTTTTGTTACAAACACTGTGGACACGAGAATTTTATCGCTGCGCTACGTCGTATTCTGTGGCTGCGTGGAGCAACACGCACCGGCGCGGTGTGTCGTCGGCGTGTATTTTTTTTTCTACTGAAATTTTTAATTTCGTAATATCTTTTGAATGGAATGTCCGATTTCAATAATTCAAAAAATAATCAACAGGTATTGAAACAGTCTTGAATACAAAATAATTTATTTGGATAAGAATTAATACAAAGGTATAGATAACATGGTCTGATTTTGATCGGCATTTCTATCAACTTTTAAAATGTAAACAAAAAACCGGCCAAGCGCGAGTCGGACTCGCCCATGAAGGGTTCCGTAGCAGCAAGTAACATAATATAAAAGTTCTTGTAGTTCGTTGTAACTTTGTGAAAGGTAAATTGCGGTTTTCGATTTATGACGTATTAAAAAAAAACTACTTACTAGATCTCGTTCAAACCAATTTTCGCTGGTAGTTTACATGGTAATGTACATTATATATATTTTTTTAATTTTATCATTCTCTTATTTTAGAAGTTAGAGGGGGGGGGACACACATTTTACCACTTTGGAAGTGTCTCTCGCGCAAACTATTCAGTTCAGAAAAAAATGATATTAGAAACCTCAATATCATTTTTGAAGACCTATCCATAGATACCCCACACGTACAGGTTTGATGAAAAAAAATTTTTGGAGTTTCAGTTGTAAGTATGGGGAACCCCAAAATTTATTGTTTTTTTTCTATTTTTGTGTGAAAATCTTACTGCGGTTCACAGAATACATCTACTTACCAAGTTTCAACAGTATAGTTCTTATAGTTTCGGAAAAAAGTGGCTGTGACATACGGACGGACGGACAGACAGACAGACAGACAGACAGACATGACGAATCCATAAGGGTTCCGTTTTTGCCATTTGGCTACGGAACCCTAAAAAGTAGTTATAGTGACATAACTACAATAGTTGGACTTATGGTATCGCGAAGTTTTTTGTAGATATTGATATGTTCTATAATATTGTAGAACATTTTTTTGTTCTATCATCAATACTTTCCGCAGCGCATGCGATGAAAGAGATTTTATGGCTATTTTTTTACACCTTGGGTTGGTTTTAGTAGGAATTTCTAAGGATCCCTAATTTTTTTAGTAATAAATATAGCCTATGTTACTCAGTGATAATGTAGCTTTCTAACGGTAAAAGAATTTTTGAAATCGGTCCAGGTGTTTTTAGGGTTCCGTAGTCAACTAGGATCCCTTATAGTTTCGCCATGTCTGTCTGTCCGTCCGTCTGTCCGTCCTCGCTTAATCTCTGTGACCGTTAGCACTAGAAAGCTGAAATTTGGTACCAATATGTATATCAATCACGCCGACAGTGGTAAAATAAAAATTGTAAAAAAATGTTTTATTAGGGTAGCCCCCCTATATGTAAAGTGGGATGTGATTTTTTTTTATTTTAACCCTAACGTGTGATATATTGTTGGAAAGGTATTTAAAAATGAATAGGGGTTTACTACAATCATTTTTTGATAATGTCAATAATTTCGGAAATAATCGCTCCAAAAGTAAAAAACAATGTGTGTCCCCCCTCTAACTTTTGAACCATAAGTTTAGAAAATATGAAAAAAATCTGAAAAGTAGAACTTTATAAGGACTTTCTAGGAAAATCATTTTGAACTTGATGGAAACAACAGTTTTTGTACAAAAAAGCCAAAAAGTTGTACAAAATAATTTCTGGACTAAGTTTGTAGTATAATCGTATATGCAAGCATTTTTTTTAACTTCGTTTACATATTTTATTATCCTAAACGTATCTTTTTTCAAACAAAAAAAGAATTATTAAAATCGGTTCTCGCAATCCAAAATTACCACCGAAAACTTCTGGCACGTCTATGTATTAATTAGTAACCCAATTCCCCGACAGATGGCGCTGTAGGTACTTATTACATTGGGTCGGGTATTATCGAATTGTTCGGTTGGTCTCTCCTTGGCATTGGCGGTATCTTATAACTAAACAAAACTTCTATCAGGAACATGCTAAGGCAATTTAGAACAAAACTAAAATTCATTTTTTTAACGACATCAAAATGTTAAGGTAAAAACCAGTTCATAAATGGTTCGATAGATGGCGTAGCGTAATGACGTCATTTTTTTAAAAGTTGATGTTAAGATTTTCCGCGCTTTCATGACCTACCGTGGTAAAGAAAGTTGCACTTAAACATATTCAAACATAATGGATACCCACCTTTAAACTCATAAGTGGGAACACCTATTGTGACTGACGGGAAACTACGGAACCCTACACTGAGCGTGGCCTGACACGCTCTTGGCCGGATTTTTACGTTTATTCGTAACATACAAAAATACAAATCTTTCCTCTTTTTAATATTAGTGTAGATGTAGATGTAGATTGATAGTTAAAGGAAAGAAAAAACTGGCTGTGAATGTACATACCATGTAGGCTAGATAGAATATTGTCTGGTGGTTCTAAATACTTATTATGTGGCCTACTCAAATGTCCTGCAGATTTGGTAACGGCGAGTGAGGGGCCGCTCAGCTCTCTAAAATATGGTTGAGCTACACGATGACTGTCGGGCCAGGTCAACTGAAAGTTGGAATAGCTTGTCCTTAAAAAGGTCCTTCCAGACATGGTCCTGCATTGTTTGATTACAATGTGTGGACTTTAAAAGATACTATGACCTCTGAGTTTGTTTCGGTATTTCTTCTCAGGGTTCAATCAGTCAGCTAGGAAATGACGGCGCCATCTAGTTTTGAAATATTGTCAAAACCAGACTTGTAGAAGTGACTTAGAAGATCTACCTATACTTACAGAAATAAACATTTCATTTCATGTATGTAGGTAGCAGACACAATACGTAATCAATTGTTGCCGGTCGTCAGTGCCCGCATGGTTTTCAATAAATAACTATACTTAGTGGTTTGTTGCGTTTGAAAAGCGCGTCAGTTATTACAACTTAGACCTTATGTCAATGACTTAAAAGTCACTTGACGCGCGTTAATTGTCTGCTACTACTATTTAATAAATCCACTCTCCCTATATGTTGTACTAGCTTCTGCCCGCTACTTCGTCCGCGTAAAATTTCACCCTCCCCCCATTCACCCTCTTAGGGGTGGAATTTCGAAAAACCCTTTCTTAGTGGATACTTACTCTTTACAAAGAACACACCCTCCAAATTTCATGTCTCTTGGACCAGCGGTTGAAGCTGTGCGTTGATATATCAGTCAGTCAGTCAGGACTTTGAATTTTATATGTATAGATGTGATTCTCTTGTCATATGTGAGTATTGTGTGTGTATTGTTTTGGTATCAATTAAAATAAGTGTTAAAATCTTTTGTTAATTTGTGAAGTTTATGATTAATAGAGTAGAAAAGTGGTCCGTCAGGCTGTAACAAACTGCGTGTTAGTATATTATCTCGTCATAGATGAATGATCATCCTAGCCTTTTCCCAACTATATTGGGGTCGGCTTCCAGTCTGACCGGATGCAGCTGAATACAAATAATTTACACGGAGCGACTGCTTATTTGTCCTTCACAACCCAGTTATTGGGTAATACGATACCCCTTGGTAAGACTGGTCGTCAGACTTTCGGGCTTCTGACTTCCCGTAACGACTGTCAAAGATCCACGAATGACGACCGTGACCAACGGCTTAACATGCTTTCCGAGCCACGAAGGTGTCTTGGTATGTACAGATGGTCACCCACCCATTGATCGAACCGTGCGGCTGTTATTAAGTACTTAGCCACAAGCCCCTCGTCCTACAAGCGGCATATATGAATGATATCCATCCAAAGGTCGTTGAAAACCGATCATCTTTTGTGATAAGACCGCCTACCGTTCAATATTAATTGAATTCTTGTGCTTTATTATTTTTATCAGAAGTAGGTACAATATGTGTGTATAAATAAATAATTAATAATCTAATCAAGTTGGAAAATTGCATAATTACTGTGGTTGAGCATCATATAAAATAAAAATATGACGAAACAAAATTTTATGGAATAATTATGTCGTGTTTTTTCTTGTTATCATAACAATATTATTCTTAATTTCAGAAAGTTGGTGAGAATGGCGAAGGTGACCGCCGTGACAGTGTGACGAGGTCGATGGAGGCGCGGGCATCACAGTGGAAGCGTATAATGCTCCTCGTGGTCGCGATCACCGTGCACAATATCCCCGAGGGGCTCGCCGTTGGCGTGTCGTTCGCCGCCGCCGGCTCATCTGCCGAGGCGTCCTTCCACTCTGCCAGGTTAGTCGCCTCCTATGATGTTATTCACTAAACTAGACACAACGAGCAAAAAGTATTCAACACCTTTCAATTTGACATATTTTAGATATTCTAAATTTCGAGGTCATTTGTGGTACTTATTAACAGCGCCATCTAGCTACAAAGCTTAGTGGTATCTTCGAACGAAAGAGCTTACACGACCAAGCGCGGACTTAGATTACTGCCCTCTAGCGGGATCTATGGTTACTCCTAACTCTAGTTTCGTTTTTAGGAGTGCGTGTGTGATCAATAGTCGCAGATCACTAAACACTTTTCATGAAATGATCATAGATAGCGCCACCAGTAGCAAATAACAGACTGATAATAATATTACAGAGATATTACGCTAATTTCGATAACAGGTCGAAAATTACAATTAAGAAATTTTATTCCTCATTTCGATTGACTAGTTGGCACAAATACTCAGAAGTTTTATATCATGCTTATATCCAGTATAAAAAGTGCACAATGTTGGTAGGTACATCATCGTTTCTTAAAAATCTATTGTGTTGTGTAACTGTTCTTTCGAACGTAATTTCGTAGTCATGACACTTCAAATTCAGTACTTCTCGGGAATTATGTTTATTTAATAGCGTATATTGTGAGCATTGTTAATTCTGCTAGCAAATTTTCTATAAATACTTAAATAGGATAAGTACCTACGTAAATTTGTTGTCCGCCATTTTGTTACGTCAGAAGAAGGAACGCGAATCACCGTTGCGGCGGCGGCTGCGCAGGCATTTCATTGATAAGTTGCGGGCGCGAGCGGGATGCAGCTAGCCGTCTACGGCTGCACTATGGTTTGTGCATCGGACCCGCTAGCCGAGGTTAACAATAGCCGCTTGCGCCAACTTGACTCTCATTTATATCGATATTTAAAACATATTAAGTATCTCATCCGATGGGTGCTTACATTAGTCATGTTTGTCACCGATCCGCTTTTAGTTTTCACAAACTATAAATAAACGTATAATTTCGTTTAAGAAAAGCAGCGTCGAGAATTGTCTCGTCGCGTCTCATCGAACGTTTGGCATGAGTCGTCACACGCCTACTTGCCTTTTGGCATGGGGATTGCGATATAGATTAGAGTTCATTTTGCCAATTCATTATGAAACGTTTAGTGCTTTTGTTTCGTCTAACGTCGAGACTGCTTTTTGTGAAATATGTTTGATGACCGTTTAGAAATACGATTTTTACTTTCGTTTTTGTTCACGAGCGAGTTGGCTGGTGTCTGGAGGTGGCTAGCTGCCTACAGTCCGGCGAGCAAGGAGATGGAGTCGGCGATACGTGTCGAGACGGTATTGCGGCTGTGGCTTATCTATCGGTGGAGGGAGTTTGAGTGCGGCAAAGAGTCGCAAAGCCACTGTATTGGCAACGTCGTTTCATTTGTAGTTGCGTCGAGTGGAGCCAAATCGCGTGGCCGTGGGGGCATCGACCGGCGCGCCGGCGCAGACGTTGCCGTCACCGCCGCCGAAACCGCCCGATGAAACTATTTCACTGAAAAATCCGCCGGCGCGCGCCGTATCATTGAATTCCACCTTGGCGATTTGTCGCGTCGTCTATACTGACGCGTGGGTGCCTCCCGAGCATGTTCATAACTGTTAAATATTGGCACCTCTCACTAATGTACGCGACGCCGTTACCGATCTTTTCGAAAGATTCCAACTATTCTCATTTGTTACAGTTTCCCAGAATGTTTTCGAAATTCACCGTTGTTGTCTATTACAAGCTCTGTTACTATCTTGACGAGACGTCTTCATCATCACAATAACACGTAGTACCAACAAAACTATAACCACATAATGTGATTCAGTAGCTATATCTATTTAGAAGTAAGGTACCTATTAAGATGTTGAATCACAGACCTCGCAGTCACACGGATCTAGCTAGGTACCTATATCATGATTTACACCTCGACTATATAATATTGCAATGCAGAATTTGAATATTCTCGACTTCGTAGAAAAAACCTGTAGTCACTCAACATTATAAATATAAATTATATAACTTAGAAAACAAGTCAAAACATGACCTAAATAAAACACGCAAAAATGCAAAAGAATGAACATTGATAGATTTCGCGATTGCGTTTTGTGAGAGCGGGCGCAGCGGGTAGGTTCGCTCGGTGCAGCCGGGCCGTCCGCGTAATGGCAGGTAACGAGGCTACGAGATAGCACTCGGCGTTTCCTTTGTTCCCGCTTGTTATGCAGATCGCCCTCCCGCTTATTACTCTCATAATTGCACCTTCTTTAACAAGCTAACGTTTGTTTAATTATATTTGTAGCTCAAAGAGCCCTGCATAAATTTGCAACGTCAATAAACTTTCTTCTGTTCTCTTTTCTTTAATTGCATTCGACTAGGACTTGAATAGTTAGCTTTTGCCAAGCCTTAGTCATAAACTTATACAATAAACATTATCAATATTGATTAGTTCTTTTAAAGTATGACAAAAGCAGAAAAGTTAACCCAACCAATTAGATCTAGGAGAATTGTACTTAATGCCAATATCATAATTATTATTATTAACCACCGGAACAACAATTCGGTCGCGTATATTAAAACGCTACTCATGCTCCGATTTTAAAAATTACACGTTATCCATCACTTCATATTTTTCATAAATAATCCGTATGAAAACTCGGAGCGGTCGTTCATTACGATGGCAAGCGATAAGGCGGTGGATTTAACACCGTAGTTGGTGTGGGTAATCACGTATAGGTATTCGGGCGCAGTGTGCCTGGAGGAGCGCGGAGGGCGCGGCGCGCGGGAGGGGGTGGCGCCCGCGCATAATGGGAGTCGGCAACCGCTTTGTATCCGCCGCTGTTATTATGCAGATTAACACCGCCGGGAATTTGTTCAAATATCGTAACAAGCGCTCTCCTCCCGGCGCCGGCGCCGCTCGCGCTGCCGTAATTTACGATTCAAGCCTCGGGAATGTGTCGGCGTTCGCTCCTTCCATGGATGCAGAGCCGTTTTGTCGATTTTATATTACCTCCTCCTTGCCAGAAAACGCCTTAACACGCATCATATCTGATTATGGTTTATTTTAATTTTTACCTCTCGGCGATTAACATTCTTGTTTTAATAAACAACATATTCGAGTTAGGTCAGTAGATGAAAACATGACTTGGAAACTTTTACTGCCTGGATTGATTTTCAATCTTATAATCCGACTGAATAGCTGAAAGATTTCTTCAGGTCCAGACAAAGGGTAAGTTAGCCTTTGTCCTGACGAAATTTTGATGCAATTCAGAAAAACTTGGTTAAACCAGCATGCAACACCCTTATTGTTGATTTATGTCTGCAGGCTGAAGAGAAACCCAAAAATAGTCCTAAAATTGCCAATATTCAATTAGAATTAGGTATCCTGTCCTGCCATCGCATGTCATAAAAGAGGGTTCACTAATGTTTCACCAAAACTACATTGATTAATTTTTAGTTTACAAGTTACAACCAACGTTTCGTATACTATTTATTTCACAAACAACTCATTCTGCAAATGTTTTATTTAATAAACGCTCGCTTTACAAACATTTATTTGGTAAATGCTTCTCTTTACAAATGTTACGGATGATATTTAATCATTTAAACATTTTTCATTTAATATTTAGATTCTTTTGGAAAAATAACGTTTATACAAAATATCATTTTATAATACACTAGCGACTGCATTAAAAACTGCATTTAAATCCGTTGCGTAGCTAAAAAGACCTAAGCTGACAGACAGCGGGAGTGACTTTGTTTTATACTACCTATGTAAAGATATTCTAAACCAGTCACAAAGTGATCATGACGGTATTCTCCATTTGGGTCAAATAATTTTCAGGCAAGTATTTTTTCTATATAATCTAGTCGTTTCTGGCACTCGCCGGCCGCTGCCGCGGCACCGCTCGCTTCGCTCGCTCGGCTCGTGCGTAGGGGGTCACAGTTTTCACCTAACCTAACATTTTTTTTTTAATAATTAACCTAATGTAACTAGTTCGATTCCGGGTAGCCCACTAAAAATAATCTCTTTTTTTCTATTAGCGCAAGTCGATGAAAAAATGAGTTTCATTTTTAGGAAATTGCGTAATGATTAAGTCAATATGTAAAACGTTTTTATTCCAAACGTTGTTTTATAAGATAAAATGAATAAAAAATGAATTGCTTGTTAAATAACACGTTATTAAACAAAAGTTTATCTGGTGATTATTTTGTAAAGTGAATTATTTGGCAAACTTGTTGTTGTATAATGATGAAATGACAAATCATGTTTTTGCCAATCGTTGTTTGTCAAGTAAAAATTTGTAAATTAATTTTTGGTGAACTGACAGGGCACCCATAAAAGAGAGCTTTTCTTTAACTTTGAAAGGAATCTGAAAGTTGTGATTTAAGTTTACAAAGTCCATAAATAATGTTTGGCGCGGCGGGCGGGCATGGGGGTAGCGCGGGGGGCGGCCGCATTCCTGCGAAGCCTCCGACCCACCGCCCTGTGCTTACGTCCCAGCTTCTGCCGAGTGCCGCTTTCCCTATACCCAATGCTATCTAAGCACTTACATACCACATAAGTAGGTAGGTACCTCTAATATTGAACCCTGAATTGGATTTCAAGATTCGTCTTTGAAAAATTTTGAAAGATGCAGTAGGATTCGTTTCCAAAAGTTATACTCAAGTGATCTTTAAGTTCTCTTGTAAGTATTTGATATTTTTTTCACTAATTTTTCTGTCTCTAACTTGTACTATTATTCTGTGCTCTAGTTTTATGATTTTGAATGACTTTAAGGTAATCAGTTATCTTTTTGTCCTATGGAGATGATTATTCAGTGAACTCTAAATAATTCATGCTACAAGGTTTTTGAAATCTTATTAGGCACTAGCTTCTGCCCGCGACTTCGTCCACGTGAAACTTCTTGTTCCCCCGACCCACCTCGTCGCATCGCATCACATGCCCGCGCTATCACTTCATTGTCGCTTAGCGTTCTTCGTTTTATTCGGCTCCTAAGGGTCCTAGCGTGATGTTAATAGCCTTCCTCAAGAATTCCCATATCAAATGCAAAAATAATTTTTCAAATCCGCTTGGGGGTTCCAGAGCCTAGCGCTTTCAAACAAACAACCTCTTCAACTTTATTATTAGTATAAATATAAATATCTTGGATCGGTATCGTATCACTAGTATATGTAGATATTGTTATGTCAGGTCTTCACAAGGTTTTAGAGGTTGCATGGACGGCATCAGTCATGTGGATGCTACGAACCATTGCGGACACTCGCGGTGGACCACTTTTCAACCTTACTACTATGAACATAAGGGTGAAAAGTGGTCGACCGCCATTGTCCGCGGTTGTACTATCACGGCCATAAGTCCACTTACACCGCAATGACCATTATCGCCTGCGCTATACGAGCTGCGGCGCCTATACACACATACGCATATTTTTATCCGTGTGAGTCATGTTCCAACGCTAACAAATTAACGTCGTGTAGCATCGCACTACGAGTAGTCATAGATGTGGTCAATGCTAGACAAGGATGACAATATCAGTAACTTGTTTTTTTATCCCAGTCTGATTATTTTTTTAATAGTAATGCAAAATTTCAACTGGTGAATAGAATAGATCGGTAATGAGGCTGCACTCGATAATGTGATCGGGATAGATGCGGGTTCGAATCCTAGTTGGGCCAGTTTTTTTTAATGTTTTATATAATTATTATTATTTGTATGTTTTAGTAATTTATTTTATTAAATTACTTTGAACAAATAGATATTATAATAAAGGTAATTTATTATTATAATATGATAATAAATGAAACAAATTTTGATATCAACGACAAAAGAAATCCTTTACTATGTTCACCAACCAACAACAGCGAATAGTGGAATAATTTATGCAAACTAGTAAAGTAGTTAAAATATGAGGGTAGATTTACAAAGTGAACTTATCACTTTGTTTCAAATCTACCCTCATATTTTAATAACGACGCTAAGATTGAAAATAATTGTAAAACGAAAGAATCTTCGTTTAGTTGTGGAATATTTTAAAATATTTGTTAGCAACTCGGCATTCTTATTTCACATGTAATACTTAAAAAATATTTTTAATGTTTGATGTGAGACTCGAACCCGAACGTTCGCCATGCGAGGCACAGTGCTAACCACTTTGTCCACCGTAACACTCACTTAACTTATTGAAATTTGTAATAACAATCATAAGCGGGCAACAAGTTGCCAATGTGTAGTGTTGTCAAACGTTCTTATAGAAGAAGGTCATAAGTACAACTAATAGGCTTATGCCATAGTTTTGTGAGATTGCAAGTCGACTTCTGACTGTGATAGTACATTCAGATTTAGATGTGATGCGATCGCTGGAGGAGAGAAATAACGGGTACAGTTGTAGCAAGCTTGGTTTTTTCATATTGTGAACTAGCTACTGCCCGCGACTTCATCCGCGTGAAATTTCACCCTCCCCCATTCACCCTATTAGGGGTGGAATTTCGTAAAACCCTTTCTTAGTTGATACCTACTCTTGACAAAGAACACACCTTCCATATTTCATGTCTCTAGGACCAACGGTTTAGGCTGTGTATATGTATCAGTCAGTCAGGACTGAATCCAAACTAATATTATAAATTCGAAAGTAACTCTAATCTGTCTGTCTGTCTGTATGTTACCTTTTCACGCCTAAACCGCTGAACCGATTTCGATGAAATTTAGTATAGAGATAGTTTGAGTCCCGGGAAAGGACATAGGATAGTTTTTATCCCGATATTCCCACGGGACCGAAACTTACGCGGGTGAAACCGCGGGGTGCTGCTAGTTTTATATAAATATGTAGATACTATTTTCAGTCACGTCCAACTGGACGAATACACTTCCTGAAGTTCGCGCAGTCTTAAAGATGCTTTCTTTAATTGCCTGTAGGTAATCTAGTTCGATCTGATAGTCATATAAAACACACTTAAGGGGAACCCTATTGAATTACTATTTCATGAAATCAAAAGAGCAAAAGGTATCAACCAAAAGGTTATATGAACTTAGAGGGTTGTATTGATGAATTTAATGATTAATAATTCTGTAAATACATACTTATTACGGTCTTGAATCATATTTTGTTCAACATACTTACAACCTGACACTGACCTGCAAATTACAAAAACGTAAGAAAATTTTAAATTCGCGGGCTACCCTGGCGCTTCCCCATTAAGACGGGCCTGCGAGGAATTTGAAAAATAGTTATTTGAAGAAACTATTGCCATCGCCTTACCTCAAGTCTGCCCCCGTAATGTGTGATAGGGACAGCTGCACAGCTCAGACCGAAATTATCACAAACATTTTGACGAGGTCGACGTTTCGTATTCCCCTTTTTTTCTCCTCGAAAACTGAGCCGATTCAATTATTTTTTACATTAAAATTTTAAGAAAGAGTATGTTTAGGTTCCTATCTTTTTTATGTTAAAAACTTTTCTAATTTGTCAGGTAGTCCTCTAATGACGGCGGTAAAAAATAGGGCATTTTTGTAATTTTTAGAGGGTCATATTTTCTTTACAAATTAGTTGCTGATAAAAAGAAAATGACAGTGACGTGTTTACATCAGACCTTAATTTTACGAAAAAAATATATTGCTACAGAGGCATTATTCAGGAAGAAAAAGGGAAATACATTTGTATGGAGAATCGCACGCCCTGTTCCCTCTTAAGTTACTCAGTTGATGAGATTTATTTCATGTATTCTTTCTTGTCAGAGGTGCTAACATCATCAAATAAGCCAACTTATCAATTTGTCCAGTTAACTATAATTCTACTGGTCTCTGCGGGGTAATTGCGTAACACACTAACAGGCTTTCATTTTGACAGTTCAACAACATTAATTGCGTTATTTACTTTATTGAGCAGACAAGTTTTTCGAACATATAAAGCAATGGATAATAATCCTTCAAAATGTTTCAGATTGTGATTGAGAGTGTGTTACGAAACTAGGGTGGTCTTAGTAGAGCTTTTATCTTAAACTCGTTATGCATGTGACCAGCATGAGTTGTCGCAGAAACTTTTAACAGTGTATGTTTCCGAGGTAGTGCAATGACGTTTCATTTACCCATGTTATCCTTATTTGTCAATACACTCCTGATGAAAACTTTTACTTCAATCGGGATAAGTCTAGGTTTGCAAAATATGCTAAAATTTTAAATTATCTCCCGAAAACTTTCAAAACTAAACATGCTTTCAAATAATAGAATAATTTTAACTTAGCTTCAGTCTGCTTCTCTTATCACGGATGGACCAAACTATGTATCTCTTATTCTTCGTGTAACCTTACCTGTTACAATTAACTGATTATATTCTGCCCGAGAGCAGTGGTGGCCGAGCAGTAACGGCCGCGACTTACAAGTTGTAGGTCGTTGGTTCGAACCTAGACAGGCGCTTTACTTTATGTAAATAATTTCATCACAACTCCTCTCAAAACGGCGACGGAAAACATCGCGAGGAAACCGGCATATCCTAGAACCAAAAATTCAAAGACATGTGACATCTACCAACCCGCACTGGGCCCGCGTGGTGGATTACACCCCACTCCTTCTCACCGAGAGGAGGCCTGCGTCCCAGCAGTGGGAACATTATAGGCTGATTATGCTATTTCCTGCGCGACTAAGGCTATCTGAACGTATGTAGGTATTTATGATATAAAAGGAGCATGCATCAATATTTGGCATGCTTAAATCATCGCATTGTTTGCATTATTTCTTATTAGTCATTACCGTCTGCACTATAGCCGCAAAAAGTTGAGCTTTTGCGCGTGGGAGTCAATATGCAAATCTAACTGAATGACACCTATTTATTGAGTGTTAGCTGCATATCTAGATTGACGGACATATAAGTAAGTATTTTATTATGAGACTAGCTGCTATGGACCGCGATTTAGTTGTCGTGATAAAAAAAAAAAGCTCAGTCTGCAAGTCCAAAGGTACCTTCTATCATAATTCAACACGCATTAAACCTCAATTTGAAATTCCATTCAAATCTGTCGAGAACGCGAGACACAGCGGCGTGTTAAAGTATATTATTCAAACTTTCGCATTTAGTATTAATGGCATAATAGTGATGTGATTTGATATAGAGACGTCGCTTTCGTCGCTCGGCGCTGCTCGTTTCGGTGAAATGTGCGAAGGCAGGGCCGGATTTGTCGGTCGTTGCACGAGGGCAACAGGGCCGAACTCGTTGAGAACGTTGCACTTGTTTTACGCACGCGCGCACCGTGTGGTGCATGACCCCATTGGAATGTACCACGTGCACTAGCCAATGGAATGCGCAACTGTTTGCTTTTTAATTTTTTCTTTGCCGCCACGAACAATAACTTTTCATACTATTTCATAACGAATTCTTTACTAACGCGATACTTTCTAAAACACTGTTCGCCTGTACGTATTGACATTTTTTGCTTTGTTTGAAAGCTTGCGAGAAAGGTGACTTCGGTTAGTCTGGGTTTCAATAAAGTATGCATTTTGAATATTTATTTCGTCTATGAAGATGGCGTGCAAATCTAGGATACGTATAAACTTAATACCTACATTCCATCGATTTAAATTCTTTTCGCATAATTTAGATCCTGAACGGATAGTTAAAGTAACCTACCGTAGAATCTCAGGCATCTGCTATTAGAATTATATTGATCGGTCTCGGTTAGTTTCGACTTGCAGTTAAAATATTTCGTCTTGTTAAATTGGCGCTCTTTATGGCTGCGCCAAGAATTCACCGTAAAATTGTGATCTGTAACACGTCCCAAAACACCGGATCAGTCTTAGGTAATGCACGCACCTATAAGTAGTAGATATGCAACGTCAATAAGTACAACTTAATCTAATAAAAACCTCTTATATTCGCTTTTTTATGTCATCGTCCTTCTTGTCTTATTGTTCTTTTCTTACTTCAGCTTCAGCTGAATTATGAATATTTTACGCCAACAACTTAAACAGTGGAAGCTACTCATGCTAAAGTTACTCATTATTCTCATGTTATCCCGAAATAGAGGAGTTCATTAAACGCTGGCCTCAATCGTAAAGTGTACGATATAAGGCGGAAGTGTGCGCGCGAGACGTCGGAAAGCGCCTTACCGGAAGATGCGCCCGCGCCGGTGATGCTCTATATGAGCTTTTACGATTTCCTGACCGCCGCGCGCGCCGGACATTCGGCTCCTCGACTAAAACTGCTCACTCAATCACCGACCGCGGGTAGTTTTGTTTTTGTTTTAGACGTTTAGTCGTTGCACTTAGTGCTTATTGTAGACATCATGGAATAGAGAATAGGGGAAAACGAAATGAAACTTGACCAGCCGTAACTGCCTTTAAGGCAACTACCACTTATTTCACAAAGCTATTATTATAAAATCTACGGAACAAGAACTTTCCTTTTGTAAACCAATATTATGCTGCATGCACAGGTACAGATGTGCGAAATGTATTTTTTTGCCAACTGTTATTTACTTAAGGTAGTGAAGCGAGCATGTGCACTTGATCATGAGTTACATAAATTCATTGCAGTTTCTTACACGGCATTGTTTAACTGAATCAATTAGTGTGTGGCGGGTGCGCGGTGCGGTGCGCCACACGTCAGGCACGCACGCGCATGCGTTATGTGCGTCACACACAATCTAATTGCCTATTAAACACACCGGTAACAAACAATTTATACTGTTGCACTTCAGACATGACGTTAGCAAACAACTAATTTATTTTTATATCTACACTCCTGTTATGTTATCCAACCATACACAATAAAACAAAAAGGCTGCACCTCCCGAGCAAGCCAAACAGAACCAAATCAATAAGTCACGACGCAACTAAATGCAGCACCGATGTTCTCCTGTCGAACTCGAGTACAGCGACTGTAACAGGAAAATCCGTAACTATTTTTATTATATGAATAAGTAATTATTGACTGCAGATATCCATGACTCATGATTGTTTACCATCTCGGACCGGTTCTCTTCATATGCACAATTTTTCCAAGTATAGCATGAATAAGTTGTGCGATTATTAAGACTTATTGGTGAGTAAATCTACCTATACATTCCGAAATGATGTTGCCGGTTACCTTCTTTGGTGATATGAATGGATGACTCAGTTCGCACATTATACACCTTGTCATCAATATGCTATAGCTGCACTGATTCGGCGCCTCGCCTTATACAGTAGATGGACTAAATACTAAGTAGGAGTGAAGGGAAAATATTTTGCTTTTACTAGTTTACTGCCGTAACATGTATTACATCATTGAACTTTTATACAAAAATCATAGTCAACGTTTAAGCAGAAGTTATTGCAGTCGATGATAAATTAAAAGTTGTGTCGCGTTCAATTGTGAACTTGTGATAGTTCAAAGTTCAGACTACTGGCGTGAACTAAAGGTTGCATCTTTATTAAACTTATGGTATTTAACCTTGCATCTAGGTACTGAAGGCCATTTAATGAACTATTTATTACCCTATTAAAATAATATACTAATAGTTGTTATGGTTTATTAAATATTGATGGCAAGTGGTGCCGGTGGCGCCTGTCAGCGGGCCTGCGGGCCCACGGACACGCACGTGGGTGTAATGACGTGTCCCATTCATAATTCTCCTGTTCAACATGCGAACGATTACCTTCGCGCGATTATCAGTAAAACGCGAGGCTGACTAACGACGGAGGCTCGCGAGGAATGCTGCACCGCCGAAGGAAATCCGCCATGGCGCCTTCGCTCGTACCTACATAATCTGTGTAACTACTTCTCAGATACCTATGCATATTGCTCAGTCATGACATCATATTCGTTTGCATAGGTGATGTGATCGACAAAGGGCTCGAACATGAATATTACGAAATTAGGTTCCGAATTGTTTTAGCCTCACGCTAATGCTAAACACTACAAAAAGAATGGAAGGTTTTGCATATTGGGATCACTGAAGACTAGAGCTAAATAGTGCATATCCGATTGTCATCGTTTAAATGCTAATGTTTGGTTGTCTAAAGGACTCACACATGCTTTGTATGTAGGTAAACACGAACGCAGACGTTTTATATAACGACGCCTTAGAGTGAATACCTCTTAAGTGTAAAAGAAGTAATTTTTCAGGAGGAAGATACAACTGCGTGCTGTACAATTTTTGTACGGCTTCTTTTATGTTTTTTTTTGTTAATTTATAGGTAAATTTAACCCGCTTTCATATCCAGAACAGTCATATTCTCGAAGATTGACCTAAATGCATAAAATGCTACTTACAAGGTATTCATACAAAAAACTATGCAAATGCATTCCCGAGGTTTTCACTCTAAGGCGACGATAAGCACTCTGACTAGTCTGCTATATTTGCGTTACGACTTTTTGAAACTTACGAAAGAAAGCTTTTAATAAATGTGTGAGTATAGTGTCGCGGCATGCACTGGTTTCAATATATTGTAGAGCATTAGTCTTGTCGTCTGAGAGCATTAAAGTATTTATAAATGAGTCTGCACAGAAATAATCACTGCACTCGTAGGTAACTCGAGTTTTGTTTTGGCGAGACATCGTCGTCTCGTTCACGGACAGGGAGACGAGACGACCTTATTTTTGAATTAGAATGCGGCTGTGTTTACATTTTTCTCCTTATTGTGACATTTTTGGCAACAATCCAGGTTGAGATATAAAATAAACTGTCCGTCGCATACTTGAAAGTGCAATCAACAGACAATTTGTTCGGCATTTGACTCGTTCTAATCTGTAATGATTACTGTCGCACATGGTCCTTTATTACTGATCTGCCTAGCTGCTTGTTAAACCCTCAGTTTACTCAGTTACTGTTGTTATTCGCTTTGTTTAATCGCTATTCATTTGTCATTTTACCCGTGGCTGTGTATTTCAAGCGTTGCTGCCTGAAGTCCCACCTGGCTATCGGTCTATTGACACTTTAGTTCGATTTTCTCAGATCTATCTTTCCCTGTACTTGTAGAAGAGAGGTTGAATACCGACTGTCAAGATTGAAAATCAATCAAAGGCTGGATTTGTTTAGAGGCGCTCTGAAACAATCACGAAAGAGCGAACAGGGTCTAATGCTTGTTGCCTTTGAAATTGCAATTAGTTTTTAATATCCTTGGCTAATAACTCGCGTCTCCCTCCACTGTTTATTGTAAGCAGATCTTATGAGATTTTTTATCGTAACTTTTGCTGAGCATCTCATATTCGATTTGTTTCAAACCTGACGACTCCTGCACAAATTGTTTGTTAAACATGCAGCTTTTAAAGACTTTAACTTATCTGAAAATATTGATTTGAGAGGCGCAAAACGAAAACAGCTTCTTAGAAGAAAGTCTCATTGTTCATTTTACTCCTATTTTTAGAATTCTCGCTATTGTATGGTGTACCTATGTTTATAGGCGGATGTGACTAAGCGTAACTGTATCGGGGCGACAATACTATTCTTGTATTGCTCGTGAAACGTTTCATGTTTCTAGATACGTGGAGCTGCTAAAAATTTCACGTCAGGTCCTTTTTGTAACAGTCGGTGTTATGTATACCTTTCAACTTACCTACATTCCTGACGCCACGTAAGTACAATTTCCCATGAATCTCTTGATTTGTTTTCATTGCGGTGATTTATGTCAACTGGTGCTGTTTTGGAGGCTATGAATATGATTCCTACATATTATGCTAATCTATTTTATTTGCTATTTTCTGTTCATTGTCCTTTACTAAGACAATAATAACGCGATTACAGAAGTAAGCTATGATGTAGATAAAGGTAACTATTGTTTGGCTGCCAACTATTGTTTATGTTTCAAACTTCATTGCCTATAAAACGTACTAGTAGACAAGTCCATAGAGACTAGGTGCATTGCGTGCGGTCCGGACACACACAAAGAATTAACGGTAAGGCACCGCACCACCTGACTTGACAAACAACCTGTTTTTCTCACAGGAAACCGGCGATCGATCAAATCACACCGCTAGTATGCAAACAGACGCATCGGTAGATACTGCGCCGAAAGGAAATTCTCCTAGTGAGTGACAGGGACAGTGCTATGCCGGGAAACGGGCGCGAGATGGAACGCAGCAAGTCCGGCATCAAATACGTGCGTCTACGAATTGCGTTCCCATACTGGGTAATGGCGCACGTCGCCTTTCTCGTTCCGTCCAAAGGTCTTGTTGCGACCTCTCGCTCGTGCATAGGGCTTGCAGGCCCGCGTCTAATCTAGTCCCGCGGAATTTGCAGTAGTCGTATTTTGAACCCTGCTAATTTATGAAGCTTTTGAGTTCCAAGTTAATCTTATTCTTTACTTTTGCACTTCGCCCCTTTTTTTACTGCGGGTCTTGATTGCTTTCGTCGTAGCTACAAAACAAGAACAACTGCATTTTCATCCAAAAGTGCAGCTTTCTCTAATCTCTTTCATAGAATTTGCCCATTTAGTCAACTAAAGAACTGTTTATGAATTGGCCCTTACACGTATAGAAATCTAGTTTAAAAGTTAATAATGTTCTTGAATTTGAATAAACGGAAAAATTGTAATTGCAAGCAATATTGACTAAAGGCACAGAATACTTAAAGTACTGCGTACAGAAAGGCCACTCCCTTCCCCGCACTAACATCAGTTACCGCACCTCACCCCGCACTTCGATGTGTTCGTCGCCTGCTCTTTAACAATGGCGCTCGCATACACAAGAACCGCAGCGCTGTACCTACCTACTGCTGACACGAACACATTATTTTTTTAAAGTTTTATATTTTCTGTTAATCACGATGGTTGTATATTGTGCATTATTTGGATGCTTATCTTCATCGAGGAACGATAAAGACAGGAGTTTCTTTCGGTTCCCGAAACATGAAAGAAGGTAAGGAACAGCAACTCAAATATCCTTTAAACCCATAAAAAATAAAAGCTAGTATATTACAGACAAACAAGTTAAGCCAGTATTGTGATCATTTATTTTCATAATTTTCTCTATTATTCATTTATTTTCCAAGTTTTCTTCGTTTTAGAACAATTAAAACTTCCGTAATATTAACATACCAAATTGCTCTCTCTCTTTATTGTCTTAGTTATGTCTCTTTCTTTCACGTTCTATTCGTTCTTCGATTTGAAAAGTAGTACAATAGAAATGATATTAATTAGATTTCTGTGAGTACCTAGTGTCGCGGCGCGCGGCGCCCCATTGTTGCATACGTTCGGGCAGCGCCGCCGCCTACGCAATACTGCGCCAGCCAGCCCTACTAGATTTCACGCACACATTTACACGTATACAAACGTCATTTGTCAATGTAGTGGTAGTAGGTAATTATTTTGCGAGCGTTGTATGGAGTGTCCGGGGTGTGCTAAAGGTTTAAACTTTTGCTCTAGGTATGTAATCAATGGCTAACCGTACAAGATATTACTCGCAGGGCAACTGCATACCTTTAAAGTAGACCAAACTTAACCGTTCATGGTGGAATCCCGGGATTCAAGTTGGATTACTGACAGCCCTACTAGCACGACATGAATGAAGGCGCCCGCGCCATGGAATGCGGTCGCGTGACGCGAGCGGCGCCGACGCCGATCTCGATGCACTTCACCAAAGGGTTAGTTTTAACACAATCTGTTCTACCAGGTATTACGATTAGGTACCTTGACTTCGTTATAGTTGCACTAAAACCTGGAAAGATCTAATCGTTAATCAATGAAAACTTGGTAAATACTGCTAAGTATCGTCTTAATGAAGTTATTAGGTAGGTGTTCTAGAAAGTAGTGGTAGTCGGAGATCAGTTCGCCCTTCTTTCAAACAAATGCAAACGTTTTTGTTGGAAAAATGGTAAATTTTAGTGCGTTGTTTGAAAGCTCATTCCACACGTTTGGCACCATCTGAGCTTCTACTGGCTCCTTCGACAAAAAGCAACGCCACAGTTTTCTGGGCGTTTCTGACTTCATCATCACCATCTATTGATGTTTTTCCGGATATTGATATCAAGTCCCTTGCAGCAGCTCTGTAGCCGCTTTTTCATCCAGGCCATTCAGACTTAGGTTACAGCCATTACAGGTTACTAGTTTAATACCGACGATGTGCCTGCAATTTTGGGAATCAAAAAGGACGGCAGTACAACAACTTCCGGTTCACCTTCACTGGTTATCAGCGACATCAAACTATCTCTTGGTTCGGTACAATTTTCAGAGAACGTAACATTTTGCGGCCACATTCCTGCGTGTGCCTTTAAGTTTGATGCATAGTAACGATTTCGCTTGAAGCTATAACTTAAACGGAACTCTTCGAAAGTGGTCCGTTTTATGCCGTTAACTTGGTGAAAAGCAATGCGATTCTACTTGCTGTTTGGTTAAATAGAGTATTTGGCACCTAGGATCGTGGTTCTTTGTTTTTCTAAGATTTTTTTCTTCGGATTGGTGCCGATTCTGATGTTCACAAACTAACCTAAATTTATGTTCAGTGCATCTTTTTTTTTCTATTTCATTAAGAAAAGGACAGAAGATAAATATTAGTTTAGTCATGTCAAATTAATCAGCGCCTGACGTAAATTGGCGTATAATTTTAGTAGGCAAGATTTTAATCACGCCTAAACTTGTATGGAGTAATGTCAGGCGCTGATTAATTTGACTGAACTAAACTAAAATTTATCTTCGTTTCTTAATAAAATGAAAGAAAAAGATGCACTGAACTTAAATTTAGTTTAGTTTGTGAACAAGGGAATCGGTACCAGTGCCGAGTTTAATTTTAGTTGTAATTTCTTGTTTGTTGACGGCTAGGATATGAAATAATGCTAGCAGCAATCCTTCATTTTACATTGCTAATTCATATCCTATAGTAGTTTTACTGACTCGCTTTCTGTAAACCTTGATGAGAAAAATTTAACTCTTTAGATTAATTGACATCGAATTGATCAGCTTATTCGAAGCTTCTTGAAATGGAGAGACGGTAAGCAAGTTAGCACCCTGCGTTCCTGAAAAACTCTGAACAAATCATCTTTGGCGATCATTGAATTGAACGTGTCTTTCTTTCGGGAACAGTTTGGCGGTTTGACTTTATCATAATAATCGAACTTTTAACACACATTACTGGATTTGGGCTGATTTTTGAACCTCTTATCTAAACGGTTGCGATAAAATTTACTATAATCAGCACACTTGCAGACAAACTCTGAAGCAAACCATCATTAGCTGATGGTTTGCGTGAGTGCGGAGATGTTGAAATGGCTCTTTATATTCAAATCAAAGTATACAGGGTTCCCTATTGGTATGGTGAGAGACTGTAATTTTTGCAAGTAGTTTATTCAATTATTGCTTTACTATTTAGGTACCTACGTGTTTTTAGGATGTCTAACATTGTAAATCCCTGAGAGGTGTGATGGATGGCGCTCCTGTTGACAATATTTCCTTGCAATTAAATATTAACCAAGGCTTATTTTTTACATAAATTTATAAAATATACGTTTGTCCGTTTTTCCTAATGATTGTCCGGTTAGAAGTGTGTACTGTGCGCGTGTAGTGAAGGGCGTCTGATGGGCTGGCGCTGCGGGCCTAGTCACCGGCGGCGGCGGCAGCGGCCAGCAGAGCGATCGGCGACCGCGCGCCAAGCACCGCAGAGGTTGATGGACCACTTACCTCGACCGGTCCGTGGGAGCCTTCCACTTCTCCAAAAGCAACCCAAACCTCTCTTTTACTAAATATCACAACAAGAATTAATTTTCTTTCGAATAATTTCAATAAATTCCGACATATAATTAACATTTACTAGATTCTTGAGCGTCGATCGTTTGATTAGTCATTTTAATTATGCCTTTTTACAGTTAGTGATCTGAATGCGGTGTAAATTTTGTTTGGCAATCGGTTTGTCGTTATTGATGCTTCTCATCTGTCCCGCGGTGAAGTTGGTTAATGTCCTGCTATTGATGAACGCCGCAACCGAACGCGCGCTGCAAAGGAATTCGTCGGCTCTCGTGTAATCTTTTACGCTTTCCAATGTTGATTATTAATTGCTCTCTCATTCAATAGATATTACATTCCAATCATTCCATACATATCTTCATATGGAAATAGTATGTTTAAGTAGGCAAGTTTGGTATCACTCGGAATGTTCACGAGTGTTTGTTACAGCATACATGTACGGTTTGAGTTTTAAATATTCAGGTTAATACTCTTTGTTATCATTTTGAGAATCTGCTTCTTAGAGGCACTGGTTGTATATTGTATATTCTGTGTTTATGTTACTAAAAAGGTTGTAGTCAAGTGTTGATACTAAGTAGATCGATTGTTGCGACTCCTCCAGTCCGGCCGCCTTCGCCCACTGTCTGTCTACATGAGACAGTTGGAGTGTGGGCTTGCATTCCCCACACCCTTCTGACTATTTAATGTAATTTCTAACTACGAATAATACAATCGTGGCGAATGCTCTCTCTTCAACATACCTACCAAGTTTTCAAAACTAGTTAATGGTTGTCATTCATAAATGAAGTGCAAGGACCATTCATTTATTTCTTCGAGCGATTAGAAATTTAATTTGCATTCGTTTATGGATAGAATCATAATCTTTGATTGAACTATCCTCACAAGTCAAATGCACTGAATGTTTTCTATTAGGATTGTTTAACCAACAATTGTATTCAAAACGCGTTTCAGTGATCTACATTGGGTTACAATCGCACACTATTTGTTTATGCAAGCAGACTATGGCGCCTAGCTATAATATAAATAGTAAACGTCTTTTTACTAAATGCGTTCGTTCGTCGTGTAGACTATATATTACGCTATACTTAGAATTTTTCATGTGATTAATCTTAATTACCCAATTTCAATATTTATTTTCTTTGTTTGATATTCAAAGCATGTAATACAGTAACAAAGGCATGCATACATAGACGGACTTGACTTTACTTTGTAGGTATTTAGCCTAAATGTTGCTGCTTTTAGTTCTTTGGAACATGTCTTTGTTAGCTCAGTAATGGTAGGCTTAGTTTCTTTGATTCCTGCAATGTTTATATGAAGTCTGACTTCATGTTTGCATAAGCACTCGAATTAATGTTGGTCGCGTTGCTATGTCATGCATAGTCTGCAAGGGTATTCAATTTTCCTAGATCAACAGAAATGTTTTCACAAGCTAGTTAACACGTTCGTCGCTAAAGTGTCGTGTAAACGTGGCTTAATATGCAATTTTAATCAAAGTGGAGCAGTGTTCGCGTGAAGCTGTCGCGACGGTGAGCAGCGAGCGATGCAAGAGGCTGGTGCTAGCCTCCCATGCGGAGCCCCGCTGTCTGGCAGCCACGCGCCCCCCCGCCTGCCCCCCGTGCGCCCCCCGCTCGCTGCGATACCTAGCGCAACCACCTCGTATTGCTAATTCATCTACCACCTTATATTCGCTAGGTACAGTAAAGACTCGTCGACAATTCTCTCATTGCCACTTCCCAAGGTTGACTAGATACATCATAATATTATATTAAATCAGAATATTTCGTGTCTTACAACCTAACCTACTTGCTTACATTATCCATTAGCGCGGATGCTTTTGTTATTTGAGAGCTTTTACAAGAAATCTAAGAATCTAGATTAAGTGTCTGGCAACGTTAATAGATTCAGTCGTTATGGATGATTTGCAAACAGCTCAACTTTTTCGTTTCGTTTTTGTCTGTCATGCCATGTAATCTAAGCTGGTAATTGCTGTAACTAACGGCCTCTTTCCTACGAAAGCGGGAGACATGCATCATTGCATACCTAAGTAAATAGGTAATATAGAAGAAAGAAGAAGAATATGATTAATGCTTTCAATTGCACAATCTACTATTGCAGATTACCTACTAGGATTATTGTGATTTTTGCGAAGGTACCCGCTAGCTGCTAGGAAAATGATGCATAATTAAGAGCCGTGTATTATAAAACGTGCGAATTTCATACATAAATTGGATAGGTATAATTAGGACGTGAGAGACACGATATTGACTTCTCACGTTAATCCTTTACTGATACACAGACTGTCGCCTCGTTACCTACTCGTTAGATGATCGCTTCTCGCCAGATGTTTCAGTTTCATATTGAACCAACATTATGTAATTATCATTATACGGTCTAGCTAATTTGTATCTTAATAGCTATTACCTAATGTTATATTTACATGTTCGACTAGTTTTATTTTGTTGAGAATATTTTTTGATCGATTGAACATATTATTGGAGGCTCTAATTGAACAAGTGTGGTGATGGTGGTGCGACCTCGGCCCAGTGCGTAGGTCCGATTGCGACAACGGCTGACTCGAGTTGTGTAAGTAGCCGATGGAAATTCCGGTGTCGCCGTAACAGCGGCAAGTGTGCGGGCTAGAGTCCTGTGCGTGCGCAGCGCTGGCGAGGCCACGGTATGAATGGAGCTGCGGTATGTAGGTCACGGTGTCGTCAATGGGCCGTCGGCAGGGCCCCGCGCAGCCGCCTCATGCGCCCCCATCGTGCCGTGAAAGTTGCCACTACTTTCGCGACTGTCGCTCTCACCATCATCACAATTTGCACTCTAAAGCAACAGAACTGAGTCACTTTTGGAGCGACGTCTGCTAACGTTCACATCCGCTTCGTCGTTTCGTGCGTGCCTCGAAGACTTTCTGCGTCGGCTCACTGTGAGAACTCTATGATTGCATGCATAGAGTCCAGTTTCGTTCGTGTCGCTGAAAATTCGGCCGCGCCGTATGCTCGTGCTTAGGAATTCACTTCCGGGTAGGTCGGAAAGTGAAATGGACCCGTCTGTGATGTAATTGGAATTCGGATGTATCCGGAGTCAGCGTTACTCCATTCACTTATAAAATTCTAGAGGTAATGGTTGACATAATAGGCCGCGCACCGCAACCGTTTCCGTGACACAGTAAACAGATGAAGCGTAAGATGACTTTTTTCTGCCGCCACTGCATAAGTTATAACTTTTATTTTACATACCTCTCTGAATGGCTAACAGGCGAGCGCAACAACCGTGTGACGGTACAAAGCCAATTTGAATTTACAATTAACTACTATCAGTTAGTCGTTGGTAAATCATAGACGAAGCCTTATAAGTAAGAGTCGTAGCGTAAATCAAGTTTTTTTTTTACGTTTGTGTAATAGGCATTTATACATCGAAACTGACTACAAAAGTCGCTTATCGCCTTCTCATCAATCCAAATGAAACTAGCTAATTTGACATACACATTAGATTACGAGCACAGACTATAAGCATAATCAGTCTATGATGTTCCCACTGCTGGGACACAGGCCTCCTCTCGAAAAGAGATTACGAGCAGTTCCACAAAACTTTGATAATGCATAATGAACAACGATCCCTTTTTTTAGTAACGTACTGCAAACAATGAAGAGTCGGCGAAATAATAACCACTATTAAGTAACCCTCTACTCTAACAAAGAGCCCTGAAATGAAATATAGATCCCTGCATAGGGCGAGTTTGACAAAATCAAAAAATAGTGGTTCACATCAGGTAGATCTAGAGACAGAAATAACAGTATATTATTGGGCCTTTTCCCAACTGTGGGATGATTCAAGCTAAAGTACGGGAAGTTTCAAGCAATTAAAATACTTTCAGTGTCAGTATTCATACATAAATTTATTGTAACTTGTACTTGTACTTGCTTCCTTGAAGTTCATATTTACAGTGCGTCCCGAGATATTTTGTATCAGATAGACTGCCTTAGATTCATAAGCAGTTGAATCCTGATCTAGTGGTCCCAAGTTTCAACACAAGATGATCTTGGAGATTGGCGACAAGGGAAGAAACGTGTGCATGGTTAAAAATAGGCTCCTAATCACGTTGGTGATGATGAAATGTCACTAGACTCCCCACCTTCGACTTTTGGACCATTTCTTTGGTCAAATCATCAAATGATCTCCAATTTCTATCGAACGGCCGATGTGCAAACATAGCAAGGGAGCGATTTTGAATGCAACCTTCAACCTGGTATAAGAATTTGATAGGTGAATGCGCTTGGCTCTCTAGGTCACAATACAGACCCTGTCATAAGTCGTAGATAGGCCGACGGTTCATGTAAAATACTGCTATTCAGCTGCATCCGGTTAAACTAGAGGCCGACCCTAACATAGCTGGCTAGGCAGATGATGATGATATCGCCTTCGAATCATTTGGTTACGATTTGGTAGGTGAATAAAGTATCAAGACATTTTGTTATAGTCCTATTTCCTATTGTATGAATTTCCTTAATCCGGCGATTTCCCTAGTTTGCCTTGGATTTCATTATTTTTGTGCTCAAGTCAAACAATCCTACAATCTAGTCTCCTTCGCCCAAAAAAGCATGAAAATTATAATTTATGATTGTTCAAAAAATGTCTATATAACAAACACGTTGTATTGAAGTACAGCTATCCTGGTTGGTACCAATGGAGGTTTAAACTCAATTGATGAGCGGTGTACCGTGTGCGGTGTGTCGCACGCGCACGCACGCCGCAGCTTTCACCGAGCTCAAAGGCTCGCGCCGCCATGCATGTTTATTAACTTAACCATTTTAACAGGAATTCCCGAGGCTTCCGTTTACGTCGCTATTAGTACTTTTAATTGTCATGGTACTTCAATGTGTCCCGTTAAAGTCATATTAAATGAAAAGTTTTGCCTTCTCTTTCTTACGCAAGCGAAGTAGAAGTAGGTACCTTTACGTCGCTAACTCTAACAGATATCCCACAGATCCGGTACATGAAACAGTCTTTTTGATTTGGTTGATTCCATAATCTGAGTTCTACTTAACGTTTCGGCCGAAACCAATTCTCAGAAATCAATTTTCTTCATGTCATCATTCAAGAGACAAGGCAGTCTGAAATACTGACTTTAATACAGTTACGTTAGCGAGTACAAAGGAATCTTTGATTGGTACTCCGACATAGTTAACGGTCGCTTTAAGTAAGTCGATCGAAATCAGCGAATAGCATATTATTACGTCATTACGTAATACATGACGAGAGGTAAGTTTTAGCTGCATCGCGGGAACAGTTGAGTTTAACGGTGACCGAAGCTGTGGAGTACAGTTAGTCGCATTCCTAGAGCGGTTCGCGGCCAGGGTGGCAGGCTGGCAGGTGCAGAGGGGGAGGGGGCGCCGAGGAATGTGCCAGTGTCAGCACATATCCGCTATTGCTTCTATTTGTTACGATATACATGCAGCTTAATGTTAACGTTCCACACAATTTATATTCCTATGATCATGATCTTATTCTGTATTCATGCTGCGTATGCTTGCTACCAAAACGCATACGGCACTTTTATGCAGTTTCTGGAATATGTCTGTAATAATCGTAATGGCCATTGAATTCAATGAATTAAGTAGTTATTGAGAAATCAATCACATATGAGGTTCAATTGATTCATAATGTAATATCAATCATTGATCAGTGTCCAAACATTTTGTGTCTTTGATTCTAAAGAAAAACAGTAAAATAATCACATTCAGACAAGGTCGTCGCTTTATTACTCAAACATTTTCGCAATCGTCGACGATTTCTCCCTTGAAAACGTCTAACTCATACCTTTGAATGGTGTCATCAGACTATTTTATTTTTTAGCAATAACACGAATTTAAAACTATAATAACGTAAGATGGAGTGTCAGCGTACATGTTAAAGGTATATGTGTTTTGTTTAAGTTTTAACAAAGTACCTGAAACACTAAATAAATGACTTGTTTTTGTTTGCCCACAGAAATCTGGCGTTAGGCATCGGCATCCAGAACTTCCCTGAGGGTCTGGCTGTCAGCTTGCCGCTGCAGGCCGCCGGCTTCTCCGTATGGAGGGCATTCTGGTAAGGAAAACTAGCTAATAATGTCCAACTATTGATCTAGGTACACAAGTCAACTTTTATTTTTAAGGGATGCTTAAAAAGAAAAGTTTAGCATATTAGGTGAGCGAGGTACCACGAATACGGCATTTAAACAAAGAGAATACTTTCTAATTGTCTTGACGCGATTTGCATATTTATGTTAAACAAAAACATTTCAGTTTTACAAAGAGAACATAATTCTGATAACGCTTTCTTATTCACTGTCATGTTGCATAGCTCTCGTTATAACCTCCATGTGTTTCCAGAGGTCACTTAGCAAATTGTCGAAGTAATAATATGTGAATGTTTGACAACATTCCACGTACTGGTTGGTAGAATAGGGTTCACATGGTGGCAGCAAGTTTGCCGGGCGGCAGTTAGAGCACGGCGCGCAGTTAGAGAATGCGCCCGCTCGTCGTTAGGCCGGATGCCAACGCAACCAGACTGGACGACCCCATTCCTGTTCAGGCTAATTCATTTAGCGACTGTTGCCGGCCCGACCAACTCGACTACACGCCGAGATTTGTGATGTCCCTCCGACAACTAGAAACGTGTATCACTTGTACACTTATGCACATTCTTTTGGTCTAAGTACTGTATTTTCTCTAATTCGTTGAGGTATTCGATTTAGCTTTGCAAATTCCTGAATAGAAAACATGACGATCAAGTTTTTGTCCCCAAAATAGTCGTTTTCCAATTCCGTGGAAAATGTATTGCTGTGAGATTCGTTAAAATATGCGTCCGTCATGAACGAGCACACTCTAAATAAATATAAATTGTCAGAGCAAAAGGTTACTTAGGCATTGTGGTACGTGCACGCATTGTAAACGTTACCAAATAGGTAAAAGTTGTAAATAGTCGCATTCCGTCGTGTTCTCGGAACCGCTGCGCTGGCGCCGCTTCGCCGGTGCACAGCCCACGACTAACGAGCTACGAAACACGGTAATGGATATGCCTTTGAAGAATGCTAACAAACTTTTATGAACTAACGCGGTACATAATCGTTATGCCTTAAAAGAATGCTAAAAACCTTTTATTGAGGAACGCGGAAACGGATTCGCCGTATGCTTAAGAAAGCGACGTTACTTTTATGACGATCTGCCTTTTTGAACATGATTATTCTGATCATCTTATTACATGCCAGCTGAAACTGAAAAGATAGACAAGTTATACAGATGACATTGTCATCTGTAGGTATTTTAATAATATTGATCTGCGTATGTAGGCGCAGTGGTGGCCCTGTGGTATCGGCCCCGAATCACCAGTTATAGGTCAAGGGTTCGAACCCAAGCATGCGCTTTACTTTGTGTAATTTTTTCATCACTACTGCTCTTAAAACGATGAAGGAGAACATTGTTAGGAAGCCGACTTGTTCTAGAACCGAAAATTCGTAGACATGTGACGTACATCAACTCGCACTGGACCCGCGTGATGGATTACAGCCCGCCCCCTCTCACAGAGTGGAGACCTGTGTCCCAGCAGTGGGAACATTATAGGCTGATACGCAACTTACTTAGCTCAAACCATATCTCAATTTAAAGCATTATTGTTGGAAGTACCTAGTGACAACTGACAATGCCCGAAAAATTCTGTTTTAAACCGTTTAGAAAGAGAGATTTGCCTAACAATGATAAAACTGTCACTCATTTATAGTTTTGCTAAAAAGTTGAATGCATCCTGAAAACTATACAGCTTGGGTACCCCAATCACCATCCGCTTTACTAAGATCGAAAGACCTACACACACATAATCCGTGCTACCAAAACTGGCATATCCAAAGCGAGGAGAAAGTCGGGCTCCTGTGTGGCTACTTCGTAGCTCCTTAGCTGGCAGTGGCGGTAAGAATGTGCTCGAGTGGGAATCCTGGCCGCGGAGTAGGCCGGGAATGTGCGCCGAGCGACGACCCCGTCCGACCGCTCGTGCCGTGTACCCCAACCTTAAAGCGAAGCTTACGCTTACACGGGCAATTTTTTCAGCAATTGTTGCCCGGGTACATTTGCCTTCGATAGGTACAGGAGCAGACTGGATTATTTCCTAAAAGTTGTTTCAATATTTTCGGAAATATCCCAAGTATTACTTGTGAAATCATTGCCTAGTTATATACGGTTTCTCTAACAACAATTGATTGCAACATGTTGGCATCGCTATAAATTGATTGATGTTGTCGAAACGTCCAATTTGGCCAATATTGCCCGAATATTAAGTTGCTCGTGTAAGCGCAGCGTTAAGACACGTTGCATGCAACCGCGGAAAATTAAACGATCATACGTTTTTACAACTAAGCATTTACTGATGAAACGCAATTACACTGCAATTTATAGAATTCTTGGCCGCTAATTACATCTAACTGAACCGAGCAGCTAAGCTTCCCTATTAGTTATTGTAGTTGTGAAACTGGAGTTTGGATATCTAAGTACATAGCTTTGGTTTCTTATTGAGAACAACTTTGCAAGTTCAAGTTGGTGGGTTTCCGTATAAAGTTTATAATGACTGAAAAAAACTGGAGAGCATTAAAATAGCCTCTAAGTGTATGCAATTTCAATATACCCTGAGTTGTCCATCTCGCTGGCTACCACCTAGCTGACTGGCCAATATTTTAACCATTACGTGAGCCATTTTTTAAATCCTTTGTGCGAGAAAAGAAATAAAGCTGAAAGTTCAAAAGAACTTAAATATTGTTAGCTATTACTTTACTTGAATACAAAGATCTTTCTTGTCATTGTAGGTTTCCGTAATCGCCACCCTTAACTGGTCTATTGTGCGTAAGCGCAGCTAGACGTAAAGTTTGAAGGTTTTCTGTCAAAAATTTTTCATGAGAAACCCTGTTCAGTCAGGGGGGAGCTTTCATGAAAAGCTTATTGTTTAGAAAATTACGAAAGGCAACAAGTTTGCCTCACTAGGACATAGGAATGTATACCGTTAATCGGTAAAATGTGAGTAACTGTATATATCTACGAATAAACCTTCAGGAAATACTACGTGGCTTCAAACATGTACAATGTACATATCCCACATAAAGCCTAAAACAATTTCCAAAGAAAGTCTCATGTTAAAATTGATGTGAGTACAGCATACGTAAAGACGTGTACGATAGGGTCTGCGGTGCGGAATTCAAGGGACGAGGAATGCGGCCTGAGCAAGAAGTGCTCTGGCCAACTCTCATGCCCGATACGGAATCGCATTTGCCACCGTTTCGTATAAGTTAGGCACCTTTCGAAATCGGTATTGACATTTTGAACGATCTACGTTGTGTAAATTAATAGTGCATCACTGTGAGAATTGAGTAATATGTTTTGTTTATGTCTTGTAGGTTATGCTTTGTTTATTTATTTATTTATTTTTAGTACTGTTAGTTTGTCTGAAATCTTTTGCTTCTGAAGTAGAGGTTTCCGTATCTCTTCAAGTTTTCGCGACTGTACTATCGCCGTAGCCTTTTGGCTTCGGTGTATCGTTTGTGAAGTCAATAAATTGATGGTCAGGGATGTCAAACTTTTACCCTATACCTAGTTAAGTTTTCGAAGAGGGACGATTGAGTTTAGTTTGATTTACTTTGTTAAACCGCCCTTAGCTTTTCAGAAGTACACTGTGTCAGAACGATGCTTGATGTATGCAGTGATAAGGTGCTCATTTATACTGAGAGGAGGCGTTTCGGTAAAGGATGCCAGTTACTCAATCCTTGTAGAAATGCTTCAGTAGGATAATGTGTGTGAATTATTAGATTAGACCAAGAATGCTCATTCCTGTTCTCGGCCATGAGGCCTCGCGAAAGTCTAGGAAGCATATAGCATAGTTACGTAAATACAATACAGTCTCTTAATACTGAGACACAAAGTGACTTGGTATAGGTAGGTTTTTATGGCTATTATTAAACAAATTCTTGTCGTTTCGACGAAGCAACTTGACGCAATTTTTTGTGGCATGATATAATAAGTCCAACCAGTGTAGTGATCCATTGTTGTAGACAATGCGTCTAGTCAACATTTCTCACCGCATGCGCATATGAGTCACAGTGACGTAGCAATCATCATGCTTACGCACCATGTAAGTGCCTCATCCGTTAGAAAACCTAATCAATTAAGTCACTCTTAATGGCTTACTTAACTTTTCTTATTTCGACTCATTTGTTAGAGTTGAGACATTGAGAGAGACTGTTATTCTTTTATCTACGTCAGTGTTTGCAATCAATATGAAATCGAATTACATATATTCAAATTGTTACACCGATTACATATCGAAAGTTTTCGTAAGTGTGGTGGCGATGGCGACGGCGCGGCCAGCGCCGTGGACGGCGGCCGGCCGACCGTCGCCGGCGCGGGCCGCGTCCGCGTGTCTGGAGGCCGCTCTCGACGCTATTTGGTCAGATGGTCATTGCTAACTGGACCCGAGAAAGTCGTCTATTTCGAAATTTGAGTGTTGCGTGAGCTCGTGTGCGATGTGTCGCTGCGGTGCCGTGGAGTCTGGTGCGTTGCGCGGCAAGCGGACGGCGGCGCGCTGTCTGCGCGTTCTTCCGGAGCGCACCCGTCGGACCAGTCGCAGCGCACCGCCCGCTGCCCGCCTCGGGCGATCGGCCTTCACAGTTAAATAATTAAATCGAGAGAGCGACGCTGATACAGCCGCCGCCGCCACCGCCGCCGCCGCGTGGGCCCCGAAGAAGTCGTCGCGGAAGGCGCTGCCAGCCTTGGTGGCGCTGTCCTGCGCAATCGAGGCCGGTTTATCGGCCGCATATTGCGTTGTTGCCGCGCCTAATCTTCTCGAACACCTTCCTGAATACGTCCAACACCACTGTTTTAACTTTAACGATGACATCGTACCCACAACTATGACTAATGTTGCCTTAACACGGTTCAAAGCGATTATGATTACTTTTATATAGCTACTGCATTCCAAGCATGTAATAGAATATACATACTACTTCTGCGGATACTGAAAGCTCTGCCGAACCCTCGCATTCACACATCTGAAACATATGAGTAAGTAGCTTACGTCTTTGATGGCAAAGAATGCTGCTGGCATTCAATATCAAGTTGCAAAGAGTTTGATACTGACGCGGTAGCTATGCCTCAACAGCTGATCACTAAACACTTCATATTAGTTCGTAACGTGACTAATATTTTCAATCCCATTGGTATGGCTTGTATGAATGTAAAATCTTTTATTCATGGTTAGGTAAGTAGATGTTCATAGTTCATACATAACATACCTGTCTTCAAAGCCCACCTACTTTACTAATATAAATGACTCCAAAACTTCCTGAACCGATTTTCATAAACATTCTGTCTTCACCCAGTATTAATATAATACTCAAAAAGTTATTATGTAAAAGCAATATTTTACCCACGCCACCGAAAATCCACTGCCAAGTACCATTATAAACAATGGAAAATTTCCAAATAATGTACAATGTATATCTTTTATTCGTGAGCTTTTATTTAAATTCAACGTAGTTATTGAGTGACGGGTATCCTGTTTTATGGCTCGTCGGCGGCTCAACAATCGGCGATTCTGCGAATCAGTGGATATTGTCGCAAATTGCCGCTTTCGCCACCCGCTGAATAATGCATGCGATAACATAACATCACGTCGCGCACCCGCCGCGCCGCCCGCGCCGGCAGTGCGCTCGCCGCCCGGCGCCCGCCCCGCACCTCACTATTTCATCAAACTCGTTTCCCCTCGCATTCCGCCTAGCATTGCCGCTACACTACTTGTTATCTAATGCAAATTAAACTTCCCTATGTGCGTGTTATCATATCCTTACACAACCAGCCGAACTTTCAAATTTGATACCGTTTCTGCGCCGGCCTTATTGAATAAGATGGAAGGCATTGGAATTCGAGGTTTGGTGCTGGATATCTTTAGGGACTACCTGAGGAATCGCACTCAAATGGTTAAAATCGGGCAATATGTGAGTGAAGAGCTTCCCATTGCATACGGTGTGCCTCAAGGTAGCATATTGGGCCCCACTCTATTCCTTATCTATATAAATGAACTCTGTAAACTGTCCATTCAAAACTGTAAAGTCATCACATATGCCGATGATACTTCCCTGCTTATAGATGGAGTAGACTGGGCCCAGTGCTATCGGAGTGCCGAGAAAGCGATTTCACGTGTAATGGAATGGTTGAGTAACAACCTTCTCACTCTAAACGTCAGTAAAACCGTTTATATACCTTTTTCTATCAGGTCAAATTTATGCCCGTCACCTTCTCTTACTCTTAAAGCCCATATATGTACACCTTCCACCATTTGTGACTGCCTTGCTGTTTCTAAGTCCACTAGTGTCAAATACCTAGGCGTACATATCGACCAACATCTCAATTGGCATAAACACCTAGACACACTTTCTGGTAGGACTCGTAAGCTGATTTACGTTTTTAAAAAATTACGCAAGTCTGCTGATATAAATACATTGAGGTTGGTTTATTTTGCTTTATGCCAGTCGATCTTAGCTTATTGTATTCCAATCTGGGGTGGAGCTACTGAGAACCATTTCATCAGACTAGAACGAGCACAAAGAGCTGTTCTTAAGGTTCTGCTCTTTCGGCCGCTAAGATATTCCACAGAACAGCTATATGCGGAATCTAAAGTATTAACTGTCAGGCAGCTGTATGTCCTTCAGTCAATGCTCCGTAAGCACTCTACTCGTCCGTCCTCAGAGCCAACAGGCAGAATTAAACACACGGTTTTTCCTCATGAGTCGCATAGAACTTCGTTCGCCAGGAGACACTATTACGTCACCAGCACGAAGCTTTATAACCAGCTTAATAAAGTGCTAAAAATTTATCCCGATACTAAATATCAGTTGAAATCTAAGTTACAGGAATATCTTCTAAAACTATCTTATCGCAATACGGAGGATCTTCTGTTGGGAAACTTTAGAAATATAAATTAATATTTAAGGTTTTCATAAAGGGAAAATTATGATAATTATTATATACTCTCGCTTACGCTCGCACACTCACTCATACTCATAGTCACACACACTCTTTCACAAACATACACTCACCCTCTAACACCCACACACACATAACACACCCCAACACAATAGAGACATACACAACACTTTCATTTATTTTTGTTTTTCTTGTATTCTGATTTGTTTTTTTTTTCTTTTTCTTTTTATTTCTCTTGGACTTGCCCTAACGGATTATTGTGTATAATGTGTGTCCTATTTTCTATATGCTCATCACTTTGAAGGGACACTGGCTTCTAAGATACAGGTACATAAACCTAGTTTAGAAGTCAGGGTTTTACACTCTGGAACACTAACTTAAGCCATTTTAGACTGTAATAATGTATATTGCATTTTTGTTTTGAGAGAAATAAATATTATTATTATTATTATTATTATAAATGTGTAAGCATTTCTTTTTTGAGCGACTTTCTATTCAGTTGCAAACGGTTTTCTGCTAAAGTTCCAAATTCATGCCCAAACATTGCCGCATAGCGCTGAATATCTAGGCAGTACGCAAAAGCGTGGTTGAGTCGATCTGAAAACGGAAAGCGTATCCGGGTATCGAAGCAGACTGCCGGCGGTTGGTTGGTGGGCACCGCTGGCACTTGGCAGGCAGATATAGGCTGGTCGTCGTGTGGGGTGGCCCTGGCGGCGTTTCCCACAGCAGCGGCTCCTCGACCAGTTCGTCGGAATGTGGTCGCGGCACTGGCCCGCACTTTCACCAAAACAATTCGTTAGCGGCCTCTTTCGGCATCGCACCGCGCGTTTGCCTCTACCCCTCCACCCCACCACTCCGCCACCCCGCCACCCGCACACGTGAAAATTAACAACATACTGATACATGACGTCGTGATCAGTATTTTGAATACGGCCCTTTTGAAGTTCCGGCTCCCTAGATACGATGTTTCAATACATTGAGATGGAGTAGTTTGTTAAGTAGGTACAGTCGAGTTCATTAATATATTGGCAGTGACAATGTTTCAAAATATTGTAAGCATTAAAATGATCATATAGTTCTATACAAACTTAGACATCAATAAAATGTTTTCATATAAACTGTTCATAAGTATGTTACGGTAGTGCAGTCAAAAATATCTGACTACTCTTCGGAACATAAATATCTAAATACTCTAGTGTTCAATATATTTGTTGCAACCTAGGATTCATAAATATCTATACAGCTTTGAATATTCAACTAAATGGCCTTTACCATAAAATTTATTTTTGCTTGCCGGAGCAGAAGTTCGAGTAATAATGCAATATTGCCGTTGAAGGATGTCATAACTGACAACTTCAAGTTGATTTTGTTTCAAGATCTTTTTCATAGAAAAATAATTGCATAGATATTTGTGAACCTAACTTTGCGCTAAATAATATGAACAAGGGATTGCGCATAATTTTTAGAGTCTTTATCTGTAGTAATATTATTGATTTAATGTAGTCACATATTTATGATGTCACAGATTGTTTACAATTTATTGTACGGTGAAGCTGTTTAGAGTTTTATGAAACTTACCATTGCCTATATATTTTTGATTCATGAACATGCTCAGATATTAAAGAACTCGACTGTACCTATTAGAATCGAAGTGAATGCTGCTAAGGTTAATACAGCCAGCTTTCAGCCTGAAATATTTCAGTGGATTATGTACTTGTTCATGTACCTGCCTATGTACTCACTATTCACTTTAACTCGCTGGTTTCTACTAGCACAAAGTAGAATTCTTTGAAATTGGTGTTAAGCACGAAAGTTTGACTTGACTTGTCTAGGCTTTACGTATTTTGGTTGCAGAAAGATATTTTTCGGGAACTTTAGTCATAGATTTAGATCAATCGATATTAACGACAGTCTTCGCCATACTTAGAAGTTTAAATTGAAAACGTGATGCTACTGAATCATTCTTGAAAGCTTGTTTCAGGAGGTACGTATTTAACTTTTTTCAAAACAGGTCTGTTTTATTAGATTTTGGTTTTCTATTCGTGTTTTAAATACCCATGTTTAGTATTATCACATGATTGCTTTAATAGAAGCTATAAAAAGATCTGCATTCCTTTGAAAACTATACACTAGAAGAGACACGACCGACTAGCAGTGCAAACCGTTTAGTGAGCTGAATTCCTTAGAAGTTGTCTTTCTCTAACTAGCAATAAAATTAAGAATTTTTTGAAAACTGTAAAGTTGTCATAAACCTATTGTGCTTTCAACATCGAAGGTGATAAACGAAGATTTACAAAGATCTACGAATAACATTACATTAATCAGACAAACATTTCAGACGAGCATTCATCGTAACATGTTTCTTTTAATAACGAATTAATTGATATTATATACGATGCGAGAAGCGCAGACAGGATGTTGTGAAAGTTGAAACGAGAGCTTACAATCTAAGCGACGAAAGAATGCTTAAGATAGAGCAAAGCGTAGAAGATTCCAGAAGATTCCATCCCGATTTTATAATTAGCTTGTATGAATGGCCTATGTTTATTTACCTATTATCTATGTTACTTGAAGTCGTCTTAGTAACTATTAAATTCAAAATCCTGACACTTTTTTTTTGGAGTAGGTTGGAAAGCCACAGCTGGCGCAAATACCGGTTGTAAAAGCATTTATCTACTTCAACTTCCCTAACTTTTCTTGCTGGAAAACTGTGAAACACAAGTTCGACTGCAATGCACAAATATATAACTGTAGGGTTACAATTTTCTTTTATAAGTTGCGGATATTCAACAACAAACCTGCGACAAAGTATAACATAAGAGAATTCCCTGACCAAATCCAAACAGTAGGTAATTTTAATTGCATAGGTACCATCAGCGCCCTGCCCTATCCCAATTCATTTGGGGTCGGCGCAACACAGTTGTTCCTTCCATAATTAATCTCTATTAGCCGTTATCTCAGACTTAGTTTCTTCCTTAACAAATCACCATCCATCTATTCTTTCTATTTTTAATTTTTATTAGATATTTATATATTTTACTAAAATAAATACCTAAGTATTATTTACCGGTCAAGCAGCGCGCGTCGCCCACTGCCGACGAAACAATAGAAAATCAATTGTATCTCATTAGCGGAGCATGACAAATTAAATTGCATGTCCTAAACAGGCAAAATATAGACTACATAAACCGCCAACTTTTACAACTGGTAACACCTGTATTTTCTGCAAATAAATAATTCTTACTCGTATCATTCAATATTACAAATAAAGCCTGATTCTTAGAACGGGTCCTAAACTCTATAACAATTCGTTTTTCAAACTTGAGTAGATGACAGTGACGCTTCGCGCATCGCGGGCTTTCATTTCCTGTTGTCATGTCTAACCGAGTCGGACCCGCCCTAATGTTAGGGATGGTTCTTGTCGGCTACGCCTACTTTAGAACAGTTAGAACTAGGCTTTGAGCCGTAACCTATCATGACATTTACTAGAGCGAAGACAGCCTATACAGGGTGTTACGGAAAGGGATATCAATACAAACGGATTGAAGAGTGTGTCTGGTCTAGAATCTCTGTACAAAATTTCAACCAAAAGCAGTAACTTTGAAAATGCTTAATATTTTTTTATTTCGATAGTTTATTGAATTGAAATCATAACAAACGTGTCACCGCACTACAAGGGTCATTATCCATTATCTGTAGTGTGTCTGTGCGCCTAGTACACGCACATCACGCCGCCGCGCACCAGTGCAGCGCCGTGATGTCGAAATAAAAAAAATATTAAGCATTTTCAAAGTTACTGCTTTTGAGTTGAAATTTTGTACAGAGATTCTAGACCAGATACGCTCTTCAACCCGTTTGTATTGATATACCCTTTCTGTAACACCCTGTAGAAGCAGAAAAAAATATAATGCTTACTTAAGCAACAGCCACTTATTTTCAAGAACATTAGTATTTATGTTTGTTAAGAAAGTTGAAAATAGACTTTCAAATGATGATATTGCAACCACGGAAAAAATCTTAAAGAGTTACGAAAAAAGTATAGGGCCCTGTATGTGAAATGATGAATGATTCAGTCCTGCTCTGGTACTAGGATACACATAGCTAAATGTACCCACATACCTGTCCTGTCTGGACCTGTGTTTGGCTACTGTCGTATGTCCTGTCCACTATCTACTAAGCTTTCCAAGATATACTAGCCTTCAGTAATAACAGAAAACAATGTATGACTTCCTTTACTGAGGGCCTAGTAGATTTAAGAGGGTATCCTAGCAGCATTTTTCCATACAAACGTATTCCCCTATTTACTTCCTGGTTTATCCCTCTAGAGGACTCGTTTTTTTTTATAAAATCTAGATCTACTGTATGTATGCCCCTGTCATTTACTTTTTCCCAAAAAATAATTACCAAAACAGATACGAATTTTCGAAAACCTACAAAATGCCCCATTTTTACTGTCATATTCAGATGACTACCAGACAAATATGAAAAGTTTTTACGTTAAAATAAAATAATAGAAACATAGATCTAATCTTCCTCTAAATTTCGACACCAAACATAATTGAATCGGCGCAGGTTTGGCGGAGAAAACAGGGGAATACAAAGCATCGATCTTGTCAAGATTTTGTAGTGAAAATCGGTCTGAGCTGCAGTTGTCCCTATCGCACATTACGGGGAAAGATCAAGGGTGAGGGGGGGTCAGACTAATACGTATACAAATAGGGAAGTGACCACTGTCGATTTTTTTATCGATAATGTAGTGATTTCCATCATTATCGATATTACTTGTATAGAGTTTGGTATCTGTATGCCGTTCCCACGGGAAAATGCTTTGAACCGCGGGGCGAAAAGTAGTGTTTTTGTATTTTTATATGAAACTAGAATTATAAATAAGAAGCAATTTGACATTGGCAGTTCATTCATACAGCCACAGATAATATAGTTTTAAATTGTTTGACTAAGGCAAAAAAATATTCAGTTTTTATTTTACAGAATTGAAGTTTTTAATTTTATTCTCCAAAAGCAAATATAATCAATCAGAACACAAAAGAAGAATGGCTATCTATATAATATATAAAATAAAGTCGTGTTTGTTTGTTCGAACACTTATAACTCGAGAACGGCTGGACCGATTTCTCGCAATCGAAGTTAAAAGCAGAGTGTATAACTCAGGCATAAACGAGCCATTTTACCCCTCGAATTAACTACGTCTCGGGGTAAAATAGCTTCTTTTATGCCTTAGTTGTACAATCTACTATTTTTTCTTTTAGCGCTCAAGAATAAACGCGCTTTATTTTGTTTTCTTTTACCCATCACAGAGAAGGTTTAACTGAAACAACAATTACCATGATTAGGTACTTATAGCTCCACATTTGTAAATTGTTATTCATCAATCAGTAGGTATAGTATTTTAGATAAATATAATATGTATAGGTATTGCATTCCGTTTAAATCTATTTGAAGTGGGTAAAATATTTAAAAATAATAGGTGGGTACTTACGTTTTTTCTTTAGTCGTAAATATAATTACTCAAAATCCGATACACAAGCCAAGTCAGTTCAGTAAAGCATAGAATCAAGTCCGTAAACAATAAAAACTTTTTAAGAAAAAAAAATCAACTTCCAAAAAAACACTACAAAGTGAAAAATAACTTTAATTTCGGAAGTCGGTGTCTTTGGATCTATATTTTAGTTTTTTGCCACCGAATTCCGAAATTAAAGTTATTTTTCACTTTGTAGTGTTTTTTTGGAAGTTGGTTTTTTTGAAGTGAAAACTTCTTTAGCGGCGTTGAACACTTTTTGTAATGGGTAAAAAGTGTTAAACTCGCGTCAGGGCATCGCGTCAGGACACGTGACCGTCAGGAGAGATTCCCCCCCCCCCCCCCCCCATGTCGTTCTAAGGCGGCGCCAACCGAAGTGAACCAAGTGAGACACGATAATGGTTGGATGGATGGATGGTGATGGCGATGGCGATGGATGGTGATGGTGATGGCGATGGCGATGGTGATGGTGAAGGCGATGGTGATGGCGATGGCGATGGTGATGGTGATATGATGTGATGGTGGACGCGGACGCGGACGCGGACGCGGACGTGGATGGACAGCTGATGGCTCGACCGTCTGTGTAGTAGCCACACTGCTGTGTATTCGTAAAATTCGTGTATATAAAGTGTTTCAAAAAATGGAATTTGATTAAAATGCATCGATTAATGAAAAAAGTGACGCAGAAATAGTGAAAAAAACTCAGTTATATTAATTCAATTAATAATTGATTTATTTCAACGTTAATATTCAAGTTTTCACTTCTGCCGGCACTCCCGGAGTGCAACCCGTCTTTTTTTTTTCTTAAAAAGTTTTATTTCACGCTTTTTAGTGGGTCTGCTTTTATTTATCTAAGTTACAATAGCTTAGTGCTCATCGCCTTTTACAAACAAAATATTGCTTTTCCCGATGCAGGGAAGTTAATTGTTGAGGAGTTCTCCAGGTCCACCATCAGCTCTATATCACCATTCACATTGTGACGAGCATAAATTGCTCAGCAACCATATTAAAGTAATCGAATCGCAACCCGTGAAATACTTAGATATTATTGAGTAGTTCCGGTGGCCATCTGTGGTCTTCATCATCAGTTCCACTTCACCAAATGGTGCTTTCCGAGAGCAAATGCACGAGTTACTATAAAAAATACCCAAATCGCTATAGGTGTGCCTATAATATTTGAAGAGTTCCTTCGATTCCTCCAGGATCCCATCATCAAATCCTGGCCTGATGTTTTTAGACTAGATGCTGATAATCCTGACTGCAGCATCAGGCCAGACTTATGTCAACATTGCATTGAACTTAAAATTTAGTTCTGTTTAAAATGAGCCCAAACACGACTACGGTGCTGTAATTTCAAGGTTTGTACTTTTCCTGATGCTCCTGGCTTCAGCATCAGGTCTCTATGTACTTCGGTGTTCCTCATTAACAGTACGTTTATCCACACATCGAGCCCTTTTCAATGAGCCTAAACACGATATATCTGCTGTTACTTGTCGAGGAGTTCGGTACTCTGCAGACTATCCTGACTGCAGCATCAGGTCATGACTTGATGATCATGAGACCAAATGTGGCAAATGCCCTATCAAACATCAAAACAATTTACTAAAACAGTCCTTGCCTGTTTGAGTAACTTCTTACTGTTAAGGAGTTGTACCTTCCATCATCAGCCCAGCTACCTGAGATGGTGACAACTATATGCAAATAAACAAGATACTTCATAAAATATGCGAAAAACAATAAGTGAGCCTATAAAATTTGAGGGTTGCCCTCGATTTCTCTAAGATCCCATCATCAGATCCTAATTTGGTGACAATGGCACCACCTCAGAACTATCTACTTTCGAACAAAAAAAGAATTTTGTAAATCCGTCGACAATTGGCGGAGTATACGATGAACAAACATACAAAAAAAAAACATACAAACAGTCGAACATAGTACCTCCTCCTTTTTGTGAAGTCGGTAAAAAACGTCTAACACAATATTTTGATCGAGTAAGTAGCTCGTAAATGCCAAACACTGCAAACGCCGACCGATGCCGATAGCAAATGCAACTGAAAGACCGCAGAACGAAAAGCGGCCGGGCGCGGGAGTGGTACGCACGCACACAAACACAGACTACCCACACACACATTGATAGCACGGTCGCTTGGGCGCAACGCGACGGCAATAGTTTGTACAAATACCTATTTCTCAATTTTGTCGCAGACCGACTACGCTCTTAAGCATATAAGGTTGCGTTTCCACCAGAGATGTGAGAGAACGCGTAGCGAGGGATGTGTGTGAAACAAACCAATAACATCGCTTCGTATTCATAGCTTGAACTAAGTTAGCGTTGTTATTGGTTAGTTTTTCACACATCCCTCGCTACGCATCCTCGCTCTTCCCTGGTAGAAACGCAGCCTAAATCTTGTAGGTCCAACAAATGGGAACTGATTTGTAGATCTTTGACAGCTGTTACGGGTTGTCAGCAGCTCGAAAGTTTGACAAACAATCTTACTAAGGGGTATCGTTACCGTAACTGGGTTGTGAAATCGCTTCATGAAGATTTGAAGCCAACCCAATCACACAATCAATCAACAAAAACAGGCTAGGCAGATGATGATAATGATTTATTTTCTAAGTATCCTGTGTTTGTCACCCAGGTACGGCCAGCTGTCTGGCATGGTCGAGCCTGTGTTCGGCGTCCTAGGTGCCGTGGCAGTAGCTGCGGCCCAGCCCGCGCTCCCCTATGCGCTGGCCTTCGCTGCCGGCGCCATGATATATGTCGTGGCTGACGACATCATACCAGAGGCAAATGCATCGTGAGTACTACTTTAAGCCTTGTGTTATGATTATTTTGTGGTAAATTTTCTATGGAAATACTCCTGTGAGGACTCCTGTGGGTAGAGCAATGTGGAAGAATAAGGGTGGGACCTATGCTTGAAAGCCGCGACAATATGCTACAGGAAAAACGGATAGTTATGCTATAGGAAAAACGGATAGTGTGTCATGTGTACTATTCACAAGCGCTGTTGCCGATCCTACGTAAGTATAGGTGTGCAGATGTTGATATGCTGAAAACACTTCAGTTGTTTCGAGTATCAATGTTGTTTTTAGCGTTTAGGAAAAAGCGGATAGATGGTCCCGCACCGTAATAATCTCGTAACCGCCTTTTGCAACATCCATCTGAGATTTCAAAGGACCGTCATTAGCGACAACAATAGGTATCCGCTAAGTCTATGTATGTCTGCTCCTAGTAATCATCAGCTAGAATATGTCCAAAAACACGAAACTGGACTGGCCGGCTGTAGGTATCAAGGGGCCGTGAAAATTTTGCATCTTTATTTATCCGCTATCGGCGCTTTTATGATTTTTCAAAATCAAACAAACCATTCCAATCCAGACAATTAAGCAACGCAAACAACAATTGTCGATTTAAGAATGGGAACTATATTTTCTATCACCAAAATTTATATTTGTCATCAAGTTGTATCACCTAATAAATAGATCTATCGCCACGAAATATTTTCGTTCTCAGATAGCGGGGCTCCGTCGACATAGGATGCAAGAACGAGCGAAGGGCACCCCGAGGTTCGGTTTGGTTAGGTTACTTTAAACCCTTTACACAGAAATAGGGGCCCCGCGAAGCGGGGCTCCGTCGACATAGGATGCAAGAGCGAGCGAAGGGCACCCCGAGGTTCGGTTTGGTTAGGTCACTTGCATTGTTTGGTGACTACATTTTGGTGACAGATCTACTATTTGGAGGACAAACCCTATTATTTAAGAAACACAAAACTAATTAAATTGGTGATAGCTTAAATGATACCCTTTAAGAATCTAGCTAAGATGCAATATTGACAATGCTTATGAGGTTCCAATGAAAGACGCACCGCACTTTACACACATTCCATTGATACTAACACCATCGTCAAACGCCCTTAAATGGCCACATCCTCCTTATCCTGTTTAGAAGATAGGTATATTGTTTCCAAGTAATTCCATTAAAAGCTTAATGTTATTTAATACGTATTATGAAGAACTTTTATGACGTCATTAAGGTGGCGGGCACTCTTAGAGCAACATGCTCTACCCAACACAATACATTACGGGCACCGACTGGAACCCCACACAAGGGGGCAAACCAGTCTTCAATAACTTGCAAAAGTACCAACATCTTTCAAATCCAAATAAAAGATAAAATCCCAGACTAGACGCTCATAATGATTAACACAGATAATGCGCTGTTATGTGCCAGTTTCCCCTACAGATGCCGAATTAAAAGACTTGCCCTTGAAAATGACCTAAAAAGATCCTGAGTACGAAAACGTTTTTGTTGTAGACCCCTGTGAGACAGACACTGCCCCCTACCTTAGATGGTAAAGGATAATGTCGCCCTTTTATTGCGCATCTCCTTGCTTATTCATAATGCTCACATATTCTGATCGAAACCACTGATATACTCCTAATGGATGATTTCATTATGTATGTAGATTGTAGATACAAATGATACATTTTATTGTCAACTTCTGCAAACGGTCTCATTTATAGCATGGCTGCGTCAAGTACCTTGCTAAAGCTCCCAGAAGAAGCTTTCGTTATGAGTGCAATTTTGGAATTGAAATTGTTTATTGAAATAATTACTTGAATGGTTCTTGTATGTACATTAGAGTACTAAAGAGAACTCAATACTTAAGAACACATGTTGAACTTAGCTAGACCCAATTCTTGTGCATAGCATATAGGAAGAACTATTACATTAGGTAAGATTTTATAAAAGCATTATAAAATCTCCGGGCTCTCGACATAATTGCACTGACGAGGGTCGTCTGTGTTTGATTGTTCTGATTCACGTCAGTATTTCGGCCGATATAGATTGTTAACCGTCAATATATGAGGTTCGCTGGGGTGAGACTTGAAAGCGAAGGACATGCTTCCCCTTAGCGACAGTATTGTTGTCCATCTGGAGTATTGTTGCAGACCGGTTGCGACTCCCTTCCGGAGTAGCCTGTCTGTCGAGCCCGTTATTGACTAATTGTTCAGTGTCCTGGGAGCGAGCAACAACAGCTTTCAAAGCGTGGTAACCGCTGACGACCTTACTTCTGACTACAAGTTTGTACCAACGAGTTTTTGCTGGACGGAAGCGGACTAATAATAGTTATATTTGTTACAATACGGCAAATGTTATGATGCCAGCAGTTGAAGAAGTTGTATACTTGTGTGAGGAAAAGTTGTCGCGACATCTGAATGACAGATACATCAATGGGCTTTCGATAAACTCTTGTGATTTTAATGAACGCAAGCTATTGTCGGGCGACTTATTATGTCTGCGTTCTGATGTCTGGACTGTCGGGACGTCTAGACTAACAATTTACCAATGTAATGGTGAGAATCACATTCAGACATGCTGAAGCTTTCAACAGTTCTCGCGTCTTGTGACAAAACTTTCTGGTTCAATGTACTTATGTGGGAACGTTTATTATATTGTTACAATATTTTCCACCCCAAATGTTTTGGGGCAGCTGTAAGCAACGCTGATTATGTTGAAATCCGTTAATTGAAGTTGTAGGTACGTACATCTCTTTTTTGCAGTTAAGAAGTTATCAATATATTCTTGAGTAGGTAGGATAGCTAGTTCCGGTATGCAGTCACGATTCGCTTTGAGTCTAATAGATGAACGAAGTTCATATGAAAGCTACTGAAGAACGATGAATATACTTTTAACCACTGGCATGCCTAGGTCTCGTATCGTTGTAGGTTTTCCTTCACCCTACTAAGTATTCTATTGCCTACTACGATGTCTCTGAAAACACTGTTTTACTTACATATAAAGAAGTTCCATAACTAGCTACTATAGTAAAAGTAGGACAAAAGCCTGCATCAGACGAAATCACTTATAACGGAAATAAATAATAAACAAGTATGTACTGAGCGTGCGTGCGCGCTGCACCTGACACTCCCTCGTGAAGCACGCGCGCGCATCTCTTAGCCTGATTAGCATTATCATAGAAGACAACTGTTTGCTCGCCACGAGTGCTCTTCCGTGCCTCTTATCGTCCGAGAATATTTTGACCAAATCATATTTATAGCACGTCTACGATTTTACTGTTATTTCCTGTATTTGCCCAACATGTTTTATTCGGTTGATTAATATCTGATTCGCTCTTTTATTACTTACAGCTTTGCTTCGCTTCCTTAAAGCTCTTATTCAGAAATGTATTGTGGTACTTACCTAGGCATGAAGAGACTCCTATTTGTATTATTTTCATATTTGTCATGAATATTTGACATCTTTAGTTGCGTTTTAAATGTATTTATTACCTAGTTTATGTCCTTGTTTACTTAAAGACTGAACGGACTTAAAGGCAAAATGTATGCTCTAAAAAGCAAACATTTCGAGCCCGGAAAGCTTGAAAATTTTCACGCACAAAAGCTTCAAACGCAGTGGCAAAAGAAAATGCTCTTTATGTGAAGCTTTGATTCAAATGAGCAATAGAACTGATTCTTTTAATACACTCTGCAGTCAACTAGCTTGCAATAATAGCAAGTGAGACAATAGTTTTGCATTGCAAGCGGCACGTGAAGTGTAGGCGCGCGGCGTCGGGCGTCGGGACACAAATACCCTGCCCAAAATAGCGGCGCGCCGTCTAACACCCCGGCGCGAAACCGCCGCGCGACAACACAGCCCGACGTTTATTACCTACCAACATGTCCCACTATTTGTTACTTCACATAATAAAATTAAATTACGACTAAATCGCCAGACGACCCAATTTTTCCGTGATTCCAATTTGTTATATGCATTTCAATGTAGAGCGTTTGAGTTCTTCTTTCGACAGTTATTTGAAAAGAGGTTAGGTAACGAAGGGGGTGGTTTTAAGTTGAAGCTATTGGTTGCTTACTTAATGTTATACAGGGTGGCAGGCACACCGACGCGCTACTTCTTACTAAGTATGGATTCAGTAAATGATTCTGAACCTCCCCGCGTTGAAACTTTTCGTTGGTTATTAAAAAAAAAATTGCTGTTCGTTACATTTTGACCGCGTAGGTATTGCACTTTTCTATGAATCAGCAGAGTAATCTAGCATAAAGTGGATAAGCCAGAGATTAAAACAGAAGAAGAACTAGCAGGGGGAGGGTGGAGGGGGGCTTAGGGGGTCAGACCGGAATAAGTCTTTTTTTGATAACCGTCGAGTAATTTCTCCGCTAGGGGGTCTAGAATCATGTGCTGAATTTATGGTTTCAGTTTGCGCGCCGACTTCCCTGCCACCTTGTGTATCAAAAATTTTGTTGTATTCTTTACTTTTGTAAACAACGCGAGTTGACGACGACATTTATTATCATACATAAAACACTTCCATATGATATATTATATGGACTAAATGCAGCCTGAGGTACTAATGAGCCTACCAATACAAGATGACTTGTCAGAGTTGTCAGTTGCCAATACAATCTAGTAGGAGGAAGAAGTATTGAGAGATAATTAAGTCCCAACTAAGGTAGACATTCATGCCTGCTTGTTTAATATTTCACGGATTTTAGGAACAGAGCTATCAGAGTTCCGGGCCGTTTAAGTACAGTGACCGAAGGGACAAGACAGGTTGCTGGCATACGTTTTGTGAACTTGTTTGTAAGTGCTCCGGGCCGTTCGGGCTCTCAGTTTTCCGAGGCACACTCTTCTTCTTGTTGATTGGCTACTACTCAAATTTTGCCCTGTTGGTCTCTTGGTCGCAAGCGCGACTGCCGAGCATGGGGTCCTAGGTTCGATTCCCGGGTCGGGCAAAGTGTTATTAGGTCTTTCCGTTGGGAATTCCTTAGTAGCAGCCCGGAGTCTGGAAGTTGGCGGTGTGATACCCCGTGCCTTGGAGAACACGTTAAGCCGTTGGTCCTGCGCCTGATTTCTCTCAGGTTGTGTCGGCTTGCCATCCCATCGGACAATGGGAAGAGGGAGTGCAGCTGTCTGCGCACATACTTGTGCACTATAATGTCTCCCGCGCCGTAGGCTGATATCCGCTAAGATTGATCGCTATGACCGAAATTCGGTCTGGAAGACTTTTACTCAAATTTTGTGGACTTACACGAATAAGGAGCCCCGAGAACCCGCATACTGAAAAGACTTGATCCAGAACCGTGTTTATAAAGCTTTACGTTAAAACTAAAACGTGACATAATGGGATTCAACTAGAAATCTTAGGATATGGCATGGCTTTCGACTTGCAACGTGCGCTACTTGAAAATTGGCGGAAATGCAAAAATAATTTTCGCATAAAAAACAATCATGTTTATAATCACTTATCGTTCAAGGATTGCTTGTTTTAATCATAATTCCAAAGAAGATCTATTCATACACGATAACATGTCATATTCTTTTCATGCCTGAAAACTAGGTAAAACTTAAATACCTACACAAACGTCTAGTCTAGATCTGAACTATGTAGATATTTAATGTTATGAAAATATAGTTAGTCTACGAGTAACATAATGTGAGGATAGAGAACACGGTTCTGCGTGGTTGCGGGTGCGGTTTGGTGGTCGTCGCGTCTATTTGCAGCGGGCGGGCGGCGCGTGCGCAGGGCGGCGCGGCGCAGCCTCGCACATTATGAAGTAAATTTGGTGCGCGCCGTGCGTGGGCTTGTCACCGTCTCGCCACTGTCAATAACAATAAATATAAGAAATAACGCGTTTGTTGCTGGGATAAAGACGGTGACGACGCTCTAGTTTGTCTATGCGCTGACGTCACTGTCTGGGAATCCAGTGCGCCGCCGACCGACACTCCCTGACCTACCTCCAGACATAGCGCCGCATGTACCCCGGTCCCCGACTCCCGACTGTATCAACGACACCACCAAAATAATCACCCTCCCAAAACAGGATTTTGCATGGCAACCGCCTCACGGCAATAGTAATTTTCCTGATAATAGTTTCAACAAAAGAAAACTGTTTTCGGAAAAATTGAGTTGCCGATGAAAATATAATCGTGTTTGAAAGACAATTCAATCGAACTTTAAAATAGTTTCGATGAAATATTTTCTTAGTTGTCTTCCACATTATTACATTAACCGACAAAGTTAGCTATTATCTTTCAGCTACAGATGTACCTACTGAAATATGGTCCTAATATGAGATCGTAAGAAAACTCAGGAAATTGAAATATTTCAGGAATGTTCAACTCCACTTATACATACCAACCAATTAAGTTAATTGCGTATGCAGATGTGCGTACAATGCTTGATTATTAAATGATTAGAAACATTCCTTTGATATAACTGCATTAGTTTTCAAGACAGCTTCGTGTTTCTGTTGAAAATTCCTCAGTTTTTGGGCGTGATGTCAGCAGAGGTATTTAGGTGCATGTCGTGTGTCCAGTCGGGGTTCCCCACGGCACGTGAGCAGAATGTGCGACGAGCATACTTGACATGGCAAACCCCGACCATACACTTCGTGAAGAGCCGGATGTCTAAACTATACTCTGCTAAATAGACTTGCTGTACCTACACATAGAGCATTGCTCTCTTGCAACCAAAACCCGTATATTCCCGATTAGGTAAGAAGTCGATTGGAATCATGTTTCAATGTGGATAAACCCACCTTACCTAAGCTGCTGTTTAAATTCTTACTTGGCATTAGGTCACCTACAAACATTGATAAACAGACGCTACCAGAATATTATGAATTAAAATTAATGTCCTGCGCAAACACATCAACAAAACAACGTTTTGTTGAATATACAAGATAAAGACATAAAAGAAATGACTGAATTACGTATACATCATGCATACTTCTTACGTTTTGCATAAAGTACCAACCTCTGTTTCTTATTAAATCAATCTATGTATTTCGATTGGGAAATTTGTATGCAATACTTAAGAAACTTGTGAATATTAAAGATCGACATTATTCGCTCGCTCCTAGATATTTATAAGGCGCGGTGTAGATTTTAAAAGGAACGTTCAGTTTTCCAATAAAATTGTGTATGTACACAACGTGGTATGTACCTGAATCGTTTTATTGTAATGGCCCGTAATTCCAGTTAGCGTATTCCGGCCGGTCGGTTCTGCAAATCCGAGTGCGTGAGACGCAAGCGCCATCGGCGGCCTTTCCGATATCGTCATTTCGCTTCCTATTTGATATTCAAATATCGTTTCCTCGTTATTTCTCAATGGCCGGCATTGTATGACGACAGCATTTTATAACGGACCCCTATATGTTATTATGTACATACCATTATGTATATCACAGTCAAAGTGCGTCAGTAAACGTATTACTGCCTCCTTAACACGAGACATACATTTTAATGTGTATATGATGTGTCCGTTTTACTTTGTAATATAAAGTTTCCGGCTGTCAAAATCAACACCTACGATCCTTCACGTTTTGGTCATCTGAAATAGGGAGTCGTTTATGGAAATTTTAATTAGCAATGACTAGTTTCAGCGGGTTGTAAATGGAAATAGTCGGTGTTTTGCAATACCTGTGAGAATGAGAATAACAATATGCTTTTAACTAGTGGCGTTAAATGCCCTTTCAAGTACGAACTGCAGTAAGTCGTAGCTTTCCTTAATATGACTCATAGTTCCATCATAAGGTTTTCTTAGCGCATTTGAGTACCAGTAAGCCTTGCATCTTGCGATCTTCAATGAATACCCACTTCGCTTGCCGAGGGTAGTCATTTCGGTAATATTCGCTTATCCTTGGGACATAGGCCCCGGCAAACCTTTTTCTGATACTGTGAACAATCTAACAGATGTCAATGTCTAACTAAAGCTAAGATATAACTTTTAACGGTTATTATTGTAAATTACAGGTTAAGATCTTATTCTAGGTTAATGGCTACTGTTAATTTTGCTACTACAAGCAGCTGTAGAAGCCAATTGCTGCAAGAATTCTAAAGGTAACGTTTGTTCTCAGTGGTAACGGCAAGCTGGCGACATGGGGCTGCATCATCGGCTTCGTGGTGATGATGTGCCTGGACGTGGGGCTCGGGTAAGCGCACCCGTCTTCTTCACGCCGTGCCTTCACTCCGCCGACTTAATGCTAACTAGTATTAACGCTCTGAGATACCCCCTTGTAACTTAGATGTAGATATTTTTGTAAAAACTCATGTGTGCTCATCGTCGTTCGATTTTGGATACATAAGTAGGAATGGCTTTCTCTTCACATTTGCCAATTGACTGAAAAAACGTTATATTCATAAAATGTTCTTGAAATTTCAAAACTATTCAATTAAACCAAACATTGGCTAGGAGTCTAGAATTTATCAATAATTTAACTGCATAATGAAGCGATCTCAAGTCTTTTAGCCGGTCATTAAAAGGTTAAGAATCCATTGGCTGAAATAGTTGCACGGCACACGAGTGTGTACGTGTCTCACTTTTGTACGTTTTCTATAATTGGTTGTATTCAGTCCTCTAATTGGCTCGCTACAGGTAGCGGCGGCGGACAGACGCTGATGATACTTAATAAACTATACCGTGTGTACTAATAGGAAAGTCGTCGTGTAAATGTTCTATTGATGTGAATGTCAATTGTATCCAAAATCATTTGTATACATCATTATACAGATTATAAGTGAATTTCTAAGCTAGGTACTTACAGCCCCTCCAGAGCTTAGTAAGACGTTGATAAGTTTAGTTAATGAGTAATGTTTGTTGATGTGGATCATTGCATATACTTTCGATATGTGTTAGATCTCACGATCGAATTCACTGAATATTTCATACTACTTTATAAGAACTATTGTCTTAACTCTTTTGTATCAGCAGCTCCTGTAATAGAACTCATATTACTCCTATTAACTAATCTACTAAATAGGAAAAAATATGTGTAATATATTTGTGGCAATGTTTATCTATTGAAGCCGCAGCCAAATGTTTTTTTTTTTACATAAAGGTGGAATTCGTTGTAAATATGTAAAGTGTATAATATGTTTTGATGCATGCAGAGCGTTTCGTTTCGATGCAGCTACTGATCAAAATTGTATTGCACACACGCGTTATTAAGTTTAAAGTGATGATTTCGCGAGGGCAACTCTGATACACCGTGCAGTAAAAATCCTTTGGTAACATGGGTACCACTGCTGCTAACCGAGCTGCCGGAAATTATAACTTCCTAAGTGATGTCAAATAAAGTTTGTGTGATACGCAGATGGCATACAGATTCATACACTCCTATAGCTTGCATTTAGCATATACTCGATTAATGATATTCAAAAGTAAGATATTTACGATCCTAATCTAAATAGTTTGTTGAAAGTACTTGAATTCACTTTACCGATGACGACGCATACCTACGTTTAATATTACTTATCACTTTAAGGGCTAATTTGAACAAAGTCTTTGAATCTTTTAACTGTGGAATCAAACTGTCTGATGACGACTGATAGTTTTTGTACGAGGAAACTGTCAAAAATTCAAAATTTATTCAAAGGTTGAGACTTATACCGGGTAAGTATAATAAGTTTGGTCGAATTCATCCTTAATTGAAAGAAATAAATAAATGAAAGCTTTATCCCACAAGAAGTGGTCAAATATAATTCCAAAAATGATATTAATGTTTTATATATCGAGTACTGTATAAGTATCTGTAAGATATTTGTGGTATTCCGGTTATTTTGGTTAGTGTAGATAAATTTATTGCGTAGTTACGAATTCCACCTGTTCCTACGCCCTGGCTGTTGTTGTCGCAGTATTTATTAGTTTCTTTTTAATTTAGTGAGAGTTAACTGCGGCGACTACATTCAGGAGTATTTTATTGATTTTAAGCCAACATTTTAAGGCCTGTGCTTGTCAGTTAGTCGCAAGCGCAATAACGCGGAGGCATACATATGCATGTTCCCAGTTAAGTCAATTAAGTCAATGATTTCACTGTTCAAAATAGCAGTGACAGACCTTTCTACTGTTTCAATGAATTAAACAATTCCTTGAACTATGTCGGTGGCAGGTTCTTAAAAAATTACATTCGTTTAATGAATAAAGCTAGACGATTGCCACAGATATAATTTCGTATGTCGATTTGCTTAAACCGTGACAAATACAGGCCTTATATTTAATTTTATATTGATTAAAAATAAAAATTAAAAGACAATATGAATGTTTTATAAGAAATCAAATAGCCTAATAATCTGAATTTCAAATTGTACATTTGATTATCTACGTATTTCATGAAATATAGTATTATGTAAGTAGGTACTGTAAAGTGATATGGGCCCCTCTGTGCTGACTGTACGTAGTTCAAGTAATCATTGAACAAGATAGATGGTAATATTAGAATAATAAAATATAAAATTAAGTACACTTTCATACTACAAACTTATAGCTAGCCTTATAACTTATTACTTTAAAAACGTTAATCGTGATCGATGTAGAATATTATGGTCTTAAAACAATTTCTAATCTAAATTAACAGTACGTATTTTCAGAGGTTCAGAGGAGCTCACATCACCCGATGTTTGCTTGCAATTTGGCCATAGGTTATCCAAAAAAAGATTATGAATTTATTATATTTATTAAAGACTTTAATAAATGAATTTATTTTTATGTGCTTCCAAAGTGAACATAGTTATTATGTGAATTCAAAGTGTTTGTTTTGCATTTATTCATTCATCCTCTGTTGAGTTACCTTGTCACAATAGCACAATTTATAGTTCCGATTAAATTGTTACTTAAGATTACTTTTATTGTTTTTATATTATACAAAATGCAATGTCATGTGTGGTATTATTTGAAGACTACCCTTCTTCCATGTTTAATAATTAGGCACCTTTGAGCACATTCCTTTGGTGTAATTACCATCGACATTTTACACACAGATCTTAAACTCAGTAACTTTTTAAATAATTCCGTTACTATCCGAGCACAGCATGTACCACGAACGGAATGTGATTTTACCTCGCAACAAAAGTTTTCCTTATCGAGTGTATTTAAATGGAACGGGACCGATAAACGGGGCCCGGTCGGGTCGGTAATAAACCTGGCCGTAGATATGTACCAGCGACACCACTTCCTCTTGTGTTTGCTGTCACATGTCACCAAGTGGATGTTTCGGAGAATTTCGTGGTATAGTTGTACAAGGATCTTATGACACGTATTCAAAATCGGAACTAAGGCCGCCATCTTGTTTTTTAAATACAAATTCGCAAAAAAAAAAATACAAAAATGTTTACTATCCCTGTCAATGACATTCAAGCGCCAAAAGATCCTTGTGACACTATAAGGCATGGCGCACATTATATGGCATCCGACTGCGACAGCTCAGCGACTAGACACAACGACTGGCTGCGGCCGACAATTCCCGTATTTTGTTCAAAGCTTGGCATAGACTAGGCGTTGAGTAGCAGAGTCGCAACAACAGGAGAGTCATTCGCTCTTAATAGGTAATTGTCGCAGTGACTAGATTTAAGTTCACGCGCATTCCCGACGACAGTTGCATAGGTACGACAGATCAGCGTCCTCTTGCTGTGAGTGCTGAGGAAGTGCATGTGTATTTGTACTCGGCCTTCGCCCTCGCATGGTAGGCAGCAAGGCAAGTGCAACTAGAGGATCCATATTCACTCACTAGACGACCAACACGACCGTCTCTCACAAAATAATCGCTTTCTGCACAAAGTCTGTCGTAACTTCTGGTCGCAGACGCAAACGACACCTTGCGTCTAGTCGCAGCGACAACACGCAGATGCAAACGACAACTCCGCGTCTTGACGCACAGTTTGCGCTGGCACAGTGGCACTTAGATACTGTTACCTACACACCTCGATACTGTGGTGATTAATCGCGTTATAACACCAGTCGCAATATGTTTCACTACTTGAGCAGAGCACACAGGTATCTGCAACTACACTACAACATTTCATATGCCGTCTGTACCGATCAATACAAAAAATACACACAAATTAAACACTGCAACATGTAGGTATCGGTGCCAAATTAAATTATTATTAAGTTAAGCCCAGTGTTATAAACCATAATAATCTCCCTTTTATATGTCAGTAATTTTCTAAAAAATTTAAACCAGCAACAATGCTGACATTGCATATTAACACTGTAATAGATACGAAAAGAAGAAGAATTACAACTGAATTCTCCTGATAAATCTTCACTGAAACTGTAACGAGATTTTCGATGAGTTTAGGATCTGAATTGCTAACCACACGATTTCAACGGGAGTGGTGAGTGCTACCAAGCACAGGTACGCGACAGTTTGCTGGACTCAAGCAGTAGTAGGTGTCTACAATTCCTTAGGTGTAATACAATTCTGAAAGGAACTTATTTGAGAAATCGCCATAGCTTATCAGAAATTTGGCGAATGAGTTTGACATTTTAGCACATGTTATTAGCACGGCAGGATCTTGCTGTCCCTTGATATAATCGTCAGGCGCCAAAAGTATACTCTCGCTTATTATGTCTAGGTACTTACACAATACATCATCATTCATTCATACGTACCTTGGGCTAAGATGCATGTGTTTCTTGTCGAAATAATACATCTTAAGAAGAGCTTCACAGGAATGCAGAAAGGAATCTGCCCGTCACTATGGCAGTTACGTAAACGCCTTTCGATACCGGCGCCTAATTAAGGCGAATTTCGAGATTCTCCTTTGGAGTTCTGATACCTTAGTATTTGAAGAATTCAAAACATTTTAATTAGGTAGCTATAATTTTGTCGTTAAGTATCTCAATGTTGATATAACATAGGTAAACTATATAGTTATGTAGGCGATGCTACCGATGTTTATCTGAAAATCATTTCCAACTTCCATCTCCCCAGATAGAGATATTGTTTCAATGTCTGGACTCACCACATAGGTACGTTTACGTGGGAACATAGCTTAATATTACTCAGCAAGACCTAGTGAAAACCTAAAAAATGGCTGTTATGTAAACTGGAAGCTAAGATCTGTCTACTCCTTTGTATCTACCTATCGCCAGCTATAAGGTTCAATCACTAGGTTTAACACTAGCTATCCATCGTAGATAGGTATCAATGGAACCTACCTACTTTCTGACTACCCGTAACACGTACCAGCTGCCATAGTCATACTTGACAATAATTGCAGCTGTTTTATATGCAATGCAGCCATGAAAATGTGATCACGAAACGGCGTTTGCAATAGCGTAGTAATATCGGAAGCTCGAAATAATAATATGAGAGTGTTCTATTCTATATATGAGTGTTGTAGTTGTATATTTATTCAAAACCATGAAAGTTTTAAAAACAGTGGATAAAACCGTACCTAATCTCCACTTCTGAAACCTTTTATTTTACAAAGATGATAAGGGAATTTGTCTATAAAATCCTTTTCAACACACTTGCTCGTAAAATGGCTCTTAATGCACTGCTTTTAGATTCATAATGCAGTGTATTACAAACGCGTGCTTTTTCTTTACGTTACGATACTGGTGCTTTAATTCCACAGATAACTATTTAATTTACTAGTCGGAGGTCGGAGAAGTGCGTTTTTTTTTAATCTCTTCAAAGAGACTTCATGCCAAAAGGAATCCGCGAGCCATATTTCACTTTTTTTTTTAAATAGTCTGAATTGTTCTTGGTCCCAAAATGAACTAAAATTTATTTACTTTAAGATGAATGCGCAGTTGTAGCCCGCGAAATTCAATTTTTCTAACGTTTTTTGCAATTTTCAGGTCAGTGTCAGGTTGTATCTTGATCTCTCTACTCTCTCGTCTACCACTGCGCATTCACCTTAGGGTGCATCCACACATAGCGAGGCATGTGCCGCAAATGATATTTTTTATATGTATGGTTGCCTCAGGCTCAGGCATCTAACATACAAAAAAGCACTTGCGGCGCATGCCTCGCTCTGTCTGGATGCACCTTATAATTTTCCATCGTAACTCCCGTAACCAAACGGGAAAGACCACTGGCGTTCTATTATTGCGGATTCTCACTGGATTAATGTATATTTCTCTATGCCAATAGTACTTTCTAATTCCATACTAACTAAACTACAATTTGACATACGACAACACTACGATCAGTCTAAACATTATTTTGTGTTTATTATATTTTTTCTATAGGCTGTTTATCGGTTTTGTATGTGCCTTTAGGAATGACCATTACTTACTCTATGGGTAAACCTGCGCGCGCACGCTAGCGCGGCGCGCGGAAAAACAAACCCAGCCCGCCATTATCCATACAAGTTAATATTTAACAATACAAGTCTGTTTTTTTCCTCGAAAATGTGTTGAAAAACGTCGTATGATACGCGTGTGCATTGAATATAGCACACATGTATCATAATGTACTATTATGTACCTACCTAGGTACTTATCATGCATGTATCACTGGTTTATTAGTAATCAACTACTTAGGTACTAGTACTACGCTGTTAATTTGTGATTAAAGCTTGGGTGCCCGCAGCCTGTATACCTACACAGAAAATCAGCTGAGGCGAAGATGCAATTGGTGAACGGAAAACGTGTAGCTTTTCTTCTAGATGTGTCTATTTTAAGTACTTTCCCTCGTTGTAGTAGTTGAATTAGTTTAATTTTCGTTTTATAGGTATCAAAATAAATCGTTATTTCTATCTCCAGTACACCGGTCTATTCTGGAAAAAATGTCACCATGAAAACTAAGGCGAGTGAGCTGGCTACAGTGCCAATCCCTTGCATCAGGTGGAATGACAGCTCACTTCAACCACACTTCACCTAATTTATTACAGTGAGATTTTTACAGAATACATCTGCAGGTTCTTTTACGAAGTGGTCAGTCGACAAGGATTGAAGAATGAGGATGACAGAATTTGTGCAGCATGCTTAGATCAAATAAAAGCTTTCAGGTAAGTTAATTCTTATTTGTTACATACCAGCGTAAACACCTATACTTACAGGGTTATTGGAAAAACACCAAACACCTCTTAAGAGATGATAATGATGAGTACAATGACCTCTTAAGAGGTTCTTGGTGTTTTTCCAATAACCCTGTATACGCACGTAATACGTTAAACAAGTGGCTATAGAAATTAAATGGATGTGGTTGCTACAATGTAGATAAGCGGTAAGCTAGAAATCTATAAACTTGCACCCTGAATAACTGGCTAGGTTCGATTTTCCTAACCTAAGATCTTTCGCAGTTTCTATGAACGAAGCACCGCTGTGGATCATTCTAAGTTAATACAAGTGCTCAATGCAAGTGCAAGGGCTTCTGCCGACCGAGTATGTAAGTATCATTTGTATATTACCGGCTCTGACAACTACATGGGGCCTGGATGTGAGTAGAATGATCACCCATCTACGAAATTACCGCGACAAGTGCAGCTTAACCTCGCAAATCGATCGATGGATTTTCATTAAGGTATGAGCTAATAGGTTGTTATAATACCGGCGTCTCATTAAAACAAGGTTGATTTTGAATACTTACTGGTCAACTATGCTGTTTTGGACATGTTATCAATGTTCCGAGAATCGAGTAATCTACATATAACAGGAAACAACACAACTGAGACCGTTCTCATGATGACTTCTGTTTTTAGCTGTAACAGCTTCAAATAAGATCAAATTAGAAATTATAAGAATTAGCATTAGTGTGTCGCAAATTCATAAAATAATACATAATCAATGTAATATTATTGAGTTAATAATACATGTATCTATGTACTACTTTTGAGCTCGCGTTATTGAATTCATAATTTATTTATGAACTGCATTTTTAATGGCCGTATCATAATTTATTTTAATATACCTAATTAGGAAGGATATGTTCAGAAGGAAAAGATGTAGGTACCTACATTTCCTCTAGAAATTGTCGGTATAAAATCAAAGTTATTAAATTATATTTTATTTTATTGTTTCCCACATTACCTATTAGAATGAATGGTTAATGATGACTGGTTAGTGCGTAGGCGTACTAACCAGTGGCAGTAACCAATCCTAATTCTGTAGTATTTCCGTAGTTAGGTACAATCAACAAAAGAGATGAGTATGCAGGATCGTCGGATATAGTTGAAGTTTAGTAAGAAACCGATGGATGTTGTCGACTGAAATTTAATTTGATAAATGAGCTGCTTGTTTTCTATTAATAAAATAAAATTTTATTCGAGAACGTCCTTCGGTTTCTTATTAAACTTCAACTATATCTGACGATCCTGCATACTTGAATATCTCTTTTGTTGACTGTACCTATTCATGCATGTACTTCTTCGAAAAATCGAAAATACTTACTAAAAAGTGTCAAATCGAAACCTGGGAACTCTTCCAGTATAATTAATTAAAGTTAATCCTTCGAGTTCTTTGAACATTCGTTACTATGCATTTCTGCTAACACAACAAACAAACAAGATTCTGAAAAGAGAAAGTAACGTAACAGAACTTAATGAATAGCTTTCAAGCAATCTTTATCAACTTTATCGTGCGCAGAGCGATAACTGATGTCCCTGCGCGGCCGCCGCTTCAGCCCTGGGGCGAGCGCGCGACGTCGTCGGCTACGCATTAGAAAAATCGCTCAAAGGGCGCGCGGCGCTACGCGGTCATCGACCCCTCCGCGCGCACCCAAACACCCGAATACTTGCGCGTACACAGCTCCTCTCTCCGCCGCCACCGATAAAACCCTCTCAATGGAATCCGAGGCATGCCTGCATGTGGCGGCTGAGCAGGCACGCGCGCTCACTCATTTGTTTTGGAGGATCACACTTACGCCCGCATCATGCTACTCACAGTAATAACTAAAATGAATACATGCATACATCTTCCACGTTCAATTAGATATAATGCAACTCTAAATTGGTATCAATAAAAGGAATTAAGGATTTTTCGTGATTTTCTTAAAACTCGATTCGTTTGCAGCAGGTCCGTCTACGAGCAAGGAAAAGTGTGATTTGTTACATAAATATTTTGCTAATTAAATGCAAATATTTTGCGCGGATGTCTACGAAACATTAATATCGTTTATAATATAATCCACTTTCTTTTATCTCAAACTAGATCATTTTGAAATGTGTATCAACAAGTCTCCAGTTGAGATGCTACGGAAACATTTATGGGCGATGTAACTTGAAGAAGCCCATCAAAGTGATTTCCATTCATTTGTTGACAATGTACGGTGGTGGCGGTCAGAGGGCGCGGCGGGCGCGGGGTGCCGCGTGCAGTCAGCGACGCGCGCCCGCGCCCCGCGCACGCTGCACGCTGCACCGCGGGCCTACGCACCGTGCACGCGTTCTACACCCGTTTAAATTCCAACCAACTTCGGTCAACAATAACTCAAACCAAACTCGCCTTTATGGAGTGCGCGATACGATCCACCGCGACCGCACCACCGAGTCACACGAACTGCATCGGCACAGCGCCACCATCGATCACTAGGTTCCCTACACTCACCGATCGATGGACTATTACAGCTTTGTTTACGTACCGTCGTCTGCGCATAAACACGTAAGTTATGCATGTGTTACATGTCCCGTGTGTGCATTTCACAATGCGCTCGATTCGATGCGTGACTTGTTTGTTTGTTTACATACTGCGTCGCGTCGGTCCATGTCCCATTAGTCAATAAATGTCTCCACTTATATTTTGTGCTCACATTGAGTGTTGTCAAGATTATTATGAATTCACAGTCTGATTTGGGATCAATTAAACGTTAGTTGCTTCATTTAAATTAAATCAAAAACCGTTAACGTAATGAATACACACGGTGCGGTGTGAGACTGGATAATGGACTCTACGTGTTGGGGTGAAGGTCGTGTTTCGCGTCGGCTGATGGTTGTGAGAGTGAGCCGCAATTCGCGTTGCAGTCGTCGTCGGAAGTGGTCGCCGAAGCAGGCAGGGTAGTTGAGGGGCTGCGCCGGCGCACACACCTGCCCGTCCCGCCATATTTGCGTTACAACGTTGATTATTTCGATTAAATTGTGCATTAAGCGCTATCTGTTGCAACTGATGCACCTTTTGCGTCACAGGAAAAGGATAACATAAATAGTGACTCTTGGCCATTCCTGTTTACTTTGTAAGGTTAAGATAACTTTGCACTGCATGCATAATATTTATGTCGGTACGTGTGATAGGCAATCATCGTGGGAATGCGAATGCTTCAAAGATACGTATCAGTAGATAGCATCTCGCTTGGCTTTGTAAATAGATACTAAGATACGTCGCCATACATAATGGTTATCTTCATTTAAGGAAATGATTTGGCATGAGAGACTGTGGTTCACTTTCTGGCTCAACTAGAATCAATCTCAATACTTATATCTTATATGCATAGACATTGTTTGCAGTAGGTAATTGCAGTTTTATATGATGCAAAATCATATAAAACTCCTTTCAGCAACAAATTCCATTATCAAATATTTTGTATGCATGTGTAGCACAGTCATTTGTTTTCACCTTAAAGTTAAAAACAAAAGCATACACAAACACATTGTTTATTGAGAATATAGATGGGCAATCCACCGGATTTAAACCCGGTGCTTTTGATAAACACCCATAAACACCCAGCAAATTGGGTGTTTATCGGGTGTTTACCAAAAGCACCGGGCTTAAACCGGGTGGATTGCCCATCTATAATTGAGAACACAAAATACCAACGCAGGCAATCAAAAGTAGTGGAGCCTAGAATGTTATCAAAAGTAGCGGAGCCTAGAATATTATCAAAAGTAGCGGAGCCTAGAATGTTATCGAAAATAACGGAGCCTAGAAGGTTATCAAAAGTAGCGGAGCCTAGAATGTTATCAAAAGTAGCGGAGCCTAGAATGTTATCAAAAGTAGCGGAGCCTAGAATATTATCAAAAGTAGCGGAGCCTAGAATATTATAAAACATCCTGTATTTTCCGATGGCAGAAGCGTACCAGTAGTAAATCCACATTTCGTCAGTTATGTTTAAGTCCCATGTGATAGAGGGCGAGCCTACTGCCGTGCATACATCCAGACTAGACTGCTACTAAGAATTTCTTGATGGTAAAACCCAACCCAACCATAGAATATTAAAACTAATTGAAAATAAAACACCTACTTCAATCAATCTATGTCTGCTAGTGAATCGGTAAATTATTCTGGGTTTGTCTATTAAGTAAAGTCTGAAGCTTGCTTTCAAAGAGCTTTTAATCTGCTTGGTACTCTATCCGTGTACAGACGCCAGCACATCAAGCTACCCGAAACTTTCAATTTTCGCAATCAACCTTGAACCTTATACTTTAGCAATAAAGTTGAAAATCTATTAAAGAACTGGAAGATTGTAGTAGCTTGATCTGTACATTACTTATAGGAATGAATAAAGTATTCTTATCATATGTTAAATGTATACTTAAACAATGGGATACTTATAAATCAGAGACTTTAGTCATACACATATGTACTTACCTACTTATTGAACTGTACTACCTTGCCCAATTCTTTAAATCCGCCATAAATGTGTGCCTACATCAATAACAACGCATGCGTTGCATTGGAAATAAATATTTACATGGGTTAGGTTAGCTACCTCTATTTACGTATCACGGCTTCTAATGAGATAAGCAGAACCGACAGATTGCCAAAAGTTTGATTTTGACACCATCACAATAATTTGCGGACTCAACGTTTTCTCTAGCCAGGAGAACGTATAACTACTCCGGGAAATGAAATAAAATCTGCATAAAGACTGCATGTAATTCCTAATACCAAGGATTATGTACTAACATGTCAGCGAACAAAGTCATAAAATGATTTCTTTTAGATCTATGGATCTGCTAAAACAAACGATGATTATTTCAGGAGAGAGACAGATTTTAGTCTATGACGGAAGGTTAACACTAAGCCGTAGTGGTACCAAGTCATACCTTCAAACAGTTCATTATATAAGGTGTTAAATAATTAACCCGACAAACTTTAAGAGGTGCTTTAGACCATCGAACTGAAAAACTTTCACTATGGTACGAACTCTGAAATCACGAAAAAACAACAGCTGTTTAATACAAAAGTTCAATACCTACTTGAACAAAATGTATGAAACAGCTAATTATTTGTTCGTGATTTCAGAGTTGGTCCCATAGTGAAAGTTGTTCAGTTCGATGGTCTAAAGCACCTCTTAAAGTTTGTCGGGTTAATTTTGTATCACTGTATAATTCAGCATACAATGCTGTGTGTCCCAAGAGTGTTTTTTCTTAATTCACATTTCATTGTTATTGGCCGAAATTATGGCAAATCGAATAAATGTCTATATAATTGTCTATTAATACTGAAGAGAAGCTAATTCATTTTCGTAATTGGTTATCGCTGGAAAGTACTGAAAATGTAGGTATTAGATACCTTTCGCAACTTGTTAATTTCGTTTTAATCTAAGAAGCGGTGTAATATCATTACTTGTTATAAAGTTTGGATCATGATTATAACAGTTATTTTCCGGTTAATAATCATATTTTGAAGTTGGAGTACACAGTCGTACATCGACACGTTGGTTATAAGCTCTGTGATTCTACCAATCTTACATTAATTCTCAATAAGGAACCATAGATAAACTTGAATCTTCAAAAATCCAAAATTTTCGAAAGCCCCCAAAAGTTTTCGGTGCAAAACCACTATTAAAACAAAAGACATCAACGCATTTTTTGGCACATTTTTGCAAATGCACTTTTGTATTTTTACATTTTAACTAATTTCTCTATAACAATCTCTTGTAGCTTTCACCATGTTTTATTATAACCCTTTGTAACCGACTCCTGTTTTCGTCACGCCTCTGTTCTTCGAAGGGTGGAGGTGTGGGAGCTGTCTTGTAGTTACATGTCAGTTTGTCGGTTTCGGCACCATGTAAAAGGGCGCAACGTCAGTAACAAGTAGTTTGTTAATAATTATTCAGTTCAATTGAAATATTACATTTAATTCTTCCGTGTTTTGATTGTTTGATAATAGTCAAGCTCTTCTTCAAAAATCAAAATTCTCAATGTTCGCTGACTTTGTACCTATGTATGTCATGTAGCAATTGTATTGACAAGGTATTGTCCGGTAACAGAGAATTAGTATCAGAAGATTATATCGCTCATTTGGAGAAACATCGACGTAACTGCTACATTTTTTTACGTCTTTGTTTTCCTAACGTAAATGCGCTTTCTAAGTGCTTTGTCATATTTAACAAATTTTTGGGAAAAAATACATTTACGTCGATGTTTCTCCAAATGAGCGATATATCGAAACCTATTGTAGTCTATTGGTTCATCTTTAATGTTTGTGAACGTTGTGCCAGCGATTTATATGGGTAGTTACAATAATTATTATTGCGTAGCAACACGTAGTGCGCATCTTTAGCTATGCCACACAACCGCAACACTAGTTGATTGATGATGAGCTTAACGAGGGTTCTTCTATAAAAAGCTATGCAAATCCAAAGGGCTTTGCCGTAAATTCTTGACCAGAGTATGTAGATTTCGATTGGCGATAGAACGACTCAAATATGCAAAGTTGAAGGCTAACATTTACGCCCGAAGTTGTAAAATTAGTAATGAAGAATGCAAAAAGAATCAAATCGACTGGTAAACATTGGTCTTCACAGCTGAACATTGGTCTTCAATAAAACGGCATGATGTATAACTCGAGAAAGACACGTTTTTCCAGAGCCACGATAGGCAGGTAAACTTGTAGCTAAATAAAAAAATATTGTCAATCTTAGCATTCGATGTTATTATTGAATAAAAGAATATTTTTTATAGATAATATGCTGTTCGCGAGCAACATAAGAAGTCATAGAAGGAAATTCTCTCTTTTCTTTCAATTGTTTGGGAAAATATATCCTTGTTACATTATAAAAAATATAATAAATTTACACGAGATCGAGTTTATTCGAGATGGAGCAGTCCTAAACAGATCTGACAAACAAATAGGAAGCTGCAACCATTCTACAGGTAGCTTGCAATAAAACCACAACCTTCTTTTCGAATCGGCCAAAAATTTCTAGACGGCGTCGTGATGAAATTCACAGACATCGTGTAATAGTACCTACATTGTGACGTCAAAATCGACTGAATGTTCGGTCGGGGCCCCCGCGCTAAAAACTATCAAAGGTGATAATGAGATACGCAATAGATCGCCTGTAGGTACCCAAGTCAGATGTACAAGTCTCCATCAATTTGCAACTAGCGCTGACAATAGCAATGATCCTCTTCCAATCAAGATCGGACGTATGTTTACGGACGTACGTGCGACTTATGACTTATGTTTCCAATGTCTTATCGTGATGTGACAATTTTTGTTGCAGTACCAGACATGTTACTTTGTTGAGCCTCAAAATTAAAACTTAGTGACAAATGTCGTGTCACCATCCAGTAAACAGTCTTTTTTCAAATGATTGCGGTCCAGTGGCGCAATTAAAGGGCATCATCGCGTTTAAACATTTCAAAAACGTGTGATGTAAGGTTAGTTATGTGGTAAATATAAAATAAGCAATGGTCTAACACTATTGCGCAGACATACGCAGCGAGTGCGTCACACACACGAACCTCCACCGTTTGTACAGAGTACATAGACTACCTTCAAGTTTGAATTAGACAAGCGCTCCGAAATGTAACAAGTTTAGACTGTGATACTCAACGTACAAATTTCTGCGCTATGAGATTGATACCAAAAACAGACACGGTTTGCAAGAGGCCCGTCCGTAATATGACTGTCCCTATATAGGGATAATGATATTCTCACGTTTACCTACTCTAGATCATTAGTTACCTAAAGAACAAACGATACTATACCTATCAAAATTTTTAACGGTGCAAGTAACTTGATTTGAGACTTTAGTTAGTCGAATACTGGCAGACTTAATTTTTCTATTCTTTTCTCTAATCTTGACACTTCTGTCTGTTTTTCACCGCCTCTTCGGAGACTTTCCACTCTTGGAAATCTTTTTGACATCATACAATAATATTATAATTTAAAAAGAGATAAGTACAAAAAAATATTTGAAGAAAACCTATAGTAAAATAATAGGTACTCGTGTTTCCTTAATTTTTTGTGTACGATTATTTTAACGAATATTTTGCTTGTAAATTTTGACTGTTCTAGGTACAACGATTTTCCTGAATCATTTCCATGAACGTTTTATCATTCAAAATCTATATAAGAGCAACTTTACAGGGTGAAATTGAATTCATGGGCATCCTTTTAAGGGGTCATTGTAATTATCATTATGAACAACTTTTACTATGGGATCAAACCTGAAATCGCGAAAAAACATCAGCTCTTCCCGGATTATTCCACTTTGCCCCACCGGCCGCCCCACTGGTGGGGCAAAGTGGAATGTCAAAAATTTTGCAGTGGAATCTGCCCCACTAAATCGAAATAGTGGGGCAGATTCCACTGCTTTAAAATCCTGTTGGATTCTGCCCCACTAGGGTTGGCGCCTTAGAATAAACGTACAAACATTTTAATTTCGCAAATTTTGTATTTCCTAGTTGTTTCTGGAAGGATAAGGGATGTAAATCGCAGATTAATTACACGATTTGTTACAAGCATTTGTTACATGCAGCATTGGAGTAAGAATGACCAAACCGTCATTTACCTACACAATAGACGTGCATTTGGCCATTTGCATTTCTTATCAGTATAGTTCATTTTGAGACCCACTCTTTCGGAGGCTCTACTGAGGTCATCGAGCATTGTACTGAGGTGCTCCATAGTCTCAGCCATGACAACAATATCGTCGCAAACCGAAGGTGAGTTATACAGGTACTCGCCATTGATGCTAATGCCAGCCCCTTTTCAGTTCAGAACCTTGAAGACATCCTCCAGTGCAGCAGTGAACAGTTTGGGAGAGATAACGTCTCCCTGTCTCACACCTCTCTGCAGAAGGGTAGGTTTCGAGGTCTGATCCAGGAGTCGGACTGACATAGTGGCGTTTTCGTACAGAAACCTCGATGCAGCATCCACTGCCGCGAAGTATTTCCAACATTCCATTTCAATTGGATTCGTAACAGCATCTATACTAAGACGTGGAAGAATGTTTTTTGGACAATTGAAGCAATAACTGAGGTTTTGATCGACTTTCATTCTTGGGAATAATGGGAATCGCGACAAATATGACACTCTGGTTTGGCCAATGGTTTCTAGGTAAATATCAATTTCATGTAGGTAGCCCCTGAAACCTAGGATCAAGCAAAGCAGCTGACACAATCATGTTGTGATAAATGTTATTAGGCGTTTACTAGCCAGTGAAATAAACTTAATAAGAAACGCCGATTTCACGCCGGCCCCCGTAACCGGCGGCGGCGGCGTGCTTCAGAACCATCGGCGGCGGCGGCGCGCGGCGGCGTGACGGCGTGGCGGCGAGGCGCACACGCCTAGATTGTACCTACATAATGCAAACTTCTTATATTGAATTTACTCTTAATTAGTCTAATCTGTTTTCCATAGCAACGAAAATAATATAGTTGTAAAAATCTTTGACACAATAAAATACGATTGTATTGTAGAAAGATTTCCTAAAAAACAAAATGATGATTAATGTGTGATTTTGAATAGTTAAATAGTTAGAATAAATAGCATTTCGTTTTCTATTTACGGGGACGAATCGTACTCAGTTTGTGATTTTAAGCTTAAATAAAGTAGTAAAAACAAATCTTGTTGCCATTAATAAATAAATATTTAATTTAATTTAAAAATTTAATTTAAGAAATTTAAAATCACATAATATCTGTGATTTTAAAAGTTTAGTGTACATAGTTATATTTTATTAATAAAAATTTGCGAAAATAAAATATTTGTACGTTTATTCTAAGGCGCCAACCCTAGTGGGGCAGAATTCAACAGGATTTTAAAGCAGTGGAATCTGCCCCACTATTTCGATTTAGTGGGGCAGATTCCACTGCAAAATTTTTGACATTCCACTTTGCCCCACCAGTGGATCGGCCGGTGGGGCAAAGTGGAATAATCCCTCTTCCCTATATTTTGACGAGTTATGTGAACAAGGAACAGCTGATTTTTTTTTCGCGTTTTTAGGTGTAGTCCCATAGTAAAAGTTGTTCATAATGATGAGTCCAATGACCCCTTAAAAGGATGCCCATGAATTTAATTTCACCATGTATAGTTCTAAGGTACTTGTCAGGCTCTGTGTTCTTATGAAACCGCGCGTCGCTCTACAGCTTATCTCATTCATACTCGGGTGTAGTTACCGTCTAGAAACGTATTAGATGTAGATCAACGGCCTAGCCGAGGTTCCGAACGGCGAACAATATAACGGTGACGTCATCGATGATAGCTGATTCCTTGTCGTACCTTCAGACATTCCGACCAGTGCATGGAAACTGCGACGATCATAATATAATTAGAAACAGTTTGGAATCCGGTAACCTTCGAAAACTGAATAAATTGCATATTTTATTAGTGAAACTTTTCTTTGAGCTGGAAAATTGCCAAAACCCTTCTTGCTCTGGTTTTAATTTTTTTTTTTACCAATTTAATTAAAAGCAATTTCAGTTTTGAATATTCACTAATATTCAATCACCAGAATTTTATAGCCTTATTTAAATATCAAATAAAAATCTACTGTATTATAATTGAATTTCCATTTCTAATCTTCCTGAAAACTTTGTCAATATCAACCAGTGCAAGTCTACCCGCGGTTGAAGCGACTTTCCTAAACACTTCCTTCCATAAAATAATTATTATTTCATCATTGCTTTCATATTTACCTCAGTAATTATTTCGGTCTCAATTTATGCCACAGACCTTCAAAGTTAAAACATGCATTAAAATACTACAGTACCAAAATATTCTTCTGCTCTCAATCTCTCATTAAACGATTTCCTGTACAATTAATATTAATATAGGATAAAAAATCAAAGCCGTGGAAAGTGATTATAAAGCTGATAAGTACTAGCCGTCAACTTTTCAATCAGCTGAAGCTTTATCCGTCTGAGATAAAATGTAAATTTTGATAATTTACTTTATTGTAAGCACCACAAGAGTTATTTTTATTTGCACGCTGCTCTCGTAGTATATGCTAAATTCCCAGACAAGTAAGTGAGCTATACAAATACTGTGCTGGCAACACTTTTAATAGTTTGATGTGAGTCGGATTATTAAGAAAAGTTCTACTGTTATTCTTTCTTAAAACTCCCTTTGCCCAATTCCTTACAACTATTGCCAAAAACTATATAAATAAATAAAACTCACAAAATAATTTAGAGTGGTCATGGTTTCCATTAATTATTTAATTATAATACATAATTAAATCGATTCATTTGCATCTATTTAGAGCGTGATGACATCATACCTTTATATATTGTAATATGTATTCATGTCAAATACATTTCTTAAGTTTATTTGAATCATGTGCGCGTAGAGATTAATAAGAGTAAGAAGTAATTAGTTAAAATTCACACCCTTCATCATGTTTAAGTTATTGTGTTGGTTACAATGCTATTATCGTATATAGTATTGTTACAGTAATTAAATCATTACAAGTGAGGCATCGCACTCGGCATACTAATGCGTATCGCAGTGTGCGCGGGCGCAGCGCGACAAGGAATACATTACAGCTCGCATTGCGTCATCGTTGTATCTGTGACGACACTACGTAAATCCCGGCGTCGACAAACACGCCGCTTTTCATATACTTAATCTCTATGAACACGCTTATAAATTAAGACATAAGGTTTTCACACACATGTGATATATTAATAGTCTGCGGCGAATTATGATGACACCCCCGAAGATGTGACGTAACGGAATGATTAACAAAGTAAATGTCGAGCAGTGCGCTGTCGGTACTATAACATCCATAAGCAGCCAGCCAAGACAAGTATTCTGAGCCAATCTCATTCATTGCCTCCCCGCCGTCATGATGACCTTCGAGCCGGTCAACCCATTTAGCCTAACTTAATAATTCACTTTTTTATTTTATTCAACATGTTAATTTCTTTGAGCAACAGTTTTAAATAATGTTCTAATAATAATTTATGGTTATAGGATCAGCCATTGGATATTTTCTTCTGAATTAGTTTTCGAATCAGTGTCTGATATTAATTAATAAATCTAAGAGTTTTTCTAACTCTACATGTAATTTCTATTGGAATTGTTCTCAGCTAGGTCTTGAATGTAGGTACTGCTTTCTTGCATCATCATTGGTAAAAGGAAAACCATGGAAATCAATACTTAATCGATTTCAGCCGCGGGACGTGCTGTAAAAAGAAAAGGGAAACTACATAATTCAGCGGAAATGAAATAATGTTGCGACGATTGTGCAATATGCCTGTAATCACTAGTTAGTCATGTTTGGAGATCTACCTAAATCACCAAATATTTTAAGCGGAGAGTAGAGCTATGTCTTTATCAGCTGCAATATGGCAGCGCGAGTACCTATAGAGTGCGCGGGCGCATAGAGGCGGCGTTCTCATCGATATGGACATCGCGAATTCGCAGACAAATCTGACAAAAAACCAGTCTGAATATTTCGGTCGGATCTATTAGTGAGTGTGTCTTTGAGTCGAGAGGCGATAATGAGGAGTGCAATGGTGACGTCACGCGGGAGTGCGGTGTGGGGGGTGCGCGGGAGTGCGGCGTGGGGGGGAGGGGCTGGTGGAGTGGCGCGGGGGGCGGCGGGCGCGGGACACCGAGGACGCGGAGCCGCGCGCCCGTTCATTGTAGTTTTTCGATTATTGTTTAATTAGGGCGAAGCGGCGGCGGAGCGGCGGCCAGGGGGCACTAACGCGCGGCCCGCTACACTCACCTATATGTAAATATTACTTTCATTTCATTTTTGCTTAATTCAAGTCATGCAAATGATTAATTACACTTGTCAAATCAATGATGAGTCGTCAAATTCCGATATTGCAATCGGTAAAAGAAAAAGGAAAATTTTAGGTAACTCGGTATTTCATAGCTACGAGCCTTCAGTCAAGTTCCTATCTAGATTTGAAATATGTGCCTACCTATTTTATCATCATCAACCCGTTGTGCCAGGGTCTCGGGGCATTTTTTGTACCTACTAGGAAATAACCCAATAATGGCATTCCTGGGTGTCGCCAAACCATATCAAATGATTCGAAACGCTATCAATCATTTCAGCATACTAAAACTAAACCAATCATCGCTGAAAATTTGCCAAACTAATGATTAGCGCAAAAGTATATTAGAGGTATGTTCGAAATAAATGGTTGCGGTGCAGACAGTGAATCGGTTGGTCGCGGCTGGCTCGCTATCTGCGGGCGGCGACCGCGCCGGGGGCCCGCGGGGTTGGCGGCGGCGGCGGCGCGCGGCGCGGGAAAGAGCGCGTAAAAAGGCGAGCGGCCGGCGCGCGCGCGGATCCGCCGCGCGCCTTTCACGAGGTCGACGGCCGCAGGGGCCCGCCGAAACCGACCCCCGGCCCCCGCGCCGCCCGCACCCCTGACCCCCTGGCAAATTTCCCCATTTCACCAACGCCTGCTGCAGCCGCTCGCTTTAGCGCAACCATTGCCGCTGCCTCCTCCATGCCCATGTTAAGGAGCCGGCGATCCGACTCCAGGTGAATGGAGCTGAGTGCGACCCACACAGGCATGCACCTTCCCAGATATTGTCTTTCCAGGAACGTTGACCGTTGAGTTCACCGCAAAAATATGACTAGCCCGGTTGTTGGGATCAGAAGAAATGTTTTATGACACGCCTACTGTGCTCGATCACATAAAACAATCGTTATAGTCGAGCCGGGGGCTTTGACGTAGACGTAGCCCACGTGATTTGTGGTAGATCAGGCACCTAGTCTAGGGGACTATTTTAGGATATTATCGTGACATTCGCAGTCATTGTGACTAATAGCTTACGAGGCATTTTAAAGTAGACTAGGTTAACAGAATGAGATAAGTTATTGCAAATCCGTAATGACGGCATGTCTGTAAGACATTCCAATGCGATATTAGGAGTCCTTCTCGTGGCTGTAAGTAGCGAGTGGACGTGCGCACTCATCGACAGTATCCAGGCCAATGCCAGCCGACACCGCCGTACCTAAACTAGAAAAGTATTGTCCTCGATGTTCCAAGCGATAACCACAATCGGGCTCGAACTGAATTGCAACCTTACATCCGGCGGGTAGAGTCGGTATTGGCGTGGCTTTCGGGCGTGGAGGTTGCGCGTGAGATATGTGAAGTCGCGGCATGCGGGTCGCGCGGCGTTCTCACGCTTTGAATATTCCTGCTCCCGGCTGCCCCTCCGCGCGCCCCCCTCCCCCGCCCGCGCCCGCCGGCGCCCCCTCGCCCCGCGCCACCATCGGCCCTTCAATGACGTCCCCTGACTCCCACTCCCAACTGTTCTGACTCTAATTGAATGAACCTCACTAAGTCTGTTTACATCCGCGCGGTCTCCTTCGTCTACATTCACTACATACATACAATACTGCCGCCACCGCCACAATGGACGACGTACTTACTGCGCACTAACTAAACGCACAGATTACTTCGAGTGATTTTAACAAAAAACTGAATCTCAATGCTATAGATAGGAATATTAGGAGATACGTGTTAATTTTCTTATCTCTACCGTTTCGAAACTATGAGTATAACGGAGTGCGCAATATCTGCTACTTGCTTTTAGAGCTCCGTTCAAAACTCGTAACTCGATGCCAAAACTTGTTCAAAACGAATCTATCTAATATAATAGGATACTAGATGCCGGAATAGAAAAAAAATACATCAAAATGCAGAGAGCCGCGCATAAACAAAGACAGATAAAATGTAGTTCTTGTAGAGACAAGATGAATGAAACACCTATTAATATATATAAGTGGGAGCAAGCGGGGCGGGGCGAGCTCGCTTTCCCATGCTTCGCTACTACTACTCATTATTTTTCTTCCTTTTCAAAGGGCACAATTATTATTGACAACAATTCTTCTAGCAGCCTGTAGTATTAGTCACGTACCATGCGCCTGCGCCGAGTGCGCCAGTGTGCGGGATGAGTAACTCTCCCACGGTTCTTAGACACATCGTAACACTAATCATCCTTGACTTACATTTTGAAAATCGTACCTTTTGTGTGGGACTCAGTTTCCGTGAGAACTGAATACTTCAAATTTCACGCAGCAGCCTGGAAAGATGAATATGGTGTTCAGAACAAAAGGACATGTTCCATACTCTTGTGGAAAAAATCCGTTTGAGTCTGAAGCACATAGACATCAATACTAATGAATAGTACCTGATTTATATCCAAAATATTTAAATGTATTATAAATGTTACTATCTTTGAGAAGTAAGAATAATTAAGTATTCTATATAAATCTAGTTTTTATTAGATAAATGTTTATATCTTTTGAATAAATGTAAATATCACTTAGAATAAAACCGCCTTCTTTGGTTCGTTCTCTTGAATGTTTGAACTTGAAGAAATAAAGTATATTAACAACTGTTACAACGAGAACGCTTGATATGATTAAATGAAATTAATTATCTTGTAGATGTAGAGTTTTTATTTTTATTTCGCGGTAGTTCAGCAGTTGGTTTATTACGAGTAGTGGTCATTATTATTTTACCTGCCGTCAATAAAATGACACTTGCAAACATCTTCGCCTATCGTAACAATACAAATTATAACGTAAATATTATGTTCACGGATGTGAATAACTCTACGTAAAAAAATGCGTTTTTAATTTTTGAATCTTACAAAAGGATTCAAGTTTCGAGCCAATTCTTGCTCTCTTATTGATTCGTTTTCTTTAGTATATCATCAGTAGGTAGATATCTCCATTATCATGCGCAAGAGCACCTGAAACCTTACTTTTTCAGCCAGAAACAGTCGGAAATTAAGTCTAATTAGCAAAATATACACAGGATGTTATTATTATCATCAACATCACGAACATTAATTTATATTATAAAATCATTGCGAAATTAAAAACACAACAAATTAATGTTCTTCCGCCAAATTGCCGAATAGTTTGTTTTGTCTCACAGCCACATAAAAATATGGGAAAATATAAGCTCCCACGAGACTGCTCGGAGCGCGGCCATAATCGCACGGTCAACAATTAGTAAACAATATGTATACAATCTAAACCTAAGAAACTGTGTCCTGTGTAAAAAGGAATTAGCGGATGTGTAATTAATGAGGCGTAAGAAAATTGATAGAGATTGTAGATAAGTGAACCAAGATGTTTTATCATCTGCCAATTTGTCAAACTGCATTTAATCCCTAGAATAAAGGTTGTAGATCTGCCCCCTATAACATCCTGCGTCCAATAAAACTGACAAAATGTGGGTGTGATAACACTACTACCTCTTTTGAACAAACAGTCGTGATAATACACAAAACGGGATCGCACCCTTTATTTATAAACGTTGCTTAAAATTAAGCCATGATTAGCGACCGTTTAACCGTTACATGTTTAACGTTATACATTTTTGACGTTAGAACGTCTCTTAATCTTAAGCCTCTAAATAAACCCGGTTATATTTTAATCAAACATTGTCAAATTGATGGTGATGTTCTCCATGTGTATTTATGTGAAAAACTGACAGAAAAAGTCGTTTTTATAATAAACATAGTAGGTATATTTATCTAATTTCATCACCATAACTTTGCACCTAAGAAAATAGTCTGTAATGGTCATAGATTGATAAAATCACCCTCATAGGCAAGATAGAGCGCTAGAGCGTGGCGATAAATTGATTAAACGAGGGGGAAAGGGTGGGAGTCTATAGCCACTTAAATTCTTTGTAGCCACCATTTCTTGTATATAACCTAAGTACACTTGTATTGCAACATTATTGTGTTCTGCTTTTAGCATTCTACCTCTGGGCGAAAACGTAAACACAGTTGTAAACCGCGTTTACACCTTTTTGATTACAAAATTCAAATGGGGAGCCCAAAGAGATCAACATCCTGCAACACTCATTTATACTGCGACATTGTAACATATAAATGCAATCGCCCTTTAGCATAATCAACCTATAACGTTCCCACGGCTGGGAAACAGGCCTCACACACACACAGACCTCACAGGCCAGGGCTCTCTGTGAGAGGGAATGGGCCCGTAATCCACCACGCGGGCCCAGTGCGGATTGGTAGATGTCACATGTCTTCGAATTTTTGGTCCTAAGCCATGCCTGTCTCCTCATGAAGTTTTCTTTCACCGTTTTTGAGAGCAATGGTGATGTTATAATTTACACAAAGTAAAGCGCGTGCCTGGGTCTGAACCCACGACTCGTAAGACGGAGCCTTTACCACTGGGCCACCACTGCTCCAATCGCCCCTCAGCAAACCTTAACTAATACAACAATTAAGTTCTGAATTTGAAATTGTTTTCAGTAGTCCTCACTTATTTTATACCGTAACCCGCGGCTAATGCGAAGTACCTACGTACCTAACATAAACATCGTTCAACCTGAAAGGCTATGTGAAGCTGCCAGGTTCTATGCAAGCACGATATGTAGTCAGTCCCAGTTACCATACTTATTTGTTCGTATGCAGCATTCCTGACAGTCTTTACAGGCAGACAAAAGCCTGAAAAGTATCTAACCTGCAGTTCCCTTTGTACCATAACAATCGTTCCATGCATAATTTTGTCATTACATTGCATTTAGCTGGATTGAAAACCGATTCTAATATACCTTTACCTAGGCAAGGCTGACATATCATATAAATACGAACTATCCCAGCAATGTTGATCATCGTGACGTATGCCTCGTGTCGAATGCGCGTGGCTATCGAGCGCGGAAGGCGACACACTACTCACTTACAACATTCTGTTCATAGATTTATCATTATCGTTTGGCACGTTTTATCATCAGCATACCGGCCGAAAGACATAGAACTCGGGACCGAGCATTGCTACGAAGTGGGCATTCTGCGCTTAAATCCTCACAACGACTGGTACGTTCGAAACGTTTACCGTCTTATTATAAAACAAGGTTGATTTTCAGACTCAGGTTTAAACCATGAAGCCATTTTTTAATTTTGAACTTATTTCCTGCTTCGGTAGGGTTCTGTTTACGAATCTGATAATTTAGTACAATAAGTGTTCATACATTAGTACGAACGGCGGCGGCCGACGATGGGTGTCGATGGCTGCCATCGACGCGTGCTGCAGTTGCCTCTGCCGTTGAAGCGCCGCTCGTGTGTATGAACACTAAGTTGTCAGTTCTGTTTAAAGAACTTTATTTCTATCATAGCTGGGTTCTTAATACAAAAACTGGATCAGTGGTTAAAACCCTGTCAGAAGAAGAACGTCGTTTTGTAATAAGATCGTTTCCAAAGGAATTTCCACACCTTAGAACACTTTTCGGACGTAACGCACATTATTCCCAGGTTCGAGTCTAGGGTAAGATAGCGAGCCTAAAACAACCCTAGACGTGTAACGTTAATCATGTGCACTTCCAGCGCTTAAACGAATTACCAACTCTTGAACTGACTGGTAGTATAAGCTTATTTTAACCCCAGAGAAAACCAACCGAGGAGGTATCAACGAAACCAAGAACCATTGATTGATCTATAATTTGTACAGCCATAGAGAGATTGCAAGTGGACACACTTATTTGAACGGCTTTTGCTCGAAACTCCAGACTCCACTCTTGTTACATTAAATTCCTCAAATTGTCAGTCATATAGGAGTACCTATATAATAATATGACACTATCACACGGAAAATATCGTGAGGAAACCGGTCTGTCTTAGAACCAAAAATTCGAAGACATGTGAGATCTACCAACCTGCAATGTGCCGCGTAGTGGATTACGGGCTACGGCCCACTCCCTCTCAAATGAGAGGAGGCCGGTGTCCCAGCAGTAGGAACATTATAAGCTGATTATGTTATGACGTTACCATGTTTGTTAAAGACTCATTTTCGCCTGCTCTTTTTACATCTGCTGTGATCATCATTCAGGCAATCCATCAGACGTAAAGGCCTGAATCGGCCACTTGACGTGTCAATTTGTTGGTGATAACATGGAGCTAATGGTGTATATGTGGCACATATCTATATTGCTGTGATCTCAGAATTAAACTAACTCGTTTCTTTACATCGCATTTCACTTTATCCATGCAAGAACCTTGCCAAGAAGATTTCCCAGCGATATGCCAAAGGGTTCATAGAACGTGTTGCGTCTCTGGGGATTTCTCGATAGCAGTTCATGGCGTAGATGGTCTACGATATTTACAGCCACATCTTCCAGCTGTACATCAACCACTGTTTCGGACATTCTTGCGTATTGCCTGTTGTAATATTTGGCTTGCTGTTCTCTTAAATCTGAAACATGGAGATGCAATCTATCAGATTGCTAAATCTATATTATGTTACAAACACAAAATACTTTCAAATCGTAACATTTCAAACGATTCTCTTCTTGATTATAAAAATATATAAGCGTATAAAACTAAAATTAGAACCTAGTTTCCATGTTTTCAGGTCAAATATGAATACTGAAATAGAATTGGATCCATTTTGTGTCAAAGTCAAGGATTTTATATAGAAATTCTGGATGCTGATTATCTTAGAAGTCATCTACACGGTCTGGCACCTCGTAAAATTTGTCTAAAACTAGTTGGAAACTGGAACAATGACTTTACAATTTCTTTGATTTTTTTTAATTGTTACTTCTACAAACTTCATTTGCGATCGACGACCTGGGAGCGAGGCGGGATTGTACCAATTTTACGTCAAAATAACATTTCTCAATCATGTAAAAACGTTTATAAAACATAATAAACATATCAAGATGCGTGTTATTATCCATTTATAAATATAAAACTAAACTCGACCTATAAAACTATCTCGGTGCGTTCGATACGTACGCGTTGTCCTAATTTCATACAAAATGAGTTCGCGTAGATATGGTAGGCGGGTGCGCGGTACTGTAAGCGCACCATTATATTATGATTGCCTAATTTCTTAATGACAACATTACAACAATGCTCCAGTGCGTTAATGTTTGTAACACATGTTACCTTTGCTTTATGTTATTGTTCGTAATTGGGGCTGTTTCATTCTGATCTGAATGTTCAATTAGACATTGTTATAGTTTGAATAAGAAATTGACGTATGCTTTCTCTATAAAATGGTAGAGTTTGTAGTTTTCTGCTGTGCAATGTCTAGCTTGTTGGAATCATCTAGTCATCTAGATGTAGTTATACTATCCTAGACTCTAATCTAAAGTATGTTTAGTCCTAGAGTCTAGAGTTAACAATTCATTTAATCTATTGAAAGTAGATTGCACAGTCTGGTGATAGATCTTTCTTTAGGTACAACTATACAACAACAGGTACAAGTATTAGTTGTAAAGCATTTCCTATAAATGTTTCCCATATTTATTACACTTTCATTCAAGATGCAAATGCATATCAGAGAAGCCGGCTAGTTAAAATAAGACATAACTAATAAAAAGTGTTGGTAAACATCACATTGGTTCAATCTTATAAGTCCTCTGATAAAACAGATCTGGTTAAGATAAAATTCAAATCTTCATAAATATTCAATAAGTCACATAAAGTGATTTTCATATAACCTTATTAACTTATTATATCCCATTTAACTTATTATCTAAAAAAATCATTAATCATTATTGTCATCTAAGGCCTCTAGTTGTGTTTATTTTGAACATTATTTTTCAGTTAAATTTTGAATTCATCGGCGGTTAGAAATTCGTAGCGTTGTCGTAGCACGTTATTTTTTACATTACATTTCCATCAAAATTTTTAATTTACAATATTTTATTCTAGAATAATATAATTGAATAGAGTAGTGATTTAAATAAAGCTTATCGTAATATATGCGGCAGTGCTTGTGGCTGTGTGGTGCGTGGCGGTAGGGCGCGCGTAGGCCGCGCGGCGACGCCACATGCACGTATTTTTAACCCGTGGGGCCGGCGCGCTCAAGCTCACCTTTCGATCTATTCCTGGCTGTCTTATTTTTAAACTTTTGTCTATATTACTTTCCTTCCGTCTGCTTATTAGTGGATGATTGAGATGCGTCGCAGGGGGCGCTCTTCTCAAAATATATCGCGATGATATTTCCGGTGAGGCGGTCCCCGCGACCACGTGGCGGCCGTGCCGTTACTCGCTTTTGTCATTATAATATTTATAAATCAGGGGTGGTTCCTTCCCTACTATCAAAATAGAACGTTCCTTTAAACTTAGCTTCGCGCCATGTGTGGTGACTTATCGAGAGGGAAGTATTTGTGTAAGATTATGGTTGGTTTTCTATAACCGTTAATGGATCACAGCTAGCTAAATAGAACTTTCGACGTGATTAAGATTTACTGGGTAAATATTCTACATTAGGGATTTGTTTTGGTAATTATATAGAATAGATAACGATGCATTTTCTACGTAGTCGCCGTTTTATAGTACATATTGCGTTACTTTGTAATACGCAACCAATCTGTTTTAATTGCCACTTCATTTAATTAAAATTTCTAATAGTCGTAAATTAATTGACGTGCGTTCGAGACAAATAAGTCCAAAATGCGTTTTCTAAAGTAACCAAATACGGTTGTGTGATTGTTAGTTCATTAACTAACGCCATATTTGTTTGTCAAACCAATCTTAAATGGTCTTAAATGCGTCGATATGACGTCCCTTGTTTACGTTTTGTGACGCTTTCACTTAAAGAGGTTAAGTAACTTTAGTGTTGGAGAAAAACAATCTGTTGTAAACAACTTTGTCCCTTCGAGTATTGATGGAACGGCGCACTAGTGTCGGTCTGTTTGTGTTCGCTTCAAGATTATCTTCTGCAATTTGAGAAGGTCCCGGTCGTTTATGCACAAAGTAAAGGCGCACGTTAGGCGGCGCCGCAGACAAAAGCTACCTTAAAATGTGTTTCTTTAACGAGTATTGCTTATAGCAATTTGTCTTTCAAAAGTACTAAACTATTACAAACATCTATTAACTTAAAGCTTTACCGTGCAATTTCTTTATGTTATTCTTAATGAGTACTGTTTGAGTTTCACTTACCCTGGACACAATTTTGTGCATACCTACTAGTGCTGTGCAGCTGTTTATTATGGAAAGTACTGTACTAGCGATTCTTTCACAAGAACATGTATGTTATTTCGGGCGTATACTTAGCTAAGAACCTGAAGATAGACAGTCGTTTCATGTAAAGTTCTGGTATTCAGCTGCATCCGGTTAATCTGGAAGCCAACCCCAAGATATGTCGTTGGGAAAAGTCTAGGCCGATGATGATAAGAAGTTAAAGACCTTTCTTTTGAATTGTAATTTGTAGCGCTTCTACACCTTGTCCCATCTACTAGAAGTCGCTGTGGTAAAGCCTCTCCAACGAAAACTGTCCAACTATTCTGTAACCTATTGCACCAAAGGCATATGATATTTGTCGAATCTAGCATACGGTCTTCAATACTATAACATACTGATAGTCGCATTTCTTCAAATGATATCCACATAAGCCTTAATTCCAATCCTCAGGTACAGAATCGCCATTACTTATGATTAAATAAATCTGGTGACTTATTTACCCCTTTAAAGTCAATACACAAGCTTGCACTAATGAAAGTTCTTAGGGCAGAAGTGCTAGGATGTTGGGACAGCTGCATACAATGATATCATTGGCTGCATACAATCATATTAATTTCCCGTTAATTTAGCTAGAAAATGACTGTTGGAATGTAACGAATATGAAGACTTAGACTAGACTGGACTTCCGTAGCTCATTCCTAATTGAATGAGGATCTCCTAATTAAGGTATATCTCATACATTTGCCCCATTTCGGGACTCGTTAAGCCGTTCCAGTTCTACTAAAATTCTCCCAATGACTCAATCGTGGCTCTCCAGTTTCCTCTCTCATAATTACAATGTGATAATGTAATCAGGAAACAAATAGACGTTTCCTGCGTGCTGGGCGCCACATGTGGAACCGTCCGTGGCACCCTATCAAGTGACGTACACACGCACATCTGGTGGACTCGGAACTGAGTCTACATCTGTCACTACCCAATATCTAGCACCCATGTAACGACACCAACATCTCGCTACTCCCCACACTTTAAGGAACACATTTGGCCCACAAACTTCATTACATTTTTTGCCTCATCAAAATAGAAAACGTAGGTTGTTATGAATGGACGGCCCTTGGACGTATCCTTGTGACTTATGAATGATTATTATGTGAATGAATTTGTTCGAGTGCGTCCGGATCTCTCTCATGTCCCAACTCCCAGACACGCTCACACTCAACTTTACAATCACACTTTTTGGTTCATTTTACCACCGATAAAAGTGTAGATACTATCAATTCTTTAGTGACATTTTTATTGAAATGTTAAAGACCCGCCTGGCTTTCTAGTTTGTACAATGTAAAATTGTTTATAAATAGAAGTACGAAGTAAGCATCGTAAAGATGTTTCCTTAATGGGTGCTTAAAGTGCTTTACGCAGGTATCGAGACCGTGGCAAATGTGCGCGCGACGCGTTTCCTAAGACGAAGTATGCAGGCGGCTAAGTACCCGGCTTAATGGGTATCAATGCCATCATTGCAGTCCCTTAATGGGCTCACTAAAGTTTATTATCAGTTTTCGGAATTAAAAAAGCAATGACATAATAGGCATCCGTTTCCGTTCGGGGCGCACAAGTTTGAACTCATTTCGATATCGATTGCCGACAATCGATTACGTCCCCGTAGGTCTCAAACGTGAGTCATAGCTAGTGCGTCGAGCCAGGTTCACAGTCAGCGAGTGTCGTGGGCGAAGTACAGATAGTAAAGCGATATTAGGTAAAGGAGGTCCGGGTGCGTGCAGCAGGTACTGCAGATAGAATGCGCTGAGTCCGTTCGACTGGTTTCTAACTCAATGTCGTGTGGAATGCAGGTGGCGGGCGAGGGGGCGCGGGGCGGGGCGGCGCGGGCGCATCGGACGGTGTTGTCGCAAGTGGCCGCCGCACTTGTCGGCGCGTTTGACTGCCGGAGATATTCGGCGCGGTAACGGGCCGCGGCCTTCCTGGAATTGGTTACCTGTCGCATTCCTCCGGCGGTCGTCGCAGTCGCAGCGCTCTCCGCTCGCTGCCTGCGCCCGCGCCGCGCCGCCCGCCGCCCGCTGCCCGCCGCTGCATAGCGATGCAACCTCTAATCGTGCTCGCGTTCCTGCAACACGTTCGACTTTGTCACACGTCCTTTGCGATAACATAGAGCAACTTTGTGGAATTCGCATCGCGTTCTATTTATAGAGAATTTGATGTTTTCCTTTAAGGTCCAACCTCTTAAGAACATTACCGATCAATATACCTAGTAAAGTAAGCTGTTCTGGCTGAACTGACGCATCATCTTTAAAAAAACAGAAATAAATCTGGCAACTGTATTAGATAATTTGAAAGATCAATCTATTAGTCATAAAATAAATTGATAGCTTTCAGAGATACAACACTATTGGCTCTACAGAAACTTTACAAGACATTGTGCAATGTTGTACATATTTATAGTAATCTGTTTACGTTTAATCTGTTTTAAGTTATCTTTTAGGTATTTTGAAATCTATATCTGTACAAAGAAATAAAATTGAAGACATCTGTTTTAATGTCAAAACAGCTTTTTACTACTTAAATGCATAATGGAATTATATACGGTACTTATAACAAAAACATTTATTTTGTCTGTCTGTCTGACCGATTTTAACGGGACTCTCACTGGCAGCTGATGTTTTAAGGAGCAACATAGGCTTTTATCCCAGTATTTCCGACATCCACGCGGGCGAAGCCGCGGGCAACGGATAAAGCGTAACTTTTTTTTGTTTTTGTTTTTTTTTTTCCTAAACAATTCTGATAGAAGAGACTGAAAATAATTAATTAAATATGCACCATTTCATTTAGAAAACCTTAATTACAAAAATGATTCCGCAGATTTCTCTATGCTCTCATTTTATTTAAATTCTGTTAAACCGTTATTGAAACGTGCAAATAAAATTTGGACTGTTCGATACACCGAACTATTAACCTAAATTAATACCTATGTAGTTTCTATTCCGAATATTTCCGAGTGTTAAATAAATCAAAAGAAAACCGAAAAACCGCAAATTTTGTGTACCTACCTACAATTATTTTAAAAACCTACCTTTCAAGTAGTCTTGTGAGTACTTTATCCAACCGTTTGGCTTGTCCTTTATAATAATGATACCCGCTCGGTTCAAACACCGATAGTTACGTCACGGGTTGTAAATAATACTTAGATGATCGTGAGCAGAGAGAATTCATGATCGCAGTACACATTTATGCGCATTTTTTTACTTTACGATTCATAAATTGATAACCTCGTCGGTGGCAGTTGGCGGGCCTCACGCACACTGGCGCGTCACTACGCTCTAATAGATCTCACGCACACTGTCTAAATCACTGGTCACTATCATCCTCCATATTTTCTTCAATTGCAATTCATACACGATCAGTTATGTACGCGCGTTTCCGTCGCGACCAGAACATTCCACGCAATGTAACGTTTATTCTTGAGGCCTCTGCGCGATCCTCTCAAAATGGCAGAAACATACCTACGGGGCGCATGTGCATATGTGTGCGTGTAAATCGTGTATGTGTATATTTTATATATGTACAACCATTGGTTCACGCAGCCGCGTGTGCGTAAGGAGGCCGAACTTTCCGAGAAAAGTTTTCAGTGCCTGTCGCCGAAGCTCGCTGAAACTATGCCAGCTAGGTATCTCCTGTCAAACAAGATGGATGGAGACGCAACATTTGGACTTGTTATTAATGAGAAATAATGTCACTATGAATTAATATTGGCTTTACAAATGTGTGGTGTGCGTTAGGAGGCGTGTCGGCGTGTAACGGCACCCTCGCGGCCCCAAGTAGGTAGCCGGCGCACGCGCACACTGCCGACCGATTAGGGAAATTGACTACGCACCTACTCGCAATCTATTGTTTTAATTGGAACCACCACGCAAATGTAAAGAGTTTTGTTTTAATGAGTTACCAATCTCATTTTCCGCACACATTGTGTGTACCTAAGCTACCGTTGAACGTAACCAGGAAACAAAAAATATTATTTAAGGTCACTCCGAGCAGTCGTTTGTGAGTTTTATTCCATTGATTCGTCGTTATAATTGTACTTACTGGCGAATTAGAAATTATATACGATTTGAAATGAGAAATGAACTATTAAGATTTAGATTACCCATATGAATTCTTGAATTTAAGTAATTAAACATTCTATCTTAGTACTTATTTTGATATCTTAGATTAAATTAATGCCAAGAAAATGTATTTGAGATGCCTTTTCCACTTGAATGTGTAATATCAAGAGTAACTACAGTTAATCATAATTTACTACATCAATACTGTTACAAAATTGTTTATATTTATCGATGTTTATAAGTACTTCACTACGAATCTCAATTTACAAGATGACCCTCGTGAAAATTACTCATAAATAAATCCCCTTTTTGAGCTTCCAAAAGTCAATATTAATTTCTAGAAAATCTGGTGCTTTGAAATTAAATTATATGTTCATTTGATTACTAATTTTTAAACATTCGAATGTTCCTATTCAAAAATGGTTAAAATTGAGATTTACCCAATTTCATATACCTAATTAATAAACAAATAAAAACATCAATAATCTACTTGAAAAACTGTTTCCACCAAATTATAACATGCTAAATTTTTATTTGACAATAAACATGAAACTTCCTCTGTAAAGATCCTTGTTGGCATCAGAAGGCCAATTCCCGAAATTAATTTTTTTTAAATCTAGTCGCAATCTCATCTCAGCGACAATCAATGTCAAAAACTGGTAAAAAATGTAGGGAAATTAGAGGTATGACAGATTGAGACTGAGATCAGACTGTGAACGTTCTTAAAATTACAAGGATTGCCCCTCTGACGCTGCATTATAGCTGCGTAGCACGCAACGTAACGCGTAGCACATAGCGCTACGCATAACTCGTAGCAATGCTACGCGTAACGTGTAGCAAGTAACGCTTGGCAAACAGCGTAGCACGTAGCACGCCATGCACGCATTGTAATTAAGCTTGATGACAATGCAACTAAACACTTTCAAGATTAATTCGGTACCTACAGTAAAGTTCAGCTCAATTCAATCAATAGTTATTTTATCGGTCCAAGAGTAGCAACGACCACCCATGTTGCCGACAAGATGCAACCGTGCCACGAACATCAAAACATTTCTGTCTTTTCGCATTTTTAGGTTTCATAATTCTAAATTTTGTTCCGAAAACCATATACAAAACTGTGATAAAATAGATTATTGGTATTAGGTACCTACTTACCAGTATATAAGAGATAGGTAGAACAGAGGCGGGTGATTAGCGATTATATACCTAGGCATTGTTGTAAACGACACCTTATTTACTGACAATCTTTGTTTTTATCCAATACATAGAGATATCGCGAAAATTCGCCAGCCTGAGCGATTTACATCTTTGCATAGATAACAAACGATATCAATGTGCGACCAATCAATAGGTTTTGTCATCATTGTATTACTCACTCTAAATCTAATCTTAAGTGTTTATGTATTTCGTTATATACTGTATTATCTTAGCCTAGGATTTAGATATATAAAAAATATGCCTATAAATTTTATTAGAGATAAAGCGTGCACAGAAAAATATTCTTGAGGCAATCTGCGTTAAATTTTGCTGCTTAGAAAATCGCCGTAACTCAGTAACTTTTTATAAAACATAAATTTTTAATACACGAAAATGTTCCCTGAAAAGCACTCTTAATCTAAACTATAAGAAAATAAATACTATGTTAGTTTATTAGATATAAGTACTACATGAACGGTGAACGGTCTTCTTCTTCTTAGCGTGTCGATGGCAAACATCGAACGGTGAAGGAAAACATCGTGAGGTAACCGGCATGTCCTAGAACCAAAAATTCGAGACATGTGACATCTACCAACCCGCACTGAGCCCGCTTGGTGGATTATAGCCCACTCCCTCGTTCGTGAAGAGAGGAGGTCTGTGTCCCAGCGGTGGGAACAATATAGACTGATTATCATGAAGTACTACATATAAACACAATGGGGAACTCTGTTTAGAAAATGTAGACACCAGCCTATCTATGCTGTAAAAATCTCATTGTGAATACTTGAAGTGAAGTGATGTGAAATGAGCTGTCAATAGTGTCAATATCTAGCCTAACTCACACGTCTGAGGGGCAATTCTCGTAATTTTAAGAACGTTCACAGTCTGATCTCAGTCTCAATCTGTCAAAAATGCCTCTAATTTCCCTACATTTTGACAAGTTTTTAACATTTATTTGTCGCCGAGATGAGACTGCGACTAGATTTTGAACGTTTTAAATTAAGAGAATTGGCCTTCAGGTCCAGTTGAAAACCAGCATCAGGCACTAGTCGTCCGGCATTTTTGCTGAACTGGGCCTTTTGGCGCAGCCGTGAGGCACACTTTCCTGCTAATTTCTTACATCGGACTTTGCACTTTTTATTTTTATCTTTATTTTTCTCTGATGTACGAGTATGTATCTGGTGTATTGTGTGTTCTTTACTCTGTGCTAAATAAATGTATTTTCTTTCTTCTTTCTTTCTAGCAGCAGATGGAATGTCACCTCACTTCACCTAAGTTTTCTCGGTGAGATATTGACAGGATAGACCGGCAGTTGTTTGTACTTTCAATCTTTGGGTCGTGACAGTCACTGAATCTCTTCCAATATCATACCATCATCATCATCCTGTCCTTGAACAATGCTACTTGAGGTCGACGCAACATGTGAACATTGAGTGTTGTGTAGTCCCCTCGGGGACTGGTCTAGGGGATTTTAGTGAAACGAGCGGTTTTTTCTTCCATTCTCCCTTGTCATCCGTTTCTATCATTCACCCCTTTTTCTTGCATTTCATACCTCTCACAACCCATGACTCTCTTCCACATCCCTACTAGTGAAAAATTAACCTTTATTGACTAGGGAATTAAGAGTAACTTAATCATTAGTTCCAATATCCTCAGTTTCTACCATTTACATAATAATATGTCTTGCTGCCGTCATATACGTGTTCACAGCCTTCCTTGCAAAATCACCTTCCTCTCATCCTGTCTTCGGTCTACGCCACTATTCTTAAAGTCAACCATACATCCATTGAAACTTAATTCTTAACAAGCTCCTCAAGTCTTCACCCTTTTGAGGTTCTTATCAACTTATCAAATCTAGAAAATACTCACCCGTTACATTAGAATAGAGAAAAATTTAACTGATTCTCTAAAAACTTATGAACCTTCTAATGTTGTACGCTTTTTTGAATTAATGAACCTTTAAAAAATTTTGGGTTTCAAATAATACACACTTAAAAAAAAAATACACTCTGGGCTTTTCTAACAGTAGGTAAGCTAGGGTACCCAGACCAAACGGGTTAGATTAGTTTAGAACTGTGACCAACCACGCACGAGCTTAATTGGGTGCAGTAAATAAGCTAGAGCGCCCGGACCAAATGAGTTAGGTTAGAACTGAGACCAACCGCGCGCGAGCCGAGCGAGCGTTGCGAGCGGTGCCGGTGCCGCCGCAGCTGTCGATGCCGGTGAGCGCTACATCCAACTTGATCACAGTTACTTGGCTATCGAGTATAGGTACACAAAAAGAGGCGCATTTATAATATTAGTGTTCAATAATATTTTTAAGTAAGCACAATGGGAATTATTTAAGGTTCGATTAAATACATGCCATTAGAATAAGGACCTCCGGCCATGCCTGACTGATGTGGGCTGAAATTGAAAATTAATAAAAACACAAAGTGTAAAGCGGTGGTCCCTGCACCGATTACCTTAGTACTGAAAACGTAGAGTGGTGCAATTAAAGCTTGAGCATATCGATACATTTTTATATTTATTTTAGTATTGTGACACCTGAATATGAAGTACCTATGCTTGATTTACTAACTAAATGTAAGGACTATATTCGCAGAAAAATTTGTAGCTATTAAATAAGTAAATATTTTTAAAACACTACTATTAGTGTTTTAAAAATACTTATCTAATAGTGATACCTGTAACTTTATATATTTATATGAACTTTAAAATTATTACAAAATACCTACTTTTTATAAATTGCACAGGATATTCTGAAAAATGTAGGTATTATTCAAATGAGCTATTTTAATCTGCAAAAAACCGTAACGGTTTGTCTACATAAATAATAACCCTGATTAGAAACAAAAATGTAATGAATACAATAAGGAAAACATGATAGTTCGGTATTGTTAGCAACGTAGTTAATATAATACTTCGCACGGCCACTCCGCGTCAGCATTCGCTCATGCTATAGGTATTTAGCTCCCTACTCAGTTACTCGGAACTACTTGGAAGTGCCTTCCACGTGCAACACCTACCTACCTATCTACCTACTCGACGGTATCATTTTCCTCTACTTACCCGCTTACAATGACAATATATTTTTCCTTTGTCACCAAACTATGCATTTTGTTATAGGCTGTACCCCAATTCACCTTCAAAGAAATCCAAACTTTATCATCATGTTATAAGGTACATTTTAATTATTAGTATCAGAAATATTTGGCAGTAGTAGTACAAAGCATCGTTATCGTCGCATGTGGTACACGTGTGTCTAAACTCTATTTCCGCCCTTCGCTTCCCTTGGGTAAGCCAAGGACAGCAATAAAAGTCTTACTTAATAACTGACGTTATAATTAACGAAGAGTTCCTATTTGCTTAAGTTGATCGGTGGTCGAATTTAAACCTTATTGGGGAAAGAAAAAGATTATTTTCCCAATTCTCCTGTTCATTCTAAATTAATAAAAAGTTTAAAAAATTTTGGAGTAAACTCACCAGACATTAATAATGTCCATAAAGTTAAAGACCACATTTAATTAGCTAAAAGGGACCCTTGTTCTTTAAACAACCTTTGGCGCGTACAGTCACACAGTAAAGTGTTAACAAGCAACTGCCAACTTTAAATGCTTTATTATTTACACATACTTAGTCCTAAGTAGATAGGTACCTAATAAAAAGGTCTATGGGACCTAAACGGATGTTTTAGGTCTACAGGTGGGCTTTGCCACGTTCATATTTTTATTAATGGGCATAAAAACTAGCTAATTAATTATTCATTCAAAAACACATTTACTAAAAGACCAACAGTTACTTACTGCAGCTTCTAAAATTTAAAATACCGCTTATTGCGTCATTAATAGCGAAATAAAATTCCATCTGATATTAAAATATGATACGATAGTGATCTGATGGCAATAAAATAAGCTAAATTATTAATATAATTAAACATATAAACACGCAAGACTCGCATTATTGGCGGCAGAGCATTTCTATACGACACCTTGACGCCACGTGTAAAGGTGCAATGTGTAACTACACTATAAACCGTAGGTATACGTACCTATGCGCGTGCGCACAATCCCACAATACTCATCGAAGGCTAATTTCTTCATCAAATATCAAAAAAAACTCCACCTGGCCTGTTTAATAGACTATTTTATTTATTATTCTGTAAAATAAAATGCCGTCAAAATTCCACTCGGCACCTGCACATGATAAATTAAAAAATAACAATTGCCAAGGCGCTGGCTCCCGTTCCGGGGTCAACGCACTCCACCCCTTCCTACTCCCCACTGTATGATAATTAATTTTATCCACATCGTATAAATAGGCACTTGTACTACATGTAGGTAATCTGCATCCAAGTCTGTTCATTTCTTCGGTAAGCGGCTAATCTATAGCGCCAACTTGCGATGTTTTGCCAAGCATGTTAATTTTATGTAATTATCTTGTAAGAATGCGCGCGGCTGTACTTAATTTTTCTATGCGATTATAATTGTTGTCTGAAGCAGAGATCAGAGGACAGTTGGCTGTCTGTCTAATTATTCTGTGATAGGTTCTTCTTTTGATATGGAAAGGCCGTATTCCAAGAATGGTAAATAACAATTTGTAATTCAACGGTAAACATAAACACATTTTCTAATGTGAAGTGTTCTCAAAACATACCGTTCAAGCTTTTCTAATGAATTCCTGACTTATCTGTGTTTGCTTTCTCTAATATTCTTGCAACTCAAGTTTTAAATCCTAGAGCTAAGTGCGAATAATATCACGATTAGTATCTTATTGCGAATGTTATCTAAGTACTAGTAGCATTGCAAACTTATACGAATCGAACCCTTATTATTGAAAGGTCTAAATTGCAGTTTAGTAGTTTTCTAAAGTTTGTTTCTCTGCATTTTTACTAATAGGTTGTCTAATTACTAAAAAATCATTGCGGAATTGCAAAATTTTAAACGAAAAAATATTTGTAAATACTTTTTCAATGAAAAATATTAAAGCACGTGTGGAAGTGAAAGGGTTAGACGATTCTATGCAATATTACATTAATTCAGCGACCTATAATATTCGCCGTACAAAAATCTGCACCAAAATGATTGCGAAATACGTAAAGTCCAAAGTCGTACTTATCTCTCGCAATATTTCTAGATTTCTCAACAATTTTTTCATCACTAAGAAAAAGCACATTTTAAAAAATTCCTGGTATAAATTGTGGTGCTGTGTGGAACGCTAGCGCAGCCGGTGGCGCAGGCGTCACGAAGGCGGTGTGTGTTCGCGCCTCTAGGATTAGTTCCCGGCATTCCGGGAATCTCACCCACTCCGACGAGCGCTGATAACATTCCTTGGCCCATCGGTATATACACGGACCCGAAAACAAAACTCTTTCACACTTATTTATTATGCTTTAAATTACTGTTTGGTGTTTGTTTAACATTTATTTTCTACAAATGAATTGTTTTAATTTATTTGTGTTTCTATCTCTTTCTACCATTAGGTAGGTAAGACATGTAGATTATAAATGTACCTAATGCTCATAATAATAAATAATAATATCATGCGGTAACGCCATATAGGTAATTCGCTTTACTTACTTACTTATCTCTTTAAAATTACCTTTTCTGCAATGCGGTCTTCTGATGGGGTATAGTCGCATAACTCTGAAACCAAAGGTACTGAAATTATACCGGAGTACCGGATTATACTTACTGAAGTAAGACTTTCCACCTGGTTTTCAAATTGTTCCTTTGCTTAAATTTACCTATGTCGTACTAAATTTAAAATGAGCTATTGCAGTCATATTTATTGGTAGATTACGAAAACCTGGCAACATAATATTTTTTTTTTTTCGTATAGGTATATTTTTTCTAGTTTGAGGATTTGGCTCAAATGACACAACTTTTTCAGAGGAAAGGTTTTACCTAGTTCAAAAATAAAGAACCTTATAATTTTTGTTATTAATTTGAACTTCACTTTTGGACTGGTTATGGAATAGATAAAGTTAATAATAAATAAATCGACCGATCAAGATCCTTGGGCGAAAATGGCGCATTTGAAGATTTTAAACATTTTTTCATAATGTCGCTAATTATGCCGCTGAATTTAACTACTAATTATTTAAATTATTTTGATATTCACCTATAAATAAAATATTCGAGACCGAAACCAAAGCGAAAACCCATTGAAAATACCGTAAATATCGGAAAGCGTGCAGTTTTAGCCGATGCGTTAAGTTCGGGACGCAGATCCGCTGCGCTCAGGACACGGGTACAATGAATTGCACTTTTATGAGCTCTTCTATAACTACATCATATGCACTATCTATTAATGTTTATTTCAAGCTAATATTATACATCAATAATTTTTAAATAGCGGTCAACGTAGAGCCATTATGACGGTGCGCCGCCATAGACGTTCCCGATCGCTTTAATTTATCCTATTTCGCGTTCCTGTAGCGAAATCTAACTTTTTATGCACTAAATGCAAAAATAGAATTTTATACTTTAATTTTAATTGATTTTTGTAAATCTCATTACGATGGAAGTAGCGGGTTCGACGTCAAACTCGCCGTGAGGTCGGAAAATTTTCACTAATTTTCCTCGTAATACGCGCTAATATTTCACAGCTTTTATTTTACAAAAGTAATGTATAGACTTGCGCCTACACGTTGGTGGCAAAAGGTTCGGGGTGAGAAAGTTTTTTTTTAGCACTTATGTGCGAGTGCGAGGGCGCAGTGAAGCCGCCGCCCCGCGCCCGCGTGCCGCCGCCTGGGCGGGCCCCCGCGCCTGCGCCTGCACGCTAAAACTAATGGTCTCATTTCAAATTTTATTTCACAAAAGGATTCTACAGGATCTCCTCCAACAAAATAATTTATAAAAACCTAAATATTTTTTCTTCGGGTCAAAATAGAACACTCGGTATAGATGTAGAGTTCAAAAGGGAACATTTCGTTCCCCCCTTTTGTGTTCTCAATCTATTTCTACTCATTCGAAAGCGCGTTTCGGCAGCTTTCAGAATATGTAAAACAACCTGGGAAAAAAGTTCAGGAAAAATGCTGAAAAATTGTTGAAGTCCGGAGGGCGTCGGTCAGAGTGCGAATATTTGTGATTTTTTTTTTTATGTGTTCCGAAGGTGTGGAGACGTGAAGGGTGGTGGTGGTGAGGGCGGGTGGCGTGCGCGGGGGCGCCCAAACCCTAAACGTGCACAAAATGAATTCGTTTTTCGTAAGAAAACTAGGTTTATGGCATAGCGGGTGTGCGGTGGTGTGCGTGTGAGAGGCGCGGCGATTGGCGGCGCGCGGCTGTGTGTGTGCGCGCCCCCGCTCGGCCTCTCACCATACCTACCGCGCGGCGCGGGCGCCACCACACGCGCACGTCACACGGACACACACACACACACATGCGCACGCACGCCGCGCGATACAACCTGCGCCCGATATTTATGTCATTTAATTTATTTAAATTCCATAAAATATTTTTGCTTCAATTTTAAAATCTGATGTATATATTTTTTTATTTTCTTTAAAAATATTTTTTTAACTTAATAGGTAGGTACAACCTATAAATAACTTATTTTACCTAGGAATTCTAGAAAAAAACCAATTCCTTTGGAATAATTTTAGTTTATGATCATCTTATAGGGTCCATGGAGACAATGATTATTTTCACATCTGTGGGAGAAAATTGTCATGCATTTTATGGATTATGAATATTTTTGAGTTCATATACTTAGCTACCTTTATTTGATAGATTAAAAACAACAATAACATTTTGACTCAAATGAAGAAATCAAGGCCGTTTAATTAAATTGACCTTTATTTCAATATTTTTTTTAAAAACTCCCCAAGGCGCGCTTCATTGGTTTTAAAATCTCTTTTATTATTGACTCGCGCCCCTCCTTCCCATCAGCTTCCCACGGTGTTTACTTTAATAATAATCTTTAAATACACATACTTCCGGAATAAATAATCTAAATAATGCTAAAAACCTCATCAAAATATGTTCCGTAGTTTAGAAGAACAACGCGGAAACAGCACAAAAAGCGATTGTAGGTAATTTAGAAACCTATAGGTACCTTGAAGACATTTAGGGCTGATTTTTCAAATAGTATATGACAGTTTGACAAATTTTCCATACAAAAGCTGTCAAACCGATTCCACAGATATGATATTTGAAAAATCAGCCCTCAGGTAGATAGAAAAAAAAACATATATAGAGAGGGTAGGTAGATAATCACTAGAATATATATGTAGTAGAATCAATTAGGTACTTAAGTAGTTTACATTTTTAATCAACACGGTTTTAGTTCAGTGATGGTTTCTATTAAGATTATTAACCAACATATTAAGGGTTCATTATTGTTAGTAGGTAATTTTCGTTATTTTTACATGTCGAAAACAGGAGACAGCTTAAACTACCGTTGGGGTCGGCTTCCAGTCTAACCGGATGCAGCTGAATACCGGTATTTTACATGGAGTGACTGCCTATCTGACCTCCAGAACCCAGTTACTGGGTAATACGATACTCCTTGGTAAGAATGGTTGTCAGACTTTCGGCATTCTGACTACCCGTAACGACTGTCGAAGATCCACGAATGACAGCAGGGACTAACGGCTTAAAAAGTGCTTTCCGAGGCACGGAGGGTTCTCGGTATGTAAAGATGGTCACCCATCCACAGACCAACCGCAGCACGCGTAGCCTAACCTGATCGATCGACCTGTGCGGCTATTATTATTTAGCCCCTCAGATTAAACAAACTAAACTACCTATTTGTGAGAAAAAACAAATAAAAAAATTCTGTTAATACCAACAACTGTGACACACCCTGTATAATCCCCCCTTTCCACTTTATAATCGTCCCTCACTTGAACCCTTCAATAGGTTCACAGCCCCCTCAGTGACCTTCACTTTAATTACACGACTTGCTTGGAATGTTGAAGTACTATAATCTCCACAACTAGGTAGGTGCAGCTGGGACGGACTGTCCCTTCCCCCTTTTTATTCTTCCTTCATAGCTTCATAGTGGCTTGCTCTTTACTGTCGACCCGTAAATAATTTGGCTACTTGGTTGTGTCGGGTTGATCAGCACCCTAATTGTGTAACACACTATCAATTACATTCTGAATAATTTTGAAGTATATTGCTAATTCATTGCTTCATATGTTCGAAAAATTTGTCTGATTCACAACGAAAAAACGCAATAAATGTTGTTGAACTGACAAAATGAAAGCCATTGCTACTGATAGATGTGTTGCGCAATTACCCCGCTGCTGGTCGGATTTAGTCTCATGGTGTGTAGAAGGTGTCGCGTTGACCACTTCGTTGATGGCCTCAATCTACTCAGTGCAAATTCTATTGATTTATTTTTTTATTCGAAGTCAGGCTGTCTTCCCTGGGGTTCAGACCAGAATTTTCACAGCATATATCAATTATTGTGAAATGGGCTCGACATAGACCCAAACTAATGTTGTGTTTAGGGGACAGTGAGACCCACAGCCACTCTAGTTATACCCTAAACACAGCATATTTAAATACCGTTAGGTGCCAAATGGGCTTTCAAAACCCATTGCTAAGTCCATTTTCGTTCTAGTAACTAGAATCGCCTATAACGTTCCCACTGCTGGGACACAGGCCTCCTCTCTGTGAGAGGGAGCGGGCTGTAATCCACCACGCGGGCACAGTACGGGTTGGTAGATGTCACATGTCTTCGAATTTTGGGTTCTAGGACATGAATATTTCGTCACGATGTTTAACTTCATCGTTTTGAGAGCAGCGATGATGAAATACATTACACAAAGTAAAGCGCCTGCCTGGGTTTGAACCCACAACCTACAACTCGTTATGTCGGGGCCACTACCATTGAAGCACCACTGCTCCTAACTAGAACCATAGTAGGTAATACATTCTGTTTAGTCGCTGCTTCGCTCCTCTAAGCACATGGGACTTGCTTCTGGCTTTACGACGTCTCAAGCTAAAGACCGTGGCAGCCTAGTGCCTTTCCTTTCGAGCATCATCAACAACTCTTCACTTCTCTTAGCGCTTCATCGTAAAAGTGGAATCGTGATTACAATTTTCTTGAATGGCAGGGAATTTAATATAAATGATCTAGAATCTTTAGCTTTCTAATGTTCATTCTACGCTGCGCACTTTACACTTCAATTTACCTGTTTACCTTTTCATAGCCAATATCTGCAGCCCTTTCTTAAGTTAATTGCAAAGTTCTTCTGGTTATAAAGTACGCTACAGAATATCTTTATGAGGATTGATTGAGAAAGTTTCAGTTCTATCTTTGCTATAAGCGCCTATCCGTGCACCTTGAAGTCTCTCAAATAAAGTCACTGGCTTTATTCAGCATTGAATCTTGCTCATTCATGTATGGCGGTCGAATGCAACCCTTTCACAGAGAGAAGGTCTGTGAGTCTGTCCCAACAGTATATAGGAACCACATTTACATTATATAGGATGATTATGAGTGTGTGGTCGGATGCATATTACTATTCGAATCTCTCGATCGCTAATCTCTGTCTATCCGTAATTTCTCATGAATCTACCACACCCCAGGCACAATAACAAAACATTTGTGTGCTGAAAGAAAAGGTTCATATTCTACTATAAGATAAATATTCTACTCCGCTTTATACATCCTCCTCCCAATTTTTTTGGGGTCGGTCCAGGATGTCTTCTCTACTTTATTGTGCTATACTAATTCAGTAGGTAATGTATGATTAACCAGTTGAGATAGCAAATAGGATTGAGTGGTAGATACCAGTCATGTTGAATTCTGGCAAGTGAAAACGTTAGCCATTTTGATGACAGTTTTCAAACAAATTCAACATCTCACTTACTTGCTGAAGTTGCAGACTATAAGCACCAGCTTCTACCCCGCATAATCCATATTTATTACCAATTTTCACGGGTAGACCACAGATTCGATTGCTTATGCTTGAATTTCTAAAGACTAAGGGACAGTTACGAGGTCCCCCAAGGAATATCCTTTAGGATATTGAGGTGGAGGTTGTCACAAAAAAATTCACACGTTTTTTTCCGAAGCACCAATCGTAGCGACTAGTTCGTACCTAAACTCTGATTTTTAATTTGCTAGACCATAATGACAGCTGAGATCATTACAATAATGTCATGTTGACAAAAAAAGGTCGATCGCAACTGTCATTTTAGTCTAAATTAGATAATATGTTTTAATTGTGTAGCGGTTTGACTTAGAGACCAACTTAGCACTACGGACCTGCAAATCAGATTCGCTCGTGAATTACAATATGGTGCAAGGCATATACAATAATGCAATGGATTCTGGGATTCAAAGATTACTGATTTTTGCATGATATGACTCAGCGAACATAGTGAGTCATCTAAGGATACTTAATTCAATGATGTTCATTACCCAACGCAAAGTCACTTTTGCGTTAATACAGTGAGTAAGCCATGGTTATTTATACATCACCTTAATGTAGTATTTCAAGAAGTTGGGTAAGATTTAATAACCCTTCAGTTTTCTGTGGGAGTTAGCAATAGAAATAAAACTAAATCACTATGATCCATAGGTTATGCAGTTATGCAGTTTAATCAGCTAGAAGGCGCACACAATTGTTACGTATCGACGCCAGCACATCAAGCTACCCGAAACTGTCAAATTTTCCCAATCAACTTTGAACCTTATGCTTTAGTGATGAAGTTGAAAATCTACTAAAGAAATTTGACAGATTGTAGTAGCTTGATGTCCTGGCGTCTGTACACTAGCTAAATTGGTACAATCAGAAGAACCAGTGATAGTCACGCAATAGAAATCGTGAGGGTAAAAAAGGGAAAATAATCCTCACAGTTCTTGTCTAAAACCGTAGTGACGTGTCACTACCGTAGTGATACCAAAGATGTAAACAACAATGGCCGCTCGAAATTGAATAAGATCGATAGATCTACCTATAAGAACATTTCTTTTAAGTACTTAATGTGTGTTTTCGTCTAAATCTCCGAGCTAACTAGACGAAAACGAAAACAAAAATTACTTAAAATAAATGTTCTTGTATATCGATTTTATTCAATTTCGAGCGGCCATTGTTGCTTACATCTGTGGCAAATTTAGCACGGCCGGGCCTTACATGATCATTAAACTGTTCTATGGGATATGATGGTCCCAGATTTTCATAGTTACATTGCAGCAGAATCTTTCTCAATTCTCCATAGTTTTTGTATAGTTATAAAGTGCTTTAAGATATATCTGTTCTCGCATAAACCCATCAATTAAATTGAAAGTGATATATCTTTTAATCAGTTGGCCAAAGATTAGGTTCTTCTACTGCATTATCGCATACCTGTATTACGTCACATTTAATTATTTACACAATATTGTGTACATAGGTACTTGATATCACCATGCATACGCATATCGAGACAATGACTGACAACCCAATAGATATTTTTTTTACTTCATTAACTATTCGCATTTTCCTCATTTTAATGATACAGCTAGTGAACAATTCGCGTCATGTTCGTTAAAAAACGTAATAAAGTCGACGCCCCGAGCGCAGAATACATTAATATAACCGGATTACAGGTGGTAACACCAATATTTTGCAAATGAAAACGTGTCGATAGTGGCGCGAGACGAGCGCGTGGGTTTTCCTTTGATTTTCTCAAAGAGCGCGTCACACAGACACCTGCGCACACAGCGGCGCTTGCGCAGCTGTCACTACGTCATCACGTAATTCAATTATTGTAATTGATTAATTGCAAACTGTCTGACGGCCCGCTTCCACGGTTTCTGGAGCACGGATCGGGGTCCCAGCCTCAATTAACAAGACAGCAACGTCTACCGCATAACCTTACAAAATAATATCGGGCCCCAAACATTTTCTTACATGTCTGTACCTACCAAGGCTTTGCTTACATACAACCATCTGTTACAGCCTGAATCTGCCTTTACTGAAATCGCTTTTTGTTTCAGATGTCCTGAAAAACCGGTCGATGGTAAGTAACTATCTCTATGAAGTATCATTATTTGTAGAATTTGTCTGAACAAACGAGGGATGACTGTGCAGGTTTAGTACCAAATAGGTATAATTATCTATCTGCATTGACATATTTGGCGCCAGTCCCGCTTATTAACGATAACTACTTAAAGGTAATTAGATTCAATTGCCTTTGTATTATTAACAACAAATAGGGACCTTATTACAACCGTGTTTTAGTTGATCCGTTGGTAATGTTCACTAATTATGCGTTCTAAATAGGTCGTTGATAATTGTGATGCGTGCTCACGGTACTAACGTCGTGGACATCATTGTTTGACACCTCGACGAATTAAGGCGACTGGCGACGAGAATGCACGATTATAAATACAACAATCGTTAACGATACCACCAGGGTTTGGGATTACGGGTTCTCGCTTTTATAACTAAGCGTACATTGTAGATAGCCCATAATCCCACAGGACCATTAATAATGAAATACCTACCTACCTACCTGAAGATATATTTTACAGGATAACAATTAGTAATTAAGAGATAATTTATAATTGAAAATAATGGCGGTTAATTAGGTACCTTGCTTTTTGTAAGCCCACAATCTCGTCCGTCTGACAAAAATGTCAAGCCGATTTCAGGTTTTTCAAACCGATTTCCCGAGATTCTTGTTGAAAATTGCAAATGTTTATAGTTTTCCATGCCATTGTATTTTGCGATGACCGATTTAGGCTCCGACATTTTTAACTAACGTAACTCGCGTTCATAATTCGGAAGTTTCCATGGAAATGACCAACATCCGGTTCGTTACAGTCACTCCTGACATTGTCCTGGTGAAATTATTTACATTGTGACTAATAGACGGAGACTGTTATGTTTCACTTTCATACTTTGGTGTGCTTCGGGCTTCCTTTACAAACATTGCAATCTCCCTTGATTTAAAAGTTCGATAAGTTCCCTAATTGCACATAGTTCAACGATCGGCCACTCATTCTTCTATTTACACGTTAATGTTCCAGCATCATATAGGTTCCTCCACAATCACATAGCCTGGCATGGTCTCGCTATTTGCTTACCAATTAAGTTTTCCCGTGCCGGTCACATCCAGGTTGCGACATAATTATTTGCTACTACGAACCTATTTTTCTGTAAAAGGTTCTAATTTCCTCTCACTTGTAAGTTTAGCGAAAGTTACATAAGCGAAACCGAATAAAAAATGAGTGCGACATTCACAGTAACCATAGCCATTACCATGTTTAAAAAAGGCTTCTTTTACCAGTGCTACCTTTGCCACTGATACCGTGACCAACGTTGCCAGGCCACTTGAAGTCGGTATCACCGATTCGGAAATAGAAGTTTTGCCACTTGTGTCCCCTTCATTTATAATCTGCGCAGCTTTTTTGACACAAATTCGAAAAAAAAATTGCTCTATTTATTAGTTATCTGGTAGGCAGATAATACCCATATCCGGACACTTGAAGCAGGCCCTTAGTATCATTAAATATAAAATTGATATTACTTAGATCTGGGTACCGATATGTGTCATTAGAACTACGCTACATCCGGTTGGTACACTTTTCGTAAGTAGGAGCTAGTTACCGTTCCCTTATCGTATTTGTTTAAATGTAACAACTCTAGAGATAACGTTAAAAAATATTGGATTGAACAGAGATTTCAGTCCCGTATCTATAGGTAGCGGCTTCGATAATGTTTATATACGCCACTTACAGTTACCGGTTAGTAGGTTTGACGATACCTATAATATAGATAATAATAGAAACTTTGAAGTCAAATGTTAAATGTTATTTTTATTGTCAAAACCTTAAAATTCTCCACTTAAATATTTAGGTACTTTATCACTTCAAATTCACAAATCATTTCCTCAAAATGGTCTAAGATAAGCCCTTTTTGGCCGACTCATAGCTCCAACAGAGCCCTCTTCTCACCAAAATGAAGTACCATCACAGGTGCTTCCAAAATGTTAGGCTAGTGGATCTAATTAAACCCAAAAAAGAATGAACTGTCGCCTTAAATAGCATTTTAGAGCAAAAACACACGGCCTTTGATAATAAAGGTTAAACAGGCTGACACAAATTGATTTTTTATCATAAAAAGTGACGAAATTTCATTTGTCCGTTACTCAATGTATCTACTTGTTATCTGTTTCATTAACGTCAATTCTAATGAGATGTGCTGTCCGTAACCGCCACTTGGGACAATTTCGTCACGAGACACCATCCTCGTTTAGAGAAAATTATTTAGTTTATAGTCCGACAAAACACTGAAAAACTGAATTATGACAATGCTGTGGTACCAGGACCAAACAATTTCTTATTCAACATTTATCTAATTTATTTTGCCGGCTCTTGGTTTTACTATCGACTGAATTTCATGAAAAGGCGAGCAGGCGTCATCTAAGGCTCGATGCACATATATGCAGAGTCGAAGCGTGACAATATTACGTAGCATCATCGCTAGCATTCGGTCTTTTCTACGAATATGATGCCGATATCCTGGCATAGTTACCTTAGGATACCTGCCTGTTTTATTTTTCCTGTTTGTACAAAAATAATGCAAACCACAAACGGTTATTACAATCAAACTACCTACATTAAAAAGTTAAGTAATAGAAACCAAACGATATTTTCCTGTATTTATCCGTCAATATCGCGAATCTACCTACTGGCCCCCAAAAACAACAAAGTTGTTGAACAAAACAATTCCCTTCGCAACACTTTAACTATAGCCAATTAGCATAACAAAAGGAATATAATATCTAATATCTATTAATAGGAACAACTTATTGACGTAGGTATATGTCCCGGAAACGACGTTCGTGTAATTTACCGGGATGTGGCTGGTAATCCCCTGGGGAACTTACAGCGGCGCGTGCGCACGACATCGCTGAAACCTTACGATTTTCCTTTTATTCTCGATAAGAAATATATTTATAACTTTGTGTATTATGGTTTGCATTAAGATAGCTTAAGCTGGAATTTAGATAAGTCCTTTATAATTAAATAACCTAACTTATTAATTTAAATCAACGGATTGGTCATAATATGCCTTAATCAACGTAGCTTTTTTTTAAATGTATTTATTATTAACACTGCAGCTTTGTTCGATGGAGGGTAGTTAGACAAAAGAGTAGATCTACTACATGTCCATACAATGCAAGAAAACGCAGTTGCAACCGCGTAACAAAATGATTTCGGTCGAAAATAAAAAAAATGTTGTTGTTGTTTATCCTGATGTTAATAAGAACGGATAAGCTTTAAAATAAGAACGGATAAGCTTCAAAATAAGAACGGATAAGGTTAAAAATATTTAAATAGTTTGATGGATACTCGTAGGCAGATAGAGACCAAACTTTCGTACATGACCTACGTCATTTGCTCTTACACTGCCGAAAAACAATTCCTAAAAAACGGTTTTCAGCAATTTCTTTGTAAGATATCTAGCAGCGAACAAATTAACACGGTATGTCATTCCGTTAGCTTTCTGAAAGGGATTTCCGTGCATTTTCATTTATGGCTCTCATACACCAAAGCATTGAGTAATTCTATGAAAGGCCCAAAGTGTTTGCGCGTCGAAGTTGCGTCGCATTGATGTGTATAAGCCCTTAAGACCGAGGCGTCACTTTTTAAATCTTAAATGACGTTTTAAACTCTTACTTTTTCCTGATGACGTCACCCGGTCCTATGACAAAGTGCACTCGTCCTGCACACGACATGACTCATCAGCAGTAAAATCATGCTATATTTAGTTTCCGATTCCGTATAAACATGACACACTCTTATCTTAAATGATCTTTCATCTGAGTACCTATCACTTCCTTTGATTTTCAGCATCCGTACCTACTTAGATGACCAATCGGTTTTCATGATCGGCGAATCGGGCGTTTCTGTAATAGCTATACTGTAGTTCTAAGAAGGCTTTTCTTGTTCGTGTCGATGGTACGACAGATTTTCAGGTTTTGTTTTCCCAAAACTTCGCCTTTATTAAAAGCTTCCATACACCGACACAATAATCTGAATCTAAAGTCGCTTCAGAGCATGATCGGTTCAGTGTATGATCCCTTCAGCCATCATAAACGATCGATCTTGAGACCATAACAGCACACATGGTATGAACTTTTGTCAAATCAGATCTGAAGATAGAACTGACCGTGTATGTGCCATTAGTGTCGAACAAGGCTGGCTCAACTAGGTGGCCGTTTATTAGTGAAGTACATTACATAGGGGAGCGGACGCCACCGCAACACATCAAAGCACTATCGACTTCCGGTGCAGACGCGGGTTATCGGGCGACCTCCGAAATTCCCGGCAATTAGCTTGCGCGTGCGTCCCTTTCCTCCCGCTCCTACTCGCCACTTCCGCTCCAACCGACACCTTGGAAAGCAAACAGACTTGTAAAAATAGATATCGGTGGCTTATTTTGTATGTTATTTTTTGTCTCCCTGATAACAAGCTAAATGATGTCGACCTGTTCGATGGAATAGTGGGCTCATCGATAGGTTTCAGAGAAATTAAAAAAAAAATGCAATTCAAACTTTCTTAACAATTCAGTTCTATAACGACATTTCATAAAACAAAGCTGGCTTCGAAAACAATTTCATTTTGTCAAGAATTGTCCTCGTATAAACAATTCGTATCACCCTTCACACACATGCAACAAAGGACTTTGAACTTTCTTTGTCATCAAACAGCGCATTCCAACGCATTGTAGAATTTGTCACTCCTTCATTCAAGTACCTACCATCGTGTAGATAAAGCAATAAACATAAAAATAAACTAGGTGCCTTAACTGTCTGAAGTCATTATCTGAAGAGCGCGGTAGGTACGGTTGCCCACTAAATAAATACGTAGAACATGAATGAACGTTTGCTCGCCGGATCGAGTCGAGCGCGCACTTCCGTCGACAAGTAATAAGGACACCACACGATACCGACGATACAATTTCGAAACGGGAGAGTCTAAGGAGGTCACCGGATAAGATTACGGTTAACTGTGTAAACAAACCGTTTACATTGATAACTCGTTAGAATTTAGCGATGGCGCCTGTGACGTGCCACAATCGATGGATTTTGTTGGTCGATAAGCACCATCGTTGGAAACATCGCCAATAAATGATGTCATGAATAGAACCCTTTATTAGCGGGTCAAGTTGGATCCATTTACGTCCGGTCGATGCCGCAGACGTGCCGACAACCTGGCTTTTTAGATAATCAGTGCATCTGCTGTTCTTGAGAAAAGAGTTCTTAGATTCTAATGTTACTGCATGCGTAGATATTGTGACCAAACGTTGCATATATTTGGAAATATTATAAACAAAGAACCGAATTCATTGAATTAATATTTTGCTTTGCTATTGGCAATCTTGCCACCCGGTATCAGAAGTGAAGGCATTTTGAACTTATTGTTAACTTAAAAAAAAACTGAAACAAATTTTAGTTAAAAAGTTCAGAAAATGCCCTCTCTTAATGCATTTTTTTTATTTACTTACTGATGGATTTTTATCAGTACTTAAGACGTAGTTACTGATTATACCTAAGAACCTGTATGCAGTCAGCACAATGGGTCAAGCTATGTGACGGGCGCAGAGCCAGGCACCTCATTTTTGCTGCTGAATGTCATTATGTTGCACACTTCATGGTTCTTCCAAACCATCAACATTTACTGGCCATAGAAATCATTGGCACCTGATCAACTTCACTTGGGTTTCATCTCTCGATCTTTCGTCTTGAGTTTCTGTTCCTTCCTGTTCAGTCTGTAGAATTTGGGCATTAATACGCTTCCTGAAAAAGGAAGTGTCTGCTCAGTTTAAGTTATGCTTACCAGGAGCCAAATGATCGATCGTAGAATCGTATTATATACCATTGGAGCAAAAGCAAGGCATTTATTTTCGACGATTCCTTTAATTGATGTTTAGGAAAGATTTCTAGTATCTTCTCTATTTTTCGGTCCCACTAGTCAAAGCCAGCAGTGGTAGCCCAGAGGAAACGGCTGTGACTTACTTACGAGTTGTAGGTCGTAGACTCGAACCCAGACAGGCGCTTTACATTGTGTAAATTATTTCACTGCTCTCAAAATGGTGAAGGAAAACATCGTGAGGAAACCGGCCATGCATGACCTAGAACCAGAAAATCGAAGACATGTGACAACTAACAACCCGCACTGGGCCCGCGTGGTGGATTATGGCCCACTCCCTATCACCGAGAGGAGGCCTGTGTCCCAGCAGTGGGAACATTACAGGCTGCTTATGTAGTCAAAGCCGACTGACAGCGAGTGTGTTAATGTTACTGACTTAGCCGTTATTGGTTTTCAATCACAATTTGTTGCACTTAGGCGCCACACATCTTGCACTGGCAATTTTGACCATTGTTACACTATGTACGTAGGTAGGTATATTATTACGCAGTGGCATCAACAGATCAAAACAATCATTTATACAGTGCGTACCTCGCACTGATTAAGAGCTATCGGCGCAACGCAAACAAAGCCTTACATCACAAAACATAAAGTTTATTTTCTAATGATGATGTCTCTGAATGCATTGCAAAGAATGCTACAGATTGCGCGCAAAGCGGGGACATCCAAGTCTGTAATCCATTTTATCAATTGCGTAGGTAAATGTAGTATATTTTGCACGACACAGTGAAATCGTTTTAAATACTTCGCGTTGGGTCACAGAAGCATGAATGAGTGATACTCGCGAATAACGGACACTCGTAGTTTAAATGATACATTATTTGTTAGATGATTCAGTTCGCAGCGATGTCAAAAGTCAACAGGGTCGGCTCCTGCAAGTTTTAGCGGAAATCGTTACCATATTGTACATATGTGTCATGATTTTACATGATCAATGAATCAATGCTGCATATTAAATGAAGTGCGAGTACATGACTAATACAATTATCTACCTATTCATAAGTTGTTTGCAGGACGTTGCTTTGGACCACTGTCATTACTCACGTGACGCGGTCGTTACAATCGGTGGTGTAACCAATCTACAACGTGGTCCTGAAATAAAATCGCAAAAATAGCGTTCTAACAATTGATGGTTCACGTTTAGTGAAGTAAGCGCCCAATAATCAAAAGTTATTTTTTAATTATCACTTCATAAACGTTGAATTGCTTAACACTGACGTCTTCAGTAATTATAAATGTTAGCAAAACTTATATAAATATAAACATAGAAATAAAACATTAATTTTATTGCACCTGTTTTCAGCACGTCGCATTTTTAATAGTTGTGAACTTTTAAGCTGATAATAAAGATCAAAAAGCGCGATTTCATTAAGTTTACTACATAAATAGAGAAATTACTATAATATGACTAAATAACTGCCGTTGTTTTCGACACTCTACATTAAATCGTTATCAAGTTTACTATCACGCACGCAACAAATGAATGGGACAGTTGAACTTTTTATTTGTGACATATTTTCTTTATCGACGACACAAGAGTAAGAATTCATGTTGAAAATATTTAATGGGGTGATAATTCAATTCTACGTGCGTTACATTTTTTAGATCGTGTCTATGTGTGCGTGTGGCGTGTCCGTGTGTTAGGTTGTTAGTTGACTCGTTGGACGCCATCGACGTTTATCGGGCGCCTGCAATCCGCGCTGACCCCGCGATATCCTCGATCTACATTACCCCTCGCCCCACCTCCCCCTCACATCCTACACACGAATTTCAACCCTTTAATGAACGTCTTAAGGACCATATTGGCCCGAAGCTGGCGGTGGGAGCAGGCGCATGAATGGACAGGCTTGTGAATGAGCGGACTATGTCCCGCGGGCGATAAGCACTATCGTCGGGGCCAGCTGACGGTCCATGTTGACAAACCCTGTTCCACTTTCGTTGCCCGAGTCGACTTAGGTTTATCAAACGAATTAATGCCGTTGTCGCTTTAAGGCACTCGATTTTGTCTTCAATGCTAGAACGCAACGAGGAGAGACCTTCACGGGATTCATAATAATGCGTAGAACCGCTAATGCACACTGATTGTAAACAACAATCTCTGAAATGTTTGTGGTACTAAAATATGGCATGTTCCATAAAATTATAATAATATCAAATTAAGTACCTAAGTACTTGATTGAAAACAAAAAGCGGTTAAAAGCTACTTCCTGCACATTGTTCATACTGCTGCGGATACCGTGATCCTTGTTTATTTATGTGTATGTAAATATCTTTCTACCATGACTGAAGTGATTTCATGGGAACGTATTAATTAGTTACTCAGAAATGGACATAATCGTCCGCAAACGTCATTGTTTCGTTTTATCTATACTGTACAAAGGCGAGTAAAAAGGTCGCACTTCGCAATCTGTACCGCGTATTATGTGTCCCTATGAGGCTACGATACACTACATACGCAAATTATTTAGTAAACAGTAAATATTAACCAACTAGCTGACCCAGCGAACTTCGTACCACCTTTTTTTTTTTTTTTTTTTTCAGAGTCAATAAGAACGAATGTAAGAGAAAATTAATTATCTATATTATTTTTAATAGATATTCTGCTATTCGGGGCGTAGACAAATCCAACAAATCAAAGATTATAAAAAATTGGTCTAGCCGTTCTTGAGTTATAAATGGTGTAACTAACCCGTCTTTGTTTTATTTCATATAAGTAATAGATAAAATTATTCGCACAATTTGATTATACTTAGATCTTATCAAAACTTCGGTGAAGTGAGCGTGGAGTGAGCTGTCAATAGTGTCATTCCCTATCAGAGGGGCAATTCTCGTTTTTTTAAGAATCTTAGTCTCAATCTGTCAAAAAACAATCAATTTCCCAACATATTTAACAATTTTTTGACATTGATTGTCGCTGAGATGAGATTGCGACTTGAATTTGAACGTTTTTTAAGTACGAACTTCACTCCACCTATATTTTTACGGTGAGATTTTTACAGAATAGACCGCCTGATTATGAACGTAAACAATGCAGTAAGAGTATGTAAGGATTGTAACACGTGGCGTTCTGTCGTTTCTACCCCCGTGGGAAGAAGGCGTTAGTTTACCTAATAACCGTTCGCGATTTATTTGCCAAACATGTAAACAAATATGAGTATTTGAAAAAATAACTTTAATGCCCACACAATAAAGTTCAGTTTACGCTAAAATTTCCAAACATTTTTATAACCTTTTAAATAGTGTTTGTTACTCTGAAATCAACTTAATTGCCACTAAAATAAAGTTGATATTTGTTTAACTTGAGATAACAACAATTGGAAACATACATTTGAATAGACCTTATGTATGTAGGTATGTATGTATCTTATTACATTTAAATCACGAACATTTCTTTCTAATCAATGAAATGTAACAATGTGGAACAGAACAAAAAGATGTGACCTATTTAAAAGTGAAATAAATTTGCATTTCGGTCATTAGGTTGGGAGATTAGGAACAGTTGACGATAGCCAAATTTTACTGTTCTTACAACAACAACAATAATAGTCCGAGACTTAAATTAAGTTTGAAGGATCTAGAATCTAGAGCAAAGTTACCTGCTAATCACTCTACAGCAGATAACTTACTTGCTTGCTTTCTGATTAGCAGGTAACTTTGCCTTTACTTGGGGCCATTTTCTGAAACTCAAAACTTTTGTTCAGAGATACCTTTTTACAAATTACTGTAAGTCTTCCTACCAAACTAACATCATCTCTGGATTAAACATTAGCCATGAAAATATCTGATAATTAAAAAAATGCGGAGCTATCTATTTGGGTTAACGATTTCTGTTATATACGCGAACAAATTAACATTCCACAGATAATTTTGCAGTTTATTCCACTTTTCAGCGCATTAGGTCGTGGGCGAACTCAACTCTAACCGACTTTGTCCACAAAGGGGGTACTGAGAGGACTGAAACTATGGGAAACTATTAGAAAGTTATGAACGACTGTATGTTCTATTTCAACATTAGAATTATTTACATAGTGTGGGATAAAATACTTCGATAAAAATATTACTAACAAAATACAGCCTTACAACCCCTAATTAGATCACTTAACAGTATGCATTTCAGCATGATTTTATTTGGGAGCGCTACGACAAAAAAACTTCTGCCGCCTAAAACAATGTACGTATGTTATGCTTTACTACCAACTTCACACATTTTAAATCTAAACACCAGTTTAAAATAGTCACGCACAAAGAGCAGACCCTTAATAAGCTAGGTATACCTAATAAATAATGTAATTATCTATAATGGCGCCGACATGCTAATCATTAATTATATGAATCATCGTGTGATCTGATGCAGATTTTGTTGCAAACAGTATTTTGTCAGTTGACTCTTATCATCACACGTCAAGGGGTGAGTCACATTGTTTTTTTTTTAATTTCTTAAGATTCTCCGAAAAGTAAAATGCAAAACAAAAAACAAAATTGACTCATGACTTATCAACGGCTATTGTTACTATGCATGGAGGTATTAATAGTCATTGATACTAGGAACAAAAATAAATAATACCTTAAGAGAGATTTAGTAACTGGCTGAATATTTCATCATTCGGAAAATTTGCAAATATGTCATGAGATTACTTAAAAGAAAAATGGCGCGCGTAGGTAATTTTATGACAACATCATTATTTGATAAATAAACGAGACGTTTACATGGAACATTGCTGCATACGGTTAAAGATGACACTAACTCAAATATAAGTAAAAAAAAGATCCTACCCTTGCATCCTTAGAAGTATCCATAAGGTATACCGACAGAAGTATCCATAACGTAGCGCACTTCCTTTCATTCGCTGTAAATTTCAATAGTGTAGCGTAGTAGACCCTTTTAACTATTTGAAAATTCTAAATGTTAGCTTTCTTTCATCCAATATTTATGTAAATAAAAAGAAAATCCTAGCATTTTTTTAATAATCTCGATTCTACTGTAACTTTCTATAGCTATTAGAAATCTTCGTAGCACAGCGTAGCATAACCATTCATCTATTAGAAATCTTCAGAGAACGGTGTAGTCGCACCTTTGATCCATTAGAAGTCTTCGTAGCACAACGTAGCAGAACCTTTGATGTGTTAGAAGTCTTCTTAGCACAGCGTAGCAGTACCTTCCATCTATTAGTAATCTTCGTCCACAGTGTAGTAGAACCTTTCATATATTGGAAATCTTCGTAGCACAGCGTAGCAGAACCATTCATCTATTAGAAATCTTCGGAGCACGGCGTAGTCGCACCTTTGATCCATTAGAAGTCTTCGTAGCACAACGTAGCAGAACCTTTGATGTGTTAGAAGTCTTCTTAGCACAGCGTAGCAGTACCTTCCATCCATTAGTAATCTTCGTCTACAGTGTAGTAGAAACCTTTCATATATTGGAAATCTTCGTAGCACAGCGTAGCAGAACCATTCATCTATTAGAAATCTTCGGAGCACGGCGTAGCAATAGGTAACTTTCATCCTTTAGAAGTCTTCATAGTAGAGCGTAGCATTAACTTTCATCCTTTAGAAGTCTTCATAGCACAGCGTAGCGAAACCTTTCATCCGTTAATACGTCTTTATAATGTTGCCATAGGGTTTGTAACGATTAAAAGTTTCCATTATGGCGAATCGTTGTACCATAATAAAGTAGATATTTTATCCTGCATAGGCACTAAAAACGGTGAAAGACAACATCGTGAGGAAACCGGCATGTCCTAGAACCAAAAATATGAAGAAATGTGACATCTACCAACCCGCAAGGGGCCCGCGTGGTAGATTACAGCCCACTCCCTCACGAAGAGAGGAGGCCTGTGTCTCAGCAGTGGGAACATCACAGGCTGATCATGCTTATGCTAAGCAGTAAAAGGGTGGCGAGTGCTCTGCTGCGCTTCATTATTTCCTAGCAAAACTATCAGGGTTCCAGGTGCTTATCTCCAAGAAATACACTTGGAAACGAGCGGTAAGTAAAGTTTAATACTTATACTACTATAACAGTAACCGAGGAGTAACTGTTTGCTTCGACATATAAATAAGGACCATATCCCAGTTTCGAAGTGGGACGAGTTGCCCTCTTAGGCCCCTGGTCCCAGTTTCGAAGTGGGACGAGTTGCCCCCTAATCAAATTAGAAAGGTGGAATTGGTCCTGGTCCCAGTTTCAAAGTGGACGAGTCGCCCCCTAACCCATTTCAAAAGACGCACTTCAAAGCATAGAAGCGTAGAAGTGGCTACAAATATTGGGCACTTCTGTTGCAAAAATTTTGCTAAACGGACAATTTTATGCGACGAGTGCGCTTTATATAGCAACACAATCGCGCAGCTGTTGCGCCGCACCCTTTGCGCGAATTGTTAGCACCCTAAAAAGTAGCATCGTAAGGGCGCTATCTTATTCTAAAGGACAAAGTCGGACTAGACAGTGTGCAGAACTCGGGTTTTGTGCTGTGACGATCGTATGACTGAATCGAGCAGGCAACTTGGCTCAATTTATGCGACAGATCTTTCCTTTTTAGACCGGCACGGCTGCTTTCCAGGGTAAATGATACGTGATTTCACAAATGTTCAGGTACCGATTAGACTCGAATCCCTCTTCATAAGGGCTGGTAAGTAGTAGCACCTAACAAACCAGGTATATCAGAAGAACACGCAGCATGCATGTGTTAACGAGTTATAAGTACTACAGCGGTGGCCCACCTAAGAATGTTTCATAAACATGTGACATCCGATACTTGGGCTGCCAGTCTTAGGGATGATTATCTCAACATTCTCGATCCATATACATTGAGTAGATAAAAATTAATGCCCAACATTCACAATCAAAATACTTACTCTCCATCATTACAGCGATGAAATGCATATTCTTCAAAGGCTTACGAGCTAAACAGTTTCACCACTAAACGGAATGGCGACTATTTACCACATTTTTATTACGAACATACATTAGACTGGTTATTTAATTCATTTCAAAACGATTACAAGTGCTATAAGCCGCGATACCTTCACAGGGAGCCGATTGACCATAAAAAGTGGAAGAATGATCGTTCCTGGGAACGTGTAATGGGATTACGATGTGTCCATTAAGAATGTTATCTAAAATGCAAATACCGATAAAGTACCGTTCACTTTATCTAACAAAGGAGCACTCCACGGCGACGTCTCTGACTTTTACATTGTAGTGTTCATTAAAAAGAAGTCCTTATTGAGATACGTTTCCAATTGTGAAGTTAAATTAATTGGATCGATACTGTTTAAACGGCTGCGCAATTATTTTTTCTTTGGAAATGCGTTTTTGGACATATTTTCTGGTTTAAAGACGTGCCGCCTGTGGAAGGTGTTCTTATTGACTTCTAGCAGACTTGTTGCTTCTCGACAGAATACATATCTTTAAAGCAGTGCTTTTCCTGTTCAGTGGAGGAGCTTCCTAAGCGATTGACTCATAATGAATTATAGAACGTAAAAAGTTCAGCTTTTTTGAAGTTCTGCATAATGTAGATTACCGTTTTTACTGAGGGTGGTAGATACTTACTTATTGTTTGTTTGTTTGTCTTTATAACGTCGAAGAATACAATTAACCAGGCATAATAAGGAGTATTCAATGCAGCAATACTTTAACGAATCGTAACTAGAGTAATTATCGAGCTTTTTTTTACGTGACAAAGCCAAAAAAGCTAGTCTGTTTTAATAAGCAAGGATAAATAACTTTTAATTTCAATGAAAAACTTGCTCACAAGCCTATTTCGACCTGTTGGTCTCATCTTAGGTTATAAGTTTCAGTGGAAAATTTGATATATTAAGTTTTCAGTTGTTACTTGCGTTTAGAATTCCGGCTAATCGGTATTCGTTTCCTTCCAAGCATTCAGATTTTTCCTTTAAATCTTGAAACTATCGAATGGACTTATTATATTCAATAAAAATTCATAGAACGTTTCATACTTAAATTGAGTGCTACGCGGATTTGTGAAAACAAAATAAACCATCACTTAATGTGTCATTTGATATAGGTAATTAAATGATTTACGATATATAGGTATCGGTTCGGATAGATTAATCTTTGATCGATTGTTATCGATCAAAGATTAACCTATCAATCAGATGAATTTGTCAATAAATAGGAATGTTTGCTAAACTTCGGTATTTGATATTTAATTAACGTGAAGTTTTTTTTACACTATTCCTTTTAACTTTAATCGGCGTTGCGGTTGTTATGCCATTAAAGCAAAACTTCTCATTCTTAATAAATGTGTTGTTAGGTATCCATAATTTTTACTATTTTTTAATTCATTCAATCTCTAAACAACTGTCCATTAAGTTAAATGGGTGATGAAAGTATTTAGCATGAGCATAAACATAATCAGCCTATAATGTTCCCACTGCTGGGACACAGGGCTGTAATCTACCACGCGGGCCCATTGCGGTTTGGTAGATGTCACATGTCACAAGTGTTTGGTTCTAGGACATTATGAAAGTATTCATAAGTCTACGTAGTCGCACATCACGAACAATGGCATTGAAATCTGGTGTTCCTTTTTTTTGTGGAAATTCTGCCGGATTTGTACCAACCCCCATGGAGTTCTTTATGCTAGCATGAATTGGGAGCGCGCGATGGCACATGCTCCGAACCTCAAAAGGCTAAGCCAAGGTAGTAAGTTGAGAAAGGCTAGCTATATCATCATCATGATAATAATATCTAGGTAATTAATCTATACATCATTTAATATAAATTAAAGATTTTCGTTTCTGTCTGTGTGACCACGTTGTTTTTCTAAATTAGGCATCCATTTCGTCCATTAGAGGATTTATTCCGGCAGGTTTAAATACAGTAATATTAAACTTACATATAATAAAGAAATATAATATATTTGCCAAGCCGTAAAACTGTGCGCAGGAACAGATAAAATACCTATTATAGATTTAAAATTAAAACAATAATTAATAAATAATATAAAATAATAATAGTAATATATAAATTAATATTATTATTTAATTATATTACCTATTATTTTAAAATTATTATCTCTAGTATTTATGGTGTACATAATAAAGAGTATCCTATCTATCTATCTATAACGAGTAACTAGTAGTCGGTTACACTAAAATAATAGCAGATACCTTTTAGTTACGAAATAAATAGTGATTAAGATAAACATTTGTAGATACTAGTACTTCAACTGGTTCAACAGATACAAGGTTTCCTACGAATTTAAAGATTAGTGTGTCTTTATTTATGAAATCAATCATTTTACTAAGATAACTGGTTATTATCTAGATATAAGTAATTTTGTATCAAGGGCTGATGTCACAGATACTTTACCTAGATAATATTTGACAGAAATCTTTACAAAATATATAACAGTGGTTTTATCCGGAGTAACGGCATGCATACTTGCCTAGTGCTAATAATCCAAGCATTCATACCATTTGCCTAAAAACGTTTAAAACGTGCGAAAACAACAAACATCAATAGGTAAGTCTGCTGTAAAACCACTAGAATACAGAAAAGAATACTCTCAAGCACTTTTCAAACTTGCAACCCCAAATATTATCAAATGCGACATTGCTTATTGCTCAAAGCAAACATCAGCAATGGCACAGGACGGCAATCCAAGAACTGTCAACCTCTTGCATAAAAAGGAAGAAAAAAGAACATCCTCATGGGATGCATGAAGAAGCCTCCACGTGTAGCGCAGTTTGTTCCGCCAGCTACTCAACTGAACTGAGCGGTCGGCAATCCTGGACAGTCACACCCAACACTTTATTTGACTGGCCAATTCTTCCCTTGCGGTCGTAGGGCTAAGGCCCGCCTGGTTTGCGACCACCCTCCCACCAGAGTTCGGCGTCAAGCAGCCTGCTGTGTTGTGTCGATGCGTGGGAGTTCCAGTGCCTTAGGCATCTTCTGGGCACGCTAGTTCCATCATAGACCTGATCCATTGCTCTCCATCAAGCGTGATCCAGGTCAAGAGCGGGCCCATTTAGAAATAAAATAAAAAAAGCACTAAGTAAGTATAATTGAAACTGTCAACCCTAAAAATGATCCAAATGCGAAATTAATTCTAAAACCAAAAGATTAGCAAGGGCGCAGGGCGGCAGGATAGATTGACGGAACCCTAAAGGGTCGGTAATTACCTACAACGGTAGGGAATTCTCACACGGCACTGTAAAAAGCCGGCCGGGTGCGCGCGCACCTGCCGCGCACGCGCGCAGCCACCCGCGAGCGCAAGCTGCAACACCACCGTACCTTGTTGCACCACTAACCTCTAGCCCGACACTGACTTACTTGAGCTTTTTGATCAAATATTACTGAGGTTTTTACTATCGAAACGCTAAAAAGCCTTCATCGACTGCGGAAAGTGCCAGTTTTAAATGGAATGTGATACGAACTTTAATAATGTATTGGATTGCCTTTGAAAGAACACGTGGTCTTCCAATACTTGTGCTGTTTACACCTTTATTATATTTCTATTAGCATAAACAACTGGCAAAATGATTGAAGTCTTTAAAGCGTATGAAGAAGACTACAGCGCCCGCAACATCCATTCATAATTACCACCTTATTTTCACATACGTAGGGTTCTGACGTGATGTAACTACCCTCAAAATTTATAGTCGGCTTCAATTACTCACATTTATGACCAGTAGCACGTGTACTTAACAAAATTTAGTTGCTTCGAAGACAAATTCCTGTCTCATAAAAGTCTCGTAAAATATCATAAAAGTTGCTATCGAAAAATCTTCGGGGAATTTTGAACGCTTATCGTAACGGACGATCGCTCAACTTTTAGCTCAGCTTTGTTCCTACAGAGTGCAGTTTTAGTAAACCTCAAGTCCAAATGCGCCAAAGTTATTGTTATTGAATAGTGATCATATAAACCTTCAGACTTATGCAGAACCTCGGTTTTCTGCCTAACCAAAGAACATTGGCCCGATAATGGTCCCTTGGAGAACTCCAATCAAAAATGGATGGGATAATAGCTAGGGAGTTTCTATTCCTACAATAAACTTACTTAATTACGTTAATTTTCTTTATATTTAATCGTTTATACAAATTGGCGCCTTGTAAATTGTTTTTTAATGTGGTGCGTTAAAATATTTTAGATAAAGGTTGTGCATTCTTCCCAAGTAACCGATTCTTTTCACGTTTTAGAAGTACCGAAATATGATACCCCTGCATATCTTGTTTTCCGATCTTTTGCAATCTTCATTAAGTAGCGCATTGAATTGAATTGTTCTTCATTTGCATACTTGACCAACGTTTTCGGATTCTAACTTGCTGCATCTTCTTGTTGGCACAATAATCTTGTACGTTTAAAGCAGTTTAGTAGCCTCAGAACCGTGATCTCTTTGCGGTCACTTTTTAAAACTAGCTGTGCCCGCGACTTCATTCGTCTGCATGTCGGAAAAGAAATTGGATTTCACGGGTTTTAATTTTTTTGCGCGGAACCCTGGTATTTTGACATTACAAACAGACACTTCAATTTTATTTATTTGCATAGATTGATCATGTTGATAATCTTTATTTGCGATGCTTCCAAAAATCTCAGCCATGTCATGTTACATAGCTCGTTGACACGACAAAGTCACGTTAGAAGGACCGTCATAACAGCTCTAACAGTTGATTCCAGGAAGCATCCGCATTCCATTAGAACATGTTCTTAATATGTAGCACTTTAATAAAGATCGCTGTGACTCATTTGCGACACTGCACCACAATCATTAACATTCCAGTAATCGCGAGTACCACTAGTAGCTCTTCAATCGACCACCGCCGCTTGACCACTGATTGCCTTTATTCGGGTTATTCAATCAACTACTTAATGAGCAAATCAGATAGCTATATTTTCTGATTCATCAATTGGGTTTAATTAATGATTTCGACTTTAGTACGGAAATTGTTCGGATTGTAACGTAGTTCTGAGAAAACTCGGAAGTTTTCATTTCCGTGCGCATCCGGGTGAGTCAGTTCCATGTATGGTCGTGATTGCTCATAGTTCTGCTGCTGGCAATTGAATAGAACTAGGGTTTGTTGAGTTGTCTCGTTTTATGAGTCACGATGTGAAGCTAAAGTGTCGTCGCTTACAAACCCCTAAAAAGTGTTTTTTAGGAAGGAACCCTTTAATTAATATGTTCGTCGTTCGTATCAAACTTCTTGTAATCCGAAGGGCTTTTACGTGACGTGGGATTGTTAACTAAGCCTAAAATTGGTCTGAAGTGGACACCTGTTAGAATTTGTTGTAGCGGCTATTTGTCGCAGGCAGGCGCACGCGCAGGCATGCGTACGTGCTGCCCCTCTCCCCCCTCGCGTGCCCTCGCCTCTCCCTCCCCCCTGGCCCCGGCCGTGTCGCGGCGCCCGCTCACCATTCATCGGAATGCAGGGACTGTACTTTAACCGTAACCTTTTAACCGTATTTGGGTTATAGTTTAGTAAACACTAAACTATAACCCAAATATGGTTAAATAGCGTAGCGTAGTGAGTGATTTCACTTTTGCTGTTAAGCATGCTAGTAGCTGTCATTATCCTACCTATCATTGGAATACAGCTATATTGCTCAAGTCTAGATTCGGAAAAAGGCATTGCTAAGCCTTAACTGCTACGCCAACGGCTACGAAACTGCTACGAAAAAGGTTGGCTAACCTGAGAAAATCCTATCACATTTCCGTCAAATTCATTTCTTACATAATTCATTAATTTATTTCTTTTTTAAGAAGCAATATATAAAAATACATACACCCAAAGATTTTAGAATCAGTTAAAGCTTTCGTTCGAAACCATTTACAACTCCATATAAGGTTAAAGAATTTGACGAAATCTTCTCAACAACATTCAGTGTTTGACAGTTACAGTAGCATTGGTTTAAATACAGCATTAGAGTTCAGAGTCGGATGTGCGCGTTGGGCACACGGTTGTATCGCCGTGGACGACATACACTGCCGCAAATGTATGGAAAAATAGAATGTAGTAGTAGATGTTAGCGGTATTATAGGCCGTCAGCGATAGTGGGTAGTGGTAGTTCCGCAGCGGAGAGCGCTCGGGTGGCGCGGGCGCAGGGCACGAGACACGCTAGGAATGCGCGGCCCTCGGCGCCGGTTTACAAATAGAAGGGCCGCTAGCGCGGACTGCACGTGTGATACATTGCCACGATTAATCTGTTAGCGCTGATGGCTGCACCCGCGCCGAAGAAACGATGATATCGCACAACAATTATCTATTAACGAGACACAGCCCCCCGACTTAAAGATATCACTTCACGAGGGTCCCGCGCGTGTTTGTGTATAAATAAAAATAGTGCTACAAAATTTGACAAGCGAAGTTCCGAATACTTCCTCCTTCTCGTACTTATGTGGGAGCACCGCGAAGCATCAAAGGGCGCGCGAGTTCGGTGGCGAGGACGGGACGAGTAGTCGTTGGGAATGGGAAGTGTCAGCCCGGGAAGGGGCGACAGAAAATACGTGAGTGATATCTCGGAGGGTCGTTTGTCGGGTACAAGAAAGCTATCGGCGGCCCTGCGTTCGCTGACCCCGGCCGGACGTCACGCCTGAGAGAAGACGAGTGCAGCTCACGCCGCCCGCCGGCTGCCCTGCGCCGCACTGCTCCCGCGCCTGCAGCTGACTAGCCCGGATCACATTCAAATCAATTCTTATAAATCATGCAATCAGCCGAACCTTGATCGACTTAATACGCCATTGTCCTTCTCCAAGACGTTGTAATCAAAAAAGAGGGTGGAAGCTGGCGCTCACATAGAGGGCTCGTGTGGAGTGTTAGTGAATCTGTGACTACCAATTTGCTGGTAGTAGCTAACGGAGTTTGTTATTCAATGTGACTCTTTCGGAACTTTCGAAGACAGTTGGTTATGGCGACCGACTGCCTATTTATTGATCAGTGAGATTTGAACATTTTTGGAAATTTTCTAGATGGGACATTTTCATGTGCGGTTTAGTGTACTTTCGTGAACTGACAGTGTGGTGATTTTTGTGAGCTAAACGAGTACCTCTGGCAGATCAATCAAATTAGACAGAAAAGTCGGTTACGTACTTACGTATGAATTTTGTGAAAATTATGAAGATGCTTCTAACAGGTAAGTGAATTAAGTAAAGGTATTTTTCGCTAATTAATTAGAAAACATTTTAACTAAATGACAATGATGTTAGCATTAAAAAAAATGGTAATCTTTATAGAAACGGCATCATTTTTCAGTAAGGATATTTATTTACCTCAATTAGTTGTGTGGTATTTAAAATGCCTCTGTAAACACAATATTTTGGTGTTTTACTGAATTTTTAACCATTCTATCACCTTAACTTATAATGATAATTTACTAGGTTTGGGCAATTTACTTCAGATGATTAAAATACTTTTTGTACCTCCGATTTAAATTATTAAGACTCTATTGAAAACATTAAATACAAATCACCACTGTAAAAACAAATCTATTTAATGTTTAATGATACCAAACATTACAACTAGAAAGTACCCGCTTATTCCTGTCTGACTTTGTTATACTACCTACCTAGTTTTTCAGTCATAAATGTAGACAACTTTGGGTATTCCCCATCTTAATGATGCCAGTTGAACTCTTAAAATCCTACTAACTATTGACTTGCTATTTTTTTAATACTTTCGTTTAAAAATAAAACGTTTTCCTTTTATTCATTTTATCGTTGGCATAGGTATATTTTTATTTGAATTACAAACTATTTTGTAATTAATTTTGTAGCAGTTTAGTTATTCAATGTTCTGAATCCGTTGTTGGGTACGTAGGTTAATCATAGATCTATTAGGTAACTTTAAGATCTAGACACCTACCTACATATAAAATACCTATTTTATATAAATATTAAAGGATCTTCCTTGTATTTTTTATATAATTGTGATATTATCTTTGAGATTGCCAGTGTGAAAAATACCTAGTTATAATAGTAGATAAAATATATACTTTCTGTAGAGAAGTACTAAATTATTTCCCCACATTTTTTTTAACAGTCTTTAGGTAGATGAAACATTCTGGTATTTTTGCATAAACTTGGTATATTCGATACCTACTTACCTATGCATGGGTAGAAGTATGACAAAATTATTTAATCTAAAAAACCTGTGACTTGAACATGGTGTTTTAATTCTTTATGCTATAAAATACTTGCAGTAGGTATCTATAAAATTTTCTACCGTTGTTTAACACCTTTATGGTATATTTTTATCATTTAGTTTTTGCAATAATACTTTGTTTTACTTTAACAAATACAGTTTAATGAAATAAAAATACAAAGTGGTTGTTATTGTTTATTTATATTAAAATAAAGTGAATAGTGAATGATTGGCGCCAACATGTGAGGTAAATTGTTGAAATATGTTTGAAAAGAAGTGAATTTTATCTAAGAGCTAAAGTGGGAGCAAGATTAGATAGACTCAACCCTACGTGGTGATAACGACGCCGGATTCCAACCGATTTACACACAAACACATTATCTTACCCACACTTACATACACACAATATCATTCAATGTGTTATATACCTACTTGTTTAGGTACAGGTATTTGTTATTTTTGAAAATCCCACTCTTCTTTAAGTAACCTCTCCTTTTAAATACCTAAAATCTTAGCAAGTATCTATCTACAATATTAAAAATTGAGTCCCCGGTTGTGCTCAGATTCATAAAATGTTCAGTTTTCATAGATATTTTAACAATTACATCAATTGAAACTATACCTTATGCATCATTTATGATAAAAATTAATCTTTATGAGATTATCTTTGCTAACACACAAACGGTTTTTCATTGGGCATTTATTAATTTAATTTTAACAGACAAAAATAATTATTTTATGAACGATTTGAATTTATTAAGGCATGAGACGCTTAAAAATATTATTTATAGTTTACAATACTTAGGTACTTGTACAAATAAATGCAGAATATCTGTTTTAAAAACTCCAAAAATCTGATAATCCTAAAAATTAGTTTATAAATTATTTTATTTTATAATGGATTATACATTAAAGAATATTAGAATAATTTAAATAATAAAATTAATATTGAATGTAAGTTAACAGTACTATAGCGCGACATAGCGCGCGCGGCACACCGGCGCCCGCGCATGGTTACGGCTGCGTGTGGCAACACTGGCACGCACTTCCTGCGTACTTCTTCCACATCTACCCGCACTATAACTCAGCGCCTATTGGAAATTATCAAAAAACTTAACACTTTCACATAATTTTTATCAAATATACCCATTTTATTTTGCCCTAGTAAAGTCAGTTTAAGTCCAGTAGAATAAGACAGATTTTTTTGAATTTATTTTGAATTTAATGATTTAAATAATTTAAAATTTGTTGTAAACATTAGTTTAATTATTTTACAATATAGATATAAGCAAAAAGTTTCAAAATAATTGCTGTATAATTTTTTAAGAGCCATTTTTCTTCTGATTTTTGCGCTAAGTGTTTCTTTATGCAATGTACTAAAGCTATTGCAATTAAGTATTTAAAATCAATCAGTATAGTTTTAAACTTTCCACATTAATGTAAGTAAATCATTAAAATATTATTTAAAAACATTTTTTTTTAAATAAAATTTAGAACATTGTGACAATTACTAGTATTAAGCAACATAATATTATATTAAAAAACAAAGATATTTTATTGTTGAAAGACAAATTTACGCTTTAAAGAAATCGAACAAGGAGCATTTATCTGTACCTAATTTAATTACTGGCATAATAGGTAAGATATATTCTCAATTGTGTCCTCTGAATAAAAGCTACCTACTATTGAACAAACGGGAACTTGTACCTTTGAAAAAAACTATTAAGTAGTCAAGTACTACCTACCTAGGTAAATATAAAGCATTTTACTATAATTTGAAAACCACCTTAGGAGAGCTTATACTTTTTATAAATAATTACCTATTACTTACCTTTAAAAAATATTATCTGTAGGTACCTACTTGTAATGGTATCTAGTTTTATAATTTCAATAATTTATAATTTCCTAAACATACAATTATGTAGATACACATTGAGCGTTTTTTATAAAAATATTACTTGCCAATTAGTTTTTTAACTACCTATTTAAGTATAACATAAGTTTATTTTAGATAACTGAAAATCTAATTTTCTATACCTACATTGAGTGATTTAATTGAAACCTTAAATATATACTTCATGATTGACTACAAGGCCCATTTGAAAAAAATAAGGTTGATGTAAAATATTCAAAACTTTTAGTTTTTTCACCTAACAGAACTCTTTATGTCTTGTAACTCGTACATATTTGACATATTTATGCAAAATATCAACATAGTCAACTGAATGCAACAGAAAATGTTACCAAAAGTCACATGCACAGTTAGATCTAACGGTGCATGTAACGTTCGGTAACATTTTTCTTTCATTTTTCTTAACCACTCTCCTCTGTAATATTATTATTTAAGTACCTAAGTATTGTTAGTTGGTACATTTGTTACTTTTTATATCTTTAATGGTTTTCATATATAAAAAGTCTCATTACCTACTAATTAATGTAGACATGTAGAGATGGAATGCGTTAAAATGAATGTGGACCAATTTTAGTTAGCCACAAATAAATTCACAATGAATGAAATAGTATATTGAATTATATATTGAAATAGCGGCAGTATAAATCTGTAGTGCCTAAAATAAAAAAAGGACTTTTGAATATTTTTGTAGTAGGTATCTATCTTCGTTAAATGTGGTTTTTCATATTAGATGGTATCTCTTGTTCCATATAAATTGATTGTTACTAAATGTTATAATCCTTATCAAATGTGGTTGGAATGTGCCGTTGTCAGACTGAGTCGTGTACATAGTCGCCGTCGGTGGTCGCTGGTCGGTGGTAGTGCTGAGTGACGGCCACGTGGCACGCGGGCGCGCCTCGTCCACGGTGACGGTGCATGTCAGTTTTCTGGAAAAATTGTCAAATGTAGCACACCGGCGCGGCGGCGGCGCGGCGGCGGCCGCGAGCAATTTGCGAGGAGCGCGCATGTGTGAGGAGCTGTCGCGACGCGATCAGCGCACGCGCTCGTGTGCGTTGTGAAGTGAAGGTCGAATATTTTGTCCCTACTCCTCGGTCTATTGGTGTTCACGAGTCGCCGCTGTGATAATGAGTTGTCGTCGTCCCGCTCGCTCCGCAGCGGCGGCACGCTCGCGGAAAGGGACGGACGGCGGTGTGCGCATGCGTCGGAGCCTCCGCCGGCGCCGGCGCGGCCTGCCCTCATCAGTCTCCCCGCAGCGGGGAAGCGGTTCGCGTGTGCAACTCCGTGTCGGCTCGGGCTGCGGGCTGCGAGCGCTCTGCGTCGCACACGAATATTTTTAGATAACAGCACGAATAATTTATTCGCAAGGTAGTGATCGCGCGCACTTTTGCGGATATCGGTATCTGCGCATGCGGGCTCGCCTGCGCTGCGCGAAGCGGTGGACGGCGGCGGGTGTCGGCTGTGCCCGCCGCCGGCGGAGACGTCCCGATAGGTAAGCTGCGCACTTCCTGCGCGCGCGCCGCCATGTTCGGTCGAAGCGTCACATCCGCCGGGGCCGGAACCGGCGCCGGAGCGGGCCCGAGCTGTGGGCCCTGCGGCGGCGGTGCTTCGCGCGCGCACCGTCGGCGCTCGCCGCTCGCCGCGCTCAGCTCAATGGGCGACGGCTCTCGATTCATAAAATGTCGGTCGTTCCATTCACGCCGCGGCGCGATGCTATGACGACCGTTCACTCGTGACCCTCGCGTCTTCGAATATTCATGTCTCCCTCGATAACATCGTAACCTCTGACTTCTTTTTGTATTATCACGTTGTTTAGTGAACGCCGCTAGTTGAGGCCGGACTTCGTGCGTTGTGTTGGAAACAAGTGTCCGTTCAATCGCTACACCGAAATCAACTGTGAAATTTAGTGCATAGTGAATTTAAATAGTGCTTTTCCGTCTATATCAATGGAATGTTACACCCAGTAGCGTAAGATTAGAAATATATTTTTAGTTTTTCTATTCCTTATACTTAAACTACTACCTTAACATCGCCCACCCTCAATATTTTTCAAAAACATAATTTGAATTCTGAATTCTAACGTCTCGCGATTTAACTTTTAGTTTATTTTATAATGTTGTAAATGAGGGTAGTCAAATTTTATTGCATTGTTTGAAAATTATTGAACTTCTACTACTACTTGTGTTTGAATTGAATATTATTGTTCCCTCAAAGATTATTATTAGTCAATAGACAATTCTGGGGTTGTGTCATAGTTGAGGGTAGTGTTGATGGTTGTGTCTGTAACAGTGAGTGTGCGCGGGCGGCGCAGCACGTTGCCGACAGGACGTACGTCACCAGAGCATGACGTCTGCTCGCGCATCCCGCTCGCACACTAGCCCTGCACTCCTCTAGTTTTACTTAACCCCCGGCTGTTCATTGCCCTCCGGCACTTGCTTTGCCCTACCCTCGTTGTGCTTATTTAGATGATTTACTTCACTCCGCATTCCACTTCTATTGACGTGGTAGTAAGTTTAACTTTCAACTTTCTCGAAAATTCAAATAAACTGTTAGTTGCCATGACTATTCATCAGCACTGATGAATTAAAGAGTATATATCCTGGAGTGAATATACCTTTGAACGTTTTTTATTACCAGTTAAATTATTATATTGTATTTTAATTATGTGTTTATTAAATTTTGTCAAAGTATCTCCTAAATTGAAAAATATTTCTTAACTGTCGAATTTGTACTTATGTTTAGGTACGTAACACAATAATTATAATATAAAGTAGGTACTTAAACAAAGCCTAGCCTACTATAATAAGGTACTTTTACAAGTTAAGTCACAAATTATTCAAAAATTTGACTTTTAACAAAATATTTATGTACAGTTAATTCAATTTTAGACAAATATTACAGATACAATAAATTAACTTCAAGAATATAATTTTTCCTGAAGTTAAGGATAACCAAAGCGTATTTTCCGGTTAGGATCAAAGATTTTACTGATAATTCAACTGTCTTTTGTTTTTAATTAAAAACTTTTATCTGCATTGAGTGCATAAAGCAGGAAAACGACTCGGTTGTATAAAAATAATATTTTGGCGAATATTTAGCATTAGTCAACATAACCGATATAGAATGCAAGTCGTCCATTGACTGGTCGCCGGCGGCGGCGGGCCTCACATCGCGCGTATATTATAACACTGTCTTTCCCAGATCATGAGTACGTGATGAGTCAGGTGCATGTGACGTCAGCGACACGTGTGCCCTCGTCCCCGCTGACTCACAGCATCTCTCTGTGACGTAGCCGGCACATATGACGCCCTTCGGTCCTCTCACCTTTGCTCTCATTTTATCGCGCATTGATTACATTGCTCCGGCGCACAGCGCTGAGCGCTGGTCCGCGGTGCGGGCACGCATGTGAGCGACGCATACCGCCTGCCACTGCTGCTGAGTGTACGCTGCGCCGCCGGAAGCGGAGGCGCAGCGCATGCGGCGTGGGCGACCATTTCATAAGCACTTCCTTCGTCACGCTTCCTCCCACCGAGGACGTCCCGTACACCTCGCCACCGATGTCACTGTCCATAAAACGCTTCATTAAACATTGACACGAATTGCAGCACACGTCGCGACAGTGTGTAGGATGAATCCAAGTGTAATATGCAAATGTCACGTTACTAAATTGGTCAGTCATTTTTGTATCCGCAGCTATAACTGCGTTCCGTCATTCATGCTGGCTGCTATTGAACGCGGACCACGCATCCGTCACAGACAATCTCCACAGATGAATCTCTAACCGATTGTCGATTTCCGCTCGGCCACATCGTCGGCCCTCGCCAACTAATAAGGTACACGCCGCTTCGCACTGTGCCAACATTCTCAGCCCCACGATAAGCCATTAAGGGTCGCTACACAAAAAAAGATCATTATAAAGGATGTAAAGACTGCACCGGCGCCGAGCCTTCCCAGAACTGGGCCCATTCTTATTTCACGCTCCCGCCTTATTCACGGGCTTTTTTTTGTATGGTTCTGGTCATTTTTTTTCACGGGAGCGGTTCTCCTGTGAGAGTTTCAAGGAAATGGCTTATTGGGTTTCGTATAGAATGGGGCTTATCTCGGGGCGTCGATCGAGCGCTCGGAGCCTGGGAACGCGCGCAGACGTCGCGCGCGCACCGTTATGCGGCTAGCGAGTCGCATGCCGCATACCAGCGCCCGCCGCGCGCCGCCCTCACGCATGACATCATCAACATCACCGTTTGTGACGTCCACCACCACTCGATACTACCACTTTTCCGTTTTAAACTGCCAATAATAAACATATAAATTAAATGGCCAATAAAAACTGAGACGGTCACTTTAAAATTGGATTTAACGGTCGAGGTATACCAGTAAACAAAAGTTAAAGTGAAAATAATGTCAGAGGGTTTATTAACATGTCGCGTTCTGTATAATAACGGTCGTCATAAATAAACAATAATTTTCTAATAGGATCAAGATCGACGGGTCGAGTATCGCGGCTCAGCTTGCTTTACGCTCGAGTTATCTGAGGAACGTTCACGTGGCTGGCACTATCATTTAATTCCGTGGTTCCTGCTTGAACATTTATTAAATTCATTATTGTGAAAATTCTGTTCTGTGCTGCATAGTGGGTCAGTTTGTGTCAAGTGATAGACACGGACTCCTGCATGTGCACGGTACACCAATAGCAACGTTATGATTATGTCCTTATAAGCACGTTCCCACTAACTATAAAGTCAATAAATAGCAATGGATGGCAATTAACTAAATAAGATATTTATTCGCACAAAAAACTGCTAATGATTGGACGTCACATTAGTAGAGTCGGAATGGCGCCAAGCGGAATTTCTCACAGATTGTCTAAATTACTGCTGGGAACTCAATCCTTATTTTCAATAAGAAATAAATAACGTTGATTGTTTTTTATATTTTTGTCATTGTTTTGCACTAAGTGTTTGTGTTTATTTATTTCAAAGAGTTTTTTGTTGCCTTTTCAGATGCGTGTGGCGAAAGACATGGCTGCGACCGGCGCCTGCGCAGTGCACAGTGCGACAGTACCACACTCACCCATGACTGGAAGAGCCGTCGACCTGTTATGAGGTACGTCCTTTATTTCTGTTCTAACTATTGTTATTCATGTATTTACTAAAAAAGTAAATAATGTCATATTGAAATTTTCAATAACCGATAGCATCAATAGTCCCTGCCCAGATATTTTTTTTTATAATCATGTAAAAGGTTACTTTTTTCATTCTTTTTTCAACTTGAAATAAACTTTCTGATGGCCAATTCTCGTAATTTAAAACATTCAAAATCTAGTCGCAGTCTCATCTCGGCGACAAACAAATGTCAAAAAATTAGTGGTTTTTTTGACAGATTGAGACTGAGATCAGACTGTGAACGTTCTTAAAATTACGAGAATTGCCCCTCTAGTTTTCAATTGTGATTTGTTCTAAGACAATGTTTTGTTCTGATAATTTTGAGCGGTAGTTTTAATCAAATGTTACCAAAATATCGCCTATATTTGTGTGATTTTATGCATAGATTTTACTGCCTTTCCTTCCAAATGTAAGTTTTCAAAAGTGTTATCGACAAACCTAGGTATAAGAATATATTCAAGAGAGGAATCCCTTAGGGCTAACTGAAAACAAGGCTAACTGAAAACAATTTTAAATTCATTTCTAAGATTTATCCCACCGCCGTACATTCTTAGTAGGTAGGAGAATAAGTAGCCTCTTTGCAAACCAGTTTTCATGAAGGAATTTCACGATCACTTTTTGTGACACAAACATTAGGAGGCCGATATTGAAATGATCGTTGCACGTATTCGCGTTATTTAGGAGTGTAAGGTGTGCGCAGGTCACGGGCCCTTATTGAGGGCAAAGGGAAGTTATAAATCTGTCGGCGCTAACAATGGCGCGATAACGTGCACCTTGCGCCCGCGCCGATACTGAGCACTCCCCTGGCCCCGCGCAGCCGCCCCCCTCTCCCACCAAAACACTATCAACCGTAGACACGTATGGGAAATACCCTCATTTACAATACAAACAATTACCTATTCCTTTTGAGAAATCGCTTGTTGCTAGTCTGGGTGCCAGCGCCCTGATGACGACTGTACTCTAAGATTCTAACCGCAGCTCACATTGACTGATTGGACTAAAGGCTGATTTAGACAGGATAAGTAACTCTGACTCCAAACTCGAGACAAGTCAGTGCTCACCCGATATTTACGAAAATTGAATTTGGAGTCAGTAGTACTGACTCCACTGACTCCAAATTCAATTTACACTAGTTAAATATCGGGTCAGCACTGACTTGTATCGAGTTTGGAGTCAGTTACTTACCCTGTCTAAATCAGCCTTTACGCTACTGCTATGTTTTCCCTGTAAATAATCCCAGGAGCGATAACAAATCGAGAACGATTCGAGTTTTTAACAAATATCACGCAAACGACGAATGTTTGAACCCGGATTATATTATGAGCTGGCAACATCGGTCACATACGTATTGAGCTCACCGGCCGTCCTACACAGTAGGTATTTGGCAACATATTTGCTGATAGGTCGCTTGGCGATAGTGACCGAAGTGAGGGGAAAAGAGAGGTCGACGTAACGCTAACCTTATCGGTCATTGACCTTCACACCTAAACTGAGCCTCACATCACATCTCGCTCGGCGCGCGTTTACATGTGCTTAAACAAATTTTCAGGGACCATCGCGTTCACGTGCCAACATTTTATATTATAATATTAACGTTTACATACTTCTGTCGGCGACTTAACACAGACAGGCCGATGCTAATTAATTTTATAAGAAATCAGTTCAGAAACACAAATCTTCATTCTCTTACATTGTGTCTAGAGTCGGTTTTAGATTTTAGGATAGGATCATAAAAATTGTGTAAAGTTATAGTGACAGATGAGTGCTATTAAATTCGAAACGAGGTATTGGTGTATATAGGTACAGTAGGTAGGTAGGCAGTAATGCTTTGAGGTAGGCGCCAGTGAGACCTTGACCTGTTTCCCGCTGCTGGCGCGGCGCGCGCGCACAATGGACTATTCCGCGACACCGGAGCCGACACCCGAGCAGCCGCCCCCCGGCCGCGGCCACGTCCACATACCTATGAGCCCAACAACTGTACTTGTTATCTATTGCACTGCGAAAAACTAGCCAATAGCGAAAATCGCCAGCAACATGCTTTGTCGCTCTCTCTCTCTCTAACTCTACAAAAACTGAAAATTAGCCTGAATAATTCGTCAAACCGATTCGTTCGCATATCCCAAAATAAATATCCTACGTCTACTAATAGTCCCCAACTACAACATGGTAGCTGGTAGTTTATAAAACAATTTCTGTCGCCACAAGTTGTTGACTTTAACGATAATCGAAATAATCGTGACACGGTAAAGTCGGTCATGATAGCATGTAATTAGAGACGTCTGTGGGGCGCGAGGCTAACAAAATTCGGGGGCGGCGCGGGTCGTGGCCGCTTGAATAATACATGGAGCGCCGCGACTTGGCGCCACCGCCGCCGCCGCGCGCCTCCACACAATACGAATGTAGGTGCAGACGCGCCGTGGCCTCCGCCGACACCTGAAACACTACTGATAGCCTGGAAACGTGAAAACATACGTCGCGCGCGAACTCAAACCAGCGCTCGGTGCCACATACTTAGTAGGTACACACATGTACTACGTCAGCCACCTCAAAAAACCGCTTACACCTCCAGATTCCTTCAAGAAAGATATACAATAAAACAAACCATCGCATCGCCGGAAAACTAGACTATATTAAATGCGATAAATATTTTTTTGTAAACGACACCCGCCGGTTATATGATCTGCCACAAGAATGTCTACTCTGTGTAAATTAATTCAGTAAATGAGTACGCAATTACCGAGAATGCGAAGTGTCTGCAACGTGTTGTGTTGTGAAAGCATTTTGTATTGTTTGCTATTTTTACAGAAAAAAATGTCTAGGCATTCACTCTGGCTCGCTGGACATATATTTTTGTTTTATTTATTCAGTAATCTTGAACTTTTTATAGCGGCTGATTTTTCAATCTAGACAAGGCCTTTTCCTTTCTTTAAATGCGCTGAACACAGTACCATGCAAACTGCACGTTTCAGACAAAGGATCTAGACGTAGCTCGATTGCTACGCAAGCCAAATTCTTTCAACAAAATGATCCCAGGAGAAAGTTAAGATGAAGCCTAACATATTATAAGAGCCTCAGTTATACACATCTAGTTGAACAAACAATCAAACCACAGTCGGTCGGTTCAATTAAATATCCAAGTAGCTCAAACTGTCTGCCAAACTGTTTAATTCTCGTAGCACTTTCGTAGCAGTGTCGTAGCACAGCAGAGCGTGAACTAGCCAGCCGAGGTAACGGTACTTCGCAACCGTTTCCCACGAGGAGCCTCGCGGTTAATTATTTAACAGCTTCAAAAATCATGTCATATTTACATCGAATGCGTGGTCGTGATTAACAGTTTAAAAATGTAAAATGTTCCGACTTAATTACCGTGTGTTGATATGCGGGACTCGTACGGGCACCGACAAGTTATTAGCTACGAACGCTGCGTCGGTACAATGGTAATGACGTAGTGTCGTAGACGCGACACGAAAGTCGTGGGACACCGTCGTGAAGGTGCTACGCGACGGAGCTACTGAATTGTATTTTAATTCTAATTACTGCTCACTTTTGTCAATTTCTGACTAGTTATCAGACTGCTGAATAGTTTTTTTGTCTTTAGAAGAAAAGGAAATGTTAATTAGAAAAAACTTAGTTATAAATTAGTTTTAACTTTTTATTGACAGGTCTTTTCGTCACGTGTAGATAACACTGACTAGATATTGACTTTCTAACGAATATTACTGAATGTGAAAGAGTGCGTCTCTATTATACCGTGCCCTTAATGTTGACGAAACAGAAACAGAGCTAACGGCTTTATGTGCTACACATAGTTATTAAAGCACATTGTAGCAATTGAATGTATGGTGTAATGAGTTTCTGATGCTCCACACACTGCACACAGCGTGTTTCCATGTATTTCGGTAATTGCCCCGAGATGCTATCGCGCTTACTTATTAGTTATGAGCCGCGCATTTATTGACCTTATCTCCGGTGGAGCCCTTGCGCTTTCTTTACCTGCTTATTCGTTAATGAGCAAGAATCCAACAGCGGAACGAACGCCGCGCCGCTGGGAACCAACCAGCCCTGGAGATTGAGTTATTACATCCATGTTTTGAAACACTGTCACAATAACACCACATTTTCCTTTTATTACTGTGATCATTCTTGCGGCTTTAGAAAAATTATACGTTTGACAGACAGTCGAGTGGAACAGAGCGATGGAGAAATAATGAAACACCCGCGCGTCCCGCTATCGAGGGAACTGTCATGTGTCAGTGTGCTGAACATCCGCCCGATAGATTGAGTGTGGGGTCGCCTCCATTTCGTTTGGGCTCATCCTCTTAATGTCCCGTACAATTTAAAGTTATTCGTTTAATTTTAGCTTAACAGTGGATAGTTTCCCGCGGCGGGCGTCCATGCGGGTAAAGGGATCGGTTCCGAAATAAGCTCATTACATCACGCTCCCCACACGGCGTGCGCCCTGCGCGGTTATAAATAGCGCGGCGGCGGTCCCTTAAGGCGCGGGCGCACATTTCCGGGCTGGAAGTGTGTCGCTTCCGTTGCGAGCGGTCGTTGACGCCGTGCATTGTCGCCGCACATTCCCCGCCGCGCGGCGTCCGACGACGTTTTTAAATAGAGGAGCGATTACGAGCGTCTGGCTGCGGCGCCGGGCACATGACCGCGCGAAAGTGCAGCGCCCGCCGCGTCACGGGCTATTTGCGACACCGTCCGCCGCCGCCGCCGCCGGCGCACTCGCCCCCGCTCCCGCCCCCGCTCTCGCTCCACGCACCAACTATTCTATCATACTCTTCTTGGTCTCCAAAGTTCTACTTCGTTGTAATATCCTAACCTAATGCCGTGGTCCGCTTCGTGCGACTCGACTTCTCCACTTCGCTTATACTCTTTATTCTCAGCAATCAAGATGGTTGTCATCGCCTTTCTCCATTTTGTATCTAATCGTCAATCGAGACGAAATTCGTTTCACAGCCATTTAAAATATTGTGCGAAACCACAACAAAAGGATCGTCCTTACCAATTTCCGAAACCTTAATGTGCGTTGAAGTCTTTTGTTAGAATCCTTGATAACTCTCTCACCACCAATCGAAAACTGATATTTTATCAGATAAATATAATTAAGTACCTATACCTGATTGTCAATGATTTCGTATGGGTGAATCATGAAATCACTCGTGTTGTACCTAGTTAGCGGAGTGCCAACTCGATTACGTATGTATGTACGGCTAATATGAAAAAACGGAGCCACAAAAGACGTTCTGTCCAAGGGTGCTATAGTGTTATGTCAAAGTCAAAGTCAAAGTCAAAGCATTTATTTCAAATAGGCACATAAAAGGCACTTTTGAACGTCAAAAATGATCTTAAAATAGAATTGATTCTAGTCGCCCATTCCAAAAGGTAGTTTTCGTATGGAGAAGAATGGGCAAGAAACTCCACCGTTACTCTTTTAAAATGTTTTAGGTACAATATTTTGCATGGGTACATTAATTATATAATAACATGTGAGGACGATGCACCTAAAATAAAATTAATATACCACAATAGGTAAAAGAAATAAAAACGAAACCATGACATATAAATTAATTATCTGATAGATACATGGTGCTCACATATTTACAAACATGGTACAAGCAAAACGATTTTTATATAAAAAAAAAAAAAAATAAATACAAGTAATAAGTCAGGGTGTGAGTAATGAATGTAAAAACTAATAAAAAAAAAATTACAATTAAATTAGCAACCAGTTTGATTTTGTCTAGACTCTAGATTGTCCTATGGAGCAGGACCAGCATGTTTCCAAGCGTTCTTATCTTGGATATAATCTTCTAATTTATAGTATGCTTGTTTACAAAGTGTACGTTTAATGTGAGTTTTAAATTTTCTTTCATTTAATTGCAATATATCACAAGGTATTTTATTGTAACATTTGACACAGTACCCCATAAAAGATGTATGTACTTTGGCTAATCTGAAAAATGGTTGATGTATTTTATCTTTATTTCTTGTGTTAAAGTTATGTCTATCGCTTATTTTATTAAAAAGATGTAGATTTTTTCTTACATACATAATGTTTTCATAAATGAATTGGCAAGGTACCGTCATAATATTAATCCTTTTAAATAGTTCCCTGAGAGATTCGCGGCGACGTAGATTATAAATGGCTCTGACAGCTCTCTTTTGCAAAATAAAGATGGATTCAATGTCAGCAGCTCGACCCCATAGTAAAATGCCGTACGACATAATGCTGTGAAAGTAACTAAAATAGACTAAACGCGCAGAGCAGCGACGAGCAGTGGAGGTGTGGTGGAGGGTAGACGGAGTAGTCCAGGTGTAGCGAGTGTGTTGGTGCTGGTGCGTCGGGTCGCGGCTGAATAAATTGGGAGGGAGGCGCGCTGGAATGCGGGAGGCGGTGCGGGGCGCGGGGGAGCGGCGCGCGGGGGTGGGGGGCGTGCGACTGGCGCGCGCGCCGCTGTCCCACGGTCGCGCGGCCCCGCGCCCCGCGCCCCACACACTTTCTTTCGCGCCATAAAGGTCGTTTCAAATATTTCGGAATGCTGTTTGGTGACATTTCACCTGCGGGCGGCGGGGAGAGGAATGCAGCCTCCGGCATTCGGCCGCACGCCTCGCTCGGCGGAACACCGCCGCACGCGCATCCCACGCCACACATACATTACCACGCGAACCTCGCCACTACACTTGTGCTTAGACATGTTGACTAGAGACACTACTATCACATTAATGGGAAATCCCTCTGCGAAGTGCAAGCTATGTATTAACTTTATTACAGCTCAGCTGAACCTGACATTGAAGGTAGCGCAGTTTTTAAGCATACAATAGTAGATAGTCGAACCAGTTCCTATGCCGCATGAGAACGATGACTTGGTTGCCGTGCCTAACTTAAATTTGAATGATTATTATTCATGAAGGGCGCTTGCGTGTCGTTTTACCTCTCTGTGACTCGGATAGCTAAAGCTCATCGGTCTACTTTCCACGCTCATGTGTGAACTGAGTTTCTCCAATTAATAGATTCGTTCCAATAGCAAACACTGAGTCGGAGAAAGCAGTGGCGGTATGGGTCAACGTCCGGCGGAATTCACACCGGCCGACCGCCGCCGCCGTGACGCTCACGAACAAATGTGGCGTAACGCTCTAAAATTTCAAAAACCACGCTCGTTTTCCCATTCCGGGAAGGCGAGAGCCTCCTCGCCGACCGCAGCCGGGCGGACTGCGGCCCGCAGCGGTCACAAGCTGTGTTTATCGAGTCGCGCGTCGCTATGAATGGAATGCGGCGACGGAGGTTGCGCAAGCGACTAGCTTCGCGGCGCTCGACGCTCGGCGGAATGCGCACGCGGCGGCGCGGGGCGTGGGGGGCCCGCTGCGGAGCGGGGGGGGGGCGGCGCGACGCAGCCTGCGGCGCTGCAGCGGAGGCTGCATCTCGCGGCCATTCACGCCGCGTAATACACCCGCCGCCCGCCAAATAACTCACCGTTACAGCCGCGGAATGCCGCTCTATCTCTATACCCAACATTGTAGCCAATCATAACTCATCAGCCTCTTTGCCTTTTCTCGTGTATGGAACCGGCTTTTAGTCTTAATAGATGCGCCTGAACCACAGTGTTTGTACTTGTTCGGAAGTTTGTCGTACAGTTGATGCTTTACAGCACAGTCGGTGCATCTTTAGTTGTCATTCAAATTATATATTTCTGACGACGCGCGACGTAAGCTTCTTGAGATAAAGAACATATAAATTCTTGGTCACTTCTACATCATTCAAATTGAACTGTTATGCGTCCTGAGTTTCAGTTCAGCATTAAAGAAGTTCCGATCATCTGCAAAATACTTAGAAATTAGATTAAAAAAAAACACTCGCAAAATTGCAAAAAAATATTAACAATAGTAAGCAAAGTAAACTTTATTGCTAAAACGCATCTTTAAACTGCGTAGACCCCTCTACGAACTGTCGACGAATTAAGACGTTTCGTAGCACACAAGTTGAACTCCCGATTTTTCGTAAAAACGAGACTATGTATGTGTAGGTACGCACATAATATATTTAACGTATGCCTAATAAGCGTGATAAACGGCACGACATATAAGGCACGTCGGCGTTTGTACAGTCCGGTTGTAAATAGAACGGCTATAGATCCGCTTGCAGGCTCACTGCGGCACCGCGCTGCATTCTAGAGCACAGAATTGTAAAGAGAATAATGGTAGTTGTTGCGGCGTCGGCGTCGCCGCGCACTATCAATAGTCGGCGCGTCACCCGCCCTACATACTTGTCGCGACGTCCGCCGCAGCCGGGACCACGTTTCGTCACCTCATGCGCTAAATTCCATTTTTAAGTCCATTGTTCCTCGTCTGCGACGTCGGCGTCGGACGACCCCGCGCCTCTCGGCCGCTCGCCGCTCTCTGACGTAACTACGATTCTCATCGGCCCACACCGAAGCATTCGATACGACAATGTTATGCCGCGGACCTGATGTTTATTATTCACACGATCCAATTCTGTCAAAAACGTTATACACTTCCGCTCGCCACACATTCTTATTGGGGCGCCTCGCTCGTAACACTTGCCGAGTTTTAGTGTTCTTAGTAGTCGTATTTATTTATTTTATTGTCTTTAATACCTGTCTCCTTGGGCTATATAATTTGCTGGGGTCCACGTTGGCGACGATAAAAATGAGTATCTGAAGACAGCATATTCGTCATTATCACAAGTGTAAACACGCTTCGCGATAAAAAGTAACACATTTGCGCTATTTCCCATAGTTGTCAGCAATTAGAGCAACGTTTGTGTGTGTGTGTGAGCGCGACAGGGGGACGTGTGTCGGGGAGGGGTGAGGTGACACGTGTGGCCCACATAGTGCGCGCCCATTGAGCTCCCGCGCCACCGCCACCGCGCCGGACGTGACGTCAGCGTCACCAGCACACCTGCGCCCCCACATCACAACACTACCCACCAGCGCCACCAACACACTTGCCATCACTAGTCATTCTGTAACTCCAACCAAGCAACCTTCACTAAGGAACTTGATTTAACGACATGTCCCCTTTCTTGAAACATATTGCACGTGTCACCAACGTAAACCCTCGTATACTATAGGTCACGCTAGGCGAAGTCCAAACTATAATCCCACGTTCACAGCTAATAGGAAAGTATCTTTGTAGAAATCGAAAGATGTCGTAATATGTCCGGCAATCAAGTGCATGCAGATTTAGAGTCATCGTAGTACGTGTGTGGTACAACCATCGATGTCGATAAATTGGCAAAATAATTGTAGTGGCGCCGACTCCCGCGCACGGCCGAACAAGGCCGAAGAAGGCCGAAGCCGCTATCCGCACCATTTGAGGCAGCAGCAGCGCACTGACACCGCGTCGCCTAATTAGCGGCGCGGTGTGGGTGAGCCCGCATTGCTTACCGCGGACCCTGCCGCCTTCGTTTATTACTATTTTAGTCAATTCACTTCTATTATATAAACATAATAATGAGCTCTAATATATTTGTCAAAGGACGTGCCGCAGCTACTCCTACTCGCGGTCCGTCAGTTCGCTTGTTTCGTATTAATGAACGGTTTTATATGTTACAGATGGATGACAATTAGCGGAGGAAAGAAGCATTGTAGTGCGGGTGCGCGCCTGAGTCAGCATGATGTCATAGCAGGCGGTGATGCGGCGAATGGGAGCGTCCCGCCGACCACGTCACATCCCATGCCCGCCGCATACTTCACCCAATCGAGCGATGACAAATCCATTCATATTCTTCCATTGCTGTTAACTGTTGTGTTAAACATTGAATTCTTGCAATTCCAACGTAATTAAAGTCTATAAAACGAAACGGTACACGACGCTCGTTGCTAACCGACTGCGGTTTTCCTCTCCTGATCGAATTGACACTTTAGGTAAGTAGGTAACTAGTACATTATTCAGGTATTTTTCCTATAGATGTTGTGTTCCTGGTTGTAAACAGGCGCGTCGAGGAAGAATGAACAAAGAAGCGTGAAGACCACGAAGAAAGAATAAAAGGAATTACGAAACTGGTTTTCATAATGATTTGACAGATTGTTCTATATTCTGAGATCATTGTGAAAGCTGATTTTGTTCCTAGTTCAACGGGAGACGGCGGAAGCAGAAAAGAAAACTGAATTTTAACGGGAAGATTGTGTTTTGTCTTTATTATATGTATTCACTATGCTGTGTATATTATTCTACCTATGTATTTTGTCTATTTAACTTGTAAAAGACCACACTTCAATGTAAATTCCCGCATTTAACCAGAAACCGCTTCACTTCTAAAAGGATCCACTGTGAAGCTAATCTAAGAAGTTAAAATATCAAATCATTCAGTTTGTTCTAAATCGGCATTGATTAACAAGTATTTATATGCCATGTATTCGGGGACAGTCAATTAAACGAAAGTCGTGGAAAAAGCTAAGCTTTTGCTTTAGCCTTTTAAAATAGTTTGACATTACCCATTATTATGCGGGCAAATACAATATTTTGATGAGTCTTACCGCAAAAGCGGAAAAAATGTGAATATGATATTGTTTGATGACGCGAGGCATTTATTCCATACATCCATTCGATTGACTAGTCTCTGTAGAAAGAGGTTAACATTTTGTATTATTTATTTTGATCTATGCTTCAAATGACGCCATGTTTATTCTTAAGACTTTCCAAATCTATGTAAAACCTTGTTATATTGCCACTATTTAAATGTATAAAATATTATGTCTGTTTATGAACAAGCAATTGCTGGCCAACCAATGTATCTGGCTGGGTTTTCAATCGACAGATAATTTTTATTTCGTGAAATAAAATGGACGTCTGAAAGATTTTGTATCGAAGAACTGTCAAAAATTCAAAATTATTCTTCAGATAAAATTATCTGGCGTTGGAAAAATCAGCCCTTACTTATATTAATCCACCTGCCCTTATCCCAAATTATTATTGTCTTCTATACTCAAATTTTCAAACAGCAGACATGTCAGTTTTCACTTCCTCCCTGGCCATTTATACTCCTTTACACAATTAATCCACCTTTTCATTGACGTTTTTTATAGCCAACCACATCTGCCCCTCATACTTTTCTTGGCACATGCGCGTTGCATGCGACAAGCAATGTTAAAGAGTTTCAAAGAAAATGGTCTTCCCCGCTAACCACGAAAATCTTCAGACACTGTCTTGCATACTGCTCAACTTATCCACTGTCGCCATACCAGACAAACCTCTTAACATTCTCATTATATGTAGATGCATGCAGTCACCTACCTAAATCTCTTTTATAGTCCAACAATTCGATTCATTCCACGGTTCTACAAACCAGTGAAACTATTAGGTATCTTAAATACTCAAGCTCAGTGGCTAGAGCGCAGAATCGACAGGTCATCGCGTACCCTGCTTGCTACGAGCTTTGCCTTGGTCATTGGGAAAAACATACATCTAATGTAACTACACACCACCACACCACACCTACACGTATTATGAGTCCGCGTGTCACTGGTCAGTTTCCCTCAGAGTCACTCTTCGTGTGTCTATGTGACGGCGTTGTTCTTCTAAATTGCGCAACAGATTTTGATGCGGTTTTCACCATAATTTAGACAATGTATTCCGGAAGGTTTATATGTATAATAATACATTATAATAAAACGTATACATAATAAAGAAATCACGATGTTTTGGCAAGTCGTAAAAACAGTACGAAGCAAGGGCGGGCCAATAGTATCCAGTAAAAGTTTGAGAAGATATGTGCAATTTAAACCAGCTCGTATAAAAAGGCCTGATACTGTAGTAACGGATCTGACAAGTACATACATTGGGGATGCGCAAGTAGGAGCAGTTATTGCGCAATAGCCGCTGTAAGCAGCGTCTGCACACCCCTATCGTCATCATAATTATAGAGATTTAACGCTAACGCAAAACTGAAGGGGCTTAAAGCGTTTCGTCTTAGTTCAAGCCTAAGACATTTAAGCGAAACTTGGATTTGAGTATTTTAAATACCTACACAGTTATAAGTTTTCTCTTTTTAATCTTCTACAGCAGTTTTTTACAGTGTTACTGTAATTGTTCGCTTAGTGGTTCAACGCCTGGTTATGCAAAGTTCGAATGCTTAAGGAATATCCGCCATTCATCATTCTTCTGCCCATATCTTGAATTATTTGGGGTATTGCTTCATGTATTATTCTTCCACGCATTTCGTCGTCATCTCCGTAGTCGTACCCTTTCTATCCATATCATCTCTACTTCGCACAATCCATCCATCGTTTTTCACATTTATATTCAAACTTCCCTCAACACTTTTTGCTCACTCCTCCGTATCACATACAAACTATAAGGAACTAGCTTCTGCCCGCGACTTCATCCGCGTGAAATTTCTCCCTCCCCATTCCCCCTCTTAGGGGTGAAATTTCGAAAAACCCTTTCTTAGTGGATACCTACTCTTCACAAAGAACACACCCTCCAAATTTCATGTCTCTAGGACCAGCGGCTTAGGCTGTGCGTTGATATATCAGTCAGTCACGACTTTCAATTTTATATATATAGATATCTGCCATTGTCATGTGTAATAAGGATAACTTATTATAATTATAAACAACTTACATTTTTTAAATTTTAATCATGTTCAATCTTACTTACCTGTTACCTATTATAAATCGTAACTAAAATGTTTGCACCTTGTTTACGAATTAAATAAATAAGTTATATCAATAATTAAATTGACTTGTTTTCTTTTTTGTAAGCAGAAACGAATTATTGTAAATGAAAGCTGCTTCAACTTACGTAAAATTTCTCACATATTCATTAATTTAATTTTAGTAGGTAGGTACCTAATGTATTGCAATATTGGTGGGAAATAAAGTAAATTCTATCCTATCTGTCTAGTGCCGAAAAACGAATGTTACGAACACCACACAAATAACCACCACATCAATAATTCCATAGTTTTTTGGTATAAAGTGACAACTCCGAGTACAAACATCAAGATAAGACCCAGAATGCATCCAAAATGAATTTGTACTCCATTTCATTGTGCATTTTGAATATTATCTAGGAAACATAAACATATGATAGCTGATGTGAGTTGGAAAATAAATAAATATCTAACTGTGACATACATGATAACATAAGCCAGCAATTGTCTTTGAATTTTTGGTCCTAATATATGCCGGTTTCTTCCCGATGTTTTCCTTCACTGTTTTGAAAGCCGTGATGATGAAATAATTTCCACTAAGTAAATCGCCTGTCACGGTTCGAACCAACGACCTACAACTCGCAAGTTGCGGCCGACCACTGCTCTTATACTGCGACAAATATGGAATATTCACGAAGAGCAAAAGGTTTTTTTGGGAGAAAAACGTCGTAACATTCCGAATCGATGAAACTTCTGATTAGGCAGAATCTACAATTGCTACCAACGAAAAAACACGAGATATAAAGTAGGGAGGGGGGGCAGGAGCGGCCCGCCCCGGGCCCCAGGTCCAGGGGGGACCCAGATCTTAAGAAGTACTTTTTATTCAATCACAAACAAGGTAAAAATATGTTCAGTAAGCAGTTGTTCGAGTTGGACGCCCCGCACGTATCTATGCAAAACATAAATGTCGGGTGCTAAAAAATTTAGAGCTCGCTTCGGCCGCTCTCTTATTCCTAAGACTTTTTGCATAAAATAAGTCGACAAAGCAACTCGTATTTATGTACGAATACGAATGTTCAAAAGAAACCTGACCGAGAATTCAGAGTTACCTAAGGTGTAAAACATTTCGATTTTCGAGCTCTTGTCGCTCGCTCTCGTATCTTTGCTTGCTTTTCTTGAACAGCATAATGAGGAGATGAATATGCAACTCCCAGAAAAAAATACCGTGCTGCTTGCGAGGCCCATGATACCTATAGGTAGAGTATAATTATTACGCAGGTTATACTTCCTCTTTTTTAGGCATTAAATATTCATTTATTGCAAAATTTTACTAGAAATACAAGTACCCATATAGACTGAGAAGACCAGGGGGGGCCCGACAGGCTTAGTCCGCCACTGCGTGGAACCCGCAACAAAATCGGCAGAGTAAGAACAGTAGTTTCCACGTCCCTCTATTGTATCAAGAAGTTGGCGGAATATAGCTAGGCAATTTGACGTTTACAAAATATGGAAACTAAAATGCAGAACCTATTCTAACTGCTAATTTTCAGATATTTGAATTGTAATTAGTAGCAAGAGTAACAACAACAGTATCTGTAACTGATGAAAATTTCCTGGAGTGTAGGCTGATCTACAGCTTCCCCCAATCGAGTCTAACCACAACCACCAAAACTATCGACAAGTATTACGAATGGATAACTAACTAGAGAGTTTTTCTTAATTAAGTACTACAAATTGATTTACCATGTAACATCCTAGACACAGGTTGCGCAATATGGCAATATTCAGTGGACATGAACTGGAAAATACCATGAAACCGTGTTACATGGTATTTTACTTGACTTTTAAATATTAATCATATTAGGAAACGCTACACCATAGAATCATCACATATTCCCATAACAAATTCCTATAGGAAGTGAGTGAACAGTTAGCAGCCACGCTCTGTGCATCATCCATTCACAAGAATCTAACTCATAGGGTACCACCTTAAATATTTGGCTTTGAGATTTTTTTTTCTAGAGCCCCCCTTAATTTTTTGTTTATTTATTGGCCTATCTACAATTGTTACACTGTTTATCCTTAAAATACAAGCAATATATAAGCATAGTGTACAATATGATGCGATAGACACAGCATGCTAAAACAAAATTATAATATCAATAAAATTGCAATAATTGTGCAGAAATAACGCTTACAGCACTAATGAGTAGTTTTATAAAAACAAGACAAGGAAAAAATAATAACAATAAAATGAAGAAAGAAAAAAAAAACAGTTAATTGTGTTGGTTACTTTTTATGGACTTGGCGCTTGAATTTTTGAAGTGATGTGGAAAAAATATCTATTGATTCATCTCAATTATTAAGAAACCTGCAAATTCTGGGGATGGGGATCTGGGATTGCTTTACATCTGTCACGAATCTGCATCAGCTATTGCCGATTGTATTTAAACGTATAATATTATATAGTCGTAAGATAGGATATACAATTTTCTCTGGGTCTTTTACGGCCCCCTAAAAGTCTCAAACACCCACGAGGAGGCGTTATTGCCCACATTGAGAATCTATGATCTAACTTTACTCTAGTCACAGAGTACTATTACATAATATATCTATTCCAGTCTCGGATCTGAAAAGCAAAAGGACATTGCGCCTTCGGATGGGTAGGCCTGGCGCCAACTACCCTATATTCACTGTAAGTTGCTTTTTTACTTCATATGGAAATGAGATTAGTGAAGGCAAATATAAAAAGATTATTGAGGTACGCCTATTGTTGCTATATCAGCTTAGGTGTCCATTAGGTAGAAACCTGGGTAAGCACAACCTTTTCAAGCCTAAAGCCGCCGTAGTGTACCTACGGCCCTAAATAATCGTGCCGGGGGCTAAATCGTTATGTCCCTAGCTAAGGGTCTAAACAGACGGACTGCATTTCAGCTACAACATCGCAGTTTGGATGCAGTTGACTTAACTGCTTCGAAACCTACTTATGTCAACTGCATCCAAACTGCGATGTTGCAGCTGGCATGCAGTACAAATGCAGTCCGTCTGCACCCTTGCAGAGTGTGAAATCTCTCTGGACTTAAACATCGCAACTTAAATGAGAAACATGAAAAATAAGGGTGCTTTGAAACAACATCACAACATCACAGCCTTGTTTCATCACAGGCAGCCAGCCCACCTTGTTAGCTGGCAAACAATCCACCACGTCTTGAACTATTCTTATCAGGCCTATAATTTTTGCTGAGAGAAGATATCCACGCTCTACATATATGTATAATAAGACGCCAGTTAAAGTAATGCTTTTCGAAGCTTAGATACTGTCAGTCCTACACGTGCAGCCTGTGGGTCAACTCTCCGCGTGCAGCGGGAATACAGCGACATACGCGTTCAATATAATACACTGATAGTACTGCTGGCGTGGCGTTGTAGTACGTCAAGGATGTTTGCGGATAATATTAATGGTTTTGCCGCCATTAGGAATTGGGAATAGATGATGACGCGTGTTCGCGGCAGCACCAACAGTATTCTCAGCGTGTTCGCAGATCGGTGGGATTGCCCGATGTTGCGGAGGTGGATGAAAACTACCTTTTGGAATGGGCGACTAGAATCAATTCTATTTTAAGATAATTTTTGACGTTCAAAAGTGCCTTTTATGTGCCTATTTGAAATAAATGCTTTGACTTTGAACTTTGACTTTGATGCAGCTCCACGCTGAATTTTAGTTGTATATGTTAATCTGTGTCTGTAAGCTACTTGCTAACTCTAGTGTTAGCAAGCAGCTTAATTTAATTTTACTTAACTTCTAGAAGATGAGTAAAATTGTTGCTAATTTAACCCTATGGACTCCTGTCTGAAATAAAAGCTTTCTATCTTAATGGTTTTCTACTATCAACCAAGCAACAACAACAAACTACTAAGGCCCAGAACCCATGATGACAAAAATCGAACGCGTGGTTTTGATGCACGTGCCGTAAGATTCTTCTTCAACCATTCATTCGTGTAAACGGGGAGGTAATAGGCTACCCACAGGTACAGGTATCTCTGCTGCGAGCGAGCGATTTCGGGATCGTCGCAAAGTTGACGACGTAGCTCAATGAAGCTATTTTTCATCATGGTTGAAACACTAGATAAGTAATGTACGTCTATCGTTCCCATAGCACCATATGCTAGGCGATACCACCTAAAATTTTACTTGAGAACCACCTTAATCTCTAACCACACGGCAGCTGCCCTAGCAGGACCTACCTAGAAAAGCTTCTAGTTGAACGATCCGGTGCCTATTATATCCTTTGGGTCTCCGTCTTCTCAGGGTTCCAAGAGGGTCATGATCAGCCCAAATCATTCAAGCTGTAGAGAGCATGAACGATGTTTGCTGCATGTGCATATATTAGAAATACCTGTAGATAATAGGTAGGTAAGTATAGGGATTCAATTAACTTGCATCATGGCTTATTGATCGTTAGGTAATGTTAGAGATACGTAAGTCAGTCAATAGGATGAATGGAGTGAATTGTCTTGGATGTAGGTAAGTAGGTAGGTAGATAGGTACTGTCTGAAGTTTAAGACTACTTTGAAAACATGTAGTACATATCATCGAGACGAAAGAAGAGTTTCTTGCAGAGCATCAAACATGCATACCCATAACTATTCAATGAAGTAGGTACCGAATAACCTATACGAGTAGGTGCACAACACGAACTTCAAGTCGTTCGTGGTGTCATCATCTCGAGAAGTTCCTCAAGGAAGTTCTGGCCCGAAGGGTGCTGTATTGTATACCGCCGCTTTCTGTCAGCGAAACACGACGCAGACACTTCGTGTGCGTTAGTTAGTTAGTGTGATTGATTATAATGTGCGTCAGTGTGTTGTAAGGTATTTATAGTATTTTTAAGTTATATTAATATTGTATTGTATGTTTTATATGGGCTTTGATACCTGAAATAAATGGATAAATAAATAAATAAAATGTACATGTAACAATAACTATTTCGGAATCCGTAGGGAAATGTTATAGGTACTTACTGCAAAAACTTTATAGATTTCAAACAGAAAAAAAACTGCCTGCGAGGGTCGTGATTATCTTTTATTCAGTGCTTCAGCGCTTCCGATTTGTGCATTATTCAAGTAGATATTTTTTTTTAATTGAGAATGAGTAAATACCTACCTAGACACAGGTTACCTACACCGAAGTTACCTATGTCAGAAAATAAAAAAGTGGCACTCCAGGAGTGCCGACAGAAGTGAGAACTTGAACATTTACGTGTGTATTTTTTTAATGGTCATATAAACAAAACACAAACAGAATACTTTGCCATCACTCACTGACATATCGGAAATACATTAAAACCGAGGACAGCCGAACACATCCGAAGCGGTGTCGGTTACGGTAACAGTGGCGCGAATTCAATGGTTTTTCCCCATTTCAAAAAATGCCCATCGTGCCTAAAGAAGTCTTCCACTTCGATAAAAGTGATAGGTACAGACGCCAGCACATCAAGCTATTACAATATGTCAAATTTCTTTAATAGATTTTCAACTTTATTGCTAAAGCCTAAGGTTCAAAGTTGATTGGGAAATTTTGACAGTTTCGGGTAGCTTGATGTGCTGGCGTCTGTACATAAATTAATAGTTGATCGCTGACTATTCACACCGCCAACAAGTAGGTACTCGTTTGTCGCAGCGGCAGGAGCTATCAAGAGAGTAGGTGACTACTCGCTCAGCGACGCTCGCGTAGTGAACCAGAACACTCGCTGAGAGACTCACGCTTGGTACAGACGCCAGCACATCAACCTACTACAATCTGTCAAATTTCTTTAGTAGATTTTCAACTTTATCACTAAATTATAAGGTTCAAAGTTGATTGGGAAAATTTGACAGTTTCGGGTAGGTTGATGTGCTGGCGTCTGTACATACGCATACCTCCCTGGTAAACCTGGTAATCGCTCGTCAGCGTCGTGCACTCGCTGCTCATTGCTCGCCAGCTTGTTTTTAGTTCAGTTAAAATACCGGGAGATTAATAGGTAGGTACGATAACGCTTTAATAACATTCGTTTCGTTAGCGCACGTTTCCTGTGACAACCAGCACTGCCGAGAGATCTTTCTCCACCTTATGCTGGTTGAAGAAATATCTATGCAACAGTATGAAAAAAAAAACGTCTGAATGGACTGACTTTAATTCATATCCATCAAGACATTGCTTCAATGATGAATGCTGAAGAATGGCGTACCTTAGTAAGGTGCAAATTAGTGAGGCCAGTTCGTAGTCGGGACCAGAGGTCTGCTATGCCAACAAAGTCCTATAACCTCAGTCGGCGAGAGGATTTGAGGATAACATACAAGGCTAAAAAGATAGCGCGGTCCGAAGGGCCTCGCCTCATGCCTCCAAAGTTTTAAGTTCCTAACTATATGGAGGCGCGAGGCCCATAAAAAATATTTTGCTAATACCTACCTACTATGAATAAAATTGTAAAAATAAACTAACCAAACCAGGTGGGGTTACTCCTACATTCTTATATAGGTAGGTACCTCCGTATCAGCATAATTAATCGAACACAAAACTCCTATCTCGAGAGTACTCGTAAAAACCTAACCAGAGCCCTGATTCACAACCATACGACAGGCTATCGTATCGAAAACCTGACATTTCGATAACCTGATTTGACTTGCCCTCAACAGCAAATTGCTGTTGGAAGAATAGCGGGCGTCTATTTGATTTAAACTGACAAAATTTTCGGGTTTTGGACTTGTGAAAAGCGTTTAGAAGACTCCTAATAACAATGATTAATGTTCGATACGATACGGAAGCGTATCGAGTGTTTGTGAATAGCTATGCTGTAGGTAGGTACCTTCGAGGCGGGACCGCGGGATGCTTAAGTTTTCGAGCTCGCGTCGCTCGACAACATTCTCATAATTCTCATTTCTACATACGTCGACAAAGTAACTTCAATATAAAAGGTCGAAACAAAACCTAACCTACGAGGTGGCATGCTTATATTTTTTCATTTTGGTTTTATTGATAAAACAGCGAAGCAAGCTCAAAAAATTTAGAGTCAATATTTAATTTTTATATAAATTCATTATGAAAAAAAAAGATTCAGATTCTCATTCTCAATTGAAAGAAAGAAGAAAGCTATATGTGATTGATAACGCAACTCCTATTTCAGTATCGATGGTCCAAAGAAAACCTAACCTATACCTTCGAGGCAGGGTGCTTAAATTATCAAGCTCGCTTCGCTCGCTATTATAATTAATTATCAAACTTTTCTACATACGTCGACCAAGGATAAATATAGGTATTATTATCCTCTTTATGTATGAATAGTCAAAAGAAAATCTATCCTATCCGTCTGGCCTATGTGCACCTCCCAGAAATAAATGACTACCTACCTACCAAATAGCGCTACATCCGGATCGATGGGACTGCGATCGAAATCGGTCGTAAAGTGATCGTCACGTAGGTACAGACGCCAGCACATCAACCTACCCGAAACTGTCAGATTTTCCCAATCAACTTTGAACCTTTATGCTTTAGTAATAAAGTTGAAAATTTATTAAGGAAATTTGACAGATTGTAGTAGGTTGATGTGCTGGCGTCTGTACCTATGTCGAGACTGCAGCCCCTGGATCCACCCTTGGTCTAATAACAATTCCTTCAAAATCTTTAAGAACTGTTAAATGTCTCCGCGTTTTCTCCGCTTGACGAAAGAATTTGTATTTAGAACGCGATTTTACCGACTTGGGACAGTCCAAAGAAGCTAAAAAAAATCTAACTTTGATTTGAAACATTATGACATGACCAACAAGGATCTTTTGGAGCGTGGTTACAATCGGAACTAACGCCGCCAAAATGACATCGTTTTCAGGTTTCGAATTTGTGAACAGCGATGACTGATTGATGTTCGATTCGGCACGGAAGTGTATCGAATGTTTGTGAATAGCTAACCTGTGGCAACCATCAGTCATCATCATCATCATCAATCATCAGTCCATGGTGGCCCTGTCAATGACGTTCAGGCGCCAAAAGATCTTTGTAGCAGAGTAATGCGGTGTTCAGACAGTGGCAGCGGTGATAGTGGGCAGTTAAATACATTATAATTATGTAGTATGTTAAATACATAATATGTATATAAATGTAGTAATGACTGTCTGACACTATATCAGGCTGTCAGGGTGGTCAGCGCAAAAAAAAAAAAAATTAAATCAAACATAAGCCGTACCTAAAAGACCATCAACCGTATTAATAAGTAAGGAGGCCGATCTGCTATTGAAGTTGGTTGTCCATGCTGTAATAGCACTAAGATGGCACTGAGTATAGATAAACTTCCAATACTATAACAGGAACAGCCAAAAGGTCTTTATTTTTTTTTTTCAACTATTTTTCTGTAATCTCTTCAGCCTCGAACTTGTTAGCCCAAAGGACTAGTTAAGTTGATATGATTTTATAAAATGTATACACCGCAAACAAAACTTCAAAATTCAACATGAGTGACGGTAAATAATTAGGCTGCTTTCCGAATTAAGACAATAGCGCTCACAGCGCTCATATCGATTATTTCTGTTCCGTTTTAGATATCACGATTATGACATCTGAGAGCTGTCAGCAATACGGAACACTCGTGAACGCGATCACAGTGCTTACTCAATGTCAAAACGATATTACAGCAGTATTTCTTTGTATAAACACCACATTTCTTACTTTTCTTTATTTAGGTGGTGACTGTCAGCCAGAAGTAAAATTTTGAAAATGCTACGTTAATTTAAAGATATGATGCATCTCAAAACAAAACACACGCTGACACACATGCACACACTCGCATTTTTGACAGCGCTCACGGTGATATTATTAGAAGGCATGGTCGGCGTTATCGCAAGATAGCGAATGTCATGACGTCATCTATGACGATTCACGGGACATCATTATCGCGCTCACGCTAATTCGGTACGGATTTAAGCACGCTCAAATCGATTATATCGATTACATTCCTAACTCGGAACGCACCCTTATATTGACATTGACAACGGTTGACTTGACTGACAAGCACAAGACGAAGACATTGACATTTTTGTTTTGAGGTTATATCTTATCGCAGCTTTATTTTCATTTGGTATTTTCATATATTTTTTTTGCAAAATAAGCTTTTAATTATTTCATGTACAAGTAGTAGTGATAACGTTAAGTGATTATTCAATCAAATACACTATGGAAGGAACAGAATTTGATGCCACTTTAGGTGGCACTGAACACCTCCCGTATGCAGCGAATAGTTTAAAATTTGCTTCTTCTAGAAGCGTAGAAATAGCTGCAATGACTGAAAGTATTTTAAGGCCAAGTAAAACGAAACTTGTATTCCAAACACTACCCGTGCACATGAGGCGACGTGTGATGAGCCACAATTGTAAAAGACTACCCCGTAAGTTAAGAAAAGCTCATTTAGATCAACTAAAAAAGAGTGGTCTGCCTCCTAAACAAAAACGTCCATCCAGGAAATACAGACGGCGTCCAGCAAATTTGTTAGAAGAGTATAATCGACGACAAAAGCAAAATGTTTGGTTAGAGACCCACATATGGCATGCAAAGAGGTTCCATATGACTGAACGGTGGGGGCATCGCCTGCCGTACGCACCGTGTGATAAAGCATTCAGAGCATGCTATAGGGGTAGCTCAGCGCACTGCCTCCTACAAGATATATCTTACTACACACCAATTCAAATAACAGGGCCAGTAAAACTTATCAAAGAAATGTTTTCAAAGATAACTAGTTCTGTGTGTGGTCTGAGCATCTGTGCTATGGCATATATAAATGGTATTAGACAAGGAACTGTACATATCTATGGGATAAACTCATTTCCATTTGGTTATATTGGTAAAGTTCAGTTCATTTGGGTTCCAAATGACAGTACTAATAAAACTCTGTGGCTGTTTGTACACCCATCCCAAGCAAATCTAATAAAATCAGTTCTGGTGGAAGCTACATCTGTACAAGACCAAGGTGATTATGGAATTGCCAAAAAAAGGAGAAAAGTTGAAAACATTACTGGAACTATTCAAGTAAAAGCTATGCCAAACACTTTAAACAGGTTTCGGTTGACAGGGCCAAATAGCCATGCAGTGCTGGTCCAGAGCTTGAAATGTGTAAATGATAATGGAATTACAAATAACAAGTGGGTGTCATTGCATAAGCCTCTTGATTTGAAAGATAAGGATGAGTACTGGCGTACAATGAGTACAGTTAGGTCACCTGCACAATTACCTTCTAACATGGTTGTTGGGTTGGTTGTCAAAGATCCTCGCTTGTGCCGACCATCACGCCGCACAAAAGCAAAACAAGATACAAATACTGAAATAAGTACAGAATCATTACTTCATATTCCACATTTTATTTCAAATTCTCCTCTGTGGGATGCTAAAATACATGAAACAATTAAAAAGGAATCAATGACTAATGGCCAGTTTATACAACATGTAACTAAAAATCAGTTAGTACCCGGTGAAGTAGACGAGGATGATCCAGCTGTACAGAGTGTACCTGTTGTATTGGTGCAGAGGCCTGGATCTCAGAATCCAGAATTCAAGAAAATTGGTAAATAAATAATAATAATAAGTTCATATAAATGTACAATTTATTTTTTATATGTTAGCTTATATATTATGTAAATATTTAAAGAAATAATTATTTTCAAATAATAAAAAGGTTACTATAATTTGGAAAATTGTTCAGTAGTTTATAAAGTAAATAATTAAATAGTTTAACCAGCTAAACAGTTATGTTAAATTAAAATGTTTTAATTTCAGGTTATGGCAGTGGTTGGGACATAATTTTGCCTTCTGGATATGCTTTACCATTCTGGTTAACATTTATCATGTTTGGAGCAAGATCAGGAGGTCTGAGAGAAACAGAAAGCTTAGCATTTGAAATGGGAGAATGCTATCTACCTCCAGACTCAAATTCAGGGAAAGATAATGAAAGTAGAATTGAACTAGAATTACGAGAAAGATACTTTAGACTTCCACCAAGCAAGAGGGTTAACTACACGAAAATAGCTATCAACAGTCCTTTCATATGCCCTTGGAACATACTGCTAACTGATTGGAGTGACAAACAAGTCAATGACTACTTTGTTTTACGGAATAGGACTATCTTGAGTGATATACAGGTAGGATGCAATTCACAATTGCAAGCAAATGACAAAAATTATTAATTGAATGTTTCAGTTATGAATTAACTTTTCTGTTTCAGGATTGTATCACCAAAAAACGAAGTCTGCCAAATGTAAAAAATGCCAGTTCATGTTTAGTTCCAGTCTACATAAAATTAGTAGCGAAAGGTAGTTTACAAAAGCACTCACTCATTTGCTTGCCTGAAGCTGGTGATGTTTCTAATATTAAAACTTTATTTGAACCACATCGTGAAGATCCTAATGAAATGATAAGAAAGCTCAAACGTTCTGAGCATATAAAGCTGTTGAAAAAGATAAGAAAAAGCAAAATAAAACTTAAAATGAAGGAAACATCTGTAAGTTTTGAACTATTTATTTACCCCCTTATTCATAAAACTTATCAAACTTATTTTAGTTAAAATGGGGTTTGTCTCTTTCTTACACACAGAAATGACAACGTGACAGATAAAGACAAACGTTCTATAAACCTATTTTAGCTAAAATAGAGATAAAATAGGATTATGAATAAGGGGGTACATGTTTATGATTGAATCCATTACAAGGATTTCAGTAATTTAAGTTTTGTTTTTTTATATTTCAGGTATGTCCACAAAAGTCACGTAAAATGACAAAGCATGAGCCATCAGAATACACAAAATTAATGAGAGAACTATGGCTTCCTTCTAAAGTTGAAACAGTGCGTAATGTTGCCTTAAGGCAGGCCATGGGCTATGTTGCACAAGGAGCTTTCAGTTTTACTGAAGCACGTAGTTGTGGTGTAGGATACATTGCTTATAATGCATTGGACCATTTGTTAAACAATGGCCTTAATCAAGTTCTTGTAAGGAACACAACATCAAGAAAATACAGACTCGCAAATATCGTGATTGTAAAAGATACGTAAATAAAAATCATTTCTACAAAATTATGCATTTATTTTTTACTAATTACGTTATTACATAATCTAATTCACCATAAAAACCTTCATGTCTAGGTTTCGCCTTCAGTTCGAGATGAATAGCAAAAAAATTACTTTTCAAACACTTGTCAAGTTAAATTGATACACCCGCTTTCTCCGTCAGCACAACAATCATTTAGGAAAAAAATCATATGTTAACATAAAATTAAATACTTCTCAAAATCATTTCTTGTTTGTGAGATTTCATAATTTATTATATTAAGGTGAATGGGTAGTTGTAGCCCGCGAAATTCAATTTTTCTTAGGTTTTTTGCAATTTTCAGGTCAGTGTCAGGTTGTATCTTGATGAAAATTTGATTCGCGACTATAACAGGTACGTATTCACAGAATTATAATCATCAGAATCATTAATACATCTGTTTAAGTTAGATTTCTACCACCAACACTTTTCCATACGAGATTTGTTCTTAACGGTAGAAATCTAACTTAGAAAGATGTATTAATGATTCTAATTATTATAATTCTGTAAATACGTACCTGTTATTGTCGCGAATCATATTTTGATCAAGATACAACCTGACACTGACCTGAAAATTGCAAAAAACGTAAGAAAAATTGAATTTCGCGGGCTACAACTACCCATTCGCCTTAACACGACATTGTTACATTGTAGTAATGTAAATGCTTAAATTTGTACGAGGTCAACTCTGCCTGGATAAAGATTAACTAAAACTATAGTTTTTACAGTAACATGCGTACATCGAATTTTTTGGGATAGGCCCGCGGATACACAGTGTACAATTGATGCTACTACAGACAGACACCAGGCAAAACTGAATATTCGGCATAATTCCCGAAACGTCCTATGCCATGAGCTGTACGTAAGCCCATCGTATCGCCGCCACTAGATCTTAGACCGCTTCCTAGCTATAGCATCCTCGACAGCCTTTAATTGTTTCAACAGCTCTTCTCGCCTCGATACTGATTTCTTAGCCGCTCCCGAATCTACTGGAGATGTCGCCGAACGTTTCTTGCCGCCCGATTCTGAAATGTTATTTTGACTATCATACCTAATTGCCTCGCATATTAAAACTATAGACGACTTTCCCTTCAGGCTTAAACCCCTCAAGGAAGGATGCCGTAGCTTATAATATAACGCATACGGTACGAAAAGCTTACTTCGTGGCGTAATTCTTGGAATATGGCGAAGGGCGGGCGTTTTGGGGGACTGTCTTTTGTAATTTTGACGTTCGAAAAGTGCTGATTCTCAGCCTAGTTTGAATAAATGACTTTTGATTTTGATATAATATTATTCTTACCTTTATCACTGGGAACTTCCTTCTTGCTTGTAACAGTAGTCACAGCTGCCGCTAGACCAGCACCCGTTTTAGCATTCAACCTGTACACAAAAACGTACCACGTGAATATGCTGACTGGCTTCAACAAGGATGGTATTGGGGCCGACTCTTTATATGACGTCATGATGTTTCGAAATGTATGATTGGATTTTAGAAAGCAATACCATTAATTATTATTTTCATTTTGTTATTATGTATGTTAGTCTATAAGGTAGTCATGTTATGGCTCTTTTTTGCCTGAATTAAATGATTTTTTTATTTACAAGCCGTCGATGGGACATCCTGTTAGCAAAAAAGTCGAACTCCTATACTTTTCTTACAATGTTTCATCCTTTTGATATATGTCAATAATCCTTTTGTTCTTCACTGTTGTTACATAAGGGACTCTTGTGCAAAATTAAATGCAGTGAATTTAAGCTTTTTATTAAGTAGATTTATAACGGCCGCATAATGACGGCCATGATTTTCATGGCGGGCGTCATTTTGCGGCCGTCAAATGACAATGAGTTGAAGGTTCGTCATACCTGGGTCTAGCGGCAGCATTGAGCAGACGAGCGTGGCGCGCACGACGTGCTCCGGAACTACCCGATGATGACGACGAGTGAGACTCGCTCTCCGACTCACTCGACGACGAAGATGATTCTAAAAACAAACGTGGAAGTTATAACTAATATATCGCGTTGGATTGACACACCCAAAGCCTTTGCAGATTTTAAATACATATTTATGCTATGTACATTTCGTTTTTGTAAAATCGAAATCTAAATATTTTATTTCACAAAAACCTACATGGACACTTATCGAACGCCAGAAGTAGGGTAGCATAATCAGCCTATAATGTTCCCACTGCTGGGACACAGGCCTCCTCTCTTCCAGAGGGAGTTCTTAGGCTATAATCTACCACGTGGGCTCAGTGTCGGTTGGTAGATGTCACGTCTTCGAATTTTTGGTTCTAGGACATGCCGGTTTCCTCAAAATGTTTTCCTTCACTGTTTTGACAGCAGAAGTTGGGTGCACGGTTCCAATTGGTCGTTTCGTATGGAGAATAGCCGGCAAGAAACTCCACAGTTCGTGACGATAGTCCATAGTAAAAACTTACCCTCAAATGAGCGAGCGAACAAGCGATACCTAATATAAATATGCTACAGCTCATTTAGTGTTTATTTTATACAAACCAGAGCCCGACGACGAAGATCGCGAATACTTCTTCCTATCCCTGTTGCGACTTGCTGCCTTGTTGCGCCCGTAGGGGTCCAATTCATCCTAATACACAAATATAGTGTTATTACCAATTGTTTGTATTGTGTGAATAGAATACTCTTTATAATGTACCTGGACCATAAATTAAAGATGCAAATGTAGAAATTTTCTTATCGATTTTTTCTGTGCGATATTTTAAACACAACCTTTGGATGGATTATTAACATTCTTTTTATTAGTGTGCCTCATCATCATCGGCATAAATAAGATTGTTGCAAGTGCTTCACCATAACTATAATCAGTCTATAAATAAAGGTTCCATTGCTGGGGCTCGGGCCTACTCTAACACATTTATTTTTATTTGAGCTAATATTAGCTAAAAACCTATACAATGCGAAGTCAGCTAAAACTGGAAATGTATAGCTTGATGTGTACCGTGTGTACTCATGACACATACTTATATATATTTCCTTTCTCGTTGTGAACAGGTGCTTCAATTTGACGAAGAACCTTCTCGTCTATTGAAGACGCACCCCGTTGATATTCAATATCGAATAACAGACTATTATTTTCCCATTGTAGGGAAAAGACCTCTTCTCATTCAGAGAAGGCACGAGCGTTGATTACCACGCTTGCTCACGACGGGTTGTCGATATCAGTCTTATGTTAACTACACTTGGGAGCAAATAAATCGAGCCACTTCCTTTTTTCACGTATAATGGTTATTATTTTTGGTATTATGGAACGTATCAAATCGAAACATATATCGCCTAAGAGCTTATTTAATAATCTTTACAATGAGGGTAAATTATTGAATGATAACCTTGTTTAATGATAAATTATTGGCTCTGAAAGAAAAACGGTAATTTTGATAGAAAATTGTCAGTCCAGAAAAAAACAATTAAAAACAAAATTATGGTATAAACTTATTCTTAATATCTTGTATTACCCCCCCTTGCCCTGATTTCGATAGATTTTCTGGACTGTTTTAACCCTACAATTTTCTATCAAAATTACCGTTTTTCTTTCAGAGCCAATAATTTATCACTAAATAAGGTTATCATTCAAAAATTTACCCTCATTGTAAAGATTATTAAATAAGCTCTTAGGCGATATATGTTTCGATTTGATACGTTCCATAATACCAAAAATAATAACCATTATACGTGCAAAAAAAAGCAAGTGGCTCGATTTATTTGCTCCCAAGTGTATAAAGTCCAGGTTATATAGTTTGTGACGAATTCCGGAGTAGTTTAGCGAAGAGCGTGTTACTGGGATACCTTGTGTCGGTGCACGGCGTGCGAGGCGGGCGGCGGCGGGTTGGCGGACAGCTGTCGCGCGGCGCGGGCGGGTTCTGGGATACCTACCTTGTGTCGGTGCACGGCGTGCGAGGCGGGCGGCGGCGGGTTGGCGGACAGCTGTCGCGCGGCGCGGGCGGGTTCTGGGATACCTACCTTGTGTCGGTGCACGGCGTGCGAGGCGGGCGGCGGCGGGTTGGCGGACAGCTGTCGCGCGGCGCGGGCGGGTTCTGGGATACCTACCTTGTGTCGGTGCACGGCGTGCGAGGCGGGCGGCGGCGGGTTGGCGGACAGCTGTCGCGCGGCGCGGGCGGGTTCTGGGATACCTACCTTGTGTCGGTGCACGGCGTGCGAGGCGGGCGGCGGCGGGTTGGCGGACAGCTGTCGCGCGGCGCGGGCGGGTTCTGGGATACCTACCTTGTGTCGGTGCACGGCGTGCGAGGCGGGCGGCGGCGGGTTGGCGGACAGCTGTCGCGCGGCGCGGGCGGGTTCTGGGATACCTACCTTGTGTCGGTGCACGGCGTGCGAGGCGGGCGGCGGCGGGTTGGCGGACAGCTGTCGCGCGGCGCGGGCGGGTTCTGGGATACCTACCTTGTGTCGGTGCACGGCGTGCGAGGCGGGCGGCGGCGGGTTGGCGGACAGCTGTCGCGCGGCGGCGGGCGAGGGCGCGCGGCGACGCGGCGCGGGCGGGTTCATGGCTGTGGCGCGCGCCGTGGCCAAGCGTCGCTCGCGCACGATCACCGACGGCGACAACCTGCACCACACCCACCAAGTTACATCTATGACCCGACACCACCCTCCTGCTCCTGCTTAATCTAAATTTGGCGTTCGGAACAAAGATACGGAGGACCGGTGTTGTGGCGCAACATGGGAGAGGCCCGCCAGTGGACGCAGAAGAAGTATAGCAAGAACTTTAGAAAAAAAAACTCGATTTTATTCAAAAGAAGATGGGCAAGAATAGCAAAAGAAAAATAATTCGAATGTAGCCAAGAATGCCAAGAAATCGCGGATATAGCGCTTTTAGATTTACGCGAAGAGCCTCGCGTTCCCGAGAGTCGAATTTAAGAAGACGCACCTAGGCATATTTTTATTGAGCGTTACTGAAATCGTAAAACGACCATCTCACCTTTGTCTCGAGGAAGAGGATGCCCTTCTCTTGCGCCGCGCGCTCGGCGATCGCGAACTTCGGGAACTGGAATTTGAAGAGCTGCGGAGTGAGCGGGACGCGGGCGGACGGGGGGAGGGAGGAGAGGGTCTCGCACACACGCACGCATGGTTATGTTCATGTCACATGCGCACACGGTCGCGACCATAGTGAGTCCCAAAGTGACAAATGATATCAAGAACGAGCATGCAGTTATAGTTGTTAATATCGAGATTAAAATGAGTCATGAGAAATCGAACACCGCAAACACCACAACATTAGACGAGTTATGAAAGCGAAACCCATCGCCCAAGGGAGAGGGACGAAGCAGGAGAAAATATCGAATTAAAATTTCATGAATAAAAGTAATATGGATTAATAAAGACTTCCTATTACAGAGATTTTTAAAATTATCGTTTCCATCGTCGAGATTAGAGAAGGTGTCTTAAAACTAAAGAATTTGGACCCAACATTGATATCCAACGCACCTTATGCACTCGATTATTTTACCTACACTCGCAAGGTGTCCTTCATATTGACGCGAGCCAATGCGTCTGTCTTATTCCTCTTTCATACGCTGCAACTCGTCTCCTTAGACCGCGTTTAACTCGCGCCGAAAACATCAACATTTATGGCCAAAACTCAAAACCACGACGGAACACCAAAATCTATGAGCTCGACTACAAAGTACTTAATTTTAAAACATTGCTATATTGCAACACGGTTTTGAGTTTTGACCCTAACAGCATTGACCCGTGATACGACGAGTTGGCACTGTATTATCTCAAGGGTAAGGTAACGCAGAGGTGTAACAGTATAAGCAGCCGTTCAAATCAAATGGAACATGGAGTTTAGAGAGATACAATACGGCCGATGAATCATGGCTGGCTCTCCGAACTTTCGCGCATGTTCACTCACACTCGCCTCCATTTAGTTCCTAAAAATGTTAATGCGCTGTCTTCTGCGCAAAGTCCGGATCGGCCATGATTCATCATACAAAGCCGTTATCTACGCATTCTGTACATCAAACTAAGTAATATTAAGCAAAAAGTATTACTGGGAAATAACTTTTGGTGTGAAAAGTCGCTTTTTACGGCAGCAAGCAAAAACATTGTGCTTACGGGTGCTTGCAACGGTACAACAATGACGGGAAGAACTCGTGAAGCGTCTTCTTACACCCGTTCGGTATGAGTGACAGAGACCACTCTACCAAGCAGAACTTTTCCTAAAACTCCATGTGCCTTATTACTGCCGGGTACTGTTTAGTATTGCTGGCACTTAAATACTTAAATAAAGAATGAAAATCATACCTAGAAGACGAGTATGATTCATCAGAAGATGGCGGCTTTCGTCGCCTCGCAGCAGGTTCAGCACGCATCCAAGGATCCGCCCACTCGTCAGTCCTGCCGTCCCCGCGCCTCCCCTCGCGCCCCTCCCGCACGTCCCCGCGCGCCTCCCGGCCCTCGCGACGCTCGACTTCAGCGCGTTGCACTATTACTTCACGAGAAGGTCGTACGCGACGCTAAAATAAAAGGAATTGCCTTGAGCATACGAACCTTTGGCCAACGCAATGATCTGATGGGAGGTGAGTGGTCTTTAATGCAGGTTTAAGGTCTTACTTTAATAAATGCTTTTGCATATACATTCAAATTCAACATTGGTTTACAATAGTAATTAGGAAATGTGCTACTGATCTAAAATGTCGCACGCGCACTTCGATCAGAGGTCACTGAGCAAAGGAATCTGGTATCGGACGATCCAGCCAGCCCTTACTCGTTGTTCATGGTTCGACCAGGCAAACATGAGTCGACCGGAAATTGTAATGGCTCTTCGGCTTCGATCTGGACACATTCCAATGAACAGCTTTGCGTTTCTCATGTGACGCATGTTTTCTCCCTAATGGTTTTTTTTTATGCGTCATGTTTGCCGCAAATAATTCTTGTTTTTTTGTTCTTTCTCATAGGTAAAGTGGATTCACCAAATTGTCTGGGAGTGTAGTATACTGGAAATCACTTACCATATCCTGATGGAAAGCGTCCGGAACGAGGCCGAAAGAAGGACATTGTTATACAAGTCACTGGGTGTTGGAAGGTGTAACAGCATTCTTGCATCCCCATGATTAAAGGATGCAAGACGCTTTTATAAGTTAGCAAAAATAGGAATTAGATTAATAGATAATACGAGCTGATGTCCGCAACTCCACATCAATGCGCGTTTATTGCGTACGGGTTAGGATTTAGATTATAAGGAATAATTGTTTGTACAAAAAAGAGGGGAGTATCAGTGTATGATTAACCCCCCCCCCCCCCCCCGTAAACAAAATAGAATAATAAAAAATAAATGTGCTACATGCATACACACATATTAACAGACAATGGACAGATGCTGCTTATAACCTAGAAAATAAGTAAAATTAAAAGGTAATAAAAGATTTACAGCAGTTGCGATAATATCCGACGATTTGACTCTACTAATAACAGAGTCGCTTCATGTAAGATACTAATATTCAGATGTACATATAATCATAGTCGGGAAAAGGCTAGGTAGATGATGACTCTTTACTAGCAAGAAAGATTTTGGTAAAACTCATATAGAAATATCAATTAAGAACTTACTTATGGGATATGCGTTAAGGTAGCCCGCGAAATTCTTAAGTTGTATTTTATTAAAAACTAGCTGCACCCCGCGGTTTCACCCGCGTAAATGTCGATCCCGTGGGAATATCGGGATAAAAACTATCCTATGTCCTTTCCCGGGACTCAAACTATCTCTATACCAAATTTCATCGAAATCGGTCCAGCCGTTTTCATGTTATGTCGTGACAACGGAAAACGGGTTTCATTTTTATATATATAGATATAAATACAATTCGAGACGGTAACGAATATCTATTTACAAAATCTATTTATTATAATCACTACAATTATCAATAGAACTCTTTTAAGTTAAAATTGGCCACAAATGTCCTGATTTCATAAAATTGTCATTAAGGGAATTGCGCTAAGGCAGCCCACAAAATTGTTACGGTTTTAGCTATTTGCAGGTCAGTGTTAAGTCGTATGTTGACAAAAATATGATTCGCGACCGTAACAAATATTTATTAGCAGAATTAAAATCGTCAATACAACTCTTTTATAGTCTGGCCGCCGAAAGAGTGCTTTCCTGACACCTGTCAATGCGACAATTCTAGTAAACAATAATATCAAATTCGCAATTGATTGGGAGATAATGTTTGAGCTGTTTGGGGTTAAAACACTAGGGCAATGGGGTCCGAGCGCCCACTTGGTTTTTCCAAGTACCGCCAAGCGGTCGGTCATCTCTTCACGTGACCAGAGGGCTGGCCTATTACTCGGCCAAAGAATCAGCATCGCCATACAACGTGGCAATGCTGCACGGCTTTTGGGTACTGTTCCGTTTCCTCGTTTTTTTCATATACATGACCATTTGCTTAACCTTTTCCCAACTATGTTGGGGTCAGCTTCCTGTCTAACCGGACGCAGCTGAATACCAGTATTTTACATGGAGCGACTGCCTATCTGCCCTCCACAACCCAGTTACTGGGTAACACAATACATGTACATATCATTAATATTATTTTAAGTATGTTAGCTTATATTCTGTAAATATTATATTGATTAAGAAAAATAATTCGCAAAACACTATTCGTTTGTATGGAACTGACAGGTGTCAAGAACCCATTCTCTCGTCGGCCGGACTGTAAGTTAAAATTGGCCACAAATGTATTGATTTTATGAAATTCTCATTTATTACTGCAATTTGATTAGTGAAACAACATGTTCTTTATAAACTTAAACCATACCTTATGATAAGCCCCTTCCTCCAACGCCGGGGCTCGTTCATCGTAGTGCGGCACTCTCTCATACCCAGCACGCTCTCTTTCATACATATGTTCGCGTTCGTAAAAACGTTCCCGCTCGTCTACTTGTGGTCGTGGGAAACGAGCACCACGATACATCGGACCGTATGGCCTGCAAATAAAACATTAATATTTAGATTATTGTTATCTTCTATACAAATAATTAAAATTGAAGTGTCTAACGTCATAGTAACAGTTTTTTTACTTAATTCATATAAAAGTATAGACAGTACTTATAACAAACACAACAATTTTAAAAATTTTGTGTGTCTATTTCTTCCGGCTAATGACGGGACTCACTGGCAGATAGCTGATGTTATAAGGATTAACTTAGGCTGCTTTTATTTTAGAAAACGGATTAGGGTTCCCCGTAAAAAAATTTAACCCATGAAATCCAATTTGTTTACCGACATGCACGCGAACGAAGTTGCGGGTTTGAGCGAAGTTGTAGAATAGGAAAACGCTCAGCCCATCAGATCTACTTGACCCCGAAACTATTCGGGTAACCCGAAACATGAGTATTGGTTTATACTGCAGACAATGAAGTACTTAACCTTATGACTGGTTTGCGCCAATTCCAAATATGTATGTCACAGTTATTTTATGTGGTCGAAAATTTCATAGAAATTCTATTTAATTTTGGGACGAAGTTCCTTAGCGCGGCTTGCGGTAGCAGTTGATTGGTAGAAATTGTCACGATGAAAAAGCGTTATGCCCCCTCCATGTGACCTTCTCTCTCTGTCTTTATTAGCGTGTTTCGCACGGTTTTTACGACTTGGCAATACATCGAGATCTTTTATCAAATGTAAGTTTAATATTTGTGTATTATACACTTAAACCTTCCGTTATAAATTCTCTAAATGATAGTAAAAAATTGCCATACTCTGGCTTAAAACCTTAGTAAGAGTAGTGAGTACGTACCCTCCCCTGAAGGCCTCGGCGTCCCGATAGTGCGGCGGCGCGGGCCCGTCGTGGTGCCTGGGCGGTGAAGCCCCGACGGCCGCGGCCGCGTACGCCAGCTCCGCGTCAGGGTCATGCACAACGCCACCCACAGATAAGTGCAGCTTCTTCTCTTCGAAATCCATGTCTTGCTCTTTACGTTTGTTCGCTATTCGCAGCATCTGTTGGTTAAGTTTGGGTTTAGATTAAAAGATTTTGCCAACCCCAATTGGAAATAGGTGTTTGTTTATAGGATTAGTTACAACATTAAATAGTTGATATGCGTTCATATTCATTTAATAGAAACTAATCGTCTATCCACTGATCTGTTGAATGTTCCCCTTTTTTTTTTTTATGGATGGGAAATCATCAAATGGGGGTCCCGCTCTGGGTGGAGCGAAGGGAGTGTCAGACTCTTATTGACTAAAACCCATCCGTGTTCCTTCCTTAGCCCTTTATGTTCCGGGGTAGCGGTAACCCTTTCGGACAATCCCGCACCCCCGGCAGGCTTCGGCCCTGGCAGGCCCCTTCCTTTATGCTGACATCTCTTTGAGGCGCGCGTGGAACACGTACGCGCCGTCCGGCACGGGCCTGATCCTGATCGGACGGTGAGCTACCCATTACTCTCCGTCCGCAGGCCCGCACCTATGGTGGCCGGGAGTCGTCACGCGGCTCCCGACGCCCGGAGCGTCTCCCGCGGCGGCTGGGGTGTGAGGCTCTCTCCCTCAGCCGTTCCGCCACCTCCTTCGCTAGCATGACTGCTTCGCAGAAGGTGACCGCCCCCCACTCCCTCTCGCCCCGGACCATGGCTTGAACCAGGGCCGGACGCGAGAGGTCGCCGCCGCTGTGTTGAATGTTCCCCTGGATTTGAATCCCAGGTCCCAGTGTTTTTGAGTTTTTTTCTTCATGATTTTTTCAGTAGCGGACTGCAGTGTAGCTACCCTTAGTCCGTATTTGTGGCCGTTTGCTGGCAGCAGGCTCACCCCCTATTGCTTTTAACTTTGTTCAACTCACCTCCTTAGCAGTGCGCAGTCCCCTTTCCCACGCAGACTCAGGCGGTGCGACATCTCTGGGCGGCGCAACCGGGTAACTTCCTCCCGAGGGCACGCCCCTTACTACGTCGAACATATTATAGTTGCCCTTATCCGTAACGCCCGGATGGAGAAACCTGACCAAGAAACACGTGTTACTACTATACACAGAGTGTAACTTCTGGTTAGACTACTGTGCAGTTTGGTTAAAGTGAAAGGTTTTCTGTATCGCTATTATCACGCCTAGTTCACGCTGTCTATCATGACTTGAATAGTCATAAGTATTTACTGACCAGTGATAATTCTTCTTATGATGATCACTAATCTGTAAATACTTATGAAAATGACACTCAACTTATCACACATGCCTATGTGTGCTCCAAGCTGGTTGTTCCATTACGTAAAGGTTTCTGCCCAGAAACCTTTACATAATTGGAACAACCAGCTTATCTCTTACTTCAAATTAGATATGCGCTTTGTTCTGGAGTAGTGAATAATTAGATAATATTTCCAGTGATGTATTAGCCAATTGAATAGTCCAAGTCATGAGGAGTCCATGTAACATACATAGCTTTCCAATTTAGACATAACAATACATTTAATATCTACGAATTATCATCCACAGCATTGGCACACTTGACTAACGCCATCATGGGATCCCCATTATGAGAACTATAGTTCCACGTCGCCACTGTAACATAGTGGTTTACCTGCAGCTGACGCCCCACGTACAAGCGCCCCTGGAGAAAAACCGGCACACCGGGCGCGGCTCACTCTCCTCCGGGCGGCGCTCGGCCTCGTCCGACACCTCGCCCTCTTCCAGCGACGAGCCGCGAGACCGCCGAGCCGCTCTTATGTCCTCTGTTAATAGCAAGGTTTGTTTTAATTAACCTGCCTCTTTGGATCTCCATTTAGAACTTGGGACAAGATCACCGTCGAATCGATGTCAGATCAATGTCGATCGTGTAGTACCAGAATTATAGACGATTGCCACTTGTAAAACACGTTGAACTGCCGATCTATTCTGTCAAAATATCACCATGTAAACTTAGGTGAAGTGAGCTGTCAATCCCTACGTGGAATGACAGCCCACTCACTTCACCTATCTTTCCACGGTGAGAGCTTTTACTGAATAGCACTGCTGCTGTATTCCTTGAGCGTGAGACTCGCGCACATATATGGCTTTTCTCCCATGATTATAAAGGCGCCTACTAACTGTATTTTCTAACAGAAACACCCAATAACCAGCCTAATTCGACTCTATTATGCATAATCCTAAACTCGGCGAAATCGCGCCTCCAAACTTTAGATTTTATGGTAGTATTTTACTAATTTACCTTTTTCCATTCCTTTATCGTCAGCATCGCCATTAGATTGTTCTACAGCTTTTGGTTCTACACATTCGCCTTCTTCTGCTTCGAAATCTAATTGTTCCTCCCCATCTTCTGTATTACTTGTTTTTTCTTGTGGTACCTAAAGATTCATAGTGAAACAAGCTTTAGAGGGGTATATTGCTTAATAGTAACTATTTATTATCAGCCATTTCTGTCCCACTGCAGGGCAAAGGCCTCCCTTCCCTCCTTCCACTTATCCCTATCCAGTGCTGTTACACGCCAATCCTTGTGGAAAGAGTCGAGTTCGTCCCGCCATCTCATTCTGGGCCTGGCGCGTTGCCGTTTGCTGCTGTTTGGGACCCATTGTGTGATTACTTTAGCCCATAGCCCATAGCGGTATGCGACAGATGTGACCAGCCCAATTCCATTTTAGCTTGGCAGCCGTGTCACCTACATCGGCAATTTGAGTTTTAGAATGCAGTATCGAGTTCCTTATACGATCAGTAAGTTTAACTCGAAGGATACTGCGCTCCATTACTCGCTGACAGACCCCGAGTGCGGGCTTTTAACAATTAGTTAGTGACCATGTCTGCGCTCCATAGGTGAGGGTAGGAAGAATGCACATGTCCATGAGTTTTCTCTTTTGTGAGACAGGGAGAGTTCCCTTCATTATTTGTTTCATTGACCAATAGATCTTCCAGGCATTCTCGGTGCGTCCAGCAACTTCTTTATGGTGTCTTGCCTGGAAGGAGACTATTTGGCCGAGGTATATGTACTCATGGACATATTCAATCCTCAAATCCCCAATTCCTATGTTGCGCTTGGTGCTGTTGGTCATCACCTTGGTGCACCACACCTGCAATAGTAACTAAGCATAATGAAAATAATGTAAAAGGACAGTCAATTCATCTGGATTAAACAATATTCTAACACCAATACTGTAGAAAAAAGTCGTATTTTGAAGATTATAAGAAAAGCAATAACTTGCATGCAGCAGTTTTCAATAATTACTTTTTCCATTTTAGGTGTATCACCCTTCCCACTATCTGAATGTGGTGAGGACTGTCTGCTGGCTCCATTAATAGGGTCTGCTTTGTGTTCTGGCGATGCTGGTGGAGACTTGGGCTAAAATAAAATAAACAGAACATGAATCACCACTCCTCTCAAAGTGTAAAAGGCTTTCTCACAAGCGTGACATGCGGAGTCGCGCGTGACTTCATAGCGTATAAGAGATCGCAAACTCGTGAGGGGAAGTTTTAAATAGCCATTATTTAGTCTATTGTTGAACAGTACCTTTGATCCTTTCTCTGTTTCTTCTGGTCCCACAGAATCTAAGTCAGATACGTCAGATAGATCCTCATGACTTATATTAAGGTCTTTTCCATCAGGCTTGTCACTAGTCCTAGATTTACTTCTAGATTTCCTGTCTTCTTGATCTGATTCCATTTCCCCTAGGCAAACAAGACTTTTATTAGCATTGTTTTGAAAATAAAATAAAGGGCCAACATTTCATTACAACTTAAGACATTAAATAAATTACCTTCTGATATTTCTTCTGTAGCTGGATCCTTATTACCCCTTTTATTGTATGATGAACTCCTACTGGACTGACTGGAATCTGACCCGCTACGGGCTCTCGGAGCAGAGACCATTTTTTGTTCAGCTTTTGTGTGTCTCCTCCATTTTTCATTTCTTTCCTTTGGGCTCCAATCATTTCGTTTAGCAGAAGGTGATGTGCGAGGCGATCTATAAGACTTTCTGTCAGGAGAAGGACTTGAAGAGGGGGATCGTCTGTTGGGATTCCTTACAGAGTCAGGAGAAGCAGGTCTTGACCTATTGTCTGGGGAACCAGGAGGAGATCTAACTGAGCTTCCTGGACTCTGTGGTGTCTTCGGACCCTCTCCTGCTGCTGGAGCTGACGAATACTCATCACCATGCACTGGTGACCCTACATTTGAACCCACTTCACTTGGTGATTTAGGACCTACTGGTGAAGCAGGTATTGAATTTTCTGGTGAATTAATGTCAGAATGTGCTCCACTCAGGTTATCTGGTGACCGTGGCAGCTTGGCATGTATTGGGGATTGTGGTGATGGTGACTGAGAGCGACTTTCAGGGGAAGGTGACCGTGGCCCCTGAGACCTAGGAGATTTTGGGGAGCCAGGTGGAGACTTTGCCCCGTTTTTGGGGTGTACACTCCTGTCTGATGATGAGCTCCTTCGGCTCCTAGAACTTGTACTGCTACTACTCGAGGATGACCGATCTCTGGAGTCTTCCGAATCCATCTCTGTAAAAATGGGAGTGACATATGAAGCTAGTGGCATTTTGTAGTATGGGCCCAACCCAAACAAGCACTCTTGATTGTTATTTTATTTATAAATAGCTTCAACCAGTCAAAATACAGTGTAAACTCTATATGGAGAACTTCTATTTAATGAAAAACTCCTTAAAACATAGAAATTGCTAAGGTTCATTTACATTGTTGCCCTTATATTGGAACACTTTATAGTGTAGCAACTCTCTCAATAGCGAAACCCCCAATAAACACTAATTTTACTGAACTTTAAACACAATATTGATATAGTCTTATATGTATATGGAATTCTTAGAAATGTGTTCATTTGTTTGTCATAATTGCCTAGCACATGTCTACTTACGTTACTTCTACTATCGTCTTGTTGCTATGAGTTGAGTATCTTATTCTTAGTTGCTTTGTACACAAAATACGCACATTGACGTGGAGTTGCAGACACCAGCCCGTATTACCTATTAGTTGCTTTCAAATTTTTTAACTATACACATGGCAAGTAAAAGAAAGACTTTGTGTATTGAGGAAAAAATTATTTTGTTTTCTTTTACTCTCCGTTTAACGGAAAACTTTTTATACAAAAATATCCGGTGTTTTCAATTTCGCTATATAGAGTTTACACTATGTGCATTGCTGTATCAAATGTTAGTACAAACATTCTGAATTTACTTCAACAGAAGCAAATATCCATCAGCCTATTTCACCTTCTTAACTTTATTGAACCCATAAACAAAATTATACTCTAGGAAAACTCAAAATGAGACTATGCATGTACAATAACAAGGTTGTTTTCCTGTTATCATTTATTAAAATAACAAAAAGTAAATCAATAAAATGTAATTTAAGAAATGGATACAAATATAACAATGAACATTTTGATACTATGGAATGATACCCTATGAAGTATGTCCGTATTTAACAATACCACAAAAATTTGAGTGAACAGGTAGCATATCCAATTCTTAAAACAAACAGGTCGAAGTTATTTGTGTTAAATAAATATCTATTGTAATCAATACTTTATTAAATAAGTCTTAAAAACATGCATATCTCTCTTATTAACTCACCTTTTCAATAATATATCAAACAATAAATTAAAAAAATATATTTTAACCAAAAATAAAAACAAACTGGGCTTTGCCATTCTTGCTTTACACCTACCTACTTCTGTCAATTCCTGCATTATCTGCCAAGAAATGTTACTTCACAATGAAGACCAAAACTTTTCATTTTATCTGAATGTACTCAAAATCTAAAAATCATAGTAGAAATGTATCAACTTATTTTGTAGATGTATTTCTTTACTTTTATACAACTGGTAAATGCTACGTTGTGATGTATATTGGAAGACACATCCAGCCTTACCTTCACGACGACGCCTCGAAGCCAGAATTGGTTGCACTTTGTAACACTTTTCATATTGCAAAGACTTTCAACTTTATAATCACAACACAAACGAAACTTAGGTCTGTCACATAAACTTGTGAACAACTTTTAACTTTTTTGTACGATAAACTGACGAAAACTGAGTAAAATCAACACTACTTCAACATGGCTGTGATACTGAAGGAAATATATGAACATAATAAATAATCACTTTCCAGTACTTCCGTAGGGTTAACTTACGCCCTTACCTTTACTGAGATGGATTAGACGGTTAATTTCTTGAAGTAATTGTAATTTATATTAAAAATAATCCTTTGTTTGCGCCGCTAACGATTCTCTCTCAACGAAGCGTAGTCGAAGTCATCAAAACCATAGACTAAAAATCCAAATCAATCAAAAAATCAAAGTGACGCTATGAAATAGAGTTGAATTTCAATAATATTACTAAATAGTCTATGGTCACAAATGGATACTTATCTGGGAGTTCCCAGTAGGTTTATTTTTATATTTTATAATAAGTTTATTCGAAATAGGAAACACGTAATATTATTATTTTATAAAACCACTGGTTTTCTTTTTTAATTGATATCTCAATGTATATTTTATAGTAGCACTTTTAAGTTATGTTACGAAACTCATAATAATGATAACTATTTACCACTATAATTTACTAGGAAGTGCCGGGTTAGCCTGCGGAATTCAAATGTTCTTACGTTTTCTGTAATTGGCAAGTCAATGTCAGGTTGTGTTTATTTATTTTCTAAACTGTAATATTATGACATGCAAGTAACAACTATTTACACTAGGTATGTACTAAATTAAATGACTTACTAACTATCCAAATAAATACAAAACAAAAAGACACTAAGTCGTCGAAGTACAATATGATGATTTGACAGAATTATAATCATAAGAATCATCAACAGCATCAATACAACCAAAAGTTACGATTTTGTACTCTTAGCGTTCCCCCTAAACGAACCTTAACCATTGGATTGCAAATCGAGCGGTTGTGAATAGCTGTAATTCCTAATTTGTATTATCGTCCCGCATGGATTTGGCAGTCATTTTCATTGAGACTTTTGAGCTGTAATGAAAAAATGACATACCCCTCAATCTCATTGGTAACTTAATTGAATTGACTGCCAAATTATATCACGTGGAGACTAGTTGGCAATATTTTTAACCGACTTCTAAAAAAGGAGGAGGTTCTCAATTCGAATGTTTGTATTTTTTTTTTGTGTTTGTTCGCGCAAAACTCCGTCGTTTGCCAACCGATTTGAAAAAATCTTTTTTTGTTAGAAAGGGTATACTTCCCAAATGGTCCCATGAAAATGTTATCGAAATCGGACAAGCGGTTTTTGAAAAATCAACAAAAATCTAAAAATGTATCTACATTGTCTACATTAACGATCTTTTTGTTGTTTACTTTTTTGTGGGGTAGGTACAACTAAAAAGTGAAAAATAAAAACTTTCTTACAAAAAAAAACAACCGACTTCAAAAAAAAACACTATAAAGTGATAAATAACTTTAATTTCGGAAGTCGATGTCAAAAAACGAAAATGCGGAATCAACGACACCAACTTCCGAAATTAAAGTTATTTATCACTTTATAGTGTTTTTTTTGAAGTCGGTTGTTTTTTTTGTAAAAAAGTTTTTTTTCCACCAAATCATATAGTATGATCGTCTCGGGCCCCCTTTAAAGCAATGCCTTCACAAATTATTGTTATTTTTCAATATGTAGTACATACTAATTCCAAGTTATTTTTACAGTGCACTTTCTTTATTTTTTTATGATTTTGTCTATGAGCTCAAAAATTAGAAGAAAACGCGCGCCAAAATTCGTAAATTGACTGCCGTCCTACTGTAGTGCATTTTTTTATTAGTATCATTTTGTGCATTTCTATTTTTTATTCGTTATCGTAATGATCGAACAAGCTCTTGACGATAATATATCTGAAAATGACGAAGAAGAAAGTTTTTTTCAAGACGTCGACTTATTACAAAAGCATGGAATAAACGTAGCAGACATAAAAAAATTAAAAGGGGCTGGAATATGTACGATAAAAGGGATTCAGATGTCCACAAAGAAAAAATTATGCAATATCAAAGGATTTTCTGATACAAAAGTTGAGAAAATAAAAGAAGCTTGTCAAAAAATTAGTACCCTTGGTTTTATGACTGCGTTGGAAGTCAGTGATCGTCGGAAACAAGTTTTTAAAATCAGTACCGGAAGTACAGAATTAGAGTAAGTGGCAATGAGTATGTATGTACTCACAATTTCGTAAAAAAAAGAAGTACTAATAAGTATCTAATGAGGTGCAACGAAAGATGTCAGAGAGCGTCTAATTTAAAAGTAATGCCCCCCTCCACTAAAATTTCTATATCATAATCAGCTTATATAACGTTCCCACTGCTGGGACACAGGCTCTCTGTAAGAAGGAATAGGCCATAATTCACCGCGCGGACCCAGTGGGGGTTGGTAGATGTCACATGTCTTTGAATTTTTGGTCCTAAGACATGTCGGTTTCCTCATGACGTTTGCCTTCGCCGTTTTTTAGAGCAATTGTGATGAAATAAATTACACAAAAAAACGCCTGCCTGGGTCCGAAGCGAACCCACGACTTACAACTCGTAAGTCGGGGCCGTTACCACTTGGCAACAACCAGCTCTCCTGCAACAAAATGCTGTGTTATAAATGTGATAGGCGTTTGTCGATACAAAACTGTTAAGTAAGTATTGGCGGATCTCACTTGCCCAATTTGTCGCACGTACTCACGCTATCGATAAATCAGTAGCATGGGCATTACACGTTGTTCGCTGATGATAGTACTATGTAGATAGTACAACTTTTTAAGATAACTTTTAATATTATGATGATAATATAAATGAATATTAACCGGTCAAGCACCGCGCGTCTCCAATTGGAGACGACGCGCTAATAAAAAAAAAAAAAGCTTGAGTCACCGCGAATCTTCAATTTAAGGACTTAGGTCTTTATTTTTTTCTCTCAGTTTAAATCATGGTATGGCAGTTTGAGTAGCTTATGCGGCCTACCCAAATGTCCTTTCATTGGTAATAAATTGTTCGCCTAATTGTTGAGCTCCTTAAATTCTGAGTTGAGCTGCACGATTAGGTACTAACAAACGCGTGCACAGACTGGACAGATCCACTCAATCTGTGTGTTTTTTTCCTCAAAAGATAATTTCAGACACCAATCTACATGGCCTTCACATGATCTGACCTAGATTATGTCTGGACTGAAAAAGAGACTGTGACCTCTAAATTTGGCCTTTCTTTTCAAAGTAGTCAGATAGGAAACGTCGACCATAATTAGTTTAAAAAATATGATTGACGTGTAAACTGTTTGTACAAAACTACAAACAGAAATAAAATCATTTATCATCACAGGTGGACCCGAAAGTGAGGGTGTGAATTTATAGGTATTTAACGCGTGGAGTTATCAAGTTGAAATTAATATCAAATACTCAGGGCTGCAATCACTTGAAGCAGTGAAAAAATCAAACTTCGAAGTCAACGCAAACAAAAGAACAAAAGATACATACAAGTTTATGTTCCGAAATCGAAACCTATCTATAGGGTACTTCCCGTTGACCTAAAATCATGAAATTTGGCAAGAAGCAATGCCATGTAGCACTAGTAAAGAAATCCGAAACCCGAAAACCGCAACTTTGTAGCAACATTACAAAAAAATATATTTGAAAACTATAATTTACATACCCCCTACAAATTTGTACGGAGCCCTACGGTGCGCGAGTCCAACTCGCACTTGATCTGTTTTTTTAATTATATTTATTATAGCAAGCTACTGGCCGGTGGCGTGGAATCAATGGCGATAACCGAAGTCTTCGGTGAATTTCGTACGGGCAAGACTCAGCTGTCTCACACTCTGTGTGTCACTACTCAAATACCCAACTCGACGGGCTACCACGGTGGGAAGGTCATGTTCCTGGACACAGAACATACTTTGTATCCTTTATCTATTACAGTGTTAATAATAACCAGGTCGACGACTTCAAACATCCGACTCACTTAAAGTCACACAAACCTACAAATACCTACTTACTGTATCCTCCCTAATAACTTACCTACAACTTACAAGATTCCGGTATAAGGAGTCTAGCCAGAAAGAGATCAGTCGAATAGTTTGTATGACCAGATTTAGCGACTGATCAAATAAGAGGATTATACCACGTATGGTTATGTAGGAATGGCTGGCTATCTACCAAGAAATAATTACACAGAAAGCAGTGAGTAGACTATACTTAACTGTAGAGGGAAGCCGATGACATGCTCATATAATCCTCTTATTATCCTCTTATATAAATATAAATTAACGTTACAGATATCGCTAAATTCACATAGGTGTGAATTTAGCGTTATCTGTAACGTTACGAATGGCCTCACCGCGGCGCTCCACCAGCACTGTGTTGCACTGCACCAAGTTGCCTGCACAGCGTAAAGTTAACTTGCAGGTTTTCATTAAAAAAAAGCAAATTACATCAACATCATCATTCTCTTGCCTTATCCCGATTTATTTGGGGTCGGCAGTTCGGCACGTCGGCACAACATGTCTTTTTCTTGCGTGCTTCTCTATTAGTCGTCATCTCGGTAGTCACCCGGTTTACTAGCCATTATCATCTTTCACACAATCCATTTTTCTTTGGTCTTCCTCTACTCTTATAGCCATCCACATTCATACTTAAAAATAGTTCACGACATTTCCTCACTCCTAAAAAAACAATTTTTTTTTATAAACCATTTACTTATTTATATACATAGACAGGTTTAAAATGATAGAAATGTAAAAATCTTTTATGTACAGACGCCAGCACGTCAACCTACCCGAAACTGTTACATTTTCCCAATCAACTTTGAACCTTATGCTTTAGTGATAAAGTTGAAAATCTATTAAAGAAATTTGACAGATTGTAGTAGGTTGATGTGCTGGCGTCTGTACGTAAGTACCTACTTTGGTTTTAAATACATCAAACATTCCATACAAAATACACAAACCAAATGATTTGATTCCAAAAGTTGCTGCATATCGCACAAAGAAGTGCGTGGATATCGTACGGATTAGTTTATATCATTACAAAATCATACATTTTCACTTCATTCATTAACCGCTCAAGACGCGACGTCATTTGACGTCATCATTTGACGCGACGTTATTTGATTTCCTCATACGTTAAAGTAGCTGTTTATTGCGTCATACCAATTTACGAGCACAAACGAATAAAGCCTTAGTATTACCTAAAACTATTAAGTATTCTGTGCCTCAGAGTAACGGAAATTCTGTATTCTGTCGTTTTTCAAAATAATTATCAAGGAATTATCTAGGAAGCAATTTACTGAATTTTAGCTATTTATTTCAAGAGCACGTGCTCACTTTTACGCGCCAATTACAAAAAAAAATATTTTACCTACAAGCGCCGCTACAATGTTGAAATTGATTCTAAATTCGATTTAAATTCGATTGAGTGATCTAATGCAACCAGAATCATTTTTTTGCCAGCCTGCATGATGTTCCAGCCTTTAGAGTAGTAGGTACATATAATCATGTTGCCAGAACGATCTTTTAATACAGCTACGTATGACTATTAACAGTAACATTAACAAGAACATTAACTTTGCAGTTGCATTTTACCCTAATTATATCTAATTCCTTAACAATACTCCAGCCGACCCGACCGATTGCGGCCAATTGCAGACAGATTCAATTTAGACCAAACTGCGATGCTAGATAACGTTCTATACGCCAGGGCATACACCTCTGAGCATCAGGTTAGTGGCTCTATGAAGTACTTACTGATAACACTATAAATATTTAACCATTCATTTTCAGGTACAGAACAGTACAGATGATACCTATGATTAATTATAATAGAGAGCAGAAACAAAAAAAATATGCGGCAGGCCACCAACGAAAGCAATGCCCGTTTTCACGTCAGTTTTCGTAAAAAGTCCACCAGTGCGCGCTTTTGTTTAGATACTTTTTTTCGTCCGCGAAAAATTTATGGTTCCCCTGACCTATTCTGTCGCATCCCATCGCCGCCCGCGCTATGACTTTAGTTTTCGCTTAGCGTTCTGTCTGAAATTATTTTCTTTTTGCGCGGCTCCTAAGGATACTATCGTGATGTTAAATAGTCTATAGCCACAGTAGACAGATATTTATACTGTGCTATAGCCTTCCTCAAGAGTTGGGCTATCAAATGCAGAGATTTTTTTTTTATCCGCACCCTATTTGCGTAACACACTATCAATCATACTGAATCATTTTGAAGAATATTGCTAATCCATTGCTTCATAATGTTCGAAAAATTTGTCTGCTCAACAACGTAAATAACGCAATGAATGTTTTTGAACTGTAAATATGAAAGCCATTGCTACTGTTAGTGTGTTACGCAATTACGCCGCCGATGAAGAAGAGACTTTCTTTGGTGACAGTACAAAAATAATTAATTGTTTTTTTTTACTATTTTTTTACCAGGCGGAACTTCTAGACTTCGTAGCAGCGAAGTTCCACGAAGAGGCGGGCCTATTCAAGCTTCTGATAATAGACTCGATCATGGCGTTATTTCGAGTCGATTTCTCTGGGCGCGGCGAGTTGGCTGACAGACAGCAGAAACTAGCGCAAGTTCTCTCACGGTTACAGAAGGTTAATTGAAGCTTCAAACTACTTATTTGTTTTCCAGATACTTATTTTTTTCTGTTTGGTAGGTAGGTATCTACACCTTGAGTTGTAGGTGGTCAAATACGCGACCCACCACACCAGCGGCATCACAGGTACGTTTTCATTCCTGAGACAGGGCTAAAAATGAAATGTCTCATTTCATGGTGTCCATGTAGGCACCATAATTCTGTGCACCGGACCCTTCAAACCGGTACACTGAAACGTAGCTTGGCAGAAATAGGATGTTACGTAAAATGAACGCCGATAAGTTTATTTATTTCGAAGTGCCTGATAGCACAGAAAATATAATAGTATGCTGATAGGTACAAATTGCTGAGGGCCCCAAATTGCGCAGTTACGCCAGTGTCCCATCTATTGGACGGAACAAATAAGAAAATTGGGCTCGGCTCCAAGGTAGCGTTTAGGTAATGCCGAAGTATGAAGGAAAGATTTATTTCTATCGAGTCGAGAGTCCATTAATTTCGTCCATTCTTATTATTTTGCCTAACATTTTATAAGTTACGATTCTATTTTACATGAACTGTGCCTTTGTCTTATTTAGCTTTCGTGTCACGCAATTATATTCTGCGTCGTAATTTTATGCGGTTTATTTATATGCGTCAATTTTTAAGGAACTCAAGTTATGTAGGTATACAAACGAGTTCAAGATCACGGCGCGCCAAGATTGACTCGTTTGGTCTCAATAGATAAACATGCATCCGGTTTTTGACGTCCAAACCAGCCACGTTTGTTGAGCAGTTATTTGACTCGAGATAAGACAATAGACTACTTATAATCAAGATTATATAATATGTCATATAATTATTCTAAGTAGAAATTGCTGATGATCACAGTGAGTTGCTGAATACAAAATCTACTGTGCAACATTGTGATCGCACCCAGAATCTTTCGAGAAATACGAGGGCGACACTGAAAGTTTTTAGAACGGGCCACTTGTACATACCTAAACGATGTATTAAAAAAATAAGTCCAACCTATTTTATTTATTTATTATTTGTTTCTTTACGATTTGGCGGCAAATTGAAAATTGTGTGTCACGTCAGCATGAATTTAACGCGAGAAAATTTTCGTACAATGATTTTTTATGACTTTCGATGTCATTTAAGTCAACAAGAAAGTTAAGATAGACTTCGATTGGCCTTTCACGATGAAGCCCCATTTCGTGTCACTGTTTACAACTGGTTCAATGAATTTAAACGTGGTCGCACCAATCTCACCGATGATCAATGATCTACGCGAGGGACGGCCTTCTACGGCGACGACTGAAGATAACATCAGTGTTGTGAGGCGTATGATAGAGACTGGCAAAACAGTGAGTGACTTATCAGCAGATTCGGACAAACTTATTGTTAGGCATCGGTAGGAGTCAAGTGCAAAAATCCTCCATGAACGTTTAGCGGTCAGGAAGCTTTGTGCCAGGTGGATACCTCATAATTTGACAGAGGCCCAAAAACTCCGTCGTGTTGATTGGTGTCGTGAAATGGTTCAAATATTTAACGGAGGTGACTGAAATGCTGTGTTCGACATACTTACGGGTGACGAAAGCTGGATGTATTGTTATGATCCTGAAACTAAGAAACAGTCTACTGTCTGGGTGTTTCCTTCCGAGGAGTTGCCAACTAAAGTGAAAAGAGGTCGAAGCGTGGGAAAAAAGATGGTGGCCTTGTTCTTCGGAAGGACCGGTCATTACGCAGCAATTGTTTTAGAGGATCGAAAAAAGTTACTGCAGAGTGGTACACTAACTATTGTTTGCCACTTGTCTTGGAAAAAGTTCGGGAGAAATGACCTCGCAGTAGGATCCTCCTTCACCACGACAGCGCCTCGTCGCACACCGCCAAGCAAACAATCGACGACTTGGCGACGTCAGACGTGGAATTACTGGGTTACCCACCCTATAGCCCCGACCTCGCACCTTGCGATTTTTATTTATTTTCGAAAATAAAAGAAAAACTTCGAGGAAAACGTTTTATGGACGCCGAGGAAGCAGTGGCTGCGTTTCGAAATGCCGTCGAAGACACCCCTAAGGACGAGTGGACAAAGTGCTTTTCTTAGTGGTTCCATCGGATGCAGCGATGTATTGATGTAAATGGACACTATTTTGAAAAGATATAATAAAACTAATAACTTGCTAGTTTGTTCAGTTTTTGATTTTTTAAGAACTTTCAGTGTCACCCTCGTAATCGTATCAATAAAAAAATCACGGAATTCATGATGATTCAACACAAAATAAAAATAACCTATTGTTTAATCATGGATATAAAGCGTGGTCAGCTATTATACTTAACCGGGCTTAAAGTAGCCGACCCCTCAATAAATGAAGGCCTCCAGCCAGGGCTCATACATAACTAAGCGACTACACGCTAAGGGCCCCCTGAGGGGTACGTACGGACCTCGGCTTAGGGGGTCGCTGGGGGTGGGCAGCAAAGGACAGACTGGATCTGATTAAGGCTCGCGCCGATTGTGGCAACTAACTTACAATATGGATGGAGGTGTTTAAACTGGCGCAAATAGTCGTGTGACTTCCTAATCATTTTAAAATAATAGACGCGCACAGACAAGTCCCGCGTCCCGCGGGGGATTCGATGGCCAGAGACGACACTTCCTACTAATTCCTAATAATGACGGGTGTAAAAAGACATTTAACGAAGCCGAGAGTCACTTGTACTTTCCGTCATTGCAATCAATTTTTTGTAATGGACCATACCTTCTGGTTAAGGAGATATTGAAACTTTTACTAACGTTTTTTAACAAAACTTTAAACACTCCCACGACTAGCGACTCTTGTACCGTTGCATGCAACCCTATGCACATTGTTTTGCGTCTGTTACATTACGCACTACCGCAAACAGCATTTTTTCGCACCAAAAATAAAATTCGTTTCCCAGCAATTATTTTTGTGCAATGTTACTTAGTTTGATGTCAGAATGCGTAGTTGATGACTAGCATGTGATGTGTCTTTTTACACCTTGTATACTCCTTGGCGTCAACTACATTGACGAATTATTGTTGCAAAGATATTTCGATAATATGCGGAACAAATACTTAGACTTTCGTTCCTTATTATCGACGTTACGTTTCAAACTCGGCTTTAAATATTAAGATAGAACCGGTTTTCATTTAAATTTTGTGATAATTATATACTTCTCTTGTAGATTTCAGAAGAATACAACGTCGCAGTATTCATAACAAATCAAATGACATCAGATCCTGGAGCAACACTGTCGTTTCAAGTGGACCCCAAGAAACCCATAGGAGGCAACATTCTTGCACATGCGTCGACCACTAGAATATCCTTGAGGAAGGGGCGCGGAGAAAACCGAATTGCTAAAATATACGACTCTCCTGACTTGCCTGAGAGTGAAGCTACGTTTGCCATCACAAATGGAGGTGTGGCCGATGCTAAAGATTAAATAAATATTTAGGTACATTACCTACATTTAGTTTTTCAATTTTTACTATCGTCGTGGTAGTTGAAATTATCAATCACCATTCACCAAACCTGAAAAACCCTGTCTATGTACTACTTACTACCTACCTAAAACAGATTATGTGAACCTTTATTTAGGATAGATATCAATCTTCCAACACTAGAGGGATTACCTACCTAGAACAATCTACTGAGTAAGTAATTAAAACTGAAAACACCGTTCATTTCATCGTTTAATGAGTAAGAAATTCAAGATTAGGTAAATCAAATTAGAAGTAATCAGAATCAAGTGGGTACCTACTCAGATAAGAACATTAACTACAATCGTCAATGCCATAGCACACTCTAGTGCGCTATTTATTTGATTGATTTCTTATTATCAGATAAAAGGTTGTTAGACGCACTCATTTTGATATCGAACTTATCTAACGATAAAACGCTGCATTTTACTCATTAGTAACGTGTACGTGTTGTAGATTAGGTAGGTATCATATGACGCTTCCGGATTATAACAGTAGGTAATGCTATTAGCTGTTATTAGGTAAGTCATAAATAGTTTGTGGTAATCGATCACGTATGTTCCTATGTTCAGCACTGAACTGCGATAGACAGGGGCTGGGTTGATTGACCAAGCAAGCAGGATGCAAGTTAGGTATATGTCCTAACGTTAAAAATTAATCTACACCAAAAAAAAACTTGATAGTAAGTAGGTAAGTTACTGAAGAAATGTCATCGACCTGTAAATCGGAAGATTGAGATAACTTCTGTAACCCGTGCTCGTCTTCGCTCTCCCACTATATGCAGGCAGGCAAACCAAAGTCCAAACGCTAACGAAATCGTTTTGTTTTCGTCATTCACAGTGGCGTGATTCAAATGAACCAATTAAATTTCTTGCTAGGTACGATTAGATAAACAGACATAACTACCATCTTTCATGATTTACGCTACACGTTGTTTATTACGTATGTGTGGACGTATAAACTAAATATATTAGATACCTACATACCTACATAGAGAAACGAAACCAAACATTACTCAATGGTTATCTTGTATCTACTTCTCGAGATAAAATAAATGTTTCCCGCCACAATAATTTTATCGTTAATTCAAAGTACTTACGTAGTACTCAGTAGTAGTCAGTACTAGTAGGTTCTATGTTCCTATATGAACCTAATTATGTGCGACATTTTTATATATGCTAAGGCGATTCGTATCTGGGTTTTCGAATTTGAACGGAGCTCTTTATGGAAGCTCTTAGTCAAACCGCTCGCAACTTAGCGTCGTGATGAGCTCCATCCTGAGTCAGAGCTTCGTTGGAGTGCGAAACTAGACGGGCTAATCCAAAATTTCGAGATAAATATTAAAAGACTCTGGAAACCTAGGTTTGTTTTCGGTCCCAACTAGCCTAATATCATTTAACTCAAACTATCAAACCTTACTACTAATAGGTATGCTAAATTAGATAGGCAGGGAGGTCAGGTATTACATACCTACCTACACTATACCTATTTGCTGGCTGCTGGTCCAGTTGATCAAAACTGAATATGTTTCTGTGGGCATGCATGGTCCTTGTAAAAATGGAAGATCTTTAAAAAAGAAAAGTACCGAGAGTAAGAATTTATCTACCCACCCATTTCTACCTTTGTAAACATGAAACCTATGATCAAAAGATCTGCCATCCATGATACACCACCAGTCCACCACCAGCATTTGGCCATTCATCACTATTCCTTCCTCCATCATTCGACTGCCAACTTTTTATGCGTGCATAATATATCACGTAGGTGGTTTTATTCAATCAATTGTAATAACTAAAACATAGTTATTTATTTAAAAAATACCTACTACATTGAGATATTTATGTATGTAAATTATAGAAAAGCCTTCGGAATAAGTTTATTTTCCATGCGTTGTCAATCTGTTTATATACCGAGAATACCAGTTTTCGCATTTTGACATATGACGTCTGAAAAGAATGAAAATGTGACAGCTTGTTTTTATCAAATTATCAGTTGTTTCTTGAATCTTTCGAGGGGCGGAGGTACTGTGAGTTTAGCGATCGTTTTCGGTTTTAATTCAATTACCAAAAATTATAATTGTAAAGGTGTTACAACCCGTCTGTGGTTTCAATAAAATCAAACTGTTTAGCGATGGGTGAAAATAACGAAAATAAAAAAGAAGTTAGTGTGTGGTGCGATGGCTGGTGAGTAATATCGAGTTTTTATTTTTACTTCATGTCTTCGTGCTAGGTAATTGCAAACATTACACACTAGTAGTTCCGATGTTAACATTCAGTCGCATTAGTGTTTCTCGCTAGAAATTTTCGATATACTTTCATAAATTGACGTGAATGAGCAGTAGCACAGTGTGGGATAATTACAAAGCATCCGGCGCGAACGTTTTCAGTTCGCAATCGCTGTGTACACATGCTTTTCTCTAAATAATTTCTCCTTGGGATCACAGTGTGGTATGGATTTCTGTTTCCAGTTATGACATGGTGCATTTCGGTCACGCAAATTCGCTGAGACAAGCTAAAGCATTGGGTGATGTGTTGATTGTGGGAGTACATACAGATGAAGAAATCTCGAAGCACAAGGGTCCCCCTGTGTTCACACAGGAGGAACGATACAAAATGGTGCGTGCCATCAAGTGGGTTGATCAGGTGGTGGAAGGTGCACCCTATGTCACCACTCTTGAGACTCTGGACAAGTACCAGTGTGATTTTTGTGTGCATGGAGGTAATTCATTTTACAGTTTTACTGAAAACTGGCTATTAGGGTAATTGCTAGGTATTACACTCATGCTATAAAATAATTGATCATTTAGCTTGCTAGTTTTATGTACAAACAGAATAAATATATACCAACACTAAAGATTTTGTAAATAAATCTAAATGAAACTTATTTAAGACTGACTAGATAAATTTACTTTTTTTTGTAAGCTAGCGACAAAATTATACTTCCAACCTTCAATATTCATACAAAAAATACAAATACTTATCTTCTCATGTTTATGTACCTTGAAACCAGTTTTTGTTGTATTTTTACTGTCTACATTTTTTTTAGTTTCTCATGAAACTGAACATGAACTTGTAATACCTACCTACTATATAAAATGGAAACTAAATCTAATTATATCCTTATGAATAATCTTCTAATTATTCCTATTATTTATGTGTGAAGAACTGATTAGATATAAAATAACAAAACATTATTTTCTAACTATTCTGAGTAAAATTAGATTCATCAGGCACGATAATAATATATGACTAAATGACAATGAATAACAACAGAATGGACAGAATTTCTAAATTTTTTTGATGATGAATATTATACATATAAACATAAAAATCCTTAATTTTTTCAGATGACATTACAGTGACTGCCGATGGAATTGATACATATCACTTGGTGAAAAAAGCTGGCCGTTACAGGTAATTCTAGCTCTATAAAAAACGTTTATGTAATAAAACTTAATAACCTATTCACAATCTTGAAAGAAAATTGGTATTTCACACTTTATAACACAATAAAATTTGTACTGTACATTGTGGTTTAACATAGCTATATGGAACACTGAAATGAAATATTATAACATAACAACATCATACATGTTTCTTCAAAAGAGTTGGCAGAGATTATATAGTTTTGGGCAGTTCAAAATAAAAATAATGTGAGGAAAATTGGAATTTAACTAATTTTGTTCAACCAAAACCAGTACTTATTTCATTGTAAATTAAATTCATCCATCAATTAAATAGAGTTGAGTATGTATTATACAAATAGCTGCTGAAATATATTTTTTTGTAAATGCACCTCTTCTAGTTTGCCTCCTTTGTATGCCTACAACAATAACTATATATTTCTATGGCATTCCAATTCAGCATGTTTATTATTAGTTAGACACAGTTTTCCTCACCTATATGTTCACGAACATATCCATATATCATACGATTTCCTTCATAATTAAGAATTACGAGCAGGATGTCATTAGTTCAAAAATTCAATTAGGTGTTAAAAAAGTTGTAGTTTATTGATATAATAACAGCCGTATGGGTTGACAACACAATAACAAGATCCCTCCTTGCTGTCGGTCCCGGCTATCATTGACATTGTGGATCTTTGACAAATGTAACAGGTCGTCAGAAGCCCGAATGTCTGGCAACCAGTCTTACTAAGGGGTATCGTATTACCCAGTTACTGGGTTGTGAAAGTCAGATAGGCAGTCTCTCCATTTAAATGCACTAGTATTCAGCTGCATCCAGTTAAACTGGAATCCGACCCCATGACAGTTGGGAAAAGGCTAGGCAGATGATGAGTTTATTGTTATATTTTGTCTGATGTTATGCTTATTATAGAGGTTTAGTATAATATCCAGTTTACCAATCAAGGCTTCATTGTAATAAAAAATAAAAAAAATTAGACAATGTTTAAAAAAAAATAATTCAAGTATACATAACTACTCAGATTCCGCCAGTCAGTGTATACCTACTTAACAATGCGTTTCTCACAATATTTGCTTGTGATAAAGGCTCATTTGCACAGAAAGTTTCTTGCGTCGTTACGCCGTAAAAATAAATATCACCTGAAAAGTTTCGCCACAAAACAGGCAAGGAACTACAGTCCGTGTTAATAATGGATATTTATAAAATAGGATTCTAACTTACTGGTGTTATTTATAATTATAACTCACTACTCACAAGGATGAAATGTGTGTAAATTATATAAAAAATAATAAAAATAAAAATTTTATTCAATAATATATGGACTAACATTAAATACAGTTTTTCTTAAATCTATGTCAAGTTCACCATGGTTTGTGCCTTAACTAGGTAATCCTGTATTTCAGGCTATGAAACAGGTTTCTAACTAAATGACTAACTAGCATAGTATTACAGTACCTTTTATTTCAAATAGACTTAGAGCAACTAACGCGTTACAAGCAAGCTGGTAACTAGTCTTTTTGCTAATAAAAAGACTCGCGCAATACCATAATCTCGTCCTTTTTTGAAGTCCGTTAACAATGGATTGCTTTTCTCAGCAATCCATTTTTAGGTTTTGCTTTTGCAAAGATATAATGGAACCTATATGTACACCCCGAGAATCACTCGTTCTTCGCGTTATTATGATATTTCTTTTTGTTAACCCCGGGAACCTTCTGGTTACGGAGATATTAAGGGTCATAGTTACAACTTTTTTCGATGTTTTTTAATCGTTGCATGCACCCATAAGCACAATTTTTTGCGTGAGTTACGTCGCACACCACTGAAAACAACAAATTTTCACACCAAAAATAAAATTAGTTTAGCAATTATTATTTTTGCACAAAGTTACCTAATTTGATGTACAGAATAGGTACGTAGATGACGGCTTCGTGAAGGTTTTTGTTACATCCTGTATAAGATCACTTTTTTTCCGTCTGGCACAGAGGTTCGTCTCATTTGGCAAGTTAGGTAATAATTAGTTTTCGTTACTAATGTTTTCTTTTGAACCCCTCCATAATATGAGAAGCACTTGTAGCACCGAACTATTACAAGTCTAATGCGTTTGATTATTGTTTTCAGGGAAGTGCAGAGGACTGCCGGAGTGTCGACTACAGATCTAGTAGGACGCATGCTGCTGCTCACCAGAGAACATTTCAAGTATAAAATTACATTTATTTTTTAACCGACTTCAAAAAAGGAGGTTCTGTATTCGACTCGTATGTATGTATGTATATTTGTATGTCCGCGATTTTCTCAAAAACTAATGAAGCAATTTTGATAATTCTTTCATTAATGTGATCTACATACTTTCAGGAAGGTTTTAGTATATAATGCATTAGGTAATTATTCTTATGTACGAAGTTATATGCATAATGTACTCCGGCATTTCTATGCGAATTTTGAAAATTTTTTCTGGTCGGTGTAAAAAAAAAAACGAAAATGCGGAACCAACGACATCGACTTCCGAAATTAAACTTATTTATCACTTTGTAGTGTTTTTTAAGGTTCCGTACCCAAAAGGTAAAAACGGGACCCATAGATATATGAAAGAAGGAGATATGCCCGGTAGTTGAAAATGTATCAGAACCCGATGTGGCTAGGTTGGCCCCACCACCGCGCCACTACTACACATGTAGTTCAGTAAAATTAATAGATACAAAGTCGCGCATATACTTGCAATTCATAAATCAGAACGTACTACACAATCAATTATAAACCTTAACTCATCAAACACAGCGTGCATTTAACATGCACCGTATAAATTACACACACATCTGTCGCTATCGTTGTGCTGTGCAAAAGCTATTTATTTTACATATGTATACGCTTGTGATTGACTAAATCGGAAAGTTATCGTTTCTTCCATTTATGATTGTACTAAAAAAATGTTGGGTCCTGGAAATAAAAAACGATATGGTGGCCAAGTGGTAACGGCCGCGACTTACGAGTTGTAGGTCGTAGGTTCGAACCCAGACAGGCGCTTTACTTTGTGTAAATTATTTCATCACCACTGCTCTCAAAACGGTGAAGGAAAACATCGTGAGGAAACGTGATGGATTACGGCCCACTACCTCTCACCGGGAGGGGGCCTGTGTCCTAGCAGTGGGAACATTATAGGCTGATTATGATATGTCCAGAAAATATTATAATATAAATCAATAAAATGTAGCTAAAAAAAAATAATTAAAGTAAATAAAAAAAATTAAACATTATTTTACATCTTCTCAAGGGTTTTCCAAACGGATTTAAACATCATCTTTACAGGTCTTCTAACCGAGTTAAAACGGGTGAAAAATTGAAAAATTAACTATAATAGCAATATAGGTATTCGTTGGGCAATCGAAATTGTTGTCGATAGCCTACGTTAGTGGAACTTCACAACCACATCACTATCTCGCTGCAAGACACAGCGGCCGTACTATGCGACGCTCCGCAAAAATAAAGTATCGTTTTGTAATTTTTACATTGCTTGTCCAGTCACTTAGCAACATACGTGGGTATTGAACAAGGAGCAATGTATTCACTGCAAAAATATTACAGCCGCTGCGATATTTGAAAACAAAAAAAAACTAATACTTATTTAAAAAAATTAAATCGACTTCAAAATTCGGAAGTTAGTGTCTTGGGATCATGCGCGGTCCGAGGGGGGGGGTCGTGGGGGTCATGACCCCCCCCAAAATCATTCAAGCTGTCAAGAGTCTGAATGATTTACTTGCCTTATTAAACTTAAAACTTTACATGAGCCACGAAAACATTAAGAACATCGGCAGACATGGGGACTGCCGACTGAAGTAAAAACTTAAAACTATGAAATGACTGTGGGTTTTCTAACGCGCCTAAAAATATTTTTCTTTAAAAGCGAGCGAAGGAAAGTCGGGATATTGGGCACGCCGCTCGTACGTAAGGTTGAAAGGCTTAGGTAAGGCCAGATTCCAAAACCTAAACTGCTGTAAAACGAGTTTAAGCTTTTCGTCATAATTCGATAAAGTAAGTTCTCTTTTTGTATGATGGGTAAAAGAAAACAGAGACTATTCAAGGTGGGGTGCTAAAATTTTGAGGCTCGCTACGCTCGTTCTTGCAATTGAAGTTGGTTCTTGAGCTTTTCTTCAAAAGTCGACAAAGCAAGTAATTCCTAGTCCTTTTGGAATGATCGAAATTCGAAAGAAAATCGAACCAGGAGTGTGAAAAATTTTCGAGCTTGCTTCGCTCGCTCTTGCATTTTAGTTTCTTCTAGCTGCTTGAGCTTGCCTGCACAAGTCGACAATGTAACCCCTATTTCTACTTAAAAATATAAAACAAAACCTAATTGAATAGATTTTCTAAATTTTTTTCTTTCTTAAGTTCTAAAAAAATTTTCGAGCTCGCTTCGCTCGCTCTCCCCACCCTGCACAATCTGTCATTCTAATACATACAACGAATTTGGCAGCATTTAAGTAACAAATGTAAAAGCTGCGTCCCTGAATAGCATAAGTAATGTGGAGCTGGAGATGTACATGAACCTTAACATATCATCACCCCCTTTAATCCCCAAAGGGTTGGGCTGGGGTAGTCTACCTTCATATAGTACATACACCCACATTTCGCCAGTTATTAAGTGAAATGTCATAGAAAGCGAGCCTATTGCTGCCAACCGGGCACAAATCCAGACTCCAGGCTGCTTCTGAGAAATTTCTGATGGCAAAACCCATTAATACTTTACCCGACCTAGGAATCGAACCCAGCTAGGACCTCATGCTCAGCAGTAACGCTTGCGACCACTAGACCTACGAGGAGATGAACCTCCCTTAAAATATTCCTCGGCAACCATGATGACCCCCCCCAAAATCTTGGGCTGCGACCGCGCCTGCTTGGGATCTGTATTTTAGTTTTTTTGCCACCGACTTCCGAAATCAAAGTTATTTCATAATTTTGAGGTAATTTCATTTTGAAGTCGAATTAATTTTTTATTTCTTTTTTTTATTTTTAAATTTAAGATTTAAGTAAAAACTGGATTATTTTTTTGTAATAAGTAGGTAATAGTTTTGTTGTAAATATTGCACTAGAATTTGACCAAGGTTTTGAGATGTTTACCCTTTGACACTACACCCGTAGCTCGCATCAATAAGCCAGGCCGTCACACTTTAGTCTTATTATATCTTGAAAATTACTGAATCGATTTTGATTAAACTTGTACTGTGACCTAAGTTGAAGTAAATGTAAGCCAATAAAATGGTCACGATCCGATCAACATTTGCGGAGAAATACGTGGTCAAACATACATACATACATCTATGAAATTTTGTATAATTGTTTGGAAGCCCTAATAATGTCATAATTATGTGAATATATTGCAGTTCCAATAATATTACATACATACGTGTCGAATTGATAACCTCCTTTTTTTGAAGTCGGTAATAATAGCGTAGCAAAAGCATGAAATATTTTACGATTTGTTGTTTTTCGTGATTATAAAGACAAATATAGTAAAATACTTGTACTTAGATATGGTAAGTGATTCCATAAGGTATAAAGTTTTTGTTTTGGCTTCGGTTTTTACAAGAAACCACTGAACAACACGGCATTCTAATATAACATATAACACGATAACGGTCGAAAGCGCACTAGTTCTCCGAGATGGCCATTTGTTTGCCTATTACATACATGAGCATTTTGAACATTACGCGTGGACACAGAGACGCCCCCTTGCCACTTCTCCTGTTTGTTTACATTTCTATGAGTTTTATGCTACAAGGCCCTGTGTCTTCTCTTGCAGCATATTATCCTAATCTAACTACTGTATTGCCCCACTGCTTGGCAAAGGCCTCTCTCTCCCTTTTCCACACAATTCTGTCTTGAATATTATACTATGATTCTTTATTTGTGACATTTTTCTGGTGGTAAACAGTCCAAAGGAACGGCAATCCGACCTTACCGGGGACCAACGAATATTCTGTGTTGTCTTAGAACAATATGTTCGATAAATTATAGGTGTAGCAGTAGGTACCTACATCACGATTGAAAATAAAGTCCTTCATACGTAGCTGTCAATATTTACGGATCTTCATGAACGGGGGCAAACGTCGTAAAACAAAAGAATATGGTTACAGTTAAGCAAAACAGTACGACTACTTGGCTATATATCTATTTATTATACAGGGTTACTGAAAACTCGACCACTTCCTTGCAGGAGGTGATAGAGGGGCTAAAATGTGACAAATTAAACCCCCCATATGTATGGCCGAAAATTAATACTTTTAAAGACATTTGAATTTTAGGTCTTTTTTAAATTACTTCGTATGTCCACACTAAACTTTTAATTATTTGAAATGATTTGATATTTTTAGATATTTTACTGCTGTATTATCTTTGTTAGGATGTTAGCTATAAATAAAAAAAAAATAAAAATGAACCCAACCAACATGATTTGTTTTTTTTAAATTAAAAGTTTAGTGTGAAAATTCGGAGTAATTTATAAAATACCCAAAATTCAAATATCTCTAAAAGTATTAATTTTCGGCCATACATATGGGAGGTTAAATTTGTCAAATTTTAGCCCCCCAATCACCTCCTGCAAGGAAGTGGTCGAGTTTTCAGTAACCCTGTATAAATAAAAATCATCTGCCGCATGTATAAAAGATCATCACTTGAGAACGACCCGACCGAAAAAGCAGTTTTTTAGGGTTCCGTAGTCAACGAGGAACCCTTATAGTTTTGCTGTGTTCGTCTGTCCGTCCGTCCGCAGCTTAGCTCAGAGACTCATAGTACTAGAAAGCTATAAGTTGGCATGGATATAGATACACTCCTTTGCAAAAAAAACGGGCACCTAAGGAAATTTACGTTCTAAGGTCGATTTGAGCTAATTAAATGAAATTTATTTTTGTGACGTAGTCTGTAATCTGTAGGTATACTAATAATCGTGTAAATTAAGACACGTGAAGTGAATTCTGGCAATTTTTTTTTTTAATTTTCGATGAATTCTTTAAAACCGATGTACACGGCCAAACAATAAGAAGTGGTCGGCAATAAAGACAAGAAGATTTTTTTTTACTTTTTTAAATTAAATAAAGTTACAAATGTAAAAACCTAATGGAGTGTGACCTCCTCTTGCCAAAATCACAGCTTGAATCCTTCTGGGCATGCTTTCCACGATGTTTTTAATAACGTTTTGAGGAACGTTCCCACTCTTCTGCAATGACTCTTTTTAGCTCCCTGATGTTTTGTGGAGCAGGTTGCACAGATCTAACCCGTCTTTTTAGAACATCCCAGACATGCTCAATTGGATTGAAGTCAGGACTTCGAGCTGGCCAATCTAAACGACGATCCCAACTTCTTGCATGTATGCTTCCACGTCGCCAGAACGGTGCGGGCGAGCATTGTCGTCCATAAAAATGGAATCTTCCCCAAGTGCAGTCAATGCGGGTTGTGCATATGGAATTAGGACTCCCATTATGTACCTGTATGCATTTAATGTTCAATTTTTTCTGAAAATTAACTCTGTACGCCCCGTCAAATAAATTGCTGCCCAAAACATAACGGAGCCTCCGCCATAAGGAGTGATTTCTTCGAAACACACTTCCGCATAGCGTTCCCGTGGTCTTCGCAGCACTCGCCGGCGTCGGTTCTCTCCACACAAAGAGATTCTAGCTTCATCAGAAAACAATACTTTATTCCAGTCCTCCGTGTCCATAAAGCACAGTTTCGAGCAAACTGAAGTCGAGCCACACGGTGCTCACGGAGTAATCTAGGGCCCCGAGCCGGGCCACTCCTGATATTGGCAGCCAAAAGCCTCCTCTTGACCGTCCACAAGCTAACTTCTACTCCTCTTACTTCTTCAAGGCTCTTCTTCAGGTCCACACTTGACGCCTGACGATTCTGCAACGCCTGACTCACCAAATAACGGTCATTTCTTGGTTCTGTCCATCGTTTTCTTCCCGAACCGGGTCTTCTTTTGACCGAACCGGTCTCTTGATACCGTTGCCAAGACCTCTGGACAGTTGAACGACTCACATTTAGCCGCTGAGACACGTAAGTTTGCGAACAACCTTCTTCAAGTAGGGCTATAATTTTACCGGCCCTTATCGCTTTATCAATCATATCAAAAAGTGGTATTTCATGTAAAAAGAAAGATTAAATTGTTTAATTTGCAGAAAATATACAAAAGTTTTAAAATTTTAGTAACGAGTAAAAACATCGTTTCAGCAATTCGCGCCAGTAGTAAAGCAATTTTACAATAATCCACAATAATCATTATTTTTCTTTTGTTAATTTCAAAATTTAAATTTGGAACGTGAAGAATCATGCCAGGATGCTTCAAATAACATACCAATACATCATCAAATTAATAAAACTTCTTTCTTATTCTTCTTCATTGAAGTAGAGAAAAAAATCTAAGGTGCCCGTTTTTTTTTGCAAAAGAGTGTATTAATCACGCCGATAGTGGTAAAATTAAACCATGAAAAAAATTTTTTTAGGGTTCTTACCTCCTGTACACGTAAAGTGGGGATGTTTTTTTTTCTCGTCTACCCCATGATGTGGGATATCGTTGGATAGGTCTTTCAAAAATATTGCTGGTTTGTGAAAGCCATTTTTCAATTCAGGGATCCAGGGATCCGTATGTGAAATATTAAGCTTTAAAGTGCTAATTTTTGTTAGATTCAAGTGTCCCCTCCACCCCCCCCCTGCCAGCTAAATGGTTGCTTTTGGATATATGAAAAATTTCACGGCAGTAGTATACATAACGAAATTAAAAGGAAAACTATCACAGCTAAGTAGGCTTTACAAGTTTACGAGTAATAGTCGACCAACTTAAATTTGCAGCTGCTATGTATGGGAGAATATGATTTTCAACTATAATGTTAAGTTTGTTCTTAGGATAAATTCATTCCAAATACGGAACTCTTCATTGTGCGTGGTCCGACACGCACTTGGCCAGTTTTTTTTTATTATGTTCGTAATTGAATAAAACCGAGTTTATTGATTTCAGTGCATCAATACCCCGCTCTGAGAGAGGTACCTTGGCTCAGAAAAAATGCACCGCAGAACAGTTAGTACTTACATTTACAGAGCGTTTGCAAATAGATTTTATTTCTACGCAAGTAATATACACACTATATGCGTTTACACCCACATTTTTTACATAGAACATCTCCTGCGTACCTACTTGGCCGCGTGACCGACATTCGATCAGGACAATATGATCTATTATTTTTATTACAGACTAGCTGACCCCGCAAACGTTGTTTTGCAAAAAAATTAAATTGCCTACGACCTATTCTCAGACCTACCAAATATGCACAAAAAATTTCATAAAAATCGGCCAATCCGTTTCGGAGGAGTTCGTAACAGGGGGTCTACTCCCTAAGTCCGTCAACGAAGTAACGAGCCCGTCCGACAGTAGTCCGATACGTCGGACTGAACCCTACTCCCTAACGATTTCGGATTCATCAGTTTCAAACGGAATCATAGACAATATTCGTGAACGAAAGACGCATTGCAATAGAGTTGCGCTATTTTACCGGTCAATTACCGATTTACTTATTTTGTAGTTTTCTAGCTTATTAAACAAAAATTAATACTTTTATCGTTAGAAAATGACCACATTTTTTAAAATATAATTTTTATTATGTCTTTAAATATAGATTTTAATTATTTTTGCCATTTTTGTTCGGAAACCAGCATCATCCTGTTGATACCTTTGCCTGTTTACTTTTTGAAGGAAATTTTCAAATGAAACGTCAAAGTATAGCACGGATTTTTCTATGGCTATAGTAAGTACGATATTGTTGCTACCACGAAATATAAAAAAACAGGCTGCTACGCAGTGCCATTCCGCCGCCCGTGCACCTAGCTCCTAGCGAGTAGCGCACCTAGCTGCTAGCGAGTAGCGCAGCAAAAGCGACGCGGGCGACAGAGAGAGAGAACCCCGATCGCGAACGTATACGGACGTACAACGGCGGTCCTCCGCGACTCTCAGTCGCAAAGCCATTTATATATTTTGTACGCAGTGTGCTTTATTCATTGTATGTTAAAAAGCCCATTAAATGATTATTTAAAGAAGTGACTTTTAAAAAGTTCATAAACTTCTTTAGCGTGGAAGTTTTCTGTATTCTAATTAGCTTTTCATTCCATGGTTAATTGTGTAAAATGGCCCCAACCGCTGCAGCAACTCACGAGCAAATTGAGGCCCTTCTTGATTTTATGGGTGAGAACCAAGAATTGGCTCGCGGATTATTGAAGGGTGCCGACGGGAGAGTTCGCTCAAAACGGCTATGGGAAAACCTGTGCAACTTCCTTGACTCAATGGGAAGTTTCATTAAGTCCGTCGAGCAGCGGTAAATGGTGAGGATCTAAAAGTAAACAAAAAATGGGTGGGACAAATTGGTAATACTGCTCAATAAGTTGCAGAATCTTTAATATGTCCTTACCTTCATTCTTGGATCAACACCACTTCGGGGTATGTGTTTAGGCAAAAGAGGTATTAAATCCGCACATAAGTCCCCGAATAATTCCCGAGTGAGCCTAGTTCCTGAGAGAGTAGTTCCCTATGAACGCAAAGTCGGGAATACTCGCCAACCTAAAGTTTTGGCGTAAACAAAATCATTGTTGCCTCCGCTCCTCCTGTAAAGCTTCTTCAATAAATAAAAGAGTAGCCATAGTTTGAAATTCTTTTATTTTAGTAACTTTCGTCGATAGCACGAGAACTATTTTGATGTCGTATCAACTGACATAACTATCCGTCAAAACCAGTGTCATGGTCAACTGTTCGGACGGGCAAAAACACATCGGGAGTAGGGACAACAGTCAAATCGCGTTGTCATTCATTCTTCGCTCGGGCCCCGAACGAATCATCCGTCCGTAGGTCATAGGGAGTAGGAAACGCCCGTAACGAAGGCCGAAACGACGGACTTCGTGCTTAGGGAGTAGACCCCCAGACACTATGACACGACATTTTTATATATTAGAAGATTTTGTATTGCTGAACTTTGTCAGTAGATATAGGTAGATAATTTACATTGGATTGCTTTTTCAGTGTGATGCACCAAATTGAACAATACAATGGTGGAGCTGATGTTTCTGAGAACTCCTATGCAGCACTGGATCCTATACCATTAAAAGTTGTTTCGATTACAGAGTTAGTAACCATTTGTCAGTCTATAGGTGCTAACGGGGGGTTATCCGAATTTGCCTGTTTAAGAATCAATTTTAAATGATCAAATTAGTGTATTTAGATTCTGAAAAAAAAAAATGTCATAGATACATTCTTGTTTGAGTTCCCTAAAACAAGGAGGTATCTATGACATATTTTTTAGGGTTCCGTACCAAAATGGTAAAAAGGAACCCTTATGGTGCGACTCAGTCTGTCTGTCAGTCACAGCTGGATATCTCAAGAACTACGAATGCTTTCAACTTCAAATTTGGGATAGTTTTTTTTAGATGACGTTTGCCCAAATATTTTGCAAATAAAAAAGAAATAAAAATATATACTTATATGTCGGATCAGGAGTAGGTTATTGGCATCTAGTTATTATCAGGCATATTTGATTAATTACTGTGGGCATACTGTGGGTAGTGTTGGTTATTGCGCAATAGAAAAACCGTTTGCAGTTCAAATCAAATTATAATATCACGAACAAATTAATCACACTAGCAAATCACACACTGTAGGTACACGACACAACTAGATACACAGTAAAATAATTATGTACAGTAACAAAGTAATTGCGAACAAATCGTAGGATCGATTACTGTTCGTATAGTGACAGAGCCACCCAAGTAAACCGACAGGTTTGTCGGGAGCTAGTGCTCTGTCAGTAGTCGAGTCCGGACACCGACTCACCCTCACTAACTGTCACTGACTGTTACGTCTGACTGACTGTCCAGCACAAACGAGTGCGCTCTGTTATAAAGGTTTGTCCCCACCACGCACTCGCCCCACAACAACTCTGTCCAATGGCGTACGGAAATACGTCATCGTGTTTACTTATTACAAAATATTAAAATGTGCTAAATCAAATAGATTCACATTATAACTCACATTATAAATCGAATAATACAACAAGAATAATTGTCTTAAATAAACAATAGTGATTTCACAAAGTTAATCGTTTTAAAATCAAAGTAACACGTCATCAATTGGTTTGAACAAAACCATCGGTTACAATTATCAAAATAAGTTGCTAAAATCAATTAGCGTGTACACTGAGTACTCAATAAATTATGTTCCAATTTATTACACAATAATGGATAGTAAAATCTCTTAAATTAATAAAAAGAAAACAAATCATAACAAATTATGTTGACTACCCACAAAACCATTCAAAAATGACCATACTGTTGCAGACAATACATAGCCCAACTAAAGTAGAGACATAGTCTCCCAGCCGAAATCACACCATGGGATTCGACAAGTAATTTGGAGTCAACCAAATCCAGGCGTCAACATAGACAACCAACATAGGCGTCAACCAACACAGGCGTCAACATAGACAACCAAACAAGAGTCAACATAGACAACTTGTCAATTCAGCTATAGTATGTCAGCAGCAGATGAATCATCATCAGTGTCATCATTGACATCATCATTAACAGTAACTGGACATTCAGGCATTTTGAAGTGAAAACTTCTTTAGCGGCGTTGAACACTTTTTGTAATGGGTAAAAAATGTTAAACTCGCGTCAGGGCATCGCGTCAGGACATGTGACCGTCAGGAGAGATTCCCCCCCCCCCATCTCTTTCTACGGCGGCGCCAACCGAATTGAACCAAGTGAGACACGACAAAGATGGCCGAAGAAAATGACATTTGACGTACAAATGTTTGAAAAGTCAGTTTCACAGAGTACTTTTTGGTTTCCATGACGACCATGACGTTGTCGCGTCAAAACTGTTGAAACTGTAGACAATAAATTAGTTTTTCATACGTAATAATGTCTATGGACACAAATATTCGGTTCATAGACAGATATTCTCGTATGCCGATTTAATGTGTTGGCCAATTTGTTGGATGACTTCATTATAATGGCAACATTTAGAAGTTGTAGGACATTCTATTTATAGAACGTTTATGAAGCGTTTATGAATACAAAATTTTATCGAATGTTTTAAAGGCCTATTGAGCATTTTAACTAATGAATGGTTTAAACCTTCAATAGGCTTTTTTTATGAATAAGACCGAAAGTGTTTAAAATATGGAAATTGAACAAAGTGCATCTATTAATGAAAAAAGTGACGCAGAAATAGTGAAAAAATATGAGTTACATTAATTAAATTAATAATTGATTTATTTCAACGTTAATATTCAAGTTTTCACTTCTGCCGGCACTCCCGGAGTGCAACCCGTCTTTTTTTTGTACACAATCATGTGAGTACTTAATTCAAACAGAGCCATGTAAACAAAATTTTAATAATAAATTTTTGCTATCAAAAATCATCTGCAAGAGCCATGTAAACAAACTTTGATTATCTAATCAAAGCGAAAATCATCAACCAGAGCCATATAAACAAACTTTGATTATCTAATCAAAGCGAAAATCATCAACCAGAGCCATGTACCATCGTTGTCCACATTAACAACCATCTTTTTCACTAAGAGCCTTTGACACCTGGGAACCCACACATGAGTAAACCACTCTAACGCCACGGCTCTCTAGCCGACCAGCAATCACATTGCTGTCACACATCCAGCACATGGATCCGTATGCATCACCCTGTGACTACACACAACATTACTACGGCCGATAGAGAACCCCTACTCGCGTGGTTACCACTACTAGGCTTGCTCATCACCACTGTGATCACCATCTACTTTGACTGGTACATGACCTACTGGCATCATTATTAACTTATCGTTAAACCAGATTAGGCTATAACTAACAATATAACCATTTTTGCTGTAGTTTACCAAAGAAGCACTCAGTACCTGAGTCAAAACAAAATGAAAACGACTCACCAGATTCGGTACACAATAGATAGCTGGCTTAATAGTACAGATATCCACTCGGTGTCACTGTTTCCTTGGCAGAACTTGCGAAACTCCTTGCTCGAATAGCACCATCCTTGATCAGCGATTTTTCATACAGGAGATACAAAGAGTGCAGCGCTGTCCGACACTGCCATCCTGCTTGCACACGTCCTTGTGTGTTAACCTGTAACCAAAAAAATCAACAGCAGTACATATTCCACTCGGCCAATTCTGACCACATGGATAAAAAGAATAACAATCATCGATAACAAAAGATTCCTCTAAGCCTTAGTAATAATTTATCAGAAACTGTATCAACTTACTAGTAAATCACATACAACGCTCATGGCCCGGCTGCCGCAGCAGCTAGTGACACTCATGCCACCCATATCGTCATCACCTCAAACGATACGACCAACACACATCACCACATAGAATCTACGACTCCCAGGTCATTACAAGACCAACACAACAATAGTCTCATTTGAGACCCGGGTCCCCGCTGCACCACGAGCTGCCCATCGCGCTCTGAACAACTCACAAGTGAATTGCAGTTACGACTACAGACAAGTGCGTACAGTGCGACCTAATAGCCATGGTATGTGCTCTAATACTTGGTAGAGGAACTCTTCTCACCGTCTTCTACGTTTAACTCGTTAGGAACACTACTTAGAGACATCTTTCGTATGCGATCGTGAGCATACTAGTAAGTGCGGTTAGAATTTAAAGCTTTTAACGTATAGCGATCACCCGCCAAAACTTTGTAATAGTTGCGTCTGTCGCATCAAATGGAACCTTGTTACTGTTAACTGAACTCGTCACAAGAACTTTATGTAACAAAAACTCTGTCGCATTCATATTAATTGAAAAGCCCAGATTCAATTTTTCACGTACTATCATAATATTACTTTGCAAGTAAATGTCGGGTAGAAATGTAATAAAATCTCAGTTTTTGCACTACATAAGAATTATTCTGTGCTGAATACACGTGTTTGACCAATACCACAGAATACTTCAGTCAACGCAACAACGTTATTAACACGTTTGCTACTTAGGCCTCATTTACGGAGACGCGGGGCGTCGCGCGTCGCGTTGAGCGGCGCGGCCCGCACTGAATTCAAATATATGGCGTTGTATGAGTGCGTTTACGGAGAAGCGATTTTAGACGCGTTTGTTTGAATTAGGGCGTTTTTTGCGGCCGAGCCCGCGGATGGCACAGACGCGTCCCACGCGGCGGCGCACGCAGCGGCGCACGCAGCGGCAATTCTCGATGAAGCTATGTCCGAGGCGGAATCTTCTGTCAGTCTTATTTAGAAATCGCGCAACACAGACGTAGTCACCGTCGCAATGGAGTATGATATGATCGACTTTTTTTTAGAAGAAAATTCATTGTTAAAAAAAATAAAATACAAACATTCGAATTGAGAACCTCCTCCTTTTTTAGAAGTCGGTTAAAAAAGTGAATTATTTAATATAAGAAGTGGCCCAGTGTTTACATCAAAGGAACATGAGAAGTTTGGGGAATATGCAACTCTTTATAAGTCAATAAGAGAAAGAGGTTATGATGTATTTCATGGTTATACACGGATGTCTAAGAGCTCTTACACACGAGCGGCATGTTCCCAACGGCAGAGGTAACTGCAGCCGTCGACGCGCGTCGGTGGCAACCGTCGACCTATATCTTCGAAGTTGAAATGTCGACGGCTGCCGACGCGCGTCGACGGCTGCAGTTACCTCTGCCGTTGGGAACATGCCGCTCGCGTGTAAGAGCTCTAACTGCAGCCGTCGACGCGCGTCGACGGCTGCCGTCGACGCGTTGACGGCAGCCGTCGACCTATATCTTCGAAGTTGAAATGTCGACGGCTGCCGTTGACGCGTCGACTGTTGCCGTCGACGCGTTGACGGCAGCCGTCGACCTATATCTTCGAAGTCGAAATGTCGACGGCTGCCGTTGACACGTCGACTGTTGCCGTCGACGCGTCGACGGTTGCCGCCGACGCGCGTCGACAGTTGCCGCCGACGCGCGTCGACGGCTGCAGTTAGAGCTCTTACACACGAGCGGCATGTTCCCAACGGCAGAGGTAACTGCAGCCGTCGACGCGTCGACGGCAACCGTCGACCTATATCTTCGAAGTTGAAATGTCGACGGCAACCGTTGACGCGTCGACGGCAGCCGTCGACCTATATCTTCGAAGTCGAAATGTCGACGGCTGCCGTTGACACGTCGACGGTTGCCGTCGACGCGTCCACGGTTGCCGCCGGCGCGCGTCGACGGCTGCAGTTACCTCTGCCGTTGGGAACATGCCGCTCGTGTGTAAGAGCTCTTATACAACTGAATGACCAGCCATCCACAACTGGGGTCGCTCCTGTATTGCAGAAATAACTAGTTCCAATTTTTCGTCATTCGCGACACGTGCGCTCCCATCTCTCGCCAACATAAAACTAGTCGATTTGATCGAGGCGAGCGTGCGCCGCCGCGATGCCCGCCGCGTGCTTCGCTACACGCTAGAGGACTCGCCGCGGGCGCCGCGGCGGGCACCGCCACGCTTCCCGTCTCGCTTCTCTATGAACATGGTCGTATATTGCTATAAGTTTGTGTTTACGCGTGAATTACGTTTGCTGCGATCGGAGGATCGAAAAAAAACCGAAACGACTTTTAAATAAATTTAATTACTGAATTAATATTACAAAATTAACCCTATGAATGATGATTCCAGGTCGAGGTAGGACAATAGAATAATCATTCTTACAATTTATTGAACAAACAACAGTTTGCGAAATCGTTTGACGTCATAGGTGCATCAGCAATTAAACAAATTAATAAGTATCGGCGCGGATGCAACATCAGCGATCTTCATATAGTAGCGCTATGTAATTCCTCCCCCCTTAGAACGGCGACTATTTTAGCACGTTTAGTGAAAATGTTGCCGGAAGTTCGCCAGAACTTTCATTTTCTTCCCGGGTTGCGGCTGGTGGTTGCTGTTCCTTTTTCATAGTGCTCGTACATCTGCGTAGGTAACGCCGGGTCATTGCGATGATAACGAGTACGCTTGCACTCAATAGTACTCCATAGAATGGGATTGTAGTGTGGTAAAGTGCGTCGGTGCGTGCGTTCTCAAGTTGAACAGGATTCTGGATCATAAGTTGGTCCTGGATGCTATGTAGTCCTTGGAGATCAATAGAGTTCAGATTGACGTGGATAGCTGTGGTGGCCTGTTTCTCAGCGTCATAGGGTATCTTCATTAACTTCAAGGGTTGGCCATTAATTTCGTCGTAAACGTTTGCAATGGTAAACTCTTCAGATTTCAGGTAACATCCAGTAGGAATTGTTGCAAGGTAACTACCCTGAAGCGATGTGTAGTCTTTCCGGTTACAGGTTAGTTGTACCTTCGTTTCTTGAGGAAAGGATAGGACGTAATGTTGGTCGTCGAGCTTCTCCATGGCTTCTCTCATCAAGGTGATTGTGGTAAACTTGCAGGAGTCTTGTAGAACCTGGTTGGTGATTAACTCCTGGACGCAGTCAGCTTTGGTGCGAATCTGGTGGGTAATATCTTTCTCACAGAGGTACCAGTCTTTCAACTTCGGGCATTCAGCCTCTATGTACACATGTAACATCTCGTTAGTTGCAAGGAAAGGAAAGGGTGGAATAAGGGCTTGTGCATGTTTATTAGGTACCACAGAGAGTCTATAAATATCGTAGCTATTCTTAGAAAAGATTGGAAATTTAAATACGAATACTATCTGCTTATCTACATAATATGATCCCGGCTTTATAATATCATAATAATCTCTAAGTTCTAGATCTAAAACTTGCTCTTCGGCGTAAATAGTCTTAAGTTTTCTTACCATTGTCTCTAGTATTTCTATGTCTATCATGGAGTGGTGTGTACTACTCGCACGAACAAAAGCTAAACTATTTTCTATCCTGATTAGTTCCTGAGTTAAATCCTCTACATTATCGCTTATAATTTCTAGTAATTGGGCAAAATGGGCATATTTTATTAAACTGTTCTCACTTAGTGCATTACTTTGTAGTATAGTCTCTAGAGTAACGTTAATTTTATTCTGGTTTTGTACTATCTGTGTAATTATGCTATTGTATTTAGACATCCACTCCTTACTTATACTAATATGATCATTGAATTCGGTCACTAATTTGTTTTGATTACGTTCTAAGATTTTAATTACTTGATTATATTTTAGTGCATCCTCGTGATCTAGGTTCCCGGTTAGGCTTTTTATTATTGAACCTAGCCCGTCTACAAGACCTCTTTTGGCCCTGTTGGGTTCTAAGGATCGTAACTGTTTTAGGACATTGCCAAGTTTGCTAGCAAGATATTCCAGTTGAATTTCGTATAGTGCGTAAGTGTCATTAGTCATTTGATTTTGGCAGTTCGTTAGTTGGGTCTGTAGGGAGTAAACATTGTTTTCGATGTTACTTAGTTGTACGTACTGAATAAAGGTATGATGATGAGTCGTAATTTTCATTTGTCCAAGTTTAAAGGGTAGAAGTCCTGGTCCGTCGTCGAGGCTTTCAAGTCTTATCTCCTGAGATCGCGTCATTGGGAGGATTGTTATCAGTAGGATCCTGTAACAATTTTGCTGATTTAGGTATACGCTTAAGTCTTGACTTCGCTATGGGGCCTCGTTTTTTCGAGGTATAAATGTGGATCGGCAGGTCTGCTAAAACTGTGTCCTGTGTATATCGCGGGGCAGTCTTTTGTCGACTTGCAAGAGGGTTTGTTATAAATACTTGTTGTTGGGGGGCGTATTCTATCTCGGGTTCCCGGGTTTCATTTCTTTTCTCAATTATTGAGGTACGATTGGCAAGTGATGACGAGTTGATGATGTCATAGACATGTTTCATTTTATCTCTATGGGTTTGCGTATACTGTTGTAATAGATGCTGTGTAAGGTCAATGTCTGTATAGTCTCGGGGGTCAAAATGACCAGTCAGTAAGTCAAAGGGTCGACATCTTGTGAAACTATGTATAGAGCTATTATAAGCTATTAGAGCATAGGGCACAAGATTTATTATCGGTTCATCTTTATGCTGTAACTTAAGGAGTCTAAGATGTTCTAGAAGGGTTGAGTGTAGTCGTTCAATATTCCCGTTGTCGTTGGGTGAGTGAGCTAGTATTCTATGGTGGTTGATTTTATGAAGCCTCGTAAATTCCATGAACAGTTGGTTTGTAAACTCGGTTCCATTGTCCGTGATAATGGTTATGGGGACGCCATGGTGGGTACAGTACTGCAAAAGGGCTTGTAATATGCTAATAGCTGTTCCGTCACGTAGGTGATAGGCTTGACCGTACTTTGTAAATACGTCGATAAATGTTACATATTTTTCACCCTGTACAGTGAATAGATCCATGTGGATAGTCTCGAACGGCTTGGTTGCCGGTGGTACAATGTTGAATTGGGGTCTTATCGGGTTTCTATCGTACTTGGCCTGACCGCATATCGTACATTCGTTTATAAATTTAGTTATCTGGTCCTTCATCTTTGGCCAGTAATATTTACGAGATAAGGCTAAATGACACTCGGTAATTCCACGATGGTTAGTTTTACCGTCATGATAGTGTCGTATTATCTCCTGCTGTCGAAGATAATCTTTGACATTTTCTAATTCAGATTTAGCTAAAACGAGATTTAAGGATGAACTTTTGAATTTGTCCTGTATAATCGGTATAATTGTATACATGGCTAGAGGTGGATTAACTAAAAGAGCTGTCCTAACCTTGGGGTTAACGTACTCTTTTACGGCACAGATTACATCTTCCTCTAAGTTAGATTCGGATAGCTGGATACTAATACGTGTATGGGTGTCGAATGGCTTCGTAACTACAGGTCGTTTTTTTACGTCATTTACAATAGTGAAACATATCTGTCTGTTGAACTTATTTAATGGCTCGTCAGTTATGGGGATTTCTAGGATAGGGTTCTCAGCGCTGGTATGTGCTGTTTCGGTTGAGGAGTTTGGTTTGCCAAGGATGGTTTCTGATGGATTACCCATTAAGGAGTTGAGTTCATCAATTTCCTCTATTAAAGACATGGCTTCTTTAGTGTGAATTTCAATGCGGGAAAGGGCGTCAGCATTTGTATTGGACTTCCCTTTTTTATAAATAACTGAAAAGTCGTATTCGCTGAGTCTAAGTTTCCACCTTGTCAGTCGGGAATTTGGTTCTTTCATGTTCATCATCCATTGTAATGGTTTATGGTCAGTGAAAATTTTAAATTTGCGTCCAAATAGGTAGGGTCTAAAATATTTCGTAGCCCAAACTATAGCAAGTAATTCCTTCTCGATAGTACTATAGTTCATCTCGCTTTCATTTAAGGTTCGGGATGCATAACAGATTGGTTTGTCTGAGTTTATAGGTCCTTGGGATAAAACAGCGCCGATGGCTACATTCGAAGCGTCTGTCGTCAAGTTAAATTCTTTGCTGAAGTCTGGATACTGTAGGATGGGGTCATTAGTCAAGAGGGTCTTGCATCTTTCGAAACAATTCACGTATTCGGAGTCAAGGGTGATTTTTCGTCCTTTTTTCAAGCATTGAGTAAGTGGTTTTGTGGTTCGGGCAAAGTCAGGAATAAATTTTCTATAATAACCAAGGAGGCCCAGAAATTGTTTGATTTCTTTCGGTGTTTTTGGAATGGGATACTTCTTAATTGCAGATATTTTATCGGGATTTGGCTTAATGCCGTCTTTACTGATGATATGACCTAAATAGGCTGTTTCAAGTTTAAGGAATTCTGATTTGTCCATCTGGATTTTAAAATTGGACTCTCGCAGTCTCTGAAAAACTTTTTCGAGATTAATTATATGTTCCTGTAGGGATGTACTGAAAACAATTATATCGTCCAAATAGACAAGACATATCTCGTTTTGGAGTCCTCTAAGGACATTGTCCATCACACGTTGAAATGTGGACGGCGAATTCTTTAGACCCATCGGCATTCTGAGAAATTCAAAATGGCCGTGTTCAACATTGAATGCGGTCTTTTCTACATCCTGGGGGTGCATCTCTACCTGGTAGAATCCACTTGCCAAATCCAAGGTCGTAAAATAGTGGCATTTACCTAATTTATCGAGAACGTCGTTGATGTTAGGTATGGGGTACTTATCGTCTAGTGTCTTCTCGTTTAACTTACGGAAGTCGACTACGAGACGCCATTTTTGCTTACCCGAAGCATCTATCTTTTTTGGAACCACCCAAATAGGCGAACTCCATGCGGATTCTGATGGTCGTATGATACCTTGATCAAGCATTTTAGTTATTTGGTCCCTAACTTCTTGGCGGTGCACGAACGGATACCGGTAGCTTTTAGCGTGCACTGGAACATCATCGGTAGTTCTTATTCGATGCTTTATTTTATTTGTGAAAGTTAGTCCCTCACCTTCGATATAAAAAACGTCCGAGTAGCGAGAACAAAGAGTTATAAGGTTAGCCCTTTCCTCCGGGTTCAGGTGATCGGTTCTTAAACGCGAAACTACTTCCTGAGCGCGTGTCGATGTTTGTTGAGTACTAATGCACTCATTATTAAATAACTCCGCGTGCGCTGGGCGATCGAGTGAAAATATTACGTCGTTTTGTGTCGGATTTTCGATTTCCAAGTAGCCACGATTATTAGTTACGGTAGTAATACATTCATGGATTATACAATTGCAAAGAAGTTGTTCTCGAATAAAAGCGTCGCCCTCTGGCACATCAATAGGGATACGGATAACCTTGGTGCTCCCAGCTGGTATAATATCTTCGTATAAATTTACGTTACACGAGTTATACATTAGAATAGGGTTTATCGCGGATCGAGTTACTAACATGTTTTCTTTCAAGTCTATGCGAGCTTCCCAATCATTTAACAGGTCTAACCCGATGAGGCCATCGAAATAATCATGAAACCGATAGATGAACAACTTCATACTATTGGCGTCGTTAAACTCCGCGAAACAGGGCAGGGTTATAGAATAGTCGTTCCTGCTTGTTGCGTGTATGTTGGTTATCTCAAAAGGGTCGAAATTTAAGGGGTATTCGGCGAAATATTTTTCTACAGCTTCGGGGCTAAGGAAAGATTGATTGGCACCTGTGTCTATTAAAAGTTTTAAAGGTGGGTCTCTGATTTGTATATAGGGAAGTTGCCTCTGTGTCTGAAGATTTAATTCTATTTTGGTTTTTGTGACGTCGACGCCTCCTGAAAATCCTGCTGAGCATGGTTGGTTACACCCGCTTGCGATTCATCAAATACTTGGTCGTTCGTTGACACGTTACAATGAGTCGAGTCAGCGGCGTGACTCGGGTCAAAGACATTGTCATTGTAGTCAATATAGTAATTGTACGCCGGTTCGCAGTAATAGTTGTAACATGAGTCGTCATACGTCATGCACTCATTCATATTCATCTCTCGAGCTTTAAAATAGTTTGAGGGTGGTGGATTGCCAAACCTATTCCAATCATGGGCTGCTGGCTGATTTATTGGAGGTAGAGGTTTGGGAGTAAAACGTTGAACACCACTCATTGGCTGAGGGCCTTGAGGTGCGTTATTTCGGGGTGTTAATCTGAATATGTTACTACGGGGGTTGTAGTTAGGAGGTGCCGCACTGAACATTCTTTGTGTGTTCGTTGGCATACGCTGTTGATGCTGTGCTGGTGCGGGGAATTTAAAAGGTTGAGGTGCGGGTCCCGCTGGACGCTGACCCATGGGTAATGGCCAGTTAGGTACTGGTAAGTTATGAGGTCGTGGTGTAAACGCTACAGGTGTTAGAGTGGGATGAGTGACTCTAGGAGGAGCTTGGGCCTTTGGGGTCTCACGTTGTTGCAAGTACATTACATTGAGTTCTTCTTGAACGAACTCGAGAGCCTTTTCTATTGTTGGTGGGCGCATGCAACGTATACGGGATCCTAAAGGTTCTTTTAACCCTCGAACATATGCCTGCATGGTAACCTTTTTATACAAGTCGCGTTTCGCTTCTATAGTCGTCGGTATAGTCTCATGTAAAGTCACGTAGGTCATGATCGTACTAAACAACGTTTGGCAATGATCATAGAATTCTTGTGGCGTTTTATTACCCTGAGCAGCTAAAGAGAGGTCGTTGTACAATGCGGTTTCATCACGCTGATCTGAGAAGTTATTAATCAAGGCAGTTCGAATGCCCAGCCAGCTCTCTGGTATTCCATTGGCGTTAATAGTACATGCCGCGGTCCCTGTTATTTTATTAAGTATCCCGTTTAGTAAGCATAAGTTGGAAAATTCACTGCCAGGCGTATTACTTAAGTACTGCGCAGCTAAAGAATCACAAATTCTAATGAAACGGGTAAGGATGTTTGGGTTGCCGTCAAACTCCGGAATAAGGCGAAGAGCCTTATAGATAGTATCTGGGTTATTCTGAGCTTGAGTCATAATGTCTAATTCTAAGTTATCCAAAGTTATATCTCTATTTATATCTACCGTACGTTGGCGAGCCTGTCGTGATTCAGGCTCCCGCGCACTGGAGGCCCTTGGATGGTAAATCTTGAGGTTTAAGATTCAAAGGGGGCAACACGAGAATGATTCAAGTGTACTTACAGGTATCTCATTTCTGGTTTCTCTCCGTGAATCGATGGCTGGATTCTCCTTCCGGTCTGCAGCAGGTCCGTAGGTTCAGGATACCCGGAACGGTGCTTAATAGCCACCCGAGTGATTCGCGACGCGATTATCGATGTGAGATAGAGTCCCGATATCTCTCGCGGGAATCCTACCGACTGCGCCAATTACGTTTGCTGCGATCGGAGGATCGAAAAAAAACCGAAACGACTTTTAAATAAATTTAATTACTGAATTAATATCAATTTATTGAACAAACAACAGTTTGCGAAATCGTTTGACGTCATAGGTGCATCAGCAATTAAACAAATTAATAAGTATCGGCGCGGATGCAACATCAGCGATCTTCATATAGTAGCGCTATGTAATTCGTGCGATGATGCGTGCCGCTTCACGCGCCGCCCCACCGTAAACAGAAAAAACGTCAGACGCGCCGCGAGACGCCACGCCACACGCGCCGCGAGACGCCCCGCGTCTCCGTAAATGAGGCCTTAATCTCTCAGCTAGCGATTGGCGATTGTGAATGACATTATTCGAATGATTCGATTGTACAAGTCATTCAAATTATTCAAACAACCTTACAATTCATTCGAATTTGAAAACGAATGAGAAATAAGAATGTATTGCGTTGTGTCATTCCTTCCGATTCAAATTTCATTATTATTAGGTACTAGTTCATACATTCGAATATCCATAACTTATCTAAACTCAATTTTGCATAACAAACTGAACGAATGAACTAGAGGTTCGCAAATCAGTTACTTGTTGCTACGAACATCAATTGAAAATAGACTTTATTGTACGTGTAAACAGCCCAATTTTGTATGGCAAGGTTAAAGTAAATGAATGAACTAGCGGCTTTATTCGAATTTGAATTTTGAGAACTAGCGATCGATTGTTGGAATCAGTAACAATCGCCCATCTCTTTAGTTCTCTCCTTTACTAACAAACATTCAGCAACAGAATGGTAAACAAAACAATACAGCTCACCTTTATTTTCTAAGGTGTCAGAGGGTAGGTGTAAGACGCAAACATCCAATCGTCATTGCTGCTTCCAGCACATGCTCCACCATCCGCTTGCACTGCAACTGCTCGTGCACTGGGCCGCGATATGTCCTGGAATCCCTCACTAGCAGCACATGAAGGGCTTCGCTGACGGCTTGCGTGGCTGCTTAGCTCGATTCAGTCACTCCACGTCACTGGTAGCTTTACGCCACGTCCTTGGTATGGGTAGCCACGTTGATGCTTCTCCTTTGTTCACCTTGCAGTGAATTTTCAGCAAAACACAAATCAGCTGTTGTGCACTGATAAGTTATGTTTGCACACGCCTCCAACCGCGTATTCTAATTACGGGAACGGGATCCGACGGACTCAAACGCTGGTTAGAAACACACTTTTTTTTCAAACATGGCGGTAGACGATACACGCACGCTATTTGGCAAAGGTATTCTGCATACAGCCTATGCCCAAAACAACATGCATTATGATCGCGCATCCGTATCTGCTTTGTCTGGGTCGAACTTGCACAGATCCACACGATTATTTAATAAGCGTTCACATGTTTACACTTTGTTTTTCAAATGTCAACGGTCACTTTCACTTTTAGCGTTCTCATTTTGCGCATGAACCAATACGAATTATATCCCGCTTCGACTGTCACTGACTGTGACGTCTGACTGACTGTCATTGGCGCCGATTCCCTTGTTCACAAACTAAACTAAATTTAAGTTCAGTGCATCTTTTTCTTTCTATTTCATTAAGAAAAGGACAGAAGATAAATATTAGTTTAGTCCTGTCAAATTAGTCAACGCCTGACGTAAATTGACATATTTTTAGTAGGCAAGTTTTTAATCACGGCTAAATTGTCTATGGAATATCTTAATTTGACAGGACTAAACTAATATTTATCTCCTGTCCTTTTCTTAATGAAACAGAAAGAAAAAGATGCACTGAACTTAAATTTAGTTTAGTTTGTGAACAAGAGAATCGGCGCCACTGACTGTCCAGCACAAACGAGTGCGCTCTGTTATAAAGGTTTGTCCCCACCACGCACTCGCCCCACAACAACTCTGTCCAATGGCGTACGGAAATACGTCATCGTGTTTACTTATTACAAAATATTAAAATGTGCTAAATCAAATAGATTCACATTATAAATCGAATAATACAACAAGAATAATTGTCTTAAATAAACAATAGTGATTTCACAAAGTTAATCGTTTTAAAATCAAAGTAACACGTCATCAATTGGTTTGAACAAAACCATCGGTTACAATTATCAAAATAAGTTGCTAAAATCAATTAGCGTGTACACTGAGTACTCAATAAATTATGTTCCAATTTATTACACAATAATGGATAGTAAAATCTCTTAAATTAATAAAAAGAAAACAAATCATAACAAATTATGTTGACTACCCACAAATGTAGTCGACAACCGTCTCCGTCCGTCCGTCGTATATTTTTTGCAACAGGGATTGAAAGGGGGTCTGAAAAAATCGAAGCGAGGCTACTAGGGTATGTGGATTATCATATGAAAGAGCGCAGTTTGATGAAAAATGTAAAAAAAAATACCGCCCCCCCCCCCCCCCCCCCCCTTATCTCCGAAGTTTGCGTAGAGAAAAATCTAAAATTATTGTATGTGATAGAAGTTTTTGTAAGATTACAGAAAAATAAAACGATGTCTCTAAATAGCACACTTTTTCAGAAATCTTCAACATAAATTACATTAGTTCCACTATCGGTCAGGAGATGGCACTGATCTAAAACAGCAAAATTTTAAATTTTAACACCGCAGCGCGCAGTGTTAAAAATTTTCTGACGAATATAGGCCTCGATGGTCATCGATATTCAGCAATATTATCCAGCTAAAATAATATATCGGTATCGGATCAGTATAACTGCCGAAATATCGGTATCGGGTTGATGTGTTTATCTGATAATGTGAAAACGCCCATTAAGTACACAGGACATTTTAAGCAATAATTTTAGTTCACTACGCCTTAGGAACCATAAAATCTAACCGTAAACGAAAAAAATTGAACCTAAAAAACTAATTCAGTTAATCAACTGCAAATATGACTTTTACGAGTACTACTGTGACATGAGTTTTCCGCGAAATGGGGCGCATCGTAAATAAATACGTCGCGCTGCATTTAGGGGAGCCGGAGGTAGCGTTTTAAAGGCATATAGGTCCGGAAAACCTCGCCTTAACTAAAAGATCGATGAGTCTAATGTCATTTCAATAACTGTAATTAATATTAATCATTAGAATCTTAATACCTGCACTCTAATTGCGTAACACACTGTCAATCACAATCTGAATAATTTAGAAGGGTATTGCTAATCCATTGCTTTGTAGCGGTATCTACAATGCCACATGCGAACAACGCGTCATACTGACGTCACACAAATCCTGCATCTCGCAAGCAGAGTTTACCGCGCAACTAGCATAGATACAACATGAATGCCCGACATGAATCGTTGGGCAGTTGCCCGCCAGACACAACACCCGTCTGGTCGGAGGACCCCCGGTTTCCAAAGAGTATGAGTGACCTTTACACCCTATTCCTCATATCTCTGTAGCTTCATTATGTTCGAAACATTTGTCGGCTCATGAACGTAAATAATGAAATGAATGTTGATGAACTATTATGAATTCATATCATAAAATGAAAGCCTTTGCTACTGTTAGTGTGTTACGCAATCACTCCTCTGGGCGCTGGTCCTCTTACCTAAGTTTTATATTACTTATTATTTATCATCTGTATCACCTCTGTTTAGTTTTATTAAAACAAAGGTTTGAGTTATGTGCTGGCCAACTCCTTGCTTATAATAATAATAATCATTTATTTCCCAGGCCAAACAATCCAATTTGTTAGAAAATACTCAAATTACATAAACAACTTAATCACTAGTGCAGTTAGTAGGTTTGGATAGGGATGCCCAAAACATCTACCATTTCATCCTTTTCTAGGTTACACTTAAGGCATGTTGATTTCCAGGAGAGGTGACAAAGAGTACTCTGTGGCCCTAGAACACTCTTCGAACCTCGGCACGGACTCGACTGCCCGATCACCGTACACTGGCTGCTCACAGTTCCTGCCTACCACACAGAAAATTATCCAGTTCAGCAGCGGCCTCTCGCCCAAACCCACCGATAAGGTAAATAAATAAAGTCCTCCAGACCGAATTTCGGCCATGGCGACCAATCTCAGCGGACACCAGCCTTCGGCGCGAAAGATAATGTGTACATCTGTGTGCGCAAAACAAGTGCACTCTCTCTTCCCTCACTGTCATAGTCCGATGGGACGTCAATCTGACACCGCCGGAGAAAGATCAGGCGCAGAGCCAACGGCTTTCCGAGTCAGGGGGGTGTCACTCCCCGAACATCCAAACTCCGAGCTGTTACTAAGAAATTCCCAGTGGGAAAACCCTATAACACTTTGCCCGACCCGGGAATCGAACCCAGGACCCCATGCTCAGCAGTCGCGCTTATGACCATGAGACCAACGGGGCAGGCACAGGCAAGGTAGGTTGACATTGACCATCATCATCTTCCTCCCATGTTACTCGGGGTCGGCGCAACACGTTTTCTTCTTCCATTCTCCCCTGTCAACCGTCACGCTTTCAGTATCGAAATCGAATCGAAATATGAGCCCCGCGGGGCTCCTAATCCAACCGATGTCACCCGAAGTACACACGAACCGCATGTGGCCGGCTGCACCTAGTTGTACCCGGCTAAAACTAGGTGTAGCAGCACTTCGGCTATTAGCCGTGACATATACATAAATAAATATTGCAGAAAGTAGTATTTAACAAACTTTTTTAACTGCCTCATTGGTCTAGTGGTCGCAATGGCTACTGCTAAGCATGAGATCATGGATTCGATTCCCAGGTCGGTCGGTTATTGGGTTTTTCCATTAGGAATTTCGCAGTAGCAGCCCGGAGTCTGGAGGGCCATCCTCGTAATTTTAAGAACGTTCACAGTCTGATCTCAGTCTCAAGCTGTCAAAATTACCTCTAATTTCCCTACATTTTGACAAGTTTTTGACATTTGTTTGTGGCCGAGATGAGACTGCGACTAGATTTTGAACGTTTTAAATTACGAGAATCGGCCTTCTGGTTTTGTGTCTGGTTGATGGCAATAAGAGCAGTGGTGGCCCAGTGGTATCGGCCCCGACTTACGACTTGTAGGTCGTGAGTTCAAACCCAGGCAGGCACTTTACTTTGTGTATTTATCTTCATCACCATTGCCCTCAAAACGGTGAAAGGAAGCATAGTGAGGAAACTGGCTTGTCCTCGAACCAAAACTTCGAAGACATGTGACATCCACCAACCCGCGCTGGGCCCGCGTGGTGGATTATGGCCCACCCCCTCTCTCAGAGGAGGCTTGTGTCCCAGCAGTGGGAACAGTATAGGCTGATTATCTGATGGCAATGGGCTCGCACCCTATTACATAGGACTTAAATATATCTGGTGAAATGGGGGTATACCAACTATGGGTACCTCTGCCTAGTATGCCTGTAGTAGTAACCTAAGTTTTACGTCTATTACAGGTTGTCTACGTCGCCGGCGCCTTCGATCTCTTCCACGTAGGACACCTGGACTTCCTAGAGGCTGCGCACAAGCAAGGCGACTTCCTTATCGTGGGCCTACACACTGACCTTGAAGTGAATCGCTATAAGGGATCCAACTACCCCATTATGAACTTACATGAACGAGTCCTGTCTGTCCTTGCTTGCAAGGTAATAACCTTACATAACTTAATGCTTCAATTCTGCGCAGGTAGGCGGTAGGGCAGAGGTACAAAAGGTGGCAGGGACATAGACGCGCAAACTGTAACAATGAATTCAGCATACAATCTTATAAATCTATTCTTAAAAAGCTATTATTGTTATGAAGACATAAAAATGCTTTTTTATCTACGACATACCCTGACTGATACCCAGATTTTGGACCTTCACCAATTGAAAATATAAATAGGGAGCATGCGATAGTACCCATCCACGGACCAACCGCGGCAAGCGTGGCTTAACCAGATCGACGGATCCGTGTGGCTGTTATTACTTAGCCACGAGCCTCTCTGGTGTTACTCACTCTGCCTACATACTCAACCGTTACTTAATCACAAATGTTAATTTACGCGTGGTTATAAACAAAGTCCTTGGTTTCTGTCAGTCAAGTGAGTTGATCGGCTGATTACTTATCTGTTGTTAATTAGGTCGAACAATTACTATTGTTCGCATAAGATTTAACAGCAGACCAGATTTATTGGCCAAATATTTTATGAGGCTTTAAGGATACTCCTTTTTGTTTTATTTTACTTTCCCTCTGCATTTTGCACCCGAAAATCATGAGCAAAAAGAAACGAATATTTAAATGAACTAAATTTCAACATAAATTGTTTCAGTATGTGCACGAAGTGGTGATCGGCGCGCCGTACAACGTGACCGCTGAGCTCATGGACCACTTCCGAGTGAAGGTGGTGTGCCACGGCCTCACCACGATAGCCACCGACGCGGACAGCGCCGACCCTTACAAAGTGCCCAAACAACGCGGCTGCTTCAAGGTAATCATGCATTTATATTGGTGGTGACCCCCATTGAAATTTTTGAAAAAATAAAACTTAGTATTGAAACATTAAATAAACATGAGTTATTACAGCAGAGTAGAGGTAACGGAGTAATGATCGTGGGTTCGAACCCAGCCAGGCGATTTACGTTGTGTTAATAATTTCATCACCACTACTCTCAAAACGGTGAACAAAAACATTGTGATGAAACCGGCATGTCCTAGAACCAAAAATTCAAAGACATCTACGAACCCGCACTGAGCCCGCGTGGTTGATTACAGCCCACTCAGGTCCGTGTCCCAGCAGTGCGGATATTATAGGCTGATTATGTTATTACATCTGTCATACCTACCCAAACCCCTACTTAATATACCAGAATCATGCCATTTTTTTCTTATTAAAATATTTCTTTACAGATTCTAAATTCAGGCAACACCATGACAACAGAAGACATTGTGCAACGAATAATACGTCATCGACTTGAATTTGAGGTACGAAACACACGCAAAGAACAAAAAGAATTAGCAATTACAAAAAGTTTGAAAAAAGAACAGCGTGTTAAACAAAATGGCAACTGCGAAGTTGAAGTTGAAGTCAACAGTAGCTAAAACTACACTATACTAGGAATTTTGATTAGCTGCAGTAAAATGATAGCTTATGTGTTACCACTTTTGACGAAATTTAAATAGTGATGTGACAAAAGAATCGATTCATTCAATACAAAATCAAACTATGAGTAGGTATTATAAAATATAAACTCAGTTAAATATTAAATAGGCTTTTCTCAAAGACTAGTTATCTGAACGTTAGGTCCAGGTCTAGATCTTAGTCTAGGTACTTGAATGCACTAATAAATTACGGCAATATAGCCTACTTAATTGAGATTGTATCGTATTCTTGTTCTGTCTCCCATTGAAGCCGTGGCAGATAATTTTATAGCACCTTATATATTATAACTCTTTTATTTTTATTATTTTACTTATCTGGTAAACCAGCGGTCGGCAACCTATTAGCAGGCACGGGCCATATAATGGCGAAATGAAATAAAGGCGGGCCGCACTTGTTCATAATTCTGTGTACCTCAACCTATATCGACTATGTTAAAAATGCAAACAAAAAACAACCAGAAATATTTACTTTTACATAATTTTATTTATAATTAGGAAATATGACAAAGAATATAAAGAGATCTATATAATTGTTATTCATGCGAGTCAAATTAAAATTTAATGTGATTTTTTAAGGCTGTATTTGACTCGCTATTTGTGAAATGTTTGCTTTCATGTCTGTCGTAAAAATTCGTAGAATGGCACTCAAATGCTAAAACAATTCAAATGATAAGGCCTTATTTACAAAACAGTTGCGGGCCACATAGAGGAGGCACGCGGGCCGCGGTTTGCCGACCGCTGTGGTAAACAGTTGTATCTAATTGTTATTGAATTTATTTGTTAGATATTCGTCTATTGTGTAGTAACTTTTATTAATTAAGATTTTTTTAAATTTATTTAATATGCATTGGTTTTGTTTTTTTTTTTTATGTTTTCCGCTAGTTTATTATATATTTTTATTGACATGGCATATGGACTAGAAGAGTGCAGTTTAAGGTGGGAGGGAGGCGGATTTAATCTGTTTTTGTGGCGTGACGAATATTTTGTTTGTATGTCTTCTCGTTTGTTGTAAAGCTTCTGGGTGTTTGCGGGCCAGTTTACATAATTCTAAAGTATAAATACCAATTAAGGTGTGAATTTTGTGCTTCTGAAAGTAAGGCTTGCAACTTTCTGTTTGTTGTATGTTTGTAATTGTTTGTATTAGTTTTTTTTTTTTTGTAGGGTGAATAAGGAAGGAGCGTCTGTGCTATTTCCCCATAAGTTTTTTACGTTTACTTACGGTTAAATCAAAATTGGTCAATTGCGTTCCAATCACATCACTAGTAGAGATAGTGTGGCAACATAATTTAACGAAATGACAGTAAGAAGTGTCATTTTACTGCAGCTAATTATAAGTCAGGCTGTAGCTGTGAATTTTAATCTATTTACCAAATATATGTGTTAGATTGTGCTACTTAGGTGTAGAGTTAAAGAATAAACCGGTTCACTATTGATAGAGCAAAGCCCCATTTTATTATGTCTGAAAGTTTTTTTTTTTGCTTATAAAATGGGACGGAATATAATTTTTCCTTGGTTCTTGTTTATTATAGAAAAAAAAAAAACAATGGTAACATTCTCAATAAAATATTATTTCAATAGTTGATCAGCTTATTCAAATATTTTATCCTCAATTGCTTCTACGAATATAATAATGCAAAAAAGGCGATGTTATAAAGGTTTTTTTCTTTTAACCTTAAAAACCAAAAAAAAATATGTTTTGTCTGCCTCACAAAACTTTTAAACACTATTTATTTTTGTTCCGAGGCATTGTTATGTGTAAATACTTAAAATTATGGTTCAGATAATAGTTTTTAATGAAATTCCAGTTTTTGCCCGCCTATTAATTACAACATAATTATATTACGATAATATTTTAGTATATTCATAGGTTGAATCAAATGTGTAAAAAATAATGTAGCTAACCGAGATAATAAAACCTACAGACTATTATATCCTGTGTCAAATTCAAGTACAGTGAAACATTGATGTTTAAAATCTTGAGGCTGCGGTTAAGTTGTTTCTTAGGCGTATTATGTATATAAAGCATCGATAGAGTAGACGTGACAATCGTAGTATAATTTTAATGTCCTCAGTGCCCTCTTCACTTAACTTATTATTAAATTCAGCTTGGCAAAAAATGTCTAGAGATTAATATTGGCATCAAGTGCATGTCTTGAGAAAGCAGCGGCTTCGTAGCTCAAAAAAGTCATAATTACCTATTTGCTTAATTTCTAACCCCAATATACCTGACCACAGGAATTAATTAAGGTACCGGCGAACTACGCATGCTAATGCGTTGTTCATACAAACGTAATACCAAAACAATTTGTAAATCAAACATATTCTTAAGGTAGTGTGTATTTATTCCGATTAGATTACAGATTATCTAGGTTCCCATATATATATTTTGAAAAGACTCTGATATAAAGACGAGACATGAGGTATCTCAAATTTCTATAGAAAACTTATTTTTCTCATGACTTGTCTTTAAATCAGTGTCCATTCAAAATGTATACTTGGGAACCTAGATATTCTGTAATCCAATCGGTAAAAATACACACTACATTAAGAATATGGTTTCATTTACAAATTATTTTGGTATTACGTTTGTATGAACACCGCATGCTTCGTCGGCCTCTTAATAAATAATGGACATACTAATTGAGGTTTCTTTCGACATTAATGCGATACAGCCCCTTCTATTGATTGCTATTCTTTTTTTGCCTAGTTGTAAATGAATTGCATTTTTAACCTACATCTTAAAATTAGTTAATGATTAAATCTCTATTTGTTTGTTTCTATACATAATTATAATACAATGCGCAATAATCATGTAATCTATAAACTTAACGATTATTAAAATTTATTTATATAATTTATAATGTAGGATTTTCTGGCTTTGTTTAAAGTTGTTTTACACTTTATTGTTATTATCTTAGGAAATTAATTATAATTTGACGTTATGTACAAGTTGTTTTTGTTGATATGTTTTATTTCTGTTACTAAATGTAATCATTAGACGGAGTTTTTATTAGCTCTCTTAAAATGTATCGAGTTATCAAGGTTAGTTGAAATCGGCGCAATAATTTTGTAGACTAAGAGCCAGCTTGCACCACAAATCAATAAATGCGTTTAGGGCTTAACGTATTTAAAACATCACATTGTCTGTACCTATCATCTTTAAGCGATTGTCAAAAACACAACGACTTTTTAAAATTCGTATAGCGTTAAATGATGGTTGAATTAATGTGTTTAGCTATTTGTGGGGCAAGTGGACCTAAATCTACAACATATGGATAAAAAATAAAGTTTATGAAATAAAATATGTTCTATTTCAATAAAATTGTATCAAGATAATTTGTGTTTTGTTACATAAAACCATAGACATAAAGAATGGACTGATCGTTCAATAATCAGTTGTGCAGTGAATACAGACAGACCGACAAGTACGACAGAGAAAGCGAATTTGCGGCCAGTAGTTGTCTCTTTCTAGAATTTAGACTTTGAATAGACTACTGAATTTAACAAATTCAAATAGTTAAATTCATAAATTAGCATTGCCATTCATCGTGGCAGTGCTGCCAGTCTTCTGGGCCCGTTTGCACGACAGCGATGCGGACGAGTACTTCGACGCATTAAATGTCCTTTTGTTTTCGGATTTATTTGTATAGTTGGTAAGTTAGTCGATGTTTACGAAATTTATATGGAACTATTTCGGAATAAACTTCATTCGAATAAAAAAACAATTTTGCATCTATACACTAGGGTGTTACGGAAAGGGTATATCAATACAAACGGGTTGAAGAGTGTATCTGGTCTAGAATCTCTGTACAAAATTTCAGCTCAAAAACAGTAACTGAAAATGCTTAATATTTTTTTATTTCGATAGTTTATTAAATTGAAATTATAACAAACGTGTCTCCGCACTACGAGGGTCATTATCCATTATCTGTAGTGTGTCTGTGCGCCTAGTACACGCACATCACGCCGCCGCGCGCCAGTGCAGCGCCGTGATGTCGAAATAATAAAATATTAAGCATTTTCAAAGTTAATGCTTTTGAGCTGAAATTTTGTACAGAGATTCTAGACCAGATACACTCTTCAACCCGTTTGTATTGATATACCCTTTCCGTAACACCCTGTATATGACGGAGTTATGCCCGAACATACATTAAAAAATATATATTTACAGGTTGTATATTCTGTGAATACGTACCTGTTATAGTCGCGAATAAAATTTTGATCAAGATAAAACCTGACACTGACCTGAAAATTGCAAAAAACGTAAGAAAGGGGTTAGAAGGTTTTGGCCCTAAAATCAGCCGCCATTTTGATTTTTTTTCAGAATCGCGGTGCACCACAAAAGTTATATATTTAGATAGAGGACACTTATACAAACAAAAAATGTTACATAACATAATATCCTAAAGCGTCAGGTTTCAGAGTTATTCACCAAAATGTAAGTCGAAAACAACAAGGAATTTTTTGTTTTTTTTTCCTCTAGGTAAGCATATTGAACTATTGAGGTAATATAAACGTTATAAAACCTTTATGGAGAAGAAACAAAAGAAGAATAGACATTTTTTAAATAAATAATTAAATACCGCAATTTATAGTTCGTTTTTTAATCCCAGATACTAATCTGACAAGTGTAATGTCAAACTTCTATACCAAAAAAAACGAAAACACAAAAGACTTAAATGCAGTGCCGGATTAACCCCTAAGCAAATTAAGAAATTGCTTAGGGCATCACGTCTCGGGGGGCACCATAAACTAGGCGCGGTCCCAGGGAGGGTCATGGGGATCATGACCCCCAAAATCATTCAAGCTGTCGAGAGCCTGAATGATTTTCTTACTTTTCTTCACAGGCGTGGATTGCTTAGGGCATCAAGTAGTCTTAATCCGGCACTGCTTAAATGTCAGATTAGTCTCTGGGATTAAAAAACGAACTATAAATTGCCGTGTTTAATTATTTATTTAAAAAATGTCTATTCTTCATTTGTTTCTTCTCCATAAAGGTTTCATAACGTTTCTATTACCTCAATAGTTCAATATGCTTACCTGGAGGGGAAAAAAAAACAAATAAATCCTTGTTGTTTTCGAATTATATTTCGGTGAATAACTCCGAAACCTGACGCTTTAGGACATTATGTTATATAACATTTTTTGTTTGTATAAGCGTCCTCTATCTAAATATATAACTTTTGTTGTGCACCGCGATTCTGAAAAAAAATCAAAATGGCGACCGACCTTAGGGCCACCCTCCATACAAAAATCTTCTAACCCCTTTGAATTTCGCGTGCTACCACTGCGCATTCACCTTAATCCGTGTAAGCAACTGCATACCTACAGCATATGCGTAATAAATCATAGGAACATGGTACATAGAGCGGCGCTAATTTAAGATTTTGCACCACCTAAAATTTTTTCTAGGGCCGCCGCTGAATACTAGATGCGCTAGTTTCCTCACAAATGCAAATGACCCGTTACCCGATATATTATTTTCCTCTATGCGTTCCACGCTTCCACGGAACAAGATTGGTCCTATTCTACTCTGTGGTGACCGCCAACATAGGGTTATGTTTTTCATGCGTATCTTTGGAAGTGGGATTCTTTATACCCTCGAAGCATCATACGTATGAGAAAACCTAGCCTATAAACATAGGGTGACCTCTGGGTCACCCTGTGTTTATAGGCTAGGTTTTCTTTTTATAATTTGAAAACAGCATTCTCGAAAAAAAAAATTGTATCATGTCGAAATAAATCGTATCAAAATAAAGGGGAGGAGACGATTCCAAAAATAGGTATAACTAACCATTTTTTTTTTGTATGGGATATCATCAAAATATGACCCCTCCCGCCCTGGGTGGAGCGGAAGGGAGTGTCAGACTCTTACTGACTAAAACCCATCCGTATTCCTTCCTTAGCCCTTTGTGTTCCGGGGTAGCGGTAACCCTTTCGACCTAACTACACACACACCATGGACTTATAATACAAACGGTATAACTGACTAAAAGGATTGAAATGTGAAGTGAAGGAAGGCTGAGGCTGATCGGGTTTTTTGACATTTTCGACTAATTTCGACGTAATAATTAATTTTTTTCATGACTATTGTAAGTACTTGAAGCTAACAGTGTTGCTACCAAAATTAAGATGTACTAAAATACTAGTATCCGTAATAATTATAAATACTTTTGAAAAGATGAGAGTGGTAACATTCTTCAAAAATTCAAAATGGCAGGAACGAGTAGAAGTATTGTTTCTGTTTGTGAAATAATAAATCATAGTGACGTGGTGTAACGGAATTATAGTGATTTTGGATTGATTATTTCAACTAGTTCATTTTAGGTATTGGATTTTAGTGAAGACAGCAACATTTTCAACACAAGGTAAGTTTTCTGCGTAGCCGCCCACAGCAGTATTCAATCTGTTTCGTTTTATTCTATTTCTAGTTATTATTGCGATGTCACGTTGTATTATGTGCTTTTTATTAGTAGTGTTCATAATAAACATTCCTTTTGTTGATTAGAAAATGTGACATCCGCCCAAGGATAGTCGTGATATCACATTGCAAACAGTCCAATTGTTATAGATTTTTGTTCGGTAACCAGACACTACGCATTTGTAAGTTATTATTAACTTGTGGTTCAATCGGCTGTTAAAAGAAATAAAGCATTGTTAAAAGGTAAACAAAAATTATATACTTTCAGCCTGTTGAACTTAATTTTAAAAGCTCATGCGTTACATGTATGTGCGCCGGTAAAATTACGGTCATATAAATATCTTATTGGAACTCATTTCGTGTTACTTTATCTCTTACCTATTATAAATTTCAAAACCACTTTTCTCCAAAACAGATACTGGCTAAGTAGCTTCACAGCAAGGTCAAGAACAAAATGTAAAAGTAAACAAGTATGAAGTAACTTATCATAATGTTTGTTAATACAATCCATTGTCCACAAAAAGAACAATTTTTTTTACTAGCCAGCTTTTTTGTATTGTGGGTATTCAATATTAACTATGCGGACCTAAATATCACATCTTTATACATGTAATAAACAAAGAAGAAATATTAATATGATAATAGAATGTGATTTATTTATTGTCCTACTATTAAATGAAATCTACTATTTATTTCATAATGAGATTTATGTTCACAGCCTGTACTTTCCAATCATAAACAAGATCTACCTTAATTTCTTGAAAAAGTGAGACCTCATCCCGTTTCAACTAATAAGACAACCTGTTTTGTGTCAGATGGTAGTGTTTAGGATGGATAAAATATGCGGCTTTCTACACAGAATTCTATAAAGGAAGATATCACTTTGTTGTCTACTTAAAAATTATTCCTGAAAAAAATTTATTCATATTATATTACTGAACTTGTATTATCCATAATTATATTATGGAACTAGCTTTTGCCTGTGCCATTACCCGCAATAGACATGTAGTGTTGCTACAGTTTAATAAATCTTTGTAAGAGGAACAATTCCGTAATACATTGTTTTCATTAACTGTATTGGTTTACACTCACACCTGTAAGGCTCCAAGTCGGCATGATTTTTTTCTGAGATCTTCAAGAATCATCATTATATTTTAGCCAATTTATACAAAACGAATGTATTAATACACCTTACCGTTCCTCATTCATCACTGTCCATTAGAGAAAACCATATGAGGTAGTTTTTCAAGTTCATCGCATTCAGCTTTCAGCAAAATTCGAAGACATGTGACATCTACCAACCCGCACTGGACCCGCGTGGTGGATTACGGCCCACTCCCTCTCACAGAGAGGAGGCCTGTGTCCCAGCAGTGGGAACGTTATAGGCTGATTATGTTGTGTTATGGGACCAAAACATAATTGTGAAAAAAAAAATCAGCTGTTCCCTACATTTATGTTCGCATAACTCGTCAAAATGTAGGGAACAGCTGATTTTTTTTCGCGATTTCAAGTTTGGTCCCATAGTAAAAGTTTTTCATAATGATGAGTACCATGACCCCTTGAGAGGAAAATGGTGATTATTCACCCTGTATAAAATTCAAAGTCCTGCCAACGCACACACAAAGCACAGCCTAAACTGCTGGTCGTAGAGTCATAAAATTTGGAGGGCGTGTTCTTTGTGAAGAGTAGGTATCCACTAAGAAAGGGTTTTTCGAAATTCCACCCCTAAGAGGGTAAATGGGGGGAGGGTGAAATTTCACGCGGACGAAGTCGCGGGCAGTAGCTAGTATTGTGATAAACAAGGTATACATCACTCATTTAGGTACACCTGAACAACCAGATTAATATTTAAAGTAAAATTCCTATTTATTAGAAACATAATATTAATGGTCATTTGAATGCATGCCCAAACTGGGCATGTACAATTATGTCAATTATAAGGCTGGCTGCATACGTCCGGTTTCCTGATTCGGAATTCAGATTCGGAGAGCCTGAATGCACGCATGTTATACAAAATCTTCTCTTTAACGCACACATTCTTATATTTTCTGTTCAGAAACCCTGACGGAAAATGTAAGAATGTGTGCGCTAAAGAGAAGATTTTGTATGAAATGCGTGCATTCGGGGTCTCCGAATCAGGAAAACGGACGTATGCAGCCGGCCATAATCAGTAAATTTCATTAAATTATCGAAATTTAACATTTTCCTGATGATATGAGGTAATTTATAATTTTATAAATGTTGTGACACCATTTAATTTTACAGTTTCATACTTTCCTTATTGAGTCATATTGTAATCATTTTGTCTGATTCATTAAGTATTACTTTTAACAACAACATAGGTAGGTTGAAATAGTGGTAGTTAAGAGGCCTTGCATAGCTGCAGTTGTCAAGTATTCAGTGACTGCTTCAAAATCTTGATAGCTTGCTATCATAGCTAAGTATCTATGTTTAAATCAAGTAGTTAGTGGAAAAATTGCTTCTTCTATAGCATTCTTTTTGCCAATCATTTTGCTATCACATTTTGACTTTTGGTGACTATGATTACCATCATAGGCTATGCTTGGAGTTTCCCTGCGGGATCGAATCAGAAATGAAGAGATCCGCAGGAGAACCAAGATAACCGACATAGCCCGAAGAATTGCCAAACTTAAGTGGCAGTGGGCAGGGCACATTGCTCGCAGAACAGATGGCCGATGGGGCCGAAAGGTTCTGGAGTGGCGACCGCGTACCGGAAGGCGTAGCGTTGGAAGGCCTCCCACAAGGTGGACCGACGACCTTGTGAAGGCCGCAGGAACTCGTTGAATGCGAGAAGCACAAAACCGGTCGAAGTGGAGGTGCTTGGGGGAGGCCTATGTCCAGCAGTGGACGTCTTTCGGCTGAAATGATGATGATGATGATGATGATTACCATCAAGAGCGACCCTAAGGAGTCCTATAATTCAATCACAAACCATAGTAACCGAAAATGTTAATGGTATTTATTTGCCTTATCAGCATGAAAAACAAATATTCTCATTTTAAATCAGGTGGGTAAAATCTTTTAGGGGTTTCTCAGAATTTTTAATTTTCGGAAATTTAGGTAATTAAAGAAAACGTAATTTTTTCAGTATTCAAATAAAATAAAAGATGATTTAGGTAGGTAAAATACAAAAATAATTGACCAAATAAAAAAAAAAAACGGCAATTTTTGACAAGATATTAATTAATAAAAATATATGTACATAATTATATCCTTGGCTGACTAATAAGGGCGAATCAAGATCCTTGGCTGACTAATAAGGGCGAATCAAGCTGTCAGTAAATAAATGCAGAAGGACACTGCAAGTAAGCGTAGGCTTAGGTGGGATTCGCAGCACAGCCTGTGATGCGCAGGCGCCGCTCGCCTCGGGCAGTTCGAGCCATGAGTCACAGCCGCCCAAAATAACTTGGGAATGGGCGCCGCCTACCGCCCGGGGCGGGCGGCTCTGGTCGGGCTCAGTGGCAGCTGCGACGCCGCCGCATCTAGAGAGCGGTCGAGGTGGAGCGCGCGTACCTCGTATTGACACACGGGTGGTGGCGGCGCCGGCGCGGGATGCGCCGCCATGCCGGTACGACACCGCGAACTCGGCGACGAGCTCGCACCCCCGGAGCCCAAGCGCTGCAGGCACTGCGACGGTACGATCACATACATTGCTTTGCAGCGCAGGACTCTCACCAAAACATTACACCAAACTTACCTAACACTTGGTGTCTTAACCTACTTGTTAACTTAAAACGCGTTATCAGCTTCAGATCGGAAACTATCAAGGAATTACTTTTGACTACTATAATATTGATAACATTTGTAACTCTTGGAAATACTTTCATGGCTGTCTCAATGTCGCTCGTTGGTGCTTTTCTGCTATAATATAATTTACCTTCTGCATTAAGGATAAATTAACTAGATAAAAGTGCTGTGCTTACTGAAATTGATAAACATTTAATTAATATGCATCAGTAACCCACTTAAAAAAATATTTACAATGTGTGTTCAAGTTAATTGGTTGTTTGCACTATCATTGCAAGTTAACCTTTATATACGTGCCTAAGCACTTTCTGAAGAAAGAATTAAAACTGAATTATTAATGAATCAGATTTTTATCGTTTTGAATAAAAGCTGACATGATCTCAATCTAAGGATTAGGTAGTAAAGTATCCTGTTATCACAATGTAAGGAATTTAAATATAATATAATATGAAAAGCATTTGACCAAGTACTTACTAAGGCTAATTAATGAAGTATGTCTAAGTTAATTGTTAGAAGAGTTTTTATGAGATACTAATTGGATCGTTATCACTTGCCGTCGGCATCGTGCGATAAAGCTGCTGCTACGGGCCTTCCGAATTCATGTTAAATTAATCATGCAATTAAATAAACAATGCAATTGACAATTCTGTTAATAATGAAAACGAAATGAAAATAAAGAGATCTAAATAAGAAGATAGGTAGGTACACAACTTTAAATAACTTAGCCCATCGATGATGTGTTAATACGTATAGGTATAAGTACCGTCTCATTGTTTACATTAAAGCACATTATAACACGTGCTAAAAGAAATTATGAAACGATCATGCAAATTCGGTTAATGGTTTAGCAGCAGGAAAATTATCTTTAGCCCGCCCTTAGTCACTGGAGTAAGTAATATGTGTCACGCAGTCGGGAATGGAAAGAGCGTATAAATAGGTGTTCAGACTCTACTACGAGTGGGCCACATTCCCCACCTTATGTAACAGAGAGCTCGTAAACAAATGCGTATTCTGACTTACCTTCACATGTTGCAATTTGCTCGCACATTGCGTATTTTGTTGTAGGGCTCGCAAATCGCAGACGCTTCGTCGGCACACGTAATTCGCGCACTTTTGTTTCGCGTTCAACTTGACGTTTTATCATGTCGATGACCCTACCAGGTATGATTCATTCATCTTTGTTTTTTCCTTATACAACAGAAATTATTTAGAACTTATAATTAGAGGTAGTGCGTTGTAGCAGCAAACCCAGACATACTGTTTGAACTTTGAGACTTACTCTAAGGAGAACTTCAAAAGAACATAGGTCACAAATTTTGTTTGGGGACACAAATGAACAATAGGCAACTTTTGACAGTGTTCAATTTTCGTTAGCGTCGTAAATTGCGAGGGTGTGTTGTGACTGAGTCGGTGTTGTGACAGGTGCTGCGTCACTCAACGACGGGATCTGGCGAGACTTGCACGTCGATTAATTAGTATCGACTGTCGAGACCACAGCCGCAGACCGAGACTGCTCGAATGAAATCATCGGTCATCGTTATAAATCTCGCCAAAATACATATTTGCATATTTTGGCCAAATTATCTTTATTCACATAAATTGGGAACAGTTTTGTGCTGATAGATTTGTATGGGATTATCAAGCCTTAGAAGTGACTAGCTTCTGCCCGCAACTTCGTCCGCGTAAAATTTCACCCTCCCCCCATTCACCCTCTTAGGGGTGGAATTTCGAAAAACCCTTTCTTAGTGGATACCTACTCTTCACAAAGAACACACCCTCCAAATTTCATGTCTCTAGGACCAGCGGTTGAAGCTGTGCGTTGATATATCAGTCAGGACTTTGAATTTTATATAAATTTAGATTTTTTTAGTTTCTATGCGGCTGCAATTTGGTAGATTAGATTGGTTGTTTTGCTGTTTTTATCCATTCTTATTGACATAGTTACTTCAATTCGTATTCTAAAATGTCTGTTTAAATCAGAATTCTTAGTGCAGACACTTGAGCTTCTAAATAAAATAGTGTTTGCTTTCCCACGATTACCAGAAGAGTAGAATCATTCATAACTATCGTTGTCCACGTAGTACTATGAAGCTAGTAGTCATTGCCAAGCTGTCACTTCTCCCTCGCAGCTTTACGATTAAACTGGCTCGAGATACTGTTAGCTCTCGCTTTATTAATTTGTGATTTTTATGAGACGGAAAATTAGATTCTCATCACTGACGTTATTAGTTTTAAAACCGTATCTTAGATTCGACAATAATTACATAAGATGCCTAGGTAAGTTCTTCTATTACATCATCTAATTGTACTAAGTCATGTGGGATCTAGGGATAATATTAAATTAATTGACCACCTAACAAATATTAAAATACATTCAATTAATTATTTCTATTATGACATTAGTAATTATGCCAGGCAAATAATTACGAACATTTGTCAATGAATAAAATTGAAATAATTATAATTGTATACATAAGTTTATCAGCTGGTTTAGAAAAAGCCCTGGAACCGTATCTGGGATGTTTAGCGATAGTAATTTTTAAATAGAACTTTTTTCCACTGTATTTCCTAGCTTGAACCAAAAGTTTTGCAAGCCTATGTCGATTGCCACTGCTGCGCGGCCTCCCCGTTTGTCTTACAAACCTCTCTTATCTCGTGGGATCGCTGGCCACGTTTGCCCCGAATCAAAACATCATGAAAGTAATTGGAAATGTCGAAATAATCTGAGGTTTAGTCGTCCTGAAAAAGACGTCCAAGGGTAAGGATAACAGTTGTGCAGACTTGTAACTTACTATAATAGACAGACGGGTTGGCATTTTGGCAAGCTGTTACTACATACTGCTACTGCACGCATGCCAAACGGAGCTTTGTGTATTTCACTAATTGGAACTAGACATCTGGTTAACTTGTCATGGATCATGAGCATACCTTTATAATTGTATAACTACCTGCCTGAAAGTTTTTGTGATTCATTTCGTTATTTGCTACATCTTCTTCTTAAGCTTAATGAAAGCTATGAATGGACTGAAAGGCATTTGAGGATGAATTGGTGACACCAACTCTCCCTGCGTCACCATTTATTTTTCTTAGAATTTATTCCATTTAGAGAGGCGAATGCGCGCCTATGGAGTGCCATATCTGTTTAGGGAACTTCTGGTCCGAGCATGCAGAACTACTCTGGGACTACGCTTGTGTTAACTATAACCTTCTTAAAAGTAACAGATAATGGAGCCGATTCTGTTGTCCACAAACTTAAACTAAATTTAAATTCAGTGCATCTTTTTCTTTCTATTTCATTAAGAAAAGAACAGAAGATAATTTTACTTTAGTCCTGTCAAACTAATCAGCACCTGACGTAAATTAACGTAATTTTAGTAGGCAAGTTTTTAATCACGTCTAAACTCGTATGAAGTAGTGTCAGGTGCTGATTAACCTCTCGTCTGTCGGAACGTAGATCTACGCGAGACACAATGGCTTTTTAATTGTGTCTGTAATTACGACATTCAATGGGTTAATTTGACAGGACTAAACTAAAATTTATCTCCTTTCATTTTCTAAATTAAATGGAAAGAAAAAGTTGCACTGAACTTAAATTTAGTTTAGTTTGTGAAGAACAGAATCGGCACCAATATCGATCAAGTTAACATTGAACATCCTAAAGATAGAAACATTAACACAAACTAAGCTTTTGTACACAAAATGTATGTAAATATTCTAAGAAGTTTCTTTAAATCCGTGTGTGATGCATTCTGATTTTTGTTTATTTCTGCTGCTAACCTATATACGTTCACGTTACAAGGTTCACGAGAATAGTTATATTTCGTCAACACATGATCATCCATTTAGGAATTTTATTTTGCGTCATCCTTTGGCAGTACTTTTGGTATAAAAACTTTTTAAGAAAAAAAAAAACCGACTTCCAAAAAAACACTACAAAGTGAAAAATAACTTTAATTTCGGAAGTCGGTGTCTTTGGATCTGCATTTTAGTTTTTTGCCACCGACTTCCGAAATTAAAGTTATTTTTCACTTTGTAGTGTTTTTTTGGAAGTCGGTTTTTTTTTCTTAAAAAGTTTTTATTTCACGCTTTTTAGTGGGTCTGCTTATAATTTATCTAAGTTACAATAGCCTAGTGATCATCGAATTTTACAAACAAAATATTGCTTTTCCCGATGCAGGGAAGTTAATTTTTGAGGAGTTCTCCAGGTCCACCATCAGCTCCATATCACCATTCACATTGTGACGAGCATAAATTGCTTAGCAACCATATTAAAGTAATTAAATCGCAACCCGTGAAATACTTAGATATTATTGAGTAGTTCCGGTGGCCATCTGTGGTCTTCATCATCAGTTCCACTTCACCAAATAGTGCTTTCCGAGAGCAAATGCACGAGTTACTATAAAAATACCCAAATTGCTATAGGTAGGCCTATAATATTTGAAGATTTCCTTCGATTTCTCCAGGATCCCATCATCAAATCCTGACCTGATGTTTTTAGACTAGATGCTGATAATCCTGGCTGCAGCATCAGGCCAGACTTATGTCAACATTGCATTGAACTTAAAATTTAGTCCTGTTTAAAATGAGCCCAATCACGACGCTGTAATTTCAAGGTTGGTACTTTTTCTGATGCTCCTGGCTTCAGCATCAGGTCTTTATGTACTTCGGTGTTCCTCATTAACAGTACGTTTATCAACACATCGAGCCCTTTTCAATGAGCCTAAACACGATATATCTGCTGTTAGTTGTCGAGGAGTTAGGTAACCTGCAGACTATCCTGACTGCAGCATCAGATCATGACTTGATCATCATGAGACCAAATGTGGCAAATGCCCTATCAAACATCAAAACAATTTACTAAAACAGTCCTTGCCTGTTCGAGTAACTTCTTACTGTTAAGGAGTTGTACCTTCCATCATCAGCCCAGCTACCTGAGATGGTGACAACCATACGCAAATACACAAGATACTTCATAAAATATGCGAAAAACAGAGTGAAAAAAAAAGTGAGCCTATAAAATTTGAGGGTTGCCCTCGATTTCTCTAAGATCCTATCATCAGATCCTAACTTGGTGACAGTGGGACCACCTCAGAACTATCTACTTTGGAACAAAAAAAGAATTTTGAAAATCCGTCGCCAATTGGTGGAGTATTCGATGAACAAACATACAAAAAAAAAAAACATACAAACAGCCGAACATAGTACCTCCTCCTTTTTGTGAAGTCGGTAAAAAATATTAAAAAAGGGTATGTATAGGTGCTCTTTAACTTTGCAAACACGTTAAGGTAATCTCCATCGAGCATTGATTGACAGCTGTCATCTCGGGTGATTTTGATAAGTGTTAACTGATGCTTTGAAGCTAATCGATCGTCTCATTTGAATTTCATCAGGCGCCACCGTGCACCGCCGCGTCGGTTATGACGAGTTTCTTTCATCCAGTGATTTCGTCACAAATTCGATGTTTGCGCTAGTCTTTAGCACTCATCTGTTGCAAAATATCCGTCCGATACTATCGGTGGTCTGTCCATGATACCACGGGGTCGACGTCGCAACGTAATTGCTTTCGCATAGTAGGGCGGTTACGCGCCCAGCTCCCACGTACGGCGGCGCCCGCCCAACACATGCCAGCGCAAATATGTGAACAAGTATTCGCGTTATATCATCGTGGGTTTTTATTTACCTTATTAAACCGGTTTAATTTTGTTTCGTTAATTAGTTTGTTAAATCTCTTGGTAAATTGTAATATTTGTGGACTGTCACTTTTGTTTTGTTGTCGTAAGCTACAAATTAAGACTCTATGTTGCAGTTTCTAGTGTTTGGGATGACAGACATATCCCTTTCCCTTCCTTTATCTTTAAACACTAACTTTGGTACTTTAGCCGTTGTTCATCTACCTAATTTTATGCTCTAGTCATCTTGCGACGCCCACGAAAAAGGGTGTCCTATTATTAGTTGCTAACGACAATCAATTATGACTGTATCGTAGAAAATAAGTTTTACTCACTAGTACGAAAGCTGTTGTCATTTTTTTCGCTAGTAGATCTTCTTGTGTGAAAAGCTGCTCTGGGAAAGTACCTACTACCTTTTTCTGCGTCCAAGAGTGCTGATGTATCAGTGGCGTGCAATGGTTTTCAGAATAGGTAGGCACTAGGCCGGGTCTAGTCTAGGCAAACGCGGTCACTAATCAGAAAAAAAAAGTGAGGTCAAAAGCGTGGTTATTTGAGTAGGCATGCCTACTTAAGGGTCATAAATGGCGAAGGTCGAACGTCATGGTATTACGCGTGAGACGTACGTATTTTTAATTTTTTCGTATTAACTTGAACGAGTAAAGACCAATGACAATGTGCGAATAGAACGGGAGCCGAGTAGGCCGTCGAGTAGGCCGTCCGGCGACTGCCTACTGCCGCGCGTGTTTGTATGAAGATTTTGTTTTTTGTTAGGTATGATAATTTAGTGAGTTTACTTAATTGTGAGGCACACACACTAAAATATAATTGACAGGCTTATGTTGATATTATTAGAGGTAGGCACTCCTTATATGCCTATATGCAATGCACGCCACTGTGATGTATAACCAACACGGTGAAATTACAGGCACACGAGACATTCAAATGTTAACTTTGTGCCAATGTTTAGCTACGCATCGGAAAATCTCTTAGTGTTGCAGGTGTCTACTGTCTAAAAGGCGGTAACTCCGCATAAAAATGGGCAGTCGGCGGATTGGATTAGTGATAAAATAATTTTTTCCTTTCCAGAAGACGAATACGCTATCAAATTCTAAACTTGTGTATTTTATTAGCTTCATTACGTATTCTTGACTTATTCGTGTTTTGGCTGTTGAAAATAACTGTGTAATACCGTCACGGCGGACTAATCGTATTTTTTATAGGTTGGTTTCATGGCGTCACTCGTTGTTTTTCACGAAAAATAGTACAGTGACTATGACTAGCTGACTATGTTTTCGTAGTCTTCAATGATGGCCTTAAAATAAAAGTGAATTTCCATCCAAGAAATGAGTCTATTTATGCAACAAGCGTCGGCGTCCCGACTGTAGTGTTATAGGTCGTGCGTACCGCACATAGGAACGGAATGTTTGGTTTGAGGAGTCGCAAACAAACTCATAATTATTCCGAGAACAGTAGCTCGTACACAATGTATGGTTTAAACGGCATTATCTCTGACTCAAGCTGCTTAAATTGCATTATGTGGCAGTTGTTGTTGCTGCACTGTGCTTTACTGTGATTGTATGCACCATACAATAAGACTGTAACATTGGAAAATTGAATATGGGATTAATTTTGAGAACGTCATGTGTACAGTACTCGATAGTCGATGGTACTTAAATTATAATGCCTTGTTTAGTTTGTTAATGTTACAATTGCGAAAACAATGTTGTATTGAACATTGTATTTTTGTGCTGGCAGGTATTTTTATTTATTTGAAACAAAACAAGCAAGCACAGTGTAACTAGCCACATATCCATCGTCAGTCTAAAATCCTACGCAAGTTTTTAGAGTAAACTAGGAAAATGGGTTAGCGTTGTTCCGACTTGACTATATGCTTTACACGAGAAAATGTACAGAAATGTAATGGAAAATATATGGATAAAATTCCTAAAATATTTCAAATTGCAAGTGCATGAAATTTTAGTTGTTATTGTCTGTTAGATGTCTTCGTTGATGTGGATCTTGTCCTGTTTGATTGTTTTGTGTGTTGTCAGAGGCAGTACTTATTCGACAGTTTATGGGTGGCAGTTAAATATACCCGTCTCGGTTTGTCGTCACAAATAGAATTTTGGCACTGACTGTCTGTAGTTGTGTAATTCATGTATAATCCACTTGTTCAATCCAAACTATCTATTCACATTAAAACGTAACAAGTATGACGTGTAATAAATAGTTAGAATGCCTTAATTAATGTGGACAATTAATAATCAGTGCAGCTATTGATACAATTATACTGTCATCACCTGGCTATTGTAAATGTACAGGAAATGTTGCAGTAATGTTTAATTATCTTCTAGCAAATAATCTGCTTTCTGTATCTCTGCATGAGATGTGTATATTCCTGAAATATTTTGCCCTAAATCGATGTTGTCCGTCACCACAGTTATTTTCCATGGCATATGTATTATTGACGATGGCTCAGTAATTAGCCGGCTCGTCCTCGTTCTAAATCGCCACCTTGACCTCGTTGTGTTTCTTTACGATGTACTATCTGGTTTTATACTTTTCTTTTAGAAAAACTGATAAAACAACAGGTGGAAGTTCTGCTGACAAATTATTATTTCTCAAATCATGTTTTGGTTGTTGTCATTAATGTTGATTCATTCCATTGTGATGGTGTAATCGTATGTTGTTCTCGAAGGTAATCGACATACCAGTACGCTATGCTATGTTATACACGAATTGTGTACGGCCGTGGTTTACTGCCAAATGCATTACCAATAACGACATAAGCTTATAAGCTCCATACGTAATGTACTCGTAGAGTCGGTCGTTCAGTAAGAAAGACCGTATGATTAACGCAGAGGTGTCGTCGAACGCGATTAGCATTAGGTGCGCCGACCACATGAACCATATTACCGTTATCTGCTGACAGCATCTTGGACCCGTGTCAACTGGACTCCGACAAAACACTTTCAATTTCAGACTTAATGATATCAACCTATTTGTTTTAATAAAGCTAGGCAAAGTTTAGACCAGGCAAATCATGGAGATCTGTTTCTGTAAAAAAAAAAAAACTATTTAATTGATTATCTTTGAAGCGGAGTGATATTAAACTGTCTTGGGAGTGATAAAACTGCATCTGTAACCGCATTACGTTTTAAGACATCTTAGAAATTATAATAAATGTGAGAATAAAATTCTTCACTGAATCAAAGATGACGCTCATTAATTATGCAACATGCAACGTGTAGACATATTTCGGTCGGTATCTAAAATAATATTCTGGAATCTCAACATGATAGATTTTCCCATTCTCGCCTAGGTAAATATAGAAAAGAATTTGTGTTTATTTGAGAGCAGAGATTCCAACACGATTTTGTGCTCATGTTTGTGTTGTATAGTGTTTGAATCTTATTCATATAAAACAAAATGATCAATAGATTTATGTCTAAGAAACACTCAAAAGTTCCGAAGAAACCTGCAGCAAGCTCAAGGCGTGCAACGGTGCAAGAAGTATAAAAAGCTCATAAGCAGTTTTAGAAAATCAAACTTAATGATGCAGCTAAGCGCTGAGTCACGAAATGGTCCTAGAGATTACTGGTCCGTGAAATAACCCAATTCCTCAATTTACTTTAGCACAAGTGCCGAATGACAAACACCGAATACATACGACACAAGTTTAAAGTCCTACATTTATTACTAGTTAAGCATTTGAACTAAATACAAATGAATGTATCGCACCTGTAAAAACGGTAATAAAAATTAAGTTTATAATGAAGTGTTCTCACATATACGCCCAATAAAAATACAGCTCGCCGCGCACGCTCTCGACCGGGGGCGTCTCGCGGGATTTCATAAGACAAATCTGTTAAATTAATGTGCTGCTCGGCATCCAACGCTAAGCATTCCCAAATATATTCTAAAATAAAGAGTGTCTCAGACGGTACGACATTGGAACTGATTCTATTTGGATTATTTTATCCGGTCGCTGTCACGTATACATTTTCTTTTTATGAATTTTGTTTAACTAAAAGTTTTATGATTCGTGACTAAGTGCCCGCGTTATTTTCCTGTGAATATGTATGTCTTTCGTAAAGAAGTGTTTATATTAGGTCCTTACATATGAAATTGGCGTTTTTCGTACTGGCCACTTTAATCACGAATTTCTCCTCTTTGGTAAGGAATTCCAAATTCAAATTTGTACAGCTATTTACTCATGTATTTGTGCTTCGATGACCGTCATTCATTTGTTTTTTTTCTTCTGTTTTTTCTGTTTGCGTCACTCATTTTATAAAATGGAAAATTTAAAATATCGCATTATTTACGAGTACGAGTTCCGCCGTGGCACTAGTGCTGCGGAAACGACTCGAAGGGTGAATGATGTGTATGGCGGTCATGTTGCAAAAGAAAACACAGTTCGTTTTTGGTTCCAACGTTTTCGTTCTGGAAATTTCGACCTGCAGAACAAGCCCCGTGGACGGCCTGAGACCCAAGTTGATAATGGAGAATTGAAGGCTATTGTGGAAGCGGACCCATCGCAAACCACGTCCGAGTTAGCTGCAGGCTTCGATGTTAGTGATAAAACTGTTTTAATTCACTTGAAGCAAATTGGGAAGATTAAAAAGCTTGAAAGGTGGGTACCTCACGAATTGACTGAAGCAAACCGGCAAACGCGCGTCGACTGCTGCGTTACATTACTTGAATTGGAATGTCTTAGACATCCTCCGTACTCCCCGGACCTTGCTCCAACAGATTACCATTTTTTTCGCAATTTGGATAACTTTTTGCAAGGGAAAAAATTCAACTCCGATGGGGCAGTCCAAATCGCCTTCAAAGATGTTATTGATTCCCGTCCGACTGGTTTTTTTAGTAAAGGGATCAATGAACTACCTATAAGATGGCAAAAGTGCATTGAAAACAATGGTTCATACTTTGATTAATTAAATATATTATATTAAAAAATATTCGACTTTTTGTTCCTTCCATACAAAACGCCAATTTCATATGTAAGGACCTAATATTTGAATCCAAACTCACTTCAGCGTTTAATTAACAAAATTCTGTAAATTGATGTAACTTCTCGGTTAAATTCTAATTCCCTGACGTAAGAAGTTCTTGTTTATAATATCTATGTAAATTGTAGAATCGCATTCCCTCCCAGGTGTTGTAAAGTGGATCTGTTTGGACATTATTTATTCCTTCCTTGACGTAATATAAGTTCTGGAAGTAGTTTGCACAAAACCGATTTTGACGTCAATGTGTAAAATGCAAGAGAAAAGATGCTCGTTGACTCAACTCTGTGAATCATTGAATCTATTTAACGTCTATCTACTACAGTTGGTTTATTATTTACTTCTTACTTTATTTTAGGGAATTATGTAACGTAAATTTTCTTTTGTAATGTTCTGTAATCAACCATGGACGGCGATAAAAATAACAGTTTTATACAATGTTTATGTTTTGTTTTGTTGCCGATCCATTATATAGTCGGAACATAAGGCCATTCCATAGTAAGAGCAATATATTACTTTACCTGATTATTTATTCATCCTCCAGATGTTGGAATTGAAACATTAAAAGAAGTGTGTTTCGTATATTTTACCAAAAATGATTTCCACATCCCTGGCATGCCAGCTAGACGCGGCGTCAATAATAATCCTCATTTTGGCAAACATGTAGATCGGTCGTCACGCCGTTGTGACTATAATTCATGCATAGCAATAATTTATGTAGAAGTAGATGAATTGTTGCCAATCTGTTCCCCAATGACAGATAGCATATTACGTAAATATTGATAAATTCCCTATTTGAATAAACTGTTTGGAGCAAAAATTAAAATCATTAAGTACATTTTCCTGAAAAATGGAGAACCGAAATATTTGTATTTATGATTTATGTAGTGCAGCTGCGGGGGTTCCAGTCAACTGCACGTATGTTAAATCTGTACAAATGAGTCAGGAGCGAAGACCAAGCCAAGTTACGTAATAACACGCCCATTCATGGCGCATCGTCGCCAAAAGTGAAATTTCGTCTCGCTGACCACCAGGGCGGTTCGTGTTGTAAGCTTGTAACCGGTATGCAATTTAGGGAAATAAATTTAATTGTGTCAGTGCACACGTGTTCGCCGGAAATGCCAGGTTTGTTTAGCTTGCAGATTTATTTCTGTCTGTACGGTGTCATCTGGGGGCGTCATCCTCTGAGGCAGTCCCGCCTGGGTGCGCTTGGCGCTTGCTGACGTGAATTTCGCAACGTCTCTTTCGATGCGCTCCCGCCGATGGAAATACAGGCCATACGACTGCGAAATAATTATTTAATTGGAATGATATTTGCCATGTCCCATTAAGCGTGACGATTAATATGGATTTATGACCAATGCATTTGATAATATTATCATCTGTGGTTTAGAATTTATATTAAGTGGCCGTTCAGAGTATTCATTCAGGCTCAGTTTCCGTGGCAACCGAAAGTGATATTTTCTGAAGAAAAGCCTCTATGACAGGAGGAGTTTCCGGCGGCAAATCTTCATACTCGGCAGTTAATATGAAGCATAGACTACGCAATTGAAAATTAGCTAAAATGCGAGAGAGAGATATATTTTCTGCCACATTGAAAGCTAGAATCAATTGTTGGTTCAAGTTGTGCTTGTAACAAATTAAACTGAAAACCAACCCATGATTTTACTAATTAATTTCTTCTAAGGCTAATAGGTAATTTTAAGACACCACTCTTGCCCATCAGCGATAGAAAAAGAATGTAATTCCAGATTGTCCATATTTTAATGCCAGAATATGAAGCTTTTGGTTCCAAGTTCAACATGACTATGCGCTACGGATGTGCCTGAAAATGTAACGTTCTTTTTAGAACGAGTAAACCATAACAATACCAATGCACTGTTTAATTGAAGAAAACTTCTCAGATTTTTTATTCCATCGATATTTTTAATTTTTCATGCATGGTAGATTTAATTTTAGAATAAAATGCTGATGTGAATTGGTCATCTCTGAAATTCATCACGCTTCAGCTTTCCTCTAACGTTAGACCGCATCTACAAAATCATCTTTAGACTCAAATGTCAATTTCGTAGATTTGAACGTCTGCCTTTACTCTAGTTGCTGTTATGTATTGACTGAACATCAAAGCTGTTCGTTTAATAAAGTAGAGAAACAGTATCGCTACGCACCTGTCATGCGTCACGCACGCCATGTCCCCGAGAGCAACATAGTATTTTATTTATTGAATTTCTTACAGTGTTGTTATTTATGTACGTATCATTAGTCCGCTGATGTTTATATTAATTTGTTGCCCGATCCATAGAATTTTCTAATATTTAATAAGCTATGCTGTATTTTCAAACTTGGCAATCTTGCACTACAATTTGTCCTTTACCCGATTAGAAAGCCCTAAAACTAAGTGATGTAGTGTGTTTATATACTTACATAGATCATGCTGACGTGCACGTTTTTAACACAGATGTCGAAGATAGAGCGAAGTGGAGGAGAAAGACGAGGGAGGCTGTCCGCATCATCATATCAGACTAACAGCCAGGAAGCGAGAGGTTGGCAATAACAAAAATTATACGTTCAATTTTGGTTATTTTTACTTTACGGGACCCTGTTAAATTCGTATAGATCTTGACACGTATTTTTGGATTACTAGGAACAAATTCAATGAATTTGGAAGCAGCGCAATAGCTGCGTTGGAGTTCATTTTTCGCAGCGTCCGGTTTTGCTCTAATAGTTTCCAAATATGACCTAATTACAAGAACTATTCTAGAGAAATTATTGGCAGTGCCTTTCTTAAATATTTCGACGCTAAATAAGAATGCTGTTTCATCTTCGTAACATGACATGATGTTGATTCATGGCGAATAAATGTCAATCTATTTACTAGTTCATTTGTAATATGTAAATTTTAACAGGGTCATTACAATTTATGTAGTTGCTTTATTTTGTTATTTGGCATAGTTTTGTTAAAAAATAAGTTATTTAAGTGTAAGTTCTTTAATTGCCAAAAATGGCGTGTCAGTAAACTTATGGTTTTGTACCGTAGATAATAATTTTGAACAGAATTATTGAGTAACGTAGATTTAATGAGCAATATCAGGATCCCTGAAATCGCTTAAAAGTTCTATTATGCATAAAATGAAACTGATCTTTGGTATTATTAAGACATGAGGAACAGGCGTAAGAAGTTCACTACACCTTTCGTCTTTGTCTCTCTCTATACAGTTGGAATTAAGTCGGTTACCGGACAAAATGCCAACTTGGGTCTCGAAATGTACATTAGTTAGACCGGTGTTCGCGTTCCTTGGTACACCGCCAGAATGACCGATCCTTTTGGCTTGTCGATACGCTCTGGTCGTAGCCCGCCGTCGGCTAAAATAATGTCAGTTCAGAGATTAACGAACTTCAGCCACCTGACCTATAAAACCGGTGCAGGTAAATTCATACCTGCAACTCGTTGACTATATCTGCCACAACTGTATATATTGCGGTATTTTCCATTAATATTTTGATGAGTTTGTTATGATGGTTTTATGAATCACTCGCTATTGGAATTATTAGAAAAACTATTTTTTCATCTATTAAAATTTTTTTAATCACCTCATCATAATTTCCTCCGTCATTGTATGTAACAGATATTGCGTAGATACGATTCGAGCAAATAAACGTCTAGTCCTGGGATCCAAGCACATAATATTTTCTCCCGTTACTTTTACAACGTTTCGTATTATGGTCGGACACATAATATTGTTTTCTTTGGGGTTTCGCTCGTGCAGACGGCTGGAGCGTAGGTGGGTCGTATCAGGCGATGCTGTCAAACTTGTTTACGAAGTTTTGTCTATTTGCGTGCTCCCCAATTACTGTACTGCTTTCTGACAATCGTATTCAAGCGCCAGCGAAACGTTTAAACTTTTGCCAACGCATCGTGATGTATTATATGATTATTTTTAGAATTAACATTCCTAATCCGTCTGTGAATTTATCACATTCCTGTTCAATCAATTTGTGGTTGTATGCTTCGATGTTCCCGCAATTTCGTTGTGTTGTACTAACTTCACCGGGCAATCTGGATTTAGGCCCGAGCTCCTAAAAAAAAGTTGCATAGTGATTACTTTTGATTTAAGGCCCTAAAATATTGTAGAGATTTGCTCTATTTAAAATTTATTGCTACTAAAATTATAAAAGCGAATATTTTACACGTTTTCCCAGAGAATTTACTCTAGACAATTTTACTACTTATAGTTAAATCTGTAGAGTGCAGAAAGCTCATAACAAAAAAGTTTACTTTGTTGTCAATCTAGTAGGTGTTCCAGTAGTTACTGGCAATTTGCGCGAGTTCACAATTTTGAGCATATTGGTGTAAGGAATGTTTAAATTATGTTTCCGTGCAGTTTTAGTTGGTATTATTTAGGCCGTAGCAGTACGCAAGTACTAGTTGTTTATTTTATATTTTCAGGTAATTAACCTTCACGTTCCTTCTTTCTGAACGTTTAAATGCTTGGCACAATATTTCGGTAAGTCTGGGGACAGTATTACGTGACTAGTTGCACTCGTTGAAACGCTATCTACGCGACGTGACGCTATTGTGGATAGGTATGTTTAGCTATTGCATTTAAACAAACTGGACTAGAACGTCCGAAAAAACGTATGCATAAAAAGCATAATCAGTCTATGATGATCCCACTGCTGGGACACGGGTCTCCTCTCTTTTTGAGGAGTGGGCCGTAATCCACCACGCGGGCCCTGTGAGGGTTAGTAGATGTCAACATGTCTTCGAAGTTTTTCTTCTACAATATGCCGGTTTCTTCACGATGTTTTCCATTTTGGGATCAGTGGTGATGAAATTCATTACACAAAGTAAAGCGCCTGTCTGGGTTCTAACCCACGACCTCTGGGCCGTTACCACTAGGCCATTACTGCTGCGGCAAACGTATTTGTGACAAATAAACATTCTGTTAACTGAAAGAACGTGAATTTCTAATATATATGTTAAAATGTTGCTAAATAACTAATACATTTTCGGCTGAACAATAAATATACAATTAAGCAGAATTCTTCAGTGCCTTAAATTGCTAGGAACTAATTTATGTGACAGGTGTACAAATGACACTCCACTCAACCGTAGAGCGACTCGTTGAATTCTACGTTCTAATTCACGTAGTTTGTTTGTTGACAAAATTGATAAAATAATGTGCTAGTATTCAATGATTGGGTTTTTCTTCAGAAGTGTTACCGCTCATGATTCATTGCATCCAATTGTGATATGTTCATCCTAACTTCTACAGATTCTAATCTGAAACAATACGATCCAGTAAATCTCAGTCTAAATTCAAATGAGCTTTAATTAAGGACCAGGGTTCTTGAAATGGATACAAAGCAAAAGCGTTCGTCAATTTTTTATACAAATTGTCCCACCGCGGGGTCCAAGGTTCCCTCAATTCTCAACATAACCATATCAGGGTTGTTTGATGTCGGTTGTTGATCTTCCCAAGCAATCTTGATCATCTCTATTTAGGCGTGGGTTTTCCTCATATTCGTTGTTAAGTACTCCTATCTATGTCCCTCTGTTAAAGTCTCCAGACTTTCGAAACACCGAAGAAGTCTTCTTGCTCTAGTAGATTTCAGATCAGACTAGTCATATTAACTATCTTCATATAGAATTATAATCCATTCCATATCTCGTGTGGGGCACAGGTGGTTCAGTCACAGATGATTGTGACTAATAGAAAATTGTATAGTACATAAACGCCATTGTACTTCAAGTAAATGCCTGCGCTATTTCTTGAGAAAGCAGCTGTTATTCATTCTATTATCGTGAATCGAGTTATATCCGCCAAACTGTGCAAAATGTGGAGCGTTTTATTTATCTGGTCGCTAAGCGCATTCGGCTCACCCACGCTTTGCGCACCGGCCAAAGCAGCATTTTTACTTCAGTAATCATTATCTTGTAGTACAGTTTTATTGACTTTCCTGACGTCTTCGCTAAGTATTTTCTTTAAAATTAATGGAAAATTGCAAACACGTGTGATGTTAGTAGGCCACGGTCTTCAAGAGCGATGACTTGGTGCTGTTCATAAGTATATGCTCGTTATTACCAGTTCGAGTACAGATGTCATCCATGAGAGATACATATAGCTCTTGTATTTTGATAATTTATTCTATATTACAATACTCGTTTAATAGAATATGAAGTTATTAAATCAATTAGCATAATTCTTCATGAGTCTTCACCAAAGGCAGTGTTGCATGCAGCTGCGGTTCCGTTAACCGCTTCATGCTGAGGCTGTTGCTCCGCTTCGCGTGCTGGTTTCATTTTATTATCACACTAACTTTTACCCACGGTTTTGCCCGCGGGACTTTCGGCATTGAGCAACTATGTTTACTGCTCAGACCCATTTGCACATTAAAATTAAAACAATAATTTTTGTTTTGTGGAGTTAAGAATATTTCAACTGTCTCTAACATCACGGTTGTCCACGGCAACAACTGCACATCGTCTAATTTATTAGTGAAACGCAGTCAGAACAAATGCCTGATTTATTTGTTACGTATGGCTCGAAATTGCTGGAAAATTCATGTTTTATCGACGTGTAAACGCTCGTAAATAAAATAAAGTCGTTTTAACTATCGTGAGAAAACATTTCTGTATATTTTCCGGTGGTTCTGTAGAACTAGTCCCTTGAGGAAATAAAAACAAAGTAATGACCGACAGTAAAAGGTATGTGTTTACATATAGTATGTCATAAAGACTAGACGTAAGAATAGTGCGACAAACGATTATAGCATATTACTTAAACAAATTCAATAGTTTGTGTTTTAATAAATCGACGGCATATTTTGCGGGCGGTTGTTTTTCGCTTCAGAAATAGACTAGTCCACTACTTTGCTAAATAATAAGAAAAATCTCGGGATTGGCCGTGTACGAAATGACCATCCTCATCAATCAGCTGCTTGGAGTGAGTCCAAGATTTTTTCCGAGTTTAGGTTTCGTAGATTAGTTCGATAATTCAATGTACTCCTTGTCGCCTTCCGTTGCTGCTGTGCAACATAGCATAAATCTCTTTGTAGTTTATATCTTTAAAGTTTTCCTATTGATCTAGACAAAGCAATTATTTTATTAGAGAAAGCAAATTCTCTAGATTTTATATCTTATTATATCTTAAAATAAATGTATTTCGGCTCACTGCGTCATATTACGGTTTAACATAGTTAACAGTTATATATTAAGTTCAAGAGATACTGACGTTTGTAGAGGAAATGATGATAATTTATTCTAGGTTTATTTCGTTAGCGAGATTGTTTATTACAGGCTGAAATGAACTTCAGTCAGTCATCGACATAATTTGTAGGGAATTGATTTTGGCGGAATTTTGTATTTTGTTCTGAAGTAATTAACAATCAAGCATTAGTAGGAGTATTTTGAACATACCAAACTATTTTGGTTGTTGTTGACGGACGCTAATGGTATTTCTGTACTTTCGTTGTCGTGAAAAGTTCGCAGAGACAGTTCGAATGAAGTGTTCACGACACCTTTACGCAATTCCTGTCTCACGCTTTAGCGCTTGCCAAGGTGCGACGTCATAAGCGTCGCCATTTTCACACGCAGAGGAAAGTAGAGCTTCGAGACATTTGACTTTTGAGTCTAGTTTCTTGTGGAAATAACTAACGCTTGTAAACGGCACAGGTGACTTCAGTTCAGGTATAATGACCTAGTTTTTTTTATTTACAATTCATGACTAATTGGTTATTTAGAATGTTTTTAAATTATTATAGACTTCACATTTATTTATGGTTCCGAATAATAAAGAAGAAATTTCCGTAAGTCATTATATTATTTGGATGTGAAACATGCATATGCTTACGATATTATTGTATTAATCTTTCATGAAATCAATGATGTAGAGATATAGACGATATACAGGCAATGTCGATCATTGCATCAAGGTTTGTTAACAGTCATACAAAAGAATCAATTTCAGTGCTAATACAAGGTTCTATTGATGAAGATAAGCTGATTATAGTGAATTAGAAGAATTTAATTGAACCCAGCTCTTAGACTTCATTTCTTATCCATTCTGCTTGAGCTTGTTCTCACAATGGCAAATGTTCATTCCTGACTATGAAAATATGTTTTGTGCATATAGTCTATAGTAGTAGTACCTATATAGCGTATATGATCGGGTCATCGTCAAGAACATGGATTTTGTCTATAAAAAGTGGACAAAATCGTGTTGTAAAATACCATGGTGACTTTTGTCGGTTTCTTCCTAGTCTGCCGAGACGGGCCGTTGAACTTTTGCTCCTTATTTAGATTATAGAAGTGGAGACGACGACCACGCAATCGGGCCGCCTGGCCCGCTCCGCGAAATAGATACGAATGATCACTTCCGCAGTCTGTACTGAATCCAACCCTTCATGTCCGATCCATGCATGACATACAAAAATTGCTCAGGTTATCTTAACGGAAATTAGCTAAACCTAAGTTGCCAGTTATGCTAAATATTGATTGATTTTGGTTGGATCCAGAAAAACAAAGATAGTAATAATTCCAGAAGCCTATGCTGCCGTCAGAACACGATTACTTGAAAGGCCCTTTAAAGATAAGTAATTGATCGTAAATCAATAAATCTATCTAATGTTTATAGGTACGCCTATTAAAGCTGGACTGTCCAATAATTGCTGCTCCTGTTGGAGAGTGAGTGTGACTGCATACGTCGCGAAAGTCGCGACAGTAACGCCAGCACAGTCCTCATCGTTTAGATGCAGTTCAGAAATAGACCACGGAAGCGTCCGACCGACCCGTTTGGTATTTGTTCAACGTTGACCTAAAACAGTGCTCGCTTTGCTCGTTTGTTATTCGCGTGGCCGACTAGCCCGTCGTGAATATTGTCAGAACGTATATTAACATCCGCCTACTGCGCTCGTACATATTTTGCCATTACTTTACAATCATCTGAAATATTTTATGTTCCGAATCGACATTTGTCACAGTATAAGATATATCGACTTATGGGCGATGGCGAGGCCATTACAAATAATTGCCGATCGGCTTGTAGATGGCGTAAACATGTGGAGTTTTTGTAAGAATAGCACAATTTCCAACAATTGTGGTGTGATCTCGTCACGCGGCACAGTGCCAGAGCGGGCAGAGCCAGATCACACGTGGAACATGACGGATGAATGGGGGTCGTCAGAGTCGTCACGTGCGAGTTCGAACCACACACCGTGGCACAAACGCCACCTGTACAATTTGTTGGAATTTATTAGCTGTGTATCACTGTATGATATACCGTTAATGTGTTAAAAGAACCGTTAGACATTAAGATTTGATCATAAACTAATAGCACAGAATACTTAAAGTACTACGTACAGAAAGGACACTCCCTTTCCCGCACTAACATCAGTTACCGCACCTCACCCCGCACTTCGGCGTATTCGTCGCAGTTATTTAACAAGAGCGCTCGCAAACACAAGTACCTCACGCACACATTCATACGTATACAAACGTCATTTTTTAATGTAGTAGTAGTAGTAGTAGGTAATTATTTTGCGAGCGTTGTATGGAGTGTCCGGGGTGTGCTAATAGTTCCGTCCCAAAAAATCTAATTGCAGAGTAGGAAACCTTCATCATAAGTGTCAAGTATGCATATTTGTAAAGCTTCTAGCAACAAATATCTCCGGCTAAATCAATACCACAACAGTTTTAAATTCTTCTGCGAGATTGGTGGAGCGATCATAAATCATGAACTTCTCCATGCTTTGGGTTGTTAAATACTGTGAATGCTGAACGGATTGTTTGGCAAAAGGATTTTGTTTATGGGCAACACAAAACAGTACTTTCGGGTTTCGAAAATTTAGTTCACTTTTGTTACTGGGTCATAAAAAGCACTTATTAATTATTTTTACCTCCATCTGGATTAATATTTATTTACCTGATCTTATGTAACAGTCAGCAGGCGTACGTGACTATTTCAGACAAAACAATTTACTTAAATATTATTCATGTAGTTAAATGTGTTTTATTTGGCACTTTATTCCACAGCAGCAGCAGCCATATTGTGGCTGAAGATACAACGTTGCCAACGAAAGTTATTTCCTACTGTCTCCGTGAGACAATTTAACAAGTGTTACAGTTAATTGTCTTGTGTGAGTTCCACTCACTTGCCAATATCTATAAAATCTGATTAATCAACAGACGTGATAGTGTCGATGTATTCTACCAGGGCCGTGCGTCGCCAAGGTTGCGATTTACGATGCTGGCTTAAAAGCTCTGTTATGATTTTATCTTTACTTTGCTGTGAGGTAGTTAAAAATATTTTATTGGTATTTTTTTTAAATCTTGTGCGAGAAAATTAATGATTACTTCAGACATAAAAAAATATGTTCGTACGTAATGTTGAGGTTGCAACCCTGATACTAAACATAAACAGCTGTTATGTTTCAGTTACAAATAAAATTGTTAACATCTTTACGTAGTTGTTGCGGGTTCTCTGAATTTAGAGATTCTTATTATACGGTTCTAAATCGTAAAGTTTGTAGATTTATGCCCTTTCAATATAAACGTAAATAAGTCACTCCATTCGTAAAATCGTCTGTTTACAGGGACTCGAGAACTTTTATCGCCCTTTGTAATAGTTCATTCACGTATTTATCTCGAGTGTAAAAATATGCGCACACAGAAGTTTATACCGGGAGTGATACTTATTCACTTATTTATAAATAAAAAGAATGTAGAGCCACTTGTGAACGAACCAAAATATTTTCACATAATTTATGTTCAGAGATTTGCGTCAGTGACTCTTTAACATTTTTAGAAAATACCTATACACGTTTTCTTTCTATATTTTATCTGCCTCAATATTCTAAACAAGCTAAAATGAACCTTACTGATGTCCGGGAAAAATAAAGTTTATATCTTAGAGTAGGCGACTGAACAAAATAATTTAGAACTGTTGCAAAAACGTGCAGGAAATACGTGATAATAATCATGAGAAAAAAGAAGATTTCATTGAAAACGCAATACTATTGCCAACAAAAAACCAATGTTTTTGTCAAATAAATCTAGTCTAAAATAATTACACAAAAACTCATTGGCGAAAAACACATTTTTTTTTTATTTTAAGTCCGCGTTAACTTTTTGAAACTGAAGCAAAATAAAGAGAGACTAATTATTTTTTTCATGAAAATGAATAAATAACTCATTGCAATTAGCATATAATAAATACGTACACTCACGCCCTTTTCCTAAGAACAAATAAATTGGTAGAAAATTGTTTTCTATTGATTTTCATGGAAGCCAGTTGCACGGGTCAGGGAAACTTACATAATAATAGCAGTTACCGATGAAAATATTATTCACTTAGGTTTTATAGTATTAATATAATGTAATTACCGTATACAAAAATATCAAAATTAAATTAGGAAACAAAAGCACACTAATATTTCAAAGGCGAAAGTTTGTGATTGTGTTTGTTACTTCTTCACGCACAAACGGCTGGACCAATTTTGATAAAATCGGTATGGAGGTAGCTGACACCCTGGATTAACACATAGGCTACTTTTTATCTCGATAGACTTTATATCCCACGGGTTCGAAAATTATGTGGGTGAAACCGCGGGGTACAGCTAGTAAATAATGTTATTTTCCACAGCGCATAACGTAAGCTGTGATGTCGCCGTATGTCTTATAATGTGATTTACTAGGATATGTAAAAAAAAACTGCGCGGACGCATGATAATAACAAGATATATTAATATGCGAATAATAATAAATTTGGCGAAAATTCTAATTGTATGTGTGGAAATGTTTATATTGCCCGAACAACTAAAATGTCTCCAATCTTGCATATTGCGTAAGAGCCATTTATTTTTTCATGTAGCTTGACTTTTATTTAGATTTATTTATATGCGAAATCGCGCATAGTTGGCATTATGTTAAGACGACTAGAATTAGTATTTTATTGCTATTTTTCTATAAAATAAAATATTGTAAGTTTGATAGTTACAGTTGTGGTAAATTTAGATTGGTTTTTCCAGAGGTGCCCAAATCAGACATAATCATAATTAACTTATGATGAACACTTTGTTGAATGGCACACTCCAATATGACATGATAAAATTGTAATGGACTGGTTTCATTGAAATCATTCATAAGCTTTTCTAATAACGCCTGATTGGCCGTAAAAGCCTGGCCCATCCAATCAAAAGCGGTGTTTATTTAGTCCAAAATTTTATCTCAACATATCAAGGGCCCTCTATTGGATTTGGGTCTTCCAGTTCTTGAGCTTTTTACAAACTTTTTATTACGTTTTATTAAGAACGTTGTTCTGGCGTTCGTCTACCTTTCAAGTAATGATGAATTCGGATTCTTAGAAGTATGGTAAGCCCGACGGTGCCCGACGTTGTGACTTTATCACAGATAATATATTGTATTATACACTCGCATCATTAAACATACATTGTTGGTTACCCATTTCTGTGGGCGCCGTGAGTTGCGTAACAGGCATTCTATGTACATTTATTGCGATCGACAGAAGTGGTGTAATTCGTGTGTTTTTACAGCTGCAGTTCGGTATAGGCCCAGACTGGGTGTAGCTCTAACTGTGCTCCGACGATAAACAGACGGCCGCTGTTGCCGACTCGCTGAAAACATCCTTTTACGTCATCGCCTCGCCATGGTTTCTGCCTTCAGCGGAGCTATAAGTTCTTATATTATGAGTCTATGTTTGGAAAAGAATTTACATTCTGGAATTAGGTTTGGCCTCATACGAGTAGTTATCGACAGTGAGCTATTTTCTTTTAGCAATCCTTCGTCGTATTTTACACTGAAGATTCAGCCTTTTAATTTTGATTTGTACAAACAGAATACAAAGAGACTAATGTGAGTATGATGTATTCTAAAATCAACTCATAGAATTTAATGTTTTTGTTCAATTTTGACCGAGTGCCTAATTAAATGCAAATTCTTTTCGGGGATAAAATTTAGGTCCCTCTCAGTTCATGTATCAGATGCTCCCTTTCATTAACGCGTCTATTCCAAGACAAACAGCAATAGTCACAATTCTCCATAGTGCTAGGCTAAATATGATTTGTGGGACGCATCTCGAACGGACGGCGACAGAGAAGTGTGGCGACTGACCCCGTTCCGTCGTCTGCCATGCCACAAGATTGTTATGTTTTTGTCTTTTTCTACGATTTTCACTAAAATATAATGTGAAAATAATATGTTACAAAAAACTTAACGATGCCGACGTTTTGAAAATATCCGCTTTATCTGTCCATTCTCATATAGCAAACATTTTTAGCGTTTTAACGTAGGAGAAACAAAATTTAGTGAAACAGTCTAAATAAAAAAGTAAAAAAAAGAATTGAGTGTGCGTGAAAGCATGTATGTGTGAAACTACTTTTTGCAACAGTAAACGACAAAGGTGGTGCATTTGAAATCAAATTAATACTGTTATATACCATGTCTACAGATACACATATATGAAGGTTTGTTGTGTTTAGGACCTTAATTAAACTGAACGATATTTTTACCTCAGCGTTGATTCATTGTTTGGATGGATAGGCAACGTAATACATTTCAACAAAAGTCAACAACTAACCGTGAATGTTTATACGATGTTTAAAACAATGGGTCATTCCGTACTCCTCAGTGTCTGTGGGTTGGCCTGCTACCAAGGTGATAGATAGTTAGATACCTACTCTAATTTTTGTGATCTTTACTTTTCGTTTCTTAGTTTGCTTGCTCGCATTTTTATAGCACTACACTTGTGTAATTAAAGTTATTATTACCAAATATAATTATGTGGATATAATAGTCCCACTATTGGTAACGTTACCCTGTCGAGTTCTTAAACTGCAAAAGCAACATTGATTACTTGCAACGTGACAAGATAAATTTAGCATTATACACGCTAAATTCTCTTCGAATTGACTTCCCTAAGTCTATAAATGAATTCCCTTCGCGAGTCGTTGACTGACATTGGGGCAACTCAATGATTCGTGGTCACTCACAACGAGCCAACATTTTATGTACATGAATATACAAGTGATGATTGGTTCACAACATACATAATTTTATTGATGTTGAATATCATGGTGAACTAATCTCGTAAATGAATACACTGTAAATAATTTTCAGGAATCTCATTGCAGTGACATAAGGGTGGTGAAAAGTGGTCGACCGCATTTCTCCGCGATTGTTGAAATATGGTGCCATCAGACACTGAAAAGGCTTTCGATACACTTTAGCAAGTGGACTCACTCTACAAATTAATAAAACAACCACGTCTCTTGAAACTTTTAAGACTATTCATTAATTTTTAGTTAAACGTACTTTTTCTATTGCTTTTGAAAATTAGACGTCCAAGCTGTGGCTACTCTTAGCTGGAGTTCCACAAGGTTCAATATTAGGTCCTTCCCTCTTTATTTTGTACCTACCTCAATGATATTCCAAATGAAAGACTAACGCATCACGTTCTGTACTCCGATGACACTGTAACATACGCCATATGACGGCCTTGCCTGGACCTAGTCATTCATTGATTGCAACTTTTCCTTGATCTTCTCCCTAACTAATTTAATTATAAAAAAATGGAATCTAAAATCACATGACATCAGAACTTCACAGTCCCAGAATAAAAAAGAGGACAAGAAATAATGGTAGTGTTTACAGAAATAACCGTGGCGTTTGTTTTGTCCACATTGAATTAGTAAAAGCTAACAAGTTAAATCTAACTATGCCTATCTGTTCTTGCATAATCTTATTGCGACATTTTATGTGTAAGTCTGTTCAAGTCCAGATCTAGGATTATGTTCTGCGGTGAGTAACAAGGACTACAAGATCTGTAGACAGGTTAAAGTAGTACCTTAATTTTTATTATTTGATCTAAATGTCAATTTAAAATGACGATGGGTAGTCATTCAAGTTTGTTGTTCATATGTTGTGGGTGGAGGCAGGTGCTTGCGCCCACGCCGGCCCAGGGCCGTGTGCAATCTGACGTCACCGCGACAACCTTCCGATGACGTACCATACGGAACCTACCTTAATTTACATAAACATTACTTTCAATTTTACTAGACTCTGTGTGGGTTTCAAACGGATACCCTAATCGGTATTCTGCGTATATGAAAATATTATTTTATTTAAGCTAAGTTACACAGTGTGTAGCCTTGTTCTTTGATTAACTAAAGTCATTAAAAGACACATAACGTGATTCGTTTCTACTATAATTGACTTATAACCATGTTCCGGCCTTTATCACTTCTAGCTATCTTCATTTATCTTGATAGCTGTAATTTCTACAACTCAACGTTCATTACTACTGATAGCTTTGATAACAGCCCGATACAGATACAAATTGCATTACAAGGGTGCGAATGAGTTTTAGATAAATGTTAAATACGCCAATTCATTCGTGACAAAATAAAATACTATTAACGCTTGAATAGTGTGCGGAACAGGGCAATAAATCAGATACAAACAAAGTTGAGATTCGATGCGACGACTGCGTGACTGCATACGCTAGCGGACATCTGCGGCGTCTGCGCATCCACGCTGACATTTTGATTGACGTGTTACGTTACGCTACGCGCATCACGCATGCGACCAGCCAGCCTACTAGTTCATTTTATTTCGTCGTAATTTTCAGCCACTTAAAAACGCGCACTCACATCAAAGGAGCAAGCCTTGACCTATATCAAAAACAAAAATCTTTCCACGTAAATAAATCCATGATCTAGTCTACTGAAACCGGCGGTGTATTTGATTATTTTTTTCTGTATTTTTGACAAGTTTTATTAGCAGGACATTAAAAAATATCTCTCTTAACTCGAGCCCTTGTAATTAAAAATGATGTATGACATAAACCAGTCGAGACATTTTTAAAATGGAATAAAGACGTAATTTTAAATAAACTTATATAAAAAGTGATTAAACTTTTCTAGAAACGTAACGAATATATATTTATTCCGTGACTATACCCAATGACCGATTGACTAAGTAACCAAGTAGTGTCGTGTGATACCGAATTATGATACAACTTCGCGTGGGAAGCGCCGACACGAGACAAATCAGCTGCGATGACTACCACGTCGCCGCCTCGTATAGTGAGAGAATTAGGTGCATAATACGTTTTTACCATCACAGAATGTAGCTAGAATGTACTAGAACCACGTATACGTGAACACTCGCTGTCATTGTCTTGTCACTTACTAAAATACGCAGTGTACTATGTAGGACATCCATTTTGTGCCACTAAAGGTCTACTATAATATTTATCAATTTGGCCCAAAATAAGAGTAATAGTTTTGGCAGGGTATGCAGTTTTAAACAGATTGAGAAACACTGACAGTCTGACACTACAAATTCCAAAAATCTAATGACAACATGTGTTGGAAGAGGATTTTATTTTTTTCTCTTGCTAGCAATGGTTTTGCATGTGATTGGCAATGGCCTTATGTACATACCTACATCTGCCCTCATAATTTCCACCAAACTTGTAATGAATCATCAGTGCGCACGTGCGCCAGATTGTTTACAAAATTTGTGTTTTGTAACACCGACGTAAAATGCGTAACAGGCATTTACACTCTTATTAATTTACTGTTGTTTAGCTATCGAAATGATAACATTTATTACACTCTTTATCTGTTATGTATTAACGTGCTGAGATAGTAAATTATTTCTTGGCATGCGTTACATTACCTTTGCATACAATGTAAATAATTATGAACTTAATAATTTTCAGTGATTCTCCTTATTGCATGGATGAAGTCATAATCTAGAATTTGTTGCATTTATTACAAAATTGAATACTGGTTTTACGTTTTGGAAGCCTGCATTTGTTTACCTTACTTTTAGTTTTATATTATGCGTGACTCACAGACAGATGTTTTATTTTCAGCTCGTATTTTCTTTCCCTCGTATATCCAGCTTTATGAGAGTTTTAAACATTGCATAATACATCCATCTTTCCTCGGCTATGGTAACAGTTAAAACGTTCTCTAAACGCATAATACAGATAGATAGCTGTTTCTTGATTTTAAGGCCTATTTTTATGGTTTTGTTAATGCATCTTACAGGCAATTTATTTGATTGAAACTAAAAGTTAAGCTGTAGAAGTCTCGTTATTTAAACAAATTGAATATAAACTACTTTGTCATGTTTATGTTACGTTACTACTTACATATTTCATAATTTTTCAAAATGGGTATGAATTCCAGTTATTTAAAATATGTACTTGCAGTACAAAAATATTCAATATAGCGCCAAACAAAGTTTCTAAACACTTACAACAAATGCAGTAAAGCGATGTTGTTCTCACCCTATTCACGTAATCATAAAACTGAAACGGCATAACGTTCCCCAGCCGTAATGCAGTAAAGTAAGTAACGCACCTTCACGCGCATAAACTCGTTCAAGGACCCGAAATAATGAGGGCACCGAGATCACAGCGCGCTCCATTGGTTCGCCTCGCCCAATTCACCTCACCCAACGACCAACGTGCTGAGAGCACACACACTTCCCGCTCTGATGATGTGTGGCTCTGATTATGTTATCTTGAGTGACATTTGGAAACTATTTAACATTTTAATGTTTGGATAAACAGAGAGCCGTTCAACGTGTGGCGGAGGCGGCGACTCGGAGGGTTCGGAGGGGCGCGCGTCTTGGCGCGTCACGCTGGACCACGACCTGGTGGAGACGCTGAGCGCCATCTACCCCGAGTGGTTCAAGCCGCAGCAGCGCCGCGAGCGGAGCCGCGCGGCCTCGCCGGTCTCGCCCGCTTCCCCGCCGCGCACTCCCGCCACACCGCCTTCTGACGACACTTTTAGGTAAGGAAATCTGAATTGGCGAGATATTAACTTGATATCATCAATGCCTCACCATTATTGCTACTACATTATTACTACTAAGATGTTATCAGCTTAGTTCTACCAACTCCAGGACATTGGGAATCCAGGGGATATACTGCTTATATTCACTGGGTAAGCTTTACACTTTGAACAGTCACCGGTCAATACCGGTACCGGACTGTAACCGGTAAAATGACAATTCATATTACCGGTATTAACATACTTTTTTTTTTAAAGTCCTTTGGCTAAATCTTCGCAATTAATTCTCACACCAGAGCAAATAGTTAATGTTACGAGAAAATAGACGGATATTGAAGTGCCATGCTAATAAGTGCCATGTGCGCAGGTCCAATTATGTCACCTTGACCTGCCCTGCAAATGATTATGGTAGGGCCCAGCCGTAGGGCGATGAAATGACACATGATTAAAGGCAACGATTAACTGTATTCCATATTTTAGAGCCAATTATACATTAAGGAAGGATAAATGTGTTCTTGATATTAATCCTGTAGTAAAATGGTCAGTAGTTCCGGTGCGGAGGAGATGGCCGGACGGCAGGCGGGCAGCAGCGGCGCTAGCGAGCCGCCCAGCTCGCCGCGCGTCTCGCCTCCTAAAGTAGTCGTCGATGATAGTCCTCTGCAACCAGCAATGGGGAAACATAAAGAATGTAAGTATCATTAAACCTTCAGGACGAATTTCACCATTGAAGCTGAACGCATTCAACTCATCTAAGTTCATTCTCCGTTCAGAGCTGTCAGTGTCAATATTCGACAACAATGTGCCCTTAATATCTTATTTATCATCTTACTGTGAGATCGGAGTTTGAGGTTATCGACATCTATAACCTGGGGAGTCTTCAACTCACGATTGAATAGGTTACTTCTAGGTAGTCGTTCACCATTATCGTCGACTGCATCATCGCTTACCACTCGTTGAAATGGTGGTGATACGCGAGCCAATAACCAGAGGTATTCAATTGCGTGCCATCCCGGTGGTTAAGCTGAAATGCCTCATGTGCTTTCCTATACTTTTATACCCATGGCAGAGTCTTTAAAACCATAAAGTCTTTGAAGCAGAACAATTCTGATAGTTGACAGAAATATGTCTATTAGAAATCATAAAAGAAATTCGTAAGTTTTACCAGTCATGGAATCTGTAACAGAGAAAGTAATTAATTAATTTCAATTAGCGATCATCCCGTGTGAATGGGGGCACATTCATTATGATACGCAAGCTAAGCTTCCGAATAGTTATCTCTTTTATCATGTTTTATATGTTTACGTATAAGTTCCAAGTGTTCCAACGCATACACGGGACAGATCTATCTATTTACACACAAATTTCGATCAAATAGGTTGTTTTTAGTTTAGGATAGCTAAGCTGCTAAATGTTTTAGGTGCAATGTTTTCATGACGAGGTCTGTTCCGAGGGGCACTGGCCCCGACTTTGTCTCGCAGATCGTCTGTTGTTTGCATTAGTATGCCGATGCTGTCGGTACTTCCGGCCATGTTTGCATAGTCTGCCAGTCTGCGCCTGCGCGCATCCCGCATAAACAAATTCTCAACCCTTGCTCAAAATATTTAACTCGCTATTAAATTTACCTTTGGGCAAATAAATATTGCTGAGAAAATCTCGACAGTCTACAAGCCGTGACAATTAAATTCTTCAAGAATAGTTTATGTTATTGGCTCCCCGGTAGGTTGAAAAGTTTCGTGGATTTTCTTTACGTTTATAAAATATTACAATTTTCTGTAATATTTTACACCAAAACCGAAAAATAAAATCAATGTATTGGTTCGAAAATAAATAATGTAGACATAAAAATAATTTCTATAATTGCAAGTATGAGTAAAGCTAAATGGAGTGGGTATCGCTGTAAAGACGCCCAGTAACCCACAATATTCGGCCCAGTGGTAGTGAATGTTTCGTCTGTAATACGGTCGCGGCATAACACTAGTTTCCTTGTGCAGTGTTTATTTATATTGGCGTCGCGCCAGCGTTGTCCGCCCATCGTTCGCTGCTCGCCGCTTGTCTACACGCAAACAAGAATATAGCTCCACTCCTACGCTCTACTGCGAACTTTATCGATATAATCTTTGTGTATCGATCGACGTATCGATCACGTCGGCTTCACACGCGACATGCTACGTCAAAGTTCGTCACCTGGCGTCATAACACTGTATTCTTCACGACGATATGCCATCTATTCAATCAGTGCCCATTGTTGTATGCAAAAGGTAACCGGCAAACATCGGCATTCAGTCGCATTATGTTCCTATCAAATTGTATACTCTGTCATGTATGTCTGATTTTGTTGGAATTGTTGCTGGATCCAAAGGAAAAATAATAAGGAAAAATTGGTTTAGGTAATTCAAATGATAACATTATTAGCGGTGCAACGACAATGTCTGATAAATATTTTTATTTTACAGCTTTAAAAGTGAAGCTGATGATGAGGCGGCCGATCAACCAGCTTGTGGCTCAAGGAATCATGCCGCGTAAGTCATGTTTTATTTTCATATCCGTTCCCTTTGATTAGCATTGCGTGTAGGTACTTTGAAATAGCAAATTAGTAGTAAGACACGTGTCTGGCGTTGCGAGAAGCGCCCACAGCTCATAGAGCTCACGTGTGTGGGAGGAAAAATTTTTATATACTATTTTAACGATGCGTTTAATGAGAATTATTTGGTGGCCGAATTGAATACATTGTTCTAACTTTTAGAAATAATAAATTAGTCAGCCTACACAGTTTCATAAGTTAACTTAGGCACAATTTTTAAAATTCTCTAGAAGTATTTATTAACTCCTATGTATGACCTAGAAAGCATAAATATGCTTTGGGGAGTTCTAACACTTAATTTAACGCAATTTTAACCGAATATTGTATATATTTTACAGCTTTAAAAACACCTCCAGCCTACTTTGAGCAATGCAAGCAGCTTGAGAGGGCGAAGACTGGAGACTTATTGAAAGCAAAAATTCAGCGGCGTCCGGACCGACAAGAACTCGAACGAAGACACATATTGGAACAAGTAGGTGTAATGTCACTTTTTAAATTTCCTACCTAGTATATTGTGTATGATCCTTTAATCTCATAGAATTATACTGTATTTTTTTTCCTTTCAGGAAAGTCATGTAGATCCCAGCCTAGCCGAGAAACAGCGGATGCTAAAGAAGGCACGTTTGGCGGATCAGCTCAACGACCAATTGTCGCATCGTCCCGGACCGCTCGAGCTAATAAAGAAGAATATACTACACACGGAGGAGACCATAGAAACTGCTGTCAAGAGCGGAACACTCGCATTCAAGGCGACCAGCGAGGGCGCGTCGGGCCGGCCGCAGCACCCCTCCTCCTACTGCGGGCCTCCTGAAGAAGTCTCTCCGTCGCCCTCCCCGCCCTCTACCCTCTCGCCCGTCAGCGTCGCCTCGCCGCCGCAACATCCGGCACCTGGCAAAGACAAGAATAGGAAGAAGAGCAAACAAAAGCAGCAACCAAAGGCGAGGTTCAAATTCCACGAGTACAAAGGGCCTCCGAATGCTGCGAAAGCGTCGTCCCCGCCGGGTTCCGTAGAGACGCCGTACGAGCTGCTCCTACAGCAGCAGCAGCTGCTCCTGCAGCTCATGCTGCCCGCATCGCCCGCGCCCTCGCCCGCCGCGTCCGACTGCTCCGACGCCTACCCCGCGCCGCCGCCGCCGCCGCCGCTGCCCGTGCTGGCGCGCTTCGAGGACATGAAGGTGTCCGACCTGCGCGCCGAATGCAAGCGGCGCAACCTGCGGGTCTCCGGGCCTAAACCGCAGCTGATTGACCGACTGCGACCTTTTCTGCTGGAGAAACAGGAGGAACCGCCCAAGTCTCCCGCGTCTGTCGCGTCGGTCGCGTCCGTCGCGTCGTTCGTATCGATCGCATCTCCAGAGGTGAAACTAGAACCGGAGCCCCCCGAGGACATCGTACAGTCACAGCGGCGGCAGATCGAAGAGCTGGAGCGCAAACTGGAGGCGTCGCGCCAGCAGCTCGAGGCCGTGCGGCGCGAGGCGGCCGGCGCCGCCGCCAGCGACCAGAGCCGGCGCCTGCTGCAGGCGCACCTGTGCGTGTCGCAGCTGCGCGCGCAGCTGGACGCGCTCACGCAGGCGCCGCCCGCACCCGCGCCGCCGCGCTACGTGCTGGCCGCGCACGAGGCCGCGCCCGAGCGCCTCGTGCGCCTGTTCACGGTGTCGCCGCCCGCCGCGCCTGAGGCGGGCGACGCGGCGCCGCAGAAGGCCGCCAGCCCCGCCTACATCCTCAACGGCGTCAAGGTGGTGCCCATCGCCATCCTGCCCGGCGCGGCCTACGAGCCCGAGCGCGCCGCGCCGCCGCCGCCGCCCATGCCGCCGCCGGCCCGCGCGCCCGACGTGCACGACGCTGAGAATAGTCAAATAATGGATGACGTTCTCGAGATCCTCGTCGAAAATGGTGAGTTGCCACCTTCGGCCGTCGGCGAGGCGACAGCTGCTCCGTCGTTGGATACCAGTTACGTATCTGACGGCACGCCCGCTTATGCACCGACAGATGTCCTGACGGATGACGTGCTCAACGATAATCATGTGCGAGACTCGCTCGCCGCGGATGAGCTGCAGAGGGAACTCGACGATATTCAAAACGAAATCATGAGTCATGCAGACTTGCAAGCCGTGAATGCTAGCAACCGATGCCAAGTCGATCACTCTGCTACGGACATAGATACGGACATTACAGTCGAGTTGCTGTCTAATGGGGAATTTCACACAGACTTTGGTTCTGATCCTAATTCTGTAGACAACGATGATTTCTTCGGCAGTCTACTATCGGGTGACGGCGGAGACAGATTAGAAGATAAATCACAAGCGATGGATATCGGCGAGGACGTTCCGGAGAGAATGAGTATGACACCACTAACCAACGGAGACATATTGGATCACACGCGAACCGGCTTCGAGTACATGGACGATCTGTCGTTACCGTCGTTCCAGAACGAGGAGTCCCGGCACGACGCGTTCGACGAGCGGGGGTGCGAGTTCGACCTGAAGGAGTTCGGCATCGAGCCGAGCGCGCACATGCACGTGGACGGCGACGCCTACGATTACATGGACACGGAGCTCGTGCCCAACCTGTTCGGGCGCGGCCACGTGCCGCAGTGCGACCCGCTGCTGGGCGGCGTGGCCCGCGCAGGCCCGCTGGCCCCGCGGCCGGCCCGCAAGCACTACTCGTGGGACCGCATCGAGTTCGACGCCACCTGACCCGCGCGCGCCGCCGTGCTGCCGGGCTGTCGCTCTCTCACGATGCTTACTCTATGATCTCTCACCGCCTCCTGTCGCCGTGGCTTTTCGTTTCCTCACACGACGGATTCGTGTACATCAGAGTGACCTCCGTCGACATACACGTTGTGCGGGTTATGTAAACGTACGTTTCTTATCTTCGGTCGGTCGCTACGGAGTGGTGACCGTCAACGCCCTAGTCTGCTCTCGTGACTCGTTCTTCCACAATGATGACTTTTATTAAAGACTAGACTTAAGAGATTGATGTTGTGAAACACAAAGTGTTTACATAGAACTGTATGATTTAAATTATTAGAATGTATATGTACTTAATGCTGTACGTAATGTTTGTGTCGCTAGTTGATAATAGTTGAATATTTCATTTACTTCACTATTGAGTGATCGCATCTCGCGGCCGCGTGCGCAGACATACTTGGCTCACATAATATAATAAGTCCGTTTTATTTACTATTTATAGGCATAATTATTATTATCTACTTATGTATATATTGAGAATAATAATACTCAACATAGTTGTGGATTTCTGCATTCCGCCCGATGACTAAAACTTAGGGAAAAAATTATCATAAGAAAAGTTGTTTTTGTTTAGGCACAGTCAATCTATGAGTCACCTGGTCACGTACACATTGTGTTAATTATAATTATACGATATAAAAGCTTAAGATTGATGTTGTGTCAACTATTAAAATCCGCTTGACGCTGTCCCTAGCGCATGGATAGCTATTTCCCGAATCAATAAGTGACATTCCAGTCTTGTTGAAGTGCAAAATGTGGCACAAGAGCACTTGTCTCTCGTATTACGGTTATTTATTTTAACAATTTTGACAAAATTATAAAATTCATGTTTATGTTTAGTAAAAATTTAAAAATTTAGGAAAATATTAGAGAACAAGGTGCACATTCACAAGCCATCGTCATGGGTGGGACCAGCTTGGGAACAATGTTAGATATGAATTCATTTAGATAACTTAGGGAGCCGGCTCCTCGCGCTCCATCAGTTATGCAAGCTCTCTCCTAATCACTTGTTACTTTTCACTGTCTCTTAAATTAATACTTGCAAACCTTCGACGTTCTTTAATTGTAGTGTTATAACTTCTTGCAAAATTATCGTAATTGTTTGAGATTACCTAGAGAATTATTTTAATTATTGTAACAACACAACATTCTTAAAAAATGTATCATTCCATTATAATGTCTAAAATGTAGGATAGGTGCGCCGTTATCAATAAGTTGTCGTTTGTACTCGATTACACAATGTTACCAGCATGTGATGGTAATTAGTTTTTATCTAAGAGAACCTAAAACGACTGGACCAATTTTGTTTATGAGGCCTGAAACTGCCCAAACCAAGAGATAGCTAACTAAATTTTGCATACTCAAATGATGAAGCTATTTCATAAAGTGGCACCTTTTGCGTAGTCAGGATTTAGTTATGTATTAAACTATTAGCTTGTTAATTATTGTCCTTAGTTCCGTACAAATAAATCTTAATAATTACTTTACAAAACAATTTCAGTCTGCTTGCATAATTGTTTGAGCGCATAATTATAATTTATTTATTTATAAAGTCATTCAAGTGTACTTACAGGTTTTTGTTTCAGTTGTATTCATTACTATGTGTGAGTGTTTTTTACTAATGTATTTTGTATAATATCACGTGTTGTTTATCTAGTGTTTACCTTTGCTTCATCAAGGAGGATTAGATAGAGCAAAAATTAAGGATCGAAAATATATTGCCATTTTTTGCATTTACGATTTATTTAGTTTTGAATACTTGTATTACTACAACGAATAATTATGAATAACTGCCCTGCGTGTGCCAATATGTTCAACATCCGGTTATTTATATTATGTATGACACCATTGACACAGTTCAAGCAAAGAGGCATGGAAATATTTTCCTAAATTGAGTGTATACAATCTTGTGTATTGGTTGCAGACGGTGAATGGGTATGCGTGTGTACTTTCATTAAACGCTTCATCGCGCGTTTAATTAAAGTACATTTGCATACGGAATGGTGCTATTAAAAGTAAAGATTGAATTTACATAAAATATTTTAACTATGCATAATTTGTATATTGGATTTGTAAATGTGTGGCTCTAAATGTAAAAAAACACTATTAACATTTTTTAAATCAAGGTCGCTAGTTTCGGACTTGAAAAGTTTTCGAAAATACCGAGCCAGCGAGAGGCTGCGTTCAAAATTAAAACAGGGCTCGCAAATTGTAATTTGCTTTATTATATAAGTAATATTCCATTATCTAAGTGAATTACAACACTAGATTTAAATATAAAATCTATTTGCTCATTATCAAAATTGTACCCATATTAGTCAAATATATTCGAATCATAATTTATGGGGAGAGGATTTTCATGTCATCTCCTATATTTATATTAACAGGCCTAGTGTGTTAATTAGCTTTGTATTCGCTCTTCTGCGAGAGTTTAGTTTAAATGTATTTATCGAGATACTAAGTGAGATTAATGTTTGATAAATAGCATATTATCTGCATACTTGTTATTATTGTTGTAATTATTTTAGGAGAGTTTTAATATTTGTTTGTAAACTAAGCTATATCCAACCCGACGTTATAAATATTGTGGACCTAATATTTATGACACCTACCTAATTTGCTCTCTGCAATAAATATTTATATGATAATGTAATCAAATCGGCTTCTTAAAACTTACTAAATATATTTAACGGTTGAATACATTTTTACTGACTTACTGGATTTAATTATACCATAAAGTAAGCGATTAAAGCAATACCTGGCTTTAAGCCATTGGTTTGCAGTAGAGCCAAGTATTCAATAAATTTAATATAATGTGATAACCACAGGAGTCGGATTTGTAGAGTAACTGGATAGTTTTTTTACCTTGCCGTGTAATGAAGCCTTGTAAATATTTACCAAGCCTTTATTAGCATAAGGAGAGAATGTTGAATAAAAAGTTTTTGACATAAAAATAAATAATGTTTTATTATGGTCTAATTGCAATAAGCTTGCCTCCGGATGAGATGCAAGTGCGACGATGCAACAATGTGCAACACCAACACCACATCGTCCACTTGCGACGACAGTGTGACATCTCAAAAACCGTAATTTTACGGAAAACGACTTTTGAACTTAAAAACTTTTTTACAAAAAAAAACCCGGCTTCAAAAAAACAACTACAAAGTGATCTGATAAATAACTTTAATTTCGGAAGTCGGTGTCGTTGGTTGCGCATTTTCGTTTTTTGACACAGACTTCGGAAATTGAAGTTATCACTTTGTAGTGTTTTATTTTTGTAGTCTGTTTTTTTTTTTGTAAAAAAAAAAATATTTTTCACTTTTTAGTTGTACACTACCCCACACAAATTCAATTAACACTAGTGCATTGAAGAATTGAAGACACCCGAGTAGAAGAATCATCAAAATTCGCATAGAAATGCCGGTGATGCAGTGCATTTATGCATATAACTTCGTACGTAAGAATAATTACCTAATGTATTACATACTAAAACCTTCCTGAAAGTATGTAGATCACAATAGTGAAAGAATGATCAAAATTGGTTCATAAATTTTTGAGAAAATCGCGGACATACATACGGGTCGAATACAGAACCTCCTTTTTTGAAGTCGGTTAAAATGAGCATAACTCTTAAATTGTTGTCAAGATAGCTTTATTTTGGTATGAGGTGATTAGAGTATAACTAATACTGATATGGAATATCAAAAAAGAAGAAAAAACAATTACTTATCAGTAAAAAAAAAATCGTATAATTTGAGATGTCACACTGTCGTCGCAAGTGGACGACATTAGTATATTAATCTATGTGAACGACATCTATTACAGGTATATGCCACGCACAACTACATACTATTACAGAAATTTTATTGAAATGTTGATTGAAAAAAAAAGTGAACTATATAAACTTAACTAAAACTATACAAAAACTAAAATATAGCGTCGAAAAATTCATCCGCATCGCTGTCGACTGGTAATGTACCCAAGAGACTGGCGGCATTGCCACGTTGTATGGCAATGCTTAGCCTTTGGCCAAGGTAAAAGCCAGCCCTTGGGTCACGGGAATTGTCAACCAGCCGTTTTGAAATTTCTGTAAAAAGACCATGAGCACTCGGACCCCACGGCCCGAGGGTTTCAACCCCAAACGGCTCGAAAATATAATTTCCGATAAGGTTATTATATTTTCGCCGCTTGAGGTTTTCCGCAGCCGCAGCAGCAGCGCCAGCACAGCATGCCGATCCAGGAAGGTGGGATGGCGCAAGAGTATCGACACAAGTTGCGTCCCACTCTAAAGGCCTACCCACCTTCCAAGGAAATAGAGACATACCGTCCGGTCTCTTGCCGTCGTCGCGTACCAAGCCATTGGGTTCTAATACAGCTGGAACGCCGACGGTAACAAGAGCTCGTCGGATGATGTCATTAATGTTCGCGTGGCGCGCTAAGCGACCCGCACTTCGGCTGCAAGACAGGCCGTGGTGTCCGAGGCTGTTGACATCTTCGCCACAGTGACAGCGATGAGGGGAACAGCAAGGAGTGCCTAGTCGCAGGGAAGCAGCGAGGCGAAAAGTAGTGTCGTCGAACAAAGTGCCTATGTTCGACGAAGGTAGTGCATGAAGCCAAAGTCCCGACTCCCATCTACCCACAGCCAGCAGGCGTGCACGTTCCGCAGAAGTAGCAGACGAGTCAAGTAAATTGTTCTGTACTACTCTGCAGAGCGGCTCATCCCACCGTCTCTGGGAAGATGGATTGTCAGGTGGATCTGTATTCGGGCAAGCGAGTCTCCAGGCATCCATAGCCTCGGTGAAACACGGCACATCAGAATTAATCAGTGTGGAGGCTAAGATTTTCCTGATTAATTTATCAGTGCCGTGGACCGAGGATATGAAAGCCGGTAAACTAATACTAGAAATTTTGCGGACGCCGAGGCCCCCCATACGAATGGGAAGAGTAGCTTGTGCCCAAGCTCGGTCGTCCATGGCCACATTTAAAATAGATGTTAATGTATGCCTGATAATTTGGTCCATTTGGTCTAAAAGGTGAGTGTGCTTCCATAAATGTGAAGCGCGAAGAAAATATGTTAATTTAGGGCCGAAACAGCAGTAGCGGATTAAAGTTATGGCCGAATGCATATTAATTTCTAACAATCTTTCCGAAACGTCCGCGTCATTGAAATTTTGAATTTTTTCCTGAATAAAACCGGGAAAGGAATTGTCAAAGATTGGAGACCCAAGAAGACGAAGAGAGCTTTTTTCAATAATTTTGATTTCTGGAGCTATTGCGTTAAATTTGGGAAGTGTCAAGTGTCTGTCAGTACTGATTGAAAATAAAAAAGATAGCGGCGTAAGTTCTGATTCTGGCTACGCGCCTACAGATCCTTGTACAGTTGTAGTACGGCTACTTCGAGTTCGACCGAGATTTCTTGGATTCGTATCGGATATATTCGTGAGAGTATCGCCCAGAAGGTAACTCCTAGCGGAGCGGAGGTATCACATGCGTAGTGTCTGTCTATCAAAAAGTACTCTGTGGTCTCTAAGTAGTCTGTGGGTATCACCATGAGAGTGTACCCACAGACAGAGTATACAAGGAGGAACTCTCAAAAATATGATGAAGGAAACAAATTATAAACAGACTGGATTTTAAGGTGAATGCGTAGTGGTAGCCCGCGAAATTCAAGTTTTCTTACTTTTTTTGCAATTTGCAGGTCAGTGTCAGGTTGTATCTTGATAAAAATTTGATTCGCGACTATAATAGACATGTATTTACAGAATTATAGTCATTAGAATCATTAATATATCTCTTTAAGTTAGATTTCTACCATAAACACTTTTCCATACGAGATTTGTTCTTAACGGTAGAAATCTAACTCAGAAAGATGTATTAATGATTCTGATGATTATAATTTTGTAAATACGTACCTGTTATAGTCGCGAATCAAATTTTGATCAAGATAAAACCTGACACTGACCTAAAAATTGCAAAAAACGTAAGAAAATTTGAATTTCGCGGGCTACCACTGCGCATTCACCTTAACACTTGAAAAGTAAATTACAACCGGAAACCTAACCAATTAAATGCAAAAAAAGAATACCTACCCGAAAGCACCAATCATAAGGATAAAATTCTGGTTTTGGTGTGTGTTTGACTTTGGCGCGTGTTGGTTGCACTGTTTGACAAATTAATTTGAATTTGTATGTAGGTACAGACGCCAGCTGCACATCAAGGTACTACAATCTGTAGATTTTCAACATTAGGTTCACAGTTGATTGGGAGACTGTTTCGTGTAGCTTGATGTGCTAGCGTCTGTACATCACAGAAGACTATTACCCTAACGGCTGTACATACTGCTAGGTACAGACGCAGTGCCATAAGTCGCTGGCGATTTCAAAATCGCCCGACCACACACAGACACAGTATTTCACATATTTCGACAGCCGATTTGTCACTAACGGTGTCTGAAACTATGTGTCCCATGTGAGATTCTGAAATCTCCAGCGATGACCAGTTATAGAGGTATGAGGAACAGGGTCTAAAGTTCACTCATCGTCTATAGAAAAGGGAGGATCCTCCGACCAAACGGGGGTCGTATCTGACGGGCAACTGTCCGATGTGGCCCGATGATTGATGTCGGGACGGGACGTTGTATATGTCAAATTATCAATGCCAGATAGATCGTCTATGATCTCCCTTAAGCCGCGTCCCCACTACGGGCCGCGCGGCTCCATGTGGCCGAGCTGCGCAGTCGAGGCTCGTGAGTTCTTCTAATGGGGTCGCGTTGCAAACAATAGCAAAAGCCTCACGAGGCCGGGCCTCGCAAGGCTTTGAGGCCGCGCGACCCGTAGTGGGTACGCACCTTTATACAACTACCTACTATTATAGTGTACTCTGTGCATCGGTCGTTCGTTTGTTTATGCCGCGTTCCGAGTTCGGAAAGTAATCGATATAATCCATTTGAGCGTGCTTAAACCTAATTCGGTACGGGTTTAAGTACAGACACCAGCACATCAACCTACCCGAAACTGTCATATTTTCCCAATCAACTTTGAACCTTATGCTTTAGTGATAATGTTGAAAATCTATTAAAGAAATTTGACAGATTGTAGTAGGTTGATGTGCTGGCGTCTGTACATTCAAATCGATAATATCGATTACAGTCCTAACTCGGAATGCACCCTTGGTGTCTCTTCGCATTGTTATGACATCAATGATCAATGGCATCTTTGACATCTCTGCACACGCACTTGACAGTGACAGTTATTAACTAAAATCTCAATCATTTCAAATGGCGTTAGATTTACTACTCTAGGAAGTGACCAGAATACTACTTAATTTTGCTGATACTAATTATTACTAAGTGAAATCTTGAAGCATTGGGATCATCTAAGCAATTCCTTAACGTGTTGAAGTAACGTGGTAAAATATTTAGTTATGATATTAGCTGAAACGCTTCTGTTTTCTTTGACATTGATCGACAGTGGCGGTATATTATTCCTTTTAGTTTACTACATAATAACACTGTCCGATCTGGAGTGCGACTATTTGAACGCTCAAGAATGTTGCGATAAGCTCAATTACTGGATGCTTCCAAAATACTTAGCCCATTCTTTCATTACGTTTATATTCTTGTTACACGGTCAGTTGATTTTATTCATTTTGAACTTACCTTTGTTTATTTGGCTAACGTTCGAATTTTTTACTGTTCCCCGTGGAAATTTGGGTGCGTATGATCCAGCAGAGATCCTCAATCGCGGCCAACTCAGAAAACACCTAAGAGATGTTATGATTTATGTTGGTTATTATCTAATTTCTTTTTTTATTTATCTTTATTGCTTTATACTAGCGTTACTCAAAGGCGATCCCCTCCAGAGGTCAGCAGACGACCAAATTATAACAGAAATCTAAGATAGAAGATGGCTGAAGATCCAGTAGAATCATTGCCTTTTTTTTCCGATGAAAATCTGGGGAGAGCTGATGAAAACAATAGATGTATAAAGTTAGACTTACCAGCTTATATAGCTGCCTTCTTAAAACGCCGAGAACTTCATAGAAACTGTGAACAAATACTATGTGACCAAAGTTTGTTGGAGAATGTCGCTGCCAACTACGTAATTGTAAAAAAAATCCTCAGTTATTTGCCGTGGCAAGATAAGTTAATATGTAAGAATGTTTGCTCAATGTGGCGGTCAGCTGTAATTACATTGCAGAAGGAACAAATAGGCCCTTCTGACTTTGCTATAAGCATGAGACTAAGTCTCATTAAATATGGTATCAAGTTACTGCAATCTGACTGCTTCTATACTGAACCATTAGCTGTGTTAGCTTTCACAAACATGGCAGGCTTCTCAGTCACTTGCAAATGTGAGGCGTTGATAATATGTCCCTGCGATTCTCCATGTGGAAAGGATCATTACCGTGAGTATTTATCATTCTAGGTGAAAGTAGAAAATATTTAATAAACATTTCAATCATTGTTCTTGTAAACTCAAGTGTAAACTAATGTTGATTCTTTAGAAGATTTTATTATAGTTGCAATATAATTTCTTACATTGATTGATGAAGTCAAAAGCTTGATGAATCTCGTTATAACAGCTGGTAGAGAAGCATTAAAAACTTTTCCATATTACAATGCCCTTCTTTCAAGACGGTTTTAAAATGTCAGTTTTTTAAAGCATGTTTAACGTAAAATTTATTTTTCAGTTCTAGATGTGGTGAAAAATCAAGTGGTTATCCCGAAGACATGTATGCTAGCAGTAAAGGCCTCCTACATATCCTACATGCCCCTGCCACACTCGGTAACCAATCAACAGTCTTTGAGCCAAAAATTTGGAAGGCACACTCCCTTCCTAGGAGGAATTTATATACCAGTCATACCATATGTGGAATATCAAGTAATTAATATAAAATCATTAGGTGATATTCAAAGGAATTTCATTAAAACCATTGATAAGTTATCAGAAACACGCTATGTCAAAGGTGCACTGGTCTTTGTCAATGGAAGTTTCATCCTCCAGTCTGTGGATGATATTGTATTTTTAAATTATTTGGCAAGTGTGTAAGTATTAACTGATTTATTTTCTGTGTAAATACTGCTGTTCACAGGTCTTATTTGTTTGTTATCATATTGTTTGTTGTTTCAGACAGCCTAATGTGCCATACGCCTTAGGAGGGTGCCTAGTTGACGACACTGTGTCAGATAGTGAAGATATGACTACTATGATTGATGGAACCAATTCTGGTAAAGACATTGTGAGTGAAAACCTTGTCTCCATTGGACTGTTTACAGTTCCCAAGAACTTTGACGATTCTCGAACAGAGAATGGTTTTAATTTTGATATGTTCTCACTGATATTAGAATCATCCGATTGGTCCAAAGCCAAGATGCAAAGTGCAATTAATGAGGTAAGTGTTCATATTTTTTTATAAAAAAAAAACCATTATTTTGTCAAACAGAGAAAACATTGATAAGGGGGTTGTGTATTAAAATGTCTTATAATATTTTTTTTGTGTTGCAGTTTTCAAAGAAAGTTCCTCACTTCGAGCACAGTGTGGTGATAAAGATGTCGTGCGTCGGTCGCGATAGTAAGCATGATTACGAGCAGAATTTCTTCCGTGCGGCATTCCCGACCACGCGTCTTGTCGGTTGCTATGGCAATGGAGAGTTAGGGATCAACTGGCCGGAACGTAAACAGCCCGAGGCTCTCGCAGGCACTGTGAAACGCCACCGAGCGGATCCAGGATCCGCATATGGTATTTTGTACTCATACGCCACAGTTTTTGTATACATTGGATGGGGCAAAATTGTAACTCCAGCTGAATCGACTTAGAAGCATTGCTGGTGCATGCATTGATTGATGAGATGACACTCAAGGATGATGTACGCATTTATTTACTTCAACATTCTAAACATTGTAGATTTGGTCACATAAGTACTTGTCATAAATTTATAAAATTAAGTGTAGCTTTATATATCTGGGTGTTTTATACTTTTTAATATGGATGTTTTAAGAGCTTATTTTACTGGGTAATCTTAAGATGTATTCACTTCCAAAGGGTATAAGAATTTATAGAATAAAATTGTAGTGTAGTTGAAGTCAACAAGGGCCATTGTGGCACTTACTTTTGGAAAAGGAAGATCAAAATTGAGTTAATTCACACAGTAGTAACATTATGCTTAAACACTTAAAAAACTGAGCATCACATAACGATTTTATTTGGTAAAATATTTTCGCCACCCCTTACTTTGTAAGAATAACGATACTATGGTCTAAGGGTCGAAACACATAACCGTGTTGAGGCACCGCGCCGCAACAACAAGTATGGTGTATGCATAATAAACAACGCGTAGCGGCGGGCGGCACTGCCAATTTTGGCGGTGTGGTGCCGCAACGCGGTTATGTGTTTCGGCCCTAAGCCCAGGTTCGCACGGGCGCGTTTTTACCGGTGCGATATTTTTTTGCGCACTGGATTTTTCAACACACTGCATAGTTTGCAGAGTTGAAAATCCAACAGTGTGTATTTTTGACGTGCTTGGATGCGCTCTGTTGGATTCTCAATGTTCGGCTCAACACGGAGAGTTGAAAATCTAGTGCACGAAAAATCACACCGCGATATTTTTACGTCCTTGCGAACGTGAGCTAATTCTATTAGAAATAATAATCGCAGCAGGTTGCTTGCAATTTGAATGTCGCGATGTCGTAGCGCTATCATAGCATGTAGCTAAGAGTTTCGGTTATACCTCTGTGTAATAAAATGATTATGAGACGTTTTGTTTGGTCCGCTTTAGCGCTTCCATTTAGTAGTATTTCGATTAGTATGGCATGGATGGGCTATGGTAGTCTTTACGGCTATAAGGGGGACCATAAAGGGGTTGGAGGCTGATGCGCGGAATAAGAGCAACGATTATGGGGTCGACTACACATCGAGTTAAGCCGATTTTTATTGTTGAACCCTGCTAATCGATAACTCTGAAAGTACAGCTTTATAAACTAAAAAAATGGTCACTGTAAGAAATGATGTCAATGGACTGAGCTCCTTCACTCGTATTGTATTGCATTTCGACCCCCCACGCCAAAAAAACGGGTGATAATACTTGTAGGTACTTTTCCTTCTAAGGGAATTGAAGATTTTGGTATGGAGCCTGGAATACCTACCTGTCCGCCGTTTTTTTTTTAAATGGCTGCGGAATCCATGCACCAAGATGTAAGCAAGTTCAAAAAATATGAATGTCACGTGATCAACTTTGAATCTCGGAAACGTGACACTACGGGGTTTGATTATGTTTTCTGTTTTGTTTTATAAATATAGGACTCAGGCGTGGCCGCCATTTTGAAAAAAAAAAATTGCGGACAGGAAGGTAGATATGCCACGGACCTTCAAAGCCCTTTATTCCTAAGGCGAGAATTATACAGAAACGGCGTAAGGTAAAGGCGCGGCGCAGGCGCACGTCGCCTTCGTACATTTTGTATGAAAACATTTTGAAGCGGCATCATGCCTGCGCCGCGCCTTCGCCACACGCCGTCTCTGTATAATTCACGCCTTAGAACTTCATCAATGTTGAGATGCAACAATTGTTTAAATTGAGGCTAAAACTATAAGTATGGTTGGTTGTGCTACATTTTATTTATTATTTTGATTTTTTCTTGATTTGTGCCCGGTTTCGGGCAATAGGTTCGTCCCCTATTTTAAGGGGCTTATAATTTATTGTTGTGAGGGTACTGTACACTTCACCTTACCCTTCTTGTTGTAGGAACATGCGTGACATTGTGCGTTTTTTTTTGCTTTTCTTTTTCTATTGTGCTAGTGTTTTTTTTAAGAAGATCTGCGTGATAAGGTATTGATCTAGTCAACGTCTCTAAACTAATCGACAAAAAAAAAATATTGGAGACAATGTAAACAAAGATTGAAAGAAGCAAAGTAAAAAGAGAAATATACCATGTTCAGTTGATGGTCATGAATGATTTGTTATTTGAAGCTTCATTTATGGATCAAACTATGAAGGTTTTAAAAACACCGTAACCATAGCAAGGTGAATGTGCCATGGTAGACCGCGAAATTTAAATTTTCTTACGTTTTTTGCAATTTGCAGATCAGTGTCAGGTTGTATCTTGATCCAAATATGATTCGCGTCTATAATAGACATGTATTTACAGAATCATAGTCATTAGAATTATTAATATATCTCTTTAAGTTAGATTTCTACCATAAACACTTTTCCATACGAGATTTGTTCTTAACGGTAGAAATCTAACTTAGAAGGATGTATTAATGATTCTAATTATTATAATTCTGTAAATACGTACCGGTTATAGTCGCGAATCATATTTGGATCAAGATACAACCTGACACTGACCTGAAAATTGCAAAAAACGTAAGAAAAATTCACCTTAACGCGGCTTGCGGTAGGAGTTGACTGGTAGAAATCGTCACGTAAGGAAAAAGCGTTTTGCCTGTTTCTCTGTCTCTTTCTATTATATACGAGTGTACATGTGCGTGCGAGTATCGCACATATCGCAAGTAAGGAACTTCGTTTCTGACGGTGGTCCCCCGACCGCACACGTTTCTTTGTTTACGTTGTTTCAAAGTTCTATTTTCGAGGAGTAGGTATAGCGACAAGTTACTCCACTTTTTATTAGCCACTCTTTTAACCTTCACTTTGGGAGAGGTTTTCTTCAAGTACAGAATACTTTTTTATGTTGCATTAAATCTTTTTATAATTTAAGTTAACAGCTATTTGTGTTTCTTACAATTTATTATTATTACATAATTAAGATGTTTGTTGATTATTTTTGTGTGATATTGAATATTAGTTAAACTGGTATTGAACATTGTAATCGAAAATAAATATTAAGTACATTTTAATAATTCACCTATTAAGTGAAAATTAGGCGAACAAGTAATTTATCATAAGTTTTCTAGTAATTGTGACTGTACGGACGCATTTGTATTTGTATGGAGGTCTAAGTAGGTACATGTACAATCAATATGTAATCAAAATCACAATATTTAAAATAGAAGTGTCTTTTTATTTAATTACTAGCGACCCGTTCCTGCTTCGCACATTGATACCCCTCCGTGGTTCGGAAAGCACGTTAAGCCGTTGGGTCCGGCTGTCATTCGTGGATCTTTGACAGTCGTTACGGGTCAGTCTTACTAAGAGGTATCGCATTACCCAGTTACCCTTACCCGGTTTGTGGAGGTCAGATAGGCAGTCGCTCCATGTAAAATACTGGTATTCAGCTGCATCCGGTTAGACTGGAAGCCGACCCCAAAATAGTTAGGAAAAGGCAAAGCAGATGATGATGACTATGATCTGTGCTGTTACAGACCGTTCACTATAACTTGTGCCTTGCCGTCATGTGGGCACCATAGCTTGCCAAGCAGTTTCAATATTGAAACTACTGCTTGTTGCCAACATGACGGCAAGGGACAAGTGGACGGTCTGTAGTGATAAGTGGGCACATCTAATTAATAAAGGCATGGAACTACGAGTTCCTTCGGCAAGGTTACCTACAAGGTTAAACTATCTGAGCCCGATGTTGCACTGGCAGCGGCGTATAAAGTTTTAATTACCTATCTTAGATGAAATCATTATCTCTAGGCGTTAGTTTACAATTAGGTCCCTACCCACGAAGCTACCACTTTTCCAAACATTAGGTACATTACCGTACCTATACTACCTATAGTCATAAAGAAAGACAGATACGCACACTTTCTCATTGATTATAGTGCGGATAAAATAATGGAGGCCAGTCTCATTGACGAGTCACTTTGAAAGAGAGTAGCATCACACATCACAACTTAGTAGTATTCTCATTGTTCTGGGTCTCGCAACGTAATGAGCTTTAATGAGTTGTTTAGAACACATTAAGTGTGTGTCGTGTCATCGCCTGGGAAGTGGGATGCGACGCGGATTGCGAAGTGCGTCTGACGCCCCGACCGACGTAGGTACCCTTATTTGTAATAAAAATTACCTCTGTGTAAAACGTTACGCGGTAATTGGGTAGGATACCTTTCTAGCCTTTCTACTAAGCGCTGTTGTAATGCGGAGCTTCGTCACCGCTCCTGACAAATGTCTAGGTTCTATCTACTTATTATATTTCTCTTTGCGATTATTCTGATGCATTCTCTTTGTTTGGAGGGGGGCTTATGATGGTCTGTCGATGTTCGGTCTGACCAAATCCCTGGCCATTCTCAGTGTAGGTACCTACAAGAGTCGGCTCCAAACATAGGTAGGGCAGTGGTCTGAGCATTGCAACGGCACGGTACCTACCCCAGTGGTGGCGGGTTCGAGTCCCAGCTGTCAGATTTTTGTGAAAATCTTGATGTACCTAACCTATTCAAACAATAATTGGTAAAAGAAAACTAAAGATTTTCCAGACAGCTATAATAGAGGAAGAATGTTTTATCTAAATAATTAGCCAAATTAATATGAAGTAAAAATAATGAGTAGGTATCATAGGCAGGTTTAATTGATCAGTTATTAGTGTTAGTATTATGCCTACTTACCTCAATAATCAATCATTAAGGTATCCTTGTATAGCCTTTTAATGAAGTTAAGTCCATTTAATTCCAGTCATTCGTTACTTTCTTAAGCCCCTCAAATGTTGAAAAAGTGGATAGAGTTACCGTTGAATCTACATAGTTAGCAGTTTCCGTGTAGATGAGCTACTATTTATGTACTTAAATGGTGTTCCTTCTCGTAGTTTTATTTTTTATTAGTAGTTTACACTCCTTTTTACCGGCTAGTAATGTTTCTTTGAACTGAGCTTACTTCACAGCTACGTAGGATAGGACCATGCGCGGTCCGAGGGGGGGGGTCGTGGGGGTCATGACCCCCCCCCAAAATCATTCAAGCTGTCAAGAGTCTGAATGATTTACTTGCCTTATTAAACTTAAAACTGTGCATGAGCCACGAAAACCCCGATAGGCATATTCAAAAACATTAAGAACATCGGCAGACATGGGGACTGCCGACTGAAGTAAAAACTTAAAACTATGAAATGACTTCATTCCAAGGTTGCCTGGAAGAGATCGCAGAAAGCGATAAGGCCGCCCATTGTATATTTTGTAGTGTTTAATGTGTTTATTTCATGTTATGTATTTTTGTGGTGTACAATAAAGTACCTATATATAAATAAATAAATTACTGTGGGTTTTCTAACGCGCCTAAAAATATTTTTCTTTAAAAGCGAGCGAAGCAAACTCGGGATATTGGGCACCCCGCTCGTACGTAAGGTTGAAAGGCTTAGGTAAGGCCAGATTCCAAAACCTAAACTGCTGTAAAACGAGTTTAAGCTTTTCGTCATAATTCGATAAAGTAAGTTCTCTTTTTGTATGATGGGTAAAAGAAAACAGACTATTCAAGGTGGGGTGCTAAAATTTTGAGGCTCGCTACGCTCGTTCTTGCAATTGAAATTGGTTCTTGAGCTTTTCTTCAAAAGTCGACAAAGCAAGTAATTCCTAGTCCTTTTGGAATGATCGAAATTCGAAAGAAAATCGAACCAGGAGTGTGAAAATTTTTCGAGCTCGCTTCGCTCGCTCTTGCATTTTAGTTTCTTCTAGCTGCTTGAGCTTGCCTGCACAAGTCGACAATGTAACCCCTATTTCTACTTAAAAATATAAAACAAAACCTAATTAAATAGAGGCGGGTTGTAAAAATTTTCGAGCTCGCTTCGCTCGCTCTCCCCACCCTGCACAATCTGTCATTCTAATACATACAACAAATTTGGCAGCATTTAAGTAACAAATGTAAAAGCTGCGTCCCTGAATAGCATAAGTAATGTGGAGCTGGAGATGTACATGAACCTTAACATATCATCACGCCTTTAATCCCCAAAGGGTTGGGCAGGGGTCTACCTTCATATAGTACATACACCCACATTTCGCCAGTTATTAAGTGAAATGTCATAGAGAGCGAGCCTACTGCCGCCAACCGGGCACAAATCCTGACTCCAGGCTGCTTCTGAGAAATTTCTGATGGCAAAACCCATCATTAATACTTTACCCGACCTAGAAATCGAACCCAGCTAGGACCTCATGCTCAGCAGTAACGCTTGCGACCACTAGACCTACGAGGAGATGAACCTCCCTTAAAATATTCCTCGGCAACCATGATGACCCCCCCCAAAATCTTAGGCTGCGACCGCGCCTGGATAGGACTATAACAAGACTATAAGTACCTACTTAGTAATTAGCTGTTCTCGTAATAGATAGGTACCTATACCTACATAGGTATATGATACATACTTATTATAAGTGATTTGTTGTTGTGGATCTACCCCGATGGATTAGGAGTGCCCAAAATATTTGAGAGTTAACCGAAACACCTTTTAGATTCTAATGTGTGTAAGTTTCTAGTGTTAAATTCTAAAATGGAAACACATTTGGGCTAATTAGTTAAATATACACCTAATATGTGTGGAGAGGGAGAAGGAGATCGAAGAAAATAGATATCAATAAAAAGTGAGAACGCTGAGGGGAGAATGGAAGAGTAGGTACAGACGCCAGCACATCAACCTACTACAATCTGTCAAATTTCTTCAATAGATTTTCAACTTTATCACTAAAGCATAAGGTTCAAAGTTGATTGGGAAAATGTGACAGTTTCGGGTGGGTTGATGTGCTGGCGTCTGTACATAGAACTAAGTAATAAGTTTTACGGGTGTGTGATTTGAGCTAAATTGAAAGTTTACGTAGCAAGGTTTTCCAAACGAACGCTAAAAAAGCTCATGAACCGACTTCCTATATGACCACAACCCAGTTACTAGGTAACACGATACCCCTTAGTAAGACTGGTTGACAGACTTTCGGGCTTCTGACTACCCGGACCGCCTGTCAAAGATCTACGAATGACAGCCCTGACAAAAGGCTTAACGTGCTTTCCAAGACAGAGGTCTCGAAATGTTATGAATGGTGACCCATCCACGAACCGACTTCGGCAAGCGTAGATTAACCTTCGATCGACTCGTGCGGCTGTTACAATTTAGTCACGAGCCCCTTTGCACTGAAAGTCCCGACGAAAAACAAACAGATGAAGGAATGCAACAGACAGGATGGAAATAGTAAACCGATTCCAACGAAAAATCGACAAGATGACATAGTAAGCATGACGTTTCACCTGCATATACCTACATACCCATAAAAGTGAGATGTTTCACATCACGAGCTTTAGCACATGAGAGGAAAGTGTCAGGTGAAATCTCGCTACCGTAGATTACTTAGTGTTAGCATACAGCTAGCGTTCATAGGTATAGCCGACACATTATGCTAATATTTGATCGCATGGCAACTTGCTAAATGTCGTAGTCATTATTACCTACTTTCTCTTATAGGATTTAGTTTCTGATTGTATCTAAATAGCTTTGTTAATTTTGCCGATAGAAGCAGATATAATGTACAGAAAAGAAAAGCAAGAAAATAAAATTTGACCCAGGTTAAGGCGAATGGGTAGTTGTAGCCCGCGAAATTCAATTTTTCTTACGTTTTTTGCAATTTTCAGGTCAGTGTCAGGTTGTATCTTGATGAAAATTTGATTCGCGACTATAACAGGTACGTATTCACAGAATTATAATCATCAGAATCATTAATACATCTGTTTAAGTTAGATTTCTACCACCAACACTTTTCCATACGAGATTTGTTCTTAACGGTAGAAATCTAACTTAGGAAGATGTATTAATGATTCTAATTATTATAATTCTGTAAATACGTACCTGTTATTGTCGCGAATCATATTTTGATCAAGATACAACCTGACACTGACCTGAAAATTGCAAAAAACGTAAGAAAAATTGAATTTCGCGGGCTACAACTACGCATTCACCTTAAGGCACACAATGAATAAAAAAAAAAGTTTGGGCTCGGGGGATCCCCGTCAGGAACGAAGTTCAAAATGAAAATCCAAGATGGCGCCTGCAAAAAATTTCTTCAGCTTCTTTATTTAGCTCCCTCGAAAACCATGAAAACTATCTCTCTCTATTTCTTTTTTTTTTGTAATTTTTCCGTTTATCTATATTGTCCCACTGCTGGGCAAGGTCTTTTTCTATTATTTATGATAAAAAGTCGCATGTCTAACGCTTTTTGTTACCGGTCTATTCTGTATCAATCTGAACGTGAAAACTTAGGTGAAGAGGTAGTTGCCCCGACTCCTGACATTAGGGGGAATAACAGCCCACTTCAAACTCACTTCACCTATTCACGCTGTGATTTTTGCAGAATAGACCGGCTGATCTACCTACATTCACGTCACAGTGAATAATAGAATTGTTGCTAACTTTAACGATTCTTACTTAACTGAACCATTACCTACCTAGAATAAAAAGTGCATGCAAAAGCATGATGCATATAAATCCATTGGCTTTTATAACTATTATTAGTTTTATAGCCATTCATTGTTTACTGGTTTCCGGTCTCATATTGAAAATATAATACTTAGTTAATTTAGTTAGTTATAAGTACTTAGTTTCTTGGTGAATATATAAAAATGAGAAGGCAGCAAAAACAAAACAAGCGGCAAAAAATGGTACTTAGGAAAACATAATATAACGCCTGTAATCCTCGAAGGGTGAGCCAGAGGTAAACCGATAGTAGGTACCTACACCCACATTTGGTCATTTATGTTTAAGTACGGGACTTCAACATATGTAAGCAAAACGGGGCGAGCCTAGTGTCATCAACCAGGCACAAACCCAGACTCTGGGCTGCTACTGAGAAATTATTTATGGAAAACCCAATAACACTGCTCGACCTGGGAATCGATCCCAGGACCTCATGCACATCATTAGCGCTTGCCAGCACTGGACCAACGATATACAGTCCAGTTACGAAGGAGGTAGGTATAGTAGTTTATTTATTTATTTAGGGACAACAAACAGTAGCGTAATAATATGTAAACAAAGGTTAGAACTTAATAATAGAGGTAACAAATCACGCACTAAAGATTGAAGCTTTAATTTCGCACAACAGCATCTAGGTATACAAAAAAAAGAAATGTATTTCAGCAGTGCTCCAGGCAATAGCCAGTGACAGTAACGAGCAAATAATAACTAAACAGCCTGAATACAGCATGCACACATAGGTACACAATATAGCATGTTTCCACTATTATTTGATGAGCATCGCTAGTTACACCACACCTATCGTTATGCCAATAATCGCAGTCACCGTTAACTAGTAAATATATACTTACGATGTTTACGATGCGCAGACGCAATTAGACCGAAAAGTATTAATTCGAATTATGCGAATTAGAAATTTCTTACACAAACCGGGTATTGAGAACAGGTGCAGCACGTATATGGGGTTGGTTGGGACAATGCTGCTATTGAACGAGGGTCCTTGGGGTCCTGGGGAACCTTGGTTCGGTTCCTAGATCGAGCAAAGTGTAGGGTTTTACCATCGTAGTCTTGAATTGTGCCTAGTTTATGGCAATTGGCAATAGATTTGCCCTTATTACATGGGTCTTACTTATAACTGGCGATATGTGGCAACTACATCACTGCCTAACCCAAAACGGATACCAGCCGTGAACGTTTTTAAATTGACTACGATCGCGTGTGGCGTCGTGTCCGAGACACGCGATGTAAAATGTGATAATTTCACCTTTGTTCGAAATGACTGACATATCTAGACTCCAAAATGATTTAAATTAAACACTTCACAATGCTCTTAAAGTGTTAATAGGTGCTTTATTTGGCAAGTTTCTATATTAAGTTTATGAATATTATACTGGTAGGTGCCTAATAGTTAACATAGTTTTTTGGGTGCTCCATTTGAGTTTTGGAGCGCTAAGTAATGCGGATTCGTGATCAATTCAAATACTGGTTATCTCACCTACCTAATCACGGATTAAAGTAATGTTTCAGTCAGGCAAGGAAAAGCTAACAGCATATTGATATCAACAATCCGTTTGCCAATCTTAGTGATCATTGCAGTATTTCATTTGGCTGGTCATTGCGTCCTACATATTCCTAGGTAATCCTTGGTAGGCCAAACGCCAAATTCAGCACTAGATCTAGATTTAAAAAAATCTTGCAGGTTCAGAATTTCGCATCAACGCTACGATTGTTCGTAAGTTATAGACTTGAGGTCCTTTAGTGAGTGTACCTAATGTAAGTATAGGTAAACCTAATCAATGAGAGGACACTACATTAAATAGCATACCTATCCATCTGTTCTAAAAAAATTGTGCTTTTCTACAAAGTTTGGGAATATTATAGTTTAGCAAGTAGGAAACAAAACTATAATCAAATAAACATTCATTTTTCAGGACTTCTTAAACACCCCAACAGCCAGTCAGCGCTGAAAGTCATATTTTCAGTGATGTCACCTATCCACCTGCCTGCTCACGAGGGCTGTCTCGGAAGGCAGGGGATGGGTTGCCGGCATCGGCTGCTGGCCGGCTTCAGTGCTCCGTCACATGGCCCCGCGGCCGCACGTCCCGAGCCGCCTCGAATACACGCACGCGGTAGAAAGTCGCGCGAAACTGACGTTCTACTACTAAAGTAATTTGTTTTTTTTTTTTTAATATTTCTTGTTTTTGTGACTTGTGATTTTGTCTTTGGAAAGTTTGAATATGCAGTATTTTTTACTTACCTAGTATGTTTTTAAATATTTCTTTTATCATTAAAAAAATGCGATAAAATTTAAATAAACAGAAAATATTTATAGCATAATAAATGAACCCTTACTGGACTAATTATAATACTGAAAAAATATAGTGCAGCAGTTAAAATAATTCATGCAAAATATTTTCACACATCACGCAAGTGGGGTAATTTTATTGTGGAATGTAATTAAGTAAACGCTACGAACTTCTCGCATGTTGTAGTTTCAGTCAAGTATTTATATGGCATCATTATGAACACGACACAATAGATCAGTGTCACCATACATAATTAAAATTAAATTAGAAACTGGGACACATAAAGATTTTAGTTTTTTTTTTTTAGTTGAGCAAGCCGAATTTTAACTAAATTTTATATTTTATTAAGTATTTCCCGTAAATTAAACCTGATTAAAAGAAAATAAGGCGACAGGTGGGCATAAAAATGTAGATCATTATTAAAATGTATGGTTGACGGATAATATAGAACTCTGAATAACAAACTACCCTACAAAACAAAAACAAAAAAAAAAACATGAAAACCGAAAAATATAGACAGTTCACACACAAATGCCCAAATGCAGTTTTCGCAACTTTTCTTACGAGTACTCTAATATTGTGTGATAGTGGCTGAGTTCACGAATGTGAAACAAAACATGAATAATAAATTAAGCGTTATTAAATCTGTGCTCGTGATTCATGTTAATGTAGCGAGAGGAGCGCGACTGCGCCGGCGCATCACACGCCTTCACTTTCTCCCCGCGAATGTAATCGCTGCCAAAATTATATGATACCATCAATTAATTCATCGTGTCGTTGTCTTCGCTCCAGTTTAGATTGATTGCTGTCCCGTGTCCACAGCCCGTGTCACTGGGAACAAAGCGTTCATTATTCTTGACGATTGACCAGATAAATAAATTGTAATTTATTATTTTATCGTTTTTTATCTGTTTAGTTTAAGTTACTTAATAATCCTCAAGTTTAAGTTCCATAAACTAAACAGTAAAAAAAACCATAAAATATAAAATACTATTTAATTTTAATTACTTTTCTATAATAAAATTTACTGAAATATTTCACGCTCAGTCTGAAAGCACTGCTAAGTAATGTAATGTTATCGTTAAAATGAAGTCTTCTTTTTTTGTTGCAGACCGTAACATAGGAGATTAGTGTCGTAGTGGTACAGAGAACAGTCCCGGCGCCACTGGACCGTGTAAAGTCATCAGGAACACCTAAGGGTTGCAGTGGACCAGTGTGGACAGTGATTCAGTAATAGTTCGAAATAAAACTGTGGACGATCCGGAACAAACATAAGATTAAGTGAAAGTTTCTAATTTCCTATATTTGTGTGGGAGAGGCCGAGCTAAAGTGTAAAGACAAAGCAGAGCTCAGGAACAATGGACCACCTGTTCCGGCAGCGGCGGATTAGTGTGCCCAAGAGGTAAGCACTTTCTTAAGCTACTTTTATAATGATTATAGTATTCAAGTCTGAGTATTCTCATTGTTCCAATGAGAGTCGTTCACTGTGTTATTCCGTATTGTATGCCCGGAATAAAATTGCGAACTGTATAGCTATTTAACAGGCTTCCGAATCGAAAATGACACATATTCGATTACTTGATTTGCCTAGTCCTCGTCAGCAAATAGCTGTCGGAATTAATAAAAGCGGTCGTATTTTCGGGTTTCGGATTTGTGAACAGTGTTTAGGGAACTCCTTCCATAACATTGATTGTTGCCCGATTCGGCACGGAAACGTATCGAATGTTTCTTAATGGCTATGCTATTCTGCACATAGCAAATAATAATATCAAAAACTATCTACCTATCTCTTTAACTCGGGAATCAGCAGTTAATTGCTTTCTAGATCCGCACGACTGGCGTTGTTAATTACAATTAATACCAAAGAAACGAATGATAAGGATAATTTATCATTTTATACGAAATTTGATTCGATTGTTGAGTCGATTAAAGTCGGAGATGTAAACATCGATTTCCACGTTCGGGTGAATGACACGCAGACAGTGGCGGTTGCGCTTTTTGTCAACTTTTATCTCGAGCATTGTTGCTGTCGCTGACAATGGTGCGTTGACTTCGATGCTAACGTACTTATCCTCTGTTCTTGTACGTACCCAGGTGTACGTGTGGTACATGGAAGGCTGCTCAAAATTCGACACAAATATAAACTTTCGAAATCATCGGAAAACTGTTCAAGGGCTGCACATATTTCGGGAAAAAAATAATAAACATTAAACTCCTAAATTAATGTTCAAGTTGATAGGAAAAGATTTAGTTCAAGTCGCGAAAAATAGCCAAAAATGTTCTGGTAAAGCAGATATCGCACTATTTTCCTAGCGTGCCCTGCTCCCTAAATTATTTTCCACCAACTTCAAACCAACGCAACGGTTGGGTAAGGTTCAGTTAAGCAGGGTCGAACTTCAGGCTGTGTAGTTGAGCCAAAGTTTAGCGGAAAGATCAACTTATACAAACTTTAACCAAATCACGTGGTTATGCAACAAAGTTCCAGCTAACTTCCAGTACTAACGCGGTGTTTAAACTACAAGAGCCTCATGTGGCTTCGAGCCAACACATCAAGTTTCTTGCTCCTGAGAGCTTCTAGCACTGGGGAAGGACTGGAGTCATGATTAACTTTCGTTTCAGACATGTTTTTAAACATAAAGGCTCTCTCCCACAGGCGCGTTATTATCGGTCGATAATATTGGACGCGTTATTGCGATATCTGTTTTCAGTGCATTTTGTATTAGGACGGCCACGAAGTTATACACTGCTGCGATAATAACGCCGCAATAGAAGTAGGACGCTTGCGTGCTACAGGCACATACTACAGGCCCCTCACCCGCACTACAAGTTAGTGCCTTATTAATGCAGGTGTGTGTAAAATCGAATGCGCCCCAATACAAAATGTTAGACGCACACGTTAGAAGTATCGGACGATAAAAACGCAGCTAGGAATTAGGCAAGTAATCGGGACGCATTATCGCAATAACGCATCCGATATTATCGACCGATAATAATGCGCCTGTGGGGGAGACCCTTAATACAATAATTATGTTGTATAACCAACTTCCGACGACCAATTACCTCTAGCAAAGGTAATTTCAATTGCTTGTTTACGTAGTGCGTAAGAATAAATAAAACTCCCAGGAAAAGTCGCAACGATGATTCTTAACTGAAACGTAGTTACAGATGCTAGATGTAAAGAAATAAATAAATTATTGTAACTTAAGAAATAAATGTTTTATGGTTTGTTAGCTGACAGGCTGTGTGGTCCTTGTTGTTGATGCCAGGTCTAGCAAGACGGCAAGGCAAGTTAGAGAGAGAGACAAGGCAAGGCAAGAGAGAGGATATTTTCATATGATACATGATTCTATTCAAGCAAACTGTGCTATTATGCAAAACGAGGTTCGTCCTGTTGAATTATTTATTCATTGTGTTTTCTTGTAAAGGGCATGGATACTAGTTTTTGTCTTCTTATGCTGTCAGCATTTTATGTATTCCCTGTTTATAATATATGATGTAATGCGTTATTCCGCATGATGAATACTTAGGAAGTGTCTGCTTGTAACGTCAAAATAACAGCTTTTTACTAAATGCTTATGAAAGTATATACGGCACTTAAAACAAAAAAACAGTTTTTGAATTTTTTGTCTGTCTGTCTGTTTGTTCCCGCTTATCTCCGAAACGGCTTGACCGATGTTGATTAAACTAGGAAAGGGGATATTTTGAACCCTAAAGAAGGACAGGCTACTTTACTTACCTACTTATCGCCAAACCATGCGGGCGAAGCCGCGAGCAGAAGCTAATGTTTTATAGACTTGTGGAGCTTGATCCTTTTACCATATTGCTTGCTTTTTTATGGTTTTCCGTGGTGGTCAAAAAGTTTCAAGATTTGCTTTCTGGTCGATGAGCCGTTCTTAGTACTTATTGGTGTGCTGTTGGTATGCTTCTATTATGTAGGTACTAGCAGCGCCTCGCGGTTTCACCCGCATAAGTTTCCCGAGGGAATATCGCTGATATTCCCAAATAATGAATTATTGTGTACCACAACCTATAACAGACTGATCTCAATAAAATACTTTGTTATATTTACTTATTTAATGTTTATTTGACAGTTCAATAACATTCATTGCGTTAATTAAAGTTGTCGAGCAGACAAATTTTTCGAACATTTGAAGTAATGGATTAGCAATACCCTTCAAAATGATTCAGATTGTGATTGTTAGTGTGTTACGTAATTGGGGAGCTGGTGTATGAGCAGCAACTTCTATTAAATATGCAGGTTCATACAGATACATTTTCCGGGGTACGGTTTTTCTGCATGTGGGATTTGCGCTTGTAAACTACGCCACAGAAAAAAAAAAACTTGAGAAGTTTGCTTTGAACTTGTTGACTATGATGATTAGCGCTAATGCATTTAGAATTCTGTCTATGGTGTGAACACATTTCTTTCCCCCTTCTTATCGAAACGGAAGAAGGGCGCCGACACAATGAAAGGAGTCAGTTAAAATCACACACAATTTCTACATTCTTGCTTACACCATTACAAAAAAAGCTATTCCATTCCATCTACAATGTGTACAAGTAGATTTTTCAGAATCGTTTACTGAATCGATTTCTGCAATTTTTAATACAGGTAATTATTTTATCCCATATAATTAGAACTACGTAAAATACAGTCGCACTTCCACTGTACAGTCAAACAAACCAAAATGGACGAAGTATCTACTACACTAGACCCTTAGGTATACGTGTGCGACTGTATCCGCACGTAGATTTGTAATGTGACCACAATTTTCTCCCACAACCAGTATCACTAATTAATTAAATAAACAATGATTTTATATACATATACAGGCTGATTTTTTTTACCGGTTCCAAATTTTTACAGGGTGTTCTACCAATTAATGTAAAAAATCTGCTGTTTAATACAAAAGTTCAATACCTACTTGACCAAAATGCATGGACCCAAAATGACACCCTGTACAAATTTGGAAACTAAAAAAAATCATCCCTGTATAACAGTAAAAAATCTATGTAGGTATGTTAATATATACATAGATTTTTATAACATAATATTCTAATTGGGGTGTTTGGTGGTGGCTTTAATTCTGCGACATGTTGTATAAAGGCCCGGTCTAATCTGAAAGTGGTAATCGCGAATCATTTGTTCATCAATTACTGCCATAATTGACATCCGTCTAAAGAGTTATTTCTTTGACATTCTTCCGATGTTCCTCATTTCTTTTCCCCGTTGATTCCTGTTAATCATCATTGTGTGTAAAATGAATGTCGTCAACAAACAGTTGTTCTTCGAAGTAGACGGAAGTTAATTACCGTTGTCGTGAGTATGTTATATATCTACTTAGCTTTCATATAAGAAGATTCTTACATACATACGTGGCTACCGTTCTAAGAGAAGAATGGGCCACCGTTTCTTCGCTCGTATATAGTAAAATCAGTCTATGATGTTCCCACTGCTCGGACACAGGCCTCTTCTCAGTGAGAGGGAATGGGCCGTAATCTTTGGTAGATGTCACATGACTTCGAATTTTTGGTTCTAGGGACGTGTCGGTTTCCTCGTGATGTTTTCCTTCACCGATTTGAGAGCCGTAGTGATGAAATAATTTACACAAAGTAAAGTGCCTAACTGGGTTCGAACCTTACGACCAACTTGTAAGTGGCGGCCGTTACCATAGGGCCAACACTGCTCGTAAATAGGTAGGTATTATAAAATATTTCGGCGGCAACGATTTTGTTGTGTGCAATGCTTACTGCAATCACCAATTCGTCTGCCATGCATGATGATTTTGACAGTCCCTAAGTATTTTGTACAAAAATGTAGGTACCTAGTGGTAATTAGGAGGCGCAGTATATGATCAATTGATCAGTTGATGAGACTTCAGTGGGAAGAAAACTAATGTAGTCTGGCCTCCTATTCTACTGAAACAACCAACTAACAACCAAACCCAACCAACTAAGCAATCCAACAAACCAACCAACCAACCAACCGCAATCCCCAACCAACCCAATCAACCACCAACCAACCACCAATCTCCAATTCGTCTGCCTCTGCCAAGCATGCTGGTTTTTATTTTTTTTTGGTCCACGACCGTTCAAGTAGTAGCCATTTTAAGACCCACTAATGTAGATATTAAATACTCAACTTAGTAAATACTTCCCGTATCCATATTTAATTAATGATAAGATGTTAAGGAGTATAATAAAGTTAATTTAAGACGTATTTCTAGCGTCATAAATTCAATTATTAAGTGGTTGTTTCCTTCGACCTGACATTGATATCATTAACCTACTAGCGGGATGATATAAAGCTGGCTAGTATAACCACATTATCCCGGCTTTAGTCAAACTCGTTACAGCCAATGTCGATTCGATTGGCAGTGGCTAAGAAAACTGAGATGGCTTGATAAGTACCTATATGATTAGGTACTTAATCGACTTCTGCGCTGTGGGTCACAGTTTCTTTAGAAACTGTCTAATTGTGTATCCGAAAATCATGTTAAAAGTGTGGCCTTTATCCTCATTTTGCTCATATCCTTGGATGGAAAGATTTTCTTTGCATTTAATGCCGCCTGTACCACAAAACACTTAATGCGTTTAACACTTAAACGCACTTAAAACATCGTGGTGCAAGTGGGTGCTAGTATTGATTCACATTATAAAAAATAGTTGCTCTAGAATTTGTACCACAGTTTTCTTCCACACACTCGCAAAATCTAATTAACACGTCATATTCCTGATAGTAATTAACATTAAACATTGGGTATTTATTATCTACTCGACACACAAGCTCTTGAGTTGCATCTCAGTGCAGCATCTCTCACAACTCACAAGCCGCAAGTAGCAATATACGTCAATCAGCAAAATATTTCTCATCGAGAAACTGCGTTCATGCTCCAGTTGCACGGCAGCAGCGCCGGCGTCGCGAGACGGCCGTTGTCGTCGCAAGCGCATCATCTTTGCCGTGCTTCGGATTTCATCGTCATCTCTCGGGTTTTACGAGCGTACAAGAAATCTCATTAATTACAATGACCTTAATTTCGAGCTATAAATACTCAATGTCTCGAGTATACCATGGCAGAGTCGTTATGAGTGTTTTAATATGTTTGCAAGAATGAATGGCGGATGAATTACTTTAATTTGCAGTTATGAGCCACTTTCTTTCAGTTGCTTTTATACAATACCGCAATAGACGACTGAGAATGGCCAACACTGATCGAGGAAAGATTGAAATGATGATGATTACTGATTTACTGCAAGTAGGTATGACGTTTTGGGACTGAATGAACGCTCTACATTCTACCCATTTGCGTACAGATAATCTTATTAGCATTCAAGAAAACTGCATTTCATAACCCTTTCACAAAATCTTTTCCGTAAATTACGTAATCGTAGTATTGACAAGCTACAAATAGTTGAGTTTATTATCCAAACACCTTACATGTCCTAATGGCTGAGTTACTGTTGTGTAATGTTTAGGGGAATATGTGTAGAATGTTAGTTATTTGCTATTCAGTCCAAGTTGTAAGAATTAGTGGCACGAAGCAGACAGGTGGCTCTGTGTTCATACTGGGCATGAATAAGTGATCGCATTGCATGTAGCTAGCAGTACTTCATGCCGTGTGTCTGATATAAAGCTCTGCAAGTCACTGGATTTATTACGTTCTCCTTTTCTATGTAAATAATTGAATATTTCTTTACAAAATATGCATTATTATTCACTGTACCTTTGAACAACTTTTACATGGGACTAAACCTGAAATCGCGAAAAAAAAATCAGCTGTTCCCTACATTTATGTTCGTATAACTCGTCAAAATGTAGGGAACAGCTGATTTTTTTACGCGATTTCAGGTTTAGTCCCATAGTAAAAGTTGTTCATAATGATGAGTACAATGACCTCTTCAGAGGTTGTTGGTGTTTTTCCAATAACCCGGTATAAACATACTATAAATAGAACTGATTTCATTATTACTTATTTGCGAATTGAGTGAAATCTGGCATCAGGCTCTGAGGATACAATCACAGCCAGTAAGTGTCGCGACGTTACGCTCTCTGCACCAATGGGAATACGTATAGTATAGGTGAATGTCGAGCGCTACTGAGTGCTGCCTCTTCACACACCACCGTCCACGAAAACACGCTTACATCAACACTTTCTCCAAACATCCATTATATCATATTACATGGATTTTGTGGTAAAATTACAAGCATTTTGTAGTTACTTGTAATAACACTACCGTTGCGAACACACACGTAATGCCAACAATGACGATGAAGTTCGTACCTATAATTAAATAATTACGTGTGCTGGAGATTTTTCCTTATCCCATGCATTGATATCATGACTTAATCCAGCGTTAATTATGCATTGAGTAAGATTCTCCGCGATTTGCAATCACCACACCTGCTCATTATACTTCAAGTGCAGAAAAAGTGATTTTTATTCGTAGTATTTTTAGTGCGTTTGATTAGTATTCCTGTCTATTGTTCTAGTATTTGTTTCGAGGTCTAGGTCGTCGCTCGCTCGACAGTTATCGTCTCCACGCTTCACTTCCTTCCCTCGCATTGAAAAGCAATTCTTCAATAATTAATAGGCAGCTGACGCGGCGGCGTGACCACTTGTAACAGTTTCATGAACCAGTAGCTCAGCTGCATATAAATACATATTAGCCGGTGTACGAAGAAGTCTCCGTAACAAGCTTTGAAAGAGACATGCATGCCATTAGTGAGGTGTGTTTAGACTAATCGGACATTGAATAGGAACATAGCTAGAGTTTCATATCCTGCTTGGAACATTGCGTTCATTGCCGGTTTATTCAAGCGAACATGAAGTTCATGCTTTTATTTTGATTATTGCTACCGCATGATTCCAGTACCTAATTATAGTGTTTTCGTTCCCGTTATCATTTATTTCTTAGGATAAAAATATATAAACTGACTGGATAAACTTCTAATCCATACCTACTTAATATTAATATTATAAATTCGAAAGTAACTCTGTTTGTCTGTCTGTCTGTATGTTACCTTTTCACGCCTAAACCACTGAACCGATTTAGATGAAATTTGGTATAGAGATAGTTTGAGTCCCGGGAAAGGACATAGGATAGTTTTTATCCCGATATTTCCACGGGATCAAAACTTATGCGGGTTAAACCGCGGGGTGCAGCTAGTACTAAATAAACTATTAAAATAAAAACAATAAAATACTCCGGGAGTGCCGACAGAAGTGAAAACAAAACACAAACAGAACACTTTGATATCACTCACTGACATATCGGATTATCGGATATACATGAAAACCGAGTACATCCCGAGGACAGCCGAAAACATCCGATGCGGTGTTGGTTACGGTAACAGTGGCGCGAATTCAATGATTTTTTCCCATCTCAAACATGTGCAATGCCCAACGCGCCTAAAGAAGTTTTCACTTCAAAAATAAATTACAGTGTTTTGTGTGTTAATTAATTAAAAGCATCAGCAGAGCATGAATCGGCCGCAAGCATACCTTCAGAAACTCTTCTTTTCCATGACGTTCAGGATATACGTAATATGTAAAAAGTCATGCTGCACAGAAGCAGAACATTGCCGACATGAACAAGTGATTTTGATGATTTTCGTCATATTATTCGAAAAACAATGATCGTCTCTCGCGCAACACATCTTGGTAACTCGCAAAGAAGTGGCATTGTATTGTCCGTATTACGTGCTGTAACAAGGACTGTTCCTTTGTATCGAACTCAGCAATGCGAAACATTTAAATCTATTCATGTCTGCACAATGTCGTTACACGTAGAGCTAACTGCTTCGCACAAAAGAATTTGTCTACAGTACATACAAGAAAGTTAAGGTTTATTTTGTTTTATCTCTAATTTAAAATTCAAATTCTAACGCCTAATGGATGTTTTGTAAAGAAACATACGTGCTCTGCGTTCGGAAATTAAGTGTCGTACAGTTAGATAATTTTGTTGAGGTCAGCGCATGAATGGAGTTTTTGTTGCCTTAAATAGAGTTACCGTTCCATATTCTTTGGTCGTCCGTATCTATCGTTTACGTTGTCTGTTTATGGGTAATCGTCTGGTGTGTGAAACTCGGCTATTAGGTCGGCAACAATGTGCTTCCGTGCGGCGGATGGAGGTGTTAGAGCAAATTACTCAATGTCACTCACATTCAATTACATTCGAATATGATAACCGCAAAGAAATCTCGGATGACTTTCTACATTTATTACTATTTAACTGGTTGTCATTCGTGTTAATGATGTTTGGTAATGAAGTGTATCTGAATGTGGTAAATATTCGGTGCGCGTGCGCTTGCCCGCAAGTGTGGCACCAGGACAAATGCCGGGCGCTCTCGCGACGATGAAAGTTTTGACATTTAATGTGCGAAGTAATTTTGAAAGCATTTATTTATAGGTATGCCAGTTTTCAAAAATTCTTGACTCAAAACATTTAAAACCGGAAAGCGAAATATTTTTGTGTTTCCGACTTTTGTTTTAATTAATCATATATGTCCGCAACATCTAAAAAAAAAATAAAAAAAATCATATAAAGATGTGATCTGAATAATAAATCAATCGAAATATTACGGAAGCACCTTGGCAGATGAAATAAATCTCAAGAAATACTAGAGCCTTCACAGTTGGCAGCAAATTGACACATCCTTCTAATCCCAACATTCAAAGCAAACGAGTCTAATCGTGACCACAGACGCAAGTTGTATGTAAACTATAGAATTACTGAGTTAATTGTGGAAGAACACGCACTGAGTTAAGATACCCCATCATTCATACTTCTCAATCAGGTCAATATGACAGCACATACTTGCTCGTATTCAATCCACGTGCTCGGAACACTCTGTATAACATCACGTAGAGAACAATAACATCCTATGGATGGATGACGCCTCAGAAAGTGGCCCGTTTTACTTTTTTTGTCGTTTACGTCGTATTGGGTCTAAACGGCGATTTTCCGTGAAAGTATGCGTTGTTGAGATCACGGAGACTTTTTAATGTGTTCGGAAATATCGTTTTTTGTGGTTATTGGCCTGTAAAATTAAAAAATGAATGGGTCAATGGGTTGCAATCGTTTTTATGAATGTTGAATGCGATGTCGCCGTAAAGGACCGTGGGAAATGATAATGTATGTATGACCTTGAACTCGGCGCGGCGGCCGATGCAATGACGCGAAGTCGTCTGACGAGGTGACAAACTGTTATTTCCGTCTTAATGTCTTTCGTCGTTACGTAAGGCTGCTATCAGAATAATATGATGAGTTTTCCAACGATATTTTTCTTTCGATGCCGAACGAAAACAATTGAAATTCTGCTTATTTATTGTGAATATATTTTGCCTTCAATAGCTTGGGTATAACAATGGAATGAAGACTTAATTATAATTGAGAATAAGGATCCATTGTTAATTTCCTTTGAAAGGAGGTTAAATAATAAAAAAACCACTTACGAAATATTTTACGAGAAAAGAAATTCAATGAATAAACCTGAAGCAAAGGCTTCACATCACACACAATAAAAAGTGTAGTTAAACCTGAAAATAAGGTATTAGCAAAATATTTGTACGAAGAATTTCCTTAATTGCAAACAATTTGCAAACCATTAACTACTGAAATTCGGAAAGCTTAACTTAAAATATCAATCATAGAAGTCAATTCTTGAACTTAAATGGCTAATAGATTATGTCCATAACCTATCAGAACGTCCTTTTTCCCCTTTATCGTTCCCCAAATAGCTTTACAAGTTTCAGTTTTAGTAGTCGAAGTCACTTTGTTTTTCTTTCCATTGGAAATTGCTGATGAATATGGCTTTCACTGCATCGACGGTTAGTCGGGCTAAATATCAAGTTTTTACGTAAGCTTTTTACATAATAACTTTCATAAGTCGCATTCATCTCACAGAATATATAATAGTCACAAATGCATACCTACCTGTCTTAAAAACTAGTGTGGAAATTCACATATTTATGCGTTTGTCTATCATGCTAATTTTGGCACCAAGTATATTGTACAGCTATCCAAACAGCCACATTTTTAGTAGAAGGACACGGTGATATGTTATGTAGGTACCTACAACATAATCTGCTTAGACATCTCAAGGAGAATCAGCCTGTTTCTGCCTTACTCTGCATCCCGTAGCGTGCTAGCGTGACGGTAAACAAACGTATCAGCGTTATCTTTGCACGCTGCGCTGGCGGACGCGCGGACGTGTCACGCCACCGTCGATCTTATAACAGTGACATATATCTAGGATGACAGTGCAATACAATGGCATTCTGCGGAAACCGCAGTGAAGCGTTGCGATAACAACCCACAGCAATAATACCCTCTGTTTCTTTAACCATAAAGTTCGTTTTCGCAAACCAGGACGAAAGTAGATGTCTCCGTATCAACCGCAAGTGTTGGTAAGGCCTTATTTCGCGTGAGTTCCTCAAGCCCTAGTTTTTAAACATTGCTCTTAGCATTGTTTAGTATGTAATTATAGTTTGTTTCACATGACTTGGAATTTTCAGCGGAAAACAAGTCTTAAAACAATAAACGTAAATTTTACTTTCGTGTGTACAAATGTTAATCAGAGCGTACCGTGCGTGTTCCGAGGTGCAAGGGAAGGTTGCATTGTAGGATAATCCAATTAAGAAACAAGTTGACAAAAACTTTCCGTTATAAGTATGTATTAACGGCTAAATACCGTACACGTATTTGTAGTTGCATTTCCTAACGGTGACTGTATTTCACTAAGTTCCCATAGACAAGATTTCATTTCCTTTGGTTCAATTAGTGTGATTTTCTTGTCATAGTCTAGCTCCGTGTGAAGGCCTTCGCGCCCATTTATATCGATAAACATTCGTGTTTTAGTTTGGATAGTGCAAGTGACTGCATAAAAAATGCCAACTTCGTCTCTAATTCCGGCCACACATTAGCAGTCCCCTATGGATTGTCAAATGTGGATGGACACCAGAAACCACTTAGCCAAACAATAACATTAAAAAAATCTAACTAAACGGCTCTTTGAATTGCAAAAAGCCCACATATCAGTGGTATCAAAGCGGTGTTTTTTCATATTTCCTTGCATTCACCGCCTGAGAAAACGCGTTGAAGTCTTTTGAATGCAACGTGGCATCGTTCTCAAAGTAACATTTGTAACCGACATTATTACCGGGAATATCACAATAGTACCGACGAACAAACTGTTTGGTCACTATGCCTCGGATATTTTTTGCCTCTACCTCATCATAATCATCATTTCACCCCGGAATCACCCATTGTTGGGTATAGGCCTCCCCATTTTTCTGCCATACTTCCCGGTTCCGAGCGTCAACCATCAACTCAACGAGCTATTGGACGGCCCTGGTTTATTTTTTGCCTGTACCTACTAGGCAAACATATTCATCTTTCCAGTACACATACCATCATGTCTGTTTCGAAACGATTTACAGAGGTGTACCTGTAGAACATCCACATTTTGCCAGTTATGGTTGAGCCCATAGTATGGAGGGGCGCGAGACTATCAGTTGGGCAAAAATCCAGACTCCGGGCTGCTGCTGAGAAATTCCTCCTGGAAAAACCCAATAACATTTTGGCCGATCTGGAAAACGACTTCAGGATCTCACGCTAAGCAGTGGCTCTTGCGACCATTAGACCAAGCAGTTTTACCACTGCGTCATAACTTTTAAACTTATGTCACATATAAAAGAGTGATGTTAAAGACTTGACCGAGCAGCAGACCCACAGCATTTTTTTTAAACAGTTGCATGATAGTGACCTGTATACCTATCCCTTTGTTCGATTGTACGTCGTAAATTGTATTGAATTCAAATCCTTAGTACATTAATTTAAGCTTAGTTTAGATAGCTTTACCTAGACTGTCAAAGGGCTCGGATCTAGAGAGGTTCACTGGTCTCGCTCCCATTGTTTATTCCACAGTTATAGTTTCCAAACTGATTAATGTTGGCGTGTATACAATTTATGATTAGACTTATTGTGTACTGCGTTCGGTTTGCCGGGAACTGTTGTGGAACAGCCGTAAATATTGAGCTTTGTGTGTTATACGTGAAAGACGCTTTTGGTTTTCCTTGTTTATGATTATGTGGAATTTAATTCATAATAATAAATTCATTTACTTCAGGTAAATAACTCCCACACGACATAGATTAATAGAAAAAATAGTTAATAAATTCAATTAAATCAGATAAAAACCAAATTAGAGCAAATCAAATAAAATCAATATAAATCTAATTAATAAAAATAAAATAAATCAACTTAAAATAAATTAAAATAAATCGAATAAAATCAAATTAAAAAAATAATCAAAACAATAAAGATACACGTGAACAGAGGTTGCAAACATTAATAAAAAAATATAATAAATTAAAATAAATAAAAAAAATTCGTACCCATTATGTGTACTTGTGTAGTCCATTTATAGATTTGCTGTGGAAGGAAATATAGTCTAGAAAGCCCTAGACATAAATCTTATAAAAGATGGTCAAGTACGCGTGTCTTTATTCATCTGCTTCTTATCTCAGAGTATAATTAATTAACATTGTCGGTGAAGTGCAAAAGGTGGTTCAATAGAGCCATAAATTTCTAAAGTGTTGGCAGGCAAATTAAGGGTCGTGGGTTCAAATCCCCGTTCAACCATTGTGAGCACATGCGTTATAATATGGTGTAGCTTAGCTTGAGCTGTTAAAATGGGTATTATTAATTGGTTTGTCGTGAATTATATGGTTATTTGGTTAAATTCTTTATTGCTATAATAGTTTGACTTTTGACTAATGCAAATAAGCTTTTGACTAACCCAAAGGTTGACTGGTAGAAAATGCCTATGGCATTAAGTCCGTCTCTGAATATTTATGTGCTCGAAGTATTAAATAAATAAATGAAATAAACCTCTTTAGTCCTGGCCATTAGGCCCATCTATACTTAGCTAAGGATGTTCAATGGGTACACAAGCTTTAACATGCCTAATTTTATTGTCAGATTTATGTAAACACTCGATCACTCGAAGATCACTCGAGTTAGTACTAAAAATATTTTACGGAGTTATAAATTATGTTCTAAGTTTTATAACTTTAGACTGCTTCGTCCATTCATTTTTATTGAACTTTATACATAAGGATAAATAAAAAAACTATCATAATTTCATTTTTAAATTTTAGCTGTCTTTAGGTCGTAGCACACGTATCAACTCGGAAAGGGATCGTAACCGTATCGCCTTTCACGTCGCCGTCAAACAGTCGTCAACCTAACGTAAGCACGTAACCAAAGCGGATCAGAAACTCCGATACGTAGACTCGGCTACGGCTAGGCGACGCCGCGCTTACGGCTCACCGACCGCTGGTTGACGGCTAGGCAGCCAATGAAAGCACGTTCGGCAACGCAGACCGCGGGAGGGGCGTGGACGAAGAGACGAGAGCTAGGGTACGGAGAGCCGTAAGCTAGGGTACGGAGAACCGTAAGCGCGGGAACTGCAAGTCGACCACGCACCGCACCGCGGTTCGTGAGCTTGTCCCGAGGTGAGGCGATTATGTTACGATTCCGATTAGTGTGCGTTGCAGTAGGGAGTTTCATAAAAATAATACTGAACGGCTCGAGTTGATACGGTGACGATCCCTTTCCGAGTTGATATGTGTGCTACGACCTTTATTGTAGGACATACTCGTAGCTCTTTCCAATTGCGCGCTTTTAAGCCTGGATTTTTCTGAATCATCGTCATCGTCATCCGTCGTCGTCATCGTTCTCCTGTCCGGTCCTTATTCCAATTTATTTGGTGTTCTGCTTTTTTCCATTCTTCTGTATTAGTCGAATCGTCGTCTCGGTAGTCACCCCTTTTCTAACCATATCATCATTCACACATTCCATCCTTTGTTTCTTTGGTCTCTCCGTACTCTTATAGCCATCGTCATTCATACTCAAAACTTTCCTGACTCCTCCGTATCATATGATACCATGACAACCAGGATTTTTCTGAAATATTTTCTGCAAAAAAAAGGAAAAACACTTAAATCTTTTTCTTTAAACTTCGTTTCGTTTCTAAATCCTCTAACAGCCTCGTTTGCTCCTCAAACGTGACTAAAACGGAGTAACTCTTCGTTTAATTGACTGTTACGAGCGTCGAGGGAGGAACGCCACCTAATGCCTTTTATCTTTACAGAAAACTTTATACTAAAGAGTCTTACATACACTTTACATAAGTCGGAAAAGTACACGCCTAATTAGGCAATAATACCTGCCTTACAGCGGAAATCAAGCGGGTTCTATTGATAATTAAATATTCTCTTCTATAGGTAATAACTGATTAATGTCGAAAGTCATGTAATACTCTTCCGTTTAATTTGATTGAATATTTATTAATATTTACTATTGTTCCTAGATTTAGTTTTGATAAAAATGAGAAAATGGCTGAAACTTCAGGAAATTCGGCATATAAGTACCTGCTTGACGTTCGCATTTCAAGGTTCAACAAGAAGGTCGAAATAAATGTTTAAATTTTGTTTAGTTTACTATATAATAACGCTCATTAAGTGACACTAACCGTGACCCCACTAATAATTACTGAAATGGCCTACCGTCTGTCATAAAAAAGTACATCTACAATATTACATCGCATCACTCATCCCAAAAAATATTAGTCACTCATATCTGTCAAGGGTAACGTTAAATATATGAAAAAAAAGAACAGTAATCACATGTAACCTTGTGATCCTGCAAGTGGTTCGACTAATTGTGACAAATGAGTCGCCCTGTCATGTCATGTTTTGTTTTAATCTTAGCAAAAAACAAGTGACGGCCGCCGCCGGTTCCTAACTGTATTAATACATATGCATACATAGGTAAAAATGTAATCGAGTTTTTCTAGTATAAAAATTGCCTATTGTGTGTGGCTCGGAACCATTTGAGGCTGGCGATGGTGATATGATAATGAGACTTTTTATCGATACCGATTGTAGAATATAGATATGGTGGTATCATAACTAATATAACTATCATACAACTTTGGTACCCTGATAATTCAAAAAGTAGGTACGTATACTGATTTTACAATTTGCATCCATATAGGGCTTGTACACAAAACTGCGAATCGGCGCGATGCGAATTCGCAACGCAGAAAGGTTATATAGGTTAGAACTAGAAAGAACTTGCAGATTTGTACGATGCGACGTCGCATCGCAGTTTTGTGTACAAGCCCATAGTGCAGATTTGTGACAGTAAAAGCAGCCAGTCAGAAACATTGTCTAATGCTGACTGGTAATAAAAAATCTAGCAAATTGAAACTCATCCATGCACAGCGTGACGTGAAACCATAAAATGAACGAGTAAATGTGATTCTTAGCACCATTTAAACGACCTAAATATCATAAAATTACACCAAAGCATATAAATAAAATAAATATTCATTAAGCGCGTCTGAATCTACAATTTGTAATGGACACCATAATAACATATTTAGTTGAGACTAACATCTGACTAATAGGCGACTTAACGGTTGATCACAAAAAGGTGTTGTTGATCATGTCAGATTTCACAGTAATATTATGACGGGTAACATCGCGGAGTGTTTGGTTTCGCGCGTTAATGTTACATGGACGCGTCATGTCAATGTCAGCCGAATGAGCGGAAAAAAGCGACAAAAAACTTGAGTAGTTAGGACAGGAGTCAGTGCACCCTATTGATAGTAATGTGAAGCTAGAATGTGCGCCGAATCATCCGCGTTCAAGCTAATTATCTGAGCACGACATTTCCGAAGGCGATCTAAAATATACAGACGGGTTTGTATTAAAAAATAACAAGCGTGAATTGCGCTGTCCTTCAAATTAAATCAAGTGCTGATAGTTGTTGCGACGTTAGAGTAACTACTACAAGTTACTTGCAACTTTTAGCGTAGCATTGCCCGTAGCACATCAGTGCAGCGTAGCAATATTTGTAGCACTGATGTGCTCCACTATACTGTATAGCGAATAGCGGAGCAATGTCCGTAGCGTACAGTGTAGCAGCGTAGCAGACAGTGTAGCGGCGTAGCGAACAGTGTAGCAGCGTAGCCTGGAGCACTGACTGTAAAATATCGCGTAGCAATGTGCTCTGTAATGTAACTATTACTGTTTTGTACCATAAGCGTAGCGTGTATCAAAAAGAAGTTTTTATTTTAATATTCATTAATTAAGATTTTACAGGGCTAGTGAGAATCAGAGTCACGCATCCAATGAACGCTCGTAGTAGGTAGGTACTGCTCTACTGAACTGAAACAAAGTGTAAAAGAAAATCTCAGATTATGCAGATTGTCGGCACGCAATAACAGAATAAATAATGCATATCTTTTGAAAGTACAAGTGACAAGAACTAGCAAATTGATCCTTTACAAAATAAGCAGTATTCATCAACACGGGGAAATGATAAATGTTTTACTGTGAAGATACTTTGTCTAAGTGTCAAAAGAGTAATGTGAGTATAACATAAATAAATGTCGGTTATATTAACAGGATATCAATGTACAAATGCATTTTATATTGTAAATAATTGCATGACGCCTTTATTAATGTTTACAAAGCGAATAAGGAACATACATCTATGTTCCGTGAATTAAAATACACCGAACAAAAACTGGCTGTAGGCTGTAGGGATAATAAATGGCGTCCACTTACAGCACCCCGGGCTCGCATCACCAATAAAACTAACGAGAGGAAACAACTAGCCGAGAGTTGTCGGGAAAAAACCACAGACACCTCACGTGAATAGCGTTGATTAATTTAAGCAGTTGCCAGTAATAGTGTGGCGAGATATGAAGATATCAGAGATGCGATCTACTTTAGATTGGATCGCGATTGACTATTAATTTGTTTATGTCGTACGCAGCGCTGCGCGAAATCAGCAAAAAATCTGAAAGCGTCAAAATTTTATGTCGATTCATCATGTAAATGAACCGACAAACAATGGACCGTTGAAGAGATAGAAATTTTATAGAAACGCGTATTATTAGCGTGATATGACATATGATTAGGTCCTCCAAAGAGCCGCGACGTAACAAACTAGCTTCCAACTTGGCTAACTAGTTATTTAACTATTTTTTTACGAATGTAGAAAGTTTGATATTATTATTAAACAAGATTTTACGTTAGCAGATAATTCGTATAAATGTTTTCATGTTTGACACTTCAATCCTCGGCCTCGTTTTGCCTAGATTTTAACATTGTATTTATTATGCTGTTCGAAATGTATAACTTAGCATCAAATTATCGTAAAGATCTAGACCACATCACCAAAATGGCTGCGGTTTTAGCTTTAAGTTGTAGCCTAACATTCACACTTTCTCGAACCTAGACAAGTTTTATTGCATTACATTTAATTTAATTATTTCCTTCAGACCTAATGCCAATTTATGATTGCTTTCATTTCTGCTTCGCATGACTATAAACTCGTTCGTGGTTGCCAGCTGAATTAAAGTTATGCCCTAAAGGCAGGGTATTATTCTCGGGCGGCGCTGGCGTCTGCATCTAACCCACAAACTATCTCATTACATTTAGATTCCTGCCATGATATTCATGCTCACGTATGCAGTATCTCAGGACTCAGTGCGGACCCGACAAACACTTCTTAGAAGAGAATTCCCGAGTAATCGCGAGATAATGTTACATATGACGTGTACAGTAATTTTATTTTAAACGCACGATGCTTAGGAGCAATTTAGAACAGTTTACAATAATAGAAAGATAGTTAAGATATTTAAAATTCAATTAGGGAGATCTTTTGTTTGGTGATATAATCAGTTTATTGTTTGTAATAGTGTGCCGTTGTATGTTTTTAGTCGAATGTATATGTATTGGCACGGAATTCGGTCTTTAGCGGAGGTTCCGTTCACGTGACGGAGGAGAAATCAAATGGAAAGGACACCTTAGTTATCTTCCATTTAGATGCTATCTAGGCGGCGTCTTTGGACTTACATAAGTAATGTATTGCTATTGTGGCTTGATGAATATTAAATGGATGCCGAATAATCAATCTTTAATCATTTTTATTTTAAACTAGCTGTGCCCCGCTGTTTCACCCGCGTAAATGTTGATGCCGTGAGAATATCAGGATAAAAAGTAGCATATATATTAATCCAGGGTGTCAGCTACCTCCATACAAAATTTTATAAAAATTGGTCCAACCGTTTGAGCGTGAAGAAGTAACAAACATATAAACACACACACACACAAACTTTCGCCTTTATAATATTAGTGCGATGTGATATTGTAGGACTTGTAGGTACATTGTAATTTCATGTTCTTAATAGATGTTGATGTGTGACAAGTTTATATATAGTTTATTTGCGAGAACAAGATGAAAAAGATGCATTTTGCCCCACACAACTTTTTCTTTGGTATACGTTTTGTACACAATGGCATAGGTACTCATCTGTCAGCTGGATTTTATTTTATAGTAAAACAATAGAATGTCTTTATATAACTCGAATACCACAAGAGATATCATCCAATTATATCTGATCTCAGGGATTAACAAGACTAGATACTTATTGGCAGACCGTGAACTCAGACAATGTTTTCTATAAGAACAAGTGTAGCTTATACATTGTTCAGTAGAAATCATGTCAAAACGCACCGTTACACGAATTGTTTTCATTGTACATCAGCGAGTTAAGACAACTAGAACTGATAGGACAAGTCAAGACAACAAAGTCAGTATTGTGTATCATCTAGTCGACAGCGCACCGTTGACATTGATCCGTGTCACGTCATTGCACACGCACTGACGCGATTATATCGATACCATCATCAGATAAGCACATCTGTCATGTGCCTCACGCTAATAGTGATAACTAGCTGTTACCCGCGACTTCATCCGCGTGGATTTTTTTTTAATATACGTAGCCTATGTTACTCCTTATTATATCAGCTATCTGCCAGTGAAAGTCCCGTCAAAATCGGTCCAGCCGCTTCAGAAATTAGCCGGAACAGACAGAGAAAATTTGTAAAAAATGTTATTTTGGTTGGTATATGTGCCGTGTATACATCCATATGCCTTTAGCAAAAAGCGGTTATTTTAATATTACAAACAGACACTCCAAATTTATTTATCTGTATAGATGTATAGAAGATATAGATAATGAAAGCGAAATTATATCGCAGCCATCATACTAATTAAGTCTCGGTACAATATTAAATGAAATGGCATTTTTCAGCAGCTAGTAACACAGAATGTACACTTGTACAGATATCGATAAAGCGATTCTTTCAAGTTACGCAACGATGTACTTTCTAAATTATTTCAAGTAATCTTAGAGAGTTCAACAACGTTGATGGTCGAATTGTGGTCAAAAATTAACTGGCTCTCCAGTTCATGTAATACGGTGATGTCATGGCGAGTGTTTTACCTCTTCAACTAAGATGAGATAGAAAGTAAAAGTGGTTGGATTGGGCAGCTGCGGGCATCTCAATAGAATAGATCATAAAAGCTTGTTATGTGTTATCCCACGCGCCCGCGCCGCAGAAAGTGAGAGGACGAGTCACTTGATAAAATTCATATGATGCGACTTGCGAGTCACATGATCGAAACTGCAGATGTTTTTATGCGATTTTAATGCCGCCTTCATTTCTTTAGAAAGTCGCATCTTTAATAGCGATTAGGGATTCTTTAGATGCCGGTTCCTTCGTCTTTTATTTGTATTATCGGTTCCTATTCGTTCAATGCGGATGTCGTTAAATTCTTGAGTAGCTTTAGGGTCATCAGTTCTTTGACAAATGTTACATACCTACTTTTCAGTACCTTTATGGAAATTAATTATTTTACTTCTCAGACGTTTACTCACTGTCTTTCTAATAGAGGCGTGCTGCGCCACGAGCATTGCAATTCCGAGGACGGTACCATATTTTCTTTTATGTACCGCATTGTTGTCTGTTCCACAATCTAATTTAGGCTGACTGAAATCTAAGGTAGACTGGTAGAAAATGCCCAAGGCATTAAGTCCGCCTTTGTACAGTTTTTACTTGTGCATAAAGTTTTAATAAATAAATAAAAAATTTAATAAGAGTTATATTGTACTTGACTTGAACGTTGCCCTAACCTAACCATATCCTAAAAAGCAGAGCAGTACAGACTATCAGGCATGTGTAGATTCCCAAACAATTTGGAAAGCGATGTAAATCATTCAATTATATCCATCCACCGTTTCATTACCAATTTCTCATAGCTTTGGCACGCCAAACTTTTACGTGCTTTCATGCATCTGAGTAGTAATTAGTCATAGATATTAATTGAAATAATTTGCCATTCATGTTTCAATACGCATGAAATTTTATTGACAGTAACTATCATTGTTGTTTGTTTAGCTGCTCGTTTGGTTTCTTGTTGTCTGAATAAATCAGAATCATTTGTAAGTGAACGGAGAGAACGACTCAGGAGTACTTAATTTTATTTTCTTTTTTATCGTCTGCTTGTGAGGCTGTAATGAATAAAAATAATTATTATATCCTCCCTACTGAATTTCGGTCACGGCGGCCAATCTCAATGGTGATAAGCCTCTCACAGGTGCACACTGCAGCCCCTCTTTCTTCAATCTTATAGTCCCATGGTACGGCAATCCGACACGATTGGGGAGAAATGGTGCAGGACCAACGGCTTTAAGTGCTTTCCGAGGCACGGGGGTGTCATCCAAACTCGGGCTTCTACTGAGAAGCCCCGAATGGATAAATTACTTTGCCCGATCTGGGAAATCAGGACGAGGACCACAGCCCATGAAATTCATTTTTTTTTTTAAGTTTTTTGTAATTTGCATTCAGTTTCAGGTTGTATGTTGAACAAAATATGAGTCGCGACCGTAACAATTATGTATTTACAAACTAGCAGCGCCTCGCGGTTTCACCCGCATAAGTGTCGATCCCGTGGAAATATCGGGATAAAAACTATCTTATGTCCTTTCCCGGGACTCAAACTATCTCTACACCAAATTTCATCTAAATCGGTCCAGCGGCTTAAGCGTGAAGAGGTAACAGACAGACAGACACACTTTCGTACTTATAAATAGTATGGAGTATGGATTATAATCATTTAAATCATTAATACAACCCTCTAAATTCATACAGCCCTATTGAATAACTGTATTTCGAAATCGTTATTCGCTGGCTACCCTATGTGATTAAGACGTTGTACCAGCCTTGTTTACTGAAGTGATTTACTGGGTGATATTACAATCAGCGGTTTATTGACCGTCAGGTGTTTAGTTTACAGGTTTTCGACAAATGGCGGATGGGCGTATGTTCAACGTCGAACAAACGTAGAACGATTACCGTGATCCGCAAGTACAGTTGGATTGATTTAAATTGCTTATAGTTCATACCGTTAGCTATGGGCAGGAGATAAGTTAGCCTTTCTATAATTATTTATTTAAATTGTATTGTGTATAATCGTATCTAAGCCATAATTATGATAAATCTCTCAACTTTAGACCTTAAGATGATATGTTGAAAAAAATGTGGTTTTTCTATTTCGTGTAACTTGTTAAGTATGTGGAATAGGGATTTAACACTTTGGTATATGTTTTTTGACTCTTTGGTCTAGTATCATGTAAAAGGAATACAAGATTCAATTAATATTTCTTGATACAAAAAATTGCAAAGTTATATCTATTTTTTTACTATTTTCGACATTACGGCGTAACGCTTAAGAGTTATTCAATGGAATTTACTTTAAAACATAGAGACTTATCATATCAAAGTATAGGTACTTAAAGTAGTTTTATATTTATTTCATTTATTTTGTTAAAAAAGGAGTAAATTCGTTTTGGCACATACCTATGTCGTTTTATTTCGAGCGCACGCACATTATAGCCATCACTCTTCTTTTGCATTTCAAAATTAATTGCATCACTTTCGCTCGCTTAGTAGGGTTTCGAGGATTTTAGATTTTCGAGGTAGCGCCCTAATGAGATAGGTAATCAGACGAATAGTATAATAGTCCTTTAATTAATTTCACATTCCACAGAGCACCAGCTCAATGACCTCTTTAGTAAACATTCCATGGAAATTTTAACTTGGTTAAGCAACGACATGTTTGCCAAATTACTGAAGTACCGTAATGTGGCAATTAAAAAGGTAATTTGAAAAAGCGGATGTTTTAAGCATCATATTGTACCACTAATAGGTAGTGGGTATACAGAATCGTAAATCAGTTTCACGATTAGAATTGTAAATTATGTAGTCGATTCAAGTTTCGGCGGTTTTTTTATTTGTAGCAAGTTCAAATTTCAATAATTCATACAAAAAAGAACCTTTTGTTTTTCCTGAATTGGAAGATTTTCCGAAATAAAACATTCAATTTTTCTTTCTACAAAAACCTGATTCTGACGACTACGAAAATTTTAAAACAAAAATAGCCTAGTCGGTCCAGCCGTTCTCAAGAAAGTGATGTGCTTACCAACGAACAGCATTTAATTTTTATTTATATATATTTAATGAATATTGACAAATCTATCTGAGGAGAAATTCTCGTAATTTTAAGAACGTTCACAGTCTGATCTCAGTTTCAATCTGTCAAAAATACCTCTAATTTCCCCACATTTTTGACAAGTTTTTGACATTGATTGTCGCTGAGTTGAGATAGCGACTAGATTTTTAAAGTTTTTAAATACGAGAATAATAATTGGCCTTCTAATTAGAAGAATAATGTCATAGAATGAATAAAGAAAAAAAATAGTAGGTTTAGATTATGGAGATGTTTTATGATTTTGTGAGTATAAAATAATGTATTATCTCAATAAAAAGCATAGGAAACTAAGTTACATTAAAAGAAACGGTAAAGTTATAATGATTAAATGACATTAAATTACTTAACAACTATCACAAACGTAATTGAATCTTAATGTCAAAAGCCTTTTACTCTGTTTGCCCCTTCACAAAGGCGTGATTAATGAACGATCGCTAATTACTGTGGCCGCGATGCGCGGGCGCAGGCCGACAAAGGCGGGCTCACCGCGGGGCACATTGCTGTTGTCATCCGGGATAACTTGTGGATACGTCCTGCATAACACCATCCTTTATTTTATGCATGGTTCGTTTCCGTCATATCTATGAGTATGAAGTACCTACCTACTAGATTTTGCCCGCGGCGGCGGTGTTGCTTGCGTAGAATTAAATAAATGCACCATGGTTTAATATGTAGTGTAATATGTATCTAGTAATCGCAAGGGCTAGTGCTGACCACGGGGTCCTGGGTTCGATTCGATGTTATGTTGATGATATTCGATGTTGTGATGTTATGTTATGTTTAAATATTGAATTATTTATACATTTATTTATATATAAAAAAATGACCTGACTGGTGTTCTAGGAAAATAATAGAAAGTAACACGCAAAATTTATAACATTTTCATTTTTGAGAAAGCACCTAGACACAACCTAGGGTCAGCCGGTGTCTCACATTCTAGATATTATAATAGCTGAAAGTTCTTCCGTATTCTTACGTAAACTTTTGACTTTGAAAAAACCATAAATGACAATTTATGATTTGTTATTTTTTCGAATCATCTTAAGCTTTTGTGAAAGGAGTTCAGCAGGGTGATTGTGTAACACACAATAGCTTTCATTTTGACAGTTCCATAGTTACAAAATATGATTATTAGAAGTTGCATAACGATATTCATTTCATCCTGAGTCACTTCGTATTAATTTTATTGCATTTCTTGTTTATTACAATATTGGTCGTTGCTCTTAGGCTTGCGTGTAGAGCAGTTTTATTCATGAGGAAGTACTCTTTGATATCATACCTACTATTGAAGAGATTACATTTCCTGCCAGGAATTATTGTTGCCGAGGCAGCTTCGGGCACTTTGATGGATTTCAGCTTCCCTTACAGTCTGCTTTGATTACCATTATTTGGCAAAGCTCTTCATAATACCATTACATTTTAATTTATCTAAAATACTGCACCTTTTGTGCAGTCTTTTAGTAGTTTCCGTACCATAATATAAGTCGTAGATTTAGAGATAGCAAAAAATAAGCCGTTAGTCTGATAATTATCCCCAAAATTGCCTAATTAATAACTAACATACATGAGAGTATGCATATTTTTTAATTTGCTAAACATCATCGTCTAAATGGCTGAAATTATGCTGTCTTATTAAGTAAATAAATGACTAAAATAAAATAAACAGCAACATTTTGCAAGCTTTTTTAATGCATTGCATCCGTTCTTAATATTAAAACAAACATTTTTGTTAATCTATCGAGCATTTGAGTTATAGCCTATCTAGTATATAATTTATGATGTTGTACTCCAAATTCATATATATTGAGAGTAGTACATTAATTTCTGGTTACCGCTAGTCCAAATGATAATACATGAAGTGAGGCCGCTTGCGGTGGATATTAATGATTCTCGTCCTGTAATCTTGTGAAGGCTATTGTAGGCTATTGTTGCTACCTACGTGGATATAAAACATGTCATTATTGTTATATGTTTCTTTAGTAGGTATGGAGTTGTAGAATTTGTCTTGAGTTGTAGATCAAGAGACGATCCACAATACATATTGCAGTATTAGTAAATACTGCATGTTAGTTTTCATTTTTCGCCATGCATCTCATCTGAAGTATATGAAATTCATAATTTAAAAATTATGAAAATAAAGTTTCTGGTTAGGCCTCATATTAAAGATGAGGTTGAATATATAAACTTCAAGAAGGATGAATGGCGAAAAACTATCAAGCAGTATTTACTAATACTGCAATATGAATTAGGTATATCCGTACGTGTGTTGGCAATATTGTATGGGCAGGTGAGGTGCTTTCAGGCTCTAAAGCAATTTATGTTATTAGTGATATAGTAATAAAAAAACTTTTACCTGCGAATACTAGCTCTTGTTTCAAAATTTGAATTCTACAGAAGTTTGAGCTGTTGCTGGCGTTCAGTCATTTTTTTAGACACCCAGACACGGTATAGTAGAGTGAGTTTAGTTGTAGACAATTTACATACAACTGTGCTTACCCAGCACCCCTATTGGGAACATTTGAATAGTAATTAAAATGATTTACGTGCCCATGTCTACAGACCTAAGCGCTGATTGCGCTGATTACTACACGTACCTACAGGTACCACTAATAGAGTCTAACAAGCCCCTAAGCCTATTCTTCAGATAAGGCTAAGACGGAACTGGGAGCAATTTTAATTGCCTCAGTCGATGAGAGCTATATGTTGCGCTAAGTGAGATAAAGCTATGTCAAAGAGGTTTAATTGCTTCAGTTATTAGCTGGGATAGTGTCGAAGCTATGGGAAAAGTATTTACCTTAGGGGTGTTATAAAAGCAATTTAGATAGACAGAGAAATAGCTTATGCAGCACTTTATTGCTAGGCGCAATAAATAGATATTTTTCATTATGGGAGTTCAACCTGCGAAAGCAGCAACACAAAGGGGTTTATTTATAAACAATTATTAAAGTCAAGTAACGTTTAAACGTCAAAAATATAGTGAAGATTAAACAGTCGCTATTCACTACTAAACTTTAAGCAACGTTTATGAATAAAGGGGTATATATAGCGATATGCTGATCTAACCAAATATATGGATAATATATGTTTTTCTACATGTCGCCAGTACAAAATACAAAATATTTATTTCTGTACCAACTAGTTTACATTAGTTTATGATTGGAGCCACCTTTCATTAAGCATAAAAGTAGCCAGTAGCGCCATAAGTACACAAATTCCTCATGGGTACCTTATTTAGGGCGCTCAACAAACGTTACCCGCCATGTTACCGTAACTCATAAGCTAAGATACTTAGCAGGTAGTTAGCTACGACTACAACTAACCAGGGTCTGTTAGTAAGCTAACTACTAACATTACCGAATTAACTGCTACTTAACGACTGTGAACTAAGAAGTTAATGAACCATGTTCAGTCACTGGTCTATGTAGTTTACATGCCGTGACGTGTTCTGTTGAATTGAATGATTATAGGCTGTGAACCACTCGTTATATTTAATCATGTATTCACCCGTTTACCTAGTTAATTGTTTTATTGTGCGATTTACTTTAAACATCAAGTTTGTGACTTATTTTGTAAAAATAGACTTATTTCGTTTTATGGCTCATCATTTCTGCATTACTTTTAAGTGAAGATGGATATTTTTGTTCAAATTATCTCCATAGATAAACACCTTTTGCTTTTTCCATCAAACAACTATTTACGTCCAGTGCACTCTGCACCTTGGGCAATGAGTTCTGCTAATTACTTTGTTAAATGGGTAATCTTTCACTACAACATCAGCTATTCAATGAGCTCATCAACACGAAAGAAAAATAACCCTTAACAAATTGACTTATGAATTCAGTATGAAGTTACGTACCTGCAACAAAGAGAAAGCTTTTTCACATCTTATGTCTATGATTTTTTTCTATATTTACAACCCTGTAGGTACTTAAATTTATTTCCACAGATATTATCTAATTCGCGACGACAGCAAACTAAGCCGTTAATCATTTAATTCAGCAAGATAACTTCCAAACCCACGCAGTTTATAATGTGCCCATAACTAACTTAACCACATTATATTATAAAACTAAAGTTGGCTACCGTTTGTAATTCATAGCTTACAGAACATGACACGGGGAGTAGATTACCATAATCAAACCAGCCGGGATGCTTATCGCTGCATTAAGTTATTAGTAAACATGAGGATGTTCCTGCTTACCCTTCTAGTAAAATATATCCTTTAGCGGCGTGGAACGTTAATGTAAAGTTCTTTATTTAAATGGCAACAAGAAAATGGGACTGGCTGTAGGCTGTGTCGTCAGCTTATAGTGGATAAGCCAGAGATTAAAACAGAAGACGAACTAGCAGGGGATTGAGACGGGGGGGTTGAAGGGGGGGAGGAGTTTGGCGGGCTCAGGGGATCAGACCTGAATAAGTCGTGTCGTCGATAGCGCTGCGGGTGTTTAGCGTGACTACGTCTCACCATTTTACAACGAGCTATGATTTTGTTTAAAACATTATATGTAGCTGAAGTTTTCATCATCCTTTTTTTTTTTTTTTTCTCGCGGTGGAAATCCTCATGGACTTCCTCTATCGTGGGGGTGACAGAGGGGCATGCCGGACTCTTAACCACCGCGGTGTTCCACCTCTACCTATGGCCGGGGGTGCGGGATTCGCATAAGCATTCACCGCTCCCCCGACAGGCAAGTCTTCATCATCCTCCTGTCAGTATCCCAATTTATTTGGAGTCGGTGCCCTTTAGTTCTTTCTTCACAATCTCATCTATACATATAGCTACCAATAGTCATAATACACATACGAGTAGATCCTGTCCTTATTTGGAGTCTGCGTAGTGTTCTTTCTTATCAATCTCATCTAGAGATCGAGTTAATACATTGATATTATAGAGGTATGAGGAACAGGGTGTAAAGTTCACTCAACCTCCATAGAAAAGGGAGGATCCTCCGACCAGACGGGTGTTGTGTCTGGCGGGCAACTGCCCAATGAGTCATGTCGGGCTGTTGTATATATGCTAGTAGCGTGGTAAACTCTGCTTGCGCGATGCAGGATTTGCGTGACGTCAGTATGACGCGTTGTTCGCATGTGGCGTTGTAGATACCGCTACAATATAAAGCTAGCTCATAAATATTCCATGTTACACACATAGTTTCCTAAAAACACCGCATGATACCCCATGATAGACAGGACTATTTTCCTAACATAAACTTTTTGGTCAAGCAAACTTGGTGTTGCGATATCACGACGTATAAGTAACAATAAATCATCTCAGATTCACAACTGAGAACAGACGATGTATTCTTCCAAGTGACAGAAAATGGGACCAGATTATGCGAGATGCAGACTGCAGAAGCATTCTCTTTGTGTCATGGATGACAGATGACCACTTTGAGATAACTTATGTAAATCTCTTCCGGATAGTATTGTGGTTGCCGTGATATTATTTTACCCCTTTACTATTGTGCCAAAAAAAATAGATGTTGAGTTGATGATATAATTTACCACTAACATTTAAATGATTATGAGATGTTTATCTAGTTACGTGCATTTACATAATGACATTCTAATCAATTATGTGGCAAAAAAGAATGTACCTACTTACTATCATATATTTAGACACTTGTCCCATCCGAGCAACTAAAAAAAAGAGTTGGTGGGGAACGAGCAGCGAGTGTGCAACAACGACTAGCGATTATTCGCTGGGATGTGTATGTACCATAGATATATGTTTTTACATTTCTATGGTATGCACAGTCAACAAAAGAGATAAGTATGCAGGGTCGTCGGATATAGTTGAAGTTTAGTAAGAAACCGATGGATGTTGTCGACTGCAATTTAATTTGATAAAAGAGCTGTTTGTTTTCTATTAATAAAATAAAATTTTATTCGAGAACATCCATCGGTTTCTTACTAAACTTCAACTATATCCGACGATCCTGCATACTTAACTCTTTTGTTGACTACACATCCCAGCGAATAATCGCTAGTCGAAGTTGACGAATCACTGGACTCTCGCATCACGTCACCACACCCCGCCCGCACCGCGCTGCTACCTCAGGCAATGTCTCAGTTAAGCGGTCGATCTATAGGTAGTACGATTCTTGAGCGAGCAAGTCGTTGATAGCTATAGTTGCTTCCTCGTCGACGGTGCGGCAGGTGCCTTAAGTGGGTAGTAAGAAGAAGCACCCAGATAGCTCGGTTGGCACTAGAGTCCTATTCTCAACACTTCGCCACGATTTCTCGTGATGTTTACTGTGCTAAGCTCCGTTCACATTGGTAGAGTTCACAAGAACAAAGAATATACGGAATATATCACGCTTCAAATCATGATGGTTGACCACTCTTAAAGTATTATCTATTTATTACAATAAAAAATCGAAATGTTCAATAACTTGGAATCTTAAAACAGGTATCCTCATATGAGCAGCGGTGACCCAATTGTAACGGCCGCGACTGACGAGGTGTAGGTCGTAGGTTCAAACCCAGAAAGGCACGTTATATTTTGTAAATTATTTCATCACCACTGCTCTCAAAACGGTAAAGGAAAACATCGTGAAAAAACCGGCATGTCCCAGAACCAAAAATTCGACCCGCACTGGACCCGCTTGGTGGATTCTGGCCCACTACCTCTCACCGGGAGGAGGCCTGTGCCTCAGCAGTGGGAATATTTTAGGCTGATTAAATTATGCTACTCCCCATATGAATAACTACTTAGATCCTATCTACTGTAGTCGAAGCATTCCTCTACAAGACAAATCTTTTAAATAAGGCTAGGAATTTTGAGTACGTACTGAAACTTCCTTGTTGGTTAAGTGTTCGACTCTCAGCCTTCAGGGTCAGCACATTAGCATAGTGTCAATAAAAAAGCCGAGTTCACATCAATATACATTGCATTGCACCATTGAGGCACTGGTTGCCATTGTGAACTAGTCTTTACTCTCGCATGCACCTCGTTAGAAACCATTTAAGTACAATAAAACGATTATTACGGCCGTTAGGTGTAACCTTCTGCACTGCTTCCACCATTTATGGATGAGGACGAGGATAGGGGAAATTTTTATATGGGTTTGCATTGTTTGTTATTATTCCTTGCCTTCATTTCCAACTATGTTATTTTAACTGGATCTGTAGGTAATCTTTGTAATGGAGATTAGAGAGAAACCATTTTGAGGGTGCCGTGGTATAATAAAATCTAACATAACGCTATTATGGCCTGATGGGTTAGGTAGGTGTTACAGAGGCGAGCTAATTGCCATAACCTGTCACAAAGCCAAAAGCTAGATTATCATTCAGAATTTTCCAAGGGAAAAACTTAATAAGACCCTTTGTACAGACGCACATCAAGCTACCCGAAACTGTAAAATTTTCTCAATCTACTTTGAACCTTATGCTTTAGCGATGAAGTTGAAAATATATTAAAGAAATTTGACAGATTGTAGTAGATTGATGTGCTGGCGTCTGTACACGGCATTGTTTCATTACACTATAGCGTACAAACCGCGCCGTACAAAAATCGTGTCCGTGTACAAGCTTCCATAGTGACCCATACAACACTGACGACCGTGCCTACACACGGCGAAGGTACCGTAGTTTTACACAGCAAGAAAAACGTGTGTGTACAAAGGGCCTAATAATTCCCCGATGCTTCCGGAAGTCCCGTACTTACTTTAAAATACTGCTAGACCTAGCAGGCATTGTAATGCACTGCAATGGTTCTTTTCCATATATACAAATAATATGACTAAGGGCGCATCTCACAAAATTTATATACCTAGAATGAGACTTATACTGAGAATACATTTGGAATTTTTGACAGTTTTTCCTTATTAGAACTATCAGACGTCAATTTTATTCCACAGATATAAGAGATATCTGAATTCGGCAAAAATTAGCCCTAAACTCATTATGTGTAAGAGAGAATTCGACACCTTTAAAAACCTCATACGTGGATTGTCTGGATTGACTTGAGAATCGACATCGGGTCTTCGCGCTCGCAGCTGCCTTGAAAATCTCATACCACAACACATAACTATTGTAAAAATAACATAAAAACAATTGAAGTCTCAGTTGCATGCGAAGGTACGATTTCATTATTGTGCTTTGTTTGTGGTTTCAGAAGAATAATAAAATACAAATGAAACTGTAGGTAATTGTTTCATTAACTTTGCTACATTATACGATGCTTCCTACCGTTTGCCAACCCATCAATATAAGTGACAATGCAGTACATTTGCCAGTATATAATGGTATTTGATATCAGAAAGCGCATCTCGCCATGGAAAGCTGCTGCAACCCGTTAGTGGACCGGCTGCACCCAGCTTTCCAATCGCGCCTCCAGCCAGACTTAGTTTAAGCCTGCCACGCATTTATCAGAGCTTTCTATATCCACGCCTACTTTATGTGCCCTAATCTCCTCAGATAGGTGCTAAATTATTTCACTTTATTGCTGAACACTAACACATTAGTGCCTGATACGGAAAGCAGATGCACCTTCTTCTATATTTAGCTTTAAAGCGCTGTAATTCATTTTTAGCGAAGAACAACATTTTTGAGGAAAACAGAAATTACGTTTTCCTTTCTCGGTTATCGTAAAAAATAAGGCACAATGTCTTCTTTAATAATAATATAATGTCGTTACGTTATGATGACCTGGTTCACAAAAAACGGTGCAAAATTTTTGACATTAAACCGATCGGGGTAATGATCGCAAGTCATTGCGTGCTACGGTAAAAAAAATAACAAGATTTCGGCTTACAACTGAGAAAAAAGAGTCATCAATGTTGACAAAAAAATTACCGGCATTAAACGGAAATGTGGGGAAAGAGGCTATATCGTGTCGTGGGCCAGATTTCTTTAACACTTTATATTTATACTTGAAATGGCATGTAGTAAACTCAGGTTTATGGAAACGTTAAATAACTTACGGATTACTGAAGTATTTGAGATCAATGCTGCCGTAAATCAGGATTACGAGAATTTAACATGTAAGTACCTTCGTCAAATAATTGATATTGGCGTTCGCATTTCTGCCTCTATAACGTTTAAATGGTAAAACTGAGATCTAAAGCGTAATTAACGATTGGTATTTGTAATCTATGGTATTGATGATGATGATAACTTTTACTGGGTAGACGCGCGCATGCGTAACGAACGATTTTACTTTATTTATAGAATGTTTTAATTGAGATTCGCTAACCCGAGAAAACTGAGGCCGATGATCTATTTTTTGCGCAGCTCGCTCCATGTTGAGTCAATAATACTGAGCGATTGGTCGCGCACCAGGATTGACGGAGAAGTAATTTAATTGTCGCTTTTTATCGTCTTTTCCAGCTATAATAATTTTAACTTTTTATTATCTGCGGGTCATTGAAATATATAAGTCAATGCTGCGGGTAGTCTGATAGGTTGGAATCTGGCGGTCGAGAGTCTTAAAAACCGAAAACAATTTATTCACTTAGAATGAGAAACACTGGTATTGCTGTATCGGAATTGTTTGACGTTAAAAGTAGGTACCTACAATATTGTTAGTCTTTGACTTTTTATTCTGTTAGGATAAAAACTAGAGTTCCTGAGTTCAGACTTCATACGTTACACTATTGACGTGAAACAACTGCTAATTGCATTCTACTTTAGCTCATATTAGCTGTTAACCCCTTCACCATCTAATAAAGGGTTAACACTTACCCACATTGTTAAAGTTGGCTTCCTGTAAAACCAGTTGCAGCTCAATATACCTGTCAGAATTTTACAAGCAGCTGTCCATACGACCTTTACTTACGCTAGCCATATTTTTCCGTAAGTCCAAAATATGTGTGGGAATTTGAACACAAACATTGCATAAATCGATGATTTATTACTTGGACGTAGATAAGCAAAAAGGATCCAACCCACAACATGACCGAAAATGAGTTAAGTATGCCAAACTGCTCGTCAAGGTCTATATTTTCGATTAGCAAAAACAATCCAAGTAAAATACAGTACCCGGCGATAAATATTGCACATCGACCTTTGGAAAGAAACAATCGGCTAATTTCGGCTTCGTAGTGCGTTATCTCTGTCGCACACTACCTATGTGACGTTAACTGACGTTTTGTCAGTCGTTGTTCAAGTGCGATAGAGTACGGTCGCGTCCAGTTGAAAATATATATCTAGAGTTGTTAACACCCCCAAATTTAAATAATTTAAAGTTGTAATATGGCATCTTAAGAAAAAATAGGGGAAACCTTTTTATTTTACCCCAACCTAAAGCAATCATTTATAGAAAAATTGGTGTATTTTATACAAAGAATAAAAAGAATTATCAAAAGAAGCAAATCATTATTGTTTTAACAGCTCCTAATAGATACCGGACTGTTTGTATTTCGTGCGACAGAGATAACGCTCTACGAAGCCGAAATTAGCCGATTGTCTCTTTCCAAAGATCGATGTGCAATATTTATCGCCGGGTACTGTACGAATATTTTGACATTAAAATGACACTGGTTACCAAGCCACATGTATGGCGAACCCCTTTATTTTTAAACTTCAAACTGAATTATCTCAAAAGTGTGATTTTGTGGGTTGGATCCTTTTTGCGTATCTACGTCCACTTTCACATAATAGTATACTTTCGAATGAGGCAAGCTACAACCTGTATTCCAATAAAAATATGTAATAGGTAGGTACATGAAGACGATTAATAAAAAATGATGTAATAAACCAGATCGATAGTTCAACGTATAAAAATGATTTAGACTTATAAGATGAGCCTTTCGCGGCTTGATATACGTGCGGGGAGATCGATGCGCTTGCGCCGCGCCGCCTGTGAAAGTTATTTATAGGTTAATATAACAAGAACCTACTGACGCCTTTTAGTACGAGTAGGTAATTGATGAAGCATTGCTCATTGTATTTATGCGGTGCCTGGATTTGGATCACTGCGTACCAATGATATTGATAAATGAGGGAAATGACACTGATTTTGTAAGTAGGTGAGCAGACGCTTGCTTAGTAAGTATTGTTTGTACTTTACAAACAAATAATTATTATCTGCTGTAGTAGAATGCGGTACAGCTGTTAAAGGAGAGTATGACGCGTTGCTTTGGTTGCTATTGGTTTTAGTTAACACACATGCGATTGTCGTAAATCCATTTATCTGCACTTGTAAAGTCAGGGAAATTCATTGTTCAACAACTTGATTACTTACCAACTTAAATTGTCCGTACCTAGGTTATATTGTAACTATAACTATATTACTAACTATATATCATAACTATAACTCTTTGACATACCTATGGCAAATGACATAGCGTACCAATTTGCTTAATCAACTAATTAAAGATGAGCTTTTGGCTTCAGATTAGGTAATGTTGCAATAGGGTAGATTATACTTACCTACTTACAACTCAAGGGTCAAATTAAATTAGGTATTAACACTGGTCATAATGGTAAATGACCTATTGATTATTTGATCACGAAAGCGATGCAGCTGTTCTCTTAATTATGTCATGCTCTGATTATTATGTAAGTGTATATCAATCTTGTGATAAATAAAATAGGTATGTTTTTCTCTCTCTAGGAGCTTAGAATTCTGTAGGTCAGTAGGTAAATGTTTGTTTCAGTAGTTATACAAAAAGGTAGTCATGAAAGTCAAATCTTGTGACACATTTGGGTCCTGCAGACAACTTTCCTTATAGGCGCCATTGTGAATTGGCACGTTGGTACCTACTGACCACAGCTTATTGGAATCCAGCATGCTGCATGTGGTTATGAGAGACGATCTCGTTTGCTCGGCTTTCTTGTTTATAACAATATCAAGCTTCAGCGGAGAAAACCAATCTAGACGTGTATTTTTAACCCACTGATATTTACAATAAGTGTGCACTGTGGTTTTGTTTCATTATGAAGATATTTATCTCTTTGCTAGCTTCTGCTCGCGACTTCGTTTGCATGGAAGTCGTAAGATACACAATATACTAAAATAATGCCACATTTTTATAAAACTCCCTCGCCCGCCCGAGATTATACTTCGTTTCCGCCTAGCGTTCTTTTTGTCCTTTTGCTCGACTCCTGCGTAATGGTTAAAAGGCCTTCATTAAGAATTTGGCTATCAAATGCAAAAATATTTTTTTCAAATCTGACTGGTAGTTCAAACAAGCAAACTATTCAGCTTTATTATATTATTATTATAGTAGGTATAGATTGGTGTTAAAAAATATAAAAGAGAATATGTAAAAGTGACCCAGCACATATACAAAGTGCAGTTTTAATGCTTCGTGTGTTTGTAGGTTTATCGGTTTATTTTATTTATTTCGTTGGCCGCGATACGGGATACCGGATTTGTGCCAAGTGCGATTTTCATGTCGAGATGAATGGGAAACAAGATTTTATGTAGATAATTAAAATTATGACTGCTTTTGTTTAGTCAACAAAGAAATAACGTTTTTAACCGTCTCAGGATGAATGTTACGGATAAAAGGCGTGAAAACTTGTATTACTTTCTATCTGATATCGTCCTAGAATCAAGATTAAACTGTTTATGCCGTGTTCAGTGAACAATGACAACAATTAAAAGTAATCTGTTTGTGATTTCGCCGTGAACTTCTTCGTACTGGTTTCGTTTTATTTTGTTTGTTTATTCAAGCGGAAGAAATGTTCTAAATTGTTCTCTGTAGCACAAAACGGCCTACTCTTTAATTAAATCGCGATCCAATGCTGAAAATAAATCTTACTCAGAGTAGGAGGCCCCTACCAAGAGTCAGTCAAAGGTTTTTTTATTTATTTAAAGTGGCTTTCCAGCAATTGAACGATTCTTTAACCGAGATGAAGAGTTTTTGCTCTTTTAATTTTTTTATTGTTTGAATGAATTCTTTTCAGTCTGGATTTAAAATCCATAAAAATGCTTAAATATAGGTTTATGATCGGTAATAAAAGCTCAGTTTAACGACAGTCAAAGAATTTACTGCACAATTAAAAAATATCGCGACCAACCCTATAATTACTTTGTAACAATGTTAATGATCTAACAAAAACTATTTATGGTCTATAAATAGTTTTTGTTAGATCAGAGATTTTCCTTTTTAATACACGTGCGTGTGACATGACTGGTGGCGGCAACAGGGCCGTTTGTCTCGCGTCCTGCGCCGGCGCAGGCACGTGTCGAGTTAAGTTTAGTGCGCACGCGATCACACCTTCTGTTTACACATGCTACATGAACAGAGATATATAGGTTTTATGTTTTATTACTAATGTGAAATGTAGTCTATGATTTATAATGGCTACAAGTGCAAATGTTATTGTTATTTTACAGGGCGGTACACAGAACTATCGACACAGATAGTTCGCGAAGGGTCATACATCTGACTTATAGTTCTGTAGAACCAGTTAAGCTTTTTCGAATAAATGGCATGACTCGAAATTTTAAAAACCTGAGCTTTCCTAGCTCATTGGGCCGTTATTTATTTTGCCATACACACTAAACATTCAATATTTTATTTACATTTCATCATTCTTTTATATTTTATTTACTTTGCTTGCTCAAATAAATAAAATATAAAAAAATATAAAATTCTATCGATTCGTATTCTAAAAAATCTCAACCATTTATGGAAAGGTGGGTCAGCTAATTGCAGTAACTGAATGTACCTACGGTAAAGTGGGCTCTATCGGTATCTGCAGTTAATTTGTTGTATGAATATTTGAAGGCAATTCGATTAGAATTGGCCTCGAATTTAAAACCAGAACATGGACACGTTCAAAACCAATAAAGCAATTTCTTCTTTCTTTCCTCTATAACGTTATCGAACAAAAGCAGTTACAAACGGCCTACTTTTATTCTTGTATAGCAATAACATGCCATCCACATTGTCTACCAAACCACGTAGAGATGTAATAAAATCATAATACAATAGTTTTTCTCTTTGGCAGTTGAGTTAGCAGTGCCATATGTGGCCATTTGTAGTTTGTACCACGTGTGGCCCGCAAACATGCAACGACCACTTTCTATTTTATTTACTCCTCTGACTTGTCCGTCCGCGTGGACGTTTTATATCTTCGAGGACAAATATGTCCTTTAAAGGTTTTTGTTGGAATTTAGTGAAAGTAAGGAGTTCAATGAAACAAGTTCTTGGTTTCATCCGAGATATATTTTACTTAATGTGGGTTGCAGCTAAGTTTAAGGCTGGCCGCATACGTCCGGTTTCCTGATTCGGAATTCAGATTCGGAGACCCTGAATGCACGCATTTCATACAAAATGTTCTCTTTAGCGCACACGTTCTTATATTTTCCGTCAGGGTTTCCGAACGGAAAATATAAGAACGTGTGCGCTAAAGAGAACATTTTGTATGAAATGCGTGCATTCAGGGTCTCCGATTCTGAATTCCGAATCAGGAAACCGGACGTATGCGGCCCGCCTTATAGTTCTGATAACGTCAAGTTATTGTCTAGTTATCTACATAGAATCGCAAGATCAGTAAGGCCACTACGATCAGGCTCGTCCGACAGTCGTATTACAGTACTATAGGTACGCAGCTGAGACGTGGACTTTACGAGAACTGGAAAAGAAAAACTTAGATGCTCGAGAAATGTGATGCTGGTGAAGAATGCTTGGGATCTCATGGACAGAATCCCTTACGAATGTCTCCACACTCTAAGAACTCGGCATCAATCAGCGTACACTAGTACAGTCCCGAGTACTGTGGTAATGTCTCAAGACCGAATAGTGACTCCTTAGAGTCTAGTGGTGCAGGGCAAAGTAGAGGGTGATATGACATGCGTGAGGTCACCGATGAGGCAGACCGATCAAAGTTGGAGGCCCTGTTAATGAATGCGCCAGACTGTCATCTTAGAGAACCAATAGGAAAGAGATCGTGAGGCAGGCTACGACTAGACCTGCGATTGGACACAATTCATCCAGACCATGACCGCTGTGTCAAGAGTGAAGAAGGAAAATCTAGTTATCTAGGTAGAGAAAATAGGGATAATGCACAGAAAACAATGGACGATGGTTTCTTTTGGTCTATTTCGCAGCTAGAATCTACATATACTAGGTAGGTATGTCGCAAAATTGAATGCAAAACTCTGTACCTACCTACATATCCAAACATGCTTCATTTAAACGTAGAACATTCGCGCAAATTAGCAGAACCCAATAGCTTTATAATTAATTATAATTAGAACATGAAGAAGGACTGGCCAGCGCTAATTCCAGGCAAGTTACAACGGGCTTTTTATGCCTGCGGTCAGTAAGTGCCATAGAAATGTCTTTTATCTATGGTATGTATCTTCTATATTTATTTAATGATGGAATTAAAACTTACTTTACAACTTATAAAATCAAACTCATAAAACTTGTTCAATTATATACGAGAACTTAGGATTTTATTTTTATCGTTATCAAGTAAACTGCTTCGAAGAAATCATCTCTAAAGGGAACAGATTACCTATAACGCTCTAAGCCCACGTTTGGACGGACGTAAAAATATCGCCGCGGGAAAATCGCGCCCGTGCGATCGTGGGTAAAGGAAACCGGACATGATTTTTATTGCTACCGGTGCACGGTGTAGACTGAATGACTGATGAACGTACTTGTCTATAACGAAAATGTTCAATATACCTCCTCCAAAAAGGCAGAAATGGCATAGCTTCGGTTTCCATCCTGCGGGCCCTTCGTTATTCTATCGACGTTTCGAGTGTGTTGTTATTGTTTCGATATGAACTTATTATAATGAGATAGGAGCAGTGGTAGCCCAGTGATAACGGCCCCGACTTGCGAGTTGTAGGTCGTGGGTTCGAACCCAGCCAGGCGCTTTAGTTTGTGTAAATATTTCATCACCACTGCTCTCAAAACCATAAAGGGAAACATCGTGAGGAAACCGACTTGTCCGAAACAATTCGAATTCGAAGACTGGTGATATCCACCAACCCGCATTGAGCCCGCGTGGTGGATTACGGCCCACTCTCTCTCACAGAGAGGTGGTCTATGTCCCAGCAGTGGGAAAGTTATAAGCTGATTATACTTATTAGTAGTACCTCTACTAAACATAAAAAAGTTGATAAAGACGCGGTTTGGTACCTAGCTCATGACCATATACCATAATGTTGTAGGTATATACCTATCTAAACTGCTCCGATGGTCTTGTGATCGCAACCGCGACTGCTGAGCCTCCGGTCCTGGTTTCGATTCCCGGGTCGGGCAAAGTGTTATTGAGTTTTTCCATTAGGCATTTCTTAGTAACAGCCCGGAGTTTGGAAGATGGCGGTGTGATACCCCGTGCCTCCAAAAGTGGTCTTGCGCCTGATCTCTTTCCGGCCGTGTCGGATTGCCGTCCCATCGGACTATGAGAGTGAGGGAAGATGGAGTGCACCTAGGTGTCTGCGCGCTTTGTGCACTATAATATCTCCCGCGCCGAAGGATAGTCTCCGTTGAGATTGGCCGCCGTAGCCGAAATACGGTCTGGAGGACTTTATATAAGTACCTATACAGGGTGTTACGGAAAGGGTATATCAATACAAACGGGTTGAAGAGTGTATCAGGTCTAGAATCTCTGTACAAAATTTCAGCTCAAAAGCATTAACTTTGAAAATGCTTAATATTTTTTTTATTTCGACATCACGGCGCTGCACTGGCGCGCAGCGGCGTGATGTGCGTGTAATAGGCGCACAGACACACTACAGATAATGGATAATGACCCTCGTAGTGCGGTGACACGTTTGTTATGATTTCAATTCAATAAACTATCGAAATAAAAAAATATTAAGCATTTTCAAAGTTACTGCTTTTGAGCTGAAATTTTGTACAGAGATTCTAGACCAGATACACTCTTCAACCCGTTTGTATTGTTATACCCTTTCCGTAACACCCTGTATAATTGTGTATGTCTGTCAACTGGGTAAAACAGCTTTTAAAAATGATCAATCAAGTTTAATTTTATAGACCGTAAAGTTCTTATGTAAAATATGGTACACCAAAATCAAAGAAAATGTTCCTTCTACATTTCAATCTATATTTCAATCTATATTCTATGGGCTAGACCGCTAGTGTACATTCAACTGCATGTTATTGATATTGACAGCGTCATATTTCCGTGGCAGTAACGGCGTATTTTGTAGTGCTAGTGTGCAGTTGATCGTACAAAATTAAGTGGATAGGTACTAATTTTATTATAGATACGGATGCTGAAAGCTATTCCCCTAGCTGCAATATTTATATCTTTGAACCTAATTGGTATTTTACTGTTTGTACTACTTAAATGTTCCGTAAGTAATCGCATGTCTTAAGATTTTATGAATATCGATGCTTTGTTCAGTACATAGTTTTACGAACCTGACTGAATGGGAGTGGTCAATGATCCAAAGTAATATTATGAATGCGAAAGTAACTCTGTCTGTCCGTCTGTCTTTTCTTCACGCCTAAACTACTGAACCGATTTCGATGAAATTTGGTATAGAGATAGTTTGAGTCCCGGGATAGGATATAGGATAGTTTTCATCCCGATATTCCCACGGGATCGAAAGTTACGCGGGTGAAACCGCGGGGCGCAGCTAGTTACCTATAAATCATGAAACTTTAGTGCCTACTAATGCTCTTTTATTAATTAATTTGCTTTGAGACTCTGAAACCCCACTTTTTCTTCTTAGCGTGGCGATTGAAAAAAAAAATTAACATAAATAATAATTAATCTTAGTTAATTTTTGTAACTATTTTTAACTTTTGCTTTTTGGCCTCTAAAATCACTAAGTATAGTAATAGTTTCGGTTCAGTGGAGAAAATTAAGAAAAAGTGCGTCCTTTTGCCCCGAATGACTCTATTGCTAATCCATTGCTTGATATGTTCGAAAAATAGGTCTGCTCAACAACGTAAATAACGCAATGAATGTTGTTGAACTGTCAAAATGAAAGCCGTTGCTATTGATAGTGTATAGGTTCGCAATTAATCGGCTAAATAAAGTTTCCTGACAAGAGTGACAACTCATCCAGTACTAGTAATGTAGGTACTTAATACCTATATGCAATCAAGTGAAGGAATATAATTTACCTCGAGTACATAATAGACAGTGGCACTGCATGAATGCCGCATCAGACAAACATTTTTTTTTTCATCCAAAGGACGTGTATCAAAACTTTTTGCACAAGATCTTCTTACACACTGGCAGTTACTGTCCTCATCTATTAATAGGTGGGTTACAGCGATGAGTGACGTGTGTGCAGGATACCTTGCACGCATGACTTGCTGAGAGGAGTGAGTCGCAAAAAATAAGGCATGGTCATCGTTCGCAGTGGTCCTCGCGTTTTTATTGAACACAGTACACTCCCGTGGTTAAGTTTTACATAGGTTTCTAGGATCTATATATATGCTAGTAGGTACTGTGTTAACATAATAATCATTCGTCATCATTTCAGCCGAAAGACGTCTACTGCTGGACATAGGCACAGAACCGTTCGAAGTGGAGGTGCTTGGGGGAGCCAAAGTACCTCCACTTCGACCGGTTCTGTGCTTCTCGCATCCAACGGGTTCCTGCGGCCTTCACAAGGTCGTCGGTCCACCTTGTGGGAGGCCTTCCAACGCTACGTCTTCCGGTACGCGGTCGCCACTCCAGAACCTTTCGGCCCCATCGGCCATCTGTACTGCGAGCAATGTGCCCTGCCCACTGCCACTTAAGTTTGGCAATTCTTCGGGCTATGTCTAATAATACCAGCTAACATAATAATACCACACTATTATTATCCCACAGCTGGACAAAGGCCTCTTCTTGCACAGAGAAGGCACGAGCATTCATCACCACACTTGTTCAAGACGGGTTGGCGACATAGATTACCTAAATTACACTATTTCCAAATCGGATTGAGAAATTAATAATTATTATACTAGATCATGTTCTAATTCTTTACAATAACTGACCAATTTAACTCATTTTATTTATCAATATACAAACTAAGCTTTGTTTAGACGAATGCAAAGTTAATTTCAACTCTGAAATAGGTACTTACACAGAGTTGAAAAATACGTCTCTGAAAAGCGAGAGTGCGGCAACGTTTTAGTAATTTGCAGGTAAGTACTCGTAAGTATTATTCATTTCTAATAATAAATCATTCAGTTACACGCAATAAAAGATGCATTTTCTTACACACTTTCGTGGGTACCCTGTCATAAACATGTACGTGAAAAATCTTTAACGAGTTAATAAGACAAGAGGTCTTTTGAATGATATTTTAATACTGATTCTTCTTTCAGTTTTACGAAATAAATGACGTACTTTCACACGTACCTACTTTCGTGAAGAACATTAAAATTCTGCGACAATGAGACAAATTGAGCTTCGATTTAACAATATTTAAGTATTATTATTCTTTTTTTTTTAAACAAGGTGAAGAAATACGGATGAATATATTCTACTTAAGATTTGGTTTTCTAAGAAAACGGTGAACGGTCACACAATAACGGGTGTCCAAAAACAGAGCGTTTCTGGTGACAATGACAGATTTGACACAACTCTGGTAATTTATATTTAATTTTTTTTTTTTGCAAAATATGAAGCAATTATCTATTTACAAAAATATAAAAAGGGAGGGGAAAGAATCAACGAGCATCAAAAAATTCGTCCGCATCGTTGTCAACAGGAAACGTGCCCAAAAGGCTGGCAGCATTGCCACGTTGTATGGCAATTTTTTTTACAAAATCTATTACTTGGACTTAACAATTAAAACACTAGTGCTTTAGTATGTTGCTTGTAGAATAATCTGATAAAAAATCAGAATTATTGTATGTATATTAGTATGGTTTTTACTGTAAAAAGAAAGTTTTTAGAGGTGTCTTCATGATTTTTTTCTACCGCATCAAATTAGTTGTATTATGTTTTCAACATAATGTCTACCTAGTATTTATATATCCTGAAGAATATCATTTATTTTTCTGATTTTGTTTACTGTAGTCGATCATATACTTTTAGTGCTTCTAAAACTTGCGCTTTTTGCGTTTAGGTCCTGTGATCCCCTTAAGTTAAAATAATATCATGCACGTCCAACAACTCTTTGTTTGCTTACATTACACTACTCGAACAACACACGTTTATTTTTAATTTAACGGCAGAGAAACGAAAGTCTATCTGTTAGTGAAAGGATTATCTACCGGTAGCTTTTACTTGAACGTTTTGATGGCACCTGACCACTTGTCTAAGCCGGTGTAAGGGAAAGGGAATTAGCACTAGTGGTGCAAAGTGGAATAGAGAAAAGTACCTGCCGTGTCGTAATCCCATTAGTCCGTAGAGAGATGTTCTTAGGACTTACATGACTTCTCTGATAAGTAATTGGTAAATATTTGGTAAATATTTGCCATTTAAGTACCGGGTTTTGTACTTCCTTATTACTTACTTAACTACAATATTTTTTCTTAATCCTTCTTAGAAGTCTCACTATTAAACGCTGGGACTAATAATATAAGATGGCCGGGAGAGCAGTAGTGGCCCAGTGCCCCCAGCGGTAAAGGCCGCGTCTTACGAGTTGTAGGTCGGTAGGTTCGAACCCAGACAAGCGCTTTACTTTGTGTAAATTATTTCATCACCACTGCTCTCAAAACGGTGAAGGGAAACATCGTGAGGAAACCGGCATATCCTAGAACCGAAAATTCGAAGACATGTGACGTCTACCAACCCGCACTGGGCCCGCGTGGTGGATTACGGCCCACTCCCTCTCACCGAGAGGATCGGCCTGTGTCCCAGCAGTGGGAACATTATAGGATGATTATGTATTATGTATGTATGTAAGTACCGGGTTTTGTAGGTACTTCCTTATTGCTTATTTACAATATTCTTAGAAGACTCGCTATGTTACGCTGGGACTAATAATATAACATACGACTTGCCACTTTCTACTAGGTAATAAATGCTATTTTGTTTTATTTAAACGTTTTCCATTCAAATGACAAATTGCCATTAACAAGTAAACGTTTAAGTAATGACAATTTGTCATTTGAATGGAGAAACCAGTGTTTTGGTCAAACGTCAACGTGCACGATGGAAACGATTATTATTAAAATGTATCTCGACTTTCCTTAAAATAAAAACATGATATCTTCCATAAAATGTGAGAAGCACCATTGACATGACCAAATAGTTTGTTTTTAAGTCGTGGGCTTACTGTAAGTACTTACAATTGGAAAGTTTATACCAAACAAGGCAATAAAACTCCATGCTTCCAAGGCTATCAGAGAAGGTAAAAGTGCATTAAAGAGAGCTCGTGCTACACAAAACATGACGTCGCACTGTATCGTAGTCGAGCAAGTTGCTCGTGAGAAAGTAGGAATGTCACATTGCGCTTGATATCAGAGAGCTGTCAGAATATAATCTTCGTCTGAATTTTAAACATAACATAACGTCACGCCAGTCTTCCTCGAAGGCATCGGAAAAGTTGTAGTATAGACCTACACCCACAATTCTCCAGGTGTGTGTGTTATAGTTTTGTGAGACGAGGGTATGAGTTTTGATAATTTATTTAACTAATGTAATTGGCGGATAGCTGTTACAATTGAATAGAATAGAATACTCTTTATTATGTAAACCATATAAATTACAGACATAAATATAGAAACTTTACAATGGGTGACACAATGGGCGGTCTTGTCGCTAAGAGTGATCGTTTAAAGACAACCTTTGGATGGATTAAAAAGGGGAAGGACAGACAAATAAGTACTGTAGGTAGTCTGGGGCTTACCATTTATACAATACAATAAATACACACAGCTACACAACACAAAACACAATACATAATACATGCAGCTGTTCTGTTTCTTTTTAACCGATTCCAAAAAAGGAATAGGTTCTCAATTCGGATGTTTATATACATATATATATATATATTGTTTAGCTGATTCAGTCCCACTGCTGGGCAAAGGCATCTCCCAAATCCTTCCAGGAACACTTTTCCCGCGCCACCTCTAACCAGCCCTCGCGGTACGCGTCCAGGTCATCTCGCCAATGTTAAATTAAAATACCTAAATAATTAAATTAGTAATTCCATGTAATGAAACTACCTATTTGCCATCAACTCGGGGTTGAAATTTTGCTAAAGGTCTGTAATCCAAACGGACCGAACTCAGAACCCGCTCAGGGGCTTAGCTGTCGCGCTTGCAACCATGAGACTATCAAGACACCTATGTACAGGATCTGGTACCGCGCAGGCTTTTTTTTTAATGAGTCATTCCTTGAATATATGAAGGAAACCGCAATAAAGATTGGTTTATTAAAACCGGCTTAAATGTCGAGAAATTGGATCTACTTTTAGTCAATATTTCGCAACTCGAAGCTAAGATTGGGCTTCAAACATTAAACTAATGAACCGATGCTGAAGTTGACAAACGAGTAGTCGATGGAATCGAACGATTACTCGAGTTGCGAAATCGATTTATCCTCGAGCCTTTCATGGAGCGCTAATCTCACAATCGGTATTTTCAATTATCGTACCAATTAGAAAGATAGTTTGTTTATTACGGTTTAAAAATCGCTTATTACCGCTATGAAATCATCAGTATCGGTTAACGAAGTGACGAAGTTGTCTGCAGCCAATAATGACATCCGTGTGAACCAAGGAGACAATAGTTTTATAAGCATCTGTTTTATTTTCATTTCGATATGTAAACAGTTATAGTATCTATAAACTAGTTGGTATAAGAATCTAGTAAACTGGTTAGTGACTATTTTCTGTAAATGGTAAAGTAACTGAGGACTGTCTTGAGTTCTTGACCACATGTCTTAAAAGTCTTGATCACCGGAATGGCTCAATCTGCCCCTTGGGTGGATAATAATGTGCTCCGAGAGGAAATGTTTTTGTTATATAAAAAAACTTTTTGCCTTTAATGTCGTGGGATCTGTAGGTAACTGCTATTTAACTAGGGAATAATTTTGTAATATCAGACACACTTCATTAACAGATTTATGGTCGGTAAGTTTTAGCCCATAGAATGTTTGTGCATACGAGCTTTGTGCCTGTAAACGCACCTACTACAGATGGAAAGTGATATAAGGCGTTTAGCGCAGCGTTTTAACGCAAAAAATAAACTTTACCTTTTTAAAGTTGATTGGAAGGAGAATTCAGCTGACCCTTCCAGTTCCTAACATGTAACGAGACCAGAAGGCCAATTCTCGTAATTTAAAACGTTCAAAATCTAGTCGCAGTCTCATCACGGCGACAAACAAATGTCAAAATCTTGTCAAAATGTAGGGAAATAACATGCATTTTTTGACAGATTGAGACTGAGATCAAACTGGAACATTTTTAAAATTACGAGAATTGTCCCTCTGTTACCCTATGGTTCTTATTCCGTCCCATCGGACTACGAGAGTGAGGGAAGAGGGATCGCACCTGTGTCTGCGCGCACACTTGTGACACTTGTGTGCGCGGGAGATATTATAATACTATAATATCTCCCGCGCCGAAGGCTAGTCTCCGTTGAGATTGGCCGCCGTGGCCGAAGTACGGTCTGGAGGACTTTATTTATTTATTCTGATCATTACGTATTTACATTGTTTCAGGACGAGTGAGCTAGTGGCGCTGGTGGCGGTGTCATGCACACTATTCCTGTTCCTCCACACTCGAGACCTGAGCACCAAGCTGCGCCGGATGGAGGACAGGCTCAACGATGACGTCACCGCCTTCAACCACCTCACTGACAGTCAGTATCTATTTATTCATACTCACTTACAGAGGTACTAGGTGTACCCAATGGAACTCAAAAGCTCAAAATCCAAGACATTCCAACTAATCATAATTGTAATAAATTGATATGGCAAGTAATTATATACTTTCTGATAACGGTGCGTAGTGTATTGAGAGTCGCATGTTGTTCTCGAACGAGATCAGAAATAGCTTCTATTGGGCGTGGTACACGACATTAATTAATTAAAAGATAGTAGTGAATGTTCAACAATTATAATTGCACTAGTACATGACTTAAATCTTGACCTTTATTTTTTTCTTTAATTCCATCACAGCCTGTATACAAAGCGTCCTATCACTACTTTAACTACTTATGAGCTGTTATGAGTTTATGAGACATGGAGGCATAGTATAGTCGAAAATCTGCGAATGAATTTTCTAGCGGACAATCTTCTACAAATTCGCATGTCATATTACTTTATTAGATCTCATATTAATAATACTTGCTGTCTGCATGTATCACTCCATTGTTGAGCAGTTCCCAACTCTAAGTAAGATTCATGTTTAAGTATTTTTATAGTATTTTTATTAACTTTAGGAAGTAGTATTTCAACAATAAAAAGACACGGTACCTTATTGAAAATAACAATGCCGAATCGTTGTGAGTTTTTAAATCTTCCCATTGTTTTTTACATAGCCAACGAGTCTTTTAATTTAGCAAATCGTACGAGTCCGCGTATCACTGGTCAGTTTCCCTCAGTCGTCAGTTTATTTAATTCGCCAGTTTCGTTGATTAGTCAGTTTTACCGATTAGACAGTTGTGTTAACTAGGCAGTTTCCTGTGTTTGCCAGTTTTCGTACATTCGTCAGTTTTGTACACTCAAGGGAAAAGTTTTTACGTGTTGAAAAACACATATTGTGGATAATTTATCCTGCTGTAAGGAATATCTAACCTTATTTACAGATCATATTGAAGATATTAACTAGGAAATGACTCAATCATTTCTCGATTCCGTCTAGATACAGGCTAATTGAACCGAGAATCTGTAACTGTAGCGGTGCGTTTGAGAGTCTAATGATCAATGACCATTGATCAAAGTGTCAGTTGGAATACGTTGATCACTTTCAACTGCATCGAATCAATGCAAATGTAAATGGGAGTCGGTTTCAACGCCTGGCTAGCCTTCATTATGTTTGTTGTGGAGTTGCCATCTTAATTCTAAAGACTAATTTCTTGGGCTGTGATTAGACCCCTTTCAAGCTTCGTAGCTATTTGTATGAAAACTGGTTCTAAAGGTTGTGCTCTCCGAGACACGAAGGGATCTCGATTTAAAGTTCGTACCTATAGGGTGGCATGAACATCGACGCCAAACCTGTTACCATGTAGGTATACTGGTCCCCCCCTTTTTTCATTTTGAGTGGGTTATTAAAATAAAATCTACTGTATATTTTACGCCTACGCGGTCAAAATATATGGAACAGCATTTTTTTTATTAAATAAGCGAAAAAATTTTTTATCACTGGGGGTTCAGAATCACGTACTGAATCCATGTCCATCGCGGGTTCCCTATACGAGTTCTGAATACTACTATTTTACGAAAATTGTAACATCGATGATTATATATCGATGCCTTGAGAATGCGACGTTATGACAAGAGTTGGATTCACGCTAGCGCTATTTGACAGAGTCCTTCCATTCCACCTTCTTCTAATTCCGTCATCATCTGCCTAGCCTTTTCCCAACTATGTCGGGGTCGGCTTCCAGTCTGACCGGATGTAGCTGAGTACCAGTATTTTACATGGAGCGACTGCCTATCTGACCTCCATAAGCCAGTTACTGGGTAATACGAAACCCCTTGGTAAGACTGGTTGTCAAACTTTCGGGCTTCTGACGACCCGTAACGACTGTGAAAGATCCATGAATGACAGCCGGGACCAACGGCTTAACGTGCTTTCCGAGCTACGAAACACCACACCAACCCCACCGCACATTCTTCTAATTATGCAAAAAAATATTTAAGTGTTTGCCATAATAACTCCTTGTTGTGATGCGCTTCCGGCAGTTTAGATTCGTCTAAAATACACACTTCCTATACCTATAATTCTCACAGTTAATATTGTAAATAGCTCTATTGTTCTTATTCTAATAACTGCAAAAAGTCGTACAAAACTATAAATTATTTTATCTCAACACTGCTTCGTAATCGTGTTCAAAGTCTTGAAGATGCATTAGATATTATTATTATACACGACATGAAATTCAATTTATTCTCCGTGTTAGATCGATACAAGGGGGTATCTCCAGAGGTTCTGACAGCCCGTGAAATGAGCAACAGCGGCTAATAATATAATAAAGATATATTAATTAAATGGCCGTCCGTGCGTGATTGTACGCCGACGTAAAGCCTCTCTTACACGGCGCTGCTTCGAAGTTAATCATGTTTGACACGAGACAAGAAAATGTTTTTAATAATTAATTTTGTTTATGTCGCGAACCCGTTTGTTTAAAAAAAAATGTGAAGAATTTCCATGTTGTTTGTATTTAAATGTCTATACTTGGCTAGATGAAACGAGGAAAATGTCGTGAGGAAAGTTTTGAGTATGAATACCGATGGTTATAAGAGTAGGGGAAGACCAAAGAAACGATGGATGGACTGTGTGCATTACGATATGGTTAGAGAAGGGGTGACTACCGAGATGATTAATAGAGAAGTATGGAAGAAAAAGACATGTTGCGCCGACCCCAAATAAATTATTGTGATACGGACAGGAGAATGATGGCGATGACTTGGCTAGATAGAATACAATACCTGTCTCCTGATCTTATGACTGCGCCAGTGAGCGAAGATCGTAGCTGAATTTTGGGCCAAAGGTGTTTGAAGATTTTGCCATCCATACGCTAAGAAGGATATACAATACTTGCCTACTGATATTCAGCTGCATCAGGCTAGTGTTAGAGTGAAACCCGACATCAACATTACTATGTAAATACTTAATTGGGACAAAAACTAGGTAGACGATGATGACTTGCACACCTCTACCACCCCTCTCCCTCCTCTACCTCTCTCTGACTTGCTAGTTACAGGCCTCTTTAAAGTCATCTACTTCAGACAACAAAGTCCACCTTGCATTTAGCAGTAGCTAAACATTTATAAACAGCCGCATGAGATAGAGATGACTGCATCATACATACGAAAGAAAGCCTAGACCTCTAGGATGACTAAGAATTGAAATCGAAGGATTTGAATTTCGATGCGCGTGCGCATTTCCTTACAGAGGCGAAATACCGCATAGCATGACAAACAGTGACATGGTGTGCCAGTTTTAATTGAGTGGAAAATAAAAAGAACTCGCTTGTCAACGTCAGTAGGTAGGTAGGCACGATATTGTTAGCCCCAGCTGATACGCACATCAAAGTGTACGCGCTCTCATTCAGATTTAACTGTATAGCTTCCGCGATAACCATCCAATGACAATTGAAATATTTCCACACAGTTTATAATGACACCAACATTTATTTAAGATTCTTAGTTTTTTGTGAAGCAATTAGCGAAATTCCTACTGAATTAAATTTTTCTGACATATTTGGATAGCCATTAAAACTTTCATCAAGATGCTTTGAAAATATTTAAGTTGCGAAATGAGAAATTTCTTTGTATACAAAACACGCGAAACATTATTTTGTAACAACTCGCCTGCATACCTACTTTCTATGCAAATAAATATTTTCTATTCTATTCTATGCAATATAAAAGCGTGGCTTCATTTTTCTATTTGTATAAATAAGTAATTTTCTCTAAATCCATAAATAATGTTTTATTACGTAATATTGTGTGCTTGATATCAATACCTACGATGTTTACGCTAGCCTGCTCGTAGTAACACAGCCATTCAAAGAGCAAACAAAGGAAATGAGGCTAAATTCGAAAATTGTTGCCATCGACAAAAAATCGCGTGACGTTATTTCATTATGCATAATGCTGGCCTATTGTCTGTGGCGTGCACCTGACGAGCCTATCGCGAGAAGCCGTCCGAACTTTCACTGGTAAAAAAAATATGATGGTGTCTCAGTCGTGATCCACTGCGATACCGTTCACTGACTTAACTTACTACTATTTTTCTTTCACCGAGCCCTGGCCGCTGTGGTTGAGGTTTTTAAGTAAAAGGTTGACCATTTTCACGCGGCCTGTTCCGTTCCAATGACTTATTTCACCAGTTACACATTTAACTTAATTGCATTTATTTGCATTTTATTTCGGCAAAACTCGTGCGTTGAAGACCTGCCATAAATTAAATGCACCATTCCTATTTTTAATTCTAAAAGAGGGTTAAAATTCTCCGTTATAGCCGCGGGGCAGTATTAGTGGATGTTTCCACGTGGTCTGGGTAACCGCAGAATGCAATGGGATGGACATGCGCATGCGCACCGCACGTACAAACGTCGCATCACTTCCTCATTGACTGCTCCCGATTGCGACGATTAGATTACACGAACAAGTGTATAGCGTAAGCTCTTTATTTACAGTAAGAGTATGGAAGAGTGATGTAACGTTACATGCGTCAATTACTAGATACCAAGGTAAATGCATACATATCAGAAAACGATGTTTCTAACAACTGTGTAGGTATCTATCTGTACACTGTGTAGTTTTTTTTTAAGGGGGAAGCACCAGGGTTTCGCTCGAAATTCAAATTTTCTTACGTTTTTTGCAATTTGCAGGTAAGTGTCAGGTTGATTAAAATATGATTTGTGAGAGTAACAAATATGACTGAACAGTATTATAATCATAAATAAAATGATCAAACAACCCTCTAAGTTCATAATTATAATCCTATTGAATGACTATTTCATGAAATACAATTTCGCGCGCTACTTTTTATTTGGTGGTTGGAAATCATCAAATGACTCCTCCCGCTCTGGGTGGAGCGGAAGGGAGTGTCAGACTCTTACTGATTGGTAACCCTTTCAGACAATCCCGCGGATGTGGTTTGAAGGAGTGGACGCAGGCCTTGGCAGGAACCGTTCACCTAAAAAAAGAAAACAACCGACTTCAAAAAAAACACTACAAAGTGATAAATAACTTTAATTTCGGAAGTCGGTGTCGTTGGTTCCGCATTTTCGTTTTTTGACACCGACTTCCGAAATTAAAGTTATTTATCACTTTGTAGTGTTTTTTTTGAAGTCGGTTGTTTTCTTTTTGTAAAAAAGTTTTTATTTTTCACTTTTTAGTTGTACCTACCCCACAAAAAAGTAAACAAAAAAATCGTTAATGTGGACAATGCAGATAAATTTTTAGATTTTTGTTGATTTTTCAAAAACCGCTTGTTCGATTTCGATAAAATTTTCATGGGACCATTTGGGAACTATACCCTTTCCAACAAAAAAAGAATTTTTCAAATCGGTTGGCAAGCGACGGAGTTATGCGCGAACAAACACAAAAAAAAAAAAAAAAAAAAAACACAAACATTCGAATTGAGAACCTCCTCCTTTTTTAGAAGTCGGTTAAAAAACAAAATGTATCTACATACCTGGCGTTAATTTTGGAATCCTGAATGAGATTTTCTAAGATACATATACCTACACGATACAGGCAGGTATAGGCTCCTATTTATATAGAATAGAATAATCTTTTTTTTGTTTTTGTTAGAAAATACAGTTACGGTCTATATCTACATAATTACAGTAATGTTAACATTAACGAATGCCTAATAGTTATTAAATTATCGTATACACCATACTTATCGCTTGTACGCGGCAATTATTAGATGATTGCCGGGAGAGGCACCGACACTGTTTGTATCGCAGTGATAATTGCTGGTTTTGGTAGTTTTTACCCTATGATTGTGTTGTATAACACGGATCATTATGTTAATGAATGCGGTTTGCTCGAGCCAGCAAGTACCGGCAACTGCTGACCAAACCGTGAAAGGTTCATGTACTGTTTAGAGTTTGTAGTCGAGCTTGAACAAATAAGGGAGCGGGTTCGTGTGGTTTATTTGATACTTAGTTCGCTTTGAGCTTTTGATATCAATAGTACCTTTGCTTAGTTTTGTGAATAGAAACTCTATGCGAAATATTTATTTGTAAAGCGCTTGTGGGCTTTCAAACTTGTTTCTTTAACTCTTAGTAGAATTTAAAATAGAAATTCAGTGTTATTTTTATATAAACAACAATCCATAATTAACTTATTGCTGATGGATTGGACTGGAATTACTGTAAAATAAAGCATTGTAAATTAAGTAATTTGTCTGTTCTCAAAACGATGAAGGAAAACATCGTGAGGAAACCGGCAAGTCCTAGAACCAAAAATTCGAAGACATTTGACATCTAACTACCCGCACTGGGCCCGCGAGGTGGATTACGGCCCACTCCCTATCACCGAGAGGAGGCCTGTGTCCCAGCAGCGGGAACATTATAGGCTGATTATGTATGTATGTGTCTTAAATCAATCTGTAACAATAAAAAACTCCAAATACTACCGTGTACGCTTTACTTCGTGCACAATATGATGCCTATCACAAGATATTGAGGTGATATAATCCTTTTATCACCTGGTGTGTAGTCTAATTAAATGATACGGCTTTATGGGAGACGAGAAAAGCCTAGATAAAAAGCTTGTCTGATAAGCACAAGTGATCTCCATCAGATGATTATACCAGCTTATTAAGTTTATGCATTTTTCGCTGGCCCTTGTGCCCTTTTGTATAAGTACTAAGATACTTTTTAAGAGTAGTTAAAGGTATGTATGTTGCTTTGAAATATTTCTAGCAACAGTCAAAATTGACAGGTCAATGGTTTAGTGATAAAAAGAAAGAAGGAAACCAGGTAAATAAAAATGAATGGTTGGATAGACCCCTGTGACAAAACTGTATAATATGCTTGTCAAGTGGAGCGTTCGTTTTTTATTTTTTTATTAATTTTGTATTTTGTGTGTCACAAACTGCGTCCAAATAAACATTTTTCTTTCTTTCTTTCTTTTCATAGTTCATGTCAAATAGTGCATCTAAAGGTGCTCATACGCACCACCTTTTGCCCGCAAATTCAGTGCTTTAGCCATTCAGCTATCGCCGTGCCGTTTCCATTCAATTAATGTTTCCCAACTTCCTCATCGTGATGCTGGTCTATCAGCATCACGATACAACATCTGTGACTCTGTGAGCATACATTGTAATGTTACTGAGTAGTTAGAGGTACCTCGTAGAACATTACAGGCGAAAGGACGGAAACGAACATATCATCCATTTGTAACGGGTCATAATCACCGATCAGGTGCCTCAGTAAGTCAGTAATCGGCCGATAATAAAGACGAGATTTACATTGAAGTAGGTACTTACATTCTCTCAGTATTAAATTACTTTATTAAGGACTTAAGAATGTGCCTACTTAATTGAGCAATGTACTTGTTTAAGATAAACACTGAAATAACTAAAAAATAAGCATAGGTCACTTAATATCGTTCCCTGCGTGTCCTGTCAGCTGCACGTTACAGGAACTGACGGACGCTAGTCTAGTGATGGCGCCAAACAAGTAGCCGAATTCTGGGCCGAGTACATTTAGATTGCTATCGACACGCTAAGAAGAAGCATAGGAATCAGGCGCGGTTAGAAACAAATTTTTAGGCAATTGACAATAGCGCATCGCGGTAACAGCTGGTTTAAACCAGCGAAGCGTTTGATGCTGGTTGAATCAAGTGACCACCAAAATAAAACAAATTTTGCAGTTTTAATTAAATTAAAAAATTATGCACGGCTCAGTGGAATAATTTTTAGATATTTCTTTAGTTGATTGAATTCCCTATAAAGTCGTTACATAAAATTTGATAGTTTACGCTCAAAATTTGTAGTATTATGTGAGGAAAAAATTTTTTTTTGAGCTGTTTTGCGATTGTTTTATCATGATACCATTTTTTTAAATGAAATATTTTTGAATAAATCTTTTCTTTTAACATTTGATGATAGCAATTTTTTTGAATAAATCTTTACTTTTAACATTTGATGGTAGCAATTTTTTTTTAATAAATCTTTACTTTTAACATTTGATGATACACTCACTTTTTCTTGCTTGTAATATGTACCAATACGCCTAACTGTGCGACAAAAAACTGACCATTGTACAGTGTCCTACGTTGGGCAGCGCCTTAATGTGCACAAAAGTGGCTGCCACGCCACCCAGCGAATCTTTGTCTCTCTCAAAGAATGTGCCAATAAAGAACATGTTTGGATTAGAAATAATGCAATTACTTGCTCCAATTAGAATTGAAGCAATTATTTACTCACAAATGGTCATCACTGTTTACTCAAGGCAGTAATCAAAATAATTTGATTTCATTACAAAGCAAGTCCTTATCAGGCATTTCCTATCGTAGAGCATTTTCTTGCTTAATTGAAGAATACAGAATACATATTTACCCTTAGACCTGTGAAGGAAAAATGGCGTGACCACCAAACTGCAGTATCAGTAACAGATCTCCGTCACGTTATAACTATTCATTTTGACCTAACGTTCTAACCCATGGCGGTATTTCACAGCTGAATAAAAATCCGTGTTAATGCCTTCCATAGAATTAATTCCGCAGACAGAGGCAAGGACGGTTAAATTTTATGATGAAACGCGCTTGCGTGAGTCTGGGTCCCGTTACTTGATGTTGCTCCACATTACGACTTATTAAGCTCTATGCAATACAACACGCCGTATATAGGGCAAGCCCTCGACGGTACGTGTCTTATTATCGCAACGTGAAAAGTCGGTACACTGCAATCGATGCGTGCTCTAAAGGTGCGTGTAAATCGAACCATGGCGAGATCGTGAGTTCTGCTGAATTCATCTGCCGTTGTTCGGTAGCATAAGCAACTTATAATGTTTCCACTGCTGGGAAACAGGCCTTCAGAGATAGTGGGCCGTAATCTACGACGCTGGCCCAGTGCGGGTTGGTAGATGTCCATGTTTTCGAATTTTTGGTTCTAGGACATTCTGGATTCCTCACGATGTTTTCCTTCACCGCTTTGAGAGCAGTGGTGATGAAGTAGTTAACACAAAGTAAAGCTCGTGTCTGGGGTTCGAACCTATGACCTACAACTCGTAAGTCAGTTTGGTTGCAATGGTTTTTAAATACACGGTTTAACGTCATCATGGCAGCCGGTAAATTGCCCTAATCATCACACAAGACCACAGATTACCACTGCAGAGTAATCTGTGACTAGACGGATGGATTAATTGTAGTTATTTGCACCAATTAGTAGATGGAAAGACGCTGATGACCCCACTTGAGGTAAATACACAAGAAAAGATGTTTCATGATTTTATTTAAAGTACCTCTTCACACTTAAACTGCTGAACCGATTTTGATGAAAGAGACAGTTTGAGTCATGGGAAAGGACATAGGATAGTTTCTATCCCGATATTCCCACGGGATTGAAACTTATGCGAGTGAAACCGCGGGGCGCTGCTAGAATATTATATACTAGCTGCGCCCCGCGGTTTCACCCGCATAACTTTCGATTCCGGGACTCAAACTATCTCTATACCTCATCTAAATCGGTTCAGCGGTTTAAGAAGTAACAGACAGCTGTGTGTTACGTCTTCACGCTCTAGTCTAGATACACTTTCGCATTTATAATATGTATTAGTATGGATATATGAACGAATATTTACATACATTTTCGACAAAATTTTAATACCATGAAGAAATCTTCAGCATCAGATAATATAATACCAACAACGTTACAATAACTGTCGGATAATATTCAAGATATATTGAATAGTTTCAAGTTTAATGACTTCGTATGCTTCGTTCACATTGTTTTAAACTCCATTGTTGTTTCAAGGAGCCAAGAGCAAGAATAATTTAATTTTACTTCGCCTTAGTAATATAAACCCCGGTCGTACACGTAATAAGGAGATTATAGACAAGATTGGAAAACAAACAAAGGACTTTTGTGATTACTGTGATAATAGAGTGACGTTTAGTTCACGCAAAAAGGGAAGCGGCGTGCTGACATTGAAATGAGATATTGTAATTATGTATAATGAAGAATTGAGGACATATTAAACGTTGTTTTGTATGTAAATATGTTATAATAGTCAATGTTATGCGAGGCTTGTTGCTAAGTAATATCAGCCACACGGTCGATCAGGTTAAGCTACGCTTGCCGCGGTTGGTCCGTGGATGGATGACCCTCTTTACATAACAGACCCCTCCGTGCCTCGGAAAGCACGTTAAGTCGTTGGTCCCGGCTGTCATTGGTGGATCTTTGACAGTCGTTACAGGTCGTCAGAAGCCCGAAAATCTGACAACCAGCCTTACCAAAGGGTAATTACCATTAACTGGGTTGTGGAGGTCAGATAGGCAGTCGCTCCATGTAAAATACTGGTATTCAGCTGCATCCGGTTAGACTGGAAGCCGACCTCAACATAGTTGAGAAAAGGGTAGGCAGATGATGAGTCAGTGTTATTATTGTAGGTAATTGTGAGTTGTGACTCTCCTTGAAGCTGTTGTGTAGATCAGAGTTACGAGAGTGGTAAAAATAAAATGTTTGATAAAATTAAATCCTAACTCAAACCAGTAATTGGTTGACACTCAAACGCAGTGCTAAGTGCTGAGTATAATTATTAAGGCAGCCTTCAATTAACCGTATTAATATTATAGGTGGTCTACTCATAAATATTTATTTCAGCAATAAATAACGAACGGAATAAATAAGCTGGACGATCTTATGTTTTTATATCAAAGAGCTAAACATTAACAGCTGTCCTAGTTAAACTCTCACGATTGTTACACACACAAAAACCAACATTGATAAACTATATTGAATTTCGTGAGCTTAAGATATAATCAATCAATTCTCAGCTGGATAGTCGTGAAAAAATAGCGCAGCGCCACGGAAATTGCATGTTTTATATACTTTTATCGTAGCCTGTAACGGGGCGTGGAACAAAGTCGCTTTAACAGTAAATATGAATGAAAAACACAATTTCATTTTGTGCTCGGTGAAAAACATGACAATATCTGATATCATACGATGGAGTATGTTATGAAAAAGTGTAACAATGCCAGTAACAACGGTCCCGCTTATATAGACATATTGGATATTACGTCGTTATTAAACTGACGAGCATAAATCAAATGTCTTTGTTGAGGTTTTTGCTGCATCTACTTATTTCTGAGGTCAAAAAGCGTTGAGAATCTCTTCAGCTAGTAACTCAGCTTATATGATCGAATTTTGTTACGGGACCGCTATTCGGTAGGCGGAAATAGTGTACACGTACATTTACAATCAAATGTATTGTACTGTTGTAAAATAGTAAATTAGTAAATATAGTGGATCTGTATGCCGTCATTGCTTACGTAGGCTTGGCTCCACATCAATTATTGTACTCTACAATCACGAGAAACTAAAAGTTTCCACAATTACAGAGATAAATTACAAATTCCTTACTAATTCGACCATTTAAAAGCCCACATGTTAACTAATCGTGCTAATGGATTCTTCTATACATTTTTCCTTTTACGGGTGTATAATAACAGCGATGGCATGGCATGATGTTTGCGCCTCCAGTGTAATTGCGCAGGCGTTCTCCTCCGGAAACAAATAAAAGACGATCGCGTTAATTCTATAGAAAGCTTAGAATCGAAGCGCTTTCTTGTAAGATTACATGTTATGGACACCGCATTGGAGTCTATGGATACTTTGTGATTACATATTGGGTAAACATTTAATTTGTGAGCTTCTATCGATCGGATTGTTCGGTGGGAACACTAGGAACTGTACTCGAGTGAAGGTGTGTGTGAATTTAACTTTCGTATTGTTCTGTAGGTAAACCTAAGGGAAGGGCAGTTGGATTTACTATTATTTTAGGTTCCGGTTTTCGCCTGCATGTATGTTGACAGGTATAACATATTGGAACAGTATCCGGCAGGTCATCAGCGATGGGTATTACAAAATACAAGAACGTTAATAATTGTATATCTGCATCAGCTCACTAAGTAATTGCAAAGATAATTTGAGAGAGCTTTCGGGCTTTAGATAAGCTGAAACAAATACTGTAGATAACAGAAAAGGTCATACATGTGAAAAGCTGTTAGCACAGGATTTTTATTAAAAAAACGTTGAATAAGGAAAAGTTTGCTAACAACATTGCGTCCCAAGGGTCATTAGTATACCTAGGACTATAAAAAGCAACAGGAAGAACATTAACGGTCGTTGTAAGGAGAAAATGCTGCTTTTTCTAACCTGTGTCGCAAGTTGAAGAATCTAGACAACTTCATACGACACTTCCTAATTTGGTCTGCGTATGTAGGTACATGTGCATTCAAAACCTGAACGTTACGTACGCTAAACGACATATCTGGCACATAAATAGTACACTTTATCGATGGAGAAAGTCCCATAAAGACAGCACAATCGACACACATATCTATCATATCTGCCACACTCGATCCAATTTGCATTTTATATTCGTTTATTTATTCGAACAAAAAGCACGAAAGTCTAATAACAATGCGTACATTTATCATATGTGTGAAATAATACTCATTTATTAAAACAGTGGGAATATTTGTAGTTTCTATACATGTGTGACTATGGTTTGCCTACTTTCATTGACCTTTGTGACAATACGCCACGCTGTACGATCACAATACACTTATTAAACCTGGGTAATTGAAAATTTTGTTAGTCGTATATTAACGGATTTGATTGTATTGTAGTATGTGTGCCTCAGATTTGCATATACGTATATTTTGCGGGCACAATGTGAAATGTATTGCGGTAATAATAACTGTTGGACCTGTCGTATTAGCTTGTTTTATTTATCGTAACAATTGCGAACGGAGAGGGTTTGTCGTGACAAAATAACATGACGTTGGCGAGTTCACGACCTCTATTTTTTCAAATCAAGACGCCTCTAAGTAGGTATGCACAAGACTAAGCAAAATCCTACTAATATTATTATCGCGAATGTTTGTGAGAATGGATCGATGTTTGTTACTCTTTCGCGCAAAAACTACTGAAAGGATTTGCATGAAAGTCACACAGATAGTTTATAACCAGGATTAACACATAAGGTACTTTTTATCCCGATATTCCCACGAGATCGAAACTTATGCAGGTGAAACCGCGGAGCACTGCTAGTAACACATAAGTACATAACACACATAACATCACGTCTGTATTTCCCGAAGGGTTAGGCAAATGTGTATCTATAGTACACCCAAATTTCGCCACTTATGTTTAAGCCCTATGCAGGAGACGAGCCTAGCCTATACTACTAAACTAAATAACTATCGGATTGGGTTTGCATCAATAATTCATTGATTTCGAACTCACGACTTCGCCTGACCGATGCCCTACCCTAAGCTACCGCCATCAAACATCCATCCATCCATATTTGGTACAAAAACATCCACATAGACCTTCAAAAGCTATACATCCATTACTTATATCAACATAGTACCACCGGGCCAAGTTCATTGACACGCAGCAGCCTCTAAACTCTCGCCCCGGGTCCCGGAAGGCTTGTCGTGACTCCTTTATCGTCCGGCGCGGTACCATTGTGTCAGGCCAACCTGAGGCCAAGCCCGTACATGGTCAGTATACAAGCGCCTAGTGGATTACGCCATTAACGTTATACACAAACTAGCTCTGGAGCTTGGATGCGTTTGCTGAATATGAATGAGTAGCTTAGGGTCTGGCATTGAAAATATATCAAGTCTAAAATAGCCGATATTTTATTGCGTAATTAAGAAACTGTGTTGAAGAGAACACCAAACAGGGATATGTGATTTTCACACAAAAAAACTTAACAAAATCATATAAGAACAAATGAAAGAGCATATACGTATTTCCAAAACTGTTACCTATAAGTTATAATCCTTTATGAACCTCAAATATAACATAACATATCATAACATCGCGCTTCTATTCAGAGAAAAATTTAAATATAACTATATATACAAACATTTGAACAAACATGACAGCATTACATAATAGTTCATATATGGACATCTGTATCGTTTTTCATTCGGTCACACCCTAATTGATGCGTTTAAATCGCCCACTTTCGTTGAATCGTAACAGATCTAGTTACATAATTCACTTTCCTTAAAAGTACTTACTAATTTGTTTGAATTCGTAACAATTTTCTTTACGTAACTGGCATTTTTCCAAAGCCTTCTGTTTTAGGTACTGCCTTCTATTTTACTGTTATGCAATTTTGTATCGGGAGACGGGCCGGAAAGTTTAATGGAGTGTTTTCGTATAAATAACTACAAATCGATCTTCAGTCGGCTAGCCAAAATTGGTTGTTTTGGAAACGTTTGGAAATCAAATTGAGCATTCACTTTGTTTTCTGTATCTATGGAATCTATTCTTTTTCAATCATCATTTATCATTTATACACCGTGAAATTTTAATCACCGTTTTCCTCTTAAGGGGTCATTGTACTCATCATTATGAACAACTTTTACTATGGGACCAAACCCGAAATCGTGAAAAAAAAAATCAGCTATTCCTTACATTTATGTTCGCATAACTCGTCAAAATGTAGGGAACGGCTGATATTTTTTTCGCAATTTCAAGTTTGGTCCCATAGTAAAATTTGTTCATAATGATGAGTACAATGACCCCTTAAGAGGAAAACGGTGATTAAAATTTCACGGTGTATTTTAATATATTTTTTTAATACAATTTAGCACTTTTTCTACTTTGTCTGTAAGATTGGCAACACATCGGTCATTCTCCGGGCGTTGCAATTGTCTAATACTATTTCTGTGTGTGTTCCATTAATCAAAATCAAACCATTTCAGCATGGCTAATTTAAACAAACATCCAAATTACACATTAATGTCTCACAGAATTAGCAAGATACGAGTATTTTCAGTAGTAGGCCCTAAGTCCCGTTCCCTAGATCTTAGTATAGATTGGATAGAGCGATTCAAAACGACGATAAAACGTTCACGATTCAGTAGACGCTGTAAAATTAGCGGACGGAACTGTTACACTGCGATTTACTGAGCAATAAATTAATATACTCGTTGTTCCCATGCGCTGTTCTCGAGAACTTACTTTAGTTTAGCATCCCTGGAATCTGTGGTCGTACGGTACAGCCCGCCCGCGGGTCACGCCTCTAAATGTCATTACCGTGGAACACTCCCGTGAAATCTCATCGTAAAACGCTTCACTTTGCATAAGCACGTGTTGTCGGCGCCGGCGACGATTCTCGGAACGTTTGTTTCTGATCTCAGCCGTGTGTTTCCAGTTTTGCAAATTGTATAATGTCACTGTTAAGTCACAATTGATGGTTGACACATGTAGTAATGTTATGCAAGTGTCGGCTTGAGGTTGAAGATGTGTTATCAAGGCGTTATAAAATCTGCCTGATTGTTTTAAATTAGGTACTTTTTTTCTTGATTTTATCACACTTCTTTTTAATATTCACTTCGCCTCTCGAAGGACGTGTCAAGACCTTCCCGTTCTCCTTTCTTCCGTCTTGCGAATATCTAACATTCCATATGTCAATCGTATGACAGCGTATCCTAGTTAGGTTGCGGGGGTCAGGCGGTACAGACGCTCTCTGAATACTGATATGCTGTGTTGCTGTTACTAAGAGAGGAACTGAGGAAGCTGACCCCAACGTAAACTTGGGAATTATATGACGGTGATATGACCATAAAGTTTAAAAATATTTGTTAGTTAAGGAAATGTAAACATGCAGAAATGTGGTGATGCTATCAAGCCAGAGTGTTAAGAATTCACGATGCCGAGACATGTTTTTATTACCTTGCAGTAAAAGTGCAAAATTAAACGATAAAAGCATGACAGGAAAATAGCAAACTGTTATTAAATAAGTTTCCTATTGAATAAATTGCATAGCAACGTGAAAGATTTCTTGCTGTCCAAGCGCCTAGGTACGATCGGAATCACAAATCACGATTGACTTAAGTAAAGCTGACCTCTGTAGCGTCTCGGAGAGAATGAGAGCGACCAAGCGTGAACGATCACATCTTTTATTAAAAGCTTTCCACGAGGAAATCGAATTATAAAATGTGCCTAATTCTTAGTAGCCATGATTTAAAAAAAAATGTCAGAACCGGTGTTGTGTACTACGGAACTAAGTCACGGATTTAGTCGAATTTTATACGAGCAATGAAAAATTTCAATGCGGATTTTTGTTAAACCGCTGTTTAGACTGTAGTAGATCATCATATGTCTATGTCTTTTCCCAACTATGTTGGGGTCGGCTTCCAGTCTAACCGGATGCAGCCGACTACTTACCGGTATTTCATGGAGCGACTGCCTATCTGACTTTCACACCCTAGTAACTGAGTAATACGATACCCTTTAGTAAGACTGGTTGTCAGACTTTCGGGCTTCTGACGACCCGTAACGATAGTCAAAGATCCACAAATGACAGCTGGGACTAACGGCTTAACGTGCTTAATTCAAGTAGGTATACCCAGTAAACATGTTTGGAAAATCCGAAGTATTTATTTTTTTTAGAGATTTTAATACATTTTTGAAAGCAGGAATTCCGTATTTTTTATATTTAATAAATAAATTGTCTATAACTGACTTTTCGAGCAACGCACGCGCAGCTTGTTAGCCGACTGAAACGTCATCGAGTATATAACTGGTGTAGAATACCTTTCTACCAATTAAAACGTCTTACACGAACATCGATCATAGAAGAGATAGCAGACATGAAGTACCTAGTGGACACATTGGTATTCCACACTCGGTTGTTGGTCCGGCAGTCCCACAGTCCCACAACCCCATCAGTGGGCCAGATCGCGCCAGGCTTTGTGCCTCGTTAGCTGTGAACGTGTATCGGCTAACCTATCTAACCCCAGCTTCATACCTGTACCTACACCATGTCCTTATGGTGTTTAATTTGGCTCCCATAGAAAGATGAGAATGTTCAACAGTTATTCCTTAAATACGGAAGTGTTGAGTGTACATACTTGAAGATAGTACTGGACGTTTTTAATAGTCGATACAGCAAATTTTTCATTAAAGAATAGAAGTTGGTCATCAATTATGGGTTGAAGATTTGAGCTTTCCAAACGAACGCTAAAAAGCTCATGAAGCGACTTCCTATATGACCACAACCCAGTTACTGGGTAATACGATACCCCTTGGTAAGACTGGTTGTCAGGCTTTCGGGCTTCTGACTACCCGTAACGACTGTCAAAGATCTACGAATGATAGCCGGGACCAACGGCTTAACGTGCTTTCCGAGGCACGGAGGGGTCTCGGCATGTAGATGGTCACCCATCCGCAGACCAACCGCGGCAAGCGTAGCTTAACCTGATCGTTCGACCTGTGTGGCTGTTATTATTTAGCCACGAGCCCCTAAAAGCATGTCTTATGTGAGTAAGAATATTATACCATTACGTAGTGTGATGTAATGTCCCCGGTTACGCGCCCATCTTATAATATGTCATCGTCCAAATATCGTCCATCCCATTAAATAGTCATTACTTTAATGTACGCTTTTTACGCCTGTCGCAAAAAACGTTTCCTTTACTCTATGGAACACAATTACTACAGTTTTTGTTGAACTCCATTGTATTTGCCGTGACTGATACGAAAAAATATGCAATTTGATCATTACCGTGTGTTTTTTTAAATTAAGTCAGCCAAGCTTGGTAAGGTCATAGGTACTTGAGTTATGTAGCCATTTTTATAATGATATATTCAGTTGCAGTGATAAATGATATAAATTGCTGTAAATATGCTTGTATTAACACGTCCAAACGTCATTTTTTTTAATCATCATCATCATCATTTCAGCCGAAAGACGTCCACTGCTGGACACATAGCAAGCACCTCCACTTCGACCGGTTCTGTGCTTCTCGCATCCAACGGGTTCCCGCGGCCATTTTTTTTATGTTTCTTATCCAACTACTCTGAGTAGAAAGACTGAAACAAAGTCAGAAGTCACAGTCTCAAAGTCCAGTCATTGTTTTGGTCAGATCATGATCAAATGATGATCATGAGGTAACTTGGGAATACAAATGGCCTCTAAGTTAACCAACAAAAAAATGATTCCAAAGCTCATTCATTGCATTCATTCTCGTTAAGACCTTACAAGTCATTACAGTAAGAAAATTCATTCATTTATTTTTATTTTTCAGATCATAAAATCCAATTTGTTAGTTCTTACATACACAACTTAAACGCTAGTGTTAGTACACGTTACATCCATGATAATTGATAGTTACACTTAAAACTATGTTAGTATTACATTACAAGCTAAGTTAGCAAAACAATGAGATCACCGTTACTTACTACATAAAAAATACCAAATAACAATGAGATCGAGTTGCAAGCATAGGGAATTATCTTAAAAAAAAACGCGTAAGTTATTTTTTTTTGTCGAATAAAGTGCCATAATCTTGGAACTGTTAAGATTGAATAAGACCACTGACTCACAAATCATCGATAGTGAGAATGTAAATAACAAAAACAAGGATTTTGTTGAGTGACAAAAGTATAAATACTTATTTGTAAGAAAAAAAAAATCGAAAAATGTTGTCTACATTTTCCGATTTTCACGCTCAAGATGCGTGTTTAAGATAATATGAAGGGAATATTACACGTGTCGTGGAACCTGTTTCGTTTTCTTTTTATCTTTCAATAATATTATGAGGAAAAGATAATATATAATTTGTAGTTTTCCTTTTAGTTATATTGTAGACATTAGGGAGAAATAATTTCTCGGGCTTTAGGGAACAGAAAATGAAACTACGAAAATTATGACTAGTCTAAGCTTGAAATTTTTAAAAGCTTTTGTTAAGTAATTCCTTAATATTTAGATAGGTTAGAAAGGTCATCGTAAAGTAAAACATAATTATACTTAGGGCAGATTTTTCCAACGCCAGATAATTTTATCCGAGAAATAATTTTGAATGTTTGACAGTTCTTCCATATAAAATCTGTCAGACGTCAATTTTATTCCACGAATAAAAATAACCGTTGATTGTAAAATCAGCCCTTAGTCATTCATTTAAAGGTCTCATACATGGAATTCTAACGTTGAAATCCTGATTTTGGAAGAATTTTTGATAACTTTATAAGTAATGCCTAAGGTCACCGTCAGCTTTTAAAGCTGCCCAAACACTACGGCGACAATGAGATTTGCAACCGTTACTGTTACATGTGCTTATTTCATTAGCTGTGTATGTAATTACTGAGACTTTTGTCTGCCACATCAATTAAAAAACAGAACAGTTTCAGCTGTATTTGTTATCATTAACTGTGTCATTTAAGCATTTTAGTGTTTAATCTGTCGAGCTCCGCCAATGAGACACAATTGATTTTCTATTGTTTCGTCGGCAATAGGCGACGCGCGGTGCTTGACCGGTTAAATGTGTCCATTGAAAATACCTACTATATTTTTATAACACCATTGTGTTGTTTAGCTTATTTTAGTAATCGCTAGCATTTTTTTACTTCAAATATGGACAATTTTAGAAGCAATTAATGTCATCATAACTTTTTGACATATTTTTCTATTGGTGAATGTGAATGCAACTTTCATTATAATAATGCATTTCATACTTAACTCAAGTCTATAAATGTTACTGGAAAGTGAATCATGTAGCAGGTGCATTATCATTTGTCTACTTACGAATCATAAAAATAAAAACCTGAAACTCTAATGTAATCACATTTTTGCACTCCATCGGATGACGCCCAAGGCATTAGTTGAGACGAGCTGAACGATTCATATGAATTGATTATAACTGCAAGATACGCTTCATAATGGGCTCGTCGAGTTCTCACGAGGATTGCTTGTTACTGCCTAAGTGCCTTCTTTCAATGGCCACTGTTCCAGAGTCCCCAGTTTAAATTGACAGGCGGCGCAAAATGGAACTAAACTATAATGTACTGAATTTGACATATTGTTGACAGTTGTCTTCGCAAGCAGCGCCACCGTCAGCTGCCATTTTATACTGGCAACTCTGTTCTCGATCACCCATTTAGATAACGTGAAGGTTGTATAACAGTGCTGTACAAAATATGCGCATAATTGCAGATCCACAACTGTTTAGTAAGAACCAAGTGATCAGCAAAAAGTTAAACATTCCTTCGCCATAATTATTTTTCCATTGTTAAAGGCAATTTATATTCCGATTCCAAAAGCAATGAACGTTATTGATGTTTATTGCTGGAGTCATTGAAAGTTCTATATTACTGAATCTATTAGCGTAAAAACAGGTTAATTATCTATACTTATAATAAATCTGTAGAGAGGTCAATTCTGTACATGAAATATATTTTCAAAATAACTATCAGGGGGTGATTAGTGATCGATACTGATGCCAAAAATGCAATCAGTAAAATTTTTGTCTGTCTGTCTGTCTGTCTGTCTGTCTGTCTGTCTGTCGGTCTGTATGTTCCTTATAGAAACAAAAACTACTCGACAGATTTTAACGAAACTTGGTACAATTATTCTTCATACTCCTGGGCAGGTTATAGTATACTTTTCATCACGCTACAATCAATAGGAGCAGAGTAGTGAAGGGAAATGTTGGGAAAACGGGAGAAGTTACTCCATTTTTTAAGCTTCCGTCGCGTGTGCAGCCTTAACGGTTAAAGTTACATAGAAATCATGTATGACGGAAATATTCTACATAAAATTTTCTAAAAAATATCCCGCAACAGCATATGTCTATCTTTTATGGTTGACTCACAATAACACGTGTAACTCCTGATAGCTTAGCAGTTCGGAGCATTCTGATTATATTTGTTTACTCTTACGTTTATATTTATAATACTCTCACTCATCCATAATTTTAAAAAGTTAACATTATTACCTATTCAATAAAAAAAGAATCATAGAAATCGGTATAGAAACACCAAACTTATACATGAAATAAGCCATCGCGCCGTCGCACGTGAATACTGAATCATGCTATAAGGATTATTTTTGTGTAACGGTTGCCGCGCTCGACACGGGTCGCGGCGGTGGCGGTAGGGTATAAAAAGGCGGGAGGTCCGAGAGCGAGCTGGAGCTTCATTCAATATTTGGCTGTTGATGCGTTCAGAGCGTTCGACCTTATTGACAGACAATAATTGATATTGAGAAACCGTGCTTATCAGCACGACTTTTAGTCTTTAATAGTTTATTTGAATTTCTTTTGTTGTTATTTTGTAAAATAGGTATGAGTTGTTTTGGTAGTGTTTAAATATTCGTTCAAATTAAAAATTTTTTAGCGTAGGTACTTTTATTAATTAAAGCAGTTATAAGTATTTACTTTTAAGTGAAGTAGGTATAGGTAGATAGTATTGCACAGGCGTTTCAGCTTTATTTTCATTTCTTTTTTGTTGTGAGTTGTATATATTTCTGGGTATAATTCTATTACAATATTTTAGTGTAAATAGTCATTAAGATTTTAAGTGTAAGGTAGCTAAAGTTAGGACCTCTAACGTAGGTTTTTTGGTTAGGTAACTGACAGCCTTTTCGTTACCGTAGATTATTACACAATGCCACCTAAAAAACCATTATCTTTATCTCGACTTTCGAGTAAAGCTAAGAGAATGAGAATTACGCGATCTCAAGAATCGGCAGAGGAAAGAGCAAATCGGTTAAACTCTATGAGAGTTAGAGCCTTAACTTCTCGAGCCAATGTCATAAACGATTTTTCAAAATTCCATCCCTGTGGGGGTGAAAAGCGGGGATACAGTTTATTTGAAAAATCTGATTCCTTTGTTCTATAAACTTAAAAATTGGCCCGAATACTTATTTATCTAAATTAATTATAAAGATCATACCAACATACATTTTCGAAACTTTTAGAGGAAAGTACGAATTTCGCGCGGACGAAGTCGCGGGCAGAAGCTAGTGTCTTCATAAAAGTATTTATTACGGAATAGAAATAAAATGGAAGTTTGTTAGTGGTCGGTAACCGGTCGGCTGCGTACCTCCTGTCTGCATTTACCCTTATAAGTCCTTAACAAACACTCGCTCGTCTGTTTGACGGCTATTAGTGGGGTATTGACTTGAACCTCGGATATCTATGCTTGAACCACATATGTGCTCAGTTCCAGACCAATGAATAAGCATACGTTAAGGAAACGTCAGGAATTTTGAAGGCATCTACAATTATGTTTGACAAGATCCAAACAATGACTTTGATTTCCTATTTAACAGAGTTTGTTTATCAGATCACTACATTTTAACCTGTTATTATTTACGAAATTACATAAAAATCTAAATATAACTACTGTTATAGAATTGAATTACCACAGACACCAGCGGGGTAATTGCGTACCAGACTAACAATAGCAATGGCTTTAATTTTGACAGTTCAACAATATTAGATTAGTAATATCCTTCAAAATTATTCAGATTGTCATTGAAAGAGTGTTACGCAATTAGGGAGCCAAAGTCTACTCAGTTGTTTTGTTTGAACTCATTAAAAAAGTACCTATTGAAACTAAAATCACAGAATACTTAATAGCTAAAATGATACTAATAGATACAACAGTTAACGCAAAAGGTACTACTTATAGTAATCCTAGAGTGTTGCAATCGGCTAGTATCACAATGAGCAAACATATTTGTAAAGAGAGAATAAGACAAAGAATTGATTGTATAGTTGTATTGTCTATTAGCAAATCTATGAGTTAACGCTGCGGTGGGAACACGCTAACAATAATCTTGAACTTGCTTGCATAAATAATGGCTGTCGCGGATAATTCGATCCTAGATGCGATCTCGATGCGCCGCCGCCGGCATCTATTCGTGTATGTTGGGACTGTATCTTGGAGTATGAAGGGGGAAATGCTGTTCTTAGTTTAGAGAAAAAGCATTACATAAACTGCATTTGAAGTAAGTAATCCTATTTTTAGCCTGAAAATTTGTAGTTTATGCTTATGTTCGGTGTTGTTTCTGACAAAGGTTTTCAAAGGCGCTTTCTATGCTCGTGACATATGGGCAACAAAGGCAGTTCACAAATCTGGACTTCAGCAATCAGAAGGAAATCTTTAACCTTTTAACCGCTTACGCCGGATTAATCTGACAAATATTTTCGTGTCTGTACCACAGCTCGTTTAATCTGATTTTTTATTTAATTACGCTGTATTCTATCTGGTATTTGTTTTTGTTTTTTTTTTTTCGGGCGCCAGCGTCACTACAACTGATATGAAGTCGGGCGTTTAAAAGGTTAAGTATGCCCAACTGCTACGTGAATCACACACCTTACTATTCACTGTAGAAATAATTGGAGGAGTCTTTTACTGCCTTTGACTAAGTGGTTGCTGTTTTATCGACGTCACTTTTCACAGCGTTCCATACTACTGTGAGCGCGCTCTAGATCTAAATTTTCCGATTGATACTGCAAGATTGCGCCTATTATACAATACAAGGGATTGAGGCCGGAGACTATTCTTGCCTAGATGTCTGGTGCCTTTGACTGTCTGAAGCACCCTTGAGGATTGCCGGCACTAGTTTAATGTAAACAGCGAACAAAGACTGGCTGTGGTATTCGATATCGTCCTAATAGTCTACACAATAGGCCATGTTGGACAATCTACGTTCTCATCACTCGCTTTGTATTTAGTAGATTTACGAGGTTTGTGAGGTCCATCAACGTTAGTTACGAGATTTCTCATAGACTGTTGAACTGCTATATCAACAGTTGAACATTGTATGAGAGATGTCGTATTTAAAATTGAATGCATTGCTTGCAATAAGGTATAATAATATTTTTTATCTATTTCTCACCACAGTATCCTTATAAAGAAATAACAAAAAACAATATTGTCCAGTCATGGGAATAAAGAAAATTGTTGTGGGAGACTGGTGCCTAAGCTAAGCCGAAGCCTGTATTTCAGGCCACCAGGTCTCCGCCTCGTGCAAGTACATAATTTTGTTATGGTTTCCCATATATTAAAACTAGACAATGATTTCAATTTTGGTTATAGGAAGGAGTTTTCGTGTGTGAGTGATGAAAAGTTGGTGCGTAATCTGTCAAGCTCCGCTAATGAGACACAATTGATTTTCTATTGTTTCGTCGCCGATCGACGAACCGCGCCGCTTGACCGGTTATACTGTTTGCTGAATGCCATAGTAGTATGTGCTTGTGGTATGGTGAAGTCACGAATGCGATGTCCGATATTTGTGAAAACCAGATGTCTATTAAGCTTAAACAAGCTTAAAAAAATGTATTAAAACTAAAACATTTTTTTTTTCAATTTTTGTTGCAATCATGTTGCAATCACATTCCTTACCAACACGTATTTAGAGAGGATTGGCTTATGCTCGGTTCCTATAAACAAAAAAGAATCTTTTTGCTTACTAATGGTAAGATTTTGTATTGCCAAAATGGGCATATAAATAGATTCGAGGGCTAATTTTACCTATGATAGCTACTTCCTTATGGGAGGGTCTACTATGCAAAGCATGTAGTCTTTACTTCAATATTGGTAAGATACAAGAGGCTTAATTTAAACCAATAACGTTCCGTATACACATAAAGGAATAGGCCATTAATTTATTATACACACCGTTTTATGCTGCGAGAACAATGATATGCCTACCTAAGTACCTACCTATATTAAACAACATCATATTTGCACATACACTAGGTACCTATAAAACTCTCAGTAAATTGCATTATTCAAGCATATGACTCACAGTATGCGAAAAGGTGTAAAGAAACAACTTTTTACAAACAAAAGGTTTTAATGGCACACTTGCGCATTCACAAATCATATAAAAGAACAATGAGATAATTATCAAGTTTACAGATGCATCTGTGTCGTAATTAAATCCCTTTTCTAAGGTAGTTATTTAGTTGAATGATTATAGACTTGCCAATTATCACTTATTGTATGTTGATGACAGCCGAAGGGCCCGTGGCTAATATTACAGCCACACAGGTCGATCGATCAGGTTAAGCTACGCTTGCCACAGTTAGTTTTTGGATGGCTTACATGCCGAGACCCTTCCGTGCCTCGGAAAGCACGTTAAGTCGTTGGTCCCGGCTGTCATTCGTGGATCTTTAAAACAGTGGTTACGGGTTGTCAGAAGCCCGAGTCTGATAAGCAGTCTTACCAAGGGGTATCGTATTACCAAGCAACTGGTGGAGGTCAGATAGATAGTCGCTACATGTAAAATTCTGGTATTCAGCTGCCTCCGGTTAGACTGAAAGCTGATCCCAACATACATAGTTGGGAAAACGCTAAGCAGATGATGATGATGACAGCTGTCAGTTATTTATACCTATACTTACAAATAAATAAATTAAAGTGTTTGTTTGTAATGTCAAAATAACTGCTTTTAGTAAATGCATATAAATATGAAAGTATATACGGCTCTTATAACGAAAAAATAATATTTAAAAATTTTGTCTGTCCGTCTGTTTATTCCGGCTAATCTCCGAAACGGCTGAACCGATTTTGACGGCACATTCGAACCGACTTTCACTGGCAGATAGCTGATGTTATAAGGAGTAACTTAGGCAACATTAATTTTTTTTAAATAATTAGTAAAGAGACACATTATTGTTTTCCGACATCCACGCGAACAAAGTTGCGGGCTCAGCTAGTCAACAAATGAAATGGAAGACATTTTCTTGTATTTTTTTTTTAAGTTATAAACCACAAAACTAGTACAAAGTTCCGTACTAAAGAATGGAATTTAATCTAAGTCTGAAAGAAAGATTTTGTCATGCTTAATAAAAGTTTGTAAAACTTTTGTTAATTTTGTTCTAATTTTGTTTTAAGAAGACTAGAGTATGTAACGATCGTAAAGAAGACAAGAAGATCATAGCAGGTCGCGTTCTGTAGTTTCTTCTGCCTGCCCCCTTGTTAAGAAGGCATGGGCTTATGTATACAGGTTGTGTTGTGCATGCATGTTTTCAATTTCAGCCTGTAAACCTATGTAATAAAAGAGTTGATTTTTCCTTGATCCTTACATTTTCATTATTCACAAAAAGTTTTAACACACTTTTCATTTTTATTTAACGAGGATCCCTTGCGTGGTCTAGAACCCTAGCAACAAAACTCATTTACACATCATAATTACTGATTCGAAAAAGAAAGAAATAACGATAATTTTAAACGTTAATGACATGACACACACAAAAAAAAATGTCTTCTAACACATCCTGCAGACGTGATCTGTGTTAACGACGGCCTGAGGCCCTTCCAGGTATTTTATGTCACATAAATGATTGGAAAAAGGTTTATTATGATTCTTATCTAAGGAGTCCGCATATGTTTCAGGTTTTTCTTAATGGGTAAGTTAAACTTAGTAGAAAACGGTAGTTTAATTGTATTAATTACTAGCAATTTCTCCTAGCGTGATGTTAAATAGCCTTCCTCAAGATGGGCTATCAATGCCAAAAGTATTTTAAAATCCGACTGGTATTTCCAGACAAACAAACTCTTTAGTTTTACTTATATGTAGTTATTACGTAATTTATTAAAAGTTAGAATATTGTGTAGTATCTGTAACTTCATTACTCCTCATATAATTCGTCGGTAATTTGTAGCCTGAGGGATGAAATGAGGAAAGACCACAGGCCACGATATTTAGCCTATGATTAAGTAGTCATTCGCTCAATTAGTGGATATAGATGAAATATGCTAAAGCTAACTCAATGACATACTTACATTAAGTTTTTACATACATACCTTCACGCACAGAAGTAAATAAAGAAATATAATTAGTCGGCTCCGAAGCTTAATACCAGAATCGCTAAATACTAGATTCGCAAATTACCAGACTCACAAAACACCGGATTCGCCATATACCAGATATGCAAAATACCAGAAACGCAAAATTACAGATTTTGTACAGCAGGAGAAAATCTCAAGTTTTTTGTTGGTTTTTGTTCTAGCACCCGAGGCTATGAATAATAACAGTCCGTATTCATAGCCCGGGTAGTCACTGTCTGCGTTTCACAGACTATCATTAAACTTCAAATAAATGTTATTACAAGCATCACGCAATCACATTAATAACTATTTTTCCAAATTAAATTATATTTTTCAAGCAAGCTTCGAGGCATTTAAATGAAAAAGTAAATCGCTGTGAATGCGTCTAATATTAAATTAAATTAGATCTAATTTTGACAGGAGACGTAGTTATTGCTAACTCTGATGAAAAACTGCTGCAACCGTTATTTTGAGTTCAGTTAGTATTCCAAGAAATTATTTGAATCATCTTTAACACAAGTCGATATTTTATATCGATGATTATCGGCGAGAGTATAAGTTGATTATTGGTATCTCTGGTCATTATTTGGCTCGCGATCATCGTTTAGGTATCAATTTTCGTGTCAATCGTGAGTCGTGCATGCTCATTGGGGTCATCACTATACCGTGACGTCACCCCACCAGCTTCCAGCCACCGGATGTGCTCCGCTACACTTGATTCGTTTTTCTCTCTTCAATATCATTATTACTCACATTATCAAAGATGCCGTCTTATTTATTTTCTTAGTTGCCGTTATTATTCGGAATGAAGATGGAAGTAGTTTTTATGATTCCATCAGGCACAGCCTATTAGTATAGTTCACGCTTTAATGGTAACCAAATAGTTTTTGTTCTATTTCTTATTGTTGGTTTTTCGTTGGATAATAAAGTGATTTAGCACTAGAGGTGTAAAGCATATAATGAGTTGTAATGACAGGAAAAAACGGAATAAGTTGACTTTGATTATTATTATTAATCTTGCCCATAGGTTAAGTAAGGTAAGTTACGGTATAAAAGCATTTTATAAAAAAAACGTTCCATAGCGTTGTAATTTAAAAGATACTAAAAGCCTCTTTCGTATTAAGAATTTTTTTTTATTTGTTCTGCCCTCCTTACTTAACGCTGATCAGCTTTTGTTAACTAAACAATACTTGTGAACTATACTATCACTAACGGACCATTTCTTATCATTTCCAATCTCAACATACTGGAACAACTTTTCGCTAAAGACAAGTGTCTCGAGTTCATTTTTACGGGCACAATTGAACAAAAGGCCGTTAAAACTGATCATTTGCTTTGTTCTGTAGAAAGTTGTCAGATCTCACACATACAGTACGTCTGCCTAATTTTCATAATGTACGAGTTTAACTACCGGTAATTAAGTAACTGTGCTTAATATTTGGTCTGCAAGTGTTTATTAATTTCTTCGAACTCTTAAGCCTATGAAATGAGCCATCAACTTTTATTTTCAATATTTCGATTTCTTCCAATTTCAAAATTACAAGCATAGAGATACAACATTTACATAGAACTCAGTGAGCTCGCGCTAGGGAATTAGTAGTTACGTCCTTTATATGGCTCACGCGTTTTTGGCAACAACAGTAAGTATTTTGTTTTATTTAATTTAAAAAGTCCAATTTTAATAAGAGACTGTAGGTACCGCTGTGAGCCAGTTGAATAGTGATGTTTATTTAAATAAAATGTCTCATTGCGTATTCCGAAAGCTTTTATTCGTTTTTTTATTGTGGCTCCTTGCAGGTGGTCCGCAGACCACAGTGATTGCAAGCGAAAGGTCCAAGTAAAAGTTAAGTAGCCTAACGAAATTGTATCCGAAGTAAATTGCTTTGGAGATATAATTTCAGACACAAAAAAATATTAAAAACTGCCAAGATACGAATTTAATCCATTATCTTCTTTTTTTTGCAGTCTGATTTTTCATAAACAGCGATCGAAATATTCTTGTGTATTTATTTCAGCAATTCACTTGAAAAAGCCCGGGCTACGTTTCCCTATGATTCACAAATTGTCTGAGTTTATACCTCTACGTAAAACATGGGATCGATTTACAAACCGCTAACATGAACTGAACAGCCATTTCCGCAAAACACATAACTTATGTGCAATACCATGTACTTACATAAAAACATACATAAATAAAACGGTTACAGTAAATCATAAATATCATGGCTATACATTAACCCCGAAAGCTTTGACAAGAAAGCCATACAGTTATGTACAGTGGTGGCACATTACCGATTTGTGAAAGACAATTTCCATTGGTTGGGTCGTGCGAAGGAAATGCAATCTTGTCGATATTATTGTTGTACTATCTAACAGGAACACTTTATTGTAGTGTTATTTTCGAATAGTCGATATGGTTTTAATAAAGTGTTACGGATGATGTGATTTGTATTTGTTTGTTGTGGTGGGTACTAGACGCAAATGACTTTATCTTATTCTCTTTAGACAAAAACAAGTGAAGCCCTTTCAGTTCCTGGGTGAAATAATACAGGCAGTCGGTTGTCACTGTCATAAAAAAAAAAACAAAAGTTTTTTTCTGTTCGAGCAAAAAGTTTATCAGTTTAAAAAGAAAACGTTCTTAATTAAAAGTTCAAGATAAACCCAAAAAGTTTGTATCAAGAACGTAAACTTTTTGCTAGCATTTTTCGTGAGTAGATAGCCCAGTCGTTTGTTTTTTTACCGGCTGAAAACGCTTGCTAAGTTCCACGGAATTACTTAGGTGATACGTAACCGGTAATTTTATTTCGTCCGATTAGTTCTAGAGTCATCAGCCGCGCATTTCGCACAAACCACTAATATAATTGTACCTACTACGTAGGTAATGGAAATTATAAAGATGTAAATTATGTGTTAGCGTCCATTCCATTCCATTTGGGGATTCTGTTTTTGCTATATGGCTGACAGAAAAAAAGAGTAAATACAGTCGTAGCTCGTAATCTTGTATCTTAAAATTCATTTTGGTTATTAATTTTAATGGGTAGTTTCTTGAATCTTGCTTGCAAATCATAGTCAAACTGAAAACAACCTTCAGCATTTTTAATGAAAATCGTCTTTATCTATTTTATACATTAGGTAAGAAGGTACTTTAAATATCTACCACTCTCTCAACAAACCTCATTCAAATCTTTTATCTTCCAACAATAGCCATCTAAATCAACATTCCAAACAATCAAAAAGCCAATCAATAACACTTTTACTAACAATATGTTAATTTGTTTTTTCCTAGGAGTCCCGACGGACCGCACGGAGCACGCATTCGCGTCTGCGCAGGAGTACAAAGACGCTCTCGAGGCGATACGCAGGCATACCGGCGCAGTAAGTAAATTAACACCACACATTATTCGCATTCGTAGGGCTAGCACACATCAAAAAGAGGAAAACTTACCTGAAGTTAGGGCCTAGGATTATCTTGTTTAATAAGTAGTGTTGGTTATATATCCAACTAGCTTCTGCCCGCGACTTTGTCCGCGTAAAATTTCGACCCACCCCGTCGCATCGTATCGCCTGCCATCATTAGCGTTCTGACTTTTTTCGTTTTGCTCGGTTCCGGGTCCTAGCACGATTTTAAATAGCCTATAGCCTTTTTCAAGGATTGGGCTACCAAATGCCAAAATATTTTGTCAAATCCGGCCGGAAGGTCCAGAGATTAGCGCGTTCAAATAAAAAAAAAAACTCTTTAGCTTTATTAATAGTAAGTATATAGATGAGAATTAATGGCTATTAGTCTAGTACGGAACAAAAGTCTGTCAAAACGGTGAAGGAAAACATCGTGAGGAAACCGGCATGTCCTAGCACCATCGAAGACGTGTGACATCCTCCAACCCACACTGAGCCCACGTGGATTACGGCCCACTCTCACAGAGAGGAGTCCTGTGTACAGTGGGAACATTATAAGCTGATTATGATTTCTAGAACGTCGGTAGGACAGATTTTACAATATGATGAAACTTTCGTGTAAGTAATATGAAATGTTAATTTTTGAAACGCGGTTTTTATTCAGAGCTTATTTTTCTGTTATTTTTATTAGTAGGTCTCTAGGAAAAAGTGAGTAGGTAGACTAGCCTAAAGTTAGTGCGTACTGCCTAGGATGTTATTAGCGTTAACATCTTTATCTAAGGGCGTTAATGTCTGTGATGTATCTTGTCCCTAGTATCTCTATCTACTGACTCTGTAGGCAACGACAGGCTGTGAGATGCAGTAGAGGCTTTTAGAGCTGTACGCATTAGTCATGTCAAACCGATTCTTACTTAGCCATGTACCAAACCAATTTGTCACCTGTTTGCAAGTAAAGAACTGATTTATGTACTATATTAATATTATTTGGCGTGCAAACAAACATATTGTTTTCGATCTTGTAAATTGAGGAATTGTCTGAGGTTTAATTCGCAAATTATTCTGGATGAAAAATGATTAACGGTTTGTCATCGTTTAGCTCAATATACTTGTACAGTTAAAACAATATTGTATACTATGAACGGTCCTTGAAAACCAGAATTCTTCGGGTTACTAACCTTTGATATCATTTATAACCCTTTCTCCTTTGGGAATATTCATATTTCCCTCGAAAACCGTTAACTGCCCTCTCTTGCCATAAACCGGTCGCTTTTGGATCTATGCCACAGGATCAAAAAATGCCTTATTCGGCCAGGAACTAACTGTAATCACAATTTAAATTTTTTATAGGTACACCTCTGCCTATCCTTTCGGGAAAAAACAAGCGTAATATTATATATAAGATTATCATTCGAAAATTTGGACTATATTCAAGTCCAACTAGCCAACCCTACATAACACAATTATACTTACTTACATTGCGTACGAATTTCTAATGTAATAGTCTATTACAGTGGTATTGTGGAACGCGTGCCTCCCCCACTGACAAGTAATGGAGTTGCAATCACAGTCATCGTGATCACGCCTGGCACAGAGTCCACTGTGTCTCTAATAGAAAAACTTGTGTGCCACCAGTACAATACGATCAGTTTCGACTGTATGTCATCTGTAAAAAAGCAGAAATCCGTTAGAATCCGAAGTAGGTACTGTACTTATAGTGTGGGGGCGTTCAAATGATGCAACGTTAATACTTATTACTTTTATTTTAAGCGAGCATGTTTACATAAACGCGCTTATTTTATCACTGTTTTTCGAAACAAAAAAACCTACCAGAATAATATGAATAATAATATTGATTATATTATAAATTGAAAACTCATTCTAAATTCGCTTGAATATTCGAATGCAACCAGAGTTATTTTCCAGGTCGACTTTTGCAGACAATCTGTACAGTATCTACTTGACTGGTTATAAATGTTCATCATCACGTAATGGTAGATTCATCTGAAGAAAATAGGCCTCTTAGCTTCAGAAACACTTGGCCTCATTATTATAAAGACAAGTCTTTCCGTCGAAGTGATCTTCAGAATAAACACTGCCTACCATGTTGATGTTTGAAGAATGCGAACTCTTTTGTTTTTTGAACGTAGAATCATAATTATTATGAAAGCGTAAAATCGAGCATTTTTATGCACAAATTAAATGAGCCCTGAGGCTTATAAGCTATCAAAGAAACATCATGTTTATGCTGATTTCTAAACGGAGCAAGTTAACAGCGATTATTTATGCGAATCCTCTATAGACTTTTATGCTTTTACGCCTAACGTTGCAAGTTATGTTCCTTTACTGTACTGGTTTATTTCTTCCGAGTAAACGAAGGAAGTTGTAAAAATGTGTAGCGCTCCTAACTACTTTATTTGTTTATTGATCTGATAGCGACATTTTTATTAGATTATTGTATGTTGTTAGTATTATATCACCCGAGTGCGTTTAATACTCCTACTAAGTTAGTCGTAAGTAGCAAAATTTTTAACCAGATATAAAAGGAAGGAGATTATAAATCACTAATCAGTACCTACTAATGTAAAATATTTTTGGAAATGTGTTTTGAAATCCAGCTTATGCTGAAATAACTATTTATAAAACTGCTTCACATGCATATTTCGAAAGTAGTTAGTATTAGCACAGAATACTTAATAGTACTACGTAGTTATTACTTTGTAAACGTTTATTTTTATTTATCAGTTTAGTGAACTTTTCTCGTTAGAAGTATCTAATCGGTGAAGACTACTAGTTTGCTAATATGCATAGCAAACTCGTCCAACGATGTCTTTATCGGTCGGTTTTTCTAATTTCGTACAGAAGAAATAGAAGAAAAAATCTATTACGATACGTCTAGGGTTAAAACTCTACCTTGATATTCCATGTTCCATTACTTATAGCTTCTGTTTTTATTATACGTAGCACCAACTCTAAAATGCTCTTATGAAAATTTCTTGCTCGGTTCAAATAATTGGTAAGTATGTTCCGTGGATGGAGAAGAGCCAACAAATGACCCATAACAACTATTCTCTGCTATTTAGTTTAGGCATAACCCTCTATGTACCTACTCGAAAACAAATTCGTCAAGTTAACATAACAACTACAATCAAGATTTAGTAGACTATCATACAAACTAAAGTAGGTCCACATACTCAGCTTTTACTAACCTATACCTCTCTCTCAGGAGCGCAGTAAACCTCAGCGAACTCTAGAAGCAGAGCCTGATGACTCCCAGCAGGAGACAGAACAGGAATACCTGGATGAGCTGCTGGTGCCTGAACCCTGGGAGCTGAACAACACAGCTCGGGCTGGCGCGGAGATTCTGTTCTTCAACAGGGTGCCCAAGGTCGGCAGCCAGACCTTCATGGAACTTCTACATAGGTTGGCCTATAAGAATCAGTTTGGTGAGTGAAAATGTCAGTTTTTCTATATAGCTCTGTTTATTGGGTGCCTATATCAAGACCGATTAAAAAAAAAAAAAATTAGGTACTTAGACCATTTTAATAAAAGAACAACCAAAAAGACAAAATGCGAAATATACAAATGTATTCTAGAATGTATTCTAGACTAGCGCAGTGATGAAATAACGTATACTTTATACCTTGCTTAAGATTAAATTGGCAAAAAAACAAAAAAAAAGAAACAACCAAAAATGTTTCTGGTTTTTATGACCAGTTTGTAAGATATAAAAAACACAGTTAATTGTACAAAATGTGATCAAAACGGTACACCGTGTATGACTTACGAAATTATTTAATTTACTTAATTTATCTTGATCGTTATTAATGAGAACAACTTAGTTTATTTAAGCTGAAATTCCTTTCTCAATATTTCAAGTAAGTAATTAAGCCTTAAAATAAGAAATATATTTTAAGGCTGGTTACCGTGTGACGATTTCTCTTTTTTGGCAATTACCGGTCGTCATTAGTCCGGGTTTGTTGATCCTTGAAAGAAGCTGGAATTTAAGACTAACATTGTTTTTTCTTTAAAATACTTACGCAAATTATTCACAGGATAAGTACACTATTTACTTAGTACCTAGAACCAAAAATAAACCCATAAAATCTTAATACTCTTGTCTTGTATTAAGTACTAGGCTAGTCTCATTATCCAGTCTTCAATCAATTATCGTTTTAGGTCATCTTCTCATAATTAATATCGTTTGATTTTATGAGTTTTGCGCGAATATTGTTAAACGGAGTAAGAACAGTTTTACGTCTGCCATTCAATCACTTATAATCTCATAAATTATTGACCATAAGCCCCTAGATTACTCAAGCTAACGACCTTAGCGATAAAATTCTATAACTGTAGCAGAATTGAAATCGCCTAGTTATAATGATTGGTTAAATTATTCAGCTTCCTAATTATAAGCACTAGTGGTTTTATCGCCTGAACGAGGTACTAAAAACGCAGCTATTTTGGATTTCATAGCCAGGGATCCTGCAAGCTCTTTGACATACAGTGTAATTATAGGTATCTACCTAATACTTTACAACTCGTAAAGGTAAAAGGAATGCTTTATTTTATAAGACGATTAGATATGAATCAAAGTTTATATCTATGTGATAATAATAGCGTTTGTGAAGGTTTCCACCGGGATCCTGTGCAGCGGGTGGAGACTATACGCCTGGCGCCGGCTGACCAGGCAGCACTTGCTGGTCTCGTGTCTGCGTATGACCCTCCCGCTTCATACATCAAACACGTCTGCTACACCAACTTCACTAGGTACACTGTTGTTTATCTATTTTTTTTTTCTAGTCTGCGCTGTCCCACTCCTGGGCAATCTGGCCTCCCTCCACTCCTTCCAACTTTCGCGAGCCCGCGCGTCCTCCTCCCAGTTTTGACGGAACCTGTCCAGCTCGTCACGCCATCTCCGACGTGGTCTGCCGCGTTTATCCAAAATCAAATGTCATTTTAAAATTAACCTGAGAATCAGCACTTTTAAATGTCAAAATTACATAAGACAGACCCTCAATACACAAGACCTTTCATCATTCCTAGCGTTTTAATTGAAAAAAGAAGCGGCGCAACAAACTTTCCAGCAACATATCTGTTACGTTAGAGGAAGTTGATTGTATACAATAATATGTGAGTCTCATTCAAAAGCACGATCAAAATAACCACGCGTGATAGACAGGAACACGTCACAGTAAAAGGAATTTAATTACAGTTGCTAAAAGTTCTGTTGTGTTATGAATATGACATGAACATTAACATCCATCAGAAAACCCTCGATATAAAAGCAACACCGAACAACTTTGCAATGGAAAAGACAAAAGTTATTTGGCTTTTAGAACTTCACAATTTTCGAGACCGAATACTTTTGGAGTTCTATTTAAGTTAATACAGTGGGGCTATTGTAAGCGATACTATAACACCAGAGCGCTCGAAAGACGCAAACTGCCGCCGGCGACTCCGCCGTGAAATGAGCGGAGCGAATTCAAAATAAATATCCAAACTTCCCGCTGAACAATCATGTTTGCAACTCGTTAATTCGAATCCGTAATGGGTAGACTTCGGTAACAGAACGATGCCAGCGTCTAGTAAATTACTGCAATAAAAATATACCAGCCATGATCTAGGACTTTAACAATCAAATGCAGCCATTATATTCAAATCCAATCATCAGTTTGAAAAGCATTCAAAGCCACAAATCACGCATAAAGTAGCGGTATCTGGCGCTAAATCTTCATCGAGGTGAAACAAACAGCTATCAGTCAAGGCATTGATACTCATATTAACGCATTGGCTCACTGATCCGTTTGCCTTAGAAAGAAGCCGCTGCTCTGTACATCAATCACATTGCACCAAACTTTATTGGTTGTATAGTATAAACCATGATTAATATATCGAGTGGATGTTAATTGCGATTCACTATTACCTGATAGGCAAGTCTCTTGTTAGTGTTAATTACAGAACAGCGGGCGTGCAAAAACTCTGTTGGATGTGCTCAAACGCCATTGTTTAGCTGTCGCTGTCGCGCGTCGGCCGCTGCAATGAGAGCGGAAAGATGCGTTTCGGTGCTAGTTTTTCATTTTAGTTTTGATTGCATAGAAATTCATCTTCAGGGTTTTTCAGTTAGTGCAAAAACGTCTGATGATGTGAATGGATGACATCGATATCATGACTTGCGAGAATTGTTATTGTACTGTAATGTAATTATCTGAAAATTGTTGACTACAATAAAGAAAAGGTATTGTTAGGATACTGAGAAAAAATAAAAAATCACGTCGTTGTCCTCACAATAAACGCAGCCGATCTATTCTGTCTAAATCTCAGCGTGAAGACTTAGGTGAAGTGAGCTGTCAATTGGTGAGTGAGATCTTTACAGAATAGAGCTGCTAGCATCGATTGTGAGGACAAGCCATTTCTAGAAATAACCGAATAAAAGTTTCAAAGTCTCTATTTATAGATATTACCTTTCAAATTTCCAGGTTGGGTTTCCCGTCTCCGATATACGTGAATGTGGTGCGTGACCCTGTGGAGAGGGTCATCTCGTGGTACTACTACGTGAGGGCACCCTGGTACTACGTGGAGAGGAAGCGGGCCTTCCCTGACCTGCCACTGCCTGACCCCGCTTGGTTGAAAAAGGTTTGTTAGCTTTTCTTTTTGGAAACTTGCAGATTTTTAGGATATTCCATTACTTGTTTTGCATTACTTGTTGGTTTTTGGATTTAGCAGATAGTTAAAATACTCATTAAGAAAGATTGCGATTGAATGGAATCCTCTTTTACTTGAGTAGGTACCTACGTAAGTAAAGACTTAGGGTCGGTTCATATCTGACGGGAAATGCGTCGGGCGTAACTTCAATTGCGTCTATATATTCGCTCGACGCACTAACGCATCATCGGTTGAGTGTGAAAGGTTGAATATTTTATCATATAATTGTCTGTTCTGGCGTTACGCGACCGATAATACACGACGCATCTTCCGTCAGATGTGAACCGACCCTTAAACGTCTTGCATACAATTGCTAATGATGACGTATTACGATCATCCACTGATATACAGCTGTTTTGATGAACGTCTTTTATCTAAATACAGCAATAGACGTCAGTGTATGCATGGTGCATGATGTATCGCTGCCTTTGTACTCAGAGTAAAAAATTGACACCCACACTCCTACAAAGAAATAGACACGCAATTATTCACTTCATCTATTAATCATCACGCTCGTTCTGTTATCTGATGGTAGGTAGAAGCAGCATAACGCGTATCAATCCGTTCATGACAGGATAAATAATAGCTATTAGTACCTACTTGAAAAGTGAGCGGCTTGTGGCTAAGTAGGTAATAACAGCCGCACGGGTCGATCGATCAGGTTAAGCTACGCTTGCCGCTGTTGGTCCGTGGACGGGTGACCAATTGACCATCTTTACATCATACCAACATCCTCCGTGCCTCAGAAAGCCGTTGGCCCCGTCTGTCATTCGTAGATCTTTGGCAGTCGTTACGTCAAAAGCCCGAAAGGCTTGACAAGCAGTCGTATTAGCTCAACAGCTGTGGCTAATGAGACACTATTGAATTTCTATTGTTATAAATCAAATTTAGATTTTTCAACAGCATACGGTATCATATTTTTGGCGAATGAATCGCGAATGCAGATTAGGTACTATGGAATGGTCTCATGACGTTTGGTGGCTGATGCCGCTGAGTGTAGTAGCTATGGTTATATTAGCTATGGTTTTGTGGGTAATTATCATATTCAGATACAGAATCCTGGCCTACAGAACCATGGTTTTAGTCTTAGTCGTAACTTAGATTTAATTTTAGTATTTAGTCAAGCAAAAAGTCGTGCAAAATCCACGAGGACCTACTGCCGACAAATTGCTTTGCAGTTTGGCAGGTGTTATGTTAAAACAAAAGTGTAATATAATGGATTAAATAAAAATAAAAAATACCTAGTAACTGAGTTGTGGAGACCAGATAGGCAGTCGCTCCATGTAAAATACTGGTATTCAGCTGCATCCGGTTAGACTGGAAGCTGACCCCAATATAGTTGGGTAAAGGCTAGGCAAGTTGAGTACCTATTTGAAAAGTACTAAAATATGTTCATAATTTTCTTACGTCGCGTCGTCGCCGTGAGAATGTGTCAGCTATTAGATTTTTTATTGTTTCTTTCTAGCAATCGTGACATGATCTCTATTCACGAGATGAGTTTTTATTTGCTAACGGTGAAAATGATCTTGTTTGAGATGAAGCGCTTGAGTCGCTTCATGTAACAGTGATTACCGTTCCTGCAGCGCATATTGTTCGTGCGATAGGTAGTTCGGCTAAAATTACATGGAGCCTGCAACGTGTAATGTAACAAGATTATCGTAACTAGGGCCTACCTATTAGGTTGAATTATAACATAATCTGAAAATCTAAATAGTATCATGATCGCGTGGCTTTATTTGTTTATCGTAGATCGTATTACTGTCCGGTTTTATATAAAGGAAGATTTGCAGTTAAAATGAATGATCTTGTATTTTACAATTGTTGAACAACTTTACGAGTTTATCTCACCTACTGTACGATTATAATAATAATAATAAGAAGCGTTAGGCATCAACGATGCTGACATGAAGCAATCGTTGAAGGAACGCTTCTTTTGTCGCCTGAGGAAGGTATTAATTAGTCTTCTTTCGGGCGGAAATAAGGTGCGAGCCTTCAACGGTTGGGTCATGCCGGTTTTGATGTACTCTTTCGGCATTCTCAAATGGACTCAAACCGAACTCGACGCCCTGGATAGAAGGGTCCGCACACTGCTGACTGCAAATCGGATGCATCACCCACGATCATCGGTGATGAGACTGTATATCCCGCGGAAGTGTGGGGGTCGAGGCTTTTTAAATGCAAAGACCCTCCACAACCGCGAGGTGTGCAGTCTCAGGGAATATTTTTTAAAAGCTGAAGTGGGTATGCACCGTGATGTGGTCGCAGTGGACAAAGGGCTCACCCCGCTGTCCATGGCTAAAGAGAACTGGCGCAAACCTGTAGTACTTACTACCGATGACCGCAAGAAGGTATGGCAAAGCAAGGAGCTTCACGGGCGCTTCTATCGGGCTCTCCATGAGCCCGGTGTAGATTTCTTAGCGTCCGTATCCTGGTTACGTTTTGGTGATCTTTTCGGGGAAACCGAAGGTTTCGTCTGTGCAATTATGGACGAAGTTATCTTGACGAATAACTACCGCAGACATATTAGGTCCTTACATATGAAATTGGCGTTTTGTATGGAAGGAACAAAAAGTCGAATATTTTTTAATATAATATATTTAATTAATCAAAGTATGAACCATTGTTTTCAATGCACTTTTGCCATCTTATAGGTAGTTCATTGATCCCTTTACTAAAAAAACCAGTCGGACGGGAATCAATAAAATCTTTGAAGGCGATTTGGACTGCCCCATCGGAGTTGAATTTTTTCCCTTGCAAAAAGTTATCCAAATTGCGAAAAAAATGGTAATCTGTTGGAGCAAGGTCCGGGGAGTACGGAGGATGTCTAAGACATTCCAATTCAAGCTCTTCTAATTTGGTAGCCGTCTGTTGCGCAGTGTGTGGTCTGGCGTTGTCGTGAAGCAGCAGTGGCGTGGAGCGATTGACCAGCCTTGGTTGTTTAGCCGCTAGCTTTTCCATCATGGTTGCCTGCAGCTAACTCGGACGTGGTTTGCGATGGGTCCGCTTCCACAATAGCCTTCAATTCTCCATTATCAACTTGGGTCTCAGGCCGTCCACGGGGCTTGTTCTGCAGGTCGAAATTTCCAGAACGAAAACGTTGGAACCAAAAACGAACTGTGTTTTCTTTTGCAACATGACCGCCATACACATCATTCACCCTTCGAGTCGTTTCCGCAGCACTAGTGCCACGGCGGAACTCGTACTCGTAAATAATGCGATATTTTAAATTTTCCATTTTGTAAAATGAGTGACGCAAACAGAAAAAACAGAAGAAAAAAAACAAATGAATGACGGTCATCGAAGCACAAATACATGAGTAAATAGCTGTACAAATTTGAATTTGGAATTCCTTACCAAAGAGGAGAAATTCGTGATTAAAGTGGCCAGTACGAAAAACGCCAATTTCATATGTAAGGACCTAATATTATGAAGGATGGGACGGTTGACGTGTGTCGGGCATGCCACCGTCCGGGTGAGTCTATCAGACATATTATCTCTGGTTGTTCTCGTCTGGCTAACGGCGAGTACTTGCACAGGCATAACCAAGTAGCCAGGATTATCCACCAGCAACTTGCTTTGAAATATAAACTTGTGGATTCTGAGGTACCGTATTACAAGTATGTGCCCGACCCAGTTCTTGAAAATGACCATGCCACGCTGTACTGGGATCGGTCTATCATTACTGACAGGACTATTGTTGCCAATAAGCCTGATATAGTGGTGATAGATCGATTAGCGCGCCGCACAATGATTGTCGATGTTACCATTCCACATGACGGGAACCTCGTGAAAGCTGAGAAAGAGAAACAAATTAAATATCTTGACTTAGCACACGAGGTTGTTGACATGTGGAATGTGAGCTCGGCTATCATTGTGCCGATTGTCGTATCGGCCAATGGGCTTATGGCCCAAAGCCTCGACCAACATCTGTCGAGGCTCTCGTTAGGCGGTTGGATCAAGGGCCTGATTCAGAAGGCAGTACTCCTTGATACGGCTCGTATTGTGAGGAGGTTCCTGTCTCTGGAGCCCTAACCACCGGTAGCTTGGACCCTGCTCCCGACACCGGCGGAATACTATTTTTTATATTTTTAAATGTTTTTTATACGTATTTTTTATATTTTAAGAAATATTTAAAAATGTAAATTAATATGTACATAAATAAATAAACGAAATAATAATAATATAGTTTATTTTCTCCACAATATTACTCTTAAATGTTATCCTATTTCTACGGTGACATATAGGAGGGAATTTATATTGTGGGAGACTGGTGCCTAAACTAGGCTCAAGGCCTGTATTTCAGGTCACCAAAATTTATGTTTTAAAAATGTTAGTCCCACTGCTAACTTTAATCGTATAAAAAAAAAAGGTATTTTTTGTCTGAATAAAGAGTTGGATACGTGTGGCAGCGATCAGGTTGATCGGCCGCCAATTTGCGGATGAATCGGCTAAAATTGACCACGTGCCGCTCCGTTATCTGCGCAGGAGTTGATCCCTGGCAGGGTTACCATTAGTAGGGAATGTTTATGGCGGTATCCAGACTTGATGATATAATCATAATTATATCCTGGTACATTTTTTCTGTAGTGAGCCTGTGTGCCTGAATATTTTGTTCTTTGAAGGGGGTCGAAATTTTCATTATTTTGCGATAGGACACACCGTTTTCGAGATATAAGCAAAAGAAAAGAAAAAAGATACCTACAGTAATGTTTTTGCACATGAAATCGAGGTGTTGGTGGCAATTTTAGTTCATGACAACAAATTTTACTCTACACTTTTTTAATCGCGATTAATAATAGTCAGACTTAGTTAAACAATCATTTTAGGTGAAAAACGTGAAATTCAGAATATCAAAATTGCAATTTTCAATAGATTAATAACTCAGTGCCATCTTAGTGCTGTCAAACTAAAATATAGTTAAGTTATGTCACTTTAGTCAATTTCAGAATGGGAAATCGTCGTTTGACAGGAATAAACTAAATTTTGGTGATTTTTAGTCTAGTTTAGAGGCATTTGTGACAAGAGAATCGGCACCATCCCGCTTTAAACTCACCAATTTACTAAAAAGAAGTGACAAGGTACTTAGGTGATGTAAAATTTTAGCCTTACATCTCCAACCGTCGTTGGTAACCTTATTACTAAAGTGTACCTAATTACGAAGTGAAATGTAAAGTAGCTCAGTAGGTACAATATAAACAACCATTGAATTACATTGATCAACCTAACATGCGTGTACGCAAACAACCAGTTGTTCCAATCACAATCTCTCTCAAATACAATAGCTGAACAATTGTATCTTCTCGCATCTCTCTGTTGTAAAAATTAATTGTTAATGCATCCGTTAGCGCCATGATCATATCAATAAGTAATAACTATTACCAACCGATACTAGTTGAGTCTAAAGCTTTCGCCATTTCTTTGCTCTGTAAACCTACTTCATGGCCATCAAACGCTATCCGGATTTTAATTCGGAACCGTTTTCCCAATTTTACACCATTCTCTGTGTCGAATTTCCTATTTTTAGGGTTGCATACCGTATCGCTCGCCGTCTGTGCGTATCTCTCGGCCTGCATATATTTTTCTTATGCCTGCGACTTCGTGCGCGTGAAATTTCTTGTTCCCCCACCCTGTAGGATCGCGTCGCCCGCCCGCGCTTTTACTTCTTTTTCGCTCAGCGTTCTTTCTGCTTTTTTCTCAGCAGCTCCTAAGGGTTGAGTGTAACCTGAACCTGCCTCGAGAATTGGGCTATCAAATAAAAACATATTTTTTCAAAACCCGTCTGGTAGTTTTTGAGATTAGAGCGTTCAAACAAAGAAACAAACAAACTCTCCAGCTTTATTATTAGTACAGATACATAGGTACCAAGTTAACACTATCAGTCTCTTTAAAAATCTAATTCATAGCCATTAAAAACTATCCGGATTTTGATTCCGAACCGTTTTCCCGATTTTACACCATTCGCTGTGTCGAATTTCCCATTTTTAGGGTCATACTTACCGCATTACAAAACAATTTGTTCAGTGGGAAAATCCCATTATGATCTTTTCATTACGCGGTGTGTGTAATTCAAAAATTTGTTTGACGCGCATTGAAATATTTCCCTTTAAAAAGGAAGATTTGTAATTTAACTAATTAATCGATTGAAAATGTTAGAGATTTTGAGCGCCCAACAACACTGGTACCGGAATCCTTTGCGCGCGAATCCGACTCGTCGCGACCAGTCTAGTAAGTGTGACGCCTGTGTGACGTGACGTGCCCCGTTAGGGCTGTCGAAACGTTCATTCAGTAGAATCAGTAGAATCCCATGGTCAAGAGTTCAGATTGTTCAGATCAGTCGGTCACGATCAGCGCGCGGCTAACACGACACGAATCAATGCTCAATTGCTCACGATCGATTTACAACGAAAGGTAAATCGAAGCAATGCGTCTAACGACTCGTGAATTAATTGGGTTAATGTATCGATGAGAATCAATGGAATGATACATCACTTTAGTGCAGTTAACGAGTTAATAGTGACGGTACACTGTTCTAATAGATTAGTGTTGCGCTTTATAACAGCTGCCATCAAATATTTAATTACTTTATGATATTTTTCATATTCGTATTAATTAATTTTACTGTGCTCTAGTAGCATGTTTCTTTATTAATTCCATGATTTGGTTAGTTTTATATTTTAATAACTAAATTGATCGTTATCGATCTTGCAGTAACACTAACATACTACTTCGTGTTACCAATTAAAAACTTAATAAGAGTTAACTTTACTACTTATAACAATAAAATTTAAATGTTATTCTTTTTATTAAACCGTATGATTCCAATGTGCCTGTACCATTTAAATCCAATTTCGTTTAGTTTTTTCCCTTGTTCTCTATATGGAAAGAAAACGAAAGGCAAAGCAATGAAAGTTGTTACATAAATCGTTATTGTTATTAAAGTCCCAGCACTTTAGTATTTAAATTCTTAATCTAGAATCTAAACTGGTCACTTAAATTGCATATTCGCACCTTAAGCGAGATGGCGTAATCTTGATCAGGCCTCAAGTAAGTATTGTATTTTATGAGAATAGCCGGCAATAGCACCATTATGGATATTTATTGTTCTCGTAAAATGAATATGCATGTTCAAATAACCCAACTAGACACTTACCAGTTGGAAATTCAAGTGCTATTTATGGTACAAAAATATACCTAAGCGAAAGTGTAATAAAACGTACATTCTTTTAGCCATAGGTTAATGCAACTTTGCTGTTTCACGAAAAACAAGGTAGCAGAAACGATGTAGGATCTCCTTTAAACATACTAGGTATTTACTTAATTGTCTGTAGGTACGCCATTGAAAAAAAAAATAAAATTATTGCCTCACGACACTAGGAAAAAGTAAAAAATATTTATATATGTAGTTATAAGTTAGTATAAGTTATAATATGTAGTTAGTAAAGAACTATCTACTTTCGAACAAAAAAAGAATTTTTTAAATCCATCGACAATTGGCGGAGTATTCGATGAACAAACATACAAAAAAAAAAATTGTGAAGTCGGTAAAAAGTCAGAATAACTGCTAAAAATTGCATATCGACCTACCACTTTTAAGTAGGTAGGTAAGTAAATTAATTTTGCCACCCACTCCCGTCTCTTCCTTTCGTGTATGCATAGATAACATAAAACAAACACAAATCTTCCAAGCATATCCATGGTTTCAGCCGAAATTACGGGCGATTCCTACTCGTTATCGAACAGAATATTAGTTTGGAACTAAGAATGAATGACAACATGACTTGACAGATGTCCCTACACCCGACGTGATTTTGCCCGTCCGAAAAATTTAATTTGACACTGGTTTTGACGGATCTACTACATAGTTTCGGACGGGCCCGTATCTTCTTTGACGGACTTAGAGCGTAGACCCCAGGATCGTAACCAAAACAACTTGCGGATCGTAGCGTACTAAGTAAGCTCTGAGAAGTTGCGATTGGCGTAGGACCGATGAAAATGAAATAGGCCTATAAAATCCTTAGCTTAGAATGTAAAGTCCTGCAGACCGTATTTCGAACACGGCGGCCAATCTCATCGGAGACTTGCCTTCAGCACGGGAGATAGGTATTATAGTGCACAAATGTGCGCGCAGACACAGGTGCACTCCCTCTTCCCTCACTCTCATAGTCCGATGGGACGGCTATCCGACACGACCAAAGAGAGATCAGAGGAGCAATTCTCGTAATTTTAAGAACGTTCACAGTCTGATCTCAGTCTCAATCTGTCAAAAATACCTCTAATTTCCCTACATTTTGACAAGTTTTTGACATTTTTTTTTGTCGCCGAGATGAGACTGCGACTAGATTTTGAACGTTTTAAATTACGAGAATTGGCCTACAGGTCAGCTTAGAATGTAACTAGGATGTGTACCTGTGTAAACAATGTTAAGTGATCAATCAATCACAAAATTAGAAAGAAGGAAGCCTCAAACAAAATCTAATTGCAAATATGTTTTCATTGTAAAAGCTCATTAATATCTGTTACTCATTAAACGGTACATTTTAGTTTTTTAATTGCCTATAGCCTAGATCTATTTCCAGCTGTGTGAAACTGTGAACTAGCTTCAAGCTACAAACTGACAAAACAATTAGCGCCTATGTACCTATTAGAAAATTAATGATAGCAACATCGTGGCCTAGACCGCTGGGCAAAGATGTTTTGTTGATGATTTATCATAAGTTCAGCCCGTTAACTTCCACAGCTAAATATGGGTCAGTACACACACTGCTACACATCAAGCTATTCATTTCCAGTAGGTATAAGCTGACTTCTCATTGTACGAAATGCCTATACAATGCGGGGTCAGCTGAAACTGGAAACGTATAGCTTGATGTGTGTGTACTAAAAAAGGCATCATGAGCCCACATTTAGAATTTTTTCACCACCAACAATCCTTTTTGTTTACACCATTCCTTGTAAACGGATTGTTGTTGTATTGTTGAGGATGGTAGGTAGTTATGCATGCTGTATCGACCCCTAATATTATAAGTTCGTGTTAGTTGTTACGCGCCTTGGGCGGCCGGAGCTGACACAGCATTCGCGGTAGCGCCGGGATGTTATGGCTAGACGCCCGGCGACACACATCCGTAGAGATAAGAACCTAGGCTAAGAACAATGTATTAGATTTAGTAAGCGCGCCATTCTAGTCTTGAATAAAACATCATCGCGACAAGACTCCTGTCGTTTCTTTTTAAAAACCTTCGGCAGTGCCTCCGGGAGTTAACTGGCGCAGCCGGTAGGATATCCGCTGTCTAAACGCTGTGTTCGAGTACACAAAAATCGGTCTCGCGCGCGGCTTCGGGTATCCTCGAACCAAATAAATAAGTTACCACGTCTGGCGCCGAAGGTTCCTGTCCACGGCACGAGCAGCTCTACGGGAAGGCATGGGATCGAGCAGACTGTAAGTAGACCTTTTTACTATCCTGTCTCGTCCTTGTTATTTCCTGTGTTGCTCCTGTAGGACTTATTACGTAACTTCCAAACTAAAATCGTTGAAAGTTATTTGACTTCTGCACAAAATTGGCAGGCCTATTTTTAAGTATAATTTTATAAAATAAAGTGTTTAAGTAAACTAATCTGATTAAATTGTTGATTAAAATGCCGGATCAAATTGGGGGAGCTGTCCAAATGATCCCTAAAGATATTTTAAGTTTAATTCCTAAGTTTGATGGTGACACAAATATATTAAATTTGTTTATAAAGAAAAGTGAATATATTTTAAGAAATTTTAACGGCCCTAATAATGCTGTTCAGACAACTTATAATTTCCATGCTATAACTAGTAGATTGTGTGGCAGAGCAGCGGCTCTATTAAGTGAAAGAGAGGATATAAGCACATGGGACCAACTAAAATTTATTTTTATTCAACATTTTGGTGACCCCAGATCAGAGGACTGCGTGGCTATTGAGCTAGAAAATTTAAAAATTAAATCTAATGAAGCTTATCTGGAATTCTGTAACAGAATTCAGCAAATACGCAGCACTCTGATCTCCAAGGTCAATTTACTCGCTAGTGAGGAAATGAAAGCAGCAAAAATGGTGATTTACAATAACTTGTCTCTTAACGTGTTTTTATATAATCTGCCAGAGGATTTAATTAGAATCGTAAGACTCAAAAATTGTACAAGCTTAGAAAGTGCACTTAGCGTCGTCATGGAAGAGGTCAATTTTCAATTTCAGTATAACGCAAAAAATAAAAGTAATACAAAAACAGCCCAGCCTCTTCCGAATACTAACCTTCAGGGTTTTAAATTCCAGCCTCCAATTAAACCTAATGTTCCAGCTGTAAATAATTTCGGTTATCCGGTTAACCAAAATTTTAAGTTTGGAGTTCCGCATCCGCCCCAAAATAATTTTAGGTCGGGTTTTAATAACAACTCTAGATTTGGTATACCAAACCAAACGTATCCCAAACCGGGTATGCAACAGCCTCGAGGCTATACACCAGTGTACATCTCAGGCGGCCCGCCGAACCAGAACAATTTTAAATTCGGTAACGGACCTCAACAAGGATTTAGACCTCAACTTAATAACGCACAGAATAGACCCAATTTTAATCCACCAAACCCGCAATTCAAATTCGGTATACCGCCGCAATATCAACCACAACGTAATTTACCCCAGCCACAAGACGCTGATGTATCTATGCGCACTGTCCGTCCCCTTAGAAATAATATGATTACAAATAACCCCGATGATGAGAATACGCTTTACTTTTATAATAATAATAATGAAACGCCTGTAGTCCAAGACCTGGATTTCCAACCTGACTACGTAAACTGTGAAAATAATATACACCTTACTGATAGTTACGAACACACCGCCTATGACAATAATTTCTACTTCGAAAATGTGGAGCCTGTTTCCAACGAGACTACAAACCAAGAAGAATACGTAAATTTTCCTATGATAGCCTCGGGAAACGACCGACCGAGGTAATCAATTTAAATTGCAATAGTATAAATCGATTACCACACATCTATATTCCGGAAATTAATGCCCGCCTAATGATTGATACTGGAAGTACAAGAAGCTTTATTAGCCCAGGAAAAGCCGATCAATACTTTTCTGCCTATAAATATTACGAACCATTCGAAGTTATTAGTACACATGCACGTAGCTCACACGACCAAGTTATATACATACCCTTATTGAAAACCTTCAAAAGCTTCCTCAAACACAAGTTCTATGTTTACGATGTCGATAGCCGATACGACGGATTAATAGGTTCGGATCTATTAAAAATGTTAGATGCAACAATAGACATGAAGACGCAAATTTTAAAAACACGAGATACAGAAATACCTATAGTATACAGCCTCACATGTGAAATCACTTTAGACCCTCGAACTGAAACAATAGTAAAAGTACCAACTGATCTAAATAACGGTGATGCAATCATTGACTTTAAAAATTTCGGTAATGACGTACGTATGCCTAGCGCTATAGTCACATGCATAGATTATTCTGCGACAACCGTTATTCAAAATGCTTCACAAAATAGCGTGACTATTACGTTTACTAAGCCTCTGACTACAACTAAACTTAATGACACTAATACCTGTGAAATAAACGTAACATCGGATGAGTTACTGAATAACTATGAAGTTGATGAATTACTGAAACAAAACTTAGCTAAATTACGATTAGATCACACTAACTTAGAAGAACGCGAGGCTATAGAAAAACTTTGTTTTGAATATAGAGATATATTTTATTGCGAACATCTTCCCTTAACATTCACAAACCAAGTAAAACACCAAATCCGGACTACAAACGAAGAGCCTATTTTTATTAGACCTTACCGACATCCACCGTCACAAAACGCTGAAATACAAAAACAAGTTGATAAATTATTACATGATAATGTAATTCAAGAATCATTTTCGCCATGGAGTGCCCCCGTGCACCTAGTCCCAAAAAAGGTGGATGCTTCGGGTGAGCGTAAATTCAGAATGGTTGTAGACTATCGACGTTTAAATGACAAAACGACCGACGACAAGTACCCCTTACCGAATATTAATGACTTGTTTGACAAACTAGGAAAGTCATCTTACTTTAGTACACTAGACCTCGCTAGTGGTTATCACCAGATAGAGATAGAGAAACAAGACAGACACAAAACCGCGTTTACAACCCCGTCAGGACACTTTGAGTTTACCCGCATGCCATTTGGGCTTAAAACCGCACCTGCAACTTTTCAACGCGCAATGGATAACGTGCTAAGAGGTTTGCAAGGTATCCATTGCCTCGTTTATTTGGACGATATAATAATATATTCGAATAGTTTACAAGAACACATTGAAAAGTTAAGAAAGATATTCGACCGCCTTAGACAAAACAACCTCAAAGTGACACTAGACAAATGTGAGTTTCTGAGAAAGGAGGTACTTTACTTGGGACACAAGATTACTGAACATGGCCTAGAACCTAACGATGACAAAATCAGAGCAGTACTTAACTTCCCCCTTCCCCGCACACCCACCGAAATCAAAAGTTTCCTTGGCCTGGTTGGCTATTATCGAAAATTTATAAAGGATTTTTCTAAAATCACACAACCTCTTACTTCATGCCTGAAAAAGAAAAATAAAATAGAAATTACTCAACCATATATCGATGCTTTCCAAAGGTGCAAAGAACTACTAGTCAACGCTCCTATACTACAATTCCCTGATTTTTCAAAGCCTTTTATCCTAACTACAGACGCGTCAAATTACGCCGTAGGTGCTGTCCTTTCACAAGGAATTATTGGGAATGAAAAACCCATTGCATACGCCAGCAGGACATTAAATGAGGCGGAAACACGGTATAGTACTGTAGAAAAGGAATTGCTAGCCATAGTGTGGGCAGCAAAACACTTCCGTCCATACTTGTACGGACGCAAATTCACAATATACACCGATCACCGACCGTTAGCGTGGCTTAATTCAATCAAAGAGCCGAATAGTAAGCTAACTAGGTGGAAACTAAGGTTAGCCGAATTTGATTTCGATATAAAATACAAGCAAGGTAGTCAGAATAGCAACGCAGACGCCCTGTCTCGGATAAAATTAAATGTACTTACCAATCAAGATAATAACACATCCTTACAGGGTAACGTAGGTGATACTGAAAGACCTGATAGTCCAATATCAATATCGGACTCTTCAGAAACATTGACTGCCCCGTCACCTTCAGACATTATGTCATCTTACCCAGTCCGAGCATCTTCCTCCAGCACCCTCACAGCAGACTCATTACCTGAAACAATACACTCAGCACAAGATATCGATACAAACGGCATCCCTATCCTATATGAAGCTGTAGACACGAAGCCCCATCAAGTTCTTGTCTTTACCTGGAACAGAAATCAATTATCAGTAAAAGATTTATCACGTGATAAACAAAAAATTTTCGAGATACACTTACCTGTAGATAATCCACACTTAGTAAAACAATTGCTTCTAGAATACATACAACCTAAAATAAAATATTTCTTTTATTTTGAGGATCAAATACACCGTAACCAGTTTACAGACGCTGTTATTAAACTGTTTAAAAAAGATACTGTTAAAATTTACGAATGCACAAAAAGAATTATATATGTAGAGGACGAAGACGAACAACGTTCAGTCGTACTTACCTACCATCAAGGTAAAACCAGCCATCGCGGTATCAAGGAAACTCTCATGAAAATAAAGCGAAACTACTTTTGGAAAAATATGGACGTAACTGTCGCCACGGTAATAAATTCATGTGAAACCTGTAAAAAACTAAAATACGATCGTAAACCCTTGAAACCAGTATTACAGTTAACACAAACACAAACAAAACCCTTTGCTGAAATATTCATAGATCTTTTCTCAGTAGAAGGGAAATACTTTCTGACGATAATAGACGCTTTTAGTAAATTAGGACAGGCTTTCATACTCTCAAACCGATCCACTCCCGAAGTAGTCCGTGCATTAATTAAATTTTTCTCGTTCTATGGTGTACCAAACCGGATAAGTGCCGATCCTGGAACCGAATTCAACAATACCTTGCTTAAAGAAACACTTCAATTTTATAAAATCGATCTACACATAGGTACAGCACATAACCCTAATTCTATGGGTTTAATAGAACGCTTCCACTCAACCATCTTAGAAATATATCGTATCGCAAAATATGAGCGCCTAATTACTGATGCTGCCGACGTAATGACGTACGCGATTATGTCCTACAATCAAACTATACATTCGACAACAGGTCTTACGCCCTTTGAAGTTGTTTTTGGACACACCGATTCGAATAGCACCTTCGCAGTAAACTTTAATAAACAATATACGCAACAATTAGTTAACGATCACATGAAGCGAACTAAGTATCTCTACCAATACTTAACGGATAAAATAATAGCAAACAAAGAAAAGGTCAAAGAAAAGCGTGGTGGTGAAACATCGTTCGATATACAAGAAGGAGACACTGTATTCATAAAAGGAGTGAACATTAGACGAAGTAAAGACAAACCTCGTTTTCAAAAAGCACAAGTATCAGGCGAAATCGTTAGGAACATTTGCCCTGTTAAAATAAATAATCGTGACACAAAAGTGACACTTAAGGACATTAAACGACCTCCACAGGTTCCTCCTCGTGCTCCTGGCCCTGACCTCCAGGATACACACCCTTCAACTTCAAAGGATAGATAAGAACCCTGGCGTATTGATTCTGAAACAAGGTCAAGCTAGCGTAAGTTACAATAAGTGGACTATTATTAAGATTTTAGATTTAAGTTCGATTCACGAGGATTTAGAATTTAATATTAAAAGGTATGTAAACTTTAATGAATATATACAGAAACATTTGGGAAATGAAACCTCGAATTATCAGCTGTTTGATGCAAAACTCCAAACGGATTACGTTATGAACAGTAGCATAGAAAAATTTAAGCAGTTAGCCCCATCGATGAGGATTAAACGTGGAATTCTAAACCCTCTAGGATCTATTATTAAGATTATTACCGGTAACCTAGACAATGACGACGCTAGCAGATATGATAATATGATTGATAATATAAAAACACGTCAGGATGCATTAGCAAACAAGGTAACGCTAATAACTGAAATTTCCAAAGCTTTAGTTAAAATAACGAACTCTACTAAAAATAATTTCATTCAAATTGAAGAAGAAATTTGGGAAGTGACAAAATTAATTAATCAGACTAGCATTAACATTGCCATACATAACTTTGTAAATATCTATAATCTATTTTTACACAATTTCCAACTATTGTACAGCCGACTGAATGAGATTGAAATTTCTGTCACATTCAGTAAATTAAAAATATTACACCAGTCTCTGATAAAGTCTGATGAATTGTTCAAATCATTAAAATTCATAGAAAAATCTAATAAACTTATGTACCGAGTAAGCTATGATAACTTAGTTAAACTGGAACAGTGTATTGAAATAAAAGCTTATTCGAAGAGAAGTCAAATAACGTTCATATTAGAAATACCTTTAATTAAAGATGAAATATATACTTACTACAGAGCAATCCCCATACCTATTACCAATCATTTTAACCAGACCACAATCATTATTCCCAAATACCCCTACCTCTTAGTAAAAGGGTCCGAAATAGTCTCGCTCTCCCAGCCTTGCAACGAACTCTACGAGGCGAAGTTCCTGTGCTACGAGGACGAGTCCCAGCTGCCAATGAAAGACACCTGCATAACCGCATTAATGGGATTCTCCCATAACACAAGCTCCTGTTATCCTGTACCAGTTGAAATTCACACTCTTAAAATACAACCTGTGGGGAAAAGGCGTTGGATTATCTATAGTAGAGCCAAAAGTATACTATCAGAAATCTGCAATAACGAGATAACAAAAGAAGAAATAAAAGGTACTTACTCTCTTACCTTGGATGGACACTGCGATGTCAAGATTGGTAGAGTTACCCTAAAATCTAATCATACTACAAGTAATATCGGCTCTTCGAAACTACCAATTGTCAATCTCCCTGATGTAACACCCATCGAGCCACATCTGCAAAGCAAGCCTATCAATTTGGAGACTAGTGATTTAACAAATCTGCAACACCTAAATAACTTATTGGAAGTTAGTAAAAGTGAAGTGAAAATCGACAGTGAAAAGCCAATTAACGTGAAAAGTGTTAGCGTCGGCACTCTAGTGTTATATTTTATTATAGTTTTAAGCATTTCTGTATTCATAGCTTGTAAGTACAAAAAAACCTTAAAAGAACGTTTATCCCGAAATGATCGGAGTGACAATAATCATCCCAATGATAATCATCCCTCCGATAATTTCGAACTTATGGGGGGAGGAGTTATGCATGCTGTATCGACCCCTAATATTATAAGTTCGTGTTAGTTGTTACGCGCCTTGGGCGGCCGGAGCTGACACAGCATTCGCGGTAGCGCCGGGATGTTATGGCTAGACGCCCGGCGACACACATCCGTAGAGATAAGAACCTAGGCTAAGAACAATGTATTAGATTTAGTAAGCGCGCCATTCTAGTCTTGAATAAAACATCATCGCGACAAGACTCCTGTCGTTTCTTTTTAAAAACCTTCGGCAGTGCCTCCGGGAGTTAACTAGGTACTCTTCGCAGTGTAATATGGTCAACATATTATGTGACCCAACATTCATCATATCATAATGCAGCATACCAGTATTTGAAGTTTCCTGCAGTGAAAAGTTTGAGTGAGACAGTATTTTGGTTAAAAAGAGGAAAGCTGGAACCCTGTAAAACCTTGATAGTTACAAAAGCAAAACCTCCCATTGGCCATTGGAGAAGTCACTATATTAAGCAAAACCCCTCGTGGATTTGTTCAATATCATAACTTAAAGTCTATGCAGACCATCTGCAAAACTAGTTAAAGTTATGAGTTACAGTCCCTGTAAGGCAGCCCACATAAAACCTCCTTCATCGTTTGATCTGAACACGCGATGTGTATCGAAGTAGTCGGTCATCCATCAATAGGCTTCGGAAAAGCATAAACGTGGTCCATTCTCTACTCGAACCTAAACTTGTCGACATGCTCCCGATTCGCGAAGCTGTGTCGTTTCGAATGGTCATTGGTTTCTATGAATGTTACGGTCAACGAGATTTTCTTCGTCGAATAACGTTAAATAGTCCGAGGCTTATTGCTTTACGCACCATTTCGAGTGTCGAATTCTTCTTTGATCACTGCTATTTTACTGTGAATAAGTTTGCAGTATTTTTACTACTTTTAACTCTGTTCGTTACATGACATGTATCGAATATCTTTTCAGATGCTGCATGCTACCTTAATCGGACAATAGTCTCCTTAATATAGTTTACCAAATTAGGGTTCAACTAAGCCTAACCTACCTACTTCTACAAAACGCATTTCTTAACATAAAACTCTTCCAAAACACATTGGAATTTCTAATTAATTAAACCAATAGATCGATTTCTGATAAAATATATGATTACAGCCACATACCCAATCAGATTTCAGCACAAACATATGGTCATACGTATATAAAAAGATACATTAACTCCTTATTTACTGACTGAATAGGTCTCAGCTTACGCCTATCTATTCAAGGCAGCCCCTCGACTTAGTCAGCGCAGTAGAAAAAATAAATTAGTTTTGAGTCAACAAAAAATTGATGATATAATTAGTTTAGTTTAGCAAAAAACTAACTCTTACGTGCTTTGTATTTAGTCTTGATAATAGCAGTCGATGAGTAATTAATAATATTGTTGAACAAAGTCGATAGGATGATCAGTGTAACTGTAACGTTATGTTACACAAAGTTGATGGACAGGCTAAGATAATTGAACATCTTTATTAGATACATCTATCATATCTGCATCAAGTTGATGCAAAAAACAACAATTTCTTGAAACTTATTCAAAGACGTCATGGCGTCGAGATCATTTTTTTATTAGAATCGGAGTGGTTGAATGTTGTGAGTAACGCATCATTAGCAACTTGATGAAATTGACAGCAACTACGTGCCTATACAACAAATCCAAGACGAAACGATGTAGATGATGATTATTGATGATAGATGATTTGGCAGATGCTTTCTTTCGTTTCAAAATGACAACATTACTGTACCACACCATTTTCTGTATATCCCTACGAACACGACCGCTATGTTATCTATACCTGAATGTTATTCGTTCAGTACATTTTTACTAAGGGGGATATATATATCTTATACTACATTAACTAACAAAAATATAATAACCTAACCTAACTAAAACTAAAATATGGCGTCGAAAAATTTCTCCGCATCGCTGTCGACTACATACGTTACATTCATATACACCGAAGTAATATATGTTAGGTAATTTGTACGTGATTTCAGGACTTCGAGACCTGCGTGCTGAGTGGTGACCGGGAGTGTCGCTATATAGAGGGTCAGACTCACGAGGGAATCGGCGACCATCGGCGACAGACGCTGTTCTTCTGCGGACATGAACAACAGTGCACGTAAGTATTGCGCTTAAACTATAATAGTGTGGTCATTACCTTCCTGCTCTCATCCCATGTTACTTGGAGTCGGCGCAACACGTGTTTTTCTTCAATTCCATTCTACTAATCTAGTATAGTGAAATACTAAAATTAAACTCCAATTCCCAACTAATCACACATTTTTATTCGTACCTTTGGCTAAGTAATGCGCCTGCGCATTCAGTCTTATCTGTTAAAGTATTGCTATGATTATTTGGAAAGGAGCAATATAGGAAACGGATGTAAAGCTTATAAATGTTAACCGCTACTTAATTTCCATAAACTAGGAATGCTCATGTTTCCAATCCTGTACGGCGTACCCACACTTCTTTTATTGCTTGTTCTTGTCCCGTTAACCCCGTTAACATGGCTTACCGTAATTACAGCTCCGCTAGATTAAGAGTCAATCCTTCTCTATAGTCTCAAGTCTGGTTTTATTACATTACTACTATGTTGAAGTGAAAACTTCTTTAGGCGCGTTGGCATTTTTGAGTTGGGAAAAAACCATTGAATTCGCGCCACTGTTACCGTAACGACACCGCTTCGGATGTGTCTGGCTGTCCTCGGGATGTATATCCGATATGTCAGTGAGGGATGGCAAAGTATTCTGTTTTGTTTTTACTTCTGTCGGCACTCCCGGAGTGCCACTGTTTTTTTTTTCACTCAATTAGTCCTTACCTCATGACAAATATTCTGTGATTCCAGGCCATTCAACAGCGTGGAAGCTCTGCAGCGCGCCAAGCGAGTGGTGGAGGAACAGTACGCAGTGGTAGGAGTGCTCGAAGACATGAACTCGACGCTGACGGCGCTCGAGCGATACGTACCGCGATTCTTCCGAGGAGCACTACGACTTTATTGGGGTTAGTAAAATTGAGATTAGCGCCATCTATGGGATATAAAGGTAGTACTACGTATTAGGCTAACAAACTAAGGTTACAGAGGGAGCTACCATCGCGTCTCACATAGTCACATTCACAGCACGCAGGCAACACTTATAAATCTGAGAAGTTGCAAATACTAAAAAACAGACCAACTTTCTTACCAGCCTATATTCTGTCTATAAACAAAACTTAATTTTTTTAGTAGAAGGGTCCAACAGCGCCTGGTTTATTACTGCTTGTATTTATGGCTTAGTACACTTGAAAGTATTAAATGTTGTCCAGGCTCCACGCAATAGGAAAGTATTTCTCATAATGCTATGAAATTGTGAAATATTCTCCACTTTACTTCAAGAGAGATAATCATGATAAATTGATAAAGCACCGACGATTAAATGAGAACATGGTTAAGCTCTTTTTAAGACGTATTCGACGATTTATTTATTTGATCGCGTTGGGTAAATAGACGGCTTGCTGCCTTCCGATAAAATACCTACCACCACCACACACCACAACACAAACCACATACACACACACATACCTGGTACCATACATACCCGATGCCTATCTTTATTGTTGTTTGTAATAGGTACCACAATCTACTTGAATTAGATCATGACCCTCAATCGCAAATATTTTCTAATCTCGTAGACTAAACCATTAAACAATAGACCTTGGTCGTATGGCCCTCAATATAGTATTCACAATATTGACTTGACCTATCTTACGACACTGGACATCCTAACGAGACTATGTAACTAATTATAGTAGGTACGTTATTTGTTATGTACGTGCACTCTTGGCAATGATGTCGAAATATGATGAAACAGGTATACCTACTTAGCCTCTTTCGGATACTCAGAGCCTGTAGGCTAATTGCCTAACAAACTACCAGTAGCAATGGGTTTCATTTTGACAGTTCAACAACATACATTGCGTTGTTTACGTTGTTCAGCAGACACATTTTTCGAACATAAGAAGTAATGGATTAGCAATATGCTTCAAAATGATTCAGCGCAATTAAGGTGAGATCGGTTTCATGAAATCGCCACCGCGGGTACCAAGACCCGCACCCTTGCGTAACACACTTTAAATTACAACCTGAATCATTTTTAAGGATATTACTAATCCATTGCTTCTTATGTTCGGAAAATGTGTCTGCTCAATAACGCAATGAATGTGTTTGAACAGTCAAACTGAAGGCCATTGCTACTGTTAGTGTGTTACGCAATTTGTTTATTCCCAGTAGTTCCATGTAGCTAGTTCCACATGGAACTACTGTAACTCACTAGTTCCACACGGAACTACTGCAACTCACTAGTTCCACACGAAACTACTGCAACTCACTAGTTCCACACGAAACTACTGCAACTCACTAGTTCCACATGGAACTACTGCAACTCACTAGTTCCACATGGAACTACTGCAACTCACTAGTTCCGTGTATGGAACTAGTGGGAGTATTCTGTAGTTCCATGCTTTTATTCCCAGTAGTTCCATGTAGCTAGTTTACCTCGCTGCTAGGTTAATATTGTGCCTGTTCGTCTTAAAGCTGTCGTACCATTCCAGATAGTAAATTCCTCTTCTACTCATTACAGAGGAGGTGAACACATTCGCCCGGATCAACCGCAACACCTACAAGCCACCAGTTTCAGAAGAAGTAAAGAATATCGTTCGAGCGAACTTCACCAGGGAGATAGAGTTCTACGAGTTCTGCAAGCAGAGGCTACACATGCAGCTGCGCGCGCTGCGCGACCCGAGCATCTCGCTGCCCACGCCGCGCTCGCGGAGGCGGCGCGCGCGCAAGCTTACCAGAGTATAACCATAGACAACTGATGGGTGTCCCATCGCTTCTAGACTGTGTTAGGTTAGAAGTTGTATAACCGCCTTATAGGTAGCGTGTCGTATTAAGAGCAGTGACATTTTATCGTGAAAACTGAGCTCTGCGTTATTTTGAGTTTTCGTTTTGCTTAACGTTTTGTTCTAACATCCCTTAGTTAAGGCCACACACGCTCAGTTATAAACCTTGTTTTCTGAAATAAAACTGTGCCTAAATCTTCTGAACCTGAAAAGGCAAGTTTTTAGTGCCTATTGTACACGCACAGGTAACACTTAGTTGCCACTACGCCAGTGCAGTCAAGATTTTGCTTTATTTTGACCTATACTCCATAGGCTTAGGTAGTTAAACAAAAAAACCACGTGACTTAGTTAACCGACTAAACGTAATACCAGTCTATTCAGTTGTGTGTTTAATGAATTATAACGTCGGTTAACTAAGTCACGTGGTTTTTTGTTTACCTTTATTTAACTACCTAAGCCTATGGAGTATAGTAATCTAGTTTATTTTTTATTTATGTGAATATGAATTTAAGAGATTTGTATAGAAATAAAATAAAAATAGAAATGTTGTACATTTTTTTCAGTAAATTGATAAAACTATTGACGAATTAGGATTGAGTAAATTCTCGCCACCCGGATTGTTGAGACGTTTAGTTTTATTGTTAACACGTTAGCTGCGGCACCAATTTTTGCAAACTTTCCGTTCCTGCGGCACGAGGCATTATCGGCCCGCACCGTGACCAGACGTTAGGGCGACACGCGGTCTATTAGACCCCACCTCCTTTAACAGACTAAAATCCATTTTCTGGCGCGAAATCAAAGACAAATGAAAATTTCGGTCCTTATCGATATAGACAGTGAATTGATGAACCCTAATCTACCGTCGCCCCGGGATCTGATAGCTAGTTTAGAATTTATTGGCAAAACAAAATATGGGATCTTATACACCTCGTAACGCACTGAAATAGGGTAAATTTTCGCTAAGATTAGTGATGGGAAAAATAATATCGACGCAACGACGTTTATCTATTTTTGTGTGAAAATCTTAATGCGGTTCACAGAATAGAAAAAAAAGAAAATCAGAAGTAGAAAAGAAACTATCCTATTTATTCTGCCTCGGGCTTTAAAAATACACTTATTAGAACTTGAATTAACATAAAAAAATCAGTAACAATATACTTTTTATAAAAAATCTCAATATACTATATTTTGTACTTATTTATGAGTGTTTTTCATTGAAACAGGGTAGAAAATAAGATTTTTTGCACTGAGAGCACTGAGTCAAAATCTTTTTGGTTTTTTTGTCAGCTTCACGAGATAGTAAAAATGCACAACACTAGTCGCGGCAAGCTCGCATTGGGTGCGGTACGAGGTCCGGGGGGATATGGGACGTTTTAGCCTCGTTCCGCACTGCATTAAAATTATATTAATTCAGTGCGGTACGAGGCCTAAGACATCCGGTACCAAGGTAGGTATACCACCGAGTCCGGGACCATTAGCGCGTCTCAAATATACATTTATCTCTTTTCTATACTGGACCAAACCAAAGCTATGCCCTTCGCACGACAGAGATGTTCACGTTTTTCCTTGCCGCACAACAAGGAAGTTGCATGTGGGGTGATTTAGGCCTCGTTTCGCACTTAACGTGTTAAGTCGTGATCGCCGCCATCTTGGCTATTGGCGCGAAGTTGTGACTATTTATTTTAATTTGTAACTAATTAAGTGATGTCCATATTTTTATATTAAGCAGCAACCAATATGAGTACAGCTTCTATTTTTATGAAATTGTATATTTTAGAATAATGACGTAGTTTTAGAATATTGCTACTTACTAAAAAGTAGCACTTTTATTTTTAAATATTTTCCAGTTAACGTGATCTGCAAGGCAGAAAGGTGACAAGGTTCTTACTGTAAGTCTATCTCTACCTGATGAACTGTACCTTAAGCTGCATAAAATAATTTATTATGAGATCTAAATAAAGTGTAATTGTGATATAATATTTCGCTTACTAATAAGATTCTGTAATTAAAGTACTTGCATAGTATCAAACTGGTTTTGTTTTTCGATCTCTTTTGAAATGATAATTCAGTTTTTTTCTTAATTTTGGATTGTAAGCAATGCTATTCCACCTATAGACATTCAAATTCCAACCGTTGTCCCATGTTGGGCGCCATTATTACTACACCGTGAAAAATCACCGTTTTCCTCTTAAGGGGTCATTGTACTCATCATTATGAACAACTTTTACTATGGGACCAAACCTGAAATCGTGAAAAGAAAATCAGCTGTTCCCTACATTTATGTTTGCATAACTCGTCAAAATGTAGGGAACAGCTGATTTTTTTTTTGCGATTTCATGTTTGGTCCCATAGTAAAAGTTGTTCATAATAATGAGTACAATGACCCCTTAAGAGGAAAACGGTGATTAAAATTTCAAGGTGAATTTGAAGGTGATTTGCGATACGTGTAACTTAAGTAGTCCGTTATTGCACGACGTGAAATTAGCGCCCGAGGAGCGTAGTAAGGGTGCTCAACGCCGTGCATCAAGACTACTTACGTCACACGATCGTATACTATTTTACAGCTCGTGTGACCTAAACCCGCACTTAGGTCACGCTTTTCTGTGTAAAAATGGACTACTTAAATCACAGAAAAGCGTGACTTAGCGTGGCTTTGGCGTGGGTTTAAGTCACACAGTATTTTGTAGTAATTTTTAGTATTGTGGGATGCGTGTTTCACTTTCCGTGTTCAATTCGATTCAATGTTTTCGTGCAAACTGGGTGTAAATAAACTTACTTATAAACTAGATGGGTGTACGATTAGTAAGGCTGAGATCGTGTGAACCCCTTCCTGCTCCATCATCATCCGTTCATTATTTGTCCACCATTTCTAAGTCATCATCTGTCATCGAAACCCAATCTAAAAACCCAATGAACGAGCCCAATCACGATGTCTGCAATAAGTACCTACGTTATTGAGGCGTTGATTATTTCATAGATTTCTTGGCTGCAGCATCAGATGTAGGTTACCACATTATCTTTCAACGCTTTATTTATTTTCCTTTTAATCAGAAGGCCAATTCCCGTAATTAAAAAACGTCCAAAATCTAATCGCAATCTCATCTCAGCGACAATCAATGTCAAAAACTTGTCAAAAATGTAGGGACATTGAAGTATTTTTGACAGATGTGAGTCTGAGATCAGACTGTGAACGTTCTTAAAATACGAGAATTGCCCCCCTGTTGGCATCATTGTTCTGAATTTAAAATCAAATTTCAAGGTCCCAGCTTGTCCCTGGTATAGAGGCGCGATAGCGTAGGTATTTTTATGTCACATTATTTTGTGATCTCGATAAACCGTTGGCTGTCATTTGTAGATCTTTGACAGTCACAGAGTCGTTACGGATAGTCAGAAGCCGGAAAGTCTGACAACTAGTCTTACCGACGGTTATCGTGTTACCCAGTAACTGGGTTGTGGAAGTCAAATAAGCAGTCGCTCCATGTAACTGGTACCTATTCAGCTGCATCTGGTTAACACGTTCAATGCCGCCGACACGCGTAGCGTGTTCTTGCGTATTTCTATAACTACGCCTCGAACACGCCAGTCGTGTCCTAAATGTTTCAGTGATGTTTCGAAAATTAAGCAAAGTGGCCTTTTGGAATTCTCAGTACATAATCCTCTAGCAATAACCTAAGGATTTTTGAGGTGGCCCCCGGAAAAATCTATTAATTTGTATATTTTTTTTAAAGTGATTATGTAATGCTGAGAACCCGCCAGGCGTGTCCACCTAAACAAGTTAATCATAGATTGTCAACCTTTGTACTAAGACGTCAAATACAGCTAAAATAATGTACATATAAACAAAAATCAATAAAATATGAAGATAATTTATTGAATGTCAAGTAGGTAGAAGCCCAAAATAAGAAGGCGAGTTGGACTGAAAGATAACTACTGTGTGAACTCGCGTTGCCTCGGTCAGACCAATAATGTACAAAATAATTTACGGTAGGTACGATCGGTAAACAAACAACTAGTTGGATTGACAAGCGTACTGTTAAAACAGTAGGTATTTTACTGTTATTCGCTCGTTAACTGTTCTTCTATAAGAAAAACTAATACATAAGTACAATATATATATGTCGCAACTGGTCATTCGTTTGACTATTCGGAACGCCAGCGCCATCTGGCGGCGCTTGACAGAGTCTAGCCCGAGTTCGTGGGGGGTCGACAACAGCGCGACATAACGATTGGAGCCCTCTTGGACATCGGACATCAAACGAACAACATGCGCTCAGAAACTGTCCCGCGTTCCGTATCTGGTTGTATCGTGTACCTATAGTGTGTGATTTGCTAGTGTGATTAAATTGTTCGTGAAATTATAATCTAATTTGAACTGCAAACCGTTTTTCTATTGCGCAATAACCAACACATACCCATAGTTCGCCCACAGTAGTTGAAATATGGCTGATAATAGCGAGACACACATGCCTTCTCCGTTATCAGGCGTGGGATTCGTGTTGGTTTATGCGCAATAATCAGAACGCTAAAAGTGAAAGTAACTGTTGTCATTTGAAAAACAATGTGTAAACATGCGAACGCTTATTAAATCATGTGGATCTGTTCGAGTTGAACCCAGATAAACCAGATACGGATGCGCGATCGTAGTGCATGTTGTTTTGGGCATAGGCTGTATGCAGAATACGTGACGCGTGTGTATCACCTACCGCCATGTTTGAAAAAAAACAAGCGGGTCCCTAACCGGCGTTCGAGTTCGTCGTATCCCGTTCCCGTAATTAGAACACGCGGTAGGATGCGTGTGCAAAAGTAACAGCACACAGCACGACAGCTGATTTTTGTTGCTGAAAATTCACTGCAAGGTGGACAAAGGAGCAACATCAACGTGGCTATCGTAAAAAGCACACCAAGGAACTGGCGTGGAGCTACCAGTGACGTGGAGAGACTGAATCGAGCCAAGCAGCGCAGCCGTCAGCGAAGCCCTTCGTGTGCTGCAAGTGGGAAACCAGGACATATCGGCCGCGGCGCACGAGCAGTGGCGGCCAAGCAGTGCAAGCGGATGGTGGAGCACGTACTTCAACTGCTGCAAGCAGCAACGGCGAGTGGATTTTTGTGTCGTACAACTACCCCCAGACACGTTAGAAAATACAGGTGAGCTATATTGTTTTGTTTACGATTCTGGTGCTGAATGCTTGTTAGTAAAGGAGAGGTTAAGTGGCAAATGTGTTAATAACGTTGTTGTGTTGACTAGTATTGTTCAAACACGTGTATTCAGCACAGAATAATTCTTATGTAGTGTAACGATTAGCGAGCAATAACTTGAGATTTTATTACATTTCTACCCGACCCAACATTTACTTGCAAAGTAATATTATGATAGTATGTGATCTACTCGTAAGTTGATACAGTTCCTGACCAATCAATCCCGACCAAACCAAGGCTTAGAGGAATCTTTTCTTATCGATGATTGTTATTGTTATTATTTCAATAACAATGTGGTCAGAATTGGCCGAGTGGAACAGGCACTGCTGTTGGTTTTTTTGGTTACAGGTTAACACACAAGGACGTGTACAAGCGGGATGGCAGCGTTGGACGGCGCGGCGCTGCACTCTTTGGATCTCCTGTGCGAGTAATCGCTGAGCAAGGACGGTGCTTCCCGTGCAAGAAGTTTCACGACTTCTGCCAAGAAGGCAGTGACAGCAAGTGGATGTCTGTACCATTAAGCCAGCTAGATCTGTTGTCTACCGAATCTGGTGAGCCGTTTTCATTTTGTTTTGACTCTGGTACTGAGTGCTTTCCTGGTAAACAATAGCAAAAATGGTTACAATGTTAGGTATAGCCCAATCTAGTATGCAATGCATTTTTTTTTAAATACGCTCACGATAAGTTAAGAATGATGCCAGTAGGTTATGTACCAGTCGAAGTAGATGGTGATCACAGTGGTGATGAGCAAGCCTAAGTAGTGGTAACCACGCGAGTAGGGGTTCTCTATCGGCCGTAGTAAGGTTGTGTGTAGTCACAGGGGTGATGCACACGGATCCATGCGATGGATGTGTGATAGCAATGCGATTGCTGGTCGGCTAAGAGAGCCGTGGCGTTAGTGGCTTACTCGTTTGTGGGTTCCCACTCCCAGGTGTCTAAGGCTATTAGTTGAAAAAGTTCATTGTTAATGTGGATAACGATGGTACATGGCTCTGGTTGATGATTTTAGCTTTGATTAGATAATCGAAGTTTGTTTACATGGCTCTGGTTGATGTTTTTTTTTGCTATGATTGATTAAAGTTTGATTAAAAGCTCTGGTAGAATCAAGTACGCTTTTGAGGCTAAGGCACATGCCACGGCACAGGCCAAGGGATCAGAGTATTACTAACGAATTTGAGGAAAATCGAGTAATAGTCTTGTTGATAAAACAGAGCAGAGATTAAAGGCTCGTACACACAGGCGCGACTTGTAGCGCGACATGTCGCGTGGCGATTCTGCGATACTATTGCGACGCAACACCTTTCACACCAGCGCGACGCGAATCGCGGCAGCGACAGCGATTCGCCGCGAAATCGCCGCGACGCCATACAAAATGGACATTTAGTATGGTGTCGCGGCGAATTCGCGGCGAATCGCTGCCGCGGCCGCGACGCGACATGGAGAGTGTATAAATACCAGAGCAATCCAAGCTGAGCTCAGTACTAGACGATCTTCGTCAGAGGACGAAGGCAGGTCTGTGCGTGTTTGCCCAGCGGGGGTAGGTTAGGTTGGGTTATGTCGGCCGACATAACCCAAATTAACCTAAGTAGGTACCTAAGCTTGACACACAAGCACAGAATATATAATAGTGCTAGATGGACGCTTGTGTCGTCCACAAGCACGAACGAAGACACTAATTCGGACGTACCTACTTTTACGAAGTATTTATTTACTAACCAAAATTTTTTAATTACTTAGGTATTGTCTACATTTCTTTTTTTACTTTTCCTTTCGCAGGTCTGCTGGAAGAAATTTCTTAAGAAATAAGCAGTACCTTTGTACTCAAATTGTAATTATGACATATCCTTATGTATTTCACTGTGTGTATATAAATAATAAAATAAATAAAAATAAATAAATAAATAAATTTTTTAAGATTTATTTTTACGGACTTTTTGGTTTCAGATTTATGTGATTTCGGAAAAATAACTTTAATTTATACTTAGTAGGTAATGCGTACTTTCGGATGCAACACATTTGTGTGGCCTTTATGAGAAGGTAGGTACTTACTTACCATATTAAAATCATCTTAATTTACACATTCGTAAAGTTGAAAACAACATAGGAGTACTTAAATTGGAACTAACTTAAGTAGGTACTTACTTCTAATTTGCCTACTTATCAAACCAATTCGGTAGGTATCTACGTGACTTCTTCTCTAGTAAAATTATGCTCAATACCTATGTTTAAGCATAACTGGCGAAATGTGGGTGTACCTACTAACCCTTTGCTTTGGGGATTACAGGCGTGATGTTATGTATGTGTGTATGTTTAAGAAATAATCAATTATAACTTATTATGTCGTAATGAATGAGTGATCTAATTATAAATATAGTAGTGTTATACCTACTAACAGACTGCGTCGTTGGTGTAGTGGTCGCAAGTGCAACTGCTCGTGAGGTCCTGTGGAAGCTGCAATGTTGTACGTTGTAGCTAAATGTAACACAGCCGTTCGAATTCAGACGTTGACCTCGAACTGACTCACGCACAGCCGCCGAGCTGATATCACGCACTCGACTCCTAGCGGAGCCTACCCAAGCGCTCTCTTATGATGAATCGGGCGCCCGCTCTCAACGGACCGCGTCCGCTAAAAGTAGGTACAACGAACGCAGATCGTTGCAACTTGCGTCGCCCGCCCATTTAGAGTTAAGTAGATATTATTAGTGATAATAATTTGTTAAGTAATTTGTTTGTTACCTAATAAAAAAAATAAGTACCTAACAAACAATATTTGCATTGAACAATTTCAGATGTCTTAAAGTCCGCTGACTGTAATATTGAAGCACCAACTAAATGATTGAACAACTAAACTTCCTGCAGACTCGAATGTTTGATAAAGTATTTCTTTGTAATCATTGAAACCTGCCAAAAGCATTATATTCTATAAAATAATGCAAAAGAAAAGGCGCTGTATTCGCTGTTTCAAAGAGAAGCCACCATGCCGAACCGCGTAAGCGCCCGTAACACGCATTTGAATTAATTTTATTAAGTTTTTAAGCATTAATTTTCATAAAATACAGACATTTAAACAAAAAGTATTGAATTCAACATAAATAAACACGTCTTTGTATAAAATTATTTACTGTAGGTAATCTGAATTATCTCAAGAGATTGCCTAAATCAGTGCCATCTAGCGAATTATAGTGGAACCACTACTGAATTAGGTCATGTAGGGCTGTGCAGTTACGCTGAAAACAATAAATAAATCGCTCGATTCAATTAGATATTGTGGTGGGCAGTAAATTGTTTGATGCATCAATTAAGTGGAAAAGGATAGTTCAATCAAATTATAACATAAAACATTCATTTTAATTTATTTGCAACGCCAGCACATCAAGCTACCCGAAACTGTCAAATTTTCCCAATCAACCTTGAACCTTAGATTGTAGCGATAAAGTTGAAAATATATTAAAGAAATTTAACAGATTTTAGGTGCTTGATGTGCTGGCTACATAAATAAAGCTAGAATAAACATAGGATGCCAAAATAACTAACACCATGTATTCAGTACATGATTCCGAACCATCCTGCGTTGAAATTGTTCGTAGGTTAATATGACACGCTGACATATTTTATGGCAAATAATTTAATTTAATGTTCTGTGTCTCGTAATGTTACCTAATTACTTTACATAATTATCTACTATTGTATAGGATCAAGTATTTTTTAACTGAAGCTGAACAGACAGCTGTGCTGCTGGGGAGTTTGTTGCGCCACTTCTTCCCAGGGAAAGCAATAGGAAGTTTTTATTTTAATTTCATTATCTTTGCTGTATTAGGGCGGGTTGTTTCGTGACCAAAAAATATCATATACCCTCCGTAGTCGGGTAAAAAAAAAGTGTTGTTTCACAAAATTATGGCCTTTACTTACCTACCTACGTCAATAATACCGATTACGATTTTATAACGGTTTCGATTTTCCGATTACGTACCTAAGTCTAAGGTCTATAAAGAGCTAAACATGAACGTTGAATTGTTAATTTCTTTAGTGCAGGCGAGGCCTATACATTATGATGTGAGGTGTGCTTCCTACAAAGATAACAGAGCAAAAGACAGGCTATGAAGGCAAATTGCAACGGAACTACAATCAACAAGTAAGTACCTACTTACATCTAGATTACCTACCATGATCAAATCTGAAATCGGTACCGTAGGTAGGTAATCGTAGGTTAGGTGGGTATACATAGCCGTAAAGGGGCTCGTGGCTAAGTAATAACTGCGGTACGGGTCGATCTTCAAGGTTAAGCAACGTTTACCGAGGTCGGTCCGTGGATGGGTGACCATCCTTATCATACCGAGACACCTCTGCTCAGAAAGTGGTCTCGGCTATCATTCGTAGATATTTGACAGTCGTTACGAGTAGTCTGAAGCTCGAAAGTCTTATCTCATTGCAATAAGGTATAAATTAGAATGATTGATATTTGCAAGGACTTTTTCAGTATGTAATGGTTGGTTGGTTGGTGGTTTAGTTTCAAAATTTCATCAAACATTCTAATCTATACCGTAAAACAATGAGAGACACATTGCAATGGTTATTATTTTGCTTATGATTCTATTTTATTTTGTATTCCAAAGTTAAAACTTTAAATAAAACTAAGCCTACGTCGGCACGGACGTAAAAACCCGCAGCAGAAAAAAAATTGATGATACGAATCGATATATGTATAGGTACTTACACCTACATATCGATTCGTATCATCAATTTTTTTTATCGATATGATCCATATTTATTCGAAAATCCTTGAATCCATGAAATAAAACAACTGATGCATGAAATAGTTGTATAATAATAAGAAAATTATATGTGCAGGGTGCACATTTGTTTGCTGGGGTTGGTGGGGAACAAAAGCCTTCTTGATTCTTGGTAGTTTTTCTTTATTTTCTTCTTCTAGTTTCTTCTATGGCTGCTGCTCGCCGACTGTGTCGAACCCGTTTTTTTTTTATTTTAAAAATGGCATCTCGCAGTTCAACCTATGAGGTTGTCGTCTGCTTAACCGGGCTTGAGTGTCGAACCCGTTTTTTTTTTTTTTTTTATAAATGGCATCTCGTAGTTGACCTTGACAGGTCGTGACTACTTAACCGGACTATCCTGTGGTTGCCTTAAGAAAACTCAAAGCCTCCAGCCAGGGCGATTATTGTCGAACCCGAAAACCGAGCCTTCTTTTATACGATTTTTGCTAAGAAAATGTAGGCCCGCTGATTGGTCAACCAACCATGGTACGAGAATTTTGACCAATAAGAACAGTCGATTTTGGCACAGTAGGCTTAAGTACAACGAAACTTTACCGTAATGAGAGCCGCGTGACATTATTTGCGTTTTTCACTATGTTTTTAAATGGTAACATATTATAAATTATATGTTTTTGGAATCTACGAGTTATAATCTATACGAGAAAAATATAACATATAGGAAAACATGACATAAAATTATCAGTTATCATAAATTTAACTTCCCACATCTAAGTACTATGAGAGTAAAACAAACTATCAATACTATCAATTTAAACAAGGTCAAATTAACTTAAAACTAATACTATAAATCCTATAAGAAACATGGAATATTCTGATAAGAAACTTAACTAAGAATATAAGACTACAAACCTTATATACTAACTATCACTAACACTATGTACTGTCCTTATCAGTTCACTGTTCACTTTTAAATCACAGATATTTACACGATTGTTTAACTAGTCACTTTATTTAGTAGTCCCGCACATTATACGTAACTACAATAAAAATATAAGTAACAACATTTATAGTAATAATGATTTGTAATAATTATGTCAGCCGACCGGAGAATCGAACCTGGGACCCCACGCTCAGCAATGCGTGTTTGCTACTTAGGTTAGTGGGTTATGTCGGCCGACATAACCCAACCTAACCTACCCCCGCTGGGCAAACACGCACAGACCTGCCTTCGTCCTCTGACGAAGATCGTCTAGTACTGAGCTCAGCTTGGATTGCTCTGGCATTTATACCCTCTCCGTGTCGCGTCGCGGCCGCGGCAGCGATTCGCCGCGAATTCGCCGCGACACCATACTAAATGTTCATTTTGTATGGCGTCGCGGCGATTTCGCGGCGAATCGCGGGCGAATCGCGGCCGCGGCTGCGATTCGCCGCGACGTCATACAAACTTCCTCTTGGTGTCGCGCTGCTCGACGCGCCGCGACCGTGTAGCGGCGCGACAAGTCGCTCCTGTGTGAAGTGTCGCGCGCGTTTCCATAGGAATTGTTCTACGGATATATATCGCAGAATCGCGTCGCACTGTCGCGTCGCGCCTGTGTGTACGAGCCTTAAGTCGTTTGTGTTGTGTGGGGTTTCGTGAGAAACCATGAAGGTCAGGAGTGACCGAGCTATGTGACACTTTGCGGGTATGTTTGTTTACAGATTAACACAAGAGGACGTGTGCATCGCAGGATGGCCTTGTCGCAACCGGTCATTCGTTTGACTATTCGGAACGCCAGCGCCATCTGGCGGCGCTTGACAGAGTCTAGCCTGAGTTCGTGGGGGGTCGACAACAGCGCGACATAACGATTGGAGCCCTCTTGGACATCGGACATCAAACGAACAACATGCGCTCAGAAACTGTCCCGCGTTCCGTATCTGGTTGTATCGTGTACCTATAGTGTGTGATTTGCTAGTGTGATTAAATTGTTCGTGAAATTATAATCTAATTTGAACTGCAAACCGTTTTTTTATTGCGCAATAACCAACACATACCCATAGTTCGCCCACAGTAGTTGAAATATGGCTGATAATAGCGAGACACACATGCCTTCTCCGTTATATATATAATACGCTATCTTCAACTAAAGTAGGTATCGTTCCGTAAACTTGCAATAATTGACTTATCTAAGTTAATATTATGAAATACACTTGGGAGCAAATAAATCGAGCCACTTCCTTTTTTCACGTATAATGGTTATTATTTTTGGTATTATGGAAGGTATCAATTCAAAACATATATCGCCTGAAAGCTTATTTAATAACCTTTACAATGAGGGTAAATTATTGAATGATAACCTTATTTAATGATAAATTATTGGCTCTGAAAGAAAAACGGTAATTTTGATAGAAAATTGTCAGTCCAGAAAAAAACAATTAAAAACAAAATTATGGTATAAACTTATTCTTAATATCTTGTATTACCCCCCCTTGCCCTGATTTCGATAGATTTTCTGGACTGTTTTAACCCTACAATTTTCTATCAAAATTACCGTTTTTCTTTCAGAGCCAATAATTTATCACTAAATAAGGTTATCATTCAATAATTTACCCTCATTGTAAAGATTATTAAATAAGCTCTTAGGCGATATATGTTTCGATTTGATACGTTCCATAATACCAAAAATAATAACCATTATACGTGCAAAAAAAAGCAAGTGGCTCGATTTATTTGCTCCCAAGTGTATTTCAAAATAACCACAAAATGTTTATCATCTCTTACAAAATTACGATAATTACTTACCTAAAAATCTATTTTCAGCCATAATTCCAGGTTAAATCTCACTACCGTATTTGAATCACCTTTATTCTTGCTCAGCGAATGGCAAACTAACTAATACTCATCGCTAAACCGAAAAAAAGACAGATTTAGAATTTAAGTCTATCGAGGTGCCACTGGATACGCCTAGCGTGTCCCAGTGCCGCCGACACGCCTGGCGTGTCCGCGTGGCTTTATAGGGCGGCATCGCTATGAACTTCAAAAAAATTATGGTGGCAGTGAACGTGTTAAACTGGAAGCCAACATAGTTGGGAAAAGGCTGGGCAGATTCTTTTGTGATCCCCACGTGACTTACGATTTGCGTGGGGTTAGCACCTGATACAAGTCATACTTTTAGTTCATTGGCGACTTATCAAATACTTAGGTAAACTAAACCTGTACCATGTATATCTTCTTTACATAATATCTTTGTTTTGTGAATTAAATAGAATTATACGACTCTGTTTAGTCAGGCTACCAGTCTTACTACCAGAGAAACATGAACAACAACTAATTATATATGTTAATCCAGGGTGTCAGCTACCTCCATACGAAATTTTACCAAAATTGGTCAAGCAGTTTGAGCGTGAAGAAGTAACAAACATATAAACACACACACAAACTTTCGCCTTTATAATAATAGTGTGATATTTTTCCATACTTGAGCAGCCAGTAGCAGACAAGCTGCTCGAGTTGTAACACGTGAGACATTAATTTATTTCACCACTACGGGAAAAAATCTATTGGGGCTAAATGTAGTTAATCTCCCCTGTTCCTTATATCCATACTGATATGTCTCCACTGGTAGGGATACTAGCTTGTATTATTCCACTGCTGGGCAAAGGCCTCGCTCTCATATTCCTCTCGCACTTCTGTCAGATGACAGTAGAATGCGATTGTGGGTGTCAGTCTTTTAGAAAGAAGTCAAGTTCGTCCCTTCATTTTCATCTTGGTCTGCGAAAGGCCAGATTTTCGACTCATGGCAGACTTGGCAGTAGGAAAAGCTAATTGAACCTTATAGTTTTTTTTTTATCTTTACTTACCGTGGTGTGCTTCCCGAAGACTGCAACAGTTTTAAGTTTGGTGGACCATTTAGGTAAGTATTTTAGGGTTTAATGTAATGTAAACAAGTACTTCATAATTATGCACATTAATTTATTAGGTAGGTATTTATTATAAAACAGGAGTCAATTATAAGAGAAACAATAATAATTCATAAGGGTAGCATTCAAATTGTGTAAAATTAATATGGCCACATTTTAAGAATTCAGGTACATATACAAAATAGACAAAACATCGGCCTAATAAATAGATTATAATATCGCTTAAAAGTAACAATAATTTAATTTCGTAATTTCTAATAGTCTCATTTATAAAATCTCAAAACTGAATCAACAATCGGCTATTATTATCAGTTCTCACGTAGAGTAGGAAGTCTGTCACGATACCGTGATTATAAAAATATAAAATATACATAATTATCCAGATTATAACATCGGTATAAAATATTTCGATTAGATTATTATTCGCATAGGATTCATAGTTTGGAAACATTTCAAATAACACGCTTCGCTACTTTTTAACAATTCAATAACTTTACAACGGTCTAACAGAGGAAGATATTATGTCACCACAGATACCAAGTATATCTAGAAATATTCGTATTATCTACAGTTCATATGGATGTTATGTGAATAAATCTATCTATCTAGGTGATGCTCCTAATTCGACATATTATAACTATTACAAAGGTCTAAATAATGTCATAAAGATTGTATTAAAATATTAATTAATATCATTCAGAATTCATCTCTCTTATTATGTACAAGGAGAAGAGGCGCGGCTACACTCGCCGCCCGCGCCTGCACGCACATACATCACATTTTATTGTCCTACGGGACGCTAATCTATTAACATAGTACGAAACAAAAAATCGATGAAATATACACATAACTCGAAACGTCGTTACTGCAAAATGGCACTCTGAGAACGAGTCGCTCATTCGTCGTTTACAATATCTACGCCTAATCTAATTTATATCACAAGTACGCTTTACAACGTGAAGCCTCATCAATTCAGGAGCTCAGGACGCCCACACTGACCCGCGGGAGGCCGGGCGCGCTCGCGGGCGGCTGGCACAGGAATGTGTTCGCCAGCCCGGGCCGGCCGGCCAGCCGACCGCGCCGCCGAGCCGTCCGACGCGCACTCGTCGCTCTGACACTGTCACCTCTCGGCTCTTCGCGGCCGCGTCAGTAGAACGACGGGTGCCAGTCGACCGAAGGGTGCAGCGGGCCTGACGCACCTACCGCAGTCGGGGCGCCAGTCGCGGTCGTTGAGCCCAGCGCTAGGCAATCGAAACAGTAGTTGGAGCCGCTGTTGCTGTCCCAGAACTGTTGGCCCTTGCACAAGAACCTCAAGGCTAATTCCAGCCGTTGCCCTGACGATATCGCCGGAGCATACAGTATGAACTGGAAGCGGTCGGAGAAGCCGTCGCACGAACCCTGCACATAGGTTGCTTGCAGGTCCGTGTACGTTTTCCACCCGTTCATTGTGTAGCGTATGAATACAGTCTTGTGGAAATCCAGATTTCGCACGCGTACGGACCCGCACACGGTAACATGCACGCCGTCGCATACGCGTGCGCTTTCAAGGCACACGTTCTGCGTCTCGAGTTTGTCCGTGATATTTACTGGAATTTGGAACAGTGGAACGAGTGTTAGAGCCCCGAGCCGCGGCGTTGATCGCGCTGGTGTGGGAGTGCTCTGGAAAACATCACATCCAGTGAGGTCGTCATAGGCGGATTTGGGTACAACTGGAATTTCATCCATAAAAGTTTTTACATCCGCAAGATCGAGTCCTAAAACGTCTGCGAAACGTACAATTTTCTTGCGTCCGGGCGTGCCGGGTGGCGTTTTTCCAGTTTTGAGTGAAGAGCAGCGTCGAACACGTTGAGGCCGGTCGTCTTCTGCTTCTTTCTCAGGTTCATTTTCATCTTTACCTTCTACGCACAAAAGAGGCAGCTCAGTATCACATGCAGGCGATATTTCATTTTCAATAGGAACTTCGCTGGTTGTGATTTCTAAAGGTTCAATTTTATTTTCATTGCATACTGGTTCTGCCACGATAATTTCTTTAGGGGCTTCCGTCGCCGTTACTTCTTCAGGGGCTTCCGTCGCCGTTACTTCTTCAGGGGCGTCCGTCGCCGTTACTTCTTCAGGGGCTTCCGTCGCCGTTTCCTCATCAAGTGGAATTTCAACTTCCGCAAGTGATAAGTTTTCCAGGCCCTCTGTTGTATAAGTTTCAGTACTTTTTTCATTTTGTAAGTCTTCTTCAACTTCAACACCATCTGAAGGTTCGCTCTTTGCAGATTCAAATTCTGAGTCACTGTCTACTGTGGCACTTGTAACGATAGGTAATCTAAAAGAGTCTGTATCTAGGGTGGTGATCGGCTTTGCTGCAAAGTCGATTTCATCGAGGCTATTTTGTGGCGCACAACCCTCAAATGTGATCGCAGAATATAAACGTTTGTTTGCGTGACCATTTTCACGAGGTTGACGTTTCAAAGGTGGAGTGCACTCCGTATAAAAAGCAGTAGAAAATATAAAACCATTTTGTGTTTTGTCCGGTTGTTGTAATAAAAACTTTGTATGTTCTTTAGCTAGTTCAGGTTCAGAATCAACATCATAAAAGGGTGGTTCTTCATCTCCGGTGGGAGATCTTTCCGGGAAGGAGGGTTCGTACTCATCGACAGGACTGGAAGGGCTCTCACACTCGAGCTCAAAGTCGTAAAAGGTGTCGAGTTCCCGTGTGTTAGCGGAGGAGGTGGTGGGCCTGTGCGGCGCAGGGGGAGCCTCTTGTGTGAGCCAGCTGCTCTCGCAGTGGTCGTCGTGCGCGCCCCCGAGGTTGCTGAGGCGCGAGTGCAGGTCGCGCGCGAACGCCGCGGCGCGTCTGCCGCACGACATCGGCAGCAGCGAGGTCAGTCCGCACTGCGACCCTGCGCGATCTCCGCTCATCTGCGTCTGAAACACACAACATCACCTGTTAAACATCGAACCGTTTGTACATATTGTCTTCTGGTGTAGCAGTTATTTATAAATCAAAGGTGACCTAGATGGTTATTTTATTCATCTTGGCACTAACAAACATCGTAAGTAAGCACAATAAACAGCTGCATATAAAATGCAAGAATTCCAAACTTTCAACCTATTTTGGGACCGTAAGAATGTAATTCCTGTCTTGATCTCCTGACAAAAGCTAGATTTTCTTTTAATACTTCAAATACGTCGGTGGTCAGCTATTTAATACTCTTTATCACAACATGAAAGTTGAATGTCAAATGTGAACGACCTCGATAAGATAATGAAATTACATTGCTTTTCTGTGATCAGCGGGACCCACGGACACATGTAGGTACCAGATAATGCACATGCATAGCGCACAGCTGATGTTTGAAATACTGTACAATATTCATTGAAATAAATAACGCAGAGAGCTGAAATTCTGTAGATATTTAGAGAGCGAAATGAATCCATAATCAAAACATTTTATTAATAAATATTTGTATTGGCGAAAGATTTATCAAAAAGTCTCATAGCCAGCCAGATTCAAGGAAAGTTTTGCTTTCCTACAGGTGCGTTGCAAACACAACATTGTGAAGGTTGGTGCCCGACCCATTTTAGAGGCAACGCTAAAGTAGAACCCCTAGCCTTGACCTCAATGTCAGCAAGCCAGCTTTCGTGACACACGCTGATAAAAATCAAACTAACTAATCAGTTGTAATTAATAGTCATGAACATCTCATAATAAAAAGCAATAATACTTTGATTATGAATCTAGAAATGAGGACGTCGATAACAATAAGTCTGCAGTAACTCGATAACTTGGCAAAAGAATCGCGAAGAGGATTTATAACAATGACCTACCAATCACACATCAATCATTTCATTAATGTTCCAAAATGTCAAGAGGTCAGACTATTCCGACTACAATAACACGTTGGTGCTTTTCTGATTTGCCGAAGCGGACGAGCTCGTTTATTACCTCAAACGTTCTGTTTGTTGTCTTCAAAATTGATCTAAATTAAAGTGAGCTGTTGCGTAATTGAATTGGATGCGCGTGACAGTGACGAGAGTGGAGTACTCATTTGATAACAGTTCATTTATCCTGTTATATCTGTACCTAAGCACGTACGTGTCGACAATTTTAGGAATCTTAATATTTGTAGTTGACCATATTTCGTAATTAGATTCCGGTGCCAAAAGTAATACGTCACGGAAGCGGGGGCGGCCTACATGAGCATCTGGCGACGCTGGCGTGGCGCAAGTCCGGTCCGGTGACGAACGGGATCTAGTAGTTTTCGGAAGACGAATTTTAGATTTGTTTAGACAAGTTTGTATGTTGAGGTTTGCTAACTAGGAGTTATAACTAATATCCGTTCTGGCAAATTGGCAATAAAAACAAGCAGTACCAAAAAATATCACATTCGGGTAGTCTAAAAGAGGCATTACATAAGTTACTAAACTTATAAATATGATTCAAGCAAGCCAATAATAGGCCACTCACCCAAGGGCAAGAAATGTTGATGTTTGTTCATTCATTGCTAGGTGAATGAACAACAACAATATGTATACCTATGAATGAAGCCCGATAACATCGTAATGCAAAACATTTTAGGGAGTTACTCTATCGAATTTTCATGAGCTTTGAGTATGTCAGCGAACTGAATCCCTCTTGGCACAGCACCAATCATGATACTTCTCATTTCTAATCACTCCAATTCATATCGTCATTAACAGTTTCCAACTATTCCCGGAATAATATGTTATACATATTTAAAATTAGTCAAATTCCTGATAGCGAACTCATTACAGTCATGCACAATTCTATTTCCGAAGACTCCTTTTAATGCGTAGGATCTGGTTCCACAGTCACTCGTGTATGGAATCACGTGAAACTGCGTCACTTTATCGTTCACCAAAGAGAACCGACACATTTCCAGTTCGTAGGAGGTACATTTTCAGTTAAATATAGTTCAGTAATGCATCGCGGCATCGGTGGCCAGCTCGCCATTATCCAATCAGGACGAGTCGGTCACCGCTCCGAGGCTCGCAACCACGCCACTCGTTATTGTTCATAAATAATGACAGACTCAATTCTCGTAATGTATTATTACTACACGATTTGCGAGAAACAATACGAAGACTGTGATGGTGGTCCAGGACGCCCCTATGCAGTGAAAGTGGTACTTTTATGCGTTTTATCATGGGAGAAACTGCCTTTGACAAGTTTAATCCAGGGAGATGTATAGATATCAAGAATCAGCGACAAAAGCATTTATGGAATATAGATAATGTACAGTCGCCGTCAGATATATTGTAGCAGACAAGGTAACCAAATACTTCTGAACAATTTAAAATGTCAATAAGTTCCATACACTACAAGTTACCATTAATATCTGAACATTCATTACTTCATTAATATCTGAGCAGATGCTTGTCAATAATTTCTATACAAGCAACTAACCAAAAATATGTGAACACTTACAACGTCAAGTGTATATACGCAGACAAACACTGAGCTTACCTAATTCGTGTTCATATATTTTTGGTTAGCTGTTTGTATAGAAATTATTGACTAGCATCTGCTCAGATATTAATGAAGTAATGAATGTTCAGATATTAATGGTAACTTGAAGTGTATGGAACTTATTGACATTTTAAATTGTTCAGAAGTATTTGGTCACCTTGTCTGCTACAATATATCTGACGGCGACTGTACAAGTATTTACAAGCACTAAGAAGTTATGAATTGATTACCTTTAGAACAGTAACCACAATTTATAATAGGATCAAGCTTAATAGCTCCGCATTATCTCAAGTCGGTTTTAACAAAGTACATACACAGTAAGATAACTGGCCACAAATGAAAGTTGACAACAAAGAAGTTATCGAAGAAACAACAGTTATCTTCATGTGTGTATAACAATAAAGTCGTGTGGTTGGTGGCGTTTGTAAACATTACCAATGTCTTTCACAGGTGATTGGCGACCAAGGTGACTGAATGTAAACAGAGAAAGTATAACTCATTCATCAATACGATAACCTTTTGTTATAACATTCTTTATTATTGACATAATAACATGGAAAGGTTGGTGTGTCCGAAGGTTGGGTGGTAGGGACGTCGACAAGAAAGCTACAGAGATTGTGACTCAGAAGACGGAAAAACAGAGCAAACTAGAAAGAGAAGACGAGAAGATCCATGGAGAACGCTGGAGCGCATAGTTAAGAACCACTAACAGGCAGATAAATAATTATAATGTTTTGAACTTAACTATATGATAAACATTGGATCCCAATTCCCAACTAGACGCCAGCGCAAAATTTAGTTAATTGGCGGATCAATTTTTTTAGCTGTCGATTGCTACAAATGTAATTGACATTTCTAGTAACCTAATTTATATCTTATAGTGAGTCACCCATTGTATCGTCATTCTTCAGTTAATCATGATAAAAATGTGATACTTTTTCTAAGGCTTAGTCTTACGTTACACTCATAATGTAGCAATATCTCATAGTAATTGGTACCTATCTACCTACAGTACCTACTTCAGAATAATCGAAGGAAGTCATTCGTACCTATCTCTTTGTATAATCATGAGGAAAATAATATTCGAACGCGTAGGATATCTATTGATGCCTTCATAACAACCAAGCTTCTATTATCAGCTTCTTTCGAAAATTGCTTTTCTCAAATCACTTCTACACATATTTGCGAGTGAGAATACTCCGACTTTGGATCAAGTGCAAAATTATTAACATCCTATTGATCTTACATTACCTACTTTAAACTAATCTTGGAAAAAACGGTTCAAAACAACTCGTCATGATAAGCAAGGCTCTTCAATTTAGGTTAAGTTATTTTAAATGTTTGTATCAAACCTTCTCTTAGAAATCTCCGCGAAGATTGCACGCGTAGGTAATGGAATGATTGAGGTTCACTGCAGATATCTGCTAGGATGTAGGTACGCAGCAAACAATCGGGCCGATTATCCTCGGCAGATCCTTTATACTATAATGGTTCATCCATTTATTCATAGAACTGTAGTTATCAACCACGCGACTGCGCACACCCACCGTTTAGGGTTCGGCGCAGAAATCTAAATTGCTTAAGTACCTACTCGTGGAATCTTTTGCCTAGGAGTAACCCCCACGTTTGTTGTCCGTAGGAATCTACGCTTTGGAAAGCTCAGTTGAAATAACTTTTGAACTTACTTGCAGAAATTGCCTAATAATGCAAGTAGGTAATCTAAATTACCTAGTTGAATCTAATAATATGGTGACTTTTTACTTTAATTCGTTTCATGTTTTTTCTATATGTAGTGCAATTTTGTGGGTTGTATTTTGTGTTTGTGCTTCTTTTCCAATTTTATAAAGCTATGCCCTTGTTGGTGCAGAATTATCCACTTCCGCTCTTTACGGCTTGTATACTTAGCATTTTGTATGCATTTTAAACGATTACATTACCAACGCTCTGCATAAACTGAACGCGCTTTGCCAAGATTTTCAACTAAACTTTGATATCTTGGGGAAAGTCATAACTAAAATCAATAGCCATTGAAACATAAAGTCTTTGCTTTCATGACTTATTTTATGCGTAATAATAATAATGCATGAAGCTTTAAATCTCTGTTCACCATTAGCTTTTTACAAAACAGGAGGTCGAGCCCGTAGCTATCTGTTAGTATATTTAGTAATCTGGGACAGTCACACTCTGGGTCAAACAATATCTTTTTTACTGTCAAAAGTGTTTGATCATTTTTTTTAAGGAGCTTGTCATTTCTTTTTATTTTCAAATAAAATCTAGCAGGTAGTTACTTCATGTCCAGTCCGAGCAAGATCCGATGATGGGCTATAAAATTCATATAACTAAAGTGTGTTTTTCCAAGATTGGAATAAAAACTGCATTAAGTTCCTTCAACGGGTGCGGTAATTTTATTCATTAACGAAGCCGGTTGTCAACTTACCATGGATACAATCAAGTTAAGGGGAGTCTTTATAAAACAAAACTTATCAAGAAAGACTTGATTAATATTATCAAATCGTCAGCAAAACATAAAAGCAAAGGCAGAGATATCAACGAACTATGTGCTTAAACTTGAAGTAAATAAAACAATATATGATGTTATCTTTATGATTTTATCCAGATATACAGCTGTGCTTAAAAAAATAAGATGATAAAGCATTCCTAAAAACATGCCTACAAGAATTAGAAGTGGCTACGTCATAAGGCGCTCAATGAAGTTCGATAAGGGCGGTCATTGAACTGGTAGATAAGGCACATTTGCTGCACGCAACATCGTCCGATATTAGTAAGTATTGCCAATGAGACTATTGTGCAGTTGACTCTGTTTAGCCTGCACTTTAACGTTGCAATTATGAGTGATTTCGTAACCGCCTACTCGATAGCGCGTGACATAAGTACTCATTGACTCCATTCAGAACTAAGAAGAGGACGTAGTAGCTATTGTTAAGCTAGTGATCTAATAAAGTATACCGTCTTCTACTTCAAATTATTTACATTTATAATAAGCCGCATTGTGCCCTTTCTTGTCGTCAAGGTACTTCACATATACATTTCACAATCGAGGTAAAACGGATACGAGTTTCATTGCAATTTTAATATTCCAAGCGGCATTTCACATTTCGATGTTACGACGGCGACGCAGTGTCTTCATACATGTGTCGGTAAAGATTTAGCAAGCTATTGACTTGACATGACGGTGAATATTTTAGAGAATCTGTTGATTTTACTGTCTTCTAAAATAGCAAGTATTTTTAAGAAAATAAAGCTATCTTATATAAATGTGACCATTATGATGTAGTACCGCGCATTTTTGCAAACATTTCTTAAGGAAACTGTAAATATATCCACCCCACGGAACGATGCTATCTCGGCAGCTCTCTCAATCGTTAGATACTCGTAGATAATGAGCCTTTTCGTATTTTAGCTGCTATACGGCAAACAAGATCTCAATTGAATCCAAAAGCATCGTATCTAGATAAAAATGTATCACTGACAGCCACATTGTTGTCATCGGTGCAAGTGTTGAGAACAATTGTGTACAAATTATCAACACCTTTTTCTGAAATATTTGTTACAGCATTTTACTTTCTCAACGATTCTTTCCACGTTCAATAGTTTCTTCTTTATAAACTTCTATTGCATGTTCTTCTACTTTCTAATTGGGCAAGATTTTACATTCAGTTGGAGTTTCATCGTTTAAAAAAAACAGTTTACAAGCTTTTTTTTTTAATTTCCTATTGCTGTGATACAGTAACTAGGATGGCAGTCGACTCTAAAAATGCTGGTAAAATAAAACTTGTAAGACATATTATATTATTTTGGCATTACAAATATTACAATCACTGCGCGTGAGTTTTTCACAGTGAACTTGTTTACAAATTTTACAATATAATGAACTCGATGTTCAGTTATGCCGTTAACTTTATTATTGTAATTAATATTTTTTATTTGTGAAACGCTTAAAATTACCAATACCTACCCTCTTTTGAAACTTTGCCTTAGTTTATCACAGCGATGAATACATTGGTATGATAAATACATTGGTAGCAAATTGATATGTACTATAGTAATCGACGTATAGGTTATCGTATGATCGAATTCTTGTAGTACTATCTTTGTGAAAGTACAATAATCAGAGGATAAAGAGCACTTATCTTCGCATTATTCATGTCACATCGGAGAGATATGGAATTTTATTTCTACATTCAAAAGACAGTTCTTCAACAATTCTACAACATATAACATAATTAACGCACATCCTGAAAGTAGTTTGTTCGGAATCGTTTACTGAATCGATTTCTATCATTTTTAATATAGGTACTTGCTATTAGGTAACTGCTATTTATTCATACTTTAAAAATACCAATAGGTAATGTCTTGGTACTAAAAGACAATGCATACACAAATAAAGACTAAATGTGTGAATATGCTGTGTTTAATAATCATTAAATCTATGTACTTTAGAACAGGCAATGACCTCCAATATACATATTGTTCTACAAAGGTTAACCACGATAATTCAGTCAGGTGACATTTTTGTAATACACTTGGGAGCAAATAAATCGAGCCACTTGCTTTTTTTTGCACGTATAATGGTTATTATTTTTGGTATTATGGAACGTATCAAATCGAAACATATATCGCCTAAGAGCTTATTTAATAATCTTTACAATGAGGGTAAATTATTGAATGATAACCTTATTTAGTGATAAATTATTGGCTCTGAAAGAAAAACGGTAATTTTGATAGAAAATTGTAGGGATAAAACAGTCCAGAAAATCTATCGAAATCAGGGCAAGGGGGGGTAATACAAGATATTAAGAATAAGTTTATACCATAATTTTGTTTTTAATTGTTTTTTTCTGGACTGACAATTTTCTATCAAAATTATCGTTTTTCTTTCAGAGCCAATAATTTATCATTAAATAAGTTTTTCATTCAATAATTTACCCTCATTGTAAAGGTTATTAAATAAGCTTTCAGGCGATATATGTTTTGAATTGATACCTTCCATAATACCAAAAATAATAACCATTATACGTGAAAAAAGCAAGTGGCTCGATTTATTTGCTCCCAAGTGTATATGAAAAGCAAGTGACTCACCACAACTGATGTAGAAACTATTTTTTCAGGCACTGAACAATAATATAAGTAACCTGGATTTCATTAAATAAAGACCTTGAAATTCAAAAGAAGATAAATAACAAACTACTGAGGCTATTTTCCCGATATTAACGAACTTATCTCCATTTTTCTGACACTTTATTTCACTACAATGTATGTAACCAGGTGAACCAGACTGAGTGAATGCCCACTTGTATAAAGATAAGATTGTGTACCTACGCGTGATTAAACATGAAACATGACGACAAACTACTATATCTGAAGAAAATAGGTACCTTAAAACAAACATAAACACACTAATTTGATATTTGGAACTTATACAAGGAAGGCCATTCGTGATAATATGACAGTTAATACCATGAAACAGGTTGACCAAAAGTGAGAGAGACATCAGAGGACAAATAGCGGTCATTTCGTTGGTGTGCCTTGCCATCACGACGAGCACACACCGCGCGGAGTGCGAGCGCGTTCCATGAAACAATGAACACAGTGAAACTGACGGAGACTCGTCGCTACTAATCAAACAATACTCGATTAGCAACTCGACAATCTTGCGATCGACGAAAGTGGACCGAATAGAGCGAATGAGCGAAGAACTACCCTATCTAGGAGTGTTTTATCTCATTACGATTACACATATCATCAGCGTTCGAACAGATAGGTATATTATGACTTTCATTACATACTATAGATAGACATTGGCGATAAACCAACATGAATATGTAGATGCATTAAGATTTTTATTGATAGAGGATTAATCAATTACAAATTGGGATTTGAATGGATTCCAAAAGTCAAGAATAAGTTGCGAGTCTTGCGAGAACATTAAGTATAGAATTTTTTTAAATGTTAAACTAAATTTAAATTTTTCGAACCACATATTAAATCGGTGCCAAAAAAGGGAAAGTTCAGGGTACAGTTTTGTATATGTTACATAGATTTTCCCTAACAAAACCGCAAAATCAGCGTGACGACAATGACGATAAGGAAAAATAAATATGTACTGAGCGAAATACTTATTTTAAATGCTATTAATTAGCAACCGGGTCCTAAAATAGCGAATCGTGAACTATCGTAAAAAATGTTAAATAATGCAATAATAGAGGCGGGAACATCCTCGTCCACGATATTCGAGTCGTGACTTTCACTTTGTGTACTAAAATAGTGCGCAGACACATCCAGACGTCACAGAGACATATAAATAGGTATAATGGTCACGCGCTTGGCACTAGACATATATTGCCTTGCTATGCCCCTCACTCATCATCAGAACATTGCATATTATGCCGACTATATGTAAACAGATAGGGCGCGGCCCCTCGATTCTAATTTCCTATTTGTGAAATTTGGCAAGAGAGTGCTCCACCTACTAGATCTGTTTCTATTTGCACCCACGATTGTTGCTTCTCTCTCAGCGGCCTTGTCCCGTCCTTGGACTGTCAGTTGAACAGACAACTAAACTAGTTTTGTAATTGTATAACTTTTTTATTTTGGTATATGGGGTAGAAGTTGACGTACCTGATTGATAATAGCTCATTCAAAAATGCAAAATACCGCATCGGAAGAAAGCAAATAGGGGGTCCAGTTAAAAAAAAAAACTTCAACATAAACCTAAAATCTAACTTCAAAACAAATAATTAGAAACAAATTAATCAGTACGTAAAACTTATAAGCCCAACATAACTCATTAAATAAACTGCAACATTGCTTGACTCCGTTGCCCGTTTCATCCCTTCCCTAGGCCAACAGCATCAGCCCACGACATAACGGTACTGAATAACTACGGCTTTATTATTATTCAAACCACCGGAAGCGAGATGGAAATTAAAGTTTATAAGCGCGACAAGCTATTTACTGTGATCGTTACTGAACACCGCAATGATTCTATCAACGCGGCGGTAATAGTAGGGTAGGGAGTCGAGGAAAATCGTTTGACAGATTAAAGGGCTGTAAATAAGGAAACTAATACTTTACTACCAGCTGATTCTAAATTAAACAACTCGGATGTACAAGATATGAATCGTTCAGACTAAGTATATCTTGTAGACAAGATTGCAGTAATTACGAAAGTGTCAGCAGCAGCAAATTAGCTACGATATTAATGAAGGAGGAGAATCTATATCACAGTCAATGAAAGAGAGATTTTAATTATAATTCTTAATTAAAACACGCAGGAGGAGTAGCCGTTATAACTCGTTCTGACATCAACGCCATAGTAGGGTAAGCTGTTAACATCTAAGATATCCATGTTCATAGTTGATTTACAACGTTCAACAGTGTAGCTCTGTGCGATGCAATGGAGCAACTGCGCTCGATTGTCAGTCCACGACCGGTTTTCAAGAAAATTCAATGCGCTTTCACAAACACGACATCAAATTATAGATTTCCTATAAAGAATTTCATATGGGATTTAAACCAACATTCCACATCCATATACGATGATATGAAACCAAGATTCCTGTGATTGTATTCAGGCGTTTGTTTAGTTTTTTTAGTTCAGGGCGCAATAACATTGATGGTCAAGAAGTCAATTCACTTGTCCATTCCGTACCGTTGCGACGCGCTTGTTTAAATATTTGAGTGAGTGAAGTGGCCGTCTGTTGCACGATCAATTATGAATACATTGGGCACGCCCCATCGCGTCGCCTTTCTATTGTGTTTTTAACATCAATTGAAAATCTGACATTAAATTGCTAATAACCACTAAATAAGCGTCTCATGTTTCTAAACGATGTCTTAGTAATAATTTCGTACTAATAGTTCTTTCAACCATTCATCAATGTATCTGTTCTACTTACATCCGATATCATTTCTCATGTGTTTTTTTTTAGTTCCGGAATCTTGTGTCACGCATCGAAGGTGAATATAAGATCTGAGATACACAGATCCATAAAACTTCTACTAAGTAATAAATCCTTAAGTACTCGTACGTTTCAATGTCTTGCTAGATACACTTCAATGATTTTCTTAGTTAGCTCTAACATAAGCTTGTTTATCTGCAATTTGGTTTTGGTGTTCAAGTACGAGTATGTTCAGATTTTCAAACATTTCCTCCAGTCAAATCAGTTTTTATGTGATTTCTTCCTAAATATGTAGTTTCGGTGCCAAATATATGTTTACAAGACTCTTTACTTACAATTTGATCATCGCTCGTAAAAATGTTTGACGTTATAAAATGGTGTGAATTTAACGTTAAATATCTGATTTTATGGTTGATTTCCGAGCGGATTTGCGTCAAGTTATCGTCATGGCTTGTTATATCCTCGCTGATGTAAAACATAAGGGGTTATTCACGTAAAAAGTCTAGCCGTTCTCAAGTCACGCGCTTACCACTGAACAGCATTTCATTTTTATTTATATAATAATATACATTGATGGCGCATACGGTACAACGGGATTGCATTTGAACAAATAATAATTGAAGACGGACTCAAAAAGAAAACGCAATTTTATGACACTTCTAAATACAAGTGTCATAAAATTGCGTTTTCAAGATTACAGGACCAGCGGGGTAATTGCATAGCACACTAACAATAGCAAAGGGTTAAGGCTTTAATTTTGACAGTTCACCAACATTCATTGCGTTATTTACGTTGTTGAGCAGACAAATTTTTCGAACATATGCAGCAATGGATTAGCAATATCATTAAAAATGATTCAGATTGTGATTTAAGGTGTGTTACGTGTATTAGGGTGTAGTTTATGCCATAGGGTGTATTCACATAAAAAGCTAGTAACCGGCGCCGATATGGCCAGCGTTTGGAAAAAGGTATGAAAACTACCTGCACCAGCCAGTGTTGACAATCAGCGCTTATCAGCGCCGACAGACGCTGGCATATCGGCGCCGGTTACCAGCTTTCTACGTGAATACACCATATGGCATAAACTGTTCCCGTAATCATGCGCCCTTGACAGCCGGCTGCCTTCCGAAGAGTGTGCAATAAGAGAAAGCGCCTGTCTAGTAATAAACCACCTCTGAATGTGCAAATATAATACCGTCCTATTGTTTCATTATGTCCGGGTCAATTTCGTATTCGTACCTATTATATTGGCCTAAAATTACGTTTTCTTTAGAGTCTGACTTCAATTTGTTCAATCTATATAAATAAAAATGAAATGCTGTTGGATAGTAAGCGCAACACTAGAGAACGGCTGGACCGATATGGCTACATAAAGTTTTAAAACGTAAAAATAGGTTTTATGGAGAAAAAAAAATTCGAAAAGTTTTCCGGAAAATTTTCGAATTCGGGATAAATCGAATGTCCCTATTCTATGGTATTTTGTTTGAACTATATGGACAGGACAACATCTGTCAACTGCTGACCCGAACTTTAATTAAGTTGAACATAAGAAGGAAAATTATGTCAGCGTTAACTTTAGGTATATGTTGTTTACAAATTTTAATAATATGCTCTTATTAAAGAAAGTGTTACAGCAGCGTAGTTAATTAATTAGATAACTACCGTTTATATTTGTTTACAAACACCGAGTTGTCATTGTTTTACTTTAAAGGTTGTGAATAATCTCTCCTTATACGTCGCCTATCTTCAGTATGATAATGTTTTGATAAGAAATCAATGACAGGAAAAATGTAAACAAAGTCATGTTATATAGGTATATAAAATAGGTAGATACAACAACGTCTACGTCACAATTTGCGGTAAAATAATTGACGAAATCAATCAACTTACAATTAAACAAAATGTGTTGAAATTCAATGATCTTTTGCTGAATGTATGTATTTGCCGTATTTTTATCGTTTAGGAGGCTTAGCTAAAGAGGTAAAATATGTGAGTTTTTATGTATGAGGGAATCTTCGGAACAGCTTTATTGTCGAATGCCCTAGGTTTCCCCCGAAAAAAAAGTTGTTTTATGTTAAAACGAGAAACTGCAGACACAATTCGCGGGTAGATGATAGTACCTAATATTTTAATTAATTACTGCCAAAAATCTTAGTTTTGGATTATTTTATTCGTGAAAATCTGTTTTTTTTTTCAAAAGAAAGTAGATGTGAGACGTAGAGCTAAAAGATAATTATGGTTCAATTGTTTTATTCATGTTAGTAAATCTATCTATCTATACTTATAATAAATCTGTAGAGAGGTCAATTCTGTACATGAAATATATTTTCAAAATAACTATCAGGGGGTGATTAGTGATCGATACTGATGCCAAAAATGCAATCAGTAAAATTTTTGTCTGTCTGTCTGTCTGTCTGTCTGTCTGTCTGTCGGTCTGTATGTTCCTTATAGAAACAAAAACTACTGGACGGATTTTAACGAAACTTGGTACAATTATTCTTCATACTCCTGGGCAGGTTATAGTATACTTTTCATCACGCTACAATCAATAGGAGCAGAGTAGTGAAGGGAAATGTTGGTAAAACGGGAGAAGTTACTCCATTTTTTAAGCTTCCGTCGCGTGTGCAGCCTTAATGGTTAAAGTTACATAGAAATCATGTATGACGGAAATATTCTAGATAAAATTGTCTAAAAAATATCCCGCAACAGCATATGTCTATCTTTTATGGTTGACTCACAATAACACGTGTAACTCCTGATAGCTTAGCAGTTCGGAGCATTCTGATTATATTTGTTTACTCTTACGTTTATAATACTCTCACTCATCCCTAATTTAAAAAAGTTAACATTATTACCTATTCAATAAAAAAAGAATCATAGAAATCGGTATAGAAACACCAAACTTATACATGAAATAAGCCATCGCGCCGTCACACGTCTGAATCATGCTATAAGGATTATATTTGTGTAACGGTTGCCGCGCTCGACACTGGTCGCGGTAGTGTATAAAAAGGCGGGAGGTCCGAGAGCGTCAGCAGAGCGAGCTTCATTCAATATTTGGCTGTTGATGCGTTCAGAGCGTTCGACCTTATTGACAGACAATAATTGATATTGAGAAACCGTGCTTATCAGCGCGACTTTTAGTCTTTAAATTGTTTATTTGAATTTCTTTTGTTGTTATTTTGTAAAATAGGTATGAGTTGTTTTGGTAGTGTTTAAATATTCGTTCAAATTAAAAATTATTAAGCGTAGGTACTTTTATTAATTAAAGTAGGTAGTTATAGGTATTTATTTTGAAATTTTACACAATGGTTCCCTTTATAATGTAGACAAGGAATTAGGAAGGATTTTTTAAATTCAACCCCTAAGGGAGTTAAATAGGGGATGAAAGTTTTTATGAAAGTCCGTCAGTTTTAAAGTTAGGATCTTCAAATTTTGTGTTTAGGCTGACGACTAAAAATTAATTTATACGTGTCTCAGCGTTTTTGATAATTCCAACCCCAAAGGGTTAAAAAGGGGGATAAAGTTGTGTATGAAAGTCCGTCAGTTTAAAAGTTAGGGTCTTCAAATTTTGTATTTAGGCTAACGATTGAAAATTAATTTATACGTGTCTCAGCGTTTTTGATAATTTCTCCCCCAAAGGAGGATGAACGAACTGACTGAAATATCAACGCACAGTCTAAACTGCTGGTCCTAGGGACATGAGTTTTGGAGGTTGTGTTCTTCGTGCAGAGTAGGTATCGAATAAGAAGGGGTTTTTGGAAATTCAACCTTTAAGAGGGTGAAAAGGGGGGATTTTGTTTGTATGAAAAATCTTATTTATTGAGTTAATAACCTTGAAACTTGGCACGAATACTTATCTAAGTAAATTATGAAATTTGGAATTTTTCGTTTTTCTAAAATACCCCCTAAAGAGGTAATGGGGGGGTGTTAAAATAAGTATGGAAGAATTTTAACGCCCTGTCCGATTAACTTGGAACTCAATATTTATACTAAGGACTAAAAATAATTAATAACGTGTATCAGGGTTTTTCGAAAATCTACCCCTAACTGTATGAAAAGAGGTAGTTAATTTTAAAGGGGAGGATTTTACTGCGTGGCTTGATTAGCTCGAAAATTGGTATAAATAAACTTTGAGTCAAGTTATGAACACATATTAAACGATTTTTCAAAATTCTACCCCTGTGGGGGTGAAAAGCGGGGATAGTTTCTTTGAAAAATCTGATTCCTTTGTTCTATAAACTTAAAAATTGGCCCGAATACTTATTTATTTAAGTTAATTATAAAGATCATACCAACATTCATTTTCGAAACTTTTAGAGGAAAGTACGAATTTCACGCGGACGAAGTCGCGGGCAGAAGCTAGTCAGTCATAATAGTGATGGGCAGGCTCCGTCAGAATACATTTCCTTTTATTATTCAAAAGTGTATTCTTTCCTTAGCGCCATGTCTAGAGAAAGACTACCTTTTGAAAGCAGTGTTTAACACATTATTTCCTGTGTGAAAATTTGTTATGTAACAAAAAATTACGTTAAGCCGCGTACGCACGAACGAACAAAACATGGTGAACATGAACATATTGGATCGCCACGAACATTTTTGACGAACACAGTGTTATGTTCGTTAGTGGTACGCACGTGCGAACAAAGTGTTCGATGTTCGTGTTCACCATGTTTTTGTTCGTTCGTGCGTACGCGGCTTTACAGCGCTCTAAATACAGTCCGACCAAACGTTTCCATTTTCTGTTTTCGGCAATATTCGACTGAAATGTCTATTTTCGGCAATATTTGTTATCGGCAAAAAAAATTATTTTCGGTCGGACTCTAGCTAACTTACACATAAGGCACATTCTCGTGAAAATTCCAGAGATATTTTGCTAAACAATTACCATATTACATATAAAGTGAATTGTAAATTATAATTGTGTAACAAGTAGAAACAATGACAATGAATTCAATAAGCGTCTTAATGACTTGTTGACAGAGTCATATCTACTTATATCTACTATTATACAATTCATTATCACTAAGGTGAACATAATTCGTATTCTACCGGGCCTCTCTCACTAGCATTAAATCTATCGGCGCGAGCGGCGACAGGAATCTAGAATTGAATTTTCCTATTTTTGATACAAAAATGTGCGAGAGCCACGGTAGTACCTACATTTAGATTCTACCACTATTTCGAGCGGGGTGAATGACCGCTTAGACTTCGCTACTTCGAAGTTGTTTATGTAACATTTAAATGCAAACATAAAACGTTATAACAATAAAGTTAACATTGAACTAATTCAGGGGCATTAGGCAATAAAACCGTATATTTAGATAGTGCGTCAGTAATTTCCACCTAAATATAAAACGGATTTTCTCAAGAAGTTTTCCACTTTAAATATTTCAAAAATCTAGAATTTCATTTGTTGTTTTTTAAATAAAGAAAACGTATGTAAGTAACTGTAGCTAACTATTCTGTGTAAATGATAAAATGATTTTATTTCTGTAATATAGATTTGTACTTTGAAAAAACAGTTTTACACGTCAATCATAATTATTTTTAATAAAAACTAGATGCGTTAGGTGTTTCCTATAATCCTATCTGACTTCTCTGAGAAGAAAGGCCGAAACAAGCTCAGAGGACGCAGTCTCTTTTAAAGTCCAGACATAATCTTGGTCAGATCATGTGAAGATTATGTAGATGGAATGAAATAGAATGGAGGCAATAAATATATCAATAATTATTTTTTCAAAATCAAATCAAAATACCTAGTTTATAATCCGTTTATTTGCATAAAATGTGGTAGGTAAAAAAGATGATATATAAAATTGTAGTGCAAAGACACATTCCGCCATGTAGTGATGGCATGCAAATATTTAATACTTGAAGTAGGTTATATGTAGTAACAACATGCAGTAATATTCTAATAACGTAGTCAACTAAGGGCTGACTTTTCAATTTACAGATAACTTTTATTCTTAGAACTAGCTGCGCCCCGCGGTTTTACCCGCACAAGTCTGGATCCCGTGGGAATATCGGGATAAAAAGTACCCTATGTCCTTTTCCGGGACTCAAGCTATCTCTATACCAAATTTCATCAAAATTGGTCCAGCCGTTTGAGCGTGAAGAAGTAACAAACATATAAACACACACACACACTCACAAACTTTCGTCTTTATAATATTAGTGTGATAGTGTGATAATTAGTGTGATAAAATTGACGTCTGACAGTTTTTGAATGGAAGAACTGTCACAAATTCAAAATTATTCCTCCGATAAAGTTATCTGGCGTTGGGAAAATCAGCCCTTAGAGCCTTTTTTATAAGGTGGTTTTATTACTGATATTATCTTGAGTTTATCCGGGAAGCAGCCTTGCTCTAATGATAAGTTGATGATATAAGAAAGTGGTTCTGCCATGTATTGGGAGATATGTTTTAGAAGGTTGCAAACCAGGCATTTTTAGCATCGGCTTTGCTTGTCTTAATTAGCATCTTGGATTACCTAAGTCCCAACTAAATACTTGTATATTTGTAAGTAGATATAAAGAGATGACATGGGCAGCGTTGGTACGAAACGCATATGTACTTAACCTTAGCGATAATTGTAAATATTCGACCTTTCTTCGATTAATTTGCATTTATAACTCAAGATCCTCAAGAACACTGAACAGTGTGCGTATTTTGTTCTGTATACCTAAAGGCTAAAGCTGCGACAAAACAAGACAAGACTAACAAGACAAGACTTCTCAAGTTGCAGTGAGCTGCAATTTCAATTAATCATCCCACTAATGTTCAATTAAAATGAACCTTAGGTAAGTAAGTAGTCACGAGCATAAATACCTACCTTACACTTAAGTGTCTTTTCTGAATAGTTACCATTGAAGAAGAGTTAATAATAATATTATCAGAAATTTAATTTTATGTCATGGTTTGTAAGTACAGGGTGGCAGCCGTGGCAGGAACATCGACGCAGTACTTGTTACCCGGCGAAAGATTTCTACGATAGAATCATGTGTTGAACTCAAGGTGTCAGTTTGCACGTCGTCGATAGGACATCGACGGTCACCCTGTTTAAATTCAATTATTTAAAACTTTGCATGGCCGGTACTACCTACTCAAAATGTAGATATATGTCGTTTCTCTATGTAGTTTACTGTGTGTATCTACATAAATAATAAAATCTCTAAATACAGATATAAAGTTTATGAATAACGTCTTCTATAATAAAGCGACATCTGATATACTTAGTAAATATAAAAAAAAACTATTATCTTGCCATTTATCACTGAAAGATATAAGCACGGACTCAGCATTTTACTGAAAGTGTTTGTTCACGTAAAGTTCGATGAAAACATGCGTGCAGCGCGTTTGACAATAGCAGAGATATTATATGCAATCATAACATATGAGTATATGACCTGTCGCCTTGCTCAGAGATATGTGATTGATAAGAACATACACAACAACACTGCCTGAGTTCTACGTTCCTAAGTTCTATGTTCATATCAACAGGAAATCAATTAGTATTTCTAACTAGCTGACCCGACAAATAACCAAAGAAAATAAACTTTCAGTGTTTCCGAATTTTGAAAATTTCCAGGCCACTTTTAATTTTTTTTTTTTTGTATGAACCTGATTCGGAATATTACGAATATTTTAAAATAAAAATTTGCCAAATCGGTCTAGCACGTAATCATAATTAAGGTCCAGCACGTACCTAATCATGAGTTATCAGATCACAAAATCTTAGAATCTATAGACTGTTGATAGTCAGGTCAGAACAAACCATAATAAGCGAATTCAACGCCAAAAAATCCAACTTCGTACACATTTTTATCATACTTAACAAAAATAACACAGTATGCTTTTAACTCTTAAAAGATAAATAAGTATGACCTTAACGTGTGAACGGTTAAAATGGTCGTAAATATGTGCAAGTCATGTGTAAACCAGCGTGCTTTTACGATGATCTCGATACTATGGCTGCATTGATCGTAACATCTGACCTGTCACTGCGGTGTCTTTCTGATAAACAGGCACAAACACTGCCTCGTGAATAGTGACATAAGGACGGAAAGTGACAAGTGACGAATTCACCGCAAAGCTGTTGATTTAGAATATATTTATTGTAATGTTTTAGTGAATAAGTCGTTGGTGTGCCAATAAATAAATAAATAAATAAATAAATCATTCATTACAATTTTGGTGAAAGTAAAACTAAATTAGTAATGTTTGTTAATTAATAGAAAAAAAGAACGTGTGGGGTCGGTGGACCCCCGGCAGGAACGAAGTTCAAAATAAAAATCCAAGATGGCGGCAAAAAAATTCAAAATTACGAAATTTTTTACGTTTTTGCAGTTTTCGTCTTGGATTTTCATTCTCACTATTGGCTTCAGCACCCTCGAAAACCATGAAAACTATATCTCTCTCTTTTTTTACTTAAAATAAAAAAGTCGCATGGAACGCATAACGGTTTTTCGTTACGAGACGATTTTTACCAATTTACTCCTACCATAAGCTCCATAAAAGAAAATCGTTTCAAAAAAATTATAAAATTAGGTGCATTGTTAAATGCAAGATAGCTTGCATTTCATTTATTTAAAATCCATGCGAGCGTTGATGTCTTATTTAAAAGTTACAATGTCAATAAAAAAATAATTATGAGTACTTACATGAAGATGCTCATTATGTACTCTCTCTCTAATTGTTAATTTGTTATTCATTTAGATACCCGTTTTGTCTTCGGGGATTTCCAAGAGTCCACAAGGGTATCATTCGTGTCCTAAGATAACTTCATCTGAACACTACGTGCAAGATAGGGAGATACTTTCTACGGCACGGCTTGCACAATATTATTATTGTGATTACAATTGATTACCAATAAGGAAACGATAAGTTGGAACCTTAGCGATCCATGATGATCAGAATTCTCGTACCTACTAAAAAAAGTTCAAATTCAAGGCGCAATCTCACATGATATCCCAGCGACAATCAATAACAAAAACTTATCAAAAACGAAGGTTTAGAGGTTTTTGACAGATTGCGACAGGTTCGAATGCAAACGTTCTTAAAATAAGGGAATTGCCTCTCAGAGAAGGCCAATTCCCGTAATTCAAAATGTTCAAAATCAATATCAAATCAATATCAAAAACTTGTAAAAAATTTAGGGAAATTAGAGGTATTTTTTGAGAGATTAAGACCGAGATCAGACCGTGAACGTTCTTAAAATTACGAGAATTACCCCTCTTGTATCGATGATGCAATAATTCTAGCTTTTTCGCCACTCGATTTTATCTTACACTAGCTTCTGCCCGCGACTTCGTCCGCGTCAAATTTCTTGTTCCACGACCCACCCCGTCGCATCGCATCGCCTGCCCGCGCTACTACTTCGTTTTCGCTCAGCGTTATTTCTGGCTTTTTTGTTTTAGCTCAGGTCCTAAATCTCCTAGCATGATGTTAAGCGGCCTATATAATAATAGCCTTCCTCAAAAATTGGCCTACGAAATACAAAAAGAATCGTTTAATTCCGACTGGTAGTTCCAGAGCTTAGCGCGTTCAACCAAACAAATATTTCACCTTTAGTATTAGTAAGTGTAGATTCAGCTTTATTATTAGTATAGACAACATTTTTGCAAACAAAAGGTTCGTTTTTGTAATTGGCAACATAAATGGAAATTGATGCAACTTATAAATATTCTAAACTTATTGAAGTGGTTATTTGGCGAGTAAAAATGAGAAGTAGGTAGGTATAACCTAATCGTTACTCAGTCTGTAGCGTGACAACATCCGATCCTCAGTAATACTTACAATGATAACAAATGAGGTCGTCCTCTACTTTAGTTTCAGTAACAGATAATTAAGTAACAAAACGGTGAAAGAAATCATCGTGAGGAAGCCGGCATGTCCTACAACCAAAAATTTGAAGACATGTGACCTCTAACAATCTGCACTGGGCCCGTGTGGTGGATTACGGCCCACTCTCTGGCTCCCTCTCACGGAGAGGAGGCCTGTGTCCCAGCAGTGGGAACATTATAGGCTGATTATGCATGCTGGCTTGCGATCCATGGCGAGAGCTTCAGGGTAGCCCGCCCATTTAAAATTTTCTCGTTTTTTGCAAATTGCAGGTCAGTATCAGGTTGTAAGTTGATCTAAATAAGACTCGCGGCCGTAATAAAAAATATTTATTTATATAGAACTAGCTGCGCCCCGCGGTTTCACCCGCATAAGTGTCGATCCCGTGGGAATATCGGGATAAAAACTATCCTATGTCCTTCCCCGGGACTCAAACTATCTCTACACCAAATTTCATCTAAATCGGTTCAGCGGTTTAGGCGTGAAGAAAAGACAGACAGACAGACAGACAGAGTTACTTTCGCATTTATAATATTAGTTGGGATTATAATCATAAAAATCATCAATTACACATCTCAATGTTCATATTACCCTATTGAATAATTATTTCATGAAATCATGACACTTGAGGCCAATTCTAACTTGAGATGTATTGCTGAAGTGATTCTAACGATTATAATTCTGTAAAAGCCATATTTGTTACGGTCGCGAATCATAATTATTTTAATCAACATGCAACCTTGATTTGAATTTCGCGGGCTACCTTAGCGCATCGCCCTTAAGACCTAACATGTACAGTGATAGTTCTCAGTACTTCTTAGTACTTAAGTATCAGTTTGGCTCGCATCCTGTTCGACTAGGAGCGCTGCAACCCCAGGAGGCAGCTGTTCATCAATATGATTACATGCTCAGCCGCCATAACTCGACCGGTACCGTCCGCCCCGTCGTTACCCGTCGTCTACATAATAACCGCACATAAGTCAGCCCGAGGAACAGCTAATAATTTACAGCAAGATCCTGAATCTGGATATACTGGCAACTACCGAGGTGGTTTGCATACTAATTTGCGAAAGAGTCCACTGTTGGGATATATTAGCAATTCAACATGGATCATGCGCTTGCGCAGCCGCTCGTTGTTGCATCGCTATACGTTAGTGTACCCGGTAACGCGATAAAAACTGATGTATGTGATTTTTTTACTACCTACTTGACTGTTGTTATTCCAATTCGATTATCATTTATACTTAGTATTTTAAATAAAGTCCTAAAAAAATCACTTCAGCAGTAAACATTGTTCTGTTAACAACAAGGATAGAAATTATCTGTATTTTCAACATTCACAAAAATCTCAGATACCTCAGATGTGTCACTTTACATTACTAATTATTAATTTTACTATTAATTGCAATACCTACCAGACTAATTATTGAAACATTAAGACATCGGCATCGTTACCCACGATTAAGTGACCTGAGCGCGAAAGGTCAAAGGCTAATGACAACACAGTTGACAAACCTGATAATTAATGTTAATTTTGTTACCTTTTTCATCAACACAGGGATCTGGTGTTCCAGGGACATCTCCAGCTTGGGAGAACTCATGGAGCTTCTCTTCTTCGGTAAACACGGGCTCATTAATAACACCTTAAAGTCTCGTCCTGTTCCACTTGTTATAATTTATTTATTTACAGATACAACCACAATTAATGAAGACACTAAAGATAACTGTCACTCGGTGCCGGCGTGTTATTCACGTTATATTACGAGTTATATTTTTAGGAAACTTCTTATTAATTTATTTTATTGGTGATTTATTTCCGTTTCTTTAAGTTCGAGGGTAGATTAAAAAAATATTGAGAGTACGTGTCGTGCGCAGCCACCCGGCGCTTGCGCTTGGTGCGAATGAGCGGCGCGAGGTGTGCGGCCGGGCCGATGCACGCCGCCCGCGCTCCACTAGACAAAACCTATTAGAGATATTTAACCTATGTATCAATGTTCAGCATCGTTAGCTTTGTTTATGTGCATTATCGTTAATAATCTACTGGACCTTAATGATAAACTAACAGTTACAGGGATTTTGAGCTGCTTGTAAATATATTTATACAGTCACGCCGGCAGCGCGTGCGCATCACGTATCGAGCGTGTGATTCGGTGTTGGCGCCCTCGGCAGTCGGCACCTCGGCGATCGTAAGAATGCCCGAGACCGACATGTAAGCACAAACATCAAGACATGTGTTATGTAATCAAAACAACAGCAATGTCTTGTCAAGTTTACCGGTAAATACTAGTCCACACACGCTTTAACTTATGTCAAGGAGATACAATGATATGCAGAGCAGAGCATTGATGTATAAAATTTTATACATCAATGATGCATAGCATTAATTTTTTTTTAATTAATGTTTTTTCCTCCAACCCCCGTTTCATAACAGTTTTCAGCAGCATCTTTTATAGCATAGTACTACAATCAAAAGAGAACTTGAGAATGAATACTTGTAAGAGAAAAAATCTAGTTTAAGTACCTACGTATTTAATTAAAAACAATATTGCATCATATTATGTTCGAAAAATTTGTCAGCTCAACAACGTAAATAACGCAATGAATGTTGTTGAACTGTCAAAATGAAAGCGTGTGTTACGCAATTAGAGTGCGCGCGACGTTTTACATTAAGAATTTCCTTGTATCCCTACTAGAACTTTTGATCATTTTCGGCGTAATGATGGAATTTATTTAGGGAACTATATTTTCTATCACCAAAATTTATATTTGTCATCAAGTTGTATCACCTAATAAATAGATCTATCGCCACGAAATATTTGTATCACCTAATAAATAGATCTATCGCCACGAAATATTTTCGTTCTCAGATAGCGGGGCTCCGTCGACATAGGATGCAAGAACGAGCGAAGGGCACCCCGAGGTTCGGTTTGGTTAGGTTACTTTAAACCCTTTACACAGAAATAGGGGCCCCGCGAAGCGGGGCTCCGTCGACATAGGATGCAAGAGCGAGCGAAGGGCACCCCGAGGTTCGGTTTGGTTAGGTCACTTGCATTGTTTGGTGACTACATTTTGGTGACAGATCTACTATTTGGAGGACAAACCCTATTATTTAAGAAACACAAAACTAATTAAATTGGTGATAGCTTAAATGATACTCGAAAACACTGAACACAGCACACTCTTTTGACACCTGAAAAAAACGTCCAAATAGCGGCAAACGATTATTTCCGATTTTGGCCGCGCGCAGACTTATTTGCGCGCACTCTACCCCGCTTATCAATGTTGAGGAAGAACAACTGACAAACGATTTGTTTACATACGGATGAGAAAGTTGTTAAAGTAGCAAATAAAATAGTAAACAGTGTCCATCTTACTACCGTATGGTAGATAATGTATTAATTTACATGAACTTTGATTAGAATTAATTAAGTAGGTACTTAGGATTTAATACGATACGGTCACCTATTTACGGTGTGGGCGACAGTTTGCGAATTCAGCAGTTTTGATCCAAACGAGCACGTTAATTAGACGTGACACGAGTTTGACATCTTCACGCGTGACAAATAGAAATTGTTTACCATTTTAGAGTACCTAGTGCCTAATTAATTTGTTATCGTTATTTTATAATTGGCTCTGAATTAAGTAAATATCCTGTTTTTGTACTATAACTGGTGAAAGGTGCATGTGCATATTATTCGAAGAAATCATGAGTGTTGTGTTGATCTTTATCGTGAACCAAATGGTGGGTGCTTAGCCTAATATGCCCCAATAATAATTAAAATCTAGTTAGTAGTGATTGCCTTTAAATATTTTTTGATCGATGGTCATTAGAGTTTCGGTTCACTAATTACAATCGATGCATGTTTAAGGTATTTTTGAGTGCACATCACTGAAGGGAATGTCTCTCCGGAACATTGACTTTGATGTTTATAGCCGATATAAGCAGCGGAAGTCGTTAAAAATAACACTATTATAAAGTAGGTATTTATAAAACTAAATTAAATATGTAGTCCGCCTTGACTAATATGTAAGGCAATGACAGCATATGACATGGACAAACGCGGCGATTACTTACTCTACTACGTCTTAAAGTGTTAAGTACTTAGGTAGTATAGGTACCTACCAAGTTTAAGATTAGATAATCAATACCTACATAAGTTTATATTTGTAAGCAAAGTTTCCACCATCTTTCCAATAGTTTTTCTGTTTTTAAACAAGCATTTCCCTTCGCTCATTCAACGTCTGCAATCTGCATTATTTTCAGCCAGTAAAATTGAGTGAAATACGTTCGAAACTTAAAATTTCCACTGCGGCAGGCTTCCAAACCTGTCAGTACGACTGTGTACTGTGGAAAGTGTTGCAATTCCTAAAGTAGCCGTAACCAGCCATATTTAGGCTTTCAACCTGGTATTTTTAACTTCGGGAGCAATGCACTGAGCGTGGCCTTTGCTGATAGCTTGTAGACGTAAAATTAAATAAATACCTCTTATTTAATACAAACGTAATTGATAAGATAAGGAATTGTAACACTTTGTATTTGGGTGGTTTCAGATTTGTTTTTTTTTTTTTGTGGCGAATTTTTATCAATGACCGGTTTTTAGCTGTTAACCCGGTCTAATACTTGGCTTGTTATTATGATTTTATGTTAATATATTTAAAAAGTAATATCACTCATACTAATGAGCAAATTCTCGTTTTCGTTTTCCCCCAAATGTAAAACACACTGGATTAACCGATCAAACCTAAAACATTATTTTTTATGACCTAAAACATTATATTAACAGTTTATGTCGATAATTCCATATAAGCAAATTAATTATGTACAAACTTGGAAGCTTTTGCAAGCTTTTTATACCATTCCCAACGTTCGCACGCACGGATGCAGAACGTATTATTTTAACACAAAAAAACCTTAAAAACACGAGTACTTCCTACTTATATGGGATACGCATTACGCACCTACCTACTTATTTTTTTGTTGTTGTTTATTTAGCCGCGCGACATTCGACCGATGCGCTGTGCAGGAGTGAATAGTGATGGATGACACCCCTGCTGCGCCCGGGCCGGCGCACAGTGGAACGAATGTATGGGAGCGGTTGGACGTAGACATGTCCGAAAAAAAAGAGTAAAATTATGCCAAACTAATGATGCCATCTTATTCGATTACTTAATGCCTTCATAACTTGTGGTGATGAATTTCTTCATAACTCCCATATTTCGGGAGTAATTTGAGAAAATGTGAAATTTTACTATGAAAATGAGTGTATCGAGCTCTCTCCCTCCTGATTCCGGGCTTGTTTCAAGTAGCGGTCTCTAATATCATAATGCTTATACTAAGAGCTATATTTAATACTAAGACACATAGTGCGCCAAATGTGCACTTTCTGGGATAAAGAGTGATGTTTATTTTATAACACAATTTTTTTATTTTTTGTTTATTTTGTTGATTAAAACCGTTTTTCTAAAGGTTTACCTTATTACAATAACATTTCTGAGCAGCCAATTAGAGAAGATATAAGCTAATTAGGATATATAATTAGGGACTTAAGGTTTACATATAAAACTGATGCACTAATGATTACTGATAAGAACATTGCTATTATTTAATTACTAAATGGCTCTTAATACACTAATTTAGCATGCATCATTTACTAATTATCACAATAACTAATTACCTTGCAATATTTAACAAAGGATACCTGGGATACCTGGATTTTATATAAATAGGTCACTATTAGTAACTTTAAAATCAGTGTTGATTTACACCTCGTTGTATCCAAGCTAATCTCGCAATGTATTTTCCAAATTTTAATACAAATCTTGATATTCACGTTGCTTTATGCGCACGCGCACATAAAGATTTACGCGACTTTAACTATTTGTTCAGTGTTTTAAAAGATAACAGTTGTGTTCAGTTATGTGAAAGTGCTGAAACAAGTTTAAAAGACTGGTGTCGTCGATTTTGCTACCGCATTTATGCAAAATGGACACAGTCTGGAAGAAGCACAGATAAGTTTCGGAAGAAACATGAGATTTGGCTACAGGCTGCAATTCAATGGCCGGAATTACAGAATGAAAATATGGAACCTTCTACAGAAAATATAAGTGACGTCATCGAGCCCATAATTTCTCCTGCTAAATCTGATGCTTCAACTTGTACACATCCTAGTCCTCGTAAATCTTTTGAGGACCTTAGTAACCGGCAAAAAAGAAGACGCACTGAAGATAGTCTTTCATGCAGCAGTAGCAGCGCTGAAATTATGTTTTCGGCCGAAAGGGCGCTTCAAAAGGCAGGACAAAGCGATACAGCTTATGTTATGAAATACTTGACGGAGAATCCAGAAGAGGCCTCAAAAATCAAAGCCTTCATTGAAGGTAAATCAATTCAGGTACGGGAAATATCCCCTTTGAAGGCATTGGCTCTTTATGTATCGATGAACTTATCGAAATGGCGCTATAACACTCTTCGGGATTTCAACACTCAAGAAGGAGCTCTTCAATACCCGAGTTACTACATGTTGGTTAAAGAAAAAATTAAGTGCTATCCGGCCAAAGAAGATCTCACAGTTACAGAGAGCTCTGCAAAAATCAAATTACAAGCCTTGATGGATTTAACCTCAAGAAGACTTATTAGGTCGTTAGAAACCCCTGTTGATCCCAATCAACAGCTCGTATTGACCAGCAAATGGGGTTTTGACGGATCATCTAGCCAAAGCATTTATCATCAAAGGACGAGTGAAGATGAGCAAATCGATCTTGCTAGTAATTTTATGATTAGTCTTGTACCACTGCGGCTCGTCTCAAAAGGTGTAACAATTTGGGAAAACGAGCGACCATCTTCCACTTCATTTTGCCGGCCAATATTGTTTAAGTTTATAAAGGAAACCAAAGAAAATGTGCAGAGAGAGATGGCTGAAATCGAAGCAGAGATTGAAGCCTTAACTCCATCCACCATCACTGATGGAATTAGTGTCAAACACCAACTGCTGTTGACAATGATTGATGGTAAAATTCATTCCATTATATCCAATACAGCAGCTTCAGTGTGTGACATATGCAAGGCTTGTCCTAAAGAAATGAATAATTTAGAGTTAATCAAAGATAAACACGCAAACGAGGACATGTATAAATATGGCTTAAGCACCCTTCACGCTTGGATTCGCTCAATGGAATGCTTATTACACATTTCCTACAAATTAGACATAAAATCATGGCAAGTAAGGGGTGATATAGCAAAAAGGCAAGTTGATGACAGGAAGAAAAGAGTTCAAGAGGCTGTAAGAAGAGAAACGGGCTTACTTCTCGATGTTGTGAAACAAGGCAGTGGATCCACCAACAATGGCAACTCGGCAAGGAGATTTTTTGAAAACTACACTAAATCTGCTGAACTGACCGGAATAGATGCTATGCTTTTAAGAAAAATCTGTGTGATCTTGCAGTGTATTTCATCAGGAGAGAAGATCAACGTAACTAAATTCCGAGAGTTCTGCTTTGATACTGCTAAGCTTTACGTGGAGTTATACCCATGGTATTATATGCCTTCTTCACTTCATAAAATTTTAATGCATGGGCCAGACATAGTTCAGAACATGTCAATTGTGCCCATTGGTTTTCTATCCGAAGAGGCATCTGAGGCTAGAAATAAAGATTTTAGAAAATATAGAGAGGGGCATTCTCGAAAGCATAGCAGTATCTCATGCAATGAAGATATTATGCACAATCTTTTACTGTCTTCTGATCCACTTGTTACAAGTATCCGTCCAAAAGGAAATAAGTTTGTAAAAAAATCTTCTTTTAAGGAATTTTATGAGCTTACGGATTCTGAGAAAAGTGATATCGAATTTGTTAACATAAATGATTTAGCGGACATCGATTCTGAATTTGAATTAATTGATGATGATGATGATGACGAAGATAATTAAATGATGTTATTGTTTTAAAATGTGTAACTTAGTAAATTAGAGCTTACATCTTAATTATTTATTGTACTTTTAATGAAACTAGGTAATTTATTATCAACTTACTTAAAAGTCATACTCTCATCAGTTCTTGTGAATATTTTTGTTAATATATATTTCTGTATATATATAATATATTTATAGACCTCTTAATAAGTCTGTCTGCGGTTTAAAGTAAATACAAATGGGGAAAAAACGTTTTTTTTTTTTAAATTTTCATTTCCTTTTATCCCAGAAAGTGCACATTTGGCGCACTATGTGTCTTAGTATTAAATATAGCTCTTAGTAATAGCATTACGATATTAGAGACCGCTACTTGAAACAAGCCCGGAATCAGGAGGGAGAGAGCTCGATACACTCATTTTCATAGTAAAATTTCACATTTTCTCAAATTACTCCCGAAATATGGGAGTTATGAAGAAATTCATCACCACAAGTTATGAAGGCATTAAGTAATCGAATAAGATGGCATCATTAGTTTGGCATAATTTTACTCTTTTTTTTCGGACATGTCTACGTCCAACCGCTCCCATACATTCGTTCCACTGTGCGGCGCGGCGCATCGAACTACACAACACTGAGAACGCGACGGATGGCCCAACTAAAAATATTCATAGAATTTTAAGCCCACGACAAGGCTGGGTCATATTAGCTTATAATAGAAAACGAATGAATACGCTTATAATATTTTGTCTTTAATGTTTGAACAGTTCTATTTCGTTTCTCATGTCATGGATTCTAAAATATGACATTAATAATTAATTATTTATTCTATAGGTATTAACAGCTTTGAACTAGAAAAATGTATTATGGAAGTTCCAAAAATGTTGTGTAGATACGTAGATAATCTCATCTAAATATTTTCTAGCAATCATAAATAAATAATCAACATGAAGCAAGATTACGGTCATAAGCAATAAAGGTCTACGCGGCGCTAATGCATAAATTAAATTGTTAATAGGTACACATTTGGAACATCCACAATTAAGCCGGTATCTGGTCAATAAAATTGTAACTTTAAATGTTTTTGAGTAACATTACTACAGTAAAAATGCCAAGTTTCAAATTACTTTTGGACCGTAATCCACATTTTTACGATTTGTCACGTCTCTGTTGAGTTAATTGTTGTCAAAGTTATATGGGATCGTATCCACTCTATTCAAGTCCTCTACCTGCATCTCGACAAAAAATCGACTTAGAAAGAGAAATAAACGAATAGCCGAGGGAGAGCTTAACTATCGATTTTATGATGTGATTAAATGGATCGTATCCTTTATGATTTATTATCCCGATTATCTCGGTATGTACATCCTATAATTGTGTAACCACTGCATGCATTAAAAATTTTACGGCGCTTATCAATCTATGAAACCAGCCGTTAAAAAGTGCTTTTTTTTGTGCCTATTTGAAATGAATGATTTGACTTTGAATTAGCCTCCTCCTTTCATCCCTGTAAATGGTTTATTTCCGGTCGTCCCCACTGGGCACGAGTGGGAAAAATCCGTGAAATCTCTTATTGAAATTCCCATTGTTGCATTTTGACTCTCGGTCTATAGCGGAAGGAGTGGGAAATAAAAAGTTCCATAGGGAGGAACGAAACTTATTTTCCCACTCGTGCCCAGTGGGGACGACGGGGTGGGGACGACCGGGAATAAACCCTGTAAATCTAGTATACAGCCCTTAAAATTAAAAAAAAAAAACATGTAGCTAGTAGTTTCCTTCAGCCGATCCTTCGATATTTATACAGGGTGGCGAGGACATCGACGTGGAAACTGTAACCACTAACTATGAATTCAGCACATCGTCGTTGTCAAACCAAAATCTACTATGTGCCGTTTTTTTTTGAGATTTCAAGATTTTGATCACAGCTCACTCAGGTCACAGGGACCTGTGGTCAAAATCTTGAAATCTCAAAAAACGGCACATAGCAGATTTTGGTTTGACAACGACGACATGATTCTAGATCCGCTAAAGTAAAAATATTGTGTTGAGCGTCGATGTCCCTACCACCTCATACATATTTTCAAACTTTTTTGAACTGAGGACCACAGAGATTTTAGTCTCAATCAACTCACTACGAAACCGGAGAGATCTAGACAATTCTATGGTACTTATTCCATGTACGTAAGCATGTAGGTACTTTACATGTTTTTGAGAAAATATCATATGGATGTATTCCCAAGAAACAATAAAATTGGAATTTGAAGGCATCATTGATCATTAATTTTGTTTTTCACAAAAGCGTGATACTTAGATAGTTTTTCTCGGCAAGCAGATTCACCAACTTACGAGTAGCATTCATTTGCGTCATGTTTATGCAATGCAACTAAACGATAAAAATATTTACGAAACGTTTAAATATATATTGCAACCTAGTTCAGAAATACATTAAGATATTGTTGCAAAATTCCAGAAAGGCACAAATGTTGAGGGTATAAATAGAAATAGTTTATTTATAAGAAACTGCGCAATGGGCGTTTATATTTTACATAGCCTACTCGATCGTTCTCAGCTTAAATGTATATGTATTAACAACAAACATTTATAGTTTAAATAGGGCACTAAGTTGTCACCATCAAGACAGCCGACATTGGAATTCATCGTAAATGCAACAACGTTATAAATTCCTTGTGGCCGTTCGCCCTGGGCTTGCAATCTGTGCTGAAAGCCGATACAAGTTCCCCATAGTGAGCTCAATGAATTTAGTTGTCATGACGCCGACAAAGAGCGGCCTACGCTTGCGGTAACCGCGGCTGAACCGACACTGTATCGGCGACCTGTGATAAACGTGAAATGAAGCCAGGTGCCGCTAGCTCAACATATCTACCGTGTGTCTAATGCTGGCAGATTCTGATACGAGAACTAGGAACGTGTATTTATTATCTGCAAGCTGCAAGTACAAGACAAGTTACAAGTACAAGATACGCGACCATGAAAAATCCTGAGAAAATCACATAAAATATGTTTTTATTAGCGTCGTCTGTGTTTATTCAGTAATTGAAATTAAGGCTAGGCCCTTTAAAGTATATACTCGTAGTTCATGCATCCTCTCCATCGAAATATAATCCACACTTGCAGGCTCAAGTCAATCCATAATTTCATATAAGTACGATCTTCAGGAGATATACTTAGATAGTTCGCCGTAAGTCATCAGCATCACTAATTGCTAATAAGTATCTAATGATGTAAGTACCTACATACAAATAGGTGGGTGCACGTGGTACTATAGCAATGAACTGTAGATAATAAATACATAAACGTGTACAATTAATTATTAACTTTCAGATCTAATTAGCTATATGCGCAGGTAACAAAGTAAACAAATGATCTGACGATACTGATGGAAACATTGTAACTTGTTAGTAAGGATAGTCAATACTAATTAAGTCTAATTACTGAAATTATTGACTCGCGATCCAGCCGCGTGATAAATTCATGACTAAGATCTACGTTTGAGCTCAAAAAGAATCGAAAAATCCCGAAAGAAACATTACAAAAGCGAGAAGTAATGAAATAGATGCAATATTAGAAACACTCAAAGAAAGTGGTCCCAATAAGCCAAGTCAAAGAAATAATGTAAATCTTTACCAATAAGGAAACTATAGGTTCGTATTAGGTAAGAGTACTTAACCCTATCTAGCCAGTATGCAAATACTTGACTGAATTAGGAACACAGGACACAGCCAATCAAGATAGCAAATTACAAGACAATGCTACTAAAGTGTGAATTGCAGGATTTGTTTCTGAATTGTTAAGAGGTACTTGGAGTTAGGGTGTTAGACGACTGTTAGTGTGAGATGTCGAGTTTAGTCAATGACCATACAACTCTTTAATTCTCTTTGAGTTTAGTGAACATGTTGGTATATGGACTAAGTTGGACTGAAGACCGCGTGAGGTTGCGGGTATCGTTTGGATGACGGCAGCATAGTCCAGTGTTGCTTGGGGAGGCTTATGTCCAGCAGTGGTATGATGGTTTTCTCAAATGTCGTATTGTTTCAGCTTTGTCATTTGCCTTCTTTAGACCACCCACTTTTACTCATTTACTCTCACTTGAAGTACTCACTTTTGAACATATTTCATATGGATTATAAGGACATTCCAAAAGTCTTTAAGAAGGAACCTAACTTAATGTTTCCATCTATTTATGGCTCTCTTTATACAGGGTGTTACGGAAAGGGTATATCAATACAAACTAAAATAAATGGTGTCAATTCACATGGTTTAACTGTAAAAATGGGTGTGCCACAGGGCTCGATTTTGGGTCCTTTCCTCTTTTTAGTGTATATTAATGATCTACTCCATTTATTAAAAAATCAACCACAAATGGTGTTATTTGCTGATGACACTTCCTTAATTTTTAAGGTAAATAGACGTGCTACAAATTTTGACGACGCAAATAACGCCCTACTGCAGGTCCAAAATTGGTTCACTGCTAATAATTTAGTATTAAATGGGAAAAAAACTAAGTGCATAAGATTTTCCTTACCAAATGTCAAAGGTAGTGATTATGAGATAATATTGAATCAAGAGAAACTAGAATTCGTCGATAGAACTGTTTTCCTAGGGATCACGCTCGACTCAAGGCTACAATGGGGTCCGCATTTAACATCTCTTGCAGGACGGCTAAGTTCAGCAGCTTATGCTGTGAGAAAAATCCGTCAATTTACTGATGTAGATACCGCTAGACTAGTCTATTTTAGTTACTTCCATAGTATCATGTCTTACAGTATTTTGCTTTGGGGACGGGCTGCAGACATCGATTCTATTTTTATTCTGCAAAAAAGAGCCATCAGAGCCATATATAATCTCCGCAGGCGCGATTCTCTAAGGGAACGGTTTAAGGAAATTAACATCATGACGGTACCTTGTCAATATATCTACGAAAACATCATGTATGTAAGGAAAAATTTACATCTTTTTAGTAAAAGAGGTGAGAGACATAATTATAGTACTAGAAATAGGGACCTATTAGTTCAACCAGGTTTCAGACTAGCTAAAGTAGACTCATCTTTTATGGGGTACTGTTTAAAATGTAATAACAAAATACCTCCCCACATTTTTCAACTGAATGAGACAAAATTCAAGTCTTGTATTAAACGCACACTATGCAGGCAGGCATATTATAAGTTAGGGGATTACATCGCTGATAAAAATGCCTGGCTCAATGCTGGTCCTGCTCCACAACCACAACTAATTGATTAACACTTGAAAATACTGTTGGAGCTGCTGAAGATTGTAAGTCTATCTTTGCATTGTATAAATTCAATCTCCTAGTATTGTATAATTGCATAGCACATGTGTGAGCACTATGTACATACTATAAAGCTACCATTTACTGGGTACGTCTTTCATTGACTTGAATGTGCCCTGGCGGCTGAGAGTATGTCATGCTCACTCAAATGTCTCGCTGATGGTGGCGCATGTGTTGGATCATTTAGCTCCCTTCAAAATGGTTGAGCTGAATGGTGCTAATACATGCGTCATGTTCGTGAACGGGCGCCGTCAGTAGGGACTGGTCATCTCTTTGCTGCCATGGCTTATTTTATTTTATTTAATATTTGAATTGTTGTTTTTTCTTATCTTTTCATTATGGACGCTTTTAACGTTCTGCATCGTTCTCACATGTATAATTTTTAACATGAATGATGTAACCAAGAATTTGTAACTATATTATTTTGATTTAAAAGAGTGTCCATGGAGTTTCTTGCCCGTTCTTCTCCATAGGTACCTACGCTTTGGAATGGGCAACTAGCTTCATCTTTCTGACTGACCGACCCTTTGACAATTCAAAAGTGCCTGTAATTGGTTTAATTGAAATAAATGCTTTGAGTTTGAGTTTGAAACGGGTTGAAGAGTGTATCTGGTCTAGAATCTCTGTACAAAATTTCAGCTCAAAAGCATTAAGTTTGAAAATGCTTAATATTTTTTTATTTCGACATCACGGCGCTGCACTGGTGCGCGGCGGTGGCGTGATGTGCGTGTACTAGGCGCACAAACACACTAGGTACAGATAATGGATAATGACAAGCATTTTCAAAGTTACTGCTTTTGAGCTGAAATTTTGTATAGAGATTCTAGACCACATACACTCTTCAACCCGTTTGTATTGATATACCCTTTCTGTTACACCCTGTATAAAGTTTAGGAAGCTTTGCTAAGTGACAACGATGAAGGACAATCTTAAGAGAAACCAATTCACATTTAAGTAATTGTTACGCTGCAGTGTATGTTAATCCTAAGCAAGCGGGCTGTTGCTCGGAATGCGTGCGGGAACCGGTCGCAAGCGCACGCAATGCACCCCAACACTCTTTCATACAGCCAGACTGCGACTAGGCTCAGGAATGTCTGACTAGGACTACTATTATAGAACACTGTTCTAGGACCTGTTATACAGTCAACAAAAGAGATAAGTATGCAGGATCGTCGGATATAGTTGAAGTTTAGTAAGAAACCGATGGATGTTGTCGACTGAAATTTAATTTGATAAAAGAGCTTTTTGGTTTCTATTAATTTAATTAAATTTTATTCGAGAACATCCATCGGTTTCTTACTAAACTTCAACTATATCCAACGATCTTGCATACTTGTCTCTTTTGTTGACTGTACTACAGTGAATACTTTGTGTGTTTGTCCATGGGACTATTAAAATAAAATGGCGCCGCGCTGCCCAAACTTAGGACACCGTAAAACGCTCAGTTTTTGACGCACAGTTATGCGTATTGGTACATAATGACAAGCCAGAAAAAATGTGTATTGTGAAATGTTTAAAAAAAAGGTCTTAAGTATACAAAAATATTTCATAAAAATAGAATAGTATCATGATAAAATAATTGTAAAACAGAGCTCAAAAAAATTTTTTTCGTCGCATAATTCTCAAAATTTTGAGCGCAATCTATCATATTTTATGTAATGATAATTAATCAACTAACTAACCTAAAAATTATTTCAGTGAGCCGTGCATTTATTTTTTAATTTTATAACTACAAAATGACTTTTATTTTTGTGGTCATTCGATTTAATTAACACCAAACGCATCGCTGTTATTATTTGTTGTCGCGATGCGCTATTGTCAATTACCTAAAAGTTAGCTTCTTACCGCGCCATAAAATGGAAATCCTCACAGGTGAGGAAGACGAAGAATCAATGGGTCCTATTGCAGTTAGAAAAGCGTACACATTCATTGTTCAGTAATGCAAAATCTAATAATAAATGCTGGAATGATTTTTCTTAAGGAAACCCAAAGCGTGTCTTGACGTTACTTTGGTACCAGGTGAAGACTGGATTTTCCCAAAGAAAAATAAGAACATTAAGATATTTTCCGGCCATAATTCTGCAGGAAACTAAAACCATCACGTGATATGACGCAACACCGTGGAAGTCTTATGAAAATAAATAATACAGCCCGCGAAATCCAAATTTACTTACTTACGTTTTTTGTACGTCAGTGTCGGGTTGTAAGTAAGTCGATTTAAATATTGGCTTTACAGAATTTTAATAATTAGAATCCAATGCAACTCCTTGAGTTAGAATTGGCCTCAATAGTCATGATTTCATGAAATAGTTATTCAATAGGTACCTATGAACTCAGAGAGTTGTATTGATGATTTTTATGATTATTATTCTATAAATAAATATTTTCTACAGCCGCGAATCATATTTAGATAAACATAGGTACAACCTGATACTGACCATGACCTGCATATTGCAAAAAAACGTAAGAAAATTTTAATTTCGCGGGCTATGCTATGCGCTTTCGCCTTAAACGATCTATAGAAAGTAAGGCAAAACATAAAAAAATAATCATTTTTGTTATATTTGTATATAAGTACTAAGTATCGGTAAACGTCATAAATTATTTTGATACGATTGACATCGTGAACTTCTGTACACTTTTATAATAAATTACTTAGATATCTCGCGTTACAATTTGCAGTTTCACATGGTAGGTTTAACCTAGCACATAATATTTTATTATTATTTTTGTTCCAGAATCAAGTGCTGGCCCTATTATGCTGTTACCGTAAGGCTACCATTGATCTAGCACAGGCAACTGAAGGAACACGGGTGGGTTTTACTCAGTAAAAGTCTGACACGCCCTCCTGCTCCGCCCAGAGCGGGAGAAGTTGTTTGATGATATCCCACCCAAACACACACACACAGTAGGTACATACCCTTAGTATACCTACTAAAAACATGTTGCATTATTTTAATCATTGCATTTTGTAATGAAACGTGTTTCAAAATTTTAAAATATAAAGTCATTTATTCAAATTAGGCTGAGAATCAGTACTTTTCGAACGTCGAAATTACATAAGACAGTCCCTCAAAACGCCCGCCCTTCACCACTTCCTAGTGCTTTTGCTGTTTGTATAGGTAAGTATGTGTCTTTTCTTTTATTACTGAAGTATTTGAAGGAATTTAACGAATAAATACCATTTATTTTTTAACTTTCTGTAAGCTATATGTAAGTGTCTAATATTCTTAGATTTACGTAAATATTGTATTAATTTTCAACAAAACACTGGCGATTTGGCTACTGTATCCGAAAAATCGCGATTAGTCAGTCAAGTGAAATGAAAAAATGTCCACGACAGTTTCATGTATCTAAAATGTTTAAAAGGTGACACATCTAAAGCAAATGATTTGTCGACAGACAAGACTATCAGTAGCAAATAAAGTATTTTTAACCTCAGAATAACAAAGAAGAATATTCAGTACTTATTTTTGGTGCATACCGTCGCGCCCAGCCTACGCTTTTGGCGTAGTTTGCAATGTAATTGAACGTCATTGGTTCAACACATTTATCTCACTTGGGGACTGATGTTTATGTCCATTCAAATAAGCCAACAATTTTCCTTAAGTATTATGCTAAAAGGTTTTTTTGAAGTCTGCTGAAATTCCTGGCAATCTTGGCTAGAAATGCTGATTCTAACTAGCCATGTCTAATTTTTTACAGCCTTGACAAAACGGAGATTTGCTAAAAGGGTTTTTATTTATTTCTATTACCTTTGAAATAGTGCCAGAATGGTTCCGTAGTCTCACATAAATGCACTTAGCGTTTACATAATTATGAATTTAAAACGTAAACGGACTTATGCACAGTTTTTTGCAGCGTCTATACCTATCAAGGTATAAAGTCAAACTGATTTGTGTTTTGGTATCTCATCATGACAATAGAAAACTGTGGCCTTCTTTCTATCATACTTAATTTTATTATAATAAAAAGATAAAGACACACGACTAAGCGCCGTTATCAAGACCATTAGAACTCTTATCTGTGTTAATAACTCGTGCCAAAATATTCAAACAAGGCAGTACCGACAGCAACTCGATCTACCAGCCTGTTGCAACGAAATTCTCTTTACATAAATCGGTTCCGCGTCAAATATGGACTAAAGGCGGCTAGATAGGGCTGTGCTGTGGCGTGCCGTGTCCGGTTCAGGCACGTAGGCTAGATCTCGCAGGGTGACTTATAGAGCACGACCCGGTAATGTATGTGCCGGCACCGGTAAACGATGTCGTCCGCGATTTATGCCCTGCAGTGCCCCGTGAACCGTCTCACGATCCCGAAAACTGCAGGAATGTGCACCGTTAGCGGAAACAATATGTTTTGAATTATGTTTGATGTGGTGTGCTTAACGGCGCACGATTGTGTTTCGTTTGTAGATGTGGATGCATGGCTCATGTGTTGCAGTGCGACAGTCGTATGTCCAAACAGGCACGCAATGCTCGTGTAAACTAAAGGTACGGTTTCTATATAGAAGAGCGGTTCCGTCATATGATATCGTACGTCAAGAAAATTTGTCATTTTTACCAGTATTTGACATTAAAGTGTCAAAAAATGCTCTGTATTTGGCCATCCGTTATTGTGTGACCGTTCAGCGCTTTTTAGGAAAACAAAACTTAACTGAATGAAGTCGCTTAAAAAACCAACCCCTCACGACGCCAACGCAACGGTTTCTTCCACGTAATTGTTGCTCAATCATCGTTGGTTGCGCGTATCGACATTAATAAACCATCTTGACATCCTACAAACTATGCTACAGAACACAAAATTGTGTAGCTGAAGGCTAGCTACACAATTTTCTCCGTGGAACACATGATAATTCCAGGTTGGTAGGTATCGGATACAATCCTACGAGGTCGTCCACTCTTTCATTGTGATATTTTTTTCGACTCTTTCAATTATATACGCAATGGTGTATCCGTTACACTATTTATTGAAACATTCAACCAAAGCTCCGTATGACTAAAATATGAATTAAGTACAAATGGTAATTCAAAGTCTACACTTTAAAGAGAGTTTAGAGTAAACATATGTAGGTACACGTAGAATTTTATAATCTGGTTGCTAGTATAGCAAAAGACGAGAAGAGAAGGAATTTGTTGAATAAATATATTTGAAGCGACTATCCCGCTTAATAAAAATAATAATATCAGTATCGTTTTACTTGTTTACGCGTTATATCAGTAGATAACATAATATTTAAAACATACAATAGTTTCATTTTTTTGGTAATATTATATCCACAATGTTTACTAGCAGTAAATGACACATTTCGTTTTTATTTTGTGTTTGCTGTCTTGCCATCTGAGAAGTGCCTCCCTGACTAGGAATCTATCCAGATGTCGGCCTTTGCTGCCTTTAAGGATGATGACCAGAGGGGCAATTCTCGTAATTTTAAGAACGTTCACAGTCTGTCTGTTCTCAGTCTCAATCTGTCAAAAATACCTGTAATTTCCCTACATTTTTGACAAGTTTTTGACATTGATTGTCGCTGAGACGAGATTGCGACTAGATTTTGAACGTTTTTAATTACGGGCATTGGTCTTCTGGACTACTTTTTACAGGTTTATTTATTTATTGGGTATTTTTTGTTGCTGGACCGTTGAAATGTGTTAAATTCTCGCAGATTTATTAATATACGATAAATAAACCGAGTGCCATGAAATTTAACTTCATACAGAGTGGTCCAAAAGTCGTGGATCAAACAAAGTAGGGGGATAAAGGAGGTCATTTCCAACACTTTTAAAGTGTGAAATAATTTTTGGTAACGTTACAAAATTTTTGGAAAAAAATAAATTGCTCTTGAAATTTGATACTCAGAGCCCTAATAGAACTTTGTAGTGATGTTACATTATCTAAGTAGTAGTAATACACACCGTTTGTTTTATATTACATTTTTTTTTAAATTCGTCTAATTGTACAAGAACTCGGTATACACAAATATTCATAACTTTTAAGGCAATTGAATTATGACCATGCTGTAGAAAGATTTTTTGTTGGAAATGACCTCCTTCATCTCCCTATTTCGTTTGATCCACGACTTTTGGACCACCCTGTATATAGTAGGTAGGTAGTATCTAAAACCGCATTCCTAATATACAATTACTTTGAATTGGAAGATTGTCTTGTAAAGGAGAACGACACAACAACGCACAAGCAATTTAAATGATCGAAGAACATCGCAATCTTCTATTCAGTAATAAATCCTGAAGTGGTACATTGATGACGACACTAATTTGTTCAATATAAAAGGGTTTAAATCAGCGCGCGGTTATTGACCTCTACTTGTTTGCGAGTGGGCGGGCGGCGTGTGCGCATTTCGCGCGTGACCTTCGACGACATTCGGCGGAAAATAGAATTAGATCCTAAACGTTCAGCTAACGGCTGGACTAATAAATAACAAGATCGTCTTATAAAATTTTCTTATGAAACATAAACATAAGATGATATTTGGATGAGGTATTTTAGTTTTTTTTGGTAAGTATCTAAGTATCTCTTTTAGTTACCAAAATTTGTCGAGAAAGATGTTGTATTGGGCTTGTGTTTCAGGGCAAAGACTGTGCATAATATTACAATATTTTTTGCTAAGTCTAGTCAAAGTTAAAGCATAAAATTAAAGTTTACAAATAAATACAGGCCGTGCTACGCCGTAGGCACAAATTACATTGCTACGCCAATAATTTAGCCGTGTGAGGACCTTTTGTTCATCGAGGTATCCCCATTCTTGTTGTTTTCTTCTTTGTAAACAATATCATTGAAACCTCGATTGTAAAACAGAGTACTTATATTTAGATAATGCAAGAAGCACGATCCCGGAGCATCTGCCTCCAGAACGTCCAACACACCTTGAAATGCGGCGAAATAGGGAACTAAACTCAAAATGTACTGCATTTGACATGTCATTTGTCTTTAGTCTTTGCCAGTGGCGCCACCACTGAGTGCCACGATAATGTAGGCACTCTGCACATTGTGACGCGGCACAGCGCAGCGTGACGGGCAGCACCGTGACAAACAACGACATCACTCGACACACTTACCTTCTACACGCCTACAAATTATACAACTATATTATGAGCATCACAGACTTAAAGTATAGGAATTTCTATGGAGTCCCTGTGGGTGGGATTCATGCCCGGTTTATGGCAATAGGTTTGGCCCCTATTACGTGTAACCAACCTAAACAGCTGGCGAAATGTGAGTGTACTTAACACGTTTGCCTGGGAAAGCCGATTTTAATACTGATATTAACATACTCATATACCATAGGCCTAGGGTAATTTAGGAACAGTCCCATGTGGTATATATATCCGGGGATATACTTAGGTGTTATTTTATGCAATACCTACTTACTTATGTCAAACTATTGTCACATAGCCTGTAGTCTGTACCTCCGGTTTCTGACTGTCGGTTAATCTGCTGTCAGATCTCATGTTAGTTGTTGTGATTGGTGTCCACCAATCACATCACACTTGTCCAAATATAACAACCACCAAGCTTAAACACTGTCATGAGATTAACAACAGATTAAAACGGTATTTATTTAGTCTAGAATAATAATTTTCGGTCAGTTGTGGGAGAAAACGAGAATTAGCTAGAACTGTTTAACCAGGAATCCCAATACAAAGAAAAAGTTCCAGAAACTAAGGTAAACATTATAACTTTTGCCTATTTACTAAATGAGTCATTGTAGGTACTTGCGTCCATAAGCGTTATTATGTTGGTACCTATATATTTCACCCCAGGACAAATGACCGAGATCGACAGGAAAATGATAAGTACTAAATAGATAGATAAAATATTCTTCATTTATTTTTGTACTTAATCTAAAAAAAATAAGCTTAAAATTTGTGAGAGACTGGTGCCCGAAAAAGACATAAAATACCTGTGTTAGGGTATTATGTAAACCAGTCACGAATCATCCAGAACTAATCCATCCCCTCGAGAACATTCGAACATAATCCTTTCATCAAATGACAAGATACGTGATAATACTACGTAACACATTTTCATGAAAATTCCTATTGACAATGGGGTTAGCGCCAAAAACCGCGTTTGAAGTATAGCCAGACAATACAAAGTAACGTCATCACTCAATACAATCATTTGTCTTATTTTTTCTACATAAAAGGAATGTAACATGAATGTACATATTCACGGTTTGTTTAGTTACATTTAAATCACCTCTTTTACAGTCTCCAGAGCCCTGATTCACAACCATACGACAGGCTATCGTATCGAAAACCTGACATTTCGATAACCTGATTTGACTTCCCCTCAACAGCAAAAAGCTGTTGGAAGAATAGCGGGCGTCTATTTGATTTAAACTGACAAAATTTTCGGGTTTTGGACTTGTGAACAGCATTGAGAAGACTCCTACGATAATAATGATTAATGTTCGATACGATACGGAAGCATATCGAGTGTTTGTGAATAAGGGGGCTGATGTGACAAATTCATAGTCGCTAAAACGTAATAATCGCATCATCTCCAAATCATAGGTAGGTAATAGTGATACTACAATGTTTTACCCATACATTTTAAAAACCCTCCATAAAGTTTCTGGCCTGTCCTTTTTATGGTATGGCACATTTTTTTTTAAAGACTTGGTATTTGGACTGCCTTTTATAGGAAGGTATTCATTGAAGGATTTGACCTCTGTGAATAATGACACGCCTATCATATATTCTTCTCCGTCGTCCACCACACGTTGACCTTAGATCTGTGCTGTGTGGTTACTGACTCCATGCCACATATCTCATGCCTCTATCGTAAGACTGAACACATGACACGACTGTATGAAGAACATACGTGAACGAAAAGGTATGTGAGTAATAAAATAGATATCTAAGTGTATGAGCAACGTCTTACAAGTTACACAATGGGTTCTTCATTTTTACGTACTTGTGTGAAGTAAGGAATTGAAAACATATCACGGTAGCATTCTTAGTAGAAGACTTAAACAATTTAAACGCTCATATTTAATATAAATTACATGGTTCATCGTGAGGAAACCGGCATGTCCTAGAACCAAATATTCGAAGACATGTGACATCTACCAACCCGCATTGGGCCCGCGTGGTGGATTAGGTTCGACTCGTCTCACCGAGGGGAGGCCTGTGTCCCAGTAGTGGGAACGTTATAGGCTGAGTATACTAATCGGGAAACTTATATCATGAACAACTATTATCTGTACCTACTAACGTTATATCCTACAATTTTATCACGACAATAATATACGATCCTTAGATCTTCCCCCGGTACAGTTATCGTGTACCAACAAGAGTTAAATCTTACAAATAGGGTACTCAATAGCAACACTATCATGTAAGATTGTAATTAAATGCTATCTACATTCACAATCAAGTACCGAGCACTTGGAAGCACGAAGTACAGTTGTCGTCACGTAAAAAGAACGCTGAGAGACAGTGGAGGGGTTGTGCCTGCGCACGAATACAGCCATGTCCTAAAGTATTAGGCTATTGTTTCATATATAAAAGTGTAATTGTTTTATTGTAGAATCATAATAGTTACTTTATTAGCGTCGCGCTGCCTTCACGCCACCATTTGATCGTTAAATTGCTCAGTGCGCAGGTAAACGCCAGCGTTCTTTTTACGTGGCGGGACTTGTAAATGTCACCACAGATAATTTGGACGCTTATGGCAATAACGAGTGATCCCAATTCCGGCCATAGCCACCCAGCCGGCTTTACGTGGCCTTATACAGCAGCACCCATTCCATAGAAACTGGTGAAGTAACAAGTGAATGCGACAAGTGCACATGAATAATAAAATCCAGTGCATTTACATAAAACATTCAATTAAATATATTTATGTATACATAAGTGGAAGGAGGGAAGGGAGGCCTTTGCCCTGCAGTGGGACAGAAATGGCTGATAATAATAATAATAATAATATACCCATTGTCGTCTCCACGACGGGAGTTATACCCAATCACCTCCACCACAGCCTTAAACAAGTAGACCTAAAAGACTCAATTTATATAACACTCCAAAAAGCCGCAATCTTAAACACCTGCAGAATAGTTAGAAAGTTCATGCAGATTGACGAAAATGAAATCACCCCTCATAACATTAATTCCAACACCTCACACACGCTACATTGACTTGGCTTGGGCCCGTTAATGTAGTAAACTAGCCAAAGAGCTAAGAAACAAAATTTGTTTACCAAAAATAATAATAATAAAGCTAAAGAGTTTGTTTGTTTGTTTGATCGAATTTGAAAAATTCTTTTTGCATTTGACAGCCCAGTTCTTGAGAAACGTCAACATCACGTTAGGACTATTAGGAGCCGAGACAAAAAGAAAAATAGTAAGAAAGAACGGTAAGCGAATACGACGGGGTAGGTCGGGAGAACAAGAAATATTACGCGAACGAAGTCGCAGGCAGAAGCTACTGAATAATAAAATCCAATACATTTACATAAAACGAAAACATCAATAATATACATATTTTTGTAAAACCTTGAGACAGTTAAAAAGACGATTGCAAAGTTTTTAATCCTCAGTGAAGGATACGATTGTTAAAAGATTAAGGATTTCGCAAAAAAATAAAAAAACTGATTACAAACGATTGGTAGGCAGATAGCTATCTTATCAATAACTAAATCAGCACAAAGTCTAACCACATTAGTTCTCCGCACTTCAAAAATGTATTTGAAAACTCGTAGATACGTGCAGTCCACGGGCAGAATACGCAACCATTTCTACAGAAACCAAAGGAATGCGGCCGATTAAAATGCATCCTGATTCAAGTTCCATTTCACTGTATTTTACATTTCCCGGTAGGATATATCTAGGCTGATGTAGCCAGTCCAGTATATCTGGAATGACTGGGGACAGTGTGAGCTTTCTCTTAGAATAACAAGGCGTTACCTTGTTATTCGCGGGTGGAATAACAAGGTAAATCTATGATGTTTTGTGCTCCGAGGTCGGGTCGTCTGGTCAGGTCGTGTGTACCATTCGCTAATGAGTGGCCCTACCTGATAATACGAGATCATCTTTACTAATAGTTACATGTTATGTTGCACATTGTGGAGTCTACATTTTAAGATAGTGACTAATTACGATGTCTTGTTATAGTTTCTCGTGTTTTTCCTCGAGTTCGTAGACGGTAAACAGGCGAAGTTGCCAGAGGTATTTACTTAGCGCATTTAATCGGAATCGATCACTTATAGTCAATTGCAATATAAGGCTTAGTATCAAGAAGTGAGCGAGTGACGTCTGATGTATTCTGGCTTTCTTAAGATTCCCGCACAAGAGCTACCAATGACGGCGGCATTACGGGAGCCAATGATCATAAATTACATGGCAAAAATTACGTATTTATCAAAACCATCTGCCTTTCTTCCTTTCTGAGAGTAGTGGTGTCCCAGTAGTAACGGCCGCAGACAGGCGCTTTACTTAATATAAACTATTTCATCACCACTGCTCTCATAACGGTGACGGAAAACATCGAAAGGAAACCGGCGTGTCCTAGAACCAAACATTCAAAGACATATGACATCTTCCAACCCGCACTGGGCTTGCGTGGTGGATTACGACTCGTCTCACCGATAGGAGGCCTGTGTCCCAGCAGTGGGAACGTTGTATGCTGATTATGCAACCTTTGTGCATCCACTTCAGGACATATATTTATTAAATGTATATAGCAGTATGTGTATACTTAGTTTTAATAGTTTATTTTTTTCGGATTTTTTTTCCCAAACTATTTATTATGTATTAATTGTTTTATTTAAATAATTTGTGTTATTATCTGCGCATAATCTAGTGCATGCTGTGCTTTTCTGTAAGTGATGAGGCGCTTAGACTTAAGTTTGCAATGTATTAATTATAAAGTAACAGTTTACTCATTGTTGAAAAGCCTAATACCTAAATAAATAGCATAATTATTAATTAATTTAGAATTTATTTACCCAATCTATGTTTTGAGATAGAAACTTATAGCCACCCAATGCTTTTATAGTTAATTGCATTTATAATGCGGTGTTTTCGTCTCGATTGCACCTATCTCTTCATAAACAAGTACTTACCTATGCTAATCAACAATGTTTTGACAACAATATAATCTTTCACCTGTTGGCTGATTACCCACCCTAATTGCGTAACACACTATCAATCTCAATCTGAATCATTTTGAAGGATATTGCCACAGATAATATAATACTCAACGTAATATTGCTAATCAATTGCTTCATCATATTCGAAAAAATTGTCTGCTCAACAACGTAAATAACGCAACGAATGTTGTTGAACTGTCAAAATGAAAGCCATTGCTACTGATATTGTGCAATTACCCCTGAGGTGCTAAAATCAGCACCCTAATTGCTGGCTCCGCATCATAGTCACGACAAACAAATAGGTTCGATATATCGACCATCAGTGATGCGACAGCATCATAGCACATCAGTTCGACGTACGTTAGTGCTACTGATTGTTTTCTCGACAAACGACAGGACGACGGAACTTTTGATCGATGAACGATAGCGCGACACAATTTTCGCTCGACAAACTTAAGCGCGACAAACGTTCCTATATTTTGTTGCTAATAGACTCCACCACTACTTAATCACCACAATTTTTGTAACATAATGTGAATTTTTAGAAATACTTTTTAATATTCGATTTGATCCATACTTCAAGGGACACCCTGTATAATAAGTACCTAATTATTTTCTCTGTTTTTATTCTTGTGCTGTTTTCACATTATAATTTTATTATGTCTGACGTGTAATTGTTTTTCTTTTCCTCAAATTTCATTATTTATTTTCTCTATTTTTATTTCTATCGTGTTTACCTAGTTATATGTGCATGCTGTGGTCTCCTGTAATTGAAGGAGCACGCCTAAAATAACCTTTTATTGTTGTGATTTATATTGTATTATAACTTATAAGAGTATCCTTAGTTAGAGATCCCAAATACATAAATAAATACCTACCATGGTCCACGGCCTATGATTAGTTAAATAACTAAGTTAAATAGTGTTTCTCTTAAATATTTAAAACAAATGTGTTATCATTGTAACTCGCTTGTGTACTCGCAATACATTATATTACGACCAATGGAATGGCGCCTGTTTGTTAGTAAATAACTTTATCTTACAGCTTATCATTTCTTTATAATAATATCCAATTTAGAATAATTAAAAATTAATTAAATGAGAAATGGGTTCAGTAATAATTAGATAATATGATTTCTCAGTAGCAGCCCGGAGTCTGGATATGTGCTCGGTTGAAGGTAGGTACTTGTACTATTTATTCTGTGGTAAAAGCTCGCCCCACATAAATCTAAATAATAAGGTAATATCTGTGGCTCGCCCCCTTTTACATGGGACTCAAAAACATAAGTTCTGGCGAAATGAGGATGTACTATATGTACTTACATCTCTACCTAACCCTTCGGGGACAAGGTGTGATGTTACGTGATGTTTGTAATTTGAATTAATTTAAACAAAGAAAGACAATAATGGAAATATTTTGAAATCTATATGTGAGAACAGTAGTGTTTCTATGGTAGTTCCCTTATGTACAATTGTAAGTATATAAGTACCTAAGCAATGTGGTAACATTGTCAGTTTGTCTTACATCTATGACAAAACTGGTAAATGCAGCATGTGTATTGAGGAAACTATGCTACTTAATTTAATAGTCGCAGCGGTTTTCCCAATAATTGAGTCAATCTTTTTGTTTTCGTAATTTCGGTTATTTTTATTTTAAGTATGCCTATATTTTTCCTGCTGTTATCATTGAAATATTGACGCCGTAAAATAAATAAGTATAAATAAATAAGTTAGTAGGTATAATAAATGTTATAATTGGATCATATCTATTAAGGCTGTACCCCGACCAAATAACCTTGAGCATTCGCGACAGAGACAGAGAGCGGCACGACTTCCTCGTACGAAAGGGATGCAGCGTACCCTGCGCACGCCCCTTTACCATAAAACTCGCAAAATTTTTGGAATTATTTTAATAAAAAAAGAATAGCGATCTTTTTAAATAAATTAAAACATGGATTATTTAGATTTTTAAATTATCTATACATTGGTGAAATCCTCAAATTAATAGAACGTCAACTTTAGCAAAAGATGCATGCAATCAATAAATTTAGTAATTTTTTTAAAAGGAGATTTTAAATGTACTATTAACATATAAAAATAACGGGCAATGTGATGATAGGATGTTGAACATTAATAATGTGCTTGCAGATGTAGTTTATTTCTCATAATTATTGAGTTAATAGCCTCTGAATAACGAAGAAACACGCGGTTTTGTTCGGGGTACCGCCTTAAATAAGTTATTAAGTACATAAAAACTCTTCCGCAATAACTTATCTCACAGTTATCTCAGCCCGTACCTACCTGTCAACACGAAAACAAAAAACATAAACATTAATAAAACACTCACCCGTAGATCCATTTCATGGCAAAACATTCACACATGCACAATCGTCATCACAATATAACTCGATATAAATAATTTATACACCACTTATCAGCAAGTATGTGAGAGTGCACGACCGATAGCTGGTGCGTTGTGTTGCGCGGGAGTGCGCGCGCGGCAGGATGCGGTCTGACAAGCGCGCGCGCAGGACCCGAGGATCTAGGGGAGGCGCCGCCCGCACCCCGCGTAACAATAAATACGCATTTATATTGACTCCTAACCCAACATTTACATTGTGACTTAATTCTTATTTATTTCAGATGTACAATTGGACCTTGGTTCCTACTATACGACGACATTGTAAGTTCGAGTACATAAATAAACGATTCTAGAAGTTACTGGCAGTTTATATTACTTCCATACAAACCAGGATATGTTATTTTGATTAATCAAGGCGCGCTACGACACACGAGCATGCACTCTCCACTTATCGCGCTGGGGTTAACGATTTTCGCATGGAAAAGTACTAGTGTGATTACGCCTGCCTGTAACAAATAAAACAATGTCACATTTATCTATAAATAGTGGGTCGCACGATGCAGGGCGGTTGCGCCGGAGTACTGGGTACGTACGGGCGGGCGGCACCGCGCATGCGCGAAAAGGAGAATGGCGACTTTCCATTCATGCTTGGCACCAATATTTTTTTTAACGTATACTGCTACTACTATCGAATTCTTCTAGAATATTATGTTGTAATGCTATTTTAAAAACAAATGTTCACTAAAAACTTACTGTTTTTTTTTTATTTAAGTTGTTTTAAATTATAGGTTATATCGATTTTGACATATGAAAAAGGAACAAATAACATACATATTACACGTTGATGAAATGTATTATGCTAAATATCTGATTTTAGATCATTTTTGTAGACATAATAGAGAATGTTCGTGCATTATCATAATCTAAATGCAGAGAGCATTTAGATTATGATAATGCTAATGATATAAATTAAATAAATGTAGTAAAATACGTTATTAAGGATTACATGCACAGGGGTTAAATAAAACACACATTTTTAAAGTACCTAGGTTTTTATTATTCTTCAATACCATATCGAATGACAATTTCATCCAAAAATTCTGCTGGTGGATTTATGTTTTGTTCGTACCTAGCCCAACCGAGATACCACACCAGTGTCATGACATGCGCACAGCATCCGACTGTGCGACGGCCGACTAGGCAATTACAATAGTATCCTAGTATACCTTGTCTTCCAGACATATTGCAGTCGATTAAAATATATACAAAATATATCCGTCTGCTAACATGTCTTGACTTTATTTTTCCTCTAATTAAACACACTTCACGACTTCCTAAATTCAATTCAGCAGTACCAACATCCAGCTCTCGAGATACCTCTATTCTATATTCGCCATGAAAACGTATATGCTCTCCAAAATATGAACGTGCTTGTTTAATTTGATACGTTCCCAAGGCGAATAAAATCAATTGAGTTATATCCATTCGTGGAAAATACAATGAATTGTCTGTATCTGCTGTGATGCTGACGAAATTAGAAGAGCGTCGATTAATTTGATTCATTGCAACAAAGTCAGCTAAGTTATTTTGTACGTTAATTCTTTCTCTTATAATCTGAACAATTTCAGATGCTTCTGGGCGATTTTGTAGTTTTAATGCAAACTTATTAAGTATGCTAGCCGCTATTTGGAAGTTTTCCATCATATGAGGTAGTGACCGATTAAAATATTCTTGCCGGAATAGTTTGAAATCTCTTTTAAAGTATCCATTTACCACTTCAACTACCCAACGGCAAATCGTAATGCATCTATTTTTGTTTGCCTGTTGGGTAGTTAATTGATGTTCTCCTTCCAAAAGCGACTCCGGCATATGCACATCATATCCACACTCTTCTAACAACGAAATACTGTCTCTGAATCCTCTGTCTAAAATAAAAATATCATTTTCTTGAAAATATTGACGAAGTGGAGATGAAGTGTCTCTAAAAAGTGAAATCATTATGTCAGCATCTGATGTGGTAGCTTTATACGGGCCAAAACAATCAACAATATATCCATCGCAAGATACTATTAAAAATGGTTTTAACAGATTTCTATATTTATGTAGTGAGTACGTGTCTTTTTGGAACATATAGTTAGAACTTTTATTTATATAAATGTAAGTACCGTCGCAAATAACAATTGCCTTAGAATTATTTGTATTATTAAATACACCATTTGGTATTATTCTGTTTCTTGATAACAATTGTTCTCTACTTATTTGATTTATTCCCAAATTAAGGGGAACAAAATCCAAAATTAATATTTCTCTTACTTTATTAATTAATCCTTCTAATGTGCGACGTGGTATTTTCATAAGACTTGCAATTCTCTCGTCTGAATCACCTGTCCTCAATTTAATTAATAACCCAGAGAGCCCAATTGTACCATGCACAGTGGTTGTAATGCGGGGAACTTCATTTAATATAGTTTGGAAGTTCTGTTTTGATAATCCTAACCAGTAATGAAATAAATTATCTTCCATTGCTAGGACATCATTAAAATCAGGAGTTGTATCATTTCTGTTTACAAAAGAGAACACATGTTCTACATGTTCAGGATCAAAACTTGAACAACTATTTTCTGAATCATATAGAGTTCCCCAGAGATTGGATCTTAGGTGATTATCACATACACGAGCATGGCACGGAAGGTAAAACTTATGATCACATAGTATTTGAGAGCGCAAAGAATCAGAAATCCTGTGTAGGGTACCACTCGTACATCCATGGAAGACACAGTGCCGAGATGTATTTGCTGCACGCTTATAATTATTTAAGAATATACTATTATTACGTCTTTCATCTGGCACAGTTGGAGAATGTTCCACATTGACAACATCAGCAGACTGTTCTGCATCCACAATTGGAGCAGATTGCTCTACCGACTCATTTTGAGAGGATTGGGCATCACTTACAACACCCACGGAGTTGTCTTCTACCATGTGAGAAATTGTTTCAGTAGATTCAATTTCTTCATTAGTTTCTCCCACAATATGTTGTAGCTGTTGTTGCCGAGATGCTGATCGGTTCATTCTCAACCAACAAGGCTGGCATAGCCGACAGCTCGGAGTCAACTGAAATTAAATAATTTTGTTATTTTTACAAAACTTACAGCAACTAGCTAGCTTGAGTAGCTCTCAAAGCTTATGCATTTCTAGCAAAAATGTATTAGTGGTCCATAAATCCATACTAGGTTTATTAGTATAAATTGAGATTAACTTTCTCATTATAAGAATTGTACTTATGTGAATCAGTAGTTGGGATATGATACAGTTTGTACAAAGCCATTTTACAACTTAGAATGAGTAATTAAAACGATGAATATATTAGTAATTAATTACCTCACGTGGCTGTATCTGACAAGATACAATTCTTGCAATTGCTTGTTGAGTAGCCGTTGGATGAGCTCTTATTATTGCATTACTCTGTCGATGCAATATAGATCTCCCACACAAAATGCATACTCTTGTATGACCAACAGTTTGCAGAGATGAGGATGCATCTGTATCTTCAGACAAATTCACATTAACTCTTCTTAGGGCAAGATTGCGACACGCTTCACAAACATAATCAGTTTCCAAAATCTAAAACAAAAAGATGGTGGTAAGTAAACACGTAGTATAAAGAAGTGAATACAGAAAGAGCTGAAAAACAAATAAAAGACGTTATTTTACTTACGATTCTTGGAGATATCCACTCGGAAAGGAGAGATATGACTCTCGTATCAAGTTGTAAAGCCTGATGACGTTTCAAGCGATTTAAACTTATACCACAGTTAATGCACAATGATTCCATTGTAAACAAAACAAATCCCACAGCCACAGGTGAATGTCTCAAGTCCAAATAACACAGCCAATTGTCGATTATCAAAGGTCCAGGTTCAAATGCCGTGGTCACGTGTAGAAAAGAAATCGGTATCCGTAGGAAAGCAGAGGGTCAAGTAATCACTAATCAGGAGGAGCCAAAACCGAGTAAAAGCGCGTAATACTTATCACAACGAAACGAGGGAAAGTATTGAGTTGACTTTTGAGTCTTTTGACAGTTGATCATTCGCAATGTCAAGCGTTTCATTAGACGTGAAAAAAATGTCATCGCATTTTTAATATTTTTTCTGTCTGTTACACAGTCCCTATATTTAACACTAAATGCAATGTTATAAAATATAAACTCTGATTTAAACAAAACATTATTATGGCTAGATATACTATTAAAAATCTTTTAAACGCCTAATGGAGGGATAAATAACGTACAACGGAACGTATGGAGTGAGATTGTGAGCGCGTTCCGAATCAATATCAGCTTAGTTAAGCTTAAAAAATATAAATGTTTATTTTTATTTTACAGACATACTGCTAGTTCTAAAAAATATTGAATTAGGTTTTTTAATATAACTTTAATAAAGCATTTTTTTTTAATATATTATGTCGCTATACGCAACTGGTGCCAAGGTCGCCATCATCCTTTGGCACACGCTTTTTCCATGCATCTAAAACTGACTGACACCAATTTATGGACGGTTAATAAAATGTATGAGATGCAGTCTGGAACGTTTGTCTGACGTCAGAATACTTGAACAAGTTAAAAATACATCCCTTTATGAATCAGATCGTGTTGTGTTCGAGAGGCACGGGATGTAGGTGTGTCTGTGTATGTATAATCGCGTGATTATTATTAAAGTGCATTCACTCAATGTGCATAGCTATAGCATTACGACTATTTTGATGAAGTCATGGCGCAACAAAGTCTGATCAAGACTAAATACGTTCGTACCGACGTGAGTGAAAGCACGTGCAAATAATAAAATAGTTTCTGCCCGCGACTTCGTCCACGTGAAATTTCTTGCTCCCCCGACCCACCCCGTCGCATTGCATCGCCTGCCCGCGCTATTACTTCGTTTTCGCAGCTCCTAAGAGTCTTAGCGGGATCTTAAATAGCCTTCCTCAAGAACAGAGTTATCAAAAACAAAAATAATTTTTCAAATCCGCTGTTAGTTCGATTTATTTCCGTTGGATCCCGCTTTTGAATCCCAGTTTAATATTTTTGGCGTTGGATCCCGCAAAACACTATTATGTATTTCCGTTGGATCCTGAATTTAAAAAATGCAAGATAATTACGTTTTATTGTCGTTGAATCTCGAAAAGTATTTCCGTTGGATCCCGAATGCTTAAAAAAATCTGAATGCGGGTACTTTCAACAACAAAATTGTTTATAATAAAATGAGGGGTTCACTAATGTTTCACCAAAACTCCATTGACAAATTTTTAGTTTACAACCAACGTTTCGTTTACTGTTTATTTCACAAACAACTCATTTTCTATACAGGGTTATTTGTAAAACACCAACAACCTCGCAGGAGTAGATTACTAACATCACAAACAACAACATTTGTTCTACTTTTTCGAAAACAAGCAAAAAAAAATCGTCTTTTCATACAAAACTCGATCAGCTGTTCGGACATAATGTATGGAGAGTTGATTTTTTTTTGTCTGTTTTCGGAAAAGTCGTAGAACAAATGTTGTTGTTTATGATGTTAGTAATCTACTCCTGCGAGGTTGTTGGTGTTTTACAAATAACCCTGTATAATCTAGTTGTTTCTGGCACTCGCCGGCCGCTGCCGCGGCACCGCTCGCTTCGCTCGCTCGGCTCGTGCGTAGGGGTCTCAGTTTTAACCTAACCTAACCAACAATTTTTTTTTTAATAAAAATGAAAAATGAAAAAAAAAATGAAAAATGAAAATGGTTTTTTTAAATAATTAACCTAATCTAGTGTTTGATAAAGGTAAATCACTTTTCTTCTGAAATGTACACATGTTGTTATAACCTGGGATTCAACGGAAATAGCAAACGGGATCCATCGTTAATACCTAAAAAATGGGATTCAAAAGTGGGATCCAACGAAAATAAATGGTTAGGTAGTTCCAGAGATTAGCGCTTTCAAACAAAAACACAACAGAAACTCGAACACTTTTCTGTAATTAAAAAAAAAAAAAAAAAGCAACTTTTCGAGAATGATCAGACTGTTGACCAATGATCAGTGTACTTATTTGATATCTAAAGTGGAATACGTAATAGTAAACAATGTTTAAAATAGATACCTACAACTACAACCTCTACGATCACCTTAGATTGCGTCAGTTTGATAAAACCAATATCAAATATGTGTAACTCTATGTAATGAACTAATGATGAAGGTAAATATCTCGAATATGCTCTCTAATATTTGGTGACTTCGCTTATTAATTGAACACTAGCGAGACGCCCCGGCTTCGCATGGTTGAAAATGTTTCTACACTTACCTAAACCTCAACAAATTTTCTAAATGTTTTCGAAAAGCTCGTTAATATCCTACAAGAAGTTAGAGAATACACAGACAAACGACTTCATTCTATATCTATTTATCATTTTGCGAAGAGGAGCAACATCTTTCGTCGAAACATGGTTGAATTTCGAGTAATATCATTCCATTTTGACGTTTCGATTCTAGACAGATCTGTCACAATAAACATTTCTAAAAAAAACAGTTGAATGCTATGCTAATCCCAAGAACAATCAGCAACCCGGTCGCTATCTGCACAGCGGACAAATAACGACTTGCGTCTGCGCAAATATTGACTAGTTGCACACGAACGACCGCAGGACAAGTTATCAGGAAGGTGTGAAGTGAAACCTGGCTGTAACTTGAAGTCCTAGCTCGTGGATAAACTTAGATAATTTTGACGGTAGGTACTTGAAACTTAAAGGTTTTACTTTAACTTTATTGTTTACTTTAGTGCAAAGGGATATACCTAGCTGCAGACAAAGAATACATGTAGAAAGTTACGAATGATAATATATGTATGTCAAGGAAGAACGTACCTAAACACTGAGATGACGTCTTAAAGAGATTGATGGAAAGAAAGAAAAGACGTGGGTACTTAATACCCAAAAATAAATTAGGATAAGAGTAGGTGTGTGATCTTCAACACAAAACATTGGAGACAAGTATCCAATTACTGGATGCAATTCATATGAATTCAATAGACACCAGTGATTGAACCGGTCAAGCAGCGCGCGTCGCCCATTGGTGACGAAACAATAGAAAATCAATTGTGTCTCATTAGCGGAGCTTGACAGATTAAAGAAATATCCCACTGGGCACTGCGGCCACAGCTATATTCTTAGTAGAATGCTTATGAATTATAATGTATTCGACAATTGACAACATTTCAAACCTGACACGACCTTAAAACAAAAATACTATTTCTTCATTTTCGTATCCTGAGTTCAAATATATTTTTATTTTATTTTTTTATTTCTAATTTACTGAGAAAAAAAATTAAAATCAAAAAACATGTGATGACGTCACATAAAAGGCAGAATGAGGTAGTACCTTTACGCATTCCAATGTCTTTGATTGAAATTACATCAAACAAGACATGTCAATGTCACCTAAGAAGTGTAACTAGAAAACAACTAAAAAACTGAATTAAATTCAACAATATTTTTTCCTATCAACTCGACACGCTGGTTACTGTTAATATTATCAATTTTTTATTGATATTTCGCCAATAAAATGGATCCCAATGAAAAATATACGCCAATGAAGGAACCAAAACAACGACTGAGACAAGTGACATCTAACAGTTTTTTTGACGGGTCACAGTAAAGCAAAGGTAATATCGCCATTCTACCGTAAGCCTGACGTCATCTGGTGCTTACGTCTTTTTAGAATACACCGAATTTCAAAGTTGAAATTATGAATGAAAAGTACATAATTTCGAAAAACGAAAAAATATGGGTGCCCTAGATTTGAATTTACTTTTATATAACGTAATAATACATGCAGGTTAAAAATATGAAATGTTGTCAATTGTAATAACTCAGAACAATTCAGTAATGCAAAGCCACAATAAAATATGAGTGATTGGTAATGAAGTTGCATCGGCCGAGATTCGAACCTGAGAACTGCGGTTGACCGCACGCCTCCCGCTCACGCACCCCCACGACATGCGACACCGCCTCGTATTGTCTGATCTGTTGTAATGATCAATATTGTGTAGTTCTCATTGATTATTCATTCATCACAGTGGGTAATACGAGGTCTTGCAAAAGTCGGGTGTAAACTTCTAGTTGTACGGAAGAAGAGCAGTGGTGGCCCCGTGGTAACGGCCACGACTTACGAGTTGTAGATCGTAGGTTCGAACCCAGACGGCCGCTTTACTTTATGTAAATTATTTAATCACCACTGCTCTCAAAACGATAAAGGAAAACATCGTGAGGAAACCGGCAGGTCCTACAACCAAAAATTCGAAGACATGTGAACGTACTACAGGTGTAAAAAGGATCCTATGTACAGACGCCAGCACATCAACCTTCTACAATCTGTCAAATTTCTTTAATAGATTTTCAACTTTATCACTAAAGCATAAGGTTCAAAGTTGATTGGGAAAATGTGACAGTTTCGGGTAGGTTGATGTGCTGGCGTCTGTACCAACCCAGGTCTCCTGTGTTCCCTTTATTTGTGCCCCTTTCACCGGCTTCATAAGGTCCATAACTCATTTGTTGGGCCTTTTTTTTATGGATGGGAAATCATCAAATGACCCCTCCCGCTCTGGGTGGAACGGAAGGGAGTGTCAGACTCTTACTGACTAAAACCCATCCATGATCCTTCCTTAGCCCTTTATGTTCCGGGGTCGCGGTAACCCTTTCGGACAATCCCGCACCCCCGGCAGGCTTCGGCCCTGGCAGGCCCCTTCCTTTTTGCTGACATCTCTTTGAGGCGCGCGTGGAACACGTATGCGCCGTCCGGCACGGGCCTGGTCCTGATCGGACGGTGAGCTACCCATTACTCTCCGTCCGCAGGCCCGCGCCTACGGTGGCCGGGAGTTGTCACGCGGCTCCCGCCGCCAGGAGCGTCTCCCGCGATTTGTTGGGCCTGGTATAACCTTTTATAACAAGCTACCCGCCCCTTCTTTGCAAGATTTGCCTACTAATGCGTTTAAAGCTCAAGTAAAATCCAACCATTGTTCAAAGGCTATTCCGAATTTGCGTGACAGTCCCAACATCATTCTGCACTCGATAGCCGCCCGAGCAGATAGTCCGCTTGTGTGGGCGTTAGCCGATCGAACAAGATCTGTTTTAGTTATTAAGTACTAACATAGGCTAATTAAGATTGTTACTAACACAATGGACCTCATTTGTAGTCTGAACAAATAATTAATGATTATTAGTATTGTTATTAGTAATTAACTGTTTATTTGTTTTACTTCGATGGTCCTAGTTTATCATTTGTGACTTCGAGTGACAGCTATGTGCACATAATCCAGCATTGAACATGTAAGCTGTCACGCCCTTTATGCCTGGAGGCTTTTTAATTTTTAGTTATTATTTTTAGTTGAGCAAGTATAGTTTTTATTGTTTTTGTTAGTATATTGGCGTGGCTAGCTGACATAAGGGCAAATAATTAAATGTAATGTCCTGTGTCTCGTAATGTTAATTGAATCGCTTGTTTTCAAAACAGCACTTGTCCAAAACTAATAATAATAATAACCCACCGCCGTATCTCTACGTTGACGTCGTGGTAGGGCTTGCGCGCTCCGAACTCTAGGCCTGTGCCGGAAGAGTTTACTTTGCCGGAACAGGTCTGAGTGTGGAGCCAGACCAAGAGAGATACAGAAACCCGCAGGGCAGCATGTGGCGAGCTGTTGGGCAGTAGCGACCCCACGGACCCTATCTCCCGGGAGAAGTCTTATTCCTCACCTCTGGCTTGCCTTTAGTGGCCGGCTGGAGTGAACAATGACGAGGAACAGAGCTCCCACCTCATTCTTGCCTTTATTGGCCGGCTTGAGTGGAGATTCGCAAGAGCAAACGTGCTCGGAGGAAGGAAGTATTCCAGTAAGATGCTGGTAGGGATCTTGACCGTACTTCCGGGATTGTCCTGATAGCCGTGGAATACCGCTCCACTCCTCATAAGCACTTCAGGACATGTTGCCCCCTTGTCGCTACGTCACTATGTGCTAGCGACCGTTTCCGGGGGCCCATTATTGAGTGTGCAAGCCACCCCCTGCTATTTTATCCGTGTATATATAAAACATTGATTAGGCAGGGGTCATAGTTCTTCCATAGTTCTTGGTAACCAATCCATTTTAGCCACCCAAACCCATAGCCCAACTTTTTATTTTTCCATATCCTGCAATAGTCCTACACCAACCGGGGATTGTCCTTGGGTGCACTTGCAAAGTGCATACAGGGATAATCGTCGGTTGATGCCACATTTCATTGAAATTTCCTAATTGGCCTCTGCGGGTTGGCTTCGGCCCCTCGTACGCCTCCCAAAGGACCGGGACCCCATGGTCCCGAGATATGTAAAATCATAAAAAAATAATAATAATAATAAAATTTATTGAAATCATAAGTTTACAAAAAGTGTACATATGGTTCAGTAGTATATATTAATTTAGGTCTATAATAAGCTTAGGTATAATCTGGATATAAACTATGGCATGACAAATATATTGTGATAACAATCAAAAATAGAACTCAGGAGGTAATGTAGTGCGTTGCCTGATCTAGGTTTATTTAAACCTGTGTTTCAGGCCATCTCTCTACAAAAGTACTTGTTAAATAGGACAGTCAAAGAATTACTTTAACATATTATTATATTTTCTGTATCTAAGCAGATACACTATTTTGCGTAGCCTTATTATAAACTAGGCTTATGGGATGTATTTATATCTATAACTAAAATTATTCTAAAATAATATTAAAATACTAGGTTAGGTAATTAGGTAAAACAAACTGTGTGTTGACAGGAGGAACAAAAAACAAGATAGCAAAATATTATGATTATTGTCAATTGAGAACAAATAAAATATATATTTTTAATGATTAAGCAAACAAATTAATAAAAAAAATGATATTTTTACCCTTTTGTTTTATATTAAAAATTTTGGACATGTGCTGTTTGGAAAACAAGCGATTCAATTACGTTGCATACCTAATATTGTACAGAATCAAGTTTTTCATTACTGAACAGACAGCTGTGCTGCTGGGGAGCTTGTTATGCCAGTTCTTCTACCCACGAAAGCATTAAGTAGTGGTGAAGGGCGGGCGTTTTAAGGGACTGTCTTATGTAATTTTGACGTTCGAAGAGTGCTGATTCTCAGCATAATTTGAATAATTGACTTCTGTTTTTGTGCTCCAATTTTAATTAAAATCTGTTCAACGTTACGGCATGAAAAAGTAACAGACAGACTGAATAACTTTCGCATTTTAATATTTTTGTTAATATGGATTATTTACAGGTGATCCAGCAATGAGTCTTGCAGTAGTCGGGACTTATAGCGCATCTAGTTGTATACCAGAAGAAGTAAAAGACGAAATAATTAATCTAACTTGTTATGACTTATGTTATCTTTCAGTGTGACCTGTTGCCGATACACTCATATTTTAATATGCATGGAGAAATAGCACAATCTCCCATTTACTGAAACCATACCGATATTTGTATGAGTGCGACTCATTTTCCATACAGATTTTAGCCTAACCTAAGTAAGCAATATAAATTCAGTATACGCACGGTTCGATACAGACGAATCTAGGTGAAAGATACCTTGACCTATTTGTCTTCGGTGCAAGACTTAGCGGCTGTCTTTCGCTAGCAGCTAGCTAGGTCATGAAGGACATCAAGGCAAACGAAAACCAGAAAAATAACACACGCAATAGTACTATCCGTTCTATTGATGTTCAAGATCACATAGGGCGGTAGTCAGGGTAAAAGCTCGGCTTGAATGAAAGAATATAATCCCGGCTTGGAAACCGTAATAAGCTCAGTTTTTTTGTAGCACAATTGGGTGTATTGGTACCTAAATATAACAAGCCAGAAAAAAAATGAGTGTATTGTCAAATGTTCAAAGTATCAGTAAGTATCTATAAAACAATCGTAAAAGTAAAACACAGCTCAAAAATATTTTTCTTCGCATAATTCTCAAAATTTTGAGCGTAACCTATCACATTTTATGTAATGATAATAAAGGTAATTCAATCAACTAAATAAATACCTAAATATTATTCTGCTGAGCCGTGCATTTATTTTTACCTGCAAATATACTTTTATTTTGGTGGTCATTCGATTCAACTAACATCACTGTCAGTTTTGAACTATTTATTGCCGCGATGCGCTTTTGTCATGTTCGTTCGTCTTTTTTTTTTTGCTTCGTACCGAGCCCAAGATTTTGGGGGGGGTCATCATGGGTGCCGAGGAATATTTTAAGGGAGGTACTGGAGGTACATCTCGTTGGTCTAGTGATCGCAAGCGTTACTGCTGAGAATGAGGTCCTAGCTGGGTTCGATTCCTAGGTCAGGTAAAGTGTTAAAGGGTTTTCCTATCAGAAATTTCTCAAAAGCAGCTTGGAGTCTGGATTTCTGCCCGGTTAGCCGCAGTAGGCTCGCCCTCTATGACATTTCACTTAATAACTGGCGAAATGTGGGTGTAAGTACTATATGAAGGTACACCCCTGCCCAACCCTTTGGGGATTAAAGGCGTGATGATATGTTAAGGTTCATGTACATCTCCTACTCCACATTACTTATGCTATTCAGGGACGCAGTTTTTACATAGGGGGGTGTTACTTAAATGCTGCCAAATTGGTTGTATGTATTAGAATGGCAGATTATGTAGTGTGGGGAGAGCGAGCGAAGCGAGCTCGAAAATTTTGACAATCCGCCTCTGTTGATTAGGTTTTGTTTTATATTTTCAAGTAGAAATAGGAGTTACATTGTCGACTTGTGCAGGCAAGCTTAAGCAGTTATCAGAATGTAAAATACAAGAGAGAGCGAAGCGAGCTCGAAAATTTTGCACACTCTCGGATAGGTTCGATTTTCTTTCGATCATTCCAAAAGCACTAGGAATTACTTGCTTTGTCGACTTTTGAAGAAAAGCTCAAGAACCAATGGCCATTGCAAGAACGAGCGTAGCGAGCCTGATTTTAGCACCCCACCTTGAATACTTAGTCTGTAAAAAAAGTCTGTGTGAAAAAGTCTGTCTTCTTTTACCTATCATACAAAAAGAGAACTTAGTTTATCGAATTATGACGAAATGCTTTAACTCGTTTTACAGCAGCTTAGGTTTGGAATCTGGCTTTACCTAAGCCTTTCAACCTTACGTACGAGCGGGGTGCCCAATATCCCGCGTTGCTTCGCTCGCTCTTGAATCCTGGATCCTATATTTTTATAACAGGCTTTTTAAAGGAAAATATTTATTAGGCGCGTTAAAAAACCCACTGTCATTTCATGGTTTTAAGTTTTTACTTCAGTCGGCAGGCCCCATGTCTGCCGATGTTCTTAATGTTTTTGAATATGCCAATCGGGGTTTTCGTGGCTCAAGTACAGTTTTCAGTTAGTAAGACAAGTAAATCATTCAGACTCTCGACAGCTTGAATGATTTTGGGAGGGGTCATGACCCCCACGAACCCCCCCCCCCCCCCCTCGGACCGCGCATGGCTCCACCTAAGAAATCTTTTTAACCGACTTCTAAAAAAGGAGGAGGTTCTCAATTCGAATGTTTGTATGTTTTTTTTTTTTTTTTTTTTTTTATGTTTGTTCGCGCATAACTCCGTCGCTTGCCAACCGATTTGAAAAAATCCTTTTTTGTTGGAAAGGGTAATACTTTCCAAATGGTCCCATGAAAATTTTATCGAAATCGGACAAGCGGTTTTTGAAAAATCAACAAAAATGTAAAAATTTATCTACATTGTCTACATTAACGATTTTTTTGTTTACTTTTTTGTGGGGTAGGTACAACTAAAAAGTGAAAAATAAAAACTTTTTTACAAAAAAAAAAACAACCGACTTCAAAAAAAACACTACAAAGTGATAAATAACTTTAATTTCGGAAGTCGGTGTCAAAATACGAAAATGCGGAACCAACGACACCGACTTCCGAAATTAAAGTTATTTATCACTTTGTAGTGTTTTTTTTGAAGTCGGTTGTTTTTTTTTTGTAAAAAAGTTTTTTATCTAAGTATGTATCCAGGAAGTACCGTTTGAATGGCACCATGCCGACAGAGGTGTTTTACAAAATGATTTCTTGAATGGCCGCCGTTTCTAAGAAATAGCAAGCGACCCCTTCCTCAAGCTTTATTCAAAATTGACGGCAGCTAGCATATACGCGATTGAATTATTTGAATTTATATATAGGACTTCTGTCAAGTATCCAGATTGCATATGAATTGATTCTGTCAATAAATCCAGCAATTGGTTTAAATTGACAGAAGGATATATATTTATTGACGATAGCGACAACTTGCTTGACAATTTACTACTTACAGTAGCTAACGAATTTGAATAGGTATTACATCATTCCATTTGAATTTTCAATTAACATTTGAAAGGCATTGCTATTTTTTCCGGTGAAATTATAGGAACATACTTGGTCATTTCAACTTTGTCTCCAACAAAAGTACAAGTAGGTAAACCTATCCTATGCCCCAGTTCATAAAATGGGTAGATACAGTGCCCTCCAAAACTGATGCCAAATTATGATTTTGAAAAAAACTAGGTTAAGACTCCTAAGGGATTGCTCGACTATTATTTATGATAATTCAAAGGTAGGTAGTTGAAATTAGTCAATAAAAACATTATAACTAGCAGCATACATTTGTATCACTAGAATTATCACACTAATATGTATTATAAAGGCGAAAGTTTGTGAGTGTCTGTGTGCGTTTATGTTTGTTACTTCTTCACGCTCAAACGGCTGGCCCAATTTTGATAAAATTTTGTATGGAGGTAGCTGACATCCTAGATTAACATATAGGCTACTTTTTATCCCAATATACCCACGGGATCGACATTTACGCGGGTAAAACCGCGGGGCGCAGCTAGTAAATAATAAAGTGGTGTGTCACAGCCATAGAAATGTCTATCTATGGTCACAGCTGAAGTGGAAAAATGTCAAATAACTTTTGGAGGAAACTGAAATGATTTACTAGTAGATAGTCGTTTGGCCCATGAACCGTTGGTCAATATTATCTTTAACCCATGAACGTTTCATCCAAAGAACTTTTCACTCATGAACATTTCGCCAACATAACTCTACGTCAGTGAATGCTTAACCAACAGAACGTTTTGACCAATAACTTTTCACCCAAAGAACAATTGACCCATGTCAAATAGAACTTAGGATGCAAGAGCGACCGAAGCGAGCTCGGGACAGTACAGTTGGTGTCGCAGCCAACTGGTTTAAGTTAACCACCTAGCCTTTTAACTAAACGGCGGCCGATCAACTAACGGCCTGAATGATATTCTATTACCTATAGTTTAGGTTGAAACTGTAATCAACCACGCGCGAGCCGAATTGGTCGCAGTAACTAAGCCAGGGCACCCTGACCAAATGGGTTAGGTTAGGTTAGAACTATGATCAACCGAGTGCGAGCCGAGAGAGCGAAGCGAGGCGAGCACTACTTCCAAAGGCCAGGCGGTTAACCGCGGCAAGCGTAACTTAACCTGATCGATCGACCTGTGCGGCTATTATCATTTAGCCACGGACCCCTCCTACTGATTTCTATGTATTTTTATAAAATAGATACCTCCCGTAGCTACGAAACGTCGTCCGCTAAGTATTTTATAGAAATAGAAACAAGTAGTGTCGCGGTGACATGTTGCCTGCTGCTGTCGTCTGCAGTCGGCTATATATGGAGTTGTACCTTTACCCGTTTACGGTTAAAGCTGCTGGCGTATAGCTCATTCTGACAAAGGATGGGTAAAACATCTGTTAAAATCATAGACTGTCTTAAAATCGTAGTGATTGTACAGGCGCTAGCACATCAAGCTACTAAAATCTGCCAAATTTCTTCAATAGATTTTTAACTTTATTACTACAGCATAAGTTTCAAAGTTGATTGGAAAAATTTGACAGTTTCGGGTAGCTTGATGTGCTGGCGTCTGTACAGGCGCCAGCACATCAAGCTACTACAATCTTAGTATATGTCTGGTAATATTCCATGCGAGATATTGATTGATATTATTATTGAACTAACTATCCCGAGTAAATAACATGTTATAAACTTATGCGTTTATTTACATAACCATAATTTCGTAATAGCATCGTGCGATATGACCCTATGTGTCACAGTATATCTACTCATAGTTCTTTGGAAATAGTAATTTCTCCTACAAATGTTAGAGAAAATGCTAATTATACAATTTTATTAGGTCCTTACATATGAAATTGGCGTTTTTCGTACTGACCACTTTAATCACGAATTTCTCCTCTTTGGTAAGGAATTCCAAATTCAAATTTGTACAGCTATTTACTCATGTATTTGTGCTTCGATGACCGTCATTCATTTGTTTTTTTTCTTCTGTTTTTTCTGTTTGCGTCACTCATTTTACAAAATGGAAAATTTAAAATATCGCATTATTTACGAGTACGAGTTCCGCCGTGGCACTAGTGCTGCGGAAACGACTCGAAGGGTGAATGATGTGTATGGCGGTCATGTTGCAAAAGAAAACACAGTTCGTTTTTGGTTCCAACGTTTTCGTTCTGGAAATTTCGACCTGCAGAACAAGCCCCGTGGACGGCCTGAGACCCAAGTTGATAATGGAGAATTGAAGGCTATTGTGGAAGCGGACCCATCGCAAACCACGTCCGAGTTAGCTGCAGGCTTCGATGTTAGTGATAAAACTGTTTTAATTCACTTAAAGCAAATTGGGAAGATTAAAAAGCTTGAAAGGTGGGTACCTCACGAATTGACTGAAGCAAACCGGCAAACGCGCGTCGACTGCTGCGTTACATTACTGAACCGGCACAACAATGAAGGTATTTTAAACCGAATCATTACCTGTGATGAAAAATGGATTCTTTACGATAATCGGAAGCGCTCAGCGCAATGGTTGGATCCTGGCCAGCCAGCCAAATCCTGCCCCAAGCGAAAATTAACCCCAAAAAAGTTACTTGTAAGCGTTTGGTGGACTAGTGCCGGTATTGTTCATTACAGTTTTCTCAAATCTGGCCAGACTATTACAGCTGATGTCTATTGTCAGCAATTACAAACCATGATGGAAAAGCTAGCGGCTAAACAACCAAGGCTGGTCAATCGCTCCACGCCACTGCTGCTTCACGACAACGCCAGACCACACACTGCGCAACAGACGGCTACCAAATTAGAAGAGCTTGAATTGGAATGTCTTAGACATCCTCCGTACTCCCCGGACCTTGCTCCAACAGATTACCATTTTTTTCGCAATTTGGATAACTTTTTGCAAGGGAAAAAATTCAACTCCGATGGGGCAGTCCAAATCGCCTTCAAAGCTTTTATTGATTCCCGTCCGACTGGTTTTTTTAGTAAAGGGATCAATGAACTACCTATAAGATGGCAAAAGTGCATTGAAAACAATGGTTCATACTTTGATTAATTAAATATATTATATTAAAAAATATTCGACTTTTTGTTCCTTCCATACAAAACGCCAATTTCATATGTAAGGACCTAATATTATGGTGTCATCATCATGAGTGATAAAATACATAGTAATCTGGTAATAATCCGCTATTGTTATCGACAAGTTTACGATTATGGTTGTCAGAGAATGTCACACACAATCTCAGTTGAATACTCGCTTCTGCCCGCGACTTTGTCCGCGTGAAATTTCACCCTCCCCCATTCATCCTCTGAGGGGTGGCATTTCGAAAAACCCTTTCTTAGTAGCTTCCTACTCTTCACAAAGAATACCTCCAAATTTCATGTCTCTAAGACCAGCGGTTTAGGCTGTGCGTTGATATATCAGTCAGTCAGGACTTTGAATATGCATAGATACTACTTACTAGTTTAGAGCGATTTTCAGTTTCACCACGCAAAAGACAGGGAAATTCGTGGAACCAAGTGTGACCTTTAATAAAAGTAAATACAGGGTCAAATTAAAATAGCTAGCGAAACTCCGCCGACGTGATCAGTGTCGATATCTAAACACTATACTTAAGAGGAGGCTCCCTAAATTTTACGTTAATTTGCATTAATATTCTGAAACAGTCACACATACAATCAAAATGGAACTTTAGTATATGATTCATTGGATCTTTTTCTTTCCATGTACAAGACAGTTACGTAATTGTAACATTTTCGCTCGATTCATATTTTATTCAAAAATCATGTCTTTTTTAAAGATTATTACTTTTTTTTTCAAGATTGCTTGGCCTTTATGTCTAAAATAAATGTTAACAGTAAGAAAATATAGTTTACTATCCAGCCACAAGATATTTTTTCTCTAGATCAATTATTACTTCAGTTATAACAGAATTGAGACTTTTAGTTTCGAGCTCGAACGCGATCAAAGAGCGCACGCGGTATTCAACCTTATTACGGCTACGTTAGCGTCTTTCACCATAGCGGTCTAACCGGTCTCTCATCTCTCTCTCTCATGCGTAGAATTTATTTTAGAGTGCCTGGTCTTAAAACAAAAAAAAACTAAATTGATAAAAAAAATCGAAACGTCGATCAGTATAACGTTTTAATACGCATTTTATCGTAACCCACAGCTATTAACGACTTCAAAAATATATGCAAATAGTATTTAGTACCTATAACCTGTTACCTACCGAGAGATTGATAAAAAAATTACCTAAAGATCAATGTTTTGAATACTCTGTACTTAGAAATGAAATGCGACGAATGACAAAAGTACTCCGTGGACCCGTAGCAAAAAAATACAAAATCTGCCAAAATTGCGAGTAAAGTGACTACCTAAACTTGAGAATTTGCCGGCCTCTAAAAGCCTTAAGACCGAGTCATTGCCTACACAAAATCTAAAGGCACCGTTTGGAATGCACGACGGCTATTCTATTCAAAAACCTGGCAAACTGTTTCTATAGTCACCCTATGCAGCAGATGTCGCAGTCATCTACGTTGTAATATTCCAGAATAACAGTGGAAGTTTTACAATCATCCGCCTTTTACATAACGATCATCAGCGGTCCTTTGTACACTCCCCAGTAGAGATGCCTCTCGAGACAGCTCAGCTGATCGACATAGTTGGCAGGCCTGCTTACACCTAGTGCCAAGGTACGCACTTCCTAATTTCCTGGCTGTAAACATTAGACGTGATCGTGTTCCAGTTTCATTTAAAAGTAATTAGTAGGTTATACGAGAGAGCTTACCTATAGCACACCCCGGACTCTCCATACAATGCTCGCAAAATAATTACCTACTACTACTACATTAAAAAATGACGTTTGTATACATATGAATGTGTGCGTGAGGTACTTGTGTTTGCGAGCCATTGATATATATAAAGTTTTTTAAATATCAATGTTGCGAGCGCTCTTGTTAAAGAACTGCGACGAATACGCCGAAGTGCGGGGTGAGGTGCGGTAACTGATGTAAGTGCGGGGAAGGGAGTGTCCTTTCTGTACGTAGTACTTTAAGCATTCTGTGCCTATAGTTATAGCTTTGAGAAGAAGAGTGAAGTGTTAGTACTTGTTGACAGGCCTACGCTGTCCTCTCATACTCGATTATTTTTTTAAAGATCATCCGTGGAGTTTCTTGCCGGTTCTTCTCCATAGGAAACGGCCAATTGGAACCGTGCACTTAGCTTCTGACGTTTCATAAGTGAGTAGTCCACTTGCAAAGTCCGCTATGTTGAAAGAATAATAATTTTGGGAAATCGAATTAAACCTCTAAAGTTAAAATGGAGTTATTAAAATTCATATTACAACATATTTCTGAAAAATATGGTCACAGAGAATTAATTTCTTATAGTAAATAAAATCCCAATACCGTAGTTATCTTTTTATTAGTATTTAAAAATTAAACATAACCACTTTTGCAAAAGTATTATTAACATAAACAGTTTTGCAATACTATGAAATTAACATGAAGAGTTTTGAAACAGTACCAAAATTAAATCCTAAACCTAAATAATCATCTTACAATAACATTATACTCTTATTTCTGTTTCTTCATCCATTAATGTTTCCTCAGTATCGGTATCTTCGTCTAAAGCAGCTTTAGTTTGGTTTTCTTGAAGAAATATATAATATTTTAGACTATCGACCTTAGCCCAATCCTATCCAAAATGTTTAATTAGTAGGTTTTTAACATCATTTAATTTTGCTGGTTTTACAGGAACGCCTAAATTGATCAAAGCAGGTTCTATCTGTTCAAACGATTTACCTCTTTTACAAACATTGCCGTAATTCACCACCTCCGATACATAATGCGGTTCCCCTTCAACGGCGATTTTGCCATTCCTGTCTTTTCTCAAAAAAAAAAAAACCTTTTGGAGGCATTAAATTGGAAATGCCAAGATCCAGGCAATTTCAGTACGTCTTTGGTGTTTGATTTCCAATCATAAAAATTTAAATCTTTGCCAAGTCTCGGCACCGTACCGTATTTTTGGAAAATATCGAAATAGGTCTCTGATTCTGCAATGACTTCTAGAGAGGCCGTGTAGCCCTTTCAACATTTCCAAAAATACGGTCAGAGCCCTGATTCACAACCATACGACAGGCTATCGTATCGTAAACCTGACATTTCGATAACCTGATTTGACTTCCCCTCAACAGCAAATAGCTGTTGGAAGAATAGCGGGCGTCTATTTGATTTAAACTGACAAAATTATCGGGTTTTGGACTTGTGAACAGCGTTGAGAAGACTCCTAAGATAACAATGATTAATGTTCGATACGATACGGAAGCATATCTAGTGTTTGTGAATAAGGGGGCAGGAGGCAAAAATTAATGCCCTACAACTGGAAATATTATTGTAATTCTTTTTATATTAGATACTTAAGTGACAATGATAGTCAAGATGGCGGCGTTTGCACGAGTCACTGCGTAATATGGCGAGTTTTGAAAGTTAATTGTAACTTAGAGTTTTTTGAAAGTTAACTGTCAATCAATATAGCAAGTTTTGCAGGAGTACTGAATATTTAACCTAAATTTATGCGTAACATACGGAGTTTTGGTCGAGATTGATAGTTGCTTATGAAAGCATTTTAAAAAACAAATAAAATGGCCGCACTATCTGATTTTCTTATTTTTTTTAACTTAGCGGAGTTTGCAAGTGGACTACTCAAGTACCCATGTACTTAATCTTTAAGTGAAGCAAAATAATTTGATTTTGACCATGATGCATTTTAGAAGGTCTCAGAAACGCGATTGACGTGACCAGCTTTTTGGTCCACACAATTAAAGTAGTTTTACCTAGCGATGAGAAAACAAAAATACGACTAACTATTAGTGAATACAGTGAATATGAGCTACAGCATCTCCTGTGAACATTGTCCTTTTGCTATAGTTATTTGCTGAAGACACACACAGACGCATACACTATTGAAAACTCTTCTCTTGTTGGTTTTAGACTGAAACAAGAACACTGCTTGTTTTATAAATATTTTGAAGGTTACAGTGCCTGAAAATTAGTCCAAATCTACCACGCGCGGCACGAGTTTAGTTTAATTTTAATTTAGTACTGACAAGTGCACGTGTCAGGAGTCAGATTAATACGACAGACGGACTGATGATTGCTGGGATGCCAGTAGCATTCCGAGTGCTTTGTTACATTCCATTGTAGGATCCTTGAACCCCTCAACTTGTTAGAAGACAAACAAACCGACAAACGAATATAAGAACCTGTACTCTGTCAAATGGCTTTGGATTAAAAGAGTCAAATTTTCCGAATTATTTCCGGGAAGACTGATGGAAATAGGTAGACACAAAAGCATTGCACGAGGTTATAGGGAACGATATCCTGATAATTGTGAAATAGCAGGTTCTTTATTGTAACAAGCTTCAGAAGTAAAACGCCTTATCAACTACAGTGTGCAATGTAATGTGCGCAAACGCAATATCATCAGAATACTCCACAAGTAAGTACTCACATGCGTCTGGGTCGGATTTAAACAAAAAAAAAAAACACAGGCAAATGCAAAAATTTTATCTGTTTTTGGAAACAGTCCAATAACGAAATACGTAGATAAATGATTTTGTCTGGAACGTTGTGTATTTTTAAAATGTCCACAATTAAATATCAAATGTTTCTTTTGAACTCGTACTGTCATGAGAATAGTTGTTTAAGGTCGTCTATTTTCATACCGGTTACAATATAGACATAAGTTATTATAATAATAACTGTCAACACTGTGCGTAAGCCTGCATTCACTTAGACAGCATCATAATCACCAACGCAGGGAACTTCATATACCTAGGTACCTAAGTTAGTAGTTACCTATCATACGAATTAATTAGTATAATTCTACCACAGGAGTTCACAGGACTAATGTTTTGAAGCCTTTATGATTAGTAATTAGTAGCAAAATTCATTAACCACTCGGAAACTTTGAACATTTAAACAATCGTTGAAAGTTCCAAACACAGCGAGCTAAATGAATACTAGTAACGCCATCTATCCACCACTCGAAGCAAGTAAATGTAATGTAAAACAAAACACGTCTTGTCGAAATTCTGTGCAATACGGCAGAAAAATTTTATAGAACCCACAAGAGCTTCGAATCTAAGAAACCTAATACATCTCGCTAGGTATACTCATAATTATTTATGATGTGATGAATATAACCTATGCGTGAAATTAAACCCACCTCTAGAGAAAGAGAGAAACGTGGCCGGCATCGGAGCGCCACGCCGCCGTGCACCTGTCGCAAGGACACCTTGTTAGGAGTTTACATATTCGTTAAAATATAATTAAAAGAAATAATAAAGAGATTTAAATAGGTAGGTACTTAGTTTTCAGTGAGATTGGGAAAAGACATAGAAGAAGGTAGATACCTACTTATTATATTCGCCGAAACGTAGGTAACAGGAATTTAGAAGGTTAATACGTACAGACGCTTGCATTAATTGGGTAAGTACTCCTGGGATTATTTTAATTTATAGGCACCACCATACAGGAGGTAACATAATTATTATTACTTATTGCGGGCGTCCGTTAAAGAAACTTGTCACTTCATTTTTTTTCTACGAAGAATGTTTAGTTAGAGCAGCCCCTTATTCACAAACACTCGATATGCTTCCGTATCGTATCGAACATTAATCATTGTTATCTTAGGAGTCTTCTCAATACTGTTCACAAGACCAAAACCCGAAAATTTTGTCAGTTGAAATCAAATAGACGCCCGCTATTCTTCCAACAGCTAAATTTGCTGTTGAGGGGAAGTCAAATTAGGTTATCGAAATGCCAGGTTTTCGATACGATAGCCTGTCGTATGGTTGTGAATCAGGGCTCTGGAAAAATATCGCTGCTGTATCGATTAAGAAAGACTTAAAGAAATAACTTTTAAATATTTTAATTATTCTCATTAATTTAGTCAATAAATAACAAAAAGTAGGTATACCTGCTAAAAAAATATTCAACATTTGAATTAACTGAGAATGCATTCAACACGCATGTGACATCCAACCCGCACTGGGCCCGCGTCGTGGATTATGGCTTTTATGGCCCACTCCCTATAACAGAGAGGAGGCCTGTGTCCCAACAGTGGAAACAATACAGGCTGATTATTCCCAGCATTCCCAGTAGTAGCAATATCTAACGTACCTAACGTAAGTACCTACCTATAGATTCATATTGAACTGAACAATTTTACGACTTCTAAAATATAATAGCGGGTAACCTACCCACCAAACAAACGAACATACGCAAAGATCACACGACCTGGCTAGTGGATAGGCCCTAGTTTCCATAAATAAACCCATACAGTTTTATGAGTCGGCCTGTACGATGCAACGTACCGAATCGAAGAAAACAGCCGCATAGATAAGATTCGTATTGGAAAGCAGCTCCAGGCATTCTGAATAGCATATAAACCAAATGGCCATGCACTTGAGCCGACTCAACTATAATTGAATCTGTCGATAACCGTCGTAAATAACAATTACTCCGCACGCCGTCAAGTAATGAATTGAACTGCAAAGGTAATAGAAATCGGATGGGATACATGGGCTGACAGGCTAGGTGATTTGTATGCTGATTGGGCAGCGACAAATTTGCCACGCTATGGGAAAATGCTGGGCCAATTGCCTGGTACCTAAGTAATTATTTTAATTGTTAAAGAGGTGGTCCTCCAATTAGCCACAGATTGTGGAGCTACACCTCAAATGATCCCCCATCACTTGTCTAGTCCTTCGTGCAATAACACCTGCACTGTAGAAGACCTTTGCGAGGCAAATGCGAACGTTGTCGATGTCGCTGAATTCTGATCGAAATTCATATAAATTGGAGTCATCGATACGACGCAGTAGTTAAAGTCAGTAAAATGATGTGAGGATGAGAAAGACTTTTGCTACTCATAATTATCTTTGTTTTTAGTAAAATAGGATGGAAAAGTCGTCGATTAGACGTTTATTTCAAAATCTAAGCGCATTTTTTATTCCCACATTTGTCATTTCAGTTGATCTTCTAATAAAAGTTGATTACAAAGATCGTATTATGGGCGAACCATTTAAGAACAAAGAAGTGCAATGACTGATTTATCATAGTTAAGTCAACTCATAATTTAAGTTGTAGTAGAATTAATTCGAAGGGAGATGGTCGCCAGACAGATAAAAAAAATGATGGAACATGTAGGTAGTTTCACTAAACCATATCCAGACAAGCAGACAGGTCAACACTCTCATATACTCGCACATTGATGCTTTAACAAATTTTTATTTCTTTGTAACAAAAGTATAAATCTCATATTGTTTTTATGGCACATCATAAAGTATTGATGTAATGAGCATAGACAGTCTTTAAATCTAAATTGGCTATCTTAATAAAAGGTTTCTTAATGGTAACTTTTGATGTATAATGTTAATTGATGATTGAAGTGTAATGTACCGTAAGGTCTCGGTCATGGCAACGATTGGACCCCTTCTTGATGGTACAAGACATAAAAATATGTCTATGGTACAAGAACTGACGAATATAATTAAGGCGATTGAGAGGTTATTATAAAAACTTTTTTACAAAAAAAAAAAAAAAACAACCGACTTCAAAAAAAAAACACTACAGTGATAAATAACTTTAATTTCGGAAGTCGGTGTCAAAAAACGAAAATGCGGAACCAGCGACACCGACTTCCGAAATTAAAGTTATTTATCACTTTGTAGTGTTTTTTTTTTTTGAAGTCTGTTGTTTTTTTATTTTTGTAAAAAAGTTTTTATTTTTCACTTTTTAGTTGTACGTATCCCACAAAAAAGTAAACGAAAAGATCGTTAATGTAGACAATGTAGATAAATTTTTAGATTCTTGTTGTTTTTTCAAAAACCGCTTGTCAGATTTCGATAAAATTTTCATGGGACCATTTGGGAAGTATACCCTTTCCAACAAGAAAAGAATTTTTCAAATCGGTTGGCAAGCGACGGAGTTATGCGCGAACAAACACAAAAAAAAAATACAAACTTCCGAATTGAGAACCTCCTCCTTTTTAGAAGTCGGTTAAAAATAAAGAGCAATTGACTCCGCAATTTCGTCTTTGACATCACTCAGGGAATACAAGTAGGTACGGTTTTGCTGTTGATGTTGACTTCATCAAATGTTCTTACTTTTTCTTCATAAGCCCGCGAAATTCAGACTGTTACGTTTTTTCAATTTGCAGCTCAGTGTCTGGTTGTATGTTGAACAAAATATGATTCGCGACCGTAACAAGTATGTATTTACAGAATTATAATCATTTAAATCATCAAACCTTAATGAATGACTAAGTTTCATGAAATATCAGTGACACTGACCTGCAATTATAGCATAAAACATAAGAAAATTTGAATTTCGCGGGCTAACTTCCAGGGAAATTGCTTTGATATTACTTTCACCAACTTATCCTAACGCCCTATACTAAATACTCGTAGGTACGTATAGTAAATACTCGTACTTTTGTGTGCACCGCAAAAAACTCAAAGTTAATAATACAAAATCACAGTAGGTACCTACGCCCTTAGGCCTGTTATTCCATTTCAAAAATATGCCACACTACAATAATATATCAATTTATTGCCATTAAATTGGCGACCGGCCAGCGTGGAGTCTGCATGGCCACATATTGTCGGTTAAAACCTAACCCCTGTCCCTTTTAACTATTATTTATGATCAGACCCTACTTGACCTCCGTTGTTTCGTCTTCAATGAATCGAGGAGGATCATTTTATCACTCTCTTCTTATTGTCGGGGACATTTACCTATACATATGACTGCGACGACCATTCTCAATCGCAGCTTTTTTAACGCGCTAGGGAATGCACTCTTGGATTCTCAACGCTCGTGTCGATGCCGAGAGTGAAAAATCCCAAACACGCTGAAAAACTTCGTGTTATAAAAGCGCCCGTGCGTTTGTGGGCTTGTCGTTAGCGCTATGGACGATCAACTGAAAATTGTTATAAGTAAGTAGGTACCCGTACAACCGTACCCAGTCCAATTGTAAAATTATATAGACCTACCCAAGTACCTACTACTCAATTTTACAACAACTTAATTTTGGTAGAAATAAGACTAGTATTGACCTTTACGTCATATTGTTGAGAGATTTTTTACCAATTTGATAAGATTTCTATGGAATATGCCGACATATACCTACGTGACGTTATCGCAACACGTTAGACAACTTTGAACTTTGATTGCTTGAATAATCAATTAACATTTTGATCAATTAAAATATTTATTGCATCTTACATAAACTAGTAAATAACCTGAAGGAAAGAAATTGGGAATAAAAGCAAGTAGCTGAGTGAGAAAAATAAAAACTTTTTTTCATAATCGCTCGCTGATAGGAAGAACGATCCAGGAGTTGAAATTAATTTAGTACCTACCTACGAGAGGAAGTCTGACTCCGGGAAAACTTTTGTTTACATGACCTATGCCAAGGTTTCAAGGTCATGACCTCAAATGCTTTCCTATCATTTCCGTCGACGGTATCGGACTAATGTAGTTGAAACAACCCTTGTAGCATCACGTATTAGAATAACACTGATTGATCTAAAATGATTCTTAATGCGTGCCATATTTATCAACATTCTACCAACCTGATTTTCACACCGGCGCTGTTAAAATGCCACTATTCAGTAAACCCAGTTCACGTCACCATATCTCTTCACGTTCAGTCTAGGTAGGTACTTAGTTGTGACGGGGAGGATCGTGATGACTCGGACGAAAGCGAAAGTGAATCGGTTTATTATTGTTAGGTACTCCGTGTTTACATGTGTGGCCGCGCGGCGTGAGCCGTCGACTGGCGGTCGGTAAGGACGCGGGAAGGTCGCCCGCCATTGCTACGCATGCGTCGTAATAATGCCCATAAAGCCGCCAAACGCTGCCAATTTTCTGACCTCTGGCAAACGTAAACTTTCGGCAGCAACAACAAAGCGAACATTATCATAAACGGCTTGTTTGAATTTCAGATAATCTAAATCAGTACTATCTAGTACCTAAATGTTAAAATGTGAAGTACCTAGTTATAGGTATACCACAAACACAACAGCGTCGTATCGCTAATCCTTTGTGGACCATTTTGCCTACCTACCTGGAATGTCATAAAACTCTTCTCTTAGGTATAGGTACCTATTCCGATTCGTATTGTAAGACAATTGACATAGGTACCTAGGGAATTTCGTTCAAAAACCTTCGGGAAGCGATTGACAGTGTGTTATGGCTTACGGAAACCTGCAACCCAATAACCCAATTAGTTTTAGAATTATGTTGTAGTAGGAAATTATCAGCAAAGTCAAGCAATTTTCTTTGAGTCAAAGCAACCAAATATTGTATGGTTGCCTCAGTTGCCTCATAAACTTACTCCATAAGTCCATAAAAAAATTTAAAGCCCATGTTGTTGCACTGTTTAAAAAATGCAATCCCGAATCGAATCAGCTCAAAATAGGTAACGCGATTTCCGGAATTACTACTAACACAACATTCTAAATCAGCGCCATCTAGTTTGTATTATGGAAGCGTTTAAGTGGTACCAGTGTACCACAGAATCTGAGCGCAGTCCGTAGGTAGCGAACCAACCAAATACTAACAAACTATACATCAGTGGTCTGACGGTATTCAACAAGATTGAACGATCATTCGGATTTAATACCTAACTAAGTAATTAATAATGCATACTTTGTAGGTCCCTCATGTACTACTAAACCATTATGTGCCTTAATAAATTTATTATTTATGTATTATTATATTAATAATAAGGCTGTGAGGCTACATTTCGTATAAAACATATGTATGATACTGCACAATATGTATTAACGCTGTTTCAGATATGTATTGCTTACTATTTTTTCATCCTTTTACTAGTTTTGTGTACAAAATTAGTCTTTATAGCTTGTGTTAGGTGTAAACGAAAATAAAATTAGTAGACACAACATGTAAAATACGTGGTTTATACCTTGCTGTAAACGCGAAGTACAGCCCACGACACTCAAACTTACGCTTTTTTGCAATTGCCTATCAAGTTGAATGGTAATAACAAAAATTGTAAGTACGAGTAGGTACCTATTTTACCGAAGCAAAAAATCATCAATACGAATCTCTAGGTTCAATTTGCACTTTGAGGCCAATATTATAACTTCAAATAAGTTGAGAGTTGTAATTTGATTGTAAATACGGGTGCGTATATTTTTATTGATATTTCACATGACTTTTAATATTGCGGTGATAAAACCAAACCATGCAGTGTTAAAAAAAAATCAAACTTTAAAAAAATACAGTGCACAGTAACCTGCATAAGGTTATTGTGCACAGTGTGCACTGTATTTTTTTATTGTTTGATTCTAACCAAAATATATTTTGAGAATACGAAAGGACGATTTACATTTAGCAAAAAGCCTTTGTTCAACGACTTGCAAAAAAAAACACCGAGCAAAATCTGAAAAGTTGCCAATAACAAAAAAAACATACTGGCACAGAATACTTAAGGTGAATGTGCCATGGTAGACCGCGAAATTTAAATTTTCTTACGTTTTTTGCAATTTGCAGATCAGTGTCAGGTTGTATCTTGATCAAAATATGATTCGCGACTATAAGAGGTACGTATTTACAGAATTATAATAATTAGAATCATTAATACATCTTTCTAACTTAAATTTCTACCGTTAAGAACAAATCTCGTATGGAAAAGTGTTAGTGGTAGAAATCTAACTTAAAGAGATATATTAATGATTCTAATGACTATAATTCTGTAAATACATGTCTATTATAGTCGCATATCATATTTTGATCAAGATACAACCTGACACTGACCTACAATTTGCAAAAAACGTAAGAAAATTTAAATTTCGCGGTCTACCACTGCGCATTCACCTTAAGGTGAATGCGTAGTGGTAGCCCGCGAAATTCAAGTTTTCTTACTTTTTTTGCAATTTGCAGGTCAGTGTCAGGTTGTATCTTGATAAAAATTTGATTCGCGACTATAATAGACATGTATTTACAGAATTATAGTCATTAGAATCATTAATATATCTCTTTAAGTTAGATTTCTACCATAAACACTTTTCCATACGAGATTTGTTCTTAACGGTAGAAATCTAACTCAAAAAGATGTATTAATGATTCTGATGATTATAATTTTGTAAATACGTACCTGTTATAGTCGCGAATCAAATTTTGATCAAGATAAAACCTGACACTGACCTAAAAATTGCAAAAAACGTAAGAAAATTTGAATTTCGCGGGCTACCACTGCGCATTCACCTTAAAGGCGAAAGCGCCAGGGTAGCCCGCGAAATTCAATTTTTTTACGTTTTTTGCAATTTGTTGTAAGTTGATTAAAATATATGATTCGCAACCGTAACAAATATGTATTTACAGAATTATAATCATTAAAGTCATCAACACAACTCTCTAAGACCAAGTAATCCTACTGAATGACTATTTCATGAAATCATGACATTTTATGATTATACTAAATTAACAAGTTATATTACTGATTCTAATGATTATAATAACGTACAACTTAATACTGACCAGCAAATTGCAAAAAACGTAAGAAAATTTGAATTTCCCGGGCTACCCTGGCGCTTTTACATAACATTATTATGTTGAGAATATGTTATTTATTTTATTTACCACGCTATAAACATGACACCCCATCATACTTGATGACAAATAAATAAATTGTGATAATATTAGTTACTGATTCCATGTATTTATCATAGAGCTTGGCCTGGCGGCACAGACCAGCCAGACACTTTCATCGGTGTTATTTTTTGGCGTATTTACGTTGCCCGTATACTAGGCACACTATACTATAATAATCTTGGTCTCATCATCCAATATCCGATCTGTATCGTTTTTTTTTTTGTAATCCGTTTTCATGTTAGCTTACTTAAGTGGCTACCAAACCAATACTGGAACCATTTTGACTCAAAAGTCAAAGTAGAACTCCTTTGATCTTGTTTTTTTTTTGTATACGAAATTAATTAAGGCGTAGGTACTTACTTAACAGGGTGAAAAGTAGCTTTTGTCCTTCACTCCTTTAAGTCCAAGTTACCTCCCTGTCAAATTCAATAAAGATCGGTTCAGAGGTTTAGGCATAGAGTAAGTAATGTTCATTATAATAAATGTTCTAAGAAGAGACGGGAGTCCCATAGAAAAAGATGAGAAACGTCGCTTGTATGAAACTTGTACTAAAACTGGATACCAACATAACAAAAATGACACAGACTATGCACAAACTGCACATGTAAAAGCGAGACAGCGATAGCCGCCACTATGTTTAGTACACGTTTCATGGTTTCTTTTTTTTATTAGACAGTTGCGTCAGACTGGGTTTAGGCGTAAAAAAGTAACAGACAGACATACAGAGTTACTTTCGCATTTGTAATTTGTATGGATTGCAATTGCAAGTAGCGGTATTATAGCATTACACAAAACATGAGTACCTAGATTAAATACGTATCATTGAAACTAGCAAGAACCACTCACCGGAACTTTGACAAAGAGCAATGGCCATTTTGGACTAGGAAAAAACAGAATTTGTTACAGTTGACACCACAGATATAGATATACCTAGATAACGCAAGTATCACGAACTGTATGAAAACTAAGCGTGCCACTTTTTGACTACCTACTATGACGTCACAAGCTCGCGCTCTCTCGCTCACGCTCACCCAGTCAGCAGTACGCAGGACTGAGCGCGAAAGTGGCGGCTTATGATTTTCGATCGTAAACTGGTGCGATTTTTGGCACGCGAAGTAGGTGCTCTTGCGTTATCTAGGTGTATCTATATCCAGAGATGTAACTTATCTAAGATACAAGTATCTGAAATACAGATACAAGATACAAAATACGTATCATGTATCTGTATTTCAGATATTTTTTTGAAATTCATTTTGTATCTTGTATTTAAATACCTGTTGTTTGATATCTTAGTATTTTGTAGATACTATGTTTGCTAAAATACTTTTAGTAATTGGTGATTCTATTGTGACATCTTAGGTGACATTAATTTTAAATATTAAACTTTTTGAAGAACTAGTTTTACTGAAGTCTCAATTAAAACTTTAAAACTATAATATTATGTTGTGTAACGTTTGCGCAATCAACGCGATTTACATGTAAAAAAATAAACATTCATTAATAAAAATGTTTTTTTTTTACAACAGTATTTTATCTATAAAAAGTATTCGAAAGATACGTAGGTACCTACTTTATATCTAGTATTTCAGATACCATTACAGAAAGTTATTTGCATCTGGTATCTGAAATACTTAAAGGTATTTTGCATTTTGTATTCCAGATACTTTATTTAAGGTATCTTGTACATCTCTGTCTATATCTGTGGTTGACACTATTACCAAAATGAAATAGTTTGTAATCAATGGATGTACTTAATTTTTTTTTCTCTAATATACAACTATTGCTCTTCAAAATAGATCTTAATTCAGAACGCATTCGTAATTTTTATGTTCCTAGAGATGTCTATACTTTTTGTAAAGTCTTAGTCGATTTTGTTCTAAATTGAAATTACATCGCAGACAATGTCAACCGAATAAACTCATGATATTATTACAAAAGATAAGCCAGTATCTGAATTTGAAGTTACTGATAATGAAAGACTTTTAATAAAGTCAAATAATTAATTTAAAAGTCTACATTCAAAAACCGATACTGGCGTAAATAGATCGATAACGTAGCCTCCCTATTTTTTATAACTAAAAAAATAAACAAAATTTTGTCATTTTTAACCGACTTCAAAAAATGAGGTTCTGTATTCGACCCGTATGTATGTTTGTATGTCCGCGATTTTCTCAAAAACTAATGAACCGATTTTGATAATTCTTTCACTCAAATGATCTACATACTTTCAGGAAGGTTTTAGTATATAATACATTATGTAATTATTCTTAAGTACGAAGTTATATGCATAAATGTACCTACTGCATCTTTCGTCTATGCGAATTTTGATGATTCTTTTAGTCGGTATCTTCAATTCTTCAGTGCACTAGTGTTAATTGAAGTTGTGTGGGGTAGGAACAACTAAAATGTGAAAAATAAAAACTTTTTTCCAAAAAAAAACAACCGATTTAAAAAAAACTACAAAGTGATAAATAACTTTAATTTCGGAAGTCGGTGTCAAAAAACGAAAATGCGGAATAAACGACACCGACCTCCGAAATTAAAGTTATTTATCACTGTAATGTTTTTTTAAGTCTGTTTTTTTTTTTTGTAAAAACGTTTTTTGCTTTTGAAATTTCAGCGTCATTTGTTTTCTGTGCGGTCTTGTTTTTTCTCACTAATAATAAGTTATCGTGTTTATACTTACGCTACATAATATAAAGGGAAAACATCTTAATTTAAAATGTCACAGATTAAAAATATACCACATGACCCCGAAAAACAATCTCCTTACCTACTACTTATACGTATAAAAAAGTCTATGACCATACTAAGTCATAAATAAATAGACAAATCAAGTTGCGTTATCTAAGACTCTTCTAGACCAACCATTAGAAGATTGGCCATTGTTATTTTTACGGCACCACCACTAAGAATTCTAAAAAACGTATACGAAACCTACGAGCCCTTTCTAATAGAAAAAAAAAAACACTGAAATCGGTCGATGTGGTAAACTAGGTATCGAGAGATTCAGAACCTTCTCCTTTTTTATAAGTCGGTTAAAATAGGTGCCTCGTTAATTAGGTATAATAGCTACCTACCTACGCTTTTAGGTTCGTTATTTGGAACCTTTAAACACCTATCTACCCTCTACCCATTCATCTGGATGCTTACCATCTAGCTAGATATCTTCAGACAGTTTTCTGACCGCTAGCCGATCTTCGCATTAGAACGTTTAGAACCTAGCATCTAGTTATGTAAGTAGGTTAGGTAAATGATATTATTAATGTTCAATTACCTATACCTACTTAGGAAATTAGAGATATCTATACAAATAAATAAAATTAGAGTGTCTCTTTGTAATATTAAAATAACCGATTTTTACGAAATGCATATGGTTGTTATACATGGTACTTACATATACTTACCAAAATAACATTTTTTACAATTTTTGTCTGTCTGTTTGTTCCGGCTAATCTATGAAACGGCTGGACCGATTTTGACGAGACTTTCACTGGCAGATAGCTGATGTCATAAGGAGTAACTTAGGCTACATTTATTTTAGAAAAAAAATTAGGGTTCCGCGCAAAAAAGTTAAACGTTTTCCGTCATGCACGCGAACGAAGTCTCGAGCACAGCTAGTAGGTATATATTATCTATAGATCTATAGGTAGGTACTAAATTATTCTTGTTAATCGTACCAACTGTAAAAACGCAAACCTTCCCTACCTACTTATCTAGTATTTATAATTTTGTTTGATAGGTAGTACGGTAACTAAAGTACACAGTTTATGTAACACCTGCTTCACACGGTTGCAATGACGACATGTAAAAACATCGACATACATGTGCTTTACAGAATCTAATTTAAATATTCATGAATAAGACTCATAAACCTTCCGAAAAAAATGGTCTAAGTCTTTTACGATCGTGAAAACTGCATCAAAATCCATTGTGCAGTTCAGAAGACCCTGAGCGGTCAGTCGGTCACACAGAGAGACGTTAAGCGAATTTGTTTTATATACCTACCTATAGAATAGATATAGAAGCATAGTCCAGTCATGGTCTGGATGACTGTGTAGTACATTCACACTGCAGTCTGCACCTGCACACATAGATCAAGACGTATCTAGTTCTAGTAGCTTCTGGCAAATAAAGGAATGGATAACATTGTTTATTCAACACAATGTACATACCTACATACCTGTTATAAAATGCCTACAGCGTAGCACTGCGTGCGCGTTACCGTAACGGGTATCACACTCGCGTCACAATACTGAGCCCTAGACACAATTGAGTTTTGCGGGAGCAGCCAGCAATCCTTACAATAATATTTCCGGCCCCACCTTTACTACGTTGCAGTACCTACGTATAAATACTTACGAATTACGTTTTTATGTAAATATATTCGAATAAGAAACTGGTACCTAACCTAATGATTACTCATGTAAAAAATCATTTTTGTACTAATATGAGCTAATTTCTTTCATACAACCAAAGGATTAGTAAGACAAGAAATTCAACGTATAATAAAAACAAAAAATAAACATAGTAACAAGCTCATTTTGACATTTTTATTCATGTAAATTTTTGCAGATATAATTAATACAAATTATGGTCATGTAAATTGGGATCTATGATAAATAATATTATTACTATCAGCTGGTTTAGAGGACACTGTCTTATACCGTCTCCGAATAGCTTAATTCCAGCCATTGTTAAATTTTGATGACTCATCGAAATATAAAAAGGCAGTCTCGGAGGTGTGGCATTACAAATACTGTCTTACTCCTAAGTTTACATAATGAGATTTTTATTGTGATAGTGATAAAACACAAACTTAAACTATGTGAACATTCTACTTCCTGAATGGCTACTACATGCATGCATGACTCCTTTATATGAGGTTCCTCACCTTCTAGGATGTTGTATTAAGTGCAGAGCTATGTCATTATGTCAACTAAATTTCTAAAAGATTAATGTGACAAAACCTATATTGTCTACATGTCATACATCACAATTTTTCCTAAAGTTATCTGTACAGTTTGGGTAATTTGAGATGTCTAATAAAAGCCAATTACTATACATTACGTCCAAATAATAACTTTACGCTGAGCAGCTGATGTATTATATACTTTGCCGCTGTTCCTTTGCAGGTTGTGTTTAAGAAGTTCAGCAACATGTCTCCAATAAGTAGTCATACACAATTCTATTTTCAAACAATTCAGGATTGCTAACAAAACAATCTAGATACAAAGTAAATTATTCACAAAGAAATCCATAAATAAACTTTTTATTAAAATTGTATAAGACTGAAATACTTTGTATGTTGACACTACTGATTTCATGAATGTATGATCATTCATTTCAGAGAGCAATATAATATTATTTGTCAGACTCGTTTTGTTCAGGTTCAAGCAGTTTTAACCATGGGTGCTGAAGGCACTCATAGGCAGTGGCACGCCGATTTGGATCAAAGTCGAGCATAGGCTTTAAGAAATCAGCAAAATCTTCTGCATCCTTCTGACTCCACTCATACTTCTCAGTTAACACGGATACTAAACCCCATGGTTTTAAGCCAGTTATGTTCCTCAATTCACCCTTTTTATTAAAGAATACTTTTGAATATTTTCCTGAGGCTGCAATTCGTTTTGGAATATCACCTAGAAGTTCTATAATGTGAGCAAGGTGATCTTCATCACGGCTGTAGCCATCCCCAGAATGAGGCTCAAATAAATAGTCTCCTGTGGCCAACTCGAAAGCCATACAAGCTGTGCTCCATATGTCAGCTGAGGTCCCATAGCCAGCACTCAGCAACACTTCTAGAGATCGATACTGCCTAGTTTGTATGTCTTCAGTAAAATGCCGGTGGACCCAACATGCATTACCTAAATCTGCAATCTTTACTTCTAAGTCACAGATATCAAAAGCTGGATCAAATTTTTTATCAAGAGATTTGCCCTTAGTAGACTGAGAATTGAAAGAAGGTGGAGTATCAGTCATTTCCCCTTCAGACATAGGGGTTCCTGCATCATCTCCACAGCCATATTGCTTAGATCTTACCTGTACTGCATCAGCGTCAGTATCAAAAGCTTCCTCATCGGCTCTATCATCTCTGTCATCATTACAACCATTGATATTAGTTTCATTGTCAGAGCGGGTAGTCTCAATCACACTTGCCTCTTCAGGTGTTGGAGGTGAGTCATCATTATCTTGCGACATGGGGGCTGACTCACTGTTATTAACAACTTTTTTCTGTTCTTCCATTTCTTCTATTTGTTCCATTTGCTTTTTAAGTAACATAGACTGACGCTTTGCTTTCTTCTTTAATTTTTTCTTTTTATTTCTACTCATTTTAGCAGTGACTACCTGTTCTTGAAATTCCTTTGGTGCAGTACTAATCAAGGAATGAGGCAGTCTCAAGCCTAAGGAATGTAATTCAGTAGCCTCAGCTGCCAGCTTGCGGATGTAAGATTCATCAACACAAACCAATACATTCTCAGGCTTAATATCTGTATGAATAATCTTACATTTAGTATGGAGGTAATCCAAGCCTTCAAGTACTTGGCGTATGATTGTTTTCACATTTTCCCGCGGTATACCTCTATAGTTAGACTTGAGTATCAACTTCAGTAGGTGGTGACCCAGAACTTCAAAAACCATGCACACATGGGTTCCATTCACACCAGTTATTTTAAAGTCATTAAGCAACTGAACGGTCTTATTTCTCTTGGGATCCGCTGGATCGCTGTCACGAACTGCTTTCAGTATTTTAATTTCATCTAAGGCTGTCTCCGTGAAATGAGGCGCCGATTTAACGACTTTTAATGCAACGAAACGCTTATCAACAAGATCCCAACACAACCACACGGTAGAAAAATGACCCCATCCCAGTTTTCTAGTGACGTGGTACCGATTCAGGAATAAGTCTCCAATTTTGACAGGATGGTAACCACCCTTACAATAGTCGGCGCTGTCCTCCTGTTCCTCGTCGTCGCTCGCATATTGTTCGTCTTCATCCTCCTCAATCGTTTCATTGGAAGAGCTATGTGTAGGTTCTAAACGATTCTGATTCTGGTTGCGCAGACCGTTTCCTTGTACACCAGCCCCGTGGTCCTCCTCGCGATTTTTCTTTTTACCGAGTTTATGCCGTTTCTTTTTCGCCTGAATGGCGAGCACTCTTCTATTTACATCTGATTTAGAACTCATTTAGTAAATTAAACACTTTCAACAACGCCAATATATATATAAATTTATCTTTTCATCTCAAATCTTTTTGTTTGAGTATGGCGGCCGGTCGCAGAACAAAATGCGCTCGAACATGAACTCTAAAATGTTGCTAGTAATAAAAAACTGAATCCAAAGACAACCATGTTTTAATTATTTGTCTATTTCCCGAATGCAAAAACAAACCATCGCGTAAAAAATTATGCGTCGTTTAGACAGAAGCGGCCGGTAATCGCCCGGCCACGACTTTTGGCTTAACGGCAAGCGGCGCGGTTTCTTTTGTCTAGTGTTGACGCCGCGAGCGGTGCTTTGTAGCATGGTTCATACATTTTTGTATACCTAATGATTTTCACCGCTCGCCGCCGCCGCCCCGCGCTAAGCTGCCGCTGACAGCGGCAAAGTCGTGGCCAGGCTGTAATGGCCGTAATGGTGGGCGCGGTGACGGACAATTGCCACACTTGCCACCACCCACGTAACCCCCACTCATAAAATTACCTGTGTAAGTTTATTACGCTAGTGAAAAGTTTCGTTTCACCTATAGTCAATTGCCGTATTTTGTGAGGTTTGGCGGCTATGTCGTCACATTGGCCATTTCGTCGCTATCCCTAATAGGTCACTTTCACTAATACGTCACCTTGATACGGCAATGAGAGGACTGCCGTATGCCGTATTTTCTGAAATAAAATCGTGGCTCGCCGTATAATACGGCAATTGCCGTATCAATAACAACGTTGCGCCACTGCCTCTGAACAAAGTATTTTTTTTTTATTCAATTATAAATTTGGACACCTATTCAACACCTGTACACACAGAGCATGTAACCCTGTACATTTCGCATTCTAATAGAACATTGACCCATTAGTAGATAGGTCAGAATTGAGTTACAGATTTTTTTAAATCAGATCTCATCAATAGTTAATCATAGACGTTTAAAATACAAGCATTCATGATTAATAGTCAAATCAAATCAAGTTTTAATTTTATGCGTCAACAAGTAGGATAAGTCCTCATAGCAAGATCTTCTTTTGCGATGTCCCAAAAATCGTCTTTTTTGAGTTAAGTCAGTATTCCATTAAGTATGCGATTTGTAAATGCAGTGTTTTCTTGTACAGACGCCAGCACATCAACCTACTACAATCTGTCAAATTTCTTTAATAGATTTTCAACTTTATCACTTAATTATAAGGTTCAAAGTTGATTGGGAAAATCTGACAGTTTCGGGTAGGTTGATGTGCTGGCGTCTGTACAACATTCACTCTCTCACTTAGATAGGGCGCCCACAAACAACGTAGTTGACAGCAAGTTTTTTGTCTCTGTCACTGTCTCCTCGCCGAGATTCGGACCATAGATCAACATACTAATAATTCGGACGATGCGCACACGGGAGCGACAGCAACGCTACTTTTTCGTAAAATTTTGAGCGGCAACTGGCTGGCTGCCAACTTTTTTGTCACCGTGAGCGCTCTTGCATTACAATTTATAGAAGGGTGACAGTTGCGTCGCCGGCCTATCTCCAAACCCGCGGACAAAAAAGTCTCCCAGCTGTCGCGTCGCTACATGCACGCACTTTCACACAAACCAGCTTGAAGCTTGGATTGGACTCCACATCAATCTTGACTGTAATAATGTTTGTTGTACTTTTATTACAAAGTGTGCCCCTAAAAGAGCCTTTTTTAACTTCTGTCTAATGCTATAGTAAATGGAGTATGAGTAATGTAGCATAATAAGCGTAATACCAAATAGAACGTGGCTTTATTTAGCTAAAGAATTACAGATAGGTAGAGATTGAATATGTATCCATGACACTATGTATAACATTGTCGTTGACAGCACAAGCCACTATACAGCCAAGGAGGTCGTGTCAATAGGCATATCACCTCATTCTTCCCCGGTCGAGTTTTCACTCCCTTCTCCATCTACCACAAAGTCGCTTAGGTAGGAGGGCGGCTTTCTGGTCCTGTTTGATCTCCGCGGGAGAGCTTCGATCTGGAGTATCGGAGAAGGCGGCGATTAGATCCTCTGAACGTTGTGGCGATGATAGCGACGGGGTGTCAGTTTCGGGTGGAGCTGTAGCGCTGTCTTCCATCTCTTCAGAAGCTGATTGAAAACTATCATTTCCACTGTAGTCAACGGTATACGGGAACGGTGCCAATAATTGACGGTTCGATACTGTTGATGTTTCCCCATTGTCCCGTCGAATAAGAGAATAATGAGGAATAGTTTCAAGGAGTTCAGCTTCTTCGACTAGAGGGTCTGTTTTAGATTGTCGGACATTCTTCTTTACCAATATCGGGCCTGGTGTAAGCCAAGACGGCAGTGAGTCTCCGTTCGGGGATCTTCTAGGGTATGTAAAAAGTTTTTCATGTGGGGTGGCATTACTAGCTGTACATAAAAGAGAACGTACACAATGCAATGCATCCTTCAGTACCACTTCCCAGTTTTCCGGTAATAGTCCCTTTGACCGGAGGCTGAGTTGGATAGTTCGCCAGACAGTCCCGTTTAGACGTTCCACTTGTCCGTTACCCTGGGGGTTGTAAGGTGTCGTTCTAGATGAGGCTATGTTTGCTTTTCTTAGAAATGACTTGAATTCTTCTGACATAAACGATGAGCCTCTATCGCTATGAACATAGAGAGGCTGGCCAAATGTAAGGAAGAGATTTTCAAGCAGTTGATGACAGTGGCAGATGTCATATCTTTACATGGATATGCAAATGGAAATCTGTTGTAGGTACTCGTCGATTATCGTTAATATGTACTTGTTGGAGGTGTTAGATGGCAATGGCCCCTTGAAGTCTATGTTGATACGTTCGAGAGGGGCCATAGCTTTGATCAAGTGTCCTTTGATTTTGAGAAACCTTGGTTTTATCTCGGCGCAAGTCGGGCACGAGGCAGGACCATCTCCTTGATGTCGTTCGCTGAATAGGGCAAGTTTTTGGATCTCACCCAATGATACATCCTCGTTACCCCTGGGTGACAGAGTGCGTTATGGAGCTCCTTTAGCTTACTGATATTCATATAGGCGCACACACGAGATAGAGCGTCCGCAGCTGCATTTTCGCAGCCTGGTCTATAAATAATGTCATATTTGAAACAAGACAATTCTAATCGCCAACGCGAGATTTTCTCGTTCTTGATTTTACTATTACGATTCTGATTGAACATGAAGGCTACCGATTGTTGGTTTGTTATTAAAAGAAAATGTTTGCCAATAAGGTAGTGTCTCCACTTTTTTAAACTTTCCACTATTGCGCAAGCTTCTTTTTCGATTGAGGATTGCTTGCATTCGGAGTATGACAAAGTTCGTGAAAAGAATGCCACAGGTCGTCCTTGTTGAGTGAGTGTAGCCGCCAGAGCGAATTCTGAAGCATTAGTTTCAACGGTGAAAATTTCGTCATTAATCGCTGCTAGTGCCGCCGCCTTGATGTCCTGCTTTATTTCCTCGAAACATTTGAGAGTGTCGCTCGATAACGGGAAGCTTGTGACGCAGGTGAGGGGTTTTATCTTTTCCGAGAAACGCTCAATCCATTTTGCATAGTGCGCGAACATTCCTAGGACTCGTTTCAGTTCACTTGATTTAGTCGGTGCGGGGAGGTCTAGTAAAGGCTTTAGTCTATCAGGATCAGGTCGGATAATATGATTTTCCATGGTATAGCCAAGAAGACTGATCTTAGTTTTATTTAGAACGCTTTTTTCTTCATTCAGAGTAAGATAAAACTTTTTAGTGGCATCCATAAAACGTTTTAGATTGCGCTCGTGATCCTTAACATCCTTGCCGCAAACGGTTATGTCATCTAAGTAAGCGTACGTCCCATCTAATTTTTCTTCAGATATTATGAAATCAAGAGTCCGTTGGAAGGCAGCTACGCCATTAGTAACTCCGAACGGAATGCGTGTGAATTGATAGAGTTTTCCATTCGCTTCGAACGCTGTATATATCTTCTCATTTTGTAGAATTGGGACCTGATGATAGGCTGATTTTAAGTCTATCTGACTAAAGACTTTAAACTTGGATACGTTGTTCACAACCGTTTCGATATTTGGCAAGGGGAAGGCATCTAGGTCAGTAAATTTATTGATTGTCATTGAATAATCGATCACGAGCCGCTTTCGATGGGCCCCTCCTCCCGCTACGAGAACTTGGCCCTCCAAGGGGAAATACTTTTTTCAATTACCCCATCTTGGAGCAACTTAGACACTTCTTCTTTTATGAAGTCAGCGTCTTCTTTAGTGTAGCGCCTGCTTCTGACAGCAATCGGTTGGATATTTGGCGAAAGATTGGTGAATACGGAGGCCGGCGGAACTGATGCTTGCAAAACATTACAGATTTGTAAGGGCTTACCGGGACCTCCCAGATTGAATTGAATGCTTGAATGTTGCTTAAGTAAGTCGTGATCCACGATAACGTCTGCGCAGAGGTTGTCAACTACTAAAAGAGGTGTTTGCTTGTAAGTATGTTGATTCATTTTAATAGTTGCAAAACATACCCCTTCAACGAACGAGACTTGGTTAAGAGAGGCGAGATTGACAGTTTGTTTGCACGGTCTCTTGGGCAACTTCATGATGCGGGCGACTTTGCTGTTTATGAAACTGACTGAACTTCCAGTGTCAACGAGAGCGTCAGCTTTATATTCGCTTATTGTGATACGGATTGTCGCACTCCTAAGACTTGAAGGAGAAGCAGCTGAAATAGCCCCGCTATAAAACTGGTCATTGCTTGAGTTGGGACTAGGATGTTCATCATTCCACATAGAGTTTATGTTATGCCCGGACCTGCAAACGCTAGTAAAATGGCCTTTCTTCGAACACTTATTACAAGTAGCTTTGCTAGCTGGGCACCTTATTCTAGGATGAACATTTCCGCCGCAGAAGAAACAGCGCTTGGCTGATTGTGACAAGGAGGACGGTGCGGCCGAAGCATTCAGAGGCATTCGCGACGATGAAGCTATCGCCAGATTGTCCGATTCTTTGTTTCGAGAGATTTTAGTTACAGCATTTAGTTGCGGAGAGTTAGTACCGATTGTCTGAGCATCTTTCTCAGCAGTTTCCAAGGTGATGGCTTGATTAAGAGCTTCAGTAAGAGCAAGCGTAGAGTTTTCTAAGAGTCGTTCACGGATTTTCCTTGAGAGCAGGCCGGAGATAAGAGCACTACGAATTGCCTGTTCTTCATGTTCTGTCGCAGTGACTGCTTCAAATTTATAATCATTAGCCATCAGTCGAAGGGTTCTAGCATATTCTGAAATAGTCTCGTCGGTTCGTTGTTTTCGATTGAATAGGACATGTCGAACTAGTATCGTGTTTTTTTGTTTGACATAGATGTCTTCTAGAGCTTTCATAGATGCTTTATAAGTCGTGCAAGACTTGATATGTTTGTAGATCGATGCGGATAAATGATTGATTAACAGCTTACACTTGAGAGAATCCGGTACGTCTTCAGTATTTTCTTCGGCGAGAAAGCTTTCGAAAGTTGATTTCCAATGTAGCCATTTTGCGTCAGCGTCCGCGACATCAGGTTCGACGTCAAACTTAACGGGTCGGAGATACCTTGATAGCGATGATTTGCCTAATTTTTCGTCAGGCATCTTAAACGCAAGATAAAGACAAGTTTCGAGACACAAACAAACAACTGCGCACACGCAAACGTGACAAATCTCAATACCTTCCTATATTTCTCCTATATTTTTTCAGACAGTTATAAATGCAGCTAAAAACGAATCTCGAGATCAGTCTTAAAACTTATGTTTCGTGCAGTGCGAACGCAAATTCAACAAAACAAGTTATGAGCAATGATTTCAAAAGGTTATGAGATTTTACGTTACATTTATTATTATCTATGGCCTATGTAGAACTTTTTTCTTCTTTCTGAGACAAGTGTATTCGTTCGTTTCGGTGCGGTGAAATACATTGGATACTTACTATGTTTTGAAGCTTTGCACGGATTCATAATTATTATGGAGCAATGGTCGTATACAGTAACATAATCAGGCTATAACGTTCCCACTGCTGGGTCTGGGACACAGGCCTCCTCTCAGTGAGAGGGAGTGGGCTGTAATCCACCACGCGGGCCCAGTGCTGGTTGGTTGATGTCACATGTCTTCGAATTATTGGTTCTAGTCTAGGACATGCCGGTTTCCTCATGATGATTTCCTTCACCGTTTTGGGAGGAGTGGTGATGGAATAATTTACACAAAGTAGGTAAAGCGCCTGTCTGGGTTCGAACCTACGGCCTACAACTCGTAAGTCGCGGCCGTTACCACTGCTCGTAGACAGTAAAATGGTTCCATATCCGCGTATTTATCTTTTCGGGACTAAATGTACCTAGATCTGTCTAATTTTTTATTCCATGTTTTGATGCAATTCTATTCTATTCCTTTAATTAATATTAAATATAGGTACAGTCGAGTTCTTTCATATCTGAGCATGTTCATGAATGAAAAATATTTAGGCAATGGTAAGTTTCATAAAACTCTAAACAGCTTTGCCGTACAATAAATTGTAAACAATATGTGCCGTCATAAATATGTGACTACATTATATCAATAATATTACTACAGACAAAGACTAAAAATTGTGCGCAATCCCTTGTTCATATTATTTAGCGCAAAGTTAGGTTCACAAATATCTATGCAATTATTTTTCTATGAAAAAGATCTTGAAACAAAATCAATTTGAAGTTGACCGTTATGACATCCTTCAACGGCAATATTGCATTATTACTCGAACTTCTGCTCCGGCAAGCAAAAATAAATTTAATGGTAAAGGCCATTTAGTTGAATATTCAAAGCTGTATAGATATTTATGAATCCTAGGTTGCAACTAATTTATTGAAACTCTGGATTTCAATAAATTAGTTGCAATTTAGATATTTATGTTCCGAAGAGTAGTCAGATATTTTTGACTGCACTACCGTAACATACTTATGAACAGTTTATATGAAAACATTTTATTGATGTCTAAGTTTGTATAGAACTATATGATCTTGTTAACGCTTACAATATTTTGAAACATTGTCACTGCCAATATATTAATGAACTCGACTGTACAGACGCCACATCATCTGTCAAATTTCTTTAATAGATTTTCAACTTTATTACTAAACTGTAAGGTTCAAGGTTAATTGGGAAAATTTGACAGTTTCGGGTAGCTTGATGTGCTGGCGTCTGTACCTACATGGCAGCTCTGGACAGAGAGAGGTGGAAAGAGAGTAGGGAATATTCTATTCCATTCAGGCATCAATCCACCCGAAAAAACTTCGGGTGGGTCGTGGGGTGCGTGTGTTAGTACCGTGTGTAAAATGACGTACCTACTTCCAAAGAGAACCTACTTCATTCCGATCATGGTACAATTATATACTTAATTATACCATGATTCCGATGTTAAGGTTATGTAGGTAGGGGTACGTGTCTGTTGTGTTGTGTGTACAGTGAACCTTACATCATAATATAAAAACGCCAAAAAGGTGTCATTTTCTAATGAGAAATAATAAGTGCAACAAAAGTTTTCTTTAGCACCTGCAACCCAAACTCTTTTCTTTTGTATGTAGGCAACGAGTTAATAGAACAGCTTCTATTATATTTCTCATCTTTACTATTCCAACAGAATATAAAAAACCAGCGTCAATTTACGAACGTAAATTAATATGACTGAGCTACCGATAATAGTACATTACGTGCGGCTCGCGCGAATAATACCGCCTCGGGTATAATGATCAATGCACACGCGTTTCATACGACGTTTTTCAACACACTTGCGAGGAAAAAAACAGAGTTGTATTGTTAAATATTAACTTGTATGGAAAATGGCGCGCTGGTTTTGTATTTCCGCGCGCGGCGCTAGCGTGCGTTTATTTACATACACGCACTGACAAAACCACTATACAGCCTATAGAAAAAATATAATAAACACAAAATAATGTTTAGACCACTGACGTATAAATCATAGTTTAGACTGATCGTAGTGTTGTCGTATGTCAAGTTGTAGTTTAGTTAGTATGAAATTAGAAAGTATATAGGTACTATTGGCATAGAGAAATATTCATAAGTTCAGTTCTGTTAGAATCGGCAGTATTCGGGAGGGACTACGGACAATTTAAAGTGAACGCGCAGTGGTAGACCGCGAAATTCAAATTTTCTTACGTTTTTTCGCAATTTGCAGGTCAGGTATCAGGTTGTATCTTGATCAAAATATGATTCGCGACTATAATAGATATTTATTTACTTACAGAATTATAGTCATTAGAATTCAATATTTTTCTTTGTGTTTACCTACATTGAGTATTACGAGAATTAAATGAAATTAATTAAATAAATCGACTGCCTCGGACACCATGGCCTATCCTGCAGCAAGAGCGCTGGTCGGATGGCACAGCACGCCTGCATTAACGACATCATCCGTCGGGCTCTTGTCACCGCCGGGGTGCCAGCTGTTTTAGAACCCAATGGCTTGGCACGTGACGATGGGAAGAGGCCAGATGGAATGACCATAATGCTTTAGAAGTTGGGTAGGCCTTTGGTGTGGGATGCAACCTGTGTCGACACATTCGCGCCATCCCATCTTCCTAGCACGGCGGGCGGTGCTGGGGCGGCTGCTGCAGGAGCAGAAAACCTCAAACGGCGCAAATATAACAACCTTATTGGGAGCTATATGTTTGAGCTGTTTGGGGTTGAAACTCTAGGGCCTTGGGGTCCGAGTGCTCATCGAATATTTCGATATATCGTCAAGCGTTTGGTTGACTCTTCGCGTGACCAGAGGGCTGGCCTATTTTTAGCCCAAAGAATAAGCATTGCCATCCAACATGGTAATCCTGCCAGCCTTTTGAGCACTTATCCCATTGACAGCGATGCGGACGAATTTTTTGATGCCCAATGAGCTCGTCTTTTTTATTTTTATTTGTATATAGTATATATATATTTTAGTTTGTGTGTACATATGTAAATAATTATAATTTAATAAAGCATTAATTGCTCTGAAAAAAAAATGAACCAGTAAGTAAATAATAATAATTAATAAAAAAAGTAATTAAAAAACTAACTGAAAAGCTAAAAACAAGCCCATTTTAAATTAAATAAAAGTTGGAAGCAGGCGGGGCCCATACCATTATTATAGTTTCAAACTCAAATGGGTCCCGCCTGCTTCTAACTTTTATTTAATTTTTTTAATTACTTTTTTTATTTCCAGCTTTTTAGTTTACAAATGTGAAAGATTTCGCAGACGATTTAGTTCTTGATACGTGTTTTTTACGATTTGTCACTTTGAATTACTTTTAACCATATAAGTTGTATATATTTTTGTAATCACCTTTTAAAACCCTTTATTTTTATACCCCACTCGATAGGTTTTGAGAAAACAAACATTTTTTGAAGGCATAATATGGCGCCAAAAATCCGCCATTTTGTTTTTTTTATTTTGATATACCCAGTGTCACTTTCACAGTCAATACGAATCTAACGACACCTCTCAAGCTAAAATCCATCGAGCCGTTCAGGCCACAGAGCGTGTGCCAAACAATTATACAAACAAATATACATACATACTCTCGAAAAACATAACCCTCCTTCTGGCGCAGTCGGGTAAAAACTAAAGATACATTTTATATTAGCTAGATATTTTTGTGCTATTCTTATTTAAAAAAAACGCCTTTATTAATGCTACTACGATTAAAATATGTACGTTGTACCTACTTATTTCTTTAATTTTGTTGGCTAGTTAAAATAAATTTTAACGTAAGAAATTTTGCACGATTAGAAGGTAGTAAATAGGTATTAAATATTTATCCTTTGAAGATCGAAAATAAACCGCCCATTTACCTGTTGCACTAAACAATTGAATCGTCAATTTGGAGGGACCAACTTATATAATCGATATCTTTAAAACGATATATGTTTGGGGCAGCCAAAATCAATAATAATATTATGGTAGAATTAAGGTACTTATTATAACACTAAGTAGGTAGAACATTCCAGGGAGTAGTCTATCAGTTTGGTCCCTCCATCTTGATATCATGATGGAGGGACCAAGCATTTTGTTAAAATATTATGTATATGATGAGGTAGCTAAAATTATAGCAAAGGTAGGAAATAGTAGATTAATGGTATTATTTTTTTATATACAGGGTGAATTTTTCAAGTGGGCGTGGATGGCCAAATCCGAAACTATGAGGAATAGCGAAAAGTACTCAAAGGAGTCGCGGGCTCGATTTTGATGAAAACTAAAACTGCATCATTGGATTTTTGAAAAATCAATATTTCTGGCCAGGAATCGAACCTGTTGATTTTGAAAAAAAAAACACACGCTGTATTATTATACCATTCGATAGTGTCGCTAATAAGGATCAAATTCTGGGAAGTAATGACATACGGCAAACTAAAGGAAAGAGCTGATTTTTATCAAAATACTTTTTTATTTTCTTATGCTACCTACCTATTAAACCTTAACTGATTAATTGTTCAAAATTATGACAATTGTTTTTGAATACATAGCTGGATTCGACGTCTCAAGGATTGTACTGCAATTAAAAATTTGAATTTAGAACATAATTTTGTGAAGGTGACTGCGCTACGAGTGTTTCGGGTGTAAAAATATTGAGCATCATTTCGAACAAGGTATGAAAAAAGAAGCAGTTTATTAAAATTCAACATTTTCCTTAAGTTTGCCGTATGTCATTACTTCCCAGAATTTGATCCTTATTAGGGACACTATCGAATGGTGTAATAATACAGTGTGTGTTTTTTTTTTCAAAATCAACAGGTTCGATTCCTGGCTAGAAATATTGATTTTTCAAAAATCCAATGACGCAATTTTAGTTTTTATCAAAATCGAGCCCGCGACTCCTTTGAGTACTTTTCGCTATTCCTCATAGTTTAGAATTTGGCCATCCACGCCCACTTGGAAAATTCATCCTGTATGTATAACAGACTGGAGATTTGGTCCCTTCGTTTTGACGCTCACAATAAATCATATTCTTTTTCATGAAAATTAACAACTCAAAGCGCGGGAGTGTTTGATTTTGATGACAATAATTTTTGTATGTTCAATTAGGTAAGTAGGTAAGTATACCTAATAGTCAAGTCATCAATTACCGATTATTCCCGACGTCCACCACTTGTTTGGCCACCACTGGGACAGCGAAACCACTTTTAAAAATTATTCTCGTTGTCCACCACTGGGGGACATTTCAGGGTTTGAATAGGTCAAATCTGTTCCAAAACCGAATGGGGCACCCCCGACTTCACGTAGTCTTTTGACTGCTACCCCTAGAGTGTATATAAAAACCGAAGGCGCGAAGGGAGAGCAACCCCCGCCCTTACGTAACAAAGAATAGGCAACCATGCCTATTCTTTTTTACGTAAGGGCGGAGGGGTTGCACTTCCCGCAGCGCCGGAGATGATGCAGAACCAACTTTAAAGTGTTTTGTGGTTAGGTTACAATAAATAGATAACTGACTACTTACCTACATGAAATTAGAGCTTTCATTGACCATTATTTTGATGACGATAATAAGGTAATTTTATGTTCAATTATAGTAGATTCACTCGTCAATTACTTATGCTAACGTATAAAAATATAGGTGACTATATGAAATTAGTATACGTTGAAATTATTGTATAGATGCAGTTGATACACTTATTAGAAGCTGGCAGAGCGTAGACATATCACAAATTTAGTTGCATTATCACTATGCTGCGTCATATTAACAGTAGCTTATTTTACAATATATAGTCGCTACCGAATCACATTTTAGAGAAGCTGCGTTAAATAACACCCTTTTCTAATTATTACCATTGATGTGTCGTTGACTGTACCTATGTGGTATGCTGGGTTTCTGTTAAGCTGGGGCTTTAAGTAAAAAAAAAAGAAAACCAAGATTTTTTTTCAAAGTTTTGATCTGATTATATCTGATCTGTCCGTCTGATATCTTTAGGCGAAACCGTCGGCGTAGTCGCAGCCTCATCCGTAGTAGGCTGTTCAGGCGGTCCATCTAACTCCATTTTCTCCTTTTCATTTAAGTTACGAACTGGTAATAAAACTAAACCACTAATGATAACAAACATCCCGGCCGCATAGAAAGACACTGTGTAACCAAACATATTTTTTAGTAAACTGGATATCGGTGTACTTATTAGACTTCCAAAACCTTGAAACATTATCATAATACCAGTTCCGTTAGTCAACATTTCTAATCCATACAAATGTACTAATGTCACACTTCGTACGCAACTTAAACTAGCAATATGAAATCCAAATATCCCGCATATCACATACTGATACATTACGTTAAATGAAAAATTAAATGCGATAATCGACAATCCAGCTATTAAACACAAAATTATATACAAATTTAATGGATTGTATTTCATGGCCAATGTCCCTACAACCAGGCGGCCGATCGCATTTGCGAAACCGATGACACTTACAAATAAATCACAATGTTCGGCAGCAATGCCAACGCTCAGACTCCTATCTGGTAGAAAGACATAAGGCACTAAATATCCTAAGAACGTGAGGAAACCACTGGTGCATAACAATAAAAATGAACCTCTTTTAAGTAGTTTTGGGTCCAACATAGTAGCAAGAATCCTTCTAACAGCAGTTGTGAAAAAACCCCTTTTTTCCGTTAACTCCGCAGCAGTTACGGCACGTGAAACTGCCATTTGATATTCAAGGCCAGTTCTCTCTTCCGGCACGGATTCCATCATACTTTTTTGATAGGCTGGTAACGTATCTAGTCTGCCGGCATAGAAAGCATCATCTCGATACATTGGTCGAGCTTGGGATACCTCCTCCTCCCAATAACACAACTTTTGCCACCATTTTCTTTTCGGAGCTTTTTTATCAATAACTAAATTTACCTCTGTTTGTTTCTGAATATTTTCATCTTTACCTCGCGTACATGTCCTCGATTTGGATATTATAGATTGAACTTGTTTTAACTGTCTACGACTTACTCCATCTTGAGGACCTTGAGCTGTTACTGTAAGCCTCGATGCAGCTGCTGTGGATGGACCCGCTTTAGTCGTTGACGGTGCCGGCCCTCCACTTTCTCCAATCACTGCAGCCGCAGTTGGAAAGTGGGCATTAGATACTGCACTAAAGAGCCTTTCTGCAGCACTTGGCAAAGGGCCTTCTTTTTTCGTGCGGGACGGTGACGCCTTAATAGCCGCCAAACTTGGTAAATAAGTTACTGTACGAGTAGGATCTGTTTCTGTAGTTGAAGGAGCTGTCGCCGTCACAGTTAAAGCGATCAACGGTCGATACGTCATAGCAAAAAAATAAACGGTGCCTAACAGTCCAGAATGCAGCAACATAACTACCCGCCATCCAACAATTTTTACTATTTGTGTATTTACGGTAAACATAACCATAATACCAACACTGGAACCAGTACTTGATATCGCCATTGCCAAGGATCGAAGTTTTTCAAAATAAAATCCCACTACTAATCCAGAGGACATACTCGCGAGGCAAGCTCCAAATCCACTAACAAATCCATATAATATAAGGATTGCTACATAACTAGTGGCGAAATATGTGCACAAGAGGGCCATAGAAGATATAATTGAACCACTCATAGAAACAGCTCGAAATCCAAATCTATTAATAAGCGCAGATGCTAAAGGACCTCCCATAAAGTACAGTGCCACTGCTACAGAATTGGAAAGTGCCACCAAAGATTCTTCAACTGCAAGATCTTTTGCCATATCCTGGAATATACTGCCAAACGTGAAGTAAACTCCGTCTAACATGAAAATAGACATAAAGCTTGCTACAACTACTACCCATCCCCATCCTCCTTCCGGTGGTAATGATATTTGTGCTGTGATTTCTGTTTCTTCAACACCTTCAAAGTCCTCAGGGTCCTGAGGAGTGTAATTGTGTCTGCTTGGTATAATTATGTTTTTCCTTTTCTCATGTTTGTTTCCAGGTGGTGCAGTAGGCTTAGGTGGCATTCTTCTTTATTTCATCATTCATCAAAAGAAAAAATATATAATATCAAAAGAAAATCATAATACATTTTGTTGTATCTTTAACGTGTTCATCTTCAACCTTCAACAATGTCTTCAACAGTTTTTGACAGCGTAATTAACTGATTGATAAACCACAGAATAATAATTTAGGATCATGTATGTCAGTAATACTCAAGTTCAACCTTATTAGGCGTCGTTTAGACGGATTCATTTTTTTCGTGGCGCATTCATCATGGATACCATGTCTGGGAAGAACGGAGGTTTATGTTATGTCGTACTCCTACTACCGACTAAAACCACACTGTTTCTTCTAATGAGTCATGGGCCCGGGACATAGGTACTTGGCACATTCGCGGCACCCCCGACTACCTAGAAAAATAAATCCCAACTAAAACCTTACATGTAAAAACCGGCCAAGAGCGTGTCGGGCCACGCTCAGTGTAGGGTTCCGTAGTTTCCCGTCCGTCACAATAAGTGTTCCCACTTATGGTGAATGCGCAGTGGTAGACCGCGAAATTTAAAATTTCTTACGTATTTTGCAATTTGTAGGTCAGTGTCAGGTTGTATCTTGATCAAAATATGATTTGCGACTATAACAGGTACGTATTTACAGAATTATAATAATTAGAATCATTAATACATCTTTCTAAGTTAGATTTCTACCGTTAAGAACAAATATCGTATGGAAAAGTGTTTATGGTAGAAATCTAACTTAAAGAGATATATTAATGATTCTAATGACTATAATTCTGTAAATACATGTCTATTATACTCGCAAATCATATTTTGATCAAGTTACAACCTGACACTGACCTACAAATTGCAAAAAAACGTAAGAAAATTTAAATTTCGCGGTCTACCACTGCGCATTCACCTTATGATGTAATAAGTACCTACAGCGCCATCTCTCGGGGAATTGGGTTACTAATTAATACATAGACGTGCCAGAAGTTTTCGGTGGTAATTTTGGATTGCGAGAACCGATTTTAATAATTCTTTTTTTGTTTGAAAAAAGATACGTTCAGGATAATAAAATATGTACAGCTTGGCAAAAAAGAGTCTGACGCGGTGACAGTTGGAACTAAATATCGATGATTGTGGCAACATTGCTTTAGTTGTCAACTGCTAGTACATTCTGTGTCAACAGTGCGTATATCCTAGTCGTTTTTCATAGATTTCTAAAAATTATCAACTTTCGTTGCATATTTAACTATTTAAAATGAATAAAACTATTCGTAGTAGTGGCAGAGCAGTGATTTACCACGTCTTTTCGCGGTGTCTGGCCGAATCTCAAGCGGGACAAGTTTTGTCTGATATCGAGAATGTTTATCAAAGAACTGCCGATATGACAGGTATTTATGTAACATAAATAAGTCATTGTATTTTAAATAAGTATTTATAAATGTTTTCAATGCGTAGTTTTGTTAGTATCACGATTTAAAGTAACTTTTAGTCTTGTTTACAGAAATTGAAAATTAAGGTTATGTTTTGAAGTTTGACAAGTCTCGTATACGCTAACCTCCATGATTGATACTTGAAGATAATGAACTTGGAAAAGTACAGTTATTATTCTTTTTGTTTTAGGTAAATCTGTCAACACAGTAAGAAAAATTGTTGAGGAAGGTGAAAAAAATAATGGTATTTTTTCAACACCGGGAAAACATCACAAAGGTCGCCCAAAGAAAAAATTAGATGATTTCGATTTATGTGCAATTAGACAAAAGGTTCATTTCTTTTACACTGTGAAAAAGCAGGTACGTTTTATTCTTATACTACCCCGATATCATGAGTTTAAAAAAAGCAGATTTAAAACCTACCCTACCCTACCACCTAAGTGCCTACACTGAGAAATTTACTGCCGGTAGTTAGAGCGGACTTGGGTTATGATGGAAGCCGTGAACATCTCAGAAAGATATTACACTCTCTGGGTTTTTCTTATAAGAAATGTAAAACAGACAGATCGTCTCTAATAGAGAAACCTAACATAGCAGCAAAGCGAGAGCAATATTTGAAAATTATTATGGATAACAGAAACCTGCCTCCAGAACTACAAAAAGAAGTAATATATTTGGATGAAAGTTATATTCACTCATCATACAAGCTGAAAAAATGTTGGCAATCAGTTGATGTCAGCAGAGTGAAACACAACATATCAAAAGGCAAGAGATATATAATTGTACATGCTGGGAGCGAGAAAGGATTTGTTCCAAATGCCCTTTTGATTTTCAGTGGCACAAACAAAAATGAAGACTATCACTCGGAAATGAATAAAACTAACTTCACGAAATGGGTCACTGAAAAATTAATCCCCAACCTAAGAGAGCCTTCCATTATTGTAATGGATAATGCTCCTTACCATTCGGTGGTCTTGAACAAAGCACCAACTAGCGCTACAAAAGTTGCTGAGATAAAGTTATGGTTACTGCAAAATAATATACCTTTTGATGAGTCTCTCCGCAAGCCTCAATTATAAATGCTAGTGAAGCGGCATAAACCAGAGCCCATTTATGAAATTGACCAAATTTTAGGAGATCATGGTCACACTGTGGTACGCCTTCCGCCTTATCATTGTGACCTCAATCCTATTGAACTAATTTGGGGAATTGCAAAGCATAAAATTGCTTCAGTCAATGTTGGGTCCATTGATATAAAGGTATGTAGCCTAGTTTATATAATTATGCATATTTAATGTTGCTATGTAAGAACTATAGTTAACGTTTAATTATTTTTTATAGGTGGCTGCTGAACAAGCATTTTCAAACATTACTGCCGAAGACTGGAAAAATTCATGCAAGCATGTAATGAAAATAGAAAAAGAATATTATGACAGAGGTGTGACTATGTATGAACAGATAGAACGATTGGTAATAAATCTCAGAGATGACAGTAGCAGCAGCAGTGATTTATCAGAATTAGAATATATTAGTGATTCTGAAGTTGCAGGAAGCTCTAGACAAAATATGAGCTTTTCTGGCATTGAATATTTAGATGAAAGTGTTTTCGATTCGTCCGATTGATTTTTTTGTATTAAAATGAAATTTAAAAAAAACGTGTTCTTTCATTATCCCTGTAAACAAACTATTATCGTCAATTCCTAAAAATCCTACTGTTAGGCGCTCCACCCACTGCACCGCGCCCCGTCGCGGCGAGCAGATAACGCGTCCCCGCGCGTGATTTTTTATATACAAATTCAATAAAAACGCGCTTCCGCGCGTGGAATTTGGCTCCATTTCCCGCACCCCGCCGCGTAATGCGGTGCAGTGGGTGGAGTGCCTCAGACTGCTCTTAGGGGCTTGATTATCTGTCTGTGGGTACCTACTGCACCGCTTTCGTGACATTGAAGCCTTCCATGGTGTTTGCGTAGCGTCTAAGGGACCGAACCGTACCTGGGATTGGGATCATATCCCCAAAAATAACAAGTATCAAAAACTGTTGAGTCGTAGTATTTCGGGTTGCCACAGGTGCGATACTGGCGACCTCATTTATTCCACACTCTTTTTTGCCAAGCTGTAAACGAATTTAAAAAAAATGCTTGCATATACGATTATACTACAAACTTAGTCCAGAAATTATTTTGTACAACTTTTTGTCTTTTTTGTACAAAAACTGTTGTTTCCATCAAGTTCAAAATGATTTTCCTAGAAAGTCCTTATAAAGTTCTACTTTTCAGATTTTTTTCATATTTTCTAAACTTATGGTTCAAAAGTTAGAGGGGGGGGGGGGGACACATTGTTTTTTACTTTTGGAGCGATTATTTCCGGAATTATTGACATTATCAAAAAATGATTTTCGTAAACCCCTATTCATTTTTAAATACCTTTCCAACAATATATCACAAGTTAGGGTTGAAATTAAAAAAAAAATCACTTCCCACTTTACATATAGGGGGGCTACCCTAATAAAACATTTTTTTCCAATTTTTATTTTACCATTTTGTCGGCGTGATTGATATACATATTGGTACCAAATTTCAGCTTTCTAGTGCTAACGGTCACAGAGATTAAGCGAGGACGGACAGACGGACGGACGGACAGACAGACATGGCGAAACTATAAGGGTTCCTAGTTGACTACGGAACCCTAAAAAAGGGTCAAAGTTCGCCGATAAAATAATAATTGACAGCTATACTCCGTTTATTATAATATAACATTAGAAAAAGAGGCTCGCAGGAGTACGAAACCTTTTATTTTCAAGTTAAGATCAAACAATTTTAATAAATAATGTAGGTATGGGCTTTTTTTGTAAGTAACAATGTATGGCATACAATAAAGCATATTCTATCTATCTACTCGTCACGATGCTTGGATAGGTACATGAAATGAAACAATTTTTAGTAACCATCAGTTTATTAAAAACAACTTTAATATATAAATCGACAAAAAAAAAAAAAAAAATGTTTTTAACAATGGCATCTCGCAGTTCAACCTATGAGGTTGTCGTCTGCTTAACCGGGCTTGCCTGTGGATGCCTCAAAATTAAGGCCTCCAGCCAAGGCTTAAAAACTTACTAAACTAAGCGACTACACGCTAAGGGCACCCCCTGTGGGGTACGGACCTCGGCTTAGGGCGTCGCTGGGGGAGGGCAGCAAGGGACAGGCTGGATCGGAATTATTTTGGGGCGAATTTAAAACTACAGGCTCAGCGGCGCGGGCTGGCTGGAGTAAGGGTCGGGGTGGACAAGTTACGGGACGTCGCGACGGGCGTCCTCGACGGCGAGGACGGAAGGGCTGCTGACGGGTCTTGTTTCTGTGTCTTCTAAGCGTGCTGGTGGCTTTGCTACTCTCCTGGAGGAGAGTGGTGGCGTCGTCGGGGATGGTGAGAGCATGCCTTGGTCGGCGAATCCTTCTTATGCGGGAAGGAGTGTATCGGGAGGCCGCCGCAATCAGGGGATTGGGATGCTTTATAGCATTATCAAAGAAGCGCTTGGAAAGGCGTTTCATGAATTGCTGAACTGTGGGGATTCTGAGATCTAGGTGCAGATTCAGATTCCGGACATAGAAGGGGGCTCCCGTGACCTTTCTAAGGAGACGGTTTTGGAGGGTCTGCATTCTATGCAGGTGACGAGGCTTGGCGTGTGCGAAGACTACGCAAGCATAAGTCATGATGGGGCGGATGACCGCGGTATAGAGGCGCAACTTACACTTTAGTGACAATTTGCTGCGGGTAGTGAGTAGGGAATGGAGCCTACCGAGAGCGAAAGCGGCTCGCGAACGAACCGTCTTTATGTGCTCTTTGAAAGTGAGGTTGTGGTCGAGAATGACACCTAGGTAGGGTGAACGTACCAATCCCAAACCAGTTAAGAAGATATTTTGACTTTAATTAACTGTCATTTTAACAGATTTTGACGGAAGACTTTAGTTCTATGTTATTTTTAAAGTTTGCTTAAAGACAAAGTGAGGATTAAAAATCATTGCTGCATAAGTATTTAGGAATTGCTGTAATTTTGAGTTAAATCCTAAAAGTTGGACTGTTCCTTAGTTGTGGTTGTACCAACATATACCCGGTTATTGACCAAGATTGAGCCAGTAATTGACGAACGTATTGACTTATACATGAATAAAATAAAAGGCCATTTATTAAATTTTAAAAGCAACGTTTATTGAGTTCTAACTTTTGTACAGACGCCAGCACATCAAGCTACCCGAAAGTGTCAAATTTTCCCAATCAATTTTGAACCTTATGCTTTAGCAATAAAGTTGAAAATCTATTAAAGAAATTTGGTCAATTAGAATCCAACAGGTTTGCCTAATTTTTCCAGTCACTTGAGTTTCTTCCATTGCTTTTTTACATCTTCTTGGTTATACTTGAATTTTTTTTTTCTTGGGTGGCATTTCGTGGCTAAAACAAAGTAATCATTATTTGAAGTTAAGTAAGTATTCTAAAATAAAATCGTCCATAGAAAAGGTAAACATGAAAGGTTCACTCTTTACACCCTGAATAAGTATATTGAAAAAAAAAATCAAGTCAATTTTAGCAGGACGCCTAAAACATACAATGTCTGGTCAACTCCACGAACAGTATGAATGTACCTATCCCAAACCACTGGTCAACTACTGGAATATGTTAATTAAAATCGTCAATTTTGTATTGTTCATCAATATAATCAAAGGGAATTGTTGAAAGATCAATAATAATGACAAAAAACGCAAGTTTAAGAAATAACCAGTAGTAAACCATATGGTCAACTATAGGCAACCTATACAACATGCGTTCCAGTAGTTAACCAGTCTCAGAAACCTATTAAAAACAAAAAATTTGTTCAAATTTATATCAGCAATCATTACACTGATAAATATATTAACTATATTTCACAAAACATTTACAATTTACTACATTTAATAATAATAATACTACATTTTAAATGGATTGAACTTTACCTTTCATTGAGCGCTCCTTATAGCAATGGCGGCCGAACGGCGAGTGAACAAGACACGTAGCGACAAAAATTAAAAAGAAAGCTATATTTTTTTATTAATTCAGATTCTCAAAGATGTAATAAGGTAACCCAGATTTTAAAAACCTATAGATATTGGCGCGTATTCTTAAAATGTCGACTTTTTTACGCAAATGGTCAACTACAGGCGACTGGTTTGGGACTGGTACGTCCACCCTACTTCGCTTGCTTGCCCCAAGGGATAGGCTTATCGGACATGGAGATCACAGCTGCCACAACTTACGAAGGGAATAGGTAACATTTTAGATTTGGTAGAGTTATAGTGACATGAAAAACGTTCCCGGTAGTGTCCGCCCCTGCTTGTTTTAGATTTTTAACATTGACACGACAATATTTTATGTAAAAACTAAATAATATTAAATGAAAGGCTTGTAATTTCAGAAGGTAGATAGGTGTCCTACAATTAAGTGTGACTATTGTTATTTAAACTGATTATATTTAACTCCACATCAATCTTGACTGTAATAATAAGTTGTACTTTTATTACAAAGTGTGCCCCTAAAAGAGCCTTTTTTAACTTCTGTCTAATGCTATAGTAAATGGAGTATAGGTGGGTGCCAAGCTAGTAGTAGTAAATCTACAGGCATTCTGGCATTATTATAAGGGTTGTGATGGATAGCAGGGCCACTTACATTGCCGATACAAAAAAAAAATAGAAATATTTGAAAAATTGTGGTAGTTAAAAATATCTTAAGGAGTGTAAATTTTCGAAGGATTTCAATGTATTTTTTGTAATTTCCAAAATATTTAGATATTTGATGTTCGTTATTTTTTCTCGAGTAGTCGTGATTAGGTCCACTCTCTGGTGCCCGCTTATTGTTGAATTTCGGGACACGTTGTATATTTTATATAAAACCCGGCGTCAATTGTACCGTGTGGCTTCATCAAAAAAAAAATCGAGGCGAAACGGTCAGTAAACGCAAGTCGCCAATGAAGTACTTTTTAGTCGCACATAGAACAAAATGCGACTCGATTTAACGAATTAACGTGCCTTGGATTTTAGGCGATTCGGCTGTAGTCGACTCAAGGTTTTACAGGGTGTCACTGGAAGTATGAATCAAATCGAATAGGGGCGTGGGCAAGGTAATTTCCAAACTTTTTAACCCTGAGAATGTCGGTGAATTTTTTTACGGTTCAGAAGTTTGACCAATTTTAATTTTTTTTTTCAGTCACTTCGCATAGTGCTCAAAGACAAATAACACTGGTAAACACTGTTTTTGTCACACGAACTTTGTGATGATTTTTGTTAATGTTAGTGTGTCCTCATTAACAATATATAATAATTTTGTTTCAATTACGTCCAGTTTTTTTGTGACAGCTACATATTCATTTCTGACCTCATATAAGTGTCTTTTTTTGAATAACTTAATTTAGACGACTGTATAACTATTGCATTCAACTTACATCTTATATACGTTTGTTACATCGTAAACATGCCACGAAAGTGTTGTAACAACCCCGACAGTTTTTGTTATGTGTGTGGAGAATTAACTTTTACATCTCAGCGTCGAAATTTCACATCACTAATTGAAACAGTGCTATTTAAACTATTTTGGATTTCCTGTCAGAAATCAAGATAAATCCTGGGTTCCACAAAAATGTTGTGTAACGTGTGTGAGACTGCTATAAGGTTGGGATAAACTGGAACCCAGACATATGCCATTTGCTAAACCAATGATTTGGACCGAACCAAAGGATCATGGTTATTTTAACCTGACGTGTCAATTTTTTTTCATTCACATATTTTTGTTTGCTGGCCCTAGTACATTCAAAATTTGATGTAAGTTTTCATGTGACAAAAAAAAGTTAAAATTTTGTTAACCAGTGTAATCAAAAAAATTCTATCAGAGCTATCTAAAAAAATTAAATTTATAGCCATGATAGTTTCATTTAATGATTTTTTTAAAACCATTCGATTTCTCTTCTCTTTTTTTAGTATATTTTTTGGGTTTTAATTTTTGTTAGAACGTTTGGAAATGAACTTGCCCACGCCCCTATTCGATTTGATCCATACTTCCAGGGACAACCTGTATAGTCGACTATAGACGCCAGGCAAAATGTCACAATCACAACAACGTATATCCATACTAGACCAATTTTCCCCCCAAGGGGAAGAAAATTGATATTTCGGGTCTTGCCGTAGGCCTGACCTCTGAGATTACCTCTTCCATTTACGTTCACGTATCGGTGTGTGTACCCCCTTATCTATCCCGTTCCATCCCTAAACGACCTACCTATCGCTATCTCTTTCTCATGCTGTGCTTGACGGCTAGAGTCGGACCGCGCAGAGGCCCGCTTACTTCAGTACCTACCATAGATCAGCCGGCAAGTAATTGCCCCGGTCAGGCCTACGGCAAGACCCGAAATATCAATTTTCTTCCCCTTGGGGGGAAAATTGGTCTATTTCGGCTCTGTGCCTACGGCCTGACCTCTGAGATATGTCTTTAATCTGCCGGCTTGTTAGTTATCAGCACAGCAGCGTACTGTGATAAGATTCTTGGGATGATGTTAAAAAAAAATTGAATTGCTGGATAGATTTTATAAGTTGATGATCAGAAAAGAAACAAATTATTAGATACCATAGTTTTAATCTAGAGGATATCATACAAATAAAGATATTTTGACCTAGACTTTTGATTAACATCAAGTACCTATTATCTTAGGTATATCAATCACATAATTATGGAAATTCTAATTAAATTCACTTTAGCTTAGTCTTCTATAATAATACCATAAAAACAAAATAACTTCTTGATAACAAGTAACAGATAATCAAACTTCTGAGTACCTACTATATAATAATATCCCTTATTAGACATAGGGATAGGTACAATAATTAACACTGAGTATAATAAATTCAAATACACAAACAAAACATACAATAAATGAGATTCATGTATTACAATGGCACAAAAGATTCGGTAACAATGTTCTTACTATTAATATTAGCCTCACTGGTTGCAGACTTATCAACCTCTTTATAGTAGTGTTTAAAAAAGTTGTTTGGGCCTTGCCAATTTCCCCTCTTCAATACTTCATCTAGTGGCAGACAATTAAATCTGTAAGTGGCCACTGCAGATCGGGTGCTACCTGCACCTGCTTCAATCCCAGCTGACAGTAAGGCTGTTCGCACCCACCCAGCTATTACAGAACGAGAGGCTGGACCTGTTTTACCTCGTGTCTTCACAAATAAATATGGAATTATCTGGCTATTGGTATGTCGTCTTGAGTGTGATATTTCAATATATTTCTTAACCCAGTTTACAATATCCCATAGATCCTGATCATTCTTCACTAGTTTCCAACCTGATTGTAGATGTTTCAACCTATCTGTCTTCGACCCGTATTGTGGCCAGAAGATAATTTCATTTTCTGACAGTTCCAGGAAACCATCATCTATTCTAAGAAGGGTCAGGTCATGTACTCGCCTTCCCGATGATAAAAGCAGTAGTATCGCTAAATGCCTGGAGACTTGAAAAAGGTTGCTTGGGTCTGGAGGATTGTTGCGTATCCAGGATAATAATTTATTCACATCCCAAATTTTTGCTCGTAAGGTTTGAGGGTTTATATTTGATATTCCTTTAAGTGTATGTTTTATTAGTGGTGTTAAGTACTTACTTGGCGTTCATAAATTGGCGCGGAAGATGGCGGTCGCTTGAAAAACTGTCAACTATCTGTCAAACACCACATGCCTTCCCCCATAGTCTTTATGCACTTCACTCACATTACTATAATATTATTTATAAGTTTATACCTAACTAACCTAACTATCCTAATACCTATCTAAATCACTCTTATTATTTAATTGTTTTCTAACATGCCTCCTTCACATGTTACCACTGCATCTGTTGGTATGCCGAGTATATCACGCATTTCATTACTCGGGCCTGAATCTTCATCAGAATCACGTCGTCGTAGTTGGTTTATGTGTCGTGTAACGATTGGTCCATCATTGATCTTTACCAAAAACCGCACAGGACCCTTGATTCTGAAGACTTCTCCTTTCACCCACTTCTCCCCTCTTGAATAGTTACGCAGCCACACCTTGTCCTTCAATCTAAATCCTCTCACGGGTACTTCTATGTTACTTTCAATTTGTCTTTCAGCAACTGGTTTTGTGGAGAAGGGATGTATGATATCGAATCGTGTTCTAAAACGACGTTTATTCAACAATTCTGCTGGAGACTTTCCAGTAACCGAGCTTGGCGCTACTCTCAAACCGAACAAAAGACGTGGTAATTTAATATCCATGTCAGTTCCAGCCAAACTATGTAATTTCTTTTTTACTGTTTGCACAAATCTTTCAGCTTGGCCATTTGACGATGGTGTGTATGGTGGAGTCAATATGTGTTGAATGCCGTTGCATTTCATAAAATTCTTGAATTGTTCAGATGTGAATGCCGTTCCATTATCCGACACTAATACTTGTGGCAATCCTTGCTGGGCAAAAATATCTCTTAAAGCCTTAATTGCACATTCACTTGACGTTGATTTAACTATCTTTACTTCTGGCCATTTTGAGTGTGGATCCACCACAATTAGATATATTCTATTGTCAACTGGACCAGCAAAGTCAATATGCAAACGTTGCCATGGGTTAGAAGGGGTGATCCATGAATGTCCAGTGCTTACAGGCATATTTCTATTTACCTGACAGCTATCACAATTTGCCACTAACGCTTCAATCTCATGATCCAGTCCTGGCCACCAAAAATAGCTTCGTGCAATTGATTTTGATATTACTATGCCATCATGAGTCTCATGTAAAGCCTGTAACATGTGTTCCCGCATCAGTGGAGGTATAACCACTCGAGTACCCCATATTATACAGTCATTTGTAACAGATAGCTCCTTTCTTTTGAGCCAATATACTTTTATATTGCTGTCGTTTACAGTATCAGGCCATCCATGCAATATCCAGAATTTCACTTTAGATAAAATATTGTCTCGCCCGGTTTGTTCTGCAATATCTTTTGTTGTATACTGAATAGCGCTTGGTGTCTCCGACAGTAATAATATATCTTCAACATCGTCAGTATCTGACTTCCAATCTTCAGTAGTATCCATTGGCCACCTACTGAGAGCATCAGCGTTACCAATACAAGTGCCACGTTTATATTGTAATTCATAATCATGTGAGTTCAGCTTCAAAGCCCATCGCATCATTCTTGGAGACAGCACTTTAGGTATTGCTTTATTTGGGCTTAAAATCCCAAGCAACGGTTTATGATCAGTATATATTACTACATGTCTTCCATACACATACTGATTGAATTTTTCTAAGCCGAATATAATCGCCGCCGCTTCTTTATCAATCTGTGCATAATTACGTTCCGATTTAGATAAAGTTCTGGATCCCATAGCAACAGGTTTTTCTGATCCATCATCCATAACGTGAGACAGAACGGCTCCTACCCCATATTCTGAAGCATCACATGTCAATGTTACCTTTCTGTTATTATCAAAATGTATTAGCGTATCTTTACTCGATAGTATAGCTTTAGCCTTCTGGAATGTTTCTGCCTCTAACTTGCCCCACTTCCATACAGCATCTTTATCTAGCAGCCTATGTAGTGGTTCCAACAGTGTAGCTTTGTCTTTCATAAACCTGTCATAAAAATTCAACAATCCCAAAAAAGCTTGTAGCTCTTTAACATTTCTAGGGCTCCTTGCATTCATAATCAATTTGATTTTTTTGTCACTAGGGTGAATACCATCTTGATCCACCACATAACCAAGGAATTCTACTTTATTTGTTGCAAACTCACACTTCTTTCTGTTCAGCCTGAGTCCCACATCTTTTAGACACTCCAGTACCTTTTCCAGCCTTGTGTTATGCTGTATCCTATTTCCACTTATTAAAATGTCATCTAGCAATACAGTCACTCCTTTAATACCTGCCAATGTTGTTGACATGACCCGTTGAAATATACCTGGGCAAGCCTTCAAACCATAGGGTAATCTCTTCATCTTATATAATCCCTTTAATGTATTAATTGTCAGGAGCATACCTGTTTCATCCGATACTTTCAGCTGTGTATAAGCCTCTTTTAAATCCAGTTTGGTATAAATTACCCCACCTGCTACTTCAGACAGACACTCGTTTATTGTTGGTTGAGGGTATGTATCCGTGTCAGTTGCTGAATTTACAGTCAACCGGTAGTCTCCACATAGTCGAATACTACCATCTTTTTTTAAAACTGGAACCACTGGTGTAGCCCAATTTGAATAAGCTATTGGCTCCATTACTCCCACGTTAACCAACCTATCTATTTCTTCACAAACTCTGTCCCTTATCGCAAATGGTACTGACCTGCTCCTCATAAACTTCGGCTGTACATCCTTCTTGCAATTGATCACAACTTCAGGTCCTTTATATTCGCCAAGTCCATCAAACAATTCTTCATATTTTTTAAGTATTTTCAACAGAGATTCATCCTTTTCACTATCTAGAGAATTGATGTTATTTATACCTTCAACTGATATCCCTAGAGGCTTGAACCAATTCCTACCAAGGAGATTACCTCGCCCCTGTCCAATGATTATTTGCAGGTAACCTTTAAAGTTTTTATATTCAATAAAAACTTTGGTCCTGCCATGCACCTGCACTTTAGCATCAGTCCAGGTGTGCAAGTTTAGCCTGCATTCCTGTAAATCCAATCCATTTGGCCAGATTAATTCTGCTTGTTCCCTTGACATTATTGTATACGAACAGCCGGAATCAACCTCAAACTTGACTAATTTGTTATTCAGTTGAAGTTCGGTATATATAGCAGGTTCACGATGTGTACCTCCCACACAATATATTCCATTCATAAATTCTTCTTCTTTTTCTTGAATCTCTTTGATATCACCAGTTCCATTATTATTTTTCCTGCACATTTTTGCAATATGGCCTACTTTGTTGCATGTGTTACATTTAGCAGAAACAAACTTACATTTGTGATACAAGTGGGTTCCTCCGCATCTGTAGCAGTATAACTTCTTTTTCTTCTCGTCCACTGCATTTACCTCCATTGGTTCTACCTCACTGTCCCTGTTTGCACTTACCGGACAGGTGCTTGATGATTCCCCAATGGCCGGTACTTTCAGGATCTTTAGGTCTTCAACACATCTTTCCGCTTGCAATGCCAACTCCACAGCTGCTGCATAAGTTAGGTTAGCCTTCTTCAGTAAATTCTCTTGTAGTTTGGCATTATTTACGCCACACACTATTCTATCTCTCAAGGTTCTTTCTAAATCTACAAAGTTGCAAAATCTACACATTTTTCGAAGTGCTGCAATGTACTCTTGAATTGATTCATTTTTACCCTGATTTCTACTGTGGAATTTAAATGATTCTACTATCTCATTTGGTCGCGGACTAAAATGGCTATTCAATATTGTATCTATTTCACCTAATGTAATATTGCTCACAGACTCCGGAAACACTAATGATTTAACTAAGTTATACAGATCACTACCACAAGACGCGAAAAATACAGCTTTTTGCTTATTAGGTTCTGATATGCCATGTGCTAATATGAAATAACCGAATCGTTCTTTATATGATTCCCAATCCCATCTTCGTCGCCACTGTTAAGTACTTACTTGGCGTTCATAAATTGGCGCGGAAGATGGCGGTCGCTTGAAAAACTGTCAACTATCTGTCAAACACCACAAGTGGGTTGTTGGATATTTTGTCAGAATTTAGAGGATTTGAGAATGTTGCTACTGTTGATTTGTGCAGATAGATAGTTCTGTATGACATGTTTTTCTTATAGTATAAGTAGCAAAGGTATTGTGCTACTTCTGTGGGATTTGGGTTATTAATTGAAACTTTTTTATCTTTAGCCCACCGGCACCAGCTCTTCCATGCTGCCGAGTAAGTGCCAAGAGATGATTTGCGCCATGAAGTCTCTAGAATTTGTTTTTCTTTGGTTGACCAATCTTTCACTAAATCGGCCCACCCCGTACTTTCCATGCTTCCAAGTACAAATCTTGTGTTCTGGGAGGAGGTTGATTGGTTTGAAGGTCTATCAAATGGTCGACCAGGTTCCGTATTGTGAAGGGTTTGTCTACAGATCTTTTCTTGAGTATTGGTCGCCAGAAAACATTCTCCCACCTGGGAACTATTAATATGAAGGTACCTTGACACTGGTTGAGGTGTTGTAGGATCCTCGGTATTAACGGCGGAGGAGGGAATATCCATCCTAGTTTGTAATTCCACGTCCTTGTGAATGCGTTTACAAATTCTGCTTGTTGGCATGGAAATCTTGTGACGTATTTTGCGACGACTGCCGACTTCTGTGTTGCGAATAGGTCTATGCATGGAGTGCCCCATTTTCTGAATATTATTTTCAGTATCCAATTCGATAGATGCCAGTCTGGTAAACTCTTGCCCCTGGACAGATGATCTGATATTACGTTGTAGTGACCTGGAATATGTTCTATTCGTATTTCTATATTTTTGCGTATCGCCATATTCAAGATGTCGCCTGCAAGTTTTAGGAGTGATACCGATTTGGTCCCACCCTGATTCTTTATATATGCCACCACTGTTTTGTTGTCGCATTGTATAAGGATACTTTTGTTCTCTAGTATGGTCTGATAGTTTGACAAGATTTTGTAGACAACAAACATTTCCTTCTTGTTTATGTGCCATTTCTTTTGGGAGGTATTCCATAGTCCTGAGATCAGTTCGTCTTCTAACTCTGCTCCCCAACCCGTATTTGAGGCGTCTGTGACTAGATGGATTTCCGGTTCTTTCAAAATTATCTTTGAAGTTTGTTCTAAGTTTACTGACCACCACTGCAACTCTTGAATGTTTCCTGGCTCTATTTTGAAGTATACGTTGGGCATAGATTCTGGTAACCTGTTCACCGCACGTTGAATCTTTCGACAGTGTAGCCGAGCTAGCGGTATTACGAACGAAGCGAATTCCATTTTGCCCAGTATCGACTTTGCTTGTTGCCAACTCCATTTTTCGCTTCTTAGGATTTTTAGGATGGTTCTCTCTAGAGATTGTATTTTTTGTACCGGAAGGCTTTTTAGATTCAATTCTGTATTCCAGTTTATTCCGAGGAACGTTATTTCTTTCGTTGGGTTTAGCACTGACTTTTCCCAGTTTATTCTGAAGCCCAAATTTGTAAGAGTCTTTATAACCAATGACACCTCGTTTTTTAGAAGTCGTGGGTTTTGATTCACTATCAAGAAATCGTCGAGATACACGACTAGTCTTATGTTCTGTTTTCTGAGTAACTTGGCAACCCAGTTTGTTATTTTGGCGAATATTTGAGGCGCAGAACTCAGGCCAAAAGGAAGTGCCGTTAGTGCGTAGGTTGCATTGCGGTAGTGTAGTGCTAGGTAACGCCAGTGTCTTTTTGCTATTGGTATATGAAGATATGCCTGTGATAGGTCTATTTTGGCCATGTAGTCTCCTTTTTGTAGAAAGTATTGTAGTTTTCGATGGTTTATCAGTCGGAACTTTTGTAACTTGACAAATTCGTTCAGTCTTTTCAAGTTGAAGACTGGTCTCCATTGTCCGTCTGACTTTGGTGTTATGAACATTTTTGAGAGGAAGCCAGTCTTGCAGTCTAATTTTATTATAGTCTTTTGATGAATCATTTTTGTAATTTCTTGGTCCATCAGCGGAGAAGTTGGTGTTCGGTATTTTTCTAGTAACGATGGCGTTATGGTTGTGATTGGTGGTTTTTCCGAGAACGGAATTACGTAGCCTTTTATGATGCTTATAATGGACTTTGGTGCACCTAGATTTTTCCACGCTGTTAAGTGGTCTGCTAGTTGTCCCGCCCGAAAGCATTGGTTGTCAAAGGTAACGCCGTCTCTCCCCTCCGCCCCTTTCCTTAAAATTGTGACGTTTATGGTCCTTTGATGAATGCGGCTTCTGGGGTCGCTGTTTGAACTCGGTTTTTCTGAATTTTTTGACCCCTTGATGTGGTTTTCTAAAGGAGTTAAGGTCTCGGGGAGTCTTTGGTTTGTTTTCCTTTTCTGTATACATATGGTTCGATAACATTCGACGAGGGGCCGGGGCAATTTTAGAGACACCATGTGTTTTGATCGCTTCTTGTAATCTGTCTTCGTCCCATAAATGAGTTCCCGATGGCGGGATATCATTGAGGACAGATCGGTAAAAATTATTCTTCGGCTCATACAGTTTTCGTCGAGACTCAATTACTTCGGCACGTTTGCCACAAGTGTATTGAAGCAAGTCGTCAGATATTGAGCGGAACTCACTTTCTGACGCTAGCATCTTCTTTAGGCTATCTGTGGCCTCTGGGTGTTGTTCCGCTACTTCTTTCAGGGCTTCTTGAAGTTTCAGCCGTTGTACCAAAAGTCCATGAGTTATGGTACCATACGCGGCGTCACATTTTCCCAGCAGATCTTTAAGCTGATTAGGGTGGGAGTGTTGGAACATAGTTCCGTTTATCCGAAGACAGTGGAAGACAGGTGATGCTTGAAGTTTTTTCTGAGAGTCAGCGTAGCGAATCTTGTTCCAAGTTGGTTCCCCAAGCCTTTGGCATTTAATCCCTTGTTGCTCCAGAATTGGATTTGCTCTGGGTATGGCAGGCTCACTCTCTTTTGTTGAAGGCGAGAATATGTCCCAATTATTATTGGTCGTATTGGGGTCTTCACCGGGTAAAACAAGTACCGGACTGGGAGCTCGCCAGCTCGTACTATCGGGTCTATTTTCATTCTTGTTTGTTTTCATCATTTGGTATAGGTTTTGAATCATGCCCTCCATGCGGTCTAGTCTTGAATCGACAACATCTTTGTTTGGTGAACAGGAAGGTGATGTGGAGTAGCGTCTGCGTTTGGGAGAGTTTCTCTCCGGTGATGAAGAATAGAAATGTTCACTTGCTGACCGTACTGAATTTTCATCCGAGGAAGTCGATGGTAGTCTTGCTCGTCTTCGCTTTTGGATAGGATTATTTTGAGTTTCGGAATTAGACCTGGAGTAGATTCTAACTCGATTTTTATGTGACTCTATGTCTGATGTTAAGGCGTCCGAGATCTGTTCCCTGGAGCAAACAGACGCTCTTATTGTCTCTACTGCTCTTTTAAATATCTCTGCTTGCGAAGAAGATCCACGCAGTTTTGCTGCTATGTGGTTTGGGTTAGTAATAAGGGCCCTGCAGATATCCCAGTCTAATAGCTTCAGTTTCATGTTTTTGTAGGCTTTTTCGCCGATTGTTTTCGCTTCAGGATAGAAGGCTTTAACCAGCTCCACTGATGGGATTGCGAAACGTATTTTGTTCAAGACCTTGTGGTCCATCTTCCTGCCGAGGAGTTCCTCCTTGGACCAATCGATAACTTTCCAGTCTCTCCAACCAGTGGGGAGACTCTTTTCGATGATAGATTTAACTTTAGCTAAAAGTTCCTCCTCTTCTTCATCGGAATCCCGCGTGACCAGTTCACCCAGTGTGATAAAATTTTGCGAAGTTTCCATCTGTCGATTAGAAAGAAAAGGGGCGCTTAGTAATTAGCGATCATCGGGAATACCCTATAAGGCCAAAAGTTTAAATGGTTGGTCGGGTCAGTGTGTTAACCGATTTGGTCAGGCCCGGTCGGGCCGGATTTAGCGTTTGGTCGGGTCAGGTTGTAGATCTGGTCGGATCAACCTTTGCATCCGGTCGGGTCAGACCCCGGGCACGGTCGGGCCAGCCTTCAGGCCCGGTCGGGCCAACCTTCAGGCCCGGTCGGGCCAACCTTCAGGCCCAGTCGGGCCAACCTTCAGGCCCGGTCGGGCCAGCCTTCTGGCCCGGTCGGGCCAAAATTCGGGCCCGGTCGGCCCACATTTTTTGTCCGATTGTACCGAAATTCGGGACCGGTCGGCCCAGCTTTCGTAGCGGGTCGGGCCATTCACGTAAATTTATACGTGATTTGAGACTATAACCGTCTGGGCTTTAACCCGAGATCGGAGTCTTGTTTACTGTAAAACTGGCTACAACTGAGTAAAATAGTAGTCTAAATGCTCTTCGCTCACGTATTTATAAGTACGTGATTTAAGAGACAGAGTAACCGTCTGGGTTTGAGCCCGAGATCGGATTCTTTGAAATTATGTTAAGTTAACCTATAAATCTGGTTACAAACCGGATAAATAGGAACCACAATATTCTCGTGTGAATGAGAAATCATCTGAGAAAAATAAAAATTCATATTAATTAGGTACTCACCTTGAATATTATTGTCCTTTAATTTCTTCGAACGTTACTCAACGTTTTCGAGAACTTTTCGTTTTCAAATTTGTACACACACCATCCGCTTGCGTAAATAAAAGCGTACTGAAGTAAGCGGGCCTCTGCGCGGTCCGACTCTAGCCGTCAAGCACAGCATGAGAAAGAGATAGCGATAGGTAGGTCGTTTAGGGATGGAACGGGATAGATAAGGGGGTACACACACCGATACGTGAACGTAAATGGAAGAGGTAATCTCAGAGGTCAGGCCGTAGGCACAGAGCCGAAATAATAATATTATAAATGTGAAAGTGTGTGTGTTACTGTTTGTTTGTTCGTCTTTCACGGCAAAACGGAGCGACGAATTGACGTGATTTTTTAAGTGGAGATAGTTGAAGGGATGGAGAGTGACATAGGCTACTTTTGTCTCTTTCTAACTCCCCCACTCCCCTAAAATGGGGGGTGGAAGTTTGTATGGAGCATTCCGCAATTTTCAAGGAAGAAAGCTAAAAATTGGTATGCGGACTGTTTGTGACTAACAAAAAAATCGTGCATCATTTTTTTTTTGGGTATCATCCCCAACCCCTCAAAAGAGGGGGTGAAATTTTATATGGCACTTTTCGCAATTTTCAAGGTAGGAAGCTAAAAATCGGTACACCGACTCTTTGTTACCAACGAAAAATACCTGCCTTATTTTTTTTTGGAAATCTTCCCCTAGCCCTTAAAATAAGGGATGGAAATTAGCGTATTAAAATAATATTCTGTTCCGAGTTCTCTTCTGTGTTCTAAATCAGGAAAGGGGAACCGTGTTACCCCGAATTTAACGCGAGCGAAGCCGCGGGCAAAAGCTAGTATGGTATATTAAACTAGACATAGACGAGATTCTATGTCTATGTCACGCAGACCGTTTTTTTTTGTTTTGTGGTTTTTTGACGTTCGTTTTGATTTGAACACTGACAAAGTGACAAGCATAGTAAATTTGACAGACGCGCGCAATTTTGTTCCGCGTTCGCCACAAGTGCCAATCGTTTTGGAGGGAAAAAATTGTTGTCGAAAGCTTATTCAGTCTTTCTAAATATTATTTCTTAAATTTAATTGTATGTAAGTAAAGCTATCATGTCACAAACATCTATTACTTCGTTTTTCAATAGCAGAAAAAGACCTGCTACAGAGGATCTTATTACTTCTAAAAATAAAGTTTCTCACATCGACCGGACTCTAGAAAAGAAAAATTTATCCACTGGTACGGCTCCCCTAAAGAGGTATGAAATCGTTACAAGAGAATTGAAGCAACCAGTTAAATCTGAAACTGTAAAGGAAGAATTAAAACATGTTGATAGTCAGCATGCCGTGTCATCTAAAGATACGAATCAAACACCGCCAATAGTTGCAGCAGCATTTGGTAAGAAAGTAAATGCCTCTAACAAACCTAAAATCACAGAAGCCTCCAAAGCGGAAGTTATTACCACTTCTCGCAAAGAGCTAAGTCTTGGTGACATAAGGAAGAAATTGGCTGGAAGTTCGAGGTTAGCTGAATTAAGGGCAACCGCCGATCGGCTGAGCAAAGGCATACAAGAACTTAAACAAACCAGCGAGAAGCGTAATCTCCGAGAGTTCAAGTCTATTGATGTGGAAGTACCAGTAAGGTATGTGAAAGTCTAACAATTTTAAGCTTTACTTGTATTAACATTGGTAGAAAACAATTAAGTGTTCTGTACTAATATACAGAATTGTTAACTCTGTAAGTATATTCAATCATTGGCAATGGTTTTGAACACACACAATAACAATGTTGTGTTGCCCAAAATGTGTGTATGGTAGATCAATTTAGTGAAGTAGTACATTACATCAGGTTGCTTGCCAGACCTCAATATAGGTATTGCAATAACAAAGGAATTATTTTATCCAATCTAATGCTGATTGCAACTAAATCACCACTTATTACCAGCTTAATTGACCACTAAATCAAGAAAAAACATTAGGCAGAATATTTTGATTGTTTTGATTCTATCATAATTACTATTGCAGGTATAACTCGAGTGTGTACCTTGTAAGCTTTGTAGCTAGGTTTTGATTACCAAATTAATGTGAGTCTTACATGTGACTGCTCCTTATAAAAACACCAGAATATTTAGTGTTTTCCATATCAGTGTAGGGTTGGATTCCCTATGGCACTGGAATTGAAAATCTAATCTTTGATTTTTTATTTACAGTCCAAGCAAGAAAGCACTTATTCAAAATGAATTACTCTCATCGAAGAAATGCATGTCAGTGCCTGCGCCTCAACAAAGGCCTCTAATATCACCTAGGAAAGTGGTTATCAGTCCCATCAAGAGTCCAAGCAAGGTTAGTATTATAAAGTTAAAAGCTATTCAAAGTTAACTAACTCTATGGCAGTTGCAGTTCTTCTCACTTCTCAGGGACAAGCTGATGCAAATTTGAACCGCTTGTGGTACACATTGTACCAGCTCATCCTAATGAAGTTAACTTTATGTTAACCTTATAGTGAGCGAGTGGTTAACTTTGATATTAATGTTTTATCAAAGAACACAAAATCTTGTCTACATAACTAAGATCCTACATGCACTTGACCAGTTTATTAAAATATCTGATATCTCTTTCAGGTTCCAGCATACATCCGGCATGCAGCACTTGCCACATCATCCAGCAGCTTACCGCTGCCTCATCACTACAGGTTCCTTGCTGAACTGTTCCGTGGCATGGAGACTGTTGTTGCTTTACTCTATAACAGAAATGAAAAGATAACCTTTTCTAAACTGAAGCCCTCTATCCAAGAGATGCTGAAACGTTCATTCAACCAGAAACATTTGGCTCAAATAAAACATTTAGTGCCTGATTTTTACAATTTCGAAATTCAAAAGGTGAAAAATTTCAGTGCCTCATCTCACAAGGAACAATATGAACTAATAATATCGCCTAATTTTCCTAATGATATTAAGGTTATGAATCCAAGTGTGCTACTAGAGAGGCGCAGATACTTTTACGATATTTTGCTTCAGTTAGTAAAGAAACATCATGCACAATATTTACAAACACTTGATCCTCCAATGGTCATCCCTGATGATAAATTGACTCGTTGGCATCCTGAATTCGATATTGAAAAGGTACCAGAAGTTGAAAGTGGCAAGTTGCCTGAAATGCCAAATGTTGAGAAATTCTCAAGTGCCCAAGACGTGTTAGCCAAGGCGCGCGAACTATTTAAATGTAATACAAAAATGGAGAGAGCTTTAGAGAAGTTAGCTCAAGCAAAGGCCCGTGGACTCACTGAGCAAGAAAAGGCTGCAACGGGTATTACAAATACTAAATCAAATACTTCTGTTAACGGCATGACGAGTAACAGTACACAGACAAGTCAGCCAAGCACTAGTGCAGTTACAATATTGAATCCAGCACTTCGTAATCTGCCTACTGCTCTCCTGGAGAAGGTAAAAGCTAAACAGGCTGCTAAAGCACTTGAGGCCATGACTAGATCGTCAGAAAATGACCAAAAGTATTTGGTGTATTGTCGCTTACCAGATTTGGCTCGCACTCTTCGGAATATCTTTGTGACTGAGAGGAAAAACGTTCTGGCACTAAACATAATCCTTTCAAAGTTGGATAGTAGCTTCAAAGCAAATGTTTCAGCAAATGATTTACAAAGTGATATTAAAGTTCTCACAGAGGAGCTGCCAGATTGGGTTAAGTTACATGAAATAAGAAACAATACTTACCTCAAACTAGATAAAAACGCTGACTTGCAAAAAAATATGGCTAAGTTAGAGGCTTTAGCTAATAAATACAAAAATGAATAATTGTAGTATTTGCAATTGGACATTACTAATTAAGACTGAGTAAGTATAAAACAATGTTGTTTAAATTATGAAAAGCTAACTCATAATCAGTTTATTACCAACTAAGTTATGTTGTTTTATATGTCTTAATGTGTGTACAATAATATACAAGTCGAATGGTTTGTACATAGTACATACATACTGCAATGGTCTAATATAGTATTAATTGGTTAATGTTCAGATGAATAGTAAATTGACTTGATATCAAACCATTATACCAAAAATATATATTGACATGGTTGAATCTTATAGATTTAAGCTGACATTTTATAAATATTGTAATAATGATTAAAACCACCATTTCTTAGCATAATTAATATATTTCTCAGGACATGAACTGGACAACTATGTGAAACCTTTTGAGTTTGTATTGGTTTAGTACTATTAAAAAAATTATTTTCTTTTTCTTTACTGTGTGGTATTCTTTCTTGAATTAAATATTTTTTTCATCAAAGTGTGTTTTATACTTTATACTTACCTATATTAACAATATGCAATAAGTAGAAGATTCTTGTTATGAGATTTTTGTGTTATCTAGTATAACTAAACATAATATAAATTAAAGCTGCGTTTTGTTTCGATTTTGATGCGGTTCTCATTATCAGGCGGTTTTCACACTACCGGACACCGCTCCGGTGTGCGGTGCTGCGGTTTTTAACTTTGTAGACCGCACGTAGATACGGTGTCATACCCTGCGGTTTTTGTAAACCAATCAAGATCCTGCAAAACTAAAAAAAATTAAAAAAACCCGACTGCGGTAAAAAACTTAACCCTTTAACCGCCATCACCTTAATATTACGTGTTGTAAGCATATTACCTCACTCGCCAAGACGGAATATTGCGTAAAAGTCCTGTCATTTGAAAAATGTTAAATAAATGTTGAATTTTCTTACTAAATCTTAGTATATTTCGTGTTATTACTTTATTTTTAACAGTACTAGATACATATTTTAGCTAATTGAATTAAATAACTAATGATTCTCAGTTCGCGATACGTCTAAATATCAACCTACTTCGCCAAACCCGTGATTTCACGCAGACTAGTGTTGTACCACATATGAAGTTCCTGATGCTAAATTAATAAAAAACATCCTGTTTTTTATCAAACTATCAACTAAATATTTACCTATTGTAATTTCATAGTTTATTAACGATTTTATTATTTATAAAAAACCCAAGCTTAAGTGATATAATATGTAGAAATCAACAAAGAAATAAAAATTGCCGACTTATTCCAGAACGTCACTAGTGCAGGCGATCCGCGAACGCCGTCGCCTTAATTTTACGTACGGCTCAAGGTCAACTAAAGTCATATTTTAATTAAGCGTCAGTTGCGCTAGCGCCATCGCCGTGATAAGACGTGCTTTTATATTATTAGGTCTAGGCTAGTGACGAGAAGTGGTCGATGATGCTATACAACGACGAAGAATTATTAACGATATTGCAACCATCAAGCATTGATATTAGTAGTAGTAGCAGTTCAACAGATGGCGATAATGAATCGGTAAATCACTGTTTTGTTTTTCTAGTCTGTTTATTTATCCTAAAGTCAAAAAGACAGCTTTGCTAGCTGTCTACAATAATATGTGTATTTACGTATTTATTTTGTATTAAAGAAAAATTAAAGTTGATTTAGTTATTTTAATTGTTGTTAATATTATTAAGTGTCCCAATATTTTAACACTTGGTAGATTAATCCTAATAAACAGATCAAATTTTTATAGATAATGATATATTATATGTCATTTTTAAATGTCATGCTGTCATTTTTGTCTGCAAGATAATAGTCTAGATAAAGTTAATGTTTTTAATCTTCTTTTATTTATCATTTATACATATTTCTTATATAATACAAATTCATTTTAAATTGCTACAGGAACACGAGGAATCTTCTACTACTTGGAGTGAGACAGCATTCACACCTGAATTGTGTGAATTTAATGAATACATAGCAGGAATTAATTCAAATGGTGTTGATTCTCAATCTAAAGAATTGGACTGTTTCTTACATTTTCTAGGCGACGAAATTATATTAAAAATAGTAGAATTCACTAATGCTCAACATCAAAAATTTATACGTCGCTGTGATATAAGAGTTTTTTCGAGGCTACAGAATTAAAAAGAAATAAACCTTTGGTTAAAAATGAGTAAGTTTTATTTATTTCATTAGTTTGTTTATCGATAACTATATTTTACAACATTATGCAAAATTGTACCTAAAGTTTGCTGGCGCTAGATGCACTCCACGCGAATTATGACATGGCGGTTAAAGGGTAGTATAAAAGCTGAAAAGCTTTTTAGCTTTACTTTTTTTTTTACTTTTATTTTATTTAAAATAGGCTTGTTTTTACAAGCCCATTTTAAATAAAATAAAAGTTGGAAGCAGGCGGGACCCATTTGAATTTGAAAATATAATAAAAATGGTATGGCTCCTGCCTGCTTCCAACATTTATTTAATTTATAACGTATTATGTACTAAAACCTTCCTGAAAGTATGTAGATCACATTTGTGAAAGAATTATCAAAATCGGTTCATTGGTTTTTGAGAAAATCGCGGACATACAAACATATATACATACATACGAGTCGAATACAGAACTTCCTTTTTTGAAGTTGGTTAAAAATGGGCTTGTTTTTAGCATTTAAGATTTTTTAACGTAAGTTTTTTACAGCAGTCGGGTTTTTTAGTTACTTTTTTTTAACTTTGTAGAATCTTGATTGGTTTTCAAAAACTGGAAGGGGGGAGGTGGTTGCACACTTGATTAACGAAAATGAGCACTTTTAAATTCATAAAACCTAACTTATATAAGTATTACTTATAAAACAACACAAACACTACAAGCACTACCACCCCTAACCACCACCACTACTACCTACTTTTAAACAATACAAAACACTTACCCCCTTATTCATAAAACTTATCAAACCTATTTTAGTTAAAATGGGGTTTGTCTCTTTCTTACACATAGAAATGACAACGTGACAGATAAAGACAAACGTTCTATAAACCTATTTTAGCTAAAATAGAGATAAAATAGGATTATGAATAAGGGGGTTAGACTGATCAAGTTGTGTAATAAAATCTGATTTATTCGGTCTTTTTATCTTTATCCCCTACTCCAGAAACAGGTAAAGGTGAGCTAGTCATAACTATTCCTATAAAGTGCATACCTACTAATTCCATGAAACATTCATTAACCTCTTGTCTGTCGGAACGTAGATCTACGCGAGACACAATGGCTTTTTAATTGTGTCTGTAATTACGACATTCAATGGGTTAATGCCTCACCAACCTAGTAGGAAAAAACATCGTGAGGGAACCGGCATGCCCTAGTCCTAGAACCAAAACCGGCCAAGTGCGTGTCACGCACAATGAAGGGTTCCGTAGTCGCAATGAATTTATCCCAAGAACAAACTTAACATTGTAGTTGAAAATCATGTTCTCCCATACATTGCAACTGCAAATGTAAGTTGGTCGACTATTACTCGTTAACTAGTACTACTTTAATTAGCTGTGATAGTTTTTCTTTTAACTTTGTTATATACTATAATACTAGCTGCCCGGCGCGACTTTGTTCGCGTGGTGTCCTACCTTACTCCTACCCTAAGCCTACCCCTACCCTTCTCCTACCTTACTTGTACACTACCCCTTCCCGACTCCTACCGTACCCCTACCCTACTCTTACCCTACCCCTACTCCTACCCTACCCCTACTCCTACCCTACCCCTACTCCTACCCTACTCCTACCCCACTGCTACCGTACCCCTTCCCTACTCCTACCCTACCCCGACCTTACTCCTACCCTACTCCTACCCTACCCCTACCCTACACGAACAATAGTAGCAGTTAAAATAAAATAAAAAATAGTTTACGTCCTATTCTTGGACCTACTGAATATACACACAAAATTTCATAAGAATCGGTCAAGCCGTTTCAGAGGAGTTTTGTTACAAACACTGTGGACACGAGAATTTTATCGCTGCGCTACGTCGTATTCTGTGGCTGCGTGGAGCAACACGCACCGGCGCGGCGGCGCGGCGCGTCGTCCGCGTGTATTTTTTTTTCTACTGTCATTTTTAATTTCGTAATATCTTTTGAATGGAATGTCCGATTTCAATAATTCAAAAAGTAATCAACAGGTATTGAAACAGTCTTGAATACGAAATAATTTATTTGGATAAGAATTAATACAAAGGTATAGATAACATGGTCTGATTTTGATCGGCATATCTATCAATTTTTAAAATGTAAAAAAAGTAGTTATAGTGACATAACTACAATAGTTGGACACATGGTATCGCGAAGTTTTTTGTAGATATTGATATGTTCTATAATATTGTAGAACATTTTTTTGTTCTATCATCAACAGCGCATGCGGTGAAAGACATTTTTATGGCAATTTTTTTTACACCTTGGGTTGGTTTTAGTAGGAATTTCTAAGGATCCCTCATTTTTTTTAGTAATAAATATAGCCTATGTTACTCAGTGATAATGTAGCTTTCTAACGGTCAAAGAATTTTTGAAATCGGTCCAGTAGTTTTTACGTTTATTCGTAACATACAAAAATACAAACATACAAATCTTTCCTCTTTATAATATTAGTGTAGACTACCGTGAATTTTTTCACATATCCAAAAACAACCATTTAGCTGACAGGGAGCGGGAACACTTGACTAACAAAAATTAGCACTTTAAAGCTTAATATTTCACAAACGGATTCCTGAATCGAAAAATTGTTTTCACAAACCCGGAATATTTTTGAAAGATTTATCCAACGATACCCCACATCATGGGATACACGAGAAAAAAAAAATCATTCCCACTATACGTGTACAGGAGGTACCATAAAAAAAATGTGTTTTCCATGATTTTATTTTACCACTTTGTCGGCGTAATTAATATGTACTTATATCCATGACAAATTATAGCTTTCTAGTACTAAGTTTCTGAGCTAAGCTGCGGACGGACGGACGGACAGACGGACATGGCGAAACTACGAGTATAAGGGTTTCTTGTTGACTACGGAACCCTAAAAATGGAAATAGAAATGGATGGAAATTAATTTATCTACGAAAAGTATTTGCGTGAGTTAAATAAAAATGTTGATATGATAAAAATGTGTTTCATACTTCTTTAAATCTAAATTATAATTATTATGAGTCTTGTAATATGAAATGTCATGTACGCTCGTATAAAATGGCTACAGTGAGATGGTACGTAGCTATACGCGCTACGGCGTAGCGGCCTACGCTGTAGCTCGTAGCAATTTCACTTGAAATGGGAAACCTTTAGATTTGAAATCAACGAGATGTCAAAGATCAAACATCACGCCTGTATTCGCCGTGTAAGTGGTGGGCAGACGTGTAGGTACGGTATTATTTATTACACCTACATTTTGCCAGTCATGTCAAGTACAATACATATAATACGGGGCAAGCCACCAATTAGGCAGATTCATACCATTCAAAAAAGACAAATGAATACAGCACCCTATTGCGTAACACACTATCTATCTCAATCTGAATCATTTTGAAGGATATTGCAGATCCATTGCTTTATATGTTCGAAAAATGTGTCTGCTCAACAACGTAAAGCAATGAATGTTGTGGAACTGTCAAAATGAAACCTATTGCTACTGATAGTGCCTTACGCAATTAGGTACCCCGCTGGTTATATGTCGCAGCCAACTGGTTAACCGCCTACCCTTTTAACTAAACGGCGGCCGTTCAACTAACGGCCTGAATGATATTCAATTATAGTTTAGGTTGGAAGTCAGTAACCAATCACGCGTGAGCAGAATTGGTTGCAGTAACTAAGCCAGGGCACCCCGAGCAATGGGTTAGGTTAGGTTAAAGCTGTGATCAACCGCGTGCGAGCCGAGAGAGCGAAGCGAGGCGAGCACTACTTCCAAAGACCAGGCGGTTAACTAAACGGCTAACTTGGCTGCGACACATATACATGTAGCATTTGCAAGGATCAAAATCCTAGTAAGTGCTACTTATGAAGATTCAGTGTCATAACATCACGCTTGTTTTACCCGAAGGGTTAAGCAGAGATCTACCTATAGTACACCCACATTTCGCCAGTTATGTTTAAGCGCCATGTAATAGGGGTGAGCGTACTGCCATCAACCGGGCACAAATTCAAACTCCGAGCTGCTATTGAGAAATTTCACTTTGCCGGACCCGGAAATCGAACCCAGGTCCTCATCCTCAGCAGTAGCGCTTGCGAACACTAGACCAGCGAGACTCGAGTAGGTATTCAGTGACATAATAAGGATCAGGACCAGTGGCGGATTTACACATTTGCCGCCAGTAGGCTATTCAAATTTTGCCGCCCCTACCGACCTCTACAATAATGTCCCATGTCTTTTGTATACTGCTTCGCCTTTTCGTTAAAATACTTAAAATGTTCTCGTTCATCAGTTACGAAAAACTTGCAAAGAGATTTGTAAAGATCGGCAACTGTGATAAAATTTACGGTAGAAGCCTGAATTTGAGCATTCACTTTGTTTATTCTTTCCAAAAAAACATGGTAGGTATATAATATTAATCTTTTTAATTTCAGTAAGACATTAAAAAAAATGTTAGCCCCTAAAATCTGCCGCCCTAGGCTCCAGCCTACTCAGCCTATTGGTAAATCCGCCACTGATCGGGACACATTGATCGACGGCGTTCGACGGTGTGTCCATACAAAAAGAGAGCAAAGTATGGAACGACGCGACGTACGCATCCTTCCTTTCGCATCGACGCGACGAACGCGCTCCGGCGGCGGACGACGGCCGGCGGACTGACACGGATGCGAACGCCTCCGTAAGCGGTGTATCGGCATAAATGCGTATACTAGTGTGCTCCTTTTTAATCGGCAAAGTGCGAAAAGCGTCGATCAATGTGTCCTGACCCTAATCCTCCTCCACTATCACCGGCGCTCTTCCGCTTCGAAGTTTGGAGACTTTTATCACTAACCTAGGCCGAATGACGATGAAGATTAGATACACCATCGAAGATTGCACAGTGATCGTCTAGACTTGAATTTATTGTTTTATTTAAGAGGGATCCGTCCAGGTAGTCCGCGAAATTCAAAAGGTTTTTGCAAATTACAGCGCAGTTTAACGTTGCTTGTTGAACAAAATTCAGTATTTATGTAGTAAATTATGAGAAATTATGTATTTCGTGGGCTACACTAAAGTAATCATCACCTTAAGTATATCTACTTATTAAATTTGGATAGGGCAGGACATGTCGGTCGTGGTGCCCTGAAACAGTACACTTATATCATTGTAGCGGTATCTACAACGCCATATGCTAACAACGTGTCATACTGACGTAACGCAAAGTCCTGCATTTCGCAAGCAGAGTTTACCGCGCAACTAGCATAGATACAACGGCCCGACATGAATCATCGGGCAGTTGCCCGTCAGACACAGCATCCGTCTGGTCGGAGGATCCTCCCTTTTCTATAGAGTATGAGTGAACTTTACACCCTGTTCCTCATACCTCTATATCATCATGGCAGTATGGCCACAGATCGCGTCCAGTGCTCGACAAAGGCCTTCCCTATTGATTTCGCAGTGGTCTGTTCTGAACCACTCGCATCCTAATAGTCTTCACCACCTAATAGTTATCGTACAGCCAGCTCATCATCTGCCTTTTCCCAACTAAGTTGGGGTCGGTCTCCAGCCTAACCGGATGCAGCTGAATACCAGTATTTTACATTGAGCGACTGCCTATCGGACCTCCACAACCCAGTTACTGGGTAACACGATACACCTTGGTAAGATAACCATGTCAGACTTTCGGACTTCTGACTACCCGTAATGCCTGTCAAAGATGTACAAATGACAGCACAGCGGTTTAACGTGCTTTCTCGTATGTAATGAATGGTCACCCATCCACGGACCGACCTTGGCAAGCGTTGCTTGCCTAACCTTGAAGATGGGTAGCTTCTCGTACTTAATATATGTATAAATGTCGGTGCGATTTGAATAAAGTAATTGGACAGATAATGAATCACATATATGTATTGTTTATACATAAAACCAAGGTCGTTCTCTGATAATTAGTACAATTTTAGAATTCCGTATGTACACGGTAGTATAGGTATAGCATAGGTTTTATTATTTATTTATTTTATTATTTATGTAGGTACACACAGTAAAATACATAGGGATTTGACATAATTATAATGCAAATTCTTATGTGAAAATTACTGGAACAATTCAGTGTTCCGTTCATCTAACTATTTGTATGACAATGTTGATTATACCGGAAATAACGTCATTAATTTTAAACGCAACAATTTTATTGTGTATTTATTTTATTGTTTCCGCTTGAAGCACAGTTAAAAGGCACGAGGAAATATGTAGGTAAAGAATTACTGAAAATGCTCATTTAACTATAGAAAAATGATAGCTGGAAATTAGCAAACATAATCGAAATGGAAATTCATTCAGTTGCGAGAGGCGAAAAAGGGGCACTACACATTTCGGCCTCATATGATAGGTACGCGATACCGTAGTACTTTAAGTATTCTGTGGCGATACGGAGCTCACAGCATGCGGGAAATTCCTACGAAGATAGAATGGCATAAGGTTGCGCAATAATAAATTTGCTGATTTTCAGTACCTATTAGATTGTGACATTGTGTGCTATGATAAAATAACTGTAGACACACGATTTATTTATACCAAATAAAACTGGAAAACATATGTACGAGTATAGGTAGGTATAGCCACGTATGCTAGAGTACCTATTATGGAACCTATAGCCATCTAAAGGCCGGTGCTCATCAGACGGCACGGCGCAGCATGGCATGGAAAAGGATTTTAATCTGAAATAGAAAGAGAAGAAAGATAAATGATTAATGATTTATTTTCTGTATGTAGGTTTCTACAAACACTTTTACAAGTCACTCATATTTTTTTTAAACTAGATGAGATCGGCGTTTCCTATCTGACTATTCTGAGAAGAAAGGCCGAAACAAACTCAGAGGTCACAGTCTCTTTTAAAGTCCAGACAAAACCTTGGTCAGATCATGTGAAGACCATGTAGATTGGTGTCTGAAATGGTCTTTTCAGGAAAGAACCACACAGATTGAGCGGACCTGTCCGGTTATTGCACAGTGCACGCATTTGTCAAAAATCGTCCAGCTCAACTCAGAACTTGAGGAGCTCAACGAAAGAAAGAAAATACGTTTATTTGCGGCAAACATGATGCATCAAAAGAAAACAAACACAAAAAAAAAACAATCATTATTAGTTCCAGTTATATAAAGAACTGTTTTCACACGTCATCAAAATAAACATAAATGAGCAAAAAATATACCGTACACGTGTCATCGTTTAATGGAGCTGCTACGTGAATAGGTATTACTACTATGTGGCCTACCATTTTTTACTTGAAAGTAATTTACAAGTCTTTAGTAAGACGACTTGTGACTTTGTCTGCATGAAGTAGAAGTACCTGTTTCGACCGATTACGACTTAAACAACAATTAACTATCTACGAAATGCAAATAAATGGTTTTAAGGTAATAGCACACATATCAACTCGGAAAGGGATCGTCACCGTATCGCCTTTAGTCGTCAAGCATAAGAGCGATCCGAGAGGGTTCCGGATGTCAGAAGGGGTCTAAAGTAAATAAAACGGAAAGTCTTTACACTACGAAGTGTTTAATCAGACTCAGGACCGGCCTTAGCCATCTAGGCGCCCCGGGCGAGTCATGCCTTTGGCGCCTTTAGGTCTCCTTATTTCAATAAATACAATTAAAAAACTTATTTTGAATTTGTATACATAAATAAACAATTCGTAGGTAAGTTATTGAGTTTTCTAAAAATGTTTTTTGATTTGCTTGTGAACTTACGAGTATAATATGTAAAAAGCAAAGAAAGAAAAGTACGGTATGTAGGTATAATGCAGGGGCCTAATACGAGTTGCAATTTCTCGCCTGTTGCCTCTATTTCATTCTACATTATTTAGTGAGAGATACATAGAAATGTAATCTTATATCTATGGAGAGATGCGACAAGCGAAAAAATAACAGCTCGTGTTTGTTAGACATAGAATACTCATACCCACTCCTACGAGATAAGTCTATAAAAGTTAATACGCTGAGTCTGTTTAGATCGATAAAAATAGGTAAGTAGGTATTCAAATTAAGTGGTTGAGTTGAGCTGGCGCGCGTGGCGCCCTGTAGTACCTGGCGCCCCGGGCAGCCGCCCCGGTCGCCCTCCCCTAAAGCCAGCACTGATCAGACTGAAGAACACGCTACAAGTTACTACTACTTATCTTAATTTTTCATTTGTTTATAATATTAACCTACACGTAACTACATAGTGTGGCTGTCACGGCTTTCCTGCTCAGGCTCCGTTGTCGAAGCCTAACTCTTACACCCATCATCCGGTCATTGCAGTACTTGTAATAAGAAATATTTTAATAAAGTAATACATTTACTTAGTATTTTTTGACGCACTGGAATGCACTTTGTTGCATTCTTAATCTGTCAAGCTCCGCTAATGAGACACAATTGATTTTTCATTTCTCATACTCGGAAAGTAGTGTTTGTTTGATCCAAATAGCGGGTGGAAAACGCTGCTTCCCACCACAGGGCGGGAAAGACTCATAGTAATTACTTCCCTCTTTAGGGTGGGAATGAATTTTAAAAATAGAACTGTAGTCAGCTACGAAATTTTTTACATACATTAAGAAAAATGCTGCAGTCTTGTGAGTGTTTAAACAGCCAGTGTGAATTTAAAAAAAAAACCTAATAAGCGGGACAGCCCGTGGCGATGACGCGGTGTGTTCCATATTTAAAATAAAAAAAGACAATAGTATTATTTGGCGGGATACTAACCCTGTAAGCTGTACCAAAATTCAAAAACTTTGCATGTTATTGTTATCAATAAATATTTTAGAAAAACTACTACTTTTTACTTTCCTTATATTCGAAATGAAAAGTAGAGTGTTTAACACGGGTGAAAGTCATCAATTCCTTTCGACCCTTGCATAACAATCTACTATTCTATTGTTTTGTCGCCGATCGGCGACGCGCGCCGCTTGACCGGCTATTTGAAAATCCAGTGCGAAACGCAACAAAATTCACCCATTTTGTCCTCTCGTATACTACCTACTTTTGCAAAATAATCGATTGATTGAAAAATTAGTAGGTATTCAAATTTTTCCTCCATTATTCCTAAGTAAAAATTAGGATTCCGTTTTACAATTACAGATAAATATTATGAAATCTGGCAAACCATGATGCGACTGAAACTGTGACGCGACTTTTCAGGCACGTCACTGTAATGATGACAGTACGAAATCACACTGATTGTAACGTAGGGATCCACGAGCGTGATAAGACGGTGCGCATGCGTATATATATTTTGTACTTAGTATTCTCATAGTGTTTGACTTACTATTAAGGTGAATGCGTAGTGGTAGCCCGCGAAATTCAAGTTTTCTTACTTTTTTTGCAATTTGCAGGTCAGTGTCAGGTTGTATCTTGACAAAAATTTGATTCGCGACTATAATAGACATGTATTTACAGAATTATAGTCATTAGAATCATTAATATATCTCTTTAAGTTAGATTTCTACCATAAACACTTTTCCATACGAGATTTGTTCTTAACGGTAGAAATCTAACTTAGAAAGATGTATTAATGATTCTAATTATTATAATTCTGTAAGTACGTACCTCTTATAGTCGCGAATCATATTTTGACCAAGATACAACCTGACACTGATCTGCAAATTGCAAAAAACGTAAGAAAATTTAAATTTCGCGGTCTACCATGGCACATTCACCTTAACATCGAGGGTCAGCCGTCAGTGCGGTATCGACGCTCCATCTCGGTTAGAACGTGGACGCGATTTTTTAAATTTATATTATTTAAGGGCATTATTTTAATGTAGTAGCACAATTTAATATAAGTACTAATAGCTTAGCAGTGAATTGGATTTTAAACCATGTGCATTCATATTTTTGAGAAAATTTCTAATTTTTGAAAACATATTAAACAGGAATTAATGAGTTCGTAATTTTGGAAAGTACCTGTTTCTTAAACTAAGATCCTTGGTGCTAAAATAAGTCTTTATTGTGGTGTTAAAATTCAGGGTGCCAAAAGTTCATCGGCTTTCGTATAAATCGCTTGTAAGTATTTTTTGTTAACATAATTGCTGCCGTAGCCAACTATTATTTATCACTCTTATCACTATCCTATGAGAATTAATAAGTATTTGCCTATGTCTTTGTTTCTTCTCTTTAGGGCAGATAGGTAATATCTAAATGATATTTTATTCGCAGATACACGCCAGAATAAGAGATATACTAAGTCAATTTTATTTGATTAAATTACAATTAAACAGAACTATAAAATTTCCTTCATTTGACATTATGAACAATAATGTCTCTTCTCTTTTTTAGGCTTTAGAGTTTATTAACTTGTGCAGGCTATTATTGCAATGCGGATCTCTAATACTGATGAATGTACTCACTACATATGAATGTAGTGAGTACATTCATCAGTCTTATGGATGGTGTGTATTAGTATGGACTAATACATACTATCCATACTAATATTATAAATGCGAAAGTGTGTCTGTCTGTCTGTTACCTCATCACGCTTAAACCGCTGAACTGATTTAGATAAAATTTGGTGTAAAGATAGTTCGAGTCCCGGGAAAGGACATAAAATAGTTTTCGATCTGATATTCCCACGGGATTGACACTTATGCGGGTGAAACCGCAGGGCGCTGAACTAAGTTTCCCGCGCAGCGTTTGTCTGTCTGTCTGAACGCGATAAACTCAAAAACTGCGGAACGGATTTTTATACGGTTATCACCAATCGACGGCGTGATTCACGAGGAAGGTTTAGGTATATAAGGCTTTGAATAATTGGCTAAAATATGACGATGATTGTTGAAGAAGTCAGAAAAAATCATGCCGACTGGGTGCTTTACGTTACCTTGCAGGTAACTTACGTAATCGCAGTAGAACGTTCCCGAGGGATATTTTCCAACGTCGACGGGCAAAAGCTAGTGTAGGTATAATAAAAACAGTTTTACATTACCAGTAATTGCTTGAAGAGGGTAAATGTTTAGATACTAATATTTGCATAATGTGGGTAGCATCATGCATTACGAATCTAAAGTATATGCATGAATCGCAAGCAAATGTAATCACGATTGGCGCATTGACCGAGTTATACGGGGTAGGGTTCGATTGCCGCTCTGAACAAAAAATATATGTATGGATGATCTGCAGATTATTGTTTCGGGTTTATCTGTCTGTTGGTGTCATGAGATTGTAAAAGAAAGTTCATTATTCAATTAAAAGAACCATACCTACCTCGGACTCTCGGTAACATACATATATCTAGTTATATAGAACACCCGCATAAAACAAGTCTTTAATACATGAAACGATTTCAATTGATAAAACCACAATTACGATACTTCAATATTGTCAGCTTATAATTATTAGTAACTAGCAGCACCCCGCGGTTTCACCCACATAAGTTTCGATCCCGTGGGAATATCGGGATAAAAATTATGCTATGTCCTTTCCAGGGACTCAAACTATCCGGTAGCGTAGCCCAGCAGTGTAGCGAGCTACGCCGTAGCAACAGTGGAGTTTGAACCGACATTTATTAACCGACGAAAAAACGGAGGAGGTTATATTAATTTAATTTAAAAATGACTGATTTAATAAACATTTCAATACTTTTGTTACTATCTGTTGTTATTAAGAAGTTTGGTTGGTTTAAATTAAATTGTATTTTTTATATTTGTATTAAAAACTGATTTGCAGATTTAATTTTTTGTCCGTACATCGGATATCGTTTGAAATTTCAGAACATTTGGCCTGCTTTCGTTATGCCTTTCTAAAGGTGCATCCAGACAGAGCGAGGCATGCGTCGCAAATGATTTTTTATATGTACGGTTGTCTCAGGCTGAGGCATATAACATACAAAAAAGAAATCACTTGTGGCGCATGCCTCGCTCTGTCTGGATGCACCTTTAGAATAGTTATCTGTTTATATAGTATATATATTTTAATAATTTATCTAGGTCAGCCGGCAGTCATCGTTGATCTTCAGTTTCAATACACAGCTGCTGTGGAAGCCAATAGTTATAAAAGATATTATACTTAGAACAATCTTCGGTACGCTATGGAATCCAAAGTGATACTAACGGAGAAGAATCCTCATGAAAAATCCAACTTGATCTCCAATATTTTTTTAACGTAAGTATTTGCCGGCTTCTGGGTAGGGCTAGGGAACAATAAGGTACCTATATACTTACACAAAATCAATGTGCCTAGCCTTTTCATAACTATGTTGGGGTCGGCTTCCAGTCTAACCGGATGCAGCTGAATACTAGTATTTTATATGGAGCGACTGCCTATCTGACATCCACAACACAGTTACTGGGCTAAGGTTACCAGCCGTTACCTTAGCCGTGGTTACCAGCCGCTGCACGTGCTGTCGGCAGTTGCAGTTGGCAGCTCGGTTACAAATAGTACCTTTAACGTGCTTTCCAAGGCACGGAGGGATCTTGGCATAGCTTAACCTGATCGATCAACCCGTGCGGCTGTCATTACTAAGCCACAAGCATATAGGTACATTTACCTAGTTTTACTGGTAGGTACTCGTACACAGAATGATCATCATTAGATGATGGAAAAATATACTGCCATATCGACGGTGAAGTGTCAATATCTAATAACTAACATTTTAGCGATTTTCACTTTATTGCATATTCGTAGGGAAAATATGAAATAGCTCATATTTGCAAAGACATAAGGTCTTGAATCGACGACGACGTTTCCTACTATTTGTTTAATATAAGTAACTTTTTTTATTAAAATATTAAAAACTATAGAAATTAAACGTTTTTTTCGCCTCTTGTAAAATCATGATTTTGTAGTTATTAGATATTGATACTACACCGTCGATAGGTATGTTTAATTAATCACTTTATTTTTTAAGAAACCACTCCGATGTCCGATCTCAAGATAAGATAAGACAACTCTAGTTAAATAAATTAATAAGATAAATATGGCTAAGAGAATGTTAGATTTGTTACACGTACCTATCTCCCACTGATTTCCCAATAACGTAACTTCTAACAGCTCATCGTCGATCTGTATCATATAGATTGATACAGACCTAAGATATCTAGATAAAAAATTATATTGAGCAGAAAAGCCAATAATATTCAATCTGTCAAGCTCCGCTAATGAGACACAATTGATTTTCTATTGTTTCGTCACCGATCGGCGAACCGCGCCGCTTGACCGGTTAAATTCAAAATTAAAGATATAAGTATGCACGTTTACACTAACTTTAGACAACAACTAGGTAAATTAATGCCTAAATAATATTTTGCACTGTTGATTCTCAACTATCTGCGTTTAGTCGAGCGTTGAAAGGTGCTCAAACGGGAATATATTTCGGCACTTATTTAAGTGTCATCAAGTGTTAAGGTATGATTCCGATCTCGGCAGCACGCAGCAGTGCTGCCGCGGCAGTGCGGTCGCAGCACTACTGGTCAGTACTGGTCCTCATACATTTTCTACGGGTTTAAATACGTGATTACATTGCTGCCGTGCTCGGAATGTAATCACGTATAAACCCGTAGAAAATGTATGAGGACCAGTACTGACCAGTAGTGCTGCGACCGCACTGCCGCGGCAGCACTGCTGCGTGCTGCCGAGGTCGGAATCATACCTTTACTGAAAAGAGGCAATAAGTTCTAAGACTTTTTTATTTTATTTTAAAGAAGGCTTACTTACAGACTAACAATACCAATGACATAAAAGACTTGAGAGTTGTTAACTTGTATTATTTTAAGTCAATTTGTTTACGTTAAAAATAGTTAGTAGCAGTTAGCTGTCTGTATACTTAACTCAGTTGTGTACACTTGTTGGCTGTCAATCAATCTTATCAGAGAATATGGAAAAAATTTCCTAATAGATAAAATATGACAAAAAAAAAACGATGACACATTATAATAAATTTAAGCGAAATACACCCGAAACTCATCATATCTCTATGAACCTTATGTACATGCTGTGTACAGCATGTACATAAGGTTCATAGAGATATACATAATTAAATATTGCTTAAGACACAGCATTAATATTTCGCAGATTCATTCACACTCCGTCATTATACCCGATGAGATAAGAAAACAAAACATTTAACAGTGACTTTTATAAACGGTATTCATAATAAATGGGACCATGATATTGCTGATTGTAGGTATAATTATATATCTTGTAGATAACGTAGTTCCATACAAAAATCGCCTTTAGTGGAATCTGTGAAATCGTCTTGATTCAACCGCGCGCTCCACTCTATTTTATTATTACCCGACTAAGACCAAAGGAAAGGTTATAAGAAAGGATTTATCAGACAAGTCATTTTTGAATCAGCGTACAGGTACCTACTAGATCTGATAATGACATACAGCTTGTACCTATTACTTATTCTGTGATACAACTACAGTATTAAGTAGTATAGAAGGAAGTACTCATCCCTTTTATTTTAAATATAAAATGTGTCATTTAACTGATGGGGGTTTAGAAATATATCTCTAAAATTGCTAAACTTTTGAATAATTTGTTTTGATTTACTAGAATTTTGTAGCATATAATTTAACAAATTAATAACAAACGACTATATAATTTATTTATATTTATAGATGGAGCTTCAGGCTATTTCGGAAAGGGTTCAAGCAAGGCCTGACGTTAAACGACTTGTGGCAAGCCCGCAGCGAGGACTCATCCGGCCGCCTCGGCGACCGCCTCGAACAAGCCTGGCAGGAGGAGCTGGACAATGCAAAGAAAAACGACACAAAGCCTTCCTTCACGAAGGCGATACTCAGATCCTTCTGGTTTGAGTACATGCTATGCGGTCTTGCGGTAGGCCTGCTTATGATCGTTATTTGGTAAGCAGAAATTTAAATTAAAAAATGCCCTGGTATCAAATCTCTCAAGCCGTGTTTGAGCATTCCATTTTATTTTTGTTTCAGGCCCCTTATCCCTTTCACCTTAGCCTTATTCATAGAATACTTTTCAAAAGAGAAGACTCCAGAAAGCTACCGCGACGCACACATTTTCAATTTCTTGATGAACGTGTGTAGTTTGTTGTCAGCTCTGATGCTGAACCATACGAACCTGTCCCAGGGTCGGGTCGGCATGCGAATAAGGATAGCTTGCTGTTCTTTAATGTACAGAAAGGTGAGGGATCTTATTATTAATGCGCCGCATTATATCTTTGCAACTGAAAAGGATAATTATTCAGCCTCAAAATGTTGAGACTGAATAATGATTTCTCCTCTACGAGGCACAGCATTAAAAATGGATATGTTACTCGTATTTGGATAAACCAGAGTAACGTGTTTCTTTAATATTTATAGATACTGAAACTCAACCGCGCCGGTTTGAGCAAGACAGAACCCGGACAAGTGATCAACTTGATGTCAAATGATGTGAATCGGTTTGACTTAGTGACCTTATTCCTGAACTTTTTATGGATAACGCCAATCGTGGTGCCTGTGGTGTGTTACCTGGTGTGGCAGCATGTCGGCATCGCCACCCTCGCTGCTCTACTCGTCGTTGCCGTGCAAACCATTCTTGTACAAGGTAAACTATGATTTCATCGTTTTTATCAATTAGATACTAAAAGTGTGCCCGGAATAATAGGTAGGTAAATGAAAGGGGGAGAGGGGGGTTTCTTTTTTTTTAGAGGGGACCACGGGACCACCCCTATGTGCTGATGGTGATCACCAGGGTGGATTTAGTGAGGTAAAAATCCCACACTGCCCGGCCTCCCCTCCGGAGGTCGGGTGCCTTTTGAAGGTTTCCCAAAAAAAAATAAAGGTAAATGAAAGGGGGAGCGGGGTTAGGTGTTATGAAGATGGCAAATAAGCGATGAACCTAATCAACCATCAAGGTTGACGTCATCACGTCAACGCAAGCTGTCGCTAAAAACCAGCGCTGGGGCTATCTCGCTCGAAGCATTATGCTGATGCGTGGTTTTGCGTGGATGTAACGCATACTTTCCCGTAAATTGTTCTTTTTTAAATTTGTATTCTTTCTCTTGCGTCATGCTTGCCACAAATAAAAGCTTTTTCTTTATTTTCTTTCTAATGTGACCTTCAATAAAATTAATTATAAGTTTTAATAATCCTTTTGTTTCCAAGAAATAATAATCGTTCTTTTGTTTCTAGTATATTTGAGCAACCTTCAAGGGAAGCTTCGCGGTAAAATAGCACATCGAACAGATCAAAGAGTAAAGGTGATGAGTGAACTGGTTGAAGGAGTACAGGTGATTAAAATGTACGCTTGGGAGACGCCATTCGAAAAAATAGTCCACCGATTACGAAAGTAAGTACCGTTACGTTTAAATGGTTTCATTAATAGAATACAGTCAACTTGTAGGTACCTACATAAAAATCACAAAGAAAAGGTTATAGGCGGCACCGCGAAATCTAAGTTTTCTGTCTTAATTATTTTTTTGCTGTCAAATATTTCGCACTTAGCAGGCAGCGTTCGGGAAGCTACGCAATATCTTCTCGTCCCACATACCGCAGTGTCTCAAGACGAAAGTCTTTGACCAGTGCGTGTTGCCAGTGATGACATATGGCACTGAAACGTGGTCGCTCACAATGGGCCTTATTAGAAGGCTGAAAGTCACCCAAAGGGCAATGGAGAGGGCTATGCTTGGAGTTTCCCTGCGGGATCGAATCAGAAATGAAGAGATCCGCAGGAGAACCAAGGTAACCGACATAGAAGAATTGCCAAACTTAAGTGGCAGTGGGCAGGGCACATTGCTCGCAGAACAGATGGCCGATGGAGCCGAAAGGTTCTGGAGTGGCGACCGCGTACCGGAAGGCGTAGCGTTGGAAAGCCTCCCACAAGGTGGACTGACGACCTTGTGAAGGCCGCAGGAACTTGTTGGATGCGAGAAGCACAAAACCGGTCGAAGTGGAGGTGCTTGGGAGAGGCCTATGTCCAGCAGTGGACGTCTTTCGGCTGAAATGATAATGATGATGATGAGTTGTGTCCACGTACACCAGACCCACGCACAAAACTCGCTCGCGGGACGTCAATAAAATACCCAATGTGTTAAATTATTTCCAGATTGGAAGTCGGCTACATATTGAAGACGTCTTTCGTCAAAGGGTTCTCAACAGCCCTGGGCGTGTTCACTGAGCGATTCATTCTGTTCTCTGCTATCGCGACATTCGTCTTGATTGGGGGTGATATTCGAGCTCAGACTACCTTCTCATTGGTACAGTACTTCAACTTGATGCAACTGGTGTGCAACATCTTTTTGCCTATGGGACTTGCGTACTTGGCTGAAACAAAAGTCACCATCAGGCGACTGGAGGTAAGATGGTTTTTCTGATGTTATTATTTAATGGCAAATCTTCCAACTAATTGTTTACCCTCTTGGGCCAAGAGTTAAAATCCATCTACTCTACTAGTGTTAATAGTAAAATAAGACGATAAATACAACGCACAAGGCTGCCTTCCCAACAGCAGAACCAAACTGAAGAAGGGTTGCTTAAGACAGGCAACAGTTGAAATCGTTGGAAGAGGCTTTTGCCAATGAGCACGCCGAATTAATAGACATTTTATAATCTTACTAGCAGCGCGGTTCACCTGCATTCGATCCCGTGGGAGTATCGGAATAAAAAGTATCCTATGTGTAATTCTAATGTCATAGACTATATTACTGTAAAGTTTCATCAAAATCCGTTAAGTAGTTTTTGCGTGAAAGGGTAACAAACATCTATTCATCCATCTTCACAAAGTTTCGCGTTTATAATATTTTTAGGACTAGTAGGTTTATAGATTTTGTATTTTGTGTTTAAGCTGAATAAAGTGCTTTATTTATTTATTTAATGTTAATATTTACTTTTCTCTACCATTAGGAGTTCTTGTTGTTAGATGAAAATGAACCAGAGAAATTCACAGCGAATATGCTACTCGATCCCAATTCCCTGTTGGCCAATGGAACAGAGAAACAGAAGAAAGTTCAGGAGAAGCCGAGACTGACGGGTCTGACTATATCTAATGTGACGGCGAGCTGGCAGGCCGACTCCGTCGTCGACACCCTGAGGAACATCACGTTGAAGGCTGCACCTGGAGAATTTATTGGCGTTGCAGGACCAGTCGGCTCTGGCAAGGTTAGACTTATAAAAGCTATCCGCTTTGTACCGAAATACAAAAATTACTGCATTTTGTTAGTATCTAATAAACTTTTCCGGCGAGCTACAGGCTCCGTCAAGATAAAAAGCAAATGAACTAAGTTGAAAAATGTAAAAATCTTAATCTTTTTCTTGTATCGACAGTCGTCTCTCCTACAACTGATCCTGAGTGAGCTGACTCCCAAAGATGGAACATTGTCTCTGGGCGGAGCACGAGTGTCGTATGCTAGTCAGGAGCCCTGGCTGTTCGTCGCCACTGTTCGAGAGAATATTTTGTTTGGTCTACCCTATGATCGCATTAGGTACAAGAAGGTACGAGTTTGAAGTATTGAAGTAGCTTGGAAAATTTCAATAAAAGAAGAGATAAAAATCTATAGTCAGGAACACTGACTGGCCATTCGGGACGAGTTTAAGAAAACAAAAGAAGGCTGTGAGCGACAAAAAAGAGATAAAAGATGGAAGGCCTGACCCATTAAATGAAAAAGAAATAAACATAATTTTGCATGTCTAAGTCTTGTCATTTTAAATAATCTTCGACCTTTCGCAATAGGTAATAAGAGCTTGTGCCCTGGTGAGGGACTTCGAATTGCTGCCTCATGGTGACTCGACACTCGTGGGCGAGAGGGGCATCAGTCTCAGCGGTGGACAACGAGCGAGGATTGGTCTCGCCCGGGCCTGTTACAGACAGGTAAGTCATGGTCCATTTCAGTTGTTCTGAAAATTTACAATATTCGCTTTAGCCTAAAGTAGAAACATTCATCCAGGAGCACATCAAAACTTCCAAAAATAATTAAATTACCACTTAGGATTTTTTTGAGTAACATTATGGTAGGCAAAAACGATCATACGAGTACAACTGGTATAAGGACTTGGAGAACCGGCGATTGGCAAAATATAATCAGGTTTATCTAATTAACTATTTGTCGCAGGCTGACATCTATCTTCTGGACGATCCTCTCTCAGCTGTGGATACTCACGTGGGCAAGCATATGGTCTCCGAGTGCGTGATGGGTCTTCTGGAGAAGTCTACTCGGATCGTGGTGACGCACCAGCTGCATCACCTCAAGAGCGCAGACAAAGTCGTCATATTACGATATGTAAGTATAATATTGATCTATTTTGTCACTGTACAGAGAAGTTTTCCAAACTGACGTATGTTATGAAAGCAGGAAGTATAAAGGAAGTTCATCTTAATCATGGTACAATTATATACTTAATATTCTATCAAATAATCATAGGATTATAATCCTTTGATATTTTTTTAACTCACCGTTGGGTGCCCACTATTTGATAAGGGGTCTCATATTATAAAACAGTTTTTTTTTTCAAAAGTTAGCTCATAAAGTCATAACTTAATATCATCCTAATTTGACAGGGAGTGGTTGAAATTCAAGGATCTTTCCACGAAGTATCCCGTACGCCGCTTTTTTCCGAACTCTTACAAGACGAAGATGAAGAAGTAGCACCTGTAGGCGAACATATGATGAAGTTCCAACGCAGCATCTCTGTCAAGGTGAGTGTCATAAACATTTGGTTAAACATCTACTTAACTATAAAGATTCGTAAATCATAGATTTGTCCAGATGTCAATAAGTAATATTAAGAATACCAACAAAGTGAAAATAAAAGTGTTTATTCACAGAAATAATGTTTTAGCAAAACCTCTGCCAAATTGCAAAGCAGTTTGGTCTTTTTTAAACTTTAGGGATGAGTACTTCATTTACTCACCTTTACACCTATAGGTACGAAAACTAGGTGTAGTTATATCGTGAACTGAGCAATGTGAGATATAGTCCAATAGTGACATAGTCGTATCGCGAAATGGGCAATGTGAGATATAAACGAAACGCTTAATTAAAATGACGTTTAGGCATAACGCGACTTAGGCACACTGCATTATAGGTATACAGCGAGCAAAGGCGTTAAACTATCTACATCACACACAAACATACATACTTCGACTTACCAACTGATTGTCTAGATGCACAATGCACACAACATGCGAAGCAATGAATGATAGGATGTAAAATTTTATTTTTTATTTTCAGTCACATGCAAGCAGCGTAGGGAAAGGGGATGGTATGGAAGATTCAATAGAACAAGTGGAAGTTGAGGAGATCACAGGAACAGGTATATGACGTCGACCTTTAATCCACCTAAAAACTTCTCCTTAAATAATGACTATCTATTCAAAAACCGAATGGTGATCTCTACTCAAAGACTTAAAGATCTTGTCCAATTTATCAATTCCTGAAGTTTAATAATGATGCGGGGAATAGCCAGCACTGTGTTTTTATTATACATTACGTTGAATGTTCCTTTAATTTGTTTCAGGTCGTGTCCCAGGTGCAGTGTACACCAAATACTTCGGTGTTGGAAGCGGCTGGTTCTTACTCAGCTCTACAGTATTTGCTATCATCCTCGCTCAAGTCATCACATCCATCAGTGACCTGTGGCTGACACGCTGGTAATTTACCTTTCAAAGTGTTTAGTTGGATTTGTATAGGATTTAATATTCTTATAATCAGCATGCTGTACCCATTTCTTTTCATTTCTTACATTTGCATAACATCTTTATTTCTAATTTCAGGATGAACGATGTAGAAGCACAATACGTAGGAAATAAACCTCTTTTCCGCCATTTAAACGTTACCGTTGGTAACACAACTGACATACCGTTGAATATTACAGAGTATACTGTAAGTGAGGACCCTCTGACCACAACTATAGCTGCCATCACTTCAGCAGTTATGTTTAATGAAACGGCTGAAGTCTTGTCGAATAACGGCACTGTGGCTGATGTTGTAACAGTAGCACCAGCTAAACTTAATGATCTTTTCTACATCTACGTATGGGCAGCTGCTATTTTTGGATGCATTATTACCACTTCTGGAAGGTTTGTACACTTTTTACCTCGCTAGACTAGAACTGGTGTTCTAGTCTAGCCAAATTCAGCTGACATCAGTTCTTTATCAATATTTTGGTCAATTTCAGAGCTATGTTGTTCCTGTGGGTGTGCATGCGCAGCTCGATCAAGCTACACAACCAGATGTTCAGCAACATCCTTAGCGCCACGATGCGGTTCTTCGACACCAACCCCTCCGGCCGCATCCTTAATAGATTCTCTAAGGACATGGGCGTCGTCGACGAAATGCTGCCGAGAATGTACTTGGACACTATTCAGGTATATTTCTAAGAGCCTATAATACCCTTAAGTCTCCAAACAATTTTTCTGCAAGAAGCCTTCTGTAATCATTATCCTAGTCAAAACGGTTGAGTTCATCGAAGAAGTTACAAGAATAACTGGTTAAATTATAATCTGGGGTTTCGAATTCACCGGAGCAACGGGTGCGACGTTGACTGGACCAACCATTATTACACTAAGACGATTGCGAAATCGCCGTTGAAAAACAAAAATTCACAACTTTCATGTCACCCGTATTTAATAAAAACCAGATTCAAAGTATAAAACTCTTGTTATACAGGTTTTCATGGTGATGATGGGTATTCTGGTGATGGTGGCCATCGTGAGCCCCTACATGCTGTTGACGACCGGCGTCTGCGCCATTTTCATGTATGGCTTGACCGTCGTCTACCTCAGCACAGCGCAGGCTATCAAAAGGTTTGTTTATTCAAATACTTTTAAAACTTGCAATGTCTAAAAAGCAAGCTTTTCGCCGTAACTAATTCACTTTGTAATGATTTGGTGGACAGAGTGGAGGGCGTGTCCCGCAGTCCAGTGTTCTCGCACGTGACGGCGACCATGTCAGGTCTGAGCACGGTGCGCGCGTGTCAGGCGGAGGAGCTGCTGAAGATACAGTTTGATGAGAAGCAAGACGTGCACACGGCTGCATGGTGAGTGATGAAACTTTTTCCTAATTTCGTTCAGTAAAACCACAGTAAAACATTAATTTTACCAAAAAATTTAGGTTCAGTCTCGTAGAATATTCAAGAAAATCATTCTTCTACAGGTATTTAACACTGGTCACCAACACTGCCTTTTCAATCTGGTTAAGTCTTATCTGCAGTATGTACGTCATCGTGGTCGCTTACACTTTCCTACTCTTGGATGATGGTAAGAAAAGATATATTAAGTTCAATACAGATGATTCAAGTATGTTTCAAAATGATAGAATGCCTCTGATTATTGGATGACGTTACACAATTCCAAGGATTTAACAGCATTCCAATTAACCCAAAATATGCTCAATACAGGTAACACCCAGTCTGGTAACGTTGGCCTGGCTATCAGTCAGGGTCTTATTTTGGTAAACATGGTCCAATACGGAGTGAAGCAGGCTACAGAAGTCATCTCGCAGATGACATGCGTAGAGCGAGTGATTCAGTTCACGTCGCTGCCGCAGGAGGAGACAGCCGGACCGAGTCCGCCCGCGGACTGGCCGCAGAAAGCCCGAGTTGTATTCAAAGACCTCACTCTCAGATACGACAAGGATGCCGATCCCGTGCTTAAGAGACTGAACATTGAAATCGAAAGTGGATGGAAAGTGAGTGTAAACTTAGTTATAACTAGCTTATGCCCGCGGTTTCGTCTGCGTGTTTTCCAGAAATTCCTATAATGTTACTCCATAATATAAGCTATCTGCAAGTGAAAGTCCCGTCAAAATCGGTCCAGCCGTTTCGGAGATTAGCCGGAACAAACAGACAGACGAATATTTAAAAAAAAGTTTTTTTGTTATACTCGTATGTAGCGTATATACTGTCATATGCATTAAGTAAGAATCTGTTATTTTGATATTATAAACAGTCACTTCAATTTGATTTATTTGTATGTATATTGATTAACCTTTTTTTTGAGTCGTTCCACTAAAATCCCCTAGACCAGTCCCCTAGGGGACTACACAGCACTCAACGTTCCACTACGATCCCCTATGCTGGGGATTCTCTAAGTACTAATAAATGCTATTCCTTTATAATCCCTTCTAAATAAAAGAGCCACTTACAACATAACAATATGTCATACATATAATTAAAAATCAACAGAGGGGATAACAATAACGTAAATTAACTTTTCTAAAATAAGTTAGATTTTGAAAACAAGTACCAACAGCTTTGGCAGGTTCACTCAGAGCAGCGCGAGCGACTCGGTGGCGTAGTTGGAATCTGGACTATAAGTTAATTTACGTTATTGTTATCCCCTCTGTTGATTTTTAATTATATGTATCACATATTGTTATGTTGTAAGTGGCTTTTTTATTTAGAAGGAATAGCATTTATTAGTACTTAGACAATCCCCAGCACAGGGAATCGTAGTGGAACGTTGAGTGCTGTGTAGTCCCCTAGGGGACTGGTCTAGGGGATTTTAGTGGAACGACTCTTTTTTTTTCGTCAAAACTTTGATTTCGTTATTGCCAGCATAAAAGTCAAAATGAAACTAAGTTTTAGTGCTTTTTTAGCAAATAGGATACCTATATTATTTTCTGTAGTTAAAAAAAAAACCACTAACATAATCTCTTTGACCTCAGGTTGGAGTAGTTGGTCGTACTGGAGCTGGTAAATCCTCCCTGATATCTGCTCTCTTTCGTCTGGCGCCGATTGAAGGCAACGTCTTCATCGACAAAGTCGAGACTGGAAAAATTGCTCTTAAAGTACGTATTGTGTTTGTGTATTGATAAAGAAATAAGTCAAAGCGTATTATCTCATTAAAGTATAACACAATACACTTTCAAATGAGTCTTTCTTAAATCCTGGATTTGTTGTACAGGAACTACGTTCGAAGATAGCCATCATTCCACAAGAACCAGTGCTGTTCTCTGCCAGCTTGCGCTACAATATGGATCCCTTCGACAAATACTCCGATATTCAGATTTGGGAAGCTCTGGAACAGGTAACTTATAAGTTCTCAATACCAGGAGTCAAAGAAGACTTGGTGTAATGTGTGTTGAAACTGTTTCGTCTGTTCCATTCAATCATTTCAAAATGGTCATTGCGTGCAGGTGGAGCTGAAGGGCAGTATAACCGCGCTGTCGTCGGCAGTGGCGTCAGGCGGCTCCAACTTCAGCGCGGGTCAGCGCCAGCTGCTGTGTCTGGCGCGCGCCGCCCTCGCGCGAAACAAGCTGCTCGTGCTCGACGAGGCTACTGCTAACGTTGACCCTACGTAAGTCATCAGTCCATATTGTATCACTACTAGACATAGACGCACTCGAGCGGTCTCTCAGGGCAAAATACTTTGTCGAATGGATTTGCAAATACAAAGTCGTCGTTATCTCAAGTCGTCATAGCTTTTGTGTTCCATTTGTCCTGACAACGTTTGGTATTAATCAAAGAATTACTTCAAATTATGATTTTCAGTAGGATGATCTCGTTAGAGACTGTAAACCTCACGAAACTTTGATACAGAGTTAATTCTAAAAGTACTTATCCTCCTTTCAGCACGGACGCTTTGATCCAGAAATCTATTCGCCGACACTTCGCGGACTGTACGGTGATCACCGTCGCGCACAGACTGCACACCGTCGCAGACTCCGACAGAGTTGTCGTAAGTAAACCATAAATTAATGCTTAGTTTATACTATAGTTTGGTCTCTTACCAAAATTGTTATGGGCATAAGCCTAGTCAAATCAAAATCAAATCAAAAGTCATTTATTCAAACTAGGCTGAGAATCAGCACTTTTCGAACGTCAAAATTACAAAAGACAGTCCCCCAAAATAGCCCGCCCTTCGCCACTTCCTAGTGCTTTCGCTGTGGAGAAAAAGTGGCGGAACAAACTCCCCAGCAGCACAGCTGTCTGTTCAGTTAGAAAATAATTAATTTTATACAATACTAAGTATGCAAAGTAATTAACATTACAGGTCACATAACCTTAAATTAAATTATTTGCCATAGGTTAACTAGCCACGCCAATATACCAACAAAGTAGTGTAGGTACAGTTTGTACCCTAACCTAACCTAAGGCCTCATGCTCCCGGGGCCACTATATTCAGGTGGGTACTACAAACTGTTCGCGCAGATCGTCACTTTCCGGTGGTATGCTTGACAGGCATTTTACAAGTTACTCCTTACAGGACTATACTTTACCATCTGCAAGTGGCTTTAATTCTATTTTGTATATTCCAGGTAATGGAAGCCGGCCAGATAATAGAGTGCGGTCACCCACACGAGCTGCTTCAAGATGAAGAGGGTCCTTTCACGAAGATGGTGAAACAACTGGGACCAGCCTCCGAACAGAGTCTCAGAGATCTAGCGAGTAGAGCTTACTCCGAGCATAACATAAAGAACGCGATGAGACCTTAGACTTAATATATCGGTGTATTTGTTTCGAGTATGTGGACGTTATAAAATCATGACAATGACAGAACGTCACTTTGAAGATGGTCCGTCTCTGCTTTGGCTTCAACATCAAAATTGGGGGTGTTTTCACCAAGTTAAGGTGATCAGGTGGAAACATAGTGACTGTCCTTACGGGTTTGGGCAGAAACCGAGATAAGGGTTTTATTTCTTGTACCTGGCTGATTAATTTAAGGGCATGTAAATAATTGATGTAGGATATTTATAACTAGAATGGGTATGAATGAGAAAGACTAAGCTTTAAATTAAACTATGAGGAATAAATGAATGTACTCGTACTTATGAAAGAATTTGGCAAAAAGGACTGAGGTCTTTGGATGCCAAAGTTAGATTTATCATGTAGGTAGGTACATATTAGTAGGATATAGGTAGAGGCAGTTTTAATCTATATTGATAGTTGTATTTAACTTATCCGTAGGTTACATTAAGTACCTACCTACCCCAAATTATGTTTTCAAAACTATTTATGCCGTTTAAGATGAATATTTAGCTTTACATGTTTTTATGTTGTTGTAATAGTGTAATAAAATAAAATTAAATACTTTTTGTTGAACAAATCTGATTTACTTCATAACGCCGTACCCGAGACCAACAATAGTAACGCATTTTCTTGTCTATGCTGAAACCTTTAAGTACCTACAGTATAATTAGACTGATGCGTCAACATTATTATTTCACCCGGATTCACCGTTGGTGGCGTGGTAGCCACTCTCATGCCTGGAAACGTAGGTACCTACCGAAGTTTAACCGTCCGGAAAAGTTAATCGGGTGTAGGTTTCATTCGGAGATCACAATACTATGTTGTGTGCTATTGCGGGGGTCCGTGGCTAAATAATAACAGCCGCACAGGGGTATCGATCAGGTTAAGCGACACTTGCCGCGGTTGGTCTGTGGATGGGTGACAATCTTTACAAAGGTACCGAGACCCCTCCGTGCCTCGGAAAGGACGTTATGCATTCTCACAAACTATCGTGTTTATAATATTACTAGCACTTTGCCCGAGACTTCGTCTGCGTTTATTTCTTTCTTCTAACGAAAATGTAGGTGTGTTTACGACCTTTATCATTTATTTAGGTATTTATATATTCTTGAAATATTTTTGAAAAAAGACCAAGGTATAAGATTTTTCCAATAAACTGTGTCGTCCTTTTTCACCACGACTGGGCTTGTTTTTATAAAGCCTTTGAAAGGTACAGTAAAACGGGGCTACTTTGACTTCCAGGGTTTCTTTGACAAGGCCGATCACAACGCTATGACGCGTTCCCCACACCCCTCGCTTCGCGCAATATATTACTCGAGGTCACGCACACTTGCTGAGCACACGTGAAAACCGATTTTGGCGCTCTGTTAAAGTAGTTCCAACGCCTGTCAAAGTAACCCTGGAAGTCAAAGTAGCCCCGTTTTGCGGTACGTTTCCATTGTATGACTTAAAGATTATTTATACCCATTTTCGAGTTAATGTAAGCAAACATTAAAATCCTTATACTTTATACGTAAGTAACCTTTTCCACCCAGGTAGGTAGTCGATTTTTTTTTAAACCCTAAATCACGTACTATTTTATTTTTTGTTTAAAGTATTAGTACCTAATGAGTTTCGAGTTAATCCGACAGCGGGTTTAATTTTTTCTTACCTTAACTTTGTTTCCCACTATCCTCTGTGATGGTTTTTTTTAAATCTAAAAGTGACAATGGATGCTCTCGAATAAAATTTAATTTTATTAATAGAAAACAAACTGCTCATTTATCAAATTAAATTTCAATCGACAATATCCATCGGTTTCTTACTAAACTTCAACTATATCCGACGATCCTGCATACTTATCTCTTTTGTTGACTGCACATAGATGTACGGGAACATACTTTTCAAGTGCAATGTTAAATTTGTTCTTGAGTTAAATTCATCCCAACTACGGAACCCTTCATTGCGCGTAGTCCGACACGCACTTGGCCGGTTTTTTATCATGTTTGTATATAAATTACTTTGGACAGATTAGCAATAATATCAGAGGGGCAATTCTCTTAATTTTAAGATCGTTCACAGTCTGATCTCAGTCTCCGTCTGTCAAAATTAAGTCTAATTTCCCTACATTTTAACAAGTTTTTGACATTTGTTTGTCACCGAGATGAGACTGCGGCTAGATTTTGATCGTTTTAAATTACGAGAATTGGCCTTCTGATATCATGACATGCATTTATATCTGTTCTCAAGAAGACTGATACATATAGTGGATATGTATCAATGCCGCTACTTGAATATACAAGTAGCGGCACAAATGTGTGATATCGAAGAAATACCAAAACTATCTGATGAGGCAAGTGAGGTAAGTACTTACGAGTAAGTCGAGTATCAAATATAGGACGTGTCGGAATGGAAGGGGCGCCCTTCCATTTCGTCTGCGAACAGTGCGAACATGACCTTTTTTGGAGTTCGTACAGTCTAAGCGAAAAGGCGCCACTGGTTAATCAAGGTGTAAAATTATTATAAACTAACAATAAAGGCAATACATCGTCTTTATCAGAAAAAGTCTTATTGTCTCTTATGCGTGGATATGCGGGCGAGGAGATATTAGTAAATTAAAGTCATTCACAAGTCTTTGATCACATTAGAGAATGAACAGTAAATGTAAACGACGTTTCACCGAGTACGTGAGGCGCGAACACAAATCAATCAACTCACTGCATTGCAAGGGAATTCACAATGATGCTCAAGCCTCAATATCACAGTTGCTATAAATCAATGCCTGCTTCGAGCGGTCTTCGCGATCTTTTTAATATATGTAAACTTCAGGGTATAAAATACCAATCTGAAATGGGCCTGCTCTAGACCTCGAACACGCCTGATGGAAAGCGATGGATGAGGTCTATTACACCTTGTATAGGTACGGGGTGGCAGGACATGAACGCGCAAACTGTAACCATGAATTCAGCAGACATGATTCTAGATACCCTAGAGTAGAATTATTGGTCGGTTATTAAAAAAAAATCTGCTGTTTCATAGTAAAGTGCAATACGTACGCCACAGATATAGATATACCTAGATAACGCAAGAGCACCTACTTCGCGTGCCAAAAATCGCACCAGTTTACGATCGAAAATCATAAGCCGCCACTTTCGCCCTCAGTCCTGCGTACTGCTGGCTGGGTGAGCGTGAGCGAGGGAGCGCGAGCTTGTGACGTCATAGTAGGTAGTCAAAAAGTGGCACGCTTAGTTTTCATACAGTTCGTGATACTTGCGTTATCTAGGTATATCTACAATGTGGAGCAGGACGATTGACATTCCTTTAAACCACGTAAAGAGTGGCATGCTCTTTACCCGTATACAAAAAATCAATCAAATCCAATGAATACTTTAGCCACAGGAAATTATTTTTCATTTTCTTAATATTCAACATGATGTAGATCTGAGTTTGTAATAATAGGTAAACATTGTAAGGTCAGGAACCTGTGCAAAAACGTACCTACGATTCTATGCTTGAAAGACAGAGAAAGGTGTCATACGGCCCCACTCTGACGCGCCCCGCCCACTCACAAAATACTACGATTAGAAAGAAAAAGAAATATTACTTACGATAATAATGCATTAGTGGTGCATAGAAAATTGCGAATGTGTGTGAGCGGAATATTTTCGGCAAATAGTCCTTGAATCGGTAACTATGTCATGTCAGTGCATAGCGGCGCCCTTTGAGGAAGCACACGCCTACTTTTTTTATCACAAAACGAGCCGCGCGCGCATTGTCGTGATTTTATGAAAAGTTTTAGTTGTTATTGTGATTAAAGACGATTTATGATAATTGGATTAGTGCATAGGTTAGTGTGACTTATTGTTAAGTGTTAGTGTAATATTGGTTAGTTATTTTGGACATTTATTAGGTAGCTAGTTTTGTGATTTAGGTTAGGTTTGTAAGTTTTTTGAGTTTAATTATGCCTCAAATAAGGTACACAGCTGCCGAGTACACCGACATGGTACTTAGGTACGGAGAATGTCACCAAAATGCTACTATTGATGATTTTAATTGTGATTGTGATGTAATATTACGTGATTAATTATTCAATCAATGATCTTTTATTAATTAACAACTCGCAACTTTATTGAGCCACTGATTTTTTGTTCTCCGCCCACTGCACCCCGCACCCCGCCGCGCAATAGGTCAGTGACTTTTCGTAGATAAAGCGTGTTTACTTTTTATGCAGTTGATTCTGCTATTTATTTTGTTTGAAAATTGCAATTTTTTAATTTTCCATTAACTACTAATCTTCGTGGTTTAAAATGTTTCGATGGACTAGTACTGTGCTCGTTTTAATTTAATGTCGTAGTTCCATATCCACATTGTATATCTGTGACCTACGCGGACAAAATTTAGGGAACAGCAATTTTTTTTTAATATGCGACGAAATATTTCAGCGCTTTGGTGTTCAATACATAATACAGTACAAAACATCAGCTGTATCCTGTATTAGTTAAAAAACTGTATCACAGGAGACAGGGCCTTCCGTTTAAAACGAGTCCGTGTATTGACAATGTATGTAAGCCGATGTTTGTTGGAAAAGCTAATGGATAATAAAAGGATACATGAAAAAGTAGGAAAAAGTTGGTAATTAGAAGAAAGTAAGTGTAAGTAGATGTCAGTGTGCTGTGTAGGATACGGCCGAATATGGACCAAAAAAATATATAATTGCAATGACGTGTAGAGTATGTGACTCTATATATTATTTTTATTTAGATACGATACGTTAAGCTAGCTTGTCAATGGCATGATTGTTAGTTGTTTATTTATGAATGATTTATACAAAGGTCACATCGACGTTTATTGATAGTAATTACTAGAGACCGGATAATATGCATTTGCATATTTGCATATGCATTTGCATATTTAAGCCATTTTCAGCGGTAATAGCATATTTTTCCTAAGATCTAGTGATGATGCATATTATCGCTATAATTTACAGTATTTTTCGAGCGCAGCGCACTCAGCAGCGTCTTTTGTTTTGGTACGATAATAAAATGAAAGAGACAAATGATCGTCGCGCTCGCCTACCGCACTACTCCTTCCTCCCACCTATTATGCATGTTATTGCTTTCATTGTTGACGCGCGTGCTCATTGATCTGCAGTTAAAGTTTTTGTGTCAAATTGTACAATGCCTCCCGAAAAAAAAATGTGTGTCTTCGTGGATAAGTGACTTTCCTGAAACATTTACTTACGACGGAACTGTTTTGTATTGTCGAGTTTGCGAGAAAAATATTTCGTGCACTAAAAAGTTTCAAATAACAATAAACTTAAATCTAAAGGAATAATATTTACAAAACAAAAAAAAAATTTAGTCATTTAATGTTGCATATTCTGTCAGTTTTCGTGCATATTTTAAGCATTTTTCATGCATATTTGCATGCATATTTCAAGCTTTTTATGTTGCATATAATCCGGTCTTTAGTAATTACATATATGATTATTAAAAATATGAATATCTGAAGAACCGTTTATTTACTTTACAAAAATAAAATTTTATTTGTAATATAATATTTGCTTCGGGCAATCGTTGGGTGGAGCTGCTATCAGAATGGTATAACCTATGACAAACACACGTAGAATCATTCATGCCTACGTAACAGTATTTATGTTTCGCGAGCATCTTCTCCCTTCCTTTAATTATGTACAATAATCATGACTTACTTAATTATCTACCATACTTGGTAGGTAATAAAATAATGAAATATAATTTATTGTGTTAAATTACATATATTTTTATAGCAGTAAGTAAATTCTTTATTTATACTACGATGCCTATCTAACAAAGGCAAATAAATGGTATAAGCATTAGTTTTTAAATTAAAAATGCGCACGCACCAAGGTCCAAACACAGAGGTTCCGTACTCACGATATTATAGGCCGACCGCTTAACTAAGACATTGCCGGAGGTAGCTGCGCGGTGCGGGAGGGGTGGTAGTTGTCACAAGTTGATGTATCACTGAGCTCTCGCATCACGTCACCACACCCCTCCCGCACTGCGCTGCTATCTCAGGCAACGTCTCAGTTAAGCGGTCAGCCTATACAGGGTGTTACGGAAAGGGTATATCAATACAAACGGGTTGAAGAGTGTATCTGGTCTAGAATCTCTGTACAAAATTTCAGCTCAAAAGCATTAACTTTGAAAATGCTTAATATTTTTTTATTTCGACATCACGGCGCTGCACTGGCGCGCGGCGGCGTGATGTGCGTGTACTAAGCGCACAGACACACTAAAGATAATGGATAATGACCCTCGTAGTGCGGTGACACGTTTGTTATGATTTCAATTTAATAAACTATCGAAATAAAAAAATATTAAGCATTTTCAAAATTACTGCTTTTGAGATGAAATTTTGTACAGAGATTCTAGACCAGATACACTCTTCAACCCGTTTGTATTGATATACCCTTTCCGTAACACCCTGTATAGTTATGTTAAATTTGATGCCTGTATTCCGCAAAATGTAGCGAGCTTTTGCCATAAACCAGATCGACTCTAGGCTGCTACTGAGAAATTCGTATTGAAAAACCCAATACGTAAGTCAATGAATAACACGTCGCCCGATCTAGGGATCGGATCCAGAAGCCCTCGCTCAGCGATTGCGGTTGCAACCACAAGAGTAATCTGTACATACCTCTATATTTGCATTTGATTCGATATTCTTAAGAAATTAAATGATATCTTTTATTGTCCAGATAAATATCCAATTTTCAATAAATACATACATAGATTACATAATAAACATACCATAAAACACTTTCCTTCACATAAAGGTGTGATTCCTTTTTATCCGACTGCGGCGAAGCCCAAAAGGAGGGTTATTTTAGTATGATATTTGTTGTATCTCTATCAAGTACAGATTTCCACTACAATTACATAACTAAAAATCTGGCGGTAACGATGACACGACGAAATAACAGTGAGTGGAATCCACAAGTGTGATAAGATGAGTCGCTGTTCGCACTAGTATATAAGTATATATATACTTTGGGAAGTTAGAGACGTGGAGCAGAGTGTTGAACCTACTGTATGTCAGTGCGATATTGACGCTCCGCTCTTTAGTACGTGGACGCGAATTTACATAGATACGATGTGCGAAATCGTAATCATTGATGGACCACGGTTAAAGTAATAAAACCAGCTAAAACATTTAGCTGGTATTCTGACATTATTTTTGAGAAAATAAGCGACAGTATAATCTACGCGCAAATACATTATAATTTATTTAAAAAGTGCGTGTGTTAAAGAACTATTTGAACCAAATTCCTTGCACTTGAACAATAATAATTGACTCGGAAACTCAAAGTGAAACCATTAAGTGCATCGTCCATCCGGTAAGTAATAATAAAATAATGATAATATTATATTATAAATTCATGATAATATAATTTATGCTACTGACCCATATTCCAATAGTATTGGATAGCACTGTGTATTCAGACTTTCCTAAGTACATATATATTCTCTGAAGGATAATTATATTTTCGACCTTAAAACGTAAGTAGGTAGCTAATACGAGACACATAATACAGTAACAATCTGGCTAGCCTTTTGCCAACTATGTTCGGTCGGCTTCCAGTCTTACCAGAATTTACCAGATGCAGCTAAATACCATTATTTTACATGGAGCGACTGCCTATCTGACCTCCATAACCTAGTTACGGGTAACGATACCCCTTGGAAAGACAAGTTGTCAAACTTAAAACGTACAGTATCCTGATCTAATATAATTCCAAGACTCGATTTAGCAGAGAAACAGAAGTCTGTTTTTCTGTTAAATTGAGTCCTGGTTTATCTTCGATCTAGATTATCTTTCAATGGATTTGACTCCAGTTTGACTCCAATCTTTTGAGTTTACTTTTACGCAATAAACAAAAATATGTAAAGTAAGCGCCTACTGGCTATTTGCAATGCGGTTCTTCCCTCTCCTTTATCGATAAACGATAACAGCTGAGTTCACTCCCTATGTACATGCAAATAATTGTAAGTATGAAGTAGAGGGCGTGTCACGAAACTAAAGAAAGAAAAAGTAATTATTGAGACTCGCACAGGAATATCACAAACTAAACTAAACACACTCTTATAAACATGAAAAAAAATAAAGACTGAAGACTTTCTGTTTTTGTTAAATCATTTTAATTGGTTTTTTATCCAGGCCAAAATCTCAGCATGTTGCTGTGACATTAAAAATAACAATGTCGCAGCGCTGGTAAAGTTGGCGGTTTCATAGGAAAAACTCAGCCTCTTACAAATAGTACAACTTTATAACTTCACGATAAGGAATCACGATAAAGAACCACGATAGATAGATTTAATCTTTTCGTATGGTTAATTCACTTCGTAAACAAAAATTACAGAAGTGTCATAAATCATATCTAAGTATAGCTAACTTTTCACAAAAACTAAACGATATGGGTTTTATTTAGCTTTATTAAACACTAGCAGCACCCCGCGGTTTCACCCGCATAAGTTTCCCGTGGGAATATCGGGATAAAAACTAGCCTATGTCCTTTTCCGGGAATCAAACTATCTCTATACCAAATTTTATCTAAATCGGTTCAGCGGTTTAAGCGTGAAGAGGTAATAGACAGATAGACAGACACACTTTCGCATTTATAATACTAACAGCGCCCCGCGGTTTCAACCGCATAAGTTTCCCGTGGGAATATCGGGATAAAAACTATCGTATGTCCTTTCCCGGGACTCAAACTATCTCTATACCTCGGTTCAGCGGTTTAATTTTGATGCTACCTGCACCTGGTGATGGAAGAAAGCTTTTGGCCGCAGGATGTGGTATTCCGCCGCTTTCGCGGACAAGTGCCACCGGAACGCACAAAGACTTAGTGCAACTAAGTGATACTAACATAGTTATTATGTTTTATTTACTAACAAAATTGTTACTATATTATTATGTATACTTAGGTTAAGGTATGTAGCTATGGGTCTTTGTTACCTGAAAATAAATGGTTTATTATATTATTATTATTAAGCGTGAAGAGGTAAGAGACAGACGGACAGACACACTTTCGCATGTATAATATTAGTATGGATTAAGTATGGAATAAAACGCACTTTTCTCGAAACCGATGCAAGTACTACACTTACATGCGCCAGTATATGCAAGGTCAAGACAAAATTTCCACTATAAGCTTTGTTACTATCAATTTAAAAACATTTTGATCGAGCCAGCAAATACGACGATACAACTCATTATCTCGCGTAGCATAACCTCGCGTAGCATAGCCTCGCGTAGCATTGCCTCGCGTAGCATTGCCTTGCATAGCATAGCTCAGCTACGGCGTAGTCCGTAGCAATAATAGAGTCTTATGAAATTAACTTTCTTCTGTGAGCAGCCAACTAAGAGATTATAGTCGTATTAGTTTTTAAGTTTGTGTTTTTGATCAAATGTTCCGTTATGTTAATGTTACATTGTAAGATTTTTTTTAATGTCACTCTCGACCAAAGTGGCTATTGTGACCAAGCACTGGATTATTTTGGATAGCTAAAAGGGCAACAAACGCGATTGACAGAATTCAACTAGATTATTCCAAACAAAAATAATAGTCATATGTAGGTAAGCATTAGCACATTAGGACAAACTTAGGTTACATATATGTGCCAAATGTCATCGATATCCGTTCAGCCATTAAAGCGTGAAAAGGTAACAGACAGAAAGGGTTACTTTCGCATTTATCTACACTTATATGTACTATAGGTACTAATAAAGTACTAATATAATAATAATATATGTATATAATAAAGAGCTAAAATTTCTGAGTTTGTAGGGGGTTATAAACTTCAGAACTACGAATCCGATTCCAACAGTTCTTTCTCTAATGGGAAGCTAGAGTAGATACTGCCTAGTGTCATAGGATACTAATATTTTATGTTAAAACTAGCTGTGCCCACAACTTCGTTCGCACCCATGAAGGAAAACGTTATAATTGTTTTGGGCGGAACCCTAATTCTTTTTCTAAAATAAAAGTAGCTTAAGTTACTCCTTATTACATCAGCTATCTGCCAGTGAAAGTTTCGTCCAAATCAGCCCAGCCGTTTCAGAGATTAGCCGGAACAAACAGACAGACAGACAGACAAAAATTGTAAAAAAAAATATTTTGGTATATGTACCGTGTATAGGTACATCCATTTAGTAAAAAGCGGTTATTTTAATATTACAAACAGACAGTCCAATTTTATTTATTTGTATAGACAAGAAATATCACGCGGTTGAAGTGGCGGGCAGAAGTTAGTCATATACAGAGCGGTGATTAGATTATCACATTAGGTAAATAGTACAATGCTTATTACAGTTAAGTTGTTATCAGTCTGTTAAAATTCCAAAATAAACAATTTTAGTAAAAATAAAAAACTGATTTTTTTCAAACAAAATAGAAAGCATAAAAATTGGCACGAAATAGTAGGTAACCCTTGATAGATATCAATCCTCGATGATATTAACAATTCAATACAAACTTTATGGTATTGTTAAGTTTAAATGTTGTTAAATACTAAAAAAAAGGTCCTACGGCTAGAATGTTAATTGTTATTAATTATTTTAATTGTGTATGTTAAAAATTTTGACATTTCTATGTTCAAAAGACTAAAAGTACTTAGAATACGTGGTTTCAACGAATGTGATAAGTTGATACTTAACCTAATCGCCATAATGTATGAGTATGGATGATAATGAAGTAGCCGCTTAGAAAATGCTTTGGCCTAGAGTCTATACACTTCGGACGAAAACTTTGTCTAGCAACATATTATGTAACGTTAAATTCAATGCCAGTCCGCGTTCGATTTCCTATGTAAACTTTATATTTATTTATTTATTGATATCTGTACGTAGATTGATTCACTATAACTATCAGAAGATTAATCTGAACTATATTTAAGTATTTTGTCTGTTTATCGGTGTCAGTTGAGATTTGCGGACGGATAACACGTTATCGATGGAGGTTATCGATATTGTTGATATGGTGTACATAATCAAGAGTGTGTGTGTGATTCTATTGATAGTAAATACAGGGTTAGTTTTCAAAGACCAGCCAAATTTAAGGATGTGGTACAGACTATCAAACTGAACAACATTCTCCATGGGACCAATATCCTAATCGCGAAAAAATCAACTGTCCTATTTATGTACACACAAAATAAACTATAGTATACTAGCTGCGCCCCGCGGTTTCACCCGCGTAAATGTCGATCCCGTGGGAATATCGGGATAAAAACTATCCTATGTCCTTTCCCGGGACTCAAACTATCTCTATACCAAATTTCATCGAAATCGGTCCAGCCGTTTTCATGTTATGTCGTGACAACGGAAAACGGGTTTCATTTTTATATATTAGGTCCTTACATATGAAATTGGCGTTTTGTATGGAAGGAACAAAAAGTCGAATATTTTTTAATATAATATATTTAATTTATCAAAGTATGAACCATTGTTTTCAATGCACTTTTGCCATCTTATAGGTAGTTCATTGATCCCTTTACTAAAAAAACCAGTCGGACGGGAATCAATAAAATCTTTGAAGGCGATTTGGACTGCCCCATCGGAGTTGAATTTTTTCCCTTGCAAAAAGTTATCCAAATTGCGAAAAAAATGGTAATCTGTTGGAGCAAGGTCCGGGGAGTACGGAGGATGTCTAAGACATTCCAATTCAAGCTCTTCTAATTTGGTAGCCGTCTGTTGCGCAGTGTGTGGTCTGGCGTTGTCGTGAAGCAGCAGTGGCGTGGAGCGATTGACCAGCCTTGGTTGTTTAGCCGCTAGCTTTTCCATCATGGTTTGTAATTGCTGACAATAGACATCAGCTGTAATAGTCTGGCCAGATTTGAGAAAACTGTAATGAACAATACCGGCACTAGTCCACCAAACGCTTACAAGTAACTTTTTTGGGGTTAATTTTCGCTTGGGGCAGGATTTGGCTGGCTGGCCAGTATCCAACCATTGCGCTGAGCGCTTCCGATTATCGTAAAGAATCCATTTTTCATCACAGGTAATGATTCGGTTTAAAATACCTTCATTGTTGTGCCGGTTCAGTAATGTAACGCAGCAGTCGACGCGCGTTTGCCGGTTTGCTTCAGTCAATTCGTGAGGTACCCACCTTTCAAGCTTTTTAATCTTCCCAATTTGCTTCAAGTGAATTAAAACAGTTTTATCACTAACATCGAAGCCTGCAGCTAACTCGGACGTGGTTTGCGATGGGTCCGCTTCCACAATAGCCTTCAATTCTCCATTATCAACTTGGGTCTCAGGCCGTCCACGGGGCTTGTTCTGCAGGTCGAAATTTCCAGAACGAAAACGTTGGAACCAAAAACGAACTGTGTTTTCTTTTGCAACATGACCGCCATACACATCATTCACCCTTCGAGTCGTTTCCGCAGCACTAGTGCCACGGCGGAACTCGTACTCGTAAATAATGCGATATTTTAAATTTTCCATTTTGTAAAATGAGTGACGCAAACAGAAAAAACAGAAGAAAAAAAACAAATGAATGACGGTCATCGAAGCACAAATACATGAGTAAATAGCTGTACAAATTTGAATTTGGAATTCCTTACCAAAGAGGAGAAATTCGTGATTAAAGTGGCCAGTACGAAAAACGCCAATTTCATATGTAAGGACCTAATATATATAGATATTATATGCAAATGTATAATAAAAATAAAAAAAATACACAGGAGCTTTTTGGGCATCAAAAAATTCGTCCGCATCGCTGTCAATGGGATAAGTGCCCACAAGGCTGGCAGCATTACCACGTTGGATGGCAATGCTTATTCTTTGGACTAAAAATAGGCCAGCCCTCTGGTCACGCGAAGAGTCAACCAAACGCTTGACAATGTCTCGAAATATTCGATGAGCACTCGAAATACTTAAATACTTATTTGGTACGATAGAAAAAAATCATGAAGATACCTCTAAACACTTTCTTTTTACAAAAAAAGCGGGCCACGCTCAGTGTAGGGTTCCGTAGTTTCCCGTCCGTCACAATAAGTGTTCCCACGTACAAATCGAAAATACCCGACTCAATGTAATAAGTACCTACAGCGCCATCTCTCGGGGAATTGGGTTACTAATTAGTACATAGACGTGCCAGAAGTTTTCGGTGGTAAATTTGGATTGCGAGAACCAATTTTAATCATTCTTTTTTTGTTTGAAAAAAGATACGTTCAGGATAATAAAATATGTAAACGAAGTTAAAAAAAAAATGCTTGCATATACGATTATACTACAAACTTAGTCCAGAAATGATTTTGTACAACTTTTGTCTTTTTTGTACAAAAACTGTTGTTTCTATCAAGTTCAAAATAATTTTCCTAGAAAGTCCTTATAAAGTTCTACTTTTCAGATTTTTTTCATATTTTCTAAACTTATGGTTCAAAAGTTAGAGGGGGGGGGACACATTGTTTTTTACTTTTGGAGCGATTATTTCCGAAATTATTGACATTATCAAAAAATGATTTTAGTAAACCCATATTCATTTTTAAATACCTTTCCAACAATATATCACACGTTAGGGTTGAAATTAAAAAAAAATCACTTCCCACTTTACATATAGGGGGGCTACCCTAATAAAACATTTTTTTCGAATTTTTATTTTACCACTTTATCGGCGTGATTGATATACATATTGGTACCTAATTTCAGCTTTCTAGTGCTAACAGAGATTAAGCGAGGACGGACAGACGGACGGACGGACAGACAGACATGGCGAAACTATAAGGGTTCCTAGTTGACTACGGAACCCTAAAAACTGTCCTATAGAAAACTTCAATACCTACTCGACCTAAACATATGGGTCGGCTGAATTTTTATTCGCGGTTACGATGTTGGTCTCATGGAGAAAGTTGTTCAGTTTGATGGTCTGTAGGTACCACACCCTCAAATTTGTCTGGTCATGGAAAACTAACCTTGTATAGGTATTTATATCATAGATGTTATAAATGGTATAAAGAAAAGTAATTCTTCTAATAATTTCACATCTTTCGTTACGTTTACTAACATTTATTTATTTATAGGTAAACCAGCCGGAGTCTGTGGATAGCATCGTCAATACATAGTCGGTGTGAATGTCAAAAGTTTTAAGAAAAAGGTAGAAAAAATCTACATCACGCCATGGAGTCCAGGGTGATATTAACGGAGAAGAATCCTCATGACAAAGCCAACCCAATATCCAAACTGTTTTTAACGTAAGTACTTCTAACTACTGGATAAGCAACATGTGTTAAATCAGTAAAATTAATACCAACTTAAATATGTAGTTCGTATATCGAAATCATTAACTGTAATTCTTTGATAGTTGTATGAAATGGCTATAGCACGACAGACATTGCGTGTGTCAATTTGATAATTTATTTATTTATTTAATACTTCAAGCACATAAATGTACAGAGGCGGACTTAATGCCATAGGCATTTTTTTGTACCAGTCAACCTTTGGGTGATGCAGAGACAAACAGTGGTAGGTCCTGTGCAATCATGAAAATTGAGGAATTAATATTTTAAATATAAAGATACGCATAAACCTACTAAAACTATAGTTATGTTGACCGCGTAGGTATTGCTTACGAGGTCAACATTTACACTTTTCTATGAAACAGCAGTTTTTTTTTTTTTTGTTAACCGGCGAAAAATTTCTACGCGCGTCGTTGTACCTGCTACCCTGTATATAATAAAATTAACGTGTCTATGTGTCAACAAGTGTAGCTACACTTGCTTTTTATAACCCTTTTCTGTTAGACGAGAGTGCAGTAGTGGCCCAGTGGTAACGGCCCAAACCCCGGCAGGCGCTTTACTTTGTGTAAATTATTTCATCACCACTGCTCTCAAAACGGTGAAGGAAAACATCGTAAGGAAACCGGCATGTCATAGAACCTAAAATTCGAAGACATGTGATATCTACCAACCCGCACTGGGCCCACGTGGTGGATTATGGCCCACTTCCCTCTCATAGAAAGACGAGGCCTGTTTCCCAGCAGTGGGAACATTATAGGCTATGTTATAGGCTGATTATGTTCTGTTAGACGTACCAATAAATAAGTTATTTGTTCCAGATGGAGTTTCAGCCTATTCCGCAAAGGATACAAGCAAGGACTGACGATGAGCGACTTGTGGAAAGCCCGCAATGGAGACGCGTCCGGGCGCCTCGGAGACCGCCTTGAGCAGGCCTGGGAGACAGAACAAGAATATGCAAAGAAACAAGGCGCCAAGCCTTCTTTCACGAAGGCAATAGTCAGATCCTTTTGGTTAGAATACCTGATGTGCGGTCTTGCGGTAGGCCTGCTTATGATCGTTGTTTGGTGAGCATAGATTTAAATTAGAAAACAGCCTAGCACCAGTTCTCTTAAGCCGTGTTTAACCATTCTATTGTTTTTTCAGGCCTTTTATCCCTTTCACCTTAGCCTTATTCATAGAATACTTTTCAAAAGAGAAGACTCCAGAAAGCTACCGCGACGCCCATATTTACAACTTCTTGATGAACTTGCTCAGTGCTCTGTCAGCTGTGATGCTGAACCATACGAATCTGTCCCAGGGTCGGGTCGGCATGAGAATAAGGGTAGCTTGCTGTTCTTTAATGTACAGAAAGGTGAGGGATCTTATTAATAATACGCCACATTATATCTTTGCTGTAAAGTTATAACATGTCTTCCACCCGACTATTGGGATACATATTTACCCTATTGGGCAAAGGCCAGTCAGATATGTTGGCAAATTAACCTAAATGAACAGGGCTGATAATAAGGGTTGTTCGAGGCTATTGCCTCGAACTTACGGCAGTGCCTCAAAGTCTTTGACCAGTGCGTATTGCCAGCGATTGCTTACGGCAATGAAACGTGGTTGTTTTTGCTGCGTGATCGAATCAGCAATAAACCAAGGCAACCGCTCTCGGTTACGAAACGTTTTGGTTCTGGCCACCATGTACGGGGAAAAATAAGAGAAATGTGATATTTAATTTTCAGATACTGAAACTGAACCGCGCTGGTTTGGGCAAGACAGAACCCGGACAAGTGATCAACTTGATGTCTAATGACGTGAATCGGTTCGATCTAGTGACCATGTTCCTGAATTATTTGTGGATAACGCCTATCGTGATACCTGTGGTGTGCTACCTGGTGTGGCAGCATGTCGGCGTCGCCACCCTCGCAGCTCTGCTCGTCGTTGTTGTGCAAACAGTTCTTGTACAAGGTATTAACCATGATTTAAGTCGTTTATCTTAGCTTGCAATGCAGAGTGCCCAGCATTATTTAAAGATGGCAAATCAGCAACTGAGTGTAATTGACCCTAATTTGTTTTTAGTATATTTGAGCAACCTACAAGGAAAGCTTCGCGGTAAAATAGCACATCGAACAGATCAAAGAGTGAAGGTGATGAGTGAACTGGTTGAAGGAGTACAGGTGATCAAAATGTACGCTTGGGAAAAACCCTTCGAAAAACTAGTCCACCGGTTGCGAAAGTAAGCATACTCACTTACGCAGGAAAACTTCAAAGCTGCCTTCGGAAAGCTTATTCTTAGTTTTATGAGTTGTGGAGATACCTAATGTGTGCATTATTTCCAGACTGGAAGTCGGTTACATTCTGAGGACGTCTTTCGTCAAAGGGTTCTCTACAGCTCTGGGCGTGTTCACCGAACGATTCATTCTCTTTTCTGCTATCGCTACATTCGTCCTGATCGGCGGCGACATCCGAGCGCAGACTACCTTTTCGTTGGTACAGTACTTCAACTTGATGCAACTGGTGTGCAACATCATGATGCCTATGGGACTTGCGTACTTGGCTGAAACAAAAGTGACCATCAGGCGACTGGAGGTAAGATATGGCATTGTCTGAAATTACTGATATAATGAAAAAATCTTCAGAATTATTCATATTCGCTTACCTCAAGTAGTACAGGCATTTTAGAACTCATAACCATTTGCAGACTACTAATGGTGACTTTTCCCTTCCATCAGGAATTCTTATTGCTAGATGAAAACGAGCCAGAGAAGCTGACATCTAATATCGTACTCGATCCCAAAACCGGGTTGGCTACTGGAACCGAGAAAGAGAAGAACGTTCAGGAGAAGCCGAGACTGACGGGTCTTACTATATCTAACGTAACAGCGAGCTGGCAGGCCGACTCCGCCGTGGAAACCTTAAAGAACATCACGTTGAAGGCTGCTCCTGGAGAATTTATTGGCGTTGCAGGACCGGTCGGCTCTGGCAAGGTAAGATTCTGTACTGAACGTTGCTTTTGCGGTGTTGTATCGAAATAACAATGATGACATTCCTCTATAACTGTCAGATTTCGAGAGGAATTTGTTTTTAATAAAGAACGTAAGTTATATTTTCTTAAATAATCAAGAAAATGTTTGCAATTGTGCAGATAACAACCTAAATCTTCTTCAAATAAGTAGTTACTGTATAATGATGACTGTCTTAGATTCGGAATAATCTTCTTACTTCTTATTTTTTATCTATTGTAAAGATTGGTTAATGTTATATTCCGCTCATAAACCAACAAGTAAGATCAGTTATCAGATGCACAAGTATCGTAGCTATTTTATAGGTTTTGTCAAAAAAATCGTAATAACTTTTTCTGAAGGTCTATTTGGTTCTTATCTACGAATTTTATAAACGTGAAACTTAGGTCGTCTGTCTAACTGTACGTGTATTATTAACGTCTTTTTCTTGTTTCATTTTATTCAGTCATCTCTCCTGCAACTGATCTTGGGTGAGCTGACTCCTAAAGATGGAACGTTGTCTCTGGGCGGTGCACGAGTGTCGTACGCTAGTCAGGAGCCCTGGCTGTTCGTCGCCACTGTTCGAGAGAATATCCTGTTTGGTCTGCCCTATGACCGCATCAGATATAAGAAGGTGGTACACCACAAAATCTATATAAGGCTAAAAAAATATACTTAGAGAAAAATGTATGGTCAAGAACATGAATTTGAGGACCAAAGGTCCATTATATTTTTACGCGAATATGACCTCAATAGAATAAAAATAAAAAGGAGAAATATTTATTTCCGACCATGATCCACCCTCCAAATAAAAACATGTATTAATTATGCATAAATGTTTTCCCCAGGTAATAAGAGCATGTGCCTTGGTGAGGGACTTCGAACTACTGCCTCATGGTGACTCGACACTGGTGGGCGAGAGGGGCATCAGTCTCAGCGGAGGACAACGAGCCAGGATTGGGCTAGCTCGCGCCTGTTACAGACAAGTAAGTCATCAAAATCTGACAAAAGTACTTTCGTTTTCTTTTTTTCTAAAGTATAACCCCCTTATTCATAAAACTTATCAAACCTATTTTAGTTAAAATGGGGTTTGTCTCTTTCTTACACACAGAAATGACAACGTGACAGATAAAGACAAACGTTCTATAAACCTATTTTAGCTAAAATAGAGATAAAATAGGATTATGAATAAGGGGGTAAAGGTTTAAGGCGACTACACGACCTAAAGCGCGGTCACTGTCGGACTGCATAGAAAAGAAAGAGAAGCGCGATGACACAACCGTGGTAATTTATTGCAAATATGAAGCAATTATCTATTTACAAAAACTCTCAAACACCAAACAAATAAAAACCGTATACTAAAATTCGGGGAATTAAATTGTCTTTTCGATGGTGAAAGTTTTATGAAAATACACCCGATAGTGTTTGCGTGATTATCGTTTTTATGTCCGCGGTAGACATTACTTTACAAATTAATTACACTATGTTAAAAAAATATAATTGCAAATATTCACATATCAAATTACGAAGCAAATGGTCTAGTATAACATTTATTTTTTTCAAAGAAATCAGTCAGGTCGATTAGACGTGATGTTGAATTTAAAATCATTAGAAGTCGTATATCTGCGCCTTAATTATTCTCAGTAGCAGAGGTATTTCAATGCAAAAGTGTCTGGACCTCATTGTAGTTATCAGTAGTAGACTAGATGAGAGATAGGAACGCTATCCAGGCTAGTGAGTATACCATAATGATCTTCGTTTTATGTGGAAAGACGTTGGCAACTACAAGTTACGAGCACATAAGTAACTTACTTAAAAATGAGTGTGACGATGTTAAAGCTTTCAAGCCAGATTTTGAACACGGAATCCCGAACTTAGAAGCGGTTCCGTTAAATGAATACGAGTGCCTATAGTGTTTGATATTCGCGTTTCTGTTGTTAATTCAGTGTAAACACGTGCCTTTGAATGTGACAATCGTGAGTGTTTAATTGATAGCATATAAACAGACATTCATAAGTTTATTAGCTGCTAGTAACTAGTTCGTTGTTTCCTGAAATTGGCATTGCCTTATAATATATGTATAGGTATATTTCTTAACACACTTTTTTTTTTCAATTCATATAAGTAATGATATGACTATTTATGAGGGATTGGTCCATATTGGCTCAGGATCGCGTTGAGTGGAAAAAGGGAAGGGAGGCCTTTGCCCTGCATTGGGACAATACGGGCAAATTAATTATTTATATATAAGGGCTGATTTTTTCAACGCCAGATAATTTTATCGAAGGAATGATTTAAAATTTTTGACAATTCTTCCACACAAAAACCATCAGACATCAATTTTATTCCACGAATAAAAATTATCTGTTGATTGAAAAATCAGCCCTAAGTAAACTTACAATCTTCGAAATAAGGAAATAGGTAATAAGAAAATTGGAAAATTCTTAAAATATTCTAGTTAACCCCTTTAATATTTTACTTTCTTTCCCGCAGGCTGACATCTATCTCCTGGACGATCCTCTCTCAGCTGTAGACACTCACGTGGGCAAGCACATGGTCTCCGAGTGCGTTATGGGTCTTCTGGAGAAGTCTACTCGGATCCTGGTGACGCACCAGCTGCATCACCTCAAGAGCGCAGACAAAGTCGTCATATTACGACATGTAAGAACATATGTACACACTATCTCCGTTTACGTTTGACAAATATTGCAACATTATTAAGGTTATATTCATTATTTGAAGAAGATAATTCTAGATAAGTATTAAAGTAAACTTATATACTTACAGCGTGACAGATTTTGAGATTGGTTTCTGACTGAAATGATAATATTGTCCTAACATTTTTTTCATTGATTGACCCATATTATGAATACCAATAAAAACGATGTACGGATTTTGTGAAAGAAAGGGGCTGAATACTGAATGACAGCTGAAAAGAACCAATATTGCGTCGGCCCCAAATATATTCCATTGGGAATTTGGGATAAGGATAGGATCACCATGATGAAATTCCAAATGTCAATTAGAATTTCCTCTTGCAGGGTGAAATGGAAATTCAAGGCTCATTCGAGGAAGTATCCCGAACGCCACTGTTCGCTGAACTATTACAAGACGAAGATGAAGACTTAGCGGCAGGAGGCCAGCACATCAAGATGCAGAGAAGCATCTCTGTTAGAGTAAGCCTAAAAACCTTTTTGATATTATATATAGATTTGTAAATAACATACACTCGTGTTGATAACAAAAACAGTTCATGCCAATGACATGATAATTGATAATTCAATACTAAAACGCACACGACCTGCGACATTTTACTGCGGAAGATTCAATAATTGTAACCACATTGGGGATAAGACTAAAAAATATGATATTTTGTTTTTCAGTCAAGAGCAAGCAGCGTTTCACATACGGAAGGCATTGAAGATTTGATAGATGAACAAGCAGAAGTTGAGGAAATCACAGGAACAGGTGTGACATTTATTTAAAATTATTGATTTAAGTAATCAACATTATACTCCGCCATAAAAGGTTAAATCATAACCAAGAATGTTGCTGGTCCTGTCACGCCGTTTGCTTTACTAAAAATCTTACATAATATTATAAATCCAATTTAAATATCAGCTAGTAAGTACGTTTTTCAAGATTATGATAAAAAATAACTATATGGCGTCGGGGTGCCCGATTTCCACCTAAAAAATTCAATTTAGATCGTGATTCTTCAGCATACCTGATGTTGCTTCTCGTTTCTCACGAAGTTGGTTTGGAAGAGTTCATCTCGCAATATTTGTGTGATCGATCATTATGTCTAATGTTCCGTTGCATTTGTTTCAGGTCGTGTCCCAGCCACTGTGTACAGCAAATACTTCAGCATCGGAGGCGGCTGGTTCCTGTTCAGCTCTACAGTCATTGCCATATTAGTTGCTCAGATTATTACCTCCATCAGTGATCTATGGCTTACACACTGGTAATTTACACTTCAAACATTACTGTTAATTTGCTTTTGTAAAAACCTTGATATTTTTTCATGAGCAGGCTGTACCAACTTATCCATATTTCTCGTATTTGAACATCCATTTTTCTCATTTCAGGATGAATGACGTAGAAGCTCAATATGTAGGAAATGTACCTATGTTCCTTCATACAACTGACGCACCCCTGAATAACACGGAGTACTCTACGACCGAAGGCCCTCTGGCCTCAACCATAGCTACTATCACTACAGCGATGAAGTTTAATGACACGACTGAAGTCTTGTTGAATAACAGCACTGTGCCTAATGTTTTAACTGTGGCACCAGCTAAAATACATGATGTTTTTTACATCTACGTTTGGGCAGCTACGATTCTTGGATGCATTATCGTTACTTCCGGCAGGTTTGTACATATTCCTGACCTCGTCTTAGTCAGTAAAGTTTATAACAACAAGGGTCAGATATTTTATAAATTACTTCATTCTTTTCAATCACCTGAACTTTTTAGCAGATTCTCAATCAACATAATTATCCTCTTTAATAGATGCTACTTTCATTTTTGTTAGGTTGGGCTAATGTACATTAGTTCTTTATTAATATTTTGATCTATTTCAGATCCATGTTGTTTCTGTGGGTGTGCATGCGCAGCTCGATCAAGCTTCACAATCAGATGTTCAGCAACATCCTTAGCGCCACGATGCGGTTCTTCGACACCAACCCCTCCGGCCGCATCCTTAATAGATTCTCTAAGGACATGGGCATAGTCGACGAAATACTGCCAAGAATGTACTTGGACACTATTCAGGTATATTTCCTAGAACTTTATTAGGCCGCAGAATTTTATCAAATTTTGTGTACAAGTTCATCTTGATTGCTATCCTTGTCCTAAAACACCTTACACCACACACCCCACACACCCACGCGCACACACACGGTATTACACATTTGTTTGTTGTACAGGTTTTCATGGTGATGATGGGTATTTTGGTGATGGTGGCCATCGTGAGCCCCTACATGCTGTTGACGACCGGCGTCTGCGCCATTTTCATGTATGGCTTGACCGTCATCTACCTCAGCACAGCGCAGGCTATCAAAAGGTTCGTTTATTTAAACATTATCAAGACTTTCAATATGTGAAAAAAAAATGCTGAATGGGCCTGCTCTTAACCTCGATCATGCCTGATGGAATGCGATGGATAAGGTCTATGATGGAACGAGCTAATAATAATATTTTTCGCAATAAGTAATGTAACTAATTGGTAAACTTTGTCGACAGAGTGGAGGGCGTGTCCCGCAGTCCAGTTTTCTCGCACGTGACGGCGACCATGTCAGGTTTGAGCACGGTGCGCGCGTGTCAGGTGGAGGAGCTGCTGAAGATACAATTTGACGACAAGCAAGACGTACACACGGCTGCATGGTGAGTGGGGAGACCCTTTCTTAATTTCGTTCTGTAAAACATTTCATTTTACGTAGAATCTTCATGAAAATCTTTCGTCTACAGGTATTTAACTCTGGTCACCAACACTGCCTTTTCCATCTGGTTAAGTCTCATCTGCAGTATGTACGTCATCGTGGTCGCTTACACTTTCCTATTAATGGATGATGGTAAGTAGAAAAGATTTATTAAGTTCAATACAGATGCGAATATCAATCATATTTCAAAAGAATAGAATGCCTCAGATTGCTGGATGACATTATACAATTCCAAAGATTTAAGAGCATTACAATTAACCCAAAATATTCTCAATACAGGTAACACTCAGTCTGGTAACGTCGGCCTGGCCATCAGTCAGGGTCTGGTTCTGGTAAACATGGTCCAATACGGAGTGAAGCAGGCTACAGAACTCATCTCACAGATGACATGCGTGGAGCGAGTGATTCAGTTCACGTCGCTGCCGCAGGAGGAGACAGCCGGACCGAGTCCGCCCGCGGACTGGCCGCAGAAAGCCCGAGTTGTATTCAAAGACCTCACTCTCAGATACGACAAGGATGCCGATCCCGTGCTTAAGAAATTGAACATTGAAATCGAAAGTGGATGGAAAGTGAGTACCTATAAACTTAGTCATCCTTTATTATTTCCAAAAAAAGGTTGCAAGTGCTCGTAAAGTTAAAATTAAAATGAACCCAGAACCGATTAATTTTTCCATGCAGAGCCTTCGACTGCTTAAATCATACCAAAAAATATTTTTTGTAGTTAATAAAAATCACTAACGAAATCTCTTTGACCTCAGGTTGGAGTAGTTGGTCGTACTGGAGCTGGTAAATCCTCCCTGATATCTGCTCTCTTCCGTCTGGCGCCGATTGAAGGCAACGTCTTCATCGACGAAGTCGAGACTGGAAAAATTGCTCTTAAAGTACGTATTGTGTTTATGTATTTATAAAGAAATAACTCAAAGCGTATAACAAGTCTTTCTTAAATCCTGGATTTGGTTTACAGGAATTACGTTCGAAGATAGCCATCATTCCACAAGAACCAGTGCTGTTCTCTGCCAGCTTGCGCTACAATATGGATCCCTTCGACAAATACTCCGATATTCAGATTTGGGAAGCTCTGGAACAGGTAACTTATAAGTTCTCAATACCAGAAGTCAAAGAAGACTTGGTGTAATGTATGTTGAAACTGTTTCGTCTGTTCCATTCAATCATTTCAAAATGGTTATTGCGTGCAGGTGGAGCTGAAGAACAGTATAACCGCGCTGTCGTCGGCAGTGGCGTCAGGCGGCTCCAACTTCAGCGCGGGTCAGCGCCAGCTGCTGTGTCTGGCACGCGCCGCCCTCGCGCGGAACAAGCTGCTCGTGCTCGACGAGGCTACTGCCAACGTTGACCCTACGTAAGTCCATTATATATATAAAAAAATGTTACTTGAACAAGTTTAAAAACGAAAGATGATAGTGACCTCTTTGGTCAGGTTGTGAACAGGATTAAAGTGAGTTTCATGCTTCTAAAATTCTGGAGGGCTCGCCCGAACGTTCTGGCCTACATTCATGGCACGTAGAGCTTCATAGCTTGAATTATCGATAGCTTTGTGATTTTTCTTGCACTTGCACTGAATTTTTCAAGATTGTGAATTTACTTGCAGTATTTATAAAAGAAAAATTCCTTTACAGCACGGACGCTATGATCCAGAAGTCTATTCGCCGACACTTCGCGGACTGCACGGTGATCACCGTCGCGCACAGACTGCACACCGTCGCAGACTCCGACAGAGTTGTCGTAAGTAAACCGAGAATCAACTTTTCGATCAACCAAGACCTAGGCCAAGCCCCACTAGTCACTGTATATATGAGCGCCAGGGATCCAACACTTGACCGTTCAGATACACTTTTATATACAACCTTCAGTTACATCTTATGCAGAGTCAGCTCACGGCAAGGATGGACGCTAATTATGTGCGTGTTTTATGATCATCAAGGATTCTTTACCTTTCACAGCTTCACAGGGATCACGTCTTCTATAAGTACTTTAAATTCCTCTTTTAACTCCAGGTGATGGAAGCAGGTCAGATAATAGAATGCGGTCACCCACACGAGCTGCTTCAAGATGAAGACGGTCCTTTCACGAATATGGTGAAACAGCTGGGACCAGCCTCCGAACAGAGTCTACGAGACCTGGCGAGCAATGCCTTCGCCGAGCACAGCAAAAAGAACACGATGAAAGAAGCCTAGAGGCTAAAAACCAAATAGATCAATAAATTAATGCAAAGAGGATAGACCTATCTGTGAATGGCAGAAAGTTACAAAGAACGAGGTCCGTCCCATTGACTGCCCGCAAAAAAAAATTATGGGTTTTTTCACTAACATAAGCTTCGCTGGCGGAAAGTTGAATTTATCTCATAATGTACATATTTTTTAAGGAAGAAACTGAGATGAGCAACTACGAATTAGTAATTTTAAGAATAATTTAAGTGAACGTATGAAGTTTGTAATTTGAATGAAAATGACCAAAATGATGAGGCGCCTAGGCCTACCTAGATATTTAGTAGTACTACTACCTATTAAGTTAATTCCATGAATCTGCAGATTATTAGGTACATTTTAATATAAGACTTGTAGGTATAACATTGCCGTCTAATATGCCATAAATAGATAAATCGAATATTATATTAAATTATTTTGAATTAAATAGGTTCTCTACTACTTAAACATTTGTTACATTATTATATTGTACATTAATTTTGAGTATAATTTGTATCTACTTACAATGATCCAATTACTTATATTATTTATATTTTATCTTAGGTCACAAACGTATTATTACCGACCCTTTTAGATCAGCTGGGTACATAGGTGTACCGGATTTGCCATCAGAATTTTATATTTTGATAACTGTACTTATTTACCTATATTATAATTATACCTAAACTATTTATTAGAACTTTTGAACGGTTATTTATTGTACATATTTAATGCAACAACGAGAATGAAGTAATTTAAATATATTTATGTTTGTTTAACAACTTTTTATTTTTATTTAGCTAATTGACAACATTTCATATTTTTAACCTGCATGTATTATTACGTTATATAAAAGTAAATTCAAATCTAGGGCACCCATATTTTTTCGTTTTTCGAAATTATGTACTTTTCATTCATAATTTTAACTTTGAAATTCGGTGTATTCTAAAAAGACGTAAGTGCCAGATGACGGTAGAATGGCGATATTACCTTTGCTTTATTGTGACCCGTCAAAAAAACTGTTAGATGTCACTTGTCTCAGTCGTTGTTTTGGTTCCGTCATTGGCGTATATTTTTCATTGGGATCCATTTTATTGGCGAAATATCAATCAAAAATTGATAATATTAACAGTAAGCAGCGTGTCGAGTTGATAGGAAAAAATATTGTTGAATTCAATTCAGTTTTTTAGTTGTTTTCTAGTTACACTTCTTAGGTGACATTGACATGTCTTGTTTGATATAATGTTTTCAATCAAAGACATTGGAATGCGCAAAGTTAACTACCTCATTCCGCCGTTTATGTGACGTCATCACCTGTTTTTTGATTTTTATTTTTTTTCTCAGAAATTTAGAAATAAAAAAATAAAATAAAAATATATTTGAACTCAGGATACGAAAATAAAGAAACAGTATTTTTGTTTTAAGGTCGTGTCAGGTTTGAAATGTTGTCAATTATTACCGATGCATCTTTCAGTAACCCTGGTTCCAAAATCACAAACACCTCATCATGTTACACCTTACACCATAGACTAACTGCAGTATTGTCTCTCCTTCTGCCTTTAAATCCATCCAAAGGTTGTTTTTAGTGGGGTGCGTCTCTTATCATATAAATGGGTATAATATTTTCATTTCAATAACGTTCACAAGACTTGATATAAACGTGAGATATACCACTGTTGATATAATTTCTTTACATATAACATTTTTAAACTCTAAAACTTATTTCGTATAACGTTATTGGATAATTATCGAAAATCATTACGTCTATCGTTTAAAATATCACCGCATATCGTCAAATATGGTTAACACCCCGATTCAGAGCAATCCGACTCGGATAGGTTAGGTTAGAAGGCCTTCGTGGCTTCGTGGATTAAAATATTGTTTTAAAAAGTCAATGTGTTGTGCTACAAACTCAAAATATACACCGAACAAACAATATTCGTTAAAAATAATTCTACTGGTTTATTAGTTTGTTAAATAAAAAAACGTGATTATAAAATTCATTGAATTGCATTTCTGTGAAATATTTTTCGTTCAAGTAAATTAAAATACAAATACAAGGACCACATATGAAACATTTTCTGCGAAACAAAATTCTATGAACTGTCTGAGAAACAAGGGAACACCGAAATGCACAACGTATCTAATGTATTTAATAGGATAAGGAATAATACTGTATTGTTTAAAATACCTTGGTAAATAACCCGTAATTTTTTGTATTATGTAAAAGATAAAAATGGTTACTGTGGGTTATCCTTAGGCGATAAACATACACCAACGCGGACTTTTTTATTGATCGTTTTAATATATATAACTCCGTAGTACGTATATTATTTTGATCTATCTCGTAAGGTTTAGCCAGCGTCTGCAATGTAAGCGTACAAATATATATGTTTGTTACGATATCACATTACAAATCTTTGAATTTCTGGGCTTTTCTCTACTATAATAAGCAAGTATTATACATATAACCTTCCTCTTGAATCACTCTATCTATTGCTGACTCCATTAAAATCCGTTCCGTAGTTTTAAAGATCTAAGCAAGCTTACAGACAGCGGGAGCGACCATTGGCGTATATAGGGGGGGGGGGGGGGCGGGTGGGCACGGCCCGCCCTAGAATGGTCTCAGGCCCACCCTAGGATGTTTTGGGACCTATTCGAAATTTTAAGCTGGATACTGAGGTACATAATATAACTTCACACAAAAGCAATCAAATAAATAATCTACCACCAAGACCTACACAAACTTATTATTAACTACATAATACAATCCATTTAGATACCTACTTTTGAAATCACAAAAATATTAGAATAAGCTAGAGTATTATTATGATTAGACGGCCCGGGAGCAAACGCATCGGCAATCGGCCATACAGGCCACGGCAGGGGTTGCGCAGGTCGCTGGAAGGATCCGGCGTCTGGGCCACGCACAACGGACCAAATGGGAGTCTAAGTGCGGAAAAGGGAGCCCCATCATCATCGTCTGGGTCTCGACTCGAGGTGGCTTTGCACAAATCTGAGGTCCTCTGTTTCCATGGGCCTCGGAACAAGCCACCACGCGATTTACACATAGCGGTAGGAGGCGCCCGCATCGGTTTCGAGTCGACGATGAAGTACCTAGGACTTGTCCTCGACAGCCGGTGGGACTTCGGACCGCACATTCAGCAGCTGGTCCCCAGGTTGATGAGCTGCAACGCTCATCAAAACTGCTACCTAATTTGGGGGGCCCCAACGCCTCCTGCCGGAGACTGTACGAGGGGATTGTAAAGTCCATAGCCCTGTATGGAGCGCCCGTGTGGGCGGACACTCTGACGGCCCGCAACGTTGCAATATTGCGAAGGCCACAAAGAGCGATAGCTGTTAGGGTGATAAGAGGATACCGTACGATCGCCTACGAGGCAGCAACTCTCCTGGCCGGATCAACGCCCTGGGATCTGGACGCGAAAATCCATGCGTCCCTATATCGCTGGCGGAAGGCGGAGCTTGCTCGTGGTCAGCCTCCAGTTCCTCGGGAATTCGATCCACGAAGGACTGAGCTCCGTCAGATCCTAGTGACTGAATGGAGGGAGCGACTTGCGCAACCCAGGAGGAGGCTCGCCACAATAGTGACGGTAAGGCCTGTTATAGAAGAATGGCTGGAGAGGCAGCATGGCGCCCTGAGCTTCCGGCTGAAGCAGGTGCTTACTGGACACGGATGTTTCGGGAAATACCTGTGTCGTATGTGACCTATGGGTCGGGAGCGGAAACCTGCTTGTCATCACTGTGTGGACTGCCACGAGGACACGGCGTTACATACGTTGGAGGAGTACAGCTTGGGCCCAACAGCGCTGTGCCCTCGTCGCGACACTTGGTGCGGGTGATCTGTCATTTTCCGCGGTGGTTCAGTCCATGGTCAGAATCGAAAACGCGTGGGATGCTGTGGCCTCTTTTTGCGAGGAGTTGATGCATGCAAAAGAGGCGGCGGAGAAGGAGAGAGAGCATACCTTTCATTCCATCCGCACCAGAGAAGCAGCTGGGCGTCGAAGAGTGCTTAACGATTTCCGGCCACTATAAGAAGGAGCCTGCGGGCGGCGAAATTGGGACCGTGTCGTCGCTCGAGCAGTCGGGCTCAAAGAAGTGGCACGCAATAGTGGGGTTTCAGTCGGTAGGTGTCTGACATCATGGTCAGGAGCAGACCACTGTCACCACTGTGCGGCTTGCCCTGAGATACGGTGCAGCACACGTTGGAAGAGTGCCCAGCTTGGGCAGGGCTGCGCCGTGACCTCGTCGCAGCAATAGGCGGGTGCGATCTCTCGTAGCAATAGGCGGGAGCGATCTGTCGCTCCCGGCTGTCGTTCAATCGATGGTCGAGAGCGGGAGCGCATGGGACGGTGTTGCCTCCTTTTGCGAGGATGTCATGTCTACAAAGGAGGCGGCCGAGCGGGAGAGAGAAGCCGCATCCTCTCTCCCCTTCCGCAGGAGATGCACCGGGCGCCCGAATAGGGCGCAAAACGATCTACGACCTCCATGACAGGTGGCCTGCGGTCGGCGGACTAGGGGCGTTTGTCGTCCGACCAGACAGGCCCGAGTTGGCGCTGCAGTGTTTCACGCACGCCACTCGAGTGTGGGTGCGGCCATTATAGGAATGGGCGCACGGGGAGGTTGGGACCCGCTGAGAAACAGCGGGTCGAGGCCTGTCGGGGGAGCGGTGAATGCTTATGCGAATCCCGCACCCCCGGCCATAGGTAGAGGTGGAACACCGCGGTGGTTTTAGCCGGTAAGAGTCCGGCATGCCCCTCTGTCACCCCCCCGATAGAGGAAGTCCATGACGATTTCCACAGCGAGAAAAAAAAAAGGTGTCCGACATAATAACCCTCCGTTCTTCCCGGACGGAAGGTAAAAAAAAAAGGTCCGGGGCCAGGCCCCCCCTAGAAAGAATCCCTAGATACGCTAATGGGAGCGACTTTGTTTTATACTATGTCAAGAAGATAAAGAAGTGTAAGACTACTTGTATAACCTACTTTATGATCTCAAGAATAAACATAATTTATGATCTCCATCACTCGACATCTCAGTATTCTAATTCGTTTTGTAGCCTTATAATCTTTTACACAGTTTATCCATCGTTTCTTTGGTCTTCCCCTGCTGATATAACCTTACGACACTTTTCTCATTCCTCCGCATCACATACCCATACCACATAGAGCAACACGGGCCACCCGCGGGGCAATTGCGTAACACATTATCAATCGGAATCGGTTTCATTTTGACAGTTCAGCAACATTCATTGCGTTATTTACATGTAGAACGGACAAATTTTTCGAACTTATGAAGCAATGAATTAGCAATTTGCTTCAAAATGATTCAGATTCCGATTGATGGTGTGTTACGCAATTAGGGTACTGGTCCGCCGGTGGCCCGTGTTGCTCTATGCTCTATGCTCCATGACAACCGATTTCCAAACAACTTTTCAGTCACAGATCGATACTGTATCTAAAAATAACGTAGGCACCTCCCTGAAATACCTACATACTAATAGGCCCGTACCTATCTTTGTATAGTTCCACACTTAGGTAATTGATAACGTTTAGGTACAATATTTAATCTATTTTATGAGGGCTGTTAAGAGCTACGCTGATAAGATTTACGTAATATGTACAGTCATCAAAAGAGATAAGTAGGTAAGGTATGCAGAATCGTCGGATATAGTTGAAGTTTAGAAAGAAACCGATGGATGTTTGTGACGTTGCAAAACTATATGGTAGCGACATCTGTCGTGGAATAGCAGCGGGCGTACGTCATGGTGGTTTACGTTACGCAAAGACGGTTTTTTGTGTTTAGTAAATTAATTACAGTTTATCAGTTAGTTAAAACAAATAAACAAACATTCATAATTCACCATATTTTTTAATTAAAAAACAATGTCGAATGTATTAAAGATAAAAATCGATAATAATCTTATATAGTCTGTGGAAGATTATTCGAGAAACTGTCAGATTGGTTTGGAAAAAAACGGTGTTCCGTGTCCGGTCTTTTACGACCAAGAACACGAGCCTGGGGGCTGTTTGAGAGGGACTTTATATCCTGAGAGGAACGGGATGTGCCCAAATAACTCGATGGGGTTTTAATATAAATTCAGAAAGAGCGGAATCCTGTGAGTATTCAACCATTTTCTTTATTCTTGCTGGATAGCCTATAGCCCAGGTCTCTTGCATGTGTGTTCTGACACGAGGACGTTGTTACAGGTCTGGCTTGTTATGCTAGCCTTCATTTTGATTGGTGCTATGCGCAGCTAAATTGATGCCTGGATGTTGCGCCATTGTGTGATGATTTGGAATTCATCAGAGTGCAGGCGGCTTTAAGGTTATCCCTTGCGGTGTGGTCATCCGACGTTCAGGAAGGCCTTACTTAGCCGATTCCCGGTTATGAGGGAAGTTCGCCACTCCAGGTAACGAAAGCGTCACCATCTCGTCCGTAGGCCGCGTTCGCGTGTGCTCACAGGAACCTCCTGTGAGCGAAGCCAAGGACCGACGATCCGTCAACTGAATGTGGTCCACTGAGAGACTTCAACTGATTGGTATTAACTGATTGGTATCAACGGAATGAGATCAACTGATTGAGTTCAAAACTGAGAGGTTATCTGTGTAAGATTATAATTTAACCTATGAGAGAGTTAGGCCTTTTGTAAAAAAACTAGGTGTTAAGACCAGTTGTTGTAAAGATATTGTGTCTCGGGTTTGCTTAGTATATTAGTTATTTTCCCCTTATGAGCACAGTCCAAATAGGTCGACACATGTACGATGAGCTAAAGGTTATTGATTTATTCCCTCACGGACTCGCCAAAGCGACTCTGAGAAACTGCTATTGTCTCATGCAGGTGTTCACCTATACCACTAGGTACGGAGACTAGTTGTGTGGGTGAATGCCATAGTAGCAGGGAAAGAGGCATTATTTTAGTGGCTCGCCACTTTGTTTGTATGTGTGCCTTAATTTTGTATTAATTCCAATAAACTTGTATTGTGTAAGAAGGTACTTGTTTAATTGAATCTTTCCCTAGCAGAATATACCCTATAAATTTACTTTAGCACGGTGGTGAGTAGTATAGTTCAAATAGAAACCATCATCAGCTTGTTTCCAATTAATTTCTGTAAACTACGCACGGGCCGTGTCACATGTTCTCGAATAAAATTTGATTTAATTAATAGAAAACAAACAGCTCATTATCAAATTAAATTTCAGTCGACAACATCCATCGGTTTCTTATTAAATTTCAACTATATCCGGTACGATCCTGCATACTTATCTCTTTTGTTGACTGTACAAATGTGGTATATGGGCTCGGCAATCTAATATTCTTAATAGAGGTAGCAATGGCCATCCAAAAACAATTAGGTGAGGCTATCTATATGTTACTGAACCGGTCCGGAACCGGTTAGACTGGAAGCCGACCCCAACGTAGTTACGATAGGCTAGGCAGATGGATGGGTGATGTCAGATGTGTTACTGAACCTAGCTGTGTACATATAACTTATAAGTAGATGCATACCTACAGTAATAAAACCTGCATAGTTTTATTAAAACTTTGTTTTGCTCATCACAGAATTTTGAGAGGTAACTTTTTAACTTCTTACCTCTACCACAGAATGCTTAATAGTACTACGTACAGAAAGGACACTCCCTTCCCCGCACTCATATCAGATACCGCACCTCACCCCGCACTTCGAGGTATTCGTCGCCGACTCTTTAGCAAGGGCGCTCGCGAACCGCAGCGCTGTATTGCTGACACGAACACACAATTTTGCGATTTAAAAGTTTTATTTGAGTTTTAATCACGATGGTTGGATATTGTGATGCTTTTCCGAATTCGTATTTACATAAACTGTTTGTAAGATTTTGCATTTTTAATAACATGCGATTTAATAACCGATTATTTACAGATAAGTCATTTAAACTAAACTATTTTAGTGTTTTTATTTTATTACGAATCCGACTATATAAATAAACAATTGTACTACAAGGTCACTTCATAATAATGCACAGGTTCGGGCAGCGCCGCAGCCGTCGTCGTTCGGTTCCCCGACACAAATTGCTTTCCGCCCCATTTTTTTTTTTACGCTAGGCACGACAGCCAACCCTACTAAATTTCACGCACACATTTGCACGTATACAAACGTCATTTGTTTATGTAGTAGTAATAGGCAATTATTTTGCGAGGGTTGTATGACGTGCCCGGGGTGTGCCTCTACGTTGACATGCTACGATGAAGCCATTTAATGCAATTTCGTTGCACGGCGTAGCACTCTTCAACTATTCGTTTTCTTCCAGGTTCTCAACATCAGTTTTTTCGTGCGTTTTAATGTTCACGTAAAGTTTAAGTACATAAAATGTTTAATTGTAGGCATTGATACAAAGTTGGCAATAGAAGAAGAAGTTGTCATTTAAACGATAACCAAGTGTCGATGATTCGACTGATTATCGTGCGTGTCTGTCTGGAGTAGGTAAGTGTGCATACACACGAGTGACACGCGACTGCTATACATACTACGTTATACATGCTACGCTACGCCTGCTACGCTATGCATACTACGCTATTCATGCTACGCTTTGCATGCTACGCTTTGCATGCTACGCTTTGCATGCTACGCTACGCCTGCTACGCTATGCATACTACGCTATTCATGCTACGCTTTGCATGCTATGCTTTGCATGCTACGCTTTGCATGCTACGCTTTGCATGCTACGCTTTGCATGCTACGCTTTGCATGCTACGCTTTGCATGCTACGCTTTGCATGCTACGCTTTTCATGCTACGCTTTGCATGCTACGCTTTGCATGCTACGCTTTGCATGTTACGCTTTGCATGCTACGCTTTGCAAGCTACGCTTTGCATGCTACGCTTTGCATGCTACGCTTTGCATGCTACGCATTGCATGCTACGCTTTATGCTACGCTTTGCATGCTACGCTATGTATGCTACGCTATGCATGCTACGAAAAAACTACTGAACGGACTTGGATGTTTGGCGCACAGATAGTTTATAACCAGGGTTAATACATAGGATACTTTTATACCGATATTCCTACGGGATCGAAACTTATACGGGTGAAACCATGGGGCGCTGCTAGTACTAAGTACTAGCAGCGCCCACACCAAAAACATAACGAAAAAAACTAGTTTATTCATTTCATGAACGTTGGTATAATGAAAATCATGATTTACTTAAAAATGCAGCTATATTTAATTTCATTTTGGTGCTTAAAAATATACTTAGAAATACATACAACAAGAAAGGAATACCATACAGTTAATAAGGAAAAATATAAAATTGTACTTTTCATTTCATCACATAACCAGTGTGCCCATCAGCATGTTCAATTATTCCTCAAGAAGTAAATCGTAGTTGGGCTTCTGCATTAGACTATACGCGGTTTGGAAAGCTAGGAGTGCTTCTTTGGGTAGCCTGTACTCTGCTATGACGGGGTCTTTGCCCAAATTCTCGATGTACGCCAACTGTAATAAAGAAAAAAAGCTTAGGAATGGCCATTTTTTTTACGACTTCTCGAAGTAGCCTGCAATTGCTAGGGTTCTGAAATTTTTATATTATGAGCACTTTCTTGTTTTTATAATACCTACCTAATTCCAGGATATTGATAGGGATAGATTGGTTGTATTCTAGGTCGGGCAGACCGTACCGATATACGAAAATATAAAAATACTTAGTATTTTCGAATTACGAGAAATTCTGATCGTTGCGCTGTTCAATATTAAAGGTTCTCTAGACGATATGAATAAAGCCGATAAGCACTAAACATAATAGAATTTTTTTTTTACAAATAGGTATGTTTATCATGATTTTAGCTGAGATTATAACATAACTAGCGATAATTATAACAACACCACATGTGAAGTGAGCGCGTCATGAAAACATTGTCGAGCCACTCTAGGTCTAGGCTTCATTACCTACACAATGTTCTATAATTATCTATCTAAACATTGCGCAAATTTGTTAACTGATCTTTATTATACAGACACCAACTAGGTACTAAGGAAGATAAATTTTCGTCACACTGGGTTCGACCAAAATTATTTTGGGCTAGGCAGGTGTTATAGGAATTTATTAAGCAATCAACTACTATTGATGCTGATATAATTATAGTACATTACTGCAGCAGCCAGCAAAAGAGGCATTGATGGACGAACGTATAAACACATACGTAAGTCCATCAATGCCTAGTTGTGGCCAAGGCTTGTATCGTACTTTTCTCAAATATGCGCGGAATTTTGTCAAATACAATTATTTTTCAAAATCAATGACGAACAACAATAATTTTTCCCGCGTTAAAGTGTTCATTTGTTTTTTTTCCAATAAACAGCTTTCCATTTGCAAGCCAGTTCGAAATTAAAATAAAACCTTTGATAAGGTACCTCCTTGGTTGCCTTGTTTCGAAGTATCGTTCCATTTTTAAATTACACGACAGATATGAGTTTACTATGTAATTTATTTGGCCGCTAAACCACGACATATATGGGTTTTCATACAACTTTTGCCAGTACAGCAATTTCGATTTATCTCAAAGAAGGTTGTCAAAATAATGCTCAAATTTCCAAGCATGTTTGAGAAATAATCTTATTAAAACATGTTAAACGATGCATTATAGTTTTTGCAATTAGTGTTGTTAGGTTTAATTAGGACCCTCCCTACTAACAAATGTTAGGAATTTAAATAAACAATTGAATTGTCATCGAAATATTTAGGTTACGAAACTTACCACCAACTTGTAATTCTTCTCATCCAGCCTTCCAACGTCACTGTTCATGACAAGCATCCTCTCGAACCAGGGCCAGATCATGTAGTCACCGAAGCCAGGTTGCTCTCCATCCAAGAACTTGGTTCCTCGCTGTTTCAACTCTGACTGAAGCAAGTCAATTGCCCTGTAGTAGGCAGCGATGTTATCCTCCGTGATGGTGTCTGGTCCTCTCACCAGTTTGAAGTATAAGGAGTGGACCTGAAATGAAACAAAATATTCTTTCATTCAACAAAGAAATGATTTTCAATTCAGCAGAGGTTCCACCCTCGAGGTTTGTCAAAAAGCTATGGAACGGAGTATTCTAGGTATTATACTTATGGACCGGTATAAGAATACAACAATCCGTCCCATCACTAAAATAACTGATGCCACTCGGAATGTCAGACAATTAATGGGCCTAATAAACTACCCAGTGGGTCCTGCTTATTGGCAAACGCCATCGCGGCAGGCCCAGACGGAGATGGCGGGATGGGCTGGACTTCTTTAATAACGATTGGTCTTTAGCAGCTCGGATCTGGACCGAGAGAGGTGGAAACAGAGTAGGGAGGCCTTTGCCCAGCAGTTGGACAATAATGTCTAGTAAAAAAAAAACTGTCATTTGGATAAGCAACATTCATATGTAGTGGGTTTGAAATAGATGTTTCAGTTTTATTAACTTTAAAGTTAAAAAACCGGCCAAGTGCGAGTCGGACTCGCCCAAGAAGGGTTCCGTACTTTCGTAGCAGCAAGTAACATAATATAAAAGTTCTTGTAGTTCGTTGTAACTTTGTGAAAGGTAAATTGCGGTTTTCGATTTATGACGTATTAAAAAAAAAACTACTTACTAGATCTCGTTCAAACCAATTTTCGGTGGAATTTTACATGGTAATGTACATTACATATATTTTTTTAATTTTATCATTCTCTTATTTTAGAAGTTAGAGGGGGGGGGGACACACATTTTACCACTTTGGAAGTGTCTCTCGCGCAAACTATTCAGTTCAGAAAAAAATGATATTAGAAACCTCAATATCATTTTTGAAGACCTATCCATAGATACCCCCCATTTTTTTTGATGAAAAAAAATTTTTGTAGTTTCAGTTGTAAGTATGGGGAACCCCAAAATTTATTGTTTTTTTTATATTTTTGCGTGAAAATCTTACTGCGGTTCACAGAATACATCTACTTACCTAGTTTCAACAGTATAGTTCTTATAGTTTCGGAAAAAAGTGGCTGTGACATACGGACGGACGGACAGACAGACATGACGAATCCATAAGGGGTCCGTTTTTTGCCATTTGGCTACGGAACCCTAAAAACCGAAGTATGATATCGTCTTCACTATGTAAAAAGCTTCGTCTTAGTAACGGCATTAACGATATTAATTGTCGTGGTAATAATACTTGTATATCAGTTATAGTATAGTTAAAATCTCGCTGCAGACTCGGTCATAAATCATAATCGGAGTAGGGATGTGCGCTAGTTGCGCGCGCGCAAGGCCATTATCGATCGATCAAAACATATCACTTGGATCAAATGGCTTTGGAGCATGGTCATGAAGTTATCCGCTTGCCGCCTTACCACTGTCAGTACAATCCCATGGAGATGGTGTGGACTCAAGTAAAAAATGAAGTTGCAACGAAAAAAAAAACCTTCAAGATTGCTGATGTCGAGAAGTTAGTCGATGAAGCCATTTCCAATGTCTCCATTGAAAATTGGCAAAAATGTGTGGAACATGCAGAATTGCTGCAAGATGAAGACTTAAAAAAAGCACATTTATGCGAAGAGTTCATCATTAATGTGGATGATGATGACGATGACTCAGACGAAGAATTTTAATTTTCTATTTTTAGTTTTATATATGAGTTCTTTTGTTTATACTTATATTTAATATGCTTTGTAGTAAATTTGGTAATAAAATATAAAAAAATGTGTATTTATTTCTATCACCCATTTATAAATATATAAAACTATCGATATAACTCATCGACCGCAGTAATGCACAGGACTACGTGTGGGCGTGGCCTGCCCATAAGGCCCGTGAGTGGGAAAGAGAGCGAAACACGAATGATTTATGACCGAGTCTGCAGCGAGATGTTAACTATACTATAGGTGGTATAGAGGCTGACTGCTCTACATAAATACCGTTCTATGTTCTATGTAAGTATCTATAGGTAAGTACACATTTAAGTGTTGCCACTCATAAAAGCTATTATTTTTAATGCATCCTTCATTAAAAATGTCAGTGCATGATGTAGCACTAGAGGTATTACACAGAGTTTGATAGCGTATCATTTTTATTGGCAACGGGGTTAATCTCAATTCAATTGTACACTTAACTAGTCGTTTTTCTCTCCCAGTTGTTAAAGATTTAATTGAGTATCGAATAGTAATTTTCCTTTGTTTTTGATAATAGCTACATATTTTTTATTGTGATCTTCAAAGCGAGACTTGCGATGAACTAACTATTTTTGTAATGGAATACAATGGAACAAAAAAACGGTTGACTTATATTTGGAGGTGCTTATTGCATGTTGTCTAGACCTGAATGATTAATCATAACTTGTTTAAATAAACAATACGTAATTGTGCCATAAGTCCATAACACAATTTGCAAGTCATTTTATCTAACATGTACATTATCAGTTATCTCATCCAATTCTGCTGCGTTTACCATGATAATGCGCAGACCAGACAAAACTATCATGTTAGCCTATCCAAGCGCCTTTAGCGCAAAAAAAATAAACTGTATGTTTATTTTGAGACGGTTTTGTCTATGTCTGCGCACGGCCTAATGCGGCAAAAAAGAAAACAAAATAGTACTTACGGCTCCCCAAGCTTCAACAAGAACCTTGTCTTTAGCCTTTAGCAGAGGGTCTTTAGGGAGAAGCGGCCTCTGTGGGTACACATCGTCCAAATACTCCACGGTCACCAGGCTCTCGAGGACAGAAACACCTTCTGATATCTCCAGTGCTGGCACTTTGCCTTTAGAACAAAATAATGATATATGATAAGATGATAAGTAAAAATATATATATATATATATAAAAGACTTCCTAAAGCAATTCTCGATAAAGGTTTTACTAGAATGATGACAACACTTCATAATTGGAAATAAGCAACTGGCCCCAAAAGTCCTGGGGACCAACACACAGCTGGAGGTCTGTCATAAACACTATTCCTCGGAACTCATTTTACATTAGTTACACACCTAAGCTCCTGTTTGCGTTACTAACAAGCTGTAAAAAGTAACGAGTCAAAGCTCTAACATCGGATAGCCGATAAGGTAATCAGTAGGTAATTGACCCTGGTCGTCGACCCCTAGGCCCAATACCAGGCTGGGAAAGGAAACCCGCAGCATCACATTTACTCTAAATTTTTTCATAGTTTTCTGTTATATTAAACAGCAGCTGCCGTGAAAATGTGTTAATTTCGCCAGTTTTTTACAAACACGTCGCATTGTCAGTTATACACAAGAAAGAAGATTTTTTCCTACCAAAAGCACTAACGGTGGTGAGCCATTCGGGCTTGTCTTGGAGGTCGATGTTGACGATCTCATAGTCGATGTTCTTCGCGTTCAGAGCAAGGATGGTGCGCTGCGCGTATGGGCAGTAGCGCATGTTGAACACGCGCAGCTTACCGGTGAACGGCGGGAGAGCATCACCTATGTTGGAAAAGTAAATAATTATTAGGTACTAACTTTTGCTTGTGGTTTCGCGCGCATGTACATATGTCGAAAATTATTCCACGGTAACGTCTATGTCCTAACCCAGGTTTCGGTCTACTGTGTTGCAAATTTCATCGAGGTGAAAAGGTAACTAAGGCAAGATACAAATAGGCAGACAGACAGAATTACTTTCACACTTATAATATCGTCCCCGTAGTTGGAAAACTAAATAACTCCGATTTTCTAGTTTTGAGATAAACGCGATTTAGTGTTTTTTTTTTTCAATTAATGTTCATTTGTTAAAAAAATTGAGACAATTTTATTGTCGGTAATTTTATAATTATGCATTATTCCATCTGAACGACAAAAATGGCTATATTTTTGGAACGGAATAAGATAAGTAAATTCCTGTAAGACTGAAACATGCGTCATGTTTTGGATTATTTAAAAATAGGGAAAAGACAAAATCGCCAAAAACGAAGTTATTTAGTTTTCCAAATACGGGGACGATATTATACAGTAAGTATGTAGCACATCAATATTGACATGCAGCAAAATGCATTCGCCTTCTACTAAGACCTAAATGCAGCTATTATTTGCGTTACCTTACATACATTGATTAACATATAGAGGTATGAGGAACAGGGTGTAAAGTTCACTCAACCTCCATAGAAAAGGGAGGATCCTCCGACCAGACGGGTGTTGTGTCTGGCGGGCAACTGCCCAATGAATCATGTTGGGCCGTTGTATATATGCTAGTTGCGTGGTAAACTCTGCTTGCGAGATGCAGGATTTGCGTGACGTCAGTATGACGCGTTGTTCGTATGTGGCGTTGTAGATACCGCTACATCACTCCCCCCCGCGGCCCCGGAGACCGGAGGTCGATAGTGGGCTGAGTCTTGTATCTTGCGATGCTTGCCAGGCCAGCTGAGGTTCCAGTGAGTCGGAACCGGTTGCCGCATAGTTCACGGTGAGTCGGAACTGTCTGCGAAGATGTCCCCAGTGAGTCGGGGTGGCGCTGCATTATGCTCCAGTGCGTCGGATGTGGTACAGCGCCGGGTTGAGGCTGACTGCTGGCGTCGACCAGGAGAGAAGGGCTCTGCTTGTAGACCGGCCCAAAGTGCAGTGTGCTGTGCCGAGGTTGCTGATGAGGCTGAGGGTGATGACCAGGTATGCGCGGTCGCTGCATGCTGGTGGTCAGGATGCCCGTTGAAGCCGTGGGTGCTGGCTGGCTGAGTGACTCGCCGCTCTAAAGCTTGCGGGAGTGATGATGACGTCACGCTGAAGTAGGTGCACGAAGGCTGCGCTGACGTTCATGTTCGGGGTCACCAGTATAGAGGTATGAGGAACAGGGTGTAAAGTTCACTCAACCTCCATAGAAAAGGGAGGATTCTCCGGTCAGACGGGTGTTGTGTCTGGCGGGCAACTGCCCAATGAATCATGTCGGGCCGTTGTATATATGCTAGTTGCGTGGTAAACTCTGCTTGCGAGATGCAGGATCCGCGCGACGTCAGCATGACGCGTTGTTCGCATGTGGCGTTGTAGATACCGCTACAAACACTATCAAGATTCAACCAAGAACTATAAATGAAAACTTGATAAATGATAATGATTGAAGAGTAGTGAGGACCATAGTTGGCGAAAATTGACAATGTTCAACGCCTGAAAACCTATTGTTCTAATCTAATCGACCTCTACCAGTTTTTAAAAAAAAAAGGATGGCCCTTTTTTGAGATTTTGAGAAATTGGTACTTAGTGGTAGATTTTTTGCTAAGCTAAAATAAACCCTGTTTTGGTAAAACCAACAGTTCTTTATTTACATTGTCGGCGCCATCTACTTCATTCTCAAAAAAACCGGTGAATTTCAGAGGAGATTTATGCACAAAAATATGCTAGTTTCTACTTGTTTATTTATAATGTAACAAATAATAATTAAAGAGGCCTAAACAACTACTAACGTCCAGGGTTACGTTCAACATTATCAAGTTCAGTTTCTCCAATTTAAAAAAGGAACTTTTTAAAAGAAACTTAGTGGTCGTGAATTATCCATTAATTACACTGACCTCTTGATTAATTATAATACAGCTAGATTAAATAAAGACTAAAATAAAACCAGACCTTTATTTATGCGAAGACATAGTTACTTATAGGTGGAACTGGAATGTTATAATATATAATGTGTGTAAAGCTTGTCGACGCAAGTCGGGTCCAATTTGTGACCTTAAAAAAACCTGTTTGCAGCATTAATAACCCCTCCTGGCATACCCACAGGTATACCTTGGTCATTTAAAATAAACGTAAGTAAAGAAACTCTTTGAAAGCTTTTGAATTAATTTACTTCAGTTTTGATCTTACTAGAGGGAGTTTTTAAATTACGCGCCTAGCAGCAAATGATACTCGCCACAAAAATATAAATATATTAAACATTAACTTCTTCATAACTCTTTGGTTTTAAATAGGATACAACGTATCTACGCCTATCTCATTTATAGCTTTAAGTATTTATCTACGCAAATAAAATAATATCTCTGGCACATTTTACGAGTAGATATAAGCCATAGAGTATAGTAACTAAAAATGGATATAAGCCATTTATAGCCACTGCTAACACTACCTAAAGATTATTCTGTGACTTGTTTTTGTCAAAACATTGAACTGTTGTTTGAGTTTATTATCTATACTTGACTATGTTCTCACTTATCTACCAGAGACTATAGATATAAGAAAGAAGCTATATTACATTCATTTATATAAATAGACGTATAATTAATGTCACAACTAACCTTTTGTCAGGTGCTTTGAGTTGAAGTTCCTCTTGACCTTGCCTGCTGCCATGTTGCTATAAGGTAAAACGTATCCGAGCGCTCGTCCGAATGTCTGCACTCCTTGAAGTGAGGAGTATAAATGTACAGCAAAACTGATTGTTGACGATAACATAGCGACTATTTCACACTGCCCCGGACAAAATCTAAAACTACTAATACGACGATGACTTGCTTTTTATTGTCTGTTTAGATAACCACATCACATTTCAACTTAGCCGTGATAAATGTTTTTTTTTTTAATTTATGTTTTATCTTGCGAACGCAGCAAAATACTGGCTTGTTGGACGTGAAAAAACAGAAATCGAATGTGAAATAAAGATATAACATGATAATAGGAATAAAAAAAATGAAAGTCATTGGCTAGGGTTGTACAGACGCCAGCACATCAACCTACTACAATCTGTCAAATTTATTTAATCGATTTTCAACTTTATCACCAAAACATAAGGTTCAAAGTTGATTGGGAAAATGTGACAGTTTCGGGTAGGTTGATATGCTGGCGTCTGTACATACTTATCTACATACACTTGGGAGCAAATAAATCGAGCCACTTCCTTTTTTCACGTATAATGGTTATTATTTTTGGTATTATGGAAGGTATCAATTCAAAACATATATCGCCTGAAAGCTTATTTAATAACCTTTACAATGAGGGTAAATTATTGAATGATAACCTTATTTAATGATAAATTATTGGCTCTGAAAGAAAAACGGTAATTTTGATAGAAAATTGTCAGTCCAGAAAAAAACAATTAAAAACAAAATTATGGTATAAACTTATTCTTAATATCTTGTATTACCCCCCCTTGCCCTGATTTCGATAGATTTTCTGGACTGTTTTAACCCTACAATTTTCTATCAAAATTACCGGTTTTCTTTCAGAGCCAATAATTTATCACTAAATAAGGTTATCATTCAATAATTTACCCTCATTGTAAAGATTATTAAATAAGCTCTTAGGCGATATATGTTTCGATTTGATACGTTCCATAATACCAAAAATAATAACCAGTATACGCTAACTTCTCATTGTACAGACGCCAGCACATCAACCTACACCTAACTGTCACATTTTCCCAATCAACTTTGAACCTTATGTTTTAGTGATAAAGTTGAAAATCTATTAAAGAAATTTGACAGATTGTAGTAGGTTGATGTGCTGGCGTCTGTACCTACGAATGGCCTAATACAATGCGAGGTCAGTTAAAATATGCTAATACAGCTTGATATGTCGTCGTGTGTACAAAACAGCTGCAGGTACTTTCGACTTCTTCATTTTTATTTTCAGTGTAAGTCTAATAGGATTTAAAGTAATTTCGGGGAAAGGTAGCTATTTAATTTACATTGTTGTGGGAATCGTAGTTGGCTATGGGTTGTTTTAAGGGAACAACCAACACCTGTTAACTGGTAAATTCGAGTGCGAGTGAAGGCCCACAAAGTGGTAAATAAAGGGGATTGCACTGGATGTGAGAAGCACCTCCAGAAGGACCTTGTCGAGTTTTTCGACGCTTTTGGCAGTCGCAAGTATGTGCAGCAGTGGACGTCTTTCTTTCGTTATAAAAGTGCCTACCTATCTGCCTACCTAGTACCTGTAGGTAAATAAAATGACAGAACACACTTTCTGCACATTTCTTAATAGGTACAAAATACAGTATCTACCTATTGTGAAGAAAACATACAGTAGGTATATAGTACGGTAGGTACTAACGCACGGAAAAGGATTAATACTAAAGCATTTATAGGAATACCTAGTAGAACTATCCACATTGAGGCTTTCGTTGCTTATGTAAACAAACCTTTTGTTAATTAAGTTGGGTGGCTTTCAAGTTCCATTTCAGTACCAATTTTATACAGAACGAAAACCTACCGTTTTAGACTTTAACTTTACCACAATCCTAAAACAATAAAGTGGTTGACAATCTTTCCAACTTAACCTAAGTGCTAAGTTATGATAGATCAAGTACCTAAGAGATATATCTTCCTAAGAGATAATTATGGACTCCTTAAGCAAGTACCTCATAATATGTGCAATTGTCATCCAAGCAAGAGCTGATTGCTCTAGCAGATTGGTTGAGCTGTGGGCAGCCACAGCTCAACCAATCTGCACGGCAATCAAAACCCCTGACTGAGCCTCTCGGGTGCAAACCATTCGATGGTTTTTAAGATAGATAATTAAGTAGGCGATGTCAAGACATTAGAAGCACGATCGAAGGGATCATCAATTATTAAACAGCATGGTTCCTTTCTAGAAACCCTGCAATCTGTGTGATTGCAGGGTTTCCGTTTACCAAATGAGGTACCTAATGAAAAAGAAAAACTGAAATGATATCGTTCATTTACCTGAACTTTTTTAACTGAATAAAATGCAGAATTTCCATCTACATTGGGATCTATTATGAAGACCACCCGCCTTCAATTATCATTACCATGGCACCCAAATACCAAACATGTGTGGCGGGCCACTGGCGTGCGTACACGTGGTGTGTCAAACGCATCGGATCATATTTCTGGATTTCATGATTACTTTCCTTACGATTTCATGACTCAGTTTTAAGTTTTCATGAGCTAAAATACAATGTGCCAAGTCATGGTGGTCGGTCAAGTCAATTCAGTTAAATGTTGCCTAGTTACGGGTTGTTACCATCTAAATTAGGAATCTCTTTATTTGTGGGGCTTATAGAATTTTTCATTAAGTTAGATGACACTTCGAGCTTAAATTATTAGTAACGTGAGATAATTGTAACGTACGATCAATAATGAAGATTTTGCATTTAGAAAACCAAATAATATATATTTTGTGTAGTACCTTACACTAAAATAACAATTTTTGTGTTAGAACCAACTTCTGGCTCGTAAAGGACATGAAGAATTAATTAGTTACCTAATTTATTTTCGTTTTGTTTTACTAGAAAAGACATATTTTTAAGGGAATTTGCAACCCATGAGGAAATTTGGCTTAGACATTTGGCAATACTAAAATTTTTTTTTAATGTACTATGTAGTGCTGTCAATGTCAAATCAACTTGGAGGAGGCTTCGACCGTTCGACGTGTAAAATTTTAATTTGAAGTTTTGAAGGCCGGCCGCGACCGATCACTAAATCACTTCGAAAATAATACCACTGACTGCGAGTTGTCGTCGCGCTACTGCTGATTACCAGCGGGTTAATAATATACAATAAATTAAACAAAAAGGAAGTCTCTAACAAAATGTCTGAAAAGCATTTACAAACCGGTACGTTGCTGTCGTTGCTGCTTTATCACCTACTTACATATTTTATGATTATTGTAATCCGAAAAACTTCGTGATAAAAATTAACCTCATTTGTTTTTTTAGGTGATGCTCTCCCTGCACACGGCGGTAAACTTCGCCTGTTCGCGATGAGATTCTGCCCTTACGCCGAACGGACTGTTCTTGTTATGAATGCAAAGAACTTGCAATACGATACAGTATTCATTAATTTGGATCACAAACCTGAGTGGATTTTCAACTTCAGCCCTAAAGGTAAGCTATGATTACATATTATTAGGTACTGGAATAATGAGATTATAGTTGTGTTGTGCAAGGTATAAGTATAAAAAGTGTTGTGTTAATTTGCCAGGAAGATGTTAATTCAACTTGCCAGATCTCAGCAAATGACTAATATAAAACTACTGTTTGGCTCTTATTTAAGATTTGTTTCACTTCCATCAGCCATCTGTATTATTTAGTAATACAAAAATTATAAAAATTGTAGTAATATAAAGTCATAAGTAGTTAGGAGTACCTAACTTAAAATAAACTTTTGCTATTAATCAGAGTACCTACTTACTGATTAATATCAAAAGTAAGTAAATCATGTTTTGCATGAATGAACCAAACAAAAACATGAAGTTTATTCAAGCATTCAATTGCCCTTGAATGCAAATGTCACGTGATTAGGTCAGTCAGCCAAAAAACACACTTCAATTATTGTGCTTCGCTTTATTATTTTATTCTACTTTTATTTTTATTTGTGTCCAAAAATCATACTATGTAAGTACTATTCTAATTTTTGTGCATTCTAGGCACTGTACCAGCTCTAGAGTATGAAGAGGGTAAAGCCATATTTGACAGCAATATCATAAACTTTTACCTGGATGAGAAGTACCCAGATGTGCCTCTGCAGTCAACTGACCCACTGCGTCGGGCTGAAGACAAGATTATAGTCGAACTGTTTGCTGCGGTAAGCATTCTCAATAATCCTTTGATGATTTGAAAATCTATACTATTATAAATTTGAAAGTACCTCTGTCTGTATGTTACCTTTTACACCTAAACCAATGAATGTATTACAATTAAATTAGCCATCAATAGCATCAAATTGGAGATCAATAGCATCTTGGGGGAAGGACATTATGCTACTTTTTGTCCTGGTAGCATGATCCCGTGATTAAAATTTCTGACATGTATGCAGGCTAAGCCGCAGGCAGAAGCTAGTTGAAACTTCTTCTTCTGTTGAATCTTCCAAAATATTCAATAATAGACTGTTGTCAAAAGAATTTTCATATAATACTAGCTGCGCCCAGCGGTTTAGCCTGCATAAGTGTCGATCCCGTGGGAATATTGGGATAAAAACTATCCTGTGTCTTTCCTCGGGATGCAATCTATTTCTCTGCCAAATTTTATCAAAATACATTCAGTGGCTTAGGTGTGAAAAGGTAACGTACAGACAGACAGACAGAGTTACTTTCGAATTTATAATATTAGTATGGATTATAAGCAAATCGGTCTAATCTTCGATAAAACTTTTACAGGCCCAATCAGCATTCTACATAGCTGCTTATAATGCACAAGCTCTGCAGCCAACAATGTTAGAGAACTACCACAAGGGCCTGGAAACTCTGCAGACACAACTGAAGGGACGTGGCAGCAAGTTCTTGCACGGAGACTACCCTGGATTAGTGGACTATACTTTGTGGCCATTCTTGGAGCGCTTCGAAGCCTTGCCTCTAATTGGCAAAACGGAATTTGAATTGTCCAAGACAAAATATGAATTATTGGTGAGTGAGCATGACTTTATAACTAAGGAACTGTACGGTCCCCAGCCATGAATATGGCACATCGAGTTTTAGTGATAGGTAAAGAATTGCCTCTCACTCATACCTGTATGACTGCCACACAGGTATGAGTGACAGGCAATGCTCTTCCTAAACTTGATGTTGCTAGCTTTCTCTAAAATCTTTATTGTATTGTACACTGGCTGCACATGCGACTACTTACGCGTGGCCGTCAGAAATTCCTTTTCTAAAATAAGCCTAAGTTACTCATAAGAGCAGCTATCTGCCAGTGAAAGTCCCGTCAAAATCTGCCCAACCGTTTCGGAGATTAGCCGAAACAAACAGACAACAGACAAAACTTTTAAAATTGTTTTATTGTTTTAAGTATTGTATAAACTTTCATATGCATTTAGTAAAAAACTGTTATTTTAACATTGCAAACAGACTTTTATTTATTTGTATAGATTTAAAAAAATGCAATGATGACCAAAACTTTCCATCATTCTAAGTTGAGGATCTATTTCATCTAAAATTGCATTAAGATTTGAATACATTGTTACAGGTGACCTACATGGAAGCTATGAAGGTAGTTCCTGCAGTCAAGCTGTACTACTTGTCCCCTGAGACTCACGCTAAATTCATCGAGTCACGCAACAAGGGTGACGCTAACTACAACATGCTGGACACCAGCGCCGTATGCTGCATGCGCCCAAGGAAGAAGAAGGAATAAACCACGACTGATTGAAACAAATATATTACTCAAAAACATGATACGTATTATTATGGACTTTTATATTAATCTATGGCAAATTATAGTAGTACATTCAATGTTACAATAAAGTACATTTTTTTTCGTTATTGTTTTTTTTTTTCAATTGCTGTCAATGACTGCCTACTTTTATCTTATCAGTTTGATAGTGGTTTTTGGTGTCCAAATATGGATAAAGGTCATTTGTGGCTGTGGTTTTCTACCGAAAATAGAGCATCTGTTTGTAATAATTTTTATGGGGCATCAGAGGTTGATCTTGTATTTTTAGGGTTCTGTAGCCAAAGAGTGCCAACGGGACCCTATCACTAAGCCTCCGGTTGTCCGTCCGTCTGTCAGCGGGCTGTATCTAATGAACCGTAATAGGTAGACAGTTAAAATGTTCATTGTGTATTTCTATTGCCGCTAAACAAAAAAAATTTTTACTTGATCTGTATTTTTACATTTTCCACATGACCAATACCATCAATATCAAATTAAATCGACCAGCAACACTTATCGCTGCTATCGTTATTCGGGACATTGGAAAACACATTTTCTCAACAATCAATCAATCTAGGATTTTTATGTCCATAACCTCGTGGTTCGTTTAGAATTTAGATCTAGCGCAATAAACAAAGTAGACTTCTTCGTGAGACGGACATTATTTACTTTTGTACTGTGGTTCGCGGGCTCCTCATGTCACCATACACATCTATAACACACATGAAATACTATTGATTTTAAAAGCAAATAAGTCGGCAAGCGAGATGACACCATTATTTTGTAAGGTCCAAAAACGATATCATGTTATAGAAAATAATCATTCATTCATAGGTCGAACCAAAACTAATCTTATGTCCATAGATGATACGAAGTAGGAATCGCCCGTAACATCGGCTAAAACTACGGATATCTTGCTTAGGTAGTAGACCTCCCAGGCTTCCGTATAACTTGTCGCTGACTCTACAGTACGCAGTACGTATACCAGATCAGTGCGCTGTATACTTACTCTCCTCGATTTGCCGCTATCTAAGGAAAAAATGTAATCTACGTTCGCAATTTATTTGCAAAAATGTAAACAAATATGATTTAATGGAAAAATAACTTTAATTCCTCCATAATAATGTTCAGTTTACGCTACAACTTCAAACATTTTTATAACTTTTTCAATTGTGGCCTAGTCTCTCTGAAATCAACTTAAATATCATTGAAATAAAGTTGATATTTGTTTAACTTGAAATAGGGTGGGGGGGTGTGCACTGTGCAGCACTGCGCACTTTTACCATAGGTATATGTGATTTATGCAACACTTACTGCTGACGCAATCATAATACTTTAGTAGTGGAATTATTAAGTGTTAAAAACTATTTTCCGTAAATACATAACATTGAAATTATCAACATTGTTAGGACCTTTCACTTACTAGTTTTGTTCTAAGTTAATATAAATTAGATAGCCCAATTCTTGAGGAAGTTTATAGACTATTTAACGTCACGCTACGACCTTTAGGAGCCGAGCAAAAAGAAAAAAGGTCAGAAAGAAAGCTATGCAAAAATGAAGTAATAGCGCAGGCAGGCGATGCGCGGCGACGCGGTGATTCGATTGCTGAAATTTCACGCGAACGAAGTGCAGCTTTTCAGGTAAGACATTCAAGGAAGAACAAATGAAATACTGATTTTATAAAATAAAATTTATATATTTCACAAATGTTAACACAACCTCCAATAATGTTTGTGTGCCAGCCAATCACTGATGTGTGCATACAAAGCACTTTGTTTCCCATCTCATCCAACTGCGTGTTTTTACGTAACATACAACATTAACGTACCTACTATGCTATGGCCTAGTAAATTACATATATGCTTGAGATTCAACGAGTACCTATATTTGAATTCAGAATCTCAGATAATTTTATAGTTTTGGAACAATAAACTCAATGTCAAACAAAACAAAGGTTCCATTACAACCAAAACTTATTTCATTATCAGTAGCCTATAGCAGTCCACTGCTGGTCATTTATTTAGGACCTTTTTATTACAAATTATGGTCACTCAAAAATCAACTTTATAATAAACGACCCTAAAGTAGAAAGATGAGTAGGTGGCAATGGACGTAAATTATCTGAGATTATGAATTGAAGTATATGTAAAATACGCGAGAATAAACACTATACAATGAATATAATAAATAGTTTAAAGTATTATTTTTGATTTTATGTACACGAAATTCATAGCGTTAAAATATAAATCGAGTATTTGTTATTTATAGAAGGCATATAATATTATACAGTAAAATAAATTATCACATGTGTTCATGGTTAGATAAAATCGTACATACGAAGAGCATACATTTAATATTAGTGAGGAAGCACCATACTAGCTAGGGTGAATGAGATCTCTGATATAATGCGCTCGATATTCGAGTGTATAAGCAATCTATGTAAGTAAATAATGGAAAACAACGTTATGCTATTATCATACTATATGTATTTGCATAATATAATCTGTTACACTATGAGACGTCATGAATCAGAGATATGATTGTATACGTAACTCTCACTGACTCCGGGTAGGCAGAGATAATGATCCACGTAAAGATAAGGGGCTGTTCATTTAATACATAAGATTTGAGGGGGGGGGGGGGATTTTACGAACAAGTCTTATTTTTTCTTACGTGGGGGTGGGAGGGGCCTAGATAGTTCTTACGTAAGATCACAAAAGAAAGTAAAAATTACAAGTTTCTAATTTTTTGGTACCTACTTTTTCTTTGCCATTTTGGTAGACTATACTGATCTTACGTAAGATTGAAAGGGGGGAGGGGGTTCATTCAAGTCTTGTTTTTTCTTACACAGGGGGAGGGGGTGGTCTGAAAGTGGTCAAAATTGTCTTACGTAATAAATTAACAGTCCATAAGTCGTTAAGTACATCGTAAGTTACATTTTATAATGAAGATAATAAACAAAAATGTCATAACGAGTTGTATATTGCACTAATTTGTACTATCCTAAGCTAAAACAATTACTAAATAATACTAATTAAGTACTTTTTTGAAAGAGTACTATTTAAACGTGCATATTTTTATTGGGCGCTGAAAACGAGGCTAGAAATATTTGCGCCAATTTTATGATTAATATTATTCGAGACGTTAATATGACTCAGCATTATTCTGAAGGGCACTTTGTATTTTGATTACGTAAAATCAGAGTAAGAACAACAAAATTTAAATTAATTGCTCTTCATATTATTATCAGCAGTTAATTTGAATTGAGGACACCCGTAACACACTATCAGTAGGAACGGCTTTGACAGTTCAACAACATTCATTGCGTTATAATTATACGTTGCTGAGCAGACAAATTTTTCGAACGTATGATGCAATGGTTTAGCAAAATCCTTCAAAATCAGATTGTTAGTAGTGTGTAAAGTCGCGTCCCCGCTAGGGCCGTATGGTGGACATTGCGTTGATGATTGTCGAGGTTTTTTTACATTACAAAAAACATACTAGTTCTAACTCTGACTTTCGTTGCATTAGTTGTAATGGACATTCAAATAATACTCTTTAATAAATAAAAATGATATTAGAGTAAAGGAGTAGTAATATCATTAGGAATGTATAATTTCGATCGTTATCAACTGACTTAGCGTTTAGTAACATAGTAACATCAAAAATGTTCTAAAATCGTCCACTAGCGACCACAGTGTGACATCTCGAATTATACGATTTTTTGTTTTTTTTTTTTTCTTTTTGATATTTCATTTCGGTATTAGTTATAGTCTAATCACCTCATACATAATAAATCTATCTTGACAACAATTTCAGAGTTATGCTCATTTTAAAGTTCAAAAATCGTTTTCTGTAAAATTACGGTTTTTGAAATGTCACACTGTCGTCGCAAGTGGACGAAATGTGGAGTTGGGAGATTATTCTATGTCATGCATCGGGTTAAAGCATTCCCTTACTTTTATTAATACTAAAAATGTTTATGGCATAATTAAATGTATTGGTATTATTGTTTACGAAAACAGGAAACATGGATGTGGTAATATTAGTAACTATTTCCTGGTTAATGTGTAACACAACATAAACTTTATATTCATTTATAGCACTGTGTGACCTAAACCCGCACTTAAATCACGCTTTTCTGTGACTAAAGTAGTCCATTATTACACAGAAAGGCCTGACTTAAGTGCGGGTTTAGGTCACGCGAGCTATAAAATAGTCTACGATACGTGTGACTTAAGTAGTCTATTAATGCACGGCGTTAATATCCTCGCTAAGTCACACATATCGTAATGTAAGGTCCGGCCGCGCTAAATTTGCCAAAGATGTAAACAACAATGGGCGCTCGAAATTTAATAAAATCGATATACAAAACATGTATTTTAAGTAATGTTTGTTTTCGTCTAACCTAGACGAAAATAAACATTACTTAAAATAAATATAGGTAAAAAGTAAAAAATGGTACTAAATTTAGGTACTATTTTATCAATTCTTGATCGACTTTATAATAAAGAACTCTATGCATCTGCATATTTCGTTATCGGGCGACTGTACACAAATACCTTTCGCTCAATGTTTTTAACATGACGAGTGAACCACACTCGTTTACAAAAAGTTCATAAAATAATATCATTTTATTAATGGACGCGAATTGATACGAACCTTTGATCACTGTGATTAACACCTTAGCACTATTCTGAAAAATAATTGGAATATGATTTGCACTACTTTACGGAAACATCTGAAAACTTGGGCCTACGATATGCTCCACGTTTCGCTTCGCTCAGTAGGCAACAACACTACACTGTTGTTAAGCTACCATACATGATAAGTCGGAACTTTCCGATCCGTCTTACCTTACCAAAATCCGTCCTGTGTGTGGCTCTAACTGCTTCGAGGTCTACGAGCGTACGACGGCTGAAGCGAACAAAACAGTGCGCATCCAGTCAAACGAAATGGCGCACGTTCATCTGCTAAGTTACATTGATCTTTCCATGAATGTTTATTATGGTAGCGTTAAGGTAAACGCAACTTTATGTAGGTGATAACTCGACAGATATTCCCTTATCAATACTTGCTTGACTTGTTCACCGCTAAGTTTTCTTCTTGAATATATTCTGTAAGTTCATATTAGACTTGGACTGTTGGAACATCTGCGTGACTCTCCGGCCGACCTCTTGCGCGGCCTGCAGGTTGGTGTTGGGGCGCGGCGGGGGCTCCCGTATCATGTCCCCGCTGCTCCCGATGCCCGCTACGTTGTGTATTAGGGCTTCTATCGCGGCCTTGTATTGAGATAAGGCTGGAGCTTGCACGCTTTCTTCTAATTTTCTGTTTGGAGAAAAACATTAATTTGTATTATTTGAAACAATCAGAAGTACAATTTTTGTGTAATAAATTTGAGTTTAAGAAAAAGTTTCACATTGTAGCGCGTCATCTCTGTCACTCATACCAGTGCCTTTTTCTAAAACTCGATGTCTCAAATAACCGTTTGGGTAGTGTAGGTACCTGAGTGCAGGTAGTAGCGCGGGGTGGTGTCGGCAGTGATGCACGGCCAGCTGCAGGCCGGGAGTCAGCGCGCCCAGCACCTCGCGGGACAGCGCGCCGCGGGACAGCGCGCACAGCAGGGATACCGCTGTACACAAATAAGATTACGTTTTACAAGACATCGACACATAACTTTTAAGGTGCTGCGGTGCCAGACGGACGGACCATCGCATAAAACTATTTAAACGGACACTGAAGGCAGCTTGGGGCAGTTTGTACCGTGTTTAGCGGATATGACTCCTAAATCCTTAAATATCTGAGGCCAGGCAAGGCTTATAAGATAATTTCTTAAGGGCGGATCCCTTAAGAAATTCTGTGCTTAAAAAGTGAGTATAAATAAATTAAATAAATACACATACCTTTCTCAGAAACCGCATGGTTATCAACAGTAGGTAAAACAAGCAACGCTAACGCCTCAGCCGTGCGCGCGGCTTCCTTCACAGTGAGCGCTGTGTTCCCTCCCAGCATGTCCTCGACGGGCGCCCAGCACTGCGCCTCGCAGTCTAACCCACGAATCAGACACGTTCGCGTCACACTGCCCCATGACGAGATCGCTTCCTCGCGGACAGATCTTCGATAATATAAATTTTAATAAGCTTAGTTCTTGTGGTCTAGAGACCATAGACCACTGGATTTCCACCGGTAGGCGTCTCAACGGTCTCTCGTAATTGTTCATGGCAGTGGTGTTATACTATGACGGCTTAATGCCATCATGTTTCCAGTATAAGAGAGAGACGGAGCTATACAAGACCGATAGCACCATCCCTTTATCGCACTGGAATCATGATAGCATTTCGTTATACGGCCCTTCTGGTAGCAAGGTTAGGAGTCCTAAATGCCCAGGGTGGGCCAGAGGTGCGTTTAGGCTATTTTCACGCATCATAAAATGTGAATGTCATTTGTCTTTGGGTAAAAACACATTCATTGACGGCCTTTCTCAATTTTGACGACTTTATTTGTGAGCATCAAAATGAAGGGACCAAACCTCCAATGTCTGTCATACATATCTGAAAAAATAATACCATTAATCTACTATTTGCTACCTTTGCTATAATTTTAGCTACCTCATCATATACATAATATTTTAACAAAATGATATCAAGATGGAGGGACCAAACTGATAGACTACTCCCTGGAATATTCTACCTACTTAGTGTTATAGTACCTTAATTCTACCTTAAGGTGAATGCGCAGTGGTAGACCGCGAAATTCAAATTTTCTTACGTTTTTTGCAATTTGCAGGTCAGTGTCAGGTTGTATCTGGATCAAAATTTGATTCGCGACTATAATAGATATGCATTTACAGAATTATAGTCATTAGAATCTTTAATATATCTCTTTAAGTTAGATTTCTACCGTTAAGAACAAATCTCGTATGGAAAAGTGTTTATGGTAGAAATCTAACTTAGAAAGATGTATTAATGATTCTGATGATTATAATTCTGTGAATACGTACCTGTTATAGTCGCGAATCAAATTTTGATCAAGATAAAACCTGACACTGACCTGAAAATTGCAAAAAACGTAAGAAAATTTGAATTTCGCGGGCTACCACTACGCATTCACCTTAATATTATTGATTTTGGCTGCCCGAAACTTATATCGTTTTAAAGATATCGATTATATAAGTTGGTCCCTCCAAATTGACGATTCAATGGTGCAACTGGTAAATGGTCGGTTTATTTTCGATCTTCGAAGGATACATATTATTTAATACCTATTTACTACCTTCTAATCGTGCAAAATTTCTTACGATAAAGTTTATTTTAACTAGCCAAACAAAAATAAAGAAATAAGTAGGTACAACGTACAAATTTTGACATGACACACCAGCTGACTCGACGGGATGTTGCGAATTACGTCTTGATAATCAGGAATAGTTAATATAAAATGTATCTTTAGTTTTTAATTATTACTATTTATTGGTTTATTTTATTCTCGTAATACTTAATGTAGGTAAACACAAAGAAAAATATTGAAGGTACTATTTACTACCTTTTAATCGTGCAAAGGAGTGGTACTAAATTCCGAAGATTTTTAAACGCTAATGTGATGTACCTTATTAGAAAGCTTATTTATTAAGCTACTCGGTTATAGTTAAATATGATTTTTTCAGGCGCCCGTTTTTGTAAAAAAGTGAAAATTGTTTCAGTACAACGAAACGCACGTAGCCTTTATTTATTCATGTCTATGGAATATAATTATTTATTTATTCATGTCTATGGAATATAATTATTTTAAATGTGGCTAAAGTTTCTGTTTCTATTAAATACTTTGAGATTTTATTATAATTTTAGCTGTAGCTCCATAAAATTGAGACAGAAAATATTGATTATCATGACAATGCAATATCAAAACGTGTCGAAAAAAGGTCTAATCTGTAAATGTCAGAATGACGTTAAAATAAAAAAAAAAACCATAACCACTGGTACTACAAGTCCGCGAGGCGGAGTGTTTTCATATGTAGAAAAATACGTCAACAAATGTATTAATGTTCTTAATTATAAAGTATAAGTATGTACATAGCCACTTATTTCTATGATAATTGACAATGAGAAATGACAATGACAATATCAGCTGTCACTTATGTCATCTGTCAGTTATGAGGAATGGCGGGAAACAAAATAAAGAAATATCTACTTATTTCTTTATTTTTTTTGGCTAGTTAAAATAAGCTTTATCGTAAGTAATGTTGCACGATTAGAAGGTAGTAAATAGGTATTAAATAATATGTATCCTTCGAAGATCGAAAATAAACCGACCATTTACCAGTTGCACCATTGAATCGTCAATTTGGAGGGACCAACTTATATAATCGATATCTTTAAAACGATATATGTTTCGGGCAGCCAAAATCAATAATATTAAGGTAGAATTAAGGTACTATAACACTAAGTAGGTAGAATATTCCAGGGAGTAGTCTATCAGTTTGGTCCCTCCATCTTGATATCATTTTGTTAAAATATTATGTATATGATGAGGTAGCTAAAATTATAGCAAAGGTAGCAAATAGTAGATGAATGGTATTATTTTTCAGATATGTATGACAGACATTGGAGGTTTGGTCCCTTCATTTTGATGCTCACCTTTATTTTTATTAACTTTTTATTTTCTCGAGATATTATCAGTATCAAATAATATAAGGTTATAATGTAATAACTTACACATCTTCATCATGCAGCAGCGCCATGACAGCGGGCAGCATTTGTCGCTCGATGCATTTCTCACTCAATTCTGTCGCGTTCAGTAGCTCAGTGATCAGGTTCGCGATATACATGCGAATAGTACTGCCGCTTGAACTTTCACAACTGCTTGCCGCAACTGTTAAAATAATTTAGGATAGTTAACAATGGAACTGGATTTCCAAAAGTTACTACACCACCGTGATGTTCATAATATAAAGATCAAAATCAAAGACCCGTAGGAGTTTGCGGTTTTAGGGGTACCAAAACCGCAAACTCCGCTGCTCATACAGCTGAAAAATCAGCTGTTTCATACATTTTGGTCAAGTAGGTATTGAACTTTTGTATTAAACAGCTGTTTTTTTTTTCGTGATTTCAAAGTTGGTCTCATAGTGAAGGTGTTCATATTCATGGGTAGAACACCCTGTAAAAATTTGGATGGTGATAACAAAATTATCCTGTATGTAATTAAAGTCGCTTTTCGTGTCTGTGTGACCGCGTTGTTCCTCTAAACTACCCAACAGATTTTGATGCGGTTTTTAGCATCACTTAGAGAAATGATCCCGGATGGTTCATGTGGTTTATACTCACACTATTAAACTTACATATAATAAAGAAATCTCGTTGTTTTGTCACGTCGTAACGGTCGCTGGTGGCAAATTAAATAACTAAACTAGACTAACAGTTACTACAATACTTACATTCTCTAAGATGCTGTAAATAAAAGTCGAGTGACTCTTCTCTGTGCTCGGCCACCCATTTCAGTGGTATGGAGAATATCTTGACTGGAAGACCGCGTATACTGCTGTACATGATCCACCTTTAAGAAAAACATTGTTGAGAATCTAGCAGTAGAAGAAATATGTGGCATTAAAAAAAATTGGATTCAAAAAATTTATCAAACAAGGAAATAGATCGTACAATGAGACGGCATTATAAGAATGAGACGTTACGATAACTGTTTCGCGGGACAAGGGCAGGAAATGCGTCCAAAAATTTTTATCCTACTGCTGACAAAATTATTGAAAAAATGTTCAAGACGAACGGAACATTTATACAAAGTGTAAAAAAATTAACCTTAAAAACTTTAAGAGGTGCTTTAGACCATCGAACTGAACAACTTTCACTATGGGACCAACTCCGAAATCACGAAAAAAAAATCAGCTGTTTCATACAAAAGTTCAATACCTACTCGGCCAAAATGTATGAAACAGCTCATTTTTTTTTCGTGATTTCAGAGTCGGTCCCATAGTGAAAGTTGTTCAGGTCGATGGTCTAAAGCACCTCTTAAAGTTTTTAAGGTTAATTTTTTTACACCTTACAGATCTTGCATTTTACGAACAAGCATGAAACATTGCAAACCTTATGTCACTGGCGTAAAGACACATTATGCGCGACCTTGATTTGTAAAACTTAGAAATAATTGACATTCAACTTACTTTTGTAAAAACTCCCCATGTTGTATCCTATCTTCAAGCGCAGGTAATATGGTGACCAAGTAAATGCCAACAAGAATAGTGCTATCCACATTCACAGGATGTAGTTTTTCCATCTTCTGTTCTAACTCGGATATGACGTCATTAAATATAGGCTTCAGTATGTGCGTAGTGAATGGTACGCCGAAATTGTCCACATAACTATTAACCAGAGATATAAGTACCTCATATATCAATGTGTGGCTTAAAACTTTGGTGTTTGTCGCCACGTCTAGAATTTGTTTTAATCTGTAACAAAGTGTGCGGGTTTTTATTAAAAGATTTAATTTAACTTGTCTTGTTAGTTAGTTAATGTTTTGGTAAATCTTGCAAGCTGAATTAAAACCACTTCCTCATAGCCTATGGAGTTCACATGTTTTACCTGTCTTTTTAGCGATTGTAAATTATTCACTACTCATTCATTCACTATATCAAAGCATAATAAAAGTCCGAGTTTTGATTGCATTTTTTCTACTGTAAAGGAGGATGCATGGTAACAAGAAGCAGACAATGTTTTTAAACATCAATTTACCCTAGGAAATACTATTTTACTGATAAGTAACCTATAGTATAGTTAATCTGTGAACAGCAATGTGGGCTGCAATATTGTCTATAAGTTTTGTATATTTCTTATTTCTGTTTTATATTGTAGCTGTTTGTTGCTCTTTTTGAATAAAAAATATTTTAGAAAAGATAAGAAAGATATTTTAGTAACGATATAAATATCGTTACTAAAATATCCTGTTCTCGACATCCTAAAAGATTATAAAAAACAATGAAGGTATGTTAATACTCACGTGCTAATAAACCAACTTAACTCCGACCATCTGACTTCCGGCTTCTCCTTAATAATATTACTTGCAGCTACTAACAATATCTTCGCGTCAACATTATCGGTGACGTAGCACTGCAGTTCCATAAAATACTCCATTTCTTCTAGGGGTACTTCTTGTAAATTAATCGATTGCATATCACAGTTGCTGAGGGTAACATCCCTGACTATTTGTACATTAACTACGTAGGCCAGTTTCGCTAACACTAACACTCTCATTATGTCTAGATATAAGAGCACAGTCTTCCACTCGTTATCACTGCTCGCTTTCGTTAGATTCGTCATTATTCGAGAGCATAAGTCTGTTGAGAATTTTCCTGGAAATTTAATAAAATATTCTTTAGATATTTGTAGATGTGAAAACATAAAGTTTATCAAGGGGAACAAATATTCAGGGAAAGCTGTTGATATTAGAAGGCCAATTCCCGTAATTAACCTTTTAACCACAAATATTTTCGTGCCCATTCCGCCAGAGTCGTATATATACGACCAAATAACACATCTCGTTTAATCTGTATTATTATTATATCATCACAGCTCGTTTCATCGGTATGTATTTTTCGTTTTTTTTTTTTTCTCGGGCGCTGCGCGCTGGGGGCACGACAACTGATATAAAGTCGGGCGGTTAAAAGGTTAAAAACGTTTAAAGTGTAGTTCGTTATCTCACCTCAGCGACAATCAATGTCAAAAACTTGTCAAAAATGTAGGGAAATTAGATGTATTTTTGACAGATTGAGACTAAGATCAGACTGTGAATGTTCTTAAAATTACGAGCACCTCAGGTTTTACAATTTAATATTTGTATCGTCCTTGTGAAAGGCTGAGGTTGACTTTAATACATTATGCATGTTTCATCTCCTTCAAAATTTAAAAAAATAATAATAATGAACACCAATTTACCTGCAATCAAAGCACTCCTCGCTAGAACAGGCACAAATATATTCACAGTATCCTTCACACACTTTTCGACCGGGTCCTTCAAGAAATTGAACATCAGGCTTTCTAGCTGGCTGTACTTATGATCCGCGACGGGACATATGAGACAGGCAGACTTGAGTCCTAAGGTCCGGATCTCGAGTTCATTGGACTCGCACATAAGAACCACGAGACTTAGGAGTAGGGATGTGCATAGCTCGATGGGTACGTAAGGAGCTATGGCCATGCATACTTGACTGGCTAGGACCCTTCGTTCTGTTGATCTCGATGCTAAAAGCTCGGCTATTGAGGAGAGGACTTCGCCGCTACCGCCCCATTTTACTACGAGGCAGGTTGCTGAAAATAAATATAAATGTTTGTCATGGCCAAAGAGATAAATTCGATGTCATCATCATTTTAGTCGAAAGACATCCACTGATGGACATAGGCCTCCCCAAGCACCGCCACTTCGAGCGGTTCTGTGCTTCTCGCACCCATCGGATTCCTGTGGCCTTCACCAGGTCATCGGTCCACCTTGTGGGACGCCTCCCATAATATTTAATATTAAAATTCGTTCTAATCTGAAGTAAAAAATAATTAGAAGCATAATTGTAAAACTTATTTATGAATAGTTTTATTTATACCTTCACAAATAGCCCGTGTGTCCGCCCGGTCTGGTTTCTTGACGAGCGTGAGCAGCGCGTGCAGCGTGCGAGCGCGACTTGTCCCGCCGGCCGGCAGCAGCGCCGCCGCGCCCGCCACCAGCGCCGCCGCCTCGCTGCGCCGCGCCACCAGCGTGTGCGGCAGGATCTAGGGACAACAATCTTTGTCAATTTTTGTTTATTAACTATAATATTACCAACCTAAATAACATTCAGCCTGTATTCCACAAAGGGTTACACAGTATCAAATCCGGGACCCCATGCACACTTGTACAGCCGTTGCGCTTGTAACCCTTGGCTACAACAAAGCAATGAACATTAACCCTTTGTATGAACGTGGATCCACGAGAGACACAATGACTTTTAAATTGTTTCTGTAATTACGGCATTCAACAGGTCAATGGTCTGTCTACATAAGTGATAGTTGTATAAAAATAGTAGCTACGACAAATACGTGCTAAGTTTTTGTTTTCTTTTTTCTATAACTAAGCTAAATTGCCATTTTCGAACACAAATGTTCGTGTTGTTATTATAAATTACAAAATTATTTACATACAAATACTTGCTAAAACTTTTTTATTTTTCTGTAGCTAACCTTATTTGCCATTTTCGAACAAAAATTTTCGAATTGTTCAATTATTACAATAATTATTTACAAACCCGAGGTAACGTGTCTGCGACAAGTGTGAGTAGTCCTGGCAGAGTGATAGGCTTGTCGCTGCTCACTAGCTCGGCAAGGAGGTCGTTCGCTAGGGGCTCATTCAGATTCAATGTTTCACAACACCAGTTCAAAATTGACACTTTGAGCCCGTTGGGTATGCCGCTGTAACGTAAACAAAGAACATAATAGCCAAAAACTCAACTTAATTATCTCAAAATCTGGAATCGGAGGTCATACAAATGTGCGTGATAGATGCACTACCTACGAAGCGTTATCACAAAACTTAGAAGCTTTGTCTCTATCGGAGATTACTCTAGTGCGACAGGCGTGCAAATTCGATACACGAAATTTACCGAAGCGCATATTTTTTCTGGTTTAACTGTATGTTACCTATCGATCCACATCTCCTTGCTATTGGTCTCGATGCTGTTGTACTCGTAGTGCACGCGTGTCCACTCGCCGCCGTCGTTGATGCTGAGCGTCTCGTCCAGCGTGGTCACACTGCCGCGACGTAGCGGCGAGTCGCGCGTGCTGTTGTCGCCGATGACACCCTCTCCAGTCGCCTCGAACGAACTTAGATTTGAACCTTTTCTTGTTCTGTGGAGTTATAGGGCAAATAAAATAAAAATGGCAAGAACAATACTTAGAAAGTAAAAAAAAAGCAAAAAGGTAAAGCAAATTATAAAAAAGTAGAAAATAGAAATAATTTGAACTGAAATGTACCTACCAATGAAAATAACTAAAACCGTTTGTAAGTTTGTTAAATATATGAGTCATGAAACGACCATAGTAAGTAGTTTTTTAGCATGCAATAAAACACAAGACCAACTACATAATTGTTGTACATACATTAACATACAATGAATGTTGTAATTTGATATGAATCTGGTGCTATTCGCGATAGAGATAATCAAATATACATTTCAACAAGCTTAACCTGTGTTTTCAATAGCTAACATATTTTGCACAACAATAACATTCAATGATCAACATTATACTTTACTAAGGGTGCAAGCAGATTACCGACGATCGACGTCGACTGTCATCGCCTTAAAATATGTCAAGATGTCGTCGATCAACCGCAGTCTAGTTGCACCCTAAGATATTTGAATGCGCGAGGAGTATTCAATTGATGTAGGAGTCTGTAAAACGTTGCCAGAAATATACATACGCATACATTGCACGTCAATTGTTACTGGTAATTTATACATATCTATATACTTACATTGCACTATTTTTCTCACTATCAATCATCTCAAACTGCTCCGGAGTCGCACTATGAGTCGAATGACCACTTCCATAATGATTTTCTGAAGCTGTACAAGTAATAGGCTTGGCTTCTAAACTTTGTTCTACCCTTTGCACTGATAAAAGCTTATCCTCAGGCATATGGAGATCCAGCCCTTTGCCCTCGGAAGCGGGACTTGTGAGTGAATTTAAGCTGACAATGGCAGCATCATATAATTTTTGGAAGTTAAGTTTTTCAGTCTCGAGTGCTATTATTTTTTGCTTCAGTAATTCTATCTCTTCAGCTTGGATGAGGAGCTGTGAATTATAAATTAAATCCTTAAAAATTGTTCATTAATATATTTAAAGAAGAGTTCAATGAAGTGTGTATTTATGGGCAGTTGTAAATACATCCCAACCTGAGATGAAAAACTGGGATGAGGGTAGGAGGATGAAGCGTCAGGAAAATAGATAAGTATGCAGCTAACTTGGATGACTTTTAAACCCATACCAAGCTGAGTATTTTGGACCGAATAACTTAATCTTTTGCTGACTGTACTTAATTTCTGTACTGGACATCCATAGAAAGTTTTTAATATTCTCACCATCACATAATTCTCCACCGAGAGTATTTTCATAAATAAGGTTGTTTACCATCATTTCGTCACAGTACATATTATCTTGCAGATGAAAAATAGTTAATATCAATAATAATAGGAAGAAAATATGCTTCACCTCATGGCTCCAATCAGTCTCATGGTCCAGTGAAGTTTGGCAGCTGACGCAAACATTCCCTTCATCCAGATCAGTCTGACAATCCACTTCTATGTATGACCAGTCTGTATCTGTGGACACATCTACTTTGGTTGGGCTAATGCTGGAAGTGTTGCCGCGGAATAATGACACCAGTCCAGCTGGTCGAGGCATATTGAGACCAACATCGTCCCAATCTTCAAATTCCTGAAATCAATGTTATAGATTTATTTATAAGCCAGGCAGCTATTTTTTATTAAGCGATAGTGCAGAGTTGCACGTCATACGTGAGCAGCAACATTTAAAACTTCCAGTATAATGAGAGTAGTTTATTTTGTTATGTCGTCATTCATATTGCAATTAGTTCTATGTCAAAAATGACGAGTTTACAGGAGAGTAAAAAAACAGCATACTGGAAAAAAATCTTTTATGACACCAAAATGTTTTTAACTAATGTTTCCTAACTATTGTGTTCTATTAAATGTGCATTTTGAAATTCCCATAAATAATTATACCTTAGAAATAAACAAAAATTTAAATTTTTGACATTGAACAAATTGCAATATGAATGAGGATGTGCTCTGTCTGTATACTGGAAAAGGATTTATGTTCCGCAGCAGTATTAAATTTCCTTCCCAGTGACTTAAACATTACCATGTGATTGATTTGTTTTGTACATCTTGCTATGTAAAATATTTAGGTTTTTCCCACATTGTCCTTGTATTCAAGGACAATGTGGAGTGTCTGAATAGTTACACAATGGCAATAACAAATTGCTCTTACATGACTTGTTGATATTTAATTAGAAGCTGCAATCATGCAACTCACAATGCTAGTAATAGAGATTCATTCTTCATTACAATACATCAGATATGTACTGTTATTATTTGTAACAAAGTATTCAAGTTTTTTTTAAGAAACAATTTTTTTTTTCATGTGTATGGCAGTGTTGGTATGCATTTATTAACAAAGTACCAACCACTTGATGCTAAGTGAAAGAATTAATATAAATTATGTGACCTTGGCTTAATATGTAAATTAAAAAAAACTACAAGTGATAATATCAACAACATAATATGTCTGTGTTGATCATAGTACTTAACATGTTTTTTCTAATTACATAATGAATACATGCGAACCTGATCCGGATTTTCGTCAGAAAATGTAATGGAAGTGAGCTTATAATCTTGAAGGAGAAGATACTCATTGATGAGGAAATTCAGAGCTCTCTTTTCATGAGGCTTTAGGGAACGCTGGTTGGACAAATCTTTAACACTTTTGTCTAGCGTAGATTCTCCATCTGAAATAAGTGTGAAGACCTCATTGTATTTTGTCTTGTGTTTATATTATACAGATTGCCGCTTCTCAGGAATAGCGTTGTAACAAAAAAAATCTTTAAAATTAGTTTTATACATAAAACCGGTAAGTAATTTTGGGTATATGTATAAAACTAATTTCAAAAATATTTTTTGTTACAACACTATTCCTGAGAAGCAACGAGATGTTGACATTAATATAAAGCTATTTGTTACTCTGTTTGGGACAGAAAGTATTTCCTTATATGTTTTTTCCTTATTTTTGTCTTCTTGAAATTGCAGCTGTTGTTTGTCATCATTCTTTAATTTTATTATGATATTGGGTAACGTCGAATTTTATTGTTTAAACATAACAAAATATTTGTCATTATTATTGTTCATCTTCAATAAAAGAATTAATTTATAATAAATAAGGTCAAACGGATCCTTAAAAAAGTTGATATAAAATTAAGTATGTGTAAATATTTGAATTATAAAACAGCACATTATGCAAATATCTAAACTGTGTTAAAATACCATATCAAGAGAATTAATTGAATTTACACTTTAATTGTAAAAACATATACCTACGTGAAACATGATAATTACCAGCAAATTGAGTAAGGTTCGCTCTCAGTGAGTTGATAGTTTCTCTGGCCTTTCTTAGCTCAAACTCTAGCACTGCAACATCACCGCCACTGCCACCTCGGTCACCACCGCCGTCTTCAGAGTACCGGGCAGTGTCCAAAGAGTCCAGTGTGGCCTGGCTTGGGGTACGATCTAAGAAAGGTAAAATAATTAATCTTTTTATACAGATGCCACTTCTATACACAATAGGATACTTAAAAACTCTGTCTTCAAAAAAGATTTCCAACAATTTTAATTAAAGTTCGTAAATAATAACTTTATAGTGAATGGTTATAAAAATAGCCAGGTCAACTAAGTAATGACCAGGGGTAATGACATATACTGTAAACAACAACTTTGTACTCTCGAGAAAGTACCTCATTAGTCTTAGTTATACGCAATTCAAAATTACATACGCATCGATGAAAATTCGGATGCTCTAGAAACATGTTGCTCAAAGTTGCCTGGATTGGAGAAGAATTCTCTTAGTTGCGGCAGTTCCTTGCCGCTCTCTACGAGCTCTGTATGAAGCTCCAAGGCTGTCAGGAAGTAATTATCTTTCAGCAGTTTCGTAGCTATGTCCTCGTAAGCTAAGTGAGGTGATGCTGCAAAGGAACTTTCTTCTATGTCCTTATATGGATTCATATTGCAGCAGACGACTGTTTACATGCCACATGTATTATAAATAATTGTTGTTTTAATTACACGTCAACTTTTTTCAAGATTCATTCAACGTTTTTTCTTAGGAAAATATATTCCACACAAAAACTGCTGAACTTGACAAATAACAACACAGATTAAGAAAGAATACTATTGTTGAATGACACTAATGACAGCTTTCACAGCTTACTACTACTCCCCACAGAGTAGAATAATTTACTACTACCACAGTCAACACAAACGCAATAGTAGCAGATTATAGTGATGTGTGTAGAAATGGGCGAGTCAAGAAGCTTAGGGCGGAAAGGTAAAAAATGGGTAGAAAAATAATAAAATACCGGGCAAACATTAAAATACCTGGTATAAATTAAGGTTTATTATCGATTCGATAAAATCGTAAATCTAAGGTTTTTATTATTATTGCACTATCTATTGTACTGGCAGCCCTGGCTGCACAAACGTCATTCAATCAAATCCAAACAAAACTCGAAAAATATCGTTTGAAATTGAATTTTGTAAATATTTGTAGTAAACAGGATATTATTATGTGTATGTGTCCAATGATACTTGTAAAACATTCAGCTAGAGATATAATACGAGTTTTAGAGTGAGCAAGGTCGTGAGTAAAACGTGCGAAATGGGTGAAGCATATTTTACTTTGAAGAGCAAACTGGAGGATCTCGGTTATAACATCTCGTTACCGATAGACGCCGTTCCTTTGGTAGAATGTATACTAGCAGACCTCTTACAAACTACTCGTAGTTTACAACACTACATGGATTTATCTAAAGAAGCTCTAATGCAACGCGATTCCTTGATGATGGAAGCCGAGCCCTATAAATGTGATAACGCTAAGTTAATTCAGGAAAATAATCGACTCCACAAAGAGATTATGCGATTGACAGAGGAAAATCTCAAACTTTCAAAAGAGTCCAGGAGAAAAGTCAAGAGTTTGTCAGAAGAGCTCATAAAGAAAGATTCAACAATTAGCAAATTACAACATGACTTACGAGACATAAGTCTGAGAGGTTTGTGTGCAGAAACTTTAAGTACACGCAATAAAAGTAAGAGACGAGATGGAGAAGGCACAAGTTTATCGAAAATATGCATATGTAGTGAAAGAAAGAGTACCTGCAGTGATAATGATCTTACAGAACTGATTAATAAGATTCACTCACTCGAAGAAAAGAATGATGCTTATTGTGATGAAATAATGGTACTAAAGAATCAAGTTGAACACAGAGATGATGAAATAATACGACTGAATATGTTACTGGAAGGTGGTAGACCTCTAACAGCTATTAGTAGAGACTGTTGTAATATGAGCTCTAATGAGAGACTACAAAAATTAATGAAAGAGTTACGAGAACTAGAATCTGCAAATGAGATTCTAAGAAAAGAATTTGATAATAGTTTAGCGAAACAACATGAAGTGATGCTCCGCGCACTCAGTCTTGCAGACAAAAATAAAAGTTTACAAGAAGAGGTACAGAAAGTTGACACATTAGCATTAAAGGTTGAAGAAGACTGCAACAAGAGATTATCTGCAATGATGAATGAGGTTAAAGCCATGCAAAACAGAATAGAGAGTTTGGAATCAAGAAATTCTGAATTAGAAAAAGAACTTTCAGAACAACAGTCATATAAAAGAGACACACCTAGAATTAATAAACTACAAGAAGAACTGCGAATAGCTTTAAAAGAAAAAGAAGCATTGCACAATGAAATCAAAGACCTGGTAGGTCTTAATAAAAGTTTACAAGATAAGATCACAACATTGCCCCAAATGAGCCAACCATTAGAAGATAACAATAAGTTTGGATATAGCAAAGATCAAATGTATTGTCCTACTAAAAATGAATTACAAAACCTCTTAAGAGAAGAAAGAAATAAATATGAGATACATGTGACTAATGTTCAAGAAAAGATGACTGAAATAATGAATGCCTTCAACAAGCACTTGTTGAGATACAAAGACAAGGATAGTCCTAAATGGAAAAACTCGAAAGAGAATGCATTTATAAGAGATTTGCACACAAAGTTATGTGAATGTGAGCAAAAGATTTTGATGTTAAAGAAAGAAAATGATGATTTGAAAAGAAAAACAAGTTATGTAGAAGAAAATAGCAAGCAAAATTTTAAAGATATTATAAGTCATTTGAATGTGGAGAATTCTGAACTATCAAAAGAAAACATCAACCTAAGTAAGCAACTGAGTCAGTATAAGAATTTAAATACTATGAGACACAGTGATAGAGGTGATTTCTGCAGGAATGATGCTCAGAAACTCAAAGACCAAATAAACAAACTAATGGATGAAATCCAATTATTAAAGAAAGATAAACAGGAATATAATTCAAGATACAAAGAAGCATTGGAATTATGTGAGAAATTAAAAATGGATTTAGTATTTAAACAGAAAGAGATTGAACACCTGGAAGAGGAAAATTGTTCATATAAAATGACCAGTAGAAATGGAAAAGCTTCTACTGAACATCTTAAAGATGAATGTAATTTTTTGAGAGAGCAACTAAAGAAAATGCAATCAGATGTTATAAAAGAGAAAACACTTTCGAGTCAAATTAAAAATATACAAATAGAAACTGAAAGGAGTAGTAATGAGTTACACAATGAGTTGTTGAGTGCCCAGAAAAAACTTAGTTTATCTAATGACACTATAGACTCATTAGAAAAAAAGTGCAAAGATCTACAATCTGAAATTATGTCTTTAAGAAATGACAAATCTAATCTCATGGATAACATTAGAAAGGTTGACCAGGAAAGGGATAAACTGGTAATGGAGCTGGATCATAAAACTGAAAGTATGTGTATGCTTGAACAAAAGATAAAATCTCAAACATATGAAATAAGCAAATTAGAAAATGAAATCTCAGACATGAAAAGAAAATTAAATTCAAATAAAGTGTCTGAACACAAGTTAGCAGATCATGAAACACAAATAACTTTCCTCAATGGTGAAATATTAAGACTTACTAAACAATATGACAATGCTATTATGGAAAATAAACACCTGCAGAATAGTTTAGCTGATGCTAATGGTGCATTAAAACTGACAAAGATAGAATATGAAAAATCTCGAAAAGAAGTAGACTGCTTAAGACAGCAATTGCAGCACTATGTTGCTGAAGTCAGGCGTATTGAAGAGTTGTTATCACAAAAAGAAGCGGAGAGGTCTGATATGTTAGAACATTTTGCCAGTCTCTCTGTTGAAGCTAACATTTTGGAAAATACTAATCACTCTTTGGAGAGTGAATCAGCATCTAAATCAATGCAGTTGCAAACTTATACTAGCAAGATTCAAGGTCTCGAAGAAAAATTGTTAGACAAGGATAATATCATTGACACTCAGGCTGCATGCATAGCTGCTATGCAATGCAAAATAAATGCATTAGAAAACGAAGTAAAACTAATTTTTGAAGAAAAGACTATACTTGAACAGAACATTTCATATTTGAAACAAATGTGCAATAATTTGCAGTCAGAAAGCTCAAACACAGTCAGAGGAATTAGTGAAGCTGACTCAGAATTGAAGCTCTATGAGACTAGAATTAAAAGTCTTTCAAATAGAAAAACTAAATTAGAAGTAGAGAATGAGGAAATAAAGAAAAACTTAGCAACTACAGAAAAGCTACTATCAAATGCAAGAAAAGAGATTGTAGAGCTTAAGTTAGTGTTGCAAGATGCAACCTCCGAAACGAAATCTTTGCAAGAGAGTGTTAGCAGATTGAGTAGGAGAGATGAAGAAAATCATGAGGTAATTTTTTTTAATACCTAATTTACATTGCATAATTCAGCAGTTGACTATTTTCTTCAGCGATTGTGTTACCCTATGTTAAAAAAAAATATTAGAATTTTAAAAAAAAATATTAGAATTTTTTAATTTTTTACATTTCAGACTACATTAGTGTCAGAGCATGAATATGAACTACCCATTACTCTTGAGGAGATTCAAGAAGGTAGCCATGAAGATGATGAGGAAACTACACGTTATCACAGAATCAATAAGAATTTCTTAAAATATTCTCATAGTAGCAGCACTCTATAACAATGTTCTATAGTTGTTTGTGAACATTTCAAATACAGGGAATAAGGTATACTAAATTCATTTGAATATTTCTGTAAATTTACAAAAGTCAAGTCAATAGGCTCACCCCTATTACATGTGACTTAAACATTACTGGTGAAATGTGGATGTACTTACCTACTAAATGCCTCTACGTTACCCTTCTGGAAATGCACGCGTGATGTTGTTAAACAATATAATTATATGTAAATATAAATACATGATGATTACTTAGTAATTATCATGATGTTCTAGAATATTTTCTTTGACGAATATGAATTTATTTGTAGCCTAATTCCGCGGGGTGATTGCGTAACACACTAACAGTAACAATGACTTTCATTTTGACAGTTCAACAACATTCATTGCGTTATTTACATTGTTGAGCCGACAAACTTTTCGAACATTATAGAGCAATGGATTAGCAATACCCTTCAAAATTATTGCGATTGTGATTGAAAGTGTGTAACGCAATTAGGGTGTTGTTCTTTAATTAATATATAAAGTTGAATTATAAAATAAAAAGATCTAATATATGAATTTGAGTTATTACAAAAAGTTAAGTTTTATTTTTCCTGTAAAATGGTAAACTGTAGTCAGTATATTATTATTCTAAACTGTATATTGTGTGTGGATAATTTATAAACCAGCTGAAACTGAGTAGCATAAAACACACTCACTTCTGATGATGCAAAGGTTTTTATAATAAAAGCACTTTAGTTAATATCCAAACCATTTATTTCCTTTGGATAATATTTATATTGAAGTATGGAAAATGATTTTTCCCTTTCCAATGTTCCTCTACAATACATCTATTTACAACATGATCACACTAGCTTTGCGTTATTTAAATAATTTTGCTTCTACTCGAAGTGATATTTTTATTGTACAATATAAGTACAAACTTATGAAACAATACAGAGTAACAAATATACCACATTACATGCTAACACTGTGGCTTAGACACTACAGTAAGAGCAGAAACCTAAGTGCTATGTATACCTTGCCTTATTAGTATCCCAATATATTTTGTTTCCTTACTGCATGCATAAATGTGTCACTAAAAACAATAATTATATCCTTGCATTATGCTTTTATTGCCACATTTATCCTATACATTTTATCACATCTTCACATAGCCACTTGATGATAACACCAAAACCACAGAATAAATTAACATTACAAGTACATATCACCATAATCTGATTAACTTTACTATATTATTATATTACATTATCTGTTCATTTATAAAGAAAAATAAAATTTAGCATTTTTTCAAATTGATTATAAATTAATTAATTCAATAAGTAAATAAATAAGAACTCATTTTTTTATAAATAATGGAAAATATTATCATATGGTACATTGTCCATTATAATAAGGTAGCAAGCAGGCATTGCAACATAAAAAACCCAACAGTTTCAACTTATTTACATAGTACTGTTTCTATAAAGAGGAGTAAATTATTATGGAATCAGTGTCATCTATTATGTACAAGCACATAAGTACAAAACCTGACAATATGGACATAATGATGTTTCTAGAAGGGTTCAATTTTTACTCAATCACTAGCTTCTACCCGTGACTTGGTCCGCATGAAATTTCTTCTTTTAACATAAAATATATCATAAGACCCACTGCATCCCATCACATCAACCGCCCGGGAGATTACTTTGTTTTTGATTAGTGTTCTATCTGGCCTTTTTCTTGGCTCTTAAGAGTCCCAGCATGATGTTAAATAGCCTATTGCCTTCCTCAAGAATTGGGCTATCAAATGCAAAAAAAATATTTCAAATCCGAGTGGTAGTTCCAGACATTAGCGCATTTAAACAAACTCTTCAGCTTTTTTAGTAGTATAGATTTATTTACAATTTATATTATACTAGCCATTTTATGAAATATGATGTGTCTGACAAGAAGTGGTATACATTGTTTTGTGCATTACAGTTGTAGGCAACAAGAGATGAATGTAGGGCTTTTGCTAATACTAATACATTTTATAGTACTCGAAGTGTATTGTCGGTGGGCCTAATAAATCTCATTTACAAGTAATGAGCAAATATATTTGTGTCACAAATAATACATTCTATTATAAGAATTTAATGACAATGTCACTGCTAATGATTATTATAAGATACAATTTTTACATGGAATGCATTATACATTTATGATAAGGATAACAAATGAAAATGTAGGTACAGGTCAGGAATACAACTTATCACAATAAACTCATACATATATTATTATAACATTTAGGATTTATTGAACATATAATTGCAACTATATGGTTGCATATTTTAAGTAGAAAAACTAATTCTAGAAATATGTTTTTTTTGTGTAACATCAGTCATTATATTTATAGGTAGGCACATATTTACATTTTAAAACAATTCATAATTTTATTGCATAGTTACATTCATAGTGAACTTTCTTTATAATATTATTGTTATTTTATACAAATATGCGAGACATGAAAGTACATATACAAAAATTAAGCACATTGTGTAATATATGCCGCTACATACAATAAGGAATATGGATTTACAGCAGATAGCTAATGAGTATTCACTATTGGGAGTACCATAACAACAACTAGTTGCTATAGCCTATATTTCAGGAAAATAATGCATCAACATTCAGCACCTTTCCTTTCACTACATTCCCATCACTATAACTCTATGTTAATTGACTCAGAATTTATTTAATTTATAATATATTGTTTATAATATACTGTGATGTAATTAGCTACATAGAACTAGTATTTATTACAAAGTAGCCAAAATCCTTGTGAAACCCATCCCAGCTCCAAGCACAGTTTGTCCTATACCCCAAATCATTGCATGAATAGGGGGCATAGTTAAGGTAGAGGCTCGGTATATGAACGCGATTGCGGCACTGGTGGCTACACCTGAAGTCACTGGGTTCACGACACCCATCACAATCAACAACACGGGGAAGAACTTCCCGTACTTGTGCTTCCTTAAGGTTCCGAAGGCGACTAGCGCCGCACACGTATGCACAAACACTGAAGAGAACAAAGACCACAAGAACACGGGGTACCACATCTCACCAAATGTATCTAAAGGATCACCTGGAGTCAATCTAAATATATCCACCAATGAATCAAATTCTGATACTCGAAACTCGGACAACATGTCATACATGTTGTCTTTCGGTTTCTAAAGCTTACAGGCATCGGGGCAGTTTTAATTATCGAAAATGTTCTTACGACACAAAGTAACTCTTTAGAAATAGTTTGTTAAACTAAACGTGTCACACTTTCTTACTTAATTAATCAACTATGCACATATGGTTTTACCAACAATTTTCATTAGTAGATCTTATCATTTCTAGGGGATGTTACTAATGTTTATTTGATAAAAATACGGCTGATCGACTGATTCGTAGCTGACATTTTGTTTTGTTTGACATTTGATGTCAAAGTCTGTTCGGTTCTCGGTGGTTCTTCTTATAAGGCTGGCCGCATACGTCCCGTTTTGGCCAGCCTAATGCCGGTACCACACTATACGGGAAAAACGCGATAAGTTGTTTCTTATTGGCTGACATCGTAGGTCCAGCCAATGAACATCAACTTATCGCGCAAATCTTCGCGTTATCGCGATAGTCTGGCCCCAGCATAAGAGAATTACTTTCATTTTCGATTTTTGTTGCATCGATATTGATAAACTAACATTTTAACTCATTGACTTCCGGACCTACATAAGTATTTATCTTTAGCAAGTCGCATTTGGAATGCCGGGAACCCTCGTGAAGGGCTCATTATAAAAGTAGGTTTTTCATTTTCTTACTAAGTATGCAGCAAAACAGAAAATAAAACCGGTTGTTAAGAAGATTACGATTACAAGATAAGCGGTAGTTTTAAAGTTCAAGTATTTTTATTTTATTTCATTTGATAGATTACGCAGTCGTATACCTATTACACCAAAAAGTTTAGAAATAGACTAGTATTTTTACTACGAGCTTCCTAGGAAGTTTTCAACTATTTAGAAACCGTAACTCACTAGTTACGGTAAATAGTTGAAAAATTAAAAAAATACGTCGTAGTTTTTGATTTTCATTCCTGTGATGCCATTTGTAATAATTCGGTAATATCAATAGAAAAAAAGTTTGAAACAATCAAAAAGTACTCTGTGCCATAGACTATACACTTACTCTGTGCTAGTGTCATAGTGTGCTTTAAAATGAAGTGAGCAATAAGTAAACAAAAGCAAAGGGCTGTGGGAGATTGGGTATTACCGGAAAATTCGATGTTTTTATCGTATTAATTTTAAGGTGGTGTTAAAAAGCTGTATTTGAAAATAATTCTTCGTAAATTACAAAATACACAGTAAGAGGGGAGTAGGATTCTACAAAATCGTAAGTAATTATTTTGAAATATCTTACCTATCCACTGCAGTGAAGTTCGTTCGTTGCCGTTTGACACAATCTGAGCGCATTCCGCGAACGTTGTTATAACCTTTATTTTCCTGCGTAAACCGCGTGATTGGTGAATTTTGTGGTATTATTTAAGTTTTTGCAAGTGTTTTACTGTACGTAGCAATGGGAAAAGTACGATCAGCACCGGGTGCCCCCCGGAAACAAACGATCAATAAAGCTGCGCACTCTATGAACCCAGATAGACCGACGGAGGGATTAAAAGGAGTTGCGAAGCCTAGAACTAAAGCAACCATCAAAAGGCTGCAGATGTACAGGAACTTTAAGGCCAAGAGGGATAAAACTGGTAAAATTTTAACACCTGCACCATTTCAAGGTTGGTTACCATCAGGAACCCAAGCTCGCGTTGAGCCTAGCCAAAAGTGGTTCGGAAACTCACGAGTCATCTCACAGAATGCTCTACAGAAATTCCAAGATGAATTTGGGGCTGCTGTCAGAAATCCTTATCAAGTAATTATGAAACCCACCAATTTACCAATCACATTGCTCAATGAAACGGCAAAAAACGCAAGAGTACATTTGTTGGACACTGAGGGATTTGACAAAACATTTGGTCCTAAGAAACAGAGAAAGCGTGTTAATTTGAAGTTTAGTGATCTTAACACTTTATCAAAGGCTATAGAAGAAAATACAGATAATTATGATGAGAGTAAAGATATAGACAGAGTTCGTGAAGACACTGGAGTGAAGGAAGGACAGAGAGACTGGGTGTTTGGAGCTGGCATGAGCAGGAGGATTTGGAATGAATTGTACAAAGTAATAGACTCCTCTGATGTACTTTTACAAGTGTTAGACGCCAGAGATCCTATGGGCACCAGATGCCCTTATGTGGAGAAGTTTCTCAGAGATGAAAAGAGGCACAAGCATCTAATATTTATCTTAAACAAAGTTGATTTAGTACCCAACTGGGTGACACAACGTTGGGTGGCTATACTGAGTGCTGAATACCCCACTATAGCCTTCCACGCGTCAATGACACATCCGTTTGGAAAAGGCTCTCTTATCAATCTGTTGCGTCAGTTTGCAAAATTACACATTGATAAAAAACAAATAAGCGTTGGTTTGATTGGATATCCAAATGTAGGTAAATCATCTGTTATCAATACTTTACGATCTAAGAAAGTATGCAAGGTTGCCCCAATTGCTGGTGAGACTAAAGTTTGGCAGTATATTACCTTGATGAAAAGAATATTTTTGATTGATTGTCCAGGAATTGTGTATCCATCTGCTGAAACAGACACAGAGAAAGTTTTGAAAGGAGTTGTAAGAGTTGAATTAGTTCAAAACCCAGAAGACTACATAGAGGAAGTAATTAAAAGGGTCCGTAAAGAATATTTGGTTAAAACATATAAAGTAGATGCCTGGGATACTGCTACAGAATTCTTGGAAAAAATGGCAGCCCGCACAGGGAAATTATTGAAAAAAGGTGAGCCTGATATTAGCCAGGTGGCCAAGATGGTCCTTAATGACTGGCAAAGAGGTAAACTTCCATTTTATGTAGCTCCAGAAGGTTTTGAAGTCCCACTTTCTAAGCAACAGAAAGAAGAAGAAACAGTGGAACCTAAAAGTAATGCAGATGAAAAAAAAGAAGATGCTGTTGAAGAAGCAAAGCAAGACACAGAGAATGAAAAGGAAGATAACCCAGAGAAACCTGTATATATTAATAAACTAATTGTAGCCCAAGATTTTGCTAAAATTAGAGTTGGCCTGAAGTTTGACAATGATGATGATTATAAACCACTTGAGAAATTTGACATTCCTGAAGAACTTAAAGGTATTGATGACGAGAATGCAGAGAATAATGATTCAAAAAGTGTTAATGAAGAAAATGAAGATCCTGATTCATCAGAGATTAGTGACTTTTATAGTGAAGATGAAGATAAATGTAGTGATGTAGAAGATCACTTGACAAATGATGCAGAAACTGTTAAAGAACTAAAACGGAAGAAGCTTGAGGCTGCAAGTGGTGAGTTCACAGTTGAAGAGATTAAACAAATTGGAAAGAAACGTAAGGCTGGTGCTGACAATGGAGTCAAGAAAATGACAGCAAAGGCCAGAAGGGCACTGGACAGAGCGCAGAAACGCACTAAAACTGGAAGCAACTTCTATGAAGTTTCTAATGTCAAAAATAGAAATAGGTCCAAGAAACCACTTGTCTAAACTCAATAAATTTCTTGAAATATCAATTGATTTTATTTATATTCCAAACTTTACTTAAATGGCATTGGGCTAACGTAATACTACTAGTATTATAAACGCGAAAGTTTGTGAGGATGGATGTATGGATGTTTGTTACTCTTTCACGCAAAAACTACTCAGCGGATTTGAATGAATTTAGCACACAGTTTATAACCAGGATTAACATATAGGATACTTTTTATCCCGATATTCCCACGGGATCGAGACTTATGCGGGTGAAACCGCGGGGCACTGCTAGTATTATAATATTTTTATTACTGTTGTGGTATTTTCATTTATCAATAAGCCTGTGAAGATTAACGGCTAATCAGATAAGTTATATACCTACCCTAATCACCAGACTCAGTGGGCAGATTGGAAATCACTATTTGTGCTCCTTTTCAATAACTAATAAAAAATAAATGATTGCTACTCATTCTCTTTTAACTATGCCATAATTGCATAATATTAAAACAACCGTGTGTGGAGATGGAGACAGACTGACCTAGCTTATTTAATTCTCGGCCAGGATTAGCTAACACATGGTAAACATCTATTTATATTAAACTTAATATTCTAAGTTTTAGACGCATCTATTGCAGTTTTTTTTTTCGAACCGCTAATAATTCAAATATTACGCTCCTAATTATATGATTAAACACTAATATAATGATTGCGCCTTTTTTTGTGAACCACAAATAATTCCAATCGGGGTTCCAAAAATACTAAATTGTTAAGTAACTGCGACCAACTTGGATGTAGCGCGGTTGGTCACAGTTCTAACCTAACCCATTTGGTCGGGGTGCTTACTAGGTACGACCAATAATTTGGCTTCCTCGTGGTCGGTCACAGTTCCCACCTAAGTTACCCCGTTAGGTCGGGGTACCCTAGCTTGGTTACTGCTACCAACTGTGACAAAAGCCCAGAAAGTAAAAAAAGAGGCCATGTTATTGAAAAAACGTGTGCATCATTAGGAGCAGAAAGTTTTTAGACGTTCATTAATTTATAAAAGTGTCGTATCATGAGAAGGTCAATAAGTTTTTAGAGGATCATTTACTTATGTTTTTTTTTTGTTATAAATCGCAACATAGTATTGCCCGATTTCCCCGAAGGGGATTGGCAGAGGTGTATAACAACCATAGAAATGTAAAAAACAGGAGAAGTGGCAAGGGGGCGTGTCTGTGTCCACGCGTCATGAGCAACATGCGCTTGTACTAGGCGAATGGCCGTCTCCGCGAACTAGTGCGCTTTTGACTGTGATCGTGATAAAATATAAAAATGCCGAGTTGTTCAGTGGTTTCCTGTAAAAAACGAAGTCAAAATAAAAACCTCGTATCTCGTGGAATCACTTACCATATATAAGTAAAAGTATTTTACTGTATTTGTCTTTAAAATCATGAAAAACAACAAAGCGTAAAATATTTCTTGCTTTTACTACGTTATTTTTGTTTTCAAATATCGCAGCGGCTATACTATTTTTGCAGCAAATACATTGCTTCTTAACCACTAGCCACTCGGTATGTCGTAAGTGAAAAGCAAGCAATGTAAAAATTACAAAACGATACTTTATTTTCGCCGAGCGTCGCATAGTACAGCCGCTGTGTCTTGCGGCGAGATAGTGATGTGGTTATGAATGTCCACTAACGTAGGCTATCGACAACAACGTTGAATGCTCAACGAATATATTGCTATTATAGTTAATTTTTCAATTTATCAACCGTTTTAACCCGGTTTATAGAAGACCTGAAAATATGACGTTTAAATGGTTGGAAGGCCCTTGAGAAAATGTAAAATAATGTTAATTTTTTTTTATTAACTGCAATTACTTTTTTAAACACATTTTATTGATTTATAATATAATAATATGTTCTGAACATATCGTTTTTTATTTATTTTATTTTCATGACCCCTTATTTTTCTTAGTACAATAATGAATTAAAGAATCGATAACTTTCCGATTTAGTCAATCACTAGCGTATATGTAAAATAAATGGCTTTTGCACAGCACAAGCAACGATAGCGATAGATGTTTTTGTGTGAGTGAGTTGTACGGTGCATGGTAAAATGCACGCTGTGTTTGATGATTTAAGGATTATAATTGATTGTGTAGTACGTTCTGATTTATGAATTGCAAGAGTGTGCGCGACTTTGTATCTATTGCTTTTACTAAACTACATCTGTAGTAGTGGCGCGGTGGTGGGGCAAACCTAGCGACATCGGGTTCTGATACATTTTCAACTACTGGGCATATCTCCTACTTTCATATATCTATGATAACAACACACATTTTGCTAGTTATTTCTAAATTCCATACATGTATAGTATGTAATAATAGGGGGACAAGTCATTGGTTGAATTCCTAATGGAAAAACCCAATAAATATTGGCCAAAAAAACCTGGGAATCGAATCCAGGACCTCACGCTCAGCAGTCGCGGCAGCGACCACTACACTAAAGAGGTAGCCAGAAGACCAACAAGGTAGTTGAACTAACTATTAGCACCAAAACGAGCTTCCTGTAATGGTTGAGAGATCTAAGAAGGTAACTTACCCATATTTCATCCTTGCACAAGCGCGCGCATCGCGACTTTCATATCGTCATAATATAAATATCGCAATTATTCACGCGCTTTCATGAAATGTAACAACTGTACCTACTGTAAACTATGGTCGAAATAAAAACTTTGGTTGTGGTGGGTACCTATATACCTACCCCACACTAATTCGTATACCACTACTTTGTAAACAACAATGACAGGAAGTTTTATAACATCATCAACACACACAAAGTCTAATAAATACGTATTCTACTCGTAGCTAACTCAAAAACTAAACTACCAAAGCAAAGTGCGAGCTTCCTGTACCATATGACAGAGACCAAAGAAGAACGGAGAAATCGGCGTACATAATACATAATATCTATAAAAAAGAGATAATACAGTTCTCCGTAAAGAGATGCTTCTGAAACAGTTCTCCGACAATCATGTCACTAGTTCTGTCGGCGAACCATTCGTCGTTGAAATGTATAAAATTATTGAATGCATAAACTATTACTTTTTTTGAAGACAGTCAATAAATAGTCATGCAATAAATATTTCACCATGTCTTGTTTCAGATGTCGTCATCCGGTAGCGAGAGTGATGATGATTACGTACCCGGAGAGCCTGAAAAAGTGTCAGAAGAGGAATCCGCGAACGAAGAAACAGACTTACAGTTCGAAAAGGAACTAGACCAGAAAGCGAAGAAACGGAAAATAGTTAAAGAAACAAAAGGAACAAAGAAACGTAGGACAAGAAACGGTGGATCGGAGGATGAAGAGCCTCCAGAAAAAGCAGAAGAAATCGAGGAAATAGCAAATCCTGAAGAACAGAAGAAAAAAGAAGATGATTTATGGGCAATGTTTTTAGAAGGAACCGACAGCAAACCTAAACCTACCTCAACAGTAACCAGTTCTAGCAATGACACCACCAAACCTGTAGCAAGTAAGACAGAAACTGCTAAAAAAGATGTACCTAAAAGTGATGATCAAGCCAGAGAAAAAAGAATATTCGAGTTTGCTGGTGAAACTATTATTGTGGAGAACAATACGATCAAAGAAAAGATTAAAACCGCCGATAGTGCTGCAGCAGGTACTTATAATATTATTTTTATTAAAAAGTTATTTATATCAAGCTTTACGAGTGGTAGGTCGTAGACACGAACCCAGACAGGCGCTTTTTTTTGTGTGAATTATTTCATCACCACTGCTGTCAAAACGGCGAAGGAAAACATCGTGAGGAAACTCGCATGTCCTAGGACTAAAAATTCGAAGACATGTGACATATACTAACCCGCACTGGGCCCGCGTGGTGGATTAAGGCCCATTCCCTCTCACAGAGAGGAGGTCTGTGTTCCAGCAGCGGGTACATTATAGGCTGATCATGTACTTGTGTAAAAAAACCGCAAAAGCTTGTACGTATATACGTAAGAAAATATATTTGTATGCGCATTAATTCTACTTACGTTTACAATTATACAAGTCGTCACTCCTGCATCAAACTTGGGTGCAACTGGCAACGACGCAAGGCTAACTCTGCCAAGAAAAACTTGAAAATTATGCACAATGGCAAGTTGCAGGCAACCGATTTCCATTAAAACTTTAAAAGCACTAAGCTTTGCATCGACTTTTGTATTTCAAAGTACATTTTAGTTGAACAAGTTTTGCGCTAAGTTGCACAAAATGTATTTGAAACTGATTGGAGTGAAGATTGGATTTGGTTTCACCTTGTTTATTCATACAAACTGTTGAAAACTTTGATGACTGAGAAAGGGTCAAATTAAGTTTGGAAAGGGTTTAATAAAGTTTTGCCCTGAAGGTATACTGCGTACCTACAGTAACTTCATAAAAACTATACCGAATTACTAGTTGTACTACCTACATCTGGGTGCACGGCAGTGCCCCCGCCAAGACGAGCCAAGCGAAGCGCAACCTACCTTTTCTCGAAGCGCTTCGTCGTTTTTTTGAACTTGGTTTGGATTATACCAGATAAACAAAATTCTCGGGATATGATGTCAATTGTGGAATTATTAAAAATATAAGATTTTATTGATAAGTATCTAAAAAAACCCCGATTGTTATAGTTTTGACGTTTAAACATCACTTAACTTTAATCATTATTTATAAATAAACCCCATTATGTTAAGAATATTAAGATAAGCTGCATCCTACCATAATCAAATTATGATAATTTGAGCAAAATATGTTTGATGATCTAAAAATTTAAAAAAAGATAAACTTTTTTCAGTGAGTAATCTGGAAGGACCGTCCCGTGGCCGTCCCGGTTTGGGTGGAGGAGGCCTATCCAGTGTCCTCGGTCAGCTCAACAAAAAGAACAAATTGTCCACACTGGAGAAATCGAAACTCGACTGGTCTACCTACAAGCAGGACGAGGGCATTGAAGATGAAATACAAAGCCATAATAAAGGAAGGAATGGGTACGTTATAATTTATCCATTTATGACATGGTTTACTTATCCAATGCGGTATGCTTACACTACTAGTAATTTAATACGTTTAGCACTAAACGAATTAAGATTTAAAACACCGGTATTTTTAACCGACTTCAAAAAAGGAGTTCTCAATTCGACTATGTTTTTTTTGCATGTTTGTTACGCGATATCTCCGGCAATTGTAAATCGATTTCAAAAATTATTTTTTTTATGGATAGGGTATGCCTCAGGGGTGGTCCCATATAAATTTTATTAACCTTGTTTGGGTATTTTTTGAGATAGCTTCAATGATACGTATTTTACCACTTAGTTTATACTGATGATGTTATAATAACTTCATGTCACTGATATTTACATAGCAAGTAGTGTTATACGAATTTGTGTGGGGTAAGTACAACTTAAAAGTGAAATAATAAAAACTTTTTTACAAAAAAAAAAAAAACAACCGACTTCCAAATAAGACATTACAGAGTGAAAAACAACTCTAATTTCGGAAGTCGATGGCAAACAACGAAAATGCGAACCCAACGACACCGACTTCTGAAATTAAAGTTATTTTTCACTTTGTAGTGTCTTATTTGGATGTCGTTGTTTTTTTTTTTTTTGTAAAAAAGTTTTTATTCTGTAAATAGTTTGAACAGAGAAAGAGATATTTTTTTTTAATAGATACAGGGTGGCACAACGATGCGCAACCTTAAAGGTGGATTCAGTTCATGATTCTGGACACCCCTGCGTTAATTTTTTTCGTCGGTTAAAAACAATAATTAGCTGTTCCATACGTATTGACCGCGTAGGTATTCCACTTTTATATGAAACATGTTTTTTTTTTATAACTGACGAGATATATCTATGCTAGTCTAGAATCATGTGCTGAATTCATGGATACAGTTTTCGCGTCGATTGTTATCGATTTTCCTGCCGCCCTGTATGCTAAGCGCCATATGCATTTAGTTGATTGTGGTGTTAGTGGACCTTACAGTAAAGTCCGTACAACTACAGAGTGGATTTCCGAATGGAAATACCTACGCAATGTATCGTTACCCATGCCGATAATCTAAACCAAGACCTCACGCTCACCTGTCGTGCTTAACGACTACTCGAACAACAAGGCACTAAAATGTTTGACATTCATCATTATTCAGCAGAGGACTTAGACTGTGCCTTAGATTCACAAATTCGCCCCCAACCACTCAAATACCTAGAGAATCTAGGTGGAATGTCGATGACGTCAACTATAAACGAGATTGAATAAACGATTCATTCGAAGATAGATTTGTTACAATTGTACCTACTTTTGTTGCAGATATTTGGACAAACGCGATTTCTTGGAACGCGCAGATGTTCGGCAAAACGAGATCGAGAGAAATATGCGGATAACTCGTCGCAGCAATCGATGAAATCATAGAACAAATTGTTACTAGCTTCTATAATCTTAACTTCTCTATTAAATTCATAACTTTTAATAATTCATATTTTACTTTTAATTCTTTTTTCCCATAACTTATCGTTTAGACACAGGTTAAGATGCAGCCCCGGATCTACATTTTTGTAAGGGGGTGCAGAGCACAAATTTGCTGCCCTTTAGGCAAAATTTTTCAACAAATAACATACTACGAATTTAAAAAAAAAAAATATTTAAAGTACTAAATAATCCTAAATGTTTATTCTTCTCGATTTTTTCACTGAAATCGTTAATCACAATGACATAATCGAGATTGTTGAAAAATTCTGCCTAGAATATAAATTCAGAAAAAAGAAAATCGTAGGCGCCGCGCAGCTTAGCCGCCCAAGCGGCGCCTACGGATTTTGTATTTTATTATTTTCTGAATTTATTTTGCGAAAAAAACTGGCTAGTGGCTGGTCCCCCCCCATCTTTGCCGCCCGGTGCAAGTGCACTCTGCACCTAGATCTAGGCTTGTTTAGACGACATGCTTTTTATGTGAGTATCGTAAGTAGGTATATGGTAGGACGTGTGTGTATAGTGATTGATTTATTGGTCATTGTTAGCCAGGACAACCTTCAGAAACCATCTTCTCAATTTTATGACAAAAATTGCGAGATATCCTCGCTTTGATTTACATTGATTGAACGTTTCAGAATGGGTTCGGCTTAAAATTTTCGGTTCGATTTATAGAAGCGTTAAATACAATAATGCTACAATTTAGGGGTTCTTATTGCATTATAAGTTTTCCAACTTTTATTCCGAACATAAGTGTACCTACTTAGCTAACAGCGGTAGGTACCTGTATAGTTTAACGATAGTACTTGTTTAAATCGTTTTTTCTCGAAATAGGAACAATATCTAAGATCGAGCATAACAAATAATTAATGTTAACCCGCTTTCAAAAAAAAAAAAAAAAAAATCAAAAGTCATTTATTCAAACCAGGTTGAGAATCAGCACTTTTCGAACGTCAAAATTACAAAAGACAAGTCCCCCAAAACGCCCGCCCTTCACCCCTTCGTAGTGCTCTAGGAGGCTTTATTTATGTAACACATTCCTATTGCTCCAATTAGTAACAAAAATGTGGCACACAAAGCAAAACACAGGTACCAAACTACGTGAAAATATGTGTGTTTGACACGGCACCTCTCACAGTAATTGTACAGTGTTGTATCGAGGTGCATCGCTATGGTTCCTTAATGGTGACAAACTGCCTCGCAAGGACCATTTCATCCATTCTACTCAATCACGTCAATGAGTGCGCCTCGAGAACGGACAATCAATTTCAATTTGTAGGAGCTCGGGCGACTTCGAACGATTTGCACACGTTGTGCTAATCAAGCACTAAACAGTTTATTTGTCGAGGCCCAGTGTCACATAGCATAGCACTATTCAGTACGGAGTTTGCGTCCGCGGCGCGTTCATGACCAACGGTTTTTTAAAATAAAGTGCAGTCCAGACTGTAATTTGTACAAGGATTTAATTAGGGATTCATGTGAAGTGCTGTTACAATGACTACATATGGAAGATGGACGATGTACGATGGTGGAATGCAAGGTGTTCAGGTGAGGCCGATTTTATAGTCACTCGTAGAAATTGTACTTAGGTGGCGAGGATTTATGAAAAACATCTCGAAAATCAATATTTTTCACAGAATGTTTATAAGCACCGCAGTTATGTGGGTTTTTCTCTTTTCAAATTTTTTTAACTTGTGATGAAACATTGTGACGAGTTTATAGGTAAGTACGTAACACCTAGCTTGTACCTGGGCCAAGCTTAGAGCTTGTACTTTTAGATTTATCTTGTAACGTGTGTAGATAATTAATACCTACTTATCTTAACTTTGTAACGCTCATTTCCAATGAAGGGAAGCTCCATGGGATCGTAAAAGACTGATATTTATTTATTTATAAATAGGTACCGTACCTACGTTTGGCATCTTTTACTACTCGAAATTTTCTTCAGTTGAGTCCGTGAAGCAACCTGTTAGATACATGTAGGTACTTAGTTACGAAATTAGGTCGCCAGCACATAAAGACGAATCATTATTCCGTCCTAACTTTACCACCCACTACTGACTGCTCCGCAGGAACTCGTTGGATGCGAGAAGCACAAAACCGGTCGAAGTGGAGGTGCTTGGGGGAGGCCTATGTCCAGCAGTGGACGTCTTTCGGCTGAAATGATGTGATGATGATGACTGACTGCTAAGTATCCTTTCTTGCACTGAAATAACACGCATCAGAGTAATCATTAATTAAATACATTATAATAGCAAACTCAGCCTATAATGTTCCCACTGCTGGGACACAGGCCTCCTCTTTTCGAGAGAGAAGAGGGAGTGGGCTATGATCTACCACGCAGGCCCAGTGCGAGTTGGTAGATGTCACATGTCTTCGAATTTTTGGTTCTAGGACATGCCGGTTTCCTCACGATGTTTTCCTTCACCGTTTTGAGAGCAGTGGTGATGAAGTTATTTACACAAAGTAAAGCTTGCCTGAGTTCGAACCCACGACCTACAACTTGTAAGTCGGGGCCGTTACCACTGGGCCACCACTGCTCAAATACCTTATAAAAACGTACGTAATGAATGATAGAAGACCTACATTAATAATTATAATAATGGCTGTCGTTAGGCAGCCGGATCAAGGGCTTGATTCAGAAAGCGGTACTTCTAGACACGACCCGCATTGTTAGGAGGTTCCACTCTGTAGCCCTCACCGCTGGTAGCTTGGACCCTGTTCTCGATACCGCTGGGCTACTATTTTTAAATGTTTTTATATCCTAATATTTGTAACTACAGAGTGTTACAGAAAGGGTATATCAATATAAACGGATTGAAGAGTGTATCTGGGTAGTTCTTCGAAATTTGATTCTTCGACTGATCCATATGGCCAAAATTTAATTTCACTTTCAGCTCTGTAACACATGTTCATAAGAAAATAGACATACCAAATAACATATGTTTGTATGAGGGACTCGTTTTTATAAAGTAGTTTTGAAGATATCGACGTTCGAATATTTTGTGCCCAGATGAATCAGAAACAGAAATAAAAAATGAATAAATACACCGTTAGTTTTGATTGATAATTCTAAACAATAATTATTCATTCTTAACTAAGACTAAGACATATAAAAAATGTTATATTTAGAACAGTTTTATGCTCCTATCACTTTTTAATTATTCAAAAGGTCATAGCTAAATAAATAATAATAAATGAGACTAGAACTACTGACTTGTACACGGTCAAACATTGGACATTATAATGAAACAAAAGCACTCCTTTCGTGCTGGAAAGGGGAAATCTGTTTTATTTCATTAGTCATATGGGGGTTTTGACCATAAGAATCAGGCACAGTTGAATCAGAATTTTGCCTACAATCATGCATAACTCATCATACATACAGACTTCATTATTGTCATTTTTCTACACGATTCCATAACCCAAAAGCATTACACGAAACACAGATTGAAGTTTTAAAACAATAAAATAAATTTTATAAAGTAGGCATTGTAATCATAATGCCACTTGAACCAAACACAGGTGAATCAGATATTTTCCGTCGTAACACCGGGATCTAAGCCAACCAGCCGCAGGTCCACCTTCTAGCTCGTCCGTTGCACGACTGGCTTCCCCCGCGCGCGCGGGAAGCCAGACTCTCATTATTATTACCCGACCAAGTACGGTCAAGTGAAGCTTACGCCACATTAATCAGTATTATACGCCGGACACTCCTTATTTATTTATTTATAAACAAACTAACGTAGTTATAACCAAAACACATTTTTTTTGTAAGAGGGCAACTCATTTCCTTTCGATATAATTATAATTTATATTGATGTATCAAAGGGAAAATGCGACATCGACCATTTTGTTCCGGAAAATGGCAAGCGGACGCGTTATATGAATCAGAAGAACGAACTTCAAATATTTTTATTTTGTACCTAGACAGCAATTATTTAAAAAATATAATTTGTCCTAGTAAGGCATAAAGCTAAACTGTACAAAAAAAAATTTACATGCCGTTTTGTTAGTTGGTTACAGAAATATACCCATAGACATCGAAAATTTTGTCCCTGAAGAACTACCCATCTGATCTAGAATCTCTGTACAAAATTTCAGCTCAAAAGCATTAACTTTGAAAATGCTTAATATTTTTTTATTTCGACATCACGGCGCTGCACTGGCGCGCGGCGGCGTGATGTGCGTGTACTAGGCGCACAGACACACTACAGATAATGGATAATGACCCTCGTAGTGCGGTGACACGTTTTTTATGATTTCAATTTAATAAACTATCGAAATAAGAAAATATTAAGCATTTTCAAAGTTACTGCTTTTGAGCTGAAATTTTGTACAGAGATTCTAGACCAGATACACTCTTCAACCCGTTTGTATTTATATACCCTTTCCGTAACACCCTGTATAATTTATATGTATATAATGAAATAAAGGAATAAAAATAATAATAAACGAGCGGCGAGCGTCCGGGCTGAGCTCGATTTCCCGGCCGGACGTGGTGTTGAGTTTGTGTCAGACACTGGGCCATATATTTCCAAGAACCCCTTCCAGAAATTGAACCCTGCCAGATCCCAATGTTGTAATGTTTAGTTTAGTAAATACAGAATTGGTAAATATTGATGTTTATTGCTGAAACAATTACCTAGCTTTTTTACGCTTTCTATTAGTAAAAGGTCTCAAATAACAAAACGCAAGATCCTCAGGTGCAACGCTAAGAATCGAATGAAAAGTATATAAATAAGCTGTAAATAATTAAATTAGGTGAGTCTAGGGCATCATTCTCACATGTACTCCTAGGAAGTATTCTGTGTCGTAGGTAAGATTTAATTTACCGTCAAAAGGTAGTAAGTAGAAAATAACATAAGAAATACATACTTACCTAATAATAATATGAAAGTTCAAGCCTTCAACCAAGTACTTACCTAGGTGCCTACATCTATTTACCTACAGGTATGTACATCTGCATTCGCCTGCTTCCTCCCACGGCGGCGAAGGTAACGAGGAGTCAACTAAACACAGATACCTAGTATAGATAATGACGTAATCTGGAACAGTGAACGTAGTAGAAAGGAAAAGTGGGCGAACCGATTGAGTAGGTATACAGCCTCGAGCTGCGCCCACGCAGGTCCACTCCTTGCAGTCTGCACCCTTCCAAAATATGCAATATGACGGAAACATCGCTCGGAAAACTAAGCGTTTCGTTGTTTCGATTTCATTAATTGCATTTTTCCTGAAACGTTTTAAGGGTGCACGGAAGTGCGCCCCATTTTCGCCAAGTTCGAAAAAGCTTTAACTGATATGATTTATTTGATAGATACCAAAACTTTTAATTAATGCTTAGATTGAGTTGCTAATCAATAATGATTGAAACTAAGTATGTAAACTTATTCTAAGTACCTACCTATACACAAGCTCATTCTTGATTGCAACAATTTTACGCCAATCTAACGTTTAATGAGGCAAACAAATTAAGCTCCAGACGGCCTGCCTAGCTTGCTCCGGTAATTGTACATTTCGAAACAACGGATCTATTGTCGTCCAGTTCCATAATATTTGCTCAGGTGTGCGCTATTCGAGGCGAGACCTGTACAAATGAATGAGCCACGACGCACGGTGATAGTGCTGCCCACTGCGCATGTGTACGCGCGCTCGATAACCGCACTACGCCCGCCCGTGTCCGCGGCACGTGTCCATGTGATCAGCCGTAAGGATTCTGAGCGTGCCGCCTTAGCCGCCTGAGATGAAGGAGGCTGTGCCGCGATCCCATACGGTTGGTTCGCGAGCGTGCCGAGCGGCGCGAGGGTCTCGCACGAAGGCGCGGGGTGAGCGATGCGCGCGGCGGCCGCAGCCGGTGGCGGCGCGCCAGTCGCACGCTCGCGCCTCACGGGGTGGTTGCTAGTCCGGTGCGTGAATTTTATCGCGCTTTAACACTGCCGTATTCTGATTATACATATGCATCGAATTAGTTATATTTATATGTGAAATTTTGTATGAATGAGGATTTGCTCGTGATGTGTGGAATTGTCTCCGATATACGTCAAAGCAGCTGAGGTGCTGGAATCCTGTAAAGTCGTGAAAAATCGCGATATCGGGAAAGTGTTTTTCTTGTTTGTGGTGAGCGTCGGTAGGAGCCGGGGAGCGGGCGCGCAGCCCGTGGTGGCAGGTCGGTGGATGGTGCGGCGCGGGCGGGCGCCGGGGCGCGGCCGGCGGCGCCGCTAGCAAAATGTCGATACCCCTGGGCCGGGAGACGGTGCTGCCCACGCAGGTGAGTCCAGCTCGACTCCTCCGACGTCACCGCCGTGCGCCGTGCCGCGTGTGTGCCGGAGCGGTGCTGTGTATGGATGCGTTGTCAATAATTGATTAATGAATTAGGTAGTTGAGTTGTATACTGTTGGTTGCAAATATTGTCAAACCAATAGGTAGAGATTCTAGTATTAGGATTATTAGGAAAAATACTAAGCTTTTCCGTACCTGACTAAGAATAGAGAATAAGTGGTCAGTGGGTCGTCTTAGGGGCGGATTTCTAAAGATTATCTCCAATTGATTATCTTAGAAAATAAATAAAAAAAAAAGAACTCGAATGTGATTGTTTATAATTAAGTAGATATTATAGAAAATTGAACAGGTGGAAAAATAAATATATAGCTATCCACTCTTTGATAAAACTGGTATCTAGCAAATATAAAAATAAAGTAGAATGCAGATATACCTACCTACCTACTTATTTATACACTCACATAAAATATGAACATTATCGTGTTCATATCAACAATAAGTAAGTACCTATAACGATTGTTGCACATTTTCAGGGTCTCCTACTTGAACAAGCATTAATTATGCCAAAAAGGCGCAATAGCGTTACTGGATACTTATTTAATTTATTTTGATAAAATACATGAATTTTTACACGTCGGCATTGTGGATTTTCACCTGATATCGCAAGATAAGTAAGTAGTTGGCCGAAGTTTTTCGTTGCGTAGCTCTAGAACGTTAACAGCGTGTCTGATCGTGTCAGCCGATAGGAGTTGCGCGTTCAGCTTCTTATCAGGAGAGTTTCACACAAATCACCGATGCTTACGCACAAACATTGATTTAGTCCCGTCTCAGTCAAGTCTAAAAATAACTACATAATTATGCAAGGATACAATGACAGTTTTATTACGTAAACGTCGCGTCGCGCTTACTTATATTCAAACGTCAGAGCACATACTTATTTTCAATAAAATATCGAGTCTCCATCAATTGTATTCTAATTAATAATCATCTATTGTAGGAGAGATGAATAAAGGCTTCATAAGATTCATTAGAAATTATGTGCCATTACTGTAGAGAAATGGCACATAATTTTCTAAAAGAAAATCAGCGCGGGTAGCGAACTTGGACCTTTTCACTGCCGCGCTACCGAAAACACAGTACCTATATTTCTACGAAAAAAAAAACATCTTCGACTTTTACTAACTCAGGAGCTACCTAAATGTATCTAAGTAATACGGGTAATAAGTATCTACATGCCATAATCCTGAGTACAATTCTGACTGAATAAAAGACGAAAATTATTCAGAAGTCATCTTGATATTCAGTAAAATCACCACGTTGGTAAAGTTAATTTATAGTTAATGCATCCAAGTCACACGACCATATCTAACTCAGACAGGTTGTAGACTTGTAGAGCTCATTCGAAGAATCTAAAAATATGTATCAATACGTGCAATTCTAAAAACGTGATTGGACCAAGCATGTGTGAGTACGTCTAACGGTTTAGTACGTACCTACGTGCTATATCACAGAACACTACTACACGAGAACCGTCTATGTTTGATCATAAACTTGACAGCGACAGTTAGCAGAATTGGGCCCAAGGATCAATACGGGCGGTTGACACTTGTTGTACAAATAAAATGGATTTGTTATTGAACGCACAACCGAACCAAAAATGCTAAAGTGGCGAAAAACAAGGCCATTGAAAATTTTAAGTGCTAATAATGAAGCTCTATTGCTCTCCAGAGTTCCAGCATCGGTCCGAGAAATTGATTGCAATTGCAAGTTGATGGGAAACTAAATGTTGAAAAGATTGACTACTTAAATGTTTAAAAAAATATTTCCTACCTCACTGCACTGTAGATACCTACCGTGGTAACTCCGGAACCAGCCAAACCAAACTGAATATTTCAGCCTTCAGGCTAAAAGCTCGAGCTCGACCGCATCAAAGCGATCCAAAGCTAAGTAAAATCATAAAGCTTTTTTTTTTGCAATCGAACTTTTTGCGACCAATCCCATCCAGATTAGCAGAAAAAAATAGACAGTATTATTATTATGATAAATTAGTCTATGTCTACATCTAAAAGCACTCAGAAGGAGGCTAAAACAGGATGTGGCCGAACAATTTAAGTATATTGACAAGCGGTTAGCGTGACCATTCCAATTAATTTGTTTGAGCACATGTAGGGAGCCGAAACGACCAAGATTAACACTATTAATTAAGATCTAAGATACTCGGTACCTACTACTTAGCTCCCACAATGTTTCTAAGAAGATCTATGATAAGTATTAGATTTAATAAGTATGTAGCGTCCTGATTCTATTTTCGATTAAAATTGGCATTTGCGTATTCGATTTATGTCCTCGCGAAAGCAGCTCAACTAATAAGAATAAAGATCTTTCTTAAATTAATCATATAGATAGACTGAGAATGTGATTGAAAAAAGAGCTTATAAAACTATGAATCATCACAATCATGTCATGTTAACTTCTACAGAATAAACACCTGCGAAAGGCGATTAAATAAATGTCAAATAAACTATTGATATCTAATGCGAGTATGAGTAAACTTCGATCATAAAAAAAGCTGTTGCTCATATTGTATGTCAGCTAAGGCTCAGTTCTACTTACTAAAATAATGTTGAACTCTATTGGGCTGTGTAAGTTCGGCGCGGCGCTAAGTTCAAGGCGCTATTGATCCACCAGGCGGGTGCAAGGTTGGCGACGTTTATTTCGGGCCACTATTTTCACATTTCTTTAGTTTGCGCTGCTTGGGGACGCAATAACATTAACTTAGGTAGAATTATAGCCTGCATTTTGTAGTGAAACACGTCTTGCGGCTATTAAGCTAGTTTTCTCGAACTAAATAAGTACGATGTATAATTAGAAAAACGGGAAGTGGATGCACGAGGAGGCAGTCCTACTTTCCTTAAACAAGCAAGTTTAGTTAAACTGCTTGGGCTAACTAATATGAGACAGTTGTTATGGTGAAGGTGTAGAAACCTCAGTTTTTCTTAAAACAGTAATTACCTACCTGAATGGATTTCGTCATTTGGCGTTATTAATAAGGTCACACCTCTAGATAGTCGGTTCGATGTCCGTGTAGGTACATCTAACAGAAACTTGCATGGTTCTAACGTGACTCACAAGTTCTAAGAAGCGCCTGCGACGTTTATCTGTCGGCCGAGTTACCTTACCTTTATGTACATTCAGGGCTTAGACAGATCTAAGACAATCCTTATAAATAGGTACAGGGTGGCAGAGATATCCCCGCCGCACTGTAAGCATGAATTTAGCACAAGATTCTAGATCCCTAGCGTAGAAAGTTATTTGGTCGATTATCAAAAAAAAAAAAAAACTGCTTCATAGAAAAGTGCCTGCGCGGTCTAAATGTATGGGACTACGATATTTTTTTGTTTTATAACCGACGAAAAACAATGCAAGGGGTTTAGAATGATTTACTGAATCCATGGTAACGGGTTGCGCGTCGATGTGCATGTCCCTGTTACCCTGTATTAAATAAGCAAAGACTTCGAACAAGTAGCATAAGGTCTTTAAAAGACTTCGATCAAGTAGCATAATTATCTTAGTTACTATTATTACTATGTCTTTAAAAGAATTTAGAAAAGAAATGACTTTTATAACGGCAATCTTTTCAGGTTTATTACGATGTTTCATAAGCAACAAAAGAACTAGTTGCATTTATTGAAAGTTCAGCTTTTGTGGAAGCTTTTACGATGCTAATAAAATCTTTATGTAGAATAATTCACAGTTTATTGTGTGCCTTGTGGCGGTCTGCTTGTTTTTCTGTATGCTGTATAAGGCAGCTAGGGTCGCGTAAAAGTCCTCTTGAACAAAAAAGAAGCCTCGAAATGCGTGACTTTGCACCGTGGAAGAATGCTCTTCCATGAGCTTATAAGGGAAAGATATTTTTTACGCGAAGAGCGTTTGCTATTGGAATACAATCACATGTTTTTGTTGATTTGCTGAAATCTGTTTGGGGATGACGCGATTTTCTTTTAATGGTGGCGGAGCTGATGAGTTTTTTTTTATTGGCATTGTTAGCCTAGCTTCTGTCTCTGTCAATGCGTCTCAATGGACATTGTGTCGCTAAACTTTATTTACCTTTGAATGAGGTTAAGAATAACTGAAGATTGACTTGGCAGTGGCACTGATTCTCTTTTGATGACAAGTTATACCAAAGTACAGCCCGATTATTATCTTTATCAACAATTATAATGCAAAACATCAGAATACATGGTTGAATCCGTGTTGATTCCCACACTTTCAGACTGAGTAATCAAATATTACATACTTGCGTTAAATATAATGAAACATGATGTAACGATTTCATAAAAAACAATTATTCTGACATTATTTAATTTGTATGACGATATTTTAAAGACTTCATATGTCATGTAAACAAAATTTACACACTTCTTATGGTTATAATAAAACAGTGTACTAATGTAATCTTTTGTAAAATCCCATAAACGTGTTATGCAAAGAAATGGATTTGAATTAAAATTACAAAAACTAATAGATGAACTTCCTTGAATAAAAATTGCGGATGTTAATCGTAGGTATTCCAGATAAGCTCTTTTATTGTAGGTAGTTATAAAGTGCTGTAAATGAACTACACTAGTTTATTGTTTTTCAGCGTTAACGCCTACTCTTTTAAATCAGTAAGGAAGTAATTGCACTTAAAGTTCTCGGTACGTATTCGTAAAGCTTTAAAATACAAGCTAGTTATAGAACCCTTTGTAACTTCATCGAATACATTCAACAGTTTAAGACCAAATGTGAGGTTCCTTTAGTAAAATATGAGGCAAGTTATCTTATTTTCAAGACTACATAAAAGTAGAGAATTTTACTTTAATAAGTCTACTTTTATTACGTACGTCTAGACAATGTTAAGGGCACTTTAGACGGTGCAAACGTACATAAGAAGCCTTTCTGCTAACTAGGTTATCCTGAGGCAGTATGCTTATCGTAAGTACATTGTCTGCATCTTAGCTGGCTCTATAACGATAATGGACCGTGCATCGGCTCTGAACATTAAGCATGATATTATTGGCTCATGTATCCTGCGCGTGTTATGTGCATGTTCGTTTAGCAATCGCTTGGACTGTTATTACTGGATATGGTAATATTGGTAATTGTTGCGGTAATATGTCTCGTGTCGTACGTACCTAGTTACTATACGAGACTGACCGGGATATTAGCTGCGGAATATTCATTGGAAGCAACTCTGTCTGTCGCCGGAGTTTCCACATTTGATAACGAATTTGGTAGGTAGATAGGTAACTACTAGGTAACAGTCAAACCTGGATGTTCAAGGGGAGGTGCTTAAGCAAGTTTCTCACTTACCGAAGTGCAGGATCGGTTTTTGTCACTTACAAAGGTATGAAAAGTAATTACAAATACACTCAACTCTCGCTTATAGAGTTACTAGCTGCGTCCCGCGGTTTAACCCGCATAAGTTTTGATCCCGTAGAAATTTCGGGATAAAAAGTGCCATATGTGTTAATGCTAGTTATAAACTATCTGTATGCCAAATTTCATCCAAATCCATTCAGTAGTTTTTGCGTGAAAGAGTAACAAATCCATCCATCCTCACAAACTTTCGTGTTTATAATATTAGTAGGAGTAGGATAGGGCAAGTGGCAGTCTCATTTATATGTAGAGGTTCAAGTGTGAAGAATTCGACTCTCTTATAGAGGTTTCTGTTTCTACTGGTTGAGGTTTTCGCGGGTTAAAATGTCGGGACCTTTTTTCACTCTATCACTCGTAGAGTTTTCGCTCTTATCCAGTTCTCGCTCACCCAGCACCCTAATTGCAACACACTATCAATCGGAAACTGAATCATTTTGAAGCAAATTGCTAATCCATTGCTTCATAAGTTCGAAAAATTTGTCTGTTCAACACGTACTTAAATAACGCAATGAATGTTGTTGAACTGTCAAAATGAAACCGATTCTGATTGATAATGTGTTACGTAATTACCCCGCAGGTTTGACTGTACGTATTTCTGCAAAAGTGGCCATCAAATGAATATCTAGTCTGAGTGTTTTAGTTTATCATTAAGAACATTGCCATTAATACAAGTGAGTAAGATTGTTTTGAACGCGTCCTTATTCATGTTGCAATTTCTTGGATTGCGATGTATGCGGTGTTCACTCTCAGTCCATACATTTTACCTGTACACTGTACGCTTATCTCGTCCGATTCGTAGATATCCGCACTTTGTACGTTCCTTTATCGATGCTGATAATGTATCGCGATAAAGCGATAAGTGCGCAGTTCTGTTTTGGTTATCGAACATTTAATATTCTATGTGGCATTTCTTACCTACTGAAAATATTTATGTTAGTTCGAAGAAAGTAATCTACCTCTGAATGTAGGTAACGTAAACAGAACGTGTCACAGTTAAAACACAGCAGTATTTTTGTTCAACTGTTTCATAACACTGGAACATTTAAATGATTTGTGACAGCGATTTCACTAACGATGTGTGAAGTAACGTTCGTGTGACTTTATTCTAATTTACAATCAACAGAATTAAGTTTTTCAAATATTTATGTATTTTTATTCAGTTGCTTCAGAATTCGTGCATAACAACACAGTTCGAGCAATGTTTTCCTCCGGATTCACAGAGTTAAAGCCAGTTTTGAGAAAACGGCAAAAAAATCAAAAGCGTCCAAATTACGATAACTACACGCGCATCGCGTGCGTGGTTTCGCAGAACTGCCTGTTCCCTAAATAACCGCGACCAGTATTCGGCTGGTTCTTGTGCGCCCGCGCCGTCCTCGGCGGCGTCCTTTGGACCAGTCCGGGGAATGTTCCGACCCCCTTATTAGGCTACATAATAATCAATCGATCCTGTATATCCCGACGCTTCGATTGTTCGACCTAGTTTGGAGATCGGTGACATTTTTGGCAATGTCATTAAAACTGTTTTTGTACGGTAGTTGACGATTGCCTTTAGGAATTTGTCCCTAGTATTTTTCTTACAGTGTGCTTAGGAATCTTATTTCTGTACGCAACAAATATGTCTGTCATGATTGAAATGTTGTTTGTAAACGTTTAACTAAGTATAATCAGAAGTGATTAATTAAGATCTCGGCGGCAGGTTGCAGTAGTAAACACAAGTGTAACACTTGTTAAGTAGCGCCATGACATTTTAAATGAAATTAAACGCATGCGAGTTGCACGTAAACAATTTAGGGCCTGAGCCTAAAATACCTGGCCTGTCGCAAGTTGCCGAGCCCGTCGGCCGCCAGCGCCATATAAGGCGGCGGCACATCGAGGCCAGCGCGGGCGCAGTGCAGCCCTCTCCCGCAGCCTCGCGCCTCGCGCCTCGCCTAGCGAGGACTTGAGGACATCTCCGTCACGAGTCCCCACAATCGATACAAACCATCACAATAACCCAGTTAACCTTTCAACTTCGTCCGCGGTACTTTTCGCGAGTCCATAATTTGCACAGCAATTATTGGCGAGATACTATCTCAATGTTAATTGTAGGGCACGAGAGAGACTTAAATGAGTTTATCATTACTTTTTGCAGAAAGAACCAGATTCTCGTAAGGGGGTTATGTAAACAAAAGCTATCTATCTGCCATCAGCACAGATTCATATCACGTATGTATTGCTCTTGTTAGATGATATGGGACGACGGTCTTGCATAGATAAGACACGCCGCGAAAACCAGAGCAAATACTCGGTGTAACAAGCTAATCAAACGCTGGCCCCCGGCAAGCGGGTCGTCTCGCCGCCGCCACCGGCCTCCGGCAATCTAATGTCGACTTAATAGCTTCTTGCACTTAAGCAGCTATATCATTGAAAGCTAATACAGGCAAGTGGCAATTGCACACGGATTGTGGTCCATTCCGTAGGAGCACATGTGGCATGTTATGCGGTGGACTCGGCGACACATTGCCATAAAGACATAAAAGTGGTTATGGTGTACATTCCATATAGTGGATATTTTTTATCTAATGTCACTCGTTCCTATGTCAAGTGCTACTGCAAAACTTGAAGGACTCGCGACTTGTTTGCAGATCTTCAGTCTTCGACCTGCTGTTTATAGACAGACATCGTGTAGATACCTACGGAGTAAAAGATGTTTCTCCGGGAAGTTCGGTAACACGTCAATTTCTGTAACAGGCAGCTCGTATCGACAGTGTTTAACAACTTGTCAAGACTTATTTTGTATTCACTTTATATGTAAAACCATTGTAAAAATTAGGTATTCATGAAGCACGCCGAACTAAACGTTGAGCCCAGTTTGATTACAACGCAAGTATTCGCAAGTCTCCCCGATAATTGAGTTGCGGTTATTTTAATGGATTTCAGTTTATGATACAATTCACGTTTAAAATGAAAACAAAATAAAGGGCCTCCACTGACCGTGAAGGATTGGTAAAATATTGACCCGTGGGCACTGGGCTGCCCACAGAACCCGCACAATCATTATTTCTGAGCAAACAAACCATAAAAACGACAAAACAAGATTAATTTGGTTCGTTACAATTTTGCAACTTGGTAAAATTAAGTAAATACGAATAAATATAATATACAGTTTCACCATGTGGCCAAAAAAATTGCAAGTCATACGAACGGGTCATGCTAAAAATTTTATATCAGAGTCAGAAGATCGCCTTCCGACTCTGCTGATCTAAAATTTTTAGCATGATCACCTTCAGATGTTATCGTATCTCGTATCAGTAACCCAGATACACTCAGCTCAGCCAACAGACTCGTAAAAGACGATCTTGACTTTGCTAATAAACGTTCAAGCGGTTTTATATGACGGGTCAATAGATCAGCCGAGCTCGCGGGATTTTGCAGCGCTACGCCCGGTCCTATCGACCTAGATAGTGAGTTAATAAATCAATAATCCTAATCATCAATCTATCTGAGACGACATTTATTGCTTAGTAGGTAACAGAGACAAATAACATTAGCGGACTAAATACGTGCAAAATGCAAATAGACAGAGCGACTACTGTGTAGACCACTTCGCCAGATAGCCGTGTAATGAATATAGGTAATTCGGTCGTATTGAACATTACACGTACGTATCAATTCGCTCCCAAGTGCTGCAGCCAACATGTCTACCTATTGTTCTCCTTAAGTTGTTTATACAACCAGCGAAAGCCTTCATAAATCTTTTTATCATTAATGTTATGCTGGGATTTAAATTGTACGAAGTTCCTAATTAAAATTCATCCAACGACCCCTCTTAAGGTGCTCGTAGAATAATTTCTTAACTGCTAATTGCGGTTCATTGAACTTTAAATGGGGAATAAACAGCACTTTTACAAAATCGCACTGCGTTTGTGAACGTTGGAGTTGAACGGAGTTTAAATGAAATAAGGGCTGGAGTCGCGAGCCGCGGCGCGGAATAAGGGGAGATATCGTCTTTACGATTGGACATGGCGACAAGTTGTCGCAATTAGAGTGCCTATACAAGAGGATGATAAATCGCAGCGGCCGTGCGGCGACAGCGGGATGACACTCGCTGTATTCTGATGACTTCTTGAACCGGTCCATTTTGCGATGTCGTTTATCATTTGATCTTTCTAAAGCCACATGTAGCCTTTGGAAGCATTTCTAAGAATACATTTAGATGGAAAGACAAGTAATTTATTGCGGTAGTTCTTTTATCTTGATTGCATATTTGGCAACAATTAAGCTGGCTACGACCGCTGATTTTTTTACAGGTTACACACGATTTTGAAACAACCTTTAGGTAAGTAAGTAGGTGTACAAACCTGCTCCACACGAAGTCGTTGAAACACGAAAACAACAACGTCGTTGACAACAAAGGTCAGGCGCGGTCGCAGCCTATGATTTTGGGGGGGGTCATCATGGGTGCCGAGGAATATTTTAAGGGAAGTACATCTCCTCGTTGGTCTAGTGGTCGCAAGCGTTACTGCTGAGCATGAGATCCTAGCTGGGTTTGATTCCTAGGTTGGGTAAAGTGTTAAGGGTTTTTTCATCAGAAATTTCTCAGAAGCAGCCTGGATTCTGGATTTGTGCCCGGTTGGCGACAGTAGGCTCGCCCTCTATGACATTTCACTTAATAACTGGCGAAATGTGGGAAGTACTATGAAGGTACACCCCTGCCCAACCCTTTGGGGATTAAAGGCGTGATGATATGTTAAGGTTCATGTACATCTCCAGCTCCACATTACTTATGCTATTCAGGGACGCAGCTTTTACATAGGGGGGTGTTACTTAAATGCTGCCAAATTGGTCGTATGTATTAGAACGGTAGATTGTGCAGGGTGGGAAGAGCGAGCGAAGCGAGCTCAAAAATTTTGACAACCCGCCTCTGTATGATTAGGTTTTGTTGTATATTTTCAAGAAGAAATAGGAGTTACATTGTCGACTTATGCAGGCAAGCTCAAGCAGCTATCAGAATCTAAAATGCAAGAGCGAGCGAAGCGAGCTCGAAAATTTTGCACTCTCTCGGATAGGTTCGAGTTTATTTCTAAAGGACTAGGAATTACGTTTGCTTGGTCGACTTTTGAAGAAAAGATCAAGAACCAATGTAAATTGCAAGAACGAGCGCAGCGAGCCTGAAAATTTTAGCACCCCACCTTGAATAGTGTCTGTTTTCTTTTACCCATCATACAAAAAGAGATCTAACTTCATCGAATTATGACGAACAGCAGTTTAGGTTTTGAAATTTGGCCTTACCTAAGCCTTTCAACCTTATGTACGAGCGGGGTGCCCAATATCCCGAGTTTGATTCGCTCGCTCTTGAATCCTAGATTCTTTATTTTTATAACAGGGTTTTAAAAGGAAAATATTTTGTAGGCGCGCTAAAAAACCTACTGTCATTTCATAGTTTTAAGTTTTTACTTCAGTCGGCAGTCTCCATGTCTGCCGATGTTCTTAATGTTTTTGAATATGCCAATCGGGGTTTTCGTGTCTCAAGTACAGTTTTTTTTTTTGAAGTGAAACTTCTTTAGGCGCGCTTGACTTGGGGAGTAAACTGGCGAATGCGTTACGAAAACGTGTGATCGCGAGTAGGGAAGGTACGTAAAAAATAGCTGGAAATACCTGGTGTAAAAACCCGGTCCCGGTAGCATAAATATGCGACCGGGTTTTTACACCAGGTATTTGCTTCCAAGTACGCACACCGGGTACCGACTCAAAATACTTGCAAGACTATTAAGTATCTTATACGGCTACTCGCTCAAATACGTAGGTACTCAACCGCGTTAGTTTTCGCAAATGCGATCATGCTCCTTTTGGAACAATTTCGTATGCAAGTATTTTTTACCGACTTCACAAAAAGGAGGAGGTACTATGTTCGGCTGTTTGTATGTTTTTTTTTTTGTATGTTTGTTCATCGAATACTCCGCCAATTGTCAACGGATTTTCAAAATTCTTTTTTTGTTCCAAAGTAGATAGTTTTGAGGTGGTCCCACTGTCACCAAGTTAGGATCTGATGATGGGATCTTAGAGACCTTTAAATTTTATAGGCTCACTTATTGTTTTTCGCATATTTTACGAAGTATCTTGTGTATTTGCGTATGGTTGTCACCATCTCAGGTAGCTGGGCTGATGATGGAAGTTACAACTCCTTAACAGTAAGAAGTTACTCGAACAGGCAAGGACTGTTTTAGTCAATTGTGTTGATGTTTGATAGGGCATTTGCCACATTTGGTCTCATGATCATCAAGTCATGACCTGATGCTGCAGTCAGGATAGTCTGCAGAGTACCTAACTCCTCGACAACTAACAGCAGATATATCGTGTTAAGGCTCATTGAAAAGGGCTCGATGTGTGGATAAACGTACTGTTAATGAGGAACACCGAAGTACATAAAGACCTGATGCTGAAGCCAGGAGCATTAGAAAAAGTACCAACCTTGAAATTACAGCACCGTAGTCGTGTTTGGGCTCATTTTAAACAGGACTAAATTTTAAGTTCAATGCAATGTTGACAAGTCTGGCCTGATGCTGCAGCCAGGATTATCAGCATCTAGTCTAAAAACATCAGGGCAGGATTTGATGATGGGATCCTGGAGAAATCGAAGGAACTCTTCAAATATTATAGGCACACCTATAGCGATTTGGGTATTTTTTATAGTAACTCGTGCATTTGCTCTCGGAAAGCACTATTTGGTGATGTGGAACTGATGATGAAGACCACAGATGGCCACCGGAACTACTCAATAATATCTAAGTATTTCACGGGTTGCGATTCGATTACTTTAATATGGTTGCTAAGCAATTTATGCTCGTCACAATGTGAATGGTGATACGGAGCTGATGGTGGATCTGGAGAACTCCTCAACAATTAACTTCCCTGTATCGGGAAAAGCAATATTTTGTTTGTAAAAGGCGATGATCACTAGGCTATTGTAACTTAGATAAATTATAAGCAGACCCACTAAAAAGCGTGAAATAAAAACTTAAAAAAAAAAAAAAACCGACTTTCAAAAAAACACTACGAAGTGAAAAATATCTTTAATTTCGGAAGTCGGTGGCAAAAAACTAAAATAAAGATCCAAAGACACCGACTTCCGATATTAAAGTTATTTTTCACTTTGTAAAGTTTTTTTTGGAAGTCGGTTTTTTTTTTCTTAAAAAGTTTTTTTTACTTTAATGGTTTCCAAGTATTTATTTGTAAACGCGATTTTGCTCCTTATTTATTCGAAGTCATTGATCAATTTCCTATGCAAGTAGTTTTACTTCCAACGGGGCTTTTGAATACGCGATTGTATTTCTTATCTGTATGAAATTATGGATCAGTTTTCTATGCAGATAGAAAATACTTGAAAGTATCTCGCTCCGTCGTGCCTCGACGCTCGAGTACGTAGGTACTCAAATAGTTCAACAACCGCGTTTGTTTTCGCAAATGCGATCATACTCCTTATCAGTAAGAGCACAGAATACTTAATAGTACTACGTACAGAAAGGACACTCCCTTCCTCGCCCTCATATCAGATACCGCACCTCACCCCGCACTTCGAGGTATTGGTCGCCGACTCTTTAGCAAGGGCGCTCGCGAACCGCAGCGCTGTATTGCTGACACACAATTATGCGATTTAAAAGTTTTATTTGAGTTTTAATCACGATGTTTGGATATTGTGATGCTTTTCCGAATTCGTATTTACATATACTGTTTGTATGTAACATGCGATTTAATAACCCATTATTTACAGATTTAAACTAAACTATTTTAGTGTTTTTATTTCATTACGAACCCGACTATATAAATAAACAATTGAACTACATGGTCACTTCATAATAATGCAAATGTTCGGGCAGCGCCGCCGCCGACGTCGTTCGGTTCCCCGACACAAATTGCTTTCCGCGCCATTTTTTTTTACGCTACTAGATTTCACGCACACATTTGCACGTATACAAACTTCATTTGTTTATGTAGTAGTAATAGGTAATTATTTTGCGAGCGTTGTATGGAGTGTCCGAGGTGTGGTAAGAGTCTACGGAACAATTTCGTATGCAAGTATTTTTACTTTAATGGTTTGTAAAAGTATTTATTTGTAAACGCGATTGTGCTCCTTATTTATAGGAATTCACGGATCAATTTCCTATGCAAGTACTTTTTACTTCCAACAGGGCTTTTGTTTGATTACGCGATTGTACTTCTTATTTGTATGAAGTTATGGATCAGTTTTCGATGTAGATAGAAAATACTTGAAAGTATCTCGAGCCCTGGTTTTAGGCCCTGGTTTCTTAAGGTGGACGTACTTGGAAGCCCTGGTACTCGATTTTGCAAGTACGACCCATGTCTACGGGCTACGGGCGAGGCGAACGGGAGTTGAGTGGGGGATATAAGCAAGAGAAAGCAGTGCGCGCGCACATTTTCTTTCTCTCTTCCTCTCATAGCCAAATACGTTTGAAGTTTCACTTCAGTCGTGTGGTCATAAGCACACTCGGTTTTTTTTTTTTTTTTTTTATTAAGGCAAGTAAACCATTCAGACTCTCGACAGCTTGAATGATTTTGGGGGGGGTCATGACCCCGACGACCCCCCCCCCCCCCCCCTCGGACCGCGCATGACAAAGGTGCGTTACTGCGATAGACACTATCAACTCTGCTGATAGTTGTAAATTCTAAAAGAATAGGTATATGACGTAGACCAGATTATGTTTATTGTTCGGGCAATACTGTATCGATAGCTGATACTGATTGACACACGTGCAGATATTGCAGCAACAGCTTGAATATTGACACTGATATAGGATATCTAGAGTACTTATGGGGCATGCAAGTACAAGCAACACACACACTTTAGCAATCAAATGTAACCAAAAACAAATGAGGTATAATTTTTAGAACAAAGCAATCGATCCGCGGAAGATGTAGCTCTCGCAACCCAACAATGCCTAATTGTAACGAAGGTTGGATATTTTCCCGGTGCATTGACACCTTGCAAGTACTATGTGTTGTTTAGTCTGCAGTCAACGACCTCGAATGTGTTATAAAAAGTAACGTGAACCTGCCCGCCGCATTACTGCAAATTGACTCCATATCTGACGATAGCGACCCGATCAACCGAGCTACGGAGCTACTGCCCGCTAAGTATATTGGCTCTCTAGATATGCACTTGCGTGGCTACCTATTCAATTCAATCTAACATTTATGATAAACTATTGCTATATTTCTACCTATCTATCTTATCATTTACATAACATAGTCTACAAAATGCGTTCGATTCTAAAAGTATATTTGAGTCTTTAAACATATATGGAGACGGTTTGAGGTCGTTTTGCATAATCGTGAAAGACAACGTCGACAATCTTTATGATTAGTAGCTGAATATCGTGTTTACGATTTAGCAATGTCCATAGAAGTCGATAAGGGGATTTTAATGGAACGATAACAACTTGATTTTAATGTTAATGGAAATGTAAATTGATCTATTGCTATAAAAGCGTTACGTCTTGAATCGACTGCAGTAAAAGTCTATAAGACTATAAAGGAGAAAGTTTAAAATATAATGGGATTTCTTGAATATCGTTGCCATCTGATAGGTTCAACGAAGATCCTGTCCGTTCGGAATTTTTCAGATAAGTTAATATAAATGACTGTTGTTACGTTCGCAGTTATCGCTGCGGTGAAATATTGTCTGGTCTTTTGAAGCGGCCGGGGAGGACCGCACATAAATTTAACTTTTGTTAATTAAATATGCGGTAGTGACAGCATTAAAAAGAAAAAGGAAAGGCGAACCGTCACGCAGCAAGCCGGAGATATTGCCGATCGAAGCCATCACAGTCTACGAGCTTCCATTAATAGTAAAGTGCTACTTTGGACGCACGACGCACATAAATCACCTTATGCAAAATCTCTCTATTTAAATTTCGATGATGTATGTTGCATTTATTCTAGCGAGACTATCGATTAAATTAATCAAACGAACCCCTGAGAGCGGCGCGGTCGCACTCTACGTATCACTCTTGACTTTCACTGATCAAATTTTTGCTAAAAGCCGGTCCACGTTTCGCGAAAGTGGTTGGTCTGGTGGCCAAGTGTTTATGTATCGGTGGTTAGAGGAGAGCTGGATAGACACGCCGCGGTGGCGTCGTCGCCTGCGCACAGATCCTGTTACAATTACTTTTAGTAGCGCACCATACGTTCATGCAAACATGATTATCTGAACGACAGACAGACAGTAAAAAGATTTGTAGTGCATGCGCTTTATGTGTTTGTCTATTATCATTGCTACTATTGTGTCTATTACTTTTATGAATTCTAAAAAGGACCAGATGAGAAAAAAGCATTTATGAGAAAAGCTTACGTCACTATAACAAACTCAGAATTTCTTACATTGTATGAGCTAGGTACTCTTTGAATGTAAGAAATGTGATTAGACATACATGTATTCTATTGCTCTAACATTTCCAGATCATTTTTTACAAAAATATAAAAAGACCTCATCCTAGGCACAAAGCACGTGCCAAAGTGCTAATATTACATTCATAGAATGAATTTGTCGAACTGCGAAAACCTATCACGTTCTGTACGTTTCACTGTCGTGAATTGTAAAACGAGCTGGCTAGATATTGCTAACTGATAAAGATGGCAGCTTGACAGCCTATGAGGACGATGATGTAATAGAATGGGAAAAGGATTACATTAGAAAAGTATAGAAAATACGTGTTTGTGACGCCCTGCCAAATGAAAAGCTCAATGTTTAAATTATTTAATTCTGAAAGAAAAGTTAAGATTTACAAGAAAGTAACACACATCAATGCTGATGAAAAGTAACAAAAGTAGGTACCTATAGTTTCAAGAATTCATTGCTGACAGTTCAACATCAAAGAATACCAGACCCTAATTGCGTAACAAACTTTCTAATACATTGCTTCATATGTTCGAAAAAAATTCTGCTCAACTACGAAAAAAACGCAATGAATGTTGTTGAACTGTCAAAATGAAAACCATTGCTACAGACGTATGTTACGCAATTAGTTTAGATAATCTGCGCTTACTGATACAAAACACTGACTGATATATAAAACACAAAACAGGATCAAGCAATTTATAAAGCTGATGAAATAGATGGAACAATTTAATTTTAAATGTACAACGGTGCGTATAAACCGCAACATGGAAACTTTCTATGTCAACGGGCTGCGGTAAATCACTTGCGTACATAAATACTTGTGGGTCCATACATATAGGTACTAATGTATATTATACTAGCTTTTGCCCGCGGCTTCGCTCGCGTAGAATTTGGTCTGCCACATTAAGTTACGTGACATTTTTTTTAAAATACTGATATTTTTTTAATGTACCTTCACATCGTACATCCCAGATTTCTAACTTCAAAATTAGGTTCCATACAATCTTTGAACTCCTATACCTAATATTTAGAGGGTATCTCTTGAGGGTGGAATTATCTGAATTCCTTTCTAAGTGCTCATTATTTTAAGCTATAATAGAACTCTGCAAATTTCAAAATGCTAAGTCCAGTGGTTTCTTCATCAATCTTTACCTGTATGGTGTGTTTATAAAAAGTAGGCTTGAGATTATCCTATCCAGCACAAACGGATTACTAAACACTGACAACTAAACAGGTCGGACCAATGTTACTTGCATTTAATCACTACATAGTATAAAACAAAGAAGCTTTCTTTTTCCCTATGAATGCTTAAATTTTTTAAAACTACGCAACGGATTTTGCTGCGGTTTTTAGGGTTCCGTACCCAAAGGGTAAAACGGGACCCTATTACTAAGCCTCCGTCGTCTGTCTGTCTGTCTCCAGGCTGTATCTCATAAACCGTGATAGCTAGAAAGCTGAAATTTTCACAAATGATGTATTTCTGTTGCCGCTATAACAACAAATACGAATAAGAAATAAGTACATATTAAGGGGGCTCCCATACAATAAACGTGTTATTTTCGCCGTTTTTTATAGACAATGGTACGGAACCCTTCGTGCGCGAGTCCGACTCGCACTTGGCCGGTTTTTTTTAATAGATTTTGTAATAACTAAAGAATTATGTGGTACGTAATTGAAATAGGTGAACATCTGTGTTAATTTATCTGTGTTTTTACTGCAATATACTCCTGTATACTATGTTATTTGATTTTTTTTGTTCCGCGTAAATAAGAAGATTTTGGGATTTAGAAACACGTGAGCAAGCTACGTAAAGCTGCCCATGAGAAAAACAGGGCGTGCCTAAATGTATCCCCGCTACTTTCAAAGTTTGCCCTTGCGATTTATTGATGGTCATAGAAAATGCAACTTTAAGTGGAAACTGTAAACGTTTGAAATTAAAGGGTAAGTTATTGGGTATTATTGTGATGCGTGGAATAAGAACATTTTCACCCTTAGCTTCTCCAGTTAAAATTGTGGCCTTAACAATATGCCTGCCTAGTTCCCTGACTCGCAATCTAGTGCCATTACATAGTCTCGGGGCGTCCAAGTTACGCAAAACCGGTATACCGACTTTTAATTGGAGCTTATGTGATGGCACCCCGGATAGCTCCAAAGAGTTAAGAAACTCCACGGGGTAGCTTGTACAGTCTTCAGATGACATGACTGTGTCGATAGAGTTGTAGGTTGTTGCATCGCTGGTTACTTGGTTCAAGATAATGTTATTGATTTTCGCAACTTCGTCAACAACGTCCCCCGCGACTGCGACGCCGCATCGCGCTCCGCCCGTGCTGCGGCCGCCGCCGCGGCGCGGCGTTAGGCGCTCCGTTCAAGTCAATTTTATCGTGATAACTTTTAAACTATTCGGCCAAATTACTTAGTGTGAAAGACAAAGTTTATCTACATTAAATACTTAATGCGAGAAATGTATTCATTTTGATAAGAGTTTGATAATTATATACTAAATGTGCATTGTAAAATAGTACCAAATTTAATTAGATTTATGGTTCACAATTTTGGTTGTACTGGCTTGCACATAAAAGGTAGATATATGCTGTCGCGGACTTTTATTTAGATCTACTTAAGACAAACAATCCTGCGGTACATCATCTTTATGTAACTCCATTGGTTTAGGCAGCGCACGCCAAGATAGCTCTCAGATGGAAGATTTTTTCCGACTTAATTGACACGTATCGTTATATTATGACCAAAACTACATAAAATCATTATAAATTGTAGCCTATGTGTTATTCTGATGAATAACCTATATTACTGTAAAGTTTCATCCAAATCCGTTCAGTAGTTTTTTCGTGAAAGAGTAACAAACATACATCCATCCTCACAAACTTTCGCATTTATAATATTAAGTAGGATGTAGCTGGCTATTAACAATACCATTATTCAGGACGGGACAAAAAGGGACTTTGGGTTGTATGCAAACAACTGCTAACTACCCTACCCAGCCTTGGGTGTCCAAACTTCCCCGTTTCGACCGGACGTTACTCCACCGTTTCAACCAGTAACTATGTTACAGATAATTAAATTTCCTCTCTGATAAAAGGAGGCTTTTTTATTTTGATCCCTGTTAAAATGAGCACAAAGGTTTTATCAGATGACAAGGAGGAATCACTTTTAATTTTTTTATGATCGTTTTTGTAGTAGGAAGTAGGTTGTACGATTTTTATTCGATTTTAAATAAATTAATTTTCTTTTCAACATTTATTGGGATGTCCTAATAACTAGTTAGTAGGGTAGGTTTAATCAAGCTGTGTGTCATTGAACTCTGTGTGTAGTTAATTTGGTAGGATAATTTTTATTTGGTGTCTGGAATTTGTTGTAAATAAATCTTTCTACTTTAATATCATTGCCTGAGTACTAAGGCTTTTAAACTGTAGCAAGAACATTTGACAATATATTGACGAATTTACTAGTGAAGTAGAAAGGTTTTCTCAGCATCGTAAATCATTGGCTAAAAGTGCCAACAGCCGCCATTCTCCCTTCATGTGTGGCTCTATTTTTTCGGATTACAGTGGTACGAGCGCCCACGCGTACATCATCAAATTCAAGTCACGTCCTAACAAATTGATATCAACCCACGATTTTAAGAAATGACGTGTATAAAAATACACTTTACCGACTCGATTAACATTCGTGTTCGCCCTAAAATGATAAAGAGTCGATGCACATTGAATGTATAATGGGTGGAGGCGTCGCGCGCTGTACTTTTAGCGAACTGAATCGAATGGGATTCCTTCTTAGAATTCCGTGTTGGGCGCCAATATCGATACCATCCGTCTTGTCGCCTTTTCCTTCGCTTTAATCTTTGTGTTTTATGGCTATTTTATTGAGTAGGAAGATGTGATTAGATTATACAGTTGTGATTTGTCTGAGTCTGATTAAATTGTCCAATTCCAACAAAACTGATTAGCATAGATTGTTTGGAAGGCCGGTTACGTAATAAAGGTACACATTTTCATAGAGGACACTCCATTTTCTACGTACTCGTAGTTCAGACTCGTGTTGGTCGCGTTGTAGCTATCATCTTGTATAGGTACCTACCTATTACTAAGAGTAAGAGTAACAGGGTGAATAAAGAATTCGTGCGTTCTAATCAGATAGACAGAAAGCGTCTGTCATGTCGTGACTCCATCTGGGAACACAGCTTCTGTTTATAGGTGCTGTTCTTTTATTGTCGAAGAAAAGCTTTAAACCGACTTGGATAATAATAAAAACTTCTTTTCGACCTTACAGGACCTCAAGGTAGGTAGGTACTTATATTCTTTAATGATCTGAAAATAAAAAAGCTGAATGAAAGATAAAACAGACTTTGTATGTAAATATTTAACTGAATGGTCTATTAATAAACTCCAATTGGGACCTCTTACACGTTTGCTAGTCGATAACTTATCAAAGGCTATGTAGCGACATCTGGTGCACATCGGAACATGTCTGATATGCAAATAGGGCACCGATATCATGTCGAGACTGAGATACAACCTTTAATTCAATCGACGCTACAACTAATGAATTATTCAACACTAGTCGGAGATGTCAGACTGCCGACAAATTTTTAATGTCATGCAAAGTCAGCGTAGACAGGGTATAATATAACCGATATGCTTTAATACAACAATAAAATTTACTAAAACAGAAACAGTAAAACTCATGTTTTAATGCATTCGCGAGTCAACAGCGTAAACTGTTATCCAGGTTAATTAGCAATGGAGTACGTAATAAAACTCGCGAGTAATTGCTGAACAACATGGACTGCTTGTAATGGAAATGTAGCAAATTGCGTCGCTTGAGCTCTTGACTCGGGAGACTTTCCCGTGTTTTTGTTTTGCTTAATCAGGAATGGAACTTAATGTAGAGGAAAGCAGTTTTCCCCGAGAGGTTTTTCGTCGCGAAAATTTTTTCTTCTTACTCGTTGACGTGATTGGTACACATATAACATTATGTATATTTGTTTGTTACGTAAGCGTAATATCGACAGCGAATTTGTCTTGTTGAAAAGGGCAAGCACTTTGCCTACATTTTCGTGCTTACATTGTATATCTTGTGAGATATATCTCGGCAATAAAACAAAGTTCCTCCAGCTATATTTCTTTTTCTGAGAACCAGTCTCGTCATCTTTAAATTGCAGGCATTTCAGAGACGATTCTTGTACCGATTTTATTTTCGTATCGTAGCGTAGTCACAGCATTTAGTTATATAATAATAGCTGGGAATAAATTACTGCATATGGCGCCGTCGGGTTAACTTATCGTCTTAATAGTGGGACACATGTCCTGTGTATCAGTAGTGTACATATTGTAGGTAATTATATGAATGCCAGCGCGTATCGATAGCTGTGCTGTGCTTTGCTCCATTCACATGCGCACACTCGATTCAAACCAATTAACTAAGATTATAATCGTTCGGGAATGTAAACATTTTGATTGGATGTGCCATTGAATATGCAAGATTTATCTGATATTCTAAAAAGTCAATGTGGTAAAAGTAGGTAGATTCTTTTGTAAACAAGAGTAAGTAAAGCAATCTCCCACATAAATTGCGTTTTTCATAAATATTGAGCTCTGCATTGCAAACGCACGATTCGTAAAAAAATCACGTCGAAAGTTCATAAAAAGTTCGGTAAAGTTGACCGCAAACTATTCAGGCTTCGATATTTGCTCGCAAATCAGTTTATTTGCACTCTGCTTTTGGTGTTCGGTGAGAATAAATTGCATTTTCAATCGATACCGACCGTGAGTCGAGCTGCTGTGTAATCCGTCCGTGGTAGTACTAATGTACTAACACATTAACTTCATATGCGCTACACATGTTTCTGATCAAACATCGTTAGGTAAATCAAGTCGTCACTTTAGTATTTACAATTTGTTCTCACATTAAAAAATTTAGGGAGTTAGGTTAGCTAGGGGGTTCCTATATGAGAACCAAGTGAACATTGAATACCTACCTCTTTCTGGCGATGACCCAGACTAGCGAAAACACCCGATACTATAAATTTAAGACAGACAAATCATCCCAGGGAGATGATTCAACTGAATTAGAAGCCGTAGCGAAAAGAAAATTGGATGAGTAGAGAATAACACTTCTTCGAATCAAGCAATAAGTCAAGCCACACGGTCCTCCAGAGAACTGAAAACAGTTCCACGCAGGTTGGAGTTGCTATATTTGCTACACTTTTATAGCATTGACGAAGTAAGCTCCTCACTCCTGTTCGTTTATCTCCGTGCGGTTACAATAAAAAACGAAGTTTATTGCAGAACTGTATTCATAGTGGTCGGACAACAAACGTTGCGGGCATTGCATGGAGGCTGCAATTATATTTAAAATAGCCACCGCCGGTAGCCCGCCCAAGTCGGCTACTGGCGCTATGTTGTATCTGCGGCGTGTGAAAATATCATCAATGGGACTTGCTTCAGGCAGAGTTGCTTGTTGCACACTTGTTTTATCTCTGCACTTAGCTACTTCAAATGTTTTGTAGCATGGTTTTTCAAAATAATGAATGCTCATAATGGATTCTCTTTGCACTTGAGTAATTAGCGTCTGTCTAATATTTAACATCGTTACTGACACCATTCGTTCTTCCTTGCTAACAGTAACTTCAGAACGACTATGTAAATAAAAGATTAGTGTAAGAAGAATGTAATGTCTTCCTATCCATGTTATCACTGATGAAAAGTAAGACGTTTGTTTTGGATAGCGGTATGCACTCTAAAGTGGGTTTATTATTAGAGCAGATAATAAGTCCATCACCAGTTCGTTAATGAGGTCCGTCAGCGAGCCGGTAGTTTTAGCTCTTGTTTATGTGTTCAGCTTCGATTGCCTTCACCGAGATCAAAAGTAAACTATTATAAACTTTCTTACTAATGTAACTACTGAGAGATACTTAATCGTATGGCAAAGAAAGCTGAAGGGACGTATCTAAAATATTAACTCAAGTCTTTGGTTGGTACAGTTTGTATAAGGTCACTAGAAAGTCGAGGGACCGTCTCGACTCAAGATAAACTTTTTTATACGAATACTTAGTTTGTTCTTAGAATGACTTCTGCCACCCAGACGTGGCAGAAACTTCAATATTCTTGTTTACACGAATAACAAGGTATGTAGTCACAACTTCACAGCGTGGACACCATTTCGGGCAACACATGTCGCCGAAAACATTCCGGGATATGTTTCAATTTTATTTATGAGAACTGCACTGTCATTATGCCTTATGAGTTTTGCGGAAAACGGTTGTGGTCTCGTTTTACGAGGCGACTCGGATTTACTCGTATCCTCCCAGACTTATTGCTGTATGCAAATTTAACGACACGATGATTATTTACAGGCGTAACAACTGCATGTTACTGAAGCATATGTTTACGTTTGGCAGTGATTTATTATTTTAATCCGTTCATCCACGTCTGAGAAATAGGGCCCTGCTCGGAATATAAAACAACTTACCTCCACAGAAATTAATTTCCATTTTTGGAAGCGCTTCATATTCGTCATTAGCTCCATATAGGGTATCTGATTAACAAAAAGCCCCTAAAAGGTGGTTAGATTAGTAAGATATATTCATCGGGAGCTATCTCACGGGGGCGAGTTATCTCGACATCCTACAGGAGTCAGTAGCGGGGTCAACGCCCCTCGGAAGTCACGTTTCTCCACAAAAACTCCGACGCAATAAAGCATTGAAATACCTATCATCTGTCATCTGATCTAGTCGCCACTCGCCACCGTGACGCTTATGTGTTATAACTTAAGGCTTACTGTCACACCAGTAAAGGCTGTTTATTGAGGCCTTTTATTGTGCCGGCAGTCAGTGTCAGCGCACCCTTTTGTGTTGCGCACAATATAAATGTTGTTATTTTATTTAATGCTAGTGTGATATTGAAAGTTGTTGTGTTCTTTGTTGCAGGTACGTGTCTAGATAAAACAGATTGGATATTGGGCGATAGTCTGTAAGTACTCAAGGTTGAAGCTGATACTGATGACATTGATCAAGTAAGTAAAACAGCACACATATTTGTTAAATTGAATACCCTAATTTTCTCAATGCTGCCAAGGTATTATTCTAAGATAAACTCATTCCATATTTAAGAGCTGAATTGTTCTCAGTCGTATCAGTTACGGTGGTGAAGGTTATAAAGACGTTGTCCGTTCGTTGTTTTGTGAAGCTCGCAGCTCGCGTTGACTTGACTTGTATCGTGTACATTACGAGGCTCGGCGCCGACAAAGTGCGCGTCGGCGCGGACAATCAAATCAGTCGCGACAATTTCTCCAGCGACTGTACCTTTGTCCTTTGTGCTCTCCGCCACATCTCTGTTACCACGTTCATGTCACACATTTGTGACGCTGTCTACAATATGTTTTGTCACAGTACAGTTTCGTGCACTGACAGCTTAACGGTTTTCTTCATAACTACATACTTGCATAATTATTTTGTCATCCACTAGTACTGCAACTATACTTAAGCTGAAGAAGGAAATGACAAAGAATCACTACAGCTACAAGAGCTACAAGTTGTATCATATCTTAAGTAGGTATCGAATAAATGTATGCAATCATGCACTCCATGGTTATGATTTGCCCTATATAAATAACGTCTACAGGCCGCTTGCATAGCACCACATGGCTATGAATATGCATTTATATCTGTACATCATTCCGTCAGGATTCTGGGTCACTTCCATCCAGTATAATCCTATCGATTTCGAAAGGTCGTTCAATCCTATTGCTGCTAACGGTCGACTGATCGATAATCAAATAAGGTCGGGTTGCAGCGCATATTTGTGAAGCCCTTATCTCCGCTATAAAAAGCAGGTAGTTGCATTCCCAGAAGTGAAGAGCCACTCGAGGGAGCACGCGGTACGAGCATTTTAATGGGTTCGTTTGAACGAAACGGCCGTTTTTGGTTTTTGCGCAAAACTTTTACGAAGAAATTGCGAGAAAAAAATATTTGGACACCACATATGTGTGTATGTGTGTCCCTTTATATGCTTTTTGGAAGATGAGTTTCATTAGCACTACGATTGCTCTGCTCTCGACTGTGACTGCATGCCCATTCATTAAACCCTGGGGCATTAGCACTTGCCCCATTCAAAGTTTTTCTGCCATTTTTTGTGATGACCTCCGAACCCAAAGATAAAACAAATGTAGCGGCGTGCGGTTTCTATTGAAATCTGATGCATTTGGTTTGTCGAATTCCTTAGTTGGTGGTCACAGTAAAAGGTTTTTTTTATGTCATCGTGATTTTTTTGGTGCCATATGCTCGGTCGAATGATAATATCTTAGAAATAGTAACTTTTTTTATCGATTTCTTATTGCCAACTTAATGCACTTTAAAACGCCTTTCTCTTTCCTAATAGTTATGTTCCTAATTATGTATTTGAAGCGTTATAAACATGATTAAATAATGTTCATTATGTAACTGCCTGGTTAGTGTTAGCTGCATGTATGTGTGTCGCACATGACTCGCAGCTATTTATATCCGGATTTACTTACCTAGTTCTTTTTTATCTACTTTTTTGGTGCCTTCTACCAATATAGCTGAGCAAACAATGCTCTTCCAGTATAATCCACATGAATGGGTATTCTCATGTGGTGGAGGTGGTCGGTAGAGAGATCAATATATTAACATTACGTCAGATTACGAGGTGACCGGGCGTGACTCAGCTGGTCGAACGTACGCGAACTTAACCACCCTGCCTAGGGTTGCCGACCCCTCCCGCGGTGTCCGAGTATCAGGAGTTACCGGGTAGAATGTTGTAGACTGATGAAGGATTACCATGATTTGTATCGATAGATATTTCATAAACTAGGGGAACTTTTACAAGTCGCAAGCAACAACCGTATTAGATTTAATATCATCATGTGCGCACTTGCACAAATATCTTGCATACATAACCATGTATGCAAGATATTTGTGAGAAAAATGGGTTACTTCAGTGCCGTGCGCGATAAGCTATGCAAGCATGGAGCACAACCGTGCCGTGGTGTAACCCATTTCTCTGAGTTAGGTCTTTGTGTGAAGTGATAAGCAGCTTAGTAGGCACCTACATCTACATTCAACTCTCTAAATGTTCCATACTAAGTACGATACCTACCTGTTGATTTAAAGTCACTTGAGAATGTTTCATTCTAAAAGGCTCCAAAAAATTTGATGAAGCACTGACTTCGCTGGTGTACCTATATCAAAGCGTTTAAAAAATTGCCAGCCCTAACTGGTCGCGCCCTGCGGCAAGGCCTGACCAAAGTGTCGCCACATTGAACCTCGTTTATGAAAGGTCACCGAGCCTTTAAATGAAAACTCTCATTTTCATTTTGATAGCATAATTATGTTAACGATGCCAGCAATTAGTGGAGATACGGAGACTACCGGAGATAACAAGGTGTAAATTGGTTTAGATTTTGATGTAAGATGAGATGAGAAAGAGAGGGTTAGTAATTTTGTTCGTAAAACCTGCCGTTATGGTGTTACTATTTTTTTACTTTGGGATAGAATTTATTGAAAATCACAGCGTTTGTGGTCAAACTGTTATTGATGTACCTATCTAGTAAATGCAACTTAGGAATTCTGAAGAGACGGCACGACAGAGAGAGTAAAATTTTGCATATGATGCCGATCTGCGATGCAAACCAAACTTATCAGACAAAGAGAAAAAAGGATTCAAGGAAAGGTACAGATAGAAAAATTATGTAGGTATGTAAATCAGTATAAGGCTAGCACGAGTCTCTTGTATATGTATAAATCAAGGCTCGATCAGTCACGCGCCATGCGCGAATTCGTTCCGGCCACGGCTGGCCTCTGACTCAAACTCATAATCACCGGTAATCATGTTCAGCAGATTGATAACAAACTTCGCAAAACCGGCTGTGAAAACTGTTTGCACAAATTAGTAGGTCAAACTACGCACAACGTTGATTGTGTTTCCTTTTGCAGCTTTCTTTCTTGGGCATTTGTGAGTCTTACCTATTTGTTGGCATGGCCCTTTATCGTAAGGCTCCAACTTAACCTAATCTTTTTATATAGAAGAAGCCATATACCCAATGAGATTTCCTATTGGCAAGAATGACGAACTTTAATACAAAATGTCATTCCCTATTTAACCTCTTTAGGGGATGAATTTTTAAAAATCTTTCGTGTTTACTTTCGTTGCAAAACTATTCTGTCAAATATCATGTTTCTAGACCCAGCGAGCGGTTAAGACGTTGTCCATCAGCTTCGATCTTATTGATCGAAGTACATCAGTGAATTTAACATTTTTATTAAGTATATAAATAGTACTCTTATGATTCAGACGGATCTAAAAACATAATGAACTGTGTCCTTCTTATCCGTCTTTAGCTATGCTCATTCCGCAGTGATTCATTTAAGAAAAATCAACGTGGGAGTTTTAGCTCCGTCTTCCGAAACCGCAAGATATTTGGAATGCTATATGCAAATAACTAATTTTAAGCTAAACGTTTGCTGTTACTTCACACGGTGTAAACGTTTCGAAACTGACAGAAATCAATATCCGAATAATAACGGAATCTTACCTATATCTTTTTTTACTGAGAATGTATAACGTTGATGGCATTAACATTATGCTTTTGTAGCTATTCCATTTGCATTTTATTCCTCTTCTGCAGACTCGTTATTTTCTAAATCGATACGATTGTTCTCGTCCCCATGCTTTATTTATTATTCAGCAACAAACATTGTATTTGCGCGAGCGGAAGGATATTTCCCGCAGCGCGGTGCCTATGTTTATGCCACGACAACTCCATATGTTGGAATCTAAACCGAAGCCAATAAAAGCACAAAGCTGGCTCCATGACGTCTTTGTGCATCGTACACGTGTTTATTGCGGATGCCACGCCCCACATGGGAAATATTTAAGTTTATATGTTATTCTCAACGCCATTAAATTATTTTGAAAATAAACTTTAATCATCGGAGCGGCCAATTAAATACAAACTCAAGTTTAACAGTAAAAGTACTATAGGCACAATATTTGCAACGTTTGTTTCATAACTTGTATTGCACGCCTGATTTACTTTGTTAGCAAGTGCATTCAGTTTCAAAGATAAAGTTGTTCTATGAAACTGAAATTCTTAGCAAGCCTTCTCTTCAAGTGAATAGCCGTATTTATACTAACTTGGTGTAAAGTTTACCGTACTTATTTTATTGGCCTCACTATCGCGCGATCAACTATCGTTTATTTAACTTAGCGAAACTCTGTTCAACGTCACTCGATGTGCGGCTAAGTTGGGAATTACATTTTGGTCAAGAGCCATTCCTAGCTATCCGTGTTTAGAATAAACAAACATAGCGTGATATACCAGGAAGATTTGTGTAGAACTGGACTTTCTCAATCGAATGCGGTTGACTGCTGAAAGATATACAAAGATCTTTGTTTGCCTTAGTAACGTTAGTAGGTGCACCAATATCATGTTCATTTTATGCCAGCTTGTTTTGTTTTAAAAATAAAAGAGAAACTGGGCACGGGAAAAGAATTTGAATGTGAATTAATTGAATCGAAGCGCCAGAGAAGCCCGTAAAATTCAAAGTTTTCTAACTGTTTTTGCAATTTTCAGGTCAGTGTCAGGTTGAATGTTGATCAAAATTTGATTCGCGACCACAACAAGTATGTATTTAAAGAATTATAATCAATACTACCCTCTAACTTCATATAGGTAACCCTATTGAATGACTATTTCATGAAATTTCAATCAATAGGGTTATATGAACTTTAAGGGTTGTATTGATAGTTTTAATGATTATAATTCTTTAATAATATATCCATCTTGTCCCTAACTAAGAATTTATTTAAACGAACAGTTCTCTGAATCGTTGTGCATGACTAAAATGTTTATGAGAACCTGATAATCTAATCAATTCGTAATCGATCAAATAAAGTAGATTTCTTCATATATCATCGTCTTTTCACTTTGTTTTATACAACGTTTTATCATTGTCAAGAGCATTGAATAGTGCATCATTATCATGGAAACATTTATCGCACAAACGAGAATGTGCGTCTTTGCAAATCAGCGTCCATCCTTTATTGTGGACCATCTATTGTGTAATAGTCGCAACGGAAAGAATATAAAATTGTTAGCGGCTGTTCCCGGTCCCGTGTCAATATCACTGATTGCAAAGAACAGACCTTTTATGTACTCGTATTTGATGAACATATGTAAAATATGCTGGCACGAACCCTTCTTTCTGTCGAAACTCTTTTTCTGTTTCTGGTACATGATTTCGTACTTAAAACAGATCAAACAAAGTTCTATCTTTAATACCCGAAGGCTTTCGCTGCGCTTTTGACTCTTGTTTTAAGCTCTTCCGAATTTCCGATATGGATTTGTCTCAGAATCTCAAGTTTTCTTTACTTGTTCAAGCGAACAAGATACTCTGCTTCCGAATGATATTGGAGTCTGTGTTATAAAATGGTTTTTATCTTATTTTATTATTAACTGTTCAAATAAAACCTATTTGGTTCGGAAAAGTATTTGACTTTATTATGATATATTCTGTTCACTTTTGTCTTTATTGAACGTTCGTAGCTTCTTAACACGAACATACTCGTATTCATAACACAGTTTGTGGTTTGGATTCTTAAATCATGTCATTTTCATGTCCGATGTTACTAATTAAATACGTAAAGCTTTGTACTAATACTTTTTTAAATACACACATCAAAAGTGTCTAGGGATCAAGCATTTTTATGCGGATTTCTTGAGATTGAGATGTGGCTTTGTAATAAATTTATGATTTTATAAATTTATATGGATCCTTTTTGGTGCATTTCATAATTTGAATCAGGAACTGTGAATCAAATTCGAGTAAAAGATGAAAATCAGCTGTCAATATTTTCCCTATAAAAACATACAACGCATTGAAGACATTATTAGTGCTACTGTTTCCCTACTACTGATTAAAACCAACGTTATTATGGAGCGGCGACGTCATTTAAGCAGGGAAAAAATGCTCAGAGCCGTGGGAATGATAGAAGCTGGTTCCCGGCAACGTACTGTGGCTTTAGCTCTGAATACAAGTCAGAGTGTTATAAGTCGACTTTGGACACGTTACCGAAGCACTGGTACCGTGGCTGAGCGCCATGGAGGACGGTATCGCTGCACCACACGGAGACAAGACCGATACATTCAAATCTTAACTCGAAGAGCTCCAACAATAACCGCCATGATGTTAGCCGTGAGGCTTCATCACTCTTCAGGGAACTTAATTAGCGACCAAACAGTCAGAAACCGCTTGCATGAAGTGAACCTTCATTCCCGAAGACCGCTACGGGTACCACCTATAGCAATGCACAATCGTAGGATTCGATATCAATGGGCTCTTGAACACAGAAATTGGGCAGAAGAACAATGGCGTTTCGTGTGCTTTTCTGATGAGTCTCGTTTTGGTATGAGACCGGATACAAGACGTATACGACACTGGAGAACCCCTGGACGCCAACAGCGATTAAAATCCTGCCAGGAAGTCCATCCTTATAGTGGTGGAACCATCATGGTATGGGCGGGTATTTGGATCGGCGGAAGAACTGAGTTGATTTGGATCAGAGGCAACCTCAACGCTCAAATTTATGCTGAGACGATTGTATCAGACGTCATCGTTCCTCTACAAGTGCAAATCGGTCCCTTATTTCAGTTAATGCATGATAATGCACGACCGCACACCGCAAGAGTTGTAAGACAGACTCTCGCCGCAGCTAACATCAATGTCCTGCCCTGGCCTGCTCAGTCGCCAGACTTGAACCCGATTGAGCATGCATGGGATATGCTACAGAGAAGAGCTCTGCCGAATATGGAGGGTATCCAGTCGCAAGAAGACCTTTTTTTGTTGTTGCAACGAACATGGGCGGCCATTCCACAGCGTGATTTGGATGAACTCATTTTGAGTATGCCAAACCGATGTTCTTGTGTTGTTAGTGTTCGCGGTAGAAACACGGATTATTAATTGTTTAAGTTACCCAATAAAATTTTAAAGAAAACTGTTATTTCAGTCTTTTTTTCGAACTTTTGTGTTAGTGGTTCAAATGTCAAAAATCCCTTTATTAGGAAAATGGCAAATTTCTTTATTAATGCAAAGGTGACTTGGTTTATCGTTACTGTGACAAACGAAAACACTTTATTTGATGAATCCTTAAAGAAAATTTTAATTAATATCAATCAGGAGAAAAGTTATTGCAAAAATATATGTTGATCCCTAGACACTTTTGATGTGTGTACTATCCTTCAGAATATTTTCTCACAATTATATTTAAAAAAAATTCTACATACAGCAGCAATACATTTTGATCAGGAACACAGAAAGATTATATATTTGTGTGAACAGGCACTGTATATAAAACGTTCGTGAGAAGTGCGTAAAGCTAAAGAGTGTTTTTGTATCCGAGTCACATTTTAGTTTATTATGAAGTGTTGTGCTCTATCATGAAGGGCGGAGGGCACTATCTGCGGCGGCCAGTCGCGCGTGACCGTTCATCTCGTTACCGCCCGCCCCAGTGGCTCCCTGCCGCCCTGCGTCACCCTCAGCCCCTTCTCACCACGTTATAAATTTAACTTAATTATCGACACTGTTGTCCCCTTGTTCAGCTTTTGAAAGGGTTAATATTTTTAATGCATACTCTCAGAGGAGAAAGCAATGAGTTATGACTAGGAGTTAGAAACACTTAATGACGCCACACCCTCTTTCCGTTCTACTCTGTGATATGATTTAGTGTGCATGCAGTGATTAGTGTGCGGGTTGAACTTCCACGGTGACGAGGTCAGCATGGCCCACTAATCGTCCAGTGGTCGGTTGACGGAGACTTCCGAGCTCATTAGTGTGGATACCGACGTGGTTACGTAATCCGTCGCAACTGTTTGCCCAGTTAGTATTCAGACAAACTTCAACGAACAAAACCCCAGTTTTAATTTCCGGAATACAGATTTGCATAGAGCATACCCAAGCCTGAGGCTGAGTACCCAAACTCATTGTTTTCCTACGAGCTAATTTCGCGGTGCACATGCCTGAGTGGACTCCCCATTTTTTAACCACCCTCGGTTCTATTAACGCCCTTGTTATTATTAGCCCAGATACCTATTTTAGGCATGTAGGTTAGATAATATGCAGCTATGTATACTATTGTATTTGCTAACGTTATTAAGGAAGAGTTACTATCGGAGAAGTCTGAGTACTTCTGCGAGCATGTTAGTTCGTAAAACTCCTACTTAAAGTGCTCAGCTCAAGACACGAACAAGTTTTAGTACTTCTCAACATTAAGTTTTCACGCGGCAGACAAGCGAGAGTCTGCAAGTCGCACTCTCACGCGCCGTGTATAAATCTTCAAGCATTTCTCCGCTGGCTGTAAGATCGTGTTGACTCAGCCAATGCTCAGATGCATTTTGCAAGGAAACCTTCCACTGAATGAAAATAATTTCATGCTTTTAATTACCGCTCCAGTTTTTGCTGCCCGTCAGAGCAGTAATTTTTGTTTGATATTAATTATTTTTGTAATGATACGCAGTTGAGAAACTTCGCACAATGCGTTTTATATTCCTTTGTTGTCGTACCCTTTACAATGTTTTGTGTCATAACCAAGTGTTTAAACAAAACCTTTAAAATATTTGAAGTGTTTGTCATCATTTTCGAGTTCTAAAAATAATATTATGATTTTGTCTTATTCGAGTTCATTATTAAAGGAAAGGAGCTCTTTGTGTTCTGTTGTTTCTGCGGCGATCCTTTGGAAAAGCGGGGTTTCGAGTTTTCAGTATGAATTTGATTATATCCACCGGTCAAAACAATTTATTTCTTCCTTCACCCGAAGGGCTGGACCGGTAGCTTTTGCATCCTGATTTCTGTATATTTTCCTCCAAAAAAAACTCATAAATGTTGATGATGATGAATGCATTGATTACCTTTTATAGAAATTCGTCACGCACATCATATTCTTTGTTAATATTATTACATTTTAAGCACGTTTGTTGTCGGCTTGCAAAAATAAATTGGTAATTGTTCACACCTCTACACCTGTTATTTTTTTATGCGCAACTTGATTATCTATTGTGATCTTTGTCGAACGCTACATTCTTCACCAAGAACATTACGGTATAGCCGTATAGAAGACAATAAATTCGCGATTACTTTCTAAAATAAAACTGTGTTCGCAGGCGGCTGGCTACGTTAGATCCATACCTAGATTGTGTTCATAATCTAGTTTATCTTGTCAGCAGTATTTACTAAGGACCCTTCTGAAGAAGCTTGGGGTTAAAAATAATCCTGCGTCTGAGGATTAAAGCACCTGCAGGTGTCTCGCCTCTATCTGAGATTATAACCTCCACCAGGTCACACCAGTTTGCGCCTTATTACAAGAGGTATTTGGTTTCTTACCCCTCGTTAGCTTTTAATACAAAATCGATTAGGCTTTATTGTTTACGGAGCGGATTTGTATCAAAATTGTAATCTTAGCTTATGGCTTGAGTCTTGCATGTATCAAAGTCTTATCAACTATAATGCGAAATCTTTAAAAATATTGTCGGACTCAACATTTTATTAAGTTCCTAAGCTCGCGAAAGCACACACACACACTTTATACCTTCCACACTCTTCCGCGTGTGGAAGGTCCCGCATGAACACTTTAATTGGACATTTGCTTACTTTTTAAAAGTGGCTGTTTGTATTCTTTTGGTACACAATGGCATGTTTAACATGTTAGTATGGTGGCTTGCGGCGGGCTCGGCGCCGGCGCGGGCGCCGCGTATCTTAGTATTCCTTGTATCGCATGTCGTTGGACTATTTCTCTTACGCACAGCGCCGACGACGCGCCGCCGACGCACGCGCAAGGTCGCCGGGTGCTCGTCTATCTCTGACGGCGCCTGCCATGTCCTGACACTCGAATAACAATCCTTTGTCTATACAGATGAGGTCTGCGAGGTTCCCCATTTCTATTATCTCACATTAGCAGCACTTAGCGCGTCGTCGCCTGTTCGTCCACTCGCTTTCGCAATTCGTCCTATTTTAGTAACAGGATTCGTATGCATCAATGACGGTGTTAGCTCCTGCGTCAGACTGCCGTTGGGTCTATTTTGATCATGCTATTGAACTAGCTGGTCCCAGCTATTCTTGGGGGAATTTCTGCATATTCTATTTTGAAGTGGCGGATTTTCAAGGCACACATGGTGATTTACCGCCTTCGGTAAAATAACTCAAAAACATTTCTGTATATTGGCGTGAGGACGTTGAATCACAAGTGCCGCACCTACTCTACCTTATTTGTCGTACGGATAAGGATAGCTTGGGGTCGCATTGACAGTTGTTTCATGGTCGGAAACTTGGCTTGTTTCTTTTTTCATCGATATGACGTTTTGTTTTAAATGAACTTCATTGAAGATCTTGATGCCTACTACAGAAAAATAAACGTTTTCAAAAACGTGTCAGACAAGTATATTTTCGAAAATAAATATGAGTTACCATTTGTGGTTTTTGTGGTAAGACAGGACGGCTCCACAGGGGTGACTGAATGATTTCAGATTTATTTGCACGAGGCATTTGCATTGTATAGTACCTAATAGTCATAGAATAATACCCAGACCCACTGTAGAATACTGTTGATTTCGTATTTTTATGTTGAATATATCACTCCACTGGCTCACTACCACCTTTAAGTATTCTGTGCTACCACACCAAGCGCCATCGTATGTTGCCTGCTTCATTTTGTCTGTTTCCTGCCATTCCTCTTGACTGACAGATGACATAAGTGACAGCAGCTACCCGCTTGTGTGAATGAGACAGTGTTTAAGTAAATAGGTATCTATTGAATAGATACAATACACTACACCCACAATTATGTATTCTATGGTAGTAGATGAGGCGATCTAGGCTTGTCACATTGTTGTTTAAATGTCTGGCATTGAGCGACCAATCGATGATAGATAAGCGCCAAGTGTTTGCAGTATCTTATTACTGGGGCGTTAAATATTCGCATTCCAGTCTGTTTTGTGTTACATGCAGATTAATGTGCTGTGCCACGTAATTGCGCTCCGTAGTTTATCCTTACACAATTTGCTATTGTATAATATCTATTCGTTTTATCAATACTTTGTCTTGTGTTCCTGTTTCTACAATTACAGGAGTCTTCTTATCATTAGTATATCTGGAAGATGTATAATTGCCATTGGCGTGAGATTCATTAGTGATTCTTGTTTGTTAATGAGAAAATAGCATGTGGTACCTATCTCAAATAAATTCTACTTATTATCCTTAGTTTCAAACATGGGAATAATAATAATGTGTACCTACGTGCAACAAGGTTTGTATGTAGATTTCATGACCCTGTCTAAGTTTATCCCTGGATTACTGATACTGACCCTGAATATTTTCCGCGAAATGAACCACATGTTTTTGATGCGTATATTCCTTTTACACATCGTTTTATTATAAGTTCTTCTCAAGGTTGACTCGCGAAGGATGATAGACAAACATGTGCCGGGACATTCATAGTTTTATGTAACTGAGAAATAGGCATTTGTAGTGGAGTAAGTATAATACCTAAGTATAGACAATTACACACTGCCTGCGGTTTTCCTGCAAACTTACAAAATAAACAAGTTTTCTTGTTTATGAATATGGTTTCTTCTTTATCCTTTTGAAAGAGTAGTTAATTTTCCTTGTTGTTGGTAATTATGTTGCAAAGACATTTTCGGAAGTGTGACGTTCATTTAGTTCCCGTGGTTTCTCGTTAACCTCCTTTCAGCTACCTTGGTAATTGACTCTCATTAATATTAAGCCTTTACTGTAGGTACTCTTACCTACCATATATGCCTCAGAGGCTCAGAGTGACATGTTCAATTAACTAATTATAACGTTAATACTTAATTATAGCGGTTGTTGTTGAACAAGTTCTAATTACTTACTGACGAGGCTAATTTCTACATAAATGTACGTGGAACTCGAGACTTGATAGGCAAGACACATTCCAGCATAAAATTAATCTATTGAAAGTTTTTTTTTAATATACTTACATAGATAACTGGAGTAGTTCTGCAAAACCTAGACTGTTACTTTCCGAATTGCCTTCATTTCTAGGATAGGTCCATATCAAGAAGTAGTCCTGGTCAGTATCTAGATGAGAATAACGTTAAGAAAATGATCATCTTTGTTTCTACCTTGCAAATTGTTACATAATTTAAGTAGGTATTGATCTATCATAACTACGTTTCTATAAACCCATCTGTATCATACACGAGGCAGTGATTCTGACTTCACAATTATTACATTACGGAATCTACCCTTAACATGACACTGGTATTTTTATACAGAGAATCGGGTAAATCCGCCATCAATCGGAGGGACGCGTGCCCCGGGTAAGCTCGCCCAGATTACGCTGACGATGAATGAACGGAACGAGTGAACATATGCGACCCTCTGTTTGTCCGTGACGAGGGAAATTTTGATTACATTCGCGTTTATTACGCTATTTCCTTCCATTAGGGCAGTGTTTTTATGGATAAAGCCTGATACCGCATTAAGTAATCCATTGGAATGATTGGTTTAGACAGTTTGCTGACACATGATTGCGTATGAAATTCTATACTTACATGTGTGTTTTATAAACCAAATATTTCGATATTGATGAGTTGAAAATAAAACTGTTATCATTTGCGTTTCCAAAACACAAGAATTTCGGGATGGAAATCTGTCTGAATTGGGAACTAGTTTTGAACTTTTGAACAACCCGCATGTTTGCGGATGCGGTCAACGGTCAGATGTAAAGCGAGCTGAACTATTTGTTGTATCGACATCAGAACGAAACAATGGCGAGTAAAATATTAATATTAATAGTGCACGTGGTTGAGTGGTTGCATAACATTCGCATGACAATGCCACACTTCCTACATGGTGTGGACTATCGAGCTTTATCGACGTTTTACAATCAGTTATGAGGAACACGGCATATAAAACAGTCTGTGAGGTCTTTAACCAATGTTTGACCAATCGAGATCGTTATACGGCCACAAGGCACCGAAGCGAGTTTATGATTGTTTGTCTATGCCTATTAATAGTTTGGGCGTCAATCAGCAGTTCATTCGCGCATCATTTCGTGCCGCCTGCAGCTGTACTCCGATAATAAGAGATACGGACTTGACGGCCGCAGGATAATAGAACCTAATTAAATGCGTTAATTATCGCTGTTTCAAGAGCCGACATATTGAACGCAGTTTGTGGCATTCCAAACTCGTGCAGCACTGATTCATGTATATGATCATCCACACTTCTACGCATAGAGAATATAACCATAGTCTTTGGTTCTACGCAACAAGATTTAGGAAACTACCTAAGTATAATGCCATCGACATCTCGCTAACGGACTTCCTTCGTTATCTATTAAAACAGCGTAGTTGGTTCAAAGTTAGGTAATATAAGTTATCTAAACTGATTATCACAAAGTTAAACGCGTCGATTTCTTATTTAAATTATATCGCGGTTGTAGCCCGGAAAATTTCATAACAATATCGACCGCGTCCAAAACGGGTGTACAAGATTTCATCGCGTGTACAGAACAGCTCCCCTTTTCATCTCGAAACCTTTTAAAGGGGATCGTCAAGGAGCAAGCGAAGTGATTTTTAATCTTTATTTATACCCGAAAGAGTCGATTAGCGGAGTTTTTCGGCTTTGCGTGAGTGGTTGATACGCTTGACTGAATTCGACAATTTTATTGACTGTTTTTTTCTAGTGTATCAGTGAGATTTTGGAAATACCAATCTTCGTCAAGGCTTTACTAATAACAAAACCGAAGAGTTTGTTTGAACTCGTTAATCTCTGTAACTACCAGTTGGATTTGAAAAATTATTTTTGCGTTTGATAGCCCAATTCTAAAGGAAGGCTATTTTACGTCACGCTACGACCTTTAGAAGCAGAGCAAAATGAAAAAAAGTCAGAAATAACGAAAAGCGAAAACGAAATAGGTAATAGCGGGGGCAGACGATGCGATGCGACGGGGTGGGTCGGGGGAATAAGAAATTTCGTGTGGACGAAGTCGCTGGCAGAAGCTAAAATCACCAAATATTACTTTATTATCTTTGTTATATCTATGACAAAGCTTTTTAATAAATGTAGGTACAGACATCAGCATATCAAGCTACCCGAAACTGTCAAATTTTCCCAATCAACTTTGAACCTTATACTTTAACGATAAAGTTGTAAAATGTATGTACGATAAAATGTATTAAAGTTTGACAGATTGTAGTAGATTGATGTGCTGGCGTCTGTACAAACTTGACACGTTTTACCAAGATTACCAATTGTTTTTTTTTTGTAACAATTTGACATTGAAACTGGAAAGTTAGAAACCTAGGTAGGTATTGTGTAAACCTAAATATAGCGTCTGAGTAGCTGAGGCATTACTTATTCATCCATTCTTTCAGCTCAGCACAAATGTGTTATGCCTACTTACTTACCTAGCATAAACGTCCGACGTCGACGTCGCGTCGTGTCGTCGTCGACCTTTTTTTTGTGACATCTTTCATCATCCTTTTTTTATTAATAAACTATTATTTTCGAAAACAAGGGAGTTTGTCTTTCTTTTCTATTAAGCACTAGCTGCGCCCCGCGGTTTCACCCGCATAAGTTTCGATCCCGTGGGAATATCGGGATAAAAACTATCCTATATCAAATTTTATTGAAATCCGTTCACTGGTTTAGGCGTGAAAAGGTAGCATACAGACAGACAGACAGAAAGACAGACAGAGTTACTTTCGAATTTATAATATTAGTATGGATTGAATTACTGTACCTATCTGACCTGCAGCATATTTTCAGTAAGAATCTTCAAGCATTGTCTTCTTCACATCATTATCTGCCTAGGCTTTTTCCAACTATTGGAGCCGGCTTCGAGTCTAACTGGATACACCTGAATACCATTATTTTACACGAAGCGGCGACTGCCTATCTGACCTCCAAAACCTGAGGGGCAATTCTCGTAATTTTTAAGAACGTTCACAGTCTGATCTCAGACTCATTCTGTCAAAAAATACCTCAAAGGGGTTCGGGCATTTTGGTCCTTATTACCAATAGACTTGAATGTTACATCGATGGATAGGTCTATTCAAGATAAAAAAAAGTTACTATGGGGTCATACCTGAATTTGTTGTCCGATCCGAAATATCGACTTAATCTCAAGTTATTTCGGATTTTATTATAAGGAATTATTATATTATTTATTATAAGTATGTAAAAACAATGAAATATGTACTGTGTCGTATTTACTGTAGTGAAAGGCCGGCATTTGTTATACCTGTCTCGCTTATACCCCGTCCCTCTCCCGCCCGTTACACGGCAGCGCGGTTGACCGGCGCACGCGCCGCCCTTTTAGTCGTTTGTGAGCATTGTGTATGTGACTACGTACTATCTCGTCTCTTATTCTGTTAACAACGATTTTGACCCCTGCATTCTTTTGGACTCTGTTTTCTGCATCTTACGTTGACCCTGGCTTGAATTATTACTTACGAAGTGCTTAACGATTGGACTATTCGACATTATGGAATCCTTCCGTTCTTGTGTGATGTGCCGGAGAGGACTACATCGAGGCAGATATCAAGAACATATTTTATCTGAAAACCTGCCGAGAACACGTCCAGAATTAGCAACATTCATACAAGAAAATGGTGTTTTAGAGGTTAGTTCGTAACTAGTATTCAACTTCTTTAGTATGGAAAAAACTGATTAGATGTCTGTTGTCTGCTTTTCAAAGCTAAAAAGATTTCAGTTTAGCCTACTTTTCATTTTTTTTTAATGATACACACGTTCAATTAAAACGTGCTTATTTATGATCTTTCAAACCAAACATTTTCGCTTTTATAGAGAATGTAAAGTACATAGGAACGTATTTAAAGCACTTACTCATAGGTACCGACTTATTTTCTGGTTTTTGATATCTGGTATTTATTTTCAATATAGCACTGATAATCTTGGATAAGTATAGGTAAGTAGATTCTTACAGTTAACCTCCCATGTATCTACATATTATGATAATAAATCTATATTATTATTTGCAGGTTGTGTTCGATGGTACGCGGAAAGTGTGCCATCGTTGCTGGCAAAGGGCTGAAAATGCAACACGGCCTCCACCTGAACTGCCACCACCTCGGCAACCGCCACAAAATGATGTGCTTTATGTACCAGAGTACAAGAGAGCGCCAAACACAGCAAGTCATTGTGTCTTTCGAGGCTGTCATAATGCAACTCGCCATCGAATCCCGGAAGTTGTAAAAGTTCATGTTTTACTGGAACATAAACTGTATATCCCCGAGAGCGCCAGAGTATGTCACGAACACTTGTACGGGAATAATTGGGACGATTTACCTGATTTTTGTAACACCTCTCATGACTTTACGGCCACGCATTTTAGTGATGTTTGCGATATACTTAGAAATGCTTTAAAAAATAGAACTCGACTGAGATTTGATGAGTTGCAAGGTATGAACGAAGATGAAATGCATTTTTGGACCGGTCGTACCCATGAGCAGTTCAATACTATTTTATCAGAGGCGCCCTCATTAAGTGAAAGATGTAAAGATCCCAGAACGGCTTTGGGTATTCTTCTTACTAAACTGCGAACAGGCGAACCCGATGAAAGACTTGCGACGTTGTTTTCTATGTCACGAAGAAAACTGGAACGCATGTTGGCCATTGCTCGAGAGTGTCTCAGTAACGATTATGTGGTACGTCATTTGGGATTTCATCATTTGAACAGAAATGACATTTTAAATAGAAACCTCAGAATCCCAAAACATCTTTTCGGAAATGAACAAAATACTAGAGCTATAGTATTATGTGATGGAACATATATTTACATCCATAAAAGCAGCAACTTCCTTTTTCAAAGGCTAAGTTACAGCTTACACAAGTATCAAAACCTTTTGAAGCCTTTTCTGCTGGTTACATCGGATGGTTACATAATTGATGTAATAGGACCATACGCAGCTACAAAAACAGATGCTGAAATAATGAGTGATATCATGAGTAATGATCAACACCCACTTCACACATTGTTGCAGCCGAATGATGTTTTTATTTTAGACCGCGGCTTCCGCGATAGTTTGATACACATCGAAAGTCATGGATATGTCCATCGCGTACCACCGACAAAAAACCGAGAAGATATACAGCTCACCACTGAACAAGCGAACGATTCAAGATTAGTAACGATGTGCCGCTGGGTAGTGGAGGTGGTAAATGGGCGGTTTAAAGTTGAATTCAAACTCTTCAGACAAAAGTATTTTAATAATGCACTGCTTCACATGTTCTGTGACTTAAAAATAGCAGCTGCTGTAACAAACCACTTCCACACCCCGATTACGGACAGTCAATATGCCGAAGGTTTTATTGAGCGAATAACTCAAAAGATGCACACACCCAACATTTTATATAACTATGTAGAAGGTAAACGATTAAACCACAGGAGAGCTGATTTCCAAAGAATAGAAGCCCATGATATTGAAGGATTTCCGCGATTAAGCGAAGAAGATGTCATATTACTATCCTTGGGAACTTATCAGCTCAAACTTGCAAAATCGTATAGCAGCGAACACTTACAAAACGGCCTCTATACCATCGAAACGTACAGGGAAGGTGCCTTAGATGACATACATGAATACGGTATACAAGAAAATACATGGCTTTTGAGAGGCCGCATTCAGTCTCGACACATCAGGGCAAAACAATAATTTTGCTATATATTACTAAACTCCGATAATAATACAATAATTCAACATTATTGTACATGCTTGACAGGCCGGCGCACTGTAGGCTCCTGTGCGCATATTATTTCTATAATATGGTATATAGGATATGCTAGGTATGAAGGTTTCACGGAACCTGCTATTTTTTTAAATGATGTAATTATTGAGGGCGACTAGTTTTTTTTTTTATTTATGTTAAATAAAAACATATTATAATGAAAATAGCTGTTTTATTTTAACTAAAATATGTATATGAAAGTAGAACTGATGGTGGTGATTAAAGCTCCGGTGGTCTAGCGGTTACGGTGGTCGCCTCGTGATCCAGAGATCGTGGGTTCGATTCCCACCGGCGACCATGTATAATAGAGTTTTATTTTCTTTAAAACTTATGTACATACTAACAATTAAGAACGTATAATATTCATACAAACGTATAATATTCATGGTACGCGTACTCTGATCGGACAACAAATAAAGACAAGGGTCATAGTAATTCGTGTTCTGTGAGAATATACCCTTTTAACAAAATGCTATTTACATCTATTGGGTTTAGGACCAGAATCCATACATTTGTGCCCGAACCCCTTTCCCTACATTTTGATAAGTTTTTGACATTTGTTTGTCGCCGAGATGAGACTGCGACTAGATTTTGAACGTTTTAAATTACGAGAATAATTGGCCTTCCGGTTACTGGGTAATACGTTATCCCTTCCCCTTCTGACGACCTGTAACGACTGTCAAAGATCCACAAAAATGACAGCCGGGACCAACGTGCCCCGATAAGTAAAGATGGTCATTTATCTACGGACCAAAAGTCTTCTTCACATAATAAAGCAAAAAAGTAAAGTACCAAAGTATAGCGGATATAGACACTAGACAGCCACGTAAGATTACGAAAGTGCTCCATTTACGCTGACACGCAAAAAATATAGAAGCAATGGCGAATATTTTGCACGTAAGTATTTAGTAACGTGAACGTTATGCAAGTATGTGAGTGTGAGTGCGTCGGCACACTCGCCACTCGAGTGCGTATCGCAGATTGGAGTGCCTGCCGCTGTCACGTCAGACGAGTGCGATGGCGATGTCAGCCCCCCGGCTCTTCTGCGCAGGGCTGTCTCACTCAACTCTCAAGCAAAAGTAGAAGCTGTTCTAAGGTTTCGACGAAAAGAATATAAAACAAGAGCAAAAAGCATTTTTTTCTTGATATTCTTGATATTTCAGTTTGGATAGACCAGCGAAAGAATGCGCTGTCCCCGAATGCCTACACAAAATGAATTTTGTAGAGTGGGGGCGGAATGTGCAGTCGATCGTTGGGTCTCAATTTTACTGCTAAATGTCCATCTCCTAGTTAGGGAATTGGGTTCTGTCTGTATGTTTAACAGATACATAGATAGTAGAAATCCGTGTAGGTAGGACTTAAGTATACTACGTACCAGTATATTGCTTCAAAAGTTTAAACTGCATGTCAAGCCGTAATACGCATAACGAATGGCATCCTGTGCGGTTATCATAATCTCATAAATATGTAAACATTTGGTACCATAATGTTAAATAATGTACAACTGGTGGTGGCGCGTGTGTTGGATCATTCGGTTCCCTACAAAATGGTTGAGCTGGATGGTGCTGATCCATGCGTCATGTTCGTGAACGGACGCCGTCGGTTGAGACTGGTCATCTCTTAACTGCCAAGGCTTACTTTTAATCTTATTTCTTGTATTGTTTCTTCATTTATGAGTTTTTTTACATTGTTCTCACATATAGAAGCAACAAGAATAATGTACCCAGGATTTTGTAATATCTTGATTTAAAAAGAGTGTCCATGGAGTTTCTTGCCCGTTCTTCTCCATAGAGATCTACGCTTTGGAATGGGCAACTAGCTTCAACTTTCTGACCAACTGACCGACTACTTAATTTTGACAATTCAAAAGTGCCTGTAATGGTTTAATTGAAATACTTAAATGCTTTGAGTTTGAGTTTGACAGAATTGTGTCTGATAATCAATCACACCAATGTGGTTGTGCAAAAAGCAGAATGTTAGTTAGATTACAACGTAGGGAGCTGTTCTTTCTGGAAAACTACGAAACGTTCAGATAGCGTTTTTCTACATTACACCAAAGAACAGAATAGCTGTAGGAGGTTAACAAATAAAGTTGGTGAAAATTTTAAAAAGTATCTCAACAACACACGTCTAGTCTAGGGCGTATAATAAGATAATAAATAAAAATAATATTCTAACATGGATGAGATAAACATCAAACTAAACTGTTTACAAGAACTAAGTATTCTAAGAAATACTGGAAAAGATAGAAACATAAAAAATAAATAAATAATATAAGGTAGGAACTAGTACACATACATGTAGCAAAGTAGTAGAAAGTAGGTGGTGTAAAAGTTAGGAGTCTATTCTATCCCAGTCTTCATAATATAAATTATTAAAAAAATAAAATTTCTGTAAGTCACATTACCAGTTCTTTATTAATTTAAGACTCATTGGTTTTTCCTTCGATAGGCCAGCCATACTTCGCCTAGTTCGGTATAAAACTCCAAACATTAACAGCAAAGTAACGTCTGCCAACCCTAGACACGAACCACGCGAACATTTTATATTTACGTCTATGGATACGGGTTTAACGACAGTTTAGGGGTGATTGAATATTATCTGTGTCTGAAGAAGACGCTGCGTTATGTTATGTGCAATTTGTGCTGATTTGCAGTAAGTACATAAGTATTTAATGTTTATATAGCTACATTAAAATACTGGGTAAATTACTCCACATGCAATATCTTCAGGTACTTTCCCGTTGAAGTAAATACTGGCTTACTTAGCGTGCTAAGTACCGACAAAACAAGGTGATTGCGGTACTGGAGGGCCGGCAATCAGCAGTTCAGCGCAGCTCTCAGCAGCGGACATAACGAACTAACATAATAATCTAGACTAGAGGGCGTATTAGCTGAAAAGGCCTATCATTAAATAAGACAATTAAAAAAAGACGGGTTGCACTCCGGGAGTGCCGGCAGAAGTGAAAACTTGAATATTAACGTTGAAATAAATCAATTATGAATTAAATTAATATAACTAATTTTTTTTTCACTATTTCTGCATCACTTTTTTTATTAATCGATGCACTTTGTTCAATTTCCATATTTTAAACACTTTATATACACGAATTTTACGAATACACAGCAGTGTGGCTACTACACAGACGGTCGAGCCATCAGCTGTCCATCCATCCATCCACATCCACGTCCACCATCACCGTCACCGTCACCGTCACCGACACCGTCACCGTCACTGCCTCCGTCACCGACACCGTCACCGTCACCGTCACCGTCACCGTCACCGTCACCGTCACCGTCACCGTCACTGCTACCGTCACCGACACCGACACCGACACCGTCACCGTCACCGTCACCGTCACCGTCACCGACACCGTCACCGTCACCGACACCGTCACCGTCACCGTCACCGTCACCGTCACCGTCACCGACACCGACACCGTCACCGTCACCGTCACCGTCACCGTCACCATCACCGACACCGTCACCGTCACCGACACCGTCACCGTTACCGTCACTGCCACCGTCACCGACACCGTCATCGTCACCGTCACCGTCACCGACACCGTCACCGTCCATCCATCCATCCATTATCGTGTCTCACTTGGTTCACTTCGGTTGGCGCCGCCGCCGTAGAAAGAGGGGGGGGGGGGGAATCTCTCCTGACGGTCACGTGTCCTGACGCGAGTTTAACATTTTTTCCCCATTACAAAAAGTGTGCAACGCCGCTAAAGAAGTTTTCACTTCAAAAAAATAAGTTGCGTTATTTAATTTTGGAACTTTTGGAACAAGATCTCTATCGCTCGTTATGTTCTGCCCGCTTGGCGAATGAGAGCTAGACCGAAAAAAGTGTACCATTTTGACCGTCATCGATACCTTTGTTATGTAACCAAAGTGTGGAACTTCGTTCCAAAGATTTATTTCGGTCTGATCCCCTAAACCCCCCTCCAACCCTCTCCTCGATCCCCTGCTAGTTCGTCTTCTGTTTTAAACTTTGTCTTATCCACATTACCGGATGTCCCACGACACCTGTCAACAGTTTTTACATTACCCTAATTAATTTCAATCACAAAATATATTATCTAAACAAGTTTCAACAAACAGTTCAACAAACTGTGCAATAACGTCAGATAAATTGGTCTAATAACAGGAGCACAAGTTATACTAAATCGCGACATCGGAGGAAGTCTATCCAATTCAGACTTCAATAGGAAACCGAGGACGTATTGATGAGTGCAATATCACTCGCAATATCCTCTACCGTATCACACTAAACTTATTTGAACACTGAGGGCGAATTTCACCAACGAAACTGTACGCGATCAGCACATCTAAACCGCGTTCCTGACCTGTCAGTGTCATTACTGTCTTATTGTAACGGAATATTGACACTGACATCTCTTAAACGCGGTGTAGATGTGCAGATCCCGTTCAGTTTTATTAGTGAAATTGGTCCTTAAACTTGGTATAATTAGCTCCTTTGAGCAACATTGATCGCGGCTAATATTTTTATCAGGCTCAGAAACATTTCGGTTGAGCACGCAACTATCATTAGCTTGTAAAACAAAGTGATTACCTCAATTATTATAGAAAAATCATGCGATCGTTTAATTTTGTTTCTCTATTATGTCATTACTCAAAATCATAGTTCATTGGCTGTAGACAGTGGAGTTAGACGCATAAAATTGTGTGGCAATAGTCGGCGAGAACAAACAACAGTACAAGTTACAACACTAGTTTATGTATAAGCTGCAGGTACATCACTAATGCTGTTGATGGACGTACAGAAGCGGCGACGCGACAGGCTATACATCAAAACGTCACTGGCTCGAGCGCTCGTTTTGCCTGTTTGAACACCCGAACATCTCCGATGGGTGCCGATTGCCGATGGGTTATCGGTCCGATTGATCTCACTAAGTAGCTGTGTTCCCACACATGAGATTATCTATGTTATCAACTCAAGTTACGATCGAGGATGTTTACCATTATGATACGGGCGCATAACCTTTAATTAAGCGACTATGTCCACACGGTTGGACGCCTACAGGCTACAGTACGGCCATTCATTCAGAGTTACATGACTTTATGACTGTAGCAGTAAACTCGAGTTAAGGTTTATATGTTGGGATAAGATTAGTGTAAATTAATGTACTTAATTAATGAGTTTCTAACATTTAGTAAGATTGTTTTCACATTGAGTTAGCTTTCCAGCGTAGGCGTTAATGCCACGTAGACGCATGCTACGCTCGCGTTGGCGTAGCGGCTACGCAGCTACGTCGTTTTGGCGTAGCGGCTACGCAGCTACATCGTTTTGGCGTAGTGGCTACGCAGCTACGTCGTAAAGGCGTAGCGGCTACGCAGCTACGACGTGTTGGCGTAGCGGCTACGCAGCTTCGTCGTGTTAGCGTAGCGGCTAAGCAGCTACGTCGTATTGGCGTAGCGGCTACGCAGCTACGACGTGTTCGCGTAGCGGCTACGCAGCTTCGTCGTGTTAGCGTAGCGGCTAAGCAGCTACGTCGTGTTGGCGTATCGGCTAAGAAGCTACGTCGTGTTGGCGTAGCGGCTACGCTAGTCTTTTTTGAACGTCTATGCTAGACCAATACTAGAGATGCGAAGAAACATATCTCCTTGTTTTTTTCAGCGATGGTAATGAAATGCAGATATCAAACAGAAATCACTAAAGGTGGAAGAGAGTAACAAAGTTGACTTGCAATATTTCTTCATGTCCACATAAAAATCTCGCAACAACTCCGGGGAACATCAAAAAAGTTGAAGTAACTTGGTAAATAGCTAACCCACTTACTTAAAACTTTTTCTAGTAACTTTGAAGGAGGCTTCATTAGACCCCGTGACTCGTGAGCGACCAACAAAGTGTAATTGGACTTCGGCTTTACGTTACGGATCACAGCGGAGCTCAATTACTTGAGTTAAAACAAAAGAAAGTAATCTAACTACTTCCTTACAACTCTCGGTGTGATGCATTAGGTTGAGGTAGCATTGTCATGATTTATGACAAGATACGACGATCTTGATAAATGATACGGTGTCTCATTTTATCCTAATCAATATAACGCAAGGTGAAAGAGAAAGAGTAATGGCATGTATGTCCCAAAACAATCTTGTGTCGAATGAACCATAAAGGCAACCGTCCACTGCGAGAGGATTGCCACATTAGCAGCACGATTCATTTGTTTACTAGCCAGGCATTCATGTGTAGTGATCCTAGGTCTCAGTCGATGATTCCGCCTACATTTTGATACAAAACAAATCTAAAAACACGTGCGTATATTTATTAATTTATTTATATTTAATATACAAGTAACAATGGACTCAAATATGTTGGTAACAATATTTCATAACAACTATGTTAGTAAAAACCTTACACAGCCATATAGTTGTGAGAAACCCTGCTACAAACTCAACACCGCATAGCTTAGTTGCTTAGCTTATCGTATAACTTAGCCGTGGGCCGCTGTGGAACGGCGCCTTTAGTCCTATATATACTATTATATTGTTTATAGCCTTAGGGGAGCGAAATGGTACAGTAATGAGAGTACTCCACATCGGTCGTTCGGGTAGAAAAAACGCGGAGGGTGCCAAAGACTTTCATCCCGCCGGGAAACGGGTCGCGGGGGAGTTGTGTGCGACACAGCTTCTATAAGTTTGGAACAGCTGTCCAAGTGCTTTTGACATTATAATACTTCTATCGTAAAAGAATAATACCTTATTTGAATAAAATATTTAATTCATTACTTTTAACCACGGAGAAGTAGAGTCCTTCTTAAAGAATATTTTAAATGAAGATTTGTTTTGCTTAGGTACTTATAATTATTTACAATTCTGACAGTTGAAAAAGTCGCCTCCTTTTTTAATTCTTTTAGTACATGATTAAGAACAGTGCCTGAATATAATAAAGAGTCAGAGTTTTTCTCCAGAAAGAGGATACCTACAACTACATACATAAAAACAAACAGAAAGTGAAAAATGCAATCACTGATGTAGCAATTCCTAGACATTGTAAAAGTAAACGGTCCTGGCCGGAATGCATTACGTAGAACACATTAAATATTGATGAAAATACTACAAGTTAATAATACTATTTCAGTGCAGGGCCACTGTAATGTATAATGTAGAGGCGTCTAGTTTTCTCTCTGGAGAGTCGTGTCGTGCGCCGTCTGCGGACAGCGCTCGCCAAACTTTTCAATGTTAGTTCTCACTAAGTGGGACCGCACAACAGAGTACCGCTTTGTTTCGAGATTAGTTGCAATCACTTCTCTCACTGATTAGTACCAGTTTGCGAACCTGTTCATTGGTTTCCAGTAATTTATCTTGCGGTGGTCGCATGGGCGCGCTTGTAATTATTTGCCGGGAAGTGCTTTTCCAATGTAAAATGAGTCACTAGTAAAAGGAATACTTCTATACCTCTGTGAGGTTTACAGTACCGCATTTACCGTTAAGCAAGAGGATACGAAACTGTACAGATTCTGACTGAGCCTTTGTTTTGATGTACTTTACTTCATTTTATATTACCGGATCTGTGTAAAATAAAATATTAAACAAGTCATTTTTACTACTTGGCAGAAATATATTGAACTTGTTAACGAGCTATTTTGTTATGAAGCCGTAAATTATTGCCAACTTTCTAAACTTGATCGCAAAGCGCATTTCTAGTAATATAACCCGGGTTAGAAAGTTTATTTAGTTAGTGGAGACGTTAATGTTAAAATCATTAACTTACCGGTTAGCTGACTGAAATGGCAAAGGTGGCCTATAAAACATACAATAAATAATCAGTTTGAGAAACGCTGGTCTTTATTTGGTGCCAAGCATCTAATGCATAATTCCAAAGTGGTGGCTGCCGCGCTAACGCCAAATTTATGCCATACGTCACATTAATCTAGATTAAATGTTATTAAGGAACAGCACTTATAAGTTTTAGTTACGATTATCGTAAAGATGAAGAGGGTAACGAGCATTTACATCTTCATCTCGTAAAACATAGTGCTGCAGCTACTTACCTACTTACGTCTGAGAAGATCTACGTACCTACAGTAGGTAGGTAGATCTTCTCAGAGCTTTGCTACCAGTACTTAACTGGTAGCAAAGCTTAAAGGACGGATATAAACAGCTCCGTTCAGTGCAACATTTTCAAGCACAGTTATGAAAAATAAAACAATCCTCGACTGGAACACGTACCAGATGATTTTCGCGAAAATATTCCAGCAGATGTTTGAAGTAACTTCGAGGATTTTAATGAAACAGTTAGCAAATAAAGCAAAACCCGTACGCGACTGTGCGGGCTGAGTTTAATCAGAGGCAGTGCTCTCGAGACGAGGGCACAACTGTGCATCAGACGAAATTGTTTGAAGTCGGCTCGAGGGCTCGGCTTGCCACGACTGCCACTGTTCGATTCGAGTTGCGACAATGACTTGTTACACTAATTTATTAGGACACAAAGTCCCGACGATCACGATTCACAAACGTGCTGGGACAAAATGACTAAACGTTATTCAATGAAACGTACCTAGGAATCGTTTCAGAACTAATACAATCATGAAAGCCTTGCTGCTAATTTGAAACTAACGTTATCATAATTGTAATCAACACCTATTACAGCTTGTAAAGTTACACTGAGGTATCCGTTTTCAAATTACTTGATAATTACCTGCGCGCTGTAAAGGCTAGAAATCTCAATGAAAGTCAAACGTTATGCCTTTCGGAAATGGGAATTTACTTGATGGTGATAGGATGAACATGAAATTTGATATTGGAATACGAAGGAGCGCGTACGGTACGTGGTGTGAAAGAAATTTCCGTCGAATTACTTTATATTTGAAATCCATGTTTTACAATCTCCATTCCAGAAAACTTTTAATAATTTTAAAAGTTAAATAATCCAATCTGATTGTCTGACTGTAATTAATCTGGAAAAAAGAGTAGGTATCCTTTTTTGCAAAAACCACACTTCCCCCAAAGCTGCGCAGTTTATAAATTGTGGGCGCCATTTTGGAGCCTTATCGATATGTTTGTAATATTTTCACCAAAACACGAGTTAATATTCGGAGCACGTCGTCGCATATAGTTGGGCCATGGGCCCCGCTCGGTCCCGCGTATTGTCCGCGCGACTTGCTACAACGTGTCGTTTGGGTGGCGGCCAAATCTACGTCGTGACACAAGCTACAAGTGTCAAACGTTCACTGGTGCCAGCCAACGTTTCTTCCCGACAGATACATAATTGGGGCAGAAATGGGGACGCGATTAAATGTTTAAAATCATTTTCCAGTGAATAAAACAGCGGGCATGTTTCAAAAGCCCGGGAAGCTTTCTTCGCGGAGAATTTTGCGATCATAATCGCCATTGTGAACGTGCCGCTCCTTGTACAAAAAGTCGACGAACCCCTAAAGAATTGTTACCGTGGTTAAAGAGAGGAAAAAAATCGCTTCTATTCTTTGGCGTCTGCATATCTATAAAATGCACTGCAAAATTGCATCACTCGTCCCTCCGTCGCTCCTCGCCCTCTCGGCGGGACATCGGAGGGAGATCTTTTCAATTCGCCCCCTAGGAGTTGGTTGCGCTGTTCGCCTTGTTGATGCGGTGATGTTATTCAATTCTCCAGTTTGTAACATTTTCTAATTTACATTTTTAACATTACTTTTTCAACTATATTCAGTTTATGGTCTCAATTTGTTGTCAGAGTTTATAAAACTCGAATACCAATTTGGACGCCCATGTCTACGTCATAAAAATAATCATTATCGTAATGAATATGAGGCCCACGTATTGAGAATTGAATAGGTAATCTTTTTCAATCGCTTGATGACGTGAAAGTTACTCAACACACGTCAAACCATTTATTGTTTGTTTTTAATTCAATAAACTTATAAATGAATATTATGATAGTAGTTAGGACTTTAGGTGTTAGACGGGAAACCTTAATAATCAACGAGCTCAAGCCGCTTGCTAGTAAACTCATTGTCTTACAAGTGTATAATAATGACCGTTCACAATAACAAGTTGATATTCTTAGAATGAATCCAATCACTAAGTACATAATCTACAAGTGCCTTCTTCTTCTTTGTACTTTGAAGAGTACCTACTTAACACAACATAGGTAAGTGAAATTATCCTTATATAGGTAAGCTAAGATAAACATTTAAAAGTGGGCTTCCCGATGAGAACCCAAAAAATGACAAAACAGTAACACCTCTTGTTTCAAAAGAACAAGATCTTGTTTGTTTATTGTATAACGCGTTATCTATGGCAACACCGGTATAATAAAGTCGTGCGAAGTATCCGAACAATATTGACCAGTGTCTGGCGCGTCACATATCATGTAAAATGACGCACTCCTGGGAATATCAACACTGGCCTGTTTGTGTCCCGTAGCACCACACACACCTACGATACTGTTCACAGTGTTCACACGCATACCATACATGTTTCTTAATTGCTACTCAAATTAGTATTTCATCGAATTCCAAGTTAGGTACTCAGTCAACTCAGTAAACAGTTACTCAACTACCTACTAGGCATAATGATTGCCATGCACTGTAATAGATGTGATATTAAAGACCCATGATAGTTATACCATCATAGTTTTGGATAGTTAGTGATGCGTGGGATGTTTTATCTCTTGGGATAGGTCATTGACTGAGCGTCAGTAGCGCGGCAGTGTTGAGCGTCGTATTATGATAAACATCACTGCATTGAAAGGGCAACTCTATTCTATAGGCGATTAATGTACTAACACTATTGTTAAAATAAAATATAGGCCACGTAGGTGCAGTATTTTACATGGAGCGACTGCCTATCTGACCTCCACAACCCAGTTACTGGGTAATACGAAACCCCGGTTATCAGACTTTCGGGCTTCTGACGACCCGTAACGACTGTCAAAGATCCACGAATGACAACCAGGACCAACGGCTTAACGTGCTTTCTGAGACACGGAGGGGTTTTGGTATGTATGTAAAGATGGTCGCCCAACCACGGACCAACCGCCGCAAGCGTACCTTAACCTGATCGATCGACCCGTGCGGCTGTTATTACTTAGCCACAAACTACAGAAGGGTAAAAAAAAGTTTTATTCGTTCAAATCTCAACCACACGCCCGCTGCATGACATTCTATCTGCAGATGTAGGATGCAGTGCAGTTTACTAAAATGTAACTCGGCAGAGAATTATGTAGGTACCTACCTACCTACCGTATGACTATGAGCTAGGTCTAAATTTTGTAAGAGAACTGAAAAAGCTTATCCGCGCTTTGCATACACTTACTCGTACTATTTACCCGACTGCGCGACGCAGGGGAGTGGTTATCTGTTGCGATTATCTTGACAGATTCCAAAAGGCTGTCGCGGCAGCCACTTATGCGTCGACAATAAACGCTTCTCGCGTCTATCTGTGCAAGTGCGACAGATTGTGATCTGCTCTATTTCTTGCGAACCTACCAACATAGGTACACTTATGTAGATACTAGCTTCTGCCCGCGACTTCGTCTGCGTGAAATTTCTTTTCCTCCGACCGATTCCGTCACATCACATCGCCCGCCCGCGCTTTATTTCGTTTTCGCTTAGCGTTATTTAAGATTTTTTTCTTTTTGCTCGGCTCTTAAGGGTCCTAGCGTGATGTTAAATAGCCTATATCCTTCCTCAAGAATTGAGCTATCAAATGCAATTTTTATAAATCCAACTGGTAGAGTTAGGGATTAGCGCATTCAAACAAACAAACTATTTAGCCTTATTATTACTAAATAGATACATACGTACTCAAGTGCTTATGCACCTTTTCTATATGCAAAAAAAAAAGCAGTCGCACTCTGGGAGTGCCGACAGAAGTGAAAACAAAACACAAACAGAATACTTTGCTATCACTCACTGACACATCGGATAGTGCATCCCGAGGACAGCCGAACACATCCGAAGCGGTGTCGCTTACGGTAACAGTGGCGCGAATTCAATGGCTTTTCCCATCTCAAAAAATGCCAAACGCGACTAAAGAAGTTTTCACTTCAAAAAAATATCACTCAAATGTAGAGAAAAACGTTAGGTACGCTTTTATTTTACCTCTAAAAAAGCGTCTCAATTTTTGATACGCTCGTAAAATCTTGGCAGCCATAAGGAGAAAGTTTTCCTCAGGAACGTGTTCCCATATTTGTAGGAGACGACGTGCAATTTTTCCTGTTGGATGTTCAACTTTATCGTTTGCTACAGTTGAAAGTTTAAGGAATGAGACATACCTGAGCTTTTGAATTTTTTATACGTTGTTAATACGTACGTTTACGTTAGAGTTAGCTACAGTGCAGTGTAGGTCAGCTTCTAAAGCCTAAAATGTATTTCTCAGTCATCAACATCAACTCAGCCTATCGCAGCCCACCTCTGGTCCCTCTGGACATAGGCCTCTCCCAGGCTCCGCCGCAACACCCTATATAAACAGCATGGAAACCACATAATATATGCAATAAATTATACCACATACCTACTTGTCTTGCCTTTTCTGACGATATACAAAAAATAAAATAAATCGGTCGCGAAAAAAAAACCGCTGTTCCCTACATTTATGTTCGCATAACTCGTCAAAATGTAGGGAACAGCTTATTTTTTTTCGCGACGATTCGCGCGATTTTTACAAGCTTTTATTTTACTTTTTTTTAGTTATAACGAGGCAACTTGTAGCCCTTGCAGGTAATAATTATAATAAAACCAAATAGGACATATTATCTATATACGATTGACAATTCACATCTTCACACTGAAGGACTGACTGTTTATTTGTACAGACTACTACCGGGTGGTACCCATCATTTGCTTAATTAAAATAAAATAATGGTCGTCTCGACACGAGTCGCGAGGCGCCTGGCTACCGCTGTAATATCCCGTGATTAACACTACAAGGTGTTTCAAGACCATTTTAAGTGAACTACCTGCTTCCTGATACCTTATATTATTTTATTATTATATATTACTTACCTATCTTTTGTTGAGATAACCATCTTTTACTGCTGAAGAGGGAAATTGCCTTTAGAACGATCACATTGCTGAAAATATTTTTGTGCGGACAGCCAATCATTTGTGTCTTTCATTTACTTTCACAAACCTTATTTTACAGAACGTTTGCATTAAATAAGGCGCGTTAACTAAAGTTTAAAATAAAATAATCTAAAACGAACGTTAGGCCGTTACAAAACTGCATTTTTTTAGCAAGGCTCGCGCATGCGTGTTGTCCCTTCGCGTACTACGGGAGTGCGACCTTCGTAGGTCGCCGCCCCGCCATTCAGTCCGCTGCCGGTCTTCATTGATTTTCGACCCACTATCACACATGGCGAGGTCTACTAGAGCGCGAGGACCATCCATTCGGTTGATTTGGCAATATTAGTCGCACGTGTGACGTGACCGTTACATAGCACACGGAGCACGAATATTCGGGAAGGGAACTGTCATGGCCACGAAGTCTTCATTTCGCTACGAATGTGGAATAACCTATTGATAGGTACGTACCAACAAACTTATTAAAAGATATCTTTTAATAAGTTAACTATAAAAAAAATAACTTGGTATAGGTATACCAAGTTCTGACGAAGATTCGTGATTCATTCAAATAAATTAGTTGAGGATTAATTGCATTTCATTAAGCAGAACTTGGTTTATTCCAATTTATTTTATTCATTGATGGAATACTCGTAAACAAATAACAGCATATTTATTTGGTGAGTATCTTGTCATTTTGTGGTCGTGGAGTGGTTTTGTTTTAAGACTGTTTGTTCAGTTGTTAATGTGTATTAATAACACTTATTTGTCGATCGATTTCGTCTTAAATGTGACCACGGAGCCAGTTTATTTTTGGCATTTTGTAATACTTACAAAATAATACATGGTCGTTTGTATAGGGTGTAATAAGGAAACCATATTAAGAAATAATAAATACATACCTATATTGGTATGTTTTTAACATTTAAAGTAAGTACCATCCTTAACTTTTTTATTAGAAAAAACAGGCTTCTAGGCGGTGGTGCTAACCGCTAATCAAGAGCAACTGATTACTGAACTGATTTTAAATTATAGTAATGATCTTCGGCAAAACTTTGAAGTAATATCAGATAAGATTTTATTCGTTTATTTAGAGAAGAGAGCAGATAGTGGAACAACCAGATCATTGGCATTAAAATAAAGCCGTCAATTCGGATCACCACCACTCGACTAAAATCGTTAAAAAAGCATTAGCTTTTAGTTCCATTACGTCCCCGTTACCTGTCTAGACGGTAAAAAGTTAAGGAAAAACAATATTCACGAGAAGTCGCTGATTGGCATAGGATCCATGTATTAAAAGGTCAAGCCAATGACCTCATCGACCTCGCTGGCACACTCGGCACTCACGGGTTACGTGCGGTACCTATACCTACAATACCTACCTTCGATTGGCGCCCGCGCACAACCGTTCAAGAAATTCTGCGAATTAACGCGTCATGATTCACGGACATCCGGTTCCTCAGCATCTTTGTCAACTTATCGATCAATGGGTAGAGAAAGTACTCGCTTCCATTAATTTCTAGCCATTTAAACGCTATTTAGTTGACATTGGCTTGATCGAGCAATTAAGAAGTTGAAAGCTTTCGCTAGCTTTTAGCACAGAATAAATAACTTGACTTTGGACTTTAAGTTTCTAAAGGAAATGATAAAAATCATAACACTTACCTACTTGCTACTACTAATAGTAATCACCTACTTATAAAGTAGTAATGTGAGTTGTGACCTACCTAAATGCAAATACTTAACGAGAGGTGTTAAACCATTAACCGGCTTATTATCAGTCGGTTTAACAATGGTAAATGGGCTTATTAATCGATTCGCACGAATTTACTCGCCCGAAAAGTGCGAATAGTCACTTTTAAATAATATAAATTTTTCTATAGGTGACTCGCTCTTTCTATGTTATAAAACGTGTAAGTAGGAACTTACATTTTTCCTAACTTCATTGCATAAAATTCAAAATGATCCAATTCGTGCGAGTCGCCTTGAATTAATCATCGGTTTTAACTTATAAATAAATTCTTTCTATTGAAAATAAATATTAGATCAACTTAAAGTAATTATTGATCATCAATACTTGGAACTTTAAGCGCGTAGCATGTTATGAAAGTGTGCGATATTGTACCTATGTCCCTTGTGGTCTTTTTCCAATATGGAGGAACGTGACGTGGAGAATTCGATATTTAAAACAAATTACTGGTGTTTTTTTAATCAAATCTCTCAAAATGAAGCAATACAATATTTAAGCCTAGAGAATGTCCTATGTGCCTATAGTTGTACCTAAGTAGATACAAAGTTTAGGTAGATTTTCCTTCATAGTTCGGTGCTTATACAATGTTCATAAGGGAGTTAATCCATTAAACTAAGTGAAGGTTTGACGTAATTAGTGAAGACTATATTGATAACACTAATGAAGATTCACTTAGGTTACTTAGTTAATGCTATTATCTTCAAACTATATTCAATTATGACAGAATTTAATCTTAATTTAATTAATCTGCATTACATCTATATATAGAATGTTTCTTTCTTCGATCCTTTTCTTGAATACTCTAGGTACATGAAAATTCAGGATTGTTATGTTTTTATCATACCTACGTGAATGTGAAAAAAAGAGTACCTAGTTATGGAATATAATCGGACGGCTCAATCGATTTGGATAATTTTTGTTTTAAATTTTCATAATAGTCTAATTTGAGGTTGATAGGGAAATAAAAATTGGAGAAATGGGAAAACATACCTTCTTTTTTTGTATAAGTAGGATTTTTGTTTGGACAGGACAACGTCAGTCGGGTCAGCTAGTTGTTAGTAAATAATAATACCCAGGCACAGTTACATTATGTACCTACTATTAATTTATCACAAGCATGTCTAGCCAGTTTAATCAATAAGTACTTAATTGTAACTTTGTAACCTTCGTATGTTTAGTTAAACATCCATACTATAATATTATAAATGCGAAAGTGTGTCTGTCTGTATGTTACCTCTTCACACTTAAACCGCTGAATCGATTTAGATGAAATTTGGTGTAGAGATAGTTTGAGTCCCGGGAAAGGACATAGGAATCATAGGATAGTTTTTATCCCGATATTCCCAAGGGATCGAAACCGCGGGGCGCTGCTAGTTGTTTCATAAATATAATCTAAAGCAAAGCATACACTTTCTTGTGTATTTGGTGTTAGGTAAATGGGTGAGTATGATAAAATTGTAAACGTAAAGGAAAAAAAAAATCCTAAACACCGAATGAAAATACACCCATTCATAATTTACACTAATCGAACAACTACCCACCCACCTTTCCAGATAGAGATAGGTACCTATCTGAGGAAGGTGGGTAATTCAAACACAGGTAAACCCTTGTTTTGGTTTTTGAGTGCAAAATCATAATATTTCCGTTCCGTAATTCTGATTATGTATTATGAATTTATGACGCATTATGGAGAATTAGGTATAAATTAAGGAAGTTCAATACTTAAATTGAAGATGTCATTTGGAACAGTTTTGAGGTTCAATGCATCGAGTTGTGCGCAAGTAGATATGACGTAGCCGCTTGACTCAGACGCATGTACGACCGGTTCTAATAAATTCAATACAAATATATTTATAATTAACTTGTTTTCACAGGCTACGATTTTGATCATTACGTCTGGACTCATCGGAGCGAGTACATGTGCAATTGGTTCAATTGCGAGTACATTCTCGGAATAAACTCGAGCTTTTGTAGTAGGTACTTACTCTACTGAATTGAATTGTTTGTTAAGTGAAGTGTTTTGAATAAATAAAATATTCAAGATGTGTAAATGCAGAAGATATATTGAAGTTAGAAAAATAACAGCCATTTGGACTAATACGGTAAATAATTATGATTTTATTATTTAACCACTTTTATTTATTAAAAAAAAAAAACAAATAGGTATTTAAAGGTTAAAAAAAATTGCAAATGCGATCTCGAACGTGGCCCGTTTTTTTATTATTTATTTATTTAATACTTCAAGCACATAAATGTACAGAGGCGGACTTACTTTTCTTTTTCTGAAATATCTAAACAATTCTTAGCTTCAAATAGAGGGTAAATAAATTACCCTACTTTATTAACATGACAAAAAGTTCGCCGACTCATTGTCAGCCCCTCTTATCAGTTGCATAAATGATTGCGTTGATCGGAAACGGACATGGCCTGCCCTAACATGCGTCGCCCACAATCTCTCGTTGCACAATGCGATCCGTCATTATCGGCTGATTTAGGACGCGCCCGTTCCGCTGCAGCTGCGCAGACGCAACATATGCGCCCAAATGCAACGTGGGCGGGTGTCGAAGCTTTAATATGAAAATTATGGGGACTGCGTGCTGCTGTTTCTGTTTGGGCTAAATGTCTAATGCATGATTGATTGACTGTAGTTTGCAATATCACAATATGGCAGTAACGGTTCCGTTTTGTAGAAACTTCTGTAACGCGTAGGCAGATAAGTACCTACTTGAGGTAGGGCTAATTTATTGTTAACAAGCTAAAGTCCATTTGCTAGAGATGATTCAGTGAATATCGCAGCAAGAAGTACATTAGTCATGAACTTTTTTTTGTACTTATGGTCTATCAATCAACATAGCAAATTAACAAAATATGGAGTTAGGTACCTTCTCTGGGTAGGTACAATAGCCTTTTTAACTGCACAGTTTTAGTGGCGTCAAAAGGATCTAAGCAAAATTAAATACAATGCATACAACGGAATAGGCATGTAGGTAGTGTACAGGAAAAAGAAAAGTTGTTACTTATTGTTAGGGATTATGGAGAACCTAGTTAATGATAAAAACTTTCCACTTTCATTGTTATTTTAAAACATATCTATATGGTAACTTGCATATCAAAATGTTTCATTCTTTTGGGCAGTTTAAATGCCTAAGAACTTTTCTATCTACCGCTGCCGCTGATAAGTAAGATAAAATAAATGTACCAAAGATAAACCCAAAAGTTTGGCGAGTACAGTAAATCCTTTTAATCTTAACTAAACAACAAGATTAGGGAAAATGTTTATGCTTCGGGTACTTTATAAAAATGAACTTGAAAGTTATAATTTGTAAAATCTCTCGGAAAATGTGGAATAAAAGTTGAGGATGTAATAAGGCTTATTATTAACTCTTGAACTTTGTAATATTGCTTAGCCAAGTCGTTAGAAAGACAGCTAGCAAGTCAAGATGATGTTATACTGGTGGATGGTGGATCTCTCTTGATTTTATTTCATCAAATCATAATAATTAAATTAAATGTATTACCTAATCTAACAATGATGATGATGTCACTTAAGCCCGGAACACACATGCCTGTAACTTGCACAAAAGTTTGCAAGTAGCTTGCAAGTCGTATATCAACTTCTATGGTGAATGCCATAATCTTCTTCTTCTTAGCGTATCGATATTATGTGTGCAAGTTACAGCTATGTATTCCGGGCTTTATTTATTGAATGCCTCATCACCATCTCCACTAGGTACCTATTTGTGGTCTACAGAATTAAACTGTTTCTCATGGGTCCTGTATTTGAACCTTCACAACGTTGGCAAAACTATGTTACCATGCCATCGTTTTCTTCATACTTGTTGTTATAACGAAGATTTCCTTGTTGCAGTGTATGGCGCGTGCGTTGTACGACAACATAGCGGAGTCGCCGGACGAGCTGGCGTTCCGTCGCGGCGACCTGCTCACCGTGCTGGAGCAGAACACCGGCGGCAGCGAGGGCTGGTGGCTGTGCTCGCTTAGAGGAAGACAGGTAACTAACCAATTACCAGTTCATAACCGCGTAGTTTACAGCGCTGCTGCCCAAAGTTGAGTCTTCCAAAAACATATTTTCGGCGACATCAGGCCATCGAGCATAAGTTGGGCTTAGAACCGCTTTTGCTCAACTTATGCTAGCTGCCAGTAGGGAAGTTAAAAGCGGTGATACAATACCAATGGTCGAATAAAACAGTTCCGAACTTTCTGCCAATAGCTCTATCTTGACTTCGGCTAACCAGAACCCAATGAGAAGACAGGCAACATAATGAAAGGTTGGCCTTCCATTATGTAAGACGTTCTAACATAACCGAGGAAATGACAATGATCAAGTCACGCTTTTACGCTTATAAAGGGTTTTACAAATGATGGTGATCCATCCAAATACTTATAGGATGAAGAGTCACTTAGAATAAGTATGACAAGTTCAAGCAAACAATGCATTTAGGAATCTTTTTTGCTGAGATGTGTGAAGTACCTAATGCTAATTATGATGATAATGTCCACAACAACACCGATGACTCCCCATTCATAAGTTTGTACGATATAATAATACGAGTATTATGCTTATTATTTCCTGAACGTACCTACATTATCTCAATGGTGACGCATCTCACGTCCACATTTGCCTACGACAGCGTCACGGTCAAAGTTGATAATAACAATACTTATTGTTTTCTAAGGTTCAGATTCACGGTAAAATAGCGTCATTTTCAGGGAAAAAGCGAACTTCATATGTCTGGATGTATACGTGATGTTTATGTAGGTACATCTCATGGTGGCTGTAAACATCACGTAGACACAGAACAAGGGATAACCGATGTTATCATAATGGTGTCATTGTTTGAATTTAGAAACTTCTTGTTTACTTGCGTTGAAGCTGGTTGGTTCTAAGAGTTTATAGTTTGTTTTTCTAAAGTCAGTGTTAGGCATGGACTTATTATATTAGGTAATATAATAAGTTCATGGTGTTAGGTATTGCAGTAAGCTTTATTCGTTTTTTTGTTTCCAGGGAATATGTCCCGGCAACAGATTGAGGATAGTAGCTGGCGTGTTCGACGCCAGTGGCGCCATGCAGCGGCGGAGGACACGAGCGCCGGCACCCGTCGCTCATCAACCCATGCCTACACAGCAGTCACCTGCTTTTACAAAAGTAAGCTCTCGACATTTACTGCACCTTAAAAGTAGAAACTGCCTTGGATAATCAACACACTTAATTACTACTGCCGTACTATTCACATCATGTACTAATTTCATCTTCTTGTACTAATTTCATAAGCTTATTTTCACGTGTTCTTTCCCATCAGATCGAAGAGTGCTCACATTACGACGTGCCCCGCGCACCGATGCCTGTGCAACGCATTGGCATGTACGACTGTCCTCGGCCACTGGTCGACTGGTATGATGCCCCGCGCGCTCCGCGGCCGGCCAGCGCTGACTCAGCGTGTAGTGGGACTGGTTCCCTAGCCTCGGCGACTTCCAGCGCTTCGGCAAACTCCGGCAGTTCGGTTCATTCGGCTGCTTCCGCCTCCAGCACGTACGATGTGCCAAGGTCGCGCGCGCTGCCCTTGCCCTGTGATGCTGCGCTTGAAGCGCTCGATAGATTACAGGTTGGTAGACAGTTTGAGACAACTTCTTAGTATACCCTCCACAGAATAGGTTCAAACACATTTAGCTAAAGAATCTCACAAAGTAGAACTGGTCACAGCTTTTCAAAGAACAGGCTGCCTATTACATATACTCTTAGGTATGCATGATAAATTGACCCTAAAACACGCACAGTTTTAACGCTATTCTTACCTTTGTGTGGTCCAGGAGGAGGCTTCAGCGGCGGTGTCCCGGCTGCTGTCGTACGTGTCGCCGGGCTGGCGGCGGCGCGGCGCGCTGCGCGCTCGCGTGTTGGACGTGCGCGTGGCGGGCGCGCGCCTGCGGGCCGCACTGCACGACCTCGCAGTCTTTGCCGACGCCACACTCGCCAACGCGCATGATGCACAAGATAAAGGTAAGAGAACCATTTGAATATTCTGTCTCATCATTCAGCCGAAAGACGTGCACTGAACCTTAGGACTCCCCCTAGCACCGCCACAGCGACAGGTTCTATGCCTCCCGCATCAAACTTTCGGGACCTTCACCAGGTGTCCGTGGATTCACCTTGTCGGTTCGATCTTGAAACCAAAGGTCATTGTGAGGTAACCCATGTTCTGAAGAACGAAAATTATTTGTCTAACTATACCTATCTACTGAGTCGTGACTAATAAGTAGGCAACCAAACCAAAGCGATAAATAGGATATCTTCGAACCTCAAAATGCATGACAACGCATTTTTGTCTTAAGACTTATGAATCATCCTACTTTGGGTGTTTTTTTTGTTGAATAAACTTGTTCACGCATTACGTATTTTTTCCAGGTATCGCAGTAAAGCTACGTCCTCTAGTGAAGGCGTTGAAGGACGCTGAGCGCATAACGCATGAGGCGACGAGTGCGCTGGATGCAGGAGACTGGGCGCCCGAACGACTGGAGCGGGACCGAGAGCCCACAGACGGGACTGAAGACGCACTTGACCAACTCGTGTCGTGTGCGCGCTCCCTTACAGAGGATGTAAGGAGAGCTGCCTCCTTCATCAACGGAAATGCATCGCTGTTGTTTAGGTAGATACAATTTTCATTTAGAAACCGAATGAAGAAATATAGGTGTCCAAAAACTATATTTATCCTCTTCTTCCTTCTAAAACTAATGAAAATCACCAATTCCAGACGGTCACCTGCAGTACCAGTGCCAGAACACGAGTGGACAGAGGAGTACGACTACGTAAGACTGGAGTCCCGCACGGCGGTGGGACGGCGCAACGCAGAGATTAGGGCTGCGCTGCCGGACAAACTCAGGGCTTCCTTCGACGCTCTCGTTAGAGACGCCGATCATGCGGGCGAGGTGAGACTTCAACAACTGGTTATATATTATGATCTAATCTTCAATTAACACATAAAATGTTAGAAGATTCGAGATTTCGCCTGACATGAACCCTGGAAAAGTTTCTTGAAGATTCTTTCTTTTATTGCGAATTGTGGCACAGTTTTGATGGTTTCTAGAACTGCGAAAAAGTTACATTACAAACACTCCGAAACTTCTCTTTTTCAAAAACTCTTCGATATTATGATTATGTTGCTAATAAAGCTGTCATTTATCCAGGTGAGCGCAGTAGCAGCGGCCACCCGCCTGCCAGCTGACGACCGGCAGCTTGCCGCGTTCTACGCCGCGCAAGCCGCCACATATGGCGCGCATTTAGCCACGGCCGTGGAGGCCTTCCTGCGCACCATTGAGATGGGCCAGCCGCCCGACGTATTCCTCGCTCACGGCAAGTTCGTCGTGCTCAGCGCACATCGGATCGTGCACGTCGGCGACACAGTACACAGGTAATTCATGTTTCAGATGACCCGCAGTTTGATTTCAAAGTTTAGATCTTATTTTTGGTGCTCATCTCAATCCAGTTAGCTTAGTCATGTTTCTAAAATTTTTCTTATGCCCACAGGAGTGCCCGCCACGCTGGACTAAAGACCCAAGCGCTGAGATGTTCGGACGCCCTATCGGACGCGCTAGCGGCGACCGTGGCCAAAACAAAGGCGGCGGCGCAGCAGTTCCCGTGCGCCGGCGCAGTGGGCGGCATGGCGGACGCGGCGCGCTCACTGGCGGCGCGCGCGGCCGAGCTGCGGCGCGTGCTGGTGCGCGCCGCCGACCCGCCCGCGCCGCCCGACGCGCCGCATGAGTCCGCCACGCCCGTGCCGCATGAGCCGGGCTCCGCGCCGCTCACACCCCTCACGCCGCTCACGCCCCTCGCCGCGCCCGCCTCGTCGCGCGCCACGCTACAGATATAAACTGTACAAACGGACACGATGACCGTTCGTGTGGCTCGATGCCGACCAGACGCCTTTCCCGTTCCGTCGGGCGCGGTGGAGGACAACCTTGGGCTGGAAGCTGTTTCGCTTCGCAGTCCTAGGACCCCCGGCGAGGTGATGAGAACATCTCTGTGCGCCGGTCGTAGTTCTGTTCTCACCTCGGCTCCGGGCGGTTGTTTAGATGCGCTAGGCCCGGCGTCCGCTTTGCCGTGAAGCGAGTTCGGGCCGAGTGGACGCCCCTGTGGCACCCCCTATGAGTGTAGCATTACCAAAGAAGTCGAGATAGGCCAAACGATGCCTATCGACGTAGACTGCCGGTACGATGAAGAGTAAAACGCAGAGTTTCTATTTAAATGTTAGTATTTATACGTTTACGATAAATCGAAGGCTGCTACTAGAACTTTTTGTTTGTGAAGCGTTTCGCCGCGACCTAGCAGGGCGAGTTTAAAGTTGCTGGATGCTCATTTTGCCGTAGTGAGTTGAGTTGTCCGTCCAGTTTTATACAATTTTGCATCAGTACCGTATTCGTAGAACGAGTTAGTGAATTGTAATGTGTGGCATTGATTCTGTCGAGATGTATTCAGACGTTTTAATTTTAATGACTCTTTATGTGGTGTTTGTTATTTTACAAAACTCGTGAAAATGAGAAGATGCAGACAAATGCAAGTGACAAATAATCGTATGTGTTCATACGTATATGCCTGTGCTAAAGAAACGCTGTTGCGATGTCTCATCGCTTTCTTTATATTTCACCAAGCATTCTAAGCTAACTCAGTTGTGCGCCTAAAACCATGTTTAAATGTTTAGACAGTTAATCTCGATAGAGAAAAATTAAAATATGAATGTGCTACATTTTATGATCATGCCTAATAGCACTATTGAGATAAATTAATTGGACCATAAGTGTAGAACTACTATGTCTGCATTTTTCCTATCTCGTGGGAGTTTAATGTTAGCCGTAATAAGGACATCTAATACGTCGCATAAATGAATTTAACAGTGACAATATTCTTTTACTATTAACGACTAATTAATTGTTTGAATGTTCCTTGTAAATGGCTCAAGTTGAGAACGAGTGTTGTATCAAATATGTAGTAACATTCGTGTAGAAGTCCAGTCTAAAGCTGCGTCCAGACATTACGAGGCGTGTGCGTCGAATGGTAAGCCACGCACATAACGTTTACCTCCGGCTGAGGCGTGTAACATATTAAAAAAAATCATTTGCAGCACATGCCTCGCTCTGTCTGGATGCACCTTAATGGGAATGTTTTCATTAGCCGCCGCGACTGACTCAACAGCTCAATTATACTAAATTACGTTGAAGCTCACCTTTATATACTACTTGTGGCTTGTCGTTACTTAACTACTTACCGCAATAGCGTTACTGTATGTACGTACCTACGTTTTGTACTTTATACATATGACACTAGTAGATAGACGTAGGATACGATATCAATGTAAAAAGCATGTTGTATATTAGCGATGTGTAATATATTTTAGACGTTGTAGTTTAGTTAGGTATAGATGAAATTGTACAAATGCATATTAATAATTTTAATATTAATTTAATCATCTTGTAAAACGCAATCAAGTAAAATATACAACATTTTCGTATCTATAACTTTGTTTTAATTGAATCTGACCCTTACCTTTTCAGAAAAGTTTAGGTAGGTTACCCCCGTTACCGTCTTTCCCAGGTAACTTCTTGCGTGAGGAAACCGGCATGTCCTAGAACCAAAAATTCGAAGACGTGACATCTACCAACCCGCACTGGGCCCGCGTTGTGGATTATGGCCCACTCCCTCTCACAGAGAGGAGGCCTGTGTACCAACAGTGGGAACATTACAGGCTGATTATGTAATGAAAAAAAACGACACGATAATTCCATATTAACATTTATTTGTAATAATTCTTTCTCCTATAGTTACAAGTTTGCTTAACTCAAATTATAATACATGACTGGTATCTACCAAAATACTTCGGAAATTTTTATTTTATTAGAGTTTACTTTTTAAACAGTGAACTTATCAATAAACACGTTTTAACAACTGTAAGTGCCGGAGCACACGATACGTTGCGGCGTCCTCCATACAAATACCCATGGTATGCCAACACGGTGCATTCCGGCGGCGTCGCACCGCACGTACACCGGACTTCAACTAGGCGAGGCGAGATGTGACGAAGTGGCACCGCTCCATCGCTGATCAGTTAAGTTTGGCGTAGTAATAGGAGCAACAACACACGCCTTTTCCGATCTCAGATTGTACTCAATAGGTATACTACAACACTCTTCGCCCATTGCGGGGTCGTATAAACGGAACGGCGCCGCACCGTACGTGTGTACGCGTCGCACATACGGCGAAATCATTGCGGTGCGGCGCTGCACCATATGGTGTGGACCGGCCCTAACGGTCTACGTACACAGCACTAGCTTCCGTTTGCAGCGCGTAATCGCGATTCGACGGCGCGTAAAAAATACGCTATGTGAATAGGCCCTTATAGTGCGTTCACATACGGCGGGAATCACGCGGTTCTTGTTTTAACGAGATCTTCAGATGTTACCACACCGTTCCAAAATCACGCGGTTGCCGCGCGGGTCCCGCTTTTGTGAACAATTGCTTAGTCTTTGTACTGCTTATGCGTCAGGTCAGCATCTCTACAGCTTGTACCGGGCCGGTCCGCACATAGGTGCGTGCCGTCAGCAATTCTCGGCCAAGAAGTGGTGCCGAAATTGCCGAATGTAATACAACACACTCCAAGATGTCACAAGGACATGTATTAATTGTTGTATAAAAATAAATTGTCGCAACTGCCAAAATAACAATTGTCACTTGCAACATTTTCAAGAGGCGTGGTACTGGTGAATGTAGTGCTGCGCTCGCGTCTCCTCCGCGGTGTAGGCGAGCGCGGGGTGCGCGGGAGGAAGCTTCATCTCTGCAGCTATCGCTTCTAGTCTCGCGGCCCGAAGCTTCAGAGAACTTTCTCTAGATTTAGTCTCACGCTCTGCGGCATCGGCTTGTATTAAATCTTCTATTCTTTTTCTTTTTAACTGTAATAAAAATAAAAATAAGTCACTTGGAACTCTTATAAAAAGATCACCATTAGACAATAAAAGAATAGAAACCTTTTCAGTTTCCAATTTGTACTTCAATAATTCTATTTTTAATCTTATAACTTCTTTATTTTCTAGTTGAATTGATCCTGAAACAGAATATAAGTATTTATTAGGTATGGAAATATCAGGAACCTAATATTTTATTTACAGAAGAGAATGTGTATGTTCTCAAAATTATTTAGTGTTTGATCACTGTTTGATCATCGCAGCAGCATACAAATATTAAAAAAATTAAAAGTAAAAAGCTTTTTAAAAACAAGCTTTTAGTTAAATGCGCTAAAAAGGAATTAGTGATTACTAAAGACCGGATTATATGCAACATAAAAAGCTTGAAATATGCATGCAAATATGCATGAAAAATGCTTGAAATATGCACGAAAACTGACAGAATATGCAACATTAAATGACATTTTTTTTTTTTTGTTTTGTAAATATATTCCTTTAGATTTAAGTTTATTGTTATTTGAAACTTTTTAGTGCACGAAATATTTTTCTCGCAAACTCGACAATACAAAACAGTTCCGTCGTAAGTAAATGTTTCAGGAAAGTCACTTATCCACGAAGACACACTTTTTTTTCGGGAGGCTTTGTACAATTTGACACAAAAACTTTAACTGCAGATCAATGAGCACGCGCGTCAACAATAAAAGCAATAACATGCATAATAGGTGGGAGGAAGGAGTAGTGCGGAAGGAGTAGGCGAGCGCGACGATCATTTGTCTCTTTCATTTTATTATCGTACCAAAACAAAAGACGCGCGGCTGCTGAGTGCGCTGCGCTCGAAAAATACTGTAAATTATAGCGATAATATGCATCATCAGTAGATCTTAGGAAAAATATGCTATTAGCGCTGAAAAAGGCTTAAATATGCAAATGCATATGCAAATATGCAAATGCATATTATCCGGTCTCTAGTGATTACGTAGTAGGATAGGATGACGTAGTAAGTTAGGATGACGTCATTTTATTTTTCGAGTTATTCTCAGCAAGCCCTCTCATATTTTGATACCCATGTTGTAGGAGTGCATTAAAAATAACTAGTTCGCCATCTTGGGTGTTCCGCCATGTTGGATTTAGAATGACGTCACACAGCTAACCATGCATTGTCATCCAAAGTAAACGTGTATACAAAATTTTAGCTCAATCGGTTGAAGATAGCTGCTTCAAAATTGAGTTGCAAGAGTCCACCCGAACAAACATACATACATACATACATTGCAAGTTAAATAAAAGCTTGTAAAAAAATACAGGGATTGTGGCAAACTCTGCCGTGAGTTTTGGCAACCACAGACTTGTTTCATGAGAAAATGGCGTGAGTGTATAAGGGCATCATCTTCATTCTGCCTACAGAATGCTAATAATATAAAACTTGCATCTTCTTACCTATACCTAAATCACTGTTCAGAACAGTGCTCAAAGGGTCCATGGTGGTATTAACATCACTATTGGATTTATTGTCAGGCTCTATGTAATCGTCGTCACTGTCGTTGTCTGCGTCCATACTGCTCTGGCACTCAAATAATGGCTCCGATTTAATTTTCTGGGAAAGGATAAATAAATGGATTGGTATGCTTTCAACTTTACCATGTTTAAAAAAAAAACGGGGTTAAATTAAATTTGTTAGCGCAACTCCGTGGACGTAATGGGTATCGATATATAAGCATCTCTCTATATAAACGGGTGCCTCCGCTGGTCACCGATTTACTCGTGGGCACTGGAAACGCTGGTTGGCGATTCGCTGCCAAGAAGCAAATGCCTATGCAGCCGGCGACGGTCGCAGATTTGGGTGTTGGTGCTTTAATTTTTTTTAGCAAAACGAATGAAGGCAAACACTTATCCATCCAGCGGGCTAAATTGTAGAAGAAGATTGTCTTGCAGTTTCGAGCACTTTATATATAAAAAAAAAGTAACAACATTTCAATGTTGCCATGAGTCAATGGCTAAAATTTTGCCTTGGAATAACTGAATGTACTATCGCGGACACTGCCGTCTGACCACCACTAAGTTCATTTTTGCTTGCACTCAAAAAATAGAATCGCTCTCTAGTAAGCACGCCAAGGTCAAATAGTTTGTCCGTAAAATTCACAAAAGGAGTACACATGATGCGTCACTAAGCTGTGCAGTGCAGGTTGCAACTAATTGCGTTATCACTATCCTAATAAGCGAAAACTTTAAGGGGGCGTGTATTGGCGCCGCCGCAGGATTTAGGCGAAAAATTTTTTAAGTGATCAGGCGGTAAAGTCCGCGATGGTACATACATACATTGTACGCCTCTGCTTACCGCTTTAAAGAATACATAAACGAGTTATATTAAAAAGATAAGAAAGATAGATAGAAGATAATAATGCTTACACTACCAGAATCTTCTAGCTTTTCGTGTTTCTTGTTAAATTGTTTAAAATATTTTTTAATGTTACTACTTTTTACCAGTCTCCTCATATTTGTAAACTTCGTGCGCAATACTTTGGTGGAACGTTTTTGTGGACTCAGTTTGTTGTATGAACTTGATATCTGAAAAACAAAAGAAAAGAATATTTTTTTACCCTTATTATTTACTTCCACTTCATTATAGTAGATACAGTCCGTCCACACTTATTTCACCTCTGACAGCAGCAACCTTATTGCAATGAGATTAACAAGCACAATGGTTTTGAAAGACTTGTCAGTTGCAGCAATCCAACAGCAACCTTATTAGAATGAGAATAAAGATCAATGTGATTTGGACAGTGATGCAAAATCAGAGGAAAAATAGCTTAAAAGGACTGTAGAAGATCGTCAAGGAATAATAAAGTTATATTATAGTAAGAAATTATCTTTGCCTTACCCTTTCCCAAGCTCGATTTTTCATTTTATTAAAGCTAGATGTGTTTGTTTTTGAAAATATAATGTTCTTCTCTTGCCGCACGCATTGCAGCAGTAAATTGCATTCACTCAGCGAAAAATTCATCGACCGGTTTATATACCTTAAACAAAACCAATTAATTAATTATTAAAATTGACCCATCATAAATAAACATTTTATTTATTATAATTATAAATTTTCGGATTATTTTGAGATAAGAGAAAAAAATTAAATCATTTTTACCTGTCATTTTCCTTACCACCATCTGCAAATGGAGGGATTGTTTTTAGAATAAATTGATTTTCAGGGCTTCAAATATAATTCCTACTTAAAATAAATAAGCTACAAATATAATTATACAAGTTATCTAGTGAAGTATTATAGTACAGTACAAGCATTGCATAATATAACATTCCCACTGCTGGGAAACAGGCCTCCTCTCTTCCAGAGGGAGTGGTATGTAATGTAACACACAGGCCCAATGCGGGTTGGTAGATGTCACATGTTTTTGAATTTTTGGTTCTAGGTTAAGCTGGCTTCCTTACGATGTTTCCCTTAACCGTTTTGAGAGCAGTGGTGATGAAATGATTTCCACAAAGTAAAGCATCTGCTTGGGTTCAAACCCACATCCTACAACTCTTAAGTTGGGGCCGTTACCACTGTAGTACAGAATATACATCCTTGTTCACCACAATTATATCTTGTTAATTTATTTCAAGTATATAAGTATAGCATAAGCATAATCAGCCTTCATGTTCCCACTGCTGAGACACAGGCCTCCTCTCTGTGAGAGGAGGGACTGTGCCACCACACGGGCTCAGTATGGGTTGCTATAAGTTTAGGTATTTCATAATTTACAAACCCATCGAAGAGTCATTCGAATCCTTGTCTTCATTGGCATCCCAGTGTCCTTCTGTAGATTCTTTGTGATTTTCTGTTTCTGGAATGATAAAGGAAGTTCTATGTTAACTATGACAACATTTTTCTATATTCATTACAAAAGCCATGTAACATTGGTACTCACTACTCAGCCTAGTTAGCCTTTCCTTAAAAATGGTTGCCTTAACTTACAGGCTACTGTAAACAAGATTGAAGATAATAATTTACGCTAGCAGAACTGATTCAATTAGTAACTTTGTATAGTGTTTGGGTCACCAAGATACAGGCTGTGCCTAGTTTGGGACATGCTGTTAAATCGGTCTAAGTTTTTTCTTGGTTAGAACTGCATATTAATACTTGTATGTTTGTGAACATGTGTAAGTTTTAATAAATGAATTTGTATTTAATTTCATCACAATTTTCATGCCCTTATCCCAATTTATTTGGGGCAACATGTCTTTTTCTTTCATACTTCTCTATTAGATATTGTTTCAGTAGTCACCTCCTTTAGCCATAATGTATTTAAGGCTAAAAAGAGGGTAGCTAATAATAACTTTATTACAGTTGTCCTCAAGTTAATCATAGTTTTATATGACACTAATTACCATTGAGGTCTCCATCAGACTCCACTGGTTCCTCCACAGCACCGGTGCTGTTCTCCACCTCGCACATCATGGCAACCATCTGACTGGTCATCTCATCACACTCACTATAACTAGGATCCATCAGGTTCTTAGACATCATCCTTGCCCTCTTCTTCATATTGTCCCACTTTATTTTTAAACAGTCTGCACTTCTCTTATGCCTGAAACCCTGTCTGTTGAATATTTTAGCTATTTTCACCCATGCCACCTCTTTAGCATGACAGGCAGCAGCAGTAGTGGATTTGTTGAACACTGTCGTTTTATATTTCTCAATAATGTTCAACAACGACTTTACTTCTTCTGTGCTAAATGTAGGACTCCTATGACGACTGTAAATTAAGTGAGGAAAGATTAGCTGATAAATATCTAACATGAATCAGGTGCCTATTGTAAAAGTTACTTTGACATCTATTACTTGCAGAATTCCAATTGGCTGAGCTTTACTACACACGTTATTGCCTACTTATAACAGTATTAATTTAACAGTAGTAATTATTTATCAGGTAAAACCAAACATGGACAAGATTTGCCCCCATTTTTAGATTTACTCACAAGAAAGCTGAAGCTGTAGGTTCTTCCTGGCCATCATCTTCCATTCTTATTATTTCTGTTTTTAGTATTATGCTGTAATTATATTTCTAACAAGAAATTTAAAATCCAAGATCAGAAAAAAAAAACAAAATCCGAATCGTATTAGTTTTGTTTTGACTTTTGAGTTGACAGATGCACAGAACATAATATACCCTAAAGGGGACAGATGACACATCACGATTTTTTTTTTAATTCGTCCAAAGAGCTGGCTATAGTCTTTCGATCTTTCGACCTACCGCCTCGTCTTCCGTGTATATAATTGTACCATGGTGTAGAATTTCTTACGCGGCCGGTAAGTAACAAATAATGTCTTTAGTTTTTATTTATTTGTTTTAATTTTATTTATTATGAAACCATCAACAAAACGGCTTGCTGGGCAGTGACAAGCAAGTTTTCTTTTAGTAATCTGGCTTATAGGCTTTTCATACAATCTTGTAAAAGTTGCAAGAATCAATTAGTATCGTTTTCAGACGAATAAATTAGTGTCACAATTTAGAGGTTATATTAGACGAAAATCTTTATTTTGAAGAAAAACAAGATTTAAAAGTACGTAAAATTAAATTTTGTAAACAATTGTGAGCAAATTTCATAGGTTTTTGGAAACACCAATTCCTTTTCCAAGTAGAATTTTCTACAAAAAACTAATTTATTACACTACAGGAACCAAAATGGCGCTGTAAAAGACCCGAGCAATAAACAGCTCACGCTAAAAATCTGACACGCTTCTTACGACTGATAATTTTAAGTAAAGAGATAGTGGTTGTTCTGGTAAAGTGGATGCATTAACCTCGTGTTCATAATTATTAACCTATGCTTAGTGAGATATGAAGGAAGTGATATTAGCTATTATAACCTTCGTATGTAGCGTATTTTTAGTTTTTGTCTTTGTGTTATTTTGTAAGTAGCCCAATATGCTTGTCATTTCAATATGTTACTAACTAATTATCGCAAAAATACGATGATGTAAAAGGTACCCAGCAGTGCTGTGCTGTCATGTATGACATTGTTATTGTCCTTTGTTCCAGGTTGGTACATTGTGTGGAAGTGTTGTTTGTCGAAGTTCCGATTCGTGCGTGAGCTGCTAGGTGGTATGTCAGATAGCCCTCCAGCATCTGAGATCAGGCAGCCAAGTAAAACTAGGAAGATTCGAAGGGAATAAATTAAAAAGTAAGTACAGTTCGCGTCAAATAACTTGGCCGCTCTGAAGCTAGGCTTTCCGAACGCCGCGCATGCGCTCTGCTGTTTTATTCCTATGATTAAACTACTGCGCAGTGATTTGTTGCCTAATTCAGAGCGGCCAAGTTATTTGACGCGAACTGTAGTTTCTTCAACATGTTAATGTATTGTCCCTAAACATGGTAATGGAATTTGTAAAAAATTTTGTTGTGATGACAAAGAAGATTCTATATTAATTCTAGTTGGAACTAGAGTCCACATCAGGTCCCGGTCCTATTAATTTCTATTTTAATTAAATAGTTTTTTTTTTTATTTCAATAAACAATACTTTTCCATAAAATTATTTATGAAGTTTATTCCCAAATGTTTACAGAACAAATCAAGATGAACATCCGGTGCGCTAGGCCAAGCGACCTGATGAACATGCAGCACTGCAACCTGCTGTGCTTGCCGGAGAACTACCAGATGAAGTACTACTTCTACCATGGACTGTCATGGCCACAGCTCAGCTATGTTGCTGAAGATGAGAAGGGACACATTGTTGGTGGGTTGAAGTGCATTACTTGAGAAATAAAGAGCTATCTTTATATTACTGTGATGAGCTGGACTCCTTTTTTGTAGACTGGTCCTTAGTAGCTCATGACAGAAGTGGAAAGGTGTGGTGTAGAGGCCTTTTCCTTGTAATGGGACAGCAATTTTGTTTGATAAAAAATTTAAGAGCACCTGAGTTGTTAGCTAAGCTCTACTACTGATTTAACCTTTTGACCGCCACATCAAAAAAGCAAAAACATATGCTCTCGGTGCCAAGTTACGAATTACCTACAAAAGTCTGTCATGTAGTTGTGACCGTGATGTGCTGGGCATATTTTGGTTTGACATCTACTTGGTTTGACTGTGGCGGTCAAAAGGTTAATATTTGCATTGCTGACCAGAAGACATCCAAAAACTTATGTTTATCTAATATCTTTTATATTATATTTCAGGCTATGTACTAGCTAAAATGGAAGAAGATGGTGAGGACAACCGTCACGGACACATTACCTCTCTGGCTGTGAAGAGGTCTCATCGTCGCCTTGGTCTTGCACAAAAACTTATGAATCAAGCTTCACTTGCTATGGTGGAGTGTTTTCAGGTAAAATATTTTTATTACAAATACTTTCTCTCAATTGTATGAGTAATCACTGTATAAAATCTTAATTATGTCTACACTTTTGCTGAACTAATAATTTTTGGGTGATTTCTTAACTAACAAAAAAATGTCTGATTCCAGGCTAAATATGTATCCCTACATGTGAGAAAAAGCAACAGAGCAGCACTAAACTTATACACCAACAGTCTTGGCTTCAAAATACTTGAGATTGAGCCCAAATACTACGCTGACGGTGAAGATGCATACTCCATGATGCGCGACCTTAGCGCCTTCGCAGCAGAGAGCAAGACAGAACTCCCGCCAATAGAGAACTTGGAAATCAAATCTGAATCTGCAGTTATATCACAGTGCTAACTGATATATTTATGTAAATAAAGCATTTACCAGTAGGTAATTTGATATGACTTTTATTGGTATTTTCTCTTCTCTATTCCTTAGACCTTTCGTAATTAGGGCAGGCCAGCCTTTGAAAAATAAAACTGGATGTAATGCTCAAAGACAGTTGTCAAAAGCCTATGTGAGTGGGATGGCATGTGTTATTGAGCTGTCATAGAGGCCCTTGCCTGGAAGATACTTGAGCACATTCAGGGCTCTCTTAGCCATAATATATTGTTACAGGGGTGGAAATCTATTTACATGTAACAAATATACTGCCCAGGAGTGGGACAGTGCAGGCTAGTTTAAAAAATATATACTCACAAAAAAGATTTGTTTTCAGATTATAAAACACTTGAGAACAGAGTTTGAGAAAAGAACAAACAAACATTCATCAGATAATCAATCATTAATACACGCACACACACACACCCGTACTCACCCCACACACACACATATTCAAACACTATGCATACCTCAACATGCTACAACAATGTGTAACATCCTAAATCTAAACTTTTTCTTTTAATTATGTCTCTACATTATAGATAGTTACCCATGGGAAGTTGCGAGGTAACCCGATCACAAGTATCCTTATAACTTATCGGAGCTGCCTCAATTTTGTGCTGTAGAACAATTCTAGACTCGGAAGCCATAAGCACTTAAGTCAAATATTTTTGGCATGCAAAAAGATTTGACTTAAGTGCAAGCCATAAGAACTTAAGTCATTTTCGCATGCAAAAAGATTTGACTTAAGTGCTTAAGGCTTCCGAGTCTAGAATTGTATGAGAAACAATAAAAACTTTTTATTTTATTTTTATTTATTTAAAAATGGTCAAAACGGCTTATGGTGTTCTAGTATTTTTATCTCACGAAGCGACGCTCACTTTACTTGCGGTTACCAAGTGTACAAACATGCTGTGTGAATGTTTGTGTAAGCTCTCGGTACCATCCCGAAACTGGCGAAGTCCGAAGTGTGTTAGCAGACGATACTCATCTTCACGCACACATTTACAGCGTGTTGTACACTTGGTTACCACAAGTAAAGCGCGCGTCACTACCTTCGTCTGTCAGAGCTACTTATTTCAGGAACTACTAATAGTATACTTGAAATTCGGAATAAATATAAATAATACATAGGTACCTACTTGCCTATCTGTATTGTAAGTGAGAGTTGAAAAAATATTGTTAGCTGCATTGCAACAGGTTTCATTGCGAAAATATAAAAGCAAACACACCAACTTTATAGATAAGTACTTTATTAAAGATATGTTTTACTTTTTTGTGCTTTTTTGGAAGTTGGTGTTTTTTTCTTAATTTTTCTTGACTTAGGTACTTACTAGCATTATCCTTGCAAAGGAAAATCCATTGAAAAAGAAAATCAAATAATTACTTCATTAATTATAATAGTGATATATTAAAACAACAGAGGTAGAACTTATGACATCAGTTGAAATTCCAATATGCTCAGATAAAAGTTCCCTGAAGCCTGGGCTGTCTTGCTACAACTCCAATATTTCAGAAAATCCATGTCCATACCACTTTATTATTATAATTTATCCATAATTACATAACTAAAAACTGTTGTAAAGGTAAGTACAAAAGATTATTCATCTTCTTCAAAAAGATGATCCAGTTTCAATTCCACCTTGGAGCCAGAATCTTCAGATTTCTGTGACTTATCTTTGTTTATTAAAGTAACTTTCTTTTCTTTCTTCTTTGTGACTCCCACAACATATTCTGGCATTACAATTTTATTGCTTTTAAAAACAGGTTTTTCTTCAGGCTTAGGCGCTAGCACTTTTCTTAGCGCCGATGACATTTGGAAAGTTGGTTTCTTGAAAACACCTTCATCTGGATCCATTTCTGTTTCCATCATTGACTGAGCTGCGTCTCTTTCCTCCATTCCACGAAGTAATGCTAATGCAGTGGCAGTATTTGTGGAGTCAGACATTTGTTCTGGTGTGACATCGGCTAGTGAATAATACTTGTATCTTTGAGGGTTTTTAATATGGTCAGGAATAGTTCTTGCCCTGAGGCATTCGCGGAGGTTAGCTTCAGGCCTCTTGTATATACTCTCCCTACCTCTAAATTGTTTCATTTCATGTTTCAGTTTCTTGTATGTGTATTTGTCGATAGTTCCGTAATCTTGGGGTGCAGCTTTGTTTGTTTTAGAATAACCATATTGATCTTCAGCATCTTTTAACTGGTTAAACAGGCTTTTTTGCCTGTCTTGAAAAGATGACATCTGGGTACGACTTGAAAACACTGTAATCAAATAAATAAATGATTTCACTGAGATTAGTACCATGGCGCAATTTAAAAAAAAAAAAAAAAAAAAAAAAAAAACGTCTCAAAATTTTTCTAAGTCCTAAATTTTTTTTTTTACCAAAAATTTTTTATTCATGATTTCTTTGCGTTTCATAGTGCCCCCAAGGGTATACTCTAACTCCTACACTCCGCCCCCAAGGATACTCACTGACCGAATTGTTTTAAAAACTTGTGACTTTATAGAGCTTTGTATTGTACTGTGAATTACTGTAATACATATTTTAAAATTAGAAGAACAAAGTTAGATATTCAACCACTGTATAATTAATAAAGAATTTAGCTATTATTGATTGTTATTACCTAATGTATTATAGTAAAATATGTACGATGTACATAATTCAATACTTTGTTTGGAAATAAATATCACATTGACATTTGCCAAGTTTTAAAGTTTGACACTGACAAGACATTATTTTGACAAATGACGTTTGACAGTTTACAGATTAGAATTGCTAGTAGAAAAAACACTCAAGGAATAAGGCAGTAAACTCATGTGCAGAAAAGCTTCGATGTTTACGATTCAAAACTGCACCTGGAATTACCGCCTGGCCACGACTTTTGGCTTAGCGGGAAGTTTTTTGCGGGAGCGGGAGGTTTTTTTTTGTCTAGCGCTGACGCTGCGAGCGGTGCGTTGTGGCATGGTTCATACATTTTGGTATATTGGTTTTTACCGCTCGCCGCCCCGCGCTAAGCTGCCGCTGATAGCGGCGAGTTCGTGTCCAGGCCGTTAGACAATCACCCTCGAGGTCAACAATAACAATAATATCAATATTTCTGAACAGCTGATCTTCGCACAACGGCGTCGTGCGTCGTTGGCGTCGTGATTTTCTCACATATCTGATGATAGCTCTGGCTTACTCGCGGTACGATAGAAAAAGAACTTTTTTTTTTTGTGTGCATCTGCAATCAGTGCGATCACTTTTAGCAAATGTGTTGCAAGCATGCAAGAAAAAGAACTAAAACACAAAAAATGTGCTACTTCTACCACAGAATACTTAAAGTACTACGTACAGAAAGGCCACTCCCTTCCCCGCACTAACATCAGTTACCGCACCTCACCCCGCACTTCGATGTGTTCGTCGCCTGCTCTTTAATAATGGCGCTCGCATACACAAGAACCGCAGCGCTGCCGCGCTGTACAGTCGAGTTCTTTAATATCTGAGCATGTTCATGAATCAAAAATATATAGGCAATGGTAAGTTTCATAAAACTCTAAACAGCTTCGCCGTACAATAAATTGTAAACAATCTGTGACATCATAAATATGTGACTACATTAAATCAATAATATTACTACAGATAAAGACTCAAAAAATTGTGCGCAATCCCTTGTTCATATTATTTAGCGCAAAGTTAGGTTCACAAATATCTATGCAATTATTTTTCTATGAAAAAGATCTTGAAACAAAATCAACTTGAAGTTGTCAGTTATGACATCCTTCAACGGCAATATTGCATTATTACTCGAACTTCTGCTCCGGCAAGCAAAAATAAATTTTATGGTAAAGGCCATTTAGTTGAATATTCAAAGCTGTATAGATATTTATGAATCCTAGGTTGCATCAAATATATTGAACACTAGAGTATTTAGATATTTATGTTCCGAACAGTAGTCAGATATTTTTGACTGCACTACCGTAACATACTTATGAACAGTTTATATGAAAACATTTTATTGATGTCTAAGTTTGTATAGAACTATATGATCATTTTAATGCTTACAATATTTTGAAACATTGTCACTGCCAATATATTAATGAACTCGACTGTACCTACCTACTGCTGACACGAACACATAATTTTTTTAAAGTTTTATATTTTGTGTTAATCACGATGGTTGTATTTTGTGCATTATTTGGATGCTTATCTTCATCGAGGAACGATAAAGACAGGAGTTTCTTTCGGTTCCCGAAACATGAAAGAAGGTAAGGAACAGCAACTCAAATATCCTTTAAACCCATAAAAAATGAAAGCTAGTATATTACAGACAAACAAGTTAAGCCAGTGTTGTGATAATTTATTTTCATAATTTTCTCTATTATTCATTTATTTTCCAAGTTTTCTTCGTTTTAGAACAATTAAAACTTCCGTAATTTTAACATACCAGAACTATTAAATTATTGCTCTCTCTCTTTATTGTCTTAGTTATGTATCTTTCTTTCACGTTCTATTCGTTCTTCGACTTGAAAAGTAGTACAATAGAAATGTTATTAATTAGATTTCTGTGAGTACCTACCTAGTGTCGCGGTGCGCGGCGCCCCATTGTTGCATACGATCGGGCAGCGCCGCCCATTCCATTTTAGTTACTATACTCTATGGCGCCGCCGCCGCCTACGCACTACTGCCGAGTACTGCCAGCCAGCCCTACTAGATTTCACGCACACATTTACACGTATACAAACGTCATTTGTCAATGTAGTGGTAGTAGGTAATTATTTTGCGAGCGTTGTATGGAGTGTCCGGGGTGTGCTTCTACCTAAAAAAGTACAACTCAGAGGCTATAAATAGGTAGGTCAAGGTTCGATACCCGGAGAGGTAAACCTTTGGGCAATATGAGACCTAAGGAAAAGATATGAGATTTTTGTGGTTCTGGTTACTCGAGGTGTTCCGCAGGGCTCAAATCTTAGACCGTTCCCGTTTATTATTTTTACACACAGGTACAGACACACCATTAATAGTTGGAGGCAGGCCACCAGGCCATACATTTTAGTATAAGCTGACCTCGCATTGGATTGGCTTTCCGTACAATGAGAGGTCAGTTTATACTGGAAGCTTGAAATGTCGTCGTGCTTATTTATATTTCAACAATATAATATAACAATCCTTAGAATGTTCTGAGTATAGAGTACAGTTATGATATTTGAGCTACAGCTTTTCCGATCTTCACTTCATAATCATCGCGTGGGGTCTATGCACTGACCTGTATTATTATTTAATAGAGGTCAATGGGGTTATGGGACACAACACTTCGCTGATGCCGATGTAAGTACAGACTGCATTGGGAATACGCTAATGAAACATATTAGAAACGGAGGTAGATAGCCAAGTTAATAACGTAGTCATCATACCTTATAATCATGAAACATGGTCTCCCAGCAAAGAGTGAGTGCGAAACGGTGAGCGACACAAGTCGATTACGACTGCTACTTTTATTCATCATCTAAATTGTCACAAAATGGTTCATTAGGTACGCACGGCTACACATCAAGCTATGAATAAACCAGTATAAGCTGATATCTGATTGTACGAAAAACGGAGAACCAATGCGAGGTTAGCTAAAACTGGAAATGTATAGCTTGATGTGTCGCCGTGTGTACATTGTATGCCAGAATTTCATATAAGAGCTGAGAGTTAATTTGCTTTTAATTTGAATTCTGTTCAGCAGGGTAATTGCGTAACACACTATCAGTAGCAATGGGTTTCATTTTGACAGTTCAACAACATTCATTGCGTTATTTGCGTTGTTGAGCAAACACATTTTTCGAACATATTCAGCAATGGATTAGAAATAAGCTTCAAAATGATTCAAATTGAGAGTAATAGTGTGTTACGCAATTAGGGTGCTGATTGTAATTAAATATTTTACTCAATAAATTAAGATTTGAAATGACAACTTTGACCGCTGACTATACCCACGTACCAACACTTGAACTACGAAAGCTCCCTACTGCTAGTGCTACTAAGTAAAGGCGCTGCAAAAGTCGAATTGTTAAGGCTCCCGCAGATAGGCGTGACGCGACTCTAGCAGAAAAAATTCTTTGAAAACTTCATGGAAATTGTTCTGTTGTGTTGCACTGTTGCGTCACGCCTGTTTGTGGGAGCCTTTACCAATGGACGCGCTGACTGTAGGTACGTCAGAGCTTTGTTTTTATAGGTAGGTAAGTTGCCAGATTAAAGGTAAAAGTAGGTACGTATGTGACAGTCGAAAGGATTTTATGGAGACGCGTTACTCATAGCCACTCATTGCCGGCAAAAACGATGATATGAATCACCCCTATGATCCCGTTGATGGTCGTAGTAGGTCAAAAACTAAGTAATGTCTAAAAATAAGTATTATAACAAGGAGTATGTTGTATGGAACATATGACTAACAAAAGGCCACCTCCTACTCTCTTTGGGTGAAGTGCAGCGTGGTCGTAAAACTGCATTGACGCAAGTTTACCCAAAAATTGAAGATGTGTAGGTAATGTTGCTGTGTGGATAAAAATGTGCATTCCAGATTACAGAACAATCTAAATCAACCTAATTTACTTAAAGCGTCAGCAAACATGCTACTCCTACTTTTAACATGGGTGATAATAAGCGATTTTGTGACTTCATCAAGGCTGCAAAACCTCTACTGAAGGCTACCTTAGCCTTAGGCTTGCTTAGCTTAGGTACTCGTAGCAGTGGTAGCATTCCGTGCTCTGCAGCAAACAGCAAACAAGTGATTGATAACCTTGATTTTACATAATAGGTAGCAGTGAGGGGCTTGTGGCTAAGAAATAATAGCCGCACTGGTCGATCGATCAGGTTAAGCTGCGCTTGCCGTGGTTGGTCCGTGGATGGGTGACCATCTTTACATACCAAGACCCCTCCGTGCCTCGGAAAGCACGTTAAGCGGTTGGTCCCGGCTGTCATTTGTGGATCTTTGATAGTCGTTACTGGTCGTCAGGAGCCCGAAAGTCTAACAACCAATCTTACCAAGGAAAAGGGGAGGGGAAGGGGGGTATTACCCAGTAACTGGGTTGTGGAGGTCAAATAGGCAGTCGCTCCATTTAAAATAATGGTATTCAGCTGCATCCGGTTAATTTAAATTATATCATAATCAGATTCAGAAAGAAAGAAAGAAAAACGCGATTATTGGCATTGCAGCAAATTAAATACACCTATAAAAACAGAAAACAAAGATTATAGGTACCTACTTAATACCAAAAGGGCCTCAGCTCAGCATAATGTGAAATGACAACACAAGGTGTACCACCTGACCTGACGCTGATTCGAAATCGTTTCTTAGTGCTCACATTCGGAAAGGAACTCTTGTGGAAGATTTTATGCTTCTGGGACCCAGGCTGTGTGTTTTCTGTCAGTAAATAATTTTGAGATTTTTCCTTGGCGAGAAGAGTCATTGGCCAATTTAGTTAATTTTATAGATCCCCGTAAACTGCCCGCTAGTGCGGATTACATTAAAACAATAATGTGTGTCGAGTAATTACAGCGGCAGTAGCCGCAGATTAGATAAAGTTATGTTAGTAAATATTATTTTACATAGATACATTGTCATTGCTTAATTTGTTTAATAGGTAAGTAAGTATGTATGGCCTAGTAGGGATTAAAACGTATGAGCAAACATGAATCATACCTACCTATCATCACACTAATAGGTATTATAAAGGCGAAAGTTTGTGAGTGTGTGTTTATTTATGTTTGTTACTTATTAACGCTCAAAGTACTGGACCAATTTTGATAAAATTTTGTATGGAGGTACCTACCCTGGATTAACATATAGGCTACTTTTTATCCCGATATTCCCACGGGATCGACACTTACGCGGGTGAAACCGCGGGGCGCAGCTAGTGGTTTATAAAACGATTTTTCAGCTTTCATCCAGATTGCACAAAAAAATGTAAGTGCAGTTATACAAGACAGCAAGTGCTATGTTTAAAATACTTTGTTAGCAAGTGGTCGTTGGCAAGAGAGATTATAGTAAAGCTTAAGTTTAAAATTCGATTTGACATGTTCTTATGCGTAGGCAAAATCTGTCAATCCCACCATGACGAATGTCTTCATGTCATTCAGGGACACAAGACTGACTTAACACTAAATTGTAAAGAGTTATGTAAAAGGAATTGTTGTTTATACCTACTTTGTATTTTATTCTGTACCTACACCGGAACAACCTTTGACAAATAAATATAAACCGGAATTAGTTAGCGGTCAAATTATTGAAACATATTGAAAAACGATAATGTAAATGTAATAATAAAAGAGACTAATAAGCGTCGAGATTAGAACCTCGAGCACAATGTGAACGTCCTACAATGTTATTGTTATAATTTTAAATTACGCGTGAGTCAGTGACGGCGCACGCTGTGCGGCGCGTGCGGAGCACTACAACTGTACAACAACATGAAGCGCGAGCACAGAATAAAATACTACAAGACTACAACCGCGAGCGCCACTGGCCAAGCGCCGCCGCCGCCGCCCGCCGAGCACAGCCGCCGCGACGACGCAACGTCGAGTATGAAATTGAATATTGGCGAATTGAAGAGTACTGAGTAGGTATGTAAACAGTATTTTTTTATGGTTACCAAGCAAATCTGCTTTAATATAAAGTTTCTTATTAGCCTTTTCTTTGTTTCTCTGCCTCATGGTAAGGAGATAACCAAGTATTAGGTACCATGGCGGTCACCACACAAGAAAACTGAGAGGTCATCCCAAATACTTATATGTATTATTCGTAGCGCAAAATATCCCTCATAATTTCCACTAGCTTTTTATAACACCAAATTCACGCGGAATGGCGAAATGGGGCATTTATAATACATATAATTAGGTAGGTATGTAATAGTAGATTGTACAACTAAGGCATAAAAGAAGCTATTTTACCCCGAGACGTTTATATCCACCCGAGCCGCAGGCGAGGGTGGAAAGTTAAGTCAAGGGGTAAAATGGCTCGTTTATAACTCAGGCAGTTATACACTCTGCTTTTCACTTCGATTGCGAGAAAATGAAACAGGCATAAAGTACATAATTAATCAAAAATGTTGCATCCATAGCTAATTCCCGCCACCACAGATAATACCGCCACGAAACTTTTTGAGTTTTTTTTTTAATTTTCAACATTTGTCATTCGACTTGGGTACTTCATACTGCCAAAACATGAAAACGTTTCTTTGCCTTTTTAAATAATAAATGACAACTATTTTACCTGATTTAATTAAATTAACGATAGAAAACACGGAAGTGGTATAAATTAAAGAAAATGAAATAAATTACGACTTTAATCTGCGAAGTTTTATTGTGCGTGTGGCTGTTGGGCCTGATTACTTTAGTCTTAGAAAAAAATTTTACTTTATGCACTAGAACATAAAAAGCGATTTTATGTCGCCTAAGAACAACATAAAGACGGACTTTTAGAGCATGAGAAGTGAAAAAAAACATACAGGTACTCGGTCACTGTTTTCTGTATCTTATTCATACCCTGACCTCGGTGGTATAGTAAAGTAACTTATTATATACCCTTTAACTACGTGCTCCAAAATCACGGTGGTTTTGTTTACATGTTTATTTCTAATAGAGTAGCCACGGCAATGGGTCCATTTACGAAAACAAGGAAGCCATTTATAACTGTTAGTTCTTTCTTAGAAATATTGTTATTAAGTAATGCAAGGCCGTGTTTACATAGTAAGTAAGTATGGTTACGGGTGATCGTTTTTGTTAGCTCTACATGTTTGGTTCTCTTACTAATTATTGACCTAATTTATTCTAATGAAGTGGCGTTTCGTCGTGTTTTCATCAGAGATGGAGTTAGGTATAGTAAAACACTTCTAGGTAGTAGGTAGGTGGTGGATTTGCCACTTTCTGGCATGTAGAGCCTGCCTTTACTGGGTACCTAACCCTCGTTTAACCGTCTGCATTTGAAACGCTGAGTCAGCATAAGTATTCAAAACCATTCGATAGGATATTGTATCGAAAATGACACATTCCAATAACCTGAAGGCCAATTCTCGTTCAAAACCTAGTCGCAGTCTCATCTCGGCGACAAACAAAAGTTAAAAACTTGTCAAAATGTAGGGAAATTAGAAGTATTTTGTGAAAGATTGAGACTGAGATCAGACTGTGAACGTTCTTAAAATTACGAGAATTGCCCCACTGATTCTCCTTGCCCCCGACAGCACACAGCTGTCGGAAGAATAGCAATCGTCTATTTGATTTAAACTGATACAATTTTCGGGTTTTGGGTTTGTGAACAGCGTTTAGAGGACTCCTTACGATAACATTAATTGATGTTCGATTCGAATAGCTATGCTGGTCAACCAAATAATTCAGACGAGTTAATGAAGGTAGTATGAAAGGAGCCACTCGATTCGAAGGTTTGAAGTCGCCGCACTCGCCATTAATTAGGTACCTACCTATTTATACAATGATGGCAATTGTCATCCCTTATGTGTTTGAGAATTATTGAGAATCCATTAGCTCTGCAGTTGAAAAATTACAGGTTGATTTCAATAAATCATGAAAATCATTTTGTACCTACATCTAATTCTCAGTTTGAAATTGCAGCCTATGTAGGTAGCTTTTAAATTTTATAATTTCCTCAACTTTTGTTTCATTATGTTAAAAGATTAATGTTTAGGCACAATTTTGTACTCTGCATTAAGGCAATGTTAATGCAATAAATAATAATGGAAAAAATGTCAACCTGAATTTCCAATTTGTGTCATGAACTGAAATGCTACACTGTATCTACGTAGCTTTTCTATCAAAGCACATCTACGAGTACATAGGTCACATTTGCAAACAATAACGTAAGGACGTAAGCTTGCAAAGCAGATGGGAGATCGATCACTCGGGCTCTTCAGAAATATGATTAGGTACCTATAACTTTATCATGTTGGTAGGTACCTAATTAACTTTTATCAAGCCTACAATTATAACCATATCTTCTTACTAACCAGCAGATGATTATTTTGTTACTTATAGGTAGGTAAGTACCTAAGTTGCAGTTGCAGCGTGTGGTCGGGTGTAAAGATTGCAGGTAAACATCATGACGTCTTCATAAAGCTCACGTAGAGCTTACCGTCATTTAGTCAATAATGTCTGGTTACTATGTAAGTTGAGCGGCTACTGTTTGTTGTGATGTGTGCGCGGCGCATGCGCGCTGGCAGGCGGCGGCTGCCCAGCGCTCGCCAGCCAGCGACCACTTATCATCGGAGGTTCGGCGTGAGCGCGCCTCTTTTCCGCGCAAAATCCGCTGCTAATATTAGCATGCGACAGTGCGAGCACACTACGAGTCGCACTGCTTGGATTGCTCGCTCCGCTGAACGCTGAGCGCTCGCCGCGCGGACGGGCGAGGTCGCGCAGGGCGGGCGGCGCGCGCAAGTGCGCCCCGGGCACCCTGACTCGCAATACAATATCCACCACACGGACAACAGGACGTGCTCCCAAATGTCGACAACACAAATATACTAAATCATTTAGTATTTCATCAAATCCAGTCCCTATTTCGTATTCGGTGAAGTGTTGCATTGAAGTAAGGTGTCGGGGCGGAGAACATTTCCATCGGGACTTATGATTCACGACTGAAATGTGAACAGTTTGCAGCTGTTTGACAGATCAGCGCACATCACAACAGGTAATAAAATTTTGTTTTGTTGTGTTTTAAGCTTTGGGTGACTTTTGTTTTATTGTGAAATGCCTGAAAATTATTCAGTAAATGATAATGTTATGAAAAGTGAACGTGAAATGGCAAGGATATCCAATATGTTTCATGTTTGCAAGAAAAATACCTGAGCTAACGTGTAGCGGCTATTGTCAAGGTGTGTATATTGTACGTGAACACCTAATTACACATAGACGTAGGTTTTATGAAATCGTTTATCAGGTGTCGTGCTTCTTATTATCAATGGCTCGTACACACTTGGTGCACACTTGTTGAAGCTTACTTTGTCCATGTATGTTGGTAACTATGTATTTATATCAATGATTTGCCATTGCGAGACCAAATATCGCAATTCGATATATAGGTAGGTGCCTAATATACCTACGTGCGTTTATAATAAAATCATGCTACGTAGGCTAAATTATGGTCTAAACTACAAAGTGTAGAGTAGATAAGTTGATTCTGAAAATTCCCATAATTATCCATTTCTTTGTGATATTAATATCTCACAAAGAGACAGTTTTCAATCACCGATTTGATGTCATTGCTTTAAAAAATATAAATAGGTACAACAGGAACACACAACACTAATGTTTCACTGAAAACCTGAATCATGTCAATTTGGCATCATTAGAATTTGGGAACTCCATAGAAAAACTAAATTTCCCACTCATTGCGAAATGACAAAACAGTTTATTTTTAATACCCAGTTCACTAGAACTTTACGATTATTCATAAAATATGAATAATAGTAAAGTACGATTACTCTTATTGGCACATCTCCAAAACGCGAATCATTTGAATCATATTTGAAGTATCAACATCCATTCAAACGTTCCAAGAATTTGTAATAACCTGTATATGATGCAGAATGCACTCGCTTATGAAGGGAATACTTAGTCGATATTATACGTGCGAGGACTCGGAGATTCAATATGCGAGAAATACGTGGAAAATTGGTATCATCAAAGAGTCTCCACGACGAATATTTTTCCCAATAACCTATGAGTTATGGGTAGTCGAATAGGTACCTAAAGCGGCTGAGCCCAAAGAAATTTTTCCATCAGTAAAGATACAATAGGTGCTGCAAAATTGTCTGTTTTTAACTAGGTCGGAATATTTCCAAATTGCGCCTGACTATCATTACTCGGAGAAAACGGTTTGATCATGATAATCCTATAATGTTGGTTATCCCCTTGCGACAAATCTCGAATGCTTTGATAAAAATGACAATGACAGCGCTCTATACCGAGGGCACTGTCTCACCCCTGTCTGTACTGCCGTACCTACACTATCGAATAGTGGCAGTAAGACCCGTGGCGAGACGTACTCGTTAGGAGTAAACAAGGTAATTAGTTGGTTGGGTGCATTAAAATCATTGATTAACATAGACTCCAAAAGTCTATTTAAATGCGCTACGACAAACGTATCTTGGGCATTGAGCCCCAATTTTGCTAACTGGATATTTTTTAACTAAATGAGTTATTCTTACGTACCGATGCGAGAAAATACATAACGTGGGTAATACATACAAATAAGATCCTGCCTACCCTCTTGGGGCAAAGGCGTAAGTATGTATGTATATCGTATTATTATAATTATACCAAAAGCCCCTATTTTTGACATACTTCAGCAAATTAACTTGACACTTAATCTGCAGAAATACCTAACTTCAAGAGAAGTCGTTGAAGTCGTTGGTTCATTGTTTTGAAGCTCTAGCTTACCTACGCACTGTAAAAGTGTAAAGTGGATTCAGTCAATCATAATGTTAAAGTTCAATCAATCGTGAGGAATCCTTACGAGTCAGTAAATATTAGTCTTTCAGGCATACTTTCTAATTAACTCAGTGGAGCGACACAGACGTCGCTAGAGACTACGCTAATTAAGTACGTTGCCAGAGCTTTTACATTTAAATATGTATTACTTGCTACGAAAAACAAGAATATGAAATATATTCCATGCTAGAAATATTGGAAAGAAACCAGTATTTAAAGGGTATTTTATTAGAATAGAATACTCTTTATTATGTACACCATATAAATTACAGACATAAATATAGAATATTATTCTTCTTTTTAAGGGGATCACAGGACTTAAACGCGAAAAAACGCAAGTTTTAGAAGCAATAAAAGTATATGATCGACTACAGTACCGCACCTAAACGAAATCAGAAAAATATTTACCTACGACTAATTTGATACGATAGAAAAAAATCATGAAGATACCTCTAAAAACTTTCTTTTTACAATAAAAACCATACTAAACACGTACAATCATGCTGATTTTTTGTCAGATTATTCTACAAACAACATACTAAAGCACTAGTGTTTTATTTTTTTAGTCCAAACAATAGATTTTTTGTAAATAGTTCATTGCTTCATATTTTGCAATATATTATCAGCGTTGTGTCATCGCGCTTCTCTTTTTTTTCAATGCAGTCCGACAGTGACCGCGCTTTAGGTCATGTAGTCCCCTTAACGTGTCGATGGCAATTTCAATTTCAAGTTTGACACCTAAGGAGTAGGTTAATATAAACTAGGTAAAGGAATAAGAAGCATAATCAGCCACTAATAATAAAAATAATAATAGGGATTGTCCTGATAGCCGTTGAGACCTCTCCCCTCCTCATAAGCACCTCAGGACATTTTCCTCCCTTGTGGCTACGACACTATGAATTAACGACCGTTTTCGGGGGCCCATTACCTATTGAGTGTGCAAGTCACTCCCTGTCATTTTATCTGTGTAATTTATATAAAACATTGGTCAAGCAGGGGCTATAGACTTTCCATAGTCCTCAATAACCAGTTCACTTTAGCCACCCAAACCCATAATCCGATATCTTTATTTCCATATCCTGCAATAGTCCTACACCAACCGGGGGTTGTCCTTGGGTGCACTTGGATAGTGCGAACTGGGATAATCGTCCGTTGGTGTCTCATTTAATTAAAAACGTCTAACGGGCCACTGCGCGTTGGTTTCGACCCCTCGTACGCCTTCCAAAGGTCCGGGACCCCAGGGTCCCGAGAAATATCAATAGACATAAAAATAATGTTCCCACTACTAGGATACAGGCCTCCTCTCAAGGTACCACGCGGGCCCAGTGCGGGTTAGGGATACCTAAGTATTTCATGGAAATATCCTATATTTATCATTGATTTAGCTACCTATGTAGGTTCCATTACTAGGCAGAAACCTCTTTTCATTTACCGTCGAAATCAAAAAGTGACATTGCTTAAAAATTGTGTCGTTGCCTTTCATATACCGTGCGTGTATAACGTTGCTATGCGGTATGGTATATGTAAATGAAAAAGGAAATATAAATAATAACGAGTAACCACTACAGAATCCAAACTAATATTATAAATGCGAAAGTAACTCTGTCTGTCTGTCTGTCTTTTCTTCACGCCTAAACCACTGAACCGATTTAGATAAAATTTGGTATAGAGATAGTTTGAATCCCGGGAAAGGACATAGGATAGTTTGTATCCCGATATTCCCACGGGATCGAAACTTATGCGGGTGAAACCGCGGGGCACAGCTAGTAGGTTTATAAGCCCAAAACAGTCCCGTCATCATGTCATTGTACACTCTGGGACTTTAAATATTAAGCAAATTGACTACCTACTTAAATTGTCCGTATATTCAAATCACAACTGTCATTCTTTGACTGTTGCATGAAATGGCTATAACACGACAAATTGACATCATGTCTAAAGCTTAACAGTTAATTTCCCCGACTTTACCATGAGTACTGACACAGCCTTGCTATGGTTCGCACTATTAATATAATTAGTACTGCGGTTTGTACTCCGGTACTCCGATTATATCATAACAACATTATGACTAAGCTCACTTTGGTCTGACATTGATAATTGGGAAAAATAAAGCGTAATACAGTGGCTAATCATGACTAGAGATCAAGAATTTGAACTTTTGTAAAAATGGTAAATTAGTTATGTCTTTTAAACCATTCATCCTAAAGTATTGCCTATGTTTTCTTATTTAGTACTTACTAATTGCATGGTTTTTATTCTTTTCGAATATATGGTTGTTTATTTCTATTTATAATGTATGGTTCTTAATTCGGATTTTTACTTCCAGCCATTGGAATAACGGCAAGATAATGATGAAGTCTAAACTCCTTTTTTGACCCTGATACTCATCTTATAATAAAAAGATGCCTCAAAGTATCAGCAGGGTAAAAAAGGCTCTTCTTTATATCATTTTCTCGCTTGGAAATCTTACCCTTTTAGTAATCTTGCTAAAAGTTTTGCTATTTCATAATGACCCTGTTACAGTTCAAGTACCGCTTTGACTTTATAAAAATGAGGTAGATTTCCTTTCCTAGGTGCGTAGGATTTTAATCCAAGAAAAAACTCCTTACCCATTTTCACTTACTAGAGGACCTATTATCTATGTAAATGTACCCTCATGCTTAAATATAGTAATTGCACGTTGGATTTACAACTCTCGGGCTCGGCGCTGAACCTAACGTTGAAAATCTGACAGCGCGCTTTTATTTAGGCATTCATTTTGGTGTTGCCTAGTGTTACTGAAAACGGCAATTCGTTGTGTAATTAGGTTAAAATAATGAGGTACCTGCCGTACGCATTCACGCAGCTTAGGCATAAATGAGTTGTTACCCAACTCACTTATCCCTATTATATAGTTCGTAAAATAATGGATATCGTGGAAAGGAAAACCAAATAGTTACCATTAAAATTATAAGGAAATACTTATCGTAACCTTTGTGAATAAAATTAAATAGGTTTTATTATAGAAAACTAGGAATTAAACATTCGTTTTAATGGAAATGGGTTGCAATTTCAATAGTCAAGTTTATTTTTTAAAGCTATTGTATTGAAGGAAATAATAAATGGAAATTAAAGTCGGTTCAATATTAAAATTATTATTCAAATTAATATAATAGATACCTTATCAATTATCAATACTTAACCTAGTCTCTTTTACGTTGTTTTAGAACGAAAAACCCTGGAAAGATTTTTTCAGTTTTCTACTGCGTATGTCAGTGATTTTATTCACTCTACCCCACTATGAATGGAATATTATAATTCTTGCAGATTAACCATTCATGCACTAAGACTGAATTAATTATTTTCCGTGATGTAAACAATTACCGTTTATAGCTGAATAATTCAAGTGTATATGTACTTAATTCAATGCAGTATGTTCCTATCTACATACCGATGAGTGTACCAGACGGTTCGTCTATTGGTCCGCTATTTAACTACGTCATCATGGACGAATTTATGGTAAAGTACCATGGAAATGTTTTATTCAGTTTTATTTCAATTCTATCCAGAAAAGTTTCCTTTCAAGTAAATGTAGTGATTAATATATGGGTTTATAAACCTATTCGCTCCGAAAACCCATCGCAGTATGTTGTTTGATGTCTTACTGAAACAGTGATCGAGAGTGAGACTTGTGCTGTGAAAATTGAGTGAGTACTTTTACATAAACATTATTATCAAGAACGTAGGACTTAAAATTGTTTATTTCTAAGTGATCGTGAGCTCTAGGACTTTAATTTAGATATGTTTGTTGAAGGTCAGATTACATTTTGCGAAAAGGATGCTCCCTGTAACTTATCTGCTGTCATCTGTAAAGCTCGCTAGCTGAGACTTATGTAGTAACTTTATACATAGAGGATCTCAGGGGACAAAGTTTATTTCTTCTCTATTTTATAAAGAGAAAATGTTAAAATGTCGTAGTTTGGGTTTGTACTCGGTTGATGGCAATAGGGTCGCCCCCTCGCCATTTTGCCAACAACACGAAGAAGAAGACCACTGCCTGACCATTCGAAAAATACTGGCATGATGTTATGTTATCATGGTGAAAACATCATCATCATCTGTCTAGCCTTTTCCCAACTATGTTGGGATCGGCTTCCAGTCTAACCGCATGCAGCTGAATACCAGTATTTTACATGGAGCGGCTACCTATCTGACCTCCACAACCCAGTTATTGGTTACTCCTTAGTAAGACTGGTTGTCATACTTTCGGGCTACTGACAAACTATCATGGTGAAAAGATATTGACTATAATGACACGTGGCTCTTTTTATTTAAGCTTCTTGTAATCGAAATAAAGTAACAGAAGTACCTCAGTACTTAGAATATTAAACTATTGTACAGACTAATTTGAGCAACCAATTCAATTATTATAATTTGTAGATGTACGTAAGCTTTCGAAATGAGCCAGAATAAATAAGACAAGCTTAAGTTTGAAAAGCTCGTGTTACAGAGCCATTAGCTGCTTAATTAATTTCTAGACGGGGATGTTATTTTGCTTAGTCTACGTTTAAACTTATAAATAAAATTTAAGTAGGTACCTTTATACTGGTAGTCGCAAACGCTACTGCTGAACATCAGGTCATGAGTTCGATTCCTGGGTCAGGCAAAATGTTACTGGATTTTATCTGGAACTTGTTAGTAGCAGTCCGGAGTCAGGATTAGTGCCCGGTTGGTGGCAATAGGCTTGCCCCCTATTATTTGGAACATAAACATAATTGGCAAAATGTGGGTATACTAAAGGTACACCTCTGCCTAACTCTTCTGGGAATATAGGCGTGATGTTACGTTATGTTATATAAGTACCTTTAAATACATTTCATTCTAATTTCGTTCCTTTGTAAATATACATTTATACATACGTTTTCCTGATATGAAACATCAGAAATCAGAACCTCTGTAAAACTTCGAACGACTTACTTCGAAGTTACGTGTAAGTAGGTACACAGTATCATCTTCCTGCTACCTATGTATACACATATAGGTACTCTGGTACTGTAAAGGTTGTGCACTAAAGTCAACTTTATGTAGTACAGGCTGGCTATAATTTTGCGCGTGTTCCATTCGAACATTCAAGCAAGTTTAGAACGGGGTGTCAAATATTTTATTAAGTTTTTTTGTTTAGAACAGTGAGTGCTACTCGTAGTTTAGTCGGGAATATGGGAATATGTAAAGACGTGCAGTCAAAGAAATCCTACCGTTGTTTGAATTCTTTGAAGGGCTCATCTAGCCCTTCACAGTACCTATGTATATAGGTAGCACATTGAAAAGCTTTGACTTCAAAGTACATAATTAAAATTAATATCGCTTGACGAACTCGCACAATGTTGGCCCAACTTATCTTTTCGATCGTTTACATCAAAACAGTCGATGTTTATTCGGAAGTCCGTATTTTTTAGCACGTTACTTATTAGGGATTTGATATTGAAACAAAATTACTGAAGTTCACACCGGTACACACCTAAGTACCTACTTATGTAGTTACCGTGATTCATATGTACGGTACTGTTTATAGATGAAGTGTGCTGTATCACTCAGAATATTGACCTTCCTGTTTTATTACCATTTTTACGCCCAAGTAGATCTAGTAGGTGAATTTAAAAACTAACTATAAATTGGATTTACGATGAGCATAACCCACATGATGAGAATAATCAACTAAGTCGTTCTGAATGTTACCAATAAACAAAGAAATGACTAAGTAAAATGACACATCGTTCTGAAAAACGTAAGTAAATTATAATCTTATGTATACGATGTTATGTTTATGGCCGGTCGTTTGTATTTTGGCTGTAGAAGCTGGGTTATCTCAATATGGCCATCGGTAATATATTTCTTATTTATGACTCGTTTAAAAAAATACTTCAATATTTACGTGGCATTACTTAGTAGGTACCTACTTACAATATTAAGTAGGAACGCAGAATCGACTGGTACTAGCGAATTCAGAAAGCCTTTTGACTTACGAGTTGTAGGCCGTAGGTTCGAACCCAGTCGGGCGCTTTACTTTGTGTCAGGAAAACAACGTGAGGAAACCGGCATGTCCCTGAACCAAACATTCGTAGGCATGTGACATCTACCAGCCTTCAGTGGGCCGTAATCCACTTACGGCCCATTCCCTCTCACCGAGAGGAGGCCTGTTTCCCAGCAGTGGGAACAATATAGGCTGATTATGCAACCTAAGTAAACGTGTTATTCTCAATTATGCAACACTAAAGAGCAAAACAAAACCAAGACTAAAATTGTTTATTCAAATGGCATTCAGTTACCTTCAGCTGAAAACAGCAAGAATTAATTACTTTAGGTACTTGCTTTATTCATTTTAATGTAATTTGATTCACTGCGCACGTTTTCTTAAACTTTCCCTTTATGCCTTTACTCTCAAGACCTACTCTCAAGCCCTACTTGCTGTACAGCGTGACAGGGACATTGATTCGCAAACTGTAACCATAACTTCACATGATTCTAGATCTGATTGTTTCATAGAAAAGTGCAAATACTTACGCGGAAAAAATGTATAGAACACCAATTTAAAAAAATAACCGAGGAAAAATTCCAACGCGGTTCAGAATCATATACTGAATCCATGATAACATGTTGTGCGTCGATGTACTGTATTTAGTCAAAGCTCTATAATTTTGATACAAGCATAATCCGTGGATACAAGCTTCTTAAACACAGTAATATCAAAGTCAAAGTCAAAGCATTTATTTCAAATAGGCACATATAAGGCACTTTTGAATGTCAAAAATTACCTTACCTATCCCTCGGGCACGTCTTCCCTACCATTACCGCGCCCCCCGGTCTATTCCTTGATATGCAATGGTCGCTGTAGCACCATGAAAATGAGGCTACAGGAGCTAGTGCGAATCTTGGGGTTCATTCGATTAATCGAGTCTGGTTTAACCACGCTGGGATCGGTGCAATTCATTCATTCATTCATTCATAAAATAGAATTGATTCTAGTCGCCCATTCCAAAAGGTAGTTATCAACTGACCCTTAGTTATTACTCTAGACAGCATCATTGTCCTCGTTCTCAAATATTCATTTATATTGACGAAGCTTTTATTTTACAACATAACTGGTTTTATTTTCCTTTTGAGTCAATAAATAATGTTGTTATTAGTTACATTTATATTGCGGTTAGTAGATAACAATGTTGCTGTTATATGCATCCCTGTTCATATTAGGTCTTTTATAAACACAACAATGATTGGGGACATTGATTTTATACAGTCAACAAAAGAGATAAGTATGCAGGATCGTCGGATATAGTTGAAGTTTAGTAAGAAACCGATAGATGTTGTTGACTGAAATTTAATTTGATAAATGAGCTGTTTGTTTTCAATTAATAAAATTAAATTTTATTCGAGAACATACATCGGTTTCTTACTAAACCTCAACTATATCCGACGATCCTATATACTTATCTCTTTTATTAACTGTACACGCATTATGTTGTGATAGTAGGTATCTAGTAGTCGTTTTTAGTAAGTTAATAATGTATTTATCTATACTCTGTATATTATTATAAAGAGGGAAAAATTGTTTGTTTGTATGTAGGGGTAGGTACTCTTCGGAACTACCAGTCGGATTTCAAAAAATCTTTTTGCATTTGATAGCTCAATTCTTGAGGAAGGTTATAGGCTTAATATCACGCTAGGACACTAAGGAGCCGCGCAAAAACAAAAAAAGTCAGAAAGAACACAGTAATAGCGCGGGCAGGCGATGCGATGCGGCAGGACCAACAAACTTCACGCAGACTAATTGTAAGTTGCGGGCAGAAGCCAGTCTAACTCTAAACTAATATTATTATTATTTAATTTTTTGTATGTTCGTTTTTACGCAAACACAATCCAAATAAATGCAAATCATGAATATGGTTTTAAATTAAGTGAAATAGTACCTAATTACCTACTTCCCCGTAATCGATGGCATACCGCTAAAGTCTGCCACTGTTGCCAAATTTCCCGATGCGATGACGCAGGGTTTTCAGTGGAGACCATGTACACTTGACCCAGTTGGGCGTAAGTAGGGCGGCCCGGCAACCCGGGGCCGGCCCGGTCGCAGCCCGGCTCCTGTACCACGCATGAACTATGCTACTACAATAGCTAAATATAAAATTCAAAGTCCTGACTGACTGATATATCAACGCACAGCCTAAACCGCTGGTCCTAGAGACATGAAATTTGGAGCGTGTGTTCTTTGTGAAGTGTAGGTATCCACTAAGAAAGGGTTTACCGAAATTCGAAACAGAAGCTAGTATAACATAAAATCACGCCTGTTACTCCGAAGGGTTAGGCAGACGTCTTCTTCTTCATGTCGCTGGCACGAAAGTATCTCAAATTTTGTTGACCCAAAACTTCCCTACTTCCACAGCGTCGTGTCGTCGCTGGCAGCGAAGAAGTCACTGGGCTGGCAGAGGTATACCTACATATTATACACGATTCTGTCCTCCCATATTTATTTTTAAGTCCCATATAATAGGGGGGTGAGCTAATAGCCATCAACCGGGCACAAATCAAGACTCCGGACTACTGCGAAAAGACTAGTAGAAAAACCCAATGAGTAACACTTTATTCGACCTGGGAATCGAACCCAGGACCTCGTGCTCAGCAGTAGCGGTAAAGGAGTCACGGGGTCGATTTTGATGAAAACTAAAACTGCATTATTGGATTTAAAAAAAATCATAATTTCTAGCCAGGAATCGAACCTGTTGCTTTTGAAAAAAAAAAACACATACTGTATTATTACACCATTCGATAGTGTCGCTAATAAGGATCGAATTCTGGGAAGTAATGACATACGGCAAACTAAAGGAAAATGTTGGATTTTAATAAACTGCTTCTTTTTCATACCTACATTACTCGTACCTGTACCTTGTTCGAAATGATGTTCAATATTTTTACTAACACACACTCATAGCGCAGACACCTTCACAAAATTATGTTCTAAATTCAAATTTGATTGTTTTTTTAATTGCATTACACTCCTTGAGACGTCAAATCCAGCTATGTATTGAAAACAATTGTCATAATTTTGAACAATTAATAAGGTTTAATAGGTAGGTAACAAGAAAAAAAAGTATTTTTGTTAAAAATGAGCTCTTTCCTTTAGTTTGCCGTATGTCATTACTTCCCAGAATTCGATCCTTATTAGCGACACTATCGAATGGTGTAATAATAGAGTGTGTGTTTTTTTTTTTCAAAATCAATGGGTTTGATTCCTGGCTAGAAATATTGATATTTCAAAAAAGTTTTAGTTTTCATCAAAATCGAGCCCGTGACTCCTTGGAGTACTTTTCGCTATTTCTCATAGTTTCGGATTTGGCCATCCACGCCCACTTGAAAAATTTAACCTGTAAGTATATGGGCCTTGTTTAGGTACGTCATCATCTGCCGAGCCTTTTCCCAACATGTTGGGGTCGGCTTCCAGTCTAACCGGATGCAGCAGTATACCCATCAGTATTTTACAGTTTTTTATGGCCCTTGTTTACGTATAAATGAGGAAATCACGTTACGAAGAACGAGGAAATTAGATTTCGCAAGAGCAAGCTTGTGAGAGGCTTCTCCAAAGGCAGACGGCACTTTCTGATTTTTCTTTTGTAACTCAAAGCGCGAATTTTCCTAGAAACTTTAAGACTTCTTTCACTTCAAAGTTAAACTCAGTCCATTGTTTATTTCGAAATTTTCCTTCCAATTATAAACCGCGGCCTCAAAGGCTTCAGTTTATTCGGAAAAGTCAACGGAAATACCTTCCACTTCCGCCAAAAGCGTAAGATTTTTATGGTGTGTTACAAATTATTTGCTTATTTCAAGTTCCAAATAAGTAAAGTGTTAAAACAAGTTACGCGTGGCAGTTAAGTAACTATTACGTGATTACTTGTAATATTATGTTCCGTTAGTTGTAGGCTTTGTGGTGAAGAAAATGAATCGGTTGATAACATTTAAATACACGGAAAAGTGGCCAGCGAGCTACGGAAGCGGGTTTGCATTATTTGTGAACATAAGTAGGCGCTTGCTCCGCTTTTGTATGCGGTTTTGTTGACGTAAATCCTTGCCTAATGAATGAAATAAATGTTTTAGTTAAAAGATAAAAGTAACTTTGACTTTAATTCTGACTTTTGAGTTCCGTTTCAAACTAGAAGTCGTTAGTAAAGCTACAGTGATTTTAAACAATGAAAAGTGATGAATATGACATTAGACAGACATCATTCATTGTAATTAGTATGTATTCTTCTTATTTCGACTCCACTTTGAGTCTGTCTGTACAAAAGATCGCATCTATAATTTCAATGTCAAACTCCGTAAAAATGTGTTATTATGAAACCCAGAACCGTATGAACAAACAAATCGGTCATTCTGAAAATAATGTTGTTTGCTTGGCTTTGTGCAGTTTTCGTGTCAATATTGTAAGTTCTGTAGCTGCTAAATGACCTTTATGTGGATATTTAAACATACCTACATTAACAGAGTTACTGAGGCAACATGACATAATATAAAAATAATACAGTACTTTGTAAACATAGCCCCTTCAGTTTTTAAACGGAACTAAAATCTCTGGGGTGCATTTCAACTCGGGAGGTTTACCCGCCATGTAATAGAATATTCATTTTATAATGAAACTGGATCCTGAATAGGTACTACGTGTGGCGTGTGTTCAGTGTTTAAAGCAGATACATCTCTTGAGACCTAATCTTGTTATTGCTGCATGCGGCTGAAAACCACTTAGATTCATTTTATTACGTGAGGCTCTGTTTTATATCCAGTAAGGCTTATGGTCTTGGCTTATGAGGACCGCATTGTGTAGAATTTCTAGATCAACCTAGGCTGTCATTGTAGCAACTGTTTACTGAACTGTCAACCAATTTCAGCTTGAACTCTAATGGACATAAGCTAGTGGCGTGCATTGGTTTTCAGAATAGGTAGGCACTAGGCCGGGTCTAGTCTAGGCAAACGCGGTCACTAATCAGAAAAAAAAGTGAGGTCAAAAGTGTGGAGGCATGCCTACTTAAGGGTGAAAAATTACGAAGGTCGAACGTCTTGGTATATTACGCGTGAGACGTACGTATTTTTAATTTTGTCGTATTAACTTGAACGAGTAAAGGCCAATGACAATGTGCGAATAGTACGGGAGCCAAGTAGGCCGTCCGGCGACTGCCTACTGCCGCGCGTGTTTGTATGAAGATTTTGTTTTTTGTTAGGTATGATAATTTAGTGAGTTTCTTAATTGTGGGGCACACACACTAAAATGTAATTGACAGGCGTATGTTGATACATTGAGGTAGGCACTGCTTATATGCCTGTATGCAATGCACGCCACTGACATAAGCCTTCCCCAAGTGTCACAACACTCCTTTCTTCCTTTTTTAGTCTGACTTCACGCATTGGTATCTTCAGTTAAATAGTTTTGGTTATGCCCGGCAAACCTTATCACTTATGCCAGTGTTCTATTTTGTAGTCAGAATTTTGAACCAACACTAGACCGTACCAAGTTCATTAAACCAAAGTTTACCTGAAACTGAAAGCTCTTGGAATTATTTATCTTGGCAATCACACACACAATGGGTTTATTTAATTTTAATATTAAATGTTCCGGGCTGGGACGTCGAGAATATAAACATTTTTTAATGTAATTCCAAGCATTTCGTGAATACCCGAATTGTAATCCCGTCGCGTAAATTTTTAATATTGTGTTCGTTTATCTGCTTTTTATACCTACAGGATGATATTTTAAATGGAATTCTTTACAATGAGCAGTAAAATGGGAAGTTCTCGCTTAAATGGTAGGTAGGAGCTCCTTTCAGTTTCAGTATCTGACTAAGTACTTACTTTGCAAACTTTTATCATGTTATTTGTCAAACGTAGTTTGTGTTTCGGTCGGCATAAACTGCTACTCTGCGTAATTGTATTGCCTTCGTTTGTTTAATATTTTACACATTATGGTTGAATGTACATACCTAAGCATATAAGATTATTTTCCTCTTAACACCACCAGCTGTGTAAATACATTCTTGCAATATTGGTTTTAATTGTTGGTATGGATTATAATGTTTGTACCTATGTAAATTGGGGACAATGTTAAAAGTGTTCGCGCTTGCGCTTGATGGCCGTATCCTCGCCATGTTTGCACATGCGCGCTTACGGTGCGCCGGAGTCGATTCACTGCACATCCATTTCCGCATGTCGCAGCCGCGTTCTATTTCAGAGACACTCCTGCTCCAATCTGCCTTGTTTCTTCTTATACGATTTACTGAACACTGATATACATATGTAGCGCAGTTTATAACATTAAGTTCTGTTGACAAAGAATTTCTTTTAAGCAATGAAAATTTTTAACTGGTATAAAAATATTGCGCAAATCCAAATAGAAGAGAATGAGATTATATCATATATTTTACTTTTTAATTTTAAATTAACATAATATCTTGAAATACCTACCTAGGTATTTCGACATCTTAATCCCAAAACTAAGACTTGGGATTCTTTTGGAAATATCGCCCCTGTTTTTAGGTCTACGCCATATACACAGTATTTTCATTATCCAATTAGACGTACCTACCTACCTATTATGTATATAAAGAGAATATCCTGTCGATGAACTATAACGATAATGTTGAGATGGTTTAATTGTAGAGCCTTGGCTTCGATGCAAGGCCACCACTCACTAAGTTATCGCAGCCAAGTGAAATTAAGCAACTCGTAGGATCCACGCATGGCGGGTGTTGAGGGCATCACCCGACCGTAGCAATCATAACAAACTTAATTTTTGTAAGAGAAATGTATAAAATATCTCTCAAATGCATTCTGCAGAAACAGCATTGTGTAAAGCGAAAATGAAGAGGGTTGGAGTAGGTATGTTTAGAGCCTTTTGATCAATTAACAAATATTCGAAGTAAATTATTATCTTAGCTTAGTTTCTCGATTAAAATAACAAGAACAAAGGCTTTTTCTATAAGCATCTTAACAAGAAATTTCCTTTGAAAACCTCTTTTCTTTAGAACATCTGCAGTCTATTAAGTTTCAAGTACACAACGAGCTAATAAGAGTTCGCAACTTCGCAAAGGAAACTTCATTACTGTTACAAGATTTTCCGAGCGAATATTCTAAAATGCACTTGATGTTTTAATAACTTGTTGAAAAGTGCCTCGAGCAGATATTATAAAGAAAACAGACATGCAGTAGGTAGAGTATTTCCATAAAAGCTACCTGAATGTTACATAAAATACGAGGATTACGGAATAATATGTTAGCTAATAGTAAATGGAAATCGAAACAAAGTGGGTTTCATTGTTAGACTACGAACGAAAATGGATCTCCTATCAGATACACTCAAACATATGCGTAGGTTGTTAAAACATTATTCTGAAAATTTACTTAAGTACCTATATAATCAGCCTATAATCTTCCCACTGCTGGGACACAGACCTCCTCTTTCCGTGAGAGGGAAAATTTACGTAATAATAATGAATATTAGAGTACATGTCTAATGTAATCAAGAGCTATATCAACGTCACTATAATGTAGTTTGTAACATTATGTCGACCTAGAACTTCTAGAAGGCACTGTCCTTTCACAACACATAAAGTAGACCGTACAAAAAACGTGGAAAAAACACCTGTTATTAGTCTATCGACTTGCACATACCTATTGTGCTTTCGTAACATTGCACCAATGGATTACTGTCTCTAAATATAGGGCAAATCCAGCCGGCATAGCTATGCGAATGTATGTGGGTTACCGGGGGCATCACAAATAACCGCGCTCTATCGTAAAATGTCCCTACGTTTCGACATTAGCTGCATTATATTATGTTTCTGGCGGACTAGGAAGTTGATCAACGGGATGCGTTGCACAACTTTACAGAAATGGATTGCTAGGCAACACATTTTGATGGTCTGTTTCACATTTTTGTAGGAAAAACAAACAATTAGTGACTAGATAAACACTTTTGCTTACAGAAATCTTGGAACGTTGTAATGTCCACTTAGTTTCAAATTCCTACAGCTCACAGTTTAAATTGACTTCTGGAATTCAGGACTATTATTTTAAATTATATTATTTCAAAAAGAAATTGCGTTTGCGTCAGTACATTAGTAGCAAGAGATAGATCACGTTTTGATCGTCGAACAATTACATTAACAGCACAGCTTGATAAGATTGTTTATCCCGTTAATGTAGAAATGAAGGACCAAATTACCTACCTACACTACTTAATAGGTTGTAGGTAGTTGTGTTGTGGTACGAACATTTTTTGATATCGTAAAAGAGCAAGATTCTCTGATGATTTCCAGCTGTAGGTACTTTTGAATCATCAACAGTTTGCTTGCTAATAACAATGATTATAGATCAAGGGTGCGTTTTCCACCATCTGTGTACTTAGTACTAAACTCTGTTTATTTATTGAGCACTTGCGAGAAGCGCGATCATCTTCGGAAGCATTTCAATGTGTATTTTTGTTTACGCGTCAGGGAATGCGCGAGGTGACGCATGCGTTTACATGCGTTTCGCAAAACGGACGTGGCGCGCGATCTTACTGCTGGAATTTACTGAACAGAGCCAATTGTTCCGAACTAACATCAATACAATACACCAGCGGTGCTATTCTGTAAAAATATCACCGTGATAACTTAGGTGAAGTGAGCTTAAAGTGAGTTGTGATTCCACCTGATGCTAGGGATTAACACTATTGGCAGCTCACTTTAAGCTCGCTTCACCTAAGTTTTCAAGGTGAGATTTTTACAGAATAGCTCTACTGTAACTTAATCCGTTGCTAAAATTAACAGAATCCGATCAAGGTAATTAAATCAGCGCGTGCCTCGCGCTCTAATTGGAGGATAGCCGCCAGCTTCCGAGTAATCCCGACAGACATTTAGTTTCATTCCGATAGTCAATCAATTTGTCGGGATTCGAAATCCTTATTTATGCAATTAGAAGCGCTATTTAACTTTATCTAACATTCGAAAATTCCAATGTTGTTTGCAAAACAATTTGTTTAATTAATTATTTTTATTATCTGTTGTCAAAAGGTTATCGTCTCATGTTTTGGGTTTAAAAACGGGATAGAACCTACCTACTAACAGCTTATGTTTACAGTTGAAAATCTATTAAGCGCACTTTAGCAAGAAGTAGTAAGTAAAATATAACTTAGAAACGCTGCCAGCTTCCGAGTTACTAAATAGAAGAAGATGAAGTCAGAAGTCCGAAATTCTGACAACGTCTTACCAAGGGGTATCGTATTGCCCACTAACTTGTGGAGATCAGACAGGCAGTCGTTCCATGTAAATAACATATTTGGGAAACGGCTGGCAGATTGATTTTCAATTCCAACTTTCCAACTTTTTTTTACAAAAAAATAATTATCTTTTGTCAAAAGGTTATCGGCCAATGTTTTAAGAACGGGAAAGTACAACGTATGCTGCGCATTAATGAATATTATTCGGGACAGCCTATCTTTTTTTTCTTGCAAATGGGAGCGATTCTGCTAGGAATAAAATAGGACTAAGTATTTCTCATAATGAACTGATTAGCAACGTAGCTTGCAGCGATGACATGCAAGTGCAGCACGGATACGTCACTGCATTTTTACTACAAGCGTAGACACTTAGCAGCATTCATTATTGAAACTAGGAGTATACAAAAAAGCTATACGTATCATGTTTACTGAACTTAAAGGTTAAAATTCCAAATAAATGGGTCTGTTTATCTTTCGAACTCGAACATCAGACGCAACTGCCCTTGGTAGTGTATTTAACACATAAAGATGATTCGTAATACAAACTGAGTAATAACGATTCTTTATATGGTGCTGATATGTTCATACAGGATATAATAAGAGGCATTAACAGTACGTTAACTAGCGCTGGTTAGCGTCTGGTACAAGGAAGGACTTGAATAAAAGTAACAATACGTTTATCTTATTGCGCTCTATTGATTTGTTTAGTCATTTACCGTAGAGAATACGTTACTGTTGTTAACTAAATATGAACATATTATTAGGCACCAACTTCTGCCCGCGACTTCGCTCGCGTGAAATTTCTTGTACCTCCGACCTACCTCATCGCATCGCATCACCTGCCCGCATTATCACTTCGTTTTTACTTAGCGTTCTTTCTGACTTATTTTCTTTTTGCTAGGCTCCTAAGGGTCGCGTGCTGTTAAAAATTATTTTTGCGTTTGATAGCCCAATTCTTGAGGAAGGATATACCTCAAGACTTGGGCTATCAAATGTAAAAAGAATTTTTCAATTCCGACTGGCAGTTCTGGAGATTGCCCCTACATACAAAACTACAAACAAACAAATCATACCTACCTATTAGTATAGATGCAGGTACTATTTTAAAGACCAAATTACAAAGTGTTTGTCCTAATGAAAGCATTTCTTTATTTCCAGGTAGTGCAATCCAAATAAAATCACAATGACGGTGGTGACGAATCCCGCGCGGAACAACTCCGACGATGAGATCGAGTCAGGGCGCGAGAGCGACGTGGAGTATGGCGGCCCCGGCGTGGACCTGGACGAGCACGCGCGCCTGTACGACGACGAGAAGCAGTCCGACATCGTGTTCGTAGCAGGCATCAACGGCGACACGTGGCGCTACCCCGGCCACCGCCGCGTGCTGGCCGCCACCAGCCCCGTGTTCGCTGCGCTGCTCGCCTGCAAGACCGACGTCATCGTCGTGGACTACATCGACCGCCGCGGCTTCGAGCAGCTGCTTCGCTACCACTACTGCGAGCCCACCCAGCTCAACTCCGTGGGCACGGCGCGCTGCGCACTGGACGCTGCCTACAAGTTCTTGTGCTCACCGCTGGCAGAGCGATGCGCTCGGCGCCTAGATGAAATGTTGGATGCCGGTGTCGCACTGGAGATACTGCGCGACTTACGATTCCTTTGCGCCAGGCTGCCCGGCGCTGCCTCCGCACCACCGCTGCCCGCTCTATCAGACGACGCGGCAGCTCGCTCGCTCGCACAATGCTCCCGCTGGTGCGACTCTCTGGCTCACAACGCACTGTTGGTGCTTGACGACGACGCAGATACCGCGCTGAGTGATGAAAGACTGGAAGAGCTAACGTATGAAGACTTATCGCTTATAGTAAAACGAGATACTTTGCGCGTGTCGAGTGAACTGGTGCTGGCGGAGGCTCTGTCGCGGTGGGCCACAGCGGCTTGCAAACGCACCAAGCGCGAGCTGACGCCCGCTAACAAGAGGGCGGCGCTCGGCGAGCTCGCCTACTGTCCGCGGTACCTGCTGCTATCGGGCGAGGAGTTGGACCGCGCTTTAAGCTTGGAGCTGCTGGAGCCGATGGAGCGTGCGCTGGTGACGGCGCGCGCTCGCAAGCTGTCTGCGCCGGTGCCAGTGGGCGCGGAGCAGGAGGCGCTGCTGCGGCGCTGGGCCCGGCCGAGGCCCGCTGAGCCAGCGGCGCTGCCCGTGCACCTGAGCGCGCGCTCCGAGCCGCCCGTGGAGGAGCCGCAGCCCAGCAAGCTGTGCGCGCGCCGCCCCAAGCGCCCCAAGCAGCCCAGCTTCGCTCCAGAAGAAAAACACAAGAAGAAGGGATGCTGCGCATGTTTCGGAGAGGGACTCTTACGTGCTTTCATTTGTTTGTTCGACTGAGACAGGGAGCCTACCTACGTGTAAGGTGGACGTAGTGCATTACGAAAGGTGTGGACAAAAACAATATTAATATTTAAATAAGACTTTCGACTGAGTGTTAAGTACTGAAGTGACAAAACTCTTAAATACTTATATCTACTTCTCAATCTTTCCTCTCTATCTGACTTCTATTAAATGTGAAAATCAATGTTGAATAAACTTCAAAACAATGCAATTTGTAAGTACACATGTTACGTTACAAAAATAATAATTTGGGTCATATTTGGATAGATTTGGAGAGGTTAAGAAAATATAGAATGCCAATCTTTTGTATTTTTTTACGAATCGAAATTATAACTGTTCGTAATGAATGTGACTATTTAGTATTGTTAGCATTTGGTACTTATAATTTACAGTTACTGTTAAGTTAATGATGTAATTAGACTTTATTTCTGCAGCTGAAAATTAGAGGTTTTAAGTAATTATTACGATGTCCATTTTAAGTCTGTGTTCATTATATTTTATGAATAGTTTGCTTTTGGCGGGAAGAATTCTGTGTTAGCGAATTGGTAGAAAGAACAATTAAATTTTAACGCAGTACCGCGTCTTCATGTAGTAGAATATGTAGGTATGTGTATGTTGTGATATTTAATCATTATTTTTTGGATTGCTGTAACGCGTTAATTTTAATTGATAAAATATCAAATTGTTTAACAATTTGCATTTATAAACGTTTGGTAAAAAGAATTGGTGCACAAATTGTCATTTTTAAGTTACGTTTCAATTAGTTGTTATTAACTTTGTTGCATTTATTGACAATTGTGTGCAAGAGGTTATCTGATTATAATATAAATTGTAGTTATACTTTTGAAATCCAAAGAATTTACAACCAAAATATTTGTTTCTCATAATTGAAAAAAAGCAACATTATTCAAGATAACCTCATTTTTAATGGAGAAGCTTCGCTTAGTTAAATTTAAATGAATTGTTTAGTATAATTCTTCCATAATTTAGTAAAATAGTTACCTAAATATTCACTAGTCGTATACCAAGTACATTATTAAGTCAAGGATTTTTATGTGTATAGGAATTTGTTTGAAACAAACGTTCGCAGAACGAATTACTTTTTTAATGTAGCTTCAATTGTAATCAATTTTAAATTGTGCCATATTGGATGTGGCTTTATCAAATATAAATGTTTTTGGTGTTTTCTAATCATCTACTTGAATTATAGAGAGTCACTCTCCTTTCATTACGTCTTTAGCAAATGAAAAAAAAAAACTTTTTATGTAATTAAATTACTTATTCAATGTATGTCCGTGACGTTTTAAACGAATATAAATGTGAAATGAGATTATAATGGAGATTTTTTCGCAAATGTAATAAATTAATTTATTGTAATCATGAACTACCTATGTGTTCGGCTCAGAGCTGTCAATCAAGGAAACCAATCCTGAGACAAATATATGATGTTAAAATATGAAACGCCTTTTTATTGACATTGAAACTAAAATCTTGGAACGAAAAGACCCAAAAATGTCGGAACATCCAACAAAACATATTCAGGAAAACTCACTATGTACCTAATACCTAGGTATGTTTTTAGCTAACGCTAGTTATGTACCTACACTTTATAGTTTTCAAATTTTATGGAAACTGAAAGCAACTAAAATTGTTGATCTGTGTAGATTATTTAGGATTATAAAACAAGAGTTTTTTAAATGAGCTAAGTAGTAGGTAAATCAACTTAATTACAGTAGAGAAGTTCGGTTCGATTCCCAGACTGTAAAATCAATGAAACAATGTTGATATTTCTAACCTTGTCCATCGACAGTTTTTACTACAATTTAAGATGAAAAAAAAACTATATAGCAACACAAAATAAATCGGATTTTATAAAATATATGTTTTGGTCACTTAGCATCTGTTATATTCTGTATGAAATAGTTCTTTAGCTACCTACACTATATTTTACATGGAAAATAGAGTTTCATATGAAAACATATTCGTATAATGTAGTAAAAATTTGAAATCGTTTTGACAGCGGTTGATAACAGAACAATAGTATAGATATTGCACTCCAGCGAATGCATTTTAATTGTAAAGTAAATAGTAGGTACCTACGTCATGCCACTAGAAAGCTAAACGTGCGTTACTACTGAATCATGGTCTTCGCATTCCTCCGTGATGGGTGACTTCAACGTCACCATGTTAGTTTGTTGGCTATGAACACGAGAATTGATGATTTCTATTTTGTTCACTTTGTCGAGCATGTTCACCATCATTATGCTCACATCGTCCAAAGTTTTATGAAGTTCTGTCACCGTTTTCTGTAGTTCTACCATCAAGGTGATTTTAGCATCGATTTTTGTGAACTTTCCTAGAATCAATTCTCGTGCTTCATTCGTATTATCAACTTCTTGACTAATTCTGCAAGAGATGGCGTTACTCAGTTCTCTGAATTTCCTCTCGAAGACGTTGTCTTCTTTGCTGTCTCGTTTCTTTCGTTCCCCGGTGTTGGTGGACAGCGTCCGGTACTTGTATCCGGAGGAGCGAGCTGTGTAACAGCCTTTGGGAAATTTTATTGACTGTGACATTATTTGAAAAATGATTTAATGTATAAATATTTTACACTTGTTTTATTTACAAAGTTGGCATTGTTTGGGTGTTTGCATGACATCAAAGACAAGATGTCAATAATTGTCAAAGAATATTAAGCTTGAGCATCTTGAGACATCTAGAGATACAGGATTCGACGTTTTACAATGGTTTTACAAAGGTTTTATGTAAAAGGTGTTTATCGAGGTTATCACTGCGAACAGCGATACGTGCGCCATCTGGCGTATATTTGAAGTTTTAGCTGTGTAAACACAGTACCGTCTACCGTTTGGTTTACTGTACTGGTACTGTTTGATTCATCGTATATCCAATAGAGGGCATACAGAGGCTCATTCGTTCAACATTCTTGATCCAACAGGTGGCCTGAAAATGGGACATGCCTTCAGAATAACATTGTTCGGGCTCTTTGATATCTACTGTTTCAGTTACTTATTGTTGATGCTGTAAGAAGCACCGATATACAGAAAGATGCTGAACATTATCGTAAGTTACGTTTTATGTTGTAAAATACCGCAAATTGTAACGTGTAGGTACTTGTTATTTGTAACAATACTCTAAATTAAATCTTTGTTAAACATTCATATTCGCAGTTCAATATAATTCTGCTTGGCGAAAAAAACGGTTGGACAAGGTAATGTGGCATTTTGAATTGAACAAACAATGAAATGGTCATTTTGAAAAGAATCTATTCATAGGCCACTCGAAAACGCCTCATAAAAACTTGGTTAAAAACAATAATTCAGTGTAGTGTATGGCTCACAATGGGGTGCAAAAACGCTGAAGGTGATTTTTTTCAAGGCATTGTGTAGATACGAACAAAAAGGGTCCAACAGGTTGGGACTGCATTATTTCCAGATAAATTTATTTTTGATGAAGTGCAAAACTCGGGTTGGCCTTTTGACAGTATTTCGGTAAAATCTGTGACTTGGGCACAATGTGGACACAATCGTCCGTGAAGGGTTCTGCACACACATGGGCCCAATATGTCCATTGTGCTTTGTGAGCTGCGACTAATGAATGTGCGTGTGAAAACTCGGTTCTTACACTAGTTTTTTGTGATAAATTTTATGAAGTTCACATCATGAACGATGAGTTGACTAAAATTGTTTCCATTCTGAATTTACGTTGTTACGCTAGGTATGAGTAAATAAGTTGCGTCAACCTGTTATTTTATCCTTAAATATCTTCTTACTAATAAATGTATATATCAGATGAATAGTTACACACCGATTTCTCTCTTTTGGTCGTCAGTAATTTAACTTTCGAAAGAAGAAGACAAAGCATACAGACGCTATACAACGTTTATTAGTAAGGGGGTTCTGGGTTAGATAAAACAATCTTGGCATTGAAAGGCAAAGTTAAACAGAATCCCAAAAATGTTGTTATAATTTCACATAGAAAAATATATATACATGTAAAACCTTTTGTTATTTCAACGGTCGGTTCTATTAAATACACGGAGTTTTAATTAAATGTCAAGCTGGACGTGTAACTGTTGGAAAAGAGCGTGTCTTCCACGCTTGCTATTCATACAATAAGTACCAATTTTAACTGTTGGATAGCAATTATCCTTGTCTATTTGTAGGGCACATCCACACTGCGTGTATTGTCGGCGACAGCAAATTTAACGGGCCGGCGGGTACTGGGCACGTCAGGTAGGTACCTGGGTACCGACGGATCATAATAGAACTGCCGAATAGCGGCGCTCTCAAGCCACTCTAATACTTATTGTGAACTACACAATAACACTTACAACTAAGCGCCACTTCATACAAAATTGACAATTTTTTTCTCTTCTAACGTAGTTTCGTAGTAAATCTGACAGGTTTCGGTGACGCCAGGAGACACAGGTAGTATTTTTTTTCAGAAGGGTTTTTTTCCAAATTTAGATTTGGGTAGATACGGCTCAGGTAAGTTAGCTATGATTGATTTGTGTAAATGATACGCTTATATTTATGATATCAATGAAATACATTTCATGTCATCATTCACACGGTCTATTGTAAATAATCTGTAAGTATACTTCATTTAATAATTTCATGAGAGATAAATTTTGTTCCTATACCTACCGATTACGAAGTTACGATCGTCAGAAGCCCGAAAGTCTGACAACCAGTCTTACCCAGTAACTGGGTTGGGGAGGTCAGATAGGCAGTCACCTGCATGTAAAATACTGGTATTCAGCTGCACCCGGTTAGACTGGCAGCCGACCCCAACATAGTTGTAAAAAGGCTATGCAGATAATGCTACCAATTACGTAGTTGTACTGTATAATGGTTATCGAAACGAAATTCAAAGCTCTAAATCATAAGAAGGTAAGAAACTATCTATTTTGAAAAGTGAAGATCTACAATTACTTAGCAGTTAATAAGCATATTTAAAATAAAATAAATATCTCAAAGTACATACATTTCAGAGAGTAGGTAGTTAAATAAATTAGATTTATCATTCGGAGAAGTCCATTTCTAGCCAAGGACGGCCATTTCAGATTATCTTAATTCTATATTCATTGAATAAAATATATGTATTTACTTAATTCGGTGATGAATACCTACTCAGTTGGCTTTCCATCTTGGTTTTTACCAGATTAATCGTGACAGTTTTAACAGCTATTAACATTAATCCATTAAGGCTATCTTAAGAAGATTTTTAAAAATGTAAAAAAACACAAGGTCCATGTTGATTTTGCCCTATTTAGCACAATTTAGGAATAATTGTGCAATTTTCACGATTGGGGGCCACTTTAAAGGACTGATTAGTTAACCTTATTGGTGGTTTATCACATTAAATTCGCATTACACATAGTTTCGAATTTATTTAACACTTGTCGTGTGGCTTCACATGCATGAAATGTTTAGATACTAAAGAGATGTTAAGTGCCATTAAATGTTAAGTATCATTGCTAAGTTATTTCATTGACATTCCAAATCTCTTAAACCGTTAACAAAATTACATTCCAGACCATCACCCTAATTGCGTAACAAACTAACTATCAATCTCAATTTGAATCATTTTGAAGGATATTGCTAATCCATTGCTTCATGTATTGGAAAAAAATGTCTGCTCAACAACGTAAATAACGCAATGAATGTTGTTGAACTGTTAATTATCCCGCATGATATCACACCGTAATCCCCGGAGGGATAGACAGAGGTGTACCTTTAGTAGGTACCTACACCCACATTTCGCCAGTTATGTAACAGGGGGCCAGCCTATTGCCATCAACCGGGCACAAAATCCAGACTTGCTACTCAATTCAAACAAACGCACTTAGTCGTTTCTAAGGTTTACGTTTGTTGTTAGTAAAATTTCGTGTAAGAAGATGTCACATAATTCCTAAGAGGAATTAAAGAGGCACATTCCTGTGGCTCGTCGTGTCTAGTGTCTGCCTCTACTAAACATTCCGAGATAGTAATTCGACACCACTTTGCCGCAGAATAAAAAAAATGTAAATAATGTTGATGGTGCGCCCCGGGAGTTAACTTTTTGTGATGCGCGTTCGTAGGGTTGCCAGTACATCCGAACAATGCCAACAAAAAGTTTTTAATTTAAATAAATGTCCAAAGACTTTGCTAATGTTTAGTTTAGTAAGTATGCAGTTACTTAGAGGCTTACTTTTTGTTACAGGCAGGGAAAAGCCATCTGCTTTCTAACGCCAAATGTCCTTTGAAGCTTAGGTAATTGAAAAAAAGAGTTGTAAAATACTTAGGTACCTACACATTTTTGGACTAACTGTATTTAAGGTATAAAATAATAATAAATATTTGCGCGTTATCTCAGATAGCTCTGTCATAAAAAATATTAAAAATTGCGTTACTAGGCTCTACGACCTAAATCGTAGACCTTTCGTAGGCAGGGTCTACGATTTTCGTAGACTTTGTCCCTTAGTGCTACGAAAGTTTAATCTACGAATTTTTTCTCCTAATACAGTTTATTCCTGTGCTTAAATATTTTTCCTTGAAGATGGGTATAATTCTACGCAGTAGCAACACCAAGTCTGTGTTGATCGGTTTTATTGGCGTCAGTGCTCGGGGGCCACGTTCAGCCATAAACTGTTCTTTTTTACTTTTTATTGATACATTGTCCGACACTAGGCCTCCAGATTAAAACGAATCGATGTGACTAATCAAAACACTCCAGAATTAGAATGCATGTGTTATTTTTTTTTAAATGTTAATTATTTTCTCTTTTCTTCATTAACTTTCAAAAACAGATTTATTTTTCATTCGATACCTACCTACTGTGTGAAGTGGTTTATCCATCGAATGGAAATATATTTTCCTGATTATTTGAATTGTTTGTTGAATTATTCACTAGTTTCAGAAAATGTTTACAAGAGGCTGTGCTTATTAATTCTTACGTTTTCCTTATTTGAGGTATCTCAAAATGTAGGTAGGTGCACAAGTATACATTTATCCACATTTATATAGGTACTTATTTGTTGTTTTTTGTTTACTTCAAAAGGTCCCCGGTAAGTGCTAAAAGGTTTTTCATTCTGTTAGGTGCTGTGTAAGCGTGTGTATAGTTCATCGGCGAGTAAACAATAGCGTCGGATCGACACAGCGGCGCCATCACTATTACCTCACATCAATGGGGACATCTTCTTTCAGATAAACGAACACAAAATGTGCATAATTCAGAGTGTATGTTTGTTTTTGTGTAAGCGCTGCCAAGATCGTCCAAGTATTCACTGCGAGATAAAAGTCTAAAAAGTTATAGTGTGTTGGCGCGGGCGCAGCCGTGCTGTCGTGGACAATGCGCGATGTTAATTCCTGCCGTAAAAGCTCTAATTGGTCGTTTTTCACCGGCGAGGAGGACGGCCGGACGAGGCCGAGCAAAAAGCGGAGCCGGCGCGGAATGCGCCCGGTTGAATAACCAGCCGTCTGTTCGGCGACGTTACTAGCTATAAACAAAGAGCCTGTTGCGTAAAAATACGTTATCCCGAGCGTACCATATCGATGTGATTTATTTTCCGTGCCGCCGCCGACGGTCGCTGCGACCGCCGCCGCCAACCGCCGCGCAGTCGCCGGAGTGCGCACTTTCAACTCAGAGTGGGCTTATTTACGTTGGCGCTCGTTTATTTTTTTCTCAGATTATCGGAGCTGAGCCAAGAATGTCGAAATCATTCAGGCCAGTAAGTGGGCAGAGGAATTCGCCATTCATATTGCCGGTGCTTTTAGAATAACAAATACATTTCGGAACAGACGTTTCAGAGATCTGAATAATAATTGTCGGCAGGTAATGAGATCAAAACTCGACTCCGAATAAAAATAAGAGGACGGCGGTCATGTTGGAAAATAAAATTAGCAGGAGATATTATTCAACGGACCATTTAATCGTGTTTGATCTTGATGTGTAAAAATAAACAACCATTCACGAACACCGGAAACGAAACATTCTTTCGCATCATTATACATATCTACTTATTAAGCTAATATATCTACGAGACATCACACGAGAGCTCATCAGCTCGCGTTTACATTAAACGCAGATTCATACAGAACCATTATTTAATTTAAGCTTGCTGGTTCATCGCTCGTATTTTCCTGGAAACTCATAAAATTAAAACATTGTACGGTATTAAGTAAAGTTATTTATTGTTTAACGTTATAAATACATACGTAATTATTAATCATTACAAAATAAAATGTTAATAGGCGTATTATTGTTTACAACTAGGTATGAGACTGAATGGGGTTATAAAGTAAACATTTTGCCTGTGTCCCAGCAGTGGGAACATTATAGGCTGATTATGTAAAGATTGCCTAAGTACTAAATTATCTGATGTTTACCTGTTCTAGTTTACGGTTTACATAAAGTCAGGTTATAGATACATCTGATACATATGCCCTTGCTATTTCTGTGTACACACAAAAAGCGAGAAGTAGGTGGGGTCTAGATAAACTGTGCTGTCTCTGCGCGCAAAGTGACATCATGGTGTATTTCCTTATTCACACATCGGGTAGGTTTGCCCATCATCACAATTTATAAACTGCGCTCAACAAAACGAATAGACCACGAACATCAAAAAAAAATGTATTTAGCGGTCAGATTGATAACGGATTCAGTGTGGGAGATTGAGAATGAGCATGATTGCACGTCTCATTTAGCATTCGTCAATGATGTATTATCTCCGTGAATTGGTACTAGAACTTACACAATATTAAGTAGGCGTGCCATAAATGTGTAAGTGGGTATTGTTCGTCGTTGTTTATAGTACAAATACCTGCGTGGTATTGTGGCGGGAGCGGGCGCGGCGGCCGGCGCGGGCGCACGCTCGCGGGTCATTATCCTGCGCCCGCCTGCCCATAGCGGCTACAGTAAAATTGTAGTATTTACGCTTGCCCTACACAATGGTGTGTTTACAACTTATTCGAGTAAATCATTGGAGCTTAACTTACCGGGAATTGATTACGCGGCGGCCTTGTTATTCTTGTTCACTTTGTTGTACTTATCTACATCTCGCTGGTTTCGTTGCTCTCGTGAATCATGATTCTGTGGCTTCATGTAAAATGATTGCTCTGATTAGGAAGCTAACTTATACAACACACAACCTTAAATCATACTTATATTTGAATGAGATTAAAGAGTCGACACCTTCCATCATTCGAAGGCATGCAGGCTTTTTCTTCCAGATCTTCGTAGATCAAAGAATCAGTAGACATTAAAACCTATATAACTTCTATTATTGAATGGCAAACACAACTACAGCAAAAAAAAAATTATAAGTACTTATCTATAATGTAGAGTCGTAAAAGGTGAGCGATTATGTTTATAGAGTTGTTCGAAGAACATCTTTCACCGTTTCGAGATAATTACACAAAGAGACCGACCCAATCTCAGCAGATCGGCCATCGCGTAATAAATAACCGAATACAGGAAGCTCGAAGCTTTTTAATCTCATATTTCATCTTAGAGAATGGGTACAGACAATCAAGCGAAAATGATTATCAGAATATGCGGGAGATAATTTTGAGCACATAATAGTGAGTAAGAGAACATTGTTGAAGTTAATTGGCATAGCCAAGGTTGCGGGGGTCGATGTCCTTGTTGCGCGGTGTGCGCAAACGCAGCGCGCCCGCTAACCTCGCACCAGTGACGTGCCGCGGCCGCCTGTATGTCGATACTTACATCTAGTTCATACGTCACTCGATAACATTTGGCTATTATGTTTTACGAAAAATCGAACAAAGTCGACGAATTGATGAAAAATTGTGTGTCCCAAAAGTGCCTTCTACATAGTGCAATTAATTATAATTGTTTGTTTTCGGTACCTACCGATGTCAATGGGAACTGTAAACCTGGATGAACATGTTTGAAAATCCTTTGTAATAAAAAGAATTGCAGGTTGTAACATCGTTCAGAAAGAAGAAAAGTAATTCAAGAGCTTGTAAAAAAGCTGCTGGATAAACTGAATTGCTTTTATCTGTAAATATCTACTTAAACGTAACACACATTAATCATCTTGTTTTGAATGTACTTGAATGAATAGTAAGGAGTCTAGGACTGACTTCACTGACATTTGGCAACTTTCAGGGCGGGAGAAAAGTCTTTAAAACATTATTATAAGAGCTCAACTGCCATTAATGAGATCCAATTACTTTTTCTATTGTTACCAAACTTAATAAGCTTGCCTAAAAGATGATAAGTAAGTGGTATTATCACACTAATATTATAAATGCGAAAGTTTGTGAGTGTGTGTGTGTGTGTTTACCTATATGTTTGTTACTTCTTCACTCTCAAACGGCTGGACTAATTTTGATAAAATTTGTATGGAGGTAGCTGACATCCTGGATTAACATACAGGCTACTTTTATCCCGATATTACCACGGGGTCGAGTCTTATGCGGGTGAAACCGCGGGCACAGCTAGTTAGATTATAAATGTATGTTGTTTAAATTAATAAAAGTTGCTTTTTCAACGACTGAAGCATTACATCATTTATCAAACAAAAAGTTTCTACAACTTTGTTACAACGCTCTACTTTTCTGAAATACATTTGTATGAAGCTATTCTTGTCGTTTCCTGGTAAAAGTGAATGGAACTTTTCTCAGGAAAAAGTAAATTTAATTCATATTCACTGAAATAGTCATCTTAGTGACATCCATTCAGATTTAATTTTCAAGATATGGAATTTTTTCAAGGGAGGTTGGATTATATTTTCCTTTGCAGAGTCCAGTTCTCTGAATCCATCCACAAGCCTGTTTTTTAATCTATATAAGTGAATACGAAATCCCAAATATCGAAGTCGGCCCACAGTTCTCCGAAAAACCTTAACGATGCCGAATGTATGAGCGCGCGAAACCACAAACTTGTTTACGTGCCTTGACTTACAAAAATACTCGTAGCCTTTACGTTGGCGCCAATTATAATCACCCGAAATTAGCATTAGCAATTTTAATGGAAATAATTAAATCGATGATAGTGAACGGCATTGGCGCGACTGGGCGCGACGCGGGCGACTACCGCGCTACGCGGCCCCGCGCCTGCGCCTGCGCCGCCCGTAATAATTGTCAGCAATCATTTGTTTATTGGCGCTTAAGCTTCATCATTTCGCACTACACTCATTAACGATGCTATTTTAAGAAAGCCTGTCTGTTAGTGTGTCCCACATTGGCGCTACGCTAACGCTACTATTGATATAAATGTGAGTTCACTGAAATTAGTATGTTTGATAAACACTGACCTCTTTCCTTATTTCCTAGAGCTAGTCATGTAAATGTATGATGAAATTGCAAGTTGTCGTTTTTATTTCGTTTATTTACATTGAACAATTTTATTTGTATTGTATAAGTATTGGAAGGACATGATGCGTCAGGATTAGGACATCAGGAGCCCTTACCCAGCATACCGGTGATCGTAGTTTGTCAACTAGGTAAGTAAAACGAGCAAATGTTTAAATCAAGTGAATAATAACCACTTTTAAACTTCTTTATTAGGTACTGACAAAAATATTAAGTAACAGATCGACTAATAAAATATTACCTAGACTGCTACGAGCGCTGATAGAAATAGATTGTTTTTGCAAAAAATAGAAACTGTCGTGTTACGTAAATATTACTAAACTGGTGACGTAATACCTAACTATCAATTCGGATGGCTTGACTAGTATAGGAACACCTACTTTTGTTTACCTAGGCTATTAGGTGTGCTAAGAATTTGTTTTTTGCCGAGTGACCGTTCGCCGACCCGGAAGCACCGCTCTTTAATAGAAAACAAGTTGTTGAGTAGATGCTACATCGATCAATCATATTATTGTTGTTTATTAGTGTGAAATTGCAAACTGAGATTGGTTATTACAGCCTTGTTTGGATATTTTTGACAAAAATTTTTAGTTCTCTGGGAACTCAGTCTATCACAGTTTTTTTTTTTTTTTTTCAAGTTTGCCACATCACTAATATTCTTTTATTTCTTTGTCCCCACTTAAATGACGTGCTCATAACGGTGAGGTGTCTCAAAGGTAGTGCTATCATTAATCTATCTCTCTATTTTAAATTCAACCGTTTAGTCTCAATTTGGTATGAACGCAGTGCACGAAATTGGCCACAGTGTTGCGTGTTCAGCGCACGTGATTCTCTCAATTCGTGTGGGCAGTCGCAGAACAAGGACTACACTTGTGTGTTGTGATGTGACCCATTAAATGAACAAACACAGCCAACCTGTTCGTGTCGATATTCGCAGCATTCGCCGCCGACTATCGGCTTAACACACGCAAACAACCAACGATGCCCTCCATAACCCCTTTTATCTTTCCATATAGGGACCGCCCGAACTTTTTCTAAGAATCACCTAAATTCACATTTATTTTTTCGTCTCTATCTTTGATAAATGTTGTTATTTTAGCAAAAAAAACTTGTAATGTATTTTTCGAGTTTTAATTGGGCAGCAACGATAAACTGGTATGGGAAGTTTTAAGTGATGGGATTAATCGTGTTTTTAATGTTAATATCTTTGAAGCGACTTTCAGCATTTATTATACTCACGGAAACTTAAAAGAATTTTAGTGGTGTCCTTTTAAGGAGATTCTCACGCGGATTGCGCGAACGCACATCGCGTGATCGCGCATGTGAGGCTTCCCGGCAACCTCATGGGAATCTGCGCTGTTCGGTGATCATGCCAATGCATGCTTTTTATTAGGTTGGTTAGTACTTAATAAATTGATCATATTGTAAGCCAGAACTATCGACAATCATTTAAGTGTTTATTTCTACTAAAGCTGTTGGCCGGAGCAAATCATACGATAGATCTTAAAGGAGGTAGATATTCTACGAATTTATAGTCTCGTAGGCTCCACGCACCAAAATAGAATTTATAGTATACATAAATGTACAGATAAAAGTACTAAGCTGCTCGGTATTCGCTACATTGCTCGGCTAAAACCATAAATAGAAGTTGTTTTGTCATCACATAATAAAACAAGCTAAGGATTGCAGACGACAAAAAAAAAAGAATGGCACAAACGCCGGCGGCCTGCTCAGTGCTGCTTTTATTACTTCACGAGCGAGGCGTTTTCTTTTTAAAATTTCAATGAAAAATCATACGCACACGCACTGGCATTAAAAAACTTGCATTCCACTTTACCATTAAAGATGTGTGTTCCCAGAAAATGAGCGCCTGGAATGCAGCTGTGCAAACTACTTCATTAGGGGACCGCGGGCATAGAAATAAACCATCCACCATCATTATTTTTAACATAAGAAATCACTATTTATGAATTTATGAACAAGGATCTAAAAGTCCTTTCATTGTTTTAATAAAACTAAATAAAATATTTTCAGCTTTATAATTTTTTGCTGTGGTTTTTCACGGGACTCAATTCTTTGCAAGGAGAAACCCGACTATATTATAGATTGAATGCAAGACAATATTAGCCCTAGCTAGGGTTAATATTGTCTTGCATTCAATCTATAGGACTAGTCCTAGGGGCCGTTTTCGATGAAATAAGAGCTTGTTCCCAGGACTGGGTAATAGAATCTGTACCTAGTTGGAAGTAAGGATCCCATAATATCCAGACAGCCAGGTCAGTGAGAACTTTACACTAAGGTTTTGTACAGACTTTACAATGATCAATAGTTTCATCCTAATCCACGTAACCAAACCCTATATTAACCAGACCGGATTTCAAAAGAATAACTAATATGTACTCTAACCCCCTTATTCATAATCCTATTTTATCTCTATTTTAGCTAAAATAGGTTTATAGAACGTTTGTCTTCTGTCTATTTGTCACGTTGTCATTTCTGTGTGTAAGAAAGAGACAAACCCCATTTTAACTAAAATAGGTTTGATAAGTTTTATGAATAAGGGGGCATATGTTTGGGCTTTGTTGAATCTGAGAACTTAACTGGTAGGTACTACAATTGTGCATAAGCATAATCAGACTATAATATTCCCACTGCTGGGACACAGGCCTCCTCTCTTGGGGAGGTAGTGGGCTGTAATCTACCACGCGGGCCCAGTGCGGGTTGGTAGATGTCACATCTTTGAATTTTTGATTCTAGGACATGCCGGTTTACTCACGATGTTTTCCTTTACTGTTTTGAGAGCAGTGGTGATGAATTATTTGAACAAAATTGTGCATATCTGACATAATATGTGGAACCTAAATGTATTATTTTTTAGGTTCCTTCACCAAAGATTGGAAAAAGTTAGTGAGCTAAAAAACGATTGTTGCACCATTGAACCCATTTTGTCGTGATTTCCGACTTGTATGTATGCGTCATACATTTGGCTACGTTGAGGAGTGTCTGTAGCAGCCACAGGAATGTGCTTCGTGACCGGTCAGTGCGTCTGACTTCCCACGATTCGAGACCTCAAGAAATTATTTTTATTTTTGTCCCAGTATCGTTACATCTCACGTTACAACCAATCCAAGATTAGGTTAGGTTCAGAGGTCGAACACACCCAGGAACAAGTCGCGACTTGTCTTGTTACAATCTAGTACGTAGGAGTGAGTACATACTTAGAGCATTGTATTCATATCACATATTTTGTAAGCTGATAAAATTGTAACGCGCTGAACCAAGTTGATAAACACTTGTGAAGCTGCGCGAGTAAATACTTTTTGTTTCGCAGGAAAAGCTTCATTAAAATAATGTGCACGCAATGACACTGGTTTGATGGATTCGATTTGAATCACTCATTCATTATCACCGCTAGTATAAAATGCAAGTCTTCAACCCTCCAGTTGCCTATTATGTAAGCCCACACAAATCGTTGTGTGGGCTTATGTAATGATATTGAATCAATTACGACGAGTATGGTGGATAGTACCGCGAAAAGCAAAAAGTAATGGACGCGAATAATTCATAGTGTGTGCGCTCAGCTTTACATTGAATGCTTTCAAATCGCACAAACAATCGAGTGTACGCATCGAATACCTTTTTCAAATATTTCTTTTTCTCATTTCGCCGTTTCCTTTTCTGGCTTAGTGCCACATGTTTTATTGATGGCCAGTTCATTGATATGGCTGGCTCGTTCAGGCGGTGGGTGAGTGGCCACTTATATGAGCCATAAAAGGCCTAGCCTTGGCCATATGGGGAAGCCGTCACACAGCGAATGCATTCATGCGCGCGCGCATATCAGATCGACGGGTTACAAAACAAAGTGACGGGCGAATTTGTTATACGAGATTATACCTACGTGATCCCTTGTGGCATTGTTTGTGAACATTTTTAAATCACAGGAAAATTCTTTGAAAAACTGCGCACTGCCAAAGAAGGCCATGAGTTGGAAAAAGATAACTATTGAAGCATCTTACTTTACTGAATACCTTGGCGTTTAAGTCTGTGTGCCGTGGTACGTACTGGTATCAATCAGTTCTAAAGGACATGACCAGTTTCTGCCTTCGAGTTCGGGAACATGTGCAGGATTACAGTTTTTACACTGAGATTTTAAAATAAAGATATAAATTATCATGGTTATATTATTCCGAATAAAGGCAAGGTTAAAATATCTAAAAAAATAGTATTTTAATTGCTTCCGCTTCTCTCTTTTAAGAACTTCCCGACGTTGACGTTCCATTGCATTCATAATCATCCGGTAACCATTATAACCTACACATATTATAACGAGTTATTTTAGATCAAGTGAATTTTATATATTTTGTTTATATTTATTGACACGCCTACAGGTTAGATTAGGTTTTTATTGACACGAGTGTGTAATTCTATGATTGAACACCATCATTTAAAAAAAATCACTACGTATAAAGGAGTGTCATTTCTTTCACAATGCATCTGACCATCCTGACGTTAGTGGCGTACACCACTGTGTAGGGACGGCCAGCAATCTGTTTCATAAAATCGATAATTCTATCGATTCGAGTCAAAGCATGATTCACAAAAATCGAGATTGAAATCTTCGATCAATATTATTTGATCGAAGATTCAAATAGATTTTTGGATTAATATTTTATTTTACCGTTTTATATGTTTAATTAATAATAAGTAAATAGTTTATAGTTACCTATGTGAAGATTTTTTTGTAATAAATAGTCGACATTTTGTCATTTTTGTCGTAAAAGTGATTTACACACTTATACTGCCTATTAATGTCTTTGTATACTGAATTAACATAATTAAGTGTAAAATATGGTTCTACGGAAGAGTTTGACGGGTCAGAGTAATTATCTAATAATAATACTGAATTCGATCTTAGTGTGCGTGAAAAAATTGGTTATCGATTTATCGATCTCAGATTGCCATTCGCCATAATCACATCCCTCCCTAGTGGGGATTCCCTACTTGCTAAATGCACACCAAGCGTCGTCCCTTTCATTCACGACTCACGTCAGGTTTCATTGGCGTTGTGTTAATGTGTACTGTGCGATTATTGTGTTCTATTTCTAACGACCATTGCTAGTAATTCATAAAGGATTCAACTGTTTTGCTCATGATGAGATGCCTAAACTGTGGTATATCCGTAAGACGGGTTCAAAGGCATATTATGTCAAGGCTTGCCCTACAACTGCAAGCGAGACTTGCCCGATGATTGAACAATCAGGTATGTACGAGTACCTATACTACATTGAAATAATACTATTTACAAAAAGACAACTATAAAGTCTGGTAGTTCGATTACATGTGAGCCAGCAAAACTTAACAAAGCAGCGTTTATTTGGTGGTTTACATGACCCAGGCCTATACCTACTCAATCTATTATGTTTATTGCTACACATGGCTGTATAGGATAGTCACACACAAGTCTGTACCGCCATAGAATTTCATATAATAGGTATTTTAACTAAATGATATTTATATTTTTCAGATGCATATTATGTGATGTGACGTGTTTCAATTTATTGAATACCGAACACAGGCTGACAATGAAAGATTGCAAGGCCATATTATGGTCTGTCGTGGGTGTGGTCTCTCTCTCAGAGGAATGCGTTTCTATGTGATTCCTGCAGATAGCCAATTACTACCTATTATTTTCCATGATAATTATCAGGTAAGATGTTTGATTATCTGATTGTAGGTATTAATGATACAATGGTTATTTGAGCAAAGTATAACTTTTTTATATTCTGCTATTCATTATTCTACTTTTCATAATGTGAAGGTGCAGTAATTCTATGGGCTGGGTAACAACTAACAACTATGCTGTATTTTTCATATTCATTCTGTAGGTGGATGACCAATGATCAACATTGTAATGGCATTTAAAAATGTATATTAATAAGTCATTCTATTTTAGGATGTGACAACAATCTATGCGTGTCGGGCCTGTTGGACTCGAGCGAATCGTCAGTTGATTCAGGATTCATCAAGGGATTTACAAGAGAATGTTCAGCCAGTCCAAAAATCAACACCACTGTCTCCACCATCACCACCACCGCTACCACAGCCAGCAGTACCGCTACCACAGCCAGCACATGCGGCATCAGGTTACGGGTGGGCGTTTTGGGGGGCTGTCTTATGTAATTTTGACATTCGAAAAGTGCTGATATTCAGCCTAGTTTGAATTAGTATAAAATAAATTAAAATAATTAATTAGTTCAAATTATAGTTTTACTATTGAGTGTAATCCTCATCCCTTCACTAATAACATTTTTTTCCTGCAACATTTGTTTCCTGAGCCACATAGAGCATAGTAATTGTAGTCAATAGCTGACTGTCGCTTGTAATTGGGTTGGCTCCACAGGGGAGCTACCACGCATTTACAGAATACCAACGTGAAGGAACAACATAATGTTGCTGCGCTTCGAATGGTGAGTAAGAGAACCGAAAGCCCAGGGTTTGGTGTGGGAAAAGGGTGGCAACGCATCAGCAATAACCCTGGTTTTTTGGATGTCAATGGGCGGCGTTGATTAACGTCAGGAGACCCGCATGCTCGTTTGCCCCCTTGATGGTTTTAAAAAAAAACTTAGCGCTTCGATGGCGTGTCGAATAGTAGAAAATCATTCTCAAACTCGATAACCGCAACGCCTAGCGCCATCTCTTATCGAAAACCAGAGTTATTTAGTGAAAACTTATCTTTATTTTTCTCAGTTTCCTTATCTTTTAGACTCGTGAAACTTTTTTATCTGTAAACTACAGAATATAACAATTCCAAAAATAAAACAATATTTGCTGCACATTGATGTTGATACATAGGCAGGCGCCCATTGTCCCACTGGTCATGTCCTTTTATACTGCTCCCTATTGTGCTCCCGAATTTACGGTTCAATGATTTATCAAATAAGCACAGGCTATGTTCAGGGCTAGATATTAAAATATAGTCGATACACCCCAGGATGGTAGGTAGGTATCTATGTACACAAAGTTGTCTGCCTGATGTATTAATTTATTCTCGACATTTTTTATTAATATTGTAATCTCGACGAACTTTGAACTTTTGATGACTTTAATAAATGAGTGTTTAAATCATGGAATTATGGTTTGAATGATGTCAATGTGTGTATTAAGTAGGTATTTGACCTTGTTTATATTAATATCTGTAAGTATTAATGTATTTCTCATACAGTTCCTAAGTGTTATGCAACTGAAACAAACAATTTCACAAAAAAATATCATATGAAGTCTGGTTCAAATTAACTGTACCTATTAAATGTAAACAATACATATTATCCTTTTTAAAATAGCCCTAAGCAATTGAACCAAAAGTTCTACTGCTTTAAGTTATTTTACTATAACTCAGATATTTGACTCTACCTAACTGTTTTGGTCAAACTGTCCGCTATGTAGAACAGCTAAAAATGGAAAACGTGGTTACAATGCGGTTTCTCTTAGTCCGAATCTAGTTCTGCCCTATCCGTAAAGGGGCATACAGTACCTAATGCACATTTTCCAAATTAATATTAAAGGTGAATGTGAAAGTAACTCACAGCTTTCACGGCTAAACAACGAAACCGAACGATTGTGATCTTTTTGGCACACACACATAAGTTTCTGCAGGACATGGCGTACTTACTTATACGGTAGGTGCCGGATTCTCTTACTGGCAGCGCCACAGGTGCAAATTAAACAATTCTGTCCATTTCCTTTACTCTTTTGGGTCCAGAGGACTTAGGCAAGTGGCAAGTGGCCCTTTCAAAGCTTTTTCTACAAAGACTATCAACAGAATTGATATCTTACGTCGAGTCGATCCCATACTTATCTACATTTTTAACTTTTCCATCGCCGTTATCGCCGACAGAATCACTTTGTCTAGGCCGTCAGGCCTTTCTTTTGTGACTGCTGCAATGGAAATAATTGTCCAATACTTATACACCTCCAATAGGGTGTCCCAAAAAAAATAAAGTTGTTTTTTTATAACGCATACCCTCTTATTTTGTTCGAATAATGTCAAAACTACCGTATATAAAATTTCATGTCATTTGAAACACGGCAACCCGTGCCGACTTACATCGAAACATGTGGGTACTTGTTTACTAGGCGCGCGGCAGCGATCGTACCGATATTCATGTTATTACTTGTTTGTTTAATCAGTGAACGCATTATTTTCGTACAATCAAGATGTCGGTCGAGTTACGCAGTTCAAAAAAGGATATTTTTTTAATAGGGAACGTAAAACACCAAATTACTGGTTCAAAACTTCCCTCAAATTGACAAATACTCGCAGTTCTATTCTACAATATTCGTGAAGTAAGTTTAAGTGTAAGTGAAAGTGCGAATCTGGCTATTCGCGAGTGCATTATTTATTGGGAAAAGGCACGAATTCCAACTAAATCTTTTCCTAACTGCTGCGTTAAGAAACTAGTGAATTTGTACCAAGTTTGGAGGGATTTGCAAAAGAATGCTAATAAGACGCAAAATGTATTTCAGCAGCGTAGACAGGAGTTTGTTACAAATTTAGACAACTTATTTGATATTGCACATGCCGATGCGCTGCAATTAATTAAGATTGACGAAGATAGGATCTTCTTACAACGACAGAGAGAACCAGGTCGGCCTGGTCACTTAGCTGGAGTAGACAAAAAACTGGCTGAAAAGGAAGAAAAGGCGCGCGTTAGAAGCATCGAAGAGCAAAAACGGCGTGCTAAACACTATTCAATTCTGGCGCCTTCAACTTCATCTTATATTCCTCAAGAAGATTCATCATCTGATTCTGAAAAAAACAGTTCACAAGAAATTTTTCATGCACCCGTTGAGAGCTCACGATACGAGTCTAATATTTCTGTAAGGAAAAGTTTCATAACTCCAAAACTGGTTGCTGCATTAGATCGGTGTCAGATAAGTATGAGGAATTCTGTTTACATTATAGAAGCAACTATTGAAGCTCTTGGGCATAACATTGACGAATTTCCAATTAGTAAGTCGACCATTCAAAGAATTCGTACGGAAAAGCGAACGGAGCGCGCAGAAGCAATTAAAGCTGATTTCCAGAACAAAGTACCAGATACTGTAACTGTTCATTGGGACGGAAAGCTTTTACCCGCTTTAGATTCACGAAAATGTAAAGAAGAACGACTTCCAATACTTATTTCATATGATGATAAAGAACAACTTCTTGCTGTGCCTAAATTGGACAACTCTTCAGGTCGTGAACAAGCAGAAGCGGTTTGGAATGCTCTGTTGGACTGGAATCTTGAGGACAAAGTGCAGATGCTCTGTTGTGATACTACTGCTTCAAACACAGGTCGAATTAATGGCGCCTGTGTGCTCCTGGAACAGAAATTAAACAGAGAAATGCTCATATTTGCTTGTCGGCATCATGTTTATGAATTAGTATTGAAAGGCGTATTTGAAGCTAAAATCAACCAAGTTACGACGAGCCCTCACATCCCATTGTTCAAAAAATTCCGAGAAAACTGGAAAAACATAAATTCTGAGAGAATAGAGAGTCACAAAGAAAAGCTATCATGCCTGAGTGATGCAAAGATTAAGGAACTGTCAGAGTTTTACCGGAGATAATTAACTAAAGATATTGTTAGAGATGACTATCGCGAATTAATAGAGCTTTCAATAAAATTTCTTGACGGTGATACAGAAAATAAATTTAAAATCCGGCCTCCAGGCGCTATGCACCAAGCTAGGTGGATAGCAAGAGCTATTTACTCTCTCAAAATATCATTTCTAAGCTCGCAATGCAGAATAGCAAAAAAGGAAAAAGAAGCCCTCCTCGACGTCTGTCTATTCATCGTCACATCTTATGTCAAACCTTGGTTGCAATGTATTTTGGCAGTGAAAGCTCCTTACCAAGACCTCTGCTTTTTAAAAGCCATGAAGGCCTACGAAGCAGTTGACAAAAGCATCTCAAAGGCAGCTTTACAGAAGTTCTGTCAGCACCTGTGGTATTTGACCGATGAGGTGACTATTTTGTCTCTTTTTGATGATGATGTAGACCAAGAAACTAAAACTAAAATGGTTACTAACTTATCCAACACAATTCCATCAGCTCATGGTAAGCGCTACATGCCATCAAAACAAGAACTCTGTGGCCCACTTTACGAGAAAAGCCTCGAAGACTTTATTTCTGTCAAGAGCAAATCTTTGTTTATTCGCCTAAAACTTGATGACAGCTTTCTTAACGAGTCTCCCTCTTTGTGGTCAAATAATTCTTCGTTTCAACAGGCTAAAATGAAAGTACAGACCTTAAGAGCAGTAAACGATACCGCCGAAAGAGCAGTCAAGTTAATGCAAGACTTTCATGGCTTGGTCACTGTCGAAGAGGAACAAAAGCAATTTCTACTACGTTGCGTACAAGAACACAGGCAAATGTATCCGGACTGTAAAAAGCAAACATTGAAAAGAAAATATGAAAAATAAAGCCCTTTTTATGTTTATTATGAGAATAATACAAGTTACTGATAAAAATTTGTTTTATTAACTGAATTAAAATTAAGTTCTTAAATTCTCCTATATTTCTCCATACTAACTTTCAGGTTCAAACTTTGGTGCTAAGTCGGCACGGGTTATCATCATCCGATTGCAATAATATTTCATATTTAAGCCTTAAGGGTCAAATCGAAAAAATATAGCGGGTATGCGTACCCAAATTCACAAAAAAAAATTTCGCCCTTATAGCTTGGGACACCCTAACCTCCAATGTTGTACCTCTACAACATTGGAGAAAAAAAAATCAATGTGCTCACATTGATTTTTTTTATGAAGTGGAAAAGACATGTATACCTACAGAGGGTAAACGTAAAGGCAATGCAGCTTCCACATTTAAGAGCGATAACCAAGACTTTTTATTATGTCATTCAGCTGTTATCTCGGTTAAAGAAAACGTTGTTGGTGCTGTTTCCTAGTTTTTAGCTTGCCAAACGTTGATTCACGAAAAATGTCAACAGTTTATCATGAATCCTCGAAAATGCATAATAGACTTAAATAAGATTAAAATAATGTTTCATCCATATCTATTAACTACCAAAATGAAAGGCGCTGGTTCGGTAGTAAAAACAAAGTATATAATAAGTCAATCAAAAACCAAAAGGTAGAAAAAGCATAAACAAAAAGGTGCAAAAAGGTAAAATATCAAAAAGACTTGCACAATATCAATAATCAACCCATTAATAATAAAAAATCAATTTTGTTTCTTACCCATATGAAGTCCTGGTTCAAATTAACTGTACCTATTGAATTTAAACAATACATATCCTTTTTAAAATAGCCCTAAGCAATTGAACCAAAAGTTCTACTGCTTTACTATACCAAACCTGCGTACGTTATATAAATATTTGGAACAACCGCAAAACCTAAATTGTCTACTGGAGCAAATTGGGTTTTCTACAATTCTATTTAGGTACACCGAAGTTTCAGTAGTTCCACTTTCGCAGAACGATGTTTCTTTCAACAGAGCTCTTAAGATAACTGCCAGTTTACGTATTCACAATTTGTAGGAGCATATAGGTAGGTACTAGGTGTTTATGTATTACGAACGATTCCCAAATGGTGCTTAACAATTTACATAACATGTCAATGTGTGTTGTGTGTAAGCAAACAACGGAGCCGGTCGAGATGGCTGGCTGACCTGTACGCCTGTAGTGTCGGTGGTCGGTGTACACTAGACGAAATAGTATATGCGGTGCACGTGTCGCTCAGCTGATAGAGCGAGAGGAACGAGGGGAAGACACCCTCCGCCCGCCTCCACGCCCGGCCGCTCGAAGGGAAGGGAACCGACGCTCTATCGATATACGATGAAAACTTCTGGGTTTAAGAGATCATTTAGTGCATGAAAAACAAGAAATACCCGATAGCTCAAGTGATTTTTAATCACCATCCATGGGACTTGTAGACGCTTCTACAGGAAGTACGAAATAGCTCAATAAGACCACCTGTGGATCTAAGCTCTCCTCTTACTACAAAAAACAGCATAATATTCAGACAAGGTATGCTTTTTTCAGCAAAATACCAAAGTAAAACTTAAGGGTCTTGTATCTACTCGTAACAAGCACCAGAATAATCATTTTAAAGGATATTGCTAATCCATTGCTACATATGTTCGAAAAATTCGTCTGCGCAACAACGTAAATAACGCAGAATGTTGTCGAATTGTCAAAATGAAATCAATTACTGATAGTGTGTTACGCAATTACCCTACCCCGCTGGCTTGGTGTTGTTGAAGGTGAATGAGGCACGTATTCCGGCAGCAAATACAACGTCTGTGGTTAGAATTCTACTAAGTATGTAGATTACAGAGTATCTGTATACCGCTGTGTCCCAGGCAGGAGTGGGAACATTATAGGCTTTGATTAATCAAGTTATCGGTTCAAAAGTGATTTATCGACATCATTATTGGCAGCGTTGTTCAAGCCAGTGCTCTCTTAAATAAATGACCATTTAAGATGACCTTCTAAGAACTCGGCCTTTCTCGTATGCAGTTCAATTACCTAAGTACCTAACACTGATGCTAGCTCTACTTATTCTCTTTATTACTTCCCAAGAGCAACAAAGAAACATTCCAATGATTTCTTTTACAGATTAAGCCTAGAATCTAAATACAACATCAAAGAAATATGAGTCACAAGAAAACTGATAAAGCTCACTGCCACATTTACATAAAAACGTTACCCATTCAACGTGATTATTGCATAAGCCACCATAGCACATAATAATATCTAAAGTTATATCGGCTAAGAACAAATATTTGATTATTATTGTGTAACATTTTATATTTGAAATTACTATAGAATGCCGTTAAATCTTCAAGGCAAAACGTAGAAGCTGTGTTATGTCTAGTGGACATCGATAGTAGGCTGTCGTAGGGCCGGGGCACCGCCCTACTGACGCACGTGTCTCGCGGCCAAGGCTGCGTCGTGAAAGCTCTGTGTGTACACCGCCCACGCTCGCTCTCACACAGCCGCACAACATTACCGTGGCCGCACTGCCTCCACACTCACACGCTCACACAGCGCCCGCGCCTGTCCGCATGCATAGCCTTTACCGGCTCTGTTGCCTGGCTTCGTAGCTTCATACACTCATTGTGTAGTCACTATCACACACACCTCCTGCCTCTGTGTGCGTCAACACAGATTGTTTACATGTGTGTTTGTTCTTCGAGCTTCGTAACTTGTTTGGACAAATTCTTAGAATCACACTAATGCCAGTGCGGTTTATCTGGCTTGAATTTCGTTGATCGTTCTTCCTTGTCATACTGACTGGTCAACGTAAAACACATTAGTAGTTGTGTGATAAACATTCCACGTCTGCTGATAGCTACTGAGGTAGTTGGACTCAGACAAAAAGTTTTTCACAGTAGGTAGTCACACCGTAATGATAAGAATAACTCATAAGTACTACAAAGCAAATTAATATGAAATTCCTGAAACTTTTTTAATAACGAGTAGGTTAACACGTGTAGAAGTTACAGTCCATATACTAATCCAACTAATATTATAAATTCGAAAGTAACTCTGTCTATCGGTCTGTTACTTTTTCACGCCTAAACCACTGAACCGATTTAGATGGAATTTGGTATAGAGATAGTTTGAGTCCCGGGAAAGGACATAGGATAGTTTTTATCCCGATATTTCCACGGGATCGAAACTTATGCGGGTGAAATCGCGGGGCGCAGCTAGTTCTGATATAAAAACTTTCAGTCGTGAACTCGAAGCATAAAATAAAACAAAGATATTAAAAATAGTAACATTTTCGCAGTCGGCGTTTGCTTTTTTGTGCAAAAGATAAAGCTTTTTAATTAGCGTGTAGGAAACAGGCGAGTTGCTACTCTACAATGCTGCCGACTTGTTTGGACTTGTTCGTGATACAATGATCTCATATTTCCATGTCTATGCCTACATCCTACATCCAGTTCAGACCGTAACTACGGCGATAAGAACTGCCTGTAGTAACTGGTATTAAAATTAGTCATTCCATAGGTATACCTATTTATAGTACTTATTAATAAATCTTTTTATTTTATGGGTTTACCGGTTTATAACATGGAAAAATAACACTTTAAATCATTATAAAAGCTTAACGTAAAGAGCCCAGACCTGACCTGCCATTGTTTATTCACGAAGATAGAAAAATTCACACCTCTTAGCGTCACTCAATACAAAATCCAAAAGCGTTAAGTACTTTTTCTCGTAACATTACATCTTGGATGTATAAATTTAATCTCCGTAAAAGTAAAATCTCTATCAAAAATGAGATTAAAAGCCTCCGAGCTCTTAAAAGCATTTCACTCGGGGCTATCATTAGGAAATGCAGTCTCTTGTCAGCTTGGTCGACGACCAGTGTAAGTTGGCTTCCCCGGGTACTTGGGAGCTTCCCTTAGCAGAGTACGTCCGACAGGGTGATGATGTACGAGGTCTGGGGGATCTTGCTGAGTGGTTCTGTCGGGGCGGGGGTTGCGGGGTAGCCGGGGAGGGGTGCGGGCGTGCCCTTGCGCGCCTGCATCTGGGTTACCGGGGCGCCGTTGCATCCAGCCCCTGCCGCGCCGCTGAGATATCGCGACCTGACCTATATTTCGACAAGGTATGCAAATAGACCCTGTTTATGTGTTTACTCATTGGGACATATTATTTACCATCCCGTTTTTATGTCTAATTGTCTATAACATCACAAGTATTCTTTTAATTTCGTGATTTTATAGTAATTTCACAGTAAAACGAAGCACTTCCACGTTCCTGCGTAATTTTAATGTTTATTCTGTAAGCTTTTCATACAATTGTGGAACTTGAATATTAAAGTTTCATTTTCGTGGATATTGATATACCTAATAGGTCATCATTTTAGATTCTAGAATAATCTAGATCAATATTCATAAACGTAAACCTGAAACTTTAAACTGAAATGTGTATGATCTACCACTTATAATGTACTAGCTGCGCCCCGCGGTTTCACCCGCATAAGTCTCGATCCTGTGGGAATATCAGGATAAAAAGTATCCTATGTCCTTTCCCGGGACTTAAGCAATCTCTATACCAAATTTCATCTAAATCGGTTCAGCGGTTTAGGCGTGAAAAGGTAACATACAGACAGAGTTACTTTCGAATTTATAATATTAGTATAGATTTACATATTTACACACCAAAGTTGGATTTCAACAACGTATTTTCTAATGTAAATATACAAATTCATACAAACAACTAGCTAACTACAACATAGGTACAGTCAACCGCACCGCACTAACACTTACATTACGAAAACCGCCCTTACTGCTACGACATAAAGGCGCTGTCACTGTACTTTTTTTACCACTGTCAACAGCACACTGATGACTGTACCATACGATACAAACATCGACCAATCAACCTTTGTATGCTGTATTCTAGACCACAAAATACATAGATATACTGTACTGTAGACTTGTAGAGACCCTCCTAATACTAAACACAGTGCTACTTTCAACAAAACTCATTCAAAGTGATAAACAAAAGAATATTATTTTTCCCAATCGTCCTAATGACCCAATTCCAGGCTATGAATGATACCCCAGCGGGCACGAGGAGGAGGCACCACCCCTTGCGGGGCGCGCCGCATGCCTGGGAGACGATGCCTCAGCGGAATGTGCCCCTGAAACCGCATGCTTTATTATTTCAACGACGTATATTTAGTACGAAAACTACTCCTCGTTCCCAGCTTATTATGACTGTAAAAGCCCTAATTTCAGACGCTTATTTGGTTTCCAAGTAATCACTTATTCAGAAAGGATTTGTCGAGAGTCTGCCTCTCAAGTCTCAAGGCGTATTTGGGATAAGAGTCTGGTTTCGCCTCCTACGTTGAAATCGATAGTTAGGTAGGTCTACCTGATAATTATTTGTTCTAATATGAGTTTTATTAGTATTTTGTATTAGGTATAACAGCCACGCTTAAGTGCGACTGGGCCAGACACGTTTGCCGCATATTGAACGAGTCACGGTCACGGGCCAAATCGACCACCGTGTGGGTCCCAGAAAACGTCCGGCGACATCACGGCCGACCTAGGAGAAGATGGCGGGACCGCACTAGTTCAAGACAGAGAGGAGTGGAAAGAATAAATCCTTACAACATAGGCTAAAAATAAAATAAATAAACAAGAGTATTATTAGAGCGGAGTGTGTGGCGGCTAACGATCCATTAGGTGTGATGGACGAGCTCATGCAGGACTGTCACGGTACTCACTCGCCCTGCTGACATTACGGCGAATCGCCGATTGACTGCCATGACACGTCACTCCCTCATTTATCTTATGATGGTCGCATATTTATAAGCCTCATAAGTTTCCTTTGTCCTTTACGTTAGTAAAGGAAAGGCAAGTCAACTTGCACTTACAGTAAGTCGACTTCTGGAAAATATACTCCACATAAATGCGGAAGTCAACTTCTTAGAAACTTCAGCGCTTCTGAAACGCTTATATTCTGAAGTAAATATGTGTATATTATATTATACTATAAGCCTCATAAAGGTTTGCTATAGGAAGCTAATGGTTTCTGTGAAATAAATCGTAACCTTTTTAGGTATCTACCTATTAAATAAAATATTTCAACAAAAATCTTTCTGATACAGTTATTAAATTGTTACCTGTCGTAGGTAGTATATACCTAGTGTAGTGTAGTATATGGTATAGGGACCTTTTGGTATAAACTGAGTCTGTAAATAAAATATGTTAAAAGCTAAGAGTTTGCGGATTATACAGTCTGTATAATCCGTATATATAAAGTCAGCCTGCCTTTTATGCTTTCTCTAAGCATAGCGTACTAGAAAATTCAACTTAGTTTAGTAATAATGTATATTTAATATTACATGTTAATTAATCTCGGGCAACCAATAGTCCTTTTTTTTGTTTAACCTATACTGTCCCATTGCTGGGCAAAGGTCTCCCCCAAGTCCTTTCCCGAGCTACCTCGAACCAGCCCTCGCGGTGCGCAGAATAATCCTTAGAACATATTTAATGTAAGCTCAATGTTTAAACATTACACCAACATTGCTAAAGTTTACTTCAATATACAAATTAATGCTCTTAGATAAGGCTTTACTTCTATTTATAATCGAGAGGATCCTATCATTCGCTACTGTAAATAGGATTTATTCTTCGTTCGTCCCGAAGAGTTAGGTATTACCTACAAAATCTGTTTACTTGTTGGGTTACGTCTTACTAATTAATATCTATTTATACAGATTTAAAAAGGTACACGATAAAGAACAAACACATTGTTTTCAATATCACACTAATATTATAAAGGCGAAAGTTTGTGAGTGTGTGTGTGTGTTTATATGTTTGTTACTTCTTTACGCTCAAACGGCTGGACCAATTTTGATAAAATTTTGAATGGAGGTAGCCGACACCCTGCATTAACATATGAGCTACTTTTTATCCCGATATTCCCACAGGCTCGACATTTACGCGGGTGAAACCGCGGGGCGCAGCTAGTATGACATAAATGGCAAATGGATATCACATAAAAAAATGGATGACAGTCAGTGTAACAGGAAACACATACGAAACATAAAAAAACTTGTAAAAATAGCGAAAACGATTCTTTAGAATAAAAATATACAACTTGATCATTGTAATTGCACAATGTTGCATCATGTTATACAAACTTGCAGTAATGTACAGCAATTTACGGAACCATTCCCACTTTTCAACTATTCAGTCAGTCTGCTGCCTACGCAACCATTTTTATCAATCATTACACGCTGCAAACATTTTTCTCTGAATTTAAACAAGATTTGTACAAAATATAAACATTGGGATAACAGAAAATATACAGACAATAGTTATAAGCGCAGCAGTGTTCATTTACTATTGGATCTTAGCAATCTATTTTGAATAGACTGCTTTACTGTCTGTAAAGTTCAACAATTCAATTAATTCCTTTTCAACGGTGCACTGGCGACTCATTTGTCAACGTCAAGGGATTATCAGAGATGCAACTCATACGCTGAAGGAATTTTAATCACTCGAATTAGTGCACGTACGATTAATTACTACATCTTGATTATCCTCGATAATATCACACCAGCAATAGTCATTTTGATAATGAAACAAACATGTAATAGGAAAGGAAAGACAGGCAGTTTTGGTTATCTATTTTCCTTAAGGCAGAATTTCAGTGTAATGATAAAAATATGTTGGTAAAGCTGGGATATCTTTCTAAAAAAATGCTAGATTAGCTGATTGCGTCTGCTACATTTTATCAGGAGTTATTGCTGTGTGAAGTACACATATTTCCAACAACGACTAATCTTTATGAAATAAATAATGGTCGAACAGAAAGAGTTTTCATTTGGAACTCTTAAGGTTACATATTTATAGCAGGGCTGCATGGATCGTTTCGTGCAATCAAACGTTTGGCATCGCTGGTGGCTGACTGGGAGTGCAGCCACCGACATTAGTGCGTGTCACTAAGACGCGATAATAGCACGATTAATCGCCGCCGGAGTTCAACCACTCACGAAGAAACCGCAGAAGGACTGCAGATTAATAAAAACAGGGGCAGTATTCTCTATGACACAATCAACGAAACCGCGCGAGGTTGGCGTGAATACCTCAGGAATTGACGTGGTTTCGAACTAAGGAATCGTTGAGTGGTCATAGTGAATTCGGGGCGAGAGGGAGTGGGAGGCAGTCACCTCCTTCTGCAAAGCAGTCATGCTAGCGAAGGAGGTGGCGGGATGGCTGAGAGAGAGAGCCTCACGCCCCAGCCGCCGCGGGAGACGCTCCGGGCGTCGGGAGCCGCGTGACGACGTGGGTTACCGCTACCCCGGAACATAAAGGGCTAAGGAAGGAACACGGATGGGTTTTTGTCAGTAAGAGTCTAACACTCCCTTCCGCTCCACCCAGAGCGGGAGGGGTCGTTTGATGATTTCCCATCAAAAAAAAAAAAATCATGACATACCTACTATCACGCCTGTAATCTCCGAAGGGTTAGACAGAGGTGTACCTTTGGCACACCCACATTTAGCCAGGTAGGTACTACAATCAAGTTATTAATTCGGAATGAAATATCGCAGTCAGCTGGGGGGAAGCGGATGCGCCGGACATAGGACACATCCTCTGGAGGCTGAAATAAATATCTTTCAAGTTCTTCTGATTTCCGTTTTGGCACCTACTGTCATGAAAATAGAAAATAGAACAAAGACTTATCGCACTGACGGATAAAAATGAAAACAATTTTAAACTTGCTACATAAAACCGATAGTATTTTGTTATCACACTTATCACACTAATATTATAAAGGCGAAAGTTTGTGAGTGTGTGTGTTTATATGTTTGTTACTTCTTCACGCTCAAACGGCTGGACCAATTTTGATAAAATTTTGTATGGAGGTAGCTGACATCCTGGATTAACATATAGGCTACTTTGTATCCCGATATTCCCACGGGAATGAACGTTATGCGGGTAAAACCGCGGGGCGCAGCTAGTTTCTGATAAAAAGACCTATTCCAACAACGAGGAAGTATATAATGACCATAGAGCCATATGAATATTTTGACTTAGCACTGATAGAGCCTGTCCTTTCACTTCTTTAGCGATGCTGCACATAACTAGGTTGGTATACCGTCCTATCCTTCTATCAACAGGTCTTCAGACATTCAGTGATCAACGGATAACGATTCTAGTGAAGGTCACTGGATGTCTTAACGTCCTAAATGCAGTAGATCTTCTGTTTGTCTCGGTGGTTTGTGGTATCACAGTATGCGCACGCGCTGGTGCCACTATCGTGACATTTGCGCGGATCATTCGCACGCAGAACAATGGGGATCATGCAGTCGCCGTATTTACCTACACATTCATATAAATAAGTCTTATTTAACCATTTACTCTGTGAATCATACCATTCGTTAAAAAAAACTTAAGATATGTAAGTATAACGCCACTAAATTAACATAACTCTACATATAAGATAACTTTTTAATATTTTCGAATGATGTGAAATTGCATTATTTATGTTAAATACTTAATTTTTAGTGTTTATAATGTATAACATATTGTATATTTTGCCAATAAAATCTGTTTCAGTAGTTTCACTCTCAAACGGCTACTGTTACTAATGTTGGGCTGTTCACTCAAATAAATGAGCATCGTTTGATTAACGCGTCTCAGAAATTCACAGAAATATTTCAGCGCTGGGATGGTTTGGGAACTTGCTATCTATTGTATTATTATACCAATCATACCTAACAGCTTTTGTACAGTTACACAAACAATGGGTACTGTTACTCTTCAGAATATCCTTTCTTAGATATGAATTCATTATGCTGATACTAAGAGATTCACATCTTAATATAAGCTTAATGAAGTCAAAATCCGAGTACAATGTGACAATCTAAAGTTAGCGTGAGTTCACATCGCACAGTGCACTCTGTGTTGGCCGGCGCTGCTCTTTCGTTTGAACGTAGGTACACTGGCTGTAATTAAAATAACTGGTAATGAGTGGCGCATTCTTAGTCGTGGACACGACACAGATGTATTGCCAGTACTCGTACATTCTCAGCCACCTTCGGTGTCACGAATCAGCCGTTTGTTAACACGATCAGGATATACGATGGGTGGTCTCACACTCTGCTAGATATTAAACTGGATTTATATAAGGAAATGCACGTAAACATGGCGAGCTCGTTCCTAATGAGCTAGCACGGTCGCTTTGAACTCATACCTATTTCAGTCAAAGAACAATGTTGCTTTGTCGTACTGGGAAAAATAAATCTTCACACGGTTGGCGCGTCGCTGTGTTTACTATGAAAACTTGCGGCTCGTGTTTCTTTCGTTACAACACGTATAGGTTTTGCAGTATTGCTATTGTTACATATTTCAGTTGACATTATAGATCGTCTTCACGTTCTCACTTTACAGTTGTAGCAACACGCACTAAATGTTAGCGGTACTAAACTAGCTAACCAGTGTAGGTATACCTGTGTATCGAACGCTCGATACTCTCATAGGTAGGTAAGTATATTTATTGGCACATTGCAATGTAAACGCAGAAGAAGTAGCCAAAAAAGTTTACGCTCGGCCCGATTGTAAGGCCTTGATAAAAAATCAAACGCTAATATTGTACAGTCTAGCAAATAGTGAGCTGTGTAGCTGAAATGTTTATCTAACGGCTTCGCTCAACGCGTCGTTGAAAATATATCGCGGCACGCACCAGACTGTAGACTGTAGTGCAAATGTAATGATAGCAATTTATATGGCAAACAAATAGAAACTAGACGGCGATGCGTAGGTTTGGTCGGAAATAGCCCAGCGGCCGCCCAGACTGACTGAACGCCCTCGCCAGCGCAACAAGACGAGTGGCGTACTGGTGTGGCGGCGCGCGGCGCGACCGGCGAGCGGCGTAGAGCTGCCACCGCGCCGCCTACCGCCTGATTAATTATATCATAACATGTAATGGCTACATGAATATCTGCACTACCTACATTAATCTGCACCAAAATATACATCATAATTCAGGTTAAAACGAAACTACTGTTCTATAAATATTTTAATAAAGCGTGCACAGGCAAAACGATCTACATAACAGAGGCTGTACAGACCTTTATCATGTAACCTAATAAGGATGCATAGCTGGGACCTCGTCCTTGACTAACCACTGCAGTTTTCCCGCCCACATCTTCCACGCCTCATATTTATTAGGTATACCTCAAGAAAATAATATAGAATAAACGGCAAATCGTAACGCAAGACCGGTCTAATGGGGCTAGCTATCTTAGTTTAATTTAATTTAAACAAGCTTAGGTAATTAACTAACTAATTAGAAATAAATTAGCCATAATATTTTAATATTTTTTGTCCGATCATTCTGTGATTCGCAGATATTATGTAGGTAGACTAATCCTTGCTCTACCTATATATACCTACCTCAGTACCTCTGCGAATTTGATCCTAATCCATGAGTTAAAATGTATAGGAACTGAATAATTTACAACCAATCTGCATCTTAGCAGCTCATATTGCTTGCAAGTCATAGATTTTACATGAGTTTCGTCATGCCCTTTTGCTTTAAGAAATGCGTAGAATTTTAAGCAGTACTCGGACAGCTTGAAGTCACAATAGCGGCAGGTACTACAGGTAGTAAGCTATAACCATCTATAGTCGACAACGACGATCATTATTCTCTTCAGAATTTTACAACTTAATTATCAGCACTCTCTTTGCATACAAGTTGTTTCTGCAAATGGCTGCGAGGCATGCGCTGGCACACACCTTGAATTCCTTTCCATAAAATAAAAGAGGCGTGACATTCAGATTATTTCAGTTATTTTTCCTTGCCTATGTAGTCGTAAGTAGGTAGCAACAAGTTTAAAGTGACCGTTGGATTGATGGTTGAGAATTCGGCTACCTAGTGTTATATCTAGGGTTCGATTAAGTCCAGCAAGATTTTCTTGGTTGTTTTTCATACTGCAATTCTCAATTAATTGCATTTCTGGTAACATTAGGGTCCGGATAAACAAACAAAGATTCTTGGTTAGGTATAGATATCTACACTCCTCAAAGACCTAAAAGCAAACCAAGAAAAGGCGTGTTTACGGCGTAATACCTCTATCTACCGCCATTGCATCGCTTGTACGTTTAGGAATGATAAAATTGAGTAGTCGGCTTCCATCAGGCAGGGAATGCCAGGTATAATGGTGCATATTATGCATTCGGTGTTCATATTTGCATGCTGTCGACACCGCGGCGCATATAATTCGGCATAACGTCTGGCGGGCAACGAACAGGAATAGTCTAAATGGCAGACTATAATAAACCCCAATATATTTTACTCTACGTTGTAAATTAATGTTAAAGACCAACGAACTATAGAAATCTGCGAGTTATTATGCTGTTACGTGTCTAAGATTATGCTGAGAAAGCACGTTCTATCTCCTATCTATCATGGTACTTATTCATAGCCTAGCCGTTTCCCGTTATGAGGTGACCTAAAGGTTAAGAAGTCCGAACTTTGAACATGATCATTATATTTGTTTTGACCCTTTCCTTTTCTAGACACAGTGTCAAAAATCTCTAACGTTTCCCAAAAGCTAGATAAAAAAAAAAAAAACAAATGAGCTTGCAACCAAAGTATTTTCCGCTATCTACCCACATCGTTGAGAAGTAACATGAGTACTACGTGTGTACCTACTTACACGTTCCTTTAGCTATATTACAAGAGATTTTTCAGTAAAAATGCAAGCTCTTTTGCATCTCCGAATGCCTGGTTTAAAGCATTGTATTTTTGCTTCAAAACAAAAATTTTACAATGCTTTTAAGTACAAACTTCGGACTACAGTTTTGCCGGCACTAAGACCGTAGTGCCTATAGGTCTACCTACTCTTTGGTTAGCACCTCTTACCTATTGTTAAGTTTGGCAGTTAGTGACTGTGGCAAGATATGTTCGGAACTATATAATATAAAAGAAACGTTTTTAGGTGTCCATCTCGCTTTGAAGATGTTTATTGATTTTTTCGATATTTTTAGAAGCCACAGAAAAGTTACCCCAGTTAACACAAAGAAAGCTTACCTATTCTTGGAATCATTTCTAGGTAACATTCAAACAAATTTCTTTTTCCAGAATGAATAAGAAATAAAGTTCTTAATAATTTATAACAATCCAGCTAACAACAACACAACATTGCAACATTTTTTTTTAATTACTTGGATATTATATGTCAGAAAACATAATACTTAAATAAACAATAGAAATCAAATTATGTTACGTGATAGACTATGTTATAACTATGAATCACAGTGTCAATTTGCATTTTTACACGATTCCGTAGCACTTCGTAAGGGTTTGATAGTTAATAAAAACACTTTGTTCACGTGTTAATTAAGATACATGTATAGCACATCATTGTTACATACTAGGTACGTATTATTCATTCACTATTTATTATCTATACAAATATTCACACACGTATTTTATTCTACAAGTACGCTCAGGGTGTCCCATGTGTAAGTCAAGATTGTAAGATGATTAATTTATTAATCTTTTAACCGCTTACCCCGGTTTAATCCGACAAATATTTTCGTGTCCATTTCGCCAGGGTCGTATATTTACGACCAAATGCCACAGCTCGTTTAGTCTGGTTTTTATTTAATTAGGCTGTATTCTATCAGGTATTTATTTTTCGATTCACTGTGCCGGGCGCCTGGGGGCACGACAACTGATATGATGTCGGGCGGTTAAAAGGTTAAGTAGGTAGGTACCTTGCCATTTCCAAAAGTTTATTTCCATTTGAGTTGTCTGATCACGGCTTCAATATTTTAAATTTATAAACCTAGACTGCTTGACTTGATTCACGGAATTGTGGAGATCTCTGATACTCGTAAGGCCGAAACTCGGTTTCCACAAATCAAAAAATCGTTAAGTATGTGGGTGTTTTTAACCAGTTAATAAAATAAACATAGGTACTGACTTCATTGTAATGAATTCAATAACGTCCATAGCAGTGGAGGATGTGCTTTTAAAGGCCTGAATTAAACTTTTTACGTTATAATCGTATCCGATGCGGGCAATGTGATAAATAAATCCGTGTTTTTGTAATTTTCATTGGCAATCTTTGCTTCTTGAATAATAATTAAGTATCTCAGTGTTGAGCGCTCAGATAAGTAATTATTAATCAAGAAGCATCAAAGGTTTTTCAGCCACTCCTTGAAAATGGCAATTTGCTTGATAGCCAGACACATACCCCCTTATTCATAATCCTATTTTATCTCTATTTTAGCTAAAATAGGTTTATAGAACGTTTGTCTTTATCTGTCACGTTGTCATTTCTGTGTGTAAGAAAGAGACAAACCCCATTTTAACTAAAATAGGTTTGATAAGTTTTATGAATAAGGGGGTTAGCATTTATAACAATAAGAAGATAAAAGTTTCTTGCTCTTTGAAAAGACTAAATCACAAACATCTTATGGGTTGTTCGTGGCTGGAATGTAGTATACCTGCAGCTATTAGCGATGACGCGTGGGAGGCAGACGTCTGCGCCCTGCCTCCGACAAGAGCTTAACAAGTTAACAAACTACTCGCGAATAGGTACTAAATATAACAATGTTATTGTACCTTTTTTTTTGTTTTCGGGGGGAAACCTTCGAAAGGCACCCGACCTCCGGGGAGGGAGGTCGGGGAGTATGGGATTTTTACTTCACTAAAACCACCCCGGTGGTCACCATCAGCAAATAGGGGTGGTCCCGGTTCCTACTACCACCGTTACGTATTATTGTAGGAATCACAAACATTTTGAGGGGCACTGTAGTGGATTGTCATCTGATATCTTGTTGTTATAATAGGTATTTCTCTGCAAATTCTATGCTTTCGAGGACAATAGTACTTACTAATATAATATTAAAATTAGGGTTGATGTAGACGATGGGATGTAGGTATATACTATGTTTTTGTTTTAAAGTTCATTGCTTTGTTGGCAGATATAGGTACGTGGAATTTGGCGAGGTTGAATGCATCCTGAACTACTTAGCATAGGTATCTATTTCAACCGCATTGCAGCTATAAAAATTCAAAACATTTCTCGTTGATTATCATTAAAAGGATCAAAATGACGATGAGAACTGCGTTCTGATCGATGGGTTTGATAAGTAAGTAATATAGTAGTAGGTAGATCACATATGTCGCTATGCGCGGGCGCACCTGCTCGCGTCACGCACGGCGCGACGTTGTACTGGCTCCCAACATTGTCCTCATAAAGACCACGCACGACATAACGTAGTATGATTATATTTTTAGCTAACTGATCACAGGATGATATAGGTACCTACCTAGTACCCATTTAAAAAAAACCACCAGTGAAATTCTGGCTTATTAGTTGTTTTAAAATATTTACGTAACTCTTATCACTTCTGGGCGCTAGTGTTCTTTTTATTACTGTACTTTATTGCACACAATTCAAAATGTACCAATTGATTAATACATATTTCTGGAGCTGTCAAGTCGCCCACAAATAAATTAACTTCGTGCGAGTTGCCTGTAAAAAAATAATATTATTTAAAAGTGACGATTGGCACTTTTCGGGCGAGTAGGTACATACGTACGAATCGACTAACAGATAGAGAAGAAGTACCTAAGTACATACCAAAGTCCTCTTCTCATACACAGAAAGGAATTTCCTAACCATGCTTTCCTTCTTTACCGTTAGTCATTAAAGACACAAGTCAAATAGAATGGCCAGGTGTAAATCCGAAATATTTTAAGTTTGATTTGTTTTCCAGGTAGGTACATCTATAGGTACATATAATGATATAATAAAATAGTAACGTAATGTAACATATTTTTGTCCGTTTGTCTGGATGTACCTATGTTCCGGATTGGCGCAAAAACGGCTTAACGGATTTGGATGAAATTTGGCACACAGATAGTTTAAAACCTGGATTAACTCATAGGGTATTTTTAATCCCGGTAAAAAAACCAAATCTTTTTTATTTTTATGTTCAGATATCGATACCCATATCGTCTGCAGTGTTCGTCTAGCTAATTTAATTTCACCCTGTATAAAGAGGTTTAAATTTTTGTTTCATGTTAACATAAACGTGGAACTTAAAGTACCTATCTATTGACCTAAAACTTTTTCGTTAGACGGCAAATTCTACTTCTCTAAAAAAAAAGACGGGTTGCACTCCGGGAGTGCCGGCAGAAGTGAAAACTTGAATATTAACGTTGAAATAAATCAATTATTAATTTAATTAATATTACTCATTTTTTTTTCAATATTTCTGCGTCACTTTTTTCATTAATAGATGCACTTTGTTTAATTTCCATATTTTAAACACTTTCGGTCTTATTCATAAAAAAAGCCTATTGAAGGTTTAAACCATTAATTAGTTAAAATGCTCAATAGGCCTTTAAAACATTCGATAAAAGGAGACTGTTAAAAAGTGGTCTATGAACCAATAGCGATACTGTTACGATGTTTCTGTGGGGATACCTGAACTATACCCTTGTGCAAAGTGGCATCAAAATCTGACCCGGCAGTTTTGAGAAATATAATATTTTAGAATACATAATTTCATGATAACATTAAAAAGTGGTCTATGAACCAATAGCGATACTGTTACGATATTTCTGTGGGGATATGTCAACTATACCCTTGTGCAAAGTGGCATCAAAATCTGACCCGGTAGTTTTGAGAAATATAATATTTTTTAGAATATATAACTTCATGATAACATTAAAAAGTGATTTATGAACCAATAGCGATACTGTTACGATATTTCTGTGGGGATATGTCAACTATACCCTTGTGCAAAGTGGCATCAAAATCTGACCCGGCAGTTTTGAGAAATATAATATTTTAGAATATATAATTTTATGATAACTTTAAAAAGTGGTCTATGAACCAATAGCGATACTGTTACGATATTTCTGTGGGGATACCTCAACTAAACCCTTGTGCAAAGTGGCAACAAAATCTGACCCGGCGAACTTCGTACAGCCCCCAGCCGCTCTGCCCCCACTTTTTAAATCTCTGATATCTTCTAAGATATTCATTTTAATGATGCAATTTTGATCTACATGAAATGCACAACGTATCTAATGTATTTAATTGGATAAGGAATAATACTGTATTGTTTAAAATAGCTTGTTAAATAACCCCAAATTTTTTGTAATATGTAAAAGATAAAAATGGTTACTATGGGTTATCCTTAGGAGACAAACATATCCCATCGTGAACTTTTTTATTAATATTTTTAAGATATACAATTCCGTAGTACATTAATTTGATCTATCTCATAAGGTTGAGCCAGCGTTAGCAATGTAAGCGTACAAAAATATGTTTGTTGCGACATTACATTACAAATATTTGAATTTCTCGGCTTTTCTCTACTATAATATGCATGTATTGTACATATAAACCTTCCTCTTGAATTACTCTATCTATTGCTGAAAACTGCATTAAAATCCGTTGCGAAGGTTTAAAGATCTAAGCATACATAGGGACAGACAGCGGGAAGCGACTTTGTTTTATACTATGTAGTGATGTATAAGTTTTTTTTACATACACCCTTTTTTCTGCTGCTACAAATAGAGTTCCTTCTTATTTTTCGTATTTTGGAGTAATTATTTGTTTTCAGACATATCCTTCCTACATAAATATTTAAAAAATGCCTAAAAATCGGTAAGTACTCGTACAAAAAAAAGTTGAGGGGACAGGGGGCTTTGCCTTGTAGAGAAACACATTAATAAAGTCAGAAATACCAGTTCAAACCTGACCTGGTGACAATGGGAACACTTGGTAAAGTATACCCTCTCAAACAAAAAAAGAATTTTCTAAATCAGTCCAGCCGTCTTCGAGAAATCGGTGAATACAAATATTAAAAAATGTAAAAAGATTCCGACGAACTGAGAACCTCCTTCCTTTTTTGAAGTCGGTTAAAAACGAAAAAAAATCTGAAATTCAGCACTGTCGAGGTGGTAAGTGTCTTTTTTTAGCAGAAAACCACATTAATTAAGTAGTATAAAGTCAGAAATACCCGTTAAAACGTTTTTAACATGTAAAAATGTAGCAAGAAATGTGATTTTTAAAGTATTATTTTTCTCAAAACTGCCGGGTTAGATTTTGATGCCCCTTTGCACAAGGGTATAGTTGAGGTATTCCCACAGAAATACCTCTACAGTATCGCTATTGGATCATAGACCACTTCCCATACAAATTTTAACAGTCTCCTTTTGTATTCATAAACGCTTCATAAAGGTTCTATAACTAGAATGTCCTACAACTTCTAAATGTTGCCATTATAATGAAGTCATCCAACAAATTGGCCAACACATTAAATCGGCATACGAGAATATCTGTCTACGAACCGAATATTTGTGTCCATAGACATTATTACGTATGAAAAACTAATTTATTGTCTACAGTTTCAACAGTTTTGACGCGACAACGTCATGGTCGTCATGGAAACAATATGAATATGTCAATGAATGAATTTGATATTGTGTGTGTCAAACTAAAAAACTTTTGAATATTTTTTTTATATTTAAAATAAATGAAATTAAGACCGGAGACTAGTTGCAATAAAGGGCAAAGAATTGAATATTGGTTAGAGGAGGATAAGGTGTGTACCTACTGTTACAGCTAAAATGTGTTCAAAGTAAGTTATGTTTTGTAAACATTCTCAATTTCTTATACTTATGCTTGCTTTTGCTTCTAATCCTTAGATTTTTTGGAAGAATTGGTCAGGGAGAGCTCTCCATAATAGAAAATAAAAACACTGACACAAGCACTAACGCTAAACAGGGGCAGCCTGGCATGATTTACGAATTAGGTGCCTATCCAATTTACAATTTTACGAAGAACTTCGTTTGTCTGTACAAAACTCATTGTAACAAAAAAAAAACCCGCCATAAGAATAATAATGACTGTTATTTTGATGCCGCTACTGATTAATTAAATCAGTATAAATAAGATAATGAAGAGAAAGAATTTATAACATTAGTTTTGTATTTCAGGTCAATAGGACTAGTAAAGATGGTCCTTCACTACGAATTGCAGAAAATGAAACGGCCTACAGAAGAGATGGCACAGATGGCAAATGAAAAGCAAACATTTTAAAAATGTTGTTCTGCTTGCACAAGTTTTAGAAGCCAAATTAGAGTTTAGAGTATTGTTCAGCCGTGAACAGGCAAGAGTTACATACGCCAGCGTCAGCATCAAGAGCGACATACATTCGTTCCACATAAATTCGTAATTAGTAAATGAATAAATTAGTCATCAAGCTGGAGTAGAGTTTGATTCATCTTCCATAATTCCTCTCACTATGGCCAAGACACCTTTAGCCATCACCAGTTCTATGAGTCTGTGGGACCGGCAATGACAAAACTATTTCCTGTGTACACATTGCACGACGTACACAAACCCCTATTCCTACACAAATTCTGTCTGTTCCCGTAGGTCTCCCGTAGGCTTGTATGATAGGTTAGGGTGTTAGGATAACTAGGGTGTTAAGTAGTTGCTGTAGGTTTATAATCAGTAGGGTGAGGTAACCATAGATACCAGGCTCAATTGTTACAAACTTAGCCACACTGTATGCATTTGGAATAACAGCCGTACTAAGCTGGAAGTCCCGGTGCGTACAAGTATTATAAAAATAAACTGATATTTGTATACAAGCTTTTTATTAATGAACTACTCCCTAAATTTCTTCTCTTTTACTTTCGATCTTGTTGGCTCAAAATATTGCCACTTCCACGTTGTCGTCGGTGGCAGCGCAGAGGTCACTTTGACTGCATGTTTTGGGTAGGACAAATAAGGCAGGATAGGACGTGGAGCATGTTTTGCAACATAGCTTCACAGCCACACCCTACTGGAGCATCTCCCTGCAGGGTGTAAACTTCCGTGGTCGACACGGAAGCATTGTTTTCACACAAAAGCAGCAATGGCCCACAGTATTTCTTGTTGCTATAATGTGCTTCGTTATATTTTTCGTCGCTTCTATTTTGTATTGTAGGTAGGTATATAATAATAAACTAAATTGGTTAAACAGAAGTTCAAAATAAATTAAATACAACTGCGGCTTCTCGAAGTACTATTGTTTACGAAACTGACTTTTCAAACATTTGTACGTCAAATGTCATTTTCTTCGGCCATCTTTGTCGTGTCTCACTTGGTTCACTTCGGTTGGCGCCGCCGTAGAAAGAGATGGGGGGGGGGGGGGAATCTCTCCTGACGGTCACGTGTCCTGACGCGATGCCCTGACGCGAGTTTAACATTTTTTACCCATTACAAAAAGTGTTCAACGCCGCTAAAGAAGTTTTCACTTCAAAAACCCGCCATAAGAATAATAATGACTGTTATTTTGATGCCGCTACTGATTAATTAAATCAGTATAAATAAGATAATGAAGAGAAAGAATTTATAACATTAGTTTTGTATTTCAGGTCAATAGGACTAGTAAAGATGGTCCTTCACTACGAATTGCAGAAAATGAAACGGCCTACAGAAGAGATGGCACAGATGGCAAATGAAAAGCAAACATTTTAAAAATGTTGTTCTGCTTGCACAAGTTTTAGAAGCCAAATTAGAGTTTAGAGTATTGTTCAGCCGTGAACAGGCAAGAGTTACATACGCCAGCGTCAGCATCAAGAGCGACATACATTCGTTCCACATAAATTCGTAATTAGTAAATGAATAAATTAGTCATCAAGCTGGAGTAGAGTTTGATTCATCTTCCATAATTCCTCTCACTATGGCCAAGACACCTTTAGCCATCACCAGTTCTATGAGTCTGTGGGACCGGCAATGACAAAACTATTTCCTGTGTACACATTGCACGACGTACACAAACCCCTATTCCTACACAAATTCTGTCTGTTCCCGTAGGTCTCCCGTAGGCTTGTATGATAGGTTAGGGTGTTAGGATAACTAGGGTGTTAAGTAGTTGCTGTAGGTTTATAATCAGTAGGGTGAGGTAACCATAGATACCAGGCTCAATTGTTACAAACTTAGCCACACTGTATGCATTTGGAATAACAGCCGTACTAAGCTGGAAGTCCCGGTGCGTACAAGTATTATAAAAATAAACTGATATTTGTATACAAGCTTTTTATTAATGAACTACTCCCTAAATTTCTTCTCTTTTACTTTCGATCTTGTTGGCTCAAAATATTGCCACTTCCACGTTGTCGTCGGTGGCAGCGCAGAGGTCACTTTGACTGCATGTTTTGGGTAGGACAAATAAGGCAGGATAGGACGTGGAGCATGTTTTGCAACATAGCTTCACAGCCACACCCTACTGGAGCATCTCCCTGCAGGGTGTAAACTTCCGTGGTCGACACGGAAGCATTGTTTTCACACAAAAGCAGCAATGGCCCACAGTATTTCTTGTTGCTATAATGTGCTTCGTTATATTTTTCGTCGCTTCTATTTTGTATTGTAGGTAGGTATATAATAATAAACTAAATTGGTTAAACAGAAGTTCAAAATAAATTAAATACAACTGCGGCTTCTCGAAGTACTATTGTTTACGAAACTGACTTTTCAAACATTTGTACGTCAAATGTCATTTTCTTCGGCCATCTTTGTCGTGTCTCACTTGGTTCACTTCGGTTGGCGCCGCCGTAGAAAGAGATGGGGGGGGGGGATCTCTCCTGACGGTCACGTGTCCTGACGCGATGCCCTGACGCGAGTTTAACATTTTTTACCCATTACAAAAAGTGTTCAACGCCGCTAAAGAAGTTTTCACTTCAAAAACTTGCTCTACGCTGAAGTTAGCCTTGTAGAGCTTTCTTTTGAGTAGGTAACTGGGTTCTGAGAAAATCACATTCAAGTCGACTAACTTCCCGGTACAGAAATGCTCATTCCGTGTTATTTTAGAGATATCGTAGTTAAATTTATTGCTCCAATGTATATTCTTAATAATTTTCAGGAATTGTTGTTGAATAGAGCATGATGAAAACTCCTTAATTCTATATTCGGTGACCTAATATACTTAGCTCATTGAAAAATGTGAGTACCTAATATAGGTTCCATAAGATATACAACAAAAAAAGAATATTATGTATATTAACTGTTTTGCGGTTTTAATTTGAGATCGTGCAGATCTGAATGAAGCACATACCCAATTTGTGCATCTCCGTAGTAGGTAGGTGCATGGTTACAAGGAGAGATTAATTTCCACCATCGGCTTAAATCGTGTCTATAACATCATCGATATGTTAATTATTCAAATTTGCCATGTTTCTTCTTTATCTAAGGGCTTTTAACATACCTGTAACATCTTTCATTCCGATTCCCTCATGTCCAGATAGTACTTTACCTCCTAAGCCTGTCTTTCTCTGATGGTAAATTCTCTAATATACATGCTTAAAATATACTTAATTTTATATATATATATATATATCATTACATATCATAAATTTATGCGAAAGTTTGTCTGTCAGGATGTCTGTCTGTTACCTTTTCACGGCTGAACGGATGTGGATGAAATTTAGCACACGGATAAACCATGACCTGGGTTAGGACATACTTTTTATCCCTGTAGTACGTTCCCGTATGATCATTTTCGACCTCAATGCGGGCGAACTCCCAGGTAAAAGCTAGTTACTATACCTATTCAATTTTAGTACTAAACTGAAAACATTTTACATTAACACAAGCTCTTATATGCAACTCGACTTGTAGAACCACTACAAAGTTTGACATGCATTAAAAGGTTTCCATCAGCGCTGGGATAAAAAAACGCGTTTGATTGTGCTCTGCGCCTGAGCGTGGCCAATCGATCGATGGCCCTTGCAGAAGAGTTCAACGCGATGGTTGCTCACAAGTACAACAGTACAACCTACGCCATGTTGTGTACTCTGTACTGCATTTTTATTACGGAATCTTTATCGAATTAAGATAACTTGACAGGTTTTTTTTGTTAATGTATACATGGCTGAGCTTTTGGTTTGTTATTAAGTACTTATTTTTGTTGAAAGCAAAGTATGTTATAATTGGTAATCCTCGTAGAAAGTGAGATCTTTAGGGATTAAAGATTTAGATTTAGAGAAGCCTACATCTCAAGCTCAACCACTGCCACTGTTTAGATTTTCATTTTTGGTTTTATATCTGGATTATTTAGCAATTTGTTTGTGCTTGGCGACCATGATGAAACTGTTAATAAAAATTCAAGATTTATTTCTGTGATAATGGTCTCTGACCATTTGTCGTAAGAGGCCGGGCCATTATTGTGAGATAAGTCTTTTAAGGCTTATCTCAATAACCGTTTCTCAAACACAATGGGAGCAGCCAGGATTACTTCTAAGTGCTCTGCTACCGACAATTGTAGTTACAAGCTAAATGTTTTACCCTTTTTTGTAGTAACTCCAATTTAACTACAACTAGTAAAGTATGTATTCTTTTGAGTTTTTAAGTGGCAATGCTGCAATAATTATCAAGTTGAAAAAAGACTATTCTTCAACATACTTAGGTACATCTTGGGATGACTTTAATGCCAGATTTCATGGATAAATCTTACCATGATGTTCAACAGAGTTAGAAACTTGTGATAGATTTGGAAGAATATACGATGTCAAGATGTTTGAGTGACACACTCATAACTTGGCTCCAAAATAATTTACGCAAGTTGTAATTCCTAACGATGATGTGGTAAAGACAAACTGTCTCGCTTCACTGTTTTAAGTTTGATATAGGTAATATTATCTAATAATGTAGAGTTCCAAAACGACTAGTACTTTGTGTATAAATAAAAAGTAGAAAGGTCCCAAAGGTAGGTATCATGAGCTCGAGGCATGCCGTGACGTCAGCGACATAGAATTATAGAACCGGTTCCAGAACCTTTCCACTGGAGATGTGTGGGAAATACCTGTTGCTGAGAGTACATGCAATTACACACAGCACAGAATATTGTCACCGTGCACACGAGCGCCAATGACTGGCACTACTGGCAGGACAGGAAACCGCTCAATGAGCGTGCTGTGGCCAAACACAGCATCGTCACGGAAGTAAACTTTCATATTATGTTGAAACGGCGAACACTCGTCCGACAACTCTACATAACAGCATCTCTCGAGCTGATTGATAACTTACGAGGCGTTTAACAGTTGCATTGCATCATGGGTTTACGTGGCGGAGCGCGACGGCCGGCGGCGGCGGTGGCGGTGGCCTGCCGACAACATTCGGTGGCAACGGCCAACGCTCACACAAGAATTCATTTCGCCCGAGAAGTGTTCGGTTTCAGTCTGGCACGGCGAGCGCTCATATTGCATTTAGTATTTATTTATGTATCGGTGGAGCGCAGGTTCTATCGGTGGCGGCGCCGCGGGCGGTGCGGCCCGGGTGCGCGGCCCGGGAGGGGGGCATACTTACTACGTGATTAATCCGCGCCCCCCGCGCCGCCGGGCGCTCCGTACTCGCGCCGGGTTTCCTCGTCCCCGCGCCTCACGGCCACTCACTACGCACGCCGCTTCGCGTAGTGCCGCCGCCAGTCGCAGCGCGACCCGCGCCGACGTCGCACTCCGTTCGTGTCCGTCGTCAGATCGACCTATGATATCATTCATGCTAATCTCCGCCCGTTGATTTTCTTGCCGAGTGACCGCAGTGAAACTGGCGCGCCATACCGCGAGTGCCGAATGTTCGTGGACGTTACGCCCGTGTACTTTTCCATTGGAATCCGAGCGTACGAAACCAGTTCGGAGTGGCGGACAGAGGTGCCTTCCCTCGGATGAGATCTCCGACCGGCGAACGTTGCTGTGACCCGCGGCCTGCGATGCTGCGCCCGTGACCGTCTTGCGACAGTGCCACGAAACGTAAGGATCTGTTAGTTGATTTGGCGACTCGCGTGCACGGGCCGCCTTCCTATTTGCATGGCGCATACGAGTGGATTTTATTTTCGTCTGGGGGTCGGTGTGTGCGTGCGCGCGCGTGTGTGCGGCGCGCGGCGGTGTGCGGCGCGCGTGTGTGCGTGTTCCGCGTCAGCCGCTGCTCCCTGCGGCCGCTTTATTTAGGTTGTTTCCGAGCGTGTCGGCAGCTCGGCAGCTCGGCCTAGCGCCTGCCCGCTGTGCCCGTTGCCGACACCGTCTATCGCAATCTGTGTGGTTCACAACATTCAAGCATCCCTCCCCTATTCACACGTCTACCTTTCGTACATCAACCTTGAAAACGCTTGCATCCAGTAAGGAAGATACCTAGGTATATCCTAAGAATGTAACAAACATTAGGCACTCTACCAAATGACATGAGTTGACTTTCAACGTGATCATTATTTTATGATATAGGTAGCAGCGGTAGCATTTTGGACCAATAACGAGTTTTCGTATCTGGCAACTCGTGGCTTGAAAATAAGTAAACCGGTCTTATTATTATGTCACTATGTTGGCAACATTACAATTTTCCACTAAGTATTCATTCCATGTCAATGATCTTAGAACAATGCTACAGAGTATCTCTTCATGTGCAATTTTGACACTTTGTACTCTGACGATGCATTTTTATTTACCTGCCTGTTAATAATGACGAAACAGTTTAGCTTACTGAGTTCCACGTGATTGGTATCCAGTAGTATCAGCTAATTAGCTTACGACTGATGAGTGACTCTTTATTATTATGTATATTGGCATGTCCTACTATCTTGACATGACCTTTTAGACCGGTCGTCACAACGTCTCATGCGTGATTCTTGTTTAGCATTTTTAAAGGACACTATAAAATGTAAATTAATGTAGAGACTGTTTGAAAAACGGACTTTTATGTTTATCTGCCAAAGATACGTTTTTGATTTCAATTTTCGATCTCAATAAAATGTTTATTGCACCGAAATTCCCAATAAAGAGTAAATTATTGTTATTACTTAGTAATAATATTAACGTATTTTTTTAGAGATCTGTCAGGTTAGTTTTGGTCCCCACTTGTTGAACCGTCTGCATATAATTTTTCTAAGAAAAAGTTATCAACCTGTGTACTAAGTACTAATACAACACTTGTACTAATTATCTTGGACTGTGTAACCGCAAGCGTACCAACGTATTGTAATTACAGGAATTATAGTACAAATCAGTAATTAACGCAAGTAATTAATAGTAATACAAATAAAGGCATTGTATTGATTGTACCTATATACTGAGCTTCGGGGAATTATCGCTAAATAATTATTGTGACAATATGATAAGAACTTATTATCAGCTTACTACAATGCACCATTTTCAATAATTGATGAGTTAAAATTAGAACAAGTGGGAAAAGTACAAGTGGCCAGTTAGGTCGTGCGATAACCTCCGACCGACTGTAGGAGACTGTACACGCAATACTATGTACTACCGCTTATTAATGTATCTTTGTTGACAGATAAACGCGGCGGACTAACGAATAGTAATCATTTCAAAACACCACGTTATCTAGTGTGTAAGACAGTTGAGTTTGACTAAGGTAGACTCAGCGGTCACGAGGTAGGAATCCCACATAGGTACATTCTATGTCACCGTCTACTTTCCCACGAAAAAAAATAGATGCACAGCGACGGAGTGCAATAAGTACCGTCTTAAAAAATCTTATTGCAACGGTACAAAACTTAAGGAACTTCAGATGGCATGATTTTCAACAGTTTTCAGTCGTCCTAATTCGTAGAAACTTACATTTCAAACTAGCCTATGCTATGCACAAAAATGTTACTATGTACGTAGGTGCTAAATAAATACGTCAACACGATAATATGCGCTGGAACAGAAACAAAATAATAATAAACGCGATGCAAAACGAACACTTTTCCGCGGTGACGCAAAGCGGTCGTAAGTCGCGGATAATGTCGGAAAATCCTTAGATAAAAACCAATGGACTGCTGACACGTGACATTCTCTTAGATATCGAAACACGTCAATGTAATATCTAGACAAGCCGTCCCGAATCAAACATGCGTATGAAATGTCGATAGTTCTAGTAGGTATGTATCAGGCTGTGCCATTTTTCTAACCAAAAACTAAGACTTGTTTGAGAGAATCAAAATGCTTTTTCAAATCACTACTTATTAAACTATTGAATGTTCAAACCATTTTGTATGGATACGCGGATTTTTTTTTTGGCGCATGAAACTTGGTCAGGCAAATGCAACATCATAAACTTACAATAAAATATGGATAAACAATGACCCAGCACCCTATTGCGTAACACACATTCAATCAAAATCATTTTGAAGGATATTGCTAATCCATTGCTTGATATTGATATGTTCGAAAAATGTATCTGCTCGACAACGTAAAAAACGCAATGAATGTTGTTGAACTGTCAAAATGAAAGCCATTGTTACTGTTAGTGTGTGTTACGCAACTGTAAATACAAAATGTGGTTTATAAAAGCTTCGGATCGAGTTTTTTAGTAATAATAGACTTGAAACCTAACCGTACGGTTAGAGGTTGTAGCAAAATTAAATACAAAAACTTGTATAAATTGTATCTCAAATTTTCTTTGTTTTGAAAAGCGCATAATCTGCATAGACTAGCCTGTTACGGCGGCGTAGCTATCACACTGTAAACTTAACTCCTTGTCTCAACTAGGCGAGTTTACTCTTTACTCATATTATTTATTTATAGAACATGCTTTCAAAAGACCTCCTATGTTTATAGACTTGCTAATGTATGTCCTATATTACATTAAAGGACTTACTCGAAAGCAATTAGCAACCAAACAAAAGCTTGCGTTTTTCGTAGCGCAAATAGGCCTAAATCTTAAGGAATCTATTTTAAAACATCAAGCGATTACGGTTTCCCATTAAAGTCGCCCTTCAGTAATACCTCAAAGGAACGTCTGAAAAGTTAATGTATGAGTTAACTTTGTATTAGGTAAGTAACGTCCATACTTTTTTAACTTTTACAGAAAGTAATTTTGTGTGGGCGGCGCCGGCGGGCGGCGGAGATTTTACTTCTTACTCCATTTTGCTAATACGTAGGTAATCTGTTTTTTCCAAATATGGATACTTTAGTAAACAATTCACAGTTTAGGTGCCATGCTTGGCCCCTTCTCAGGTACATAGACAGTTAAGAAGATTCATTTGAACAAATCAAGTACAAAACGGGTTATATGAAAGGTATTTTAAAACCAGAATGATGTTTCGAAATCGCGTATCTTGCTTTTATAGTAGGTGGGTGAATCTCCAGAAAATATTATTTTTGAGTAAATTTTGTGGATTCTTGAAAACCTGCGTGTATCGCTCATATTTTTTAACAGTATTGATAGGCATGTTCAGTTTACAAGTTTTTTATTAGACTTACTGCAGATAAACAAGAATTTAAAGAAATTTTTTTTTTTTTGTTTTACTATTGTTGAGGATAATGATTTAGTGAGAAAAATGATTTTCAAGCTTAGAAAATGACCCAGGTGATTGGTAATTGGTGACTTTTAGTAGGTAGTGAATGAATACAGACATATTGTTGTGAAGTACGTATTTCCAGTTATTAAAAATTATATTTTATCATTTGTTATTATGATCTTGTGTATGATTTTAAGTGAGGCCAAGGCTAAAATTCAATAAAAAAAATACTCAAGCCAAACGCAGTCCACTGCTGGACACACGCATCGAACAAACCCGTACAAAAAATCTCTGACACTGCCATTTGGGCGCCACATGAAACAGTTTGGGTCCCAGTTCCATAGCAATCCGTTGGTTTTACCTACTTGTATTTCTTAAAAACAAAAACTGACCAGTTTTATTGTTCTTTACGTATACTTAGTCCTTTTTTTTGTGTAACAATCATGTATTCAAAACATTTTAAAATGCAACATGCTACTTTGAAGCAATATGTTTTTATTTTCTTAATATCTTTGCTTTTAATAGATAAGTATTAAGATTTGCTTAATTAATCTTCTTAAATTCTCTTTTAAAAATAAATTAGCAAGTATTTATACCTACACCCAGGTATTATTAAAATATTTCACGAACTTTTATCACGAAATTATCTTTCTCAAACTGAAACTACACTTGGGAGCAAATAAATCGAGCCACTTCCTTTTTTCACGTATAATGGTTATTATTTTTGGTATTATGGAAGGTATCAATTCAAAACATATATCGCCTGAAAGCTTATTTAATAACCTTTACAATGAGGGTAAATTATTGAATGATAACCTTATTTAATGATAAATTATTGGCTCTGAAAGAAAAACGGTAATTTTGATAGAAAATTGTCAGTCCAGAAAAAAACAATTAAAAACAAAATTATGGTATAAACTTATTCTTAATATCTTGTATTACCCCCCCTTGCCCTGATTTCGATAGATTTTCTGGACTGTTTTAACCCTACAATTTTCTATCAAAATTACCGTTTTTCTTTCAGAGCCAATAATTTATCACTAAATAAGGTTATCATTCAATAATTTACCCTCATTGTAAAGATTATTAAATAAGCTCTTAGGCGATATATGTTTCGATTTGATACGTTCCATAATACCAAAAATAATAACCATTATACGTGCAAAAAAAAGCAAGTGGCTCGATTTATTTGCTCCCAAGTGTATATAATACTAGATAATCGGATGATAGGTCCGTATATTTGTACATGTTATCACTTCGTTAAACGAAGTGATAAAATGTACAAATATTTAAAAACAATGATTGTCATCATCATCTGCCTAGCCTTTTCCCAACTATGTTGGGGTCGGCTTCCAGTCAAACCGAATGCAGCTGAATACCAATATTTTACATGAAGCGATTGCCTATTTGACCTCCACAACCCCGTTACTGTGAGTAATACGATACCCCTTGGTAAGACTGGTTGTCAGACATCCAGGCTTCTGACGACCCGTTAAAAATAATGATTGTATGATGAATATCTAATTACCTACTTATACCCAAACTGCACTTGCACTAAGTTCGTCTTCTTATCTACAACCCTGATATAAATGCAGATAAATTAATAATTAATCACGAGTAACCCTATTCGCTATGCATTTACAGTTAATCGATTTCGTCCTGTATCAGTCATATTACACATAATATTAGCCTGTCATACTTACTGCAGACCCACAACGTGTTATTAAGCCGCGTATTAACTAACTAACAGTAATTCTACTCCGGTAAGGGTGCATGATACCTATTAAATAAACGAGAACCCATTTGTCAGATAACAAGCGGCGGTTGCAAAGAAAACAAAGAGATATCATAGCTTGTGTCACAGATAGTGTTACATACACACACATGGACTTGCGCGTAGGTACGTGTGCACATGTGTGTGTTATCAGGCTGCTAGCTACCGAGTCCGCCTACGTAGCCATATCTGACGGTATCAGCTGTCTTAGACGATAATACCTCGCATACCTGTATTCGTATGCATACACGTTTTATTTTTGTACATAGTTGCATGTATGTACTTATATACTTAAATAGCAGACATGAATGAACGCTACGTTCCAAGTGTACATAAAATTTGTTGGTAAATAATAAGCTGCTGGAACAGTATCATGTTCAAAGTTTATCTGATTAGTTCGCCAATTAGTTTGTTCATAGGCTGTAAAATGAAAACTTATCTTTTATAAAGGTAGATGAACTATATTCAAAGGAAATGAGAATCTTTATTGCTGTCTAGTTTATTGATAGACTGACACGTTTCTTCACAGCAGTGTTCAGTTCGCTGGAAGTCAATCACCATCTTTTGTTATCTGGCAATCACTTTTATAGCAGGTATAGGTATCTCTTTATCTTAAATATAGGTTAATACATAATTGCTGTAGTATTATCCTAGCGGTGAAGTTAAAGATAAGCAACATGTTATGAGATTATTATTGTACTATATCATATGCTAATCTGCGTTCGCGATTTATTTGCCAAACATGTAAACAAATATGAGTTTATGGAAAAATAACTTTAATTACTACACAAGAAAGTTCAGTTCACGCTACCACTTCAAACATTTTTATATTTTTTTCAATGGTGCTAGTCACTCTGAAATCAACTTAATTACTTACCACTAAAATAAAGTTCATACTTGCTTAACATTAAATAACATCAATTAGAAACAAATTTGAATAGACCTTAGGTAAAGTAGAGCCCAGATTTCTACATTCAACTTCATCTTCATTCCCTTGTTCCATGTTACACGTTTCCAGATGGCCCTACATTATGTTATGAATCTTTGTTGTGTTCGTCGATCATAGTAATGACAATGATAACTTGATTATAATTACTAAGATACAATACAATATAACCATTAACTGTATTAAAACTTAGCCCATAACATAATATAACAAAAATTTAAAATACACAACTTCCAAATCGCTGTCGTTCTACGACTATAGAATTTTGTTTAGAACAACTTAACAATAACCTTAAAATTGCTTTTGTTAAACGAGAATTTGTCTATATTTATTAATAACTCTGTTAATTCCCCAGGAGGGCCTCCTGAATGTCCTGAATAACCCTCATAATTAGTTGCTCAAAATATCAACTACCTACAAAACAATGGTAGAGGCAATCCAAACGTACAGACGCCAGCACATCAAGCTACTACAATCTGTCAAATTTCTTTAATAGATTTTCAACTTTATCGCTATAGCATAAGGTTCAAAGTTGATTGGGAAAATTTGACAGTTTCGGGTAGCTTGATGTGCTGGCGTCTGTACCGTAAATAGAGCGTTAGGGATTTCAGCCACGTTATTATTACACAAATACAACAAGTTCATAATATGTATATATTTAATAATACCACAATTCAGCAAGTAATACAAGGAAGGATGTTTGTGTTGCTCATGCAGAAAAATATCATTGAATTATTTTCATTATTTAGCTACAAATGGAAATCCACGCAACATTTACCTACAACACATTAATAGTTTCCATACCTATAAATTGTATCATGCGTATTATTAATAATACCCTCAAGTGGCGAGCTAGTAATTAAACAGCTGCTTTATTATTTATTAACAATAATATTAATTACTATAAGCCTACATTTTGATTAACAGTGATTTACATAATGAACTTGTTATGTTTATTACTCAGCCTTGGAATAGAGTCATATTAGTATAACTAGCTGCGCCCCGCGGTTTCACCCGCGTAATTGTCGATCCCGTGAGAATATCGGGATAAAAAGTAGCCTACGTCCTTTCCCGGGACTCAAACTATCTCTACACCAAATTTCATCTAAATCGGTTCAGCGGTTTGAGCGTGAAGAAGTAACAAACATATAAACACACACACACACACACACACACACACACACACACACACACTCACAAACTTTCGCATTTATAATATTAGTGTGAAGTGTGATAGTGTGATATATTAAAACAATTAATCCAGTTGTTATTTATATAATTAAATCTCATGAGTGACACCCAGAAAAGATAGTAATATTGTACAACTAGTGCATAAAATGGCTTGTTTGTGCCCGAGTTCACTCTGCTTTTCACTAACTTCGATTGCGAGAAAATGAAACAGACATAAAGTATATAACAGTATTTTCACTGTTCAAAAATGTTGCAAAATTGAAGAAGAGAACAGCTAGTTCCCGCCACGAAACTTAAAAAGTTTTATTTTAAATTTTCAACATTGTGTCATTCGACTTGGGTACTTCATAGACTTCATACTACAAAGTCATAAAAAGTTTATTTACGTTTTCAAATAATAAATGACAACTATTTTTTCTGGTTTTATTAAATTAACGATAGAAAACACTGAAGTGATATAAATTAAAGCAAATGAAATAAAATAACGACTTTAATCTGCGACGCGATGTTTTATTGCGCGTGTGGGTGTTGGGCCTGATTATCTTAGCCTTAAAAAAATGTATTTTATGCACTAGAGCATAAAAAGCGACTTTATGTCGCCTACGCACAACTTAAACACGAACTTTTAGAGCATGAGAAGTGAAAAAGTATATTTTGCACACACTAATTTTTTTTTAATAGAAGTAAGTAATTTAAACACTGGTTTTCAAAGCATTTTATAATTCACCATTATTTTCAGCCGGTCTATTCTGTAATAATCTCACCGTGAAAACTAAGCTGAAGTGAGCCCACTCTTCACCTAAGTTCACACGATTTTTTTTATACATTAGATCGGCTGGTATTACCTCCGTTATAAAGATGGAATTTAAAAAAAGCAACAATAGCTCTATGGCTATTGTTGCTTTTAAAGTACATATGTACCTATGTACATACTTTGAAGTTTAAGATGGATTAAAAGCCATATCGGAAAAGTTATCGGGAATTTTGAGACGTTCGATTCAGCTCTACAGTTGATATTTTCCGTCGGTTCCCAACATATTTATGCCCCTGCAAATACAGGAAAATCGACGCGCAAATTGTAACCATGAATTCAGCACACGATTCTAAACCTAGTGTAGCATTTTTCGTCCGTTTAAAAAAAAAATATCTGCTCTTACATACAAAAGTGCAATAACCGACTGCGGTGAAAATGTATGGAAAAGCGATTTTTTTTTAATCAGCGCCTAAACATTTCAACGCAGTAGAGTTCAGAATCAGGTACAGACGCCAGCACATCAAGTTACTACAATCTGTCAAATTTCTTTAATAGATTTTCAACTTTATCGCTAACAAAGTTGATTGGGAAAATTTGACAGTTTCGGGTAGCTTGATATTCTGGAGTCTGTACCTACTGAATCCAGTGTAATAGGTTGCGCGTCGAGCTCGGGATGTCACCCTGTATACTCTGGACTACTTACTTTCTTTGCTATAAATATAAGTAAGATAATAGCTAACTAATTAGCGTACCTATAGCATGTAGGTGAATAGTGTGAACTCACAATACCGGTCATGTTATATTCGCGTTCTCACGAGCGTAAAAGAGGGTATCTCATTGCAATATGTAAACAATCAAAGATGTTAGTTTCAGTGTTTCATTACGGGGGGCGATGCGACGGTAGTTAACGTCAGCATCACTTCTTTGTTATCATATCGATGCCACTCGACCCCACGCAGCCATGGGACATTTATTAGGTTACCAAGTCCAAAACTTTTATACGCATCTATTTTCAGAAAATACATTTAGATTTTATCGAGGTAGTAAAAATCACTCCACTTAGTTTCAGAAGTTTCCATACCTTACAGGATAATAGAAGCATTTTAGAAACCCAAAATAAATCACACCCTGTACCTAGAGACCTATTTGTGTGTTGCTAAGGATAAAATGAGTGAAAAATATGGCACAGTCAACAAAAGAGATAAGTATGCAGGATCTTCGGATATAGTTGAAGTTTAGTAAGAAACCGAAGGATGTTGTCGACTGAAAAATAAAAATAAAATTTTATTCGAAAACATCCATCGGTTTCTTACTAAACTTCAACTGTATCCGACGATCCTGCATACTTATCTCTTTTGTTGACTGTACACAATTCAATACAAAAGGAATCCGTAAAATACTACTTTTCTCTTTTCTTTCAACCCCAAATCTTTCTACGAAACATGTGGTGTCGCGAACTCCTGTAAAATATTTACCTTTACATCATTCAAAAGTTGTAAGGAAAGACGGCGGGTTGCTTAATAATTTACATCGTAATAAAGCAGCATTTCCTAGAACCCAACATAATTGAACTAAGATAGGCGTGGCCGTAAGGAAAAACTTACATAGGTACATATTAAATGAAATTGATATTGTTATTTACCACACATTACAGATAAATAATTATGAAAGGGCATAATATCCCCTTAGCGATCCGACGAAATCCAGGAAAGATTTTCATTTATTACCTACCATCATTAATTGAACACACCTCCAAGATAGAAACGGGAAATGTCATTCAGAAATCACCACAGGAATTGTTATTATCGTGTAAATGAACGCAAGTTTAATTATATTCACAAAGGTTAGCTAGGTACTCATATAATTTACAGGAAAATCTGCATATTCCATAGTATTGTCACGAGGCACTCCTGAATGGAGACAGCCACAGATATTTGTTTAACAAACAGCTAAACGACCACTTTTAATCACTAGCTATTTCTGGTTCAACTGAAACAATGAAAATCGTGAAACAATTTGCATTTAAATAATATTCATTACAAACATACATTGTTGCAAGGTAAACAATGATTATATTAAAGGGTGTTGTTTGTCAACATGGCCCTTGCAGTTGGATGTTTGTACTGTTACCTTCGTCTCGACCAATGTATACATCTGCGGCAAACAATGCCGGAACTATTTTACTTTCATTAATCGACGATGCACATAAAAGGTGATAGGCCTTATGTGTGGAACACAGCGAGTCCAAGTACCTACCTCTTTATCTGTTTACTGTTAGTTGACATGTTTTTTAATCGCTGTCATTAATCTACACGAGTTTTTACATTAAGTAATTTTGTGATACGAGTTATGACACGATAAAGTAACATATAATCATCAATTAACTACGACATTTGTGGACAGTCGGATTTAAGTTTATTCATAAATATTATAGGCAGAAGTTTATTTTAATGAACTGGTATTCCCCGAGATGATTGAGAAGGATGCAACAACATAGTAACTGACTGTGACAATATCAATTATTATTTATCAGAAATCCCATGTGTCATGAACGTTGTTGGTCATGAACGAAAAAGCATACCTAGTTCTAATAAGTTTTGCTTAAAACATATAATAGTTGATGATATGTGGGTGGGCTTGACTCTGACAAGAGGAAGCAGTGAATTTAGCTGAAAGGTGTCCGTAATTCAATATGTCGTTTAGACTGGACATTCTCTGGAACTGTTCACAACTTGTATTGACACATGTGTTGTGAAGCTCATCTTGTTATTCATGTCAATACCTACATAGATCCACGCGGTAGAGCACTTTAAAATCTGTTATATTGAAAAACGAGCCGTGTGCCTGATGCGATTTTCCATCGGCAAAAAAGACGAGTTTCTATACAAATCGTGCCCTATTGACTACTTTAGAGTGAATTTTCAAAAATCCTTCCTACTTTCATCAAGGAACTCTGTGCAAAATGTCATGCTTCTTGACTCAGCGGTTTAGGCTGTGTCTGTAAGTGAATTAATGGATTATAGATTTTTATTCAGTAAAAGATTTCAAATACCTAGGCAGGTAGGTAATCCGTATGGTCGATCTTGATTATTTTATACAAGTAAAGTAGGCTGAATTTAGCTGTACCTAACTTTGTTTAGACTACACAAGTGTCGTGGGATATTCCCAGCATTGCATTATCCGCATTGACATTCAATTGTGGAATGATTTTAGCGATCATAAACCTAGGTGCAGGAGAATAATCTTAATAGGTATATTCGTTTAGCAAAATTATTTATAATCCTTTACTAGTCAGATGGATAAGCAGAGATCTCCATAATTTCACCGTATGTACGTTAGTACTATTAGTTATTCTGTGCCGTATGTAGGGTTGTATTGCTTGTACGTACGTGTACTTTATGTTGCTCCCAACTCGATTTATTCGAAACGCACTTTGATCGATGTTGTTGAGCGGCCGCCTCCTAGTCACACTAGTCCTCTCTAAAATACGACTAACCTCTTTTGCATGAATATTTTAACATCGACCTCTCGATGTTTCTCCATGTTCAGGTACAAGTTGCGAAAGGTAACTTTTCAAGTATTTTCTTAAACTGCGTGGGTACTCGTTTAAGAAAATCTTACATGTGGAAAACTGATTCGTGTTTAAATATAGACTTCGTGCCGTTGCTAACTGGGCAAGCAAGTATACACAAAGTTATAAATTAATACTTGCCGCATTACCTATATGTTACATTTTTGTATGTCGATTGAAACACTATGAATATCACAGTTATTCTTCAGTGATAAAATTGAGAACAAGAGTGATTAGCATTAAGTAACTGGTTACATTCACAGCTCGGTCTAATCAATGGGTCGGCAGCGCCTGCGCAGCGGTTACGTCACAGCTTTCGCGGCTACACTGTAGTAAGGTGTTGCGAAATACACCACTTATGCAAGAAGTACGATACGCAAATACGCCAACTGAGCGAATGTTGCATGCGCCGTGTTAATATGTTACTGCATTGCAGCTGTGCACTCATGCTAGGTACCTATCGGACGAAGAATTGTACGAGCACTGATGTGTTTCATGGTCTTATTAATTTTTGTAGTAAGATCTCCCAGAGACCATTATTAAACACAGGATAAATATTGTCTGAATAGTATTTAAATAGGTAGATTGGGTATAGTACCTAAATAATATAAATGAAATACCAAATTATGAGTAAAATCACGCAGAAAATGCAAACGGTCTTCATCATCATCATCATCATCAGCCTATAATGTTCCCACTGCTGGGACACAGGCCTCCTCTCTGTGAGAGGGAGTGGGCCGTAATCTACCACGCGGGCCCAGTGCGGGTTGCAAACGGTCTTAAAAAAACGAAATTCCGCAAGATTTATCGCTCAGTTTTTGACGGAGTAGAAGCACTAAAATATTCAGGTGTAATATCACCATTTTGTACATTGACTGCTTCAATATCTTTTGAACTCGGCCTTCAAGATTTTAGAGGCTTTCATAATGGTACCAGGTTTTGCAATATCCTTTGCGATCAAAATTCTCAATTACATTTTATCAATAAACCGTAGCGTGTAGTTGTCGGAGATTTCTATTATAATTCGAGTACCTAAAGAATTATCTTTTGTCTGGTATTTATTAGAATACTTGAAAAACTAACAATGAATTTAAAGATTTTGCACGCAATCTTTTTACAATCGGAGGAATTTTACATGTTAATATTTATCATGTCGAAAAATATGAAATTATGAAGCTATAGCAGAATTACATACTTATGTGAGTACTTAGTTGGTTATTGTTGATTCATTGATTGTTGTAGATTAACTAATAGGTGGGTAGGTATCTATCAAGCGACAATGTTTCCGTGTTTATAGGTTTTATTATAAGAAATTCTTGCACTAACTAGGTAGGTCGGTATTTTTATCTTTATGTTCATCTTAAAACACGCTTATATAAAGTTGTTTTCCGATATAGAGATATGTAATCTAAGATCTTCTTTGCACATAAATGACAACTTTACGAAAACATACTGATAGAGCATCAGTACAAAATGTATTTAAAATCCCTTTTTGTCCATAGAATCATTAATCTGCATGATAATCCCATTAAACACGATGGAAAATTACCATCTAATGGTAAACAAGTTTTGCTTTAAACATAAACAGTATCTAAGGTGGAATTAAATAAGAAAGGAGATACCCATCGGTTCTCATTTATGGAAAGATAGTAACTGTAATGAACAGTACATTATTAGACAAGACACATGCAATCATGTGTATCCATATTATGCAAGGTAAATGAGATTCTAATGATACGTTACGACACCACCGTAATGGATTCAACTCCGACCTTAGAAAGGCACTTTGCATAATAAGTCGACTTCAAGTAAAAAACCGCAGTGTCGTGATTAAACACTTGTCTTATCTGTGATTTGAATGTTACTTACGTTTTTCATACACTTAGGTGCATATATCATTAAATTATCGAACATTGCAATAATCTCAAAAGCTGATAATATAAAGATTATCTTTTTGGCTAGGTATCTGATCTTCTTTCAGGCTTTTATCTTCTCCAATCGTATCGCACTTTCCATAAAATAGTTCCAAGTCAGAACCAATTTGCTTCGGGATCAAATTCCGGTCAAGTAAGGCGACACAAGTTAGCAACAGTATCTGATATAACTTCTAGAAATAGCAGACTGAGGCTTATAGTTGCTGGCTGCACCTTCCACGAACCATGACACAGACTAGGTACTTAACATTGTTAACTGTATTGGATTTTCTCACTTAAATGTCTCACTGATGGTAGCGCGTGTGTTGGATCATTCGGTTCCCTACAAAATGGTTGAGCTGGATGGTGCTAATCCACGCGTCATGTTCGTGAGCGGGCGCCGTCGGTTGAGACTGGTCATCTCTTAACTGCCAGGGCTTATTTTTAATCTTATATTTTGAATTGTTTCTTCATTTGTGTTTTTTTACATTGTTCTCACATATAGAAGCAACAAGAATAATGTACCCAGGATTTTGTAATATCTTGATTTAAAAGTGTCCATGGAGTTTCTTGCCCGTTTTTCTCCATAGAGACAACTAGCTTCAACTTTCTGACTGACTGACCGACTATTTAATTTTGACAATTCAAAAGTGCCTGTACATGGTTTAATTGAAATAAATGCTTTGAGTTTTCCGAATTTGAATTAATTCTTTGCAGAAGATCTGTCTCCTTAGCTGGATTTTGAGTAAAATATATTGGAGTCCAGTCAGAGAACGGATCTTTTCGAAGTTTCACTTGATTGTTCTTACTTTTAAAATTTGGGTTGGCTTCTTATACATAATCATAATATCTGCCAGCAATAGGTATCTTAATTGTGTGGGTGACTCTGAAAAGAAAACTTAGGCTGTGGAGTATCATAAAGGGTTTTATTTCCAGTTTCTCACCTTAATACCTATCTTTATTTTTTTTAGGAGCATAAACTTTATATAATTTATCGTCTGAGAAAAAAACGTGAACTTACCATTATTATCGATATCGATTATGACATAAATTTACATAAATACCTATACCTGCATTATTTATCACTGTTATCAATGATGGTTCTGATAACCATAGTGTAAATTTCCACGATATATACATTTATCGATTTTTGTGCAGATATAAATAGTATTCTCGTATTGTACGTAAGTAATGTGTGATACGGAGCTATATCCTATTAGCCGTGAGTTGAAAAAAGCCACGACTTATACATTTCTTACTTGTTGCTTATTTGAATATTGCGTTTGTTTTAAGTATCTCAGGGTCCGTCAATGCTTAGTCTTTTGGGTATTTGCTCCTTTTCAAATGAAAATTCACTGGAATCCATTACCAATTTACAAAAAGTATACCTAAGTAGTTATTACATTTTTATCTCTCATTCCCTATCATCATAACATTATCGTTTCCATGAATCAGCCAATAAGTTCGCTATAATTGAGCAAACAACTGAATGTAATGACATTTACTTTATACTAGCTGCGCCCCGCGGTTTCACCCGCATATGTGTCGATCCCGTGGGAATATCGGGATAAAAACTATCCTATGTCCTTCCCCGGGACTCAAACTATCTCTATACCAAATTTCATCTAAATCGGTTCTGTAGTTTAGGCGTGAAGAAAAGACAGACAGACAGACAGAGTTACTTTCGCATTTATAATATTAGTTTGGATTGTAGAACCATCCGAATCATCAATTAATTCTCAGAACGTGTGATTTAAATCGGCTTTTCTCGTGTTGAACGTAGCAGCCACTTAGTGTGTGTATATAGCTATATAATATAGTTATGTAGGTATACTATGTGAGGCTGTGTTCACGGTTAGTTAGGCGCGCACGGTGGCACGGCGGTGCGGCGCGATGTGGCCGGTGCGATAGGCAGCGGCCTTGCGGGGCCGCGGCGCGAGTGGTGCCGCCGCCTCGCACGTGTACGTGTGAGTGACGTCATCCGCACGCACCGCAACACACGTTCAAGTTCAATGTTGCCTATTAATTTTACCGTGCCTTACCACCAACTAGCACTAGCAATAATCGTCAAATGTAACAGAGCGCTCGACAAGGACGTCTGCTACACTGTACCTATTGATAAAGCCTGTCTCTAACTAGGCGTTTAGAAAGGTGAAAACTGAACTCGCAGCACGCATAATTATTTAGTACGCTGTGAATCGTTCGTTTCCTGAGCTGGCTTTCGTCGTGTTGACACAACATATTCACGCTCTCGAATCCCAGTATTGGCGATTCTGGCAAACGTTTTGAAAACAGCGAATCGCATCTTCCTCGATCCATTGACAGAGGGTTCTTCCTCGAAGAACGCGTGCGCATGTGTCAACAAGCGCATATAGCGGTGGCCGCTGCTGGTGGTGTTTTGTGGCGTGTGCCTCTATTGTGACGTCAGCTCACATCCGCATGCGTCGCTCTCACTTCCAAATATTTATTATTTACTCTTCCAATTGACGACGTACCTTGTTTCTATGTCGACCTCGGTCACGACGACGTTTCAGTTGATAATTTGAATTAAAAACTTTTTGTTGGCTAAATGATTCTATTCGTAGCGCCCGTAAAAAGTGATAAAAGTAGTATTTCTTGTTTACTGGGTGATTTTTCATCCGTGTTACTTGTCAATGTTATCGCTAGTTAATCGTTTTACAAGTACCATCGCAACTAAAGCGCTTGTTTTTTTTTTGTCAGCAAGATGCGATTATAAGCAATTAGTCAGAACACGAACCGATATCTTGCTCAAAACAGACTTGTTCTAGTGCAGAGTGTGGTCTGGCTGCTTTTTTGTAAATCTCAATAATATTATCTGTGTGTGAATAAGTCGGCGAGTGTGTACGTGACCGGCGATATCGGCAAAAGTTATCGGCGAAATATTTAATTACAAAATATCTGCAAACCGCACTCGGTCAAGTGGAAATCTAGAGCATCATGGTTGTTCCGTTTACAAAAAGAACTGTTCAACATTACTGATAGAAAGTCATCAACATCAAAACAAAGCAAATTAAAAGGAAAAAAAAGTATTAATTTCTACCAAGGCAATACTGTGACTGCGATATAGGCAGACAGGTTATTACAAAAAGACCTAGAGAATAGATTAAAATGAACAATGCTGCTATTTATCATGATGAGTTTCGCAGAACTTGAAAGACTACTCAAGTAGCGCAGCCTTCGTTCTCAATAGAGTTTAAAGTTCGCAACGCTGCTATACTTAGGCCATCGATATAACGATGAAAACAAAAAGCCCTGGCTGGAGGCCTTAATTTTTGAGTCATCCCAGGCAAGCCCGGTTAAGCAGATTACAACCTCATAGGTTGAACTGCGAGATGCCATTACAAAAAAAAAAGATGAAAACAAATGCAAGTAAAAATATTCGTCGTCGTCAAATAACCCTGGTGGGTCAAACGATCTTACAACGGGTCACTTGATAGCACTTGCTCAGTTGGCAACAACAGCTGGTATAGGAATTATCTTATCTGACCCAATGCCGGTTAAACAAACATCCAAGTGATATTAAGCGCTGTGGCCGAATTCACTCGAATTAACCCGGGAAGTGTATATACAGCCACTGATAACAAGGTAATATTCAGTAAGTATACACTGTTTGTTTTTCAATCAACTGTAAGTATTTTGATACTGTAACTGGGATGATATCGGAACATCAAATCAGGAGTTTATTACTGATATATTATTATGATATAGCGTTACTAAGGGGCAAGGACCTCCTAAGTTCGGAATTTTCCAGAATATACGATCAGTAAAACATTTTGTGTTTACATTTTTGTAGTGATAGTCTTATTTTTGTACTGTGTTGCAAACATTCCGTACACGTGTCTCCACAAGATCAATTTTAATAAAGCCAAACTTATAAACATTGATAACAGTATTTGTTTTCTCTTCAGATAAATTGGTAACGGTTGAAAAACAGAGTGATTTGTTACGTCACCATAACACATTTAAATATTATTATGTACACTTTGTTTAAACATACATGTAAGAATATGTTTTTCTTTTAAACACGGAATCAATCAAATGTAACTTTCATTTAACCTTGGCTCGTCTTTGAGCTGAATTATTGAAAGCTTACACCGATTTGTTTCTGATATGCGCGTGACCTTGTAGCTGCGTAGTTACTAACTATGCAAATTCGTTAAAAGGAACGCGGGAACCAAAACGTCTACTACTTGTTTCAAAGAAAGCATTCTAGGAAGCATTGTAGTTTTCGTTTTTTGTCGGTAAATAAGAAATATTAGATGACAATTTAAAAGTTAAAATTCTCTTAATAATAATAATAATGAAGACGTCATAAGACCACGAATAGGTCTCACGGAGAGCCTTCAAGCGAAACCTAATCGATATCAAGTTCATAGAAACCTCGAAATTTCTCCGACGTACGTAAAGGTAGAGTTGGACGTAAGAAGTTGAAAGTCCATTTGAAACACGGTGTTTAGCAGGTTAGCTATTCCGTTTATGTCAACAATCCCTGTTACCAAGTCAACCTCATTCAACCTCTGCATTTTGCAAGCATAATCAAAACCACAAAATGCACAATAGCACAATAATAAACTATTACGTAATGCGATATCCGATGAATAGACTTACTCATAAGTTCCGTTTGCTAATCACAAATGGCAACTATGTTTGGTGCGTATACCAAGACTTTTATGGCAACAAGGCCATTATAATTGAATTTGGCATTTGATAATCACGTTGGATCCTATCGCCGCGGGTGTCGTTCTGTCGGCCGATCAATGGTAGTGGCGCGGCCGCAGTCACCGCTGCTTAGCATACAATCGATGGTAATTCCTCCTGGCAGGTTAGTCACGCGGCCACTAAGATCTGCTCTTTATATTCAAGGGACGACGGCGTTAGCCCACGCGTGTAACAATCACGAATGGAATCTAAATAGAGAAGCAATAACTGTTCACGCGAGGTCAGCATCGATATGTTTGCAAATATATTGCAAAATAGGACACGCAAACAGTTTATACGGCGAGTCATTTATCAACTTACTTTCTACTTAGTTCAAACCCAGCACGATAGCAAGTCATGTGTTAAATATATTTGATTATGCATGTAGCAAACATAAAACAAAGCTTTTAATTAACACAACAATCTGCGTGATAGATAACTGTGTGACCTTTGGAGAATTAACAGTACTTAATAATTGTTATTATTAAGGCAGTGTTTGCATACACGACTAATTTATCAGACTCTTAGATACAGGCATGTGCTGCAATTGTTTATTTATGTGTGAGGAATGAACGGACAGCTCCGCGCGTCCCCTGGCCGGCTGCCGGCCGCCAGCGCGCCATGGGAAAGCACTTGGCACTTTGGCACAAACACTGTCTATTGAGCATTGACGCGACGGTTTGATTGATGTTCGCTATTCTCGTATAAGCGTGCTTATTAAGAAAAGTGTTTGGCAGCCGGACACGATATTTGCGACATTGTGAGAGAAAATAACGCAGAAATTAACGATCGCGATTTCTAAGAGTTTGCTGTATTTTGTCCCTATTTTCATGATTGAAGAAAATTCACTGAGATTTTCTAACTTAAAGTCTGATTTACATTGTTCTAGTATTTTATTCCAGCGCTGGAATCAAGTGTCACTGGATTGGACCAATGTAATCTTTTTCAATCCAGTCCAACTGTCCAGCATCCAGCGCTAAATTGAAATGGAGAACCGCTAATTGGCCGAATCCAGCGTCACTGGATTGTTGAGCTGGATCAATGCACTGGGATTGACTTTTATACTTAACTAGCTGCGCCCCGCGGTTTTACCCGCATAAGACTCGATCCCGTGGGAATATCGGGATAAAAACTATCCTATGTCCTTTTCTGGGACTCAAACTATCTCTATACCAAATTTCATCTAAATCGGTTCAGCGGTTTGAGCGTGAAGAAGTAACAAACATATAAACACACACACACACACACTCACAAACTTTCGCCTTTATAATATTAGTGTGGTTAATTTAATCTGCCATCATATATTCTCTGATAGTTCTTTTGTATAGTTACCTAAATAGTCATTAGCACAATAAGTGTACCTATTTACCTATTATTTCGTTCAATATTTAGTTTCCATTTTTTGCATTATTAGTTGGCTACGACTTAGTTATCGTGTACCCACCTACCTATAGGTATATCTATAAATACTCATTTATATCATACAAGAGGAAAACGTTTGTTTGTTAGGTATTAACTTAAACGGTTTATACTCAAACATATTTAGTTTAATCGGTTGATTTCCTTTTAAACATGGCCCCAATTAACCTAGAGATATTATTTGGCGATAAACACCATATAATTCCTGTGTTGTCATGAATCCGTAATCTAAACAGCGTTGGATGACAAAAAGGAAAAATTACAAGAAAATTAAATAAATGATAATACTAAAAAACTTTTCATGAATATCTGGACAGAATTCAATGAATATAAACTTATCTACTTCTTTCTAATTCTAATATAATCAGTTTCAGTCATTCACTAAAAATGTGATAACTACTTATCTAATATTCGATATAATATTCAATGGGAATTCTGATAAATCAATTGCAACCGATAAAAAACAATATCTATTTATGAATTATTTGAATAATGAAACAAATTTTACGTTCGAAATGAAGAGGTGATTGTGGCCTATAACAAACTTGCCAACAGAGCTCTACCTACTTAGTTAATGTGAAGTAAATTTTTATTGGAAAATTATCTAGCTGTGTGAGGTCAAAATTAATACTCATTCATCGGGAAGCCGTAGTTACCAATTGTATCATGCCCTGTCCACGTGGCATAGTGATTGCGGATCTGAGGACGTGAGTAGTGGAGCGGCCTACTACTGTATCCGCCATATTACTATAACACCTATAAACGTTACATCAAACTGGACGAGGAGACGGGAGAGCGCCGATTACGTCACTCTCACCCCGATGATTGATTATACCAGATTTTAACACCGAATAACTCGTGAAATGAATCAACTTTATTTTAATCAAATAGCATTTCGTGGCCTTCACATTGCCCTCTAACGATTCTATTCCAATTTAATCTACGGCTCGCGGTTCCGACTAGCACACGCCTGTGTGGACGACCTTTACTATTTCTTTGCTTCAAAATCGTTGAATACCTACCAGATAAGATAATGTTCGATCATGAAACGCGTGACTGGAAATGTTATATAATTAGATATCAAATTTCACTATTTACGAAACAAAATGTTCTTATCATTCATAAACAAGTTAGGTACCTACATAAATTAATTAATTATCGTTATATTCCGTGAACTGTGCTGGAGAAAAATTTTCGGGAAGAATCAATATTACGCTTTTGTTTGATTGCTCATTACTCAAATATTTGAGTCGACAGCGTGCGCTCCAGCCACGTCGTCGCCGACTCCGATTCAGAAATTGATTTTCTGACAGAGCTCATTGTATTTATCAAGATATTAATCAGTAGACAACTAAAATTTCCTTTGTGTGAGAATCCATCAAGCGCGCTTGCCTAAAGAAGCGATTATTTTTTATTTTATTTCTCATTTCACACGTCAATGTCCGCCGCTAAAGTAGCCCTACAAGTATTTTTACTTTTGTCGTAACATGTAAAAGCTATTCCGAGTGGCCGTGTCGGTACGCTGTGAACCGTACAAGATTTTCACGGTTCAGCCGCTTCATTTTCACCGTTATAAAGGTTCAATGGTAATTTTTAGTCCAGGTAGGGTAGGTAGCGCATACCGCGGTTAAAGTGACCATCTGCTAACGCTCTGATGAACGATGGTCCAGTGCCAGAAATAGTCACTTTATTAAGATTCATATTTTTTAATTAAAATTGATTAACTGCACATTAGGTAAGTCCTGCCATAGCGGTTTAACTAACAGTCGTTTTTATCGCGAGATGATGCAAATCAAGAATCATTTAAAATTGTAAGAGCTAGGTATGCACCGGTTACCAAACAACAACGTTTTCAAATACCTATATCCAATTCTGCGGTTGCAAACTGAGCTAGTTAAAAAGAACCGATATAAATGGCACAGGGAAGAGGGATTCAAATTAGAAGTGACCCGGATTTCAAAAGGCTATCCGGTGTATCTAACTAATGCAGCCTAAAATAAAGTCCATTTAGCGACGAGCGGGCGTGGGCGGAGCTGACAACCATCCGCACATTTTCAACTATGTGTCGGTTTTGCCACAAATTCCTCGAACACAGGTTCCACGAATGCACAATTTCAGGTATCTCGTTATTCCAATTAACTACTGTGACGTTAGTAGTCTACTGAATCAGTGATCTGGGTATTGATTTCGAATATTTGTTTTGCCATGTCACTGTAAACATAATTATCAATCTGCAAATAGGATAAATATTTGTTTGTCTAGTTGTAACAAATAAAGGTCAAAGAATTTGTTCTGAAATACAGATTTAGGTTTACAAACAGTGTAGGTTTAATCCTTGACATTAACGTTTTAGTTAAAGTTCATTATTATTTTTTCTTTTATAATACAAAGAAATGAGTTTAAATATTTAGATGGAAGGTTATGCGTGGTTATTAATATGGACGGGGTTTTTTTTTAAAGATTATTTTACATTTCATGCTACAATGCTGTAAATGCAAAAAAAAATGTTGGCCATAACGCTTTAACTTCTACTCTCTGTGCAAGAGAAATCAAGGGTCAAAATAGACCAATCCAAATCTGTTCAATCTGCACACGGCTGGAAAAGTGTTGGCGACCCAACTTACCAGCTATTATGATAGATTTATAAATATGTTACTATGTCTAATTTAACTAAACTTCACAACAATAAAGTTTGAGCGTCCATTTGGTATCTATCAATAAGTCGAGGTCCACAATAAAAATAAATTCAATATTTTACGAGTAAATCATTCAGAAACGGTTAATGGACCATAAGTGTGCACTGACCACGTCATTATTTGAATATCAGCCATGTACACATCACATGATACAACATACGCTAGTATTTTTACATCTGCCTAGCCTTTTCCCAACTAAGTTAGGGTCGGCTTCCAGTCTAACCGGATGCAGCTGAATAACAGTATTTTACATGGAGCGACTGCCTATCTGACCTCCATAACCCAGTTACTGGGTAATACGATACCCCTTAGTAAGACTGGTTGACAGACTTTTCCGGGCTTTGACGTCCCATGACGACTGGCAAAAATCCACGAATGACAGCCGGGACCAACGGCTTAACGTGCTTTCCGAGACACGGAGGGGTCTTGGTATGTCAAGATGGTCATCCATCCACGGACCAACCGCGGCAAGCGTAGCTTAACCTGATCAATCGACCCGTGCGGCTGTTATTACTTAGCCACAAGCCCCTCTATTTTTACATCCTATAGTGGGTAGGTATTTGGATTACACAGTTGTAGCTACTTGTTATGTTTATAAAGTAATTAATTAAATCCATTGAAGAGCGAAGAGCTCTGTAGTGTCACAATGTAAATGCAATGAGCCAGAAGCGTAAGAATTTTTTTCCAAATACATACCTACTTAGTTCGACAGCGGTTGTTGAACTCGCTAATTAATGCTAATGCAGCAATTCGATTCGATATTTAAGCGAAAAAGTTTCTTTGATATTTAAATGTCCCATGAAAAATTTCTCCACGGGCTACTTTCTTTCTGAAGAGCTAGTCTCATGAGACAACACTCACAATTATTCCGGGAATATTTCTTATTATCTCGCAAGCAAAACCTTTTCTGAAAGCCCAAAAACATACATTGCAAGTTGTTGAATGGCTAACATTATAAGCCTTAGATCAACATCTCTCCTGTGGCGACTACATGGAAGATAATTGAAACTGCCTTTACAAATACAAATTAATCAGCGCTAGTTTTTCACACAATTCGCTCGGCATATTGATGGCGCCTGCGCACACAGGTGGCGCACACATTAACACCGCTTTGTCGGTGTGTTGCCGCGTGGGCGACGGTGGCCGCAACTTAACAATAATGGACACTCACAGGGTTGTCAGAGGTTAACATTTGTCAACTTCCGTCTCTATCACTTTGAGGAAAACTTTTACAAATATTATCGTCATAGTTTGTCCCCAAATAACATTCCTAGCCGCATTATGCCATGCAACCATGCTGATTAAATAATTCTGACATGAACGAGAATAGATTAAATGCTAAAATGCGTATTTTTAAATGTTACTTCCATCGCATAATAAACAATATTTACGTTTACACAGGATTTATCTGGCAACCCTGACGTGTATGTAAATAGAAGTCTGTCGGTGTAACGTCGCGAGTCGCGAGTGTAGGCGGGGTTGTTTGCCTCGGTTCTCCTATTGCGTGATACACTCAATAAAACTGTTGTTGGACTCCAAATTGGTCGTTTAAACGAATACACCGCCTCCTTGTAGGTTCGACGCAAACCGTGGCCAACAGAACCAGCAATTACGCGGGATAATTTAGTTCACCACCTTGTCGTTATTAAAACTAGTGTGCCACCACAGGTTGTTACCTATTCACTTGTGATTGCCTTTTATATCGTGAAATGGCTTCTAGTTCTTTGAGAACAATCGTGAATATATACGATTACAAAAAGCGTATTTTGTTCTGCAGTTATTATTTACACAAAGTTATACCCATCTATCTTTTGCTTATTCAATTAATAATACATTGACCTGCAGTTTTTGCCTCAATTTTGTTATAATCACAAGTACATACACGTGCGGTACCTACTGCAAACGAAACTCGAAATAACTGTCCTTAACACACCGGAGCCGGTTTCTCGATACGAATCAAAATGCGAGTTAATATTATAATTAGCAATACTGCAATGCAATTAACACGTCAGTTGCCTTTTTACCGCAAACAAGTAAGCTAAGTAATATTGTGGAAACTCGGTTTTACGTAACAGACGTCGCGTGACTAGCGCGGTTCATTCAGCCTCGCCAATCGCAACAGAACCTCAACACCATACACTTTTATAAATGGTTCCTCTTTATCGCCACACAAACTCAATACCACACCCCTCTGATTTATATGGAAGCTGGTGTAAAGAACTTTTCGAAAGAATGCAGTTCATGAAAGCGGCAGTGCATTTTGATCGTTCACTTCATTTTTATTCAGGAATTTGACATTGCGTCGGAAACGCAGTTGTCACTTCATTGCCACCGCGGAATTCCGTATGATAATTTTACCACAAGCGTTTTAAATATTTTCATAATTTTCCAGACATGTTTGAGATCTCTGACATAGGGGCGATGCTCATCTAATAAACATAATAAGGAACAGGGACGCGTGCAAAAATATACTGAGTTTGTCAGTAATTAAATCTTCTTTCTGACGAAGTACTCACTTTTTATATCACTTTGCACATGCAATTGTGGTGGTGAGTGATCTGAGTTAATGTGTTTTTCTTGAGTTAAACATAAACGTTGAAATGTAAATATTTAAGTCTGCCCGCTACTACTACATTGTAAAAGAAATACTGATGCGCGTACAAAAAGTATTTTCTGAGCACAAATCAAACGCCCGGTGCAACTCAAAGCTCACAGTGTAAAAATAAAATAACAATTTTTTGTCGACGTAATAGCCACTTTATTTCATGGACAAGATAGATACGGTTTAAGCCGTGAAATCATTGAAAGATCTTATGAAATTTGACTCAAAACTCGACTAGCAACTGGCCTGACTTAATTAAGGAATATTTAATTTACAATAGCCACATTGACGTCAATCATATATTATGTTGTGTTTGACTAAACTAATGGATGCTAATACTGTACATAATTCTCAATACGTTACGTAAAGTAGTGGCTGATAAAGATGTTACCTATCACTTTTGCTAAAGGGGATTCTAAACGTCGATTCACGTTTTCGTTTGTCAATAGGAAGCACATGTACAGAGCGTGCAATTGCACCACAATTCATGTTATCATAGGAAATATTAATTGGACAGATAAGATTAATTAAATGTACGACCAAGTTCTGAAGATACTTTTGATGGCAATACAACACTGTCGCAGATATAGTAACTAGCTAGAGGAAAGCACCAAAACGAATCGCATCACTCAAAAATGCTGTCTACCACCCTGACGAATTCTTCAAACATCTTCAAAGTCCAGCAACGTCTATCAAACCTTTTTTTTTTTTTTTTTTTTCTCGCGGTGGAAATCCTCATGGACTTCCTCTATCGTGGGGGTGACAGAGGGGCATGCCGGACTCTTACCGGCTAAAACCACCGCGGTGTTCCACCTCTACCTATAGCCGGGGGTGCGGGATTCGCAACAGCATTCACCGCTCCCCCGACAGGCCTCGACCCGCTGTTCCTTAGCGGGTCCCACCTCCCCGTAAACGTCTATCAAACCTGGAGTATTTTTGCTTTCTGATTTCTTAAATCCTGCCGGTGTATAATGTGAAATTCTCACCGTGAAAACATAGGTGAAGTGAGCTGTCATTCCACCTGATACTAGGGATTGACACTATTGACAGCTAACTTCACCTAAGTTTTAACTGTCAGATTTTTAACAGAATAGATTGGCAGGGGTAACCAAGAAAACCACAGATCTGGTCTTCAGAGGTCACAAACTGAGCTCCACCGAACTGGTCATTACAAATTGTCATAGCCTTGCAGGATAACTGAGGCAATTGCTACAGTCAGATTGAACGCTATTACATAAAGCAATGCACATGCATCTTTATACCTACTGACCAAATCGTTTTTCAACGTATAAAAATATGAACCATCTGAAGGCATAGCAATTACCTTCAGATGTAGAAACTTAAAATACAGACCGTACTAAAAGAATCTAGTACTATAGGTGCAAGATAGAGTAGAACGAAAATTTATAGATACAACGACAAGTGACCCAGTGAATAATAGCCTTAACCGAACAAATACGTGAACACCACATCTCAGATATAAAGGACCGTCCATCTCGCTCTACATTATTCTGAGTAGAACTGGATAATTACGAATCACAATTGCTGTTCTGATAAACGCAATTCAAAATTGGTTCGCAACAATTCGTGGACTCGATATAATTAACTGTTTATTCTTGAGTTCACACTGCGCCAAGTAATGCTTATCGTACCTACATATGTACGTAATTACCGATAACATGTAACGTTTGCATGTCGACTCGCTAGATTGGTTAGGGTTGGGTACTTTTCTATTCAAGGGTAACAGGGTTACCTAAGAGTTGTAGACTCAATTTCAAGTAAACTCCGTAGATAATGGATAAGCTCTTTTTTTGTGGAGAAACATGGGAGTGATGAATAGAAATGATCTCTTTAATCTTCAAGATAATAAAATTGGTCCTAGTAAATATTTTATTTATGTTCTTTCAGAGATTATCTCGACTGTTGCTATGGATTTAATAACGAAAAAACAGTGGCACTCCGGGAGTGCCGGCAGAAGTGAAAACTTGAACAATTACGTGTGTATTTTTTGAATCGTCATATTATAAACAAAACACAAACAGAATACTTTGCCATCACTCACTGCCATATCGGAATCGGAAATACATTAAGACCGAGTACATCCACAGCAGAACACATCCGAATGTAGCGCGATGTCGGTAACAGTGTCGCGAGTTCAATGGTTTTTTTCCCATCTCAAAAATGAAACGCGCCTAAAGAAGTTTTCACTTCAATAAATCCCGGATACTTAGGCCACAGACATTACGTAATCAAAATATGCGTCTGGCATCAGTAGCAGCCCTAGATATAATGTCTGCGACAGCTGGCCGGAACAGGTGGGCTTCATATCATATTATAGCATTCCCGCCGAATGGACACTGCTCCTGTACAATTAATTTAATAACTAATACAAACATGTCTGCTATGACACAATATAATCATGAAACAGATAGACCTGTACCTACAGCTAATATTAATGTAAAGGATAGGCTCCACCGCGCCAGCTTTTAGGATTTATATAATTATGTATTTTCATTTTCATTTCCAGTAGTTTTTCAGTAGTCATCTTTGAGTTTCTTTTCGACCTTCCTTTATTTTAGATAAAGAACGTGTTTCTATTATAATTATTTTTACTTTACAATTATTGCGAAGTTATATAAAAATATGATTATTTAATGAACAGCCTGTAGATGTTGTTGCCTGATGAGTTCTATTATGAATCGGGAGTTACCACAGAATCCCCCCAGTTCTTACTAAAAACAACACACCGCTGTTTATTTTCCTGAACATTTCGATTCAGGAACTCCTAAAGTTTTGATAAAATTACTTGGCATAAACAGATGTCTGATAAACATCCCAGTAAGTCAAATCAAGCGTAAAGTCAAAATAATCCGACCATTTGTAAGTTTTAGCGGGGCGGCGTGCGTGACGGTGGGTGAAGGGGAAAGGGGGGTGTTAGGGGGGTGAGGGGGTCGCCGCTAGGGAGGGGGAGGGGGGGTGTGCGAGGGGGAATGGCGGCCGCTGTAAGACGCGGCGTGAATGGCGGCGGCAAGGTCAGGGGCGTCGGAAGTGGGTTACGGGCGGCGCCCTATCGACCGCCCGCCCTGCCAGCAGCCACCCGCCACGCCGCCTAATAACACCATAGTGTTATTATGCTACTTTATAAACGATACTCTCTACTCTCGTAACTTTCCGCGTATTTATAAATGGTCGTAAAAATCTCAGAGTGGTATGCTACTGTTTTTACTTTGTTTTGACGTTGTAGATGTGGCTCTATTACCTCACAACTCGATTAACCCCTTTCTATATTTTAAACATCCATTCTAAAAACACATTCTTTACATTCAAGAATGGGTAAAACCCAATCATAGATCAATGCCGTTGTGGTATACTGTCATACAAACAAAAGTCTTAAATAATGTGTAATCGCGCTCTATTTTCGACTGTTCAAACAAGAAAACAAATAAGCGGTTGTCAAATATTTTAACAAATAATAATTAGTTGAGCGTTACGGCGCGGCGGCCATGTAGTGCGCGTGATGTAAGCGCTTCCGCCGAGGATCGTTCGTGAATTTGGCTCGCCATTCATACGAGGTTTTTTACCGCGCGGCCGCCGAACTCGCGGCCTTGCTGCCTGCGCCTACGCCGATACGATCACAACCGACAGACAGCGCGCCACAAACTCACAAAATTAGAACGTTCTTAATATTTATTTATACTAGCATTCCATTATATCCCAATGATCAAATCTATTTTATGTAATTTGGACTCTGGAACTATTTAAAGGTCGGTAAACATACCTACTGTACTGTTTGATTAATCACCGTTCACTCGCTTATTTAAATTAAAGGTGAGAAACAAATCTCGAGTTTTTTTTAAAGTGATTTAATGAGTTATATCATTGACAACGTGACCTTAAATATTGTGTGTTTAACATCAAACAACATCGTGATCAATTATATAATTAGTAGCTGCTTATCATTGGTGTACCGGCCAATCTAGTTCGCAGTGGCAACTTTCCGTTAAAAACAAGAATAAAAATAGAACCTAGTCTGTTGTCAGCATCGAGAGTTAGGTTGCTCTGTGGCGCATCGTGCCGAGTAGTTGCCGACACTCAACCGTGGCTGAGAGCTAGCTAATTGCCTTGAATTTTTAAAGCCTTACTCACGACACTCCATCTCTCATTGTTTTTGTGAGTCACAGTCGCAAACAATGTATGCGATCTTGTTTCCTCGTTCGCGAAATTTAACTTTAAACACAAACGTTATTTATGTGTGTGAGTAAAAAACTTCACGCTTTTGACTATTACGCGATTACGTAACGAAATTAACTATGTTTGTAATTTTGCACACATTACATGCGTTGTGTTGTTGACTGAATCAGCCGGGAATGCAATACGAAGCTAAGTCTTAATGTATTCATGTTGTTTCTTGATTTTCCATGAAACCAGATAAGGAAAAATGAAGTAGCTTGGACCGATACCTATCTCTGAGATGTTTCCTTAAGATACGTTTAGTTATGTCATTGCTGTACTTTACAAAATGAGCAATGTTTTCCCTGAGGCATGATTAGCTTTTCTTCAGGCGGTCTGAAACAGTTTTACACGACCAACAAGGTCACGAAAGGTTCGTGTCGTGACTAAGTCTAGAAAGCCTAGGCTTGTGTAATGTTTCAATACCTATCGAGTTTCACATCTTTTCACGACTTTTATCAAGAATTATGTAACGTTGCTGAGATTGCAGCTGAAAATAGGTTCGTGGTGTGTTTAGAACTGTGATTTCATTATGAAAAAGTTTTTTGTTTTCAGTGGCACCAAAATGGCCTACTGGAGAAATAAAACAATTTAATTTAAACTTTTTTCTAAAGTAAAGTGTGCGTGACAGCACGTACCGTCGAGTTCTTCGTTGACAAGTTTTTGTCAACTACATCTTGTATAGGTTGAGCGCTAGTCATCCCCTACAGTGAGAGGTGTGCTAACTGGAAAAGAGCTTATTGTTTGCGCAGGTGCGTCGGCGCATTCTTTGTTCTTCAAATTATCGCCTGCAGCACTAACACGCATAGGAATGCTGACGACCCTCTCAACATAAACATATTTTCTTACAATTATTATTGGATATGGTACTTTCAGAATAATATTTCTATTAAGAAATCCTATGAGATTGCGTTGTTGTTTTATAAACTTAAGTTTTATTCGTGCATACAAAATTATAGATAGGTACTTCACCGTAACGTATAATTTGACCGACCATTTTAAGCTGCAATAACAATGTATTAGAATAGGCACTTATTCAAATGTTTATCTCAATATTATAAAAGATTTACGTTACGAACGTCGGCTGATTACATAATTGACGTTAACGTAACGTATATTTAACGTTTCGAAACAAATAGCCGTAGGTAGTATAGAAAAACCAAACAAAGTAGGAAAATATTTACTCGTGTACACGTGTTTCATGTAATAGTGATAAGTACCCAAACAACCGAGAAACCATTGAGATGGCCTTTTGGCAAGGTATGGCTGATGAAATTAGAAGAAATTTATATACACTGCGGTATTGGTGCCTCGTTTTGAGGACTAAAGAGAGACCTAGTTTACTTTGGCAATACCTACTCCAGTATATTAGTTTTAATATCTAGTTTTTTTTATTTCTATCGCGTTTTTCCGCTCCCAGGTATACTGACTAGTCAGCTAGGAGATAGACTGCTAGATGGAAGCAGGCGCTTTACTTTGTGTAAATATTTTCATCACCACCACTGCTCTCAAAACGACAAACATCGTGAGGACACCGGCATGTCTTAGAACCAAAAATTCGAAGACATATACCATCTACTAACCCGCACTGTGCCCGGCGTGGCAGATTACAGCCCACTCCCTCTCACAGAGAGGAAGCCTGCGTTCCAGCTGTGAGAACATTATAGGCTGATTATGCAGCTATGTGACAGATCGAAAAATAATAACAGCCGCTTTGTAATAGCTATAATTAATAGTAGATTGTACAACTAAGGCATAAAAGAAGCTATTTTACCCCGAGACGTTTATATCCACGCGAGCCGCAGGCGAGGGTGGATAGTTAAGTCGAGGGGTAAAATGGCTCGTTTATGCCTGAGTTATACACTCTGCTTTTCACTTCGATTGCGAGAAAATGAAACAGGCATAAAGTATACAGTACATAATTAATCAAAAATGTTGCAAAGCATAGCTAATTCCCGCCACCACAGATAATACCGCCACGAAACTTTTTAAAAGTTTTTTTTTTTAATTTCAACATTTGTCATTCGACTTGGGTACTTCATACTGCCAAGTCATAAAAACGTTTCTTTGCGTTTTTAAATAATAAATGACAACTATTTTACCTGATTTTATTAAATTAACGATAGAAAACACTGAAGTGGTATAAATTAAAGAAAATGAAATAAATCACGACTTTAATCTGCGAAGTTTTATTGCGCGTGTGGCTGTTGGGCCTAATTACCTTAGTCTCAGAAAAAAAAAATTACTTTATGCACTAGAACATAAAAAAGCGATTTTATGTCGCCTAAGCACAACATAAAGACGAACTTTTAGAGCATGAGAAGTGAAAAGAATATTTATGCCCTTTACAAGTCTCATTGAAACTACTTACAACGAAAAGGAAACTAAGAACGTTTCTTTTGTTTTCAAGAAAAACACTGGCTGAAAAGGTCAGACTCAACATGTAGCTCTTTATAATTTCACAGTTATTTAAGTAGCGTCCACTTTATAGGCTAAATATATCACAGACGGCTATAATAATATGTTACAGTAATGTGCAAGTTATTAGTATGAAGCAACAATAATTTATCACGAGTGGCGTTTATTCCACGCCAGTCCCGTTGGAGCGGCTCCGGATAACGCGTAGTGGCGACGATAAAGCAACAAAGATCGTTTTATGTGTATGGTAGACCGTTCCCTAAAAATAGAACAAAAGCCGTGTTTATACGACAGACTACTCCACGTCATGTGGCGTGCACACTGAATTACTAACTTTTATGTACGTGAATAAAATCTATTTATAATGTTGACGTCGGCCGCTCCACATTCTTATCTTGTCGCGATACTAAACACTCGATCTAACGCAGATGCTGGACGTTAACTACTCGCTGCTCGTGAAGACAGGGGCTTCTTGCTGTGATCTAGTTTGTTATTAATCAGTGTTTTAATGTGTTTGTAGTAATATGTGTCCCATACTATGATTTGTTTGCGATTTGTAGTAATTACACCACACTTGACAAAGTAATAGATGTTGACATGAGAATGTTATTCAATTGAGCGCCATCATTTGCCAATTTTGTTGTTAACGTTAATTGTTAAGATTATCAACATAACTAATAGTACGGTTTCTTCCTTCCAGCCCGTCCGATGATCTCAGCGAGTCTCCCCAGCGAGGCGCTGGCCCAGCTGGGGCAGCTCGGGCAGTTGAACCTGTACCCGCCGCCGCCGGCCGGCATGACGCCCGAGTTCCTGGCGCCGCCGCCGCGCCCGTACGCGCGGTACGCCCCGCGCCGCCCGCGAGATGCCATGCCTGCGCCCCCCGCGCCCTCTGCGCCCTTCCCCTCAGTCCCCGGAGCGTACGCGCCGTTCCTGCCGCACCCGGCGTACGCGTCCTACCTGTACCAGCGGCAGCGCGCGCCGCCGCAGCCGCCGCCGTCCAACTACCCGCTCCGGCCGCGCGCCACCTCCGGCTTCGTGCCGCCGGCGCCGGCGCCGCACTCTCCGCCAGTGTCCGTGGCTGCGCCTGTACCACCACCCAGAGAGGTAATATTATAACTTTATTTATATTTTATATTATATCTACAAAAGCATAATACCAACGCAAATCCAAAAAGCTGGTATTTAAATCTTCTCTAGTAAAAAGCAAATTAAGCATGCACTTGAAAGAAATCACTTGAATGGAAGTAAATCTTCAATAATTAATTCAAAAAAAAATATTCATGCAAACAGGTAGATCAAATACCTATAACTTCTTGAACTCACAAATTCCTTCAATGATTCCAGGAACCTCCAACGTCACCGGAGCGAGGTGCGCCGGCGCCGTACTTCTGCCGCGGCGCGCTGATCCGTCTCGAAGACGGCTCGCTCCGGCGGGTGGAAGAGATGCGCACGGAAGACTTCGTGATGAGCGCAGACCGCAGCGGTGACCTCGCGCTCACGCAGTGCACGCTGCTACGGCTGGACGAGCGGGGTGACCGGCTGGCGCTCACGCTCACCTACGATAGGAACCGCTCACAGGTACTAACTGATTCTTTAAAGCGAAAGCGCCAGGGTAGCCCGCGAAATGCAATATTTCTTACCTTTGTTGCAATTTGCAGGTCATCAGATGGTATGTTGATCAAATTCGCGAATCTGCAATACAACTCTCTTAAGAGAACTTTCATGCCTTATTTGTTTTAAGTTTATTGGCTTTTAAAGGTCAGATCAAACGAAATTAATATGTTCCCGTTGGAGACCATCGAACAGAATAATGACTCTTTTAATCCAGCGCGGATTGAGAAAGTGACAACATGCAGCATATAATAGATTCAGAACCCTATAGAGCACGGCGATAAAGCCTAATAAGATTTTATAAAAGAATCAAGTTTAATTAAACTGTTAATAATTCCAGGTGGAGCTGGAATCCACGGTGGAGCACCCGTTCTTCGTGTACGGCCGCGGCTGGGCGTCGTGTAAGCCCGAGCGCACGCTGGCCCAGTACGGGCTGCGCGTGCAGAGGCTGCAGGTGGGCGACGTGTGCGTGTCGCTGGTGCCGCGCCGCCACGCGCCCCCCGCGCCCCCGCACGCGCCCCCCGCGCCCCCGCACGCGCCCCCCGCGCCCCCGCAGACGCACCCCGAGAACCTCAGTGTTAAGGAAGACGCGCGCAAGCGGCGCTGGTCCGCCTCCGACGTGTGCGAAGACAACCCCCCTCCCCTCAAGAAACGCTGAAACGAACCTTACCTTCGTATTCGTATATTTGGAAGGCTGGAGGAACTGTCCTGATAGTGTTGTGATCGTTGCGACTCGCTACTCGTTTCTGACTCAGTTTCGTTGTTCTGTGTGCCGAACCTGCTGAACTGTTAGTGAACGGATGGACAAGTGATAAAAAGGATTACTTCTTCGGAAGGAACGTTGTAGATAGATAATAAACGGCCCCAGTGAGTTCGGTTGCATGTCGCGGCATGCACTATCGTTAAATGTTAATTTGCGCGGTTTCTGCAGCGATCGGCAGTCCATAATAGTACGCTTATGAAATTCTATTGGGGAACTCTAGGTGCTTTTTACTGTCGGGTGCTTCTGTACACGTTCGTGTACGACGTTGTAAATATGTATGTAACTTAAGTCAAAGTTGAACATTACGCCCCATGACTAACCTAACGTGTCACAAAAGGAAGGGACGCCCGGGTCGCACGACGCCGCGTTCGTCACTTCTCATTCCTCTATGGTACACGAATGATATATTACAATATACGGCATACAAAGTAAAACGCTTTAGACATACTTACACGAAAACCTTTAAACAATATTATAATTTTATATTCCACAACCATGGAGTTAAACATTTTTTTTTAATAATGAGCACAAAAATAACAATGTGTAAGTTTGTACCAGATCTTAAAGTAGGTTAGATATTGTGATAACCAATGAGATTTTATCGCCAGTCTACTTTGACACGTGGCAATGCATATATAAACAAAACAAAAGGTACAATGAATGTTAGATAGTAGATAGTAGTAATGGGCTGACGTGTGCTTAAATCTCGACTGATTTCTTTCTATACGAATATTCTGAATGATTATGTTTGTAAAGGACGCAGTCATGTCAGAGTTCCATTCTCCTCCGATGGTTGTGACTGCAGACATATCCATGACGATGTAATTGTCGTGTCGCGCCCCCACGAGCCGTGCTCGCGTGGCGATCGCTTCGCTGAACTGTACTGGTAAACTCTTCTGACAAATAATTTGATCTAATATAAATGTTGATAATTGATAGGTATATATTGTAAAATAAAATGAAATATGTATAATGATCATGGTTAATGTGTCATCTATTTAGCTTTTGACGTCCATGTGTGATACACATAACTTTTCTATGAGAAGATGTATACATAATAAACACACAGTCTGTGATATTTTGTAGTTATTGGTCAGAGTAGGTATGAAGCTTGAATAAAAGAAATATATGTTTTAGACAAATAAGTGCGTTATTGGTAAGAAAATGTATAGTTGTTGTATACTCAAAAATAAAACGCTGAAAAACTAAAACTGAAAACAAACATAACATGTAGCGTCTGTGATTGATATACATATATCGTTATTAAACATAACGACAAATGCATGGCCATATCAAAATCAAATTAATTTAATATAAATACTAAGTCAAGATACATAATTTTCATATTGGCCTGAAATTCAAATCCATATTTATATTGATTGCATAATAAGTTTATCTCGAACAATTACGTTGTCAGATGTAATCGAGTCATGGATGTTTTATCGCACTTGGCAGATAGACGAGTGGCCCGGCCGGCCGGTTCACTAGCGCCGCGCGGGCCGGGCCTGACGGATACGGACAGTAGACTTGCAAGGGTTGGTTTCATTGTACCGCATGCTACGTGCTTTTAATCATTATTGTGTTAAACGATAACCGACGACCATAGAATACGGACACCTCAATGACGACGGATGGTGTTGTACAAAAGTTAATAATTTGTTGTATAATGTATGTAATTCTAGTTTTATCGTCTTTATATTAATATTTGTAATTGTAATGAAAGATCTCATTTTATTAATCGGTATTTTCTAACAAGGCGCTTTCATTAGATCATGACTAAGCCTACCTCACAAACTATAAGACTAGTGTCTCGCGGCGGCGACGACGGGTTGCGTGCGCGCGCGCTGTGACGTCACGCGAGCAAATGGTCGCTATCAAGTCTAAACAAGATCTCAATTTGATGAAAATAAACTTTTGAAAAGACTGGGACGCTTTACTGAATGTTGTGGGATAGTAGTTTCTTTGAAGATATTACTTAAATTATGAGCTAGGAGCATTTATTTGTGGGCGCGAGCTCGTTCCGTCGTTTAACTAAGAAGCTCCGCTATCAAACGTTGGACAATCATTTAGTACAAAATTTGTTACAAAAAGTATTATTTCCCAAAATCCAAATTCAGAAAGTATTAATTTAATTTCAAAAAAAGGTGCTATATTATTTATGTGGACGTAAATCAGGCACAATCATGATTGATATTATAAAGAAAATTTTGTTAAGGAACACTTTGTTGTAATATTCGCCAATCCATAGTATAATATTGGCACAATCGATGTTCTTCCGCGCCTCCTAGTAGATTTAGTGAGTCAATTATACGTTAAAATATCGTTATGTGTAGGTACATATTCAGTCAGCACTTGTTACTTGATTATATGCTACATTAATAGGTGTATAATATTTACCATCAACTTATTACGTGCATCGATGTTTGTTGTAAAATGTATTAATTAGACAATATACAAAATGTTGATTGCAATACGTTGGATTCCGTCAGATACTCGTTATACGTAAACTAGAGGCTGACATTTGTAAAAGGAGTGATTGCTTACAACGGGCTAACAAAAACTTAATCTATTCCAATACAATGCCTTCCTATGAGAGTTTTTACAAATCAAAGTCGTTTACAGACTCGCAAGCAATCGAGGATCGATGTCGATGATCGACTTTCAATGTCTATAGAAGTATTTTGTCTATTCCATTCGCTAAAAACATCAACATCGATCCAAAAGTCATAGAAAATGCCAAAAGACTGACATCAGCTATATTATTGTTGACCGAGTTGTAAACAATCGTTACTTTTATTATGGCAATTTCTTCCGTTTACATACTTATAAATAACTAGATATCGCCTTCTGTTTCTTCCAAGACTTTACTAAGAATGTTTATGTGTGCGAGACGCGTCTCTATTATTGTGATTGAACGATATTTAGGTGTTACAAATATAGTGACAATAGATAATAAATGTATGAAGAGATTCATAATATTAAGTTGATGTTGCCAATGTCAGGCAAGGCCAGTTGGTTCACATAGACCGCAATGTAAGTAGACAGTGCCCTCACTAACGAAGCATTACTTGACACAAATGATTGTGCCATCCTTAACAGATTTTCAATATTTTAGTATTCCACTGATATTGCTTAGTTGGAGTTGTTGTCCAAACACTTCACTACCCCTTAATACAAAAAAATATCCTATCGTGGAAAGTAATACAATTGGGAACATAAATTTATCCGTGGAACTTCCAGACCAAATTTGTACCAAGTATTGTACACTTTCCAATGTAATAGCGTACTGTAGAGAACAGGAAATGTTGTGTCATTTAAATTAATAGATAAATAACTATAAAAATTGTTATTATATGACAGATATCGCAAAAATATATATGTATATTTTATTGTATAGCGGAATGACTACTATTCAGATTTATTGTAAATGGAAAAATGTTATAGATCGAAATATGTTAAATAAGTTAACTGTTTGTAAAAAGAAGAGAAAATATGTATAATTGAATATTTGCTATACGTTTGTTTTATTTTATCTGCCTTATTATTGTTTGAATTAAATTATACAAACAATGTTTGCCATGGACAGGCCAAGAAGATCTGCCAAATCAATTGAGTTTTCATATTTTTTTTGTGAACCAATTAACAAAAACAAAGATAAAAAAATACAGTACAGCAAAAACAAAATGATTCAAATAGTGTCGCTCAACCGCATCCATGATACCAAACTTAGAAAAACTCTTATATAAAAAGATAAATAATTTACATCCGGCTTCTAAAAGTTTAATCAACAAAAAAATTGCTGACCGATTTTTTAACTCATATCAAGTGAATTGATTACCTGTTGTTGTATCAGTCAATCACAGCAGGTAACGTGAGGTCGGCTAATTTTTGTATTGATGAGAGAGAAAGAGAGAGCATACTTTATAGGTACTACTTATGCAAACTAAATCAACACTAATGCAACTAACATCTACAAAACTAAATACTCTACTAGTTATATTAATTAAATCATACCACCCAAAAAGGAGGCAACACCCATGATCAACCCCAAAGACAAAAATCAAATTACAGAAACCAACTTATAAATTTTATTGAAAGCATAGAATCACAACTTGGAATAGATACTAGTACCTAGTACACGGGAGATTGAGAGCTACGACAGAGATTGTTCATATATCTGACTTGAGATCGAGCTTCACCTTCTCGCCCGGCTTGAAGGCTGGCATGCCGAGGTACGGGCACGTCGCGCAACGGAACGCGTCGCCGAGGTAACACTGGAACGAGAAAAATGTAGTATTATAATCTGAAATAAATCAACCTATTGGCCACCCCAGTCGGATTATTGCCGCCTTGAAACTAGACTACTAGAACTAGAAACTAGTTCTTTATTTATTTAATTGCACAACCCTATTCGTCGTAGGTATTTATTTTTCGATTTCGAGCTGGGCGTTGGGGGCATGACAATTGATATAAAACCAAGCGGTCCATAGTAAATAAGTAGTAAATTAGTAGCAGAATACCAAATGTAGTTAAAACTGCTACTGAGATTCAATTGATATTCAATTGAGCCATTCGTAAATTAGCAGACTTGGGGCCCTGGTGGAGGTAAAATGGCAGTAACTCCATTTAAGGGGGAAAGCGCCAGGGCATCCTGCGAAATTTAAATGTTCTTACGTTTTTTGCAATTTGCAGGCCAGTGTCAGGTTGTATGTTGAAGAAAATATGATTCATGGGCTACCCTTGCGCTTCCCCTTTCAGATAATTGATATACAGTCGCATCAGCTATGGCTGGAAGTCAATCCCAAAATTGTAGCGAAGAGGTTTACCTCTTCTGCTTAAGAAGTTGATGATCAAACATTTAACAGACACCATAAACTAACCTGAAAGAATAGTGTACTGTCTCTGCGTCTTTCGCAGAAGTTACAACACCCTACGATCACCAATCCGTGACAATGATGGCTTTGGTAGAAAAATCCCAATTAACCTTTTAACCGCCTACATCGGATTAATCCGACAAATATTTTCGTGCCCATTCCGCCAGAGTCGTATATATACGACCAAATAACACATCTCGTTTAATCTGTATTATTATTATATCATCACAGCTCGTTTCATCGGTATTTATTTTTCGTTTTTTTTTCTTTCTCGGGCGCTGTGGGCACGACAACTGATATAAAGTCGGGCGGTTAAAAGGTTAATAAGACTCTCTCACGCTGTTCGGCGCGCGGCGCAGGAGTCTCGAAGTTTAGAAACTAATATGATTACTGGACTTAATAAGAGAACTGATTGTCTATCTAATTGTAAGATCCCAAGTTTATTAAAGGGCAAATGCAAACTCATTAGAGATTCTCGATTCAGAATATTAATTATTTTTATACTTATTATTAATTTATTTCATTCTAACATTCTTACAATGAAAACCGTTCACTTAGTTTACACATTCCACACGCAGTAGCAAATGCATCAGTGGGTCGCTTGCATGTTAATTATGCAAATCATAGAATATCGATGCATATCGTAGATGTAATTAACAGGTGAGGGACGACGCAACTCTTTATTTATTTGAGTATTTCAGCAAGTTATGCACTCCCACACACTGACAATACTGGGTCGAGTAGGAGTAAACAAATCGATCAGAAAACGTATCTATGGATGCCAACTTGTTTGGTTTGATTATTGAAATACTTAAACGCGAAATGCTAATTTGAAATAACCATTAATTAAGATGTTTTTCATTTGACAAATGAAGTTAATTTTATAATCTCAAGTTTCGTCGATGATTTTTCAACGACAATTTAATAATGTTATTTAAACAATCATTGTTAGAAAAAGTGGAGACAAAGTGGAAACCTTCTAAATTCGGATGAATTAATTTGTTACTATACTCAATGATTGCGTACAGTCCTTTGACAGTTATTTTACCTCTGACAGTAGCAATCCAACATCAACCTTATTTGAATGAGGATAAAGATCATCGTGATATTGACAGAATTGTTAGTAGCAGCAATCCAACCTTGTTACAAACAACCTTATTACAAGGAGCATAATGACCACTGTGATTTTGACAGTGATGCAAAATTAAAGGTAAGATAACTGAATCGACTCTAAGAATTTAACCTGAATAGGGTTTGTTTACACTTACATCAGATATTTTTGGAACAGACCATAATTATATTCGCATAATAGTATACGTTCTTGCATAGAATAACTTGCCATTGCCAAGACACAACTCATAAATGGCGATTACGATATGACCAGTGGCGTGCATTGCATATAGGCATATAAGCAGTGCCTAGGTACCTCGATATATCAACATAAGCCTGTCAATTACATTTTAGTGTGTGTGCCCCTCAATTAAGAAACTCACTAAATTATTTTCATTTTGAACTTAGTTACTTCCGGGGGTCCCCTGATCACACTTTTTTTTCTGATTAGTGGCCGCGTCTACCTAGACTAGACCCGGCCCAGTGCCTACCTATTCTGAAAACCAATGCACGCCACTGGGTATGACACCAAAATGGGAAAAACTATCTTCTTGGGTGCGACAAGGACACTTCTGCGACTAATAACCAGAAACATTTACGAGCGAGTGCTTTTATAAAAGTTAGATGTTGACAGATTTTATGGCGCCATACCACCTGTAAGTGCCATTACGGAACTAACGAGAATCGCCATCGGTGACTAATAACGATAATAACTTCACAATCTTCCCTGTGTGACTCAGAAACGCGTTAACTGTTCGTTCGATACAGTTTATATGTGCATGCTTCGACTCACGTACTCACTCAATGTAGCATTGTAGGGCATTTCCCTAAAGTAGGATATGCATACTGATTGCGCAAAGCACTCGAAATCGCTTTAACTTTCATCGTTGTAATTATTCAACAATAGGATGTGTTGCCCGTTGCGCCAATAATATACATATTATTATTGCCGTCGAGAGAAGGATTTTCCACAAAGTAATAGAATATCCATTGCCCTGTGGAAAATCATTGCATCATTGCTATTGTTTGTTTGGCAATTAGGGTCAAGTTTTTAAGCGTTTCGGGTTTCTGACTGTCCGTCACACATCAGTCATGCGTGACGGGAAGTCAGAAACCCTCTCTCCGGAATGACTCATAAGTAAGATCAAATAAGGCTCAGTAGAAGAGAATAACTTTCTCGTTGTTTTAGTTATAATTTAAAGTGCAACATGTTAGGTAAAACCAACGTGACCTTCACCCTTCGTGCAAGTCACCCTCTGTGATTGAAAAATATAGCAGATACAAACCCTAAATATAGCACCATACACATTCATTAACATGTTATTAAGTACTTACTAACATTAGCTATGTATATCTTTACATAGTATAAGCAAAAGTCGCTTTTCGTGTCTATCTGTGTGACCCTATTGTTCTTCTAAACTAGACAACAGATTTTGATGCGGTTTTTACCATAATTTAGAGAATTCATTCCGGAAGATTTATGTGTATAATACATTAATATTAAACAGACAAATGAAGAACAAATCTCGATGTTTTGAAAGGGCGAGCAAGGGCGGTTCGCTAAGTTATAGTATAAAATACTTACGCTTCCACAAGAAGATTTCGGAGTATCCTTGACCTCTCCCATGAGTTCCTCAGCTAGACCACACGAACAATCTGCACACGCTTTCCGTTTGCCAGTCGTCGCACAAACTGAAAACATTTATTTAAAACATATATTTATTTATTTTATTATTTATGTACACACAGTAAAATACATAAGGATATGTCATAATTACAATTTGAGTACATATAGTCATTGTTAGCACAGAAATAATAATCATAATAAAAATCATCATTTATCTCGAATTCTCGACATATTACGAGTACTGGTAGAATGCAAAATCTAATAAATAAACCCTTTAAAGTTTGCATGACCTGAAGATTCAGATCACCCGACTCTTAGGGTATGATTCCGATCTCGGCAGCACGCAGCACTGCTGCCGCGGCAGTGCGGTCGCAGCACTATACCTTTAGAAAGGTTAAAGTCGAGATACTAATATAAGTCTAAAATTTCAAGTAGGTAAACCAAGCAGTGACCACAACATAGATTTCGACAAATAGAAAACGAAGTTCTTTCCGATTTCGTCAGAATCTTTAGAAAGTTCTGCCTCAAAAACATACTATAGTGGAATACAAATTCTATATTATTCGTAACTATACATTAATCATAATAATGAGTAAGGAAAATAAGAATTTCTTTCATCTTATTATTATAAATTATTATCAAAACGAATAACATCTCTGTGACCTTTATTCAAGTATAGGCATTCTTATTTCATTTTAGTTCATTGTGTGCATTATACGTAAAAACGTACCTTCACACACACAAAAATAAACCTGCTCTACAACTCGTACCTACAAAGCCATTGACCTTGCGTGAATGAGCTGCGTCATTGGGAATAGTCGCAACTCGCAACACAATACCTCAACCGAATCATTCTAAGCTGAGCCAATGAATGCAGGCTCGGAACACGAAACCTCATCACACGGCGTTGTTTTGTTATCAAGATAACGCGCACTGTGGACAATAACTGATAAATGTTTCCTTATCATCAAACTTATTATTTTAGGTGTTATAATTGATATTGTTACTGTTACAAAGCATATTTTGATAGCAATTTCGTATGGCCTTCTATGAAAAATAAAGTCATTCAAATCTATGCTGTAGATTGATTTGGAGCTGACAAAAAAAGAACAAAAAGATGGTCAAGTTAAAAATATTTTCCCCTTTTATAGGGAAAACATAATATTTAAAATCTTAAAAATATACCTCTCAGTGAGCTCTGGTCTGGTTTCTTCAGATCATTTTCATCTAGAAGCTGGTTATCATCAATGATGTCATCATCATTAGCACCCGTCCAAGCTTCTTCAACTGTGTCTTCTAGTTTCCATACTGTTGGCTTCCCATTCAGTTTTAATGATGCTTTAGAACCAACCTGAAAAGACATGTAAACAGTTTCTTAATCAAAACAAATCAAAGTAATTTTCAATGATATGCTAAAGTGTTCCAGTGGTCAATATGCCTTGCCTCCAGTGTAACCCGATGCAGCTGAATACCAGTATTTTACATGGAGGGACTGCCTATCTGCCCTCCACAACCTAGTTGCTTGGTAACACAATAGTCCTTGGTAAGATTGGTTGTCTTCTGACTACCTGGCTTGCTGTGTATCCATTTTTAGGTATACAAATACATCAAATTCTAATAATATGATATCACGTAACTACTATGTCAGTGCACAACAAGCATGACTTACAACTGCCATTACTGAAGATATAGTTACATTGCTGTAACTTTGTCTTCAGTAGTAGTTTTGAGTTGACAGTTCAGCAATGCTCTATGTAAAATACTGGTATTCAGCTGCATCCGGTTAGACTGGAAGCCGACCCTAACATAGTTGGGAAAAGGCTAGGCAGATGAGTTCAGCAATGAACAACCTGTCAAAATAAACTGATTCCTGTTCCTAAAGTGTCAACATTGTTGTTGTTAAACATATGTGTTCCAGCTAATGTGGCCATATAGACTTTTTAAAAAAAATTAGAAATGTTAAACAAAATGTTCGTGAAGTGACACTTACCTCAAATTTAGGTTTCTCAGCTAAATATAAATTATCTGAAGACTTTGTGACATTAATAAATCCATTTATTTTGAGTGTGCTGGTCAGGTCTGTTGTGTCCTTCAGAATTAGTTTACCGCTAGGCTTAAGGAGTTTCACAATAATCGCCAAGATACTGTCAGTGTGTCTCACAGTGTGTGGGGGCATCCAGTTTGATAACACAGCATCATACGATGATGCAGGCCGTGATGCTGAAATAAATAAGAAATATAAAATAGACCAGATTGAAAGATTAAGTTTTAATGTAAATATTCAGAGTGATAGCAGACCAATAATATTGACTTAGCATTTTGAATGGGCATTTGCACGTAATTTTTTTGTAGGTAACATCAAGTGAAACAATAAAAAGAGTATCTTACATTCGGTTATCATTTCAGAGTTTTCCAGAACAACTGATCCATTTCCAATGACTGCTTTAATCTCTTCCACCAAACTACTGATGCTGCTCTGGTTATCTTTGTTCCAAATAATTAGCACGTTATCCCCAGATTTCACGTTTTCCATTTTTTTATTTGAAGTTTTGTTTCAGCTGCGATTTGCGAAGTTACGAATTACACGCGATAGCTATTAAAAAAAAAATACCACCAACATTCAACACAATAAATCCCCACTAAGACTTTTTGGAGCCTTTCCTCTAATATACGATATTCACACTTTCACAGACCAAGGAATACTGAATTACTAACCAATGTATAAGTCTATATAACAAATTACTTCGGCTAAATATAACCAATGCCGAAAGTTGAATTATCACCGCAGCAACTCCGTCAACACGAACACGGTCAACATGACGTCTGATAAAATCTGATGACAGATAAAGAATATGGAACATTCCATTTTATGAAAAATAAATACTCAGAGTTTTAAAATGGGCCCCAAGTACTGTTCTTTACATAAAAACCAAATTACAGAAAATAGGAATTTGTTTTTAGCATGAAGAAATCTTTTATATTTTGTACAAACAAAGCAAAAAAATACATCATAACATGTCACATTTTAAAAAGAACATAACAGACCCAAGGTAGATTTCTTCGTAGATGGGAGCGTTGCAGTTTTTATGAATAAAATCGATTCTTTATTCATAACCTAAATGTCGTCAATTGTTTTGTTAAATGTTTTTATACCGAAATCATGTTTTATGAAGCATTTTTAGCCGGCATATGGGCATCAGCTGGTAGCACATTGGGAAAATTATCAGGGACTGCCAGTGTCGTAGTAAGTGTATTTATTTATTCATTGGTGAAAGTTTGGTAGTGCGATAAGATTATGTGTATAAATTACGTACTCATACCATACGGCAATGCTATACTACGGAATCAGAATCTCAATAATTTATTATGTTCAGTGTTTGGTTTTGTTATGGGTAAATAGGTAACTCTGCAAGAAGTGTACTACATTTTACGGTGAATTCATTCATTTTTAGAAAGAGAGAACAAATAGTTATTTTTGTTGCATATAACGCTAGATGGCGCTATTTAACAAAAACTATTATCTTGATTGTGGATTGGAGATAAGCAGAACACGAAGCTGTTTTTCATAAAAGCATATTTATTGGGACCTATTTAAATTACTTAAAAAAAAAAACAATTATTTCCGTTAATGCTTAATATTTGAACAATTTTTACTGACGGTTTTTATCTCCTTGATCTTTTTAGTGGAGTGGTGCAAACGTTGCCAAGAATGGGTTTACTGCTATCGAAGATCTGGAGCTTGTTCGGTAATGAGGAACACAAACTGCTCTTAGTGGGTTTGGACAATGCTGGCAAGACGACGATCCTATACCAGTTGCTGCTAGGAGAGACAGTTCATACCAGACCAACCATAGGCTCCAATGTGGAAGAGTTTGTGTGGAAGAGCCTACGCTTTGTGATGTGGGACTTGGGTGGACAGCAGAGTCTGAGATCAGCGTGGAACACATACTTCACGAATAGCGAGTTTGTGATAATGGTAGTGGACTCGACGGACCGGCAGCGGTTGAGCTTATGTCGCGATGAGCTGCATCAGATGATGAAACACGAGGAACTCACTAAAGCCTGTTTGCTGGTGTATGCGAACAAGCAGGACGTGAAAGGCTCGATGACGGCCGCAGAGATATCTGAACAGTTGGAGTTGACGTCGATAAAACAGCATCCGTGGCACATACAGGCGTGCTGCGGACTCACTGGTGAAGGATTACATTTAGGTTTAGAGTGGATTGCTAGTAGAATTAAGAAAAAATGACACGGCGCGGCCCTGGTCGTCGACCAGTAATATTTTATTAATTAGGTGGAATGGTGGATACTATTGTAAAGGGTCTTTCACGCAGGTGGGATTTTCTCAAAGAGTATTGCTTATTTATTCCTGCAATGTATCTAACCTGCAGGTGCCCCAACTTTCGAAGTGTAGGGAGAAGTCTTACTTTCCACTGAGAAAGAATAAGCATTGAACACCACACTTAAGTTCATCAGTAATAATTTCAAACTTTTTGGTTCAGGTTTCATCACAATGTTATTTTCTCATTTATTATGAAGTAATCAAGTATTCAATTTAAGTTAAAACAGCGTAATTTTCATATTCACTTGAGCCTAGACAATGACAATAAAAGCTGCTTCAACATATACGACCTTATCTGCGCGGTAATTGCGTAACGTACTAACAGTAGGAATGACTTTAATTTTGACAGTTCAACAACATTCATTGCGTTATTTACGGTGTTGAGCAGACAAATTTTTCTAACATAAGATGCAATGTTTTGGCAATATCCTTCAAAATTATCAGATTGTAATTGATAGTGTGAGTGAGATATTAAAAACAATATTACCTAATTTTGGCCATTAGTATGGGGAACTGGTGCAAATTGTGACCACATCGAACTATAAGTACTATAAATCGCATCTGTGCGGAAGAGTCTTACAAGTGACTTGTAGGGGAGAGTTGGATATTACCGTGCCCCCGTGCCCCTAAAGTTACGGTCTCCTAGAAGTGCGATGACCGCCAAATGCGGCCGTAATGTCCAATTACAAAGCATTTTTCGACACCTTAATGTCAAATACTGGTGTAAATGACAGATTTTCATTACGTCCGTTATAAAAATGACGAAAACTAGGAAAGTTTCTTCTAGGAAACTGCAGCTTAAGTTACAGGAGTAATCCTTAACTCAAGTAATAAGGTTAAAATAAAAACAAAAAACAATCAAAGGATATTCCTGTCACAAATTTTGTTCTTGTTAATAATACCAATACTGTTAATCCAAGAGTCAACTATACACTATAGTTGACGTTACGTTGACGTTAAATTGTCAGGCGCGCGGTAATATCCCACTCTCCCCTAACTCGTAAGTTTTAATTCATTACGTTTGCATAAATTTTGCTAGATAAGGATAAACAAATACTAAGTATCAGGATCTACGTCCGTTGTTTTGCATTAATTGCCTATTATAATAAACATGTTTCTAAGAGTAATCTTGGCCTATTATTCAGCCCGCTCCTAATTGCAAGTTCAGCCACACATAGGAGTTACCCACGTACCAACTTATACATAAATACAGGTTGACATTGAAAACATGCGACAAATCGAAATGGGCGATTGTACTCATCATTATGAACAACTTTTACTATGGGACCAAACCTGAAATCGCGAAAAAAAATTCAGCTGTTCCTACATTTTGACGAGTTATGCGAACATAAATGTAGGGAACAGCTGATTTTTTTTCACAATTTCAGGTATGGTCCCATAGTAAAAGTTGTTCATAATGTAGAATACAATCTCCAATTTTGATTTGTCGTATGTTTTCAATTTCAACCTGTATAACAACTATGCCCGTTTTCACTAACACAAGGCGACATTTATATGAATGCCTAAATATAAAAGCGCGCTGTTGGATTTTCAAAGCTCGTCTTAGCGCCGAGAGTTGAAATTCCAACAATGCATTTTAGGCATTCATTTAGGTGTTGCCTATTGTTAGTGGAAATGACATTACTATATTAATTAGCAAGTAGGTGACCTATTATGAATAGCAAATTGAGCAGCCTAATCCCATAACCGAACCAGATAAATAGGAGTTATATATTCTCTCGTGAAACAGGCTACCAAATAAGTATAGTGGAAGTCGTCTCAATCCACAGCCTCTGTTCAACAGTAAATGCCTACGTAATACTTAAGTCAGCCTCACCTTATTCCAACGGCACTACTTAGTTGCTTTCTAGTCCAGCCGTTCCCCTATCGAACTTATACTAGCTCGTCAAGTTGGTGTAGGTCATACCTACACACAACCTGTTTCTGATTTCAGAACTTGTCAAACTCTACTTATCATTACTTGGCTATACATGAAGCGCAACTAACGATATTTCTAAGGATTTAACATGCTTACGTTTTTTGCAAATAAATTTTGAATTTCGCGACCTTTCACCTTAAGCGAAAAAGAAAACTCTCCGCATCCTAACTGTGCCTACCCATGCTAAGGATAAGCTAGAGCTAGGAACACAGATAAACACTGGAAAATGCTTAAAAATAGCCAATAGAAATGTCTCATCAATGGCGCTGCTGATCGTCAACGAAATGAGACCAGGAGACCCATAGCACAGGTTTTACTTAGTATGGGCTCCTGTGTCCCATCTTCAAACTTTTATGAAATATAAACTGTGTACATTTTGAAACTTGTGGGAAAAAATAAAAAAAAAATATTATTAACTAGCTGCGCCCCGCGGTTTCACCCGCGTAAATGTCGATCCCGTGGGAATATCGGGATAAAAACTATCCTATGTCCTTTCCCGGGACTCAAACTATCTCTATACCAAATTTCATCGAAATCGGTCCAGCCGTTTTCATGTTATGTCGTGACAACGGAAAACGGGTTTCATTTTTATATATATAGACGAAGGAAAAACTATGTCCTATCAGAAAAAAACTTGATTTGAATTTGTTCCACTATAGTCTGTTCCAAAAGTATCTGATAAAAGTATAAACAAACCCTGTTCAGATTAAATTCTTACGCAATCACTCACTAAAGAGAAGAATCGTCACACATGCATCTGTAGGTATTAAGGTTTTCATAAATTTCACCACTTTTCCCAAAAATTAGAACTTCGGGTTCAAGTAAACAAATAACCAAATCATACCACTCGATTTGTAAGTGACACTACAAAGAGGCACCCATAGAGACGTTCCCGGATCCATTTATTTACATTTGAAACTTTTGGAACAGACCATACTTAGCTATCTACGCTATGAGTTACATATGTATATTTATTTACACTACATATATAGGTACATTGGTGCATCACAAAATGTCTGATCGATAGTTAACCGCTCATAAATATTCCGTAGGCGTCAGCCTGTCACTAATGACTCATGCATTCATCAGTGAACCTTTACGGGCTGATGACCGAGTGGAATAATTATATTATCGTCAGTTCAGTTCATTAACCTTACTATGTAGATAGTATAGTATAAGTCCCTGATGATAAGTAAGAGAAGGTCTGATGTGGCTGCAATATACTTACCTAGATGTTCGCCATACTTACCCGAAATCGATGGTTCTAAATTCCGAATAAATAGTTAGGTACTTATTTATTTATACTGCCTATATGCAGAATCTGAAGAGTTCTTTAGACTATATTTTTCCCAAAATCTGAAACCATATAGGAAAGAAAAGGAGTATCTAAAACCACATCTAAACTTTGTCAAATTTATACTGTGGTGATGACTGTACCTACCCAACCAAAAGAGGCTCTTAGTCAAAGCTACTTGACCGCTCTCGCAAAATCTGTAGTTGTAACATCTCATCAAGGTTGATTGATGTCTCTCACAAACGCTATTCTTATTAAAAACAACTAAAAAAAACATACTTACCTATGTTCCCTTCTCCCTTATCAACAGGGCGATAGTTACATCATATGGGGTGCCCTAATAGTGACTATGGTGTTGGCCAACACGTGGGGCTGCAGGCATTACCTCCGGTCTCTAGACGCAGCCACAAACTCAGCAGCACCCACCGTCATATCAGCGGCCTCCAGTTATGTGCTATCGGTAAGTAAGTTCAACTTGACAAACCCGAATTTTTTTTATTACTTACATGTAAGTTTAATATATTAAACTCAAAAACCATCCGTAATTAATTCTTTAAATGATGATGAAAAACACATCTAAATTCGTTGCGCAGTTTAGAAGAACAACGGGGTCATACAGACAGATACGAAAAGCAACTTTAATATATAATTATGTGTATAGAAAAAAAAAACGATAAATTCTTAATGGGATAGTTTATAAAAGATATGTATCTGTAGGTAAAAATCTGTCCAGATCAGTAGGTAGGTTTCTGAAAAAGTGGAAGCCTTGAAAAAAATCGCGGAAAAAACCCAGATGGTCAAAGATCAGGGAATTAGGAAGAATGTTTCTACTATATGAAGATACTAGTGCAGATATGGGTACCTACATACGAGTATCTGTCCGTACAATAACACCCTTGGTTAATTAATTAAGTTAAACACGGAATAAAGTAACACGTTTTTTACATTAAGTATGTAAATTTTTTGATTAGTCTCGAATCTTCACTCCCTAGGTTATTCATGAAAAATCATTCGGGATTGGAATAAGTAAGCAATTTTTATCAATTAAGTAGAGTGAAAGGGCTGGCCTTTTCTCAGGAGTGGGAAAGTTCAGGCTAGCTATAAAAAAAGGATTGAAAGGATATAATAAGAGTAGGTACTACTTAGTCGTTTTTGACGCAATTAGGTATTAGGTACAGGAAGAATCTGCCAACGACATCAAATACCCTAAAATTAACATCGAAATTGCATAGTTACGACTGCTGTGACCAGGGTCGCGTAGTTCCAATATTCCCAATGTTCAGTGAATCAGAAAAGCTGTCACAGCCAATGGCCCTCCCGAAAAAGCGGGTCCGTGTTATTAGGCAGTTGCCAGGCGTTCATTTTGTTAAAATTTTCGTATTCCCAATAAACATGGGTACATTAAAGTAGGTCTGTTTTTAGCTTTGGCGAAACTTACGAAATAAAACTAGTACCTAAAAAAGAAATAGGTACTTTTTCTGTTAACCTCTTTTCTACCTTTTTGTAACAACAATAGCTGGCCTTTTGATGTCAAAATCTGTCTCAATGCCATTAACATTTTATTTTTAAAAGAAGTTTCTTTTAATGAGAAAAGGGCTGATCTTAGTTTTTGGACCACGGATGGCCAGCCCGCATTTAATTATGTTACTAAAGAGGTTGTTCGGATTCGGATTGTATAAAGTACTTAGAGCATAGGTTAAATGCTCTAAGATAAAGTAACAAAGTAGCTGGCTATGCCATTAATTAATTTTCTTACACAAAACGGCTACCTAGCAGATATTTTTTTTGGCCACAAATGGCCAGTCCAAATTAAAACATGTAACTAAAGAAGTTGCTCGGATTGTTTAAATTGAAATGGAGCATAAAATAAAAAATCAAACGTTAATTATAGATATTATGTAGGTATACACCAAAGTTGCTGTTTAACTCATTAGTTTTGCAAATAAAAACAGTGTGACAAGCTTAGTACCTTAAGGTTCTAAGCTTTTATTTTCAGGTCAAGTAGGAAAACGTGTGAAACTAACGATTCCAATACGAAAGGAAATTATTAATAGCTGTAAAAATTGCTGGATGAATGAAAGGTGATTAACAAAAGGTATTTACAAGGCAGATGTGAATAAAAAAGCCGAGTGTGCTTATGACCACACGACTGAAGTGAAACTTCAAACGTATTTGGCTATGAGAGGAAGAGAGAAAGAAAATGTGCGCGCGCACTGCTTTCTCTTGCTTATATCCCCCACTCAACTCCCGTTCGCCTCGCGCGATCACACTTTCCGTAACGCTTACGTCACGCTTTCGCCAGCTTACTCCCCAAGTCAAGCGTGCGTAAAGAAGTTTCACTTCAAAAACGAGGGGACGCCCTAGGAGGACGTATACCTACTAACCTTATTGGTGGTGAGGTCAGGGTGCGTAGTAAGCACTCGCAACCGGCGTACGTGATGTAAAGGTATAAACGAAGCAAAATAAGTATGTAAGGAGTGGAGTAGGTGGCGTTCTGTAATTTCTGCCTACCCCATGGGATTAAGGCGTGAGTTGATGTATTTATGTGTATGTAATATTGCAAAAGTATGAGATGTTTTGAGTTCAGTAGGTAACTCTTAGCTGCGCATTTATTTGATGGACTAAACTCCTGCAAATACTACCACCAAAATCGGCTTTTCTTTAAATGGGGCCATTTACGTATTCCATAGTTAACACGTAGGCAGGACAGTCCAGCCTATTTTACGTTTGCAATTTTATGTCCAAAAATGTAAACAAATACGAGGTTTTGGAAAAATAACTTTTGGTACTTTACATAAAGTTCAGTTTGCGTTACAAATCCAATTTTTTATGACTTTTCAATAGTATTAATTATTATTATGATAGATACCTATTGGTTTATGTGGAAATAACATCAAAAGACAAAAGGATTTAAATAGACATTATGTGTTGTCTTATGGCTAGTTACGTACTAATGCGTTAGAACTCATGTGTAGTTACGCAGGTAGAGATAAACCATTCTAAAAATGCACGCCCCTCCACTAAAATTTCTGTACAAACATTTGAAATGTGTATGCAACAAGCAGTGGAGCGGCGTTCATTTTTAAAATGGTTTACCATCTCGATAATTTGCGTTAAATATTTTATAACTGTGACTTTCGTAACAGTAAAACTCAATTACACGGCCGCTGAGTTTTCAGCTGAAATTGGCCCATAAAGAGACCTCATAACTTTTAATATTAAGTCAACTTTAATATTGTGAGTGTTTATATTTCAGGGAGTTATTGGTATAACGCTGTTTGAAGAAGCTTCGTCCGTGAAATGGTGGGCCGGCGCTATGTTGATCGTGTTCGGTCTAGCCTTGGTTGCCCAGCCTAGGACCAAGAATAAGGAAGAATGAGGAGCAAAATAATAAAAATATGTAGGTATCAGTGACATTAATAAAATACAGTGTTAATTTAAGTGGGTAGGGATTGTTTCTCGGTACATTTAGGGATTACGGCTGATTTTCAATCGCTAGATAACTTTTATCTGAAGAATATAAATGGCGGTTTGACATAATTTTTATAAAAAAAAACTGTCACTGTTATATTTATTTCTCATATAAAACTTTATTCGACCATTGAAAAATCAGCCCTTTTAATAATACAAATCTATACTTATAATTAAGATAAAACTACACCTTCTTAAACTAATCTGCTGGACGCGATTGTCAAAAAGCTTAAGTTATGTTTACGATACCCGAAAGATATTTTATTACCTAAGGTGCATTCGGCTAACTCCGAAAATCGGGATATTCCAATAATTACAAATTTCTCGAAAACGCGGCAATATTTTTTACTCTAGCAACATTCACCTAGCAGCCATCTTAATCCACCCCCGCCCTTCATTGGCTCAAGGCGCTGTGAGCGAGTGTTGGTATGTTAACGACCTTTTTGTAAACGAGTGATATTTCGCGCGCTTTTTTGGTTTATCGGATTTACCCGAAGATCTATAATTAAGAAATCTGGTAAGTTATTTAACTGGTTGTTATTTAATTCGATAGATTTTCGTTTTAGTGCACTGTTGGGTAGATTTAGGACACGCTAGCTAAAGTTTTTTTGTTTTTATCGGAATTAGTCGACTCGGGTAATTCTGAATTATAAACCATTCGGAATTGCCCGATATTGATTTTACAAAGAAATGGTCAGTGGCTCTCAATCTTTAAGTTCCTTATTTATGAATAGTTTAATTTTTTGTTTTTAATTGGTTTTTCAGTTACAACTTTTCAATGTGCACTAACGTATTTTAAACTGTCTACTTGTTAAATGAAAGGATTTGTTTGATGTGATAGGCAATTTATTTTTTAAATTGTTTTTTTTTAACCGACGAAAAAAAAGGAGGTTCACAATTCATAGGTAAAGTAAAAGATAAAGTAACATAAATACATACTTACAAGTCTTAATTACTTTTTTAATTGTTTCAGGATCATGCCTAATAAATACATAAAAAAGAAAACACCCCGGTACACACAAGGAGATATAAGCAATGGATAGTAATAAAAGGTCCGACAGTAAAATAAGAATTGTCCTTACTCAAAATATTAAATCTACTGCCGAAAGTGGCTAAAATACTAACTTTCCGACTACTTTTGTCCGAATAAAAATGACGAAACGACCGAATGAGATACTGAAATCTTCGAAAAATAAATATGACTGTTTATTGCCATTATCATTTCATTTTGATTAAACTTTATTATTTTTAATTTTTACTTTTATTTCATACTTCTTTATACTTGTACAAATGGTGTACCTACTTACTAAAAGTTTGACTACCGTAGACAACTTGTAGGGTAATTCCGAAATACAAATATCGTATATTTATGTTTAGGCTACTGAGAGGTCAAAATCGAGAAATATTTCTTTTTGAGGGTAAATGTGAACGAAAAAGAAATATGTTTTCTATGCGCAAACTAAATAAAATCCACTTTTAACTATCATTCAGAATTACCCGAACATACTTCGGAATTGTACCTGTACAAAGTAAAAATAATTAGGATTTTTAAACACTCGTATCTATAAATATTATGGATATTTATAAAAGTCTTTGAAATAGAGCTTTAGGCTGTATATTCAAGTAAATAAAACGACGTAAATTAGCACCATTACTTCCACCAATTCTGAGTGTTAGTTAAAATATAAACATGGCCGCCAACTCTTCAAAAATCCTTTCGTAATTACCCGAATCCACCTTATATAAAATGTAAAGTGAAAATGAGACTGTTTATAAACAAAGAGAATTTTGTTATAAAGAACAAATAGTTAGTATACTGTAGGTATATAGTTGAAGTTTAGTAAGAAACCGATGAATTTTAATTTGATGAAATGAGCTGTTTGTTTTCTATTAATAAAATTAAACCTCCGAAAAAACTGAAAAGCAAAAAATAAAAACCTTTTTTATTTTACCTTAATAAATAAGTTCTTAAACTAATGCAAGTATACCTAAGTAATTATGAGTCGGCGCCAAACAAGCAACTTAATATCGTTGCGAGTGGTCGTGCGGAGAGCGCATTTTTTGTTTGGAATGTTATATTTATCGCTGGAGATTTCACGTTGCATTATTAATTTGATTTGGTTATTTCTTTAAGGTAATTTAGTGATCTTTGTTCATTTATTGTTTGGCGCCGACTCAAAATTTCTTAGGTATACTTGCATTAGTTTAAGAACTTATTTATTAAGGTAAAATAAAAAAGGTTTTTATTTTTTGCTTTTCAGTTTTTTCGGAGGTTTAATTTTTTTGTTAAAAAGTTTTTATTTTATAATTTTTTGAGGCTATAATTTACTAATTACTACATGCTTAATTTTTTTATTACTTTTAAAATAGCTACCTACCTTACTTTAGATATTAACTGTTATATAATCCTAATTTAATTATTATTTTTTGTATAATAAAATACTTAAAAAAACAGGCTTGATATACAAACATTGATAGGCCTTTTATTTTTATTGTAAAACAAGCTCAGCATTAAAATCTGTGAATGAACAATAAATCACCCCTATTTTCCCACCCTTAGGGTAAGAATTTTTTTTCCAAATTCACATGGGACCAACTTCGAGGTATGTCCTATCCAATAAAAAAAGAATTATCAAAATCGGACTACTCTGTAAAAAGTTATGCGTGCTCATACATTACAATCAGTGAGTGAACAATCAATCATCCCCTGTTTTTCTACCCTTAGGGTTGGATTTTGTTTTTCAAATTTATATGGGACCAACTTCGGGGTATATCCTTTCCAATAGAAAAAGAATTATCAAAATCGGACTACTCTGTAAAAAGTTATGCGTGCTCATACATTACAATCAGTGAGTGAACAATAAATCATCCCCTGTTTTCCTACCCTTAGGGTTGGATTTTGTTTTCCAAATTTATATGGGACCAACTTCGGGGTATATCCTTTCCAATAGAAAAATAATTATCAAAATCGGACTGCTCTGTAAAAAGTTATGCGTGATCATACATTAAAAAAAAAAAAAAAAAAAAAAAAAAAAAAATATACGCGTCGAATTGATAACCTCCTCCGTTTTTTCGTCGGTTAAAAAGTAAAATTTATTCGAGAACATCCATCGGTTTCTTACTAAACTTAAACTATATCCGACGATCCTGCATACTTATCTCTTTTGTTGACTGTAATTGTAATTAACAGTACATTCTAAAAACAGTAACATTCTTCATTTCTCTTGTGTTTTGAACTAAGCTTTTGACTAGCTGTGTGGGAGATAGTTAAGCATTCCCTGGAGCAATACTTACTAACTCTAACCAAGTGACCGTGAAGTCTTTTCGTGGTCATAAATTTGTTCTTAGTTCCAGGCTGCAGTTCAGTACCTACTTTCTCTTTGCATTGTTTAATTTTTCATACGAAAAGACATGTAAGTAATAATCATTCCGTTTTAAATATAAACTATACCTAGTACAAATATTTTATACTTAGTATAAACGTGAGCTTCAGTATTACAATGAACTACTTAAAATAAACTAATTATTGTCCTAAGTTGAAGTGTTTTATTACCTCCTTTATTCATTTACCATGAATTCAGCACATGACTCTAGCTAGACATCCCAGTGCAGATATACTAGACGATTATAAAAAAAAAAAACTGTTATTTCATGGAAAAGTACGGTACCGAATTACACACTAGGTACACTATCCACTCTGTATAAATTACATTTTTAAATATTTACAACACCTACATAATCCAAACAACTTCATAACACCATTTTCATAACAGCTTTGAAGATAGATATCCTTAGATAATAATAATTTGGAACATGAATGATGTAACCAAGACTTTGTAACCATATTATTTTGATTTAAAAGAGTGTCCATGGAGTTTCTTGCCCGTTCTTCTCCATAGGTACCTACTCTTTGGAATGGGCAACTAGCTTCATCTTTCTGACTGACCGACCCCTTGACAATTCAAAAGTGCCTGTAATTGGTTTAATTGAAATAAATGCTTTGAGTTTGAGTTTGATCAACGATTGACATGTCATAACACCAAGCCTCTATTCCCCAAAGAGCACCAATTATCGCCATGTTTATCTGTTCTTGCCTTATAGGCTATGAGATACATAAAGTAACCTACATAATAAGAAGAATGTGGAGGGCCATCCATATATTACGACCCACGTAGGTAAGGTACAGGGAGTGGGTCAACAAAGTGTGACAAGGGAGGACGAGTCATAGGACATGTCAGGCTTCGTGACGTCGTATATAACTCAAGTATTAAAACTCTAAACTTCAACTCTTACAAAATACTTTGAAATATCAATATTTTTTAACCGACTTCAAAAAAGGAGGTTCTGTATTCGACCTGTATGTATGTATGTTTGTATGTCCGCGATTTTCTCAAAAAATAATGAAGGAATTTTGATAATTATTTCATTAATGTAATCTACATACTTTCAGGAAGGTTTTAGTATATAATACATTAGGTAATTATACTAATGTACGAAGTTATATGCATAAATGTACTGCATCTCCGGCATTTCTATGCGAATTTTGATGATTCTTCTAGTCGGTGTCTTCAATTCTTCAATGCACTAGTGTTAATTGAATTTTTGTAGGGTTGGTACAATTAAAAAGTAGAAAATAAAAACTTTTTTACAAAAAAACTTTTTAACAAAAAATTAAACCTCCGAAAAAACTGAAAAGCAAAAAATAAAAACCTTTTTTATTTTACCTTAATAAATAAGTTCTTAAACTAATGCAAGTATACCTAAGTAATTTTGAGTCGGCGCCAAACAAGCAACTTAATATCGTTGCGAGTGGTCGTGCGGAGAGCGCATTTTTTGTTTGGAATGTTATATTTATCGCTGGAGATTTCACGTTGCATTATTAATTTGATTTGGTTATTTCTTTAAATTTAAGGTAATTTAGTGATCATTGTTCATTGATTGTTTGGCGCCGACTCAAAATTTCTTAGGTATACTTGCATTAGTTTAAGAACTTATTTATTAAGGTAAAATAAAAAAGGTTTTTATTTTTTGCTTTTCAGTTTTTTCGGAGGTTTAATTTTTTGTTAAAAAGTTTTTATTTTATAATTTTTTGAGGCTATAATTTACTAATTACTACATGCTTAATTTTTGACTACTTTTAAAATAGCTACCTACCTTACTTTAGATATTAACTGTTATATAATCCTACTTTAATTATTCTTTTTTGTATAATAAAATACTTAAAAAAACAGGCTTTATATACAAACATAGATAGGCCTTTTATTTTAATTGTAATACACAGCTCAGCATTAAAATCTGTGAATGAACAATAAATCACCCCTATTTTCCCACCCTTAGGGTAGGATTTTTTTTTCCAAATTTACATGAGACCAACTTCGAGGTATTTCCTATCCAATAAAAAAAGAATTATTAAAATCGGACTACTCTGTAAAAAGTTATGCGTGGTCATACATTACAATCAGTGAGTGAACAATCAATCAACCCCTGTTTTCCTACCCTTAGGGTTGGATTTTTTTTCCAAATTTATATGGGACCAACTTCGGGGTATATCCTTTCCAATAGAAAAAGAATTATCAAAATCGGACTGCTCTGTAAAAAGTTATGCGTGATCATACATCGCGTCGAATTGATAACCTCCTCCGTTTTTTCGTCGGTTAAAAAAAACATTGAAGTCGGTTGTTTTTATATGGTTTAATTTAAAATTACAAAAAATATTACATCACCAGGGGTTACATAAATATATGAACTCTAGTGACAAGGGCTGTAAAAATTCAGGAAATTTGTAAGACGTCATTTTTGATTGGCCCCTGTGTCATATTTAAATAAGTATACTAATGATGACGAGTTTGTTTGTTTGAACGCGCTAATATCTGCAACTCCCAGTTAGATTTGAAAAAATCATTTTGCATTTGATAGCGCAATTCTTGAAAGCTATTTAACATCACGCTATGACCCTTAGGAGCCGAGAAAAAATAAAAAAGTCAGAAAGAACCCCAAGAGAAAACTATGTAACAGCGCGGGCGCGGGATGCGATGCGGCGTGGTGTGTCGGGTGCCGAAATTTCACGCGAAGAAAGTCGTGGTAAGAAGGTAGTTAAATATTAGATGAAACCAAATGATCTAAAAAGCTCTTGATTCAGCAATAGAAATTGAATGTAGGAAAGTGTGTTGGAAGATTCTATTTCGATAAAAACCAATCTAAAACACGCAAATGATCGAAGGAATTCTAGGTTTTACTTGTTGTATTATTCTGAGCTCCATTAAAGCTGTTAACGGATTGCGAAGACGCTCCGTTGTCCCGGAGTGTTGTCACCCATCTGCACCGCACTTGACGACCGATATAGCTGTGTTATTATATCGATATTTTTTATTGTAGTTAAAATGTATGAGGTTTAAACAGTGAGGTTTATTTAGTACTAGCTGCGTCCCGCGGTTTCACCCGCATAAGTGTCGATCCCGTGGGAATGTCGGGATAAAAACTATCCTATATAAGAACACGGGGACATCCCGGGGAAGGCCCCGAGATGCAACACTAAATTTCATCGAAATCGGTTCAGCGGTTTAGCGTGAAAAGGTAACATACAGGCAGACAGACAGAGTTACTTTCGAATTTATAATATTAGTATGGATAGCATGGATTACGTGTGCTGTCGGCTGTTGACCTGTTTGAAGATCAGGTTTCAGCTCTGTTTCTGGGATGGCACCGCAACTGTGATGTCTCTGTTATTACATATTTTCATAGGCGGTCATCACCACTTAGGTAGGTACCATCTTACTAAAATATTGCCTTTGAAATAGATCAGCACAAAATCCTAACCGAAAACTTGTGTACAGTGAAGACATCGACATAAATGAATCGACAAGCGGCCGTCCCTCCAGGGTTTTATAGACGCAGTGTCGCCGGGCCAGCGTACTGACGGCTCCGACGGCAGTGGCGCGCCGCCAGCCGAGCCCGCCGCACGTCCCTCGGGCACTCGTCGCGAACACAGCCTCACTCACACAAACACGATCGATAACACAAAGACGCGATAAAAAACTTTAAAACCACCAACGTTCAAGCTAAAGTTACCAAGCCAACTAGTGCTCAACAACTCATCCCTATCATCATGTTACACTTTTTATGTAACTGATCTTAGATGGCAACATCGATAGCGCGTGGCGCACCGGCGTCAACAATGTAGTCATAGTGACGCGAACGTGTTGACAGTTTGACAGATCATGACGCTTAAAAACCGTTGATTTTTAAATAAACATGTTTATAAAACGTTGTGTGTTGGTTGTTATGTATTGTTAAGATGACGACAATAATTTTGTTGGTTTGAATAGTTTGTATAGTAATATACGAAAATGGGAAATGGAATGAACAAGGTAATTTCTCTTTTCATTATTATAAAGCTCAGAGTATTTAGTTTGTGGGAATTAAAAATGCGCGAGGAATGTGCAAGCGGCAATAGTTACGTAACGATATCGTAGCGGCTCGTAGCGGCCGCGTTGGGGCCGTAGCGATATGCAAGCTACGGCGCGGCGGCTACGCTCGTAGAGGTTTTTATTATAGATGAAAGAACTTTTAAATTGTGAACTTGTTTCGAATTATTACGTTTTAAATAAGCGTAAGTTTCGTCGTATTTTGTAAATATTTTTCTTTAAGTATTATTTTAATTTACATTTTACTTACCTACGATGAAACGTTTTTAATTTTTTACCACCCTAACTGCATGAAATAACACACGGTGTGAAATATCCCTCCAATTATTATTAATTGGAGGGATATTTCACACCGTGTGTACCTTCAAGTATACATATCTACTATTTTATTAAATACGTTTATTATCATTAACATGCCTTACTGGTAGAAATGGTTTTCTTTCTCCATAAAATTAAATAAAAAGTTCCATCGCTATTTTTATACTAAACACATCTAGGCCATGTTCGGTATAAATACACATTAAACTGCCTTGAATTTTTTCACATTAGTAAGAAAATGATTAAACTTCACTATTCATTTTTACATAACTTTGACCTATTTTTCAACGTTATGAAAACTTCGTACTATTGTAAAAACTTGAAGGCCAAAATACTCCGCGATTTGGCAAAAGTTATAAGTAGATTTTAAACATTTTTAAATAAGAACATTTACGGTCTGTCTAAAAAAGATAACAAGCTGTGTAATTTATTTATACAGGGTGAAATTTTAATCACCGTTTTCCTCTTAAGGGGTCATTGTACTCATCTTTATGAACAACTTTTACTACGGGACCAAATCTAAATACGTGAAAAAAAAAATCAGCTATTCCCTACATTTATGTTCGCATAATTATACAATAACTCGTCAAAATGTAGAGATAGTATAGTCTGATAAAATAAACTACAACTTACTATAAAGTCAAATCAATCTGCCTAGCCTTTTCCCAACTATGTTGGGGTCGGCTTCCAGTCTAAACGGATGCAGCTGAATACCAGTATTTTAAACGGAACGACTGCTTATCTGACCTCCACAACCCAGTTACTGGGTAATACGATACCCCTTGGTAAAACTGGTTGTCAGACTTTCGGGCTTCTGAAGACCCGTAGCGACTGTCAAAAATCTACGAATGACAGCCAAAACCAACGGCTTAACGTGTTTTCCGAGGTAAATAGGGTCTTGGTATGTAAAGATGGTCACCCATCCACTAACTAACCGCGGCAAGCGTAGCTCAACCTGATCGATCGACCCGTGCGGCTGTAATTACTTAGCCACAAGCCCCTCAAAAACTTACTGTGTAGTATCATCTGTTTTGTCAAAGCACAAAGCTTATAATGTTTTTGCTTACTAATGCCATTAGACTTAATTAAGTCGGCAAACTTTCAACTCCATGGAACAATAACTTACAATTATTACGACTTAATGTTGAGGTTTCCTTTTAGTTTAATAATTAAGTACGTACAAGATCGTAAGAGGTTGATAACTTGATATAAATGGTGTTTTATAACCTGTAGAAATTATCGTAATACATTATAAAATAACACAAGGAAACTTGGACTGAATAATTTCGGCTATTAAGTGCAGATTTCCACGTGATATTTCGTTTAAGGTTAGTTTAATAACCAGCGCAGGGTTGAATACTCCTTTTTTTGGGCAGTCATGTAAAATGACTTGAATTGTAATGTGTATTAATTTTATTTTGTATCGTAATTTATGCTGCACCGGTTGATGTCATCACATCAACGCCGACTGTCTTTGAAAACCAACGCTATGGCTCTGTCTCGCATTGAGTACAGCATTATGCTGAGCGATAACAGCTTTGCATGAATTTGGGGTATATTTTTCTTATTTGTGTTTGTGTTTTTTCTTCGCGTCATGTCTTACCGCAAATAATCGTATTTTCTTTTTAAATGATACCTAAGCAGTTCTCTTTTACGGTTAAATAAATTCACGACGAAATTATTGGTGTTTTTAAAAGTTTTTAAAAAGTCGTATAGGTAATATAAACTATTAGAGTATGGGACTGTTACGGGATGATATTTGCCATCACACAATATCTTTCCCCCAAAGAAATCAATGTTACAATATTAGCATACCAATATAGGATTTATGGGCCAATACCACGGCAGCTTAGATCGTAACATTTGACATAGATACCTTTCCATAGACAAGACACATTTCCATGAACAACTCATAAAATTGGCAACAGGCTAAAAAGTCATAACTTTTATCGTAAATTGATGGTTATTGGCCAACAAGACCTCGTATTTGATTACGAGAACATCAGGTCGGTTCAACGGCTTTTCATGAAGGGAATTGAGTAAGGCGTGAAGGCTCTTAGGTCATCAAACCGGTCGGTCAACGTATATGGGAATTACTTCCGCTTTATGTAAGTACGTTTTACATGTAAGTATCAATATTGTTTAGCATTGGTAAAATAGTACCTACATAATGTACTTTATAACTGGCTGCGAACCGCGGTTTCACTCGCATTAACCTCGATCCCGTGGGAATTGCGGGATAAAAGTATTCTATGTCCTTTTTTTTTTTTTTTTTTTTATGGATGGGAAATCATCAAATGACCCCTCCCGCTCTGGATGGAGCGAAGGGAGTGTCAGACTCTTACTGACTAAAACCCATCCGTGTTCCTTCCTTAGCCCTTTATGTTCCGGGGTAGCGGTAACCCTTTCGGACAATCCCGCACCCCCGGCAGGCTTCGGCCCTGGCAGGCTCCTTCCTTTATGCTGACATCTCTTTGAGGCGCGCGTGGAACACGTACGCGCCGTCCGGCACGGGCCTGGTCCTGATCGGACGGTGAGCTACCCATTACTCTCCGTCCGCAGGCCCGCGCCTACGGTGGCCGGGAGTCGTCACGCGGCTCCCGACGCCCGGAGCGTCTCCCGCGGCGGCTGGGGTGTGAGGCTCTCTCCCTCAGCCGTTCAGCCACCTCCTTCGCTAGCATGACTGCTTCGCAGAAGGAGGTGACCGCCTCCCACTCCCTCTCGCCCCGGACCATGGCTTGAACCAGGGCCGGACGCGAGAGGTCGCCGCCGCTGTCGATCGCCTCTACGAGGGCACGGCGGTGCTCCGCCCATGCGGGGCAGACCTCCACCGTATGCTCCACCGTGTCCTCTGGGCGATCCTCGCAGTGGTGACACCCGGGCGTCTCCTCCCGCCTGATGATGTGCAGGAACCTCCCAAAACATCCGTGTCCGGTGCGGACCTGCGTCAGGCGATAGGTGAGGACGCCGTGACGCCTCTCTAGCCACTCCTCAAAGAGGGGTCTTATCGCCACTATCGTGGCGTGCCCTGCGCTGGGTTGCGAAAGTCGCTCCTTCCATGCCACCATGAGATCGCGCCGGAGGTCTGTCCGCTCCGCCGCGATTTACCGCGGAAGCGGAGTTTCCCCCCGGCTCAGTGCCTCCGCGCGCCACTCATACAGGCGCGCGAGGACTATCGCCTCCAGATCCCATGGCGGCAATCCGGCAAGGAGGCTTGCCGCCTCGCCCGAGATCGTGCGGTACCCCCGGAAAGTATTCTATGTCCTAATCCAGATTATGGTCTAATTTTATCCAAATCCGTTAAGCCGTTTTAGCGTGAAACCGTAACAAACAAATAAGTATAAGTACAAAAAATTGAATCTTTTCTCTTTAGGTATAATATTAGTTTAGACTAATATAACCTTTCGTGTATCTATCAAAGGAATGACGTGCCAGTGGTTTGTTAACGTTTGTCGTGAATAATGGTAAAAATAATTATTTACGATCTTTTTCTCTTTTGACAGTGTACAAGCGCTTTCTAAGTATATACCTAAGTATCTCAGCATGTTATTAGAAGTTTTTTTGACAATTCTTCAACCAGGCCCAAAGAATAAGCATTCCATAAAACCTGCAGGTGTATTGGAATGACAGACATTGAACACTTTGAAAGATTTATGTGTAAAATACGCTCTACCCGGAACCCGCTTCGAAGCGTTATTACCCTACCGGGATCTCTCAACGAATTCCGTAAGTAGGTATCCAAAAGGACTTTTATTTGCGGGTAAACCAAATACCTATAGTTATTTCAAAGTAAACCAAGATACAGACAAAGTTGATTCACTAAGGAATCCGGTGTTAAACCATTTATCTTACGACGAGTAATCGATTCATTCGGATCTTGACTCGGAGGTCAAGACTTGCCGCGCTAAGTGCAGTTGTTCAAAGTTACGACCCAAGAAACGAACTCAGGGTAGTTTGAGCTCCTTTGTTTAACTCTGCATACTTTCCTCTTACTAATAAACGTATTATATCAGATGAATAGTTACACACCGATTTCTCTCTTTCAGTCGTCAGTAAGATGACTTTCGAAAGAAGAAGACAAAGCGTTGCTATACAGAATTACAGACGCTATCAATGATATTTTAGTAAACTATACAACGTTTATTAGTAAGGGGGTTAGAGTGAAAAGAGGCGACAGAAGATTACGTTTATTGTGGCCCGAAGATGAAATTCATATCAATCAAAAGAATATGCATCTAATACCACTCGTCACCCGTGGTCCCGGTAGGTCGACCCATTACCGGGTTCATGGGTAATTTTCATTCCCCGTGGTCCCATGGCATATGGCATTAGGGATTGTTCCCTATCGATATACATACACATGCGTCTACAAAACATCACGTCTGTAATGTCCAAAGGGTTAGGCAGAGGTGTACCTTTTTCCCATGGCGGTAGGGCAGACTCTAACGAACGCCGGCTACGATCCTTACATACAGTGATACAGCCTTGCAGATACTAAGAGTAGGTACTTATTTACACACTAGGTGTGCCCCGCGGTTTCACCCGCATAAGTCTCGATCCCGTGGGAATATCGGGTTAAAAAGTATATACCCTATGTCCTTTCCCGGGACTCAAACTATCTCTATACCAAATTTTATCTAAATCGATTCTGCGGTTTAGGCGTGAAAAGGTAACATACAGACAGAGTTACATTCGAATTTATAATATTAAGTATGGATATTTCATTTTAGATCTTCGTATAATCACAGTTTTTATCAGACAAACAGAGATGACAAACATGGTTAATCGGCTGTAAAGCGTAGATGCATGCATCTTGCATACAATAATTAAGGAACCAAACAACATACATATATACAAAGGGACGGACTGATCCGATAAGATCATATTTATTTCATTTTACGAAGCCGACCCGACGCGACGTCTTGGTTCCAAAATCCAATCTCAGAATATTTAAGCCAAAGATCCTATACAGTCCATGTTATAAGACGAAACCCAGATTCCCAGACGTCATTTGTCGGCCATAATTCCAGTTTCGGTCCGGTACTGCGATTTTTTTCTACCAGACAAAGAAGATTACGATGTTGTCTTTTGTCTGTCCTGGGACTTAGTCCCAGGAATTTATTTGCTTTTCTACACTTATATTATAAAGAGATAAAGTTTGTAAGTCTCCGAAACTAATCAACCGATTTCAAATATTCTTTTACTGATAGAAAGCTACATTATAATAATAAAAAGAAAAAAGTCTATTCTATTCTATTACAATATTGACGAGTGCTATAGGTGCTACATTTTTATGGTATAGTTGGCTTCCACGAGGGGCCCGTGGCTAAATAATAACAGCCGCACAGGTCGACCAATCAGGTTAAGCTATGCTGGCCGTGGTTGGTCTTTGGATGGGTGACCATCTTTACATACCAAGATCCCTCCGTGCCTCGGAAAGCACGTGAAGCCGTTGGTCCCGGCTGTCATTCGTGGATCTTTGACAGTCGTTACGGGTAGTCAGATGCCTGAAAGCCTGACAACCAGTCTTACCAAGGGGTATCGTATTACCCAGTAACTGGGTTGTGGAGGTCAGATACTTAGGCATTCGCTCCATGTAAAATACTGGTATTCAGTTGCATCTGGTTAGACTGGAAGCCGACCCCAACATGGTTGGGAAAAGGCTAGGCAGATGATGAGTTGGCTTCCACGCGGATGGAGTCGCGGGCAGAAGCTAGTGTTCAACTAGTGTTTGGTGTTGTGCTAATATGACTAGTAAAAAAACATTCCAATTAGAATGGAAAACAACGAAAATATACCTACTTACCTGAATATAATATTCAAATTGCTGGGAGCTAAACCAAATGGTAAGTAGGTAATGAAAGTATGTCATTCTATGTTGCTACATACCAATTTAGAACGCGTCTAAAGTCAAATTATTTATTGATTACCTACTTGAAAAGTAGATAAATAGAGCAGTAGGTCTTTCTATAACAAAAACGGACAAAGACAAAGAAATTAACAACGTCCTGCGGTATTTTGATGGCGCCATTCAAACTTCAAGTCTGAGTTATCTTAGTTTTAAACCAATTACGGAAGTTAGGAGTGTCGTAAAATACTAAAAGCAAACATTTTTGCTTTATCTAAACTTTGCGGGAGTAAAACGTGAACAATATTTGATGAAGAAATTCGAGACGAGGAAAATACTAAGTATGTAGGTACACAACACGACAACACAACTGGCACGACATAACATAACGGTAGGTACGTTATTTTTTTATAAATGTTGATTAAAGCTAAGATACATTTAAACGTCTAAAATGTGTGGTTAAACAGTCGCTAATCGTTACTTAACTTATGCAACGTTTATAAATAAAGGGATATGTACTTCAGCGTAATTAGGTTTCTAAAATTTTTTTTTTTATTTTTATAAATTTATTTAAGTGTCAATACTTAGATTGAGAAATGATATATAAATAAATGATTAGCAGTTTTTGACATAAATGTTATGTTTCTTAAAAAACCGAGACGTTCAATGTATGTTTGCTGCGAAAACTCGTGATTTTCATAGCTTGTTTGTATACAAAACGAGACATGTAGGTAGGTACTAAGTTTTCCTTGTTAGAAAAAATAACACTAATCTTTCATGATAAGGACCCGTAGTGAAGGTGTCATAGCATTAATCCATAACATAGAACACAACATTTACAGCCCAGATTAACCCTCAGGTGGGCAAACCCTTTTAGCCTAGAACACTGTATTTTTGATGAAGGTTTCCATTCACTACGAACTCTACAGAAAACGCGAGTTCTGGTGCCGCGCCCAGTGTTGCCCGTAGAGAATTAACTTTCTAAGCAACATTTTAGTATTTTTTTAATAACCTCTGCTTTCGAACTTGACGTTTAAAAATAGAATACAACAACATAACTAACGAAATGTGGCTATAGATACACCCTTGCCGAATCCTTCGGGAAAACAGGCGTTATGCGTGTGGCGTATGATATGTTATAATTAAAAATAGTGTTTAATCAGTAAGTAAGTACCTACGGTCACCAAAGGAGATATGGAACCAGGGTCAGCGGAGAGCAGTGGCAGCCCAGTGGTAACGGCCGTGACTTACGAGTTGTAGGGCGTAGGTTCGAACTTAGACAGGCGCTTTAATTTGTGTAAATTATTTCATCAACACTGATCTCAAACGGTGAAGGAAAACATCTTGAGGAAACCGGCATGTCCTAGAACCAAAAATTCGAAGACATGTGGCTTCTACCAACCCGCGCTGAGCCCGCGTGGTGAATTATGGCCTACTCCCTCTCACCGAGAGGAGGCCTATGTCGCAGCAGTTGGAACATTATAGGCTGATTATGTAACCAGGGTCATCGAATATAGGTACTTAAAATTTATTAAGGAACCGATGGATGTTTTCAAATAAAATTTAATTTAATTTATAGAAAACAAACAGTTCATTTATCAAATTAAATTTCAATCGAAAAAGTCCATCGGTTTGTTACTAAAGTTCAACTATGTCCGACGACCTTTGTTACTTATCTCCTTTGGTGACCGTACATACCTACTAGATATTAAGATAGTAAATGAAAACTGAACTACACACGTAATTATGTATACCAAGGTATTATGTTTTAGGTCTATTGCAGATGCAGCTCTGGCAGCTTGCCATGTTAGTTAGTCGATTCACTATCTATGACACCTATTTACCGGTTACCAAGACTACCCATTCGCGTAATACACACTATTTGCTTGTAACCACAGTTAAAACATTCACTTTTATAAACATAGGTTCAGATTTACACGAAAGTTATTTTAATAAGCTAGTACAAAAAAAAAATGTAACCCTAGCGATTATTTTCACTGTATTGTATCCTATCGTTAATCTGTGGACAGCGTTGTGGGCTGCAATATTGTCTATTATGTTTTGTGTATTTCTTGTTTCTATGATTTATATTGTAGCTTTTTGTTGTTCCTCTTTTGAATAAAAATAAAAAGGAATAAAAATTTTATTGATGCCTACTAGTGATTCGTCAACACTGTAAATCAATCAACTCAGCCTATCGCAGTCCATAGCTGGACATAGATCTCTCCCAGGCGGCGCGGCGCCACAACACCCTCTCCTCCGCCTTTCGCATCCAGTCTGTCCCAGCCACCTTTATAAGGTCGTGTATCCATCTAGCTGGGGGGCGTCCCACACTACGCTAGCCAATACTCACACACTGTAATACCAGTAAAATATAGGCACTAGAACGCTCTTAATTAATCAAGTAACGTTTTTAGTACCTGTATATTAACGCCCTTATACACACATATGTACCCAGTTCACCTAACACAAGCATCTTCTTGCTCTCCAACTAATGTGTTTTTCATTTGTGTGTAATATGTAATTGCAATAAACATTTTTATTTTTTTATTATTAACACTATACAATAGAATATGGCGCGTCAATTATAATTTGTCAGATGTAACAGCTACATTGCGTGTTTGGCCTACATAGGTAGGTGCTCCTACTCATGGTCTTAAAGATTGCGTGTATATCAACACTTGAAGCTATTCATGTCTCTATAACTTTCATATTTAATATCTTCTCACAGTGCAATATCTTGCTGTCATGCTAACTCTCCATAGTGTAGGAAGGTACACACCGTAGCTTAGGTACCTACTTTCATAGAAGGATCGGAGAAGAAAAAATCATTGTCTACATTGTGTGGCTACGAAAAACAGAATCAATTGTTCTAGTACACGCAACAAAGAAAAACTGAAATCAAATTACTTTGTACTTATTTTGAGCACTGTATTACTTGCCAAAATAATTACACGTCAGTCTTTTCTAAGTGTTTGTTTCATAATTGACTGTTGTCGGCATTTCCAATCCCTGCGAAGAAATGCTTCGGAATTTCTTAAAAATATACACAGGGTGAAATTGAAAACATGCGACAAATCGAAATGGGAGATTGTACTCATCATTACGAACAACTTTTACTATGGGACCAAACCTGAAATCGCGAAAAAAAAACAGCTGTTCCATACATTTTGACGAGTTACGCGAACATAAATCTAGGGAACAGCTGTCTTTTTTTTTCGCGATTTCAGGTTTGGTCCCATAGTAAAAGTTGTTCGTATGATGAGTACAATCTCCCATTTCGATTTGTCGCATGTTTTCAATTTCACCCTGTATATATGAATATACCTAAAAAAGGTTCTTGGTATTCGTACCAATAACCATTTTTATATTTTATTTTTTCCTATTTTTTTCTAGTGAATCTCCACGGATATCTGAAGACATTTACGGAGCGCAGAATGTGTTGGACTCTAAACCGACTGGCAATCGCACGGTCGCTCTTCCCGTTCTACGCCTTACTGCCTTACACTTAAAACGTTCCGGGAGAAAAAAGTCGTGTCTAGTTTCCCCAAATCGCCGCAGTGCACGACAGCGCGTTATCAGTTAACTTCCCTTGAACTACTTGGCAAGGCTTGCATAGGCTGTCTCTCATCCTCACTGGTTCACGGCCAACAAAATGGAAAGCGAAATTTTTCGGGGCAGTTTTATATGTAGTATTAATATTAAGTAACGTAAAGGTTGTCTTCAAAAGACGACCTTATGGCGTGCAGGCTGTCAGAGAGAGAACTCTGGTTGCATTCGACCATTCATACGAACTTAGAATAAGCATTAATTATTTTTGTTAGGTTTTTGTTTCGAAAAAGTCTACTACGGCCATAGAAATGTTCGTTCATATATCTATGACGATGTAGCGGTATCTACAACGCCACATGCGAACAACGCGTCATACTGACGTCACGCAAATCCTGCATCGCGCAAGCAGAGTTTGCTACGCAACTAGCATATATATACAACAGCCCGACATGACTCATTGGGCAGTTGCCCGCCAGACACAACACCCGTCTGGTCGGAGGATCCTCCCTTTTCTATAGAGTATGAGTGAACTTTACACCCTGTTCCTCATACCTCTATAACTACGTATACGCCACATGCGAACTACGCGGCATACTGACGCCACGCAAAATCCTGCATCTCGCAAGCAGAGTTTACCGCGCAACTAGCCTAAATGTATACAACGTCCCGACATGAATCATCGGGCAGTTGCCCGCCAGACACAAAGACACAACACCCGTCTGGTCGGAGGATCCTCCCTTTTCTATGGAGGATGAGTGAACTTTACACCCCGTTCCTCATACCTCTATAGAATAAACGGAATAAATATATTTTAACGCTCCCACATAATATTGCTCTACTGCTAACACTCCTCTACAGTACATAATATACTATAATACTGCTAACATTGCTCTAATCTAGCCCTAATACCTACTGATTGAGTGTATGAGTGGTATGAGTTTGTTACAGATTTTATTAAAAATATGGTGACTATTATTTCTTCGCAATATGGCACAAATGTCAGCAACAGTGAGAGCTATATTAAACTTGGTACAACTAAGTATAATAAAAAAGTAGGTAAGTGTTCTCTTCCACGCCACATGTGTTGAAAACATTTTTCTGCCTTCAATTTTCAACTCAACTTTTTTGCTGCGGTTATGTGGGAAGGTTTATTTTTTTTTTGTTTGTTTTGCAATGCGTCAACATTTTGCGGGCGTCGCGAAATGCTTTGAAATTCGTCAAAATAGCGACAGCGTTGAATGCGACGAACATTTTTTGAATGAGCCCGTATTTACAAAAAATGTTTGCTGACACACTCGACAAACGTTTTCAGTAAACATGAAATATTTTTTTGAATAATTTACTGTGGATGCAGCTTTGAGCTTATTATAAAAGCACTCACATTTTTCGTCAGTAAATATTATAGTACTTATTGGTATTTTATTGGCAAATAAAATATCAATTTACTTATTAGAAATTGGGGATCAAAGTTTTACGATGACCTCAGTACCTAAACAATTTTTCCACCAAAGCCTAGTACCAAATTCGTTTCGCGGTCGCTTGAAAGTACTACCTAAGTAGGTACCTATCGAGTTCTTCCACTAACACACTAAGATTCTCTGTGGTGTGAGATCCAGGCTCCTTCGTTCCGTTAACAATTTTATATAATAAGGTACAAAAAGCCACAAAAAGTTATTTAGTTAAGTCATTCAATTATTCATAAAGCATAAGTTCTTGTTAAAATCTTGCAAATATTTACTGCCGTTTTCTTCGATCGGTATCTACTTACCGTAAAGAGCCCCAAACCTCTTTTCTATTGTCATTGTACTCGTAAAAAGATACCAGAAGTGATTGTATCGTATCTTTTGTGGGTTGAAAGTATTCGGTTTACGTAAAACGTTGTATGGTACAGCGGAAAACGCGGTCCAAATTAAATCTAGCATCGTTTGAACAGGTGGACAGGTTGGAGTTGTCCTACAATGGCGGGCACCGCACTAGGAAAACAACGGTTTGACCCATCCCTTGTTTGTCTGAAGGGATTCGAAATTACGGTTTTGATGGCGCCCTAGAATAAATATTGTAGGTATCTATTTACAGTCAGGCCTATTGTATAGCTGAGTTTGATAAGAGGGAGGGTATAAACGCGATTACTTTTTTATGTTTCAACAACAATACTGGCGTTGGCGTTTAGCCAATAAATGATTGATTTATCCTATATTTGTTACAGAAACTTCCAAAGGAAACAATGTTATGATAAATGATTTTATATTTAAAACTTCGTCCGTAAAGACCTCTATTTTTACAGTTTTTATGTCGGTAAGCAGGCAAAATTGTGAGTGAGACCGTCTGGTTTGAACGACGAGTGTCACCTGACATACGGTGCCACAGTGTCACACGCCATGTTCAGTCACGCGAATTGAACAAGTTTTTCTTGGCACACAGTAATATAATTCTCTAGAAACTAAAGTAAACGTAGCTATTTTCTCGGCTGAAACCATTGAGATTGCTACCGAGTTACCGACTCGCTGAAAAGGGGGAGAGTAGGTAAGTAGGTAGGTGGTTTAATATTTACCCGTAGATATCTATAATATAATAGGGAAATAGGTATCTGTAATTATGTAGGGGAGTAGGTAGTGATTGCTAAGGACGCACCATCGTTATGTATTCACCGACCTAAATCTAAAAATATTCGATATCGGAAGGTTTTTAAACTAGATATTCTCAACCAATGCCTTTATAGAGGGTCCAAGTGCCCCAAAGAGACTCTAAAGTAAAAGAGCTCTGCGAAACACTCCGAGAGGTCAAAGTACGATGACTTCCCAACTTGGTCCCTAAACCCCATAAGGACCCTATTCTTAATAACAAAATCTCTCATTTTGTTGCAAACACATTTCTGTTAAAGGGGAACTAAGGAACCTTGTTTTAAATAATAAATTTTCGACATAATTAAGCGACACCTAGATACATAACAATAATTACAGCTTTGAAGAAAGCTTTAATATTTTAATGTTTTGACAGCTAATCGTTTCTAGTTTTTCTTCATAATTGTAAAACTTTTACTTAATTTTCCATTGATCGATATCTTTTGTTTAGCCTACGAATACGTAAAAAAAATCATAAGCAATATTCCAAATTAAATAATATGATTTAGCTGGAATAAAACGTTATAATAGTATACTATCATTTGACTCATTATACTGATCTTGGCAACTTGTTCAAGCTCATAATAATATAATAGGAATTAATTAGAATACAAAGTACTGTCATATTTTATGGATTTGAACTCTAAATAAGTAGTGTCTTATAGCATAATTGTAACGTCCTATTCATCAACTTTGAAAGTTCTACCGCAACAATGTTAGTTATATCTAAATTACCCAGTTTTCTTAGGATAATTTCTGTCTCTGAAGTTACTGCATATTTCACAATTATTATATCGAATTACACGCAAACAAATAAACCTGTAAGTTTCCTTAAGGGGGATGCGCTGGTGCGGGATCGTCCGAAAGGGTTACCGCTACCACGGAACATAAAGGGCTAAGGAAGTAACACGGGTGGGTCTTAGTCAGTAAGAGTCTGACACTCCCTTCCGCTCCCAGAGCGGGAGGGGTCATTTGATGATTTCCCATTCATAAAAAAGGGGGATGCGCTAAGGTAGCCCACGAAATACAAACTTACTGAAGTTTTTTGCAATTTGCAGGTCAGTGTTCTGGTATGTTGATAAAAATTTGATTCGCGAGCGTAACAAGTATGTATTTACAGAATAATAGTCATTAAAATTATCAATAGAACTCTCTAAGTTCATTTAAATAACCCAATTGAATGACTATTCCGTGAAATATCAACTCAACTTCCCCCTTATTTCGTCACGGAGACAATTCATTATTTTTTTGGTATCTTAGGTAACGTATACCTATCTAGTTGTAGTTGAATTTGAAGGCCCATTTTCACCACAAACCAGCGACAAACGAATATTGAATTGAAATGAAAACATCGTGATGTTTCTGTGAATCGTTAGAAATTGACAGAGACAGAATGATGTTCTAAATTACGTTTGGCGCTAAACACATTTAGTGATTGGTAGTGCAAGCAGGCCAAAATCTTCATAAGCCTTATAATTCAGGCAAATAAGAATAAATTCCGGCCAAATGGTAATATTTCGGTATCTTGTAACCCGGTATATTTTTCTCCCCTGCATGCCTGCATTCCTATGTAATAAAGCCGGCCCAGCTGTCACTCGGGAGTCGGGCTATGAGTCGCGATGCCGCAGACATATTGCCTACCTGTTCGCTTTGTTGACTCCAGTCCCGCCATAACGCCGACACATCTGCGCATAGTTCCGTAACATTTTCTGAATAACAGTTTTCTCGGCTTTTGTGCCTCAGCTTTTATGTAGGTACAAGTCGATAGGTTCTGCCCGTTTGCATTCACGGGAAAAAATTACGCAAATCAGCAACAAGAAAAATTGTATAAGTGTACGTTACCTACGCCAGTTGTGTAAGTTAAAGCATGTTTCACTGTTCCCGGATTATTGTCAATCCCCCAAATATCCTATAAATTTAAACTGAAAATGTATAATTACTAGCCAGAACCCTTGAGGATAACTTATCTGGAGAAGGCTTAACAAGCCGTAAAGCATATTCAAACATACCATAGATACAACATACTTACTATAAATTAAGCATATTTACATTGTGAACAAAATCGTTTGCCAAATCTTGTCTAGCAGTTTTAGCCCTAAATATAGGAGGAATTCGAATTGTTTAAGTACCTCTGCCTCGATAGTACCTAAGCTCGGTGGTAAAGGTCAACCCTGTCAAGAGACTTGGCCACAAGTCAATTGTTATGAACTTCTCACGTTAAGCCTGTAACGTAGTTGCCACTACACATTTATGACGTCGTTTAGTATTCATTAGATAGGTCACGTCTCGCGTGCAGACATTTTAGGCCTCAGAATTTACCTAGTTCTAGCTTAAAATAACAACTTAGAATCACACTTAATATTATAAAGGCGAAAGTTTATGAGTGCGTGTGTGTGTATGTATGTTTATATGTTTGTTACTTCTTCACGCTCAAACGGCTGGACCATCACACTTATCACACTAATATTATAAAGGCGAAAGTTTGTGAAGGCGTGTGTGTGTGGGGGTGTGTTTATATGTTTGTTACTTCTTCACGCTCAAACGGCTGGACCAATTTTGATAAAATTTGGTATGGAGGTAGCTGACACCCTGGATTAACAATAGGTTACTTTTTTTCCTGATATTCCCACGGGATCGACATTTTCGCGGGTGAAACCGCGGGCTGCAGCTACTCTGAGATAATATTAACAAATTATAATAAAATTTTGCTACATGGACATTTTGCTAATTAGACTTGCTGCTCATTAGACATTACGCGCTGTTCGACATTTTGCTACTTAGACCTTCTGATCAGGAGGGAAATCACCGTCCCATGCCAGACGATACTCGTAAAAAAATTATTTAGGCATATTATTAAACTTTTACGTCCCTGTCGCCGCCACAGTCTCAAGTGTATAATTCAATGACATTTTATTACAGTTTTCAGTCCAAAATGATCGGAAACTAGAACATTATCCAGTCGTAACTGTTCCGTTTATCACTGCAAGTGCCTCGTGTCGTCATTTTGGCACAAATTCCAGTTTACGAGCCAATTAAATTCCCGCTCCAATACTTTACAAGAAACCGAATTGCAGGAACAGAATTTTCACCGAACAGACTGATTTGATTACGATCCCGCTGTACCCGATTGTTTTCGAAATAACGGTGCTTGTCACTGCATTTCGGAACCGGAATTATTCGGCTGAGTAAATCGCTTTTTATTGGAATTCAAATATTCAATGAATGTGCAATGATTTTTGAAACCTTATAAATACGAAGCAAAAATGCATAACTTAATAACTTTTACTGGGCTTCGTAGGTAGATAATCTTATTTATGTATGATCATATCGTAGATATCTACCTATATTGTGTATGGTCATAGGTAGGTAGATTATCTTGTTTTATAATCTAGTTAGCGATCACTTTAAGAGGACTACATGACCTAAAGCGCGGTCTTCGTCGGACTGCATAGAAAAGAAAGAGAAGCGCGATGACACAACGTTGGTAATTTATTGCAAAATATGAAGCAATTATCTATTTACGAAAAATCTATTGTTCGGACTAAAAAATTAAAACACTACAGTTTTAGTATGTTGCTTGTAGAATAATCTGACAAAAAATCTTAATGATTGTATGTATACCTATTAGTATGGTTTTCTATCGTACCAAATAAGTTGTATTGTATTTTAAACACACTATCTACTTAGCATATATCCTGAAAAATATAATATATTTTTTTGATTTTGTTTACTGTAGTCGATCATATACTTTTATTGTTTCTAAAACTTGCGTTCTTTGCGTATAGGTCCTGTAAGCCCCTTAATAAAACACTTTAGTATTTTAAAAGGATATATAAATTCACACAGATGTTTAAATTAGAAACTGAGGAGTCGGCGTCGCCGCGGTCTCCCAAAATACGTGCTACACCTGCTCCGAATTTATTACGCCCGCATTTTATAAGTTCCCCAAATATTTCCATAACATAAGCCTTTTAAATCATGTAAAGCATCGCTCAAGGAAGCAAATCGCATTATTCCGAGACCGTTGAGAGCCTGAAACATTCTTACCACTCCACGACCTTTTGTAGCAAAAATAAGATTTACATCGAAGACGAAGTTTCCCAATTTCAGTAAAGTTATTTCAGTTCAGTTTGCAATTATTGTAATACAAGGGCTATGAATATTCATTATTATGTTGTAATGCGCATACTGAGCCATTTCTCAACATTAGGTAAGTTCTTAGCTTATTGTTGACTGTACATAGACTGTAAATAACTGAAACTGCCTGTTAAATTCGACTATAATTTTCGTTCGTTCGTTCTTTCAAAGCGTTCGCAATCATGAGCAATCGTTATTTACAATAAAGTATGATAATTTAATATGGGGCGGTAATAAGCAAATTTTTAGGTGATTGACAATAGCGCATCGCGGCAACAAATAAGGTTCAAAACAGCGATGCGTTTGATGTTAGTTGAATTGAATGAACTCCAAAAGAAAAGAAATTTTGCTGTTTTAATTAAATTAAAATAAATGCACGGCTCCGTTGAATACTTTTTGGGTACTTATCTATTTCTTAAGTTAATTGAATTTCCTGTATTACCATTACCTACATAAAATATCATAGTTTACGCTCAATATTTTGAGAACTAACCGATGAAAAAAAAAAAAAAATTTGAGCTCGGTTTTATGATTGTTTTATCATGATACTGTGAAATATTTTGAATACCTAAGTCTTTTCTTTGAACATTTAACAATATACTCTTTTTCTGGCTTGTAATAAGTAAGTATGTACTAATACGCCTACCCTCCGTCAAAAAACTGAACGTTTTACGGTGTCCTACGTTTTGCCCATCAACTTACGAACATTTTTCAGTTACAATATAAGTATACATTTTTAAAGCTAAGCTTTTGGTACAAGTCAACGGCCTGCTAGCACCCTAACAATTCCATCCCTGTAATACTAACGGGCCCATAATCACGATGGCAATTAGGGTCGATTTACATCGCGACGCACGGTTCGTGTTCGATTAGTCCCGATAGCAATTATACCATAATTGCATTTCATTCGCGCTTACATAGGCAGTATTGACACGCCGTGTCCTGATTATGGTTTCATGATGCTTCAGTGAAACACGCACGGAATAATGAATTTATTAATTTGGACTAGGTACTTATAAAGACTTTTCTTTTATTATGAGTAACTGAATTTTAGTAAGTAAGTATAGCAATAACATGAAAGGCGGTATTGCGGCGTGCGTAATTGCGTGACACACTATCAGTAGCAATGGCTTTCATTTTGACAGTTCAACAACATTCATTGCCAACAACAACAACATCAACAACAATCATTCCTAAAAACATTATTAGACAAAGTAGACAATCCCTTTGTAAGGCGGTACGGAGGCACGTGCCATTGTGTGTAGCGCCTCGTCTTTATTAAATTGTGTTGTATTAGTTTGTAAAAATTTACTAACATAGTTTTTTTTTAAGTCATTGTTATTAACATTATATGGATTATGTGTACTTATTGTATATGATAGTCCGAAATAAAGAATATATTATATTGCGATATTTACGTTGTTGAGCAGACAAATTTTTCGAATAGTATATGAAGCAATGGATTAGCAATATCCTTCAAAATGATTCAGATTGCGCAATTAGGGTGCTAGTATAATGTTTGAAGTATTCTGAAAAGCGTGGATGGTACTAAGTATTGTGTATTAGGTAAGTATTATTATGTCGATGTCGTTTATTTACCTATTTACATATCTAATGATATTTTAAAATATTTCTTAAAATATAAAAAATAAGTACAAATTATAATTATTATTACCGTAAAAGTCAGTAGCTTAGGGTTGATTTCACCAAACTTTTATTCGTGGAATAAAATTGACGTCTGATAGTTCTAGTATGGAAAAACTGTCATCAAAATTTATTCTCTCCTGAGAATGTTTATACCTAGAATAAGTAGGTAAGTGTCATACTTGACACTTACTTATTCTAGATATAAACATTTTGTGTAATTCACCCTTAATTGTATTCTGCCGCCCTCTTAAAAGATACAATAGAAAAAAAAATTGTTTTAAGCAGGTTTTGGTAATAAAATACGGATTTATTTAGCTGTACGTTCGTTCATTTTTGTAACTGGATGTTTTAGTCAAAATGTCATGAAAACTTAGTTTCACTAATTAGTTAATGGGCATTACTTTTAAAATATTCAAAGCTATTCAAAATGTAGTCACATTGAGGTCACGCCTAATTATGGTGGTGTAACCTAGTGCTTAGTAATGTTTTTATAATTATCGTTGGTACCTACAGTGTAGGTACCTACCCACGTCATTATACTTACATGATAGCCATGTAAATATCAAAAAGGTTCTTCGGGTGGGTTTAAAAAATACACCGTAACTATGCAATATGCATTAGGTATGCACTATACAGTGTCCCTGGAAGTATGGATAAAATCGAATAGGGACGTGGGCAAGGTCATTTCCAAACGTTTTAGCAAAAAAAAAAAAAATACTAAAAAAATACAAAAAAAAAGCAAAAAAAAATACTAAAAAAAATAGAGAAGAAAGATCGAATTCGTGAAAACTATCAGGGCTATCAATTTTTTTTTTTTTGATTGCCCTGATAGTATTTTTTTATGATTAATTTCTTTGAACACTAAGAGAAGTGATTGAAAAAAAAATTAAAATCGGTCATAACTTTTGAATCGGAAAAAAATTCATTGACATTCTCAGTGTTAAAAAGTTTGGAAATGACCTTGCCCACGCCCCTATTCGATTTGATCCATACTTCCAGGGACACCCTGTATAAGTCCTATAATTACAGAGATACTGCAGCGTTCGGAGAAAAGATAAATTATTTTGTACTATGTTTTTTACTTCCTATACACCTTATGTACCTTCGTTTCAACTATTTACTATGGTAATATAAGCACGTTATAATATAAGAAAGAAAAAAAGTAAGAAAATACGCATATTTGCTGTAAAAACGACGCAAAGAACGAACATAATCATTAAAAGTAACAAGTTGGGGGAAGTATGCGCACACATCACACCATCGACTAAATACTTGAAATGTTTATAATGTAAAAATAGATTTTTTCTATTTTTACATTATAAACATTTCTCTTCATCTTTTTATTCAAAGCCGAGAAAGGATTTTTTTATATCTCCTGTAAAGTTAACTTTATTGAGACAGACACTATTGATTCTTAACCGTCGCGCGTCGCCATACATCATTTGCTTCGTAAGTAGCCCGTTGTTTCTGCTATGGGAAAAGACGCGAGTCTATGGGCTTGAATACAACAGACACCCATTTACGTAACAATAAGTTAATGTATTTTAGATTGAAACTCATCCTATCCTATGATTGATTACTGAACAAACATGATTGCTTAGCAAAACCAATGTTCGCACTGTATAAAGTATTATGATGGAGGGTTGTTTTACGTGTTCCAGTTCGAAAATGATTATGTATGACGGTTGGTAAATAAAATGGGCATTTACATGAAGCAGGGTTGATTGAATACCAAGCTGTAAATATGGACGCTGACGCATCGCGGCCATATTGCATACTGATTGAAATGCAGCTTTTCATAGATAGATAGGTAGTTTACCTACAGGAGGCAAATTGAACCTACAGTTGCTTTGCATTACCGATGAAATTCCAATGCAGCACCTTATACTGTTTTGTTTTGTTGATATTGTGGGTACGGTTATGACAGTATTGTGATTTTGATTGAAAAATTCTACTGTATTTCCCTAATAAAGGACCGCGCCGGAAAGTGTGCAAACATTAGCACCCTGTTTAAAACTGGAACTGCAACTTTATTGATCGAAATCTTGTAAAGGCCTAGAACAATAAACAAATTCGCAAGAAAAAATACCTACTTGTAACGTTGTGTTTTGTCTACAGGTGCTCCCCGGTCTGTACGTGGGTAACTACCGGGACTCAAAGGACACGGTGCAGCTGGACAAATACAAGATCACTCACATACTCTCCATACACGACGCCGCTAGAAGACTGCACTCCGTAAGTCATACCTACTACTGATCATAAGCTAAACCTTTCTTGTCGCCTATTGTCATAATCTTTTGCCACAAAGATCGCTCGTGTTGTTTACTTTATCAGACACAGACAAGGATGAACTAATAGCCTATTTTGTCACTATCTTGAAACACATACCTACCACCCACACACATACATAACTTACATACGCTTTGCTGGCTAGCACGCCACGGAACAAAGGCTAGACGTGTAGGTACCCATAAATAAGTATTGTTTTTTTATTTTATTTTTGTCCGACGGAAAACTAGCTTGTAAGTTTCCACTACAACTGTAGGTAGGTATACTATGTTTTACATTGTATAGGTGGCAAAACGTGGGAATATACCTTTGCCAACCTCTTTGGTAAAAAAGGCGCGGCTGAGTTGCAAATGTAGGTACCTATAACTGAAACTTCATACCTACCTGTTGTCAAACTAGTGGGTACGTAAGTGACCCGGACAAGGAGTTTGACCCGCTCTCCAACGATCTAAGGGTGTCAATGTGTAAAGAACTGTGACCCATCCAACAATTGACCGCAATAACCTTGTTTAACACCCGATCGATATACACTGTCGACATTTTGCAATATGCAGCTTTTAACTTAGACGCATGGATTTGAAATTTTCTTCAAAGAGTTAAGTAAAAAGTTTAGTACAGGTACGTAGTATTATATTATCTGTGGTACAGGTTTTGAATGTTTCAAAATGACCATGAAAAGGAGGTTTTGAATTAATCAAATCTATGGCACTTTCAACTGAGTTTCGACAAAGAATAAACATTTTGACCAAGTTATTACTATTTTATGGGCAGTAATGTGTCGGTCGCATAGATTTATTCGTACAATAATTGCACCCCATATACAGTGAGAATGGAAGTTTTTATTGGTAGGTCTTATTCGAATGACGTAATTTAGGGCTTAACTTTTATTACCAGCAATCAAAGCGTAAATTTTCTCGGCTAATAAAAATGCTGGCAGAGAAAAGGGAACGCGCGGCGTGCTGTAACTCATTTGAGATATTCAAACGATTTATATTCTGCTCCTCCGCTACGTACACTACCTTCATCATTTGAATAGATTATAATTATTCATAACATGAACTAGTCTATGAAGTTTCCTGAACACAGGGGAGAGTGTTGATTAGTTTACTCATATTCATAAGACAATCTGCTCCACACGTAGAGAATTAATAAGTTATTATATTAACAGTTGCGTTGTACATTTCTACGGTGTACAATTAAATTGTGTTCAAAGCCAAAGGTAATTAGTTTTGAACCGCAAACCGTTGCTGTTTAATCAAATAAGCGAATATTATAATTGTATTGTATTCAAGAACGAATACAGATTTAATTAAACCATTTTCCTAAAGCCTTTTCCGTTTAATTTTAACTCTGTGAAGAATGTCGTATGTTCAATTCGTTCTTTTTGCAACTTGCCCGATAATAGTTTGTCAGTGCCGGTACGATCAAGAGCTGCAATTTCTTACTATACGAAAAATGAGACGAGTTGTATCAGAAAAAAGTAGCATCACATTTTGGCCAACCTTAATCCCTGAGAAGATGTTTTTACATTGTTATATAAACTTGTTTCTTTAGTCCTTTGTTTGATCTTTCTAACTATTCTTTTCCAAATGCTCCAAACAGCCTTCACGTTTTCATTATCTAATATAAAGATAAATCAAGCATAAAATAGATTGCTGATGAAAAAAAGCACAGTTAAATACGAACCGATCAATACTTTTGCAACCAACTGTAGCCACCTATAGTTAGGCTGTTCCTTTAAGGAGGCACCACCAGGTGGGCTATACGCGTGGTTCATTCCCATGCCTACCTAAGTACCTATAATAACCTTTTGTAGTTCTGTTCTGCTTGGTCATTTAGCATTTAACTATCACACTAATATTATAGGCGAAAGTTTATGAGTGTGAGTGTGTTTATATGTTTGTTACTTCTTCACGCTCTAACGGCTGGATCAATTTTGATAAAATTTTATATGGAGGTAGCTGACACCCTTTTTTTTTTTTTTTTTTATGGATGGGAAATCATCAAATGACCCCTCCCGCTCTGGGTGGAGCGAAGGGAGTGTCAGACTCTTACTGACTAAAACCCATCCGTGTTCCTTCCTTAGCCCTTTATGTTCCGGGGTAGCGGTAACCCTTTCGGACAATCCCGCACCCCCGGCAGGCTTCGGCCCTGGCAGGCCCCTTCCTTTCTGCTGACATCTCTTTGAGGCGCGCGTGGAACACAACGCGCCGTCCGGCACGGGCCTGGTCCTGATCGGACGGTGAGCTACCCATTACTCTCCGTCCGCAGGCCCGCGCCTACGGTGGCCGGGAGTCGTCACGCGGCTCCCGACGCCCGGAGCGTCTCCCGCGGCGGCTGGGGTGTGAGGCTCTCTCCCTCAGCCGTTCAGCCACCTCCTTCGCTAGCATGACTGCTTCGCAGAAGGAGGTGACCGCCTCCCACTCCCTCTCGCCCCGGACCATGGCTTGAACCAGGGCCGGACGCGAGAGGTCGCCGCCGCTGTCTATCGCCTCTACGAGGGCACGGCGGTGCTCCGCCCATGCGGGGCAGACCTCCACCGTATGCTCCACCGTGTCCTCTGGGCGACCCTCGCAGTGGTGACACCCGGGCGTCTCCTCCCGCCTGATGATGTGCAGGAACCTCCCAAAACATCCGTGTCCGGTGAGGACCTGCGTCAGGCGATAGGTGAGGACGCCGTGACGCCTCTCTAGCCACTCCTCAAAGAGGGGTCTTATCGCCACTATCGTGGCGTGCCCTGCGCTGGGTTGCGAAAGTCGCTCCTTCCATGCCACCATGAGATCGCGCCGGAGGTCTGTCCGCTCCGCCGCGATTTGCCGCGGAAGCGGAGTTTCCCCCCGGCTCAGTGCCTCCGCGCGCCACTCATACAGGCGCGCTAGGACTATCGCCTCCAGATCCCATGGCGGTAGCTGACACCCTGGATTAACATATAGGACATATAGGCTACTTTTATTCCGATATTCCCACGGGATCGAAACTTAAGCGGGTGAAACCGCGGGGCGCAGCTAGTTCATAATAATTGTACCGGTAGGTACGGTATTTATTTTTTAAATATCGTAGCTTTAAGTATGCTGAAATAGGAGCCTTTTGGCCTTGCACAGGTCTTTTTATCGTTGATTTTCATGTAACTTTGTTGGTTTTTTTAACCGACGAAAAAACGGAGGAGGTTATCAATTCGACGCGTATATATTTTTTTTTTTTTTTTTTTTATGTATGATCACGCATAACTTTTTACAGAGCAGTCCGATTTTGATAATTCTTTTTCTATTGGAAAGGATATACCCCGAAGTTGGTCCCATATAAATTTGAAAAAAAAATCCAACCTTAAGGGTAGGAAAACAGGGGATGATTGATTGTTCACTCAATGATTGTAATGTATGACCACGCATAACTTTTTACAGAATAGTCCGATTTTAATAATTCTTTTTTTATTGGATACCTCGAAGTTGGTCCCATATAAATTTGAAAAAAAAAATCCTACCCTAAGGGTGGGAAAATAGGGGTGATTTATTGTTCATTCACAGATTTTAATGCTGAGCTGTGTATTACAATTAAAATAAAAGGCCTATCTATGTTGGTATATAAAGCCTGTTTTTTAAGTATTTTATTATACAAAAAATAATAATTAAAGTAGGATTATACATAACAGTTAATATCTAAAGTAAGGTAGGTAGCAATTTTAAAAGTAATCAAAAATTAAGCATGTAATAATTAGTAAATTATAGCCTCAAAAAATTATAAAATAAAAACCTTTTTAACAAAAAAATTAAACCTCCGAAAAAACTGAAAAGCAAAAAATAAAAACCTTTTTTATTTTACCTTAATAAATAAGTTCTTAAACTAATGCAAGTATACCTAAGAAATTTTGAGTCGGCGCCAAACAATCAATGAACAAAAACCACTAAATTACCTTAAATTTAAAGAAATAACCAAATCAAATTAATAATGCACAACGTGAAATCTCCAGCGATAAATATAACATTCCAAACAAAAAATGCGCTCTCCGCAGGACCACTCGCAACGATATTAAGTTGCTTGTTTGGCGCCGACTCAAAATTACTTAGGTATACTTGCATTAGTTTAAGAACTTATTTATTAAGGTAAAATAAAAAAGGTTTTTATTTTTTGCTTTTCAGTTTTTTCGGAGGTTTCATTTTTTTGTTAAAAAGTTTTTATAAATGCTTCTTTTTAACTATTTGTATTTCCTGTGTCCCAAATAAATGATTTTCTTTCTTTATTTTCTTTCTTTAAAGCTCCCATACATTAATCCTGAAACTTTGAAGGCGGTTTTGACTGCCTAATCGGAATTGATTTTTTTTTCTTGCAAGATATTGTGCAAATTCCGGCAAAAGTAGTAATCTGTTAGAGCAAGGTCCAGGGAGTATGGTGGGTGTCGGAGACATTCCAATAGCAGCTCCTATAACTAAGCGACCGTCTGTTGTGCAGGGTGTGGTCTAGCGTTGTCCTGAACTCCTGAAGCAGCAGTGGGCTAGAGCGATTGGCCAGTCTCGGTTGTTTAACGGCTAGCTTTTCCATCATGGTTTGCAATTGTTGATAATACAGATCTGCCTTAATCGTCTAGCTAGATCTTAGGAAGCTGTAGTGGAAGACACCGGCACTGGTCCACTAGACACTTACCAGGACCTTTTTTCTGAGTCAACTTTCGCTTGGGGCAGAATTTGGCCGATTCTCCTGGGTTCAACCATTGTGAGGAGCGTGTCCGATTATTGTACAGGATCCATTTTTCTACACAAGTAACGATACGATTCAAAATCCCCTCGTTATTGTGACGGTTGAGTAACGTAATTACGTAACACAGTACTGGACGCGTATTTTTTGGAAAATAAATCAAATGGCGCAAAACAAATGAATCACTAAATTCTAAACACAAATACAAAAACCTGAATTCGGAATAAATTTGAATTTGAAATTCCTAACCAAACGCCAGATATTTGAGATCAAAGTGGCCAGTTCGACAAAACGTTAATTTCATAAGTAAAGACCTAATAGTAAACTATTAGTGATAGTGTACCTCTTTTTTAATAATTAGATTATTTTACACTTCTACAGAAATTCTCTCAAGTATTAAGCGCACCTCGGGGCATAAAGTAATAAAAGCTAGTGGACGTAGGTGGACTACGTATAAACTGAGTTATAAATAAACGCTAAAACACCTTCCCTCGCGTGCAATTTTTCTATATTTTTATTGGCACTGCAGCAGAATATTAAAAAATGCTCTAATTATAAATACCTATAGGTATTTTAAGTATTCTTGTGAGCGTATATTATTTGGCTATATGTTATGAGTAAAACTGCAAACTTTCTTACATATTGAAGTGTAAACTTCTTTAGCGGCGTTGCACACTTTTAGTAATGGGTAAAAAATGTTAAACTCGCGTCAGGACATCGCGTCAGGACACGTGACCGTCAGGAGAGATTTCCCCCCCCTCTCTTTCTACGGCGGCGCCAACCGAAGTGAAGTGACACACGGACACAATGGATGGATGGATGGATGGAAGTGGAAGTGGAAGTCGAAGTCGAAGTGGAAGTCGAAGTGGAAGTCGAAGAGGAAGTCGAAGTCGAAGTGGAAGTCGAAGTCGAAGTGGAAGTCGAAGTGGAAGTCGAAGTGGAAGTGGAAGTCGAAGTGGAAGTCGAAGTGGAAGTCGAAGAGGAAGTCGAAGTGGAAGTCGAAGTGGAAGTCGAAGTTGAAGTGGAAGTCGATGTGGAAGTCGAAGTGGAAGTGGAAGTCGAAGTGGAAGTCGAAGTGGAAGTGGATGGATGGATGGATGGACAGCTGATGGCTCGACCGTCTGTGTAGTAGCCACACTGCTGTGTATTCGTAAAATTCGTGTATACAGGATGTTACGGAAAGGGTATATCAATACAAACGGGTTGAAGAGTGTATCTCGTCTAGAATCTCTGTACAAAATTTCAGCTCAAAAGCATTAACTTTGAAAATGCTTAATATTTTTTTATTCCGACATCACGGCGCTGCACTGGCGCGCGGCGGCGTGATGTGTGTGTACTAGGCGCACAGACACACTACAGATAATGGACAATGAATGACCCTCGTAGTGCGGTGACACGTTTGTTATGATTTCAATTTAATAAACTATCGAAATAAAAAAATATTAAGCATTCTCAAAGTTACTGCTTTTGAGTTGAAATTTTGTACAGAGATTCTAGACCAGATACACTCTTCAACCCGTTTGTATTGATATACCCTTTCTGTAACACCCTGTATAAAGTGTTTAAAATATGGAAATTGAACAAAGTGCATCTATTAATGAAAAAAGTGACGCAGATATAGTGAAAAAAAAAATTAGTTATATTAATTAAATTAATAATTGATTTATTTCAACGTTAATATTCAAGTTTTCACTTCTGCCGGCACTCCCGGAGTGCAACCCGTCTTTTTTTTATAACGCGAAAGATTTTTTGGCCGGGTACACAAACGTGAAACCACTGTTAAATGTAAAATGAAATGTAACATACACACGCGTTACAACAAATTTACCTTGATGTTGTGTTACATTTCATGTTGCATTGCATATACTTACCTATTTAGACGAGATGCTCGTTTCCACGTATGTATGTTACGTTTCACAATGTGTGCCTACCATAATTGGTACCTACTTGGTAATTGGTATGTTCATAATTCGAAAACCATACTATGTTACAAAATTTTTAATTCAGATTTATGCCTTAGCTAGTATTTTGGTCTATGTTAGGTACGTGAGCGACGCCGAGTTCACACAATTAATCAAAAATAAAACATGTTTCCCTACGCCATATGACGTGCTTCTAGCAGGTCTGCAAGCGCCTTTAAGTAGTAAATAACTAGAAGTTTTTATTACGGTACCATCGTAAACTAAGCACTAAGATAACCTAGATAGACACTTCACATAATTAGTGTTCTAGAACAAATGATAGAGAGCTGTTTTTCTCGAAAGGATTTTAATTAAAGGATTAATTTAATCTGTCTGCAAAATCAAAAGACAAAAGGTACTAATGCATCCATTCATTGTTGAAATAGCGTTATATAACGTTAACTGTTAGATATTTATGATTTCTAATTCTTCTTCTTCTTCGTGTCGCTGTCACGACTGAATTTTATATCTTGTTGGCCCAAAACTTTGCGACTTCCACGGCATCGTTAGTGGCAGTGCAGAGGTCACTTTGACCTTGACTGGATGTTTTGGAACACAGAGGGCAGGATAGGAGGTGGAGCATGTTTTGCGACATAGCTCCGCTACTTTTAAGAGCCAATCCCCGGAACTTAACTACTCCAGCCCTTTCTGTTTTCTAATTAAAGGCATTTTTTAGAAACAGACAAGAAATATGCAAGATTAGAAAATAATACAAAGATGTTAACTTTAAATAAATGTTTATATTGAATCAATTGATGGAGTACATTTGATTACATTTATTTTTCTTTATAAATTATAGTAGGTACTGTTATTGTAATAATTTTTATTGGGGTAAGTACATCTTCTAAGACACATTTATTATAAGTACCTACTTGTAAATGTGTCTTAGAAGATCTACTTACACCAATAAGGGTAAAGGGGATTGAAAATTGTTGTATGGGGCCTGGCGGCTGGCATATGTACCTTGTACCTACTACCGCGCCATCTTAATTTTTTTTTAATTTAATAAGGAACGCGACACTTTACGGGATTCGTTCTTTTAATGTTTTCTGTTTGAATTAATGTCAGCTATCGCTTTATATAGGTTTCATGCGTGACCGCCATTTTGAAAAAAAAAAAAACAAAATGGCGGACAGTTAGGTGTTTCACGAACCTTCAAAGCCCTTTTTTTGCTAGTTTTTTAAAGTTAGATGGCGCCAGAATTTACTAGCTAACTAAAGTAGACTGAGTAATCTAAATCCAATAACTAAAACAGAATATACAAAGTCACAAAACATAACATTCTGATTTGACTTCATAAAGTAAAATCTTAAAAAAGTACCTTTGTACTCAATACTTATACATACGAGTATATGTCGTTTCTGTATATGTTTTACTGTGTGTATATGTTACCGCTAATGCGCGTAAATCAGTTAGAGTGCAGATTAACTTGTTGATCTGCAGATTATCTGGTTGAGTCCATTAAAGTGGAAAAAATGTATGTTACCGGCCAAACCCGGTTTTAGGCCAAACCAGTTCTCCCTACACGGGTTGCATGGTTGCGGTCATTGATAGGCGACGTAGGATACAAGAGCGAGCGAAGGGCACCCAGAGGTTAGGTTTGGTTATGTTACTTTAAACCCTGTACATAGAAAACGGAGCCCCGCTAGGATGCAAGAGCGAGCGAATGAGAACTGGTTTGGCCTAGGCGAAACGTTCATCCTAAAATCAGGTTTGGCCGGTAACATATTTCACGCTTTAACGGATTGTACCCGGTAATTTGCAGATTACCTAGTTAATGCGTATATTAACGTATTTCGTATTCAAACGGTAACATAAATAATAAAATAAGTAAAACCATACCAACCCATAAAACGATTGTCCAATAATAAAATCGTATAAGAACCACATGATTCACGATATCCGACGAACAGTCAAAGAGAAACCGTTCGAGCTTAACAAACAAAATTGATAGAAAGGGGACTTTCGCTCGGGTATTTGTATATCTCCCGACACACTTCCGCGGATGGGGATGTAAGGAAAAATTACGTCTTATAAAATCTACCCTCCCCCTTCTCACGTCATACGTCTTTATAGGGATTACATTGTATTTTCGTAATATTTTTATCTCACTTTGTGTATGAAATGTGTGTTATAATAGCATAATTTGAGGTGTGAGGATCGCTTTATTTAAAGCATTACGGCTTATGAAGTTTTATCAGTTATTTTGTTTACAAATCCTAAAACACAGTAAAACCGTTATTACCTAATCATAAACGTAAATAAAGTACGTGCCTACATCATCTATGACAATATCACACTAATATTATAAGGGCGAAAGTTTGTGAGTGTGTGTTTGTGTGTGTATGTTTATATGTTTGTTACTTCTTCACGCTCAAACGGCTGGACCAATTTTGATAAAATGTTATATGGAGGTAGCTGACACCCTGGATTAACATATAGGCTACTTTTTATTCCGATATTCCCACGGGTTCGAAATTTATGCGGGTGAAACCGCGGGGCGCAGCTAGTAATATTATAAAGGCGAAAGTTTGTGAGTGTGTTTGTATGTTTGTTACTCCTTTACGCAAAAACTACTGAACGTATTTGGATGAAATTTGGCACACAGATAACTTAAAATAACCAGAATTAACACATAGGATACTTTTTATCCCGATATTTTCACGGGATCAAAACTTATGCGGGTGAAACCGTGGGGCGCAGCTAGTACATATTATAAATTGGAGTCACTTTTCGTGTCTGCCTGTGTGACTGCGTTATTCTTCTAAATTACGCGATGGGTTTTGATGAATTTATTCCGGAAGGTGTATGTCTATTATACATTAATATTAAAAGAAATCAATATAATAAAGAAATCTCCATGATTGTTTTATCAACACGTAAAAACCGTGAGTTGCATTGCAGGGACGGGCTGACAGAAAAACATATAAGTAACGACTCATACCTAATAACTGAAAAATACCACTAATCAACAAGTATAAGGACTAAGGACACCTTTACGCCCTTGGCATACAAAATAGAGTGAGACATTATTAGATTGTGACCCTTTTACAGGTCACCTATTACTTTGTGGAAACACCTCGTGTTCGACGTAACCGTAAACATAAAAGTACTTTTCTTTCCTATAGCACCTTTATTATACCCGTAACAGCCTACGAATAGACAAATATTCGAAGACAATTGCTACAGCTACGAGGCTACGAATTACCGTAGTAAGTGCTACGAATTACCGTAGTTAGTGCTACGAATTACAGTAGATAGTGCTACGAAATTCAGTAGAAATTGCTATTCATTGCAAGAATTATATAAAAAGCAAATTGTTGTAGCTTTTTCGTCCTTGACGTGTTTATTTGCCGGTGACATAGAAGTTTTAATATAATTTTTAACGGAGGACATAATATTAACTACAATGCCGTAGACTAGAAAATATTATATTATAAATAGAACAAGTCATGTTCAAAAATGTTTGGAGAGTAATATATTTCAGAAGCTTCGCTGCTTGACTTATTCCATTGTTGGAGGTTATGAAACGTCCGTGAAGACCCAAATGAAATCTATCCAGTATTATTGTACAATATCCGAATGAGAATACAGTTTTTCAGAATCACTACTGCGGTAAATAAATATCAGTAACCTCATAATACATTGCTATCATATTTCTTTAGTTTTTGTATAATATTTTCTCTTACATCATATTATTTAAACACCAAATGATTATTATTTTTGGATCTTAAGGGGCGCTACACACGGCTAAGATACTATAATATTTTATTTTAAGATAAAATATCGCTCGCCATACAATTCAATGGAATATGAAATAAATATTATCTTCGTCGTGTGTAATGGTCCATCGAATTGAATGGCGAGTGATATTGTATCTTAAGATAAAATATTAAAGTATCTTAGCCGTGTAGTGCCCTTAAGAAAACTAGGACACACCACATTTTGCTAGTTATTTTTAGGTCCCATGTAACAGGGGGCGAGCCTATTGCCATCAACCGGGCACAAGAAAGAAATGAAGAAAGAAATTCGAAGTGGGAAACCCAATAACACTTTGCCCGACACGGGAATTGAACCCTGGACCTCATGCTCGCCAGTAGCGCTTGCGATCACTAGACCAACGAGGCAGACGCAAAGAGAATAATACCATATGATGAACCTTTAAGAGGAAATGCGGGTGGTCGTTTCTCCATAGAAATGCTCTCGCCTGTTTTCCGTGAGCAAAGATTTCACAGCATGCCTCCGCCCACTATGAAGAGCACGACGAACAGTGTCAACACTTGTGTCAAATAAACCAGCATAGTGGTTCGTCATACCCAAAGAGCAACTGTTTTTCTCTGCAACAATAAAACATAATATATAATACCCAATAATGATTATTATGTAGTAGGTATAGTAACAAAAAAATAATGCAGTTTTAGGGTTCCGTAGTCAACTAGGAACCCTTATAGTTTCGCCATGTTTGTCTGTCCGTCCGTCCGTCTGTCCGTCCTCGCTTAATCTCTGTGACCGTTTGTACTAGAAAGCTGAAATTTGGTACCAATATGTACATATATCAATCACGCCGACAAAGTAGTAAAATAAAAATTGGAAAAAAATGTTTTATTAGGGTAGCCCCCCTATATGTAAAGTGTGAAGTGATTTTTTTTTTAATTTCAACCCTAACGTGTGATATATTGTTGGAAAGGTATTTTAAAATGAATAGGGGTTTACTAAAATCATTTTTTGATAATGTCAATAATTTCGGAAATAATCGCTCCAAAAGTAAAAAACAATGTGTCCCCCCCCTCTAACTTTTGAACCATAACTTTAGAAAATATGAAAAAAATTTGAAAAGTAGAACTTTATAAGGACTTTCTAGGAAAATTATTTTGAACTTGATGGAAACAACAGTTTTTGTACAAAAAAGACAAAAAGTTGTACAAAATAATTTCTGGACTAAGTTTGTAGTATAATCGTATATGCAAGCATTTTTTTTAACTTCGTTTACATATTTTATTATCCTGAACGTATCTTTTTTCAAACAAAAAAGAATTATTAAAATCGGTTCTCGCAATCCAAAATTACCACCGAAAACTTCTGGCACGTCTATGTATTAATTAGTAACCCCATTCCCCGAGAGATGGCGCTGTAGGTACAGCCACGTCTAAAAGTAGTGTCCTTCACCACACAATCCTCACTTTTGAAAACTTCTTAAAAATCAATTTTGAGAACGCCAAAAAATAGTCAAGAAATAGTCATAAATAGTCACCAAGGTCAAAAAAATAGTCGCATTATGATTCCGAAGTTATAGCTATAGGTTGGTGAGGATTGTGTGGTGAAGGTCTCCACACAATCCTCACCTCTAATGCAACCAAACGGCTGGGAGTATCGACTTGGTTTTAATTCCAAAAAATAGTCAAGAGATAGTCGTAACGCTATGCCAAATCTCGAAAATAGTCATTAAGTGATTCCAGAGATATAAAGGTGCCTTGGTGAGGATTACGTGGTGAGCCTTTTTCGCCACAATCCTCACCTGATTACCGCGGAACGCTTAGGTTTTTGAATTTGAATTTGGTGTCAAAAAATAGTCAAGAAATAGCCGTCTCCAACCATGATAATTTCGACCTGGTTTACTATGTAGAAGTATGTTAAATATCCACGTGAACTTCTACATACATTTTTCGAGTCAAGTACAGTCGAGCACAAAATTATTAAGTACTTTTTATGGTCATCTTAGCTATTTTGGGTAGGTATTTTATTTGTTTATTCTTTACTAATAAATAAGGGCAACAGAGGAGCTAAATCAATAATAAATACAAACTGATGAGTTACTTGCTTGATATTATTTTGAGAGCTTGTCACATCACATCACTCAGAACTACTTACTACTGAAGTCTCTTGTGGGAGATCTAAGTCGGAACTGATTAAATACACAAGCAAACTATAAAAGACATATTTTTATCAAAGGGTGCCGATAATTTGGTTTACAATACCAGCAATAAAACATGTTGAGAATAATAAAACAAAACAATGAATTTTAGTTTTGGGAAAACCAATAATTACCCTGTGTCGCCCCAGCACCGTGGGAATTCTGCGTGATCATTATTTCAAAATTGCATAATATTGGGTTTCCCAACCACCGAAAGTAAAATTAATTAAACTAATAGGTCGATCGTCCTGCACACTAGGTATTTTATTTAGTAATATAGTTAAGTAGGTAGATAGTCTTAATTACTCATACTACAATTAAATTAATCTGAAATAAAGATTTAGTCATTTATATTTTATCAGTTACTTTAACATAAAGCCAACCGGAAGGAAATGTCTAGAAATGAAATAGCAGGAAACATAGGTATTTATTAAACTGACAGAAAAAAATAAATACGTAAGTAACTACAATATTTTAATACCGATTTAAAGTAATATAGGTACATATTAGAAATAAATGTGTAATTTTAGTAGTCGCGACTGTACCAAAACAAAATGTATGTAGAAGTTCACGTGGATATTTAACATACTTCTACATAGTAAACCAGGTTGAAATTATCATGGTTGGAGACGACTATTTCTTGACTATTTTTTGACACCAAATTCAAATTCAAAAACCTAAGCGTTCCGCGGTAATCAGGTGAGGATTGTGGCGAGAAAGGCTCACCACGTAATCCTCACCAAGGCACCTTTATATCTCTGGAATCACTTAATGACTATTTTCGAGATTTGGCATAGCGTTACGACTATTTCTTGACTATTTTTTGGAATTGAAACCAAGTCGATACTCCCAGCCGTTTGGTTGCATTAGAGGTGAGGATTGTGTGGAGACCTTCACCACACAATCCTCACCAACCTATAGCTATAACTTCGGAATCATAATGCGACTATTTTTTTGACCTTGGTGACTATTTATGACTATTTCTTGACTATTTTTTAGCGTTCTCAAAATTGATTTTCATGAAGTTTTCAAAAGTGAGGATTGTGTGGTGAAGGACACTAAAAGTATGTATACACTTGGCTTTATTCAAAGGTGATTTTCTCCTTTATTTTTGAATGAAATTTTATGTTATTACGAAAATAGTATTTTCGAACCCATAGGTTTATGTTAAGTGTCGCATTTCAACGTTGCATTCGTTATTTCACGAAAAAATCGCAATTGAAAATTGCCAAGTGTATACATACTTTTAGACGTGACTGTACTTATTACATTGGGTCGGGTATTGTCGAATTGTTCGGTTGGTTAAATGACGCTGGTTATCACTCCATGTTACAACCCCTACCCACTACTCGTGGTGGGACTCAAATAGACAACATTTTCTCGAACTTTCCATGTGTGGTTGGAATCTATAACTCTTTTTTTAGTTATCACAGTCCTTTGTGGGCCCGTTTTTAGTGTTCCGTAATTATTAGAGTTCCGTAACAAATAGCCTATTTTAAGTTGGGTTACCACTATGTTCGCGCTCCAGCAGCGCTCCGCGCTCCTGCAACTGCTCCAATACTGGATACGTCGCGCGCACTTCTACATGCGCTCCCCTTTGACACACTGCGCTCCCCTTTGTGTTCGCGCTAAAAACCGTCACGAGTCGGAGCGCCTGCCGCGGAGCGTGCAATGTTGCACGCTCCGTGTTCGCGCACGTACCCACTACCGGGAGCAGTTGCAGGAGCGCGAACATAATGGATATACACCCACCTTTAAACTCATAAGTGGGAACACTTATTGTGACGGACGGGAAACTACGGAACCCTACACTGAGCGTGTCCCGACACGCTCTTGGCCGGTTTTTTAATATAAAGCTGTAAAAATAAAACTACTTGCGTTTACACCGGTCTCTCGGTCAGTGGGTCGTCTTCTCTGGCTATTTCTGACAAGTTTTTGCCTTGATTATTCAAAGCAATTATTTGAGCTCTTGTAACGAAATCAATATTAAGTACTACTGGTGCTAATTTTGGTAAATAAGTAATTCGCCTGATTATAAATAAAAACTGAACAAAAGGCACTCGAACGAGGTAATCGAAATGAACTTAGCGAACGATCAATTGAGCTGTCATAACTCTTCGATCTAAGTATTATTTATACTACCTACCTACCAATTATTTATAAATCCATATTCAACCTACCCTCTCAAGTTTGAAAACTAAAACTTAGAAAATCAGATACCTACCTACTTATAAATTGATATTCAATTTTAACATAGTAGCTTAATAATTAAGAACAATTTTCTTTAATTATAAATTGTTTGAATGTTCGTTGACAAAAAGAAACTACAAAAATATTTTATCATATAAAGCAAAGCAACGCCATCTAATAACAGCATAATTAAATTTTGTTAGTCGTTAACTGGTTTTATGCTAGATGGCGTCATTTCTCGCTTCATACGATTTTATTTCTGTTCTGTCCATGGTCTTTTGCAGCCCACTGCAATGATCATTATCATGATTATCTGTTTTATTTCCTTGTCACATCTAGCGCAAATAAATGTATTTTATTTCTTTCTTTTCTCTTTTATTTAGCTAAAAGTTCTAGCCACGGTACTAAAACCTAGCCTCTAAAATCAAAGCTGTGTCTTACTTGTGTACCTGACAGCCGCAGTTAATTATTCTGCCGCGGCTTGACTACGTAATTTACTTTACCTGTAATATCACCACGGCTCTAATCCTGCGTTTCGCTAGCAATCTTGACTTTACTTTGGGGTTAAATTAACAATTATCTGTGAAGTGACGGGGAGAGTAATAGTTGTGTTTGTGGGTTTTCTCTTTATAAATAGTTTTGTGAATATCTCACATTGGTATAGATAGATACCGCAAAACGGGGCTACTTTGACTTCCAGGGTTACTTTGACAGGCGTTGGAACTACTTTAACAGAGCGCCAAAATCGGTTTTCACGTGTGCTCAGCAAGTGTGCGTGACCTGAGTAATATTGCGCGAGGCGCGGGATGTGGGGAACGCGTCATAGCGTTGTGATCGGCCTTGTCAAAGTAACCCTGGAAGTCAAAGTAGCCCCGTTTTACTGTACCTACTAGGGTCCTAGGACCCCCTTACCCTAGGGTAATGGGATTCCTCCAGTTTATTAACCGACGTCAAAAAAGGAGGTCCTGTATTCGACCCGTATGTATGTGTGTATGTTCTTCCGTTTATTTGTTCTTTCGTTTTGGGTTAGTTCGTCACGTACAATTTGCAATCTGTTGGTCATTGCACATTACTATGGTTTCTTGCAGGACGCAATCCATTCGCCTGAATCGCGTAAAGTAGGTAATTCTCAGCTTTTACCAATAGAGCAGAGGCAGTCTAGTGGTAGCGGCCTCGACTTACGAGTTGTAGTTCATGGTTTCAAACCCAGCAGGTGCTTTCCTTTGCATAATTCATATTATCACCTTGCTCTCAAAACGGTGAAGAAAAACATCGTGAGGAAACCAGCATATCCTAGAACCAAAAATTCGAAGACATGTGACATCTACCAACTCGCACTGGGCCCGCGTGGTGCATTACGGCCCGCTCCCTCTCACAGAGAGGAGGCCTGTGTCCCAGCAGTGGCAATGTTATAGGCTTAATCAGCCTATAACGTTGCCACTGCTAGGACACAGGCCTCAGTCTCCGTCTGGGTTAGTTCCATCGTCATCTTATATTAGCCTGTAAACAACAAAAGTATGGGCTGTAGGTATTGACCACTAGCAAGTGCTAGTGATCAATACCTACAGCCCAATTTTATCAAATGAAAGTTCGTTTGATAAAATTGTGTTAAAAAGACACTCCAGTCCAGCCCACCCTTCATAATCCTTTAATTGCCTTTTTTCATTTACAACACTCCCAGCTTCTTTTTATAACCGACTTAAAAAAGAATCACGTTGATTTCATGTCTTTCCTGCCAGTATAATAATATAATACCTAGATAGCAAATAGTTCAACTTTATTCTATGCACAATTTAATCACCATTATCGATTACAGTTCCATCCATACCTATTAAACAACTGATTTACATAAAATCTCTTCTTTTTTTTTTTTTTTTTTATTGCTGAATGGGCCCGCTCTTGTCCACATTTTTTTAACTTTTGCATTCAATTTCATTGAAGTTCAATTCATTGGCCTTAGTATACTAATACAAGTACCTACTTGTTTCAGTACTGTATTAGAAGATACCTACCTACAGTGGGTTTATCCATTTCAGTTAATATCGTCTTAAAGTACCTAATTGATCGTGTTCTGGGATTTATGCAGCAGTAAAAAAGCCGTTAATTGGGGGAGGCCATTTTATTAACTTAGTACATCGGCAATGATTGAAGGAGTAATAAAAATTGATTAAGCGAGACGAATATTGCATTAATTGATTGCCTCGTCATCTACCTAACACTAACTTATTTATATTAATACTAAAAAATATGGACAAAAATATAGCCAGCTGAAATAAAGGATTTTTAAAATTATTATTGTATCACCGTCGCGTCGTATCTACCTATTCGAAAAGAGCCGACAACCTCCTACGCAGACAAGCGAGAGGCCCTTCAAAAAAAAAGACTGGTCCCGCGTGGTGGGTCATGGGTGGCTCACTCCCTCTCATAGAGAGAAGGCCTGTGTCCCAACAGTGGGAACGTTACAGGCTGATTATGTTTATGCGCTGGTTGATAGATAGGTAATTTCAATTTGAAAAATATTAAAAATCAAAAGATATTGCAAGAGTTTTACCCAGACACTTCTATTTCACCTGCATTTCACTTTAACCAGAGGGGCAATTCTCCTAATTTTAAGAATGTTCACAGTCTGATCTCAGTCTCAATCTGTCAAAAATACCTCTAATTTCCCTACATTTTTGACATTGATTGTCACTGAGATGAGATTGCGACTAGATTTGGAACCGGTTTTGATTGGCCTTCAAAAAAAAAAAAGGAAAGGTAACAATGTGAAATATGTATGCATTTTATCTAAACCAGTCTTAAAACCGTTTTAAAACAGTTTGTATCCAAACGACCTTCTATCTCCTGTTCACTAGGTAAAGAAATATGTAAGGTTCAGTTCCCCAGTACAAGGCCAGTGCAGGCAGGGGTACGTCCTCTGTGCTGCCCAGAATAAATATCGCTGCATACCTACGTGTCGTTGAAGGCCTCGATTACAATAATAATAGCTTTTATAAAGCGGGTATGTATGCTGACGCACGCAGTTATTGTAGTGTAATTTTATTAAATACTAGCTAATGCCAATGCTAATGTATTGCAATGCCTTTATCATTTATTTTTTGTTCACAACTACTTACCGAAGTTTCATCACAATTGGAAGAGCCATTTTCGAGTTTTTGCGAGACTAGTTAACGCACGGTGATTGATTTTTTATATAAAGAGATTTTATACCTTACTATAGTTTTAGGCATGCAGTTAATCGAACCCCAAGTATTTCCCTTTATGATCTTCAAAAAAATTATGGACACTCAAATCAATGTTTCTCTTTTTGTTAGCCTTGGCTTGATGTCCTAAAAATAGAAAATTCGGCTAGAAAATGCGACCAACCCGGATCGCGCGCGGTTGGTCACAGTTTGTAGCCTTTTTTTTTTTTTTTTTTTTTTGTTTCCGGGGTGGAAAATCCTCATGGATGTCCGCCGCTCTGGGGCGGGCGGCGGGGTCTGTCAGACTCTTACTGACTAAAAACCACCCCGGTGTTCCATCTCACACCTACGCCAGGGGTCGCGGGAACGTACGATCCTTCCGCAACCCCCGGCTGGTGCCGGCCCGCCGCTGCAGGCCTCCTCAGGTCAGGGGGGGGGAGTGAGGTGTTTGACTCCCCCCGCGACGTCTAAGAGGGGCGCGCGTGGAACACTACGCGCCGCCACCTGGGGTCCTAGTGTATGGGGGGCTACGGACGTCCCCGAGTCCGTCGCCCCTGGACCCATTTAGGGGGGCTGGAAGAGCGCGTTGTCCGCCCTCCGCCGACGCCCGGTGCGCCTGCTGCGGGCCGGGTGAGTGGACGAGATCTCCCTCTCCCTTTCCGCAGCCTCCTTCTGCGAGACGACGACTTCGCAGAAGGAAACCACCGCGTCCCAGGACTCTTCGCTGCCGACCATCGACTCGACCACGGCCGGCAGCGACAGGTCACCGCCTACTTCTGAGATGAGGGCACGGCGCGGCTCCTCCCAAGCGGCACACTCTGCCAGCGTATGCCATGCCGTGTCCTCCCGGCAGTCGACGCAGTGGTGACACCGGGCGTCCGGCTCCCTGTTTATGCGACACAGGTACTTCCCGAAGCAACCATGCCCCGAGAGCACCTGCGTCACCCGAAACGACAGGGAGCCGTGCCTCCTTCCGAGCCAGTGCTCGAGTACCGGCCGGACCGCCTCAATAGTGACGAGGCCGGCGGTAGGGCGTGAAAGCCTGTCCCGCCATTCCGCCACCAGGACCTCGCGAAGCTGTGACCGACGCAGCTCCATATGGCGCTGCATCAGCCACTCGCCTCGCGCCCGTGCTTCCTCGCGCCACCGGTACAGCGACGCGAGTACTTTCGCCTCCAGGTCCCAGGGCGGGGATCCAGCCAGTACGCAGGCCGCCTCGTAGGAGATCGTGCGATACCCCCGGACGACTCTGACGGCCATCGCTCTCTGCGGCTTTCGCAGGACTGCGATGCTACCGGCCGTCAGGTCAGTCGCCCAGATTGGGGCCCCATACAGGGCCATCGATCGCACGATCCCCATGTAGAGCCGCCTACAGGCGGCGCTCGGGCCCCCCAGATTGGGAAGCAGCGTTGACAGCGCCCCAGCCGCACAGTTTGTAGCCTAACCTAACCCATTTGGTCGGGGTTCCCTAGCTTTTTACTATAGCCTTTTCCTTATAACGTATTTATACTATAGCCTTTTCCTTATAACGTATTTATATAATTAACTGCGTAATACTTTTCCCCTCAGCCTCACTAATAATTATAGAGGTATAAAGTTAGGCAGCTTAAAATTACCCACGGCAAACGGACTTCTTTCTCAACATAATTTTCCTCAGCGTTTATTAAGACGATTAAAAATAAAAACCTCGTTTTACCCGTCTCCCATTCAAAATTACAGTAATTTTCACGGATTTAATGAAAATTACTACGTGCGAGCTGAGTTCCTCGAATTGCCGGTTCAACGAACTCATTTCCGTGAAACAGTTTAACTTTAATTAATTTCATAATCTTGTTTATTCTTGTCTTTGTAATAAAATATGGTGGATAGAGGACACCTGCTCAGGGAGAGAATTTTTCATAAGGAAAAGTAATGATTTTGCTTTTTCAAAGGGGTCTTGGATTGTGCATTATTGCTTTCCATTGCTTTTATTTCAGATCTTATATACCATTTATTAAAAGGGGTTAACTTTGTGAAACATAAACGATATCATTAATGGCGGATCGTGTACGATGTTCAAAGGAAAAGGGCGCCTGAAGCGTCGTTTACTCATTTTTTTTTAACAAAGTGTTTTACAGGTGACGTTTAGGTACATTTTCGTACGATTCTCTCGTAAAAGGTGCGTGCCGTTCCATTAGCGTAATCAATCTCGGGAGGGGAAATCCGGTCCAAGTAAGACTTTCGGTCGGTCGTAATGCTTTTAAACTGCACTGAAATCTTGTAAGTGGTAAAGGCTATCTTATTCCATTGGAAAGTATTGTAGAACGACGTCGAAATATGTATTTAAAAATAGTAATAATATAGTAATAATTTAAATAGCTAACCGCAACCTAAATTCGGCTATACGTTCAGTGTTTAATCGTAACCGTAACAACCAAATCGCTTCCACGAATTGGAAACAATTTCAATACTTTTTCCACCCAACAATGTAAACCATTTTCACGACTCATTGTGCATAATTATTAACGAATCATGCTCCCATGACCTTTTGGGTTCAGCCGTGGAAATATTAAAGCCTTCGTCAAAAGTTGGTTCAAGTGGTTACATCAAATAAGCATCGGGTTCCCCATGCGGCTACTTTGTGAGCAAGCGAAGCGAACTCTTTGAATAAGTATTCAATGGCGGACAAAGCTTGGGTATGCAAATTAATGCTTCTAACTGAGCACACTGGCACTGACCAATGTGTCGGCATGACAGCCGATACTTTTACACGAACTTGTTGCATTTTAACTAGACTTGGATTCTTGAATGAGATGAGGAAGTTTTTACTCATTGTGCACTGTTGACGAACCAAGCAATTTTAATGCGACCTTTTCATCAAAGTAGGTAATTGTTATATAATTTATAACAATTACTTTGTAAAACTTTAGAGCATAAAACTTTCCTGAACTTCCAACCTGAATATTTCATAGGTACCTACATAAAATACACAAAAGATTATTTCAGCCACTTCTAAAGCTGGCCTCATATATTGTTCATGCTTCATAAACAAGTTTTTTATGATCTGACACACAGAGAGAAATCCCGTAATGTTCCTCATACAATATGAATTATATTGTTATTACTTGCGATGTGGTTTTGTAGAAGCTCATCGCTTATTCAACTCTTCGACAAATTTTCTCATAACTTATTCCATCCGTGGACCCATTTTAACAAATTTCCAATATTCAATTACTAATACTTTTGCAAAAAGTTTCCGTGAGGCCTTTTATTACTCTATAACGATGATAAGGCATAATGGGTGTATCTTCTTTCGCAGCGGCCTAGAAAGCTTAATTGATCAAAGTTGTGACAAGAGCCGCCTTAATAATTGTATTTACCTCATTCCCTTCTTTGTTGGCGTATTTTTCTTTGTCAGCCTTACCTGTAGGGTTCCGCCCTCGGTGCGCGGGTCCCACACGCACTTGATCGTTTTTTTTTTAACCGACTGCGCCAGAAGGAGGGTTATGTTTTTCGAGAGTATGTATGTTTGTATGTATAATTGTTTGGCACGCTCTGCGGCCTGAACGGCTCGATGGATTTTAGCTTGAGAGGTGTCGTTAGATTCGTATTGACTGTGAAAGTGACACTGGGTAGGTATATCAAAATAAAAAAAACCAAAATGGCGGATTTTCGGCGCCATATTATGCCTTCAAAAAAATTTTTTTTCTCGAAGCCTATCGAGTGGGGTATCAAAATAAATATATACAACTTATATGGTTAAAACTAATTCAAAGTGACAAATCGTAAAAAACACGTACCAAGAACTAAATCGTCTGCGAAATCTATTACATTTTATTATTTTATATATACTACATTTGTAAACTAAAAAGCTGGAAATAAAAAAAAGTTATTAAAAAAATCTAAAAACCCGACTGCAACCCTATGCTAAAACTAACTGAAAAGCTAAAAACAAGCCCATTTTAAAATAAATAAAAGTTGGAAGCAGGCGGGACCCATTTGATTTTGTCGCAGCATCATGAAAAAAATCGCAGCATCATCAAAAGCTTAATCATAGTACGATTTAAATGGAAACGGTTTCAAAACGCAATGCTTACATAGCTCGAACAGCACTATAACAATATAGGTAGTTATTTCAAAACGATAACGATCTGTTTCATTTTCCCTGACGTCATGTCGTGGCATGCTTGCTTTCAATCTGGAAGCTAGCTATAAATTGTCAGAACCACGTGATTTCTGCGATCATTCCAGACTTCAGTTGAGGTTTATGACAGATTTGTATACTAAGATTTACGGCTTGTATTGCTGTACACTTTTGTAACAATATAATTTTGCGAATAATAGGATTTTTATCATGATGCAAAAAAGATTTGTGTTATTTTTATGACGCTGTTTTTTAAATGTGCCAGTGCTTAGCAAGGCCTTCGCTCTGTCCTTGGAAACTATCTACTCTTTTTTTTTTGTTTTATCTTTGTCCATGTATGTCCTACAAACACCTCTAGATCGACACGCCATCTGTGTCACGGCCGTCCTAGTCGGCGGGCGGCGGCGATCTGCGCTATAGAGATCAAAACAGAAATTAATCTTAGTACCTACCTACCATGCGCGGTCCGAGGTCGGGGTCGTGGGGGTCATGACCCCCCCCAAAATCATTCAAGCTGTCGAGAGTCTGAATGATTTACTTGCCTTACTAACTTAAAATTGTACTTGAGCCACTAAAACCCCGATTGTCATATTCAAAAACATTAAGAACATCGGCAGACATGGGAACTGCCGACTGAAGTAAAAACTTAAAACTATGAAATGACAGTGGGTTTATTAACGTGCCTAAAAATACTTTCCTTTAAAAGCCTGTTATAAAAATATATATCTAGGATTCAAGAGCGAGAGAAGCAAACTCGGGATATTGGGAACCCCGCTCGTACGTGAGGTTGAAAGGCTTAAGTAAGGCCAGATTCCTAAACTGCTGTAAATCGAGTTTAAGCTTTTCGTCATAATTCGATAAAGTAAGTTCTCTTTTTGTATGATGGGTAAAAGAAAACAGAGACTATTCAAGGTGGGGTTCTAAAATTTTCAGGCTCGCTACTCTCGTTCTTGCAATTTACATTGGTTCTTGAGCTTTTCTTCAAAAGTCGACAAAGCAAGTAATTCCTAGTCCTTTTGGAATGATCGAAAGAAAATCGAACCTATCCGAGATTGTGCAAAATTTTCGAGCTCGCTTCGCTCGCTCTTGCATTTTAGGTTCTGATAGCTGCTTAAGCTTGCCTGCATAAGTCGACAATGTAACTCCTATTTCTACTTGCAAATATAAAACAAAACCTAATCAAACAGAGGCGGGTTGTTAAAATTTTCGAGCTCGCTTCGCTCGCTCTCCCCACCCTGCAAAATCTGCCGTTCTAATACATACGACCAATTTGGCAGCATTTAAGTAACATCCCCCTATGTATAAGCTGCGTCCCTGAATAGCATAAGTAATGTGAAGTTGGAGATGTATATATCATATCATCACGCCTTTATCCCCAAAGGGTTGGGCAGGGGTGTAGGTACCTTCATATAGTACTGACACCCACATTTCGCAAGTTATTAAGTGAAAAGTCATAAAGGGCGAGCCTACTGCCGCCAACCGGGCACAAATCCAGCCTCCAGGCTGTTTCTGAGAAATTTCTGATGGAAAACTCTTTAACACTTTACCCGACCTAGGAATCGAACCCAGCTAGGACCTCATGCTCAGCAGTAACGCTTGCGACCACTAGACCAACGAGGAAATGTACCTCCCAAAAATATTCCTCGGCACCGTAGACAGATTCTCCGTCTACGCTCGGCACCTATGATGACCCCCCCCCAAAATCTTAGGCTGCGACCGCGCCTGCTACCTACGTCAGGCCATTGTTCTGTTATTCATTTGGTATTTTGTCATATGGGTTTCATTCAAGAATTGATTTTTTATAACCCTTTTATCCCAATGCTTAGCGAGGCGTTCACTATTTCTGTCGTACAAATCCAAACACATCTAGATCGACACGCCATCTGTGTACTAGACGGTGATGTCCACTCATTTGATCTCAATAAGATCAAAACAACCCATTGTCACACTAATATTATAAAGGAGAATGTTGAGTGTGTGTGTGTGTTTATATGTTTGTTACTTCTTCACGCTCAAACGGCTGGACCAATTTTGATAAAATGTTGTATGGTGACACCCTGGATTAACATATAGGTTAGGTACCTTTTATCCCGATATTACCGAAACCGGGGGGCGCAGCTAGTAAGAAATAAATCTCCTAGATACCTAATTACCTACCAATATTAGGCGAAGGTTCCATTATTGGCAAGTAGGTAATTGGCATCGTGTGGGGTAATTCGTAACGCACTAACAGTAGCAATGACAGCAATGATATTGACAGTTCAACAACATTCATTGCGTTATTTACGTTGTTGAGCAGACACATTTTTCGAACATATGAAGCAATGGATTAGCAATATCCTTCAAAATGATTCAGATTCTTATTGAAAGTGTGTTAAGCAATTAGTGCTCTGTTTAACTTTCCAATCACTCGATTTTTTGTTCAAACTGGTCGGTACTAAATAATTAGACTAGGTACTATTATTTCGACTTCGACTAGAATTCCACAAAATTTTTATTGGGTAGGTACCTACCAACGTACGAAGCCAATATGCTCAAAAACAAGGCAATTACCAAACTTTGCAAACAGTTCGCATCATAATGCTGTGTAGTAAAGTTAGCTTATTGTGGTGTCAAGTTTACCCCAAAAGTTATTTACCAAAAGCATTAATCATGATTTACTTAATTCTGTTTCTGTAGAATTTAGCAACTTTTAATGACTGTGATATTGCTCTTTGGGCTTTAAAATTGATTCATTACAAATTGATTCTTAAAAATTATTGGAATAATAGCCATAGTAACTAGTAATCACCCTGGATTTACTTATAAGTATAAAATATTGATGCATTAAAATATTACTTACACACTTAACAATAGTACGGAGATGGATACCCAACTACAACTTTATTGTAAAGTGAATAAAGATCAATGTGATTTTATACAGACTATAAGTCAGTGGCAACAACCCAACTGCAATCTTATTATAACGAGATTAAAGATCACTTTGATTTTGACAGTGATGCAATTCTGAATTTGCATAACTGTGAAAATTCTGAATTTGCATAACTGTGTAACTGTGGTAAAATAACTGTGAAAGGACTAGGTATAGGGAGGGGGTAAGGACACTTTTCTTCGAATTTCTTTTCCAATGATTAGAAATTCTTCTACGGGCCAGTCGTAAAGTTCACCTGGGTGATTTAGTGCGGACATGTGACATTCCGTACACGTAGTCACGTAGGTACGCTGAGGACAAGAAGGTAACAAGTTTATGAGGGTCCTCCGTCGCTGCGGAACCCTAATAATTGAATCAACATGTCTCTTGTAACGCGAACGGGCAGTTGTCTACCACAGTTGTTTACAAAGTAAAACATTATGTAGAAGTATTACTGTCTTGTGAATATCTACATATGTGGGTAGATTTATAATATATTTTTCTTCAGACATAAGTAGTAGATAAAGGGGATTATTAATTAAAGTTAAGTGACGTTTAAAGGTCAAAAATGTATGGTAAAACAGTCGTTAAAGCAATGTTTATGAATAAAGGGGAAGATGGTTCTTCCAAGATCATAGTCATGTATATTAATTAATACCTATCAGATAATTCTTAGACGGTGACTTTCACTGTTGACCCAGGGTACAGTGTACCTACATGTCATTACTTATCTAAGTTTCTTTAAATACACAAACAACTAAGATATTTATATCTGTTTTTTATTGGAATTTAACTGTGCAATAACTTGGATGTAGGTATGTCTGTAATCCCGTAAAGTTGTACTTACATATTTTTATTCCAAATAAATAAATATGGGGAAAAAAATATATAGGTACTTATGCTCGTTTCAAAAACATAAAAAAAATCTCATGCCAGACCGGAACTCACGACCTTCCGCCTTTTTCTTATTTTTGAATTTCGAACAGCGCGTCCTACATCGCGCAATCAAAGTTTTCGTGCTGCGTAGCATCAGTACGATATTTTGCCCGACGTTAGCGGGGAGTCCGTTTCTACACAGTAAGACAGTGGTCTGGGGCAGGGCTGTTCAAAACCGCCCCTATATAGCATAAAGCCCAACGGGGGTATTATCGTGTTAGTCAATCCTGTATATTGTGTATTTGATAAGGTCCCAATTGACCAATGTTACTTATATTGTGTATTGTTGAATTTGATAAGGTCCCAATTGAACCGATTTTAAATATATTAACGTGTACCTACCATTAAGCATTTAGTTAGACGTCTCAGTAATTCGGGACTCAAGTGTCACGGAGGAATCTGTTCCTCCACCTGCTGTAGAAAATTCGACTCCCTTTTTGCATATTTTTTAAGTTTAGAGTTTTTCTACAGAATTTTCATTATATCTAAATTAAAAGGTTTATTAAAATTCTTTTTGGAAAGCCTCTTGTGCAAACTTTGAAATATTAAAATAAGTTACAAACCTAATATACAAACAATAAGTCAAAGGAACTCGTAAGCATTTGTACATAATACTTAACACTTATACGAGTTCAAAAGAACACCAGTAAATCGCAAAAAAAAAAACAATATACTTACGAGTACATGCGAAGCGAACTTGCGACCTTCTTTCGTATTTCATCTAATAGGTACCTAACATTATTATCGATGATTCAGATACCTAAATGAGAAAATTACATTTTAGGTATATAATATTATTTTTAAGGGGTAATCATCTTTACAACTGATAATTAAACGATATGGAGGTTATTATGATCAGTAATTTAATATTTTACTACAACGAAATGAGCGAACTACAATTAAATGAGCGCTACTTCCAAGTAAGATTTCTTATCGATAAATTCCGATTTGTCAACTGCCCATTCATACATTTTACTGCTTAATTATTTATTGAATTACCTTTTTAAATATTTGTTTTGACTCATGTTTATTTAGTTTAGGTACTGCTCAGTTTTACTTCCGAACTTGAATACCTACATATGCATTTTGTAACTTTTAATTTACCAAAACTACAATAAACTGCCGCTTTAAATCAGTGTAGGTAATTTTCAAGTAGGTAACTGATAACAAACTGAAAAAAACACGTCTTAATTTAACACTTCGTTTCAAATGCCATGTCGATAAGTAATAGGTAACAACATCAACTTAAATAAATTGTCTCGATCGTAAAGAATGTTAAGGCTTCAATAAATCGCTATAATTTCCTTTTTCACCGAGTTTCAGTAAGCGACGAGTAAAGACTTCGGAAGCGAATGGCTGAATATTTTATTTACCTACGTTTTTCTTTTTCCCAGACTGACTCGCTAATGTACTTTTCGTGCGGGTAGTTAAATAATACAGGGTTATGTTAAGTAAGTATGTACCGACTAAGGTCTGGTACATGGCTAGGGTAATTACCTACTGTTTATTTTAGTTAGGTTTTCTTGCAATTATGGGTCCATGTTTCTATTAGCTTTTATTGTCGGTAAATAAGTAAATAAATCCACATATCGAGGGTATAGTGCTCAAACCCAATAAGTACGAAATTCGAAACGGCGAAAAAAATTAAGAAACGGCTAAACGTGGTGACTTTATTGGGTTATTACCTTAAGTAATTATCTTTCTGCTGCGAATTCCACTTATTGGATTAGACCACTGGAAAGAGCGTCAAAAATGCATTAAGATGTACTAATAAACCGATTTTTCATTTTTTGACACTTATTGGGTTTGAACACTATACCCTCGATATAGTTTGTACGAGTATGTGATCCACACGATCAATTTATACCAACTTCGGGCCCATTCAGGATTCTACAAAAGCCGGTAGCGTTAGGGTGGTTGCACATAGGCGAAACTTCGTTGGTTCCCCGACTCACTGACGCATCATTCGGTTGAGGTTCCGACCGACGGCGAAGATACGCCACCCATCTTCCGTCCTTACCTAGATCTACAGACGTATTTCTATAAGTTGTTGTCACTAAAATTTATATCCAATTTCCATACATAATCTAAGTTTTATACCTAAGCATTTAACGACGCCCATGAGAAGAAACACACATCGCCAGACATACCTACCTACTATAAGGTAGAAAACAAAACCGTCATGTCGGATAATGATCTCATTACAAACAGTAATAAAACTTGTCGAACGAATTCATACATCATAAATATGATATACCTAGTTGGGTACCTAGTGGTATATAATCATATCACCGCTTGCCCGCTTTATTTCGCCCAAGGGAATTATAACTCCGAAGTGGAGTTTCGCAGTTTCATTCGCCAGGGGAATGTGGCTGGCCAGATTGAGCACAGATTATGATGAGACGGTAAATAACTGAGTATATTCTGTGAATAGGTGAGTGAATTACCTGCCATATGAAGTTGAAGTGGTAGTTTATTTGTATACTAGCTTTCGGGTGCGGCTTCGCCCGCTTGGAGATCGGAAATTATCCCGCGAGAACGTAGGTACCTACTACTGGTATAAACAATATCCTGTCTTAAACCAGGTCATGGTCTACCTTTATGCCTCATCGACGTGAATGACGATATAAAAACAGACAGTTACTTTCGTATTAACCTACAAATCGTTTTTTTTTTTGTATTTTTGAAAGTATCTATGGATTTTCATGGATTTATCAAAAAATGCACTAGGAGGAATCGCAATACGCGTGGCAATTGTTTATTGTTTAAATCTTAATTCAATCGTGTAGGTACTTAATAGATATTGTTATAGGAAATACTAGTCTTCACTTAAGTATCTCAAACCTGTAATAAGCTGAAAGGGTCATTGTTAGCAAAGAAAAGAACACTAAATGATTGATAAGAAACATTTTATTAAAAAACAATAAGGAATAGCGACACTGTTGAAGAACGAGAAAATCTGAATATCAAATTATTATCTCGTTAGGAACCCTACGACTGACTTACAGTAGGTATAGGGAAAAAAATGCAAATTGAAAAAGCCATTATGCAATATTTCGCAAAGAAAACTACCCAAGTAAAAATCTTTGAATTCCTCTATTTAGGTACGTAGGGTACATAGCTATCCCGAAGTTTCAGAAGTGACACTATTGTAGCATCCAAGTTTTTGTCCGAAAACCACAAAACGACTACAAAAGCTTGGAACTTAAAGCTGAGAACTGAGTAAAAGTTCTCATTTCTATGGACGATATAAAGTAGGTAAGTACTATCTGCTTATAACTTTTATTGACCAAAGTTTGTCGCGTTCTCGCTCCGTTTACAACTTAAATCAAAGTTTTAAAGGAAGCCGTGATAATTTTAAGGTATGCCACGCTTTGGGCGACTTTTTTAGGATACCTAAGTTTAGAAAATAATTGGGGATGAACCTTTAGAAAACAGTCAAAATTTTCAACAGCCTTTTCGCAAGAGTAAATCAATTACCCGCCTTCACAAACCTGTGGCGCCATCTACATCGCCACATGCGAACTACGCATCACTCTGACGTCACACAAAATCCTGTATCGCACAAGCAGAGTTTACCGCGCAACTAGCATACATATATACCTACAACGTCCCGACCTCAATCGTCGGGCAGTAGCCCACCAGACAACACCCGTCTGGTCGGAGGATCCTGTCTTTTCTATGGAGGATGCAGAGTGAACCTTACGCCCTGGTCCTCACTCATACCTCTATAAACCTTACAATGGTAGAGTAGACCGAACAAGGAGGGGTTGTACGTATATAAGTAGGTACCCAATAAGTGCACAAGAAAAATGCTCTTGACAAAAACCATGTAATTTCACAATCAATAAAGTCATTCACAGTAGGATGGAAGCAACTCATCGACTGTAATTTGGTTAAGTCATATAATTAATCAAAGATCCTCCAGGAATAAATGGGCTGATCCTTTCCCAGGAACCTCACGACCGCACACCAAATAATAATAATTTATGTATATAAACTTTGTACGGACAGCTACAGTCGACTATTTTGATTGGCTTACAAGGGGTAAGTTTGTAAAGCAGATTACATTAATGTTTCCGCAGCTTTGAGCTTGTTTACGGACCGTTTCAACCAATTTATGGATTGTAACCTACACTTAAATGTTGTATTTGACGGCGCGGCAATTGGCGCCGTCTAGCTTTATTACGAAGAATCACCGAAGAGGTCTGATAAGATTGACACTGGCTGGTGACAGCCACTCCATTATTAGCAGAGGTGCTTTTTTATTTTCCTTCGTCCTACTCGGGCAGGCTAAGGTCTTGGACCATACCGCCTCGTCTTCAGTGCAGAGATGATGTTCGGGAGACTCACCCGAAAAAGTGTATAGTATACCCAAAGAGTACGTTTTATATACGGAAGTACACCTCAGCCAAACTCTTTACATCATAGTTTTTCTACTAATATTAACGTTTATCTCTCTTTGTTGGCAGGATAAACACTACCTGTGTATAATGGCGTCGGATTCCCCTGAACAGAACCTGACGCAGTACTTCAGTCTGTGCAACGACTTCATACACGCCGCTCGACTACGAGACGGCAACGTTCTTATACATTGGTGAGTAGCCCACATGTCGTAAGGAGGTAATAGGTACTGATATAACCAAAGAACAGATTATCTGTTCTGTGGTTATAATCATAGCATCAGCTTGTAAAAATCCACTGCTGGAACATCCATAATTTCCATATTGAAATGAAATTAAATTATTGTTTATTTCTGTAAGTAGATCTTTTAAGACACTTACACGTCAATATTTTGCTAGTCAATATTTTAAAAGTAGATAGCGCCGGCATTTCCTAGTTGACTGATCCCTGAGAAGAAATGCCGAAACAAACTCAGTGGTCATTTTAAAGTCCAAACATTATATTATTAACTAGCTGCGCCCCGCGGTTTCACCCGCATAAGTGTCGATCCCGTGGGAATATCGGGATCAAAACTATCCTATGTCCTTCCCCGGGACTCAAACTATCTCTATACCAAATTTCACACAAATCGGTTCAGCAGTTTAGGCGTGAAGAAAAGACAGACAGACAGACAGAGTTACTTTCGCATTTATAATATTAGTTTGGATTTGGATAATTGATTAACGAATGGATACTGACAATAGAACAGTTATTGTTCACCTGAATCCTCTATTCAATTCTTAATCATTCTTCTGGCTAAGTAATTATGAGAGGAATTGGCTTACACAAAATCTCATAATAATATGGTACAAAGATTTTACCTGTATGACTGACTGATACCTAATCTAGATAATATTGATTTATTTATTTTACCATTTATGTACACACATTATATAAACAGACAAGAAAAACAGAACAGAAAAATAGGTACAAAGGTGATGCTTAGGTATTTCATAAGAAATCTCTTCCAGCATACCTGCGATAGAACAATAAAATAATACCTAATATTCTTAGGTTGAAGTGTTTTTGTGAAAGAATCAATAAAAATCAAGAATAAACTTGAAAATGAAAATATATGATGCAGTGTTATTGTTGATGGATGTTTATCGACTGAATTCGTTTCATCGCCGGTAACGTAAGAATATTAATTTCCACCCCACCCATGTTATAAATTGTACCTTCTGACGGTTCAAGGCTAGCAGTGCCCTTCCCTTTTAGGCGGTAATACACTGTGAAATATTTAAAAGGAGGGACTTTAAAGGAGTATTTATATTTATATACAATTTGAGTAAAGTAGGTTTGTAAGTTCCGTTTGCTGCGATCCCACTGGTATGACAATATACTAAAGAAAGAACGTAGAAGCGAAATTGATATGATTAAATAAAATCAAACATATTCAGCGTATAATGTTCCCATTGCTGGGACACAGGCCTCCTCTCTGTAAGAGGGAGTGGGTCATAATTCACCACGCGGGCCCAGTGCGGATTGGCGGAGGTCATATATCTTCGAATTTTTGGTTCTTGGACATGTCGGTTTCCTCACGATGTTTTTCTTCACGGTTTTGAGAGCAGTGGCGACGAAATAATTTACACAAAGTAAAGTGCCTGCTTGGGATCGAACCCACAACTTACAACTTGTAAATCCCGGCCGTTACCTTTGGGCAACCACTGCTCTCAAACAAAGAGAGGCAATAAATTAGGATGTAACTAGCTAATGGACATTAATTGCAATGTGATATACCACACTACTTTGTCCCGTCAAGTTTTCTTCAACGAATTTTTATTTTCAGATAACCACCGGTATTGACCACAGGCTGTGTTATTTTAGTCTAGAAAGAAGTCGAGTCTCCACCTATCTTTTTTTTTTACTTAAAATATACTTACGTTATTACGTAGTATACGTAAAGTTGATTCGTTTTCAGTTACGAAGAGAGAACTCAAATTGTAAACAAATATCCATTTTAGGCAAAATACTACACAAAAATCGTGTTTGTACACACTAGATTGTACTAATTTCCTGCTGGTATTGCGATGCGGGAATCGAACTCTCCGCACAGCACTCAGCAGGCGAACCAGCTCCGCCATTGAGCTATTTCCGTAGCAGCACCCTAATTGCAATCAATCTCAATCTGAATCACTTTTTACCCGACTACGGCGAAACAAAAAGGAGGGTTATGATTTTGACCGGTATGTATGTATGTTCATCTGTTCCCTCATAACTTCAAAGTACTTATAATAATTTGACAAATGAGGTATCCTTAGAAGCGTCTTGACCGTCCGCTAGTTATAGGTTATGTGATGCTGATGTCACACTAAATTCAATACTAGTATGACGCCCTCTAGAGGACATAAAGTAATGAATTTAAAAATAAATATTTTGGGATGGTGCCTTGTTGGATATCCAATGAAAGAGCTTAATAATTAGCACTTTAAAAAATATAAATATTACTGAAATAAGCTCCAAAGTACCTAATTGGTAAATAAAAAATAAGTTTAAAAACTAAAACCCGACTACTGAAAAGGATGAAACAAGAAAGTATCTTCCCGTGGTCGCATGCCGCTGTATGTACTAACATACTAGGTATACTTAGAAGCTATGGTAGCATGCGACCACGGGAAGGTACTTTCTGTTTCATCCTTTTCAGTAGTCGGGATTTAGTTTTTAAACTTATGAGGATATTGCTAATCCATTGCTTCATATGTTCGAAAAATGTGTCTGCTCAACAACGTAAATAACGCAATTAATGTAATGTTGTAGCTGTCGACTGCCTTGGACACCATGGGCTATCCTGCAGTAGGAGCGCAGGCCGGATAGCACGGCACGCCAGCATTAATGACATCATCCGTCGTGCTCTTGTCACCGCCGGGGTGCCAGCTGTTTTAGAACCCAACGGCCTGGCACGCGACGATGGAAAGAGACCAGACGGAATGACCATAATGCCCTGGAAGTTAGGCAGACCTTTGGTGTGGGATGCAACATGTGTCGACACCCTTGCGCCATCCCATCTTCCTAGCACGGTGGGCTGTGCTGGGGCGGCTGCTGCAGGTGCAGAAAACCTCAAACGGCGAAAATATTGCAACCTGATTGGGACTTATATGTTCGAGCCGTTTGGGGTTGAAACACTAGGGCCATGGGGTCCGAGTGCCCACTTGGTATTTCGGGATATCGCCAAGCGGTTAGTCGACTCTTCACGTGACCAGAGGGCTGGCCTATATCTTGGTCAAAGAATTAGCATTGCCATACAACGTGGCAATGCTGCCAGCCTTCTGGGCACTGTTCCTGTTGACAGCGATGCGGATGAATTTTTTGATGCCCTATAATGATTGTTTATTTTTTCATATAATTGTACATATTATTATAGTTTATATTTTAGCTTATATTATGTAAATATTTAATTTTTGGAGAAATAAATCACAGCTAGGTAAAAAAAAAAAAAAAAATGTAATGTTGTTGAACTGTCAAAATGAAACCCATTGCTACTGATAATACCTAGTATGTTACGCAATTACCCCGCATGCAGGCCGTTGTTAAATTGCTCGGCCGCCAATTAGGCCATTCCTAGCACATCGTAGCGGAGAAAAACCAAAACCCTTAAAATACCTTTTGGTCCATTCGACCGAGATCAAAAATACCCACTCAAGCAGTTTTACCGATTTCTAGTCTCTTTTGAGTTGTACTAAGAAAATGTAAGGCAACGTAGGCTGATAAATTGGGGACCTTTGAAGGAAGGTCGATAGAATATTAACGTGAACGATTTTAAGGTCGTCTGTAATGGGTTCAATTTATAAATTAAATTCTCTATCATCGATCACGCACATCACAACTACCCAATTTTGGGGCACTATGCTAACAATTATTATAACGAAATGAATCGATGAGAAAACAACAAATCGGGACAAAGCTAGCTTCATTTGTGTTTTTAGCCGAGAACGACGGCATTTCTAGAATTCTAGACATCAGAAAGCCAATTCCTGTAATTAAAATCGTTCAAAATCTCATCTCAGCGACAATCAATGTCAAAAACTTGTCAAAAATGTGAGGTATTTTTGACTGATTGAGACAGATCGGACACAAAATTATGAGAATTACCCCTCTGCACGAGGAGAGAAAAAAGGTGTGTAAAAAAAAGTAAAAGTAAAAACTTACCTACTTATATGATTTTCTAATTTTAAACTGAAGATGACCATTGACCAGTCTTACGCGATTCATTGCCGCGTTTACGTGATTCAGCGTCACAGACCGATTGGAGCCGAGTATACCCGATTCAGCGTCACCGATCCGATCGTGACGGTTCAGTTCCATTCACTGTTCAAAAAGAACACAAAGTGCGCCTAAAGAACTTTTCACTTCAAAAGTCTCGAAAGTAACTCTGCCTGTCTGTCTGTCTGTATGTTACCTTTCACGCCTAAACCGCTGAACCGATTTAAATGAAATTTGGTATAGAGATAGTTTGAGTCCCGGGAAAAGACATGAGATACTTTTTATCCCGATTTTCCCACGGGATCGAGACTTATGCGGGTGAAACAACGGGGCGCAGCTAGTTTACTTATAATAGATATTATCAACGCCTTCGACCGAAAAGTACCAATGCTTTTTAGTGGCACAAAAACATACAATTCAGCCGAAACGAGCTCTTCACAATATTATCCACTTGTATTCATCCCGTCCACGAAATGATTGTCATATCATGAAGCTTTGTAAGTAAACATCCATGTCCGAAATGAAAGAATAAATAATAAAATGTCCGAAGTTTGGAAGAGCCTCGTTTGTCCTCCAGGGACTGTCGTTATGAAAACATTCACATAAATAGTGAGGGCGCGGCGCCATTATAAATCACAGACACGCTACTCTTTATTATGATTATCAGAAGTTAGCATGTAGGTAGGTAGCTACTCTTTTGTAGGTATTTATACCTATACCTAGGTACATCATCACCATTTTCCTGTCCTTACCCTTAGTTAGGTATTTGGGGTTGGCGCAACATGTCTTTTTCTTCCATACTTACCTTATTTTGTCTCTCATTTTGTAGCTTGCTGTAATGATTACTTTAAACATATTTATAACATACATATTTAACACGTGCTGTTATACTAACGTCAACCATTTATGATGGGGATCGGAACTGTTTCTCCTAAACACAGGTTCTTTTGTAACCTATCTAGGAGAGCAGTACAACACCCACTAACTAGATTAAGAGACTTTATGCTTTATATTATATTACGTTGCCATGTTATCTAGTCCTAGTTGAACAATAAATCTTTATTATTATTTATTATTATACTTCTCTATTAATCCTCATCTCAGTAGTCACTTCCTACACCTACATGTTATAAAATACTAGCTGCGCCCCGCGGTTTCACCCGCGTAAATGTCGATCCCGTGGGAATATCGGGATAAAAAGTAGTCTATATGTTAATCCAGGGTGTCAGCTACCTCCATACAAAATTTTATTAAAATTGGTCCAGCCGTTTGAGCGTGCAAAAGTAACAAACATATAAACACACCCCCACACTCACAAACTTTCGCCTTTATAATATTAGTGTGATGTGATGTGATTAAAGTCGCTTTTCCTGCCTTTTTTTGTGACCGCGTTGTACTTCTAAACAACGTAAAGGATTCTGTTTTGAATTTATTCCGGAAGGTTTATGTGTATACAGGGTGGTTCAAAAGTCGTGGATCAAACGAAGTAGGGGGATAAAGAAGGTCATTTCCAACGCTTTTAAAGTGAGAAATAATTTTTGGTAACGTTCCAAATTTTTTGAAAAAAAATAAATTGCTCTTGAAATTTGATACTCAGAGCCCTAATAGAACTTTGTAGTGCTGATACATTATCTAGTAGTAATACAACACCGTTTGTTTTATTGTTTTATATCACATTTTTTTTAAATTCGTCTAATTGTAAAAGACCTCGGTATACACAAATATTCATAACTTTTAGGGCAATTGAATTATGACCATGCTGTAGAAAGATTTTTTTGTTGGAAATGACCTCCTTCATCTCCCTATTTCGTTTGATCCACGACTTTTGGACCACCCTGTATAATAATATAACAATAGTTTCGCGCGGTCAAAATGTTCGTTTATTGCCCGTGGTCCGATTTTTATTCTACTAGTAGGACCAAGGCTATTTTTCTTTTCGGTGGATCTATCAATCGGACCATCATTATAAAATGATCACATTGTATTGGCATATGTACTTTTTTCAGTCTAGCTCTCATTCGTCAAGTGTGCAAAAGCAAAAGGTACTTCGTTCAAACCGTGTGTCCCGCGACACCTCTTGACTATATTATTTACTAGCTCCTGCCCGCGACTTCATCTGTGTGAAATTACGAGTACTTGCTTTCCCGACCAACCCCGTTTTATTTTTATTTATGCTCGGCTTCTAAGGGTCCTAACGACATGTTAAATAGCTAGCCTTCCTCGAGAATTGAGCTATCAAATGCAAAAAGCATTTTTAGAATCCGGCTGATGGTTCCAGAGATTAACGCGTTCAAACAAACAAACTCTTCAGCTGTGTTATTAGTATACAGGGTGAAATTGAAAACATGCGACAAATCGAAATGGGAGATTGTACTCATCATTATGAACAACTTTTACTATGGGACCAAACCTGAAATCGCGAAAAAAAGTCTGCTGTTCCCTACATTTATAACTAGTAGCATAACTAGTCAAAATGTAGGGAACATCTGATTTTTTTTCGATTTCAAACTGTAGATAGATTAATAATAAAATTACATAAATTATTATTATTAAATTGTGAGGAGGTTCCTCTCTCTGGAGCCCTGACCGCCGGTAGCTTGGACCCTGTTCCCGATACCGGTGGGCTACTATTTTTTATATTTTTAAATGTTTTTATATTCTAATATTTAAAAATATCATTCATATGTAATTAGCTAAATAAAGGAAATTACATATAATGGAAATCTCAATGTTTTGCCAAGTCGTAAAAACGGTGCGAAGGAGAGCGGGTCATGGTGTAGTGTATTATATTCAGAAAGCGTCATCCTGTCTGAAGAGTGTCTGACATTATTAAACTCATATACTTGTCACATGACTTGGGTGCTTCATTTGATTTGATTAATTGTATCACCAGAAGCTTCTGAAGATTTCCTCTTGATTCTGCGATCAGAATATCACTATATTAAATGAGCAAAAAGTTATATGATAGACACCTAAGTAGATTTAGTCTCTTTGGATTTAACCACGAATATAATCATTCTTCCCTAAACAATAAAGGTAGTCCGTTATTCGGTAGTAGGCATCTATCCATCCATAATAACGTTCCAAACGCGTAACTCTTTGTTAAAAGTCAGTTCTGATTAATCGCCCTACAGGGCCATTTAATTTATTTCCGCTTCCTGTCAGCTCCGTGTGAAAAGATCGCGTTACTCGGTCCTGCTGTGCGATTGCACGCCACTATTGATTCATTGCTAATTGTATCGTATCGCCACCGTGTCGGTTAATTACACAATTTTCGCTCGTCGCTTGCTTCCCTAGCTCTTTTGTAAGTTGACTTTTCCACCTGCTCATATGTTGAGAGTTAGATGCTATGCTAGCTATGTTGAGAGCTATTTCCACATGCAAGAACCAAAGAAACTTATTAACATAAGTTTTTGCGATGAAGAACCTACTTAAAAATCCTCTTATTCCGCTGCCTCAGAACTGAGAATCCTGAATCTTATCTTATACGTATCATCGATATCTCCAGGGCCTATCTCGTACAAGTGTTACTGGGTCAAAGGTATGTAGCGTCTGACTATTTGGTCCAAAATCTGCGGCTAAATACCAGTTTCCTTAGACGGCGCTTGAGCAAATTGCGCGCTTTTATACAGAAGCTGTCCAATTAAGGCACTGTAAAACAGTGTTTTTATTTTACCGCCATCCTCAGTCTGGAAAATTCAAAAATTTCTCGAGAAATAGCGTTGTTATGATAAAAGTGGAGCAAGGAAAGAATGTAATGACGCATCATTTGCCGTGGCTTTAGTTACAAGTACCCCCCGACTAGTGGTACCTACTGCCGCGAAAGATAGTTAATGACGAAACTTTGTATACTTTATGTACACAGATTTATATAATGACACATATAAAGTTACGCTGACAAACTTCTGTAAGTATCGTATATCTAACTAATGTAGTAATTATTGCGTAACGCGTCTCGGCTTTTAGTTTCAAGGTTTCAAATCCACAGATCCTGACGTTTAATCTGGCACTTGAAAGTATAATTCTGTGTACATTACCTCCAGAATTACTTAGTATACGGCCTCAGAAAGAGATATTAATCTTTTTATAGTTACTACTTAGTAGACACTGAAAGAATTCTCAGTTCAGAAAATTAGAAAATGGCTAGTTGCTGTAATCGTTTAATAAAATGGAAGTATCATTGCTACTTATGAAACTTAATATTATCTAGTGTTGGGATCTTTTCTCATTCAATCAAATTATACTTAGTAACGTAATATTTTTCTATGTAGAACCTATTTAAAAATCATCTTATTCTGGTCCTTCAGAACTGGAGAATCTTGAATCTTATCTTATACGCCGCAGTCGATAAGGTAAATGTACCAATACTCGTCGGGTTTTGATATTCACTGACTTTGAAGAACTGCTGCGTGAGAAGTATTTCATTTAGGATGAAAATTTTTGCATGACAAAATAGAAACATTATCCGTTATTCTAAATAAGTTGTTAGTTTTTGTAATTTTTTGTGATAGTAAATACTTATTTAAGCAAATATGAAAAAAGGGCGATTTGTACCAGTACTCGCCAGATTTGTACTATTGCTCATCAAAAGGATCCAGTAGTCGTCAATTATTGATGCTAATATGAACTTTCAGGCCTTGAACATAGAGTTCAAGATGATTACACATTAAAACATATTGTGATTGTCTTTCATATGAGTGGCAAGTCTAAGAAACAAAAGGTAGGTAGAAAACCAAATCGCAAGAAATTACTAAAGGTTGTGAGCTGTTAGCAGACTAGGTAGGTAAATTCTAATGTATTTTAGCTTAAAAAATTAAGATGTCCGAATCACAGAATCAGTTTTTTATCAGAATAAAGGAGCCCATTGTATATTAAGTGTTTAATGTTTTTTTATATTGTGTATTTTTGTGGTGTACAATAAAGTATATAAATAAATAAATAAATCAGCCATATTAGGCCCAAAACCCAAAATGGCCGGCCAACAAAAAAAATGTATTGCCCTGGTCGGGGAAGACCTCCTTATAATTTTTTACTATCGCGACGAATCTCTAAGACCATTCCTTCAGCTTTTTTTTAAGTTGAAAAATAAAGTTGTATACATTAAAAAAACCTGATTTTAGAACTATATAGGCAAAAAATAGTTATAGTAACACTCGCAGAGGTTTGTTGTCATTGTAGGTAATACTTGTTTAAGGTCACCTTTCTTTTATTTTCACCAATCGGTAGTTAATATATTTTATTAAAATTTATAAAACTAGATATTTTTAACTTTAAAAAACAGCTGAAGAAATGGTCGTAGAAGTTCTAAATAATAATACATTTTATTTCGCTCTCACTTTGTGTTTTGGGCCTGTTGATGTGAAAACGTCGTTGCACTCTGTGGTAAATTCAATACGTCTGACCGACAATAACATGTAATATTTCAGCCGCTTATAACTACGAGAATGCTTGGGTAATGATTGAGCATACAATATATGGGTAATAATTGTACCAATTTTGAAGCAGGATCTAATTTTTGTTTGACGTCACATCGCAAGTGTAGTGGGTCCGACCCTCCTTTTTACTATGCGTCGAAATTTTAATTCGCAAACAAATGTTTAGGTATTAGGTGCCATTGTCAAGAATTGACACAGCACTATTAGGGCCTAAAGAGAATCAACAGAAATATTGGTCGAGTTAAAAATGCATTTGAAGTTGACAATAGCAAAATAATTTCAAAATATGTCGTCTCATATCGGCCGTAAGTCTGGCCAAAAGTGAAAAATATCTCAATAAAAGTAAGCTTGCATCATAAGGAATTCAATGAGCCTCAAAAGCCTAGTACCAAGCAAATACAATAGCTACGGCAGTATCAGAAAACGTAAAAAAAATCTGCAGCAAGTAGCATAAAAGTTAAAGATGTCGTCTCATATCGACCGCAAATCTGCTTAGAACTGAAAAATATCACATACAGTGAGAGGTATATTACATGCAATGAGCCTTTTTTTTCGTGGGGAAATCCTCATGGATACCCTCAGTCTGGGAAGAACTGAGGGTTACATCGGACTCCTACTGACTAAAACCCCACTGTTCCTTCTAGTACCATGAGTCCGGGGCCCGGGAGATACTTGTACATTCGCCACACCTCCGACTAGAATCAGCCCAGCCAAAAGCCAAACAAAGAAAGTTTTAAATCATAAGAAACACAATAAACCTACAAAATCTAATTATGAGCGAATCCAAAAGCTAGGGTAGTATCTAAAATCATCGCCGATCGCCATGTTATTAATGGACGGCGCCCCGGCTTGTCATCGTGCAAGTATGTGTGAAGATTACGAGAACATTAGGAAGATTCAACGGCAGAAGACTTAGTAAGAAGACACCTCTACATATGTGAGAATTTGATTAGAACTGTAATATCCGCACTCGATCTGAGTGACGTACTGTTGAAAAACTACCATCAATTAGCCAGGGCTTATTACAGATCATTATTATACCTTTCCCAGTAAGGCAGTTTAGGTTAGAACTGAGAATACTTTTTACGGGCCGAGCGAGTGGAGCGCGCTTACGATACAGCATGCGAAGCGAGCCCTTCCTAGACACAAATAAGCAAAGCACGCTTAATTTCACGATGAGCTCGCTTAATCAGAAGATGGATTTACTTCTTTTGCTAGTCTTAACAGCTTCTTAAACCAGCAAGCGAAGCGAGCCCATCTTCGACACGAGTGAGCCGAACGCACTTGCACATGACAAGAGCGAGCGAAGCGAGCTCTATTACGAGTGAAGCGCTGGCACAGTTTCGTGCCGAGCTAGCGAAACGAGCCCAATGACGCGACGACTAAGCAGAGCGCGCTTACTCAAGCAATGAGTAAGCGAAGCGAAAACAGCTTAAGAGAAACTCAGTTTTATCGTCAAATGTAGCCCAAACCTTATTATATGTTTGTACAGATGTCAGCACATCAAACTACCCGAAACTGTCAAATTTTCCCAATCAAATTTGAACCTTATGCTTTAGCAATAAAGTTGAATTATTTACAATATGACGAGTTTAGAGGCAAGTATTAAGCGTGTCCCAGTAATCGTCAAAAAAGGTCTTAAAATGACGAGATTTGGGTCAAGTAGGAATTTTTATGTACCAATAGATGTCTCGTTAAATAAAAAATACTTTTATGATAAAAGTGTTCTAAACTTCAAGTTATATCATTAGTAAATTAACTTAACTAATTCATCAAACAATCAGACTTACCACATACCCCACAGAAGGTTCGTAAATCAAAACACAAAACTACGTGCCGAGTTTGACATTTAGCAGCTAAACTTGCAAAAAAATGAATAAATTGTGGGACACACTTTTTAATTGAGATATCTCAGCCACCATTACAGTTAAAACTTAGTGTTTTATTTTAATTGTGCAATATGTTACCAAAAATATGTTGGCATAAAAATGGGCCAGTTAAATGTTTATTAGAAAAAGATATTGATGGTTTTAGACAATTTGACGACTTCTGGGTCACTGTCGACTTCACCCGCGTTTACCTTATCTCCAGGGCCCACCTTTCTCGGTCAAGTGTCACTCGCATCGCTTGCAGTTTGAACTCGATCGAGAGCTGTCGACGACACCCCGCTGTGGTCTGTTCCAAAAGTACCTAAAGAAAATGTAAACATATCGATCGAATTTTTAATCACGTTTAAGATGTTTTTCATTTGACAATTTAGGTTAATTTTATAACTTTCTAAATTCAGATGTAGGTATGTATGTATTGCAAATTCCTGTTGTTAAGTGACTGCGTAAGAATTTAACTAGAAACGGGTTTGTTTACACTTTCATTAGATAATTTTAGAACAGACTATAGTCATGTCGACCGGCTTAGCTTGATTGAACGTACTTACACACGGCTTATTGGAACTTAAGGGGTAGACGGTTTCTGAATCAATCCCGTTGGCGCTTTGAATGTTAATATTTAAATTAAATTCTCCAGTGGTGGTATTTTTCTTAAGAATACTCGTAAGTGTGAATCATTTAAATTATAATGCTTAGACTTTTCTTTCTCGGCCAAGTGTCACTGCCAACCCTTGCAGTTTGAACTCGATCGAGAGTTGTCGACGACACCCCGCTATCTCCCGCAACCAGCTTATCTTGAACGTACACACGGCTTATTGAAACGTAAGGGGACGACGGTTTCTGAATCAATCCTGTTGGCGCATCTTGGCGCTTTGAATGTTAATATTTAATTTCTCCGGTTTTGGTTAGGGAAAAGTGTGAAGGATCATTTAAATTGCAGTCGGTCCAATGATTCTGTTGAATTTCGTAAAGTTACTTGATTGATTCGGTTACCCGAAATAGTTTTCTAGAATGCATTTTGTTTTACTTTTCTTATTATATAAGTATAGCCCGGTTTGCTATTTATACCCGACACGTATTCTGAACATTGGACTTTTACAAACTGATGCAAAGATAAAGGATTCAATTACATAGTTATAAAGATACTAGCTGCGCCCCGCGGTTTCACCCGCGTAAATGTCGATCCCGTGGGAATATCGGGATAAAAACTATCCTATGTCCTTTCCCGGGACTCAAACTATCTCTATACCAAATTTCATCGAAATCGGTCCAGCCGTTTTCATGTTATGTCGTGACAACGGAAAACGGGTTTCATTTTTATATATATAGATAACCAAAGCGACAGGAGAAGGATATATTAGATGCTGGCATTAAGTACTATGTAGTTTCTAAGTATATCCTGATTCTAAATACTCTCTCTCTCCCTCTCTAGTCTCTTGAAGATCTTCCTAATTTGTTCTTTTCCCCCAGTCTAGCAGGGATGTCACGCAGCGTGACAGTGGCGGTGGCGTACATAATGTCGGTGACACCCCTGACGTGGCGTGAGGCGCTGAAGGTGGTGCGCGCGGGCAGGGCTGTCGCCAACCCTAACCTGGGCTTCCAGAGGCAGCTGCAGGAGTTCGAGACGTATAAGCTGGTTGAGGTAAGGAAATAATAGCTTTAGAGTTCAGAATTGAAGTAAATAAACCGCAATAAGCGTACCCACCTACTGGGCCAAAGTAATCTGGTGAAGCAGACTCTGATTTTAATTTGCTAGACTAAAATGACAGCTGCGTTGTAATAAAAATTGTCACATAACAAAAAAGGTCGATTACAGCTGTCACTTTGGTCTAGCAAATTAAGAATAAGGATCATTTATTTGCAGAAAATATAGGTGTTACTTATCCACCAGTTGTAAAAGTTGGTGGTTTAATGAACCTACAGTCCATATTTTGCCTGTTTAGGGCATTAAAAAATCAGAGTTTAGACGAATGTCGAAAAGCTCGAAATTATCGTATAGGTTTATATAATATTACTAGAGAAACTTATAAAAGTTCACTTGACGTGTAACCGTAACGGCGAGTAGGTACACCCAGCAACGGCTTTTTTTAATATATATATTTAATATATACAAACTATTTTAGGCGACTTATTGCTATCCATAATTAATAATTAGGTAGGTATCATTATTAAATGTGTATCCACCAATCTCCACTAGGCCCGCGTGGTGGACTACGATCCACTCCCTCTCACTGAGAGGAGGCCTGTGTCCCAGCATTGAGAACCTTATAGGCTCATTATGATTATACATTAAATGCATGTTGAATGGCTGACATGGAGCTAGATTCCACGAACTAGATACAACATTACCGAGAATAATCTCATCAATATCATATTAGCATGCTAATAGGAGTGAATAAGTTGTCTCAATGGGTGTTATACCTATCCACGTAGGTATGTACTTAGCACACGTCCAACACGCTATCAAACGCTAAGCTATCCCTCTGAATCCCTCAGTCCAATCAAATCAATAGCTTTCACGAGAGATTTCAGTGAAATGGAAAGCTTTATCCTTGTGTTACATCAACGATATTAACTTATGGACACGCTCTGTTCCGACCTCTAGCATAATATATGGACTGCTGTGTCCGCGTTAAAGTTTATAATGTTCCCATAAACTCAGCTATATTCGAACTAGGTTTAATATAACAAAAAACAGACAGAGTGATTCACTGTTGTATTGTGTGTTGATCTCTGTTCATGTAGAAAGTTTTGTGGTAGCTTGCTACAAAACAGATATTTGTTGTTCGGTTGGAACAGCGCATCCATACTTTACCAACGTTGATGTAAATCCAAGTAATTTATACGTCAGCTAGTGACACACAGTGGGATTGTGGCCACCTTGCGTGACGCGCTCGCGTGTCAGTCCTCCCACTAACCACTCGCAGAAATTCGAAAAATATTCCCTTTTCTCTTGTAACGAATATTATCCACACTTTATACAAAGATTAAGACTATATATTGTTACGTAGGTACTTATTAAAACCCCAGTCTTTCTTGAAATGATATTTAGATTAGTGGAAAATAAAGTACTGTAATCAAGGAATTCGAAGCATCATGGTATTTCTTAGAAAATTTAACTGTGCACGGTTGCCTTAATGAATCATTCGCGTGACCAAAGCGAATCGATAGTCCGCCTATTTGTCAAAAGTAGGTCTGATTAAAGTCACTTACGTGTGATTGCAGAGGGTCTATTAAGCTGTCATAAATCACTTGTTCCTATAAAAAAATAACTTATTTACTTGAATACCTTTATAAAACAATATTCTTCCTAAACACATGTGTCTGATTCGTTAACTAACTGACAGACTGACAACACGTAGCCTCAACTACAACCTGAGACGAAGGTATACGTTTTTAAAGGGTGTATTTTCGAAAGTTCGAACAGTACCAAGAAAGCATTTTCCGACACTCAGCGGGTTAAAGGGAGTTGAATTTGTATGCGAATAAAGTAGTGGATAAAAGCTAGTTCGTTATAATGGGAAAGGCAACAGACCATAACCACACCCCATGACTGTTCGATGGTGAATTGGGTCACATAGCGGTAGCGTGAGGTCATTTAGTAGAAAAATTTCATTTCTGACCAAAAACAGGTGAATTCCTTCATATACTGGACCCGCCTCCTTTGTCTAGTGGGCTATAAACACTACCTTCTGCTGAGCATAAGGCCCGGGGTTCGATTCTCAGGTCATGCAATGTGTTATTGTGATTGTGTTTTGTGTGAAATTTGTACGAAATAACTACTCTCTTTTTGAAATAGATGAAAAGGCGATGTCAAAGAGGAAAACAGTACGAAAGCCACTAGTAGTCCCCCGTAATAGACTCAAAGTATGCGACAAAAATTGTTATACCATGGCGGTGAAACTATATAATCACTTAGCTGAAGAATTTAGAAGTGCTACAGATTTAGAATTTAATAGAAAGCTTTATAACTGGTTGTGTGAGAGATGTTTTTATTCCATCAATGAATATTTAGAGTGCAAAATGTAAAATTTATTTATTATGATTGTTATGACATCTACATAATTATTGACGTTTTCAAACATTTTCATTACCTATTCTAGTTATATTTTTATTGACATGACATTATTATTATTATTGCTTATTTATTTATTGACATTATTATTTGAAATGAACAGAATTGTATTTAGTTTTATTAATTGCATGTACCTAATCAAAATTTAAATTATGAAATTATTATTATTATTTTATATTATTGTTACCTAAATGCATGCTATCCAGAATGTAAAATCTAAATATTTGTATGGCTGAAAAGCCGAATATAGTGAAACTCATTATAAATGTTAAGAACTTATGTTACCTATATTCTTGCAAATAAATATATCATTCATTCATTCATTCATTCATTCATTCCATTCGGAATTTTTCAGTAGCAACCCGGAAGATTTGTGCCCGAATAGTGGCAATAGGATCGCCCCCTATTACTTGGGACTTCAGTGTGAGTAGGTACTGTGAAAGGCTGGGCTTCAAAGAATTTAAACAACGATATGATTTCTTTAAATTTATATTGACAGAACGTTTTCATATTCCCGACTAAACTAGCACTCACTTTTCCTAAACAAAAAACCTAATAAAATATTTTGACACCCCGTTATAAAATTTCTTGAATGTTCGAATGGAACACGCGCTAAATTATAGCCAGCCTGCACGGCTGCACTATATGAAGGTTGACTTTAGTGAACAACCTTTACAGGACATATCTTTCTAACCCTTCAGGGAAACACAGGGAATTTCTTTTCATCAACATCATCATTTCAGTCGAAAGACGTCCACTGCTGGACATAGGCCTCCCCCAAGCACCTCCACTTTCTCCTCATATAATCACATTTTTAACCGACTTCAAAAAAAGGAGGAGGTTCTCAATTCGTCGGAATCTTTTTTTTTTATGTATGTTCCCCGATTTCTCGAAGACGCCTGGACCGATTTAGAATTTTTTTCTTTTGTTGGAAAGGGTATAGGTACTTTCCAAATGGTCCCATGAAAATTTTATTGAAATCGAACAAGCGGTTTTTGAAAAATCATCAAAAATCTAAAAATTTATCTACATTGTCTACATTAACGATCTTTTTGTTTACTTTTTTGTGGGGTAGTTACAACTAAAAAGTGAAAAATAAAAACTTTTTTACAAAAAAAAACAACCGACTTAAAAACATGTTTTTTAATTTGTGCGTTAGCCATTCGTACCTACCTGATAGATTGATGTACACTGTTGTTGTACCGGTTCCTAAAAATAAAACCGGTGATATTTCGGATTTATTAAATTATAGACCGATTTCATTAGCCACGGTTATTGCGAAAGTACTGGACAGTCTGCTTGACCACCAACTGGGCAGGCATATTAAGCTCCATGACGCACAGTTTGGATTTCGATCTGGTTTATCAACGGAAAGTGCGATCATGTGTCTTAAGCAGACTGTTCAGTATTATAGTGATCGAAAAACACCCGTTTTTGCATGCTTTCTCGATCTCTCCAAAGCCTTCGACCTGGTGTCATATGACAAACTATGGCGCAAGCTCGAAGGCGAGACAGATTGCAGTCCGGAAGTTACATCTGTTTTTAGGTATTGGTACAGCAACCAGAAAAATAGTGTCAGATGGGCAGGCTCTTTCTCGGATGTGTACAGGTTGCAGTGCGGGGTGAGACAGGGTGGACTGACTTCACCGAAGCTCTTCAACCTGTACATTAACCGACTGGTCGGTGAACTCAGCAGTGCCAGTGTCGGGTGCTACATAGACGGCATTTGTCTCAACAATATCAGTTACGCAGATGATATGCAGTGGCGTGCATTGCATATAGGCATTTAAGCAGTGCCTATCTCGATATATCAACATAAGCCTGTCAATTACATTTTAGTGTGTGTGCCCCACAATTAAGAAACCCACTAAATTATCATACCTAACAAAAAACAAAATCTTCATACAAACGCGCGGCAGTAGGCAGTCGCCGCACGGCCTACTCGGCTCCTGTACTATTCGCGCATTGACATTGGCCTTTACTCGTTCAAGTTAATACGACAAAATTAAAAATACGTACGTCTCACGCGTAATACCATGACGTTCGACCTTCGCAATTTATCACCCTTAAGTAGGCATGCCTACTCAAATAACCACACTTTTGACCTCACTTTTTTTCTGATTAGTGAACGCGTTTGCCTAGACTAGACCCGGCCTCGGGCCTAGTGCCTACCTATTCTGAAAACCAATGCACGCCACTGATGATATGGTACTGCTGAGTCCATCGATCGGGGGTCTGCGTAAGCTGGTACGGATTTGTGAGTCCTATACGGAGGCCCACGGGCTCAGATACAACACGAAGAAAAGTGAACTCCTAGTATTTAAGGGGCGGGGCAAAAATTATTTGACTGTACCTACAGTCACCTTAGCTGGTACCCCCTTAAACAGAGTCACTCAGTTCAAGTATCTGGGCCACTGGGTTTCCGAGGATTTAAAAGATAACGCGGATGTGGAAAGGGCACGTAGGGCGTTGGCTGTCCGGTGTAATATGTTGGCCCGCAGGTTCGCGCGTAGCAGTAATCAAGTGAAAGTGACTCTTTTTAAGTCATACTGCCAAACACTATATACGTGCAGCCTGTGGGTTAACTACACACTTGGGTCATACAATGCCCTGCGTGTGCAATACAACAACGCGTTTAGGGTGCTGCTGGGGCTGCCACGATTCTGCAGTGCTTCGACTATGTTCGCAGAAGCGCACACTGATGGGTTTCATGCTCTTATAAGGAAGCAGTGTGCGTCGCTGCTGAGTCGTGTCAGGTCCAGTAACAACAGTATAATAAGTGTGTTCGCGGACAGGTGGGACTCTCCACTGCTGCGCCACTGGATACATTTGCATACGGCACTGTGAGCAGTGGAGAGTTCCTCCCGGTCCAAATGTGTCTGTTTTTATCTGCTTTTCTTTTTGTGTGCGTTGTTTTTGTTTGTTTTATTTTTGATGTGTTTGTAAAATGTGTGTGTTGTGAAATATGGACATTGTTCTGAATTAAATGTTATTATTATTATTATTTAAAAAAAAACTACAAAGTGATAAATAACTTTAATTTCGGAAGTCGGTGTCAAAAAACGAAAATGCGGAATCAACGACACCGACTGACAACATTTCATATTTTTAACCTGCATGTATTATTACGTTATATAAAAGTAAATTCAAATCTAGGGCACCCATATTTTTTCGTTTTTCGAAATTATGTACTTTTCATTCATAATTTTAGCTTTGAAATTCAGTGTATTCTAAAAAGACGTAAGTGCCAGATGACGGTAGAATGGCGATACTACCTTTGCTTTACTGTGACCCGTCAAAAAAACTGTTAGATGTCACTTGTCTCAGTCGTTGTTTTGGTTCCGTCATTGGCGTATATTTTTCATTGGGATCCATTTTATTGGCGAAATATCAATCAAAAATTGATAATATTAACAGTAAAAGCAGCGTGTCGAGTTGATAGGAAAAAATATTGTTGAATTCAATTCAGTTTTTTAGTTGTTTTCTAGTTACACTTCTTAGGTGATATTGACATGTTTTGTTTGATGTAATGTTTTCAATCAAAGACATTGGAATGCGCAAAGGTAACTACCTCATTCCGCCGTTTATGTGACATCATCACATGTTTTTTGATTTTTATTTTTTTTCTCAGAAATTTAGAAGTAAAAAAATAAAATAAAAATATATTTGAACTCAGGATACGAAAATAAAGAAATAGTATTTTTGTTTTAAGGTCATGTCAGGTTTGAAATGTTGTCAAATTTATCACTTTGTAGTGTTTTTTTTTTTTTAAGTCGGTTGTTTTTTTTTTTGTAAAAAATTTTTATCTTTGACCAACTTGAAAAAAGTACCCTCTGTCAATTACTCACTAAGAACTTTTTTACTCAGGAGAGAAGAAGATTGAAGGAACGTTACCCGTCCTTGGCGTTAGCTGACAGAGACCTGTCGGAATGCCGCGTCATGCTGGACTCCTACCAGACGATGCTGAACCAGCGCACCATCTGCGAGGGGAAATGCTCCATGGGCCGACAGTGTCCTACTGGTAAGAAAGAGCTAGTATAGATTAAGAGGTCATGAACTGGTTTTTGCTGAAGATTATTAAGTGACACGACGTTAGCTTGAAATGAAATTCTCTTTGTGAAATTTCCTGTCACGTCTTTACGACGTTGATTTATCAATGTCGCTTTAGCTGAAAAAAACGGTTCAAAATGACCTCTGTGACCTCTTAGAGTGCTCTAAAAGAAAACTGTTGTTATTCCCCTCACGTGCTCGTACATAAGTAGTTCAATTTGGTGTTGTAAGGCCGAATTTAGTTATAATTCAATCGCCAGACGCCCCACTTTTAGTGTGCCCCACACTAACATAATTCGATTTTGCTTTAGCAATCTCATATTAATATCGTTTGTATGTAGATTGTATGAACTGTAGAAAGGTTGAAATAAACCAATCATTGATGTTCCCAAATAGGATTGAATGTTTGTTTGATGTTTATATTACAAGCACTGTATTTTCTTGGAATTCTACCTTTGCTTCATTAGGACGAGCTCAGAATGTTATAAAGTAAACACTCGTTTAAAACCTTTGCTTGTTTATGGTTATGAATTTATCGACTGTATTCTCTTTAATTCAGAATGGTTAGCTATTTATCGGCTTGTACAAACAGACCTAAAAACGTATCTAATAAAAAGAGTACCAACCCGCAAAGCACCATTTTCGCTAGCAAAACAATGCTTTTAAAAACACTTGAAATTAAGACCTGGTACCGACTGCCACCCACAATGTTGTAACACCGAGCACTGTTTATCGATGTCATTGTTCGCACATTCACTACACTATAGAAGTATGTGTTGCCTTCTCTCACATCAGGGGTATGCAGAACAGGGTCCAAGCGCCAGCCGCGATCGAGGAAGCCGTCAGTTGCCGCAGGGCCCGGGGAAGGCCCAGGGCTGAAGAGGTCCCCTTCTACTCTGTCCACCACGTCCACCGTCTCTGGGTATCGGCCCAGGTCCTCGCCGGCTGGACTTTATAGTTATACCGGAGGTTAGTAACTTCTCTAAAATAAATGTAAACTACTAAATAATACCTACATCTTCATCAAACGTGAGCCTATCATAGAATTAAAAAAATATATATCTAGGATGTCATCGTAAAAATTACCGAGTCTTTCCATAGCGTTCTGAAACATAATATTTTGGGACACCACTACGCGTAGCATATCTGGAACCGTAGCATCACTTAACGATGTAGCACCTCTACGTGCTACGCCGTATTCTTACCTGCTACGCGAATTGCCATTTTCACTCTAGGTCACTTACTATTTAGAAACGTTTTGGTAAGGGTTAGGATGACTGGTAAGGCACCAAAACGTGAAGAGCTACGCATTACAATTTCACTGCATACTGCAGTATGGCAGTTTGTGTTGTAACATAATCTCCTTCCCGCCTTACGGAAACGCTCGCGTTGAACGACTATATTATAATATTATGAAGTACCTACTAAATTAGGTCGACGGTTTTAGCGTCTAGATCTGATTTAAGTAGTTAATTCTCGACCAAATTTGAATGACGTAAAATTATAGGTAGTCTTTGCAATGTATCTCTTTATCTCATTGTTTTAAAATACTAGCTGCGCCCAACGATTTCACCCGCATAAGTGTCGGTCCCGTGGGAATATTGGGATAAAAAGTATCCTATGTCTTAATCCAGGTTATGGTTTACCCATGTGCCAAATTTCATCCAAATCCGTTGAGGCGTTTTAGCGTAAAAGCGTACCAAATAAACATACTAAAAATCAAATCTTCACTGTAAAGATACATTTTTTAAAATGGCCATAGTTAAACGGAAAGGATCCAACCCACACAGAGGTCTGTGTGGGTTGGATCCTTTCCGTTTAACTATGGCCAAATGATGCCGTGATAAAACCAAAAACTCTCGGCAATCATTACCTATAATTTATACCTTACCTTACCTGATCGTGAATGTCTATCCTAATGCTTATTCCACAGCTCCGTCTCGTCCGACCCGTTCAACATCAGGCCTTAGCGTGACACGCGTGACGGATCCTGTTGGCGGCGGCACAGCCATGGCGGTCGGGGGCACGGAGTACTCGCGCCGCCGCGCCGCATCCGCACCCGCAACGCCGGCGCTCTCGCCCGCATCGTCGCCGCCCGGCTCCCCGCATCGGGCACCGCATAGGTGAGCAGGTGTAGCGTAGCCTTACCTTGGATAAGTCATGTAAGAAGGTCTTTTCAGTATTATCAATGTTTAGTTGCACAATGAGTTGCACATTGGACGCGTCGTGGTTGTGAAAAGCACGGCCACTTAGCTGATGTCAGACGCTTTACTGGAGAGAATAGTTCACTCAAATGAATGTTATTTTTTGTTTCATTCAACGTTCATACTACACCGAAAAAAATACACAGGGGTTAACGATAATATCATTTAATTTTTCGATCATTCATTAAGTTAAAGATGTCGAGTGCCGAAATCCAACGAATCCATCGTTGGATTAGTTCACTAATGAATCCATGTTTCGCTTTTGATTAATTTTGTGTTCAGGAGGGGCTTGTGGCTAAGTACTCGTAATATAACAGCCGCACGGGTCGATCGATCAGGTTAAGCTACGCTTGCCACGGTCGGGGCCCATGTTTTCGTTGACGGACTTAAGAGAGTAGACCCCAATCAATCTGCCTAGCCTTTTCCCAACCATGTTGGGGTCGGCTTCCAGTCTAACCGGATGCAGCTGACCTCCACAACCCAGTTACTGGGTAATACAATACCCCTTGGAAAGATTGCAGTTGTCAGACTTTCGGGCTTCTGAAAACCAACATCGGCTGTCAAAGATCCACGAATGACAGCTGGGACCAACGGCTTAACGTGGTTTCCGAGACACGGAGGGGTCCTGGTATGTAAAGATGGTCACCCATGCACGTACCAACCGCGGCAAGCGTAGCTTAACCTGATCGATCGACCCGTGCGGCTGTTATTACTTAACCACAACCCATAATTACTACCATTCACATTGAAACGTTCTTTTTTTTTAGCTGCAATTTTTTATTCAGATTCAAATTCCGTTCTGTAATTGCATAGCGTAAAGCGAGAATTCATGCATAAATACTTTATGGATTAACATTTGAATAAAGAACTTTTAACGAGAAATCCACACGTCATTCACAATTTGATTACCTACACAGTCCATTCAACATTTACACAGGTTTTCCACATAGAACACATACGAATTCTGACTAAATTACCTTTCAGTTTTTTACAGCATTTCAATCACCACTTTCCAGCAAATTGTCTGTACAGTCAATAGCATTATATTACTATAGACAGCTCGCCCGGCAATAATATCTGATTTCATGACGATCGTCAGAAAAAAAAATGTGATCCTATGTGGAAGGCATATTTGTGATCAAAAATATCTGATAAAAATTTGGCAGCATCTATACTTATATACCATTTGCTCGAGACTGTACCTACCATATAATTTTATTTTTATTATTTTGGCATGTTTTAATTTTCCCATTTCATGTCATATAGGCCCGGCGTTGCTTGGGTGATACCCTCGGTGCAGTGGGACCCCGATTCGATGTGAGGTCACCAGGGGCCCACGTCTCAGGAGGTTTTAATCACTCACGTCGCACCCCGCCTTGCCCCAAGGTTATGCATTGTTTCTTTTGTTTGTCACGCTTATTTAATAACAATCATCGTAGCACGTCGGTCTAGACGAGCACCTTGTTGAACTTTTTGTAACTGTTTTGTATTTATCTTCTTATTTTTGTGTCGATAGTACTCTTCCTTGTTGTCTTTTTTTATAAGTAGGTTGACCCCAGTATGTCGCCACGTTGATTGAGCATCCATCATCCGAGGTGCAGGCACACCCCGGACACTCCATACAACACTCGCAAAATAATTACCTACTACTACTACATTAAAAAATGACGTTTGTATACGTATGAATGTGTGCGTGAGGTACTTGTGTTTGCGAGCGCTCCTGTTAAAGAACGGGCGACGAACATGCCGAAGTGCGGGGTGAGGTGCGGTAACTGATGTTAGTGCGGGGAAGGGAGTGTCCTTTCTGTACGCAGTACTTTAAGTATTCTGTGGTGCAGGTGAACGGGCACTTTCGTAGTTTCGTGTATAATTTAGTTTACCTATTTTTTTAAATTTTTGAGTGATTATAAGACATGTTACAACCACCGGGTATCTTCGGATAAATTCTGAATAACTTACTTTTCTGGCAGATAATTTCATACAAATTCTGTTCTATTTCGTAATTTATCTGTTATAGTTAGTGCCTATTCGAAACAGATCATTATACTGATTAATGTATCAACTGTGGAGTATGGGTATGAAAAATTATTAGACAGAATATGACGAATGGCCGTAGGTTTTGTTCTGAGCATATTTGCATATTTAGTGTAGACATAATCTAGAGTGGCTTCACTGGTAATCCCACAAGTAGATTGCTTATATCTGACAGCTGCACTCGCTTCGTATAATCGGGCATTTAAGAGCCGACCACAATATGATTGGTATTGGAAAAGCTGCCTTAATTGAAAGCGAAATCCGACTCGAATTCTCAATTTTGTTCCGTATTTTTACTGCCATAATTAAAACCGTAAATCACATTCTTTTCCTCATTTTTATTTCAACAAAATGAAACATAATTGAACGGAACATCCTTATCATCCCGACGAGCGTTGAATTGATGAAATTAATGAAGCGTTCTAAAAATATAATTGACGCTACAGTACCGGGAATGAATAGAGCCTCTTACGCCATTGTTTCTTATTCTGTATAGCATTATCTTTATCTGAGAGGAGGTTCGCTCCGCGTCGCTTTCATTCTATTGCCGCGACAAGTCGGAAACACATTTCTGAGAATTTTCGCGATGGAATTTAAGTTCCGTCATGAACAACCGGAGAATTGTGCAGACAAATATTACGTGGTAATCTCCAGCAATGTGGGATAATACTGTAATGGGATTAGGTATGGTAGGTATAGATGTCTAGACGCAGTTCAGTCTCATACTTGTACTGGTAGAGGTTACGACCTAGTTTAGGCGTTAAGAGGGGACGGGGCCTGCGAGGTATTTGAAAAATAGGTATTTGAAGAAACTATTGCCGTCGCCTTACCTCAAGTCTGCCTCCATATGTGTGTGATAGGGATATCAGCTGCAGCTCAGACCGAAATTATTTTGACGAGATCGGCGTTTCGTATTCCCCTTTTTTCTCCTCGAAAACTGAGCGGATTCAATTATTTTTATTACATTAACATTTTAAGAAAGAGTATGTTTAGGTTCCTATATTTTTTTTTTTATGTTAGGTAAATCTTTTCTAATTTTTCTCTCTGTCTTTCTAATCACGGTGGTAAAAATGGGCATTTTCCGTCATTTTTAGAGGGTCATATTTTCTTTACCAATTAGTTGCAAAAAAAAATTACAGAACGTGTTTACAGCAGGCCTTGATTTTATGAAAAAAAATATTTTTGCTTCTAGAAGCATTATTCAGGAATAAAAAAGCGGAATACATTTGTATGGAGAATCGCATACCCTGTTCCCTCTTAACGTCTGAATCTGCACCAAATTGTTGAACGTTTGCACGGTATTTTAGTTTTGTGGGTTGAATGTAACAGTATTTGTCTCGCACAGACTTCTACCTAGTCTTAGCAACATTATAATTTGGTCAATACCTTTGATAAGTAGGTATCACAATAATATAAATTTAATTTATGTAGATACCTATTCGTTTACTTTTCCTTTTTAACCCCGACCATTAAAATTGTACATGTTGAGCTCAATTTCAAACATAAAATATAATTGGACGAGCCGTAAATTTATATTGTATGAAGAGCGTAGGGGAACCGGGGAGCCCTCCGTATTAGATTCATATTTAACGAGGCAGAGTCGTGTGCGGACATCATAAAATTTTATGTACTGCTGACGTCCGGGACAGGCGCATGCCGTTTGACGTCGAATAAACTAATTTTTGTTAGCATAGCCCGCATACCGGAGATAAGCCTCCGCGGACGTAACAACATCGTACAATGTTAATTGAAAGCTGGGGCTTTCAGCATGAAATACTGGTACAAACTCCTACCTAAATTTGAGTTATGTAGGTACGTTTGTGTCGGTAGAAATAATTCATGAAGGCGTAGGTAGATATGCAAATGCGAATCAAGTTTCAGCAGGGCAGTGGCTGATTTCTAAAACGATATTTGGGTCATGTTGACACGAAACTATAATACAATTTTAACTAATGAGTTTATCGATTGGTGGAGGTTCGTCTCCTAAAGTGTTTTTCGCATGTCATGGCTTACGAAACGTTATTTTGTTACTTTATAATGACGGTTTGATTGGCACAGTGTCGAAGACTTTAGCTTCATCGCTTGTGCCTGTCGCGACTCGTGGGTTCGATTCCCACAAGTAACATATAGTTTTTACGGCCAAATTTTGTGCATGTGGGATATTGTGTCTGTTATCGCTCCCAAGGTACAGGAGAAAATCCTTGTATTAAAGAAAATAAGGATGTTTCTATGTTCAAAGTAGTGGATGACGTGTTTCAGATCGCGTCCCCTGCAGCGGTGTTCGTAGCAGGAGTCCTGGCGACGTCCAGCATCCGGCCAGGGTCGACCGCACAAACGGCAACCACTCAATCCCACGTCCTCTAGCTCATAATTACGTGCACACTCGCGGACCCGCCTCGCTACTCGCTCATTTAATTTCTAGAACTAATCTGACAGACTGACTAACCCTCATTTTAAAGTCAAACCTCATTTTTTTTTAACTTGTTGTGTCTGTGGTCAAATGTTATGATTGGTAAATCTGGTTAACCACCAGATTTATCAATCATAACATTTGACCACAGTTATTGAATAGCCGGAGATTATGACATTGTGAAAGTACCGTCTGTCAGATAAGGTCCAGACCTTAAATTTATCATATAAGGTAACACAGGTCCTTAAAAATGCTTCTGTGGCTTCAAAGGACGCCAAACGTCACGTCGTTGTAAATGTAAGCAATTTTGTGAGGGTAAGTGTTGGACGGTGAATTATTATAATAGTTGGGGAATATTTGGCGATGCAAGGTACTTTATAAGGTATGATGTTTGATAACATTTAAAGTTATGGGATTGCGACAGTTGTACCAATTCTAAATTGTTGTTTGCCTTCGCGGTGTCGTCGTGATATACATGTTGTAATGTTATAAGCCACAAATCAACGAAACTATGCTAGGTGACCATGTCACTCAGTCACATCAAATGTGAAGTGATTCTGTCTTGTTAAAACGAAGTTTAAAAAAAATAGGATTTGATAAATTGCGAGAGCAAACGTTTATAGCAAAAGTTCCTCAGAGTGTGGAAATGTGACAATTTGTTCAACACGCTCGCTCTGACGCTCTGTAATCTTTTGTGCTGCGACGGCGCTTATAGGAATGAGTTCCGAGCGCAGTTAAACGGATCTTAGCTTATTTTGCATTGCATTTGCTACGCTGGGAAACAAGTTCTTCGCTAAATAAATTTAAGCAGAACAAGATACTTCTTCAAAATCTTAGCAAAGCAGCAATGTAAGCCCAATGGTGGAAATGGTATAATTTAAGTATTTCATTCTAAATGTTACCGCGAAATGTCTTATTAGTTCAATTATTTACAAAATAATGAAGGAAAGTACAATGTGCTTATGTAATGAAGAATATTATACGATATTTTAGTATAGCCGTGGTGGGCATGCGTAGAAGATACCTCTTAGTTTGGATAAGACGCTCTGGCTGGTTCAGATTTCTATTTCTAAGATTTCTACTTTCGATTAATACTATAAAATTAGCTCGTATTTTTTATCTATTGTAGCGAGACTGTAGCTAATACTTATTTTAAAGATGCATTTAAAAGTCTATTTACTAGAGAAACTTGAGAGACCTTACTGTAAATTATTCCTTAAAATTTTATTTAACGTAAGAGAAACATTCGTGTTTAATATAACAAAACTAAATTCTATTTTTCCGTAGTTCAGTTTTGAATAATAAACACGACAGTTTTCCCAAATAGACAAATGATCTAAAAGTACCTAATATACCTACTTATATAATTTAGTCCTAAGTCATCACTGTAAAATATCCCACTTCGTTTTAATATGACGATATAAAGTTCAACTACAAATACTTTGAAAGGCTTGCTACACACTTGTTCGGGTCGGCACATTCGATTCGACGACAGTACTTATTTGTTGAACAACAAAGCCGACCCGATGCTATTAGGTACCCACTACCTGCAATATTCGGTTTTGCTGCCCGGCTGTGCCGATTAATGCTAACCCGAACAAGTGTATACCACGCCTAACACAAATCTTAAGTGTATATTCCTCTTAAAATATGATAGACCCTTGATCACGTGCGTTAGACATCACTTTAATTAACTTCGCGACTACCCACATTCCCACTATCTGATGTCTAAACTCCCACTGGTTTGCTCTAAATCATTTTGCTTCAACTTCTAATGGTGAGCTTAGGGGTAACGTCTGTAAACGTTTTAGATAATAATTGCTCAAAAAGGGAAACTGAATCCGTTCCTAGCACAGCACAATTTTACGTTAGAAGTTCTGCACGTGCATTTCATTGCTCGCTCAGTACTTTCTCACACGGTAGAACACTCAAGTCTAGGGTCAAACTATGTTGTGAATTTTTGCATATCTCTCTTTCTCATTCTTACAAGGCTTAGCCTGATTTAGAAAATTGTGATTTACTTAGATGCCTTTAGCACGGTGGCATATGTAGTCGATTAACATAATACATTTGTTTATGATTATAACTTATGAAATGCTGCCACTGTAGCTTTGTTATATCTCGTTTATAAGTCTGTAAATATTTATAATCTAAGGCAATATTTCCTTCAAAATCATTTTCAATCATTTGGTTCGTCTGGTGGATAAGATCGGGGAAATTGCTTTTCCGAATCTGAAATCTAACGAAGTCGTAGCCAGAAAAATGTTTCATAAAGAAATATGTAAGATTGTTTTTTTGAGTCATCGGATTTTGGGGCCCTAATTGGAGTTTTGTAGGTATTTTGTTCGTTCTTGAATAGATTTAAAGCAACAGTATCATGATAACACTTAAGTACGGTCGGCAACGAAAGTCGATTAGGTAACACTTTCGTCAAACTTACGACTTACCTACATAGTTAACCGATTCAGTGCGATGGTAGTTTTTTCAAACTATAGCGCCTGGCGGCGAACAAATGTTTTCGTGGCGAACAAATTTTTTACAACTCCTGAAGCATTCATGCAATGTCCCAAAGCTAACACTGGAATCGTAATCTGCGTGTAAAATAAGCACACTTTCATTTACGGATAACCACTGAAAAATGGTGTTTTATCCGAGATTTTGGCTCCTCTCGGGCGCCACACGCCATTCACAGAAAATACCCATGGCGCCTCTACGGCGCCATCCGCACGGAATCGGTTAATAGGTAACTGTCCCGTACCTAGGATAGCGAATCCAATTAAGTTACCTATAAACCTAACACTAGGGCCTCAAGTTCAAACAACACAAAGGAATGTAATCATCACTTTAACTGCCTGTAACTTGATTAAGTTAATCGTTCTCAATGTGATTAATCCACTTCAGCTGAAACATTAATTTGATCAAAGCAATTTAAAAGCTATTATGTTAATTGAATGTAAAATCCCTTCGTTGAACATGTGTCTTTCAATTCAATAAAATCCGTCTCATTGAATACGGCCGTGAAGAATACTTAAGGTATAGATAGATACGTAGGTAGGTAGAGAGTTGCGATGACGTTATCACATTAAATAGAAAAGCGGATAATACAAAGTCAGTTATGTATGTCTGTTAAAATAGTAAAATAATCAATTATACTAAAAATAATAAAAAAGGCATTTTTCAACAAAAGAAAAACCTAAACAAGTCACGAAATAAACCAAATAAATAAACAACCTGTACCTACCTGGAAAAGCGGCTTCGGCGCGCACGCGGCTGCCTACAAACATACGTACAGTAGGACACATCTTATGTGTAGCATCGTAAAAGTCCGTAAAACCGATCACTTCCGATTTACACAACCAATAGAAATCGCTCACTATCGCGCCATTCAACGCTATTCGCGCTATATATTCCCGCCTCAGTTCAACCCCAGACAGCGTTGAGAATGCACGTGAGTGAATCATTCCGTACACTTCGTGACAATTTAATGGGAAAGTGAATAATATATTTTTTGTTGGTGTTTTTTTTTCATTATGACTTCGTTGAAACGTGATAAGCCGTATGATAGCCAAATTCGTGAAGTCATTTTTAATGTTTATCAATTTATGATTCGAGTCGAGAGTCCACGGGGTCTAAAAATATAGTTTTTGGGAATGATCACTTTCAAAACCTTCAAGAGCGAACTGCGAAGGCAACTGTTGTGTCACGTAGAAACAATAAGTGCTGTTTTGAAGGAGCATGACAATGCCTTGACTTGGACTAGTTCAAATCGTGGTTCAACTCGTGCAACTTTTAGTTCGCCTCAAAAGTCCAGAAAAAGAAAGAAAATCGAGCAAATTTAGATAATTTTGATTATGATGTCATTAGAAGGAAGATGTATGACTTTCATGTCACAGAAAAAAGGTTACCAACAATAAAATCATTGTTAAACAAATTAAATAAAGACATAAACTTCATAGGCAGTCGAGAAACTTTGCGCAGATTATTGCATGAACTGGGTTTCAAATTCAAGAAAATGGAAAATAATAGATCTTTACTGGCCGAGAAAGATGAAGTAAGACTTCAGCGGATTAAGTATCTTCGACAGATACAAAAGTTCAGAAGTGAAGGTCGGGATATAGTTTATACTGACGAGACTTACATACACGCCACACATACAAAGGAAAGTAGTTGGATGGATAGTTCTATGAAAGGCTTAAAAAAACCGATATCAAAAGGTGAAAGATTAATTATTGTCCACCCTGGCAGCTCAAGAGGTTTTGTACCCGGCGCTCTCTTAGTTTATAAATCTTCTCAAAGTACTGGCGATTATCACCACGAGATTAATAAAGAAAATTACGAAAAATGGTTAAAACAACATCTCATTCCGAATCTACGATCTAGCACTGTTGTGGTCGTAGATAACGCTTCTTACCATAACACAAAGATAGACAATGCACCGAATTCCAACTCTCTAAAAGCAATCATGCAATCATGGCTTACATCTAAAAACATACCCTTTCCGTCAAATCTGCTGAAACCAGAATTATATGAAATAATTAAACGCCACAAAGCAGAACACATTAAATACTCAATTGACCAAATAATGGCAGAACATGGTCATTCTGTTTTACGGTTACCTCCTTATCATCCAGATTTTAACCCAATCGAGAATATTTGGGCCCAAGTGAAAGGCCACGTTAGTTCTAAAAAGGTCTCGATGAATCTAACGAAAGTCAAAGAACTATTAATGGAGAAATTCGAATCTTTTGGCGTATCTGAATGGGAAAAAGTAGTCGATCACGGGATAAAATGCGAAAAAGAGCATATGCGACACGAGCTTAGAACACACGAATATTTTGATCAATTTATCATAAATTTAAATGACTCATCATCAGACAGCGACGAATCGTTTAACGACTACAATGGAGCTATTGAGACTGGGGATATAAGTATGGATGTCGAAGGTGTACAACCATTCGAATAACAATAAACAACTTTAATAATATCTACACCAGATATTCGTTCAAAGCCGTTGCCGTTCGTTGGTACATATATATACGACTAGAACCTTTTCCATATGTTTATTTATCATGCTACATAATTATATGTAATAATAAAATGATACAAATTATTTAAATAATATATTATGAAGTGAAGTTTGAACAATAAACATCTCTAAAAGTTTGATTTGTGTTATTCATCGTTCTAGCCTTGTATCCTTCAAATCGAATCTAAAAAACAAAGACTTTATTTACGTGATCATTTATTTTGCAAGCTAGTTCATGTAAATCTGTGCAACAATTTCACGAATGTGTTTTGTTTTATGACTTTACAAGTTATTCAGTTTGAATAAAGATCATTTTCTCCTAAAGCAGTAATACAGATTGGTGATTTTGAAGGCGCACTCAGTTCGGATGTGATCGGTTTTACGAATTTTGCCGTTGCTACAACTAAGTTGTGTTGAGCTGTACCTACCTATTGCATAGGGCCTATCGTCGGGCACACTGTTATTGGGTTTTCCATTAAGAATTTCTCAGTAACAGCCCGGAGTTTTGAATTTGGCGGTGTGATATCCCCGTGCCTCCTGGTCCTGTGCCTGATCTCTCTCCGGTCGTGTTGGATTGCCGTCCCATCGGACAATGAGAGTGAGGGAAGAGAGAGTGCACATGTGTCTGCGCACATACTTGTGTGCACAAGTGTGTGTGCAGACACAGGTGCACTAGCCACGGTAGGCACCCTAGGGGCTTCGGCGCCCATATTGTCTTATGTAGTCATGTAGGGACGCGTGGGGCGATGGCATCAGCAGTTTAACACACTTTATGGTACTTACCTATCGTTTTATCCAATTAATAAATTGTTTAAATTTCAAACTTGAAAAAAAAAAGTTGAAATAGCACACCCCGGACCCGGACAGTCCATACAACGCTCGCAAAATAATTACCTACTACTACTACATTAAAAAATGACGTTTGTATACGTATGAATGTGTGTGTGAGGTACTTGTGTTTGCGAGCGCTCTTGTTAAAGAGCCGGCGACGAATACGCCGAAGTGCGGGGTGAGGTGCGGTAACTGATGTTAGTGCGGGGTAGGGAGTGTCCTTTCTGTACGTAGTACTTTAAGTATTCTGTGGAAATAGTTCAAATGAACAACATACCTGCATGTATGAGAAAGGTGTGTTCATATTTAAAGGTGTGGTATAATACAAACCATCAATCAAACTAAACGACTCTCCATGGAACCGACATCGTAATCGCGAAAAAATTATTAGCCGTCCCATACTTTTGGGTCGAGCAGGTATTGAAGTTATTATGGGAAAGTTGATATTTTTTTCGCGATCACGTGATACATGCTCTATAAGCTCTGTTCATAATTGCTCACCTATAGCAAAGGTGTCTCACTAATATTAATAAGCGTATGATTTAATGGAACTTGAGAAGGATTTTATTGAAACTGATTTCCTTGCCTATTAATATTGAAAGAACTTTCTCGTCTTTAGTTAGGAAAAATCAATCAGTCTTTCATTTTTTGTAGTAACTAATTAAGTTTAATACAAAATGGAAATACGTAATGTACCTATTTTACTTCTATGTAGGCACGGGTACCTATTTAGTTTATTGTCCTTCGAGTACCTGCAGGAACCTATCTACCTATACCTGTAAAAATCATTATGCTTGATTTTAATTAAGTATTAATTACCTCTTAAGATGTATTTCTACTAACTCCTATGTACCTACCTGCTTTACATATTAATGTATTGTTTGAATGGAAAGAACGAACAGGTAGATACCTATATTGTACGTACCTACCTATGTAAAAGTACTTTTCACTGAAAACTTTTGAAACTCACACACATCAGTAATGTTCCATCGCAAATGACAATATTTTAAGAAATATTTAATGAGCACTATTTTTCGTGAATTTTGAAAGTTTGTTTGTGTGAAAAAAAGATATTAAAAGGAACTTATTATGTATTTAAAATGGAATTTTAAAAGAAATACGTAAAGAATTTTCTAATTTATTTGGTACTCGTTTAATTATTGGTCAATTTGAGTTTTCTCGGTGTTTGGAAAGGTGGGGGGACGCTATCTTTTACAGGGCCTATATTGATTATTGGAAACATGAGTGCCTAATTATATACATGGGCTTGTATGTTGGTATGGAAACTGGATGCACAAAAGACTTGTTATGCTCCAAAATACTGACCAATACAAGTCCATAAGGCTGCGGTCCCACTGAGGCGGAGTGGAGCGGGGCTGAACTGCACGCGCGCGCACGCGCGGTGTGCGAGATGTGGATTTCAAGCCATGTGATTGGTGAATCGCGGCACAGCTCGTCTCCGCTCCACCTCAGTGAAACCGCAGCCTAAGAGTCCGAGAGCTGTATCCAGCAGGGGTATAAGGGTCGGGACACATTGATCGACGGCCTTTCGCACTTTACCGATTGGAAAGGAGCACACATGCTCTCTTTTTGTACCTACTTTTTGTATGGACAAACCGTCGAAAGCCATCGATCGCCGCCGGAGCGCGTTCGTCGCCGTCAATGCGAAAGGATGCATAAGTCGTTCCATACTTTGCTCTCTTTTTGTATGGACAAACCGTCGAACGCCGTCGATCAGTGTGGCCTGACCCTTAAACTTCCTATAGCTAAATGGAGAAGAAAATATCACTAAGTGTGTATGCATACTTAGCGGGACCTAGCACATACTGTTTTATACCTAGGTTTTAGTGATTCAAATTTTTAGGGTGAATAATAAATAGGAAAAAGCGTTGATTGAGCTGAGATAGGTAGTCGAGCAACATAGGTGCTGTTGCTCGACTTTTATGCGAAACGTAGTAGTGTTAAGCATTCGCAAGGGTTGAGACTTCAAAAATTCCAATAATGACCGAGTACCTTACGATTTCTTTGGTAAAGTATAGATAATAGTTATTGCATTGTTAAAACATTTTAGATCATATTTACGTTATGCACTCAGAGCGTAGTCCGTTATAATGATTGTATTGGAAGCAATAATACTTCTATGAGAAAGCAGCAGCAATGTGAGAATATGGTTATTATGTAACTGTGTATATTTTTAATATAAAAATTTAATAATATGACTTGATTTATTATTCAACTGCTCAATGTCCTGTATATTGGGCAGTTGTACTTTCCCTTGGGGAAAAGCTCACGCGCCGAGGTACGGCGTATCTATGTACAGACGCCAGCACATCAAGCTACTACGATCTGTCAAATTTCTTTAATAGATTTTCAACTGTATCGCCAAAGTTGATTGAGAAAATTTTACAGTTTCGGGTAGCTTGATGTGCTGGCGTCTGAACCCTCCAAAAGTTTATCATTCAGAAAAATAAGATCATTTAGGTCGTAGATAACTTGATCTCAGACAGGCTTTAATTGAGAGAAGGATAAAGGCCGGCGCTCACACGGTGTCCTACGTGAGCGACGAATACGACGCGACGCTGCGAACGCGACGAACGCGATCAACACAACAACAGCATACCCTGCTTGCTGCCTATATGACAGTCTGCGGCGAGACGCGACGTAACGCGTACTTGTTTTGAGAGCGACCAGTCGCGACGCGACCGACACCACGAACTACATAATATGAACTTTCCGTCTGTTCCCGTTGTCCCCATTCGGAACTCAATAAAAATAATTAAAATGTATTCCCGTTGTCCCCATTGGCGGTTTCCTGTTAAAATTGTACTGTACTTCTCCATGATTCGAGAAGTAATGGCCAAAATCATGTAGGACATTTGTCGCGTGTAGCATCGCGTCGCATTACGTCGCGTCGCATCGTATTCGTCGCTCACGCAGGACACCGCGTCACTGACGGCACGGCACGGCGTGTCATATGGCAAAGGAATATTTTGAATCTTATTTCAATGAGTTTAGAATTCATGTTACTTTATTTCGATACCACGATGCCGCGACGTGCCGCGGGATGCTGTGGCATGACGCGAGTGTCAAGCCGTTTCATTCCACGGGTTGCCGCGGCGCGCCATTGCATCTCGCGAGACGTATAGGTCACTTTGTGTCGACGAATTATGAATACTAAACTAGTTGAAATAAGGTTGAAACTTGTGCAGCGGTCATATCCGTCAATGGGGCGCAGTCCGGTCGGTGCGGGCTTTCAGCAAGATGCTACGGAACGCCGCGGGATGCCGCAGCACAACCTGCTGTGCCATGCCGTGCCCCGCCGTCAGTGAGCCGCCTTTAGTCTATTATTTCCCAACAACCAAAAATGTCAAATAAAAAACACAATTGTTATATCAATATCATTATTTATTTATACATATACTTAAAAACTTGGAGCTAAAACATTTTTAATTAATAAAATATCTAACGTTAATTCATGTTATATTATTTTTTCAACAATCATTCAGGCGAAACGTGTGTTACTGTCACTCTACACTTTCTGTTACAAAAATAAATCTTTCGATCCAGAAAAGAAAGCCTCTTATATTACAAAATTGGCCTATATGTCACATACATAGATTATGTTAAAAGATACTGTTAGATCATACAAAGACACAAATGCATTTTAACTTTGAAAGCAAAATCTCGAGATCAGAAAATCTTATTGTAGACATGTACAGCCCGATTTCAAACTTTATGGCTTCTCTGAAGTGCGCTACTCGGTGCGCGGTACCTCACCCCTAACCCCCGCTAACATGTGAGTTTGTTACTGCGCAGCGACTAGATTAATGTTCTGAGCCGCGATAAAGTTTGAATCGGGCTGTAGACTGTACAGAAGTAATTTTAGGTACAGCATGTTAACAGCTACGGAGATATTTACCCCCTTACTAATAAACGTTGTATAGCGTCTGTATAGTTACACAACGCTGTCTTCTTCTTTCGAAAGTCAAATTACTGACGACTGAAAGAGAGAAATCGGTGTGTAACTAGGTAATAGGTACTACGGGCTGGTGTCCGCAACTCCACGTCAATGCGCGTATTTTGCGTACGGGGTGTGTAACTACTCATCTGATATAATACGTTTATTAAAAAAGGGGTTAATGAATAAATTAATCGGTTGAAGGAAACTGAACGAGACACGATAGAAGTTTTATTGTTGTCTATGGGCGTTTAGTGTCCCTGAACGTGTTAACATAACCGTTTGGAAGTTGAACTCCATTTAAATGGTTTTAAGTCTCTGGGCCCATGTCCCAAGGCTGAAGCAGCACAATACGTTAGTTAATAAATGCACTAATTTTAAACTAACACAAGAGATTACGTAATCAGACGTACTTTATGATTCTTTATATGATCTAAAACAGGTTACATACCTAGAGAAGGGAAGGTAATTGACTAAAGAACTTGAACATAAAAGGAATCACCCTAATACAATAAAATCATTCCTAAGCAAAAATAATAACATTATAAATTAGGTGGTTTTTGGTAATCAAGTATTATTTACATTTAAGTGAAGGTAGGAATAATATACTTACAGTTTATTAAATTAAATAAATACATACAGTAGTTGCTAATCTAATTTAAAAGGTTAATTATACATCACACAAAGTTAATCGTTACAACAAAACAACAAGTACAATTAGTATACATTTAACACATAAAATTATGATTTAAGTGGTTCTTAAAATATAAGGGTTGAACAACTACCAAGTAATCCAGGGACTCTTATATTAAGATACCATAAGGGTGCGTTTATACCAAGCGAGAGAGCAAAGGCTTTCCCCAATGTTCTAACACTTTTTTTAAGTTCAGAAGAAAGGGAATGCCTAATTTGCTTAGTGTGAACGCACCGTTACAACAGATTCTGCTAGTGAAAATATTGATCGACTATGTAAGGGCAATCTTTTAAAATTTTGGGAGCCTAAGCAATTTTGGACGGCGAAGCGGAGGTTAGCATTGGCAATAATGCTTCAATGATAGATTTCAATTTTGACTACTTTATTTACACTGCAATTTTAGGGATTAAGTCGCAAAAATAGGTGATTCTTTGGTAGTGATTCTTTGGTATTTGGCAAGAAGGAATGTTTTTATCATTTGTGCATAACATTTATAGCAAATGATGACGTTTGCACAACACGTCTTAACAAGACATAATAGCCTTTAATAGCATCGCAATAACAGCTATTTTATTTTAAAAGCGGAGCTAATTTAGCAAAAGGCACATTCAAAGAACTTGCGAATGGATTTCCATTAAACAGTTTATATTATTTAGATATGTGAAAAGGTGGCTCCATGATTCCATGATTAAACGCTGAAATACGGTGAAACTAAACGTATAATCTCATTAGGGGTTGCCATTAATTTCCTACGGCCCTTACAGCGAGATAATAATAGCTATTTATAGAATAATAATTCCTTTTTACCTGTACAATTTGTAATGTATCAATTGTTATTTCATTTACTTCTTATTTTACATAACTATACAATCTTATGTTCCTATGTCGAGCCGTTGTCGCCGTGATATCGCAGTAACCTCTACATGTCGAAAGGCAATGACTTATTTTTTTATTATATTCATTTCACTATATGCCTCAGTGCCTCTGCACTTCTTACCTACTTCATGGTTTAAGGGAACCTAAACGCAAAAAACGCAAGTTTTATAATGCCTAAAATTATATGATCGACTACAGTACGAGTAAACAAAATCAGAAAAATATATGATATCCTTAAAGATATATGCTAGTTACATAATGTGTTGAAAACAAAAGACATGAAGATACCTCTTAAAAACTCTCTAGTCGCAATAAAAACCATACTAATATACATACAATCATTCCGATTTTTTGTCAGATTATTCTACAAGCAACATACTAAAGCACTGGTGTTTTAATTTTTTTAGTACAAACAATAGATTATTTGTAAATAGATAATTGCTTCATATTTTGCAATAAATTACCAGCGTTGTGTCAGCGCGCTTCTCTTTCTTTTCTATGCAGTCCGACAGTGACCGCGTTTTAAGTCATATAGTCCCCTTAATATGCAGATTGCAATTAGGTCCCGACTACACGTACCACAACCACACCACATCGCAGCGACAAAATGTGGGCAAGAAGTGGTTACGTGTTAATGGTGTCGCTGCAGCTTCTTGTAGTTGCGCTGTGGTAACTACAAAATTTCGATGCGGTTACGTTGTGGCTAGTGTTTGCAGACAGACAGATCGTAGTGTTTGCGGCCAGCCGCTAGTGCGCGGTCTCGCTGGAGGTTGCGTTGTAGCTCCGACGTGGCCTTGATGTGGTCTTTATCACCCACACGGTTGATTTTGACAGCCAAATGTGGTCCGTGTGAATGAACTTTCATTTTCATACAAATTAGCGCCCGCCCACGTGTGTTGTCGTTGTGGTACATATTTTCGAGTCCTTAATCCTACAGTGATCGCTTACAGTATCCAATTACCTATATAAATAAAACTGTAACACAATATTAAAATACAATAATCAATTAATACTTCACGAAACAACTATAACTTAATTTAGTTTATTATTATCTATTACAATCAGTTACGAATAACGCTTTTCAATATTATTTTTTATGAATTTTATATCTTTTTGAATAGTGGTAACAAAGGTACATTGCTATGGGCCAGGCTTTTACAGTAGGTATTACGCTTTAAAAGTGGTAAAGGACTCCAAGTGATACATAAAAATATATTCTTTATCTTTTTAAAATGAATTTCTTTCATTTAGCTTTCATTCCTAAGCAATAGAATTTGTTGTTATTCGACAAGATAAGATTCACTTATTGGCGTGGAAAATAGTTTGTGTCAATTTTGAGCGTACCAAATATACTTATGTACCCATCAATGTGTTTAGTTACAATCATTCAAATTCATATTAGAGTAGAAATCGTCTAATTTAAAACTGCACGACTTTCCACTGCTTGTTGCATACATAATTCAAATAATTGTATAGAAATGTTAGTGGAGGGGAGTTCAATTTTAAATTAGACGATCTCTACCAGGGCTTTCATATGGCACAACGAGTTTTAGTAAGAGCCAACGCTCTATAAAGCCAAATTTTTAAAGGCCTGGGGCCGTATTTTGAAGTAATTCCAGTGCAAAAAAGGGATGGTGCTATCGCTCAAGTATAGCTCCGTCTCTCTCTTACACTGAAATCATGATGGCATTAAACGGTCATAATACGGAATCATTATACCAGTTGCATCATACAACTGACTCAATATCTATATTACATTTAGTCCAAGTCTCTTAAACTTAAATTAAGAGGTTGGACTCTAGTCGAATAACAACAAGGAACTGTCTGGGGCTGGTCGAGTAGAGACATACGTCTTATTCACTGGAACTCGTCATCGGAGCTGAGCAGAGTGGTCTTCTCGTGGTAGTTGGTGGCGTGGCAGATGGTGGCGACACGTTGCGGCGGCGGGCGCGGCGCGAGTGTGGCCTCGTCGCGCTTGCCGGCGCCTGCTCCCGCACGCATCACTATTTACGTTAGATATTAGTCACATTTGAATGAGTTGTTTGTATTTTGAAGGACGGCGCAGACAGAAATTTAAGCTGTCAGGGTTAACACGAAAATGGTGTAGTTGCGACCGAACTTAGGCCAATTTTAGATATCCCATCACCAAAGTACAATTAAAAAGTGAAACCTGAGATTTGTTTTCATGAGAGCCAATGAACGGTTGACTTAATCATCCCAATCCCCTAATCCTTTGCAATTTTGACCAAAGCATAAGAATAATATCTGTTACTTACTTTCCAATCTAACATCTTACACGTTAGAATTGCGATTTGTTTCCGCGCATTGGATTTTCAACGCATTGCTTAGCCCCAAGAGTTGAAAATCCAACTGTTTTTTTGTCGCGCTGGGATGCATTCTGTTGGATTCTCAATGCTCGGTTCAACACCGAGAGTCGAAAATCCAGTGCCCGATAAAATCCTGCCGCGATATTTTTACGTCCGAACGTAGTTTGGGAAAGAATACAAAAGATTCGCACCCCATTGCTTGAGCAGTTTCTGTCTGCGCGGCCTCATTTATTGTGGAAATAAGTGTACGCATCACTTGTGTTATTGTATCAGTGCTTCGATTCTACTTTGAAAACGCTCAATTAGTGACAAACTATCAGTGCGATCTTGAGTTAAAAATAGTCGATATTTTGAACTCGTGTAATAAAGCATTTTTTTAATCAATTATTCGTGTAGTTTGTTATTCCCTGGACCTGAACAGTTCGGGTCCCAAGCGTGTACATGAGGGCGACACTTCAAACCCAATCAGTGTATAATCTGTGCATACTACAGTGTTGTCAATCACAAAATTATTTTCGTAAACTCAATAAAAATGCACGTTTGACTAAAAATGTCAGAAATCTAGATTTTCATTTCAGTAGGTTACTGAGTATATAGTAGATTTCTTAATTAATAAAAGATGACGCAAAAAACGACTTTGTTCCTGAAGCTCTAACGGACACATAAATTATATTAAAAACATGCAAATCACACTTAATAAAAAAATGTTAAAAACATTCAAACGTGATACGCTAAGCATGCCAGCAAATAAATGATAAAAGCGAACTTTAAATGTCTTACCTTTTGTCTTCGTAATGTGTTTAGCCTATCTATGTCTCTTATTAAATAATATCAATAGTTTAGTAATTAAAATCAAATATAATTAGGTAATATCCTTTATTTATTATTAGTGAGAGGCAAAATACAAGTGTTTAAAAAAATCAATCTGCGGTGAACTGTAAAAAATAATTATTATAACTTAAACCTACCAGAACTATAATTTAATTTTTTAATTTTACTCAAAGCTAGAATTAATGTTAAAGAATCTCCTATTTAAAAAATAATATTATGATAACAATATTTTGAAAATGAAAACACAAAGTATGGCTTCACAGGTTGTTGGTTACTTTTTTATTTAATTAAGTTATCGTTAAATGAAGCGCATATTATTACAAAGCAGCGGCAATTGCCTCGACAGTTACTAACTGAAGGTGGAAACACGAAATGCCGTTCTTTGGTTTGGCAATTAAAAGTGCAGGGTTCACTTCCATAGAGTTAAAAAAACATAATTAATTTAAGTTAAGAATGTACAAAATCAAAACAACCCGATAAATGCCAGATATTGTTATTCCAAAAAAAAAAGAAACGTTCTCTCAAGATGTTCTACTAATTTTGAATGCTAGCATCAACTAAGGATCATATCCTGTAACTATAAGAAAAGTAACAAAATAATACAAAAAGAAAAGTAATATAATCACAGAAAATTAACATTTACACTAATCTTACAGAACACATACTAAAGGCATTAAGTACAAAGTAGTTACTAACATTTTATGGCAATGAATAGTCCGAATTATTGTAATCAACAAAGAATAATTTTATGTTTTTTTTTTTTTTTTTGCTTGTGGTATAAAATGCAGGCCCTTGTAGGTGGTTCTAATTGGTATAGGTAATAATTCCCCCTGCACGCAGAAATGCGGAAATATATTTATCCATAATATGATTACCAAAAAATATACTATACTATAAGCATCATTACAATATGACAATCATTTTCATTCGTAATGAGCCATTCCATGATTTTAATAATCTTCATAGATTTAAAAATAGTTAAAGCCACTTTTTTCATCTACTGATCACAAGGAATAATTATTGTTTCTTTTATTTAAATCACCCATGTGCAATTTTAATATCATATCGGTTCCATAATTTCCATGCCTCCCTTTTTTTACCCGACTACCGCGGAACTAAAAAGAGTACAATGCTTTTTGTTCTATCATGCCTTCTGATATGATACTTACCTAAGTTTTTCGTAAAAATTCGTTATGCGATTTCGGACTAGCCAAATACCTCGATAATATAAAAATAAACATCTTAACTAACGTGGGTTTGCGACCGAGCACCGGAAACCGATTATTTAGTTTACCTTTTCCTGTATAAGGCACTTTATATGATGATGAATGTTTGTGTGTGTGTGTGTGTGCAAACAAAAAGTCTCGGAATGTTGTTATAAAATGTATTAAGTACTTGGGTAATGTCCCCTAATAAATAAACAATTATATTTTCTCGCATGCCGTTTTGACACCTTCCTATCGAATGCAGTCGAATTTTTCCGTGAGTCACAGAAGATATACAACTGAATTTGATCACGTGAAATTATTATAATAATATTGTTTTGAATACTGCCCGACATGATGATATTTTGTAAATAAAATACTGAAAACTAGCGATGATCATGCAAATGGTAGTCAAATTTATGATATCAATGAATTTTCGTCAATACAAGACGCACAAAAAATAAATTCGAGTGCATCCGATACTTTTTCTGAACATGAACACACGTATTTTTATTGATTTTATTTTACAATATTGTTAGTGGTGTTTCCATGCTCGGGCATAATGTATTTATTATTACATGTATGTATAAACGGACAGACAGCAATGCACTTCATGCAGAGCACAGCTATGGCAGAGTTTATAGTTTCTCATAAGGCAGTTGAGAAGTGACATCTGAAAGAAAATAAAACCAAAAAATAAGAAGGACCTAGCCTACAGCGCTGAATACTAAAAATGAAGTTAATATGAAGACTGGACGCATTTAAAAGTATAATTAAATCTGTACTGATGTGTAATGTTTTCCTGTTTTGACACTGAACAATTTATTTGAAAGTTAGTGTCGTGAATCTCTAAAATTTTACCTACACTCCTCAATGCTTTAACAGGGGCCTTAGTACGAAGTATTAGGCTGGCGGCATAAGTACGGTTTCCTGATTTTATTTTCCTAATTCACATTCGGAGACCCTAAATGCACGCATTTCATACAAAATCGTGCGACGATTTTGTGTGAAATGCGTGCATTCAAGGTCTCCGAAGCTAAATTCCTGATCAGGAAACCAAATCAGGAAACCGTACGTATGCGGCCAGCCTTAATGCCATCATGATTCCAGTGCGAAAAAGGGATGGTGCTATCGGTCATATATAGCTGCGTCTCTCTCTTACACTGAATCATAATGACACTAAACCGTCATAATACGGCACCAGCTATGTAATCTAATCATAAAATAAAACAATTTAAGCGCAGATAATATCCAATCTAGCCATAAACAACGCGAACTAAGAAACAAATCCTCAAACGAAATTGATGGCAATTATTATTATTACCAAAAAACTCTATGAATACATACCATAACTCTATTCTAAAACACAAATAATACCTATCTAACATTTAAAATAAGTCGGTACTGTATAACGGGTAGTAAAAAAGACCCTAATCGAAACCGAGAATCACACATTCCTTCCATCACTAGATATGAAACAGTGAAACCGATTTGTTGTGTAAATACTGAAGGTTTATTACTAGCTATTAATGTCCCACTGCTGGGCAAAAGCGGAAGGCCTTTGCCCCCCTCTCTTTCCACCTTTATACAAGATGTTTTTTTTTGATATCCCATAACTCTAGGGGGTCATTGTACTCATCATTATGAATAACTTTTACTATGGGACCAAATCTGAAATCGCGAAAAAAAAATCAGCTGTTCCCTACATTTTGACGAGTTATGCGAACATACAGTACCCGGCGATAAATATTGCACATCGACCTTTGGAAAGAAACAATCGGCTAATTTCGGCTTCGTAGTGCGTTATCTCTGTCGCACACTACCTATGTGACGTTAACTGACGTTTTGTCAGTCGTTGTTCAAGTGCGATACAGTGCGGTCGCGTCCAGTTCAAAATATATATGTAGAGTTGTTAACACCCCCAAATTTAAATAATTTAAAGTTGTACTATGGCATCTTTAGGAAAAATAGCGGAACCTTTTTATTTAACCCCAACCTAAAGCAATCATTAATAGAAAAATTGGTGTATTTTATACAAAGAATAAAAAGAATTATCAAAAGAAGCAAATCATAATTGTTTTAACAGCTCCTAATAGATACCGGACTGTTTGTATTTCGTGCGACAGAGATAACGCTCTACGAAGCCGAAATTAGCCGATTGTCTCTTTCCAAAGATCGATGTGCAATATTTATCGCCGGGTACTGTAAATGTAGGGAACAGCTGATTTTTTTTTCGCGATTTCAGGTTTGACCCCATAGTAAAAGTTGTTCATAATGATGAGTACAATGAACCCCTAGAGTAATGGGATATCAAAAAAAAACACATTGTATAGAAGTTTAATGACAAAAAAAAGGTTTTGAATGTTATAAAAAAATTGTTGATGTTGTACTAAAGTTTCTGCTGGAAAACGACTTTCATTTTGTCATTTTTTCGTTTCATCATCATTCATGATTTTTTCATTGTCATCTTTTTTTATAATGTTTTAATTGTAATTTCGGCTTCGTCACGGGTCTTTTATACACCCCTAGAAATGCAAATAAAAATGCGACCAGGCAGCGAATGGGCATGCTAACAAGGACAGTGCTACGTCACTCACCGGAGCTGTACTGTGTGTACTGCTGGTACTGCGGGTGGAAGTTGTGGAACGCGTCCGTCATTATGTCCTTGGGGTTCATCGTCTCCTGGAAATGTTGTTGGGGGAATGGTTAATAAATTATTAAGGTACATTAAGGACAATTATTAAGGGACAAGAAGAAAGGAGAAGGATTAATTATTAAGGGACATTCCGAGCACGGCAGCAATGCTGCGCGACATTGCTGCGTCATATTGCTGCTGTGCTCGGAATGTAATCTCATATAAACCCATAGAAAATGTATGTGGACCAGTAGTGCTGCGACCGCACTGTCGCGGCAGCACTGCTGCGTGCTGCCGAGATCGGAATCATACCTTTAATGGCTTGGCAAGACATATATCCTGAAATATGGAAGTTGCAACTAAGATCTCATCTAGCAGAGACTATCCAAAAATATGGAATTAAATAAAAACTAAGCTCAATGACGACTGTCGTGTGCTGCGCGATAGTTGACGTCTATTGTAAAACCAGTACCGTTGAAACTGTATTTTTTTTTATTACCACAAGAGAGCAATATTTGAATCTCACCTGACCATGGACAGTGTATTGACGTATGCGCAGTAAATAACCCATTACATTGAAGAAATATTGTATGTTTCATAAAAGAAGTGATCATTTATATGCTCTTGAAATTTTGATCAAATACTCGCAGCAATGTTGGCTTGAGAAAAGGAAAACTCCTTTCTTACCTTGAGGCTACTAGAGATAGACTGCATAGTGACAGAGCGATGCGGGTCGCGGTGCGCGTGCGCATACACAGCGGCGGGGAAGGCGTACCGCAGCGCGATGGCGGCCGCCAACATCTCGAGGCAGATGAGGAAGTTCTGGTAGCCGGCCGACACCGTACCCGCTGTCGTGGGCACGCCGTTCGCGTCGTGGATCGGGGAGATCACTTCAGCTTTCTCGAGTATGGCTAGGGCTACACCTGTGGGGGGAAAGGGGGGTAGAATCATTAAATATTGTTTTGTTATGATCGCTAGATGCAAGAATGCACAAGTCTGGTCGTTGTGATGACTTTTGGATGGGGTTTAATCTAACAGTGGACGTATTTCGACTAAATGATGCTATCGAGACGGGTTGTTATTTATGTGAGATTAAATAATCAAAAAGGCCATCGTGTATTAATTGACGTCATTTTTAACTACGGAAGGTTGTTTTCGTTTAACATTCGTCCTCGCTCTTTATTCCAAAGTCAATATAATATTACGAAAGGAAATATCCTTGTTGCCTGAATTTGTGACTGATAGCTGGCAATGGGCTCGATTCCTTTCAGATTGTCATCATCATTTCAACCGAAAGACGTCCACTGCTGGACATAGGCCTCCCCCAAGCACCTCCACTTCGACCGATTTTGTGCTTCTTGCATCCAAGGAGTTCCTGCGGCCTTCACAAGGTCGTAGGTCCACCTTGTGGGAGGCTTTCACAGTGGACTTGACTTATAACTAGCAAAATATGGGTGTACTACACCCCCCGTCGGTCCCTTTTGAGGAGGCGTGTTTTTATACCTATGTTTAAATTTGTAAACTGCTTACCTTGCCAAAACGAGAGGAAAATAACAGACTTGACGGTAAAGAACTTGAGTACTGGATCAAAAGGTTTCAACATCTCCCTGGTTGCCCCCAGGAACAGGAACAGACTGTAGAGAGACAACGTCACGGAGAAGTTGTATACGATGGTGATGTAGATGTACCCGCCGTCCGGGCTCCAGTCGCCGTCGTGGTACAGACCTCTGGCCTGGAAACATAGGAAGAGTTTTGAAAATCTTTCATAACAAACTGTGAAGGCCCTTATCTTTTATTTTACTTATTTTACAGCATGATAGAAAAAGCTTTGTCTTTATAATGAAAGAAATAAAGAAAAAAGAAAGAAAAAGTATTTATTGTGACTCGTACAGGAAGATCACAAACTAAACTAAACACAGTAAAAAATAAAAACCAAAATATACAAAAAAAAAAAGTAACAAAAAGAAAAATGAGACAGAAACTCCTATACGAGGCCAAAAGGCTCCTATCTCAGCATGATGCTGCGACATTTAAAAAATAAATGTCGCAGCGCTGGTATTCTGATAGGGCCCGCAGTGCCCTATCATGATGGGTGCGGCAGTGGAGCCGTGACGTTTTAACAAGACAACATCATTTTTGTACTTAAAAGATTGTGAGGATGTGAGAATAAGCTTTGCCAAAGATATTTTATTTGCACACAGTTCCACCTTGAATTCCATTTTTTTTTAAACTAATAACTAAGTTTGTCATAAGGTCCTGTGTTATCCGGAGTCGTAGTTTTATTTCGCCGTTAGTTGATGAGGCATATTTCAATCTATCGTAAGAAACTATGTACAAAACGACGAAATAAGGGACAATACATGCGACATGACTCAAACATTCAATCAATCATACACGTGCGAGACATTTCCTTATCGTTCTTGATAATTGATAGACGCCGACTGTGCCCATTACTGATTAATAATCTTTGCAATCCTCGCTCATGCAATACTCTAATTACTTACTAGTTCAGATTATATTTGCTGACGTTTAAAAATACAATTTGATTAACATTGTACAGTCTTTCACATTATGTCCTGGGGTTTCATCGTCTCCTGGAAAATTGTTGGTGAGGAGTGTAAGAAAAGTTTGAAATATAGTTTGTTATGTTTGCTCCACGGATAAACCACGGCAAGCGCAGCTTAACCTGATCGATCGACCCGTGCGTATGAAAATCAAATCCTATTTTGCTTTTAAAAATTTAAATAGATCTAGCGAGATATTATGAAAAACTGTATTGTGTCTATGATTGCGGCAGCTGAGGGCTTAAACCGCATTTTATTGTGGCAAACCACAATCAGATACTTCAACTTGAGTGTTTTATTGTTAAGATTGCCACTCAACGAAGTAGAGGAAACGTGTAGCATAATAATCAGCCTATGTTCCCAAACTACTAGGACACAGGCTTCCTCTGTGAGAGGAAGTGGGCCGTAATCCACCACGCGGGTCCAGTTCAGGCGGATCTCACATGTCTTCGAATTTTTGGTTCTAGGACTTGTCGATTTCCTCACGATGTTTTCCTTCGCCGTTTTGAGAGTAGTGGTGATGGAATAATTTAGACAAAGTAAAGTGCCTGGTCGGGGTTCGAACCCACGACTCGTAAGTCGCAGTATTGTAAAATACTTCGAGTTTGCTTTAAGTAACTATAACTTCCTTGTGACCTTTGACTTGCTTATCAAAGGGGGAATTTTAATGTCGAAATTGATAAGACATTATTAATCTTCTTTCCTGTTAAAGAGTTCCTTTGTAAACTGGTATTAAATGAGGAAAACCTTTACTTGACTGCGTAATTATTATTTGTAGCGAAATTCATTTCAGAACTGCTTCTATTTTCATTCATACTTATCCATATTAATATGATAAATGCGAAAGTAACTATGTCTGCCGTTTCAAGCCTTAACGACTTAACGGATTTCGATGAAATTTGTCATATCGGTAGACCATGATAGACTGGGTAGCAAGTTCCCTTGGAATAATTCCTGACCTCCACGTGGGCGAAGCCGCGGACAAAAGCTAGTACTTAATAAATTATCTCAAAGATACATCAGTACTATGATAATAATTATATGGCTAAATTATTAGGGCGCGAGCACACGCTGCAGTGGTGCAGTCATGCATCTTGCTTTCTGCTATAAACCCATGAGTAGAGTGCGTGAATAATTAACTATGTCTATAAAACACGGCTATTTGACTTTATTACCCATAAGCCATCAACTCATCTACTTAATAACAATCTTAAATTCACTAGCAATAAACCGCTGGAGTCTAGAAGCTTGAAATTTTGCACAAGAGTTCCTTATATGAATAATGAGGATTAGCAATATTATAGTCCGCACGGAACTGGTTGGCCGCGCCTTAGGTATGTGAGCGGTGGGTCGGAGGGACGGGGGCGCATTACTCAGTACGTGTGTTGAGATCCGCCGCCTCACCCCTGTCCCCACCTCAGCGGTCAACTAGTTCCGCGCGGACTAAAGCACTAAGGGCGGTTCCGCACTACGTCCGATCCTAATCCAAGGAATGTCGGTCCGAAGTGACCATAGTCCTATTTGTATGAGGCGTTGCGCACTAGATCCGAACTCTATCCGTCAGAGTTTAGAACATTCCCAATTCGGATTGAAGTCGGATCTTTAATTCGGATTAGGATCGGATGTAGTACGAAACCGCTCTAAGGGTTTTAGAAAATTCTCCCTTTGATGAGGTTAAATAGAGAATAAAAGTTTTTATGGAAGCTCGTAATTTTTGTTAGACTCTAGACTAGACCCGACTCGTTGCAGTCGCGATCGATAAAACATTCGAGCAGGACAGTCTCGTGTCGTCTCGCTCCTTCGCTATACGCCCGCGACTAACACTTTCGAGTATAGTTCAGCAAGTTCAAAATCAACATACCTGCAAGAATATAATAATGAAAGCGCAAACGGGCTTGATGAGACAGAACTGCAGCGTGGCCTGCTTGCAGAACCGCAGGAAGCCGATGGTGTAGGTGGCGCCACTGAGGCAGCATGTCCCGTTGACGCAGGACGCGCGCACCGGCCGCCCGCGCAGCTCCGACATTATATTGCCCTCGCCGCCCAGGTACTCATAGCAGAGGGATAGGAAACTGTAGATCACGAATGCTGGAAAGACAATGAAATACAGTTATTTTTTGTAATACACTACCGTCGTGATGGCCGATTGGCTAAGGCTTGGCTAGCCTCTCATGCGAGGATTAAAATCCGGGCAAGTGCCAATGTGACTTTCAATCCCTATGTACTGACAGATGGATAAGACGATGGATCGTAGTTTTCATAATCAGCCTGTAACGCTCCTATGGGACACAGGTCCTTTCTGTAAGAAGGGGTGGGCCGTAATCCACCACGCGGGCAGAGTGCGAATTGATAGATGTCATTTGTCTTCGAATTTTTGATTATCGGAGCATGGCGGTTTCCTCACTATATTTTCCTTTTACCGTTTTGAGTGCAGTGGTGACGAAATTATTTACACAAAGTGAAGCGCCTGCCTGGGTTCGACCCCACGACCTACGACTACCATGTAGTTTGGAGACAGATGTTAAACGCAAATGATGTTATTGTCTTGCCGAAGTGCCCATCCTCTTTAGATATAGGTCTGTGGGTGGGCTAAACTAATATTTGCAGGAACCACAGTTTTTTTCGTCTATTATCATTCATCATACATTGATGGATCCACCCGCCACCCACTAGGTATATCTATTACAATCGATACGTTGCCGAAAAGGCGGTAGGTACACAACCCTCCTAACCTATATTATACGATACTATTACACGACACCCTGAGAAAAAGGCACACGCAATATTTTTAGCTAGGTACTTACATGACAGCACATCATAAATAATGTCTGGAGTAGTCGTCCGTCAGCTAGCAATAACAAATGACCTATTTTGCGTCAACCGACCCGTTTTGCCTAATTTAACGGTAGGAAAACTTTGGCGACATCCTTTAAGAATTCTTATGCTTATTTTTTTACTAGGCGACACCAGAATGAATGTTTAAATAAAAGCGCGCTGTTCGATTTTCGACTTTAGGCGCTGAACCGAGAATTGAAAATCTAACAGGGAGCTTTTATTTAGATTTTCATTTAGTTGTTGCTTAGTTTTAGTGAAAATGGGCATAAGAGCAGAATAGCTAAAACACATTGCAAACAGATAGCTACTCTAATAGGCAAGTTTTATTCAGTAGCCTTGTTAAGCCATTGCTCAAACGTTCAAAGGTCACGTTAAGGTATGTATGAAAGAGCCATTATTACGTACATACTTAATGAAGACTTTTGACCACTATTAAGCTATTTTAAAGAAATAATAGATTTGTCTTAAGTTTCCAAATACAGGGTAGCAAGGATACCGCCGCGAAAACTGAAACCATGAATTCAACACATGATTCTAGAGCCCCTAGTGTAGAAATAGTTCGTCGATTATCAAAAAAAAATTTGCTGTTTCATAGAAAAGTGCAATACCTATGCGGTCAAAATGTATGGAACAACTTTTTATTTTTTAATAATCCACGAAAAATTTCAATGCAGCGGCTTCAGAATCATGTAAGTACTAAATCCATAATAACAGGTTGCGCCTCGATGTCCCTGCAACCCTGTAGTTAAAAAAGAGGTTTTTATTCAGGCAGCTGCATGTGACTCAAAGAGCCACATTACGGCCTGGCCACGACCTCGCCGCTATCAGCGACAGCATAGTGCGGGGCGGCGAACGGTGACAACAAATATATACCAAAATGTATGAACCATGCCACGACGCACCGCTCGCAGCGTCAACGTTAGGTAAAAGAAACCGCGCCGCTTGCCGCTAAGCCAAAAGTCGTGGCCGGGGCGGTTACAAGACCAAAGCGAACGTCTTCATCTGAGAGTTAAATAATTTAATAAGCCTTAAACTTTTTGCACTGACAACCATGACCCTAATATCAATATCACGAATAGAACGTATAATGAATAGACGTTTGTATAATTAGCTATATGTATACACGCTGAAATTTTAATGGTTCTTTTCCCGCAGCAAAATGATTTTGTCTGGGTAAAATCAATTTATTAAAAAAAATAATGACATATTTACAATTGTGAAAAACAAAACTCGAAAGAGACCTCGAACTCGAATGCACAGTTATCAAATATTTTACACTGAATATTGTTGAATGAAATGAATTGAGTCAAGTTTTTAATGAATTCGCAAACGACACATTTCGTAATGGAAATACCAAATTATAAAGTAACTAAACATTGCCGAATGTAGCACTATTCATTTTGAAATGCTACTACATAAGTACTCGAAATTTAGAAACGCCTACTGGACCAGACAGAAATCGTAGATAACTTTTTATAAATTTTTTGATAGCTAAAATTGACAAGAGTCCAATTTCTCAGAAAGAACTCAGACGCCCGGATTTGAGAAAAACTGTACATTAGGAATAATCAAAACCAATAATAGTCATTTTTGTTTATTCTCAGTTTTTTGTGCTCATTTTCGTTTCGTTCAACTTTCTATAAAATTATTGCAGTCTGCGACTCGTTTAAAGGCGAGGACTTTGCCATCATATATTTTTATCGCAATGTCAATTGCCATATGCAGGTCAATTGAAGGAGCCTTGTTAAAGCGTCTCAGTTTCAACAAAGAATCGAGTGATTTATAAATCGATTACGTAATCGATTCTCCGATGTTATTTAGTTCGATTAAATAAATCTATTCAGCTGACGCACTCCAGACGCCAAACGAAAGGAAAAACAAACATTGTTCAAAATGTGCATCTTCCTCGGTTCATGGCATAGAAAAGTGCTTTAAGTACATATTTATAGAACTTACGTAATCGACGCATTATGTATTTAAGACCACATACTAACAATAAACATAAAAATCTCTTAGCCGCTGGATTCTAGAACAAATAGTCAATTTATTCCGCCACATGATACGCTGACCGTTATTTAGCTGTAGTTATCTAATCTGCTTGCAGTCGGCTGACACAGTTGTATCTACTTATCTACATCTATTAAGGATATCCTAAACAGTTAATAATGTGGTTCAATGAGAGCCGATGGCCTGACAACCCCAAACGCCATTGGCGATATAATCCCTAGTCTTAGATGTCAAGTTTCTTTACTCAAGTGCTGGAAAGCAGCGTCTATTGTATAATACGAGACATATCGCTTATACCTGCCAATATTTAACTGACTACATGCGTCATCCTCTCACTAACGTCATATTCAGCGATCTATTAGAAGGCCAACATTCAATACAAAAAAAAGTAGAAAAGTTCTTAAAGTATTGACTTTGAGAAACTTTAGGGACAGCTTTTATACTGCGAAAGATAGATAGTTCAAAAGAGGAACAATCTAAATGCAAATTAAAATATACAAAAGTGAGATAAGCAATTACCTTCATAGCAATCTCTGACGGTGAAGAAGTATACATAGTAGGAGTTTCCATTGAAGAATAGCAGTGAGATCCAGCTGTAGCAGCCGTATATTGGTACAATGAACAGGATGCGAACTATCCAGCGCTGCTCGGAGGGGTTCGTGTACCAGCGCAGGTGCTGGTAGATCTGGAAACAAAGATAAAACAATAATTTAAAAAGATCGAAGAAAGAAGAAATTTACAATATCCTCAGTCCTCCTGATAAGTCAAGAGGGTAATTAACAAGTGGTTATGAATGGTGGAGGAGACAAAAGAAATATGGATCGATCGTGGCGTGGGCTGAAAGGGGGAATTGAAAGAGAAAAACATATTGTGCCGATCCCAAGTAACATTGGGCCATGGTGGGAAAGAGAGATATAGCCCAAGGGAAACTAAGCCGTGGCAAGCTTGCAAAAAAAAATAGGGCTAAATAAACACACGAACATTAAAACATACACGAAAATTTAAATAAATGGTTGTGAAATTATTGGGGAAAACTGTTGAGTTATTATGACGAAGCAATACCTAATTTATTGTGATCAATGTTATGTTGAAACAGCTGGACGTAGACTGCTTGTGAATGCTCTATCGCGGCCTTAATTATTTTCATTGTTTCTTTGATAATAATTTATTATGAAGCACCGCTGGTAAATCATAGGAACGCCAGTGTAGGTATAGATGGGCAATCCACCGGGTTTAAACCCGGTGCTTTTGGTAAACACCCGATAAACGTCCAATTTTCTGGGTGTTTATGGGTGTTTACGGGTGTTTATCGGGTGTTTATCAAAAGCGCCGGGTTTAAATCGGGTGGATTGCCCATCTATAAGTGTAGGTGTTGTATGTAACATTCAATTCACGTATCTAAGGAGCCGTCTCCACGAGCGAGAGAATCGCAGCGATATTATCGCCGTGCCACGTATTTCTATACACTCTCTTAGAACGTGTCTCCACACGGCGATATCATCGCGGCGAAAATTTGATGGCACGGCGAGACTATCGCCGCGATTCTCTCGCTCTTGGAGACGGCCACTTATCTAACTATCCTGTATTGTCTCACTGCAGGGAAAAGGCCTTCCTCTCCCTTTTCCACACAATTCTGTCCTTTGCGAGTGCGTTAAGAAAATAGTATTCGGCTAAAATATGAAAATAACATTTTGTCAGATTTTCTATAAATGCATTGTACAATAACTACAAAGAGCAAAAGCTATAATTGACATTCATCATCATCATCATCATCAGCCTATAATGTTCCCACTGCTGGGACACAGGCCTCCTCTCTGTGAGAGGGAGTGGGCCATAATCCACCACGCGGGCCCAGTGCGGGTTGGTAGATGTCACATGTCTTTGAATTTTTGGTTCTAGGACATGCCGGTTTCCTCACGATGTTTTCCTTCACCGTTTTGAGAGCAGTGGTGATGAAATAATTTACACAAATTAAAGCGCCTGTCTGGGTTCGAACCTACGACCTACAACTCGTAAGTCGCGGCCGATACCACTGGGCCACCACTGCTCTAGTCGCGGCCGATACCACTGGGCCACCACTGCTCTAGTCGCGGCCGATACCACTGGGCCACCACTGCTCTAATTAATTGACATTATCCATCCATATTTCCCGTTATGGTTCATAGTTATTGGCTGGTTGGTCAGTGCCACAGTCTACTGGTGAGCTGCCACGACTAAATGCGTGCAAATTAACACATTTTCGCCAATCGAAAGTTGACCGATTTGTGATGAATAAAGAATGAATATTATTATTATTATAGATATTATGATTACCTACTTATATATCAATGTTTAGAATTGGCATAGATGGAAATAGAAACCCTAACTCCTTTGTAGGTACATAATTCTTTTTCCGTTGCAACTTTAATTTGCAGTTACATCAACATTGTTCGATACTTACTTTACGTCATGCTGAAATCAAGTTTTTAGCATTCAAAGTTGACATGTTTCTTTATTATTATATTGCAACGTAAGATTCAAGAACGCAAGATTATTACAATAAAAATAATTGATTACGGAGTATAATTAATAGGGTCAGCAGCACGTATTCGTAATCAAACAGCTACGCTCTCTACTTTTACTATTAAAATCATTAGATAAAGTTGTATTAATTGACCAACACGTAACGGTTATAATGCTGCTACACCGTATTTAAACTAATATTATAAATGCGAAAGTGTGTTTGTCTGTCTGTAACATCTTCACGCTTAAACCGCTGAACCGATTTAGATGAATTTTTGTATAGAGATAGTTTGAGTCCCGGGAAAGGACATAGGATAGTTTTTATTGTTATCCCTATATTTCCACGGGATCGAAACTTATGCGGGTGAAACCGCGGGGCGCAGCTAGTATTATAAATGCGAAAGTGTGTCTGTCTGTCTGTCTATTCTTGTGTCTCTTCACGCTTAAACCGCTGCACCGATTTAGATGAAATTTGGTATAGAGATAGTTTGAGTCCCGCACTCTAATTGTGTAACACACTATCGATCGGAATCAGAATCATTTTGAAGCAAATTGCTTATCCATTCCTTCATAAGTTCTAAAAATTTGTCTGTTCAACACGTAAATAACGCAATGAATGTTGTTGACCTGTCAAAATGCAACCGATTCCGATTGATAATGTGTTACGCAATTGCCCCGCCGGGAAAGGACATAGGATAGTTTTATCCCGATATTCCCACGGGAAACTTATGCGGGTGAAAACCTGGGGCGCTGCTAGTATTATAAATGCGAAAGTGTATCTGTCTGTCTGTCTATCTATTACCTCTTCACGCTTAAACCGCTGAACCGATTTAGATGAAATTTGGTATAGAGATAGTTGGAGTCCCAGGAAAGGACACAGGATACTTTTTATCCCGATATTTCCACGGGATCGAGACTTATTCGGGTGAAACCGTGGGGCACTGCTAGTATTGTATAAAATAACGTTTCTTGTAGCTATTAGTTGTTTACAGTTTGATGGAAAAGGCAGCAACATTTTTAACTTTGATGGAAAATAGGCAGCATGTCTAGTATCCCATGATTATGTATTTATAGGGCTGAATTGAAGGAAAATGGCCTATCTATTTTCTAGCCTAGGTATATTATTATTTCATTAATGTAGCCGTCCGAAGACTAGGTATGTTGCTAAGTGGTTCAATAGCACAAAAACGTTCTAGATTTATATCGTACTTTATTTATAGGTAGATAGATATATTTAAAACTTCGTACAAACTTTCATCTCCTATTTTTAACCCGATAAGGGGTTGGATTTTCAACTCCTTCCTTCGTGCTCTCTTTCGCTTTATAAGGAAGTCTTGTACAAAATCTCATTTTTCTAGACTCGAGACCCGGTTTAGGCCGTGCGTTGTCTGTGAGAAAGAGTGCTTCTCACCGAGAGGAGGCCTATGTCCCAGCACTGGGAACATTATAGGCTGATTGTGCATAATGTGTGTGTTTTTTTTAATCAGGTTTATAATTTACATGTTTATAGGTAGAATTCAAGTCTGACGTCGTCAAGTCGACGCCATATAGTTATTCAATGGAATATACATTACTACGGGCAAACTTTGAAGTGAACACCAATCTACTTCAATATTTCTAAATCATACTTTGGAGGCCGTTAAAAGGCAAAAGTAATAGTAGTTTGCGCTTCATTTTTGATAACCTAGCAAGATAAACAGTAGAAAGCATAAGCCGCTCATTGGCTAATGTACGATAAAATTAATTACGAAAAAACACTGTTTTTGCGCAGTTGTAGAACACAAATGTTCCATTAAAGATCGTAAAAGATTGGCGTGTGTTCCTATTACTATAATGAACCTACGTACGTACCTACTAGCGAGTTTTTTTTCGCAAAAGCATCTTCCTTGTGTAATCTTTGTCTCATCTGGTAGTACACCTTTGTAAGTCGTGATTTAAGTTATACTAAAAAAAAACTGTCAGCAAAAATGATTTATTTAGGCACGTAACAACAATAAAGAACAAATGTCTTCTGCGTGCCGGCCTGGTGCCCGCATTACCGCTCCATCACCACAAGTTACACCTCCATTCCCACATAAAAAATGTACCTTACCATCGTACAATACATTTTGGTACATTATTAAAGGCTGTTCAACTACATATAACAGTAAAGTACGTACATTTCCCGTCCCGGTGGGAAAACACAAGGTCAAAAAACCGAATATATCATGGCGCGAACTTCGTAGCTACTCTCTTGTGGCTAAAAAGCCATTATTCATACACAAACCATAATAACTCTTTATCAGTTGGCAAATACAAAACGGAATATAGCCCATAACGAGGTGCGATAACAAACGCTCTGATACTGGCACAAAAGAATTGGCTAATGCCGTAATTTAACATCGACTATATAGAACCCTTATCAGTAAAGAGAATATGGAATACATTTTCTTGTATGAATATTTTATCTGTCTAGTGTCTGATATAGCAACATAACAACAATGCAGAGTATAAAGTCTGTATAGAACATCAGGTTGAAATGTCTTTACAGAAACTGAAATTAATTTGCCTTTTCCACGTTACCAATACCAGATGTGGCGAATTGCCGAATTTTAGTTATTAAATAAACAAATGAAGTTATAATATGTACAGAAGCCCCACGTGTAGAATTACCTTAAACATAAACCAATCCTAATGCCTAGATTAATAACACCTTGAACTACAGACCGCAAGTGAAAACTATTTTAGCAAAACCTGCTAGTTTTCCATCATCGGCTTCTTGTACCTACACAAAGGTGTTGACAGAGTAAAGTCTGCAGCCCTCTAAAGAAAAAGGGGGAACCCTTTTACCAGATACCGACTTCCGTGTAGTAAGTTTTTATACAGAACAAGATGACGATACTAGACTAACAGCTTGACTACATACTTAAATTCTTAATAATACCGGTCACCGGTGAGGTAGTGACTAAATACGATGATCGCAACATATTAGCAATCATCTTTGATACTTTGACGTTTAATACATTGCATACATTTCATAACTGGACACTATTAACCTTTAATATGAAGTCAGTTTCGAATAATACATAAATAAGACACATTAGGATAGGAGATGATAATATCATAACATAATCAACCTATATTATAATGTTCCCACTGCTGGGACACAGGCCTCCTCTCTGTGAGAGGGAATGGGCCGTAATCCACCACGCAGGCCCAGTGCAGGTTGGTAGATGTCAATGTCTTCGAATTTTTGGTTCTAGGACATGCCGGTTTCCTCACGATGTTTTTCCTTCACCGTTTTTGAGAGCAGAGGTGATGAAATAATTTACACAAAGTAAAGCCCCTGTCTGGGTTTGAACCTCAAATTACAACGAAATCACAACGAAAATATTTATTAAATAAATAGGTATAACCGAACTGAACGCAACAAAACCAGTTTAGGGCTTGTTACATAAACCAGTTTTATTATTTTAGATTAACTTTATTTTTGAATAAACAAATTTCGGTTATTTCTAAAATAGCCAAAATCGGTTCTGTTATTTCTTTTTTTCAGTGCGCCTTCTAAATTTATGCACAACGAAATTGTGGACTCTTGAGTTATAGACCACTCTTGGGGATGCTAGCCAACCTTATGTCATTCTGTTAGCTTAGTTACTATATTACATTCTCGCGGGAAGACATGAGAATAAAATAGCATCTACTGCGCCGTGAACGAAGCAGGCAATGGATGAGGACAGGTAAAAATTGAGACTTAGAGATCCCACGAGAAGGTGCATACCCAACTGTGAATAAAACGAATGAAAAAGGAGCGGAAAACGTTCTTCATTTCGCTAAAACTTACACATTGACCTGTGTACCTACAATCATGACATTGTAACTTGAAGCTCATTAAAAATCTACGTTATCCCGCATACAAGGCATTCCACTATCGATTTTTACGATAAACGCATGCGGGAATACTTTATCTGTCAATTAGTTTCCGTTAACACGAAATTCCGTGAAATGTATAATAAATAAACAGCACCTCATGAGTTCATGGTTCTGAAGGCTACGCTGAAGAGAAGAAGTACATATGTCACCGTGTTTCGTTACACAAATGAACAGAACTTACAAAAAGAAAAGTGGTTGGTGTCAATATTTTCCGAGGAAATAATAATGAAGGAAAATATATTCTCATACATTTTTATTTTCTAATGCATCTGTGACAATCAAATGCTCGTGCTATTATCACATGATTAGACAAACGGAACAGATACAAAGCTTCAAACAACCGCGCGAATCGGTTGCACTACTACAAGCACGCGGGGCATGTGTGCGTGACCACTGGCCGCTTGTCACGTACGCGGCGAGACTGGAAAAAACCGGTTTACGCAGGTACAGCTAGTTGACAATCTCAGGGTCAGTGCGACGCACGTTGTTTGTTTTGTTAGTTCCAAGTTTGAATATTTTAATGTAAAAACGCGGTATATTATTGTTAATAATGGTGGTTTATTGTACTGTGTGTATGAATAATACTAGAAAAAATAAAGATATATCATACTGCAACTATCCCAAGGAGTACAATAGGTAAGTAAATATTTGATTACTTTTTTTTTCAAGTAAGTACCTTTTTGATAAGAAGACAGTTGTACACGGTGTGTTTTTACCTTTTTATTATTATTACAAGTTTTTACTATATATTTGTAGGTACATGGATGGGTTGGTATGTAGTAGGTATGTGTGTTAAGTTTAAATATTGCAAGTAAGGTTTGAACCACTTCCCGATGTCTGATTGAGCTGAAATTTTGTATACCTGCGTAACTTCGTCGATAATGCAATAATAAGATATAACCTGACGCTGCACCCAGGATTATCTCCTCACTTGGGAACTCTTCAACGGTTAGTAGCACGATCACGAAATTTTTATGATAGATGAATTTTGATAATCAACGGCCATAATAGCATGATCATGAAAGTTTGAATACGAGTTTAAAAAGCATTTTTAATTGAAACTTATTATTAACACCTACATCGTACTTATTTCTCGCTACTAGTAGGTCTTGAAATTAAATAAATATTTAAAAAATAGGTATATAATCTTTAAAATATAGGTCTACCTATGTCGTTTGTATAATAGTGTTCGGTTCGCATTTCCATTTTATTTTTGTTTCAGCTCAAAGCATTTACCACACCATTAAAAGAAACAATAAATGATTAAAAAACAAAAATTATAAAAAGATAATTATTAGAGTAAGTAATTTGTAAATCATACTGAATAATAAAACTATTTAACAAATGTTTTGTTTGTCTTAACCTATTGTGACAACCCTACGAAAATAGGTAACAATTTTGCACGTTCTTAAGAAGCTTTGCCTCTGTTCCGTTTGTCTACTCATGTGCTATTATTGAGCATTGTTTTTTTAATGAGTTGTTTGCAATATGTGGTTAGTTAGCCACCTCGACAATTGATCATTTATGCTTGACCATAATCCAGCATTAAATTCTGTTTACGTTTTTATTTCTGCTTGAGTATAGTTTTCAGTGTATTTGTTAATTTAATGTTTTTTGTTTCGTAATGTTAATTACTTTGCATACTTTTGTAAAGAATCAAGTCCTCTAACTTAACGGCCAGCTGTGTTGCTGGGGAGTTTGTTGCGCCACTTTTTCATCCCAGCTGCAGCACTAGGAAGTGGTGAAGAGCGGGCGTTTTATGGGACTAATTTTGACGTTAAAAAAGTGTTGATTCTCAGCCTTGTTTGAATGAATGACTTTTGATTTAAAGCGTCTACATTTTACATAGAGGTGCGGCTGTCAGTTCAGTTTAAAATTCTGGGTTTCTCATCAGACGTGCAGACTACACTCGCTGCTATACAACCTAATACCTAGATCTAATCTGAATCATTGTCTTTTCCAGGTAAACAAACGATTAAAAAAAGAAATACCATATCCGTCATTTCTGCTTATCAGAATTAACGCTACAAGACTACTCATACTCACGACACGGCACACGATAACTTTTTGCTGATACGTCAACATTCTGAAAAGTACGTGTAACGTTTTTCAATTGCATAATGACTTGATACGGTTACTTACGTGTTACAGCAGCGAGTAATGTAATATATTTTACAACTGCATAGTATGATCTACTAAAAGTAATATCTGAGTATCTACATTGAACAGAGTCGTTTGCAAGTAGTTTTAAATAGTGAAATCCTATGAAACCGTACCTCTGAAATATCCTCGCCCTAGTTAACCGTATATGTTGGGTTATCTCCAAGGAAAACACAAATACATATTTTCCATTTCCACGTCGTATTGGGACATTTTCTCTGTCCTAGATCTTAGTTCTGCTCCAAGACATTTAAAAAATCTCATTGGTTCTACTATAAGCTTTGTGTTTAATTCTAATATATAATCAGATATGAAATGGACCAATCTCTGCACATTTTTCATTTCATCGATTATAGAAATTGTGATTACATAGGATATTACCATATCTAATAATATGTTAACATGCATAATGTTAGCATTAAACACGAGGAATTAAAACATAATACCTAATGGTTTCACACTTTCTACACCCAAACATGGAGTTATGTGTAATTATATGAGGCGTATAAGCTATGAGTGTATCATTCTATGACCAGTTACAGACCACCTACATAGTAAGCAATTCCAAAGTCTAGTGCTGAAGGCAACTGTTGCACGTAGGTAAGCCACTCTCGGAAGAGGTTTTCATTTTCCAACAATACCTACTAAAGATTATTTCGAGCTTATTCCAGTAAGGGCGAATTTCACCAAACTTTTATATCTAGAATAAGTCCTTAGAATAAATTTTGAATTTTTGACAGTGTGTCAATACTAGAACTGTCAGACGTCTATTTTATTCCATGGGTAAAATATATCTGACTTTGGTAAAATCAGCCCTAAGCCGAAATAATCTTAAGTAAGATTAGACGAGCAGACTCGGACGGATCCCTACTGGTATGAGGGCCCTTAGAAGTAGCTGAGCGATTTCTACCTTTGACGCACTGCTTTCTTTTGCGTTTTATATTGCCTGAAGTTGATGATTTAAGAAAAAAATATACATAGATGTGTGCAAATCCAAATTCTGTTCTGTTTTCTAAACATTTCAACAGCATCCTCTGCCTGGTAATCTATTATTGCAACAAGGAAACAGTTTTGCGAATATAATTGCACTCAAAACACTGTTTAATTCTACGCACGAAACGTGTTTAATGAATTCGATTTATTTTCTGTCCGGTGTTTTTTTATAATTTGTCTAGGATTCAGCCGAGCGCATTAAACGGTTTACGACAATAATTTATGTATACAAAATTGTAGCGGGGTTAAGGTTGGTTTATTCCTTACTTGAGAAAAACGCCAGTACTAGCACACCTAGTGATGGCAGGGGAGCGATACAATTTAATAAAAATATTGATTTTTTACGCAACTAGCTGTCCGCATCGCCCTACCTACCCACGCTTGAAGGCTGGACTTGGAAGCTTTTTATATTTCTTCTTAAAATACTTAAAAGGTTCATTTAGTTATGTAGAATAATATGTACTTAGATGTAATTTTCTAAGAAGATCTGATTGTTAGCATTTGCATACCTATTCATAGTAATGAGTGTGTATGATTGAGAGTAGATAAAATAATTGGAGCCGTAGAGCTACTGTATCATTCATGAGGAAAACTGATTTGTATACCAGTGTTGTAACTGTTTGTGAGTCTAGGACGCAGGTGCGTCATCCTGACGCAATTTTCGCCGCGTAAACAATCTACAGAGTCCACAGACATCAAGACTAAAGTAATATCCGATTCTGACGTCACCCACACATCCGATGTCAGCAGCTGTTGCGTTCTTATATTCTCGTACATTTACTTAGAAATCTAATTAGTTAATGGACCGCACCATCACATCGTCAACACTACAAACGAAGGTGATTAAGTGAACTAATTACTTCCTGCTTTCGTGGAATTTAATTTGGTCCATAACACCGAATACATTCCTTGCTAATACACACAATTACAGCAAAATATAGTCACGCTCTCCAAAGTCAAGTGTCGTTGACGAGCAACCATTTCAATGGCATCAATTTAATTGATTGTGAGTTTCCAATGACAATAGTCAACAATCTATCTTCGCAAGCATTCTTTATTCTCTATTGACTATTCTATTCGTATTGAAACTTTTTGCACAGATCTTCAAAAAAATATTGAATGACGTAAGCACACCTGTGGCGACACAGACAGCCTTAACAAAAGGCACCTTGTCTTTTGTATTGTTGAGATTGAGACAAAGATCCGAAAGTAACTTAGCAGTAAAATCTTATCAGCAGTACAATCTGAGCGTAATTAATAATGGCTCCCGCAGACAGGCGCGACGCGACTCTAGTTGAACACTTTCCATGATATTTTCATAGAAATTGTTCAACTAGAGTCGCGTCGGGCCAGTCTGCGGGAGCCTTAATGTTTGATTATGAGGACAGGTGAATATACCCCAATTTACCTAAAAAGCATGTCCTGCTCCGGTACGGTAGTATGACCTTTTTGCAAATTAAGGTTTGAACGTGTGAAAAAGGTGTAATTATTTACCTGTTGGCAAGTAATGAATAGCGCGGCAAACACGAATATGCCGGCGATACCCTGGGCACCTGGGGTCTGTAGAAACATGCCCTTTTCGTGGGGTACCTCGATGATGGTCTGAGCCGTCACGTTGATGGTCTCCGTCGTCATTCTGCAACAAATAGTGGCATATATAATATCGTTCGCGATTTCTCACACTGCACTAATCTGTGTTCGCAATTTGGTTTCCAAACATGTAAACAAATTCGATGTGTTTTTGAAAAAATAACTTTATTCCCCAGTGGTAAAGGTCAGTTTGCCTCACAACTTCAAAAAAATTATGACATTTTGAATAGTGCTAGTCGTTCCAAAATCAATTTTATTTACGGAATTTAAAACTGATATTTTTCTTAAGTGACAAATGAGTTAAAACTAACGGGAGTGGTAATTTACACACAAATACACAATACTATACTATTTCTTTCTACAAAAGTCTTCATTACCATAGAGATTAATATAAAAGGACAATGGCAAAAGTTAAATACTTACTTAAAATAAAAGAAAAATCATTAGTGTTCAGTAGCGTTTTATTAGGTTTTTAAAATGGAGATTTTTTTATCAGAAGTCACTCATTTAGAAGAGGTATTTCTGCGACATTAGCGCTGGGTTTTTTAACACTTGCAACAGTTTTAATGGCGCTGTAATATGTAGTGTATGCGTTCGGTTATTAACGCAGCGCGTGGTTTGTTAAAAACTTGGTTATGGTAATGATCTTTAAAGAGACCACAAAAACAACTGTAAGATCCGTTAGTCAATCACGCAAAAACGGCTCAACGGATTTGGATGAAATTTGGCACAACTAAGATAGTTTTTGACCTAGATTAACATAGGATACTTTTTATCCCGGTACGTTCTCATGGGATAACTTCTGACCTCTATGAAGTCGACGCCACGGGAAAAAACGTACCTCTCAATAATTTATTACTTTTCAATTAAATCGAAACCAATCGATAGTCGTTTTGTAGAAACAGAATATGATGCCTATAGACTAGACTACCTATTTATTGTTGCACTAGCTTCTGCCTGCGACTTTGTACGCGTGTCTCTTGTTCCCTCGACACGGGGTGGCCCGTAGCATCGGATCGCCTACCCGCGCTATTACTTCGTTTTTGCTCAGCGTTCTTTCTGACGTTTTTTGTTTTAGTACGGCTCCTAAGGGTCCCAGTGTGATGTTAAATAGCCTTCTTCAAGAATTTGGCTATCAAATGCAATTTTTTTTTCGTTCCAAATAGTAGCGCGTTCAAACAAACTTTTCAGCTTTAGATAGATATGGTGTCCCTGAAAGTATGGATCAAATCGGTTTAAAAGTTATTATGACCAATTTTTGTTTTTTTTAATCACTTCGCATAGTGCTCAAAGAAAAAAATCATTAAAAAAAAAACAATCAAGGCTGTCAATTTAATTGTTTTAGATAGCCCTGATACTTTTTTTTTTAAGATTGTTTTCTTTGAGCATTCTGTGAAGAGATTGAAAAAAAAAAAAAAATTGGTCATAACTTTTAAAGGGGTTAGAAGATTTTTGTATGGAGGGTGGCCCTAAGGTCGTCCGCCATTTTGATTTTTTTTCAGAATCGCGGTGTACAACAAAAGTTATATATTTAGATAGAGGACGCTTATACAAACAAAAAATGTTATGTAACATAATATCCTAAAGCGTCAGGTTTCGGAGTTATTTACCGAAATATAAGTCGAAAACAACAAGGATTTTTTTGTTTTTTTTCCCTCCAGGAAAGCATATTGAACTATTGGGGTAATAGAAACGTTATGAAACCTTTATGGAGAAGAAACAAATGAAGAATAGACATTTTTTAAACAAATAATTAAAAACGGCTATTTATAGTTTGTTTTTTAATCCCAGAGACTAATCTGACATTTAAGTCTTTTGTGTTTTCGTTTTTTTTTAGTATAGAAGTTTGACTTTACACTTGTCAGATTAGTCTCTGGGATTAAAAAACGAACTATAAATTGCCGTGTTTAATTATTTATTTAAAAAATGTCTATTCTTTATTTGTTTCTTCTCCATAAAGGTTTCATAACGTTTCTATTACCTCAATAGTTCAATATGCTTACCTGGAGGGAAAAAAAACAAAAAAATCCTTGTTGTTTTCGACTTATATTTCGGTGAATAACTCCGAAACCTGACGCTTTAGGATATTATGTTATGTAACATTTTTTGTTCGTATAAGTGTCCTCTATCTAAATATATAACTTTTGTTGTGCACCGCGATTCTGAAAAAAAATCAAAATGGCGGCTGGATTTTAGGGCCAAAACCTTCAAACCCCTTTTAAACCGTTAAAAAATTTACCGACATTTCCAGGTTCAAAAAGTTTGGAAATACATTGCCCACGACCCTATTCCATTTGATACATACTTTCAGGGACACCCTATACATATAAAAGAATATTCAGAACGTTGTAATCCAACACTCGGTTTTATATTCGTGTAATCTATTCCAATAGGCCTGGTAGCAAGGCCTGCTCTATAACAATGAGATATGAAAACAATAAAACTGAATCCCAGAGGCGCTTAAATAATCAAATCATTGTGGCTTTGACTACTACGTGCGGTACAGTCAACTGCTACTACAACTACGAAAACCTCCTTTACTGCTACGTTGTTAAGGCGCTGTCAATAGTGCAGATTCTGTTGTTCACAAACTAAACTAAATTTAAGTTCAGTGCATCTTTTGCTTTCTATTTCATTAGGAAAAGGACAGAAGATAAATTTTAGTTTAGTCCTGTCAAATTAATCGAGTCGTTCAGTAAGTCGTCCTACATGCCTACGGCCCATTTGGGACGACTTGACGAAAATCTAAATAAATTTTATTTTCGTTCTGCAAGTCGTCCCACGTTACTCTTAAAATGAGAAAATGTACAATCAGCAGCAAAAGTGTTAATGTGGAAATAATACAAAAAAAGAATTGGTTACAAAATATTTAATAATCACAACATTGTCACATATAAACAGAAAATATTAAATCATGATAAATTTACAAGAACAGTTCACAAGCACAGAATACAGTCAAAAGGCACAAATAGGAAAGAGTCACCAGCACTAGAACGATAGGCAAAGGTTTTAAACAGGAAGAATTAATTTATGCACAGCCAGAGTCACAGATTCATCGGAGTTCAAAATGAAACCAACAATAAATTTGTAAAAATTTGTTCCACATTCGTTTAGTTTAGTTTTATTTGAAAAGTACTAGGGTAACAGAAGTTAGTAGGAGGTTGTATAATACGTAATGCGTACCCCATGCATAAGCCGTCTCAAATAATGTCTTTACCTTTTCTTTCGGAAAGTATAAACCATACTAACTCGTTTTAGCAACAATAAATTCTATGAAATACTAATCTTAACTACTTATCTCTAAGTAGTTTTATTGATTTATTGATACTGAAACAAAATATAAGTATTTTTGTATCTTCATTTTATTCATAGGTCTGTCCTGTCATCGTTTACTTCAAAAGTAACCACCGTAACCATTAATATAATAATAATATTCCACAACTATCACACAACGCCATCTAGTCCCAAGCTAAGCAGAGCTTGTGTTATGGGTACTAGACAACTGATAAACATACTTATATATTTCTAAATACATACATATTATAGATAAATTACACCCAGACACAGAACAAATGATCGTGCTCATCACACAAACATTTGTCCTGGGTGGGAATCGAACCCACGACCTCCGGCATAGCAGTCAGGGTCACTAACCACTAGACTATCAGGCCTGTCATTGTTTCTGTCATTGTTTATTACCTGATAATAACCGAAAGTCATACATGTCTACTATTCTTATTAATTTCTGATAACACTTCGAACTTGTACGTTTACTTGTAAAATGAAACAATAAACTGTTGTTCTAGAAAAATATTATTTAGTAGGTAGGTCTGTACTGACTTTTTTAATATTAAATAATCTATGAACAAAACGAAAGTAAAAACTAAAAATACTTAAAAATATATTGTTATGTCTTGTCTTGCTAACTGTACTAAACGTCGATAAAGCTTAAAGTTCCATACAAAAAAAATGTGGGACGACTTGCAGAACGAAAATAAAATGTATTTTGTTTTCATCAACTCGTCCCAAAATGGGCCGTAGGCATGTGGGACGAGTTGGGGAACGACTCAATTAATCAGCACTTGACGTAAATTGATGTAATTTTATTAGGCAAGTTTTTAATCACGTCTAAACTTGTATGGAGAAGTGTCAGGCGCTGATTAATTTGACAGGACTAAACTAAAATCTATCTTCAGTCATTTTCTTAATGAAATAGATAAAAAAGATGCACTGAACTTAAATTTAGTTTAGTTTGTGAACAAGGGAATCGGCACCAATATCAAACTGGCCGTGCAGTTGACTGTACTGTACAGTATGTACAATTTGTACATGTACATATACACAATTACTCTGCGGCCATATGTTAATTAAACTGAGGTCAACTGACGGAGGATTTTATCTATATAAATCTAAACTAATAATAAAGCTCAAGAGTCTGTTTGTTTGTACGCGCTAATCTCTGTAACTACCAGTCGGATTTAAAAACTTCTTTTTGCATTTAATAGCCAAATTATAGAGGTCGGCTATATGCCATTTAACATCACGCTACAACCCTTAGGAGCCGAGCAAGAACAAAAAATCAGAAAGAATGCTAAGCGAAAACGAATTTAATAGCGCGGGCTGGCTGGCGATGCGATGTAAGACGGGGTGGGTCGGAGGAATAAGAAATTTTACGCGGACGAAGTCCCGGGCGGAAGCTAGTATACCATGCAAAATGAACAGAGGGTTAACGATAGCCAGCGCTCAACTCAATTAACCCAACAAGAGCGTTTTCGCAGATTAATCTTGGGAGTTTTCGAGGGGAATATTCTGTACAGCCTTCCGGGGATATGATAATGGGTTATTACCCGACTTGCCTAAGTGCTCAGGGCCAACATAGGCGCAGATTCAACTCTGCGCCTATGAAGGACCTGACCACATAACTAGATTTTTTGTACCAGAAGTGACCTAGCGTCATACATTCGCGCTTCGTAAGCACACTACTTACTATAGCATGGCCATGAAGATTTCGTAATGAGTTATGTGGTCGCGTCACAGGGCAATCGCGATTTTTTTTGGAAAATATATTAAGTAATTATGGGACAGCCTATGAGTTATCCTTATCAGGCACTAAGCTGAGTTTAGCTGTTATTATACAAGGGTCATTTTTCTTAATATGGGACATTGATTCAATTTTATACCTATTCAATAATACAACTTTTGCTAGCGGCTTTTTCCGAGAGGGGGTCGGAAATTATGCCACGGGGGAACTGGGATAAAAGTATGGCCCAACCGTGTGCCAAATTTCATCCAAATCCGTTCAGTTGTTAAGGTGTGACAAGGTAGCAGACAGACAAACAGTTAATTTCACGAAAACTGAAACTATGCTAAATATAGAGCAGTGGTCAAATGATCCATAAACTTGGTATTGGAGAAATTAAAAATTCAGGTCTGTAGCCTCTGACCGCCAATTCCCGTAATTAAAAACGTCTAGTCGCAATATCATCTAAGCAACAATCAATGTCAAAAACTTGTTACAAATGTCAAGGAAACTATAGAGATATGAGGAACAGGATGTAAAGTTCACTCATACTCTATAGAAAAGGGAGGATCCTCCGACCAGACGGGTGTTGTATCTGGCGGGCAACTGCCCGATATTTATGTCGGGCCGTTGTATCTATGCTAGTTGCGCGGTAAACTCTGCTTGCGAGATGCAGGATTTGCGTGACGTCAGTATAACGCGTTGTTCGCATGTGGCGTTGTAAATACCGCTACAAAACTAAGAGGTATTTTTGACAGATTAAGACTGAGATCAGACTGTGAACATTCTTAAAAAAATACGAGAACTGCCCCTCAGATGTCCTATCTCAAAGGTACACTCTGTATTTAAAACTGCACCCTAATTGCGTAACACACTATTAATCGAAATCAGAATCATTTCGAAGCCAATTGCTAATCCATTGCTTCATAAGTTCGAAAAATTGTCTGCTCAACACGTAAATAACGCAATGAATGTTGTTAAACTGTCAAAATAAAACCGATTCCGATTGATAAAGTGTTACGCAGTTGCCCCGCCGATTACTCTTTACTATCTCAAGTAGATATTTACACGTTTAGGTGCAAGAGGCAGTCTTTTAATGATATTTTGTATGATACCTAATAAAAACACATTTAATTATATTACCTTTGTCTATGTATAAATTCTTGACCAGCACATAATATCTTATTCCTAACTTTATCTCTATAATTATTATTTTTAAAAGAGAATAATAATTTTGTATCAACACAATGTAGTGACTCACTGACCTTGATTTTAACCAGTCTGGTTTATTTTGATCAACTCTATACATATTTAGGAATCAATATGCTTTAGATGGTCTTTGTGTAAGATTTAATTGCGAATTTAAGGAAATATTTAGGAAAGAACTTAAAGGCTATCTATTACAAATCTTCTCTAGCTAAACACAGACATCAGAAGGAGAGGCTTCATCAGAAAAATGGTAGTTGTTTACATCATTATCACAATGGCTTGTCAGCATCCACCATTCAGTCACTCACTGATAAGATGAACAATAGTGAATGCTGGATGAAGATATGAAAAGATGGCCATTTGTTTATTTATTTAAGAGATAAGGATATATGATATGTAAAAACAAAATATTGGCCTCCAAAAGACCAAACTGATTGCTACTGCTACTAATGGAAATGCTACATTTTAAGATACAAAAAAAAAAACAAGAATGATACAATGATTGACATGCAAACAAAAAGTTCCTTACCAACAAACAAGCTGATTGATTAATACCATGACCAATTCTTGGGATATTCTCACAACTGCTTATTTTACCAACAAGAGCTATTCTGCAAGACTGCTTCTTATATTGTCACCATGAGATATCTCTAATTTAATCTTTAAAGAAATGAGATTGACTTGCTCCAATCTTATTTCATAATACGTAATTACACTTTTATCTAAATGGCTACACTAACATTTGAAACGTTCCTGACTTATCTATTAATGAGCAATGCTCTTGATATTGTAGTTGATAAGATTATTTTGTGACTAATTGAAATTATTTATCGAATAGGAAACTATACAAGTCTAAAGCTGATATTGTGGTTTTACATATTGTATGTCTTTAGGTATGTTACACTATATTCAAAATCAAATATTTCAGTTAGACTAAAAGCAGTTTTATTGTCATAATTTACCACTAAATAGAATTGATTCTAGTTGCCCCTTCCAAAAAGTAGTTTTATATGGAGATGAAAATATTCTAACAGATCTATCCTGAAGAGAACACCTTATCATCTTCAAACTATAATTTTCATTTATAGTGGCAGTACTAGCCTTCATAGTCAAAAAAAAATTGTCTGAATAATAAACTAACAATTAAAAAGAATTCATTTTTTCTTTTGGGAAGTTAACAACCATTATTAGTGTTATTTGTAGTACTAGTCACAGAATACTTAAAGTACTACGTACAGAAAGGGCACTCCCTTCCCCGCACTAACATCAGTTACCGCACCTCACCCCGCACTTCGGCGTATTCGTCGCCGGCTCTTTAACAAGAGCGCTCGCAAACACAAGTACCTCATGCACACATTCATACGTATACAAACGTCATTTTTTAATGTAGTAGTAGTAGGTAATTATTTTGCGAGCGTTGTATGGAGTGTCCGGGGTGTGGTACTAGTATCAGTTACGAAAAACTGTTTTGTATGATTTATCGTGATTAAATATTGATACCCATCACGTCTGAGTTAACACAAAAGAACCAGATTTTTAAACTGATATTTTAAGTGACTACTACAAAATATAACTGAGCTCAGCAATGCCACACAAAAGCATCAAATTAATTTATTTGTTACTTTGTCATGTTTGGGATATTGATGATGCGATGCGATGCGATCCGACCGAATTCGGCCAGGACGATTGCTTCAGCTCCGTTGTAGTTGCCGTTCGTGTGCTCGCATGTGGCTTATGTATCCAATCTTTTTTGCAAAGATCCGCGCACAATGCGGGCATGTGAGCACACCATCGATATAATTATAACTTTATATTGATACTGATATTGATACCCATCATGTCTGCAGAGTATAGCCAGTTGATTCAAAATAAACCTGTATTTTATTTTATGTGGCTACTGCTACCACAGCAATCTCCAATGCAAGAACTTAGATCTCAAGCCTGGGATTTCCTAGTGGAATAAGGAAGAGGAATACAGTAATAATAATAGTTTGATAAATACAATGAGTCATAATTATTATAACTCAATTTTAAATAAATTGCAAAGCATGTTTCTACATCAATGGCTACTTATATGTAGAAGTGTTACTATTGAAATAAATACAAAATTGATTAAAGAAATTGGGGTTTATTTATAAAAGATTATTAAATTTAAGTGAAGTTCTAACATCATAAATGTATGGTTAAACAGTTGTCATTCACTACTTAACTTTAAGCAATGTTTATGAAGGGGTATAAAGTGCCAGAAGCAATCACTTTATGATAACACGATCTCAGTTGACATTGACATCATTGTTTCTAGTAACTGCTGGCTGTGTAAACAAATATGTTATTATTTCAACCGCCAGAAACAAACAAATTATATTATGATGTACCTCAGTGAAAAGCAATGCACAATTGAAATTCACTCCTCCCTCTTGAATGATTGCAGCAATTTTCTAAATGTAGGTATCTGTGTCATCTTTCTCTTCATAACTACCTCACAAAGTGATTATGATGTTTAGTAGATAAAGTTGATCATAATTTAATAATTTAAAAAATCATAATCTTTCTTTTATGAATATTAATTACTACAATATTGATGAAATACCTATTTTCTTTTATACTCTTTCCTAGTAGGTAGGTGTTATGTTGTTCAATCACCATTTCATTTCACCTACATGCTAAGTGGAACACTGTTATTGCAAAAAAGCGAAAACTATGGTCGCTAATGAAAACCACCTCATGGTTTGTGGGACAACTACAAATCATACATTATTACGGAACTCGAATATTGGAGGTCACACGTCTTGACATTTTCTTGTTTGGTGTATAATACAGAGTGAAGGGCGATTCGTTTACTGACGCGCTAAGTAGTAATGTTGCAATTCCCTAAGCTTACGAGTATCGATTGTATAGTTAAAGATAAACAAAGATGTGGTATATTTACCTGAATTAAGATTATCAACGTCTTTATATTTCTGTTTTCCTTTTGTTAACAGATGTCATTCGTAATCAACACTCTGCGCATATTGTACACATAATCACGTAGGTTTCCTACACAACAATGTTCACGCAAATTATCTTGATTGTAAAATGGACACAAACGTATATTTAACGAAACACTGCAAAAACAACAATTTCACTTTGCTTGCTTTCCCATCACTTTGCTCACCACTTGCACAAATTCGTGATTTCGTGATTGTCTTCGTGACGAATCGAATTGACGTTTAGATTTTTTACCTAACTTACCAAAGTTACCATTTTACCAATAACCATAGACTATCAATTTTTGCATTGGCAATAATATAAAATGGTACAAATAAAAAAGTGTTGGATTGACGCCCAAGACCATTAGATTTATAAAATCTTTGGGGGCCACCAAATTTGGAGAGGTATATTTTGATCAAATTCCAAAAGGGAAATCATTATGTTCAGTAAGAAACAGTTGAAAACCCCGTGTAAATGAAAAATTAAATGCAGGGTGCTATTTTCGGAGGCTCGGAGCTCGCTTTGCTCGCTTACATTCTCTTATTTCTCTTTAATTGAGCATACGAGATGGACTTATACAGAGGAGCTCGCCTCACTCATTCTTGCATGCTACATTTAGAAAATTTCCGTGAATAGCATAATATGGAGATAAAAATGCACGTCACTGAAAAAAAATATCCTGTCGGGTGGAGGCTCCTGTAGATTATAGAGAAGGTATAATTTATGAATATAGGTACTTGCTTTTTTTTTCATTTCTTTTGCCGCCTGTCAGTGGTGTAGTTAGTCGTAAAGGGGCCCTGCATCTAAATACGTTGAGGGCCCTTTTTTTTAAGGAAATGTTTTTGTTAAAATATATAAAATATCGTTCTGACTGAATAGGTTAAGCTCTTATTACGATCCTTTTAACAAAATACAAGAGCGAGCAAAGCGAGCTTGATAATTAAAGCCTCTTGCATAGCTATTCACTACGATCTTAAAGCCCCTAGCATAGCTATTAACAACGGTTCGGTATGCTTTCGTGCCGAATTGTTCAATACTGCACGGAAGATTTAATTCATCAATCAATGTTATTGAAGGAGTCTACTAAAGGCGGTTCAAATATCCGAAACGCAAAAATTTCGATAGTTTTAAATCAAAGACGACCGTTTTATTTCCAACAGCTATTTGCTGTCGGGACCAAGGCAAATCAGGTAATCAAAAATGTGTCAAGTTAGACACGACAGCCTGTTAAAAACGGTTGCTACGATGGATTGGGATAGGTTACGTTAAGTTTTCATAGCGACCTTATACTTGTCGAGACAGTGCTAGAGCGAGCGAAGCGAGCTCAATAGTTGGAATGTCCTGACTCGGATAAGCTACATTTTCTGTGATTTACTTAAAATGAATGCTTGAGAATTGAAGCGGTAGTGTAGCTCGGAGCCTTTGTATTTGTACGCCATACACAAATTACTTTAATTTTCATATTTTCATTAGGTATTATAGGGATGCTTTTTCAGGCCTCGGAGGCCCTGTATAATTGATACAGCTGATACGGCGGTAACTACGCCCCCGCCCGGGGACCCCGAACCACCACTGAACGGGTGTCCAAAATGGAAATCTGAATACAACCAGGCTACCGGTTTGTTTAAAATTTTCTAGGTATTTTCTTACAAGGCAAAACTTTTTTTCTTTTTCGTACCCAAACTAGGTGGACCCAAGAGTGGTTGTATTTTGTCGTGGCCAACCACGAGGTGAATGAAAAAATCTTCTAAATAAAATACGAAAGTTGACCAATGTTTTTGTTGAAACATGGAAAGAAGTACAGCTTGGCAAAAAAGTCGTGAAAATAATGGTGGCGCCACTATCGTGCATGTTGTAACCCTATATAGTACGACGAAAACGGTTTTGATACTTAGATTTTTTTTACATTTAATGTGAATATTGGCGGGTTTTATGAAAAAAAGAAAAGCTCTGAAACGCTTGTTCAGTCACTGCCTATAACGATAACATTTGCGGTTATTTATTTTAATGAATTAAAAAAAAGTTATTAGGTATTTCAAAATGCCTTGATGTCAACTAATCCCACATTATGTGAGACAATTTTATGTTTTAAAAGACCCCAGATCAATTCAATAGGAAATGGTAGTCTAAACAAAAACTAAAAAAATAATTAGAATAAAAATTTTAATCAGAATCAAAAATGTTTTCCTCTAAGTATTCCACTCCCGAAAAGTCTTCATCCATGTCTTGGTGTGAGCTTTCACCAAAAAACTCTGCTGGCTGTCTTCAGATGTGTCACTACTGCTGCTTTCATCTTTTAGGTTTATGATAACTTTTTCAACGTCACTATACAGAGTTTGCCCCCTTCGAAAATAACCTTTCTCTATTTTCTTGACATGTTGACGTGAATTTTTGCAGTCGGTAACTGAAATGCTCTGAAGCGCTTGTTCAGCCACTGCCTAGAACAATAAAGTAAAAATAACTGAACATTTGCAATTACTTATTATAATGAATTAAAAATGAAATAATTTTCAAACCAAAAGTATCAAAATTATACGAACGCGCTGCATTCCGAATGTGTTTTGTAAACATAACCTCAACTTTGTGGATGTACATTTTAGTAATTGTATGAAAGGTTTATGATAGATATTGCACCTTGAAATACACACATTGCATCTGATTACATGTATAAAATATAATTTTACCTCTCATTTCAGCGGTTCTTTTAAACACATCGTTGAGATCGGATAAAATTTGTCCGGCCTCGAGTTCCGCCAAACATTTCACGTACACTTTATAAATTATCGCTCTCGCGGAGCTGCGAATAACAGATCTGTTCATTATGAACACAATGGGTCACCAGTATCACCACAATAACGCAAATAAATAAAAATAAACACGAGAAACAGTCACCGATTACAAGAAATGACAGATTATGTACCTTACTCGACGAGGCAGAGCGAGTGTTGCCAATGATTAAATATTTTAGTTCCGTTTCAGGACTTTCTTGCCAAACGTAGTTTCAGTTAAAAAAAAACACGTAACTTGTATACTAATAAGCAAAAAAAAAAATTAAAAACTAGTCAAGGAAACTTTTTATAATAAGTGTTGGCAATACATTTATCATAGACAATTAACAAAAATGAAAATGTCCGTCGTAAAAGATACGCTCTAATTTATTTTGTGACTGTATAATAATCGTTGCTTGCGATGTGAATATTTTATAGTATTTACATTCTTTTAAGTGCATATAATCTACCAAAATGATTGTTCAAGAACCTATACAGGTGAGTAACTAACTGATTTTCTTAGGAACTGTCAAAGTATTTTCGCAGAGACGTTTCAATTCGTTTTAAATTCCCACAGGTTATCGTTTGGGATTGTCTGAATAATTATGAATACGACAATGCTATATTTCTGGCTGAGAGACTACACGCCGAAGGTAAACATAAAACACATCTTTTGACCAAAATTTGATACTTTTAATCATTGTTATTAACACCTGCATTTTGTGTGCTGTTATTGATTTTTACGTAATTTCTGATTTCGAAATTAATTAAGCACTTGGTAGGCATTTGATGATTACCATTTATGTTTCCTTTTCAGTTGCATCAGAGGAAACTGCATTTCTATTGGGAACTTGTTACTATAGAGCTAGCAAAATAAATGAGGCCCAATATTTGTTGCAAAACATGTCACTATCTTTACCACAGGCCAGGTTCCTATTAGCCAAATGTTTCTTGGAATTAAAATCGTAAGTGATCATTTTGAACTTGGTATACTAGTTATTACTTTTGTTTTAAACTAATATGCTAGATTAACATACTTATTGGTAATCCAAGATACCAATGAAAAATTATTTCAGATCTTTGTTTGGCCACATTCATATTTAACTTATTGTTTTTGGTTTTTCAGGTATAAAGATGCTGAACTTACACTTGGAAATAATTTAGATATTGTGGCTACCGAGTTTGGTGAACAAGCCCCATACGCTTTACAACTACTGGGTAAAATTTATAACCACACAGAAAGAAGAAGTAAAGCCGTTGAAGCTCACCGGAAGGCACTCACATTGAATCCATTTATGTGGAAATCTTTCTCTCAACTGTGTAATATGGGTGAGAAAGTAGACCCTCACCAAGTATTCCAAATGAACAATTCTGACTTCACTTTTGGTGTAACTACCTTAGTGAATCTAGTCAGCAATTCAGAAAACATTTCATTTGTTAATAGTAACATTCCTAATAATACTGCTATGAATACTAATGTCACACCAAATAATGTAGCTACCAGAACCCCTATGTCAATGTCCACAAGCATCACTCCTGAAACACTAGCCCCTGTAAAGAGAATGCACAGTGTGTTCAGTGGCATGGCACCCATTCCATTTTCACCGTCTTTTGGTATGCTGCCAATGGAAGAATCTCCTGTATTATATACACCAACTCTAACAGATGCCAATGAGCAAAAGGCCATACCGAAGATAGTAAATTCATTACGAGCACAGATGGGTCAGTTAAAAGATGCAGTATTTAGTCCAGCCCCTAGGTGTACACTTGGACCAGCTCCACGGCGGTCATCCAGATTATTTAGTAATAATAACAGTAGTTACTCAGTTAAAGAAAACAATAAATCGCCTAGTAGAAAATTTGTAGCTCCTAAAAGTCCTTCAAGAAAAAATAAACAGCGTACAGCCAAAAATATCAAAACAAATTCAGTGGAAGCTAATGAAAGGAACAAAATTGTAGAGACAGGTACACCAACAATCCCACCAAAGAATTCCAATGGTGTAGCATTGTTAAATTTAATGAGAGAGTTAGGAGAAGCGTATAAGTCACTGGCTTTCTTAGACTGCAAAAATGCAATTAAATTATTCCAAGAGACATCACCAAAGCAACTTGCTTCTCCCTGGGTCCAGACTATGATAGCAAAAGCATATTATGAACTAGCTCAATATGAGGCAGCTGCTAAAATATTTGCTGAAATTAGGAAACAGTATCCAAATCGTACAGAAGGAATGGACATCTATAGTACTTGCTTGTGGCATTTACAAAGGGAAGCACAATTATCAGCATTATCTCAAGAGTTAGTAGAATTGGACAGAAAAGACCCCATTGCTTGGCTCGCTGCTGGAAATTGCTTTTCACTTCATAAGGAGCGGGAAACAGCATTGAAATTCTTCAAACGGGCAGTTCAGCTTAATAATGAAGCAGCTTATGCCCATGCTTTGTTGGGCCATGAGTATGCAGTAGCTGAAGAAACAGACAAGGCTCTTTCGAGCTTCAGAGCGGCAGTAGCAATAGACCCGCGTAATTACGTTGCATGGTTTGGTATTGCAACAGTATATGCGCGCCAAGAGCGCTGGAAACCTTCGGAAGTGCATATTCGTCGAGCTCTTACTATACATCCCCATTCAGGAGTATTAAGATGCCAGCTGGGATTAGCACAAGCAGCCTTGGGTAAGATGGACAGAGCCCTTGCTACCCTGGAAAGGGCTGTTGCTTTAGACACAGAGAATCCTTTGTGCCGTTTCCACAGAGCTTCTGTTTTATTACGTGCTGGTAGACCAGAAGATGCTTTAGCAGATCTTCATCACTTAAAAGATATTGCTCCAAGAGAATCATTAGTATATTATTTGCTTGGAAAAGTTCACAATAAGTTAGGTAATTCTCATTTAGCACTCATGCACTTCAGTTGGGCTACAGATTTGGATCCCAAAGGCACAGGAGGACACATAAAAGAGGGTTTTGATCCTTCCAAACAAGAAGACCCACCAGAAAGATCTACCTAATCGATATGACGAATTTAAAAGGATTCAAAGGATTGCAGAATGGCCTGCACTGTTGTGGTTGGCATTGCAGTTGATACCCGACTGATCCCATGTAAATATCGCTCTCACCCGTCGAGCTCTAAACTGACACCAAATTCTTCCAACAAAGCTTTATGGAGTTAGATGGGTGTGTGGTGGCATTTAGTCGCTGTAGTAGTAAGGGCGTATGTGGATATGTTAATATAGAGTAAGATGTGGATATTCGTAATGTTATCCTAGTTTATTATATATATCTTGTATAGCTAATAACTTCTAGAAAGATGAAAGAATATAATTTTTAAAAAGATGATGCTTTTGAAAGTTAATTTAAAAAAAAAAGACTCAGAGCCTTGATCTCAATGGGATGATGTTATAAATAATAATCATAATAATATAGAGCCATTTAATAATTGAACTTGCAAATTCTTACAATGCCATAATTATGAATTCCTGAAATGTAAATTCTACTAATTGTTGTCCTCATATTTGTACATAAAAAAATCTTGCCGTTCAGCATGTAAAGTTCAGGGGGAACCGCTGGCGGTATAATAATATTCTAGACATCTAATAATCATGTTTACAAAATGTTTTTCTGAAATCCTTGCATATAGATTTTATTTTTGTGACTGAATCAGCTTTGGGTGTTAGTTTATAGCCTGGGGGTCATTAAAAATACAAACATGAGAACCAATAAAAAAAATTGTATTTCAACTCTTTTTTTACCTAAATCCAAATCTTAGTTTCTAGCATCAATATAAAAACTGTTTCGTGTGTATGTAAATAATAACATTAACTAAATAGCACTGTTTGTCACTTGAAGTCACCAATGAACTGCTAGCTCTGTGGACAATTTGTTTAGACCACCTCTAATTATGTATGAACTTAATAAATAAAACTGATGTAACTTATGGTCGAGTTTTATTGTCAGTAAATGCTTAAAAAATACATTCTGAGATGCATCTACTGAGAGGAAAAAGCCCCATTTGCTCAATTTTAGGTATCAAGGTAAATAAATCTTATAATAATTTGACAACTACCTTTCAAACAATTTTTTATATTTATGTATCATGTAGTTATTAGTCTGTTTTTATTGCATTGATATTAATAAAACTGACAAATGAAATTGAGCATATATCTATCCACAAAGATATTAGGGGCCTCCTCCTTGTGAAATTGCACTTACACAATAATAGAAAAAAATTATTCTATGTGAATTTTTGTAGTATTGTATCTAATGCTTTTCTGACAGTGGGATCGTTCAGAAGCTTGCTCTGTGCTGGCTGCGCAGTCGGCGTGGGTGCGACGGGTGGCGGGGTCGGTTCCACTGGTGCTGTTACCTTCTTTTCATTCAGTATACTTAGAATTCTCTGTTGGAGGTCTACTTGTGTTTTGTTAGCAGGGGCCGTAGTAAGGGGCTCCCCGAGTTCTATCTTAACTTGCTGTTCTCTGCGTTCCTGCAAGTATAAAAATAAATAAACCATATTTCAAACATTGTAAACAATAGTTCATTGCCCTTGTAATAAAAGTGATAACATCGCGCCAGGATTTCTATAGGAGTAAGCGGAGGTGATCAGTACACACCAACATTTCACCAGTTGCTTGGGCTAGTTAGACAGAAAATATATTTAAAAAATGAATCAAAAGTTCGATTCAAAAGGACAACCTGTAATCGACAAGATGGCAAAACCGAGCAGTTTCGAAATGACGCATGACGGGGAATAGCCTTTTTGGTTTTATAAAAGCAAAACCTAGCTTATAATCATCGAGCGACCTATATGAGGCAACCTCATTCAGCCGTCAGGATGATTCGAAGGTATAAAGAATTGCGTGAAAAACATAACTCTGTCTTTGCTGTCGCGCCTTCGGGTAAAAAGGTGTAAAACTGACCTGTAGGTACTCGATGACTTTATCGTACTGCATGACGGTGAGCGTGCGTCCGTCGGCGAGCTGGCCAAGCAGTGCGTACACGGCTTCTCTGCCGGACGGACCGCCGCGCTGCACCTCTTGGAAGTTGCGTGATAGCAGCTGCAAGGCGTCCTCCAAAGGCATGTTGCGGTGTTCTGTTACATACAAATCGTTTATAAGTATAGAAGTTTATTGTTAGCAACTGAGATATGTTGGAACATGAGAAAGGACTTGCACAAAGAAGAGGGTTTTCAGGACCGACCGACCCAGAAAGAAACGGTTACATGTTTTAGCTGTTTCTTTATGTGTGAGCGCATAAGTTAACACGGGACTATTGCACCCGCACCGACTGGTACCGACCTGACTACTGGAACCCGCTTTTTTATGCAAGTACCTTAACATTGGGTTAAAAATTTGGGTTTGTTGAGCAATTTTAATAGTATTCAGCAAATATGTACAAAATAGCTTAAGCTTTGGCAGAGACAAGACATCTAAAAGCATTATTCAAGACACCTTATTAACAAACAGATAAGGTTCGAATTCAGCTTAATAAAATAGAAGTTTAGTATACAGGGAGGCAGGGTCCTTTACCATGGATTCAGTTCTATACATTTTGACCGCATAGGTATTGCACTTTTGTAAGAGACAGATTTTTTTAAATAACCAACGAAAAATTTCAACACAGAAGAGTCCAGAAACATAATAATTATAGTGAATACATCACGGTGACGGTTTCGCGTCGAAGTCCTTGCCACCCCGTATGAAAAATATCTATTTTACTCACCTTGTGGTAATCCATGAAGTATCGTAAGAGTTAGAGATCTATTTTCCTGATTCTGTGGCATGACTAGTATCGCGTAAAGGCAGCCGCGCGACGCAATGTTTCCTAGCACTTTGCCAATAGGCACATCTTCCATAGGGAATAGAAGATCAACCACAATTCCTAGTCTTTTGAGGCGACCTTCGATATATTCGGCGTACTCTCTGAAAACCAGAATACAAGAATGGTTAAATGATTTATATTACCTATAGGTAACATATTTAATAAGTATACAACAGCATATACATATAAAATTAGGTAGCTAAAACAGTACGAATAATATTGTAATGGTTATCAAAATATTTAAATAAAAGCATGCAAGATGTATAATACAATTAATGAAGTACGTACGTATTTTTCCTAGTGAGACGTAGAAATAAAACGTTTCATTATATGTACAGAAAAATCAAGCTGTTTCACGAGTTTTAAGTAGTAATAAAGTAGTCAGGGAAACAAAAATTATTCAATGAATATTTATGAGCCCAGTAAATATCGTGAAAAAAAAAAGCGCGACTGCGCAGGTTTGCATCAAATCATAGGTTGGTCCCCATTTGAGTTGGATCACTATGGAAGCTTGTTGACGGACACGTTTTTTCTACGGCGCGGTTTATACGCCGTGTGTAGACACGGTCGTCAGTGTTGTATGGATTACTATGGAAGCTTCTTGACAAACTCGTTTCTACTACAACGCGGTTTATACGCCTTACCGTAAAGAAACCGTGAATATTCAGGTTATTTGCCAGCTATTAAATTATCTCACAATGATCTCATGACAGACTTTGATACTTACGTTAGAGATTTGGAGACCACAATAATTTCACAGTCATTTCTCTCTGTAACCGGCAGTGCTCGGGGATATTCTGACATCTGTTGCTGGTAGCGCTCGAAGTTACCGCGGTCTTTCCAGTCGGTAACTAAACATTAGAAATCAGGTAGGTAGGTACTAAACATAAGTATAACCCGATGCAAACTTTGTGGCGGCTCAGAACACGAGGCGTGTCGCTGCGCAGTAATAAAATCACGTGTCAGTTAGGGTCAGTTCACACCGCGACGCGACACGGCGCGCAGTTTTCAAGATAGCAATACAATTATAGACCTTACCTACTACACAAAAAAAGTACATAATTCAGTGTGTCTACTACGTCTAACTACGCCGCGCGGCCCTCCTCACTGATGTGTACCTTTTTGTGTAGTAGATAAGGTCTATAATTGTATTGCTATCTTGCAGTGTCGGTGTGAACTGACCCTGAGGGTGAGGGGTGATGTACTGCGCAGCCAATATCACACTTCACAGCCGCCATAAAGTTTGACGTATATTATAAGTTATAATTTATAACTATAATAATGACCTACCTATATGAAAATAAATAAAAATTAAGAGGAAACACAGCTTATTTTTGCAGTTATTGAAATAATACCTGACCGAGTAACAGTGAGAAAACATAAAGCAACATTACTATACTCTGTGAAATATTATATCTGCTGATATGTAATAATTATGTAAAACAATGTTTAGGTCGCAGGAATATCAAATAACATAGTGATGCAGGCCAGCATTGCTGGTGCCAGCAACTTTTTGCACTATTTTTAGGTCACACAGTGACAGGCGCTTTACTTGTTTGAACTAAGTGTACAATATGAATGAGTGCATGAAGATGAGTAGCGTCAGCACATAACAGATACACACACTGCCGATTCCACCATTGTTGCGGACGGTACAGAGAGCTCCTGAGCTTACACACACATTTACAGTTTGTGCACCTGGTAAAGACAAATAAAGCGCGCGTCACTTCGTGGGATAAAAATAGTAGTATTTGATTGAAATTGAAAAGACTAAAACATAGCGTAGCGCGCCAAGCTTTAAAAGCATGGCGTTTACCAGGCAAGTTGGATCAAGCGAGCTCCTTCCCAACGCAAAAATCAACTGGTTATAAATTTTATATATAATTGCGACAACAGTATGCGTGCCTGCGCTACACTTGGAAAACGGCGGAAACTCACGCCTTTTACCCATTGCGGTAAGCAGAAACTTCAAAAAGTCACCTAGTTTTTTTTTTATATAATATCAGCACATTATGTATCACTGCTGGGCAAAGGCCTCTATCCAATCTCTCCATTTCTGACAACTGTTTGCTGTTATAGTCCTAAATTCTCACGAAAGCGTTTAGTTCATTTAAGTTCATTACGCCATCTTCGCTTTTTGTGCAAGCTTATGCACGACGTACAGAGGCCAGCACATCAAGCAACCCCAATCTGTCAAATTTTCCCAATTGAATATGAACCTTATTACTTTGTGGTAAAGTTGAAAATCTATCAAAGAAATTTGACAGATTGGTGTATTTTGATGTGCTGGCGTCTGTACATTTTCTCCCAATTTGTTTTTATGTACACAAAAAATCAAGTTCTTAGCGTCATGTTAAATAAGAAAGAGTTTTTAAACCTACTTCGTACGCCTGCAACAGGCGACCGATCCCGGAAGCCGGGCGCGCCCCCGCGGCCCCGCACGCCGCGGCCGCGCCCTCCCCTGACGACCCCGCGCCCGCGCGCTCCGCCTCGCCCCTCCCAACCTGGCTTGCCTGCAAACCCCTCTTCATATTCTTCAAAACCTGTAAAGGCCAAATAAGTTATTTCAATTAGGCCCACTTGCATGTTTAGTTGGGTTAAATGAATAAATGTAGAATTCGTAAACTCGGTGTTAAGTAGTTAACATTTTAAGGCACACTTCCACATTCACGGGTTATCCTAAATAAATCTGCAGCTAATTAAGGGCTAGTAAAATAATTCATCTTGCGCCAGCATGAGTTAGAGGTAAATCTAGGGTTAAACTTCTAAGGCCCAGTTGTGCCACTGAACTGTCATGTTCGTGAACGGGCGCCGTCAGTAGGGACTGGTCACCTCTATGCCGCCATGGCTTATTTTAATTGTTTTTTTTTCGTCTTTTCATTACGGACGCTTTTAATAATCTATATCGTTCTCAAATGCATAATTTTTAACATGAATAATGTAACCAAGACTTTGTAACCATATTATTTTGATTTAAAAGTGACCATGGAGTTTCTTGCCCGTTCTTCTCCATAGATACCTACGCTTTGGAATGGGCAACTAGCTTCATCTTTCTGACAGACCAACCAACCCCTTGAGAATTAAAAAGTGCCTGTAATGGGTTTAATTGAAATAAATGGTTTGAGTTTGAAAAGTATCATCACTAACAATCGCATTGAAAGAAACAAGAAAGAAAATACGTTATGACGTCGTCGTCGTCGCCGTCGTACGTGCGTCGTTCGTTACGTTCGTATTGCAATTCTATTTTATGTTTCGTCCATTGAGCTGCAATGTTACCAACACATAAATCACTAATGTCAGATTAACACGTTCACTGCCACCATAATTTTTTTGAAGTTCATAGCGATGCCGCCCTATAAAGCCACGCGGACACGCCTGGCGGGTTCTCGGCATTACATAATCACTTTAAAAAAAAAATACAAATTAATAGATTTTTCCGGGGGCTACCTCAAAAATCCTTAGGTTATTGCTAGAGGATTATGTACTGAGAATTCCAAAAGCAACTTTGCTTAATTTTCGAAATATCACTGGAAACATTTAGGACACGACTGGCGTGTTCGAGGCGTAGTTATAGAAATTCGCAAGAACACGCTACGCGTGTCGGCGGCATTGAACGTGTTAACCAACCCAGTGTTACTTTTGAGTGGTGCAACCCATAATAAGAGTTAAAATGTTAATTGCTTAACTCTTTAGTTTATAAACTCTCCATTTATTGAACTAGCCTGACTAAACATGCAAGTGGGCCTCACTCTTATTGCACTTACTGATTATTAAAGCATTGTAAAGAACAATGATGTAGGGTTGTATGAAATTATTTATTTCCAGATTACAGACAAGCAATTTAACAAAAAAAAAAAACAATAAAATGTGGTCAAGAACAGGCAAATTATGTATAAAAAAAAAACAATTTTAACCAAGAATGCTTAGCAGAAAGTAGTTAAATAAATAAACATATCGACGCCTTAGAGTGAAAACGTAATTTTTCAGGAGGAAGATACAACTGCGTGCTGTACAATTTTTGTACAGCATCTTTTGTGGTTTTTTTTTGTTAATTTATAGGTAAATTTAACCCGCTTTCATATCCAGAACAGTCATATTCTCGAAGATTGACCGAAACGCATAAAATGCTACTTACAAGGTGTTCATACAAAAAACTATGCAAATGCATTCACGAGGTTTTCACTCTAAGGCGACGATATGATCAAGACTTAAGTTTTTCTTTGGTTTGGTTCCATTGAAGTATCTATGCAATTCGGTTACAATACACATCAATATATCAAGAATTATTTAAAAAAATAAGAAAAATTACTCACTCTGGTCCCCTATATAGTTTCCAAAACTATCATAAAGTTCTTCATTCCCGTCATCACAAGTAGCCATGGCTAGTTTCTCATTAAGGGGCCCTGCCGGGGACATTTCTTGCATTTGATCATCTCCATGTCTGCAATAATTACAAATAATATAATATCATCATCTGCCTAGCCTTTTCCCAACTATGTTGGGGTCGGCTTCCAGTCTAACCGGATGCAGCTGAATACCAGTATTTTACATCAAGCAACTGCCTATCTGACCTCTGCACTCCAGTTACTGGGTAATACAATACCCCTTGGTAAGGCTGGTTGTCAGACTTTTGGGCTTCTGGCGAGTTATTTTGTGTCATGCTGATGATTACAATAACTAGGTTTAAATGAGCCAATTTACCAGAGGGGTATTTTAGCAATTTTAAGAATGTTCAGTCTGATCTCAGTCTCAATATATCAAAAATACCTCTAATTCCCTACATTTTTGAAATTTGTTTGTCACCGAGATGAGACTGCGACTAGATTTTGAATGATTGAATTTACGAGAATAATTGACCTTCTGAACTTTTGCTACATTTACAGTGGATTAGCTACTAGCTACTACAAGTAGGTCTGGGTCACTTACTTTAGCCCAACAGGTGCATTTATATTATTCAACATACCCAGTAGGTTCATGGCAGAGAATAAATTCTTGTAAGTATCAGAATGTTAATTAATTTGGTTTTTATTTTCTCAATCTGTATTATGTGGCTTACCTTTTTTCCACTGTAAGGTTTGTCTGTGCGGTTTTAACGTTAAGGCTTTTACCTTGGAAAATACTTCCATTGCCTTTGATAATAGCCTCCTGCGCACTTGATTCATCATGAAACTGAACAAATCCAAAGTTTCTGTTAATGACAATGCCGTTAATTGGTCCAAATGGTATGAAGTGATTGTATAATTCTTCAAGATTTGCGCTTTCTTGTAAACCGCCGACGTAAATACGAAGATGGGACGTCGCCCGGTCTTTCATAGCATATCTATCAAGGGTTAATTTATCTGAAAATAAATGGAACTTGTATTAAAGCACTTAAGTTTCTACGTGACCATAACTGCATGCACAAACTTAGAATGTTTTAAACAGACAGATTCAGAGTGTTTTACACAATAAACAAGCTATAGCCGCAATTTAGGAGTCAACGTCAATTCACGGCTAAGTTATAAATTAGAAATATCTACGAAATCGACGAGACAGTAACGAAATTTATCCTATTATGTTTACCTGCTAATGATGACATTGTGAATGTCTCTAAACTTATCTAGAGCCTTAAAATTCCTTCTTATTCACAAAATCCAATCGAAATCAACAAGACGCGAATTTATTCTGCTCAAGAAAGTCAAGCACAAATCAGGGTTGCCATATATGATTTTTTATTTCTCTCCAAAGCCAAAAGGGGTTTGAAGGTTTTGGCCCTAAAATCAGCCGCAATTTTGATTTTTTTTTTCAAAATCGCGGTGCACAATAAATGGCATATACTTGGATAGGGGACACTTATACAAACATAAAACGTCATATAACATAACATCTTAAAGCTTCACGTTTCTGAGATATTCAAAGATAAAAATATCAATTGTTATAACGAATTTATTTATTTATTTTGTAGTAATTTCATGTTGATTTAGTTTCTGTTAATCTGAATCAGACAGAGAAAGAAAACAAATATAACACAAATATATCACTATTTTGTTCATTAAAAATGATTTTAAATACAATCGGAACATACGAATAATTATGAGTGAAATGTGTTGAATTACAATGATATTTTTGTAGGTAAACGTGAAATAATGTAATACATCTAGTGGATAAAACATAAGATTTATTAATCATATTCGCTGAATAGGATATTCTTGGTAGGCTATTCATGGGCCAGGCACAGTGTTTTTCACGCTATTCACAAATCCGCAACCGTACAATTTTGACAATTCATATACGGTATGAAGACCATAGACTATACACTTATAAACTGAGATAGATGCGCATCTCTATGTAAGGAAATGCCAAATTGTTTGAGGCCCCGGATCGTCAGGTGGCGCTTTTAGTTCCCCTAAAATCCTGCAGATCGCGCTAATACGCCTGCCTCTTTATTCATACATTTTATTTTTTATTATTATGGAGAAATTTGTAGATCGTAGAGAGCAAAAGAATAAGTAAATAACATTTAATATTGTTAAGCAGTTAGCATTTCGACCTAATAATTTCCCCATTATGCAGCTTTTTTTCTCAAATAAAATAACTAGGTAGCTGATTAGATCAAATTAATAATTTATTGCAAAATTTCAATTTCAACATACTTCCTAATAATTTATTTTCTTCTTCTTTTTACATAATACTCGAAAGCCTGTTGTTTTATCTGGTCATTCTTATCAAATCTTGTAAGTTTTCCATCTAAAATTCTATTAACCCCTTTACACCAACTGTGGATAATCAAATTTATTGCAAGACTATTAATTAAACCAATCAAATCATCTTTGTGTTTTTTACATGAAATAACATTATAATCACATGCACAATTTAGTAATAGCTTAATTTTTTTCTTTATAAATAATGATTCAGGGCAATCACGTAAACATGCAACAGTTACATAAAAAATATCTGTCATTAAATCAATGAATCTTTCACTTGGATGAAATAAAGATTGTTTTGTATAATCGATTTCATAATTAAATGATTGCAAATCAACTTCAAATCTACATAAATCACGCATGCAATGTTTACAATTTCTAAAAATCTTTGATTTGCATTTCTTAATCACATAGCCAGTAACATATTTTTTTGCTTCAGCATACACCAATGTATCATTAGTCTTAATATTACTCATCACTTTCAGTAAACAATCTATATCACATGCAAAATCATTACTGGCCGAATCATTTTGTTTTTTATTTAATAGATTCGCCATTGATTGGAATGAATTATTATTATCATTTTCACAATTGGCTCGCGGGGAGTGCGACGAGTTAAAATTGTTAATAATCAAAGTTTTAAATGCATTACAAAATTGATTACAAGTCGGATTAACATTTCTGATTCCATTACTTCTTATACCACTAAAGAAATTTTCTAAAGGATCTTGATTGAAATTACGGGTTATTAAATTTTTCACATCATGATTAGTAATCAAATATTGCCACATTTCTTTAAAAGTTTTTATGTTATGGATCCAATTTTTAACAGAAGGAATTGATTCATACTTAATTGATTCACATCTATTTTTCTTAACTACTGATTTAAATTTAATTGATTCTAAAATTGGAATCAAATCATCCCACAGTTGGAAATGAGGAGAGTTATTTTTTACACATTGCTTGTATGGCTTATCTGCTAATTTATAAGAATGACCATTAAAACTATCAAATAATTTATCAAAAATTAATAAGAAATCTGCAGTCCCCTTGCATTCTTCTGGAAGTACTTTGTGTCCTGAAACAAAAACAATATTTGATATTAGTCATACTTGATCATTTCAAATTTTCAATCAAGTCACTCTAATATTATAAAGGTTACTATAAAGTGGAAAAAAAAAACTAATATTATAAAGGCGAAAGTTTGTGTGTGTGTTTATGTTTATAACTTCTTCACACTCAAACGGCTGGACCAATTTTGATAAAATTATGTACGGAAGTAGCCGACACCCTGGATTAACATATACTTAGGCTACTTTTTATCCCGATATTCCCACGGGATCGACATTTACGCGAATGAAACCGCGGGGCGCAGCTAGTTCATTATATATTAAAATAGTTTTCAAGTATGGTAATTACAACCTTTCTAGTTATTATTGTTAGAATATATTTTTTTATTTGCTTATTCGTGAACTTATGTGTCATTTTCTTTATAAAATGATATAGATCACATTATTATCCAAGTGATTATTAACATCAGTATAATATTTAACACTAAAACGGTTTTGACATTAGAAACTAATATACATTATACTACATACAGGTATTATAATTCAAGATGTTACTAACATCGGCATAAGCATATAAAAATATCTACTTACTTGCTAGGAATCTCAATGCACTGGAAACCCTCTGGCTGAACACTTGTGCCGCATATTTGACTTTCATCTTGGGTATTTTTTCTTTAATGACATGCATTTCTGTTAGTTTGTTAAGTAATCTTATTTCATCATCTCCATCGTCTAAATCAAGTAACAGCTTTAAATGTTTCCTGGAACCTGAAATTAAAATTTCCAATTTTATTATCACTACCTTCTGCCAGCGGCTTCGCCCACGTGGTATGTTGATAAAAAGTAGCCTATGTCCTTTGCCAAGGTCTAATCTATCTCTATACCAAATTTCATCAGAATTGCTTTAGCGGTTTAGGTGTGAAAGCAACGACTAACAGCCAGAGTTGCTTTCGCATTTATAATATTAGTAGGGATTGAATTATGTACAGTCAACAAAAGAGATAAGTATGCAGGATCCTCGGATATAGTTGAACTTTAGTAAGAAACCAATGGATGTTGTCGACTGAAATTTAATTTGATATATGAGCTGTTTGTTTTCTATTAATTAAATTAATTTTATTCGAGAACATCCATTGGTTTGTTACTATATTGTTATGCTTCTGTTATAGCTGTTGGTTCTCCTATGAATAAATAAATAAATAAACTTCAGCTATATCTGACAATCCTGCATACTTATCTCTTTTGTTGACTGTACCTAACAGCGTTACATTTATTTGAATATATTCTGTAATATTAAAATGAAGTGATTCAGAACCACTCCAAGCACAGAAGTGTTAAATAGGTATAATAATAAAAACAGTTTTAATTAGTATTGTACTTTTTTTTTAAATTTGGTGGCAAATAAAGAATAGGTACCAAACCGAAGAAATAATATAGGTACTAACCAGAGACATATTCTAATGTGTTGCTAGCAGCAGATGTTGATGGTTGACATTCCAGATTTGTTTGCTGATGTGTCACTAGTTCTTCCCTGGACTGGCCACGTGGTTCAGCCAGAGTAGCAGATGGTTGATCACTATCCAGTATTGTTGGCTGTTGTATAAAAAGTGCAGATGTGGACTGACCTTGTGGCTCTGTAACATAATAATTATATGTGTTTTAAATGTAACTGAAAACATGAACCTTTGAAGAACATAATAGACAATGAAATGCAAATGAAATAATATTTACTTACCTAGGCATAAAGTCGGAACAGCATTTTTTGTTAATCTGTTACTTGGTAAACAGTAACCTTCTTTAAAGTGGTTGTTACATAACCTAATACTGTTATAAATGTAGCTATTTCCTTTTTCCTGTGTTGATGCACGGAGTACACCTTTCCAAATGTTAAATTTTTCCAAACCTGTCAATGACTCAGTGTTGGGGTTTGGAAATAAGTGCAGAGGGCCTGGAAAATATAAGAGGCATGATTTGAAAATAACCCCTAAGATGACCCACAGACCTGGTTTGACTAGAATCTCAGAATACGTTCTGTATTCTGAGACTAGAATTTTCATATTATTGTTTAACTTCCAGTCTTATCTCGTATTGTTTGTAGAAATTACACCCGTGGTAAGCCGGGGATTACGAAATCACAAATTAGTAAAAAATTTTACAGAATAAACGAAGGATAAGATTTAGACTTACCATCATTTTTGCACCCAAAATAGCAATGTAACCGCGATTTCTTGGGCATTTTGTGGTTTAAGTCCTAATCGAAAGGCAAAAATCAGCAGTCCAGGTAAATCGCAAAGTAGGTTCGGAAAAGCAGTAATCGGTGTCCAAGTTCAAAGCCAGGTGGTTTCAGATACGATGTAATCTCAGGATCCGTTAAATAGCGCCAAGTCGTGGAAAATTACCATAATACACGGAAAATCACAAACAAACACCAACGAAACAAACTAAAAGTACCTAAGGCGGGTAGTGACGAAAAGTATAAAAATTTTTATTGAAGTTCATCGTTTGTGTTGCTATTAGAAAAAAAACTAAGTTCTAATTCTAATAGGATAAATTAAAATGTTATGCTTGGATTAAATTTCGTACAAATATTTCTCCATTTCTAATATATTTATTAATTTAAATGTAGTTATTGGTATATTCGTCTAGTGTTTTACTGCCATCTAGTAACATGATATTAAAACTGGCTTTGAAATTAGGAGGCCCTGGGTCGTTAGATGGCGCTAATCGATAGTTCAATTTCGAATCGTAAGATTGTTCGGAACTTTCATACCCCTGATGAAGACATCGATTCTTCCGACAGGTATTTGCTGTCGGAAGTGTTATCGAACAACAAAAATTGTTTATAAAAAAGTAATCTAAGCATTAAATGTAGTTTATCTATATAATTTATGTATGTAAAGTTATAATATTGTTTTGACCGCTGCATATCCAAGTACAACTTTATCACTAAAGTATAAGGTTCAAAGTTGATTGGGAAAATTTGACAGTTTAGGGTAGCTTGATGTGCTGGCGTCTGGTATATTTATATAATTTTAGGTGGTTACATGTGTATCTTCGTAACACTTAAGTAGATGGAGTACGTCATTTTACGATCTAGAGACCATGCATCGTCGTGCCACAGATCAACAGAGGCAGGAGACATTGTCTCTTCATCGGACCCTAAGGCGCGTCGCCCACACGACCTAGAGTCCGTTTTCTATAGGAATAAATATAGTTATGTATGTATAGGCGACATACCTATACTTATTCCTATACAAAACGTGCGCCCGCGCCTCGTCGCCGCCCCGACTCTAGCTTAGAGCAAGGTTACACGCTCATTCTGGCGTCATTCTGGTCCATCATTCTGGATTGACGTGACTGATGCCAGAATGATGGAGGATTTTCGACGGTTACACGGTCATTCTAGACTGACAGCAGACTGACAGCAGACTGATGAAAAGTACGCCAGTGCCCGTTTAGACTTCGGAGCTGACAGTCGGTTGGTAATTTATCAGTGCTTAGTCATGGATATTATAAGGAAAAAGAAAGCGTGTGCCATGATAATTATCGCGATGCTGCTAAAAAAACGCGTAAAAAGAGAGCGATGGATGAGAAGCTGGCTACAAAGAAGAGATCATTACACTCATCTTAATTTATTAAATGAAATACGAGATCTAAAGGAAGAAGAAGACTTTCAAAATTACTATCGAATGAAAGAAGTCTGTTATGATAATTTACTGCAAATGGTAAAACCATATTTAACAAGACAAGATACATGCATGAGGAAAGCGATTACAGCCGAAGAAAGATTAGCTGTCACTTTGCGATACCTTGCTACAGGAAGAAATATTAAAGATCTTAAGTACTCGGCAATAATGTCACCTGCCGCTATCAGTCAAGCTATTATCGAGACATGCGAAGCATTAATTTATGTTCTACAGTCATATATTAGGGTAAGTAAAAAAAAAAAAAATTTAATGAGTTTATTATTAGTTATTACAAATGAGTATTTAATCAATCAAAGGAGAGGTCAAAATGGTAGGTACAATATTCCGAATATTTTTAAACGCTGATATAATGTGAGAGCAGTGGTGGCCCAGTGGTATCAACCGCGACTTACGAGTTGTAGGTCGTAGGTTCGAACCCAGATAGGCGCTTTACTTTGTGTATATTATTTCATCACCACTGCTCTCAAAACGGTGAAGGAAAACATCGTGAGGAAACCGGCATGTCCTAGAACCAAAAATTCGAAGACATGTGACATCTACCAACCCGCACTGGGCCCGCGTGGTGGATTACGGCCCACTCCCTCTCACAGAGAGGAGGCCTGTGTCCCAGCAGTGGGAACATTATAGGCTGATTATGTTATGTTATACAGGGTTATTTGAAAAACACCAACAACCTCTTAAGAGGTCATTGTACTCATCATTATAAACAACTTTTACTATGGGACCAAACCTGAAATCGCGAAAAAAAAATCAGCTGTTCCATACATTTTGACGAGTTCTACGAACATAAATGTAGGGAACAGCTGATTTTTTTTTCGCGATTTCAAGTTTGGTCCCATAGTAAAAGTTGTTTATAATGATGAGTACAATGACCTCTTGAGAGGTTGTTGGTGTTTTTCAAATAACCCTGTATATTAATATAATGTGCAGACGCCAGCACATCAAGCTACCCGAAACTGTCAAATTTTCCCAATCAACTTTGAACCTTATGCATTTTGTGATAACGTTGAAAATCTATTAAAGAAATTTGACAGATTGTAGTAGCTTGATGTGCTGGCGTCTGTACCTTATTAGAAAGCTTATTTATTAAGCTACTCGATTAATGTTAAATATGATTTTTTCAGGCGCCTGTTTTTGTAAAAAAAGTGAAAAATGTTTCAGTACAAACAAAACGCACATAGCCTTTATTTATTCATTTCTATGCAATATAATTATTTTAAATGTGGCTTAGGTTTCCGTTTCTATTAAATGCCTTGAGATTTTATTCTAATTTTATCTGCAGCTTCATGAAATTGAGACAAAAATATTGATTATCATTACAATGCAATATCAAAACGTGTCGAAAAAGGTCAAATCTGTAAATGTCAGAATGACGTTAAAATAAAAAAACACCATAACCGCGGCGTACACACGGCTACACATCAAGCTATACAATTTCAGTTTTAGCGGACCTCGCATTGTATAAGTTTTACGTACAATCGGAAGTCAGCTTACATTAGTTATGTATAGCTTGATGTGTAGCCGTGCGTACAAGTCCGCGAGGCGGAGCGGTTTTATATGTAGAAAAATACGTTAACAAATTAATATATTAATGTACTTAATTTATGAAGTACAAGTATGTAATAGCTACTTATTTCTATGATAATTGACAATGAGAAATGACGAAGTTACGTCATTTTCCACAGGGCTGCCAACCCTAAAATATACCTATACAATGTTTGTATTTAGTTAGTGAAGCAAGCATTTTATTTTTCAACACTTGTTTATAAATAAAACGGGCGCCTGTAAAAAAAAAAATGCCCAAAGACATCAAAATAATTCTGCCCCCGATAGGAAAAAAGACGCATCTACATACATTGCCGGAATCACAAAAAAAAGACGCATCTGCATGTATTTTGAATATTTTTATAACTTGCTCCAGTAATTGATTTCTCAATCAACAGCAATTAATTTCTCGTTTCAATCATTAAAACATTTATTTTCTCCTTTTTTACTTTTTGTTAGATACGTCTTTTTAACTATCGGGGGCAGAATTACCCTCTTTCAGCCTATACAGGGTGTCCCTGGAAGTATGGATCAAATCGAATAGGGACGTGGGCAAGGTCATTTACAAACGTTTTAGCAAAAAAAAAATACAAAAAAAAAATACTAAAAAAAAGAGAAGAAAGATCGAATTCGTGAAAACTATCAGGGCTATCAATTTTTTTTTTTAGATAGCCCTGATAGTATTTTTTTATGATTAATTTCCTTGAACACTAAGCGAAGTGATTGAGAAAAACAATTAAAATCGGTCATAACTTTTGAGCCGTAAAAAAATTCACTGACATTCTCAGGGTTAAAAAGTTTGGAAATGACCTTGCCCACGCCCCTGTTCGATTTGATCCATAGTTCCAGGGACAGCCTGTATACTATACAGGGTGTTACAGAAAGGGTGTATCAATACAAACGGGTTGAAGAGTGTATCTGGTCTAGAATCTCTGTACAAAATTTCAGCTCAATAGCATTAACTTTGAAAATGCTTAATTTTTTTTATTTCGACATCACGGCGCTGCACAGGTGCGCGGCGGCGTGATGTGCGTGTACTAGGCGCACAGACACACTACAGATAATGGTTAATAACCCTCGTAGTGCGGTGACACGTTTGTCATGATTTCAATTTAATAAACTATCGAAATAAAAAAATATTAAGCATTTTCAAAGTTACTGCTTTTGAGCTGAAATTTTGTACAGAGATTCTAGACCAGATACACTCTTCAAACCGTTTGTATTGATATACCCTTTCCGTAACACCCTGTATTTATTGAACGTCTCCTTTAAACAATTCAAATCATACCGTTACTTAAAAAATCATCATTCATTCCCATCATCGGTCCCTGATTTAAATTGAGCAAATAATGAACCAGCTGTATATTCACTGTCTTGGGACATAATACGTGGGGAAGGGATATGAAGAATGTATTCTGATTGTGCGAGCGGAACTGAGACTTGGGTATGCATGTAGTTGGGAGATGATGTGTGTGAGTTGAGAGATGATGTGGATGCAGAAGAGGTTTGAGACATCTTGTACTGGGGAGATTGTGCAGAATAGGCTATGATTTCGGTATGCGTGTAGTTAGAATGTGGAGAAGATTCTGGTGGAGATGAGCCACGAGCGATTACGTATTGGGGAGATTGTGCGGGAGGAGCTGTTTGGGCATGCATGTAGTTACGAGATTGCTTATGTGAGGAGAGAGATGATGTGGATGCAGAAGAGATTTGAGACATCGTGTACTGGGGTGATTGTGCAGAATAGGCTATGACTTCGGTATGCGTGTAGTTAGAATGTGAAGAAGATTCTGGTGGAGATGAGCCACGAGCGATTACGTATTGGGGAAATTGTGCGGGAGGAGCTGTTTGGGCATGCATGTAGTTACGAGATTGCTTATGTGAGGAGAGAGATGATGTGGATGCAGAAGAGATTTGAGACATCGTGTACTGGGGAGATTGTGCAGAATAGGCTATGACTTCGGTATGCGTGTAGTTAGAATGTGGAGAAGATTCTGGTGGAGATGAGCCACGAGCGATTACGTATTGGGGAGATTGTGCGGGAGGAGCTGTTTGGGCATGCATGTAGTTACGAGATTGCTTATGTGAGGAGAGAGATGATGTGGATGCAGAAGAGATTTGAGACATCGTGTACTGGGGAGATTGTGCAGAATAGGCTATGACTTCGGTATGCGTGTAGTTAGAATGTGGAGAAGATTCTGGTGGAGATGAGCCACGAGCGATTACGTATTGGGGAGATTGTGCGGGAGGAGCTGTTTGGGCATGCATGTAGTTACGAGATTGCTTATGTGAGGAGAGAGATGATGTGGATGCAGAAGAGATTTGAGACATCGTGTACTGGGGAGATTGTGCAGAATAGGCTATGACTTCGGTATGCGTGTAGTTAGAATGTGGAGAAGATTCTGGTGGAGATGAGCCACGAGCGATTACGTATTGGGGAGATTGTGCGGGAGGAGCTGTTTGGGCATGCATGTAGTTACGAGATGGCTTATGTGAGGAGAGAGATGATTTGGATGCAGAAGAGATTTGAGACATCTTGTACTGGGGACATTGTGTGGGAGGAGCTATGACTTCGGTATGCGTGTAGTTAGAATGTGGAGAAGATTCTGGTGGAGATGAGACATGAGAGATCACGTATTGGGGAGATTGTGCGGGAGGAGCTGTTTGGGCATGCATTGGCTTATGTGAGGAGAGAGATGATGTGGATGCAGAAGAGATTTGAGACATCTTGTACTGGGGACATTGTGCGGGAGGAGCTATGACTTCGGTATGCGTGTAGTTAGAATGTGGAGAAGATTCTGGTGGAGATGAGACATGAGAGATCACGTATTGGGGAGATTGTGCGGGAGGAGCTGTTTGGGCATGCATGTAGTTAGGAGATGGTGTGTTTGAATAGAGAGATGATACGGATGAGTAGGTTGATGGGACATTTATTTGAACAGAGTATCTATCTAAATTTCCTAATTCCGCTTCAAAAAGAATATCATTAATAGCCTTTTTGGCGTATAACCTTTGAGTAGGGGCAAGTCGTTGAATTTTTTCTGCCCATTCGAAAGCAATGGACGTACCAACTTGTGAACCTACTGGTTTTTCTAAATATTCACATGCTCGTTCCAATAATTCATTTTGCTTTTTAACCACACTTTTCTTCGAATTGAGCGGAGGTGGTCTTTCGGATGGCGGTAGTGCTGGCGTGAGTGAAGAAATTGAGAGTTGGTTGGTTGTTTGAGGAGTTGTACTCGTTTCTTGATCTGGATATCTGGATGCTGAATCTGATTTGGCTTCATTATGATCTTCAGTAACCTGAAAAAACAAAATTATATATATATATATATATATTATTAATACTATAATTACTTATGGCTTTGTTTTTTTTTCATTTCAGAAGCCGTCAAAAGAGGAGTGGGAAAATATTGCAGCTGATTTTGGGGATAAATATCAATTTTGGAATTGTTTGGGAGCTTTAGATGGAAAGCATGTTAAGATACAAAAACCCAATCACTCAGGATCGTTATTCTTTAATTATAAAGGTCACTTTAGTATTGTATTAATGGCACTGGCCAATGCCAATAAAGAATTCATAATGATTGATGTTGGTGCGAATGGCCGTGTATCTGATGGTGGTGTTCTCTTTTACACAAAATTCTGGGATCTTTATAGTAAAGGTGAATTAGATTTACCAGAACCATCACCATTGCCAAACACAACTCAAAGTTTTCCTTTTGTTTTCATATCTGATGAGGCTTTTGCACTAGGGAAAAATTTGATGAAGCCATACCCTCAAAGTGCGTGTAATGATGAGCGAAAAGTGTTTAACTACCGCCTGTCACGTGCTAGATGAGTTATAGAAGGTGCTTTCGGTATAATAACAAATAAATTTGGTGTTTTCCAAAAGGCAATATGCTTTGAACCACCAAAAGCCGCAATTGTTGTTACGGCATGCTGTTATTTACATAACTACTTGATGAAAACTTCATCCCATTGTTACATGGCGTCAAATTGGAAAGTCACAAAAGATAATGAAAATGGATTGCCCGATTTGGAGCCCACTTCATTCCGAAATTCAACAAACGATGCCAAATTGATAAGAGAAAATTTATGCCATTATTTTAACCATGAGGGCAAATTAGAAATAAGGAAAAATGTACTTGAATAGTAATAAAAATTAATCTTATTATAAAATAGAACAGTATTTTTTTATTCATATCAACAATAGTATTGTAACCTGTTTATTTTTGCTTAACTTTGAAAAAATCGGGTAGGTACAGACGCCAGCACATCAAGCTACCCGAAACTGTCAAATTTTCCCAATCAACTTTGAACCTTTTGCTTTAGCGATAAAGTTGAAAATCTATTAAAGAATTTTGACAGATTGTAGTAGCTTGATGTGCTGGCATCTGTACTTTAATAATGTACTATTTTTGTATGTAATCTGCCTATTCTCTTCCAATAAACAGTAATAATAATGTAGGCTATACATACAAACACACAAATATTAAACACATACTTACATACATACTACACACAATACATACATACAGGGTGTTACAGAAAGGGTATATCAATACAAACGGGTTGAAGAGTGTATCTGGTCTAGAATCTCTGTACAAAATTTCAGCTCAAGAAAATACTTAATATTTTTTTTATTTCGACATCACGGCGCTGCACTGGCGCGCGGCGGCGTGATGTGCGTGTACTAGGCGCACAGACACACTACAGATTATGGATAATGACCCTCGTAGTGCGGTGACACGTTTGTTATGATTTCAATTTAATAAACTATCGAAACAAAAAATATTAAGCATTTTCAAAGTTACTGCTTTTGAGCTGAAATTTTGTACAGAGATTCTAGACCAGATACACTCTTCAACCCGTTTGTATTGATATACCCTTTCTGTAACACCCTGTATACACACAATAGTAATAAAATTCCATAATTAAATACCCACACCGTGTGTAAACGGCCTAATAAATTCACTTGTCTCTACACTGCCTTACTGCCTACCTACCGCTCGACCGCGGATGGCGATTCTTTCCAAAAAAGATCGATTTTTAAATCGATTCGAATCGTAACCTGATGAATCGATTCATAAAAAAATCGAGGTCTAAAAGATCGATTTCTAAAAAATCGATTTTTTTTTCAAGTTTGTATTTACAATGTAAATATAAATCCATTTTATGAAAAACAAGAAAGATACCACAATAAACAATCTCTGGGATCTCTTTTCAGTAAAATCAGGGATTTTTTAGTTCAGGCAATTCGATAATAACAATTATTTTTATTACCATAATATCAAAGTATCAGATCGTTTATTATTAAAAAGTCAAGAAATTAGATAATATAGCTTATAGTTCCCAATGCTTAATATGTAAGCTTTTTAAAAACAACAGTCTGTTAGGTTAAAACTAAACTAAGCACACAGCCATCTCGCGAGTTTTTGAGTAATTAATTAACAAAAAAAATCGAATGTCGATTTTCAAGGGTGAAATATCGGTTCACTGAATCGATTCTGTACAACATATCGATTTAAATAATCGATTTATTTTGTCCGAGGATTCAATTTCATATCGCCATCCCTACCGCGCGCCGGCGCGTGGCGGGCGCCGCGGCTAGCGGAGCCCTGCCTGCGCCCGCGCTGTGCCGCACGTCGTACCGTCAAACGGGGTGAATAGGGATGCAGGGGTGAATCGAGACAAAACTTTAAAAGGGATATTAACATTAAAATAATATAGTTTGTGGCCAAAAAGGACCCTAATGTGTTTACTGTAATTTAATTAACGATTACGTGCCCTTATTGACAACAAACTATATTATTTCAACGTTAAAATCCCTATTCACCCCGTTTGTAGGTACTGTAGAGACCTCTTCGCGAGAAGACCGTCTACGACGCTTTTTTTTTTTCCTATTTGGCATCTCGTAGTTGACCTTTAGAGGTCGTGACTACTTAACCGGACTATCCTGTGGTTGCCTTAAGTAAACTCAAAGCCTCCAGCCAGGGGCGTACAACTAGTATACTAAGCGACTACACGCTAAGGGCACCCCCTTTGGGGTACGAACCTCGGCTTAGGGCGTCGCTGGGGGAGGGCAGCAAGATGGGACAGGCTGGATCATATTAATATTATTTAAGCTTGATGAGGCCAGCGTTTCCTATCTGACTACTCTGAGAAGAAACGCCGAAACAAACTCAGAGGTCACAGTCGGGGATTTAAGTCTATTGGCTCAGCTGCGGCGCGGGCTGGCCTTTCTTCGAGCAAGGGTCGGGGGAAGCATTTACTTGGGGACGTCGCGAGGGACCTCGGCTGCGAGGTCGCAATGACGGTGTTTTGTGTTTGTGCACTGTACTGGTCGCTTTATTTTTCTCCTGGAGGAGAGTTATGGGGTCGTCAGGTTCGGAGAGAGCATGCCTTGGACGGCGAAGTTTGCTGATATTGGAGGGGATGTATTTGGTGGCCTCGACAACCAGTGGGTTGCGATGGTTGGCGGCGGTATCGAAGAAACGCTTGGAAAGGCGTTTCATGAATTGGAGGATCTCATTTCGAACGAACCAAGGGGATCCCGTAGCCTTACGGAGGAAGCGGTTTTGGAGGGTCTGCATCCTGTGGATGTGGTGGGGTTTCGCGTGAGCGAAGACTACACAGGCGTAGGTCATTATAGGTCGAATGCACGCTGTGTAGATGCGCAGTTTGCATCTTAGTGACAATTTGCTGCGTGCATTGAGAACGGGCGGAGTGGAGTCTGCCGAGAGCGAAAGCGGCTCACGAGCGGACCGTCTTTATATGCTCTGCGAAGGAAAGGTAACCTACTACTGCAGGTGTACTTCGAAGACTGCTACTAGAACTAATAGACGAGCTGAGCTAGGTGTGTCGAGTTTGGGCTCGTTTTATTAGTTATGTTGAGACCTTACCTCCGGACTGGATGGAGTGACCTGAAGATGTACTTTGCGAGTTTTTACTAGTAGAACTAGCTGTTAATAATGTGTATAGTTTTTCCCTCTTATAATAATAATAACTCGACTGTGGTTTTAGGCCAAGGCCTAAGACGTTTGGGAAATGCTCTCGTAAGAAACGTCATTTCGGTCTTCTCCCAGAAATAATCTACCCAAGATTTAAAAGAATTTATGGAGAACAAGTGAAGGTCGGAAAATATTTGCCTAACGATAGCAAGTTAAAAAAACAGTTTCAAGCGATTTTCGACCTTATTGACATTTATCAAAATACCGGTTTTTAATGAAGAAGCAACGGTATCGAAAGAGAATGTTGGAAAAGCAAACCGAATTTTTAATGTCAATAAGGTTGAAAATCGCTTGAACCATTTTTTTTTTACTTTACTCTTATTTTTTGTAGGCGAGTTTTCAACCGTTTAAAACCGTTGGTTTAATAGGTTTTAAACCGGCCTTACATCTATAGCCCGCCTCACTGATGTGTACCTTTTTGTGTAGTAGATAAGGTCTATAATTGTATTGCTATCTTGAAAACTGCGTGGCGCGTCGCGCCGCGGTGTGACCTGACCCTAACGTGACACCTAACGATAGCAAGTTAAAAAAACAGTTTCAAGCGATTTTCGACCTTATTGACGTTTATCAAAATACCGGTTTTTAATGAAGAAGCAACGGTATCGAAAGAGAATGTTGGAAAAGCAAACCGAATTTTCAATGTCAATAAGGTTGAAAATCGCTTGAACCATTTTTTTTTTACTTTACTCTTATTTTTTGTAGGCGAGTTTTCAACCGTTTAAAACCGCTGGTTTAATAGGTTTTAAACCGGCCTTACATCTATAGCCCGCCTCACTGATGTGTACCTTTTTGTGTAGTAGATAAGGTCTATAATTGTATTGCTATCTTGAAAACTGCGTGGCGCGTCGCGCCGCGGTGTGACCTGACCCTAACGTGACACCTAACGATAGCAAGTTAAAAAAACAGTTTCAAGCGATTTTCGACCTTATTGACATTTATCAAAATACCGGTTTTTAATGAAGAAGCAACGGTATCGAAAGAGAATGTTGGAAAAGCAAACCGAATTTTCAATGTCAATAAGGTTGAAAATCGCTTGAACCATTTTTTTTTACTTTACTCTTTTATTTTTTGTAGGCGAGTTTTCAACCGTTTAAAACCGTTGGTTTAATTGGTTTTAAACCGGCCTTACATCTATAGCCCGCCTCACTGATGTGTACCTTTTTGTGTAGTAGATAAGGTCTATAATTGTATTGCTATCTTGAAAACTGCGTGGCGCGTCGCTCCGCGGTGTTAACTGACCCTAACGTGACACTTTAGGGTATTTACCATGTTACTGGACATTTTTTTATTCCTTTAGGTGTCTTCTATCCATACATAATATCATCATCATCGTGCGCCGCGATTTCGAAAAAAAAAAATCAAAATGACAGCGGGTCGATATGCCAGCTTCCATAGGTACAAAAAGTTTCAAACCCCAAGAACATACACATTTTAGTATGCATCCATACAACATATTCAGTTAGAAATTAACTTAGAAACCAAAAGATTTCCTGCGCCATCCCATAACGGGCCCCTGGGAATCGGCTCGCCAGCCGTGTTCAATGCACTAGGTACCAGCATGAGGTCGCTAGTGTAAAGGTAAAAATTCCTTAAAATGACATGACTTACCTGTTCTAGCGGAATAGGCTGCTCGAATTTTTTTAAGAATTTCAAATACTGAAAAGTCCAACTTTTTGGACAGTATAAGTCGTCTAAGCCGGCCCCTGATCTTCGTGAAAGTAATATCTTCTTAAGCTCTCTTCGGTAATTGGAGCGTAATATGTTAATCTTCTTTTGCCCCGGGCTTAATTTTTACAAATATTTTATTTAACTTCTGTAACGCGTCATTCCTTTTATATTTGTTGCAGTAGTTAGTGTGAGTTTTGTCCCACAAAACGGGCAAGGACTCTAAAGTTAGGATGAAATCTTTTTCTATCTCAATATTGGTGGCGGCGGGGGCAGGGGCGGAGGTGTTGGGGGGGAGGGGGGGCGGCGGCGCTTGCGGCGCGCTCGTAAATATTTCTCTTGACACGTCCATCGGCATTGCGTCGCTGACGATGACTGACGCCAGAATGATACGAGCGGATTACACGATCATTCTCCCATCAGTATTTCATCATTCAAAACGAGACTGATGGAATTATATAAAATATTTAATTTTCATCATTCTGGACCATCATTCTGTCAATCAGTGGGTTACACGATCATTCTCCCATCATTCTGACCAGACTGATGGATCAGAATGACGCCAGAATGAGCGTGTAATCTTGCTCTAAAACCCTGCCACACGGATCTGTGAATAGCGCGTAGATAGAGAATGACTCTGTCTACGGAATAGCGTTTTGTCAGTCCTTCGGTTCAGAAATCAGGTTATCGAACAAGTGTCATTGTCGATACGATAGTGAATCATTGTGAATAGATAGGTATGCTGGAGCCTTTTACCTAATATTGCGAAAATTATACCCAATCTGGTAACCCTGTAACGTCCCTATTTTCTATTATAGTCTATGGTCCAATTAATTTTGAAAATTAATTGGACCATAGACTATAATAGAAAATAGGGACGTTATGTATTAGTGTAATGCAGATTGACGCCAACCTCCTATGTTTAACTTTATTAGTCGATTTTAATGCCCATTCTACGCCACATTTTGGAAGGATCAAAACTAGTAGAAAATATCGAACGATCAATCTGGACCGCGATGATTTAGGCAACTACGGGTAACTGCGGCATCTTTACTTTACCTACGCAACTTTATCCTTGAAGACTGTAGATTTTGATTTGAGTCAAAGCATTTTGATTCTTTACAATTTATATGAATGGTTTGATAGGTTTATTTTTTTGTTATGCTATAATAAAAAGCCGGTTCTGTGGCAGAACCGGACCCTTCACTAGCACCATGCAGTCTGTGGCTGCGAGTGCTGCGACTGCGCAGTAGTGATGGGTCGTTGAAGGTTTTTCCGTCAACGAAACGTTAACGTTGAATTGCGTTTGTCAACTAGTTGATCAACTAGTTAATTTCGTCAACGAGTTAACGTGTTACGAACGTCAACTTGCATGAACGATAAACGCCTTAACGCTTTTATTAACGTACGCTGTTAGCAGGGCGCGCGAGTCGAACGAGTTGTCCGGCCAATCAGCTGCTTCGACCAGTCACAGGCCCGCCGGCGCGGAAAGTTTTCATTCCGCGCTCGAATAAGATAATTTAATGTCATCGTTTACTTTCTTTTAAAAATAATGATCAAATTACTAAATAAATATCAAATCTTTTATTCGTTATTTAGAGTTCAAATTATTGTCATGACTATCGCGTCGTAGCGGGAGTTTTGTAAATATAAATACAATTTACGTACGTTGAAAATAACAAAACGTCGAGTTCATATTCTCGTTTCGTTAAACGAGTTGAATTCATAAACGTCGTTGTCTCCAGTGTGACCATATGTGGCAGGATCCTGCCTTTTTGGCAGGTTTAGCCCTTTATTTTACTCTCTGGCACTTTTGTTTGACGTTTTAGAAATCTGGCAGTATTTGGCAGTATTAGCAATTTAAGCTGGCAGATTTGGCACTATAGCCGCTACAGCCCATAAAAAGAGTAGGATGCAGTATCCAGAAAGGAAAAAAAGTAAGTGGGAATTTTAAAATGCCTATGGCAACGCAAAGACCTTTGGTTCGGGGATTTCCCATAACATCTCTAATTAGATTTGTAGTTCATTACTTCATTCCATTGTAAACCTTAAAGTGCGGAGCAAAATGTTTATATTAATATAATATCTTTAGTCGGACTAGAAGAAAAACTGTCAGAAAAACTATTTTGTTTCGGATTTCGTGCGGTGTGAGTGTGAATGTTTTCCATTCCTGATTTAACATGAAACGTAAATATGAACGATTATATCGTGTAGAATGGGAGCAGGATCCATTACTTTCGTTAATACGAGTGTATAATTTAATTTCAGTTCACTTTTAGACTTTAAGAACAATTATTTTGAATAAAACTCCAAAAAAATAATGTGTCTACTTATTTAAAATTTTTAAATTATATTGGCATTATTTTGGCATTTTGTGCTTTCGATTTTGGCAGGATTTGTCAGTTTTCTTGCATAAGTGGGGCAGGATCTCTAATTTAAAGTTGGTCACACTGGTTGTCTCGTAACTCGTTGACGAATTCAACGAGTTGATTTGTTTATGGTCAACGTTAATCCCGTTGAAGAGACATCAACGTTGATTCAACTAGTTCGTTGATTCAACGCCCATCACTACTGCGCAGTCGGCAGTCGGCACTTGACACTTACACTTACAGCTGACGACAGCTGTCAGCATGGGTTTTTTGGGGAATGTTTGAATTTTTTGAGGTTAGAATTTACTTGAAAAATCAAGTAATTTAATTTCAGCATCGTTATATAATACTATAACGAATAAAATAGAATGTCAAGCTCCGTGCGTCGCCTATCGGCGACGAAACAATAGAAAATCAATTGTGTCTCATTAGCGGAGCTTGACAGATTAACGTCTTAAAATTATATAAATTAAATATTGTAATTTACTGTGGTTTGTTTACATCGTTACTTTACATGTAAGTATTCTTTACATAATAATGTTCTTAGCAGATTTTCTAAAATATCAGAGTGATATTTTATGAACAGGAAGTACCTATTTATAATTGCTGTTGTTACGGTCAGAACTCTTTCCTATTAAAAACTAGTCTTGAATTATTTTTTAGGCTAACAGTAGTCGTGACCATAGGGAAAACCCAAAGTTATTTAAACTAAAATGGGAGTTTACGTTTACTTTGATGATGTCTTTCAAAAACAACTTCTGCAAGCTGGTCAGTGGGTTGTCTTAGGGGGATAAATAGGGTTGTGCAATGAAATAAATAAAAAAAAAACGAACATTATGTATCCCTATGTCGCTATGTATTTTACTGTTTACATAAATAATTAAATAACCTAGGTTCTAGGTGGTATGTAGCATCGGTATCAAAACATCTCTCACATCAATCTAACTGGGGCAATCAATAGCTTAAAAAGGTTATAATAGATAACCTGATCCTTTGGTATTTTTATAGTCAAAATATAGTGCTTAAATGGGAGCTACAGGTATTATTTAATAATTTCATAGAATGTAGAAAATATTGTACAAAAACTAAGGGGCAATTCTCGTTATTACGTCATTCAGTTAGTCAGTCTGATCCTGGTCTTGTTAGTCAGTCTTATCCTGCCCCCTTATTCACAAACACTTGATATGCTTCCGTATCGTATCGAACATTAATCATTGTTATCGTAGGAGTCTTCTCAATGCTGTTCACAAGTCCAAAACCTGAAAATTTTGTCAGTTTAAATCAAATAGACGCCCGCATCTTCCAACTTCATTCTTCCAACAGCTATTTGCTGTTGAGGGGAAGTCAAATCAGGTTATCGAAATGTCAGGTTTTCGATATGATAGCCTGTCGTATGGTTGTGAATCAGGGCTCTGGTCTCAATCTGTCAAAAATACCTCTAATTTCACTACATTTTTGACATGTTTTTGACATTGATTATAGCTGAAATGAGATTGTGACTAGATTTTGAATGTTTTTAATTATGGGAATTGGCATTCTCATTTCATAATTGCATATTATACTTACTCATTTGTTTTAGATAATATTGTAAAAATGGTAATGAGAAGAATCTTTTCCCACGGTTATGATTCATATAAACATGCACTTGATCATGCATTTTGTCGCAAGAATCTGCTTTACACCAATATCATGCTATCTACGGGAGTATCGGCTTGTGGAGACATGTTAGAACAGACATACAAAGCTCATAAAAGAGGGAGTGTCAAGATTGATTTCAAGCGCACTGCGCATATGGCATTTTCAGGGTGCATAGCAGGACTCATATGCCATCATTGGTATATTTTTATAGATAGAATAATAGTTGGTAGAACTCTTGATATGGTTATTAAAAAATTAATATTGGATCAGTTTCTCTGTTCTCCCATTGTAATTTTATCTTTCTTTGCCACAGTAGCCATATTTGAAAATGATCCTATAGCTAATTTCACTGAAGAAGTGCAAACTAAGTTTTGGACTCTGTATAAAGCTGAATGGGTTGTGTGGCCACCGGCCCAAATTATAAACTTTTATTTTTTACCAACCAGATACAGGGTAATGTATGATAACACAATATCTCTGGGCTATGATATTTATACTTCACATGTGAAGCATGCAAAGACAAAGAACGGAGAAAAAGAAAAAAGTAAAGACTGAATAGCCAAAGGAACTAAGAAAATACTGACCTGAATCTATAGGATTTAGATTGATTTATAGATCAGATTTTTTACATTTAATTTTCTTCTGTTTTTGTAATAGTAATTTTAACAATAAATTGTTTCTGTTAAAGCAGTTTCTTTTTCCTAGATTAGTATTTTTAGTTTTTGCTATGTAGCTCATGACTTGTTGATCCAACTCTGGCGTCCAATGCATACTTGGAAGGGTTGGCAGTTCCTTTATGCACATCACCTCGTCCATAGAAGAAAATATACATACATGCTGTGCTACTGGGGAGTTTGTTGCGCCACTTCTTCCCAGCGAAAGCACTAGGAAGTGGTGAAGAGCGGTTTGGGGGACTGTCTTATTTAAATTTTCGTTCAAAAAGTGCTGATTCTCTTTTTTGACTTGATTTTTAGGTACTTGGTATAAAAACAGAAGCTCCGATTCAATGCTTTCAATGGCAGTTTCAAGACGTATAAAACGTTTATACTTCGACTAGTTTGTTCCGTGTTTAGTCTTGTCTTGTTGAAGTTAGGCATCATACGCATCGACCTGCAGCTTCAGTGCGTATGATACCTATCATAGAAAGAACTGCGATTGGGAGTAAATGCTTACCAAAGCAACTATTGCAATGTGGTAAATGCCAAGTCCAAACATAAGCCGAAACAACATGGGACCGCCAGTATATGCGAACCCGGTACTGGTTGGCGTACATACGCCAGCACATCAACCTACCCGAAACTGTCAATTTTTGCCAATCAATTTTAAACCTTATGCTTAAGCAATAAAGTTGAAAATTTATTAAAGAAATTTGACAGATTGTAGTAGCTTGATGTGCTGGTGTCTGTACAAAAACGTATAATAGAGAGGGGGTTTTTCTTGTTTCTATCATTGGTGAAGCAACCCTAAGACAGTCAACTGCATTAACTGCATATCAGTGGTGCTATGAAAACCGCCTTTACTGGTATGACATAAAGGCGCTCTAATTATCAAATTGCTGCCACCTATGTGCTGTTGACTGTAGGTATCTAAGTACCTATATAAGACTTACGGTACATCCCACTATTCCCATTATGAATCTCCATTAACTGGTCATTCGTCGTTATGCAAAATGACTAATGGAGATTGTGAGACCATAATCTATTGAAACCATTGAGTTGTAACATATATATCAATGATTGAAACGCTATCAACATGGATCATGACAATGGGGATAGTGGGATGTACCGGTATAGAACTCCATAATTCTGACACAATATGCTGCCCGTTAAAATAATCAAATCAAGGGTTATATCATTTATACAATGTGTTTATTTACAGATAATGAAATTACTAAGTTCCACTTGGAGAAATTTAGCCGCAAGCGTAAGAAGAACGACTTCGATGCCAGTTTTTAAAAGATTTATAAATGTAGCGTTTAGTGACAAATTTTTATTATACACAAATGTTTCCATATCATTAAGCTTATCGTCGGTAGGTGATCTAATGGAACAGAGTTACGAAATATATGTAAAAGAACAAACTAATTATGATCTAAAGAGGTGTTCACACATGGCGTTCTCCGGTGTTGCCGTGGGCATCTTATGTCATCACTGGTATAAAGTTTTAGATAAGTTTATAATAGGCAAAACTGTGGACATGGTTGCAAAGAAATTGGTGCTTGATCAATTTATATTTTCGCCAGTTATGATAGTCACATTGTTTGGAAGTCTTGCTGTGTTTGAACCTAATCCTCTTGAAAATTTCAAGGAAGAGGTAAAAGATAAGTTTATCAGATTGTACCGCGCAGAGTGGATGGTTTGGCCACCGGCGCAAATTATCAATTTCTATTTTCTACCGACGAGATACAGAGTGCTATACGACAACACGATATCATTGGGTTATGATGTCTACACCTCTCAAGTCAAACATAGTAAACCAATTAAAAATGGGTCTGAAGTTATAACAAGTAAGATCATAAGTAACAAATCTTGACATAGCCTTTTTACTAGCAAAATATATCATGATTGTATTAGTAAGTCAAATAGTTTTAAAATGGCACTTATCGTCAATATTGTCTACACTTGGGGTGTAGTAGATCCTCTCAGTTTTTATTTATTACCTATATACCTCGACATAAGCTTTGCTGTGATAAAACGTTTACCTACGTACAAAAATAGGTACTTAATTGTAATGTTATAGATAATTTTATTAAAAAAAAAATATTTAAGTTTTTTTTATTGTGTAATTTATTTTTGTATGCAAAATAAATAATCGACATATTATGCAAGAATAACATTTGTTTTTGTTATTACTTTATACCTACCCTACCCTGTTGTACCCCGATTTAAACTAGGTAGAGTCGAGTTCTTTAATATCTGAGCATGTTCATGAATCAAAAATATATAGGCAATAGTAAGTTTCATAAAAGTCTAAACAGCTTCGCCGTACAATAAATTGTAAACAATCTGTGACATCATAAATATGTGACTACATTATATCAAAAATATTACTACAGACAAAGACTCTCAAAATTGTGCGCAATCCCTTGTTCATTTTATTTAGCGCAAAGTTAGGTTTACAAATATCTATGCAATTATTTTCCTATGAAAAAGATCTTGAAACAAAATCAATTTGAAGTGGTCAGTTATGACATCCTTCAACGACAATATTGCATTATTATCTACTCGAACTTCTGCTCCGGCAAGCAAAAATAAATTTAATGGTAAAGGCCATGTAGTTGAATATTCAAAGCTGTATAGATATTTATGAATCCTAGGTTGCAACAAATATATTGAAATCTAGAGTATTTAGATATTTATGTTCCGAAGAGTAGTCAGATATTTTTGACTGCACTACCGTAACATACTTTGAACAGTTTATACGAAAACATTTTATTGATGTCTAAGTTTGTATAGAACTATATGATCATTTTAACGCTTACAATATTTTGAAACATTGTCACTGCCAATATATTAATGAACTCGACTGTACCACAGAGTAGATACTTTTAATATAGGTCTAGGTACCTAATGAGCTATTGAATTTGAAGTAGGTACCTATCTAGGTGCCTACCTGTCACAATTACATGTAGGTATGTAGATACGTCCGACAACCGGGATCGATAGAAGGAAGATTCGAAGGTATAATATGGTTGGTGAAGGGGGTAGATATACTGGACTTACATAGGTAGTACCTATAACCTACACAACCAAAGATAAGTCAATCCAAGTTTCTATACTTATAAGTTTATACTTATTTCGTTTCACTACCACACAATGAATTTCTACTGGCTGGAAATCATGGTAATAAGTAGGTATCTACTTAGGGGTCATAAAAGCCTCCTCCATCTGCGAACTTCTTTTGCTAGCTCGCAGATTGCTGATGACGCTCTGAACTACAGAATCCTCGAAAATTCTCTCTGGCCACGATTCCGATCGCCTTCTGTGACCGTGTCCAAAAGTGTCTGGTGCATTCCTTGGGATTCGACTGGATCTAGGAGTACCACGGTGTGAAGTGAATGATCTGCGCTTGCTGTCTTTTAGGCCAAGTAATGATGTCAGCAGTTTATCCAATGCGGCTATATCATTTACATTGGATGGTTTAGGGCCAGTAGGAGTGCTAACCCCAGAGTTCAGCTGACTTGACAGCAATGAGATGGGAGTCCTGGATAGGCCGAGGGTGTGGATAACCTGAAACATTCAAATGTAATTAGAACGGCCGCGACTGAATTGGTTTTCCCGTTAGATAATACAAACCTACGTCGCTATTGTGATATTGGCCTCACGATCGTGAATATTCGTGACTGTGTTATAGATCTTTTTAGCCAATTTAAATAATGTTATGTTGATATTTTTAAAAGGTCTCTGGCCAGCTATACATGCTAATTTGGTTCGAAATCAGTATCCTTGACAGTACGATACGGGCTTATAGATTTTGATATTATTAGTTTTTTTAGTAGGTAGGTATAGGTAGTCTTAATACCTACCTACTGCGTAATAACATGAAATACCTAAGTATCTGATGTGTAGGTATAGTAGTCAGAGCTCCGATAATGTTTTGCTCACAGATATAGATAGGTTTTGCTGTTAAATGTTTTATCTAGCTCGGAACAATCTTTGAAGGTTGCGCATCACATTCACAACACATCATACTTACCTACCTACGCCATTTTGATAATATTGCATGGAGATAAGGTTCAACGCAGACTGTAGGAGTTGTGACGAAGCGACTAAATAAAACAACGAAATAAATCCATCTTATCAAAACCATTTGAAAGTCTTACGCCTACCTAGCCGACCTACCATAGAATTATTTTTCATTCTGTTCTTCCTTAGGTACCTACCTACTAAATAATTTAGGAAATGCATCCAACAATGTGAACATTATATACCTACTGATTATTGCATAATCAACCTACAACGGAATACCTACAGCTGGGATACAGGCATTCTCTTGATGGATGACGCATGTCTCCGATTGTTTTGGTAGGTAGGTACTAGTACCTATAGGTACATGTCAGTTTCCTCATGATGTTTTCCTTTACCGTTTTGAGAGCAGCGGTGATTAAATAAATTACACAAAGTGGTTGCTTGGGTTGGAACCCACGACCTACGACAAGTAAGCAGTGGTGGCTCATGGTTGGAAAGGCATTGCAGGTATTACAGTATTACCTCATCAGCGAAGTGACTCTGATAGCTCATTCTCTTCACTTTCCTATAGGTCTCATCGTCCAATGCTTCATCGACAGCTGCTTCTAACTTCTCCCTTATATCCTCATCGGTATCTTGATTGAGATCTTCCAGCACCAATCTAACACAAATATGGGTTTAGGATCTACGTAGATTTCTCTACTACTAGGGAAACTCCTTCCTAGCCAAAAGGTAGATATCCACTAGTAGGTAAACAGAGCGACAGGGACATCGACAAGAAACCTGTTACCCTGGATTCAGTAGGTGCATGATTCTGAACTTCCAGCATTTAGATTTGAGTTGTAGGTAGGTATTGTATAGCGGGCGAGAGGCAGTAGTGAGGGCTGTGCTGGCAGAGACAGAGAATTGGACGGCAGTAGCCTCCTTCTGTGAGACCGTGATGGTCAAGAAGGAGGACGCCGAGCGGGATCGGGAGAGGGCTAATCCTGCTCGGAGAAGGAGGCGTCGGGGTGGCAACCGCCTTGGCGCCTAATACGTTGAAACCCGCTTACCAAACAAGGTAGACGGGTAGACCCCAAAGGACCACCGACCTTTGGGGCCGCGGGCGCACAGAGTGGGGACTCTGTCCGCCCACCAAGTGACCCCAGGGAAGACGGTGGCACAATGGTCACGTGCTGCCGTACATAGCGCGGCCCAGGGGAGGCCCCTTTACAGTCAGCCCAGGTATATGTGCCTTACAGGCGTTGCACGAGGGGTTCCGGAATTGGTATTTTAAGAGGAACCGGGACCACCCCTATGTGCTGATGGTGATCACCGGGGTGGTTTTAGTGAGGCAAAAATCCGACACTCCCCGACCTTCCTCCCCGGAGGTCGCGTGCTTTCTGAAGGTTTCCACGAGATAAAAAAAAAAACGGGTATTGTATAGCACTCCCTCATTACGACAGTTCTAAGTAAAAAGTAAAGGGGGGCGAGCACCAGCGCCACTTGTGGTTAGTTTTGCAGTATGCAACTCGTGTTGTTTACTACGAAGACGAACGTAGTAATTGAGGAATTAGACCTCCTTATCTTACTATGTTGCACATCTGACCTATACTATCGAGACCTTCCTCGCAAACTATTAAAGAGATAAGCAACGCAAAGCAGTCGCTAAAATCTTAGCAAAGAATCGTATTACTAACTAATATTGCTGAGATAAGAAATTGGCAAATTGCCATTAATAATATGTCAATTCATTAGAAGTTACACGTAGATACCTAATAATGGGTACCTACCTACCCTCATATCTACGAGTCATGATGATGATGATGATTGATATGATTCCAAATATCTAAGTAATTCACTGATTTTGTCGAAACTTAAAAGCGGCTGTGCTGCGTTCCATTCAGTTGTCTAAACTATCTTGGTCGGCTGTTATAATGGGTTCTTACTCAGCCCGTTCGTCATCTTCAGCCTTATGTAAGTTGGCTCGGTTAGCTTCCCTCGCCACTTTGATGTCCTGCTCCCAGAATCGTCTGAGGTCCGGACTTGAGGTGTACGGTGCCGCCACCTCCTTGATCTTCAGGAATATGATGGCCGTTATGAATATGCAGATCACGTTCACTATTGTTAGGCAGCAGCTTACTATGCCTGGGTAAAAAATAAAGGGGATTAAAGGTCCACCAGTCCACCTGAAAACGGCCACCGAGCGAAGAGTGGCTTGCTGTCAGTGGTGACTTCTTAGTTTCTCATAGCAGACAGTTCCCTACAGTCAGGTATTCATCTAGGCATAAGCAAATTTTATTTCCGATTTAATTAATTTGTTCAGGCATTCCTATGTACCATATAATTGTATGTGTGTGCTTACTTTTGCTTTTCCTTTTTACTTACTTTGCTCTATTATAAACACTGATCGAACATAACAATGTGCAGAAACTATAGGTGAAGCACGGGTCCGTCCCCGTCTCTAACAGGCGTCACCGCCACTTTGTGCGATTAATCGATTATTTACTGAGACCTACATATAGGCCCTGTTGTGTAGGTATATATAGGTTGTAGGTAGCCTTTAGTTGTCCTGTTTATTATTTGCCCTATATACGGCAAGTGTACAGGCGCTAGTAGAATCATTCAAGCAAAAATCAATCATATTTACCATTAACCGCAAACTCAATCGGAAGATAATCATGGTACAGTGGCGTATAGGATGTATTGCCCGTGTAGGGTTCACCAGTTATATGCGGAACCTTGACTCCTGGGTATAGTAGCCATATGCACGCCAATGCCCAATATAATCCCTGAAAAAGATAGCAACATGTACAGGGTGGCCGGGAGAAAAGTGCAACACCTACACGGTCGAAATATACTGAACAGATAATAATTTAAAAAAAAATGGACGAAAATTTTTAGCGCAAGAGTTTTAGAATCATGTACTGAATCCATGGTAACAGGTTGTGCGCCGATAATAAAGAATAAATAATAATACATTTTTATTGGAATTAAATAGTGTTACAAAAACATATGAAGCCTCTGAAAACCCAAACTAGGTAAAAACCTGTATGTCGGATTTCAGCGCCTTCTCCCAAAAAATTACATGATATTTTTATTTATTTATACCAACTAAGATTTTTAAAGAACACTAAGTATAACTTTGAGCATGCAGAAATTACAATAGAGATAGTACTAGAGGGTATTGAAAATGTAGTGTGAAAGTAGTGTGTGGATGTGGAGTGTGGGTGTGGAGTGTGGGTGTGGAGTGTGGGTGTGAGGATGAGTTCACTTTACCCAGTAAAATATTTTTCCGTTTCTTCGTAGTTAAGAGATAGAAGCCAGTTCTTAACCTTAGACTTGCATTCATGTAAAGAGAGCGGGTAAATGTTTAAATTTTTATTAACTTTATTATAAATATGCACAGAAAGAAAACGCCTTTGACGTCTGGCTAATGCAGTACGTGTTCTTACAGAGTCAAATACATTACTAATAGTACGTTTGTTACTTAATTTATCAGGATCATAATGGGTAGACACATGCAGTTTGATAATAACCTGATAAACATAAAGCTGCCTCACCGTGAGAACATGACACAGCTCATAAAGCGTTCTAGTGGGGAATCTGTAGGGTTTAAATGTCATCGTTTTTAGTAAGGATCGCTGGGCTCTCTCCAGTTGTATGATATACGTTTTGCATGCACCTCCCCATACTCCAATGCAGTATCCGATGACAGATTGAACAAGAGCATAGTAAACAGTACGAAGAAGTTCCAGGTTAGCCACATGCCTAAGATTTTTGAAAACCCATACTAATTTTCTAACACGTGACGATATCATATCCATATGTGGCTTCCAAGTTAAGTTCTCGTCTAGAAGTACTCCAGTGCCGATGTCCCTGCCACCTGATTATGATTATGACACCAGAGCCCTGATTCACAACCATACGACAGGCTATCGTATCGAAAACCTGACATTTCGATAACCTGATTTGACTTGCCCTCAACAGCAAATAGCTGCTGGAAGAATAGCGGGCGTCTATTTGATTTAAAGTGACAAAATTTTCGGGTTTTGGACTTGTGAACAGCGTTTAGAAGTCTCCTACGATAACAATGATTAATGTTCGATACGATACGGAAGCGTATCGAGTGTTTGTGAATAGCTATGCTGATGATGCCATATGATTTTTTCTGGTGGCAAAAGTTGAACCACCTTTATTTCCCTGCAGGAGTAGGCAAGAGGTGGCTAGAACACCCATCTCAAATAAAGCGGGGCTAGACTTTTGCCGCCAACCGAATAAATAATAGAGCAGAATACGGGCTCGTTCTGGGGCTCAAACTCAGGATTCATTGTTAAAAGGTTGCGCTTCCATCTCCTGGACCAATGAGGCAGTCAGAATACTTACACAATTGACGACAGGTGGTAACAATGAGGCTGAAATAGCTATACCGATGAGCGGTCCAGCACTGCCCTGAAGTAAGGCCAGAGCTACTCCTGTGCCTGACGTCAGAGCCCACAGCACAGCCATCCATAGGGAACGAATGTTACCTCTAAAAACAAACGTTCACTTCACACATTTTTGCTTCATTCCCAAAAACTTTTCCAAATTCTTTTACTTACCTTTGTACTCTGATAGCTTAACCCGAGGGGCCGGTTTACTTGAAATAGTTTCAGGATTTAATATTAGGTCCTTACATATGAAATTGGCGTTTTTCGTACTGGCCACTTTAATCACGAATTTCTCCTCTTTGGTAAGGAATTCCAAATTCAAATTTGTACAGCTATTTACTCATGTATTTGTGCTTCGATGACCGTCATTCATTTGTTTTTTTTCTTCTGTTTTTTCTGTTTGCGTCACTCATTTTACAAAATGGAAAATTTAAAATATCGCATTATTTACGAGTACGAGTTCCGCCGTGGCACTAGTGCTGCGGAAACGACTCGAAGGGTGAATGATGTGTATGGCGGTCATGTTGCAAAAGAAAACACAGTTCGTTTTTGGTTCCAACGTTTTCGTTCTGGAAATTTCGACCTGCAGAACAAGCCCCGTGGACGGCCTGAGACCCAAGTTGATAATGGAGAATTGAAGGCTATTGTGGAAGCGGACCCATCGCAAACCACGTCCGAGTTAGCTGCAGGCTTCGATGTTAGTGATAAAACTGTTTTAATTCACTTGAAGCAAATTGGGAAGATTAAAAAGCTTGAAAGCACGACAACGCCAGACCACACACTGCGCAACAGACGGCTACCAAATTAGAAGAGCTTGAATTGGAATGTCTTAGACATCCTCCGTACTCCCCGGACCTTGCTCCAACAGATTACCATTTTTTTCGCAATTTGGATAACTTTTTGCAAGGGAAAAAATTCAACTCCGATGGGGCAGTCCAAATCGCCTTCAAAGATTTTATTGATTCCCGTCCGACTGGTTTTTTTAGTAAAGGGATCAATGAACTACCTATAAGATGGCAAAAGTGCATTGAAAACAATGGTTCATACTTTGATTAATTAAATATATTATATTAAAAAATATTCGACTTTTTGTTCCTTCCATACAAAACGCCAATTTCATATGTAAGGACCTAATATTTTGTTACAAAACTTTCAAAGTTATTAATATTGACAAGGACATGATTCGACGAATCAGATATTGTTGTATTACATACCGTCCCTTCATTTCTTCCGTAGGCCAGTCCCCAAATCCCCAAGGCATGTCAGTACTCCCTAGTATCAATCCGAATATGAACCCAAACAGCAGAGAAACGAGCATTCCTACGACCAGACTCTCGAAGCCGCTTCTGACCAGGCTCCGGTCAGCTATGATGGTCCCGAATGTGATGGACATGACGGGTGCCATGAGAGGAGAAACCAACATGGCTGCCACAATATTCGAAGCATTGTTTTCCACCAGACCTAAGGCTGCGAGGGAACTGGAACATAATTAACAATCATTACCATAGCTTCATAGCTTCTAATATATGTATGTACAGTCAACAAAAGAGATAAGTATGCAGGATCGTCGGATATAGTTGAAGTTTAGTAAGAAACCGATGGATATTCTCAACCTAAATTTAATTTGATAAATGAGCTGTTTGTTTTCTATAAATAAAATTAAATTTTATTCGAGAATATCCATCGGTTTCTTACTAAACTTCAACTGTATCCGACGATCCTGCATACTTATCTCTTTTGTTGACTGCACATACCTAAAATGAAAGTGAAACGTAATAAAATGTGTCCTGGTGCCAACTCCGACATGCAAATGATGTTTCTAAAAATTACTATGGAAGATTTTTGTGATAATAGCGAGAGCTAGATTAAAGATAGGTACATCGATAGCGATACCTATAGGTATCAAACATATATTAGACTGATTGCAGTCAACAAAATGCTAGAAATGTAGAGGTAGGTCAATAACCGCGATACATACAGCATAGCGGTGTATAAGAAGGCAGCATTTTCAGCTGATTGTAATGTTGATGATAAACTCACTCAGCCGTTATAATTAGCGTAAGGTAATCGAAGGACAGCTGTCCTCCGCTTCTCACTCCGTCGACAACTTGCTTGACAGTTAGCTTAGATCTGATGGATTCTACGAAGCTTCTCCAACGCGTTGCGTCTTCTGACTTTTGTCTACGAGATTGCGGTAGGTATTAGAATAGACACCCAAAGTGGAATTTAATTGAGGAAGGTAACTGGAGATGGTGTTACTTACAGTGCTGAGTCTTCAGTGATTTGGTCATTCGGTATAGCAGAGTGTACCACGGTACACGGGAGTACACTGCAAAGAAACTTGTTTTAGGTAGTTCAGTCGATAGGTAACGGTCGAATTATAGATATGTATTAACATTTTAACATGCATCAATCTGAGATCCGTCGTGGACCAAGACACAAAATTTAAAAAAAAAAATCTGATCGATTTGGTTATTGATTGAAATTTTATTTTTGCATTTTTGTCTATTTGATAACAGGTAAGTATATGTACTTACTTATATGTAGAGGTATAACTTTCCTGATTCAAGAATGAATAATAATTAATAAACGGAACTTCTGTCGTTTATGTTACGTGCCAATTAAAATGCCTGATCGAACCAAATAAGTTTTTATGGCTGCATTGTGGCAGATTATGGTCAAGATATCTGTATACGGACGTACTTACTTACCTACTACTTGCTCGTGAAATGCAATACATTTGTGGTCACTCTAGTGCTATGTAATACATAGAATACCAACCTAGTACCGAAGACAATGCTATTAAATACAGACTACAGAGAATTTAGTGCTGGCTGTGCTGCTTTGTATACCTACGGCTTTAATGGTCATTGTACCTGACAATAGATTTGCATCGCACGCCGATGCCGAGCTGCGTGAGACAGTGCAGCATCGTCTCGCATCGATCGCCAGTTGGCAGTGGGAATACTATCTCGAAATAATTGCCCGCTTTGTCACTTATCCAAACATCATGCTCCACGTGTAACTTGTGTAGTAGTTCTTGAAGAATCTGCATACAATGTTAAGTATTTTACACTTTTGTACTTATTTTTTTTTTGCATTTACGTGAGCGGGATACGGGAGAGCTATCTGCAGTTGCGTTGACAGCTCTTATAATGGTATTATAGTGTAGATAGAAGTCTTCGATTGTTCATCATAGTGAGATATAAGTAATTAATTTACTTGGAACTCTTGTCTTGTAATATGTGGTGTGGTGGCTATTGCGTAGCTCAATCGATCTACTAGGGTAGGAAATAAAATTTCTAATAGTTTAGTTTTGATAGCTCAGAGCCAAGAATGCAAGACATGCTAGGAGTGGGACAAAAGAATTCCGTACGCATGGTTCGAATTTCAGTTAAATAATACATATTTCGTTAGAAATATTTTATAATGTTGAATATGATGACATTTTTTTAGTGCAGTTACGCCTAAATGAATTGCAATCATAAATAGATGATGCGCAAATAAATTGGCAACCACTGTGAAATCTAATGCACTTACATTTTCCATAGTGAAAACTTCGTCAGTTTCGTCAATGTTTTCCAATGGTTGATTATACCCCTCATTATAATAATGTTGCGTCAAATGTATAGGAATACTTCTCGATTTCTTATTCCTTAACTCGACAGCTATTCGAGCCGGCTTTAGTGCAGTATCTCCGACTGGTATTAGATCTTTTGGCTTCCCAAATCTTAGAATATGTTCATAATTACTTGAAGGTATATAGACAACAAAAATGACTCCGGAAGGCATGTTTACTGCGCTTGAGTCGTGTGAACGGGTGACTGAAGGTGTCCCGATGTCTGACGGAAATAAACGATCCGTTTAGCATATGTGCGACACTTAATTAAAGCCTTAGTTGAACAATTAACGCGTCGAAGCGTAATCATGTTGTCGCATTCGATTACAGCGTGGGGTGTTCTGCATATCTAGGTTGGTAACTATCTACCTACTCATATGGGGATTATTGGGGATGTTAGGAGCCTGTATAGTCTGGGCATGTGTGCTATTAATGTCTGATGTTAATGTACTTATTAATGTGGAGCGATGTTTCTAGAATATGAATTACCTACCTACATGCTCGTTCGCCTAGTAAGCATGCAGTATAGTTTCTTCAGCTAAAAATAGGCCAAGTGCTGAGTATGTTCCATTCTCATGTATGTAGACCACGCAATTACCTACCCCCTGTTTGGGTTAGGGGGCAACTCGTCCACTTCGAAACTGGGACCAGGGACCAATTCCACCTTTCTAATTTTACTAGGGGTCAACTCGTCCCACTTCGAAACTGGGACCAGGGACCAATTCCACCACTTAAATACTTGAGTAAGTATAATATTAAACTTTAATTTTAGTACTTTTCACAGCACCTAATGGAAGTTTTTCTGAATGAGGGTAGGTAAGTAACTAATCCAAACCCGTTGTTGTTCAAAAAAATTAATGTCTTTTATTAAAATATTTAAATAAGTATTTTCTATATCTAAAATGGATACAAAAATAACTTATACTAGGTTCTTAATGAATAAATTCAACATAATTAGTGCATTAAACATCGTGAAACTTATTTTGTAAAAGTAGTCCACTCTTTGAATGCACCGTGTAACTTTGCGAGGGATCTATAGTGGGGTACTCAGGTTCAGGTACTTTTACAGTTTCACTCTTGTCGAATCCTAAATTATAATAACTGTGGTTTAAATCTTCTGTGTTCTGTGGGTTTACTTTATTGCCAGTCTCACTCTCCAAAATCTTTGTGCTGTCACTGTCACCCGTTTTGTTGGTATCTGTCTCGAGGTCCGCGCCTATATCCACGTCTATTGGAATGTAGATGTCTGCTAATCTGTAAAAGGTATTAAAAAATATTAGCAAGTACTCGTAAAATCAATATTTTATTTAGATAAACAAACAAAATTAAAACCTAACTTAAATAAAACTATACACAAACTAATATATAGCGTCGAAAAATTCATCCACATCGCTGTCAACTGGTAATGTACCCAAGAGACTGGCGGCATTACCACGTTGTATGGCAATGCTTAGCCTTTGGCCAAGGTAAAAGCCAGCCCTTGGGTCACGGGAAGTGTCAACCAGCCGTTTTGAAATTTCCTTAAAAAGACCATGAGTACTCGGACCCCAAGGCCCGAGGGTTTCAACCCCAAACGGCTCGAAAATATAATTTCCGATAAGGTTATTATATTTTCGCCGCTTGAGGTTTTCCGCAGCCGCAGCAGCAGCGCCAGCACAGCATCCAGGAAGGTGGGATGGCGCAAGAGTATCGACACAAGTTGCGTCCCACACTAAAGGCCTACCCACCTTCCATGGAAATAAAGACATACCGTCCGGTCTCTTGCAGTCGTGTACTAGGCTGAATGAAGCAACCATAGAACAAGAAGGTAGAAGTTGGGGCCACGATATCTCTTTCGAACAACCCACGGTTCAGTCTCATAACGTTCAAGTTGCAAAATAACATGTGGTAGCAAAAAGTTCAAATCTCAGAAGACCCAAGTCTCGAAACCTCCAAGTTGCAAAATATCTACATCTCAAAACGTTCAAGTTGCAAAATAGTCAAGTCTCCAAACATCCATGTCTCATAATATACATATTTTATAAGTGGATTTGTAAGTGGTGTTTTTTATATTTTTGACATCGACCTTGATCCACCAATTTCAAAAAAACTTATGGAAACTATAACGCTATACTATAACACCGCAAGTCAGCACAAGAAGAAGCTATTAGTGGCCTTCAGGCCACTGACATTGTAAATAAATCAGAATCAAAATAAAACATTCATGTTGGTATCAAATTCAATTAGTTGGAGCTTGTAAATGTAGGTAAAATACAACAATGTTATTTAATGTTGTTATTATTATATAGTCTATATTTATTTTTAATTTAGTAGCACATAATAAGCAAATGCTTATTGCAGGAAAATATATTATCAAATATATATACTTAAGTGATTACTTTGTCTGTAATTGTGTTATAGTTTACATATTCTTGATATGAATTGTGGTAAAATTACTTAAAACTAAACGCATCTACATAATATAAGCTAAATATAAACTATAATAATATGTACAATTATATAAAAAAATAAACAAGATAATCATAGGACATCAAAGAGTTCGTCCGCATCGCTGTCAACAGGAACAGTGCCCAAAAGGCTGGCAGCATTGCCACGTTCTATGGCAATGCTAATTCTTTGGCCAAGAAATAGGCCAGCCCTCTGGTCACGTGAAGAGTCGACTAACCGCTTGCGATATCTCGAAAAACCAAGTGGGCACTCGGACCCCATGGCCCTAGTGTTTCAACCCCAAAAGGCTCGAACATATAACTCCCAATCAGGTTGCAATATTTTCGCCGTTTGAGGTTCTCTGCACCTGCAGCCGCCCCAGCACAGCCCACCGTGCTAGGAAGATGGGATGGCGCAAGGGTGTCGACACATGTTGCATCCCACACCAAAGGTCTGCCTAACTTCCAGGGCATTATGGTCATTCCGTCTGGTTTCTTTCCATCGTCGCGTGCCAGGCCGTTGGATTCTAAAACAGCTGGCACTCCGGCGGTGACGAGAGCACGACGGATGATGTCATTAATGCTGGCGTGCCGTGCGACAGCGATGCGGAGCCCCGCAAGGAGCGCCCAAACGCAGACAGGTAGCGAGCCAAAAAGGTAGTGTCACCCAGCATAGTGCCTATGTTGGGTGACGGGAGTGCTTGAAGCCAGAGCCCCGACTCCCATTCGCCCACAGCCAGCAGGCGGGCACGCTCAGCAGAATTGGTGGACGTATTGATAAGATTATTCCGTACCAATCTGCAGAGCGGCTCATCCCACTGTCTCTGGGAAGATGGGTTTACGGGCCGATCTGTATCCGGGCAAGCCACTTTCTAGGCGTTCACCGCGTCGGTCAAGCACGGCACTTCACAGTCAACCAGGCAGGGAGCTAAAAATTTCCAGGTCAACTTTACATTTACAAGCTCCAACTAATTGAATTTGATACCAACATGAATGTTTTATTTTGATTCTGATTTATTTACAACGTCAGTGGCCTGAAGGCCACTAATAGCTTCTTCTTGTGCTGACTTGCGGTGTTATAGTATAGCGTTATAGTTTCCATAAGTTTTTTTGAAATTGGTGGATCAAGGTCGATGTCAAAAATATAAAAAACACTTACAACTCCACTTATAAAAAATGTATTTTATGAGACATGGATGTTTGGAGACTTGACTATTTTGCAACTTGAACGTTTTGAGATGTAGATATTTTGCAACTTGGAGGTTTCGAGACTTGGGTCTTATGAGATTTGAACTTTTTGCTACCACATGTTATTTTGCAACTTGAACGTTATGAGACTGAAGGCAACCCACGACCCTGGCAGGAATTTGATGTCTTCGATGTCGATTATAAACCGTAATTCATTCATTTGCATTTCAAAATCGCTTTTTCTTAGGATTTCAGCTCGTAATTGTGAACAAGTATTTTCTTTTACCTATAGGTAAAGAAAGGTTGGTCTTCGGGACGAAAAGTAGGTTCTATAATGTAGTTTTACACAGAGCATGTAATAGTTTTACTTACTGTGTTTTGGTGCAATAACCATCGATATTTTGTGCTCGCAGTTGCTTGATGATCGTTGGCCGTCTTCGGAATGTAACTGTGCTATTGTCTATTAGTCCAGGACTGAGATTCGTAGCAGCAGTTGGAAGTTCTTGATCTTCATTACATTCTTCTTTTGGTTCAGATTTTTCGTCATACCATTTACTGAAAAGAAATATTAGATAATTGATTCTTATTATCAATTTGCACTAGGTGCTTATTTTTTTGTGAAGATGTTCATGATTCCAGTTCATTTCTAAAAGAATGAACGGTCGTAAGACTCATACTCATAAGAGACAACTGATTTCGAGACAGCTTGGTAATGGCAACAGGCAATTTATACGTAGGTAAGTATTAAGTAGGAAGTATAGAATACTAGCTGCGCCCCACGGTTTCACCCGCGTATATGTCGATACCGTGGGAATATCGGGATAAAAAGTAGCCTATATGTTAATCTATTGTGTCAGCTAACTCCATACAAAATTTTATCAAAATTGGTCCAGCCATTTGAGCGTAAAAAAGTAACAAACATATAAAAACACACCCACACACACATTCACAAACATTCTCCTTTATAATATTAGTGTGATTAGTGTGATGGTCCAGCCGTTTAAGCGTGAAGATGTAACAAACATAAAAACACACACACACACACTCACAAGCTTTCGCCTTTATAATATTAGTGTGATAGTGTGATGCAATAAAGCACTTAAACTTTATTGAATGCCTTATTTATGAGATACTTACTTGTAGGCATCCCAATTTGATTTATCCTTGTTTTGTTTGGCTTGCATGCGAGTTCTGTTGGCCTTCCACCATGAGATGTCCTTTCTATCTAGAGGACTGACTTCTTTTACCTGGAAACATAGTTCAAGATCAGAGTTTCTGGATCCCTTTTGAGAAATCCGTTTTAGGATATGACTAAATAACCCGAAGAGGCAATAGAGCCTCTTTAGGTTAAGTCATATCCAATCCGTTAACAATCTCCGACCACTTCCTTAACAAATGATCTCTCGTACTTTGTTGTGCCTGACAGGACAGGCCCCACAATTTATGTCTTTTTAAACCTACCACCTAAGTTCCCATCGTGGAATGCAATAAATATACACCTGCCACCCAGCAGGGACCTGTTACCATGGATACAGTATATGATGCTGAACCTCCATGCGTTGAAATATTTGGTCGGTTATAAAAAAAAAAATTGCTACTCCATACATTTCGACCGCGTAGGTTAATTTGCCATGTTTTTGTGTTAGAAAATTACCGTGGCATGGATAAAAATATTTAAATTGACTGGATAAACTTTTAATACTAAATAAACTATTAATCTGTCAAGCTCCGCTAATGAGACACAATTGATTTTCTATTGTTTCGTCACCGATCGGTAACGCGCGGGGCTTGACCGGCTAAAATTGAATATCCTAACCTAACAAAAACCGCGTACGTATTGCACTTTTCTACGAAACAGCAGATTATTTTTTTTAAACCGACAAATAATTTCAACACAGGAGGGTCCAGAATCAAGTATTAATAATATGAATTCATGGTAACAGGTTGTGCTTCGATGTCCGTACCACCCTGTATATTGAGTATCGAGTAAGAAGTATTAAACTAACGTAGGTACTGTGATCCGGCTATTCCTTAACTATTACGAAGCCCAAGTTTGTATAATCCCGTCCTAGCCTTACCATTCTAATTAATTACTAAAACTTGCAAGAAGTTTTTCTAACAAAGGAGTTGAAGTTAATTCCAAAAGTAGGTCCGTTTACTTAGAGGATCTTTTTATTTTAGAAATGCAAATAAGGAACTAGAAGTCTCGGAATATCTAGTCCAAATAAGAATCTTAGAAAGACAGTAAGTAGTAAGGTCCTTGAAAGTATCAACTTGAATTTCATACAAGGTAGGTATAAGTACCTACAGTGGGTAGTTACCTAGGTACTCCTCTTGACTTCTTTGTATTACTATCGACGACTTGATTGACGATAGGTTGAGTCTGGGTTTTGTAATATAAAGTAAGGTATTAGAGGCTATCATATTGTTTGGTACTTTAAACATGGCTGAAAATAATACTGCAGGCAAATAATATCCTTAGAAGTTTTACTCAAGAGATGGACACCTTAGACGGAAGTGTAATTCTAATTAGATTCTTTTAAATCTTGCATGATCAGTCTCTAGCCGATAAGTGCTACATACCTAATCTCTTACGAGTATGTTGTGTGCTTAAAATCCCACGTGGGATATCTTCTTTACGAAGATTTCCAATAGAAGAGACGAGGGTTGAGGAAGTGCTAATCAGGGTGAGCTCTGAAATCATCAGACTGTACATCGGTTACTTTACCTTATAGACAGCAACTCCTGCAAGGAATATGCACGCAATGTTGACGAGCGTGAGACACAGCGACGCAGTACCCAGCACAGCTAGCTCTGCAGGTTGCACCACCAGCCAGCGGTCTTCGTCTGACGTCACCATCAACCGGGTCAGCGCCATGGCCCATAGTAAACCCTGGAATTGATAATATTGAGAAATGGGTTATGTAATCATAGTGTGTATTGAGGTGGGCAGGACATTTGGCTAGACGTGGCGATGGCAGGTGGAGCAGAGCCCTAACGGAATGGTTGCCGAGTAGAACAATGACCAGGTGGATGGATGACCTACAGAAGATCGCTGGGAAGACCTGGATGAGACTATTGACTTGTAGGCAGAAATAAAACTTTCATTTCATTTCAGAATACTCTTGGGCTTGCTTGAGCTTGTCAATCAATTCATCAATTTTTTTGTCGCAAACTTTGTCTTCGTTACCCACCCACATAACCTAGTCTTATTATAATAACACAAGTTTTATATAGGTAGGCGAAGGATATGTATTTCCATTTTGGTACCCCTTGATCTAATTTTGTTACAACGTGCGTCAATCAAATTCCTGATTTAGACCGTCCCTAAATATTACATTCTAATTCAGGTATGGAAATTATAAACAGTGAACATATTGGTCGATTTTTTTGATGGAAAGAGGCAGGAGACACCGAATATACCGATGGGTTTGGAACACGTGTAAAATAAGTTTTCGGGACATCAGCAAGCGGTTGATCGACTCTTCGCGTGACCATATCTGGCTTATTTTTAGGCAAAATAATCAACATTGCCATCCTAATGTGTCCATGCTGCCAGCCCTTTGGGTACTTTTTTCATTGACAGCAATGCGGACGAATTGTTTAATGCCCAATGAGCTCTTCCCTTTTTTATAGTGTTAGCTTGGGTATGTATTTAAGATTTGTCAAAATAAATAAAACCGTAAGGTAACAAGTAAAACAAAAAATGTTTAGAAAATGAAGATGCAATGCCAATGCCATTTTATGGAGGTTCCTTAATTAGTAGAAAACCACTTCAAAACTCATAAAGAAGTTTAAAAAAAATATCTAAATACGCAAACAGATGCTACCGGACTAAATGTTATATGGTAGGCAAAAAGTAAGTAAATTAGGTAGACTATTTCGATTCGATGCCAGATTTTAGTTTGTTGTTAGTTAACTCTTAGGATATTGTAATATACCTAGTTTGTTCATGTGTATTATTAATAGACTATCATATACTCACGGCATTAACAGCAGGAGGTAGCAGCGATGCGGATATGGCGACACCAACTAATGATGATGTATACTCTCCGAGAACTGCCAGCGCCACGCCAGCCCCACTGGGGATCGCCACCAGAATACCAACCCATAGGGAACGGTACTCGCATCTGGAAGCATCAGTAAGATAACTATGTAGCAGATATTAGTTCACAAATACAAGACATCAAATCCACCGCATTAAAAATTACCTCAGAACATGGCAATATAAAAACCCAGTTAAATCAGGTAGAATTAAAAATATCAAACACTGAAGATAAAATAGAGAAGCTTGAAAACTACCTCAGTGAGTCGAAATTGAGCCCTATGTCAACCGAAATCCAAATGAATCAATTATGTGTAAATGAACAAATAATACGCGAAGTTCAAGAGCGCAAAAGGAGAGAAAATAATATCATAATAGCAGGAATACCAGAGCAAAATGCGCAAAGCAGCCAAGAGAGAATTCTCAAAGATGAGTCTGCCGTATTAGATATTACCTCGAAAATAAGCGACAGCAAACCGATTAAAATCTATCGTATCGGCAAGTACAATGCCGGTAAAACACGTAGGATTAAAGTTTGCTATAATAACCCTGAGTCGGCAATGTTACTGCTTCGCAATAGAGAAAAAATACCGGATAACATTAAAATTTTCTCTGATCAAACACCAGCGCAGCAAAAGTATTTCCAAGCCGTAAAAAATGAACTGACACGCCGAACAAACGAAGGAGAAACTGAGTTAACTATAAAATACATAAATGGAATACCGACTATTGTAGAACCTTCAAAAAACTGCAAAGAACAATAATAAACGATACCCTACCTAATATTACAACTTACCAGACGGTAGACGATTATCGACAACTAAATACAAATAAATCACGCCTCTCATTTCTCTATTTGAATGCACGAAGTATACGAAAGAAAGGAAAACTAGACGAACTAAAATGTATTTTAAAATCAATACCTACAACTGTGCACATAATTTTGCTAACAGAAACATGGATACAGAATGAAAATCAAACTTTACAGCTACAGATAGTTAACTATACGCACTACTATAATTACAGAACAGACAGTAGAGGAGGAGGAGTATCAGCATACATACACAACGACCTAAAGCATAACCTAATCGAATCAACATATCAAGATGGAAATAACTACCTTTGGGTACAAATTGAGAAATTTGCTCTGGATGTGGGTGTGGTCTACAACCCTGGTAATACGAACCTTGAAAGTTTTTTAGATTTATATGATTCACAGCTACAGCAGCGGAGAAGAGCAATTGTATTTGGAGATTTTAACATAGACCTTTTGACAAAAAATAAAATTCTAAAAAAGTACAAGCAAAGAATAAATGAAACCGGATATAAAATACTCAATAAAATCAATAAAACCTACTGTACAAGAGACTCACAAACAAAACAGTCAATTCTGGACCACGTCTGCACAAATTTAAAAAGAGAACATTATAAAATCGCTATTATCAATTCATCTATGTCGGATCACAAGCAAATTTATTTACAAATAAACAAATGGAAACCTCCTTCAAAAATACGCTTAAATTATGAAACAATAGATTACGAGAAGCTGTATACTACAATAGAATCACAAGGACTCGAAGACATGACCAGTAATTATATAACACTAGAATCAAAACTAAAAAAGTATCATGTAGAAGACAGCAAAGTAAAGAGAACTAAAGTTTTGTACCCACCACATGAAGATTGGATTAACAATGAGATAATTACTGGAATTAGCCAAAGAAACCACCTATGGATACAACACAAGAATAACCAAGAAAATAAGAAATTAGAAGATAACTATAAAGAAATGAGAGATAAAATTGCAAGATTAATCCATGCTACAAAGAATTCATACTACTACAAACTATTTACAAATTGTGTAAATAATCCAAAAAAAATGTGGTCGCTTATAAATAGCTTAGCTAACAACAAAATCATACAGAGTAGTGCTCCTTCAAAACTTTTAGTTAATGATAATTGTATCTCTGATGTAAAAGAAATTTGTGATGTCTTTAATAAATACTTCTCAACAATAGGATCAATACTTGCAAATAAAATACCTAGAGAATATCATAACAGCTCAAATAACCCTATTTTTAAGTCAAATAAAAAATACAATCATGAACTTACGACATTAGATCCATGTGATTCAAATGAAATTATCAAAATTATTAAAGATCTTGACTCGAATACAAGTAGTGGTATAGACAAAATTAGCACAAAAGTTATAAAAAGTTTACAAAATTTAATCTCAGACGGTTTAGCTAGATGTTTTAATAAATTAATGATCGATGGTGAGTTTCCTGACTCTCTAAAGATCGCAAAGGTAACACCGATCTACAAATCGGGACCAAAAACCGATCCAGGGAACTACCGTCCAATCTCTGTGTCAAAAATTTTAGAGAAAATACTGCATAGTCGTCTTCTTAAATATCTTGACTCCTTTAACCTAATATCTGATCGTCGGTATGGTTTTAGAGCTAAAAACAACACAACTGCAGCTACTATTGACTTAACAACAAAAATAAAAGAAAACATCGATAAAAAACAGTATGTGCTGGGTGTCTTCATTGACTTGAAAAAAGCCTTTGATACCGTAAGTCACCAACTACTATTAGAAAAACTAGAAAACATAGGTATCAAAGGCAACGCATTTAAAATGCTAAAATCTTATCTAACCAATAGATTTCAGATAGTTAAAATAGATGGTTTTGAGAGTAGTACATTGCCGATCACATACGGAGTCCCGCAAGGATCTATATTGGGGCCGCTATTGTTCTTGGTCTACATAAATAGCATCACAGAACTAAACCTACATGGTCATATAACTTTATATGCAGATGATACGTGCTTATTTTATTTCGGAGCCAACATGCACGACGTTATTTCGCAAGCCCAAGAAGATCTCAATGTCCTATTCGAGTGGTTCAAATATAATTTACTAACCATAAATATTTCTAAAACTTGTCACGTTGTCTTCAGAGCTAAAAATAAAAAAATTCCACAGTACGACACACTAACTATTGATAACACCCCACTAGATCAAAAAACCTGCGAAAAGTATCTTGGCTTGAGAATAGATCATCACTTAACATGGCACAATCAAATAGACTAAATTAAAAATAAACTATCAGCACTTACAGGATCACTTCATAGTATAAACCAGTGCATACCTAAAAAGATACGTTATACTATTTATAATTCCCTTATCAAGTCGCATCTATTATATCTCATAGAAATTTGGGGAAGTGCCGGGAAAACGAAGTTGCAAGAATTACAAAGAGTACAAAATAAGGTCATAAAGATATTGTTTCGCTATCCATATCTAACATCAACCTGCAAAATTTATAAAGAAACAAAACTAATGAATATCAAACAACTCTACACATATAATACTTGCGTTCTGATTAGAAAAATTATAGACAGAACCATCCACACTAACTTATCATTTATTAAAAAATCACAAATTACTAAACGCAGTCTTCGTCGACCAAGTCTACTTGTTTTGCCAAGAATACGCACTAATTACGCTAGAAAGAACATTACTTATGAAGGAGCACAACTATTTAATAATCTACCCTCTTACATAAAAAGTGTTAGCTCTTTCAGCAGTTTTAGGTCTCGGCTATCCAAACACGTAATTGAGAACTGCCTTGACTAAAGTCCTCCAATGTTTTTGAATGGCTGAGAGTTGAACTGCTGAATGAGTATAGAATAATTATAATACTATACATGTACTTTGGTGACGGTTACCTAAAATAAGTTTACTGATTTTTTTTTTTTTCCGTTCTCATGTAAGTGGCTTTTTTTGTCTTTATGAGAATAAATGATTTAAACCTAACTATAGGTTTGTTCGTTTTCTTCTCATAATAAATTGACATAATCATTGCTTCTCCGACGCCGACGTTGTGAAAAATTGCATGAGTGCCCGAAACCGTTTGGTTAGAGGTTAATTTACTAAAACTGAAATCTGCATGATTGTATTTTGTTTTTCAGTACTTAATTATTTTTGTTCTAGCATCTACGTGTTTTTGCTTGAATTTAAAAATACTTATTCAGCTGTGGGCGACTCCCTGTACTTTTAACAAAAACGGGTGTAAAAAGACGTTTAAAACGAAACGAAGATTCACTTATACTCCCTGTCATTGTGATAATTTTTTTGTATTGAACTATACCTGGGCACCTTCTGATTAAGGCCTATTCAAACTTAAGCGGTATTCGCTGCCGCTGTGGATAGAGGTACATACCGCGCGGGTTTCGCTCAAGTATTTAGTATCAACTTCCGCGGCTAGAGCGGAATAGTTGGTGTCATAGTACCGCATAGGTATTGTTTCGCTTGTTGGGCGAAACCTCAAACTCTGTATTCTACCCACAAGGATAGCGAAATCCACCTTGGTGTAAACAGTAATATTACCGCATACCCACTCGGTTTTCTCTACCGCAGACGGTAGCGAATACCGCTTAGGTCTGATTAGCCTTTATGGTGATATTGAAGGTTCCAACTTTTGTCACGAGACAAAGTTTTAACTGTTTTATGTAAGGAACTAAACTTTAAATACTGGGAGTATTTCAAGTCGAGTTATTTCACAACTCCTGTACTGTTGCATGCGTACATTTTTGAAGTGAAACTTCTTTAGGCGCGCTTGACTTGGGGAGTAAACTGGCGAATGCGTTACGAAAACGTGTGATCGGGCGAGTAGGGAAGGTACGTATTTATGCGACCGGGTTTTTACACCAGGTATTTGCTTCCAAGTACGCACACCAGGTACCGACTCAAAATACTTGCAAGACTATAAAGTATCTTATACGGCTACTCGCTCAAATACGTAGGTGCTCAACCGCGTTAGTTTTCGCAAATGCGATTATGCTCCTTATCAGTAAGAGTCTACGGAACAATTTCGTGTAATTTAATTTTTTTTTATATTTAATTTGTCTATTTTTAATCGCAATTAAAAAGATGTGGAATAAAATTAGTTGTCATGAATAGAAACTCTCACCAACACCTCGACTTCAGGTGCAAAAACAGTACTGTCTGTATCTTTTTTTTTTCTTTTGCTTATATCTCAAAAATGGTGCGTCCTATCGCAAAAATAATGAAAATTTCGACCCCCTTTATGAAACCCATAAACTCCTAAAACTCAACATGTAGGCAATCATTTTTCATATTTTCCATACAAAAAGTGAAAAATTCCTTAAAAAACACGCCATGGCCGCCCCCTCCGCGCTTGCGGCTCTAAAAACAATTCACGGGGTAGGACAAATAAGTACCACGTGTCGACGAGTCGCGATTGTCAAATTCGGTTTTTGTTGTGTCAAAATGATTGAAGTGAAACTTCTTTACGCACACTTGACTTGGAGAGTAAGCTGGCGAACGCGTGACGTAAGCGTTACGGGCGAGTAGAGAAGGTACGTATTTACGCGACCAGGTTTTTACACCAGGTACCGACTCAAAATACTTGCAAGACTATAAAGTATCTTATACGGCTACTCGCTCAAATACGTAGGTGCTCAACCGCGTCAGTTTTCGCAAATGCGATCATGCTCTTTATCAGTGAGTCTACGGAACAATTTCGTATGCAAGTATTTTTTACTTTAATGGTTTGCAAGTATTTATTTGTAAACGCGATTTTGCTCCTTATTTATAGGAAGTCATTGATCAATTTTCTATGCAAGTAGTTTTACTTCCAACAGGGCTTTTGTTTCATTACGCGATTGTACTTCTTATTTGTATGAAGTTATGGATCAATTTTCTATGCAGATAGAAAATACTTGAAAGTATCTCGAGCCCTGGTTTTAGGCCCTGCCCTAGTTTCTTAAGGTGGACGTACTTGGAAGTCCTGGTACTCGATTTTGCAAGTACGACCCATGTCTACGGGCTACGGGCGAGGCGAACGGGAGTTGAGTGGGGGATCCTCTAATAGCCAAATATGTTTGAAGTTTCACTTCAGTCGTGTGGTCATAAGCACACTCGGTTTTTTTGTTCTACATTGTACGCTGCCACAAACAGCGAGTTTTCACACCAAAAATAAAGTCGTTTCCCAGCAATATTTTTTGTTCAATGTAACTTATTTTGATGTACAGAATGTGTTAATAACGGCTACGGCTATGTGACGGGTCTTTTTACTCCCTGTACGAGTCTGTACTTATACCTACTTATTTTCCTAACGCGACTGTTTTTGGTTATTTTGTAAAAAAAAAACCTTCAGGGCTTCGCCGAAAAAAAAGGGGTCCCCTTCAAAATTTTGATACAGAGACCATTTAGGACTTGCTACGCCACTGCTGTAACTATAAATCTAAGAATATGAAAAATTACGTTATGTTGAATTCGTGTAAACAGGAAAATAAAAAATTTATTAAGATCTTCCAATACAACTAAGGCCTTATCATTTTGTCAAGTTTGAATGGAACGACTAAATTACTCGTTTTCCTTGGATTTTTTCATGAACAGTCTCTTTTATCTTGTCATTCATTTTTAAAGAAAAATTGTTTTTATTGAACTTATTTCCCACTAATTACAATAATAAATCACGTTGAATGAGCTTGTCTTGCAAAAAGTGTGTTCTAGTTTGAGGTATTTAGCTGGTTCCCATCCCATCAATCTTTCGCAATATCCTTATTTTTTTGTGCACTCATCACATGACGAAAATTCATGTTGTTCGTTGGTAAAGCGCTCACTTGAGAACAGCTGGATCGATTTCATTATTTTTAATGTTCGTTTAATAGTCCGAATGAAGTTTTTAGGGGTAGAAAAATTGGAAACGTTGCCTGGAAAATTCGGAAAAATTTAAAGTGTTTTTTTTTTAATGGGAAATTTTGTATGAACTCAAGACCATATTGTGTACAGGACAACGTCAGTCGGATCCGCTAGTATTCACTAATTATTTTGCAGCTGTGATGAATAGGTAAGTAACTACTTGGCTTGTGATTATGCTTTGTTTTAAAATAATTCAATTTGTTAAATCTTTTGTTACTGACATTTATATCTTGTTATTTCGATATCTTCACCAAGAGAAAACCAAGATGTTAAAAAAACGTTTGTATTGTTCTGTCAATGGAGTTAGACAGCGGAAACATGGAGCACCATGTCTCATTTGTTTGTGTTTGTTTTTTTATTTTTATTTTTACTGTGTTTAGTTTAGTTTGTGATCTTCCTGTACGAGTCACAATAAATACTTTTTCTTTCTTTCTTTCTTTCATTTGTCATGGTGACAACTTATGACGAAGGAGAACTGACGCTCACACGACACATACTCGTTTATTAACTGTGTTTTTAACTAGTATACTCCTTTATTCATAAATGGTGCTTAAAGTTATGAATTGGTTAGCCTTCACTTCTGTAATCATCGTTTATAAATAAACTCCTTTATGTTTACGCCATGTTGTTAATCTACCTACTCTACATTAGTACCTAAAACTTTTTTGCAAAATCGTAGACAGAGAGTACATATTCTTGATCGAAGAGTTTCACTGTAAATTGTGAAATTATTGTTGGTAATTTATTTCGGCGATGTAACAGCCCGATTCAAACTGCTGCGTAGCGAGTAGCGCACTTCAGGGCCGCCATGAAGTTTGAATCGAGCTGTAGATTAATTGTTACAATATGCTGTGAAAATGCGATGATGCCACTTGACTTCCATGACCAACAACAGCTGTGCTATTCTGTAAAAATCTCACCATGAAAACTAAGGTGAAGTGACCTTGATGTGAACTGTCATTCCACCTGATGCTAGGGATTGACATTATTGGATACCACCTCCCTTCCAATCCGTAGCAGACGCACCGGGCGCCGGAGTACGCGGAACGATCTCCGGCCGCCTTAGGGTGCAGGCAATAGACTTGAGGAGTTTGTTACCTGAACAGTGAAAGGCCCGAGACGGCGGCGCGCCGTGTTCCACGCGCGCCTCTCTGTAGAGGAATAGTGGCCGTTTGCGGCCGCTGAGGGTGACGGGGTCCGCATGGATTCATGCGGGCCAACACCTGGCCGGGGGGCGTGACGAAATGCACAAGCACTCCAGCACCCCGGCTAAAGATAGCAGCAGGACACCCTGTGGTTTTAGTCAGTAAGAGTCTGACAGACCCCTCCACCCACCCCAGGGTGGTGGACATCCATGAGGATTTCCACACGATAAAAAAAAAGGGATTGACACTATTAACAGTTCACTTTAAACTCACTTCACCTTAGTTTTCACGAAAAGATTTTTACAGAATAGCATTACAGTAAGGCTTCCCGGGCTACTTTTTACATTCCGCAAACAATTGGTCAGCGTTCAGTATCATATTGTACATGATGATAAAAGATGTGGACGCATTCCACATGTATTTGGGAAACTTGTAGTTATTATAACGTACCTTGATATCATCTCAGTAGTAGGCCAGTCCTCAATCACTCCGTATCGCTCGTCGATGGCGCAAATGGAGAGGCCGAAGAGGAAGCCCATGACGAGGGACAGGAACAGCCCAAGGAACTCATTCTTGACACCCATGAGTTGAAGGGAGCTGTCTCTAACAGCTGTGCCCAGGGTGCCTGCTGTGATTGGGCCCTGGAAAACCGTTTTAATATGAAAAATTGAGGAAGTACTAAGGAAAGTCTTAGGATTTTCATATAGATAAGTATGGTGTGTAGTAATCTACTAATTAGGTAATGCTTTTAAGAGTCTTTGGTCAACTGGACCCGCGGGTCCACATTAAGTAAGTGACAACTTCATTATTAAAGAGTTGGTTGGAAGTCCAGAAGTGTGATAAAAAATCTGGTTTTTTGTCGTGCTCTTCCGTTATTGGTACCAGCCTCAAAATCTTTTGTAGAATAGGTTCCAAAAGTGTTACTACTACAAAACGTCACTTTAGTAGTAAAATGATGTATTCTGCAAGCCAGGAACTAGCGATTCCCTTCCCTGTGAGTGGCTGTCGTGTTTGTATAAAGTTTGAATAATATGACGATGAAGATGGCAAGCAGCCTTCTTCGTCGTCATATTATTCAAACTATAAAGTACTAAAAACAATGCTTACCATAAGCGGCGATATAAGCATGCTAGCTACTAATATGACAGTCGAGTTCTCGACCAGTCCAATAGCAGCTACGAAGGCGGCGACCAGCAGTAAGAACACCCAGTCGAAGGTGAGGGCTGCGTCTGCGCGCACGTCATGAAGCACTTGCGCGAGGTTTGTGCGTGCGCGCACGGAAGATGAGAAGCGTGACCATGCTGTTTTTGATACACCACTGGAATAGATGATTGTAACTTTTTGAAAATTGTAGATAGTGTTTGTGCCTGACGGGGATTCCCATCGGCGAAGATGAAGAAATTCCATATAAATATTCATGCCCTAATTAACCCCTGTATGGGGTGAATTAAAAAAACCGCTTCCTATGCTGTGAATTTTGCACAAGAGTTCCCTAAATAGCGAAACAGCACTTTCGCTTAAATCCAGTGGTTTAGGTTGTGCGTAGTCCGTCAGTGAATGAGTTTCAGATTTTGATGTGACAACGTCTTATAATTCGATGGAGCCGGCTGCACGCACGAAAAAACATGACTCATGCGGCGTTACCTCGCTCTGAGGCGTTCCATTTAAGGCTTGAAGTGCAAGCGAGAGCGCGGAACGAGCGACAAAGGGCCTCCGCGTTCGGCAGCGTTCGACATCTGTCTCTCTCCTACTTGAGTGAGCGATGCGTCCGCGTGGACAGTATCAGTATTCCATCAGTATTTTCTTATGACGTTGTCACGTTCAACTGTCGTCAGTAAACCGTCTTTACAGACAACCGATTTTTATTAGGTAAGAAGAATGCGTTGTTCGTCGCCATGATTAACGAATTGCCTGAGCAATACGAGTCGCGAAGTCCCTGTTAGAACCAGGAACGAAACCTTCGTGTACAAAAATGGCTTGTAGAAGACTTTGAAGTCTAGATTTTTGTGCATCAGAAGTTTGGGTCTGCAGTAACGACCAAGAGTTAGAAGAAGTACTAGTTTGAAATAAAGTTTCTGATCTTAAAATTACTATTAAAGAAAGCAGTTCGTAATTAAATATTTGGTATATTATTTGCTACCTACTTATATAATATTAACTTAGAGACATTATAGACAGTACAGGGTAATACTAGGTGTGTTTAGAACACGAACCGTAATTGTGTAGAAGTGAACGATCTTCCGTTGACATCGTGGTTGACATAATGATGCCATTGCCTTATGGTAATGACGAAATGATTGATCCTACAACTAGCTTTCGTGGTAAAGAATGACTCACATTTTTACAATAATAAAATTAAGCAAAGGTTCTGTTTCAGTTTACTGTTCAATAAATAAATGGGTGTAAAAGACCCATCATGACTGCGCATTCTATACATAAAACTAAGTAACATTGCATACAAATAATTGCTAGGAAACGACTTTCATTTTTAGTGTGAAAAATCGCTATTTACGGTAGTGCGCAACGTAACGCACGCAAAACATTGTGCTTCTGGGTGCATGCAACGATACATGGGTTGTGGGGGTATTTAAAATTGTTTTCATAAAAAAATGTCAGTAACAACCTTCAATACCTCCGTAACCAGAAGGGTCCATTACAAAAAAATTATTACAATGACGGGGAGTACAAGTGACTCTCGTCTTGGTGTCTTTTTACCCGACTGCGCGACGCAAAGGAGTGGTAATGTGTTTATCAACCTATGTATGTATGTTCCTTTGAAGCAATATACAGACCAAACCCCTGGGCCGATTTTTATGACTCGCACGTCAATCGATTCCTCTTAGTCCGGCGAGTGTCACTAAAGACATGACGTTAATGAAAATTCAATATGGCGACTACTGGACGCCATATTGTGAAAATGAAAAAAATGAAAGTCAACAAACTATGTCAAGAGGGATATCGTTGGATAGGTCTTTCAAAAGTATTAGTAGTTTGGGCAGACCGTTTTTTGATTAAGTAAACCGTTCGTGACTTATCGAGCTTTAAAGTACCAATTTTCGTAAGAATCAAGTGTCCTCCCCGGGTGCGTCTCATATCGTATAAAGTTATTTGGTATATTTTCATTTCAATAACGTTCACAAGATATAATAAACGTGAGATATACCAACTGTTGATATAATTTCTTTACATATAACATTTATATAGGTACTCTAAAACTTACTTCGTATAACGTTATTGGATATAACGTTTATTTAATCGAAAATCATTAGGTCTATCGTTTAAAATATATATTGATACCGTCATTATGGTTAACACCCCGATTCAGAGCAATCCGACTCGGACAGCTTAGGTTAGAAAGCCTTCGTGGCTTCCGAATTATTTCCGTTACCGTTACCGCACCCGAACTCAACGAACGCAATAGACGACATCAGGATGCAAGAGCGAGCGAAGGGCATCCCGAGGTTCGGTTTAGTTAGGTTACTTTAAACCCTTTACACAGAAATAGCCCCGCGAAGCGGGGCTTCGTCGACATAGGATGCAAGAGCGAGCGAAGGGCACCCCGAGGTTCGGTTTGGTTAGGTTACTTTGCCCCCCGGTGGGTTCCCGCATTGTCGAGGCGGGGGGGCTCAGTAGCCGTAGCTTGGACACCCACGGTGAAGCGAAGAGGAACCCGAGGAGGGGCCGCTCGTCAGGGCTTTTGCCGGTAAGCCGACGACGTAGCGGCCAACAAGTAGGTTGCGGTGCCGCTTGAGCGACATCGCAGCTGAGGCGGGCCGCGATGTCGTATCGGAGGCATCGCGGCTGAGGGTTTTATAAAGGCAATGAATGGTACTAATTTTCAACAATTTAAGAACAACAAAAAGGGAATTGCTTATTTTGCTCGAGTTTTTGGCTGAGTTTGTACAAGTTACTCAGTTTAAATTAATTTTACGACAAAACATTGTAAATTATTTTTTTATTATTCTTGCGATTGGAGGCACAGGCTCGCCTCATGTAGAAGATCGACGAATTTAATCTGTTCGTGTCAAAGTCCTAAACGCAAATGGTCTTAATAGCAAATCGACATATTACATTATAATCTATATATATAAAAATGAAACCCGTTTTCCGTTGTCACGACATAACATGAAAACGGCTGGACCGATTTCGATGAAATTTGGTATAGAGATAGTTTGAGTCCCGGGAAAGGACATAGGATAGTTTTTATCCCGATATTCCCACGGGATCGACATTTACGCGGGTGAAACCGCGGGGCGCAGCTAGTATTTAATAAAAACGACGCTTTAGCAAAACGTCCTATTATCAAATCACCCTACGAGCAATGGTCCTAAAAACAAAAGAACGGAAATGATAATATACATGCATTTATGATTTTGTTAAAGGAATTTATTTATTTCTGAAAATGTATTTCTGCTCGAGACACTAAACATTAACACAACAAAATAAAATAAGCTTTAAAAATTAAAACTGATCTTGTAATTTTTTTTTTTGCTTTGTTGAGATGACACTGTAATATATTTTATGGCATTGACAAGGGACTATTTAGTTACATTAAAATTATATCAATCGTTTATTATATTAACTGATCATTATATCAAATAAAATTATAGGTTCAGTTGTTATATCTTGTAAATATTAGAGGTTTTGTAATTATATCATATATTACTTACCCGTCCCCCCCTCTACCAATTAAACGGTTGTAGTTAGAAATTTAAATGTTACGGCAGTAGTACCTATATATTACGAAGTTTAAAGGAAAACTGTCACTTTACAACTCATAACTAAAAAGAATAAAATAAAGAAATTAAATTTAAGAAATCAAAAAACCCGACTGCGGTAAAAAACTTAAGTTAAAAAAAAACTGAAAAGCTAAAAACAAGCCCATTTTAAATTAAATAAAAGTTGGAAGCAGGCGGGACCCATACCATTTTTATATTTTCAAACTCAAATGGGTCCCGCCTGCTTCCAACTTTTATTTAATTTAAAATGGGCTTGTTTTTAGCTTTCAGTTCGAGTTTTTTGATTTTTTTAATTTAATTTTTTTACACCCGTTATGTCTTTTACTGCTTATTTGTAACTTACCTACTTGAATGTATGCAAAGTTGTTATGTTGATTTCGCAAATATATGTTTTTTTTTGTCTTACCGTATGCGTCTCGTCTAGTAATTGTGCAAAGTATTTACCGATCTATTTTTAGCTGGGTAAAGTGATAAACAAGGGATCAATTGAATAATACTTATCCAATTTATTCTTAGTTTTCAATTAACTACGGTCATTACCGACCACTTGCTGAAAGTCAAGATCAATTGCTTGATTACAATAAATTAGTCAATCTTGAGGACTATTGAGCAGGATGATTGGTACGTGGTCAGTTTTAGAACAAGACTAGGTTGTTGCTGTATTACCTAACGCCTACAATCTACGTAATTTCATGAGCAGATATAGTTTTTTCCCTTTCCGTCTGTCGTGAAACTGAAACAGCTATCGGCACGATTATATTTAAGTAAACGTGTAAGGCCGCAGGAACTCGTTAGATGCGAGAAGCACAAAACCGGTCGAAGTTGAGGTGCTTGGGGGAGGCGTATGTCCAGCAGTGGACGTCATTCGGCTGAAATGATGATGATGATGAAACGTGTAATATTATTGTATAGTCGTAAGATAGGATATATAATTTTCTCTAGGTCTTCTGCTGCCCCCTGAAAGTCTCAAACGCTCACGAGGGGGCGTTATCGCCCATGTTGAGAACCTATGGTCTAACCCATACCTTTTGAGAAGAAAAGAAGTTAGCCTATATTATTTACGAATTTACTAGGTTTTTTTTTTTCTGAATGGGCCCGCTCGATGGGCCCTCGATCACGCCTGATGGAAAGCGATAGATGAGGTCTATGATGGAACGAGCGTGCCCAGAAGATGCCTAAGGCACTGAAACTCCCGCAAGGGAAGAATTGGCCAGTCAAATAAGGTGTTGGGTGTGACTGTCCAGGATGCGCCGAGCGTTCGGTTCAGTTGAGTAACTGGCGGAACAAACTGCGCTGCACGAGGAGGCTTCTTCATGCATCCCAAAAATATGTTTTATGCAGATGAGAGGTTTCTCTGTTCGTAAGGAGCATTTTAACGAGTAAAACGGTAGCTACTTACAACATTTTACTTCAGTAAAAGACATACATATATTAAGACATACATATATAAAGACATACATACATTAAGACATACATACATAAAGACATACATAGGTACATTTTTATTTAAGTAGGCTAATTTCACAGAAGTTCGAAAAAGTGTCGAATGATATTTAAATACTTACTCCTCATGTCTCAACCCTCCTGCCTCGGAGTCAGGTGGGCTGAGCTCGTCATTGGATTTGTAGAACAAGGCACAAGGCAGCACGCTCACTGAAGACTGGTGCCGCGCTCCTATGCCGAAGGTCCTCAGTACTTGTAACAGCTCCTCGCTTAGATTCCCAGATTCAAGGGAGAAAATTACCTGAAAAAATTGTACTCGTAAGTATACATTATTGCCAGTGAGACACAACCCTTCCTCTGTACCGTAGTCGGGTAAACAGTAATAGGTTATTTAAGGATTATGTTGAGCAGATTACGGGTAGCCATATATTTTTTTCTACGGCTAATTAGTTTTTAACGAGATCACTTAATTGGCTTTTGGACTTTTGCCATTTTATCTTATTGCGGGTTTCATTACAACATAATCCATTACCTCTGGACAAACGTTTTAAAAGACTGGATTTGACTTTGAAGTTTGGATTTTTTTACGGAGCTTCGTTTCGGATGCGCTGTTTTATTTTAAAATAATAGGAATCAATAGATACCTTTCTTTACCATGAAGTTACCATGATTGTAATCATAGAAAAATATTGTATTATATTTAGTCCCACCGGAGAATCCTATCGAAAATACAAAAGCAACTAATCAAAAGATGGAAAACTGATAGAAAAACCAAATAACTTAATATCTTATTACTTAATATCTTATTTCCCGAACATCATCAAAAATTTCTTTCCGCAAGCGATTAAAAATTAATATTAACACTTTAATCTCACTTTGGAAATTTATAGAGGTCTCAAACGGTTTGGTTATGGTTTGTTCTATTGTGTACTTGTATGGGTACAAACAAAGCGTGATTGTAACCATAGATACATTAATTTTGATGTACTTTGAATGAGTGCCGCGTACGTAACGTGCAGTTATGACTAATGACTGAGATCCGTATCTATCTAATAGGACCTACACGATGTAAGGACGTTTATTAAAGACTGTAGGGAAGCCATGACGTCATATTACATTTGGGTCACATTTACATTCTGCTGATAGTTTTGGGAATGCAATAAATACATAGATAGGCTATTTTAGGCACAATTATATACATATTTATAGTAGACAGTAGAGACACAATGTCTCAACTACCTAATTAGATTTCATTTATTGAAGTGTTCACGCCTTCTAGCGAAGTTTCGTCATTTCGACCCAAATTCGCATGAAACCTTATGGTTTTGTACACTACCCATATTTAAATTCTTTATAGAATATAATCAAAGGAGCTTTTGTCTAGTACGTTTGGTCTAGCCCTAAGGTGTTATTTATAAGCTAACCTTTGTGGAGAGAGAAATAAAACTTATTACGAGTATTATTATTAAAACTTATTATTATAATCACATTTTCATGACCTAAATTCCACTACCAACGTCGTCGCTACAAGTGCTAATTAAGTACTAACCTGCCAAAATTTGTCATCTTTCGTTGAGTTCCACGCTGCATTTTTGATGTCCAGTCGCTCCACAATTTCTGACAGGATCTGAGAGCAAGTCATAAATTATTTTAACTTAGAAAGGGGTTAAAATATAGCCTCGGAGCTTGCCGACTTAATGGGCAGCAAGAGACAATAAATTCTGGGAAGAAACTAGACGCAGCATTTGAAACAGACCTTACCAGGACTTGACTTGCTGGATATTATCAGCCAATTTTCAACCTTATGAGTAGAATTTAAGAATGAAATGAATGAGTTGTGTAATAAGGCGATATCGTCAGGAACCAGCAGTAAAAGTCATAGTAAAATTTTATTGTTATTATAAACATTACCTTACAATTCATAGATGTTATTAATACGATTGCTAGTTATTCTTATGACGCAATTGGTTGGTTCTAGATGGTTAGTCCTAGTGGCCATTTATTTCCTTGGTAAGTACCTATAGTAAAAATCTTTCATGTTGTAGAAATAGCTACGATTAAGGAACGATTACCAAATGGTTGCTATGCACTAATACGGACTAATAACACAGGGAGTACATATATACTTACCTACTAATACAGAGAAGCCCAGGCCCCATGAAATAACTACTTACGTAATGAGAATTAGTTTTGGAACTACTTTCCTAAGGATAAGTTGAATATTATACTCCCTGTTGCTAACTAAAACACAAATAAGGTATAAATATATTAGGTATCCATAATCCATAATCACATCACACTAATATTATAAAGGCGAAAGTTTGTGAGTGTGTGTGTGTGTGTGTTTATATGTTTGTTACTTCTTCACGCCTAAACCACTGAACCGATTTAGATGAAATTTAGTATAAAGATAGATAGAGTCCCGGAAAAGGACATAGGCTACTTTTTATCCCGATATTCCCACGGGATCGACACTTATACGGGTGAAACCGCGGGGCGCAGCTAGTAATATTATAAATGCGAAAGTGTGTATGTCTGTCTGTCTGATACCTCTTCACGCTTAAACCGCTAAACCGATTTAGATGAAAATTGGTATAGAGATAGTTTGAGTCCCGGGAAAGGACATAGAATAGTTTTTATCCCGATATTCCCACGGGAAACTTATGCGGGTGAAACCGCGGGGCGTTGCTACTGTGGTAACGGCCGTGACTTACGAGTAGCAGGTCGTAGGTTCGAACCCAGGCAAGCGCTTTACTTTGTGTAAATTCTTTCATATCACCACTCACTGCTCTGAAAACGGTGAAGGAGAACATCGTGATGAAACCGGCATGTCCTAGGTCCAAAAAATTCGAAGACATGACATCCAACAACCCGGACTGGGCCTGCGTGGTGGATTGGGGCCATAGACATATAAAAACACGAGAGAAGTCCTGAATCCCAGCAGTGAAAACATTATAAGCTGTTTATGCTAGCAATAAAGTTATACAAGTGTTCACCATTGTGACAAAACATTGGCCGACCGATAAATAATGGGAAGTGATTACCTAAAGCGACAGTTTTGTATTTCCTAAACGTAAATAAGGAAAATATCTCGTGTTTATGAAAGAGGCTGTATGCTAAGAACTACCGGTGTGGGGAAACGTGGAAGGCCTTGGTGAAAAGTTTTTCAAACGTAAGGAAATCTCTTGTATCTTGCATTTATGGGCCAGTATATGTTTACTCTAATTGAGGTATTCCTAGACCTAGAAGATTCAGAATCCATATTAATCCATATCCATACTAATGTTATAAATGCGAAAGTGTGTCTGTCTGTTACTTCTTCACGCTTAAACCGCTGAACCGATTTAGATGAAATTTAGTATAAAGATAGTTTGAGTATCGGGAAAGGACATAGGATATATTTTATTCCGATATTCCCACGGGATCGAGACTTATGCGGGTGAAACCGCGGGGCGCTGCTAGTAGTTTATAATCCAACTAGGAAGACTGGAGTGGTCTTGAGGTGAAGTACAATACCTTCTGTAAAAAGTGGAAGGTATGTAAAGACAGAATAATGATATGGATTGAATTTCTCCTTTGTTAGTTCATTGTCTTATTTTCTGGAACATGTGGAAGTTTTCTGGCTGGAAATTATTGATTCAAGTTCCTGATTTATAATTTAAACATGAAAATGGCTTTTCGTGCCTATGTATCCTACCGTTTCTAGTAGTAATTCTATTTACTGTACATAAATAAACGAGCTATAGCCAGTGTTTACCAATTCGCATCAATGAAAGTTGTCATTGCGGCAATTTCAAAATATTATAATAAAAAAAGTAGTATTGTTCAAACACTCCATTGATTGTCTATTTAGAACAATAGTAATGACTTAAATGCTCGGAAATGTGATCAATGAACAGTCATTATAAGCAGACAGCTGCTTACAGGGCCGTGTTGTCATACCGGAGACATTTTAGCACTTTTTAGCAGGAAATCAATTGTTGTTTGCATTTTATTTTGCAATTTTTCCGCATTGTCGTCAGGTGGCTTGACAAATTGTCGGCTGTCGGAGTCTTGGCTTCGATTACCATGTGGCTGCAATTACATTGTTGTAATATTGTAAATATTGTTACGTCAAAGCAGGAGGGCCTCAAGTGCGCCGGTTCCAATTACCTATTACTTTTTTTTTTAAAGTAAACCGTGAGAAAACGGAATTCCAACATTGTGTTAGGGCCAATCATGTGTCTCCTTGTTATTTTTAATTATAGTCACTTTTCTTTATCTCCTTTCCATTACCTACACAGGATTGAAAAAAAACTGAGTTTTAGTTTTCAATGAATGACTGCGGTGGCACGTTTTTCTGTTTTATAATATCGTCATTTATTTAACAGACGACTAGGCGACTCCGACGTGTTATTCGGTAGTTTATTGCGCCATTTTAATTTTCCAGTGGTAAGAAGCGGTGGAAGCTGGAGTTTTTGGTAGCCACATATTATCTATTGTAGCAAGAAGTTCTATACCTAAAAGCAACAATTTTAGTTCATTTGGAGTAAGTAAGTGGGTAACGTCACACTTACACGATTTTCCCGTGAAACAACTTTGATGAAATACATATATTTCCTCATAATATGGTTTCGAAATTACTATGTTCATTTAAAATTCTTCAATGCTTTAGGAGACAATCGCTTTTGAATCTATGATAATTTCAAGCTAGCTATAGCTACTTGTCTAATAACCAGCCTTGGAATTTTGTATGTTTAACAGACCCTTATTATAACGCTCTGTAAGGCATAGAACAAGGTTGCGGGCCTTTTCCCTATTAGGTAGTATTGAAGGAGTTAGCTTCCCCATAAATTGAATACCGTAAGTAGTATGTATATTTCTTGGCTAAGAAAACTTTCTGAGGTAAAAATACTCGTTATAACGAACAACTCTTTTGAGCTCAAGAAGTATTTTTAACGAAACATCGCATTAGATAATGTTAGAGCTAGGACACAGCAGTACTTACCTATTCAAAAGAATCGTTGTAAAGGTAATTATATTGTTTTACAGGTAAACAAGCCTTTTTGTGTGAGGCAAGGATGGCATGGCACTTCATCGCCTCTGTTGTCAAAACGATTCTCAAAACGGAAGGAAAACATCGTTAGGAAACCGGCATGTCTTAGAACCAAAAATTCGGAGATATGTGATATCTATCAACCGCCCTGGGCCCGCGTTGTGGATTACGGCCCACTCTGTCTCACCGAGAGGAGGCCTGTATCCTAGCAGTGGGAACATCATAGGCTGATTATGGAAGGATGGCATGAGAGTCCAGTCCAAGATTGGTGATGACAGAGCAAAAACCGTGATTTTTAGCGCTAGACAAAATCTTCTACAAATGGAGTCTTTAGACATATAAACCTAAAGATTCTAAATTTCTAAACGTTTAATTGTTCACGAAACCAATAAGAAAACACACTAAAAAAAAATAAGTTTAAAACTAAAATTCTAAACCACCAACAATAAGTGAACAATAAAAACTAAAATCATTCTAATGGTCTCTTAGGTGAATGTTTTTTACTTACCATTATTAATGACCTATACCTACGAATTGAATATGATCCCTAAAAACAGCCTCAGCGTGAACTTTTGGGATTTCATGTCATGTCAGGGGTCATTTACTGTCGTTAACCCGATATCGAGTTATACATCGATCCGTATATCTTACTAACAAGTGTGTAAACTCAAAATCTGACTTTGCTTAGGGTAAATATTGTAATGTAGCGTTAGCCAGAAAAGAAATGTGACGTTCAGTGTTTAAGGCTAGCGTTTTTTTTATGTTCCTCCTTTATGTCCCTAATTCCTATTTATGAAAGAATTTTCGGAATCGCATCAGCGGTTCCGATGATTACCCCCTACATTCAAACTCTATTCTATTCTATTTTTCTCTATGGTAATGGTGCCGATGCCGACAATTACATTCAAACTCACACTTTTATAGTAGGTACAGGTTGCTCTAGGTTCCATATTAAATTAATGAAGCTGGCTGAGACTTAAAAAGGATTTTACGAACAATTTTTAGGATACAGTCGTGCATCGACGAAATCGAAGGTAATCGAGTCCATTTTTTATGTTCAAGATAATAATTATGTTGCGTTAGTTGTGTGTACTCGTATGTTAAGTATTCATTAATAATAGTATGTACATTCAGCCTCAAAAAGATGCAGGATACAATTTGTTCCATAGTCCAGTAATGATGTGTAGCTACAATTATGTACCCAATAACTACATAAATATGTTAGGTATGTTGCTACACATTGATACAATATTATGGAACAAACATTGTAGATAATTAAATGAATTGAATTGATGTACATAGAGGAGGTAATTTTGCACTTACAGTTTCAAGCGGGGTGTCCCAGTGAAACGCTGCGAGGATGTCCCCTCCTCGCACAGGCCTAGTTATTTTCAGTTTGTTCTTCCGCAGTTTTATCACATGTTTTATATCTTCCCATGACGCCTTCACATAACTTTTCCGGTCGCCCGGCTGTCCCTCTGCTAAACAACTCTCACTTCGGCACTTAAACGAGTCCGCTCTCAAATTCTGATGTAAGCAATCAGTTGATCGGCACTTAGACATTATAATAACATTGTCCTCGTCCTGGGCAAACGACTCTTTTGATCCTAACTGTTTTTCTTTTAATTCCTGTATTAGTTTTGTAGCCGTTTCATATTTTTCTTTTTCGAAAATTAAATTTGGAATGATATTTCTTTTTAAATAATTTTCGTATTCTTTTTTTGGTACATTCACAATAAAGAGTACACCAGCCATGATTGAAACAACATAAATTAATATCGATCGTCGATGGAGGTGCAGTGTGCGCCCGCGCTCGCGCCTGCTAGCGATCTAAGCTAACGCTGTCACACCACTAACTAATTTAACCCTAGTATCCATTGTTTTATTTGCTGTCGAAATGTAGCCTCTATGTGCGGAAAATTACAAAACAATCAGCTTCCGTTCATGCCAAGTGGACATCATTAGAGTTGTTTTTTTCTTTGCATATTATTTTGTTTTGGTTTTGTAATTATATGTAGATAAGAAAAACATTATTACACTTCATAGCTTAACTAGCATAATCTTTATAAATCTGCTACAAATATACTTCTTACTACTACACGTTGTACTACATTACTACATTGTTTTATAGAATGTAGGTAGGTATTGTACTTACTCAGTATAATTTATATGCATAAGTATTAAAATTAGTGCCCCATTCTTTTTTTAAGCAATGAAGTAATTCAACATTGGTGTCGTCTTAATTCATGTTCACTAGAATCAATCTTTACGACATAAAACGTAATATATGTCCATATAAAACAATATAGAGCGCTGAAGTTTATTGACAATAATCACGTGGCTGTTTCATCTTATCACGAGCATCCCCTCGGCAACGGTTGCGGGTCAAAATAAAAGCTTGCCGCGCAGCTGAGGCAGGGGGAGGGCAGCGCGGCAGGGCGGTCGCCGGCGCCCGCCCAGTGGCGCCCAGTCGCGGCACAACCTGCCGCCCGCGCGCACCACGCGCTCTCCGCGACCACGCGATCAATAACCGTGATAACCACAACTAATTTCACCAAAAACCTTCTGTCTTAACTGAAGGCTACGTCTCTTCAACGCGTCCTGCTGTTTCCGCAGTCTTCACGTGGGTACCGCACTTCGTAACGCCGATAGCTTTTGTCAACACCATAAAACATGGCTACCTTTGGAAACACATGATCGCCATCCGTTTATTGAAACGTGAGTCTATTCTCGCTGGGCCACAGTACGACGGGTCACATGTAACCCCTGTATCCTATGTATTTGTGTTTTTATCGTAGTGTTACGTAAATGCTACGCTACTGCCTTTTCAAAATCGATAAGTTATTAAATCTTTATGAAACGATTTGATTGGCGCCTCTTACTGTAGCGCGTTGTGCAATTCTTTGATTGAAACGTTATTTATAATGATTTTTATGTAAATATAATGTTATGGTCTTTGTCTTACGATGGACGGTGGCTAATTAGCTTCCACGTGTCACATTGTCGTGTCGGTTCCTCAGGGTCTCGGATTCTCGGATGTTGTATAATTGCCGAAAACGTGCGATGCTTGTCAGGATAAACTGTCATTATATAACGCTATCCTTGTTGTGACGTAAGATTGTAACCAGGTGAGCTCCAGACTATATGGATTTATTTATTTCCAGCTACGTATAGATAGATAATAATAACATGATGCGTGCTTTGGTTAGAAAAGCTTTTAGTTTAGTCATAATTTAATCAATGAATTCACGTTTCCAACCGAAAAACTAACCCCAGAAGGTACAAAAACAAAAGTCAAGTTACATAAGCTTCAGAAAACGTTGTATTTACGTATATTTGTTATTAAGCTCGAGGTAGTCACGCGCGGCTTTAGACAGCCGGCCGCCTGGGGCTGTGCTTCAAGGGTCGCCGAGTTAAGTCAATGTCAATATAATACTTATATGTCTGCACGAATTTTAAGGGAGTAAGAATAAGATAGGGGTGCTAGTCGGCCGTGTGAATGCTTGCAAGCCACGTTGACATAACCCACCCCAGAATACAAACACCGATACCACGATAGTCAGTATTTATTTAGCTCGAGCTGCCCTAGAAAGCCAATCGTTCTTGTTCATCGTATATTTCGTTTAATGTAATCATAAGTTTGTATACTCATACTCTATTCCATTACTCATTTAAACTGTTACTTAATAAAGTTATGTAGGTAATTTGTAATAACATCAGAGTATAGCGTACATTTTTTAATCAAAACAATGTTCGTGACTGGGTTAGATACTTACCTACTAATAATAAGGCTTGGCAACATAAGGGTAGGTACATATTTACGTATACAGGATCATGCTACGCGTTACAATATTACATAAGCAAGTAACCATCCAAATTGCCAGCAAGACAGATACAATCAATAATTTTCCCATTTTATTTGCTAACACGGACAAATCACATACCTATACCTACGCTTCTCTTACATAACTAGTTATGTAATTTTATATGAAGTAGTTTGTACACTATTCGGATAAACAAAAATCTTAACATTAACATCTCGTCTGTTCAAATTACAACACTATTTTCGAATGATTCGCTTGGCGCGTTCAATGTCAAGATCATAGACAATGTTCCAAGTTTGAAATTATAATCAAGGTTTGTTGTGACGAATAAAAAAAACATTATGTTTTTTATAATTAGGTTACATTCGAAGGAGGAAAGGAGGAGGAGGTTCTTTTAACGATTGATTGTAGCAATATAGGCCATGGAACCATGGAACGATAAAACCTTTTGAACGAAAATGTCGAGTTTATATGGTAGCCAGTATTTTATTTAGTGGTTCTTTGTTAGTGTCGTAAACGTAACCTAAGGAATTGTGCGGTTGCGGTGCTGAATGACTGATTGCTTCATTTAATTTCTTCATTTTCTTCGCCTTAATTACCAGCGTCTTTCACTAACTTTACGTAGCTTTTATGCATTCGTCTTACGTTTTCTTGACAAGTCGGCCAGAATAAAAGTAGCTTTTCGTTTTATAGGTCCTCTAGAATCGAAATTTTCTTGAATATGATTAGGTAGATAACGTTTTCCTCCCGTCAGTGGAGAGTTTTTGAAAGAACTCAAGTGACCGTTTTCTTAATTGAGTTAAGCTACCAGCAAATGGCTCTTTTAAGTATCGAAGTAGCTTATTAGGTATAAGTACCTCATATTTAAAGGATTCCTCGTTAGTTAAAATCTTCATTATATTATCAAGGAAATTAAATCCGATCCTAAAGCCGTGGGTTGAAAGGAGCTTAATCTTCTGAAATGTTAATTTAATTTAACATGTTTAACAAGATAATGGACGCCGTGATTTCGCTTTTACTGTGCAAGGCGAACGTAGAGAAAATATTAACTAGAACAACGTTATACATACTTCGATAGTGTACCTACAATGCTTTAAATTCTGAGTGCATCTTATAATGTAGTTTGCAAAATGAAAAGCTTCCAGCAGCTTTAATTAAAAAGTGACTAACACAGCGCAGTATTCTGAAACTAGTTTTTAAAATGTGAATTAAAATAACCCACACATTTTCTAATTTTATAAGGGTCAAAATTTACGTTTGTTTTTATGCTTGACGTTTTATCTCTGAACCGATTTCAACGGGCAGCTGAAATCTTCAATGTCCGGTTTGTGACAAACCCAACATATAAGAGATGATTTTCTTTAGGATATAATATGCGAGCTAAACCGCAGTCAATAAGTACTTTACTTAAAAAAAAAGACGGGTTGCACTCCGGGAGTGCCGGCAGAAGTGAAAACTTGAATATTAACTTTGAAATAAATCAACTATTAATTGAATTAATATAACTCATTTTCTTTCGCTATTTCTTCGTCACTTTTTTCATTAATAGATGCACTTTGTTCAATTTCCATATTTTAAACACTTTATATACACGAATTTTACGAATACACAGCAGTGTGGCCACTACACAGACGGTCGAGCCATCAGCTGTCACCATCCATGGATGCGCGTGGCACGCTGTAACATAAACACACACGAACATTCGCGCAAGCGCCCTGCGCCGCCTAAACGAAACAGCAGGTATACATTTTCGCCGCGCCGTAGAAAGAGAGGGGGATACTTCCTCTCCTACGCCACGCCGGCTGTCTATTCTCCATCCGTTTTACGAATTTTCGATCAGGTCACGTGTCCTGACGGTCACGTGTCCTGACGCGAGTTTAACATTTATTACCCATTACAAAAAAAAGTGTACAACGCCGCTAAAGAAGTTTTCACTTAAAAAAAAATAAAAAAAAAACAAATAAAACATTGCAGACGGATAGTAAGAAAATTAATGTACTTGAATATTTTATAGCTCAGTAATGAACAAAACTTTATGCATGACAAAGAGACTATTTGAAACTGGCAACGCAAAATGAAAAGCACTTTGCATATTAAATGAGGAGTGAATCCTGCTCTCAATGTCGAATAATGTTCAGTACCTAAATACTAATTTTCTGCAGTGGGCACAGATTGATTTGTTTTTACTATAATGTTGATTACCTACGTATAGCTAATTTGCTAATGGAGTGACTCAACTGACTGTATCTGATTTCCCCGTTGGACTAGTGTTCTCAAGGGCGATTGTCCAGCGTCAGGTCCTAGGTTAATTGGACTTTTTGGAGTCCAGATTGGTGCCCAGTGTACGGCAAAACGCTCAACATTCAATAATGTGGCTATACTGTATCAAAATGTCTACCTACCTTCGGGAAATAAGAGGTGTGTTGGTATGTAAGCTGCTCTCGATTTAGAATGTTTGGCAAATACTAATTCAATATTGCAACTGTTATCTTGTTACATATTTGCTCATCTCACAACACAATTTGAGGCAATCAATTTGGTACATTGCCAGAGTAATTCCTTATTGTATCGTCAAATATTGAAAGTGCCAAGTTAAATTAAATTTCGTAGAGTTTACTCCACATTTTCCGTATTTAATAAACACGGTAATGGAATTTGAGTGTCTAAATACTTGTGAACTAAGCTCTAAATTCTGAGCTTATTTTTAAGCACTCATTTGTTTGGTTTGTCTGATAAAAGATCAGCCGAGAGATTCTGTAAAAATCTCACCGCGAGCACTTACGTGAAGTGAGCTGCAATAGTGTCAACCTCTATAGCATTAGCAGATCTATTCTGTAAAATCGCAATGAAAAATATGATGAAATGAGTTGGCAATAGTGTAAATCCTTAAGAATTAAGTGGAATGACAGTCGATTTATTCTGTCCAAATATCACCCTGAAAGCTTAGGTGAAGTGAGCTGTCAAACTCAAAACACAAAGCATTTATTTTAATTAAAACATTTACGGGCACTTTAGAACTGTCAAGAAGTCGGTCAGTCAGAAAATATGAAGCTAGTGTTAATCCCTAGCGATCCATAAGCATACGGTGGAATTACAGCTAACTTCACCTAATTATTCTTGGTTAGATCTTAACAGCGGTGCTATTCTGTAAAAAGATCACCGTGATAACTTAGGTGAAGTAAACTTAAAGTGAGCTGTCATTTCAACTGGTGCTAGGGATTTACACTATTGACAGTTCACTTTAAGCTCATTTCACCCAAGTTTTCACGGTGAGATTTTTACAGAATAGAGCATCAGTTGGAATGACACCTCACTTCACAACCTAAGTTTTAGCCTTTTGGTATTTTCACAGAATAGATCGCCAGAACTTTACAGTTGAGTCACAGGAGACCGTAAAAGCAAGCTATATTTATTTACTGTGCTTAAGAACCTAAGCCAAGTGGAAGCTAATGGCTTAGATAACTGCGGCGATAAAGTTTATCTGTTGATGCGAGTGACCGTGTTCAGGAGCCAGACTGTCTGAATGTCTCGCTGATGGTGGCGCATGTGTTGGATCATTTAGCTCCCTTCAAAATGGTTGAGCTGAATGGTGCTAATACATGCGTCATGTTCGTGAACGGGCGCCGTCAGTAGGGACTGGGCATCTCTTTGCTGCCATGGCTTATTTTATTTTATTTAATATTTGAATTGTTGTTTTTTCTTATCTTTTCATTATGGACGCTTTTAACGTTCTGCATCGTTCTCACATGTATAATTTTTAACATGAATGATGTAACCAAGAATTTTTAACTATATTATTTTGATTTAAAAGAGTGTCCATGGAGTTTCTTGCCCGTTCTTCTCCATAGGTACCTACGCTTTGGAATGGGCAACTAGCTTCATCTTTCTGACTGACCGACCCTTTGACAATTCAAAAGTGCCTGTAATTGGTTTAATTGAAATAAATGCTTTGAGTTTGAGTTTGACTGCTGGCTGCAACTTGCAGACGACTAGCGAAGGGCATCGCACTGTCGTACTTTGAATGCTGCGCACGAAATATACGAGAGTTGCATTTTAAAGTTTGAAGGATGCTGTTTTATAGACGGTTACGGTTGTTACTAGAATTTACTATACAATAATCTAAATTGAGTTTCGTTACGGTGTAGTTTTTGGCAACGGAGAAAAATACCAAAAGGAGAAGTTACTTAATACTAGCTGGGCCCCGCGGTTTCACCCGCGTAAATGTCGATCCCGTGGGAATATCGGGATAAAAAGTAGCCTGTATATTAATCCAGGGTGTCTGCTACCTCCATACAAAATTTATCAAAATTGGTACAACCGTTTGAGCGTGAAGAAGTAACAAACATATAAACACACACATCCCCACACACTCACAAACTTTCGCCTTTATAATATTAGTGTGATGTGATTAAGTGTGATATGATAGTGTGATTAGTGTGATTTAATGCTGTTTTCCGAATACCCAGCACGATTAGAAGCCCTAACTATTGAAAAGCATCGCTAAAGAAAAGCTAGAACATAATAGGCGAAAGTAACAATTTATTTTTGTTCCAACGTTCTTGACAAATCGATACAATCAGTCGTTTGTGTAAATTTTCCTCCAATCGATTCTCACAATGATTGCGTCGGACTGGGCTGCCATTTATGTAGGTACAGTCACCAAAAGAGATAAGTAACACGGTCGTCGGATATATTATAGTTCAAGTTTAGTAAGAAACCGATGGATGTTTTCGAAACTGTTTGTTTTCTATTAACAAAATTAAATTTTATTCGAAAACATCTATCGGTTTCTTGTTTCTTACTTTTCATTTTCAACTGACACAGATTTTGAGGTTATATTGTCTTGTGAACAGTTGACAATAATCTAAAAATAGTTTAATACGCAGGAGACAGCTTGTGTATGTAAACAAATGTTTATGTTTAAGGTTGTTTGAAAACACGGCTTAAAAGCAATACATCATATAAATATTGCTGAAATGTTTTCCTTAGATACTTTTTGTGAAGGACATTGATAGGTACTAAAACCGGTGTGCTCTGGAGATATACCACCCTATATAGGAAGGTAAACAAGCAGAGATTAATGGTAGAATGTCAAAAGTGTCTGTTGTCTAGTCTTTATATCAATTATTTATGTTCCGTAAGTAGTTACTCTCTCTCTCTCTGTGTAGATATCTCAAAAACAATTAGCGATGGCGATCCAGAAAGGTATAAAAGGAACATGAATTTGAAACGAGATTAATTGATACTGATCACTATAAAACTGGACAAAGGGTTTATGAACTCGATTTTATGGCATTTAAAACTTTTTAGAAAACCCCCTATACCCTAAGAATGAGTCTAATCAGTAATCAGACCCATTCTTAGGGTATCGTACCCAACGGGTGCCAACGGAACTCATTGAGCCTCCGCTGCCCGTATGTCCATCTGTCTGTTAGCGGGCTGTATCTCACGAACTATAATAGGTAGACAGTTGTTTTTTCCCAGTGTGCTTTTGCTATTGCCGCTATAACACAGTACCTAATAAAAATAAAATAAAGTTAATTATAAAGTTATTTTTTTTAGCAAAGTCTACTGCGTATTTGACCTCTAAAAAATCCAAGTGCATATATTATTTTAACAATTGGTTAACCTGAAGGTTATTCTAAAAAGGTCGCAGGCAAGCTTCATTAGTCTTTGTATTCTTAAACACGATTTCTTTAGCCTTGTCTGATGCCTATCGTTTTTTTTTCTTGGTTGGAAATCAATGAAGAATTATACATTCTGTTCTACCCTCTTTATACGTACGTAGCCCTAACGTATATCATGTCCTTGGCAGGTCTTGGCAGCATTGCCAAAGCGTATGTCAAATTATGGACACATAAATAACGTTTTTGTTTCGCTACCTCGCAAGTCGCGACATTATCATACTGGACACATTTCCACTTTAACTTATCTTTTATACAACAAAACATATCATCACGCCTGTAAGCCCCGAAGCATTAGGTAGAGGTGTACCTATAGTACAGACGCCAGCACATCTGTCAAATTTCTTTAACAGATTTTAAACTTTATCGCTAAAACATAAGGTTCAAAGTTGATTGGGAAAATTTGACAGTTTCGGGTAGCTTGATGTGCTGGCGTCTGTACTCCCACATTTTGCCAGTTATGTTTTAGTCCCATGTAATAGGGAACGAGCCTATTGCCAATCCAGACATAGAACTGCTACTGAGGAATTCCAATTCTATCTTCTATATTGCTAGTTTTTTCCAACAGAGTAAGGAGTATTATGCTTGTCATATAAAAGTTTCCTTGCCCCGTTGTTGCCACTATAAAAACAACAAAGATGAAAACTTTGTTTTTATTGTTAGAGATTCCCTGGAAAGCGGGGTATCCTTAGGTCGAAACCTTTTTCTTCGGAATAGACTAGCAATAGTCCCGCGAGATTGTTGCTAATAAAAGCAGGCATTTAGGTTCCTTACTCTGCTTAAATAATATAAATAAATATGTATTTATTCATTAATCACACTAATATTATAAAAGCGAAAGTTTGTGAGTGTGTGTGTTTATATGTTTGTTACTTCTTCACGCTCAAACGACTGGACCAATTTTGATAAAATGATGTATGGAGGTAAATGACACCCTGGATTAACATATAGGCTACTTTTTATCCGGATATTCCCACGGGATCGACACTTGCGCGCGTGAAACCGTGGGGCGTAGCTAGTAATAATGTATTTATTCAGTGCAATTTTAAATTAGATTATCTCTATATGGGTAGTGTAGTTACACTGGGTATTATTACGACCTGAATGGGATGACAAAGACAGAGGCTCTCGGGTTCGGTCCGTCTTGCAACTGAATCATAATCAGCCTATAACGTTCCCACTGCTGGGACACAGGGCTCCTCTCTGTAAGAGGGAGTAGATTCCACAGTGCGTATTGGAGGATGTCACATATCTTCGAATTTTATATCTATTACTAGCTTCTGCCCGCGACTTCGGCCGCGTGACATTACACCTTCCCCCCATTCAACCTCTTAGGGGTGGAATTTCGAAAAACCCTTTCTTAGTGGATACCTACTCTTCACAAACAACACACCCTCCAAATTTCATGTCTCTAGAGCCAGCGGTTTAGGCTGTGCGTTGATATATCAGTCAGTTAGGACTTTGAATAACGATACAAGATACATAGAAAGTTTAAAATGTAAAAGCTAATTTGAACACTTTACTGGACACGTTCAACAAATATTTAATTGCTAAACAAAGCGAGTCAGTATCGCCTGAGTTAATCAACCAAGACTATTTTATCGGCGTTAAAATCACAGTGCTTAAATTATTTCAATAATTATCGCAGCTACTAAAATACATCGAGGCGGACGCACACTGCGGACCGATAACTAAAAATTTAACCCTTTCTTAATAGGCTCCACAAAATACAGGGTAAAATTAAATAACGCGAGCGAAACTCCGCAGACTGGATGGGTATCGATATCTAACCATGATATAAAAACTTTTTTACAAAAAAAACAACCGACTTCAAAAAAAAAACACTACAAAGTGATAAATAACTTTAATTTCGGAAGTCGGTGTCGTTGGTTCCGCATTTTCGTTTTTTGACACCGACTTCCGAAATTAAAGTTATTTATCACTTTGTAGTGTTTTTTTTTGAAGTCGGTTGTTTTTTTTGTAAAAAAGTTTTTATTTTTCACTTTTTAGTTGTAAAAAAAAAAAACAAACACCACCCACAAAAAAGTAAACAAAAAGATCGTAAATGTAGACAATGTAGATACATTATTAGATTTTTGTTGATTTTTCAAAAACCGCTTGTCCGATTTCGATAAAATTTTCATGGGACCATTTGGGAAGTATATCCTTTCCAACAAAAAAATAATTTTTCAAATCGGTTTGCAAGCAACGGAGTTATGCGCGAACAAACACAAAAAAAAAAAAAACATTCGAATTGAGAACCTCCTCCTTTTTTAGAAGTCGGTTAAAAATAAAATAAAACTAATTTGATGATTTTTATGTGGGGTCATCGACCGCAGTTAGTGTATTCACTTGAAATATTAGTTTATTTTTTTGTAAACCTTACATATGTGATTGGTATCAATATCTAAACTCGATAAATCATATTTTCTCAACTCATTCTTCAAGTAACAATACTACCAGAGGTCGTTGACCCCTAAAAACATCAAGTCATTTTAATTTTATTGTGTTTAGTTATGAATAACCACCACGTCTGCAGAGTTTCGCTAATTTGACTCTGTCTAAGATTATTATCTGCAGTAGAATAAATACGTAGCCATTTTTTTTTTTTTCAAATATCAAAATCTTTGACATTTGTAGACTGTACCTACTACCTACGTATTTTACCATGTGTAGTACATAGTACGTAAACGTATAGCAGCTTATTTTATCAAAGCATTAGAATTTCAGTTACCACAGCACACCTTTCAGAACACACAATATTATCCAAACCGCGGCCTTGCGTGGTAAATAGCTGATAGTTAACATGTTTTTATTTCACTTTCAAACCGCAAAGGTTAAAAAAATAATGCGGCATAAATTACTTACTTATGAATATAAAAAATGCCAAAAGTCTAGGTCATAACTTCTATCATTTCTGAGCGGTGTAATTTCTACATTAAAAAATAATATTTTCAGGTTTTATTTACACGTTTCTGAAAATCTGTAATGTACTAAAACTCGATGAAAGTTACTGGGTTACATATAATTATTGCAAGTTTTGTATGGACTAGGTTTTATGTTTTATAAAAGGATTATAAAAAAATAACTGGCCATTTTTATTTTCAAAACATACAAATAGACAGAACTAGCTGCGCCCCGCGGTTTCACCCGCGTAAATGTCGATTCCGTGGGAATATCGGGATAAAAAGTAGCCCATATGTTAATCCAGGGTATCAGCTACGTACTTACGTACGTGCGTACGTGTTCCACGCGCGCCTCAAAGAGGTGTCAGCAAAAAGGAAGGGGCCTGCCAGGGCCGAAGCCTGCCGGGGGTGCGGGATTGTCCGATAGGGTTACCGCTACCCCGGAACATAAAGGGCTAAGGAAGGAACACGGATGGGTTTTAGTCAGTAAGAGTCTGACACTCCCTTCCGCTCCACCCAGAGCAGGAGGGGTCATTTGATGATTTCCCAACCATAAAAAAAAGGGTGTCAGGTACCTCCATACCAGGGGCGTGCCTTTTACTAAAGCCGAAAAGCCTGGCTTTCAATCAAACGCGAGCCTAATAATAAAAAAAAAATACACAAGTAAACTTATAAAATCCGGTACTTGCCCGTGGTCCCCCAGTCTAGTCCCCCTTAGGGTACCACGAGCAAATATTTTTGCCCGTGGAACCCCCTGAATAACAATCTTATTATTAAATATATTTTCATTGCCCGTGGTACCCCATCTCAAACATTTCAATTTGACATAAGAAAAACATTTAAAAAACGAACTATTGACAGCTTTTAAAATTCACCTATTATTTGCCTCGATTTTTGTGTACAAAATACGAGTATTCGTTGACCTCCAGACGAATAGTCCACCAATACAAAGTTCTTAAATTTTTCAGGAACTACAACTTCATGCATTTGTGTGAAAATGCTTTTTGGTAGGTACGCCTTGTGCGGCTTGTGGTAGGTATCTGTTCTGATACCGGCAATGCCGGTAAAGGAGACAATATCAATATTTTCGTTAAGCTTTACCGCATCTCTATAAAATAGGGACAAAGGGAAAAAAATAGGGGGGTTATATAATTTAGGGACAGGTTCATCGCTATTTTTTACTATTTCTCTTAATTTCGCTACCTCCTTCGCTGTGATGTTTCGCGATGAATCTGGTGCACAAGAATGTTTTTTCATAGGAATTACTTGGGTGTCCTGAGAAATGAAATGTCATATTGTTATTAAGCAAATATATCGTTTATGTAACTTATCTACTTGTGGTCATGTGGTCAATTATTAATAAATTAAAAATATGATCATATACCTATCTACAAAAACGTAACTAATAATACGTATTTTCAACTTAATGGATCCACAAAATTTTGATTTTTTGAACAATGAACACCGCCATCTCGACCAACCATCCTTCAAAATTTTATGTTTATTGTATTTGCGTTTTATTTATCTGACTATTAGCGGGGGTACCACGGACCAAATAATTTGCCCATGGTACCACTTTGTCCCCCTTGGGGGTTCCACGGGCAAAAATTTTTGTTCGTTGTACCCCAAGGGGGACTAGACTGGGGGACCACGGGCAAGTACCGGTTTTGATCGGTTACTGGAGCATTTTTTTGTTTTGTTTTTTTTTTTTCATTTTCTGTGAAGTTAAGTGTTGTGTTTAGTTTTTGCGGTAATTACCTTTGTTTTAAAGTGATTAAAAAGTTTCTTGTCATTAAAATGAATTCGGAAACGCATGCAATTGTCCCTTGTGATGGATTAAAACGTGTGCAATCGTTACTCGGAAAGGTAAATATTTTGAGTTTTACAGACAAATTGATTTGAGTATTTCTCAGAAATCTAAATCACGTAATAGGCATTTAAGTCGATCAGCATACAATACTCATTGGATTATAGGCTGCTCTCATATCAACAAATTATTCTGTTAGTGTTGCATATTTTTCTCAAAAGAAAATACCGCTTGGAATATCAGGTTACGATGATTTAAATAACTTCGTTGGTGCTAGTAAAAGACATCAGAATTCTCAAAAGTACATGAATGCTGTTGTTTCATTCTGTACTTTTGGTAAATTAACACGAATCGAAACTTCTTTATCTCGTCAATTATGTGCTTGACGACATTTCTAAATACAATACGCGTTTCGATCACAATTGCGCTGTTCTTCGGCCAGAGGGTCTTAGGGGCGGATTTTAAAGGTTAGTTGATGTTGTGTGTCATTTAGCACAACAAGAACTTCCTTTCCGAGGTCACGACGAGTCTAAAACCTCATTAAATAGAGGCAATTGCTCAGCGCTTGTATCTTTGCTTCATATCTTCCGTGTGCTTTGATGTTTGTCATCTGTCTGTGGTAAAGAAGCGAAGAATGAAGAGTTATGGCTGTTTACATTGTGAGTAAATCAAATTATAAATATTATCAACAATCAACATCGTAAACAATAATGTGTAGTTAGAAATCAATCAATTATTTGTGCGCCATCTAGTGGCCACTCGGCCAGATTGTAATATTTTGCAAAGCGACTGTTGCGGGAGAGTGAAATATGAACTAACTCAAAGAGCTCTGTTGTGCCAATAATGTACCTACAATAATAGATGACTTTTATACGTCTTATCATATTTTACGCGAAACTGATACTTCGAAAATAAAAAAGTTACGATTTTGTAAAGGATTACCAATACTTACTCTTAGTATTTAATTTATATAAGAAACAAATGGTGCTATTAAAAAACATTCATTTTAATAGCTATTAGCAAAAACCTACAATTATGAAATACGAATATTAGTAAGAACTAAAACGACTCGGTCAGAGTCACAACGTTGACAAGCGATACGGTAGGTTTTTTTTTTAAGTGTATTGGCTTGCCCTAAGTTTGACCCCTAGGCACGCCACTGCTCCATACAAAATTTTATCAAAATTGGTCCAGCCGTTTGAGCGTGGAGAAGTAACAAACATATAAACACACACACACTCACAAACTTTCGCCTTTATAATATTTGTGTGATTTAAACAATAGGGCTTAGGTATACCTAAAGGCTGTACCGATTCATTAATATTGTGGCGCAGGTCGAACGACTGTCCATCACTTCACCTCCTATTGAAATAGTAGACACAATATGAACTTTTTAATAGACATATAGGCAAAAAGGTTTCATGTTAAAAATCTAAGTCCCCTTTACTCATGCAAACTTGACATTTATAAACCTTTTAGAAACACTAGCTGTCCTTGTCATTTCTATGTCAATGAAGAAAGAGGGCAATATGATATGAGGGACCTTAACACCATTTTAGATAATAAATGTTAATGAATAAAGAGGTCAGACGTTTTCCCTTAAATTTGCCGCCATTTTCGACGCCCTTAGGTCAATTTAATATGTAGGATATTATTACGATGAATTTTCGTCTAAAGACGCAATAACCATATCATTAAGAATATACGTGCCACGATTCCACGAATAACGTCTGTAGTAATATGAATTTATATGACTAGATGAAGTTTATCCTGAATTACGTTTTTTATCTACTTACTTAATCTTAAAATCACTGACAGACAACACAAAGGCTAAACCGGTGAGTCTCGCTCTAGAAGCTTAAAATTTTGCACAAGTTTGTAAACTCCAATTATTGTTATTAATTTATTATTGTTTTAATGTGTGTGTTAGTGTGCAAACAATTGTTGGTGAACCAAATAAATAAATAACGAAAGGGAGCACTAAGTATCGATTTTAAAATTAACTAAACACGTTATACAGAGTCAAATTAAATTAGCTAGCAGACGTGATGGAAAAAAAATTTGATGAGTTTTTTTCTTTTTGGGTCATCAACCGCAGGTAGTGTAGTCTTGAAATAACAAAACCAAAAATAAGTTTTTTTCTTTTTGGGTCATCAACCGCAGGTAGTGTAGTCTTGAAATAACAAAACCAAAAAAAAGTTTTTTTCTTTTTGGGTCATCAACCGCAGGTAGTGTAGTCTTGAAATAACAAAACCAAAAAAAAGTTTTTTTCTTTTTGGGTCATCAACCGCAGGTAGTGTAGTCTTGAAATAACAAAACCAAAAAAAAGTTTTTTTCTTTTTGGGTCATCAACCGCAGGTAGTGTAGTCTTGAAATAACAAAACCAAAAAAAAGTTTTTTTCTTTTTGGGTCATCAACCGCAGGTAGTGTAGTCTTGAAATAACAAAACCAAAAAAAAGTTTTTTTCTTTTTGGGTCATCAACCGCAGGTAGTGTAGTCTTGAAATAACAAAACCAAAAAAAAGTTTTTTTCTTTTTGGGTCATCAACCGCAGGTAGTGTAGTCTTGAAATAACAAAACCAAAAAAAAGTTTTTTTCTTTTTGGGTCATCAACCGCAGGTAGTGTAGTCTTGAAATAACAAAACCAAAAAAAAGTTTTTTTCTATGTGTAAACTTCACAGACGTGTATCGATATCTAAACACAATCACACTAATATTATAAAGGTGAAAGTTTGTGTGTGGGGGTATGTGTGTGTGTGGGGGTGAGTGTGTGTGTGTATGTTTATATGTTTGTTACTTCTTCACGCTCAAACGGCTGAAGCAATTTTGATAAAATTTTGTATGGAGGTAGCTGACACCCTGGATTAACATATAGGCTACTTTTTATCGCGATATTTCCACGGGATTGATATTTACGCGGGTTAAACCGCGGGGTGCTAGTAAAATAATAAAAAAAACATAGGTAATATTTCCTCAAGTTATACTTCAACAAAACCAACAGCGGTCGCTGCCCCAAACCAAATATCAACATTTTATTTTTATTTCGTCGTGTTTAGATATCGATACCCATCGCGTTTGCGGCGTTTCGCTACCTAATTAAATTTGACCATCTATAGGGGATGGCAGTTTGTATGAATGATCATAATTTTCGACGATGGGAAAGCCCGTTATGCGCACGGCTTGTACTGTAATAACGTACAATTTATGATTTCATATTATCAGAAATGCGGTCAAGAGCTACAAGCAGAAGTATTGGTAAAACAAACTTTCAACAATACTGTAGAATTGCAGAGAAATTGCTCTTTCATAAAGTTAAAAAAGTTTGAACTCAATCAAGCACAATCTTGCACCTCTACGCTCGAAATTAAATCGTAGCAGAGAGCTACGAATGCAATAAATGCTACGCCGCGTAGGCGCCGCGTAGCGGTAGGTCAATCGTGAAATAACATGGATTCATTTGAATTAAAATCCCTCGTAATTGAAAAGTATTTAACTAGGTTTTAAATGGCATTGGATTCGTATCGATAGTCCATATTGTGCTAATCCACTGCAGCGGGTCATCGAGCGAGTGAATCGGAAACCGTATAAGTAGATAATATGTTATGTACTGAGCAGATAGATACATGTACATGATTGCACATAGAAACATACGTGCTGGTCGACCTGCAGCTCTTTCACATTACCAGTAAACTTAGTTAAAATATCGATAGGTCATGGAAAAGGTATTTCGGGATCTGTAAACGCTTCGCCGTGACGTAATTGGCCTTAGCAGCGTAGTCAAAGTTTTGCCAGTTCCCAGCGGTTTCGAGTAGCCGCATATTTTTGCCTGTTAGTGTTTGTAAATGTCTGTTAGTTGTGGTATGCTCTAGATAGATAGACCTGTATTTTCAAGCTTTGTAAAATAAATAAATAATTGTTTTTAACGAATATTATACAGACACAGCATTTGCCGCTCTATCCATTTTGACCGCTTAGGTTTTGCATTTTTCTCCGAAGAAGCAGATCGTCATGGTTACAGTTTGCCCGTCAATAATACCGCCACATGTATAATATTTGTTAGAAACAATTATTTATTTAAATTGATTTTTTTTATGCTGAATGGGCCCGTTCTTGACCTCGATCACGCCTGATGGAAAGCGATGGATGAGGTCTATGATGGAACGAACGTGCCCAGAAGATGCCTAAGGCACTGGAACTCCCATGCATCGACGAAATACAGCAGGCTGCTTGACGCTTGACTCCGGTGGGAGGGTGGTCGCAAACCAGGCGGGCGTTAGCCCTACCACCTTAGTGTTGTTCAGTATAGGGTGCAGGGACACCACCTACACTGAACAAATCTTTCAAAGCCCATCTGGCCCTCGATTCTATCTTCAGTTGTTAAGCCTGTGTGTTGTCTGTCAGCCAGTCAATCAGACATGGCCCTGTTTATAATGATCAAATGACCTGTTTATAAAAGACCAAGCTTACGCGCAGAAACATGCCAAGTTTCTAAAGAGGTCCAACTGCTATGCAACGTGCTCGTAATGCCAACGTCAATATAAAGGCATGCTGGATGAATACCGACGTCACTAAGTCGGCATTTGTATGAAACACAATTATGTTGCTTTCGCCCCCTCTGACGTCACGACTCTCGCGTTTCGCTTCAACAGATGAGCAGGCTCGCAATGACGCATTTCTGTTGCGTTCGTTCATTACTGCACGCGTGCTTCTATTTACATGCATAAAATATTTGCAGACTAGAAACTTGGAAATGTGACCCTTTCTTTTGCATCGTTTGTATGCATCTACAATACGTGAAAGAATTTGTATAGAACAGAATACTCTTTTTTATGTACACCATAAATATTACGGAAAAAATTAACAAGTAAGTTTTAGTATATTTCAGTCATACTCATAGATCGTTCTGATCCCAATTTCGATTTCGGAAAATGGTGTTAAGGGTCTTTGCTTAATGGATATGGGTTCAAAGCGAGGAGCAAGCCTACCCTATGGATTGGCCTACTCAATATAGGACTCCTTACCACTCGGAAGTAAAGACTATGTATAAAACACCTGCTGAGGCAGCATTCTACAAAAAATTTGGGTGTTAAAGGCCGAAACAAATAACCGCGTTGCGGCACCGCGCCGCAACAACAGTGTGGTGTATGCATAATAAACAACGCGTAGCGTCGGGCGACACTGCCAGTTTTGGCGGTGTGGTGCCGCAACGCAGTTATGTGATTCGGCCCTTAGTCTGTATGGGGGATACACTAGGTAGCCCGCAAAATCAAATTTACTTACGTGTTATGCAATTTGCAAGTCAGTTTCAGCGGGCTAATTGCGTAACACATTATCAATCGGTTGAGCAGACAAATTTTTCGAACTTATGAAGCAATTAGCAGTTTGTTTCAAAATGATTCAGATTCCGATTGATAGTGTGTTACGCAATTAGGGTGCGGGTTGTATGTGGAACAAAATATTATGATTCGCGAGCGTAACAAGTATGACTATACTGTAAAGAATATTTGTTGTGTGTGTATTGATATACCACCCTTAAAGTTTATATAATTCTATTTATTGATATTTGGAATAGTCATTCAATAGGATTATAAGACCTTAGACAGTTGTAAACATTTGAATTTCGCGGGCTACCCTGGAGCTTCCCCTTAACTAGCAAGTACCTTGGTTGCAGTTGTCTCCACACCGTTAATCTATGGATATTTCATCCATCTTTATGGTCGTATATCATGTTTTATGAGGAAACTTGAAGTGTCGTGTCGATCGAGTTTTTATTGCCGCGAAATACCGTTCAAGAGGAAGTACTAGGAAGAATCTCTCCAGTAAGGAGGGTACTTCTACTTTTATTACACTACTCCAAAGTGTTATAGGAAATGGAAACGTGATGGAATTTTATGCCTAGTTTTTTATATTTTGGTTATGTGGGTAGGTAAAATGTCATATGACAGCGAACATTTTTCCTAACAACATAAAAAAAATACTGCCAAATGCGTGTCGGACTCGCGCACGCAGGGTTTCGTGCTACTGTATTTTTAACAATATTAATACTTTAGTAAAAACAAAACACGTTACTTGTATAAAAGAAAATAAAATAAAGTCTCTGACTTTATTTTATTTTATCTTTTTATTATTTGTTGTTAGAGCGGCCATAATAAGTAGTAGGTACACATCATGTGAAAATTTCAAATGTCTTCTTATTACGGTTCAAAAGATACAGTCCTGTGATAGACGGACGGACAGCGGAACCATGGTAATAGGGTTCCGTTAGCACCCTTTGTGTACGAAACCCTAAAAATGGCCTCCGTTCATTTTTCATAAAGATAGTTGCCGTGTCATATATCTTAAACCTATTCATGAATTATCTTGGTGATTTTATAAAAGCGTTCCTTATAAAAAGCGGGACACGGTGTTGTATTACTAACTGAGGATACAGGATCCTTTGCGGCGCTCGTTCGTCTCGCTGTCGCTACAGCTTATCTTTTAAGTAGCCTTAAGTTTTGTTACGCATTTGAATTGTAACTTTTGTATTAAGTATGACGTAATCTCTTGAGGATAGCTACGTTTGCAATTGCGGTTTGAAAAAGTTGTTATGAGTATTTGGCTCTAGTGATATAGGAACTCCTGGTACAGAGCCTGGGTCAGCTAGGGCTACACTGATGTTTGTGTCTAAGGGCCTGTGCACACCACGTTTTTTTAATGCGCCGTTGACGCGCGTTTTAGGAACGTGGGTCGACGGCGCGCTTTTATCCTACAGAAGGTCTACAGGCTGCGTCTGACTCGCGTGCGTATCGCGTCTGTATCGCTACAAACGCGCGTCAACGGCGCTTTAAAAAAACATGGTGGGCACAGGCCCTTAAAGTGAAAATAAATCATTATTATAGTAACAAAAATTTTGGTTAACCATGAGAGCTATAAAAAAATGTGCAAGTCAGCAAGGTTGGTAGCGACTAAGTGAATATCTATTAGTATATACATATTAATGACAAAGTGAAGATCTATTCGTAGCTACCTATTAATGAATAACTGAATATCTATTAGTAGGTAACAGTGAATATCTATTAGACTATGTTTTCACGACGAAAGCTGGTAAGATTTCATAAAAAACATAAAGAAGAAAAATAGTTGCCATACGGTGTTTCCAGAATGACTTATGAAAACGACACACGGTGCGAACATAATGTTATGAATAAGTTCCCCTGTGCCACTTTTTCTAGAACTTTTGTGTGAAAATAAGCAGGTGGCATTCCCTTCACTCTTTATTTGACAGACACTAATCACAGGCCCGAAGCCTTTTTAATTTGGTATTTAGGGCAATGTATTCCTTTTGTGTTTTAGTACATCCACTCTTACTAATATTATAAATGCGAAAGTAACTGTTTGTCTATCTGTTACCTTTCACGCCATTGGGTACACGAATATACCATGACCGTTTTTTTTTTCCTGTGGGTAATCTCATGTGTACACTCTGTCTGCAGAGATGTGAGAACGAAGTTATGTCGGACTCCTACCGACTAGAACCCCACTGTTCCTTCCAGTACCATGAGTCGGGGGCCCGGAAGATACACCTAAATCGCGCGCACTCCGACTGGATAGGCGACGAATAGCGGGGAATTTGCGTAACACACTATCAATAGCAATGCGTTTCATTTTGACAGTTCTACAACATTAATTGCGTTATTAACGTTGTTGAGCAGACACATTTTTCGAACAAATGAAGCAATGGATTAGCATTCTCCAAAATTATTCAGATTAAGATTGATAGTGCAGCATTCTAATTGCATAACAACGCAATAGGATACTTTTTTATCACAGTAGTACAGTCCCGTGGGATAACTTTCCGACGGCCACGAGGGAAAGCCGCGAGAAAAACTTAGTATTTCATATCACAACCTCAGTTGACATACATTTTCTATGAAGCAGAGGCTTATATCCTTCGTCTAGGTACATGTTTGTTTACGTTTGAGATGTTAATTAGTTTAAATCCGTCTCGTTTTAACTTGTGCCTAGCACTGTTTTAAGTTGATTGTCAGATCTCAAGAATTTGCATGTTGATCCAGAATTTGAAGAAAAGCGGTACGACTTGCAAGTTGGAATCTGATTAGCGTGCTAAAACTTGAAGGTGAATGAACTGTGATTTATTTATGAAGTTTCTTTGGAGCTTTGCAACTGTAATATTTGGTTGTTAAACATGAGTCGTCAATGCTAATTTCTGATCAGCACCCTAATTGCGTAACGCATTATCAATCGGAATCAGAATCATTTTGAAGCAAATTGCTAATCCTTTGCTTCATAAGTTCGAAAAATTTGTCTGCTCAACACGTAAATAACGCAATGAATGTTGTTGAACTGTCAAAATGAAACCGATTGCGATTGATAATGTGTTACGCAATTGCCCCGCAGTACAGATTGGGACTTATAACTTAGGTAAGTAGGTACTATGGTAAGGGTTTCTAATTACGTACCGAGGATGCTTCACTGCGATACCTCACGCAGATTAGCTAGATGTCACCTCCATGTAAAACAAATGCATGCGAATACTCACTGCGATACATCGCGTGCTGTTTGGGGGTTTAATTCGATGCCTGGCATGTGCGTGCGTGCGTGAGTAGGGTAATATTGGGCATTCTATGCCACTGTCGGCAAGTAGCTCGGCTAGTGCGCCTCGCTACGCGCCAGTGGCATAGAATGCCCAATATTAAACGATCGACTCGACTGTGTAGTAGATTACTGTATTCACCTGGACATCATGTGAGTTATACTACTGGCCGCCAGTAGCTGGGCGAGTTCACCTCGCTGCGGACGATGTTATGGATCATTTTGACATGCGTTTCGTTGTTAGAAACGACTTGATGATTAGTGATACGCGCTTCAAATGGTAGAAACGACTTGTTGGTTTTTTGTAATGCGCTTCAGCAATGGAAACGACTTGATTAATTTGGCACATTCAGTATTAGGATCGACTGGTATTACTGTACTCATACAAAGATCATGAGAGTTATACCACTGGCCGCCAGTAGCTAGGCGAGTTTGCTTCGCTTCGGCCAGTGGTGACAACTATCCACACGATCAATGATTAAGATTTAATTTACTCATTTTGAAATGCGTTTCGTGGTTAGAAACGACTTGATGATTTTGACATGCGCTTCAACGGTGGAAACGACTTGCTAATTTGGTCATGCATTTCAGTATTAGAAACGACTTTTTGGTTTTTTGTAATGCGCTTCAACAATGGAAACGACTTGATGATTTGGTCATGCATTTCAGTATTAGAAACGACTTGGGTTTTGTAATGCGCTTCGTGAGTGGAAACGACTTGGTGTTTTTGACATGCGTCTCAATATTAGAAACGACTTGTTGGTTTTTGTAATGCGCTTCGTGGGTCGAAACGACTTGGTGTTTTTGACATGCGTCTCAATATTAGAAACGACTTTTTATCTCACTGCTTTGAAGTAGATCTGCATAATAAACAAGGTACATTATTATATTTAGTTTATTTTTCGTAAAACATTGGTTTTTCTAGGAATAAAGTATCTACCGAGCGCACGAACTCTTGTAGTTTTCGCCACTGAGACGAATCCGCGTCGGTCTGGAACTTGAGTCGCACAAGCGCCTTCTTCCACAGCTCTAGGGAGTCGGTGTGGCGTGCGTCGTCAGCCTTGTACACCTTGCAGTCGATGTAATACTCTCCGTTGATGCTCGCTGTGCGCCGCTCGCAGCCGTTGGCGACTCGGTTAACGAAGAATGATGATAGACATGTACTCGATGAATCGTCTTTTGGCACGGTGTCAGACCCGTAGTTGTTACTGATACCGAATACATCATTATCAGTATTGGTTTTTTTACTGAAACAACATCGAAAGCTTCTATTAGTTCATCATACACACACAGAGTACATTTACCGTTTAGATACGCAAAGGAAAAAAATACACACTCGGTCAAAATAGGTACTTGCAGAACACGAGAGACGTACGAATAAAAATGACTGATGATTTTTAACTGGTATGGCGAACTAAATGATTGAATAGTTTGTTTACCTCGAACGATTTAAATTCGTTGATGGTGGGTGCGACTTGCGTTTCCTATTGTTGTCTGCAGACGGTTTGCGGCCGGGTTTGGTTTTCTGATCGGCGATCGGAGCTTGTTGAAAGTACTCGCACTCAGAGTCAGACCTGAAATAAAGATACAACAAAATAATAGTCAAACATAATTATTACAATTAGTACATCGGGTCAGGTCTCTGAACTATGTACCGAGTGGAATGTTTTATACTTACATTTTCCAATTATGTCCAATCGATATGGCAGGCTGGCAGGCGTAGTGACTGACGGCAGCAGGCAGCGGTTAGTTATCAACACTGATATTGATAGGATAACGCAGCAGGGTCGCAGAACACTTCTTGAAGATTACTTCCACACTTGTAGACTTCAGTTAGTTTGTACCGAGTACTTCGAAAACATGTAGCTTATAAATCAGAAAACGAACGATAATTCACTATGTTAAAAATGACAGCAACCGTTCATAAAATATTGTGTAAAACAACTTTTTTCCTTAGACGCATTATACTTGATCAAAAAGTGAAGACTAAGGATGTTTGAGGTAGCATCGATTGACGACACTGCGAAACGACTTAGGGTTGACAAAACGTTGACCAGTAGATAAGTTATCAACAACGCTAATAGGGAATATTCTTGCTTTAATTATTTGGCAATCTAGAGACAATCATAACATTAGTATTTATCATGTTATACATCCCAGTTTTACTTGTTGTGATACTTTTATGCTCGAGTGAAGTAGGTACAGGATATAAGTTAACTTGTAACAGTAAGAAATTTTAAATGAACTTAATTTTTAATTCTCTTCTTAAGGTTAGAAACCTATATTCTTACTACATTTTATTTATTTCGTGATAGTATACCTAGTTTCTGATACTTATCCGTACCTTAATATGTATGCGTGACAACCTTGACTAAAATAGCTTACTGTTGCGAATGCAACTTAGCTGACGAATAACAAGAAACAAGGTTACACGTGTAATGTTTTACGCAATACCAATTATTTTAACCAAATATTTTATTGATTTTCGGGAATTGATCGTTGATCGTATGACTAGGTAGTCAATAACGAATACTTCGTTAGTTAGTAACGTTTAAAAGTCAAAAAACTAAAAATTAATTTAACATTATCTCAAAGCTACGACGCGTGACGGAGTGTAAATTCTTTAATCATTTAAAAATATATGGATTCACAGCGAATGTCGAAATAACTCTTATAATACCCGAAGCAGCTAGTACCTGACGTTTAATATTGTGATCTGAATACACCCTCACATTTGAACTACATAAAATTGGAACATTTATGTACAACATTAAGAACAAAAAGGTAATTATTGAATAAATTCGTATTTTCGTTTAAAATGTTGTTGATTTTCACTAAAAATAGGTACTAAACGATCTTTCTTTTTTTTCAGAAACACATTGATACCTAACCAGATGCACTGGTTGATGAATAAGTAATCATCAAACTTGGAAGACGTATGCAGACCTGGTCCAGATTAAACAATTTGATAATTTCGACACACTACACTTACTTCGATTGTTCATTAGTCGGTATACTTGGGTAAGATCGTTTCATTGCGAGTTTAGCGTCTATACCTTTTGGGAGATAATTCATTTCGATTAGTAAAATAATGCCCCACTGTTCGGTTTGCAACTTATTTGTAGATAATCGTCAATGGTCTGGTCATTTACGTAGTAATGTTCATAAAAACAATAGTGCGACCACTATTTTTGACAATGTCGCAATTATTAATTCTGCGTTTAAAAAAACGAATTGTTAGTTACAAGATCATCGCAACTGGCGAACAAATAAATAATTTTCCTGAAATGTTTCTCAATAATATTAGTGAACAAGTTAAAACTCTAATAAACCGCTCATTATTGAAACATACAGCTGTGAAAATAAATTTCGAACTTTTTTCTTTTTTTCTTATGTTTAAAAATGATCAAAAGGAAATGAAATCCTTCGCTACAAAAAACATTATTATTAACTTTAATTACGATTTTGATTCAATTTATAAAGCAACGGTTGATTCACTGTTAAAGAAAATTGAAGAGTTTCAGGAGAGAGATAGTGGTTGGACATTTTCGAGCAATTCCCATGTAGAAATAAATATTAACAAATATCAACCTCTCGGCGGATCTAAATTTATAACCTTACCAAAATGTTTAAAAAATAAAAAAGCTTGTTTGAATATTCGTAACAATGATGAGTATTGTTTTTTATGGTGCGTAGTGGCGGCTCTGTACCCCACCAACCAACATCCCGACAGAGTTTCATCTTATCCCTACTTTCAGGATGTTTTGAATGTTGATGGTTTGACATTTCCAATAACATTTTCGGACATAACTGTCTTTGAGAAGAATAATCCGTTTTTGAATATTTACGTGTATGGTTTAAAAAATGAGAAGACTATCATTGGACCTTTGTATTCAACATCGAATCATAAATCTAAGAGCATCCATCTATTGTTCTTAGAAAATAATACTAATACTCATTATTGTCTTATCAATGATTTGCCTCGTCTAGTCAGAAACCAGATAACCAAACATCATGGTAAACTGTACTTTTGCGAAACGTGCTTATTGTTTTTTCCAACGCGCAGCCGAATTGAATCTCATCTGTGTGGAGGGATTGCCACAGTATTACCAGAAAAAGGAACATTTTTAAAATTCAAAAATTATGATAGAAAACAAAACATTCCTTTCGTCATATACGCCGATTTCGAAACGATACTCGAACCGATTTCCGGCGATTAATTCAACACCGCTAACACGTCATACTCACATCGTCACGTGGCGGCCGCGTTCGCCTATAATGTAGTGTCATCATTTAACGATAGGGTTGGCGGCTATAGAAGTTATCGCGGAAAAGATTGTGTTTCAAAATTTATACATTTACTGACTGAAGATGCTAAAGCAATACACAAAATTCTAACTAAAAGCGAGCCTATGATATTCACAGAAATAGATGCTCTTGATTTCAAACACGCTGTTAAGTGCTACATTTGTGAAAATTTTCTGTTGACCGATAGAGTAAGGGATCACTGTCATATTACAGGCCGGTACCGAGGTGCAGCACATCGACACTGCAACCTACAACACAAAGTACCAAAATTCATCCCAGTATTTTTTCATAACTTATCTGGATACGATTGTCATTTATTTATTAAAAAGTTAGGCGAAATTCCAGGACAAATTAAAATAATACCCAAGACTAAGGAAAAATATATATCGTTTACAAAGTTTATTTCTATTGCTGATAACGAGTTTATACAAATAAGGTTTTTAGATTCCTTCAACTTTTTAGGAACTAGTTTAGACAAACTTGCTAAAACATTGCAAGAAGACGATTTTGTTAACCTTAAATCAATTTTTACTGATGAAACACAATTTAGTTTGCTGACTCGTAAAGGTGTGTACCCGTATGACTATATGAAAGATTGGAAATGTTACGATCAAAAGTCATTACCATCTAAATATTATTTCCATAATTCTTTGACTAACGAAGGTATTAGCGATGAGGATTATACTCATGCTCAGAATGTTTGGACTGAATTCAATATTAATGACCTAGGCGAGTATACAGATCTATACTTAAAAACAGACGTGCTTTTGTTGACAGACATATTTCAAAAGTTTCGGAAAACATGTAAACAATATTACAAACTCGATCCTGCCTTTTACATAACTGCACCCAGTTTATCGTTCGATGCAATGTTGCTAAAAACAGGTGTTCAGTTAGAACTGATTTCGGATTTAGCTATCGTCAGAATGATTCAAAGCGGTATACGAGGGGGTTTGTGCATGTGTTCCCATCGGTATGCAAAAGCAAATCACAAATACATGCCGGAATATAATGCATCACATCCTCAGAGTTTCATAGTATATCTAGATTGTAATAACCTATACGGTTTTAGCATGTGTCAGTATTTACCATATTCTAGTTTTAGATTTCTTGATGAAAATGAAATAACTAATTTTCGTGTTGAAAATGTCGAGGATAACTCTGAGTGGGGCTTTATATTAGAAGTAGATCTTTTTTATCCTGAACATTTACACAAACACCACAATGATTTACCATTTTGTCCTGAAAAATGTATACCTCCAGGAGGTAAAACGAAGAAACTAGTTGCAAATTTGCATAATAAGTACAACTACGTAATACATTACGTTCATTTAAAAAAGTGTTTAGAACATGGCTTAATATTACGTAAAGTTCATAAAGCTATTACTTTCAGACAAAGTCCCTATTTAAAACAGTACATAGAATTAAACACTCGATTAAGGCAAAAGGCAAAAAGTTCTTTCGAAAAAGACTTTTTTAAGTTGTTAAACAACAGTGTTTTTGGTAAGACATTAGAAAATACTGAAAATAGAGTAACCGTTCATTTAGTTAATCAATGGTGCGATCAATCTAACCGAACTAAGAAATTTATATCCTCCGAGAGACTTGTAGCCAACCCCTATTTCCATAGCGCTTCTATTCTAACTGAAAACTTAGTTGCAATACAAATGAAACCTGACCAAATTATTTTAGATAAACCTATTTATATTGGATTTACTGTATTAGAACTTTCTAAGACACATATGTATGACTTTCATTACAATATTGTAAAACCTTTTTATGAAGACCGAGTGCAGCTGTGTTATACAGATACCGATTCGTTTGTCTATAAAATATCCACGTTTGATTTTTATCATGACTTGAAGTATAATTTTTTGCAATATTTCGACACCAGTAACTATGATGATAAAAATGATTTTAACATACCAATTATGAACAAAAAAGTTCCAGGTTTGTTCAAAGACGAAATGGGAGGAAAATATATCTCAGATTTTGTTGGTTTGAGATCAAAACTTTACTCAATAAAAACAGTCGATAAAATCATTAAAAAAGCAAAAGGAGTAAAATCAAGTGTAGTAAGAGACTTAAATATATCAGATTATGAAAATATTTTATTAGATGGTGGAATTATTCGTAGAAAAAATATTATGTTTAAATCCATAAAGCACGAAATATTTACTAAGAGTGTCAACAAAATTGCCTTATCTCGAAATGATGATAAACGGTCAATATCTGTAGATCGAATATCAACGCGAGCCTGGGGTCACTCACTTATTTTAAAGAGCGAAAATGAATTTTAAAATTATGCTAATTAGTAATAGAGTTCGATTATAATTAATGTAACTTATGTAATATAATCTTAATATAGTTCTTAAAAATATACCTAGGTAACTTTTTAATGTATGATAAATATAATTCTTAGTTTTAAAAACCTAAGTTAATGTAAAAATGTAAATAAAATGTGAATATTATGAATACTTGTTTAATTTATGTTTTAAAACATCATCCTCCTTTTTTGTAGTTGGTTAAATAAAATGAAACCCGACCAAGATTCAATTTTCAACATGAAATGCATGTTGAAACTTGTCGAAGCTTGTTGAAACTTGTCGTTCATTTGTCAGAGGTAAAATGTATTTTGTACGTAAGGGTCAGTTCACACCGCGACGCGCAGTTTTCAAGATAGCAATACAATTATAGACCTTACCTGCTACACAAAAAAGTACATAATTCTGTGTGTCTACTACGTCGAGCTACGCCGCGCGGCCCTCCTCACTGTTGTGTACCTTTTTTGTGCAGTAGATAAGGTCTATAATTGTATTGCTATCTTGAAAACTGCGCGTCGCGTCGCGTCGCGGTGTGAACTGACCCTAATACAATAAGACTGATTATACAAATTTCGAAGAGCCATGTTTGCGTCAATTGCATAATGCTGATCATACAAACACACAACAGTGCATTGCCCTTACAAATGCTTAGTTAACATTATAATAATAAACCAACGTTTCATTTATAAATTGTGAATTCATGCGATGGTTTTATTATTTTTTTGCCATTTACGAAATAATACTCATCTCGAGTACTTGTATTAAGCACACAGTGTCGTACTTTTTGCGGGCATGTCATCGGTAAGTTTCCTAATTTATTTTTATATTGTTTAGTAACTAGAGATTGAATTCGCAGCAATGTTGGTCACAGTTATTAGTGAATCTGCTATGAATATTTTAACCCGCAGACAATTCGTTTTTGCACCACGATATCAACATGAGTGTCTATTTTTGTTCCAGATTACAGAATCAGAGATTATGTTTAGCCAGTACGCTCAAAATCCTTATGAAGGATTCTCCGAAACGCTTCACAACGAACCCGAGCACATCAAACAAGTGACGAAAGAAAAGAAATCAAAACAACGATGCAGGGAAAAGTCGAAGAAGCAAAATCCAACTAAATCTTTTGTGATGAGTAGATTACAGCGACGAGGGATCAAATTAATTAAAATATCAGTCGTAGATCTGTGCAATAACAATCCGCAAACCAGTGACAGTGACAGTGATAGTGAGAACGTTATTATAAGTGCTCAATACATTGTTAAAGACGCTATCGACAATGTTATGGACGAAACTGAATCTTTAGTTAAAAAAATATCTAAATCTTTAATAGATAGTGATTTTTAATACTTAACTGTTTGCGTAAGCAGTTCTTTAGGTAAATTCTTAGTGGTTGTTTTATTTGAAGATGTGTTGGGTGTTTAACAAAATAAAAGCAGTTTTACCATACAAATTATTTTTTATTTATAAAACCAATAACCTTATAAGTAGGTACACATTTATAACTCTAAATACTTTCTTATACATAACACATTTTTAAGAGCACAATGCTTTAAATGTTTATTACAATTTAAATTAGTTCTTCCTTCACAGTATCTTTTATGTAAAATAAAGAAGTTAGGACATTTTTCAGTACCAAGGTCTGATACTTTACAGTTCTCACAAAGTTCCTTTATCCACTTTACTTTCTCCAAACCATTAACAACGATTTCCTTATTTTCTAGATAGGGAACGATTATACGACGAAATTCTCTATAGTCGATGTACCCTTCGTTCCAAAAAATACCTCTGTTTCTTTCCAGCCATTTAACTTGCCTCTTTTCATCGCTTGTTAAGTGTTTAAACAAGTATGGTGGTTTTATTAAAAATGTTTGGGTATAATCACGGGTAGCAAAAGCTAACTCTTTTATTATAAAATTATTGTACTGGTCTTTAAACCCTTGAACATCTACTATGACAGTATCCGGATTCATGATATTTTCCTCACAGTATTACTTAAAGGTTTATATTCAATAATACAGTCGTTCAATATAAGACAATACGCAGAAGTTTGATCTGGTATTTCCGAATCACTCTCAATTTCCACTCTTACGTCCACAACAGGGCCTGTCTTTACATTATCAGCTTGTCTAGAGCAATCGATGACAAATAGTGGTGCCAAATCTTTAAATTGTTTTTCACTTAATAAGGGCTCCGGTCGACGTCCGTAATAAGACTGTTGAAATCTGACGTATTGCTCGTATAATAAAGCGATTCTATTATTCGCGAAACTCACATTTAGGTTTTCATACGGGAAGTAAGTAGAGTTGAGGTACACTCTAACATCACGAACATGACAATGATCGAACTGAGACATATCAGAACTGCCATTGTTTTTTCTATTTGTCTGTAGTCCCATAATAATGTATCTTGGTTTCTCTATTTGCGAGGATGTTTTGATTGACCAGGTATGTTTTGTAGTTTTAGGTAAAGCCGGATATTCGTACAGATCCCAATTTCTGAATATCATCTGGAGTGGTCGATCTTTCTCTAATAGTTTCAGCAAATTTATTTTCTCTTTGTCAGACACTTTAACGTGCGGTACACGCCAAATGATTTTATTTATCTGAACGTCTTCTACAATTTCACCGGTGTTAAGTTTTACAGCATTCAGGTTAGTGTTACTTCGTAGCAATATCAGTTCGTGCCTGCTATTTATAACGACTTTCTTGAAATCCTCTGCGAAACCGATGATTTTACAGAGTGGTATAGAAGCAGAAAAATTACCTCCGTCAATGTTTTTTGTACCATCGATATTCCAGCCCCACGAATTCGATGTCTTTGATTCATTCTCATTCATTGATATTAACGATTTCATGGTGGTAGTTACGCCAGCATTTTTTATTCTATCAATTTCCACTCCGTTTAGCTCGTACCTTATGTCTTGAAACAAGTAGAGTAGAGCATTATTCGTGAATTGAACACTAGTGGCTTTATCTTTCATGTCCTTTTTGCTAACAATAACGGATCCTTCCAAATACAAGGTACTCGCTGATGGAAGGATGTACAAGTCCTGTTGGTTAATAGGTATGCGAATTTCATCGTTTCTGTTGAAACTAGTCACATAGGGCTTGTAAGAATGAAATTCAATTCCTTCAACCGTAGTATCATAAGTCGGAGCGGATAAAACGTCTAAGATATTCATTTTAGCAAACCGATCACTTTGAGAAATGCCTTGTTGTCTTTGGTTAATTTTATTTTCTTCTTACGGCGAGCTCTTATTTGGTCGGATGCTTGAGCGGGACTGATATTTTGAATTTCTTGATGCACATATTTATTGTAGTCAATCATTTTTTTCTTCTAAGATGCAAATAAAGCTGCACTTCTTCACCACGTAGATTTATTAAGCGGTTATTTATATCTATCAACCGGATATGTATGCAGCTTATGTTGTTTTGGTTGATTGGAAAGTATATTGCGTTTTTCGGAATTTCTATAATCCTATAGCCAGGAGGTACGTTAAGTGCGAATTCGTGAATTATGTGACTCGGTTTTCCATTTGTGTACGAGCCGCTTACGATATCACATTCGATCCTGATCACTGTCGTAGGTAAAATGTTGACTGGAAACTGAGACACATGCCATTTATTTGGTTCCAAGATCTGCTTATTAAAACCTAATAAATTTCTGATAGTATCTTCTTTACTAAAATTTATGTTTTTTGTACAGAATACAGTAGTTTTTAATGTATTGTTATTGCACTGCAGTTTGATTGATGCATCTTTAATTTTAGATTTTAGGTAATCATTAATATCTTGCAATTCGTAGGTGCCTTCTGGTATTTCAATTACTTCGTTAGAACCATAATAGAACTTATTATTCGTTTCGTCAATGTTTGGAATAGAATTAAATGTTGAGAAATGCAATAAGGCACACTCATACTGTTCATTTAGTTGCAATGTGTTAGGATAGTACGTAGATAAAGTTGACGAGTTTCCAGTTATTGACAATGTGAGTGACATCTTGCAAATGGTTGAAATAAAAGAAACTCATAATTTTTATACATTTTTATTCCAAAAAGTCCTTAGATATTCTAAACATAAGTGTCCACAGTTTTCTGTGTTAAATTTCTGATATCTAGTATAGTTATAAAAAACATTACATTTCTTAAAATATCGCATTAGTTCCAATGGAGGTTTCAAATCCCCAAAGCTATCAAAATATTCACAATAGTTGTTAACTTTAACATAAGCTACCCAATGTGTCCCAGCATTCTTATAATTATCCAAGTTAACGACACCACATTCAATCCGTTTTGGCATCCTTGGTAATTGATCCTTCATGTAGACTCCTCGAAAGTAGGGAATGTTACGTGCATCCTTTTGGATATCTACATTAGTTAGAGGACGATTAGGTAGCTTATTTCTTAGTTTTTTGAAGATTTTATAAATAAACCTTTACCATTTTTATGTGACTTAATGTATAAACCTTTGCCTAACTTTAAAGACTCCATAGCCTTATTGTGTCGTACTGTTTCTTGCAAATTTTGCTGACCAGCTTTGTAATCGTTAACAGTTTTTGCAATACCCGCCGCACCACCAGCTAAAGTTCCTAAAGCCGATAAACCAGCAAAAATTGGGATTAATGGTAGAATTCCTCCAGTCTTTGGTAACGGTATCACTCGCGGTACTCGAATTTTTGAGATTTTTGGAAATATTTTTTTTGCCGCTGCGTAAGCAACGTTGATTAATGTTTTGCTATCCTTTGGGTTCAGTTTCTTGATCGTTGATTTTATTTTTGACACGAAACTTTTAAACGTTTTAACACCGGAACCAGATTTCAGTTTGGCTTTCATAACTTTGCTCACTATCCATGAACTCAGTTTTTCACCTTTTCCAGCATCTTTCGACTTAAGTCTTTGTTTAGCCATATTTAGTAGTTGTAAATCGGCTTTGTGGCGATTGGGTAAGTCTGTATGGTTTGCATAGGCAATGTCGTGATGCATACAAGCTTCGTCTAGCTTATTCACACCGCGATCACCTCGTTGTAATCGTTTCTCGAGTTTTGTTCCTGGTCCGCAATAATTATAACCAGGCAAATGAAGTTCGAACGGTAGATTATTAATTAATGTATTAACCAGTTCACCACCTTGCATTGTCCGAATTGTAATGATGGAAATAGTGCAAAAATAATGTTTATATTAATATTATTTTTAACCTACGATTGCAGTTTTGTTAATCCAACTGTTTTCTTCATTGTTTAGACCCAACCATTTCACGAAAATTTTTGATCCTTTTCTTTTTAAAACTCTTTCTATCAAATAAACACCAGGATATTTCGATTTTTGAAGTTCTTGCTCGTAAAAGGTTCCCAATATAGCTTGCTTTCGCTGATCTTCTAAATGATACGTTACAGGTATGGTAAAATTAATCTTTTTTATGGCAAATATTTCAGTTGACCAATTAGGTGTATATCCTTTCTCAAACTGGTGTTTGTATTTACTGATCCGAACAAAATCACCCACTTTGAACTTAGGTTTTCTACAAATAGGTGCATGTTTAAATGATTTTTTTATATTTTCTTCTATAACTGACATATTAGCTTTATTCACTTCGTTAGGTTTATTTCTAATTGTTCGATGCTTTGTGTTGTTATATATCTTTAATGTATGTTGTAACGGTAAATCTAACCATTTATAGTTTCCATTCAGACTAAAATATTTATATAATTTATTTTTAATAGTTTTAATCAGCCGCTCTACAATCGAAGCTTTTTTGGTAGAAAATGATGAATAATGGTTAATATTGTAAGACTTCATAAGCATCTGAAATGAGTTGTTATAAAACTCTGTTCCCATGTCCGTTTGTAAATTGTCAGGTTTACGTTTGCTGTTAATCAATATTTGTTGAAATGCACGAGTAACATCAAGTTTATTTTTTGTTTTTAGTGGCTCTGTCCAAGCATACTTTGAGAAGCAGTCAATCACCACTAAAATGTAACTGTAACCCTTATTATATTTCTTTAGGTTTTGCATGTCCATCAGATCAGCTTGCCACAAGTCATCAATTCCCTTTAGAATGACAGGACGTCTAAGGAAATTTCTTCGTGCTGCTTTGTGTATTTCATTAACAATTTGCTGTTTTGCCATTACTGAGTTTTTTGAAGGAATTTATCAACCTCTGCTTTAGTATAAAACTTATCTTGCAAATGACGTAAAGTCGCAGCTATCTCGGCTTTTAAAGTAACCTGAACTGTTTCCCGTGCGTCTTTAATACATTGTGAACGCAATGTACCAATAAGTGTATTAAATTCTTTTATCATATTGGCACTCAATCGATCTACATAATCCTTGTTCACTGCATCGGCAGCTTCTACTGGATTTTTAATTCCTCTCAGTCTTGATGTTTTTAAATCAAAATCTCCGTTTTCTGATTTTAATAATGTATTTTCATTGATCTCAAATAACTCTGATAATCGCATTCTTTTATGAATATAATGTCCGAATTTATCTACGTTCATGTTTAAGGTGTATTGTGTTGTGAGGTTTATAATAAAATGAACACACATTTTTAAATACATAGGTGTTTTATTTATTGATAATTTTACTTTCACGTAATTCTTCAATGATAGATATAATTTCATTATCTAATCCTGTGTTACCAGCATCTCGAGATGCAATTAATAATTTTAACCTATCCACCAGTTCATTTGGATCGTCCCAATATACAAAATCGACCTTTTTCTTCCACATTTTTGTCAAGGGTAGACCTTTTCCCTTCGATTGAGGGGTCTGAATTGTACTTTGTAGTTTGAAAAGAGGCTTAATAACTTGCATATACTTTTGACCTTTATTACTTTTTATTGGTTTATCCGGTTCATAGTCTCGTCGATGTGCGTTTGTATCGAGTAGCATTGACTTATAATGCTGCATGTCACTCTCTGTAACCATGCTTAAATCTACGTTCTTCTTCAGTAACAACTGTTTCAAACCAGACGTATTTCGGTATTTGCGTCCAGCTACAGTGATAAACTCATCGCTGATCGTTATACGAGCAGAACCTAACATCAATTTCCCGTTCTCTACTCTGACACCGAATGGAATATCTGACAGTGCTTCTGAGGATACTGACCAGGATGACGTGTCACGACCTGGGTTGTTTTCAACTAATGATTTATATGAAGAATCACTTTCGATATCAGATTCATATTCGTTTGTATTGTCTTTGTTATTATTGGCTTCTTCATTCTGCAAAGTTTTATCAATAAACGGAAGTTCTTCATTTTTTGTAGGACTCGGGAAAGACGTCTGTTTACTGGCATTAGCAATCTGGTTGAGTGGTTCTGTTACAGGCTTGAAAACTGATTCCAATGTTTGCTGATTGTTAATCTCAACATCTCTCATTTTTCGTACTTTTTTCTTAACAGCGTCGACAGCAACTACTATTTGTCTTTTTAGCGATTTTTCCATTGCAGAAAAACGAACCGATAGTGATTGATTAAGCGATGTCTGAAGAATAATAATATCACGAAGGTAACGGACTTAAATAACCATATTCTTAATCAAAGACTACAAAGGTGTCAAATTTGTTTCTATAACATCCTTTATTTTTTAAACAATCTTTATTAATTACTACATAATTGAAGGGCTCATTCCATATTTTGGAACACATTTCACGAAATTCAGTCCATGTCATATCAGTGTTGACATGTTCTTCATAAATATGACGCAAATTAATGTCATCTTGCTTAAAAAGTATGATTAAATTCGCGTTGTCTCTTACTAACTGCTTAGGGATTTTACTATAAGTTTGATTTAGATAAAAACAATCGATGAACTTGTGTCTTCCCATTGCGAAATAATCACGCATGCTATCTTGATTTTCGCAAGCAACATCATCAAATATTATCACAGAGTTAGGTTTAGCGTCTTGAACTCTTAGCACTTCCTCATTTCCATGATATTTCTGGAGTGAAATACCTGGCACTCGCTGTAACACTTTTTCTAAAAAAATGTATTTGGGTTGGTAAAGAGTTTTCGAATAAACATAAACATTTTCAAATCTTAATCCATTTTCGTGTATGAGAAGACCAATCAATAAATTGGTTTTTCCACAATTGGATGGTCCGCAAATGATACATCGAACTGAGTTAGGTAACAATTCTCCATGACGAAAACTAGTCTTGCAAACATCCTCGCAGATTGTTTTAACATGCAGCGATTGTGGTTGCTTTACAAACTTCATGATTACACTTGGTAACAAACTGATTGGCAATGAGTAAATGTATTTGTTACATTAATATTTATAAACAGAAACAGTACCGCAATCTTTTTCGCGATAGAGCGATCGTTAGAGCGATTACAGACTCGCATGATCATTGGTTGAGTGTAGGAATAGGTATGGAGGCGATCGTTCATTATTCGGTTTTCTACGCTACAGTCATGTAGCAAGGCGAACTCGCCCAGCTACTGGCGGCCAGTGGTATAACTTGCATGATCTCTAGGTGAGTACAGTAATTTACTCTGCAGTCGAGTCGATCGTTCAATATTGGGCATTCTATGCCACTGGCGCGTAGCGAGGCGCACTAGCCGAGCTACTTGCCGACAGTGGCATAGAATGCCCAATATTACCCTACTTGCGTGTTAGCATGCATTTGATTTACATGGAGGTGACATCAAGGTAGCGAGCTGAACCGCGACCGCGAGGTATCGCAGTGAGGCATCTTCGGCATGTACTTACCTCAGGCTAAACCTTCGGGATAACAGGCGTGATGTATGTTGATATGTGTAAGTAACAGTGTTTTTATCAATAACGACTGGTATATGACAACTTATTGGAACATTTAACCTTCACTGACCTATTTTAGGCCAATGACGTCTTAGACCGCATCTTTTTATTCATATTTTCTTAGTATCATTGTCTGAATGTAAAGAAGTATATAATAGTTTGCTCCAAAAGTATATGATGAAAGAGAAACAAACTCTGCTCAAATTAAATTCTACCACATAGGTACACTTACTAAAGGGAATTCATATCACATTCATTTTGATTTGCAATGTCTCAACAACTCATAACTCAATAATTCTTCCGATATTATTGTTTGAATTAAATTATTACATTGTAATTGAAAAATCATCGACGGAAATTGAGGTTATAAAAGTAGACCTCAATTGCACAGAATACTTAAAGTACTACGTACAGAAAGGACACTCCCTTCCCCGCACTAACATCAGTTACCGCACCTCACCCCGCACTTCGAGGTTACCGTCGCAGTTCTTTAACAAAGAGCGCTCGCAAACACAAGTACCTCACGCACACATTCATACGTATACAAATGTCATTTTTTAATGTAGTAGTAGTAGGTAATTATTTTGCGAGCGTTGTATGGAGTGTCCGGGGTGTGTCAATTGTCAAATGAACAAAATCTTTAAGGTGATTTAAAATTAGAATTTCCGGTAACCCTATTTAAATAATCAAATCAAAGCACTTAATTTGCATGGCAGTACAAATTGGCATCCACAGGTACAGTCACCAAAAGAGATAAGTAAACAGGGTCGTCGGATATAGTTGAAGTTTATTGAGAAACCGATGGATGTTTTCGAATAAAATTTAATTTAGTTAATAGAAAACAAACACAACAGTTCATTTATCAAATTAAATTTCATTCGAAAACATCCATCGGTTTCTTACTAAACTTCAACTAGGTATATCCGACGACCCTGGTTACTTATCTCCTTTGGTGACCGTGCGTTTTCTAAACCATTTGTTTGCATTTTATCGGATACTTTTGGATCAGACCAGAAGTCTCGGACATTGACTTATACGAAACGACGGTGGCAGTTCCGCTTTCCGTTCATTACGAACCGGAATCACGATTTTGGCGGAATCGTATAGGAGTCGTACAGGAATCAGTGCCCGTAAATCCCGGGCTTTCCTATTTGTCCCACTTTAGTTGGCAACAATTCATATTTATGGGTAGAAACAAACGTTGTGTCATGAACAATAATTGTGATCTTTATCAACGTGTTATTACTGAGGTATCAAGGTTCCTCACCCGTGTTGGCACTAACCTAATGACCTACCTAATCAAAAATTGAATAGGTATTTTGTATTTAAATCGATAAGTTGTTTCGATTATTTGTTATGACTAGCTAGACTATGTTGCTAGAGATAATTCTGCGGGGTAATTGCGTAACACATGACAGTAGCAAAGGCTTTAATTTTGACAGTCCAACAACATCCATTGCGTTATTTATTTTTGTTGAGAAGACGAATTTTTCAAACATATGAAGCAATGGATTAACAATATCCCTCAAAATGATTCAGAATGGGATTGATAGTGTGTTACGAAACTGGGGTGCTTGTTTTAGGATTTGTTTCTACTTAAACCAGGAGTGAAAGCACTCATGTCTCGTAAAAACTAATGGATGACTTCATTGCGTTACGAATAATAAGGATAGATATAATACCGTTACTCTTTTCAGTGTGACACAGGGAGTCGAAATGGGTTTTATCGCTAAAAGCCATCGATCAAAGTATTATATTTTGATCGAATAAAAGCGATCTAATAAGAAGAGAGAGGGCGGTCAAAATAACGCAAACTCGATCGATAGTTCAGTTCGACACATTTCCTGTTCTGGGCCTTAAACGGTTCCAGTTATCTAAAACGGTTTTACAATACTAATCTGACATGACAACGGGAAATGAACAGCTCAACAAAGCATGTTTCCGTTATCCTCCCGGTCCCACAAACCACTCGGAGCGGGCTTGCATTTTTGAATAACGGAATCTGGTACAAATATCCTACAAGATCCTATTCTTGAAATGTTCTATGCATATTGAAATGTCTTTCACGTTTTGTGCCCCACAAAGTCGTTGCATTCTAAGTAGTATCGACATAAGCCGCGTATCCGACACGCCTCGGATAAAAAGATTGCAACAATGGGCGATAAGCGACAATCTGCGGTTCGCATTTAGACGTTGTGAGATTAGGTATGATTGTGCATTTTTAGTAGTTATGAAGATTTGAGGGAGTTTTCGGCTTTTATGATTATTGTTCTAGGTATACATTTCTGGTTGTTTGTTAAGATTTTTCATTTGATGTTGCAATAGGCTTGCCCCCCTAGTAGGTTCACGGGCATCACACTAATATTATAAAGGCGAAAGTTTGTGAGTGTTAGAGGGGGTGTGTGTATGTGTGTGTTTTTATGTTTGTTACTTCTTCACGCTCAAACGGCTGGACCAATTTTGATAAATATTTGTATGGAGGTAGCTGACACCCTGGATTAACATATAGGCTACTTTTATTCCGATATTCCCACGGGATCGAAACTTATGCGGGTGAAACCGCGGGGTGCAGCTAGTTTGACATAAATGGCAAAGTACAGGAGTGGAGATTTTCCATTATGTTTCAACAGGGTCGCCCCCTAGAGGTAATATTATATGGAAGTGTCTACTTCATGGTGTCTACTTACACTTCTGCCAAACTTTTCGTGGAATACAGGCGTGATACATGCTATATTTCTTAGAAAATCATGTTATTCTAAGGAATTAGGACTGAACTCTGAAGTAAAGTAAAAGTTAAAGAGAGTTTGTAGAGGTTGTCGATTTGTTCTTCGGAAAAGAAGCATTGAACATCTCGTTCGGCTTATTATTCTCCGTTAGTTTTGGTCCTTCGTCCGCCCTGTTGAGCTCAACTAATGCAGACAAACATAGGGCATTTATTTTCTTGAGTAGGCTATTATTTCCAAAAAACCTCGGAGTTTTTTGATTATTTATTTTTAATACTTTAGTAAAAATTTTTTACTCAATTTATCTGTAGATACTTAAAGGCAATATTACACGAGCCAACCAAATTTAATGAACCGTGTATTATTTTCTTGCCATTATCTTTTCTATGTTTATACATATTTTACACTAGATTCAGCCCGCGACTAGTCCGCGTGTAATTTCGGCCCCCGACCCAGGGCACCGCATCGCATCGCATCGCCAACCGATTAATTCATTTTCGCTTAGCGTTCTCTCCGAATTTTTTTTTGCTCAGCTACTGAGGGTCCTGGCGTGATGTTAAATAGCATATAGGTAGCCTTCCTCAAGAATTGGGTTAAAAATTTTTTCAAATCCAACTGGTAGTTCCAGAGGTTAGCGCGTTCAAAGAAACTTTAGAGGTTGGGTGTGTTGCGAATAAGTAGGCGAATAACGATCTGTATGATTTATTGGTAAGCGCTGCTTATATACAATTCTAGTTGGAGAAAATCAAAATATAAAGGGTACATCTATAAAACTTAAAACTAACACAATTTAGAATGACGGTAGAATCTGCCGCGCTCCCTTCGACGTGCGAGCGCGATGATACGGACGGCCGGTCGGCTAGCTCAGTATGCGCGGGCGCGCGATGACGAAAGGCCGTCTGCGTTCCTCCAAATTGTGTATGACCATACGTAAGTATGAGCTGCTACATCATTCCCCCGCTAGTGAAACGTACACAGGGCTTCGAAGTCCTTCCTGATTTTGTGACGTATGCGTACGTATCTGTGACTGGTGCATCTGACTCGGTGTTGATCCGGAAAGCAGGCTTTAGTCTGTCAACAGTGATGTTGGAACATCTATTGCGTAACTGGATAGTGAAGTACTTGTCCTTACGACTGATCACTTTGTACGGGCCTGTGTAGGTCGGCGTCAGAGGTTTTCTTGATGCGTCATTGCGTAGATATACATGCGTACATTTATATAGGTCATCATGAATAAATGTCGCTCGCGATTGGTTAGATTTCCGTTGCGCCTGGGCCTTCTTTAACGCTCCATTCAACTTATTCATGAAGTTTGAAATCGTATCGCGATGTCTTGTTGATTCTTCATAGAATTCTCCGGGTAATCGTAGCGTTTGGCCATATAGTAGTTCAGCAGTACTGGCACCGACATCTTCTTTTATCGAAGCGCGCAGTCCCAGTAGCACTGTAGGTAGCTCATGCGACCATGTTGTAGATTTGAGTCTTGCGGTGAGTGACGTCTTGAGTGAGCGGTGCCATCGTTCTATCACGCCGTTACACTGCGGGTGGTAGGCAGTGGTGCGGGTGCGGTGAATTCCCATGCGTTGCGTCAATTTGTGAAACAGGTCAGACTCAAATTGCCTCCCTTGGTCGGTGGTTATGGTTACTGGGCAACCAAATCTCGCGATCCAACCCTCGTAGAATGCGTTAGCAACCTTTTCTGCGGTTATGTCTTCCAATGGGCAGGCTTCTGGCCATTTGGTAGCCCTATCTATCATGGTCAGTAGATAACGATAGCCGTCAGAAATAGGTAACGGGCCAACGATATCCATGTGTACATGCTCTAGTCTGTTTGCTTGTTCGAAACTCGCAATAGGTGTCTTCGTGTGTTGTTGCACCTTAGCGCGCTGGCACGCGTCGCACGCTCGAGTCCACTCATTTACGTCACTATTCATGGAGGGCCACCAGTAGCGGGCAGTGACTAGCTTCCTTGTCGCCCTTATGCCGGGGTGACTAAGGTCGTGAATCGCTTGAAAAGCTGCTTTTCGAAAATCTGGTGGTAGATATGGACGAGCAGTGTTTGATGACATCTCGCAGGTAACGGGTTTGGCGGTTGAGTTGGGCATGACGATCTTCCTGAATATGTACTTCCCTGTGTTTGCGAGCGTTTTGTATTCTTCGTCTTGCTCTTGTTGTCTTGCTAACTCGGTGTAATCCAATGGTGTCGGGCATGTTATTGTTTCGACTCGCGATAGTGCATCTGCGACTTTGTTGTCCTGGCCGATTACGTGTTGAATATTCGACGTGAACTGTCCGATATATTCAAGGTATCTTGTTCGGCGGGGCGTCTCAGACTTGCTGTTCGAAGTTATTGCATTACACAGCGGTTTGTGGTCCGTGTATACAATTAACTCTCGTCCTTCAAACACACGGCGGAAGTGACGTATTGCCATGTAGATTGATAGCAACTCACGGTCGTACGTGCTGTATTTTTGTTGTGCGTCACTGAACTTCTTTGAGAAAAATCCCAGTGGTCTCCACCTGCCGTTGATCTTTTGTTGTATAACGGCACCAGCACATGTGTTTGAGGCATCTGTCATCAGTGCGAAAGGTTCGCTCAGTGATGGGTAGGACAATAATGCGCAGTTCTTGATATCTTGTTTACATTGATTGAATGCTTCTTTTGCCTCTTCGGTCCATTGTATGTTTGTTTTATCGTTTTTCTTGGCGTTGTGAAAGTATTTGCTCAATTCTTTCTGATGTTCAGCCGCATGGGGTATACTTGAACGATAAAAGTTCAGCATTCCGACGAAACGGCGTAGATCTTGGATCGTATTTGGCAATGGATAGGACTGGATTGCTTGCACCTTATCTTCCGTCGGTGTAATGCCTTCAGGGCTTAACGTGTATCCCAGGAAATTAAGTTTCGACTGGCCGAAGATACACTTAGCGACGTTTATTTTTAAACCGCTGTCGTTAAGTCGCTTAAACACTTCTTGAAGCTCTCTTCTGTGTTCTTCTTCGTTCTCAGAAGCTACCAGAACGTCATCGACGAATGGAAAAACAGGTAGGCCGCGTAGCACGTTGTCCATGTGGCGTTGAAATGTCTGGCCTGCATTCATCAAACCAAAACACATCCTAGTGAACTCGTACAAGCCAAAAGGAGTAATCACGGCTGTCTTCTTCACGTCTTCTTCTCTGTTTTTGATCTGGTAGTAGGCTTTCTGCAGATCAATTTTTGAGAAAACCTTCTTGCCTTGGAGGTTATGTGTGAAGTCATGAAGTCGTGGTATCGGGTATCGATCGGGTGTGGTTACTGAATTTAGTCTACGGTAATCACCACAGGATCTGTAGGTACCATCCTTTTTTAAAACCATGTGTAATGGACTAGCCCATGGGCTATTAGATGGTCGACAAATTCCTTGGCTCATCATGAGTTGGAATTCTTGTTTTGCGGCGTTGTATTTATGTGGCGGTAGTGGTCTCGCTTTTGTAAATATCGGCGGGCCGGTGGTTTCAATGTAGTGTTCGACTTGACTGTTTCCCAGTTTCTCTAAGTTTGGTCTCGTGATGTCTGGGTACTTGGCCAACAGGTCGTGGTATGGAAGCTTGTCGTCGATGGTTCGGATGCTTCCTTCAGCTGTGGGTGACAGGAACCCTCGTGCCGATAAATTGGTACTTTTATCTACCAATCGTCGTCCGTGGAGATCCACCATAAGTGCGTGGTGGTGTAAAAAATCAGCGCCTAATATCGGCCGACTGACTGTTGCAACCATAAATCGCCAACTGTAGGGACGCCGCAGTCCGATGTTGAGCACGATGGTTCGCTCGCCATATGTGGGTATTTGTGTACCATTTGCTGCATACAAGTAGTTGGTTGGAGTTCGCTGTTTATCACGTGCAGTAGCGGGTAATACTGATACATTCGCACCCGTGTCGATTAGGAATTTTGTTCCGGTTGATTTGTCGTGTAAAAATAGGCGGTAGGTGGATAAATCGTCGACTTCGGCCACCGCCACGGCTTGAGTCTCCTTTAGTTTTCCGGCTTCTCACTCGTAATTCCCTTAAAACTGCACGGACTTCTACATCGGTATGCTGCCTTGCCGAATTTCTGATGAAAATAGCACACGGCGTTTTTTCTGTCCCGAGATTTCGAGCTGGAACGGCTTCTGAAATTGTGGGATCGGCGTTGAAATTTGCGAGATCGATTCGTTTTCAGCGCTGCAACTTCCTTGGTCAGGGCTTCAATCATGCTGTAAAGCTTCTTGTCTGCTGGTTCAGATGTCGCCGCTATTTCGGCTGGCGCCGCTGTCGCTGGGGCCTTTGACGTGGAAGGTTGACACTGGCAGGAACACACGGCGTTCACCTCTTTCAGCTGTTCTTGCATCCTGTCTGCCATGGCAGCTAACGAGTCCAGCTTAGATTCTTCACTCACGGCTAACACAGTGCGGGTAGAAGCGGGTAGGTGGCCTTGCCACAACATTTTCAGGGTGTCATCTGGCATCTTTTTCCCAGCGAGGTTTCTCATTCGGCGAAGCAACTGTGATGGTCGTTGATCGCCAAGCTCCATTTCATTCAGTAGTTTTTGTAACTGACTACCCTCGCTATCTTCGTAAACCTCCAACAGTCTTCTCTTCGCTGCTTCGTATCGGCCGGAGTTGGGCGGTGACAAGATGATATCGCTGATTTGGTCCACATCTTTGATCTCCAGCTGAGCCACAACCAGTGCGAACTTGCCTTCATCGCCGAGCTTCTGGTTGTAGATAATGACCTCAAATTGGGCGAACCAAAGCTTAGGTCTGTTGCACCAGAATTTAGGGATGCGTGACTGGACGCTAATTGCTTCGACGTCTTCAGGCGTAGTAGTCCTGTCTTCTTTTGTTACGGGCGTAGTCATTTTGAACGCGGGGTCACCACTTTAGAGGTTGGGTGTGTTGCGAATAAGTAGGCGAATAACGATCTGTATGATTTATTGGTAAGCGCTGCTTATATACAATTCTAGTTGGAGAAAATCAAAATATAAAGGGTACATCTATAAAACTTAAAACTAACACAATTTAGAATGACGGTAGAATCTGCCGCGCTCCCTTCGACGTGCGAGCGCGATGATACGGACGGCCGGTCGGCTAGCTCAGTATGCGCGGGCGCGCGATGACGAAAGGCCGTCTGCGTTCCTCCAAATTGTGTATGACCATACGTAAGTATGAGCTGCTACAAAACAAATTGTTTTTTTTTTTAAATTAAAGTATTTGCGTGGCTGTCTGTGTGACTGCGTCGCAATGGATTTGATGCGGTTTTCACCATTATTAATATTTTGAGAATTTATTACAGAAGGTTTATAATGTGTATTACGTATCTACTTAGTAGATACGTTAAAATTAAATAAAAAAAAATGTCGATGTTTTGTTAAGTCATAAAAACCGTGTGAAGCAGAGGTGGATCGCTAGTTTTATTAATAAAAATTCAATCTGTCAAGCTAATAATAAATTCTGTTGTTATACGCAGTTAATTTTCCTAGATGAGTTTTAGAGCTGGCAGTAATTACATGCCGGGCAAGTTTTGTAGGGGCTCGTTTAATTAACGGCTATGAGAATAATGTTTACTACGCGGACGAGTTGGGAAGTCGCGTCGTGTGTATGACGGCGCTACAACAGTGTGTACTGCCCTAGTTTGGTAAATTAACTCCGTCTTTTGAGCTTGCATGATTTATTTTTTATTAAAATTGTGTTTTATAGCCCAGACAAGATATACAGCGAAGGACGCGCCTACTACAGACAAAATTTACATGGAAAGGCTTACACCTATGCTTGATTATTTTTAAAAACAAAACTACTTAGATACTTACTTACTTAATTTTCCAACACTACTCACTTATGTTTGTGTCGCCATCAGCTGGTCTTCAGAGCTCTGTTTTAGTGTTGTCTTTAATGTAATGTGTTCATACCACAAGTTTAGACACACTGTTCAATAGTGGTGGGAAAATCACTATCTAACCGACTTATTAGTAGAAAAGCAAGCGAAAATCTTATACCTATACCATCAGACCGAAGAAGGCGTGGATCACGGCGTCATCACGTCAACGCGGGCTGTCAATGAAAACCAGCGCTGCGCTCTGTCTCGCATAGGGTCTTAGCATTATGCTGAGCGATGGCCGTGCGTTGATGTGACGCATATTTGCCCCCAACTTTTGCGTTAGTGTCATTTTTGCCGCAAAAAAACGTAATTTTTTCGTATTTTAATGAGAGTTAAGTCAGTTATAAGTGTCTCCGCAGTGGTGGCCCAGTGGTATCGCAGTGGTGGCCCAGTGGTATCAGCCGCGACTTACAAGTTGTAGGTCGTAGGTTCGAACCCCGACAGGCGCTTTACTTTGTGTAAATTATTTCATCACCACTGATCTCAAAACGGTGAAGGAAAACATCGTGAGGAAACCGGCATGTCCTAGAACCAAAAATTCGAAGACATGTGACATCCACCAACCCGCACTGGGCCCGCGTGGTGGATTACGGCCCACTCCCTCTCACAGAGAGGAGGCCTGTGTCCCAGCAGTGGGAACGTTATAGGCTGATTATGTTGTATAAGTGTCTCCACTGCTTGAAGGTACTCCCAACTAATGTTTTGATGTGTTTACTTCTAGATAGGTACCTACTGTTTTGTTTACATCAGTACCTACCTAATAGACTCCACGTCCGACATAAAAACGAGAGTACACACAGAAAAATGAAAAAAAAAAAAAAATAGCTAGAGTAGGGACCTACTTACAACATCAAAGACTTACTAAATACAAGTTCCATCAAAATAGATACTTCAATAGACGAGGCAGCCAAGGCAATATTGACCATAGCGTTTTCACGATGACTCAACATTACTAGGTCAAAGAAATCCAAGCGTTGCATCATCGATGGTGTACTCTCGTGTAGCTCTGCCCTAAAGACTATAACACTATTAAATCGTTGACCCAGTTAATCCTATCCCATGGATCGTAACTTCAGTTGATGGATATAAATAAATTATCCCTGCTAACCTACAAGTAGTTATGTACGGTTGTACAGACGCCAGCAAATCAAGCTACCCGAAACTGTCAAATTTTCCCAATCAACTTTGAACCTAATGCTTTAGCGATAAAGTTGAAAACCTATTAAAGAAATTTGACAGATTATAGTAGCTTGATGTGCTGGTGCCTGTACTACCTACTTGTAGGTTAAGACGCTGTTGTTATACAACAACATGATACCAGATTCAGTATTTACATGATTCGGAACCCAAAAAAAAATTTGCTGTTCCAAACATTTTGATCGCGTATGTATTGATTGCACTATCTATGATACAGCTAATAATTAATTTTGATACTTAAGAGCCTATACTACCTCAAATGGCTTAGCGTGATCCTCCGTTATGTCGAAAATACTGCACCATTAATTTTGAAATAAATATATGGTAAAGTTGAGGATTAATGCTAAGTCTTATGTTAGACGAAAACACGATTCCATAAAATTTTCTCGATAGAAAATAAATCCAAAGTTACCTCTAACCCGAACAATAAACCGCTGGTATTCAAAAAATACTTCAAATTAGATCATGAAACTTTGCATACTAACTGAACTTACTTTAAAGCAGGTCTTATGTTATTTACTTTTTTATAATTACCTTTATATACCTAAACTATTGGCGCTGCCTGCCGCCCAGCACCGCACTCTGTCAGCGAGCAGTATCGTATGAGCGAGATAAAGAGTGAATTTTAGCTGAGGTAGTATAGGCTCTTAAGCGACGAAAGATTTCTACGCTAGGGGGGGTCTAGAATCATGTGCTGAAATCATGGTTTCAGTTTCGCGTCGATGTTCCTGCCACCCTGTATTTTATAGTTGCAAGGTTCTGTTTTAGGTACCGTTTATATTAGTTTCTAAGATTTCTGCAATTTAGATCTTACCCTGCAAAGTTAGGTTGTTGAGGCATACTTAGGTACTGGATCTGTTGGTCAGCCAATATTGATGCCTTAAATCTATAAGATATTGTGAAACTACTCGTATATAAGGTCTATTCAAATTGATGTTTCTAATTGATATTATTGTAAGTTAAACAAATATTAGCTTTATTTTAATGATATTTAAGTTGATTTCAGAGTGACTAGCACTATTGAAAAACTTATAAAAACGATTAAGTTGTAGCGTAAACTGAACTTTATTGTGTAGGAATTAAAGTTAATTTTCCATAAACCCATATTTGTTTACATTTTTGGCAACTAAATCGCGAACGCAGATTAGGTACCTACTTACTCTGCTATGGTAGGTACCTAGTTATAGTCTAGTAGTTAGTTTAGTTATTCAAATACAGCAGAGTGCTTCACGACATCCTTTATGTCTGCTACCATAAATAAAGTAAGTATAGTTTAAGAATCTCGTAAAATTTGTAATATTTTTCGAGTCAACGAACAGACAGTATCTAGGTAGGTAGGCACTATAAAATTTTGCTGGATTGGTAATAAATCTCCGAGAAATGTACTCCTGAGGATTTCTACTTTTTCATTTTCGTCGAACAGACAGCTTTTAAGAGCCTATACCTACTACCTCAAATGGCTTAGCGTGATCGTCCGTTATGTCGAAAATCCTGCACCAATAATTTTGAAATAAATATATAGTAAAGTTGAGGATTGATGCTAAGTCCTATGTAAGACGAAAACACGACTCCATAAAATTTTTTCGATAAAAAAAAAAATCCAAAGTTACCTCTAACCCGAACAATAAACCGCTGGTATTCAAAAAATACTTGAAATTAGCTCATGAAACTTTGCATACTAACTGAACTTACTTTAAAGCAGGTCTTATGTTATTTATTTTTTTATAATTACCATGATTTTCACTGTAAAAAGCAAATACCTAAGCTATTGGCGCTGCCTGCCGCCCAGCACCGCACTCTGTCTCGCTCTCACTCAGTCCGCGAGCAGTATCGTATGAGCGAGATAAAGAGTGAATTTTAGCTGAGGTAGTATAGGCTCTTAATAAAAATATTATATACCGTGAAATACGCCAACATTGCCCCTAAGGGAAACTTTGCCCAAAGAACAATTTATAAGCATTTCTTTGTTGTGCAAACATATCTTAATATTCTGGCAACATTGATTGACTTTAGTGGAAAATAGGTTATATGTATGGCAACACTAACTATCGTGTTTGTCGCTAACTTTGTTTAGTAACTTGTTGGAACTCGTCGAGTGAGGTGCGTGTTTTTGCGGGCAAATTTTAGTGTACATTTCGAAGTAAATTCTGCGGAATGGCGAAAACACAGGTTAGTTGACTTTGTATCATGTCCTTTAAAATTATTTGTAGAGTATATTAATGTAAGGTTCATTGCTCCAGAGTCTTTTATAAATAAAGTTATGATGATGGGTAAAGTTATCTAGTAATGTTCCAACCTACGATTGACAACATTGCCCGCCATCAAAAAAGGCTTAGGGTTGGCACATTACGAAACCTTGTATTTTTTCCGTTTTTAATTTATGGCTACTGCTGAGGTTATTTAATTTACAACATACTTATATTAGATATTTAATTAATAAAATTCAAAGATTACTTTAGGTACCTGCTCCACACTACATTATAATTTGTTTTTTTTTTTGTTATTCTTATACTTGTCGATCCCGTAGCCTTGTTGGTAGTATGCCTGCCTCCGAAACACAGGATCGCGGGTTCCAATCCCGCCCAGCGCAAACATCCATATTAATAATAGACATGATATGATTGGAGTCATAATCATCATTATAAACCAATTTTATGTCTTCTCCAGTTATTTAAGTTCAAACTTTAATTTGTAAATCAGTAAATTGTTAAAAAACAATAATAAAACATAACAATTATTGGCCACTAATAAAAATATCCATAAAATATTTCATTATTTTATAACTTTATGCAAATGAAACTAAATAAATATATAATTTTTTATATAATTACTAAACAAAATGTCTGTTCAAGTCTATTTAATTTACCTACCACATACGAGTTACTTGAATTGATCTCTATTAGTAGTACCTACTTATTTTATCCATAAAAGTGTTAATTGTATTTTCAGTTTTTATTAAATACTAATAAGTGGGAAACGTTTTTCTTTTTATTTACCTGAACACATATTCTTTGTAGAAAGGAAAAAAAACAGAATATTTTTCACCATGTGCCAACCCTAGCACTTTTAAAAGGCGAAATGTGAATTGTATGAAAAAGGTAAAAAATGCCAGGGTAACATTGCCCCGTCATTTTAATAAGAAACTTTTCATAGTGTCGTTTACTTTCCTAAAGTAAGCGCCATCTTTACCAAAATTCTTGTACTGGTTTTTATGTCATCTGCTTAGAGGTCGTATTTGCGTCAAAAATCAATGTGGGCAAAGTTGGCTAAAGGTCCAGATAACTTTGCCCGCCAACAAAATCGAACAAATATTGAATTAAATGTTAAATAATAGTATATTTAGCAATACTCACACATGCGCATGATCTTAAAGTTGTAGCTGATAAAGGAAAATACTTACGCCTCCATAGAAAAATCGTATTAAAATTGTAATTATTCTAAAAAAGGGGGCAAAGTTGGCATGTTTCACGGTACTTAGTGAAAAAAAAATATGGGAGTCAAATTTCTCATGATATTGTTTTTCTTTATTTAGTTTATGGCCTGTTGCAAGATCTGGAACTGGCATCATTCCATTTTTGAAATCACCATGTATCATAGAGCATGAACCCAAAGGTGGTGCAACTCGAAATATAAATAAAACTTTTTACTTTGCCTGCTAGCCCACTGCTGTGAGTTCGTCGAGTCGAATGATCGAATCGAGCAGTTTGTACTAAATTGAGTCGTCGTCCAATGGGGCGTAAATAAACGAGGAAGCTTTCATGTCACACACGGCCGCGGCCGCTGCAGTGACCTTGAACTGCATTCGCATTGTCATGCCTCACGGCACCTGTTTACATTTTTAAATACCCATTCTTAACAATAAGCCTTTGTGCTAACTGTAGAAACTGTTTAAACAAAGACATTATCAATATATCACAGGTAAGTTCGTACACGTGTCGCTGAAAAATTTTGTAGCCTTGAGAAAATGTTTCCGTCTGTGACTGCAGTAAATTGGAGGAAATAAAGCGCAAGCTGCTGCAAGCTTTCTGAAATTGCTAGCATTTTTAGTACTTAACAGTAAAATATTATTAGATACTGAAATACAAATCTATTAATGTTTTTAACTTTTTTTTTTTAATTTAACTAACTTAATAGACGAGAAAATCAGTCTATGTAAAAAAAAAGCTTTTGAAATAGGTACACTGAATAGAACGCAGGCCATTAAAAAAGCTATTAAATGTTTCTTTTTTTTTGTTCTGCTAATGGCTTTCAAATAAAATTTTTTTCATAGAAACCAGCAGGTGTTTCAAATTAATTGTTGCAATGCAACCTTTATCCTTCTTGATAAAATTGTCACGTGACTTTAAAAAAAAATGTGATTTTATAAAGAGTCCAATTAAATATGTCAACAATAAAAGCATGTACTTATTATCAAACTAGCGACACACACCAGCTTTGCATGGTTTTTGCAATTTGACTTTCTATAATAACAGTAAGTTTATACACTCCGGCAGGGCAATTGCGTAACACATTATCAATCGGTATCGGTTTCATTTTGACAGTTCAACAACATTCATTGCATTATTTACGGGTTGAGTAGACAAATTTTTCGAACTTATGAAGCAATGGATTAGCAATTTGCTTCAAAATGATTCTGATTCCAATTGATAGTGTCTTACGCAATTAGGGTGCGGAATAACTAGCGTAGTTTAAGAGAACGACGCGGTCACACAGACAGACACGAAAATCAACTTGTAGGTAGTAGAAAAATAGATGGTATCTCTTGCTACCCATTTGCAGTTTGCTCCTTATTTATTATTCAGACAGCTCATTTTAGGCTCCATCAAACATTGCGTAGGTCCCTGTTACGCAACATGAATATAACAGATCCCTTTAAATCATAAAATACTCTTATGTAATACCTACCTCATTTGATACCTGTCCGAGACAAAAGCAACTACGTAACTAATTGACCAAACTAAATAGTCCACGTTACGTGACCGGAGGCTTTAATTCTAAATACAATAGGTACTTATATAATTCCGCTAGTTCGCACAGACAGAAAGAAAATGTTCAGCTGTTCGTTGCGAACGTAATCGTATATACACACGTATATGTAGTCTGTATGTACCTTCCAATGTAAGAGTTCAAGGGCAATGCAGTATACATATGCGACATTGGTCGAAAAAGCATCTCATCTGGTAAAATAAACATTCAAAATCGTGTATTTTATTACTGAGAAAAGAATACAGCGATCGAAAATTCATTTTACTTCGCCGAAGATCCATTGTACGTGTAAATGGCTTGATTTCACAATAAAAGAAGTAGATAGTCTTTCAGTGAAAATGTAAAGCGATTTGTAAGCTAATTTTATTTACTCAGTTGTTTTATTTGATTGGTTCGGAGTGTTGAAACAAGAATACAAAGATTTGCCAACTAATTTCCAAATCACAGGGCTAAATATTTGATGTGGAAATTAAGTTGTCGACTCATTCAATATTTCCCAGAATATAGGTCCATTAGGACCTATTAAAGACGAAAAGTTTTATTCAAATAGTAGAAACGGAACTTTTGGTACAAAAGCTACCAATATTTCATGTCACATAAGGAAAGAAAAATATTTTATTTGGGACACGCACAGGAAATATTATTTAAACAGTAAAAAAGGATCATTTAAAACTAAAAAAAAAAACAATAATATTAGATTAAAAAAAAGAAAAAATAGACCAGTGCGAGGCCAGAAAGGATATTTAGAAAATAAATAAGTACTACAGCGGTGGTATTCTGGTTTTCATAACATAAGTAATAAGTAGTTTATATTCTACTGAATACCAAGAAAAAGTACACATTAAACTCGGAGTTATACAACCTTACTCGTATTTACTGACCAAGCCATGTGTTCTGTTGTAAAATATTGACACAACTAGGGCATGACTACGACCCCCATGTAGAATGTGGCACCGGTCAGTTTCTACGGGTTATAAATTTAAGTAGATTGTGCGTCTAACCCAGTCGGGTGCGGCAATGCGGTCAAGGGCATACAGACGCGGCCGTAGCTAGGGGGGGGGCATTGTGGGGCAATGCCCTACCTTAAAATCACAATGCCCTATCTTAAAAATACCAAAAACTAAGATAAATTATTATAATTAAATTGTTTGTTCTTTGTTCATAGTTTGAGATAAAAAAAGTTGTAGCGATAGGTATAGGATAGGATAGCACTGCAGTGTGCGAATCTACGTTTTCAATGTCAATGGGTCACGAGAGAACGGCTGGTATGGTATTTATGGCCTTTGAAAAAAAAAGAACAAAACCAGTTGATCTGAACGAAGTTCCTCGCATTTTTAATAACATGGCGAATCGTAGAATTCAGCTGTTTTAAATATGTTTTATTATTATGTTAATTATTATAATAAGTTTGCAGAAACAATATGATCTAAATGGTATTTTTGGTCGTATCTATGTACTCGTATCACCCCACCTAACAATTAATTATTAAGTACCTCACTCTGACTCAGACGATCTCTACATCCAAATCTGGAAGTTCAACCATCCTGTTCGCTTGTTCTTCATCATTGAGAATTTAATAGTTCTTAGATCCATGCTCATGCTGTGTCAAAGAAATTAGTAGTCAACGAATTTCAATTGAATGTACATCAGTACATCACTGACCTAGAGGTCAATGATATACATGGTGATTGATTTAGGAGCCTGTGCTTCGAGGGCAGATCAATTATGATAAATTTTTACTTTCGCCCTGCCTGTAACCGATGCTGCCCTACCTCAAATTCGACTCTAGCTACAACCCTGCATACAGACAGAATATTTCAAGCGGAAATGTTCCAGAAATTAAGCACAAAATCTAGATAGGTAAGGTTGTCTTAAGATTGTCTGTAAGATTCATTTGGTTATTTCATAAGTTAAATACAAAATTCATTCATTTATTCAAATTAGGCTGAGAAACCTCACCCCTGAGCTTAAAGGTTTTTTAACGGCCTTGAGGCAAATAAGTTTCAGAATTTCGAGAGTGCCTTGATTTGAACACTACCTACTTAGTTTACTCGTATTCATATATATTTATTTGCATTCCATAATGTTGTAGAGGTGTTACAATGGCTTAAAGCTAAGATACAGTTATGGTCCCTGTAGGGCACAGCAAAAAGTATAAAATTAGGTCATTCTTAAAATAAAAATAAATATAGGGCACAAATTAAGAAATAGCAATTTTATTCCAGTATATTCCACTGGCGAACATAGAGGAAACGGAAATTGAGGCCACCGCGGAACATAAAGGGCTAAGGAAGGAACACGGGTGGGTTTTAGTCAGTAAGAGTCTGACACTCCCTTTCATTCCACCCAGAGCGGGATTTGATGATTTCCCATACAAAAAAAGGTGTTAGATATTTTATTTCCATGTATTTTTTTTCATCGAATACTTAATATGCAGCATTCTCGAAATTGAAACTGTAATCAATACCTATCTAAGAAATCTCGAAACGGCTGGTTGACACTTCCCGTGGCCCAAAGACTGGCTTTTACCTTGGCTAGCGGCTAAGCATTGCCATACAACGTGCCCGTCTCTTGCATGGGTACATTATTATCAGTCGACAAAGATGCGGATGAATTTTTCGACGCTATATTTTAGGTTGTGAATAGTTTTAGTTGAGTTAGGATATAATTTTGTTATTTTTATTTATTTAATTATATAAGCTCACAAACTAACTATATACACTAGATACTAAAATAAATGACTAACTAACTTACTATTATATAAGAATTAGTTATTATTTACGTACATATCATTTTAATTCAGAACAAAATAATTGAATTCCTATATACATATCAGATATTGAATCTATCATTTAACAGCGGGGTAATTGCGTAACACACCATCAGTAGCAATGGCTTTCATTTTGACAGTTCAACGACATTCACTGCATTATTTACGTTGTTGAGCAGACAATTTTTTGAATATATGAAGCAATGGATTAGCAATATCCTTTAAACTAATTCACATTGAGATTGATAGTGTGTTACAGAATTAGGGTGCTGATGTAGGCGAGCGAGATACTTAATTGTTTATCCTATACTATAAAAATGTTTATCTACACCCATGCTATAAATCCTCTCCTATAAAAGTTTCTGAAACAGTTAGCTTATTGCCAACATTAAAACAACTAGTGTCACATAATATCATCCAAACGAGTGTTATAATGTTGTACTCATTATGCAACTCGTTTACAAACAAAAAAAAAAGAACATTGTCATGCACGCGCGTTTCACTACCACAGCGCCGCGCGCCGTAATTTAAAAAAAGAAGTTATAGGTTATTCGAATTCACGTCGTATCCCGCCGGCCGCCATTTTTGTTCGATATTAATATTGCAAAAAACTGTTTCAGAACCTTTTATAGAGGATTCATAACACGGGTAAAGTCTTGTATGCAACTGTACATAATTAGGTATTATAACACTCATGTGATACTATTATCACACGAGGCATTCGTGTTTTAATACCCCTTATTATACAACAGTTGCACACATAACTATTATTACTGATTCGTAGGTACCAAAAGAACAACAAAATGATAGTATTATATCAGTCATGTATCAGTCGGTATCACGTTAGCAGTAGGTACACCAGCCACTTTATTCTGTAAAAATCGTACCGTGACAACTTAGGTGAAGTTAACTGCGAGTGAGCTGTGATTCTATCAGCCGAGCGATTCTGTAAAAATCTTACCGTGACAACTTAGGTGAAGTGAACTGCGAGTGAGCTGTCATTCTATCAGCCGAGCGATTCTGAGGGGTAATTCTCGTAATTTTAAGAACGTTCACATCGATACACAACGATCATCGACACAGAACGATCTCAGTCTCAATCTGTCAAAAATTCCTCTAATTTCCCTACATTTTGACATTTGTTTGTCGCTGAGTTGAGACTGCGACTAGATTTTGAACGTTTTAAATTACGAGAATTGGCCTTCTGTAAAAATCTCACCGTGAGAGCTTGGGTGAAGTGAGCTGTCAATAGTGTCAATCCCTAACATCAGGGGGAATGACAGCTCACTCGATGCTCACTTCATCTAAGTTGTCACGTTGAGATTTTTACAGAATCGATCGGCTGATGCTAGGGATTGACACTATTGACAGCTCACTTCACCTAAGTTTCCACGGTGCGATTTTTACAGAATACGAGGGCAGTTCACTGTTGAAATATTTAAATCGTAAACAATGCAGCATTGTTTACTCCGTAGAATAAAGCGTGCGGTATGAAGTTAGTTGGGTACTAGTTGCGTAATAGCGTAACTCGTTTACGACCATTTTATTCCGTTGCAGTGCATCGTTTCGATTTATTTACTGAATGTGTCAGTATACACGTGCAGACGAAACGTGCTGGCTTTTACAATGCTTTGCAGATACTATTTGTGTAATAATAGCTTTGGCTAGTCCGTTACACATAAAGTATTTTTGGATGGTTGGTGGCAATTTTATTGTAAGTTTACTTGGTCGAGGGTATGGCTAGTTAGGCCTGCTACCGACTAGCTATATTTTATACATGATGCTAGAAACCAACAATGGAAATATTTTATGGGATTGTAATCATGAATTGATAAATTTTACTACCTATAGGCAACCCAGAAATCGAGTAAAAAAAGACACCTAGTCCATTGGATGTTTGCATAACTCGACAAAACGTAGGGAACAGCTGACTTCATTTTCACACTAGCTACACCCCGCGGTTTCCCCTCCATACGTCTCGACCCCATGGGAATATCGGGATAAAAAGTACCCTGTAAGCATATCCACAAAATGTCGGACCATTGTCGAAAAATTCGTGAATCGTGCTAAAACAAGAAAGTAAAATAAAAGTATACTGATGCAGAATGCATGTAAAATGTTTAAATATGTGCATTTCGGATTGGTTATTTGAGATTCATGGTCACCCAATCGGATCTGACCTACTTGCTAAACTTTCTTGGTAACCTTTGAAAAACTTTGAAAATCAATTTGCAGGGTACACTTTGCAGAGCACAGGATCGATTCTGCATCGCAGATTCACTGTGAAGTTAGACGAATTCTTTTACAGGATATTAATCCATTAATTCAGGGAAGGAAATAGGCCGAGTCATTGTTTTTTCTGTTCTTAATGGTCTTGGCTTGCACTACCTACAGCAGTTCCTTTATACTTAGGGCAAGTTTCACCAATGAAACTGAAATTGATGAGGCACATCTAATCATTGTTGTCGAATTTTGACTCTGACAGCTCTTGAACGCGGTTTAGATGTGCTGATCGCGTTCAGCGCAGGGCTGTAGCTAGAGTCGAATTTGAGGTAGGGCAGCATCGGTTACAGGTCACTTACAGGTAGGGCGAAAGTAAAAAAAAATATCATAATTGATCTGCTCTCGAAGCACGGGCTCCTAAATCAATCACCATGTATATCATTGACCTCTAGGTCAGTGATGTACATTCAATAGCTATTCGTAGACAAATAATTTCTGTAATAGAGCATGAGCATGGATCTAAGAACTATTAAATCCTCAATGATGAAGAACAAGCGAACAGGATGGTTGAACTTCCAGGTTTGGATGTAGAGATCCACGTCTGAGTGAGAGTGAGGTAATAAGTAATTGTTGGGTGGCGGTGATACGAGTAAATACTATACGACCAAAAATACAATTTAGATCATATTGTTTCTGCAAACTTATTATAATAATTAACATAATAAAATAAAAAAAACATAATAATAAAAAATATTTAAGACAGCTGAATTCTACGATTCGCCATGTTATTAAAAATGCGAAGAACTTCGTTCAGATCAACTGATTTTGTTCTTTTTTTTTCAAAGGCCAGAAATACCATACCAGCCATTCTCTCGTGACCCATTGACAGCCTTTGAGGCCTATTGATTGCAGTTAAAGTTGAAAACGTAGATTCTCACACTGCAGTACTATCCTATCCTATACCTATCTCTACAATTTTTTTTTTATCTCAAACTTATCTTAGTTTTTGGTATTTTTAAGGTAGGGCACTGCCCCACAATGCCTCCCCTGGCTACGGCCGTGGTTCAGCGGGGTAATTTCGTAATACACCCACGCGCGTAGTTATGCAGTACGATACAATAGAAAATCAATTGCGTCTCATTAGCGGAGCTTGAGAGGTCATGAACATTCATTGCGTTATTTACGTTGTTAAGCAGACAATTTTTTCGAACATAAGAAGCAATATCCTTCAAAATTATTCCGATTGCGATTGATAGAGTGTTACGCAATAAGGGTGCAGTTTCTTTGCTGAAATTTGCCCTATGGCACAGTTATTATCACTGTATGGAAACGTGTTGACAATAAACGTGATAGACATAAATGTTCGTGTGTACGTTATCACTGTTTAACATGCTCGTTACGATGCAAATGTAATTAAAACGAAACATATGAATAAACATCTTTATTACCTACCTACATCAGTACCTTACTGGGGGCTTTGTAGAATGATATTGTGTGTGATACTTAAGTACAGACGCCAGCACATCAAGCTACCCGAAACTGTCAAATTTTCCCAATCAACTTTGAACCTTATGCTTTAGCGATAAAGTTGAAAATCTATTGAAGAAATTTGATAGATTGTAGTAGGTTGATGTGCTGGCGTCTGTACATGCAGCAAAGCCGTCATGTTATTTTACATTTCGAGATAATCGTAGCAAATAATAATAAATACATGGTATCAGGGACACACATGAATCTGTTCAATAAATTTTGACCGTGTAGGTAGGTATTGCACTTTTGACACAGCGGTTTTTTTTAAATAATAATAAATGATAAATTATTATATTAATAATTTATAATAATAGGTAATAATAAATTATAAAATTCAGGTCTAGAATCCATAGAAATGTATGCTAGAATCATTTAATAATTTTTAATAAATATTTAGCGATGTCTCTGCCACCCTGTGTATTCTTCTACATAATAAAACTCTTAAGTTCTCTTACTGACAGACAACCCTAGAAGTACGAGATCTTGCAAGCGATTTTCTTAATACCAATAATGATATAGCACAGCAAATTATTGAAAATTTATACCCACACCCTAGGGGACGAAAGTTTGTATATAATTTATTTATTTTTTCTTACGAGAAATTCCGTCGAGCGCATGGCTTGTTTTATGTACCACTAGCTACGGCCCGCGGTTTCACCCGCGTAAATGTCGATCCCGTGGGAATATCGGGATAAAAACTATCCTATGTCCTTTTCCGGGACTCAAACTATCTCTATACCAAATTTCATCTAAATCGGTTCAGTGGTTTAGGCCTCAAGAAGTAACAAACATATAAACACACACCCATACACACACCACACACTCAAAAACATTCGCCTTTATAATATTAGTGTGATATCACAGTTAAGTGTTGCCTATGTTTATTCAGTACAACAATAGCCAATGTCCTTTAGTCTGTAGACATGGGATCAATGCTAACACAGACCCATTCATGTTAGTAAAGCTAATTCTGCGACAGTTGTGTAAGTCCTGGGGAGTCAATATCCTTGGAGTTGGCACAAGGACGTCGCGGCGCCGTCCTCGGCGGGCCGGCGCCGCGACGCCCACAGCTCATTGCCATATTACATTATGATTCTCTAAGACCATCAAAATACTCATTACTCACATAAATGAAAATTAAGTTCGTTCTTTAGTAACAAGGACATTTAATAGATTCATTTTCTTCATGTAGTTTCAGTGTTTCAACCATAGATATTTACATTTCTATGGTTACAACGGTATACTGAAAATATTTTTTTGTTATAATCGTTCGTAGATTTCAGAGCGTTATGTCTGAGGCGTAGTCTCCGTAGCGGAGCCTTCGTAGCGTAATGTCTGTGGCGTAGTGTTCACTGTAACGTAATTTTCGTAGCGTAGTAGTTGCGACGTTCAGAGTTATTTTGAGTTCATTTTGTATTGTTAACGTGCCAGTCTATTTGAATTTGTAACGAGAGTGACTTTGTAAGAATATGTGTGACTCCAAAAATAAAACTAATGTGTTTGTAATAGGTACTTGCGTAAGTACCACCTAAATTAGTAATTTGTTACAAAGTAAAACAATAATTGACGAAACATGCTTGTTTATGTAAATAAATGAAAATGATGTAGCCTATGTAGGTGTGTAGATGCTAGTTGGAAATATTCGCACGTGTCTAATTCGTACAGGCATCGATAATATGAGATTGTTTGGTCAATAAAATAGTCAATTTCAATAAAATGAAATGAGTACATCGTTAACCCGATAGGTACGTTACAGTACGTACAGCTTTCAATTGTTTCTGCTTCTTTTTAGATGTTTTTGCCTTTATTCAATTAAATAAGTACATGTAAATTATATTTTTTTTTCATGTAATAAAGTTTTATTTCTCTTAAAATTAAATATTTACATAATATAAGCTAAAATATAAACTATAATAATATGTACAATTATATAAAAATTAGCATTGCCATATGTTTAGAACAATCTAAACATATAAGATTTATTATTTTTAGTATCAACGAGAATATTGATAAGTTAACTTAATAAGCTTGCAACACCTTTTTTGTGCCTTTTTAATTTGTGTTGTGGCAATACTTTTTTTTTCTATGTAAGATTTCCAAGTGGTAACGGTGTGCCTCTTGACTGTATTTTCTATATTTTAAATAAACTCCATAAGTTTTATGTTCCCACGCATTTTATTTCGTACATGCGTGCGGTGGTCCTTCGAGTAGTGAATAAAATCAGTGCCGAGCAGCTTCGCAAATTTTTGTGGAGAAATCGTGTTCGTGAAGGCCGGCTTGCTATACAAGTCGGTGTTGTTGGCGGGATTTGTGCGAGGCCCGCAACTTCGTTCTATGCAAAGCTAGAACGAAAATCAACGAAGCATCATCAAGATACAGCATCTTACCATCGAGTAATCGTAAAAATTACGATTTTCTGGACATCAGTTTGGCTTTTTTAATTACCCACATTTTCATTTTGAGAGTCGTGAAGTTCGTCAGTACCGTCGCTGTTGGCAGCATTGAAAAGTGAAGTGAGCGCGGTCCATATCCGCCCGGCGGCCATTGCGCCGGAGTTATATTCACTCAACTCAGCTGTCATTCACTCAGCTGTCAGTGTCATCGGTTTGGTTTGTAAACAAACATTGTCGTACCGGCTCCGTGTCAACAAAGTTCGTATTTACAAAATTGCGGCTTAGATATAAAAGTGCGCGGAGTGTTCGTAAGTCGTAGAATAAATAAAGCGTTACGTCCTACCTACGTTCCACCATGGCGGAGTCCAAAGAAGCTTTGCGTAAACATCGACTTCTTCGTGGCCAATGTAAGGCTACAATCACGCGCATTGAGACGTTTGTGAACGACCCCATCAGTTTTGCGTCTGCTACCGTGGATATCCTGGAGGCTCGTAAGGAGAAGCTCATCACGGCGCTCAAGAGCTATGAAGCGGTGCAATTGGACATACTAAGTATTGACGAAGGCGACTGCGAACAGGTTGGTCCATTAGAAGAAAAATATTATTCTGTGCTCGCTAAAATTAATGCCTCTTTAAAACAGATAGGTAAAAAATCGGTCTCAGAATGTCATAATGTTTCCACATGTAAATTGCCAACCATTGATATACCACCCTTCGACGGGAAGAACTTCACTAAATTCAAGCCATTCTTTGATTTATTTATGGCTGTTATCGATAATAACTAGTGATGCAACGAATACTACTTTTACGAATACGAATACGAATATCAAACCTACTATTCGGCGAATACGAATACGAATACGAATACGAATATCTCGCCATGGTAATCAAAGACTTATTTATTTGAATAATGTTTACTCTTCTAATAATTAAAATTTACAACAGGCAAATTTTTATTTAAAAAACATAAAATTTGTAGATTTTCTGGTTTTAGGCGATTTCTTTTTTCAGTCTGGATGTTCCCAGCTGTTGAAAAAGTCTTTCCGAGGCGACTGTACATGGCTTCGTCGCGTCGTCGTTGCGGTTAAGGGCCTCTGCACACGTCATATTTTTACGCGCGTTCTTCAAATCTGCAGTAAATAGAGTTGCATACAAAAATATTAGTTTTTAAATATTCGTATTAGTATTCGCCGAATACGAATATTCGGTAAATGTCTTCTATTCGGCGAATACGAATATTCGTATTCGTATTCGTTGCATCACTAATAATAACAGATCATTATCTGATGTGCAGAAGCTATTCTATTTAAGAAAATATGTAACAGACGATGCTTTGGCAGTCATTGTCAATTTGCCGTTAGTCAATCAGTCTTACAAGGAAGCACTAGGCTTGTTGGAGAAGCGTTTTGATAACAAAACGCGGTTAATAGGAAATCATATTAGCATGCTATTAGATTTACCAACAATGCAAAAAGGCACTGCAGCCTCAATAAGGTCTTTTGTGTCAGATGTACAGCAACAGCTGCATGCATTGAAAAATCTAGGACAGCCCATCGATACATGGGACATGTTGCTGATTTCCATTCTAACAAGAAAATTAGATCAAATAACTAATAGGGCCTATCAATTAGATAGGGATCTTGAAAATTTGCCTTCCGTGGAAAAATTCTTAAGCTTTCTTGAAAAGCGTGCTATAGCGTTAGAAGATAGCTTACCCCCCAATAGTACTAGCTATAATAGTACAAGTAGGTTCAATAAATCTACCCCATCAAAGGTGACCAATGTTGCCTCACAAGTAAAAGAAATGTGTAAACACTGTAACAAAAGTGATCATGCTCTTTTCAGCTGTCCGGAGTTCAAAACGGCAGGACTAGAGGTCCGCCAGGTATTTGTGCGGGACCATGATTTATGTACCACATGTCTAAGGACACACAGAGGGAAATGTAAGTTTAATTTCAAATGTAAAATATGTAAATTAGGGCACAACACTTTGTTGCACGAAGAAAAAGCTGCTCCTATTGAGCCTGCAGTGACTTTGTTGTCTAACCCTGTTTCCAACAACATTTTGCTTCCAACTGTAAAGGTTAATTTATTAAATCAACATGGTGCAAAAGTTTCTATACGGGCATTGCTTGACACGGGCAGCCAGGCATCTTTTGTTACAACCAGCCTTGTTAACAAACTTGGATTGATTGCTATGAATCAAACCCATAATATTGTAGGTATTGGTAATAAACAAACACAAATCAATAAACTTGTGAATATAAGTGTGCTTCCATGCTACAATAATGTAAAATTAAATTTAAAATGTCACATTGTTGACAAAATAACAACAAAATTACCCCAACAATTTATAAATGTATCCGGGTGGAATTTACCAAAAAATGTGAAACTTTCAGACGAGGAGTTCAATGTCCCAGCTGAGATTTCTTTGTTATTGGGTGCAGATGTTTATTTCAATGTTTTGCTAGATGGTTGCATTAAAATTCAAAATGGACCAGTATTACAAAACACCCTATTTGGGTATGTAGTTGGCGGTAATATTCCTGAAAAAGTGAGTAATATAACTTGTAATATTGTATCAAATTTTGCTATAAATGATCATACAATGTTAGAAAATGTAATGGAGAATTTTTGGCTCTCTGAAAGCGTACCGGAACCTATGAAGCCGAGTTGTGATGAGTTTATAAAGGCTGAACAAAGCTTTCAGAGTTCTATGAGCCTGAAAGATAATCGATTCTATGTTGATATGCCTCTCATCACACCTCTGGAAGAATTGCAGCTTGGCGATTCGTTTTCAGTTGCCTACCAAAGATTCCTGATGTTAGAAAAAAGGTTTAAATCAAATCCTCTGTTACTAGAGCAGTATAAATTGTTCATAGATCAGTATGTAGAGCTAGGACATGCTAAGGTGGTAGAGATTGCTAATTACGATATTGATAGAGATCCTGTGTACTTTCTAGCACACCATGCTGTTATCAACGAGGCAAGTAAGACAACCCGACTTCGAGTTGTGTTTGACGGGAGTATGAAGTCCCGCAGCCAGGTGTCCCTCAACGACGTCATGCTAAACGGCCAAGTGGTACAGAGTGAGCTTTTTGATATTCTTATCTTGTTCAGGACCTACATTTACACAATAATTTGTGACATTCAGAAAGCCTTTCGCAACGTGATGATAAACAGCCACCACACTTGCCTTCAAAATATTTTATGGCGAGATGATCCTAAGAAGCCTATCAGCTGCTTACAGCTTCAGACTGTCACTTACGGACTGAAGGCCTCTACATTCTTGACCACTCGATGCCTACTTGAATTAGCTCAACGCTATAAGGATAAATACCCACTTGCTGCTGAAACAATGATCAAGAGTACCTATGTGGACGATATACTGGGTGGGTCAGATAATATAGAGCAACTGCATGAGCTAAAATACCAATTGGTAGAGTTCCTCAAGTTAGGTAGTTTTTCTCTTCACAAATGGTGCTCAAATGCCCTTGAAGTCCTAGATGGTATTCCAGATGAACAAAAACAATTTGAACATGTAGACATGAGTGGGGATAATTTAGTAAAGACTCTAGGTTTAATGTATGATATAACTTCAGATAAATTCACTTTTTCAAGCCCCAATTTTGATGAGGAACATAATTTAAATACAAAAAGAAAAATTCTGAGCTTTATAGGGAAGATGTTTGACCCTCTCGGCTTAGTAGGCCCAATAATAGTGATAGCCAAAATATTCATGCAGGAGCTATGGTCTTTGCAAATAGGATGGGACTCCATAGTACCCACGGACCAGTTAATATACTGGAGCAATTTCCTAAAAAAATTAAAGTTAATGGGCAAAATAAAAATAAATAGGTGTGTCAACAATAAAGATGTTTCTTCTGTACAGTTGGTAGGGTATTCTGATGCATCAATAAAAGCCTTTGGCTGCTGTATCTATCTAAGAATTTTAAAAAATGATGGTTCAGTGCAAACAGATCTACTCTGCTCCAAGTCCCGTGTTGCTCCTTTGAATAGAAGTAGGACGATTCCCCAGCTTGAACTCAATGGTGCTCTCCTTCTAGCACAACTGGCGCATAGGATTGGTAGAGTCCTGGTGGGTAGGTATTCCCATCTAGATACATTCTTGTACAGCGACTCCCAGATAGTGCTAGCTTGGATTAAGTCAGGCAATGTAAAGTCAAATGTTTATGCCAACAATAGAGTCAAGCAAATAGTAGAGCTGACTGATCAGACTCGGTGGGGATTTGTTAGGACCTGTGACAACCCTGCAGACTTATTGTCGAGGGGCGTCTTGCCGCACAAGTTGCAGCAAAGTGAGCTATGGTGGCACGGGCCAACCTACCTATCAGACAGGAAACTTATGCATACTAGTTTTGAAAATTATAAATCGTCTGATTTGTCCACAGACACTGAACAGATTGATGAGCTAAACGTACCGTGTAACTTGACACATGTAGAGCCATCGTTTTCAACAAAGCTATTTGAAAAATATTCTAGCGTTTATAAATTACAGAAAGTGATAGGATTTATTTACAGGTTCTATAACAACTGTTCGAAAAATAAAAATAAAATAACGGACGGTAACCTATCGCCTCAGGAGCTTCGCGACTCTATGTCAGTCATCGTGCGCTGTACGCAGATGCAACATTTTGCTAGAGAGGTAGAGTTACTTTCTGCTGGAAAAAATATAAAAACAGGAATAGGTAGCCTCTATCCGTTCCTTGATAAAATAGGTATAATTAGAGTAGGAGGTAGGCTCCATAATGCTAAGGAGATGTCTTTCGATAAAAAGCATCCCTCTATCCTTCCGAAAAACTCTCACGTAACTAATCTCATAATAGAAAGAGAACACTTGCGACTCTTGCACGCAGGCCCTAGGTTAGTTTTGAGCTCTCTATCCCAAAGGTACTCTATAGTCAGCGGTATTCGAGAGGTCAAGAAAGTGGTGCGTAAATGCGTCAAGTGTTTTCGTTTAAAAGCTGAGGCTGCTAAGCAGTTGATGGGTTCCCTCCCGCAAGAAAGAATCACAGCGTCCAGGCCATTTCAGCATGTCGGCGTTGATTTCTGTGGACCCTTCGATATGAAGGTTGCTAGGGTTAGAAATCCTATCGTTAAGAAATGTTACATTGCGCTTTTCGTTTGCTTTGCTATAAAAGCTATACATCTAGAGCTTGTATCGGACTTAACAACTGAAGCCTTCTTAGCATGTCTCAAGCGTTTTATTTCGAGGCGTGGCATGCCTACAAATATATATTGTGACAACGCTAAAACCTTTAAAGGAGCGTCAAATGAAATTAAAAGGTTGTATGACTTACAGTCCTCCAAAAATCACAGGGATACTGTTAATGGTTTTTGCTCTCAACATTATATAAAATTTAGATCTATACCCAGTTATTCACCTGAGTTTGGAGGATTGTGGGAAGCAGGTGTTAAAAGTGTAAAACATCATCTAAAGAGAGTAGTAGGGAACCAATGTTTAACCTATGAAGAGCTCAATACAGTCATTGTACAAATCGAAGGAGTTTTGAACTCTAGGCCTCTACTTTCTGCAAATTCAAATGATTGTAATTATTTAACTCCTGCACACTTTCTGATTGGAACAGCTCTGGCTAGCTATCCTGAAGTTGATCTAACAGATGTTTCAGTTCATCGTTTAAAATTTTGGAATCTTTGTACCAAACTTAAACAAGATTTTTGGAAATTATGGTCAAATGATTATTTAACACAGCTTCAAAGCCGTCCCAAGTGGAAATATCCTCAACCAAACCTTAAGGAAGGTGATTTGGTTATTGTAAAAGATATGAACACTACTCCATTAAATTATAATATGGCTCGCATTGTAAAAACATATCCAGGTAGAGACAATGTAGTAAGAGCGGCCGACATCAAAATGAATAACAAGGTGTATAGAAGGTCAGTAAAACGGCTATGTCAATTACCTGTAGAGTAGGTTACTGCCGGCCCCAATTATGTTTAGAACAATCTAAACATATAAGATTTATTATTTTTAGTATCAACGAGAATATTGATAAGTTAACTTAATAAGCTTGCAACACCTTTTTTGTGCCTTTTTAATTTGTGTTGTGGCAATACTTTTTTTTTGTCTATGTAAGATTTCCAAGTTGTAACGGTGTGCCTCTTGACTGTATTTTCTATATTTTAATTAAACTCCATAAGTTTTATGTTCCCACGCATTTTATTTCGTACACCATACAACGTGGCAATGCTGCCAGCCTTTTGGGTACTGTTCCTGTTGACACTTGACAGCGATGCGGATGAATTATATTTTTAAATATTAGAATATAAAAGAAATATAAAAACATTTAAAAATATAAAAAATAGTAGCCCACCGGTATCGGAAACAGGGTCCAAGCTACCGGCGGTCAGGGCTCCAGAGAGAGGAACCTCCTGACAATAGGATCCGTGTCCAGAAGTACTGCTTTCTGAATCAAGCCCTTGATTCAGCTGCCCAATGAGAGCCTCCTCAGGTGTTGGTCGAGGCTCTTGGCTATCAATCCATTGGCTGTACCGGCTGTAGATGTTTTTTATTATTATTATGTGTTTAGACACACTAGCAGCTAATTAGCTGATGCCTGGTATCAAATAGCTCTCTCCAGTCGATTTTGGAAGCAGCTCAGTGTTAGAGCCGTCACAACATTTTTCGCCTTTAAAATGGCCGTATTATTTTTCCATAAAACCAATTTTATTTATAATATATTTTATTCTCCGATTGAACTATGGAAAACAAGAATACTTTAGCCATTTCAATCATGTGTAAAATACAACAGTTATCGGCGTGGCGTTACGAATTGTGAGATTACAAAGTAGGCAATGGGATTATGAACAGTTGGTGAAGTGAAACCGTTCGTGTGACGGTTATAGTGTCATAGTGTATTAACAGTGGTTGTGATATCCTGTGCGTAAATGTTGGCGAGGTGATATTGTTGCCAGCATGACGTCGTTGAAGCATGGGGTCAATTTGAGTCGGCGAGCGTGCAGGCGACCTCTCGTCTGGGCCGCGGTAGCCGCCCTGCTGTCCTGCGCACATTGCAATCCTGTTGAAGTAAGTTGGCTTTCATTAAATCCTTACATCTAATACACATTACGTACTTTTTTTTATTTAAGTATGTCAAACACGTGTTTCCTTTCGTATTTTGTTTTGTGTGTGTTAGAATTTAACTGAAGAATTTGGCCGCGGTCACAGTATAATCTTGGACAAATCATTTGAGGAGCATGTAGAGTAGTGTCTGACATGATAAGTATTACCGACTAACTTCTCTTATTATTATTAGTTATCGATTGTAACGATTCGGGTTCACTACCAATCTACACCTAAATATATAAAATTCAAAGTCCTGACTGACTGATATATCAACGCACAACCTAAACCGCTGGTCCTAGAGACATGTAAGGAGGGTGTGTTCTTTGTGAAGAGTAGTAAGAAAGGGTTTTTCGAAATTCCACCTCTAAGGGGGTGAATGGGGGAAGGGTGAAATTTCACGCGGACGAAGTCGCGGGCAGAAGCTAGTCTATACTAATAATAACGGTTCACTACCAATCTATACTATCAATAACGGTTCACTACCAATCTATATTAATAATAACGGTTCACTACCAACCTATACTATTAATAACGGTTCACTACCAATCTATACTAATAATAACGGTTCACTACCAATCTATACTAATAATAACGGTTCACTACCAATCTATATTAATAATAACGGTTCACTACCAACCTATACTATTAATAACGGTTCACTACCAATCTATACTAATAATAACGGTTCACTACCAATCTATACTAATAATAACGGTTCACTACCAATCTATACTAATAATAACGGTTCACTACCAATCTATACTATCAATAACGGTTCACTACCAATCTATATTAATAATAACGGTTCACTACCAACCTATACTATTAATAACGGTTCACTACCAATCTATACTAATAATAACGGTTCACTACCAATCTATACTAATAATAACGGTTCACTACCAATCTATATTAATAATAACGGTTCACTACCAACCTATACTATTAATAACGGTTCACTACCAATCTATACTAATAATAACGGTTCACTACCAATCTATACTAATAATAACGGTTCACTACCAATCTATACTAATAATAACGGTTCACTACCAAATACCAATCTATACTAATAATAAAGCCGAAGGGTTTGTATGTTTGTTAAAAACCGCTAATCTCTGGAACTACGAGTACCAGTTGATAGCCCAATTCTTGAGGAAAGCTATAGGCTATTTAACATCACGCTACGACCGTTAGGAGTCGAGCAAAAAGTAAAAGAGTCAGAAATACCGCTAAGCGAAAACGAAGTAATAGCGCGGGCAGGCGATGCTATGCGACGAGGTGGCTCGGGGGGGGGGGGGGGGGGGAAGAAACTTCAGGCGGACGAAGTCGCGGGCACAAACTAGTCTCATCTAAAAAATGAGTAGACCGTAACATAATTCTAGAGCTCGTTCTTATAAAATATAAAGAATTTCTTTTATTTTTTTGGATATCTTGGATAAGTAGCCTAACTTCGTCCTAAATCACACTAATATTATAAAAGTGACAGTTTGTGAGTGTGTGTTTATACGTTTGTTACTTCTTCACGCTCAAACGGCTAGACCAATTTTGATAAAATTTTGTATGGAGGTAGCTGACACCCTGGATTAACATATAGGCTACTTTTTATCCCGATTTTCCCACGGGATCGACACTTTGCGGGTGAAACCGCGGGGCGCAAATATTATTTTATAAGTAAGAGGATACCTTCCTCTTACTTATAAAATAATAGCTGCGCCTCTTTGAACAGGTCAAGTAGGTAACCAATGTTGGGTCGGAATACATTAAAATAAGACAGGATACATAAGCGTCGAGGATCGTTCGTTCCCAAGTCTGGAACCCGTTTCAAAGTTAAATTGTTGGAAATGACAGGGTTCTATGGCAGAGTTATTTTTAAATAAGCGGAGATTGCCGAGACCAGACAAATTGTAGGATGAATAAATTAAACAATAAATAATAATAATTTTTCAATACTCGATTATTATTTTCAATAGATTTCTTGATCGTCTTTGTTTGTTCCGGGTAATCCCCGAAACGGCTGGACCGATTTTGATAAATAAAACCCCAATTCCGACATGCACGTGAACAAAGACGCAGGCCCAGCTAGTTATAGTATAGATAGATCGATGACAGTTTCAAAATGTGAATCACATCACACTATCACACTAATATTATAAAGGCGAAAGTTTGTGAGTGTGTGTGTGTGTTTATATGTTTGTTACTTCTTCACGCTCAAACGGCTGGACCAATTTTGATTAAAAAAAATATGGAGGTAGCTGACACCCTGAAACATATAGGCTACTTTTTATCCCGATATTCCTACGGGATCGACATTTACGCGGGTGAAACCGTGGGGCGCAGCTAGTGTCATAGTAATTTTAGGTGATAAGTTATCTACAGGGTTGGCATAGTTACTCAGCTACGAAACCCTTTAATCTGGATTATTCCACTTTGCCCCACCAACCGCCCCACTGGTGGGGCAAAGTGGAATGTCGGATTATTGTCGAGCTTCGCTAATGAGACACAATTGATTTTCTATTGTTTCGTCGCCAATAGGCGACGCGCGCCGCTTGACCGGTTAAATAAAGTACCAGGTTTAATTACTTTAGTAACAGCTCTAGGTATAACAAAACTTAGGTATCTGATCATTATATAAAACTCTGTAATATCATTTTATCCTCGTGTCCAATCATATTAATAAATTAATTGAAGTAATGGCGTAGGAAACGTTCTCTAAATCAATCTACAAGGGAGTCACCTATTCCCAGCTGACATCAAACGTCGGGTGCTGATATATTCTGTAGAAAGGCCAGGTCATACTCTTAGACAATGGCAATTACTGTAATGTAAAAGGTTATTCAATCACAATATAACTGAATTAGTATTTAATTTTGTTCACTTAGAACTAATTTTCAATCATAAATATACAGGGTCAGGGTCAGGGGCTTGTGGCTAAGAAATAACAGCCGCAAGGGTCGATCGATCAGGCTTGCCGCGGTTGGTCCGTGGATGGGTGACCATCTTTACATACCAAGACCCTCAGAAACTAGGTTAAGCTGTTGGTCCCGGCTGTCATTCGTGGATCTTTGACAGTCGTTACGGGTTGTCAGAAGCCCGAAAGTCTGACAACCAGTCTTACCAAGGGGTATCATATTACCCAGTAACATAACTGGGTTGTGGAGGTTATATAAACATGATAAAACAAAAGTAAAGATGATTATTATTTTTGTGGGGGGTCATTGTGTAGTCACTTGTAATATCAGTTTAAAAATCTGTTTTTTTTTTTTTGTGTGTAAACACAGCCGGGATGGGTATAGATATCTAAATACGATAAAACAAAAGAAAACAGAAGACCAATTCCCGTAATTAAACAGCGTCAATGGGGACAACGGGAACAGACCTTAAAAACGGTAAAAATCTAGTCGCGATCTCATTTCATCGACAATCAATGTCAAAAACTTGTCAAAATGTAGGGAAATTAAAGGTATTTTTGACAGATTGATACTGAGATCAGAACCCTAATTCCGTAACACATTATCAATCGGAATTTGAATCATTTTCAAGCAAATTGCTAATCCATTGCTTCATAAGTTCGAAAAAATTGTTTGCCTAACACGTAAATAACGCAATGAATGTTGTTGAACTGTCAAAATGAAACTGATTCCGATTGATAATGTGTTACGCAATTGCCGCGCAAACTGTGAACGTTCTTAAAATTACGAGGATAGCCCCTTCAGATTTTCTCAGTTCATATTTCAAGTAACCACACTACCAGCGGTCGTTGACCCCAAGAAAAAGGCATCGAATATATTTTTACTAGCTGCGCCCCGCGGTTTCACCCGCATATGTGTCGATCCCGTGGGAATATCGGGATAAAAACTATCCTATGTCCTTCCCCGGGACTCAAACTATCTCTATACCAAATTTCATCTAAATCGGTTCAGTAGTTTAGGCGTGAAGAAAAGACAGACAGACAGACAGAGTTACTTTCGCATTTATAATATTAGTTTGGAAGTTTGGATTTTATTTTATCGTGTTTAGATATTCTCTGCAGACATGATGGGTATCGCCATCCCGTCTGCAGAGTATCGCTAGGTAATTTCATTTAACCCTGTATATTATCTACAGAGTAATATCGAGGGACTCGTGGCTGAGTATTTACAGCCGCACGGGTCGATCGATCAGGTTAAGCTACGTTTGCCGCGGTCGGTCCGTGGATGGGTGACGATCTTTACATACCGAGATCCCACTGTGGCTAGGAAATCACATTAGGCCGTTGGTCCAAGCTGTTATTCGTGGATCTTTGACAGTAATACGGGTAATAAGAATCCCGAAAGTCTGACAACCAGTCTTATCATGAAGAATCGTAACCCAGTAACTGCAGGGTTGTGCAGTCCATATAGGCATTCGTTCCATGTGAATTACTGGCATTCAGCTGCATATGGTAAGACTGGAAGCCGACCACAGAAATAGTTGGGAAAAGGCTAGGCAGATAAATATATTTTCGGCTGTAATTGTGGCCAAATAAAGTTTTGCGAAGTTATGCAAATGCACTGCGGTTGAAACTGTCACCAACTTGATAATTAATTTATGGTACACTGGGAATATTTTACCTTCTGCTCTATTCCAGTTATAATTTGTTTCTGCAGTAGACAGTACCTAGATATTTTAATGTGGTTTATTCGTGCTTATTTTTGTTAGTGAAAATATGTTTAAAACAAAATATGGAGCAAGTTTTTATTAGAACAAAGACTGTAAGACTAGAAGTATAAAAACTAAGTTATTTAAATGGAGCCAACACAGAAATTATCGGTTTAATTTTATTGAAAAACTAATCCATGAATACTACCATCTAATTCCATTTTACGATACTAAAATCAAAATGTTGGTCGCCCGAACAGGGACTTGAACCCTGGACCCTTGGATTAAAAGTCCAATGCTCTACCGACTGAGCTATCCGGGCCGTAGAAAATTCTTTGAAAAAGCCATTCATATAAAATTGAGGCTGGCACAGACATGCGTGCCAAATTGAAAAAAAAAAAATGGGCCGACAGAATAGTCGAATATTTGACTTGCTTATTTTATTGTACCCCAAGCTGCTTTCTCATTCATTTTAACTCTTTTTTACACATTCATATGGAGACAAAAAATAATGTAATATTGGATATTATATTTTATGTAGAAGTCGTGCAGTCTCAGTTTATTATCAAGATTTTGGTCACTGTATTCAGCTGTTTCGTTCAATACCGTACAGCCCGGATAGCTCAGTCGGTAGAGCATTGGACTTTTAATCCAAGGGTCCAGGGTTCAAGTCCCTGTTCGGGCGGCATTTCTTTTGGAATAATATTATAATATACAATGTGGAGATGACAATACAACAATAAATGAAAACACTAGCAATACTAATGCATAGGAGTATTTAGGAACCATCAAATAAATCGTAACTTTGAAATTAAAAAATTGTTTTTTCTAACATATTAAAAATAGCTTACCAAACTTATCAAACCTATTTTAGTTAAAATGGGGTTTGTCTCTTTCTTACACACAGAAATGTCAACGTGACAGATAAAGACAAACGTTCTATAAACCTATTTTAGCTAACATAGAGATAAAATAAGATTATGAATAAGGGGGTTAAAGTGTAAACAAAAAAGAACACTCTTTAAATATTGCGACAACAGCGCGATGTTATTGACCCAACAAACATGGCCGAAACCTGAAAAAATTGTATAGGTAAGTGTGATGGGCACCTCTTTTTTGCAGTTTTGTAAAAAACTTAACATTTGTAGTAAGTAATTAGTAATTACTTACGCATGTATGACTCTTATGTCTCCAGCACAAGGTATAATATGCATTAGTTCACATCGGGAAATAAAATTTAAGAACAAATTTGACGAAGGTTATTGAACTAGTGAGCTGACAACATGCTGTGTTTAACTGCAGAAGTCTTTAACCTACCGGTGCTGGCTTGTTAACAGCTACATCATGTAGAAAATGTTAAAAATGAAAAATAATGTCCAGTGACTAAACTATTGGATATATTTAATTGAAATTTTGTACGCAGACTGGGAACGTCATTAGGTATATGAGGTTTAATTTATTGTTGTATTGTCATCTCCACATTGTATATGCCGTTAATTCCTAAGAGGATAATAGGGAACATCAAAACAGGAATGTGAAATGGCTCAAGACTTCATAATATTTAATGAATTTTATATATTAAATCCATTGAATGAAAATAATTAATTAGGTGAGACATAAAGTATACTTCCTGACTCACTTATTTGAGAAATATCTTGTTTGCGAAGGCCAATTTACCTACGTAGGTACTGACTAGATGTTATATAATAATAATACATTTTTCAGGTAAATAACACCCATTGCCACACGACATAAATTGATAGAAAATATAATAAATAAATTAAATCAAATAAATAAAACAAATTAGAGCAAATCAAATAAAATGAAATCGAGTAATTTAAATATAAACAAAAGAAATCAACTTAAATTAAATCAAAATAGATTGAATATAAGTAATCAAATCAAATTAGAACAAATAATGTAAGTATTGAGAAACATTGTATAACATAGGTTGATAAGAAGCTAAGCAATAATAATAATATAATTATTTAATCAGTAAACCATCGATCCATCGAATAAAATTTTTAGTAAGAGAACGCAGCTATACTACGGAATCACAAATATTATATATATTTTTTTAATTCACTGGTTTGTATTTACTTTATCTGTTTCAGATTAACTAATTTATTTTCATAGAAGTTTAAAATGTTGTTTGTCCCGTGAGGGATTACCAAACTTTTGTCAAAGTTTTGTAGACCGTGCTGCTTTTACTGAAAATGAAACATTTGAATATACGCACCTATACATATACAGGTTGAAATTGAAAACATGCGACAAATCGAAATGGGAGACTAGATTGTACTCATCATTATGAACAACTTTTACTATGGGACCAAACCTGAAATCGCGAAAAAAAAAATCAGCTGTTCGCTATATTTTGACGAGTTGTGCGAACATAAATGTAGGGAACAGCTGATTTTTATTTCGCGATTTCAGGTTTGGTCCCATTTTATAACAGAAACAATAATTTGAGCATTAGAGTACGGTCCGTCATAAAATTCATTGAAAAAGCCATTCATATAAAATAGAGCCTGGAACAGACATGCGTGGCAAATTGAAAAAAAAAATGGGCCGACAAAACAGTCGGATATTTGACTTGCTTATTCTATCGTGCCCCAGGCTGCTTTCTCATTCATTTTGATTCTTTTTTACACATTCATATGGAGATAAAGAACAATGTAATATTGGATATAATATTTTATGTAGAAGTCGTGCAGTCTCGGTTTATTATCAAGATTTCGGTCAATACATTCAGCTGTTTCGTTCGATACCGTACAGCCCGGATAGCTCAGTCGGTAGAGCATTGGACTTTTAATCCAAGGGTCCAGGATTCAAGTCCCTGTTCGGGCGGCATTTCTTTTGGAATAATATTAAAATATACAAATGAATAATTCACCGTTAATTCCCAAGAGGATAATAGGGAACATCGACACAGGAATGTGAAGTGGCTCATCACTTCATATTTTATTTAATGAATTTTATTTATTAAATCATGATTAAATCCATTGAACGAAAATAAATTAGATGAGACATAAAGTATATCTACCTACGATTACTCGAGCAATAGCTAGTTTCCGGAGTCCAATTTACCTATGTAGACTAGATGTTATATAATATTTATGGAGAAACATTGTATGACAGGTACACAAAGCTAAGTACAATAATAATATAATTTATTAATCAGTAAACCATGGATCAATTGAATAAAATTGTTAGTAAGGGAACGCAGCTATACTACGGAATCACAAATATTGTAATATTAAATTTGTTTAATTCAGTGGTTTGTTTTATTTTGTAATTACTTTATCTGTTTTAGATTTACTAATTTATTTTCCTAGAAGTTTATAATTTTGTCTGTTCCGTGAGGGATTACCAAACTTTTGTCAGTTTTGTAGATCGTACCTACTGCTTTTACTGAAAATGAAACATTTGAATATACGCACCTATGTATATATATTTAACAGAAACAATAATTTGAGCATCAGAGTACCCGTCATAAAATAATCCCTAGAAGTCTAGAACTCTAGACGAATATCAAAACAACAGTGTTGTTTATCCGACGGCGCCAGAAGGAAGGTTATGTTTTTTTTACTTACAGTTCTCCCGCTTTAAAATATACATTTTATTTACTTGAACTAAACAATCTATGATTGGTTAAGAAACAGTGTCAAATTAGTTTCAGTTCATATAAAATTTCGCAGTTCATTATTGGTAGGTAACTAAATACCACGCTTATAAAAGTACTTGCCGAAAGAATAATCCTGTAGGTATCTACTACATTTTGATATATCGAGGGTATAGTGTTCAAACCCAATAAGTGTCAAAAAATGAAAAATCGGTTTATTAGTACATCTTAATGCATTTTTGACGCTCTTTCCAGTGGTCTAATCCAATAAGTGGAATTCGCAGCAGAAAGATAATTACTTAAGGTAATAACCCAATAAAGTCACCACGTTTAGCCGTTTCTTAATTTTTTTCGCCGTTTCGAATTTCGTACTTATTGGGTTTGAGCACTATACCCTCGATATAGGGTCAAATTAAATTAGCTAGCGAAACTTCAGAGTCCAATCAAGTCTGTGAAGCTTACACAAAAAAAATACTGATATTTCAAGTGTCTACGCAAATTGCGGTCGATAAACCCACAAAAAACTTGTTTTTTTTTTAACTTTTTTGTTTATCATGTTTTGATGTCGATACTCGTCAGGTCTGCGGAGTTCGCTAGCTAAAGTAATTAACACAAGTAACAAACAAACTTATTCATAAATCAATGTTAAAATCACCTGTTTAATTGTACAAAGTAGCCATTTCACAACTCAACAAATAATTACCTAAAGACGGCAACAAAGGTGATTCACCATGATTCACTGCTTTTTGTACGAATCGTGCTCCGCGCCAACTTTTTATTTATATGACCAGTTATTTCGACTGTGTTTGTACTGCCCGGATAGCTCAGTCGGTAGAGCATTGGACTTTTAATCCAAGGGTCCAGGGTTCAAGTCCCTGTTCGGGCGACCAACATTTTGAATTTCCCGAAGCAGTTTTGTAATAGTATTTTAGTATTTATATTTATATGGTAATACATATAATTATTATGCGTTAAACAAGTTTTCGAGAAATCGAACGTCTTCAAGGTCGCATTTCGATGTGTTAACGTTATCTTTTTTTTTCTTTACTAGATTCAGAAAAGATATATTAATTTTATTTTATAAAAGGACGACTATTAGGTACCTAGTAATAAATAACTAATGAATGTGGTTTAGTTTATAGGAAACGTAAGATGTTTAGCAATTTCTGATTGTTTAGGTATTGATTTTAAATATATAAGTTGAAGTAAACGTGAAATAATGATGTGGTTGAGAACAAGTTGAGCAAGCGTGATTATCAATGGTCGTACCTTCTCTTTATGAGAAGAGGTCTTTGACCTGCAATGGGACTATAATAGGCTGGTATAATATTATATTATAATGATGTGGTCCATTTTAGCCCAGTCTCCTTTATTATACGTTATTATATGGAGGATTCTGTGTGTATACTGTATAGTACGCAATGTTGGAAAAATCTGATGTTTTTTATCGTTCGAGGATTACACAATAGATTACGAGTTATATCCGCAGTACTCCAAGCCAGGCCAATTTGGGCATTTTGTTAGACCTTTTTTATTGTATGATCTTTTGTGTATTTTGAGGCAAAACGAATAGGAATAATAAGGACTCTCTTGTCTAGTATTTATTGAAAAATCTTAGGTAGACTTACTTAACCAATTATGATAGTTAACTAATAGTATTATGTACCAACCAACCCTTTTCATACATGAGGCACGTTCAAAATGAGACCTGAGTAATGAGGCCTAACTAGGCATCGTAATTTGAAGCACTGGTTTTGTTTTTGACATTCGATTTAGCTTTCGTTCACCAATTAAAGATTTGCGTTGATTTTTTGATTTGAATAAATATATTTTTATACATCAATAAATCTCTAAACTCTAATCTCTAATCTTTATTTGTTTTTAATTGGGGAACCAAAGCTGTGTCGAATGTCAAAAGAAAAACCAGTGCTTCAAATTAGGATGCCTAATTAGGCCTGAGTACTTAGGTCTCATTTTGAACGTGCCTCTGAATAATTAAGTGAGTCGACGTGAGCTAATAAGACCGGTCAGGTTGGGTTTATAAATTATGTATTAAGGTAGTTCTTTAGGTAAACTGTTCTGCAGTTAACTGAGGCATTCAGTCTACCAGTTATGTTTCATTGGGTTGATATTTTGTGTGTCTTTCTTACGTCTCATTTTATTTGTATATAAAAAACAAGCTGTTGCCCGGGACTTTTTCTGCGATCCAGGATGAAAAGCCCATGTCCTTCTCCGAGTCATGGTCTACCCACGCGTGCCAAACGTCATCTAAATCCGTTGAGACGTTTTGTTGTGAAAGCGTAACAAACAAACATACAAAAAATCTAATCCGGCGCCATCTATTATCATAATAACGTTATTGTTGTTTTCCTCGGGATGATAGGTACCCTATGTCCGTTTCTGTACACCTGACAACGTATATGCAATGATCGGTTCAGTAGTATAGGCGTGAAAGGTAACAATTTAAACAAACGAAAAAACTTACTTTCGCATTTATAATATAACTAGTTAGGATTAGTTTAGATTAAGTAGCTGCATGTTGCTTTAATTGGTCGATAATAAATTAGAAAGATGGGTTGCTCCTTTAGTCGAGTATTTTACAAATAGGTTGGTTACCAAATTAGTATGCCTAATTAGGACCAAGATGAATAATTAAATAAGTCGACGCGGGCTAGTAGGACCGGTCAGGTTGGGTTTATAAATTATGTATTAAGGTAATTCTTCAGCTAAACTGAAGGTAACTGAGGCATTGAGAGTGCTAGTTATGTTCACTGGGTTGTTTACATTCTTGTTAACTCGTAATAGCTATTTTCTGAACCTTTTTGGGTGTATTTTTCACCTTCGAGTAGTTTAATTGAGGAGTAGAAAGATTGCTATTAAGTATGGGGTTTATTTATAACCTATGATTAAAGTTAAGTGACGTTTAAACGTCAAAATGTGTAAGTTCAATAGTCGCTAATCTCTACATAAACCAAGCAACGTTTATGAATAAAGGGGATTATGTATATGAAGTTTTATTTTTGTTGGAGAATGTGGTTCTTTAGGTTTATTTATGCGAAAATTTATTTTAGTACCCGCGGGTTTGGGCAACGAATCTTGGTAACGAAAACACTGAGTGTAAGTAAAAAAAATACCTACAACAATAAATACGTATACAGGGTGGCAAGAACATCGACTCGCAAATTGAAACCATGAATTCAGCAAATTATTCTAGACAAGGGGTAATTGCGTAACACACTATCAGTACCTAGCAATGACTTTCATTTTGACAGTTCTAAAACATTCATTGCGTTATTTACGTTGTAGAGCAGGCAAATTTTTCGAACATATAAAGCAATGGATTAGCAATATCCTTCAAAATGATTCAGATTGTGATTGATAGTGTGTTGCGAAATTAGGGTGCTGAGCCTAGACATTTTAAGTAGAATAACAATAAAAAAAAATCTGGTGTTTCCTACATTTTGACGATGTATACGAACATAAATTCAGAGAACAGCTGATTTTTTTTTCGCGATTTCAGCTTTAGTCCCATATTAAAAGTTTTTCATAATGATGAGTACCATGACGTCCTAGAATTATGGGATATGAAAAAAAAAACACGTTGTATAGGTATCCTTGGAAAACTTGTAGCAAAATTCAATTAATTCAGAGTAAGATTGTGTTCACATTTTTATTTAAGTATAAAACAAGAAATATCCATTCAAACTTTTCAACTACAGTATTTTCTTTGATGTTATTAAATTCTTTATTTTAAAGATAAACGTCGTCACACGAAAGCGGTTAGCATTTTCATAAGTAGGGCACTCCGCAATTCGGCGAAGGCCGAGGTCCCACCCAACAGTTTCGAGACAAAGCCGTCTGCGACAAGGTCAAGATGACTGGCTGGTGAGAACCCTCGGCCACTTCGTTTAGCAGACACTAACACTTTACTAAATGTTTGGGATTTGAAGGGCATTGGGCACACGGATACTTGTTCATTACTTTTGACTAACAACTTAGTTATCTAAAATACAAATATAAACTCTTTCTTGTATCCTGCAAGGTCTAAAATGCTAATAGGTAATACGAACTAATAAACAATAGTCCCTAAGTACCTTTTCTGTTTGGTACTTATTATAATCTAGGTACAGTGAACAAAAGGGATAAGTATGCAGGATCGTCGGATATAGTTGAAGTTTAATAAGAAACCAATGGATGTAGTCGACTGAAATTTAATTTGATAAATGAGCTGTTTGTTTTCTATTAATAAAATTAAATTTTATTCGAGAAAATCCATCGGTTTCTTACTAAACTTCAACTGTTTCCGACGATCCTGCATACTTATCTCTTTTGTTGACTTCAGTGATTTCTTAGAAAAAGTCTGAAGGACGCAAGTAGATAGGTTTGTATAGGAAAGTAGAACGGTAAAGTAGAAAGGTAAAACTTTCCAAGTTTCTATTAAAGGGATCTCTATGTAAATAAACCCTAAAGGTACTTTAGTAAAACGCGGAGGTTCTACGAAATCTCATTCACTTTAGAAAGGAACGCCTAAGGATCAGTTATAAGGAGAAAATACTTGATTTTTTGTATGTTTATTTTTTACGCTTTCACGTTAAAACGGTTAAACGGATTTGAATTAAATTTGGCATATGGGTAGATCATGGCCTGGATTAGGACATAGGATACTTTCATCCCGATATTCCCTCAGAATCGAGAGTTATGGGGGTGAAACCGCGGGGTGCGGGAGGGTCATAGATATATGAAACATTTCTATGGGGAGGGTCTACAATAGTTTCTTACCTGGAAATCGTAGGGAAACTGTATAAAAGGAGGCGATTTTTTCGGACCGTGAACGCACAAAAAGACGCCATTGTTGGAGAACTACGAGGAAGAATGAATTTGATGTCTCGAAAGGACATATGATTGTGTGTAGATACGTCTCGTATATCGTTTTATATATGTAGTTTGTTCTCGACAGATGACATCCAGAAATAACAAAAAAAAAAAACAGTGGCACTCCGGGAGTGCCGACAGAAGTGAAAACAAAACACAAACAAAATACTTTGCCATCACTTACTGATATATCGGATATACATTAACCGAGTACATCCCGAGGATAGCCGAACACATCCGAAGGTTATATTGAAATAGTCTTTGACCGTAAATCTTGTTTACCAAGAACTGCTCAGCTATAGTTCTCAGAAAATATTTTATACATTTTCGTACTTAACAAGAAACAGACCTCTTTTTTCATAAAAATAAATGGGGCGGAATGTAAAGAGTTGTCATCAGAAAAACTTCGTTAAGACGTAGTACTATTAAGTATTCTGTGGCGTAACGAAGTTATGAAGAATACAATTTTATTATATTTCTGAGGACGACGAGCGTAACTCAATTGTTTTACCTACCCTACAGATCTTTATTATCTATATTAACGACCTTCCCAAATCTATCAAATCCTCCATGGTTCTGTATGCTGACGATAGTACTGCGATAGTTGTATCTGAAGATCTTACGACTCATAAATATGAAATTAACTATGCGCTATCATCTATAGTTAACTGGCTAAATTTAAACGAACTTAAAATAAACTTAACTAAAACATATATAATGACTTTCAAAAATAAAAATTCAAAATTAAGTACATTCAATATAAATTATGAACAAATAAACATAGAAAATATAAACACAACAAAATTTCTTGGATTACACTTAGACTCAGACATGACATGGAGGACACATATTGAACAAGTATGTACAAAATTAAGTCGTTATTCATATGCCATTTATATGCTTCGTAAAGTGGTAAATCAGAGTGCACTTCTATCTGCTTACCACGCTTACGTTGGTTCGACACTAAGATATGGTGTAATGTTTTGGGGGAATGCCACTGAGAGAGAAACCGTCTTCAAAGCCCAAAAGAAATGTGTCCGGGCAATATGTGCATTAAAACCTACAGATACTTGTAAACCACATTTTATAAATTTAAAAATATTGACACTCCCATCACTGTATATCTATGAATTAGCATTAAACGTTAGAAGTAATTTAAATAAATATGAGACTTTAAAAAGTACCAGGCTTGCCAGTACACTTCAAGCAATACGCCATAGAACGGTTATGTTTGATAAAAGTGCATTTTGTATGGGCCCTAGAATATATAATAAATTACCTAATAATATAAAGGAAGCAACTAATTTTATATCATTTAAAAATAGATTAAAGATTTTTTTGATCGATAAAGCATATTATAGAGTTAATGATTATTTAAATGATAAATATACTTAATTAAATTTTTAAATTAAACAATGTTTCGTAGCAGGTGGCGTTCTGTAATTTTCTGCCTAACCTGGCCTAGCCCCATGGGCAAAAGATGTAGGATTTATTTTTAATTTTATTTTATTTTATATTATTAGATATTTGCACACCTATTAAGGTAGGATATGGTTTAAAGAACTGTTATAATCATATACCACCTCATGTACCTACCCATATTCGAGCAAATAAATGATTTGATTTGATTTGATTTGATTTGATCTTGTACCTACCGTCTCCGTACAGTGAAATCCTTGTGATTGCAATAAATGTTATTTTACAGGAAAATTTACAGGAAAAAAGGCCATCATTGACATTCTCCGAAGTTCTCATCAATAGTAGGAATTATTAAAAGCATCTTATGGCTGAATCCTATAATATACGAACCGTTATTGATTAAAGTTAAGACTTTTATCTTTACCAATAATGAAGCAAAGACCTCATAACTTACATAGTAGACCCTCTCATATGGAACTAGCTTTCACATCACAGGTAAAATTAGCTTGCGAATCTATTTATATTACTAGTTTGGAAATAATAAAAAATACTACCATTGGTAAGCAAAACTAATCGTTTTTGTTTATAGGAACCGAGCGTTAAAGCTCATAATTATGTTCATATATAACGAGGATTTCTACACAACAAATAAATAAAAAGAAAAAACAATGCATTTATCTTTACGAGGTTGTCACTGTACGGCGGCGGTATGTAATACCTACCTAGGTGAAGACAACACAGTATTGTAGTTAGTAGGTTTCGTTCCACTGTTCTATAAATACTCATACGAGAGGGCGGTGGATTGTGATGTGAAACACTGGGATTGACAGGCCTATTAATAGAAGCCACCTGTCTCCGTTGAATCCATTGGGCTTTAGGCAGACGTTTCTTTTTGTCATAGATAAAAGCAAAATCTATTTATGAAAATAGATAGAAGAGCCAGCTAGTCAACAGCATAATCAGTCTATAATGTTCCCTCTGCTGGGACACAGGCCTGCTGTCTTCGAGAGTGGGCCGTAATCCACCACGTAGGCCCAGTGCGGGTTGGTAGATGTCACATGTCTTGTATTTTTTTGGTTCTAGGACATGCCGGTTCCTCACGATGTTTTCCTTCACCGTTTTGAGAGCAGCGGTGGCTAAATAATTTACGACAAGTAAAGCGCTTCTCTGGGTTCGAATTTACGACCTACAACCCTACTATTATTAATTTTTATGTCTGATTTAAGATCATTTATTCTCATAAGAATTAACTATTCATTTACATGAGAATATTAAAACTAAACACTTAAAAATAACAAAAGTTGGGGGTATTACAAAGGTCATCGATTAGATAAATGTTTTGAGAGTAAATTACAAATCATTGTGGACAAAATGTTCGTTCGATACATGCAGACAAATATCCGTGTAACACAGATAAACGGTAACTGGATGTGGCTCAACACTATTGTAGGGAATTTGAATTTTTTACTCATTATGTGATCATCTAAAACCAGGATATCACCAACAATATTCTCAACTTACTTATCCTATTCACACCTTATTCAACACTGTCCCTTCTTTCCAGAGCACCACAAAAACAAGTCCGTCCATAACAGTCGATGGGATCTCCACGTACCCCGGGCTGGGGTTCGGGCCCATGGGCCCAGTGGTCCCTGTGCCCGGCGAGCCCCCAGGCACCCAGCTACGTCAGCACCAGGACACCACCACTAATTTACCGAGCACGGAGAAGCCCGAGAAGAAGATCAAGAAACTCGTTATCGCCGCCTTCGAGTTCCATCGGGTCGAAACGCCTTTCTTGATTGGATTATGGATTTTTTTCGCTAGCATAGCTAAAATTGGTGAGTTTACATTTTACTTAGTTTATTCACTTTTAACCCGACTGCGCCAGAAGGAGGGTTATGTTTTTGTTTGCAAGTATAAACTGCATTTTTCTAAAATAAAAGATTCCGACGAACTGAGAACCTCCTCCTTTTTTAGAAGTCGGTTAAAAACGATTGATTTTAATTACAGACGCCAGCACATCAACCTAACCGAAACTGTCAAATTTTCCCAATCAACTTTGAACCTTATGCTTTACAAATAAAGTTGAAAATCTATTAAAGAAATTTGACAGATTGTAGTAGGTTGATGTGCTGGCGTCTGTACCTAGTTGAAAATATTATTTTAATGAAAACTTTATCTTGTTAACACAGGTGCTATAGGTATTAGGTACTTATCTTGTTATGATTAAGTTTCCAATGTATCAAAGTAGAACACGGGGGAATCAGCGGGCAATTGATATTAAAACACATTTTCTCCCCATTAGCGATATCTTACACGGGTAGTTTTTCATTGTTTCCTTAGGGAGATTTAACTGACATTATAGGTGAAGCATTGCGCACGCCATGTTCAGATTTGGTCGATTATACGGATCACTGCGAGACACGCATATTAGTTCCGACCGAATTTTGAAGATTCTTTTCGGAAAAATGCCTTTTAATTTACGGCCTGGAGTGCTGGAGGAATGTATTGTACCGAAATAAAGCATTTCCTCAAATTGCGAATTTTGCATAGCTGTTATTCTCATAAACCGTTGCTGACTATGAGGATTGCTGTAATCATTTAAGGAATTTGGGGGATACCTAAATCTGTATACATACCTATACTAAAATAGTAACGCAGTCAAAACTCTACCTACATTGCAATTTTTGAAAAAGACTTGTTTTCACTAGGTGTGGGAATCAGTCTGATTCCGAAAATAGAGATTATAGATTTTTTGTCTTGTATGTATCTATGTTCCGGATTGGCGCAACAACGGCTGAACGGATTTGGATGGGCACACAGATAGTTTTTAACCTGGATTGTAGGGTACTTTATAATACCCGTAGTACGTACCAGTAGGATACTTACCGGCCATAAAGCTGGAATAAATTGTCTAAGAACGCTAAGTTTTACTTTTCAATAACTTCAATCTTATAAACTACTAGCTGCGCCCCGCGGTTTCACCCGCGTAAATGTCGATCCCGTGGGAATATCGGGATAAAAACTATCCTTTGTCCTTTCCCGGGACTCAAACTATCTCTATACCAAATTTCATCAAAATCGGTCCAGCCGTTTTCATGTTATGTCGTGACAACGGAAAACGGGTTTCATTTTTATATATATAGATTTATAGAAAAGCACTGACATCACACATATTATTATAGTAATATAGTAACGACTTCACGCCACAAAGTTTAGGGAGATACATAGATTGAAGCTGCTCTTGGAAAAAATAAGTAGGTAGAAGTTACCAATGATGTTCTCTCATTTAAATGAAAATGGTGCTTACAATTTTTATAAATGGTTGGCGACCCAGAGGGTTTTTGAGCAAGCATATGCAGGGCGAAAAGGTAATAGCTGAGTAGGTGCGGCATGATAAAAGAACACCGACAATATATTTGAAAAGTTTTAAACAATCGAGTTCAAGATTCAATAGGAGCCCCAGGAGTCCACTGTCAGATTTCAAAAAAGGCCCAAATTTCCACTTTGCCTCACCAGTGTGGGGCGGCCGGTGAGGCAAAGTGGAATAATCCAAAATAAAGTGATCCAGTGAAGAAGATATGAAGTGAGCTATCAACTTTTCACCAAAAGTGATATTGTAGAGACTTTTTGAAAATCAGACATGGTTTATTTTTTGAACAAAAAGTTACAATTGGAATAATAAATTCAACGTTGATTATGTTAGAGCTTATCAAGCAGTCTCATCTTAAACGTCAATTTATAAAATAAAGCTTACAGCAGGTATATAATCAAGTGAAAGCTTCATAATGAAGTAGGTAGGTAATCATAATAACAAAGACACGAAACACTTTTCTTCGCCCTTGTACCGCTTTTTCAGTCAGTTCGCGTATGTTTCCTGAATTTTCCAACATGAATAGGTACTTGCTTACCTAGTCGCAAATCAGAGTTTTATTCGAAGCCTCGAAGGTGATGGAAACTGGGCCAAGTGGTGTTATGCCCGGAGCTGTTTACTCAGGCATTTAACTAGGTATACCTACCTTCGTAGCCGGTTATGCGAATACGTTAACTTTTTATAATAGTATGAAAGGTGTTTGGTTAGTGGATTTGGAAAATTCTGGCCAACTCCTCCTATACTCCGAAGTCGCGGGCACAGCTAGTATATAATAAAATATTTGCTTGGAACATAGTTCCAGGCATCACATCATAACTAATTTAGTGACAACTGAAGGCTCTCAAGTCGACAACATAACTGAAACCACTGTATCTACAAGTTAACTTGCTTGCGGCATTTGCAAATTGAGAAGTTAGGCAAGATCAGAAAGGCTTCCTGCCTCAGAACAGTCGGAACGTGGCGGTGACCTACATTCGATGTACGGTCACCAAAAGAGATAAGTAAACAGGGTTGTCAGATATAGTTGAAGTTTAGTAAGAAACCGACAGATGTTTTAATCGAATTAAATTCAATTTGGTAAATGAAGTGTTTGTTTATCTATTAATTAAATTAAAATCGTTGGAAGACATCCATTGGTTTCTTACTAAACTTCAACTATATGCGATGACCCTGGTTATTTATCTCCTTTGGTGACTGTACATCACTTGGTATGCAGAGCTTTTAAATACTTACATTTATTTATTAGACTATAATGGGAGCTAACCAGAGGAAATTATGTAAAAAAACGGACAACAGACTAGCAAAATAATTATACTTCCTGCGCTATATGAATATTTTTAAATTGAGAGCTTCATTATAAACAGAAAATATATACAGTCAAGGCTTTTGACACTATACAGGCTGAATTTTTCAAGTGGGCGTGGATGGCCAAATCCGAAACGTATGTCATTACTTCCCAGAATTTGATCCTTATTAGGGACACTATCGAATGGTGTAATAATACAGTGTGTGTTTTTTTTCAAAATTAACAGGTTCGATTCCTGGCTAGAAATATGATTTTTCAAAAATTCAAAGATGCATTTTAGTTTTCATCAAAATCGAGCCCGCGACTCCTTTGAGTACTTTACGCTATTCCTCATAGTTTAGAATTTGGCCATCCACGCCCACTTGGAAAATTCACCCTGTATAGTACAAGCGTAATCAGCCTACAATGTTCCCACTGCTGGGACACAGGCCTCCTCTCAGTGAGAGGGAGTTGGATGGAAACTACCAGTGCGGGTTGGTAGATGTCACATGTCTTTGAATGTTTGGTTCTAGGGCCTTACAATGTTTTCCTTCACCGTTTTGAGAGTAGTGGTGATAAAATTATTTACACAAAGTAAAGCAACTGCCTAGGTGAAACTCGACCCAATCAGTATTAGTGACAGTTTTGTATGACGAGCGATCTATATCGAATAGGTATGTTTGGACTTTTTGGTACAAGTCGGATCAATGACTTATATTTGTTTTTATCTAGCGGAGACCAAACCATATAGACCATAGTACGGTCAGCATCAAAAGTTGATTAACACTTAAGTTTTTTTAATCTTAGTTATTGAGCAAAATATTTGTTCAAAATTGCAGCAAAAGAATTTTTTTTAGAATATACACACTCTTGTCTATTATGTGAAAAGCTAGAAATCAGTTTATTGAAAAAAGTTGTTGTCAATTTAATAACATGTAAAAATGATAGTGGTAATCGACTTTTGATGCTGACTGTACGAATCATTGAATAAGTTGCGGGTATCATTTTGTTTTCCTTCCTTGATAAGTTTCGTTCTGTATACAACCAACGGAATGACGGAAGAACCTAACCTAGCAGTGAGGGGGTGAACTGAATTCATGGTTTTGTAGTTTCGGAATAGCGATCATTACAAGTATGAAGTTCTACCATTGTTAAAGGCTGGGGTTATCCGTAATAGCGTTGTGTAACTACGGCCGGTCTATTCTGTAAAAATCTCACCGCGATAACTTAGGTGAAGTGAGTTCGAAGTGAGCTGTCATTCCACCATGCTAGATATGGATTCACACTATTGACAGCTACCTTCACCAAAGTTTTTACGGTGAGATTTTAACAGAATAGATCAGCTGGTATTTGGACTATCGTTACTGGATATGTATGGGATAGATAATAGATTTATGATAGGATAGAGTGTAAGTGCAATATTTCCACATAGCTTAAATGATTTTCTAAAAATACGTTTTTAAATATAACTTTTAAAAACGTAAAAATCTTTATTTTCAATCATACAAACATAATATTGTAAACACCATAGACAAATACAATACAAAACTTTTCTTGTTAAAGACACGTTTTTAAATAAGTGGCCCATTAACAAAGAAAAATTTTATAATAATTTTCATTCATACAAACATATTGTTACATTGTACAAAAGTTGAAGAAACCGGCTACAATTATTTATTTAGTCGGTTCAAACATTGACGAATTATGAAGAAGGTTACTTATTCTAGATTTCCTCTTTCGTTTCGCAGAAAACATCTTTCTATATTTGCCCGTCAGAAAATGTCTTCGAGATTTAACTAGATAGGGTTCCGATTTATTGTCTTCGTACTGATGTGGCTGCGGCTGTGATTCGGAAGAGAATGCTGTTATATAAGCTGATTTGGGTGTGAAGCCCGTTACTGGCCGACGTACGCGCGAGCCTTGCAGTGGTCGCTGGCGATGCGACGGACATTCTGACTCAGGGTCCAGGGTTATGGAATTCATTGATACTGTCGAGTAAGATTGTTCCTCTCCAGACAGCGGACTGGTATACTTATCCTCATATCGCAAAGTGTGAACGTTTGTGTAGTAGTTCCCCATTTTAACGTCAAAATCAAATGAGTTACTTGATACTTTAGATTCCAGTAAAGAATCTTTAGGAGAATAACTTTTATTTTTGAACTGACAACCAACATCTCTGATAAATATAACAGTCTCGATACTCGGGTTTTCACTGGATTCAATAGAATATTTGTGATTTGAAGATTCAAATTGACATGACTTATTGGTTCTACACGTAAACTGTTCCGTAAAACATGTGTTGTTAGGAGAAAATGCCCTACCACCGGTTGGTTGGGTCGGATTTAACAAAAAAGCAGGAGTATTGTAATCGTTTAGAAACTCGCAGGCATTCTGCACTCGAGAAAGCATGTTAATTTGATGGTTCATTGTGTTTGCGTATGAGTCGCGTTGACATACAGGGACAAATTTGCATCTCGGGATATGCGGACAGTCAGCGGTTTCCAAATCCTCCACCATTTTATTTGTTGTTTCTTCGTAATGTAGATTTTTAGAAAATGGCACACAAAGTGGTATGTTAACGCATCGAGGGCGATGTAAGCAAGGAGGGATGTATTCGCAGTTATTTTTCAACACAGTTGCTCTTTGACAAGAAGGCACGACCGTACAAGGAGGATGATGCCTACACGCTTTAGTTATTCTTATGACGCGAGGCATTGATTTAGGAACAGAATTTTTATTGACGCATTTCTGGTTTACGTTATAAAAGTTATCATTTGGTAATATTTGACAAACGGGCAATAATTCACATCGAGGATCATGAAAACATAAATCTCCTTCTTCCAAGGTCTTGCCTCTGTGACTCTTTGGTGATGCAGCAGCTCTGCATGAGTAAGCAGCGGTTGATGATATTTCCTCGCTGCGGTACATCGAAGAGTGTTCGCGATTCAAGCTTTCTTCTTCTTCTGTAGTACTTAGACCGATTTCCACATCTACTTTCTCCTTGCAATTAGGACAAAAAACTTTTCGCAACTTTTTATGAGGCTTTAATTTATTTTTTGGGGTTTTATTAACATTGTTTTTATCAGTAAGAATCGGTACGTCCTTTATATTTGAAATCTGTATTGGCAGGTCGTTTTTTTTGTTAGGAACAGTCACTTCGATCATTTCCACTAAACTTGTGTTCGTTGGCTTATCTTCCATATTAAGATTACGTTTATCCTTTTTTTCTTTGTTATTCTTCGTACCTTTTTTTAGTTCAGGAAATTTTGGAGAACTCGTAATTTGGTCAACAATTGTTAGGGACTTACTGTTTCTTGCTAATTCAGTCAGAGATTTTTTATCTGTGCAAGGACAAGCATAAGAAAATAACTGACATGGACAGGGGTCTTCCGTGCGTTTACCTCGGTCTTTCTTCTTTGCCTTTTTCTCTTCTGGAATGGGTTTGGTGTACTCTGTGCGATATTTCAAATATGACCAAAATTTTTGCTGTCTGCTAGTCATGTCATTGTAATTGTGAGTACTTTGGCGATCATTCGTATAATCCTCGTCTCTTAAGCAGATTTCAGAAGAAAGTATTGAGTGTCTTTTCTTTACTTTCTTAGTATTTACTTCAATACTATCTCGCAGCAACAGTTTTGGGTGCATTTGAGTAGCACACTCCTGGACAATAGCAGTGGATTTTTCACCAAAAACGTTAAAAGGTGGAGGCATTTTCATCACTTTCATAAAATTCGCATTTGATATACTGGGTTCAGTGAAACAATGGAATGAGTGTCTTTTGGCAATCTCGTCCAAATCATAGAATAACGTACTCGTAGAGTATATAACATTTTTGCAGCTGCTATCTTTGATTAGAGGATTGTACTTTTCAGATACTACGTATTCATAATCTTGCGATTGTTTGGGTGATTCCCCGCATGCAGCAGAATACACTGAACGACCGTCTGTTGGTTTATTGGGGTCCCTCTTAGAAACCAATTCACTGTATGACATAACCCCAATTATATCGCAAATGCTAGAAAAAGATTTACTATGAAGCAACTTGTTAAGCTTCTGATTAGGCATTTTTCAATTTAAATAGTTTCCTTGTGTGTTTCACAAAACTATAAAATGTTGTGGTTTAGTTTGGTAGAATTTCATACCCAATTATATGAATAACACTTTGTTTACCATCACAGAAATATTTTAATTTTACATGTTTTTTTACATTTTTCATTTACGTAAATGTCATGAACTGACAAATTCATGGCGACATCAAAAAGAATGTAATCAACAAGTAGTTTCACTATGACAGTTTATTAAACTTTTTAGCCCGGTCAAAATCATTTTCAGTGAATTACTATGTATAGAATAATCAAATTTATATAAATTCGTTTGAATGACTAGTGTGGCCTGTTTAGTGCACCTCAAACATATCAGCCAATTTATATGCTACATTTGTTTCAGGTTTTCATATGGCACCAAAATTGTCCAAGATGTTTCCTGAGTCCTGTCTGCTGATATTCGTGGGGGTGTTGATCGGGGCGCTGCTGCTGAGCACGCACAGTGTGCACGTGCAGCCTCTGACGCCGGACACCTTCTTCCTCTACATGCTACCTCCTATTATCCTGGACGCCGGCTACTTCATGCCTAACAGATTGTTTTTTGATCACCTCGGAACAATTCTTTTGTTTGCCGTTGTTGGGACTGTGTTCAACACCCTGACTATTGGTAAGTTGACTTTATTGGCATGTTTACAAGCTCCTATTTTTTTAAACTCTGTTTCCAGATCACTTAATAATTTATTACCTACTACCGTCCGTACGCAAAATACGCGCAGTGACGTGGAGTTGCGGACACCAGCCCGTATTACCTACTACCGTGCTCGCCGTACTTAAAACCTTTATTGTAACACCTGTGTTCACGAATAAAGATTTGTTGATTGATTGCTCATTAGGGTGCGTCCACATCTGGCGAATGCGCAGCTTGCGAGCCGTTTGCGAGCTGCCCGCGAGCTGCGCGCGTGCAGTCACGGCAATGGTTTGGTGCGCCTCTTTAGCGCAACTCATGCAAGGCTCGTATAAAGGTGTGCGCGCGGCGCGCGATCTGCGCGCACTGAATTCTCGCACGGCTTGAGGCGCGGGCGGAAGGGAGACGCGAGCCGCTAGCGCGCCGCCCGCGCGCTGATCGCGTACGGCGTTCAGGTCGCGCGCGAACTGCGCGCGAGCGGCGCAGGAGCGGCGCCCGAACAAAAATGCACGCGCGCAGCTCGCGGGCTGCTCGCAAACGGCTCGCGAGCTGCGCATTCGCCAGATTTGGACGCACCCTGACAGTTACCATCCCTACTTTGTCTGTCACTGTGTGAGAAACAGCGAATTCCGTTAGTCACTAAGGGAAGTGACTCTAATTATATATTTCATGAAACAATCATTCAATGGGATATATGAACTAAGAGGGTTGAATTGATGATTTTAATGATTACAATTCTATAAATAGATACTTGTTACGGTCGCGAATCATATTTTGTTCAAAATTCAACCTGACACTGACCTGCAAATTGCCAAAAACGTAAGAAAATAATTTGGCGCTTCCCTCTTAAGTAGTTAAGGATGAATTTAAATGCTAACGTTACGATTGTATTGTTCACAGGGGCGTCCCTATGGGCTTGTGGACAGACTGGGATGTTTGGCTGCACGACTCCTCTTCTAGACATGCTTTTATTCGCAGCACTGATATCTGCAGTAGACCCAGTAGCTGTGCTCGCCGTGTTTGAGGAGATTCATGTGGACGAAGTGCTTTACATTGTAGTTTTCGGCGAATCTCTGTTAAATGATGCAGTTACTGTTGTTTTGTATCACATGTTTGAGGCTTACACGTGAGTACTTAATTAGTAGCTTTTATTTTAAAGTCAGAGAAATTCATTGTTAAGAAAATATACTACCAAATTATATTGTGCGTATAATATTCAAAACATAACTGTCATTCTTTGACACTTGTATAAATAAAATAGCTTTAGCATGACAAATTAAGTTGGGGTGTCAATTTGCTCAAAATTTTTTTTCCCTGACTAGGCAATCATTGTATGTGAAATTGACTATTTTAAAAATGTATTTTGACAGTGAAATGGGTCCATCGCGTCTTGAATACACGGACTTCCTTGCTGGTCTGGCCTCTTTTCTCGTGGTGGCAATTGGAGGCACGTTCATTGGCGTCGTGTGGGGCTTCGCCACGGGCCTCGTCACCCGCTTCACGCACGAAGTCAGGGTCATCGAACCTATATTTATCTTCGTTATGGCTTACCTGGCGTATCTGAACGCCGAGATGTTCCACATGAGTGGGATACTTGCGTAAGTTACTCTTCTAAAGTCAGACTTGAGTGTGCTTAGGACCGTTAATTTCACAGGCCGTTTGACCTGAATTACACTGGTTTAGGTTAACTTCTAACTGCCATAGCATTTTATAACATATTTTTTAAAATATTTTCTTATTTGTTTAAACAGCCGGTAATTAAAATGCATTGAAATTAATTTTAATTTTAGAAATCAAGTCTCAATAACTCAAGTCGCGAACGTAAATATTTACGTTCCTACCTACACTTACCTACAAAAAATTCAAAAGCGCTTTTCTCGTGAAATAAAAATTGCAACTAATTGCAGAAAAGACCTATTTCATAAAAGTATCGGTTTCTATAATACTACATGTTCTTAACACCATAAAATATCTTTCAATACTTGTGGAGAAAATCACTTTTGAATCTTGCGTAAACATAAGGTGCCTCTACCTGTTTATGCTCGTGTATACGTACCTACCCGTACCACAGCTTATCTTTCTATATATTTTCAGTATCACATTCTGTGGTATAACTATGAAGAACTACGTGGAAGGGAACATATCCCACAAATCGCACACAACTATAAAATACACGATGAAGATGTTGTCTTCTTCGTCCGAGACCATCATCTTCATGTTCCTCGGGGTCGCCACTGTAAATAACAACCACGACTGGAACACGTGGTTTGTGTTACTGACCATTGTCTTCTGCTCAGTATTTCGGATAATAGGTAAGAAAAGTATCAACAAAAGTTAATAGATATATTTGTATTACAAATTAGCGAACTCGACAGACGTTTTCCTGTCCAAATTTCAATTGTTCATACAAAATTGAAGGAAAGCATTGTGAGAAAACTGGCATGTCTTAGAACCAAAAATTCGAAGACATGTGACATCTGCCAAACTGGGCCCGTGTGGTGCATTACGGCCCCCTCCCTCTCACTGAGAGGAGGCCTGTGTCCCAGTTGTGGGAACATGGGCTGATTATGTTACTTATAAAAATTCCCATAGAAAATGCACTTTCAGTTTTCCCAAAAAAACCATAAAAAAATATTTTCGTCCTGATTCGGACTATAACGAACGTTTTAAAACAATAATTTTCCAAATCAGTCCAGCCGTTCTCAAGCGATTCGCTTACCAACGAACAGCATTTCATTACCGACTTCACAAAAAGGAGGAGGTACTATGTTCGGATGTTTGTATGATTTTTAGGGTTCCGTACCTCAAAAGGAAAAAACGGAACCCTTATAGGATCACTTTGTTGTCCGTCTGTCCGTCCGTCCGTCTGTCAAGACCCTTTTTCTCAGGAACGCGTGGAGGTATCAGACTGAAATTTATATCTAATACTCAGGTCTACTGTCCCTTGAAGCTGTGAAAAAATCAAACTTCTAAGCCAAAGCAATCAAAAGATACAGCCGTTTATGCCGCAAATTTCTGCAAATTTTCGAAACTCGCACGGGAATCAAAACCTACAGGGTACTTCCCGTGAACTTAGAATCTTGAAATTTGGTACTAAGTAACGTCTTATAGTACAGATAAAGGAAAAATTGCGAAAACCGTAAATTTTTAGTTACATCATATAATAAAAAATATTTTTGAAAATTTTAAAGTTACTTCTTTTCTCATGAACGCGTATAGGTATTAAATTGAAATTAATATCAAATACTCAGGTCTATAATACCTTGAAGCTGTAATAAAATGAAACTTCTATGTCAACGCAATCAAAAGAAACGGCAATTTAAGCCGCATATTTTCAAACTCGCAACTACTCGCAAGGGAATCAAAACCTAAAGGGTACTTCCAGTCGACCTAGAATCTTGAAATTTGGCATGAAGCAATGTTTTATAGCACACATAAAGGAAAAATTCCGAAAACCTTAAATTTTTATACGGAACCCTCGGTGCGCGAGTCCGACTCGCACTTGGCCGGTTTTTTTAGTATACATCTAATCTTCCATTGCAAATATGCTGGATTCCTTTAGAAATAAAAACTACTTTTATTTGTTCTTGTCATAATCCCTGTCACGTACATGGTTTCTTACATAAACAAAAAAAATACACCTCAAAGTTTTAAACTAAGATGGTTAGTAGTCACGTTTCCATATAAAATCAAGTATTTAGCCACAAAGAAGGGCCAGAAACAACTTGGGAAAAAACGAGCTATAAACAGAAACAAAGCGACGTAACATAATGTGGGTCACGTGTGAATTGTGACCGGAAAATGCCCGTCAAACTTCAGGGCTTCATCTGCACGTGTCGCCCTCCTACCTCTCTATTGCAGAGTACATTTTATATATTGCCACGGAAAGATTTTAAGACGAGAGTCGTATTTTTTAATGAATTGCGACTTAAAATGCATGTGTACATGTATGTATTAAATGTAATTTCGAAGTTAAATTAAAGGCATTTAATTTTCCAAAAACACGGAATATAGTATCATCATGTTCAGTCATTGATTAACTGAGAAGATAATTTAACAAGTTTCTTTGTTTATGTCTGTAATTTATATGGTGTACATAATAAAGAGTATTCTATTCTATTTTCTATTTTAATCAATTGGATTGTGGCAGTCACTGAAACAGGGTTTTGACTGTTATAATGTTTAGTGTTGGTGTCAATTTGTCAAGTTGGGGGTCTACGCCGTAGGCGCCTACGTCGTAGATCCTTAGCTTAGAGCGTTTCTGTAGAGGCGTCGGAGTGGAACTGTGATTACTAATATTTATGTATTTTACTTCAATTGTTTCAGGTGTATACATATTTAGCGCAATCGCCAATAAGTTCCGTTTGCATAAACTGAATAGGGTTGAGAAGTTCGTCATGTCTTACGGAGGTGAGTTCGTTTTCTTGTTTGTTTACTTTTTTTCGCGTTGTTTTCCCATTAGGGTAGGCAAAAACTTAACGCCGCGTGCTAGCATTCTTACATAGTAGCCCCCTTACTAATAAACCTATTTATATAAGATGAATAGTTACACACCGATTTCTCTCTTTCAGTCGTCAGTTATTTGACTTTCGAAAGAAGAAGGCAAAACGTTGTGTAACTATACGGACACTATACAACGTTTATTAGTAAGGGGGTAGGTATTTAAGATAACATAACTTCAGATTTAACAACATAATACTGAATCTTAGTGAGGTCTCACTAGCAGAGTACCTACCTAGATTATGCAAAACCTAGACGCCGACAGCTAGACGAGGTTCCAGAAATCTAGACTGTTTAGTTATATCTATTCCGTCTAGCCGCTTTACACCCTTGGAAATAATGAACCTACAACACCCACGCCATTTTAAAGGGCGAAAATCTTCAGACATGCTTGCTTGCTGTATTGAAGATTTTAATATCGAAGTTGTACTATGATCTCATTTTTTTTGCAATAATTATGTAATTTTATCCTCCTGTATTTTGTGAACAGCGGTGGCCCAGTGGTAACGGCCGCGGTTTACGAGTTGTAGGTCGTAGGTTTGAACCCTGACAGGCGCTTTACTTTGTGTAAATTATTTCATCACCACTACTCTCAAAACGGTGAAGGAAAACATCGTGCGGAAGTCGGCATGTCCTAGAACCTAAAAATTTAAGACATGTGACATCTGCCAACCCACACTGGGTCCACGTGGTAGATTACAGCCCACTGCCATTCACAAAGAGGGGGCCCGATTGCCTGTGTCCCATCAGTGGGAACATTATAGACTGATTTATATCCTCCTGTATTTTAATAAAACGTGAAACCAGTACAACACATGGGGAGCACCCTAGAAGGAAACTTAATTTTCGCCGAAGATTGTTTCCCCACAGGAAAATTGCCTATAGAGTATAGAGGTCTAGAGACCGGAAAGGAGGTTGTAAACAGTTTTCACTTCAAAAGGTTTTTTCCTCCTGATATTAAAATTTCTTCTACGATCTACTTTAAAAAGATGGCCTATTTAGAGCTTCATTTTTGTGTCTTATTCAGAATCATAAAATACATTTCCGTAAGTTTGTTCAATATACAAGTTGTAAAGTTAGTGTACTCAACTACTCATTGTTGAAGAGCTTATAATAAACTAGCTGCGCCCCGCGGCTTCACGCGCGTAAGTGTCGATCCCGTGGGAATATCGGGATAAAAACTATCCTATATCCTTTTCCGGGATGCAGTCTATCTCTCTGCCAAATTTTATCGAAATCCGTTCAGTGGTTTAGGCGTGAAAAGGTAACATACATACAGACAGTCAGACAGTTACTTTCGAATTTATAGTATGGATAGAATAAGTAAATATGTTTTTGCTGAATCGTCAGACAAATACAAAAGTACCAATGTAAAGTCACGAGCGACTAATAATGTATAAACCGAGCAACTTTTATAAGTGAATTTCTCCTACTGTGTTGATTGCATGTTGATTGTAATGTTATGTTGTTACGAACATAATATTTTGGAACCCATACTGTTATAGAATAAGTCTTAATTTCAAAATTGCAAACGTAATTCCACGAAAAAATCGCGTTTAAATGAAATAAAATTGTTTATTCATATTATAAAAAAAAAAAAAGTTAGGTGGAGTCGATATTTCCTATATGACTACCCCTGCGAAGAAATGGCTAAAACAAACTCAAGAGTCAAAGTCTCTTTTAATGTCCAGACATAATCTTGGTCAGATTATGCGAGGACAAAGTAGATTAGTGCCTGAAATAATCTTTTGAGGAAAAAAATACACAGATTCGAGTGTACCAGTCCAGTCAGTGCAAGCATTTGTTAGTAATCATGGAGCTCAACTCAGAACTTGAGGAGCTCAAGGAATTGTGTCAATTCCTTGAGCTCCTCAAGTTCTGAGTTGAGCTGTGTCAAGTATACATATGACTGCTAGTAACTGTAGGTACAATTCATTGTTCGATATCCACCTTTATTTACATTTTCAGGTCTTCGAGGTGCAGTAGCTTTCGCTCTAGTTCTCCTGATAGATCCTGAAGTAGTGGAACTGCAGCCCATGTTTGTCACCACCACTATAGCGGTGATATATTTCACCGTGTTCATACAAGGGATCACGATAAAGCCTCTTGTGAAGATACTTAATGTTAAAACTGCTGAGAAGAGGAAGCCTACTATGAATGAACGGATTCATGAAAGGGTAACGTTTTTATTTAACAACCAGCGTTGCTATTTAGGGTCAATCCCCACCGAAAGAGCAGCGGCGCGCGGCAACCGTAAGAGCAAGTGACTTTCTCCTTTTGACTAGTCGCTAGAAGGTTCGTGCTGCCCGGAGTAGCGGGATTGTCCGAAAGGTGTACCGCTACCCCGGAACATAATGGGCTAAGGAAGGAACACGGATGGGTTTTAGTCGGTAAGAGTCTCACACTCCCTTCCGCTCCACCCAGAGCGGGAGGAGTCATTTGACGATTTCCCATCAACAAAAAAAAAAGGCTCGTGCAGCCTCGAGGTGCCGCGGTACCTCTCCTTTGCCTTCAAATGACTATGGATAGTGGGGATTAACCCTTAATCATTGTGTTTATAAATTCCATTGCTCGGAGCAGTGGTGGCCCAGTGGTAACGGCCGTGACTTACGTGTGTAAATTATTTTATCACCACTGCTCTCAAAACGGATAGGAAAACATCATGAGGAAACCGGCATGTCCTAGAACTAAACATTCGAAGACATGTGACATCTACCAACCCGCACTGGGCCCGCGTGGTGGACTACGTCTCTCTCCCGCTCATAGAGACTAGGCCTGTGTCCCAGCAGTGGGAACATTATGATTATGCTTATAAATTCACATCTGTACTAAGCTTAACCTTTTTTTACACATTTTTCAGTTCATGGACCATTTAATGGCAGGCGTAGAAGACATATTAGGAAAACATGGAAACCACCACATGAGGGATAAATTCAAAAGATTTGACAATCGTTTCATTAGACCGTTCTTACTCAGAAACTATCAGGTAAGTTATTACTTTTTTGCAACTTTGAACTAATTTCAGAAAGCAAGGAACGTATTTGAAACGTTAACTAATAACAAAACAGGACAAATTACTATTTCAGGGTGCGGAACCCAAGATTTTGGAGACATATTCAAAGTTGGCTATGAAAGATGCTATAGAGTACATGCAAAGGAATGCGTCTACCATTGGGAATATATCTGGAGCCGAATCCATGTCAGCCATATTCAAAAACTATACAAATGCCAATTTTAATGGAAGGTAATTTTTTTACTAACTTTTGCTCCGGAAATTTTATTTCCCTGAACGTTGTTCCTTTTTTTTGAAGCTCTTTGTTTCTTTTCAGTCCTAGTTTCAGTCAGCTCGACTCATCAACATGGAACATAGACATGCAGGAACTGGAATACAATCCGTCGAAAAAAGATCTAACGGACGCGAAGATACACCATCTCCTTGCCGAAGAACTCTGCAAACCGTTCAGACGCGTATGTATATGAAACTTATCAAAGGCTTCTTTGTATTGTAAAATCATAGCTACTGCCCGCGACTTCGTTCGCGTGAAATTATTTGCCCGCGCTATTACTTCGTTTTCGCGTAGCGATCTTTCTTATTTTTTTCTTTTTGCTCGGTTCCTTATGGTCTTATCATGATGTTAAATAGGCTATAGCCTCCCTCAAGAATTGGGCTATCAAATGCAAGAAGAATTTTTCAAATCCGACTGGTAGTTCCAGAGATTACCCCCTACATACAAACTTACAAACAGATTTTACCTCTTTATAATATTAGTATAGATATAATATTGTAGTATAGATTCAGAGACTGACCTATTGGCAGAATGTCACTTGATTCAAACTTATCTATAGGGAATTTCCTCTAGGATGTTTCTAGGTCAGAGCCTCCTGGCGTAACAATAATAATGACTGTTAATCAAGCTTATGTCTGCTCTATAAAATAATAAAGGCACTGGCGAGTGGGTTGAATGAACATACTAATTTGTTTCTTTATTAGTTTTTCTTGGACATTACTAAGATCGGTGTAGGAAAAATATCGTGAAGAAACCTGGACTAGACTATAGCTGAAGTCTGAAATCCTAAACCCGTCTTGAGCGCGCGTGGTGATCAATGCTAGTGCCTTCTTTGTATGATAAGAGGCATTGCCGTAAAGAGGCGGGCTTAGTAGTGGGATAATAATAAGCTGTCTTGGTTCTATGAAATTTAATTATACACTTTCGTAAAAGTATTTTATGGCTTAAAACTGGTAAGTGGAAAAGAAAATCAAACCTGATTAAGGCCGGTCACATACGTCCGGTTTCCTGATTCATCAGGAATATTTCCGTCCGGAAAATATAAGAACGTATGCGCAGGGACGATTTTGTATGAAATGCGTGCATTCAGTGTCTCCGAATCTGAATTCCTGATCAGGAAACTGAATCAGGAAAGAGGACCTATGCGGCCAGCCTAACAAACGAAGTTTAATTTGGCGAAAGTTATCTGGGTAAGTAGGTGAAGATTAAACCTACGTAGCAAAACGGAAGCCATATTCGTAACAAGTTCGCTTCGGTTTAACAATATGTTGTTAACTCGCATACCTTGACCTGCATATAGCTGTAAGTCGGTCATCAATGGGTGTTCATTGGAATCAAGTTACTTCAGAAATGGGGTAGACAGATCTGTCGAACGAACTATAACATGATAGGTACCTTGTTATGCCGAACCCTAATCAACTAATCATACCTTGACCTGCATATTGGTAGGTCGGTCACCGGTAGGAGTTCATGGGGATAAGAAATTGGGTAGGTAAGTACCTTGGAAATGGGATAGACAAGAAATAATTATCTAATTATAAAATAGAGCATGTTCTAGGTCCTTAGCACACCTCCGCCGCAAAATTCATTTTGGGAAATCGCTTAACGAATTCCGCTAAGAAACATTACTACATTGTGTCGCGATTCGAGTAGTGAAACATCATGAGAGTCAGTTGAATCGTAGAAATCGGAATAAAATGTCGTCGCTTTAGACTTAGTAAATACAATATAGGTCTACTTCACACGGAAAAACTAATCTAGAAGCCCTCTTAGATTAGTTTTTCCATGAAATCAACATCCATTTAATAAAAAATAATAAGTTTCGCCTTATAAATTTGTCGACTGCCACAGAAAAGCGCGAAACAAACGCGGCACCGCAACAAAATATCGGGCTGAGCACGGAGATGTAACTGGCTTCCCAGCAGATCGACGAAGTCACGCGGGAAAGAGATAGAATCATAATCAAATCTGTGCGTTATTACAGGCAGCTTCTCTTCTGTTTCGCTTGTCATAAAAGTGACAAGTCTTAGCGGAACTACTACGTTTTCTCTGCTATGGTTTCACAGCGGACCCGCCTTATTACTTAAACCCAATCATACCTTGACCTGCATATATCGGTAGGTCAGTCTTCGATAGGAGAAATAATGCCGTCGTAAATGGGGTAGACAAGAAAGGGCTATCATACATTATATAATTATCTAATGCTTTTCCTTTCTGTAGCATCGTCGGCTGAGCTACAGTCGTCACGCGGTGAACGATCGCGACCTCGGCACGCAAGTCAATTACAAGACCCATATGAATATACGGCGACGAGTCGGCGACAGAAAACATCATCACAAACGTAGTAAACGTGGAAAGCAGGTACGTGTTGTTAACAAAACCTTCACAGAAAATTTAGCTTTCATACTTATTAACGATTAGCCTATAAGTATTAAAAGGTTACTTAATAGGAATTTCATGATAAGTTACTACAGGTGGATCTCACTCTATGTACAACGTGGCACGCGAAAGGGCGCAGATAACGCGCCCCCGCACGTAATTTTCTACATACAAATTCAATAAAAACGCGCTTCCGTGCGTGGAATTTGGCTCCGTTTCCCCCGACCCATCGCGTGGCGCTTTGTAGTGTTTGATCCGCCATAGGTACACCTCGGGTTAAGGGTTAGAACCCTTCGGGATTTACGTACATATAGGCCTGATGCTATGAGTAATTTGGTAAAAGAGACTCTGAATATATGTGTTTCCTTATTTCAGGATGGGAAAAATCATGTGACTTTCCCAGAATTCCAGCAAAACGGTTCGGCCAAACAGTTCACGCACGGTAAAATAAAGTATTATAGATTAGGTACTTATTTATTCTTTCTTATTATCACGAGTGTCGATCGCATGCACGTGTGGGTTCAAGTATTATTTCGATTTTTTGTTTATTTTCAAATACATACATAATAATATGTATCAATGATCATTCTTAATTTTCTTTGCAAGCACAAACGCTTCGTTCTACACTAGTTTAATGAAAATAAATGTACCTAAATAAAAACACAACAAATAAAAATATTAGAACATTTAGACATAGCACATGTTTTTTTTTTGGTTTTGTATTGTCTGTGATATGTGATATCAAACATTCCAATAAGTTATTTTCCAAACTAGGTTTAAAAAAATCTAAAAACTTTTACATAAAATAGCAACGATAATTAATACAAAAGTCATAGCTGTTTATTTAAAGCATGCACTCAAAAACTTTCCATTCCAAATATGGCAGTAATATCGTATTATTACAGACTACATAGACGAGGTTCTGCAGGAGGACGGCGATGAACGCGAGATAGGACCACGACGCGAAGGTGACGACGGCGGTATAACTTTCACTGCCAAAATCCCGCGTAGGTATTCTGCATGACCCACCCTGAGTGACACACCGCAGTTTGGATTTGAATGGTAACATTGCTAACGCTAAATAACCCGACGTATTGTCTACTGGATCAGAAGCACTGTAGAATAGAGCAAAAGATGTAAGTGTAGCTAGACGTAAAAAAATGTGTACGTATGTAATTGCATTTCAATGTCAAGTAAGTTCGATGAAGGTACGCCTAATCAGGTACGCAGCATAATCAGCCTATACTGTTCCCACTGATGGGACACAGGCCTCCTCTCTTGTGAGAGGGATTGGGCCGTAATCCACCATGCGGGCCCAGTGCGGGTTGGTCAGGTATGGAGAGAAACTTAAAAATAAAATCAAAAGATTAAGTAACCTTTTCCAGTTTTTATTCATCATTGACTGTTTCCACAAATGCGGAACTAGGAGGTGAATCCAATCCAGTAAGAATATGAAATGACTTTCCGAGCTTCGAATTCAAATCCAAACAAATCCTTTAGATGTTGTCGACTAACGTTTTTATTTTCCGCACAACCTTTTCTTCCTTATCCAAAATGGGATACTTATAATAAGTGAACCGACGTTTACTTAATGGTATACGAGTATTATTTGCTGGGTCCAAAGCATTCCTTAATTTCTGACATGGCTACGTACTGTGAGAATGAGCTGAAACGTATTTGTGGTGGCATGTTCTGATTTATTTCTCTGTATGTAGGTAACTATTTGTATTTTCTAAATTATCTCTCTTCTTTAAATTCTTTTCATTGATTTATTTTGGTTCAGTTGCCTATTTCAAGTGAAGTTTTGACCTTTAAAACCTAACCAACTTATTCGCAAACCTTTGAGTTCAAATGAATTCCTTTACTTACAACTTTGGTACAAAGTAACTTAATTTTCTTTACAAAAATCTTTTGATGCAGTATCCTAAAATAAACGATTTATAAATTAGTTATTAATTCTTCAAAAAAACTTTTTAATTGGAAATCAGCTTGCTGGTCCATCCGTTTCGTGTTGATATTTCATAATTAAAAACATAAGTAACAGCCATAGCATAATAATTAATTACACTTGGGGAACTGTTTAGTATCAAATTACTCGCAAACTAAAATAAAATATAAGGTTTGCCAATAAAGTTGGTTACAATCCAAAGTTAAATTCTCTTCTATCCTGAGCCACAAATACCATTCCATTAGTCGTTAGGTATACCTACTAACCTTCTAATCGCTGCGTATCTGTTCATCTCTGCTTGTTTAATATTCTTTGTGTTTGATCGTCGTTTTCTTCCCTTCTGGCAATCTTCATGTGGCACCACCGCAAACTAACCGATACTCTCGACAACTGGCGATGATAATATTATCAGCTGGATACAAAGAAGTCAGTCCGACGTCCTCGCATAAAGAAAATAGTAGTTCACTTTTAAATCAACTGGCTAACCTGCCCGGATTCAATCCCTTGAAAGCGAGGATCGTTAAGCAGTACGCTAAAACACCCGAAGAGATACTCCCGACAGCTGTTGAGAAATCCTTACCGTGGAGAAGGGACAGATCCACGTATAACTTTGGTATGTGTTTACTTCAGAACTGATTCATTATTGTCACTAGATCTGCGTGCATACTTGCGTCTGATGATCAAGATTTTAATTTAGATTATGCTTTAATGTGACTGTGCTACGATTGCCGCAAATCATGATTTAAAAGTAAAAATAACACGCTCAACGTAGGCAGATGCTGTAATTATCTAGAGACATCACCTTAGCGTCAATAATGTAAAACATTGAGCAGCACTGGGCACTAACGTTTCATTAGTCATTATTAATCAGATTTTTTGGTATCCTTTTAGCGGCCACGTTTGTTAATTGTTTTTTTTTTCTTTTCGTTCAATTAACATTAAACATTTTTGCTTACATAGTAACAAAGAAAATATTTTTTTCATCAGACGCTTAGCAAAGATATCAATTGGTCATCCGATTCAATGTTACTATTGCATGTTTTAAACACATACTATTTTTTCCTTTATTCATTTCCTATTCGCTAAATAGCGCTTGATAGCCAATCTAGTAATAATTATTTAAATTGTTTATTTTTATTATTAAAACTGCACCTAGTATCTATTATTAGATCAGTTATGCAGTAACACTTGGCACTCTATAACTATTTGGATGTACTCGTATATCTAGTTAAAAACAGTAAGTATTGCATGTTATAACAATTATTTATGTATTTATAATATCTATTGTTTAGGTACTAAAATATTTATGGTATATTGATAGTCCTTAGATTGAAATATATGTTTATAAGTAGGTAGGTATCTATCTATAATAGCGTAGATATTTTGTCCTCAGGCAGTATTCAGTTGGCCCCTTTTACTACGTCTAGACGTACTGTATACTTATACGAATTCATATTTATGTATTTATTTAAGAGTAGATTTTATAATGTTTATATGTAAAACATAAAATATTTTTGAAATATAAATTAGATACGTATTTATTTTTTAGTAATGTAAAATTGTTTATTTATTTTATTTTTTTTAATTGGCATAACGAAACTATAACGCTAACATTTTAAATATTTTAGTTCCCAATGAGGATATTCTCGAAGAAGACGAAAGAAGACTGTCGGATGATAATGGCAAGTAGTAAACATGATGCATAGTACCTTATACATCTGAAAATGCCTATTTATACTTAGACTTATGCTCACAGACACCTACATGATAGTAGCTGAGCACGCTCGCGTGGCCACCCCGACCGCAACGGAGACGATGTTGCCATGGAAACGCGAGGAAATGGAGGGCTCGGGCTGCGGCGCCCTAAAACAATCGGAGTTCCCTGCTTGGGCTTCGAACAAAGAGTACCTAGCGTATAGCTCACCCTCGGCTACGTTTTTAGGTAAGTTTATAAAAAAATAATTAGAAAATTGTAATTGCAATATTTTATTTGTAAAAAAATACACTAAAATATATAAAATAAATTAATTGCTAGTTATATTAATGCAGGACATTTAGTAGAAAGCTTTGTAAAAGTCGAAATGTTGGGCAATAACAGCGTAGACCTTTGCGTAGCAGCGTAGCCAAGTAGCGCATACCATTGGTCTACAAACTCGTAGCGCGTAGGCGCGTAGACCATGACATTCTGGATCACAGAGCAAGATACGAATTTTGTTTTTGGTGAAGATTATTTTGAAAAATAAATAGCACTCTCAAATATATACATATATGCATCGTTCACGTGTTAAAACATTTTTAACTACGTGAAAGATATTTTCGATCGAAAGATATGAAGTAAGTTATGTGACAATACAAATTATTTAATTCTTAATACCAATTCTGTCAGCCTTCTTAGTTATTTAAAAAAAAATAGTTTCCACTTAATATGCACAATACCTACCCCCTAGCGATTACAGCGTGCATTTTTATTTGTTCGTTCGAGATTTTTTTTTAGTTTCTACTACCACAAAGCGCATTTGCGTAACCTAACACTGTGCATGTTAGCTTTTTATTTAATTTTATTCCTTTTGCTGAAATAGCTCCATTTGTTGCACCAAGATAACATTTCGGTCATAAAGCCCTTTCCATTAAATTAGAAGCTTCTAAAGTACCTATAAACCATTTTATGGCAAATAAAAAGTGCTTAATAGTACCTAACCGAAAACATGCGTCTATTTAAAAACACGAAATAAAACATAATAAATAATTAGTAATATATAATTAGTAATTGGAAAAAATAATTTATTTTGCACTTATTTACCTTAGACTTTAGAATTTTTTATCAACTTTTCTGACACGATTTTTTCCTTTTCCCCCCTGTCCATCCCGCTGTTAAAACACATCCATTCTCATAATACCTTCCGGTATCAGGAGGCATAGAGAAGCCAAAACATCCAAAATCTATCATAGGTCTGTTCCGAAGAGAGAGCTCTAGCTCTACACAGGGTGCTGCCGAGAATGTGGTGGTGTCCGACTCGGAGGGGAACAGAGATAGTTGGAGCAAGGGAGAGGGAACATCGAAGGATCCTGTTGGGAGACAAGGACCAAGTATGCTGTCTAAGAGGAGCACGAGCCTGGGGGGACCGTCAGTGTTGTTGATGGAAGATGTGGCGCATTCCGACCCCCTGGGCGCGTCCAGTAGACCAGCCAGCATTATGCAGGGACCACATAGAGGACAATGTCGAAGAGGATCGATGTTAGAGTTGACTGGGTACGATTTACCGTTTCTTATTTATTTTGAGGTTTTTAACTATACCTAATATTTATCTTTCTTAGGGCGAATTCCACCAAACTTTGATACCTATGATAAGTCTTATCCTGAGAATAAATTTTGAATTTTTGACAGTTTTTCTATATTAGAACTGTCAAACGTCAATTATATTCCACGGATAAAAGATATCAGAAGGGCAATTCTCGTAATTTTAAGAACGTTCACAGTCTGATCTCAGTCTCAATCGGTCAAAAATACCTCTAATTTCCCTACATTTTGACATTTGTTTGGCGCTGAGATGAGACTAGATTTTCAACATTTCAAATTACGAGAATTTGCCTTCTGACTTTGGTGAACTTCAAGCTTTCACGCTAAGATCCACCCTTAGCGTAAAAGCTTGAAGATTAAAATAAAGTGTGCCGGACAATGATGTGTGACCTTGTGCTGGATCGATTTTAAATCTGAATACATACAGCTTCAATACCATTGACGTGGAAATGTGAATGTGGCTTACTTCAGCAGATTTGGATAGGGAAAATATTTTGGTTATCTTTCTTTGGTATGAATTGCTTGCAAAAGGATTAACATTATTTATCATATTTATCATACACTGCGTACAAAGAATATTTCTTTAACAAATTGCAGTACCAGGAATTACATTAATCTGCCAAGCTCCGCTAATGAGACACAATTGATTTTCTATTGTTTCGTCGCTGATCGGCAAACCGCGCCGCTTGACCGGTTCTGCCTTGAAATATTGATATAAACCTGCAATTTGTTGAATTTCAGGTCATTATCTCGTGACGCGATCACAGAAGAGAAATGCAGCAAATCATTGCCAGAGAGTGAGCGCATGGGCGTGAGACGGTTGCCTCTAGGTCAGCAGAGTCTTCCTAGGGAACCTTTCATCCGCCAGCTGACCATGGCGTCCGCCCTGCAGACCAGCTCTTCGTCTGACGACTCCTCAGACGAGAACACCTGAGTGCCCCGCCGTGGTGACCCTGATAGGTTGCCACTGTTGAAGTACAAGACGCTAGAGTGAAGTGCTACCGCGGACGGTGATACTGTTCATGTCTTAAAATACACAAACTTTCTAAAAAGTGCTGTGAATCTGTGGTGAATAATGATAAGTAAAACGAGCATAGAATAAAAAAAAAACGAGTTAATTAATCACCCGTAACGAATTTTATTCAAATTGAAATCTGTATTTATGTGCAAATATTTAGATGACTTTGCCAAAAACATCTAAACAATTTCGAGGGCTTTCATTATATTGGTTCCATGTGATAAACATAGTGTTGGGATCTTCACTAATGTTACTAACGAGTATATGTCGAAGGCAGTTTGCATAATTCGAAGACAAAGTAAGATGCGTTGATATTGTCGGTCAATAATCACGATACGCACACTTAAAGCGAGATAAATGTCGTGCGGTAGAGTTTAGGTAGGTTCTTTATAAAACGTAAAATTGCTTGCCAGATATCCTGTCTGAGGCTTTCGAGTTATTTTGGTATCTAGGTAGCTGTAATTATATTACATTGTAAGGTGTAAATACGACGCGTTGCGATGAAATGCATCATGCAACGACTGGTAGATATAAGGGTTTAAAAAAAAATAACTAAAATACTTTCCTATCCATCTTGCCTTTTTTGTTCACGAGAATACGGAATCGATTGAAAAGCTCCTAAATGATATAAGTATGGATATCAAGCTGTGAATAATCAAGAATTAATATTGCTTTAAGTACAATTATCTAAACCAATTTTTGTAGTTGTTTGAAGTGTATTTTTGTATGGTCTTTGTAACGTATCATGTAATAAAACATCCAGCGCTGTATGTAAAGTAATCTTTTACAATAATCATATTTATGTAAAGATATTTATGATTTCGAACTTGGCACTTGTTGCCAATGACAATACCACTAGTTTTAATTGAGATGTGATTTTTAGAAGTAGATAGTAATACTGTTTGTGTTTGCTACGTAAATGTAGATAAGTATATAATTATATACCACACGTTTGATATTTTTTCTTAGATCTAGACTGTCTGCTTCGAAATAAATTGAAACACGAAGTAGGTATTGACATACATATATTTTTAATCCATATTTTATGAATTCACTACCCACATAGTTACAAAAAGTAGCTAGAATAAATGAATATTCTCGGTCGTGGAAAACTGCCTTGTTTTCTTTGATATTTCTTTCACGTTAGGCCAAACCTAAGGAAAATGCGTTTTCATTTCAGAATGTCTTATATTCTTGTAAAAAATGTTATAAGTTTTCAACTTGCGTTCGTAAAATTTTATAACCATCGATCTTGCGTTTTGATACTGGTTTGGTAACATGAATTAGTTTCAACACTTCGTTCGTTCGAGTGAGACAATATAAATTAGGTTTATTATAGTATAATTATTTTAGTCATAATTTGTTATTCTCCTAATGATGTCATTGGCAATTCGACGTCACTTTAGTCTTAACCAATCTGTAAAAAAACCTCTTTTATATAAAGGCATCAGCAGCGCAATGAAAATGTTGAATTGTTATTAGATTATTAGACGTAGTATCAACCTATACGGGGTCAAATTAAATTTGCTAGCGAAACTTCGCTGACTCCGTGTATCGATATTTAAATATAAAAAAAAAAAATACAGTCGAATTGATAACCTCCTCCTTTTTTTGAAGTCGGTTAATAAAACAATGTATGTTGTATTTGGGGTTAACTACCGTAGGTATTACTGTAACTTGAAATATTATGAGAAATTAAAAAACCCGTTTTTTTTTTTTGAAAATTTATAGGCGTAATGAGTATCTAAACACTATCATCATCTGCCTAGCCTTTTCTCAACTATGTTGGGGTTGGCTTGCAGTCCGACCAGTATCGAAATAAAATAAATACCGAGTATCTAAACACTATTAAACAAATTAACTGATTTACTAAACTCATACTTTAAGTAACTATATTACACTAGCTGCGGTCGTTGACCCAAAAAAAAATTTTTTTTCATATGTTTGCATATTGATATATGTACAGTCACGAGCACTAATATGTCAATACTTGGCAACTTTCAATTGCGATTTTTTCGTGAAATAAGTAATGTAACGTTGAAATACGACACTTTACATAAACCTATGGGTTCTAAAATACTATGTTTGTAATAACATACAATTTCATACAAAAATAAAGGGAAAAATCGGCTTTGAATAAAGCCAAGTGTATACATACTTATGGACGTGACTGTATACGCATCATATCTGAGAATTTTCACTAGCTAATTTAATTTGACTCCGTATAACCTTGTTTATGAAGAATAGACTAATTTAGAACAATAATAGCTGTAGCGTTATAGAAAGTGTACCATAATAACTTATGTAAAAAATATTATTTGTTAACCATTTTATTGAAATATTGACAAGGTTTTTTTTTTGTATTTTTTATTTATTTATTCCATCAGGAATTTCTCAGTAGCGGCCCGGAGTCTGGATCAAACCCAGTTGATGGCAATAGGTCTCCCCAGCTATTAATTGCGACTCAAACATAACTGGCGAAATGTGGGTAAAAGCCCCTTCACCTAAGCTTGAGAATACAAGCGTCATGTTATGTTATGATGTTGTCCTATCAGCATAATCAGCCTATAATGTTCCCACTGCTGGGGAACTCCTCTCTTCAAGAGGGAATGGGCTATAATCTACTTTACCACGCGGGCCCAGTGCGGGTTCGTAGATGTCACAGTCTTCGAATTTTTGCGTTCTGACATACCGGTTTCATCACGATGTTGTCCTTCTCCGTTTTGAGAGCAGTGGTGCGTGTGTCTTATCAATATTGTTTGAATTTCATACCACCTAAGTAGTGCGTTCTTCGAACAATTGCTGTTCGATGAAGAATCATGTACGCTAAACTTTAGAGGGTATCTAGTAAATTAGCAAATACCTGTTATGTTAAATATTTGTATTGTTTTTTCGTTATAATCAACTTTATATCTAAAACAATATGTGTTACGAATTCTGACCAAGCTTAATACATACTTAGGTATATCTATTTAAGTAATATTGTCTTGTTCTATAGGTACCTACTTCTATTTTTTCATGTATTCGGATGCAGAATAAGGCTGAGGCTACATTAGGCCGCGACGCGACTTGCGACACATGAGCGATTAAAACCAATAAATTACACCGTACATCAAATATTACTAGCGATCTTTGATTTCTTTATGCGATAGGAACAACATTACTGTAATCACGGCATCGGCTACATCAGCATATCAGCGAAATTGAAGCGAATTTATTAGAAAATCTCTCACATGCACGACAAGTTCAATAGTGCTATTAAATATGCGTGTGGTTACATTATGCGTATAGTAAACTGCGGTGGATGATTTGATAGCATGTGTACTGTCGCCACGTCATCGCCGAATATACGTCGGATTTTCGCTTATAATGTAGCCATACCATGTTTATCTCGTTTCGCTCTTCCAGTCGCATCGCAAATCGCTGCCTACTGTAGCCTCAGCTTTAAGGTTCCGGCAGACAGGCCCAATGTGACAGTGCAACGCGATTCTGCGATATACAACTCCGCAGACGTGATGGGTATCGATATCTAAACATGGTCAAACAAAAAATGTATAGGTAATCAGATCGATGAAAAAAAAAACATATTTTCTCAACCTATACTTCAAGTAACTAAGCTACAAGAGGTCGTTTACTCAAAAAAAAAAAATATTTTACCATTTATGTAGGTTAGGTACACACATATATAAACAGACTAGCGGTCGCCCGCGGCTCCGCCCGCGTGGATGTCGGTTACCGCTGCAAAAAGCCTACCCAGGAAAGACACGGTCAGCAAAATGATTCCCAGGTCAATTCACAGACACCGACAGTAACATTGACGACGCAGTCATTATCCGCAGGCTGCACAGATTGTCTTTCTGTGTATGTTAAGTTGTTAATGATGAAAATATTTAAATGTAATTAATACTAAGTTTTCACTTCTGCCGGCAGTCCCGGAGCGCAACCCGTTGTTTAAGGATAGATAACTAAAGCGATTATTGTAGAGCTTCTCCATAAACAACATTTGACGTTAAATTATTTTCAGGTAACAAAATATACTGATGGTCGGGAGCCCCGACCCGTGATAGGGCAACGTAAAGTTGCCCATGCGTAAAACATTCTTTTCGTAAATCAATTCCTACTAATTTGAATGTTTGGCCCTGGGATTTGTTTATCGTTAGTGCGAAAGAAATTTTTACTGGAAATTGGAGCCTTTTGAAGGGTATAGGCAAATCAGTAGGGATCATGGGTATTCTTGGTATATGAGCTAATTCACCAGCTGCAGGGCCGGTGATAATCTTCGCTACTATTAAATTATCTTTTAGCTCCTTTATAAGAAGTCTCGTGCCATTACACATGTTGGGGGGGCTTAAATTTCTGAGAAGCATTATCGGCGTGCCAACTTTTAACGACAGTTCATGAGGTGGTAGCCCAGCGGGGTTCAGAGAATTTAAAAATTCCTGGGGGTAGTGCACAGCGTCCTCGATGTTAGTGACGGTGTCTATGGATTTATAGCACTTAACTTCACCCGGTACTTTCTGCGCGCGGGTACCTTACTCACGCGCACCCCCGCCTTGGTGACGCCCACTTCGCAACGGGCCGTGCAGCAGAAATCGTAATATTTTAATTTCGCCATAACTTCAAAACCAAACGTCCAATTTTAATCATTCAAAGACCAAATATTATCTCCATAAACTGTTCTTAGTGATGAAATCATTTATTTTGATAAGGATTAATAGCATGAGTAAAATAAACGCGTTTAAATGTAGTCCAAAAAAAATTCAAGATTTTTAAATAAAAAAATGGTTGCTGTGCCTCACTCGACATAGATGGGTATAGTGTGTCGCGGACTTTTTTGTAGATATTTATAAGATCTACAATTAATTAGAACATTTTATGGTTCTATCTTTTATAGTTTAGGCAGCGTACGCAAAATAAGTAACTTTTCTGGTTGATTTTTTACACCTTGTGTCCGAAAAACCCAAATATCTTACGGAACCCTATTTTTTTCCAAAATAAAATATAGCCTATGTTACTCGTGGATAATGTAGCTTTCGAATGGTGAAAGAATTTTTAAAATCGGTCCAGTAGTTTTTGAGCCTATTCAGTACAAACAAACAAACATACAAACAAAGTTTTCCTCTTTATAATATTAGTGTAGACAAGAAAAAAACAGAACAGAAAAATAGGTACAAAGGTGATGCTTATTTCATAAGAAATCTCTTCCAGCATACCTGCGATAGAACAATAAATAGAGAGATGTAGACAGCGTGTGAAAGACAAAAAAAAAAAAACAAAATACATAAAATCTAAAAACTATTCACTTAATAAAACTAAACAAATATTATGAGAATATACTTACATACATACAAATAAACATACATTACATACGTACTTCTAAAATAAATATCACAAAAAAAAATCATCAAATCAATTCTTTTTTGTTTTACCATATTTAGATATTGATAGATTGATACCTACCTACCACATCTACGAAGTATCGTTAGCTAATTTTTTGACCCTGTATATTCGTAGATCTATTTCTTTCTATGAAAACAGAGCCGCAATGCCACATTAAATTGTAGACCGTATTATTATGTTGTATATCTACTTGTTTGTGGCTGTGTTATATGTACTCGCATTCTTTACGTACAATAGGGTAGTGTCCTGGGTAAAAAAATAATAATTCTAATTAGTCCGTCAGTTAGATTATCGAAAAATAATGGACCCGTATTTTTTCTTTTGTCAATCAAACAAAAAATGACAAAAATAAAGCACGTCACAACCCCCCACTCCCAAATTTTGACGTGCTTTATCTTTGTCATTTTTTGTTTGATTGACAAAAGAAAAAATACGGGTCCATTATTTTTCGATAATCTAACTAACGGACTAATTAGAATTTTTTAGGAAACTAGCCTATTGTATATTTGTGATACGTTAATTAACATAACCGCTGATTCTGCCGGTCTATTCTGTAAAAATGTTACCGCGAAAGTTTAGGTTAAGTGAGTCTGAATTACCTATTAATATCGATGTTTTGATCAGCCGGATTCTCTGTTGTTATTTTAACATGATTCGCTTTAGGCTTGTTCAGTAAAGCAGTTACGGTACTTCATCATTGAGGTTTCTGGACACCTGCAGTGCAATTCCGTAAAAAAAACCACGTGAAAACTTGAGCGTGAGTGCTGTCACCTGTCATCATTCCGTACGACACTCACTCTCACCTCGCCTTTGTTTTCACGGGGAGATTTTTACCACTTCACCTACTTAAGTTTTCACTGTAAGATTTACAGAACTATCTAGGTACTGTTCAAGTGTTCATGAATGATCATCAATAGGATTCTTTGAAAGTCACGCTGTGTGTTATGACGGTGCGAATACCGTTCGATACATAAGTAGTTATAATTAAATCAAACAACTGTAGGTACTCTACTATAAGCAAGCTTTGTATAAAAGGGATTGTGGTGTGTCAATTGATAAAAATAATAGTGCCTAGAGTAGAAAATCTACACCGCTCATTGATTGATGATATTGTGGTTTTCTTTTGTACTAAATTATTGTTAAAACTGTATTATAGTCGTACAATAGATATAAAGCGGAAATAAAAATCACATTTGAGAGTTACCTATTTCGTGTTTTATTTACTCCTGAAAATTGTTCCCAACGAATGGACCATATATCCTTAACAAATAAATTATTTATATTTGTATTTCATATTGTGATGTCATTAACTGCTATAGGCCGATCGCTTATCTGAGACGTTGCCTGAGGTAGCAGCGTGGTGCGGGTCGTGCGGGTTTACCCGCGCTCTCCCGGCTCTTGTAGCAAAAGGAACCGTAGGGTTTCAGTCGGTAAGAGTCCCACATAACCCTCCATTCTCTCCAAATGGAACCCTCGATCTGTGGAGAATAACCTTTTTACAAACCTTCTTGCTTTAAGTAAGTAATCCACCACTAAAAAAACTTGCTAATTGCTATTCAAAATTGCCGCTGCCCGACTGCGAGCTGGCTGGTCATTGCCGCGCGCCATCTGTTGCACATTATTAGAACTAATGTAAGCAAACGCGTTGTTCTTGTTTTCATAAGGCTTCTTGAATATTATAAAATATTTCAATCCAAATCGCTAAACATGCCTTAAATATGCCGTAATTATTGTTTTAATGGCTTAAAGAAATTTTGGTATTTTATTAATACAGTAATTTCTCTGAATTATTTCCATTTATTTTAACATTAGCAAAATCGATTTTGCGCCAAAGTTCGAGTATTCAAGTCAAGGTTTTCAAGTCACCAAAAAAGTAAACCCATCCGCTCGTTCGCTAGCCGTCTTGTGATTTTTCTCCTTGTTTCTTATTTTCATGAAAAATAACGGAAAATAGAATGTAACAGTAAATTTCCCTCACACAATGGATTTCAATTAGCTCCAAGTATCAATAATATGTGTGTGTGTTGATGACTCCCTTTACTTCAATCTGTTTATCATGTGTGGCAAATACATCAATAGAAGAATGAAACATACTTACGATTTGTAATAAACTAGAACAGCGGTAAGTAGCGTGAAAAATATTTTAGAATAAATATGTATAGTGTATAGTTTCTCCCGCAAAAGTTGTTAAGATATCATGTTGACGTGCAAAGTTGATTTAGGTTGTAGAAACCAAGTGCCTTTCTAAACTGTCAGTTTGTTTTTAAAACTGAAATATTTGTTGTAGCAGAGATAAATATATTTTGTCTGTTTATGTATATAGGAAAGTTTTTCTATCTTCTACCGTCTACAGGCGAAATTTTCTATAAAAACTTGCTTCAAATGCTTGTAGGGCTGTGTTATCTTATCAGAGTTTTGTCAGATATCAATAAGTTTGATGATAGGTACATTAACATTGCCTTATTCTTATTTACTTGTGAAAATGTTTACTAATTCTGAGACAAATTTTAATATTAATAGTATTGTAGTAAGTGAAAATAGTTGGTCTTCACAGGTTTTATTTACAAACAAAACAGAACTAATAATTTGAAAGTTGAATCTAGACATGTAGATAATAATGATAAAATAAAAACAGAATTACATTCCTTGTTTTACATTGATGTGAGATTCTAAGTAATCAATAAGAAGGTAAATAAGTATGTATTTTGGAAAGTGTTAGCCTGGCTATAAGTACATGTTAAGTTACATTTTGTTCTTCCAAAAAGAATTTTAGTAGTGAAACTACTTGAACACTGTGATAAAACAGACCCTTTAGTAATGATACTGTACACTCAAGACTCAAGCATTACTTGAAACTAGTTTTAAGTAATGCTTGAGTTTTGAGTAAGGATCTGTATTACGGGTCCAAGTTTTAACACAGTAATTGTAAGCTTACAGTATGTGAAAATATGTGTATATTTTCAGATTGAAAACAAGATGGAGCACTCAGACTTGGTGTCTGAGATGGCACAGGTGGAGCACCTCACCACACAGGAGAGGCTCCACCTAGCCCGCAGGTAATTATTATTTATCAACAGCTATTGTTAATAATAAGTACTATAGGTTCTTGTTCCATTCTCCTGTCATTACAACAACTTATTTGGGATTGATGCATCAGCCCTTACCTTTCATACATCATACTATATTAGCTGTCATCGGTTTTATTATTTATTTAGTGCTTGAAGCACACACATGTACTGAGGCTGGCATTTTTTACCAGTCTCACCCAGAGACAGACAGTGGTAGGTGCAATTAAGAAAATTGAGGAATAATATAAATATTATAATTAAAATAAAGATTGGAGTTTATAATATAATTATCACCATAATTTGCCCTATTTCATATTTTTTTGAATACAGAAACCTTACAAAATCTTTTTAACTAGCTGCGCCCCGCGGTTTCACCCGTGTAAATGTCGATCCCGTGGGAGTATTGGGATAAAAAGTAACCTATATGTTAATCCAGGGTGTCAGCTACCTCCATACAAAATTTTATCAAAATTGGTCTAGCCGTTTGAGCGTGAAGGAGTAACAAACATATAAACACACACTCACAAAATTTCGCCTTAGTACCATTACTGTGCACTGTGCGGTAGTTTAGATAGTCTTGATAGGACTTCATCTGCCTAGCTCACTTTATGTCTGATTATGTATCCAAGATAATGAATCCTGTTTAGAAACTTGTTTTACTTGAATGATGCTCTAGACGATATTTGACAGTAAAAAATATTTCTTGTAGGAAGAAACTGATCTTTGATTTATTGCTTTGATTTATTGGTAAATCATCAATTTTTCATTAAGTTTTTTTTATATGATATAGCCATACTTTGCCTATTGCAAATAATGATCAGTATGATCATTCAATGGAGTCAGTGGCATTAACTTGCCTTGAGGAAAATCATATCATATTAACTGTATAATTATATAATCTTACACATAAACTTAGGCATAAATGAGATATACAGGTTTAATAAATAAATATCTTTATTATAATTGAACTTAATTATCTCTTCATCGAGTGTGGGAATACCCAGTTTTGATTGGATTTAAATGCATCATTTTATCCCTGTCATCTAAGATTTCATTTATTTTACAAGTTGTTGGTTAACCTGCAAATATTATAAATGTGAAAGTTTGTTGGTTTATCCTTCTTTCACACAGCAACTAACTTTTGGAACAATTAAATATTTTGCATAAATAAAATGCATAGTTCCTGTGAAAACAATGGAAACAAAGTCACGGGTAAAATCTATTAATTTATAAACATGAAGTTAAGATGCTTAATGAAACTAAGAAACAGGAGGATATTAAAAACTAAAAACTTACTTTCCAGATTTTAAAAACATGTTGACTGACCCAGCCTTAAAATATTGACTAAAACTGTACAAAAATATTATAGAAACTAAATAATATTATGCTTATGGCAATGAAAGAAACTGTAGACAGACTATGAAAACTCTCTACTCTATGTTAGAAAATAAATGTTAAGTGCATCTGTACAGATGGCATGAAAGTAGGATTAATGTTGTGGAAAGCATTCCTAGTGTTCATAGCATGTATTCTAGGACTTCAAATTACTATCTGAAATGACAATTTGTATTGTATGAACTCAAAATCGATACATAGTGTAATAATTTGGAGTGGTGTAGATTATATTACTATTTATGATAATTACATGAGACTATCATAATTTTAATGTTATTGTGACTAATATAATCTTGATAAATGTGATTAAAATAAGTAGCATTGACATTTTATATGTATGTTTGAATGAAAACAGTAATATAACATTGATAGATTCTATTTTTTTTTTATCTTGGTATATGTCAGTGATAACAGTTGATGTATGGATTGAGCTAGGCTGATATGTTTATACACATGTTGTTCAACAGATTATTGTGATATTGAGCCTTCAGATAAATGATTCTGAGTGATATTTTTATATCCACCTGGATGGGCTATTTAGGACACACACGATAAAGACGTACTTTCCCTTTTAACTTTCGAAAGTACTTGACAAATATGGCTTTAAGAAAAACATTGAACAATTAAATATGAGTTAAAAAAAAAATAAACTTGAAACCGAATTACTATTATCAGTAATGTCAAGGTCAGTAAATCCATTTCCAGATTAACTACTGCCTTAGTAATAAATTTTGCTTGGGCTTGAATATAGTTGGAGATAAAATGAAAATAACTAAGAGTGAGAAGGCATACAAATATTGGAAAGTACGCATTAAAATTAATTTGGCGAACTAAGTTTCAACTTTCCATTATTTGTTGTACATTGTTAGCATAATTATGGTTTGTATTCTAAAAGTAACATAAATATTTAGTTATGTCGCTATACCTATACAAGCTTATTTTCTACATGTGTGTCTCACTCTGTAAATGTTCTTAATATTCGCTATATTACCAGAGAGAACCAATATAGTCCTCCAAACCATGTTTCGGCCAATCTCAATAAAGACTTGCCTTCGGCGAGGGAGATATTATAGTGCACATGTGTGTGCACACTGCCCAGACAAAGGTCCACTCTCAAAGTCCGATAGTACGGCAATTCGACACGTCCGGAGAGAGATCAGGCGCAGGACAAACGGCTTAACGTGCGACAATTTTTTTTTGTTATGTATTTTTGTGGTGTACAATAAAGTACATATATAAGTAAATAAATAACGTGCTTTCCGAGGCACTGGTGTAACACACCGCCAACTTCCGAACTCCGGGCTTTTACTAAGAAACTCCTAATGGAAAAACCCCAATAACACTTTCTCCGACCTGGGAATCGAACCCAGGATCCCACACGCTCAGCAGTCGCGCTTGCGACCACAAGACCAACGGGGCAGTTTTAACCGATACCACAGAATACTTAAAGTACTACGTACAGAAAGGCCACTCCCTTCCCCGCACTAACATCGGTTACCGCACCTCACCCCGCACTTCGAGGTTACCGTCGCAGTTCTTTAACAAGAGCGCTCGCAAACACAAGTACCTCACGCACACATTCATACGTATACAAACGTCATTTTTTAATGTAGTAGTAGTAGGTAATTATTTTGCGAGCGTTGTATGGAGTGTCCGGGGTGTGCCGATACTAAGATATTAAAAGTCAGGCTTTTTTATTGCTAAATAAAAAAAGTCGTTTTTATTTTACCAGGTGATCTTGTATCGCAACATACACACATATGTTGTATTATTGCTGTATGGTATGTGTACACAATTTTTAGCATATAGGTATCATTCGATAGATCTATGTATAGATCTGTGTCAACACGAGCTATATTATATCATAGGCACACAGTTCTGTTTGCCATGCCGTAGGTACATATTTAATCCTTTACCCGCCGCTGCCGACGCCAGCGAGATTAACCGAGTTAGCTCACGAGTGATAACAGATATCAGAAACAAACGTGCACGGGTACTTAGATACTTCCGATTATACGGTAGTTTAAAAAATAAAAGGAGCCTGCTTTTGATAGGTTTTTATGACTATCTTTGTGCAGTATCCTCGTAAACATACAGTGATTTATGGCGTTCGCTTCTTTGTTCTAATTTTAATCTTTCGTTATCTTACACTTTATGATTCAGTGCAGAATGGCACTTAAAACCCCTGTTACACTACACGATATTTACGACAATATTTAGGTGATGTTTTTTTTAATAGAAACCCTTCGTCCCTTTCTCTTATCACACCATCCCTAAGTATTTCGGGAAAGGGCTCATGAATGTCGTGTAGTGTCATAAGGCTTTTAAAGCTGTCCAAAGAGCTTGCAGATTGTCACTCGAGTTTAAAGATCAATAAGCGGAAACAGACCAAGATAAAGTGTATTAACTTCATTAATGGCAGCTATATTAAAACTCAGGAAGTATTTCATTGCCATTACTGCACAATATTATGAAACGTATTATAATGTAAAGTGAAACCTTGTTTTCACTTTTTATGATTGCATGACATTTTACTGTTAAAATATAAACCCATGTGGGAATAGCCGTTACGCATAAAATGGATTACGAAAATAAACCACGGTATCTAAGCGCTCGTGTATGGATACTTATCGTGGGTAGGTACCTACATTGCTATCATTTTGAAATACACAGGCCAACTCAAAGTATGACGCAGCTACTAAATAAATATTGGGAAATAATAATGGTTCCGAAAATCAAATTAATCTCCAGCGATCTGTGGTCGACAAAAAAAAATGGATCTTCGAATAACAAAACTAAACTTCCGAATAAAATACTGAACCTCCAACAAAATTACTAAGTTAACGACAACGGAGGTTTTGTATCATATTAATAAATATATACGCGGGGCTACGTCGACTTAGGATGCAAGAGTGAGCGAAGGGCACCCCGAGGTTCAGTTTGGTTAGGTTACTTTAAACCCCTTACATAGACATAGGAGCCCCGCTTCGCGGGGCTCCGTCGACATAGGATGCAAGAGCGGGCGAATGAGAATACAAATACCTTTACATATATTAAAACGCAATTTAAGCTAGTAGAAAAGTATTATACCTAGCAATAAACAGTCATGTTTATTTTTCGAATATTTCAGTACAGTACCCGGCGATAAATATTGCACATCGATCTTTGGAAAGAGACAATCGGCTAATTTCGGCTTCGTAGAGCGTTATCTCTGTCGCACGAAATACAAACAGTCCGGTATCTATAAGGAGCTGTTAAAACAATTATGATTTGCTTCTTTTGATAATTCTTTTTATTCTTTGTATAAAATACACCAATTTTTCTATAAATGATTGCTTTAGGTTGGGGTAAAATAAAAAGGTTCCCCTATTTTTCCTAAAGATGCCATAGTACAACTTTAAATTATTTAAATTTGGGGGTGTTAACAACTCTAGATATATATTTTGAACTGGACGCGACCGCACTCTATCGCACTTGTACATCGACTGACAAAACGTCAGTTAACGTCACATAGGTAGTGTGCGACAGAGATAACGCACTACGAAGCCGAACTTCGCCGATTGTTTCTTTCCAAAGGTCGATGTGCAATATTTATTGCCGGGTACTGTATCTCATTCGGTCGTTTCGTCATTTTTATTCGGACAAAAACTTTTTAACAAAAAAAAAAAACCGACTTCCAAAAAAACACTACAGAGTGAAAAATAACTTTAATTTCGGAAGTCGGTGTCTTTTGATCTGTATTTTAGTTTTTTGCCACCGACTTCCGAAATTAAAGTTATTTTTCACTCTGTAGTGTTTTTTTGGAAGTCGGTTTTTTTTTTTGTTAAAAAGTTTTTATTTCACGCTTTTTAGTGGGTCTGCTTATAATTTATCTCAGTTACAATAGCCTAGTGTCAACTTTCTCATCGCCTTTTACAAAATATTGCTTTTACCGATGCAGGGAAGTTAATTGTTGAAGAGTTCTCCTGGTCCACCATCAGCTCCATATCACTATTCACATTGTGACGAGCATAAATTGCTTAGCAACCATGTTAAAGTATCGATTCGCCGAAACCGTCCCGTGAAATAGTACGGAGATATTATTGAGTAGTTCCGGTGGCCATCTGTGGTCTTCATCATCAGTTCCACTTCACCAAATGGTGCTTTCCGAGAGCAAATGTACGAGTGTTACTATAAATAATTTTGAAAGAATTTTCTTTTAACTCCAAGCCGTTGAGGAGTTGTACCTTCCATCATCAGCTCATCCACCTGAGATGATGATTATCAGATGCAAATACTTAAACAGCTTTAGAAAATATATGAAAATGATACTATGTGCCTATAAAATTTGAAGGTTGCCCTCGATTTCCCTGGGATCCCATCATCTGATCCTGACCTGATGATCATGCAACCACTTGGGAAGTATACCCTTTCAAACAAAAGAAAAATTTTTCAAATCGGTCCAGGCGTCTTCGAGAATTCGGGGAACATACATAAAAAAAAAAAAAAAAAAAAAAGATTCCGACGAATTGAGAACCTCCTCCTTTTTTTGAAGTCGGTTAAAAAGTAGTCGGAAAGTTAGTATTTTAGGCAGTAGATTTAATATTTTGAGTAAGGACAATTCTTATTTTTTTGTCGGAGCTTTTATTACTATCCATAAATATTGAGCTCTTTCTGAATGCTACTGCAGTGTTTTCGTTTATTTATGAGCTGCAAACTAAATAATTACTATCTCAGTAGCGCAAACTACGTACATAATTTTCAAATATGGGGTAATTTAGGGCCTCTTAAAACATGAAAAGTCCTTCAATACAAACCTTTACGATGTAACATATTTCCTGTTCATCACTATTCTAAATGAGTACATACTTCGTACAACTACGACAACTATGTCAGTAGTCTTACAACATAAGTTTATTTTTATTTTACATAAACATGCACTTGGAAAATCCCAGAGCATTTCAAAGAGTTTTTATTGGTGCTTAATATTATGAAGTATCAAGAAGGCTGCCCGTTTATATATAGACTTACGAAAGATAAACCTACGTGTGAATTAATTTCACACCAATATATTCTGCGAATTCCTTACATAATAATATTGCCAATTGACTGAGAATAAATCCATATACGTTTACATTGAATTTCGCGTCAAGTGGGCGTCGGGCGCCGCGAAGGCATGGACTCGTGGAGGTCGATCGCTCACCGTTTATGAACAAAACACGACACTGAACCACTTTACAAATTCATACTTATTGAGTGCTAATAGTAATAACTGACGTCGCTAATAAATAGCTAAATTACACTCGGTTTCTGATAGAGACAAGACTGTCGAACTGATGTTAAATGCTGTGATTGGCTGACTGAAATAACAAATGACAATCAAATCGCAAGACGTGAGTAAGACCGTCTATTGTTCAAGAGTCTTTCCGAAATCCGGTGTCGAGTCGAGCCACGCACATTTTTCACTTAAAGGGTACTTCGGGTATACAGTTTTCTTGTGTTGAGTTTCGCATCCTGCTATTTGAAAAACATTAAACATTCCCCGACATTCCCTACATATTTTTCTCATACAAACCTTGTTTATTTCAGACGACGCATGCAGCAGTTAAAACTATGGCAGCAACGAGAGAAAGAGTGGCTGCGGTCGCGAGCGAAACGGGAGAAGAGCAACAAGCGGAGCATATACTTTAGTGATAGCGTGATGTTGCTGGAAGCTGCGGCCAGAAACGATATAGATGAAGGTACGTGACTTATGTAACATCTCCTTATAAGGGAGCTTTTTTTAATCCTTCGAAATCTTATTTAACAGTGATATACAAAAGTGACTTTGCCCATGACCTTTTCGAAGGACCCTAGTAAAGTCATTGATTGGTGATGTGATAACGTGTTTGTATAGGTATCGGTACATTGGCATAAAGCCAAATCTCAGTCACTCCCTGTGAAATATTGACATTATTTCAGCAGCATTTGTTTACTTAGGCCGAAAGCTAATACAAACATAACTGGAAAAGTTCCACTTCCACGGCTTTTCCACTGACATCTGCGCTATAAATCTTCTATGTTATCACTTACCTCTCGACCAATTTTACAACGTTTAAACGGTTGCCAAATGACAAGAGATTATTGTTATCCACAGTATTTTGTGGCTGTACGGAACATAATCCGGGTTTCGCACGTCTGAGTAATGCATGTTTTGAGTCGTACTGTCGTACAAGGTTCGCACCTGTGCCGATTACGACATCTTAGCCCTGATAATAACTTATACCGTTGTGAATGAAAAGGTCAGCAAAACTATCACTTGTGCTATATTAATCAATTTGTTAAGGTAGGTAGTACTTAGGGTGAGTAATAGTCTCGAGGGATTACGTGGTCAGAAAGTATCAACATAGGTATTTCATAGAGTTTCTTGATAAAGAAATGTAAGGAAAGAAAGACTTATATGCCTCAACCAACTTCGAATATTGTAGGTACGTTTTCACATGCTGGAAACATAATATCTTGAGTTGCAACTGCATGATAATAAACATCTGTTCTTGATTGGTCAGGTGACATTCGAGCAGTTTCATAAATGAAGCCAATAAAAGCGACATTATTTTCGTTATTACTCGGTCAATTACGCGCAATATATGTGCCATAACGAGATTGTTAGCAACGCTTAATGACTAGAGCTGGAACTAACTTTTAGTACCTTTAGTACTGACTTTCTTTGTTATTTTAATTTCACTTGTTTGCCGATATTATGCATGTTTTCGGTCTCGTAATACTTACGAATGGAAATTGCGTAGTTCAAGTTCTTGAATCGATTGTGACGTCATGTTAGTATGACAGCATAATTATTGATATTGTGCATGCAATCGCACTACAACCGTTGATAGTATCATAATATGCATATATTAATTGTTTGTAGTAAATAGGTGTGAATATAATAATACCTAGCCTTGTGTTGTCCCACTGCAGGGCAAAGGCCTCATCTCATACGGAGAAGGCAAGAACAATATCACCATGCTTGCTCAAGGCAGAATGGCGATTTCATAACTTTTAACTTACTAGCTGACCGGAACTTCGTACTGCCTCAGAATTAAATAATGTGACAAAGTTCAATAGAAACGCCATATATTATCATAATAACGTAATTATTGTTTTTCTCGGGAACAGCACTTTTTTCGGGATGAAAGGAACCCTATGTCCGTTTCTGTACACCTGACAACGTATAATGCAAAATTTCAGGATGATCGGTTCAGTGGTTTAGGCGTGAAAAGTTAACAAAAAATAAGTTTGTTTCTTTCGCATTTATAATATTAGTTAGGATAAGTGCAGGTTTCCTCACGATGTTTTCTTTCTTCGATTACAGTGAAGTACAAGATAAACTTCGAAAGTACTGAAAAAGTCACATTGTTAGGTACTCGCCTTGATTTGAATTTGAACCCCCAACCTCGTGCATGAGAGGTGAGGTCATATAAAACTGGGCCATTACGACATCGACATTACAAATAGATGTGATTACTCTGCGCTATAACGTATTAGTGGGAGTAGAGATGCGAAAAAATCGTTAAAAAGATATCCCTGTTTAGAGCAGGATCAAGCCCCTGATCGTCTCGTAAACCGTCTTTTAAGGTCTAGTCAAACCTAAGCGATATTCGCTGCCACTGTGAGTAGAGGTACATACCGCGCGGGTTTCGCTCAGGTATTTAGTATCAAGTTCAGCGGCAAGAGCGGGATAGTTGGTGCCATAGTACCACATAGGTTTTATTTCGCCTTCCTGAGCGAAATTCGTTCTCATTCTGCCCACAAGGATAGCGAAATCCGCTTTGGTGTGAACAGTAATATTACCGCATACCCACTCGGTTTTCTCTACCGCAGACGGTAGCAAATACTGCTTATTAGGTTTGAATAGGTCTTTACTGATGATCGATTTTGGGAGCTATTATTTTCTTTATTCAAGCTTTCTTTTTTTGTCTGTGGGGTAATTGCGTAACACACTTGCAATGGCCTTTCATTGCCTGACATGCAACAACGTTCATTGCGTTATTTAAGTTGTTCAGCAGGCGAATTTTCCAAACATAAGAATGGATGGATTATTTATGTATCACATGTTTCCTTTGCCATTACACATAATAATAAATGTAATGCGACAAAGTAACTTAAAATATACTTAAAATGTTTTCTTTAAAATCCTGAAATTGTGATTGGAAGGGTTTATGCAATTAGTGTGCTGGTTTAAGCCAGCCACAAAGGCCAATTCTCGTAATTTAAAATGTTCAAAATATAGTCGCAGTCTCATCTCGGCGACAAACAAATGTCAAAAACTTGTCAAAATGTAGGGAAATTAGAGGTACATTTTTGACAGATTGAGACTGAGATCAGACAGACTGGGAACGTTCTTAAAATTACGAGAATTGCCCCCCTTTTTTTTTTTTTTTTATGGATGGGAAATCATCAAATGACCCCTCCCGCTCTGGGTGGAGCGAAGGGAGTGTCAGACTCTTACTGACTAAAACCCATCCGTGTTCCTTCCTTAGCCCTTTATGTTCCGGGGTAGCGGTAACCCTTTCGGACAATCCCGCACCCCCGGCAGGCTTCGGCCCTGGCAGGCCCCTTCCTTTATGCTGACATCTCTTTGAGGCGCGCGTGGAACACGTACGCGCCGTCCGGCACGGGCCTGGTCCTGATCGGACGGTGAGCTACCCATTACTCTCCGTCCGCAGGCGCGCGCCTACGGTGGCCGGGAGTCGTCACGCGGCTCCCGACGCCCGGAGCGTCTACCGCGGCGGCTGGGGTGTGAGGCTCTCTCCCTCAGCCGTTCCGCCACCTCCTTCGCTAGCATGACTGCTTCGCAGAAGGAGGTGACCGCCTCCCACTCCCTCTCGCCCCGGACCATGGCTTGAACCAGGGCCGGACGCGAGAGGTCGCCGCCGCTGTCGATCGCCTCTACGAGGGCACGGCGGTGCTCCGCCCATGCGGGGCAGACCTCCACCGTATGCTCCACCGTGTAGAATTGCCCCCCTGGTCTTCAGTATTTTCGACTAATGGTTCACCCTAATAATTCCAGTGCGACGGTTACTGTCTCGCGGCGTGACACCAGATGCGACGAACGAGGATGGCTTAACCGCTCTACACCAGTGCTGCATCGATAACAACGAGGCCATGATGCGACTGCTTCTTGATAATGGCGCGAACGTCAACGCCGAGGATAGCGAGAAGTGGACCCCACTCCACGCCGCCGCCACCTGCGGGAACCTCAACCTCGTCCGAATACTCATACAACGAGGAGCCAACCTCCTTGCTGTGAACGGCGACGGAAACATGCCTTACGATATCTGCGAAGAAGAACGGACCTTAGACGCGATAGAGAGTGAGATGGCAGCTAGGGGTGTGACCCAAAGGCTTATAGATGATACGAGAGCTTCGACTGAAATGAAGATGTTGAGGGATGTTGATGATTTGGTGAAGGGTGGTATGGATTTGGATGAGCCTAGGGATGGTCAGGGCGCTACGCTTGTGAGTATTGTTTTTTTAAATATGACGTTACTAGCTTCTGCCCGCGACTTCGTCCGCGTGAAATTTCTTACTCCCCCGACCCACCCCGTCGCATCGCATCGTCTGCCCGCGTTATTACTTCGTTTTCGCTTGGCGTTCTTTCTCATTTTTTTTTTCTTTTTGCTCGGCTCCTAAGGGTTCTAGCGTGACGTTAAATAGCCTATAGCCTTCCTCAAGAATTGACAACATTTCAAACCTGACACGACCTTAAAACAAAAATACTATTTCTTTATTTTCGTATCCTGAGTTCAAATATATTTTTATTTTATTTTTTTATTTCAAAATTTCTGAGAAAAAAAATAAAAATCAAAAATCATGTGATGACGTCACATAAACGGCGGAATGAGGTAGTTACCTTTGCGCATTCCAATGTCTTTGATTGAAAACATTACATCAAACAAGACATGTCAATGTCACCTAAGAAGTGTAACTAGAAAACAACTAAAAACTGAATTGAATTCAACAATATTTTTTCCTATCAACTCGACACGCTGCTTACTGTTAATATTATCAATTTTTGATTGATATTTCGCCAATAAAATGGATCCCAATGAAAAATATACGCCAATGAAGGAACCAAAACAAAGACCGAGACAAGTGACATCTAACAGTTTTTTTGACGGGTCACAATAAAGCAAAGGTAATATCGCCATTCTACCGTCATCTGGCACTTACGTCTTTTTAGAATACACCGAATTTCAAAGTTAAAATTATGAATGAAAAGTACATAATTTCGAAAAACGAAAAAATATGAGTGCCCTAGATTTGAATTTACTTTTATATTACGTAATAATACATGCAGGTTAAAAATATGAAATGTTGTCAATTGGGCTATCAAATGCAAAAATAATTTTTCAAATCCGACTCCAGAGATCCTGTTCGAGTTCCAGAGATTAGCACGTTCAAACGAACTAAATTAAATAAAATTAAAATTAATTTATTATTAAATGTTTTTTTTTTTATAATTAAATACTTTAAGTAACGGCAAAATAAGTTAATTGTATGCAGTTTTTGATTAAGAATCCATTACATAACTGTTTTTTTGCGGAGCATGTGACTCCAGCGCGTGAAACTTACCATGGCTTCTTGAGACGCAAACTACGGTTTCATTAATTAAACGCCATCGTGCCTGACACATTAACGCACTCATGTGAACATTAAAAAGTCATGCCATGTGTAATAAACGCTAATTACAGTCACCATTTTGACACCATAACAATTACTTTTCATGGTCTTACAAAACAACAACTCTTACCTTAAGAGCCTATACTACCTCAAATGGCTTAGCGTGATCCTCCGTTATGTCGAAAATACTGCACCATTAATTTTGAAATAAATATATGGTAAAGTTGAGGATTAATGCTAAGTCTTATGTTAGACGAAAACACGATTCCATAAAATTTTCTCGATAGAAAATAAATCCAAAGTTACCTCTAACCCGTACAATAAACCGCTGGTATTCAAAAAATACTTCAAATTAGATCATGAAACTTTGCATACTAACTAAACTTACTTTAAAGCAGGTCTTATGTTATTTACTTTTTTATAATTACCATTATTTTCACTGTAAAAAGCAAATACCTAAACTATTGGCGCTGCCTGCCGCCCAGCACCGCACTCTGTCTCGCTCTCACTTAGTCAGCGAGCAGTATCGTATGAGCGAGATAAAGAGTGAACTTTAGCTGAGGTAGTATAGGCTCTTAATTGGTAGAATAGTAGTTTTAAAAATAATAATGGTTGGTTTACTTCTTAATCAGAGTAATACGTCATGCCGTAATCCATACTACTACGTATTATAAAACAAAGTCCCCCAACCACGTTTGTCTGTCTGCCTGAATGCGCTAATATCTGGAAATACCTGTCGATTTTGAAAAACCTTTTTGCATTTGACCCACGCTACGACCCTAAGGGGCCGTCTCCACGAGCGAGAGAATCGCGGCGATCGTCTCGCCGTGCCATCAAATTTTCGCCGCGACGATATCGTCGTGTGGAGACACGTTAGAAGAGAGTATAGAAATACGTTGCACGACGATAAAATCGCCGCGGTTCTCTCGCGCGTGGAGACTGCCCCTTAGGAGCGGAGCAAAATTAAAAAAAATAAACTTAAATAACGCTAAGCGAAAACGAAGTAATAACGCTGGCGGGTGATGCGCAGCGACGCGGTGGGTCGGTTGCCGAAATTTTACGCGGACAAAGTCGCAGGCAGAAGCTAGTACTAATATAAATGCGAAAATAACTCGTGTCCGCCTGTTACCTTTTTACGCTTAAACAGTTACCTATCTACTTGCACTTGCTTGCTTGGTAGCTTGGGACCTAGAGAAGGACATAAGTAGTTTACTTTTCATCCTGGATATTTGTATAAAAAAATTATGAAATACAAAATACACACAATGTCAGTCGATAATGTCCAAGATAACGATGACGTCATTACGTCAGCGCCGGCTGTCGCTGAAAACCAGCGCTGGGGCTCTGTCCTGTATAGGGTCGCAGCATAATGCTGAGCGATAGCCGTTTTGCGTGGATGTGGCGCATGTTTCCCCCTACCTTTTTGTTTTATTTTTTGTGTTTATGTTCTTTTTTGCGTCATTTTCACCGCAAATAAACGTATTTTCTTTCTTTCTTTTTTTATAAACAAGTACAACATTGAAAAAGTAACATTGGTACTTGCCCGGATTTAACCACTGGGCCATCATGACTTTCTAATGGTATTATTAATGTTTAATTGATTGTTTCGCTTGTTCCAGCTGCACATAGCATCGGCGAACGGGTACATAAAGGTGGTGGAGTACCTGCTGGAGCACCGCGCGGCCACCGACGTGGTGGACCACGACATGTGGCAGCCGGTACACGCCGCCGCGTGCTGGGGACATGTATGTACTGCTTTTTACAAGTTTTTATTCAACTTGGCTTGTTAGTCCGGCTTAGCAGTCCTTGTAGGATAATTTCCGACAGTCACGCGGGCGAAGCCGCGGGCAGTTGCTAGTAAGAACTATAATAATACATTAGATTTGATCGCCCAAGCGAAACCGACGCGGATCGCTAGTACCATAATAGATGACGTATAAGCCGAGATATTTCATATGCTTCGACTAGACATTACTGATAATCTAAAGTAGGTACCTTCGTAACGAAAAAGATACGTGGAATCAGCAGAAAATTTCAATCGATATCTGACAGAGATAAGTGGAAGGAAGACCTTTGCCCCAGTGGGGCGCTATAGGCTAAATAATAATTCGACATCTTGTCAGAAGCATTACCCCAGGAACGCAGGGGCGATTTTTCCCCGCGGTGAATTTTTTTCGCGCAGTGTATTTTCAACGCATTGCTTAGCGCTAAGAGTTGAAAATCCAACAGTGTGTTTTTTTTTTTGACGCGCTGGGATGCGCTCTATTAGATTCTCATTGCTCGACTCAACGCAGAGAGTTGAAAATCTAGTGCGCGATAAAATCCCGTCGCGATATTTTTGTGTCCGTGCAAATGTGGGCTTAAAGTGGTATGGAGAAGGATAATAGCATCTTGATATGCAATGGTCGCTGTAGCTCCATGAACACGAGGTAACAGGAGCTAGTGCGAATCTTGGGGTTCATTCGATTAATCGAGTCTGGTTTAACCACGCTATGATTGGTGCAATTCATTCATTTGCCCGGTTTCTGGAACAATAATTATCGACACGTCAAAATTAAACGCAACTGACGCGATTGGCTATTGATAATTCATTCAACCAATCACAGCAGGTTTCACGCGCTTCACAACTTATTAGCTAATTTCTGTGATGGTTTTCACAAACCGGGCGTTAGGGGCACATACAACACTGACGACTGTGCCTATACACGGCGAATAAATCGTAGTTTTTCACGGCAAGAAAAACGTGTCTTTAAGGGTGTTAGTCCTACAAAATTAAGCCACACTGTAAACACTAAGTTGTTGACTAACCCCCTTACTAATAAACGTTGTATAGCGTCTGTATAGTTACACAACGCTTTGTCTTCTTCTTTCGAAAGTCAAATTACTGGCGACCGAAAGAGAGAAATCGGTGTGTAATTATTCATCTGATATAATACGTTTATTAGTAAGGGGTTTACAATTTACGATGTTATTGTAATTTTAAACTGTACTGTATCGTTTGTTTTGTTACAGCTAGAGGTTCTAGAGCTGTTAGTACAATATGGAGCTGATCTCAATGTGAGGAATAAGCACGATGAGACGCCCGCAGGTAAACACTCGCTAAATCTACATATACAGGGTGAAATTATATTCATGGGCATCCTTTTTAATGGTCATTGTAATCATCATTGTGAACAACTTTTACTATAGGACTAAACCTAAAATCGCGAAAAAAAATCAGCTGTGCCTTGCATTTATGTTCACATAACTAGACAAAATGTAGGGAAAAGCTGACTTTTTCGCGATTTCAGGTTTAGTCCCATAGTAAAAGTTGTTCATAATGATGATTACCATGACCCTTTAACCGGTCAAGCGTCGCGGTTCGCCGATCGGCGACGAAACAATAGAAAATCAATTGTGTCTCATTAGCGGCGCTTGACAGATTAAAAGGATGCCCATGAATTCAATTTCACCCTGTATTAATTTTATACGTTAGGTTAAGTTAGTGTAGAGTGTTGGACGGACATGAACACCATACGGCATGTATGACAGTATGTCTACGGATGCCCATAGAATAGACTACATTATCATTACTTTACAAACATAAGCCAGTGGACCTGTTGAAGCCTGTTGACTCTTGAGCGAGTCAAATGCTAAGCACAAATTATTCAATGAGCAATCTGCATTGCAGACAATTTGTTACTACCGTGATTCGAAGCGAACATACGTCGAGATCGTCGAATTTGAATTGCGCGCTTTCCACTGCGTTTGCGCACGTGTTCTAAGTATGTGTATTCATATACGTAATACGATTTGATTTGTGACCGTCATTGCTTATTCCGCCAGAGACAATTACAGTCGGTAGTAGTAACTGAATAACCGCAAATATATCTTAGAATACCTATACCTACAATTTTATTTTCTTTTTGCTATATAGATATCTGTGAGGAAGGTGAGTTACGCGCACGCATCCTGCGACTAGCCGCAGACCAGGAGGAACTGCGACGTCACGCCGCCGCCGACCGACTGCGCACTGCACGACGGTCCTCCTCAAGTGCCAGTACCAGCCGGTAACTTACTATTATACAAGCACTGCACAAACCTACACAATTTTATCTACGTTACAAGTACTTTGCATGCCCAATTTGGTCTATGCAAGGTCTGTTTACAGACCTATATCTAAATCGAACAAGTCTTTGATTAAGCTTGCTTGTTACTGGTTACCCCGAACAAATATAAGTACACGTACATAATAGTTGTAGCAGTTTTAAATTGACTACCAACTTCTCCTTATTATTCAACACACAACTGTCAATCATTGACAGTTGTAAGAACTGGCTGTAACTCGACAAACTGACGTAGTGTCAATTTGCTTAACGGTTAATTTTCCTGGCTGTATACATGATATCCATGTCTGCAAGCCATAATGCAGGAGAAAATTTCAGTGCTCAGTTCAACCCGCAACGTTTCCCTATGTAAGCAATACAAATAATATTCGCCTGTCTTCATATACTAAGTATCTCACTAGTATAACTGGCCCGTTGGTCTCGCGGTCGCAAGCGAGACTGCTGAGCGTGGAGTCTTGGGTTCGATTCCCAGGTCGGGCAAAGTGATATTGGGTTTTCCATTAGGAATTTTTTAGTAACAGCCCGGAGTTTGGAAGTTGGCGGTGTATGCGCACGTTAAGCCGTAGGTTCCGCGCCTGATCTCTCTCCGGCGTGTCGGATAGCGGGCCGTCCCATCCGACTATGAGAGTGAAGCAAGAGAGCGTGCACCTATGTCTAATACAAGGTGTTACGGAAAGGGTATATCAATACAAACGGGTTAAAGAGTGTATCTGGTCTAGAATCTCTGTACAAAATTTCAGCTCAAAAGCATTAACTTTGAAAATGCTTAATATTTTTTTATTTCGACATCACGGCGCTGCACTGGCGCGCGGCGGCGTGATGTGCGTGTACTAGGCGCACAGACACACTACAGATAATGGATAATGTCCCTCGTAGTGCGGTGACACGTTTTTTATGATTTCAATTTAATAAACTATCGAAATAAAAAAATATTAAGCATTTTCAAAGTTACTGCTTTTGTGCTGAAATTTTGTACAGAGATTCTAGACCAAATACACACTTCTACCCGTTTGTATGGATATACCCTTTCCGTAACACCCTGTATATGCCATGATGAAGGCTTGTCTCCCACCGCCATGGCCGAAATACGGTCTGGACGACTATATGCCACTAGTCAATAAGGTCCGTAAAACACAATTAATCTCAGCAGGGTTCGGTCGGTGCGGAGAACATCACTACGTGAGAAGCAACTTACAGCCAAAGCGGACGTGCGCGGCGAGGCCAAGCTACGAGAAACCTTCGACTCCACCGTCGACGATGACCTGCAGGTCAGTAGTTCAGTTTATAGATTACTAGGTATAAATATTCATTTCACTAGCTCGCGTCATGTGACTGATATGTCCTTGCAACGAGGTGTAAAGGCTCTCCCCCACAGGCGCGTTATTATCGGCCGATAATATTTTTTTTTTATTGCTAAATGGGCGCGCTCTTGACCCCGATCACGCCTGATGGAAAGCGATAGATGAGGTCTATGATGGAATGAGCGTGCCCAGAAGATGCCTGTTCACTCTTGATTTGAAAGCAGACGGGTTAAAGAGCAGTGGTGGCCCAGTGGTAACGACCGCGACTTACGAGTTGTAGGTCGTAGGTTCGAACCCAGACAGGCGCTTTACTTTGTGTAAATTATTTCATCACCACTGCTCTCAAAACGGTGAAGGAAAACATCGTGAGGAAACCGGCATGTCCTAGAACCTAAAATTCGAAGACATGTGACATCTACCAACCCGCACTGGGCCCGCGTGGTGGATTACGGCCCACTCCCTCTCACAGAGAGGAGGCCTGTGTCCCAGCAGTGGGAACATTATAGGCTGATTATGTATGTATGTATGTATGGGTTAAATGCGGAAATTAATATCGGATGCGTTATTGCGATAATGCATCCCGATTCCTTCCCACACAGCTGCGTATTTATCGCCCGATGTTTCTAACGCGTGCGTGTAACCTGCGCTACAGACCCTCCGCCCGCACTACACTTTACTACAGTACCCGGCGATAAATATTGCACATCGACCTTTGGAAAGAAACAATCGGCTAATTTCGGCTTCGTAGTGTGTTATCTCTGTCGCACACTACCTATGTGACGTTAACTGACGTTTTGTCAGTCGTTGTTCAAGTGCGATAGAGTGCGGTCGCGTCCAGTTCAAAATATATATCTAGAGTTGTTAACACCCCCAAATTTAAATAATTTAAAGTTGTACTATGGCATCTTTAGGAAAAATAAGGGAACCTTTTTATTTTACCCCAACCTAAAGCAATCATTTATAGAAAAATTGGTGTATTTTATACAAAGAATAAAAAGAATTATCAAAAGAAGCAAATCATAATTGTTTTAACAGCTCCTAATAGATACCGGACTGTTTGTATTTCGTGCGACAGAGATAACGCTCTACGAAGCCGAAATTAGCCGATTGTCTCTTTCCAAAGATCGATGTGCAATATTTATCGCCGGGTACTGTACGTTATTAAAGCAGATGTGTATAAGATCGTAAGCGTCCTAAGAATTCCTATCGCAATATCGCAGGACGGAGGAATGCAAGCGTCCTACTTCTATTGCGTCATTATTATCGCAGCAATGTGTAATTTCGTGGCCATTCTAAAACAAAATGTACTGAAAACATATATCGCAATAACGCGCCTGTGGGGGAGAGCGTTTAATTGGAATACCTGAGGCCCGTTAGTGAAATGCAACATTAATTGTACACACGGCGACACATCAAGCTATACATGTCCAGTTTTAGTTGACCTCGCATTGTATAGGTTTTTCGTACAATCAGAAGTTAGCTTATACTGGTTTTTTATAGCTTGATGTGTAGCCATGCGTACATGATGTGCTTTGAATGAAACTAAAAAAAAAACCGGCCAAGAGCGTGTCGGGCCACGCTCAGTGTAGGGTTCCGTAGTTTCCCGTCCGTTACAATAAGTGTTTCCACTTATGAGTTTAAAGGTGGGTATCCATTATGTTCGCGCTCCAGTAGCGCTCCGCGCTCTTCTTCAAGCAAGAAGTTAAAAAAAATGCTTGCATATACGATTATACTACAAACTTAGTCCAGAAATTATTTTGTACAACTTTTTGTATTTTTTGTACAAAAACTGTTGTTTCCATCAAGTTGAAAATGATTTTCCTAGAAAGTCCTTATAAAGTTCTACTTTTCAGATTTTTTTCATATTTTCTAAACTTATGGCACAGAATACTTAAAGTACTACGTACAGAAAGGCCACTCCCTTCCCCGCACTAACATCAGTTACCGCACCTTACCCCGCACTTCGAGGTTACCGTCGCAGTTCTTTAACAAAGAGCGCTCGCAAACACAAGTACCTCACGCACACATTCATACGTATACAAACGTCATTTTTTAATGTAGTAGTAGTAGGTAATTATTTTGCGAGCGTTGTATGGAGTGTCCGGGGTGTGCTTATGGTTCAAAAGTTAGAGGGGGGGGGGGGGGGGACACATTGTTTTTACTTTTGGAGCGATTATTTCCGAAATTATGGACATTATCAAAACATGATTTAACAATTTTTTTTTAAACCCCTATTCATTTTTAAATACCTTTCCAACAATATATAACACGTTAGGGTTGAAATTAAAAAAAAATCACTCCCCACTTTACATATAGGGGGGCTACCCTAATAAAACATTTTTTTCCAATTTTTATTTTACCACTTTGTCGGCGTGATTGATATACATATTGGTACCAAATTTCAGCTTTCTAGTGCCAACGGTCACTGAGATTAAGCGAGGACGGACAGACGGACGGACAGACAGACATGGCGAAACTATAAGGGTTCCTAGTTGACTACGGAACCCTAATTACGTACTAAAGCGAACTCTTACGCTATTCTATTTTAATGTAATTTTTACGTTCAAAAGTGCCTTTTATGTGCCTATTTGAAGTAAATGCTTTGAATTTGACTTTGACTCGAAGTCCACTTTATAAAAAGTCAAATCAAATAAGCCGGCGGAACTTCATCGATAGATCTCATGACAATAATAAAAATCTAAACTCATATTTTCCACTATCAGCGGCCGTTGATCTCGTAATCAGCTCCAATCTCGAGACAAGTCAGTGCTGACCCGATATTTACCTAGTGTGAATTGAATTTGGAGTCAGTAGTAATCAGTACTACTAACTCCAAATTCAATTCACACTCGAGTTTGGAGTCAGTTACTTGCCCTGTCTAAATCAGCCTTAAAAGTCAGATTAGCAGATATTGCCAGTGTTCACCAGGTACAAAATTTTACCACGATATTATTTACCACGATAGCCCACCGGTCAGCCAACCTGTTTTAGGAACTGGTCAAAGCACCTATGCGCGCGACTGTATGTTATTCAATCTCGCCGAATTAAGGCAAGCGCCTATTACAGCCTTTTCAAAACAAAAAGTGCGGTGCAGCCCGCCTGTAGTGCGCAATGATTCATACAAAATAAAGAAAGAGAGTTATGTAGGAGGATTTTTGCGTTGCGGTGGGACCCGTCCTAATGTGGTTTAGCCTTAACAAAGCCGATAGCCTTATATATTAATTTTATTTGCAGTTCGTTTTCATTTATGTGTCTTCGGTTCGTATAGCTAGCTCAGTTCAGCTGAAATTCAGCTTCGTATAGATACGCAACAAATATACCTAATCTCGACAAGAATATTTGAGACTTACATTGCCTGTTTTTTCAACTGTAGTAACATTTTGAAAAATTTACATTTTAACCAGAGGGAAATATGGATTGTGTTCAACCCCTACTAATTATCGTCCTCTCGATATCATGAAACTCAAAACGAAAGTCATTATTTAATTAAATAAACGCTAACAAAAACAAACAAATTACCAATCCTCATCTTGTTCAATCAAGTAGTCACAACAGAATGCGCCACGCAACATTGCAGATACGCTATTAACATTATCATAATGAGCTCAGATCTCGTGCCACGAGCAATTTAAATAGCGACGTCATTGCCCGTCCAAATTAATATTCCGCTTTCGACTTTCGCGAAGGAAAAATATGAAAAACTGGCAATACGATTAAAGTTTGAAGTAATGAAATACAGACGTTAGTTGCACGCACTTGAGTTCCGTACACATTATAATAATTAGTGCTGATAGCATAATTACATACTGTTATGTAATTATGATTAACACCTTCGTTCGGCAAAGGTTTCCTCTGAAGAACATTTTTCAAACGTAATTTATTTATTTGTTAATACTTTAAGCTCACAAATGTATACACGACACACAGACACGCACACAAATACATCCACAAACACACACACATACCACACTCACATTATTTTACTTCTTAGATTCACAATATATTTTGTACTAATAGGAACTACTACAAAGTGAAACAATTAGATAGGAAAGTAAATACAGCACAGCGTATTTCCTTCCTTGTAATAAATAAATAAAATAAGTGAAAATAATTGCACTAGAAATGTAATTACGTATCGTCGAACGGAACCCAAAACACTCCGGTGGTTAACTGTGAAAGGGAAACTGAGTGGCGACACGACACGCCATGTATTCGCATTGTTAATATACAGTTTCGCGTATTATTGTGTAACTACCATTTATACAATTAATTATACGTACCGGAGTGCTCCGCCCGTCTGTCAATCTCATTTCCTACACGGTTATGATAACTACGTAATTTTTACTTAAGTTTTCATAGTTATGAAGGCGTGTAGACTGTGTAGAGCCTTCTTCTTCTTCGTCGTTCCCTCAATACTGAAAATCGCGACCACATACGACGCGTCTCCCAAGAGTTGTCGGTGTTGCAAAATTAAAATATTTATAGCATCTATTGGCGCTATGATCGTCACACCAAACTGCCACAATAAAATAAAGCAAGAGGAAATCCTCCTTGGCCTTGTGTTCACCAACACTTAAGTCAACTGATTAAATATTTAATCAGTTCTATATTTAAAATTTCCTTGGGAAATATGACATAAATCAACTATTTAAATACCTAACCGGTGGTTTGAATGTTGGTGAACTCAGGCCTTGGTGTTGCATGCTGCTAATAATATTCAAATAAAGAAATCATAATTATGCAATATAAAAAAGAAAACTTCTACATGGAACAGTAAATATAAAATTAAAACAATCTAATAGAAAATCTCTTGTCGTTAATTCTTATTGTGTTAATAAATTTAGTATCTCATAGCTACTTCGCAATTTACAAGAAGTTTTCTAGCGTCTTAATAAGCTGATCATATAATTACTATAATTCATCTCAGAGCTATGATCAAATTAATATAAAACTAGTAATAAAACAACGTTGTTGGTTGATAATAAAGCCGTTGCGGTACTTGTTATTTTAATATGCGGATGGATTTTGAGGTTATCGCCATTTTGTATCTGCATGTTGCGTAAAGTTACACCTCAGATATTTAAATTAATTTAGTAACGTACGGTAGCTCATTTTTGTAATTAATTAAAATTACAGTCTGTAATCATTTTTATGACTCTGTGCTTGCAGACTTTAAAGAGCGAGATCTAAATTACAAGCACTAACTTCAGTATGTTATGTTTGCTTAAAATTTAAAATAACATTCCTGTTTATTCTCCTTCTGAACATTGCAAACCTACTAACTTCATTATGTATTAAAATACTGACTACTGAGTTACTGATTTTATACGGGGTGTACCCGAAAGGTGTGATCAAAATTAAGGGTTAAATACTTCAATACCTACTCGACCCAAATGTATGGGACACTCGATCACTTTTTCGCGATTACGATGTTGGTCCCATGGAGAAACTTGTTCAGTTTGATGGTCTGTACCACCCCCTTATATTTGACCACACCTTTCATCACCATTTATTTTAATTAAAGTTCATCATCATCATCATCATTTCAGCCGAAAGACGTCCACTGCTGGACATAGGCCTCCCCCAAGCACCTCCACTTCGACCGGTTTTGTGCTTCTCGCATCCAACGAGTTCCTGCGGCCTTCACAAGGTCGTCGGTCCACCTTGTGGGAGGCCTTCCAACGCTACCCTTCCGGTACGCGGTCGCCACTCCAGAACCTTTCGGCCCCATCGGCCATCTGTTCTGCGAGCAATGTGCCCTGCCCACTGCCACTTAAGTTTGGCAATTCTTCGGGCTATGTCAGTTACCTTGGTTCTCCTGCGGATCTTTTCATTTCTGATTCGATCCCGCAGGGAAACTCCAAGCATAGCCCTCTCCATTGCCCTTTGGGTGACTTTCAGGACCTTCTTATAAGGCCCATTGTGAGCGACCACGTTTCAGTGCCAATGTCATCACTGGCAACACGCACTGGTCAAAGACTTTCGTCTTGAGACACTGCGGTATGTGGGACGAGAAGATATTGCGAAGCTTCCCGAACGAATTAAAGTTAGTAATTACAAATTAAAGTATTGTGTTAGTTAAAGCTAGTGAAGAAATGTCCAACACAAAAAATGTAGAAATAATAAATGAATAATAAATAAATCACGTCGTAAGATGCTCATGTAACCAAATCACAGATATCCAAAGACGTATGTGGTTCCTGTTGTGTATGTAGTACAAATTGTTTCTGCACGAAGTGTACAGCTCAGCTCTGTGCGTAATTGGCTGCCAATTAGATGGGAAGTAATAATGCACGCTTTTACGTTCATATTAGCAGAAGGTATGTGGCGCAACCAGCTGCACTGGATCTAATCTAGGCGTTTCTTCATTGTGCACTACCTGTATATACTCAACTGTATCCGTAATTATTGCATACTGGATTACTGGGTAATAATAGTCCTGTTAAGTTACATAGTTTCAGCTATGTAATTATACAGGACACCTAAACTGCTATAGTCTATTTCGAGTTTTAAAGTAACTAATTTCCTACTTCTTACTTTTTAACATTCAACCTTTGGATAGCACGGAGCCTTTGTTTCTTGTCATGCAGTTAACTATGGTTGTATTCTAACAGAGCTGGGGGCATTGGTAACGACTCCGACTGACGGTCGCGGGTTGAAACCCAACGAGTGTTTTACTTCGTGTAATTTATTTCATCACCATTGTTCTCAAAACTGTAAAAAAAAAACTTCGTGAGGAAATCAGCATCTACTAGAACCAAAAATTCGAAGACATGTGACATCTCCAATCCGCACTGGGTCCGCGTGGTGGATTACGACCAAGTCCCTCTTTAGGAAAGGAGGCCTGTGTCCCAGCAGTGGGAAGATTATAGGCTGATTATGCTATAATTATGCTGTATTCTAACGAACAAGGTTGACATTATCAAAAAGCTTCATAACGATATTGCTGCATAGAACAGAAAATCGGGTCGTTACGATTTAAAAGCTACATTAGTTTTATCTGTCTATTTGTCATAGGAAATGACCACAATGATAGTGATGATAACGTTAACAAGCACCGCTCTTTCGCTATCTAATATTCAACACAAACTCTGAATCTCACAAAGAGATTTAGACGAAATATTTTTATGCCAATTTTATGGCAGTTACATTATGATTTTATTAATCTATCGCACGAATGAACAAGAGATATATGAACCAAAAAAACTGCAATCATCTCACGCTATCTTTACAAGTAATCGGAAATCGTTTGCAATTATATCAAACTGTATGAGCGTGTTATAAGTTTTTATGTTTTTTCTTGCGCGCCTCTCAGTCGGATTTGTAGTCTTTCTAAAAATACGACCAATCTATCGATCAACCAGCTGGTCTTGCATGGCCATATCTTCTAGTGACCGATCTTCATATGCAAGAAGCTTGCCGTGTAAAAGCCAGGTAGCAAGTTTAATGACTAGACAATCTTTAGGGGCAAGTAATAGTCTTTTTGTCCCTATAATGTTCCCACTGCGGGGACACACGCCTCCCCATAATGAGAGGAAGTGGGCCGTAATACACCACGTGAGCCCAGTGTGGGTTGGTAAATGTCATATGTATTTTGGTCCTAGGACACGCCGGTTTCCTCACGATGTTTTCCTTCACCGTTTAGAGAGCAGTGGTGGTGAAATAATTTACAATTTACTTTGTAAATTATTTGATCAACACTGCTCTCATGCGCGCCTGTTAGGGTTCGAACCTTACGACCCGCAACTCGTAAGTCGCGGCCGTTACCGTACCACGGGGCCATAGCAATCAATGCATTATTTCATGATACATCCATTTGCCAACTTAAAAATAATAGCCACTTTTTTGCCAAACAGTGAGACAGAGAAGGGCGTTGTTGGTTCGATAGTTAGCGAACATAATTTTCAGACATGAATTAACTTTAATTCAAACTATATCAAGGGCTTTGATCACCCCTTCAATGGAGTAATATCAAACTATCGTATTTTTCGTTTAGCAACGTAATTTTTTTCGTAAGAATAAATTCTTAGTAAAGATTCATATTAATTTCATGAGTGTGTTGCGCCAAATGATATTGCTTTTACAATGTTACTTTTATTGCTGTTTACAAACAGTATTGCTGAATAAGTTATGTTTATGAAATGTCCGTCATGTTTCAGCGGAGAACACACGGCTTGTCTGTAAATATACTGAAACATTCTCTCAATTAGTGTTTGGCCTTCAGGATTTTTTTTTACATTCTAATTAATTAAAGCATATTATATAACTAGCCATTTTTGAAATTCTAGGAATGATCTGTCCACCATTTGGTATTAGGCAATTGACAGATATCCCCGTATTAGAAATGGTCTAGTGGTCGCAAGCGCTACTGCGAGCATAAGGTCCTGGGTCCAATTCACGGGTCGGGCAAAATGCTATAGGCGTTTTCCATCTGGAATTTTTCAGTAGCAGCCCGCACCCTAATTGCGTAACACACTATCAATCGGAATCAGAATCATTTCGAAGCCAATTGCTAATCCATTGCTTCATAAGTTCGAAAACAATTATCTGCTCAACACGTAAATAACGCAATGAATATTGTTGAACGGTCAAAATGAAACCGATTCCGATTGATAAAGTGTTACGCAATTGCCCCGCCGGAGTCTGAATTTGCGCCCGGTTGACGACATTAGGCTCGCCCCTTGTGACATGGGATTTAAACATAACTGGCGAAATGTGGGTGTACTGTAGGTACACCTCTGTCTAACCCTTCGCGGGAATACGGGCGTGATGTTATGTTATGTTAGAAATTGTAAAAATAAAAGCCATGTATAATTTGCAAGATCGGACGGATCAGACGTGCTTCTTAACTGTGAGTAATCTTCTAGTCTATTTTTTGGGACTTATGACGCTAAGTTGCCTACCCAAAGGGGTAATTGCATAACAGACTACACACGTTTTTGACAGTTCAACAACGTTCATTGCGTTATTTGCGTTGCTTAACAGACAATTTTTTCTAACATATGAAACAATGGATTAGCAGTATCCTTCAAAATGATTCAGAATATGATTGATAGTGTTACGCAAAAAAGTGAGAGGGCTTGTGGCTAAGTAATAACAACCGCACGGGTCGATCCATCAGGTTAAGCTACGCTTGCCGCGGTTGGTCCGTGGATGGGTGACCATCTTCACATACCAAGACCCCTCCGTGCCTCGGAAAGCACGTTAAGCCGTTGGTCCCGGCTGTCATTCGTGAATCTTTGACAGTTGTTACGGGTCGTCAGAAGCCTGAAAGTCTGACAACCAGTCTTACCAAGGGGTATCGTATTACCCAGTAACTGTAACTGGGTTGTGGAGGTCAAATAGGCAGTCGCTCCATGTAAAATACTGCTATTTAGCTGCATCCGGTTAGACTGGAAGCCGACCCTAACATAGTTGGAAAAAAGGCTAGGCAGGTGATGAGAGTGTGCTGGTTCATATAAGCAGTCCATAGGTCCATATACCACATCTTTTTACCTGCGTTGCATTCCAGCAAATAATGTTCTTGTTCCAATCCAGGCAACATTGTTTACATGACACATAAACAGAAAATAGTTGTAATGTTCACCACGCCTATCGGTATTTACTAAGTGAACGATTTGAACACGGGCCGTTGTTTTTACGTTCCCCGTGTGCCGTACTTTCTCTGCTTTCATCTCGACTTCACTAGTAATTAACTGCTCTAGAATAATTTATTACTTGCATTACAGTTGGACCAAAGCCGTGACGTAGAAGTCTAGTAACTCACTGATATCATCAACTATGTTTTTTTGAGCTAAACAGACGCAGACAAAATAAAATGCAGTTTTTATAATTTATTGCTATGATAAAAAATAGGCACGTTGAGTATTGCAGATAACATTGAACATGCAAATCTATGCTCTGGTCGTGCTTTTCAGTCACAATAGACAGATCAGGAATGCGTAACTGTTAGCAGATAAATCGTAGATCCGGCTTGCGTATTCAAATTATAGTTCCATACCAACGATTACTGATCGCTCTTTCTAATCAACAGAGAGGCAGTTCCTTATTTTTAAGGACGTTTGTGTTCTAGTCTCAGTCTCAATCTGGCAAAAATATAGTCCAATTTCCCTACATTTTTGACGAGTTTTCGACATTGATTGTCGCTGAGATGAGATTGCGACTAGATTTTGAACGTTTTTAGTTACGAGAATTGCCCTTCTGTGGTACACTGAGAACAACGATGAAGTGAAAAGTTTGTGAATTATACAATGTAAAAGCAACGATAGAACATTTAATGTATTTTATTTTTTATGCAAAATGGCAATCGCCTTGTGAGAATAGACGTGTCGTACCGACTCGTAGGCTTGTCGTGATAAACACCATTAACACTAGTTCCTGCCCCGTTTGATACTTAGTAGAGCGATTGATTTGCACTCGCTTCTCGCTTGTGCACTCTTTATAATAGCTTCGTGGAATCTGTTTATTTAAAATTATTGTTAACTAGCTGCGCCCCGCGGTTTCACCCGCGTAACTTTCGATCCCGTGGGAATATCGGGATAAAAACTATCCTATGTCCTTTCCCGGGACTCAAACTATCTCTATACCAAATTTCATCGAAATCGGTCAAGCCGTTTTCATGTTATGTCGTGACAACGGAAAACGGGTTTCATTTTTATATATATAGATGGCTGAAAAATTGGTACAGGCCTTTCTACAGTAAACAGGTTAAAAATTGTGATAAATCTGTTTCTATATTAAGCCTAAACATATTTATGTTAATTTATTTGATTTACAAAAATCAATCTAGTCGATTCTATAATAATCGATATTATGTTATAAGTACTTATTTAAAAAGAAAATAATTTCTCTATTAACGTCATCTTTATTATTCTTCACTTGTTTGTTTGCGATTTAGAAATGACGGACGAATAACCTTCCTAGTGATTTTTATTTGGCTCAGTTATAAAAAGCTTATAATTTCGTTTTATTCAAGTGCCATAACCTAGATTTCCTATAATTTAAACCACATAAACAAGGTTCTGGAGTGGCAACCGCGTATTAGTAGGCGTAGCGTTGGAAGGCTTTCCAGTTTTCTCAAGGCGTAGATTTTTGAAAGCTGCAAGAATCCGCGGGATACGTGAAGTACAGAACCGGCCGATGTGGTGACGCTTTGGGCGGCCCTTGTCCAACAGTTCACGTCTTTAGGCTAAAATAAACAAGCTTTTATAAAGTTGATCACAGTTCATGGGACGTGTCAGTATTTTATTAAAATAGAATGTAGGTATTACAAATGTCGTTTTTTATCTTGCCGTATTTTATCTGCATTCTGAGTGTTTACTATAGTGAGCGTAGTGTCATTGTAAGATGCAATCAATCACTGCGTATCGTCTGTTACTGCATCATCAATCAGGCCGCGTTGTCACGAGCAATGCGCGCAGGCATCCCGTTCCGCTGGGCGCATTGATTGACGACACCCGGCGATTCACTCAGTTTTCCTGCGATTTCCCTCGCCGGCCGCCGCCGCCGCACGCGCCGTCAGTCCGTCTGGTCAGCGAGCTAACACGCACTGCTCATTGTTCAATATTTTTTCTTTCGACGATGCATTTTGATATACAAAAATCTTCCTTCGAACTTCAATTCTTCCTTTATGGTGTTTCATAAAGTGTTGACCATTGTTCTCTCAAAGGATATTATGTGGTTATGTGATACTATGTGTGTTATGTGCTGTTGACTACGGATTGTTATCATGTCTTTGGATATTATGTTTTTGACTAACGACAACTTGCGCCGCATGCGCAAGGAGCCGCAGGTCCTAGGCCTTCGTTATCGGGTATGATATGTTTTACATTTTAATTTATTATTGTAACTTACAAAACACAATTTGGAATGTTATAGATCACAATCAGTTGTTTCATTAACGCTACAATGAGCTTAGAATGCTATTCCTTTCTATTTTAATTCTTATTGAAATTCAACTTTACTGAAACTGCAGTCTGAATTTACTGATTCAGTGCAGTTCATGTAATTTTAGAGTAACATATTATTTGTTGTAAATTAATAGAAATTAATACTATAACTGCGTACTTTCTTAAGTTAGTTGGTTGGTTGTTAGTTAGTTATTTTGGTGTTTTCACCAAATGCGTATATTGCAGCAAAAAGCATAATAATCCAATGCAATATATCTGTCTCTTCCAAAGATTATTGACATACAAAATTGCAGACATAAAGTGGTAGTTTATTGTTTGAATATTAATTGTTACTACTATGGAATCGACCCAGGTGTACCTATCGAGTCTCTGTTGTTGTAATTTAGGCCTTCATATCAAAACTGCAACTCATTATGTACTGTCAACAAAAGAGATAAGTATGCAGGATCGACGGATATAGTTAAAGTTTATTAAGAAACCGATGGATGTTCTCGAATGAAATTTTATTTTATTAATAGAAAACAAACCGCTCATTTATCAAATTAAATTTCAATCGACAACATCCATCGGTTTCTTACTAAACTTCAATTATATCCGAAGATCCTGCATACTTATCTCTTTTGCTGACTGTACAAAAGTATCTATCTTAGTTTAAGGGGAAGCGCTAAGGTAGCCCGCGAAATTCAAATTTAATGTCAGAACAATCTGACACTGACCAGCAAATTGCAAAAAACATATCTTATTTTATTCAACATACTAATGTTGATAAAAATATGATTCGCGATCGTTTCTAAAATGGCGTTACAGAGTTATAATCAGTAATACAACTCCAAGTTAGCATTGTCCTCTAATGTCATGATTTCATGAAATAGTCATTCAATAGGGTAATATAGAGAGGTCATCTTAGAGTGTTGTATCGATGATTTTTATGATTATAATTCTGTAGATAAATATTTGATAAGGCCGCGAATCTTATTTAAATCAATATACAACCTGATACTGGCCTGCAAATTGCAAAAAAACGTAAGAAAATTTTAATTTCGCGGGTTACCCTGTCGCTTTCGCCTTAAGTCGATGTAACACACTGGCATAAGCTTAAGGGTCAGAACACATAGATTGGCGGCCTTTCGCGCTTTGCCGATTGAAAAGGAGCACACTAGGCCGGAGCGCGCTCGTCGCGTCGATGCGAAAGGATGCAACGTCGTTCCATACTTTGTTCTATTTTTGTATGGAAAAACCGTCGAACGCCGTCGATCAATGTGTCCTGACCCTAAAGTGACAGGTTAAAGTACAGACGCCAGCACATCAACCTACCCGAAACTGTCAAATTTTCCCAATCAACTTTGAACCTTATGCTTTAGTGATAAAGTTGAAAATCTATTAAAGAAATTTGACAGATTGTAGTAGGTTGATGTGCTGGCGTCTGTAACATAAGTGGTTGAGTGTGTACTAAAATTAAATATGAACCGGTGACAGTGAAAGTCGTTGTTGCCCTTGCTGTAAAGTACTCGGGGTAGTAATCCGCAATCTATAGGCCTTGCATGTAGACTTTAGATCTGTAGAAAAAAATTATTTTACTAAGTACTAGGTACTAGTTGACAGGCCTACGCTATCCTCCCATATCTACTGTAATTTGAAAACATTGTAAAATCCAATTATTTTTAAAAGAATACCCGTGGAGTTTCTTGCCGGCTCTTATCCATAGGAAGCGACGAATTGGAACCGTGCACCTAGCTTCTGCAGTTTCATAAGTGTCCATGTAGGTTTATGTGAAATAAAATATTTTGATTTTATACCTACATTGGTTTGCCTGCTGTCTTTGTATGCTATTCTACTAACCTTGAAGACATTTTATAATTTTGTTGCGATTTGCTTTGTAATTATAAAATGTTTGCACATATCTACAGACACCGCTGGTGAAATAACGGCAACCGGATAATCATAATGCTTGGAAAATCTTATAATTGCCCATTTATCGATCGACAATTTTCTTATTAGTTGTTCCACCTGCTTTTAACAGCCAAAGGATGTCCGTTTAGATTTCGTTCATTATGTTGCAGGGCCTATCAAATGGCGTGGAAACCGACCAAAACACCGCGAATATACAACCGTCGGAGTTGTCACACAAGCGGCTATCGAACAGTTCTACCACCTCCAACCAGAGCTACGACTCGACTGTGGAGTACGCGGTGCCCAAGCACTCGTACAGCCAGCAGGGCGGCTCGCTGCGCATCAGCGACGTCAGTGACCTGTCCGACCTCACGCCCTACGGACAACAAAAGACCTCCAACCCCCTGTTCGGAGTCAACGCCGCGTCCCACTACGCGCCCGGCTCCGTACCCGCCCCGCAACACGAAGCCGTCAACGAACAAAACAAACACTACGAAAGAACGAGCTTACCCAACGGCGTCAGAAAAGCGCCCGAGGGACAGGACAATGACCTCATCAAAAACGAGGACGCGTTAGACGGTAGGAAAGAGCTCATAGTGAGCCCCAACCAGATCGCGATCACTGAAGGCGGCACCGCGACCTACACCACAGACAATAATGGTAAAATCAATGTTCATGTCACCGTCATGATTAACGCAGGTAATTATATGCATCCTTACGAACTCAAATTGACCGTAACAAGCACATCTAATATTCATACGTAATATAGCACAGTTTATAACATTTTGATCTGTAAAGTTAATCTAACAGTTTTGCACAGTGATGGTATATAAATATGATGAAGGTTGGGACTGTGTGCCGGTTTCCAGAATTGATTCACTCTCGAGGATGCATATGAGGCAAGCAGTCTCTCTTTGTAGTTGCATGCTGGTTAGCGTGTGGGTTCATTGTTCCTTTTGTTGTGCTAGTTGTTATTGGGATCTGTTTTAATTAGTTCATTTCAATTTGTTTGGAGTGCACGTATATTTTCTAAAACTGTCACTATTTATTGTTCTGTAACCTATCTGTTCTGTTCATTGCACTATTTCTTTTCGAGTTCTTTCTGTTACGGTTTTTTTACGTCACATTATTTTTACGTAATTCGTAGAAATGCTATAATGAAGAAGATAAGCATTTATTGTTTACTAACAATTTAATTAAAGTAACGCACCGCAATTTTGGTTAAGAAACAAAGTTTTGAAGAAATGTTACATGTAATATAGCTATGCTTATCTCATCAAATTGTAATGTTTCGTAGCGAGTGTAACAACCTCTGTGGGATGGTAATCAGTAGCGCGTGTTCCAGGAACTCTCGCAGATTTGAAAAAGCAGCGATCTCAGATAAGAACGAACGGCAGCCCAGTGGAGAGCAGCCTGGCGTCGACGAACAACCACAGCCTGAACTCGCTGTCGGAGCCCAAGGCGGACATGCCGGTGCAGCTCAACCCGCTGAGTCTGTCGCCCAGCGCCGGCGCCGTGCCGCGCTTCGCGGGCAACACCAGCGACGTGGTCGGCGACACGCGCTCGCGCAGGTGCTGTATCATCATGTAGACTACTGACTGTATGTACTACTGGCTAGGATTGTATTCCGATACATTTAAATCGGATGGCAGCTGTATAAAGTGTGATGGTGGTAAGCGTACAAGTCTGATTGTCATTCCAAAATAATTTTTGAACGGCTTTTGGACCACCCGATCGGTTGACTTTTTGCGGTTAGCTATTGCCTAAGAATTTGTGATTTTGGCTCCGAAGAATTAATCGAAGAGATATTGTTTTTTTTTTTTTTTTTGTTAGCCCCGACTGACATGTTGTTGTTGCCCGTCAAAAAGTCAATCGGCGGATCGGAGGTCCGGTAGAGAAAATAATAACCTAATATATTGAACGTTGCCGATAGAGTATTGCCATGTTTGCTCACAAAGCAAGGGCTTGCCAATGGCTGGAAAACAGTGTGATAGATATATAAGAGCTCAACAACTATTGTATTTTTAGCGTTAAGGAAACTATGCGGTTGCTAATATTTTAGTAATAGAATGAATCCTATATTGCAGTTATTGTCATATATTTAAGTATTGTATTATAATAGTTCTCGTCTTATATTTCCTGAACATTCCATTATTCGATTATATTTTATTGAAATATTTTATTTTATTGTAAATAATTTAATTTCATTGTAAATTTGAATGTTACAGTATTCTTCGAGTGAAATGTTTCCAATTATTTTTAATGTTACATAAAATGCATAATAAGCATTTTGAACAGAACAAACCATAAATCGCAGTAATACATAATAATCGTATCGATTGTTCGGAAGTGCCTCAAGTATTGGACTAGAATGCTGATCTATGTATAACATAGTATAATTTAATTACTAAATACGATTTATTTAATACAAAACTAATAAATTATTTTTTAATAATATTAAGTAAATTATATATACTTTACGAGACGGAAGTGAAAACTTATTTAATATAGTAGTACAGCTGGAGTGTTGATATTATCCTAACTGAACTTAGCTGCGATTACTGCCTTAGTTTCATCGGACCACTCTATGGCAATAAACTAATATCACTAGATTTATAACAGAGATAAACTTAGCACTTAACTTGGGTATACTTTTATATACATACATATAGTACTTTCACAAATTTAACTATTAGATATGCCATAATAATATGCAAAAATACATTCTACATCGTAGTGCTCATTAGATTGAAACTTTGAAATCTTTACAAAATACTAAATGCTTAAACTTGTTGAACTATACTTTCTTTGCTTGTCTACTAAAAATCTATAATACATGTATAACAAAATATTTTTTTATTAATTTACTTTCATACTAACTTTTTATTAAAATTGAGGTGTTTGATTTTCAAGTTCAATGTTGACCTAAAGACTGGATTTGTTAAGTAGGTTTTACATTTATTAATAGTATGCGGCGGACCTCGTGTGCCACTACAATCGAAGGTATAAAAAACAATGGTCACTTTCAGCTACTGATGTGGTTAGACCCTAGACGCATTCGCTAGGTTTAGTTTTGAAAAGCTGTCTAGGGGATGAAGTTCTGCACTGAGGGTATAAAACTGACAACTTTTGCCACAAGTGTCGCTATTATCGTTTGACTTACGGAAAATGTCATTAGCTGGCAAATAAAGTACGAAACTTGTTTTGAAAATACTTTGGACAACGTCTGAAAAAAATAATGCCTCGTTGTGTTGTATTCGGTTGTAATAACAATGGAAAACATTAATTTCCTTAATACTTACTTACAATTAAACTGTGAGAAAAAGGGATTAATTATGCGGTTTTAAAGCTTTCATAAAATCATGTTCAGTTGAGTCAAGCGATAGCAGCGCCACTCGTTCATAGCTTTGCGATTTCTTTCTCGTAATAATAACATTCAAAACTATTTTAATTCTATTATTTTTGAATGATATTCCGTGCTCCACCTGTCATCAGTCATAATCAGCCTGTAATGTTCCCACTGCTGGGACACAGGCCTCGTCTCAGTGAGAGGGAGTGGGCCGTAGTCCACCACGGCGGCCCAATGCGGGTTGGTGGATGTCACATGTCTTCGAATTTTTGGTTCTAGGACATGCCGGTTTCCTCACGATGTTTCCCTTCATTGTTTTGAGAGCAAAAAAATCAAAATAATTTATTTGCGTAAATGAGGTACAGAAGGTTCTTAATGATATATTGATCTCTTATTCTGCCATTAATTTCGGCGTGCAAATTTTATATAAAATATATTAATTATCTAAAGAAAAATTAATTGATTTGAATTGTGCATGCATCAAATAAAATAAAAGTAAGTAAATTGTATTAAATTCATTCTAATTTGCTACTAACATGATACTACAATTCATGACTTACAGCTTATAATCTAGGAACTCAAGTACACTATAAAAGCATTATTATCAATTAATGTTTTTGGTTAAATACGCATGAATTAAAAAAAATGGGAGTGTCGTTATGGTACTTGGAATTTTATTATACAATTTTATACACATAATATAACTGTTGTTCAATGTGAGTGTGAGATTCGTTTTGGTTTTATATAACTTGTTAGTATAATGAGATCGAGGGGCATAGTAGCTTGTCGCTTGCTGAAAAAGACTTATGCTTGAAGACAAATGTACAGGATTCCAAGATATAAGTGCACGGCAAAGTCAGTATCTTATATTTTCTAAAGTATGGGCTACAGTAATCTATTTGTTTTAACCCAAATATAGCCCTCAAACACTTTTTTTTGCATTACAAATGCTTGATCAATTTCCACACAGCGACCCCAAAGAATGATACCATACCGCAAGATGGAGGATATATAGCCGTGATATGCGGTAATTGCAGCATTTCTAGATATTTCGCAGCTAATACGCCTCAGAGGGTAGACAAAACTATTCATTTTACCGCAAACGTCATTAACATGGCCTTTTCAAGAGCAAAATTTATCTAAAGATATTCCAAGAAATTTAACCGAGTTAGTTTCTGACAGGGCGTTTCCTTTATATGCTACATTTAGATTCAACGGTTTTGATCGGTAGGTATGAAATTGAATAATTTTTTTTTAGTAATGTTGACTTTTAGATTGTTAGCTTCTACTTCTAGCCACTCTATGGACGTTTGTAGAGCATTTCCTGTTCATAGGTATTTTATTTTATCGTTGCTTTTAATATAATAGTGGTATCGTCCGCAAATAGTACACATTTATGATTCAAGATATTTACTAAATCATTAATGTAGAGCAAGAACAGTGGCGGACCCAAAATACTGCCTTCAGGCACGCCGTACCTGTTTAATAAAAACGAAGACTGAGATAACTCTCGCGTTTTATCTTGACACTTCTACTGCCTGTACACGATCACTTAGATATGACTTCAGCCAGTCGTATGCTTTTCCTCTGACTCCGTATCTGAAAACTTTTTCTAGCAACCGTTCATGACTGACATGATCAAATGCTTTACTCATGTCTGTAAAGAGTACTGAGACAGGAATTTTATTATCAATAGACTCCGTAATTGACTTTATCAAATGAAAGGCTGCTAAAGATGTGCTTCTATTCTTGCGAAAACAATTTTGTTCATCCTTTATAATTTGGTATTTTTCAATGAAGTTGGATAATTTGTTACGAAACACTAACTCAAAAATTTTAGAAAATATTGGTATTAGTGCAACGGGCCTGTAATTTTCCATTTGTGTTTTATTTCCTTTTTTACATAATGGTTTCACTACTTCTTCTTCATTTCTTCTTTTACTTTCTTGTAATATTTCCTATTCTAGTGAGAGGTTAATAGCATATAAAAGAGGTTCCAGAATCGTATTTACTGATAATTTTACAATATCAGTGCGAATTTCATCATAACCACTAGCAGTGGTGATGAAATAATTTACACAAAGTTTAAGTGCCTGTCTGGGTTCGAACCTACGACCTACAACTCGTAAGTCGTGTCCCTTACCACTTGGCCACCACTGCTCTTAACCACCACCACCACTAAAGCTCCACCTGTGCCAAGTCTTATTTACACATGCAATGTGGTCAACGTATGAAGGCGTGTGCAGAATTTCATGCGTCTAAAATTCTTAATACTGTCTTTATGCAAGTTGAAGTAAGTGTTACTAAACCTTTACTGCTTGGTTGAAACTTTGCCCATCTTTCTCATTATAACAAGCTGTATCAATAATAATAACGGTTCAGTTAGATATAAACGCTTTGGTATCCGAGCATATTTACTCGTAACTTTATTTTTAAATATATACATTGTTAATTCACCACATTTCTGTAGTCACAAACGTCCATTTATTCTCGCAAAATATTTCAATCTTTTGTAGTGGCACAAGTTCGTCGGTTTTGCTTATAAATTCAAAATACAGCTGACTGTTGGCAGAGCGAGGGGGCCACGGCATTCGTGCTGGTAGTTTGTTTCACTATCCGTATGTTACAGTGATGCACGAACTCCATGTCATAGGTACAGTCGTCACATAGCTTAAGAAAACCGTATAGAAGCAAAACTCATGTGCTGATGCTGTCAAAATTATCATCTTTCGATTCCCTCCACCCTGCTACGTCTCGCGCACAAGCTAAATCAGGGTTGGCAATATTGCCGATGATCGAGCGCCAAACTGGTGCACTGCAAGCGACCATAAATTTCTGACTGTTAAATTTCGCGTCCCTCCCACAAAACTATACGGCATTTTAATGAATTCGAAGTAGGAGTATCGCATTCTATGCCATTATCTTAATTATTGTTATTCAGTATGGGACACTAGGCATGTTGTATTCAAACTTAGTGACGTTAACACAATTATAAGACAATGTGCCGATTGTTAATACTGAATAATATGTATCCGTAGATGTCATTCACCTCGAACTTCGGGCGGCTAGGTGAATGTTCCATTTCATGAAAAGGCGATATTAATCAAGTATTAACACCACTGCATCACCTGTAATGTATGGATGAATAGTCGAGTGCCTTTTTCTTCTTTATTATAGCGAAATACTCAATTTGTGCCAATATTTTTATATTTTTAAATTGCAAGCACAAGTTACTTTTAGATAAAATATTATAATACTTTGTTACCGCGAATAATTAACACGTTCGCGTACTTAATTTGATAAACATGTATGTTTTAGATACAATATGGAAGCAGCTACAAATTATGACTTTTAAGCGTATCGATGGCATAAAGTTCAAACATCTTTGGCCCAAAATTGAGCTGCGTGAACTCTGCTCTCTGACGCAGTCATAAGATCAATTAAGTCATAATGATTACCTACTAATATTGAAATACAGTACAATGACTAATTTGCGTTAACTAAATACATAAATAAAATATTCGTGGTAACACTGTACGTGTTGATTAGTTTCACCATTTCTTTATGTAAAGTGGTAGCCCCTATTTAGAAAAAAAAACTTTTAGCACTAGAAGTATTAGCAACTACCTGTAGAAAATCTTTGTGGAATTTATGTTCTATAAAAATCCAGTGTTCATTGTCTGTGGTATACTTGTTAGGTGAATGTAGCAGATTGACATTCCGTTGTATATCTTCTTGTTAAATTTTATATTTATACAGTGTAATATATTAAGCTTTTGGAGTCGTATTTATCATGTGTACCTAGGCGTCATCATTTATAGTTCCCATCCAGTAGAAATTCATTCGTCCATATCTTAGTCATTAGTGTAGCTATTTGGTAGATTGATTATATCTTCAGTACTTAAAAAGTACTTAAAAGTATATGTACTTTATGTAACTCGCGGAAACTGTCGTGAATATATCAAATATATGATTAATGTATACTGAAAAAAAAAATTAATATAGACATACAAACAAAGCAATACTGAATGGCCTTATAAGTAAGCACAATACATTTCATTTTTATTTTGTAACAGTATTATTTTTAAAAGCATTTTACAGGCGCCAGGCGGAATTTTGTGATACTTATTAGTATTTGACAAATTTTTGGCAGAACAAATACTTATTATATCAACATTGTTTTTTTTTGTATTATTAAATGTTTATCAAATGATTTGTGCTCTGTGTTAGTTGATTATCTTTTTCGTAAGTACAGGCGCCAGCACATCAAGCTACCCGAAACTGTCAAATTTTCCCAATCAACTTTGAACCGTATGCTTCAGTGATAAAGTTGAAAATCTATTAAAGAAATTTGACAGATTGTAGTAGCTTTATGTGCTGGCGTTTGTACCTACGTGTGGGTTGTGAAGGCACCTTGTCTTGCCGAGAACAGTGAATAGAATACCAAGGATTGAATTAGTAGCTATCATTCTTACACTTTTATAATTTGGCAGCGGTTACGTAAGATTTTTTTCCAGATGTATGTTTAATAAAAATAATACCTATTTGATTATATTATGTGAGAATAATTATTTGAAGTTCTGAGGAGAAGTTACAAAAACAATACAGTTACAGAATATAATTACAGATCAGAAAATAATTTAGCTGAAGAGTCGACCTCGACTTTTATCAATCACTTGCATTTTGCCGTATTGTTAAATAAACATTATTCTATTAACAATGTTTATAGAAATGCGGTTATTATTAAAAAAGTATTCTGTGTGATTATTCAATGTTTGCAGTAGGAATACGAACAGTGCCTGTTGTGTCTTGCCTTAGTAAAGTTTAACTAACTCCTCTGTTGATACCTTTATTGTTACGTGATCCTATGTACATAATTGTAGACAAATGTTTGTCGTATAATATTTTACATATTTTGTCGAATAAAACTTTGTATTATATGATTGTTTATATCGAGTGGCAGCTAATTCCCACATACCTATGTATATAACTATCTATTAGTATAAGTAGTCACTGTTACGCTATTTATATAGTGACGTCACAACTGTTACGTTAATACAAGTGTTCTTCATGTTACTTAGTAGTGTAGTCGACCAGCATCACATTACATAATGTTGATTTTTATAAAAATATTCATTGATGTAGGTGTCTCAGAACAAAAAATATATATTTCCGCCTAGGTATTTGAATACGTTAAAAATAAGTATTTTAATACAAATGCGAAAGGAATTAGTAATTTTTGAAAGACCTAGAAGTAATGCAGTATGTTACATAATAAATTGTCAAGTTAGTGACCTTGCCATTTCCATCTTGCCTTTGAAAATTCTTTAACAACTAAATCTTAATAAAATTACATGAAAATAAAATAGTTGTTAACGTTATAAAAAGTTTAAATTCCCACCTCGGTCTCTAATATTTCTCAAAAATCATCCTCGGGCCCCAATTAGTCAATTCCCAAAATAAATGGATAGTTCTTTTTCAACTATCTGATAAGTTTCATATCAGAACCCCAGATTCTTGTGATAAAATTACTTCAATTTAATCGTTTATTAAGTACTTATTTATGTACGTGTTTTTAAAATTGATGTTGCGTGTTCAATGTGATCTACTGTAATAAACTTAGTTTTGTGTCGTTGTTCAGTGGCATACAGGTATTACAAAGTGCCGTAAAACTATCGTGTCCCATAAAAATAAAGATGCGGTTATCGGGACAATGAATAGTTTCAGACAAAGTTGTGAGAAATCATTATGGTTATTGTAACTCTCATTGATTTATATGTGGCACGATTTTCTATGGTTTTTATTTTCAAGGTATTTGTACTTAAGCTGGTGATAGACACTACTGTTCAAAGAATATCATGGGTACAATGTGATTTGCGTCAAATGGCGGGCCAAGTTTTAAATCTCGAAATTTTCTTTGCGCAGCTATTTTGTATTCGTATTATGGGGGTGGAATTATATGATTATAATTATGTTCTGGCCAATGATGAAACATAATATGTATAATAAACGACGTATTTTAGTCAGTATTTTTGTCCCTGTGTTTTGATATCTACGTGCATTTTTTAAAAACAATATTTATTTGTTACCTAATCCTGGGACATTCAAGATTGAGACTTGGGAACACGTCGTCTTGACTGTAATGTACAATTAAATAATGCAAAGTCAATGCAAGTGTTTTGTTTGTTAAAAGAAATAAGATAATTTGTTGCTTCTTTATGTTTATAATAACTTCTATGAGGATGATGCGATTCTTCTATGCCCTCTAAACAGTAGTGTAAAATTAAATTATCTGGAACATTAATAAATCGTTTGTTTAAATCAAATACCATGTTTTATTTCTACATTATTCGCCAACTTTTTTGGCAAACCTTGAACATTTTCGACTGGTTTAAAAAAAAAGGTATCTGTAAATGTTTTTTTATATATATTTCTGGCAGGCTTTCTCTTTGGAAGGCCGCGTAAAATAATAAAATATTCAAGTATTTTATCTTTAAAAAATATATGAAGTATTTAATTTGCTTCTTGGACCCTTCGTTTCAGAAAAAAACGTAGAATACGGTAAGATATCTAAAAAAAATATCAGAAAATTGGATGTATGAAAATTCAGGAGGTTTTGTATCTAAATGAATGTTATTGATTCATCATGCGGCGGGCAATCCGCCGGGTTCGCGACAGACACGCGGCCGCCACCGCGGGCAAGGTTACCCAGCGTGTACGTCGCGAAAGTGACGCACACAAACTATCTCATCAGTTGAACTGTACCTAAACCGCAGATTTTTCACCAATGACTTAGTTTCTTCAACAATATCTTAAAACCTTTACAATATATTTTCAGAGGAACCCCCTAGCTGCTGGTTGTGTGGAAAAACTACGTTTTCGTCAAGCAAATATATTGCACACATTGCGACACAGTGTGTTGTTGGAAAACCGAAGGCGGATTGCGGCGGCAAGGTAACGTCGCGTCGGCCAGTATTGTATGGCTGCGTCAGTGTTCGACAGACCGCCACAGCTCGCAGACGCGTCGCGGCCTCACTCGTCACTTAGCGATCTATATCACGCGGAAATCTAACACAACCTAAAATAATCTTCAAATAAATATTATATTACAATTCAGGTCTTCAACAAGTTGCACGTCTAGCCTACTGGGTATCTCTTAGTGTGCATGTTGAGATTTATTAAAACTTTCTGCACCATGAAGCCACCAGTTAATGTGAGTAATTTTGTATTATTATTTAATTTTAAAATAGTTTTTATTTGCATGCGGATTCGTAGTAACCAACAACTAAAAATGTGTTTAGATTGTTGTAGTTTTTTGTTGCTTATATTTACATAGTTTGCCTTATTTTAATGTTATGCAATATATTTTTATCGTGTGTAGGAATGTGATTGAATTAATTTTGACATTTACAAACTTATTTTTAAACACAATTCGATGCAAGGTACACGGTAATTAATAATAAACAACAATAAACGTAAGGTAGGTCAAAAATATAGGCCAAATGAATTCCAAGAGAGTCATGTTTCTGTTTCCTACTTTCTATTTCCTGGAATCTTGGTAATTAGGTAATAATCGATCATGCTATGACAATGATGACTTGTATATTTTCTTGTAAAGATTTCTTTGTCAGATCCTGGTTTAATTATTTTTTTCTCACTTTGTATTATTTTGTTTTGTAAACCGGTTATGGCATGTTTGATGAGTAGTATTTTTTTTTTTGTAAAAAATTATGTAAGTAACTATTCTCAACTCAAACAGCAATGCTGATCAAAAATAATGTTGAATGTATATTATTATTATTTATTTTTCTTTTTAACGGAAGAGTTAACGGAACCCTGCCGTACAATCACTCATTGATGACAGCTTGTCTACATAAGTTAACGGTGCGGCCAACCAAGGAGTTGGGTTGGGTACCTGCAGACAGGTTTTTTTTTACAAAGTAATGATCCTCCGGTCAGGTTTGAATTAAGAGTAATCAACTCACATGGAAGTTTTTGTCGGCATCAATGGGAACTGCGATCGAAGAGACGCTGACCTAGAATTTCATAAGTCTTTAGATCTGCCTTGTTTAGTTCATATTGGTTCGGGCGGCCTACTCTCAAAGTCGGTCAACAATGTTCCGGGCCTGTCAGAAAGTAGTTCGAAACTTCAAAGTGATCCATACATCAAATTAATTACCTAACTTTTCTGATGAACAAAAACACACCGGGAAAAAAATTACTTATAATAAAATAAAAACATCGTTGAGTGAGTACCTACCTATCATATATTTTTTTCTTATTTATAGAAAATCAACTTAAACCTCAACAATACAAATGAAAAGCTTAATTTACTGATCAATTATGTACACTCGATCTTCTCCGTGTGAGAGGAATTCTGGTAACAAAAATAATTAGGACTGAACGCTCTTCTTTTTGGCATCAATGAAAGTAAAAAATTGTAATTCAAAAGCAAATTATGAATTGTTACGAGCGCACGGGTATATCTATATACCTATGTATGCCGCGCGGCGAACTTTTAACTATGATTTATGCTTTAATTTATTGCATATCATTGAAAGTCGGATTCCCCCTAACATAGAAAGTGTCCGGGTGAAACCCGGACACTATTTTAAAACCCCGCCCTGACGCCCCCCGGGCGCCTTCCAAACTAGGGCTGGTTTTATTGTTACGCGTTTCGGCAGCGCCGTTGGTGCGCGCGCGTTCGGAATGTTCGAATAGGGGTAGTAGTTGCGTTTCAAATTCGCGCGCTTGAGCAGCGCCGTTCGGCGTGACTATTAAAACCAGCCTAGGACAAATCCGGGAAAACCCGAACGGATGGTAGCCCTATCCGTAGGTGATACTGTGTAGAAATCGCGCGTAACTTAGGCCGAAACTAAGGAGACCGTGTTTGGGGAGTAGACCTCCTTGATTGAGTTGAATGGAAAAAGGAAGGCTGCAGTGGGACAACACAGACCGATTTATTATTATTCGTTATAGGCGAGACTATTAAAAAAAGAATGGTTCGACAGATTTATAATACAGGCAACTAATAAATTACATCATTTAAAATCACATCTGTTTTCCCCGGAGAAACAGGCAAAAGTGCACATCATATTTCACTTTAGTTTTTGACCAATAGTTTCACAAAGTGGCAGACTACTATTAATTTCCTGGGTAGGTAAATTGGTTACTTTCATCCAAAGGTCCATCCATAGTTTGTCTTTTAAAAGATCACTTTTTAGCGATAAGACAGCCCATTACACAACGGGCTGTCTTATCGCCGACCCTATGTAAAATTTCTACCTACAGATATAAATGTAGAAATTTTAACACCATTAATTATAATATGGTGTACATAATAAAGAGCAGGTATACCAGTCCTCCAGTCAGTTCCTTTCAGTATACCAGTTAACTTCAATGGTTCAAATTAATTTGGAGGGTTCCTCTGCTTTGATTTCCAATTTCCATTGAGAGGCGGTCTAGTTGATCCCCTATTAATAGGAATCCAGGTTCCTTTGATTCATTTTTCCGATAGCAACAAAACAAGATTTCTGCGATTTTCGTTACTGCAATGTTGTTTAGTTTCTGTACATCTCTGGTAGATTTCGGTTTATACGTAGCACTTGTCGAATAAGGATGTAGACAATTTTCTAAAGCCGGCTGTACACATGGGGCCAACGTGTTGGGCCAACGTGTAGAGAGCTACCTGGCGGTATGTTGGCTTAATTGGTCTAGTTGGCGCCAACATTGGCAGGCCATCCGAATAGTGTCGGTTTTTTGTGCACACATCAAAGGATCTTGGCGCGCTCCGCAAACAGCGTTCACACGTTGGTGTCTTGTTCAGTTCGTTGTTACTCGTCAGCGGAGACAGTATCGTTGCGCGTGAGTGAAATTTACGTTCCCATGTTCCGATAGCAAAATTATTATCATCCTGTATATCAATAATAACTAATAACACATTTACCTCGTTCTATTCCGATGAATAGTCACCATCCACCACCTTCTTTTGCGCCATTTCTTTTTAGTCACTCTACTTTGGTGCACATGTACACCTTGGCCCCATGTGTACAGCCGGCTAGCCGGCTGTACATATGGGGCCAAGGTGTTGGGCCAACGTGTTGGGCAAAAATGATGGATAACCAAGATTGCTGTTCACACATTGGCTTACTGATCATTCTGCATTGGCGCTTCAAAGATGGACGTAGAAGTTCTTGCAGCCGCGGCAATTTATTTATACAGTGCGTTTAATTATTACGTACATGTGCACCAAAGTAGAGTGACTAAAAAGAAATGGCGCAAAAGAAGGTGGTGGATGGTGACTATTCATCGGAATAGAACGAGGTAAATGTGTTATTAGTTATTATTGATATACAGGATGATAATAATTTTGCTATCGGAACATGGGAACGTAATTTTCACTCACGCGCAACGATACTGTCTCCGCTGACGAGTAACAACGAACTGAACAAGACACCAACGTGTGAACGCTGTTTGCGGAGCGCGCCAAGATCCTTTGATGTGTGCACAAAAAACCGACACTATTCGGATGGCCTGCCAATGTTGGCGCCAACTAGACCAATTAAGCCAACATACCGCCAGGTAGCTCTCTACACGTTGGCCCAACACCTTGGCCCCATGTGTACAGCCGGCTTAAGACAGAAACATATTTCTGTTGGGTGTCATAGGTGCTGCGACATGGGTGCAATCCACTCCGCTAGGAGTAATCACTTCAATTATGATAAGTTTTATTTGTGGTTCTTTGTTTAACGACATTTTTTCCTTAATCTATATTGTCTCCCCCATACCCTTCCACTGTTCCTCTTGTGTCACCTTCTCCGGCCAATCTCCAATAGACGTCAAATTAGGGTCACAATAAATTTAGTCTGCCAATCGTTAAAAAGTTGCTCAACATCTTGTCGAAAAGCTGTTGCGAAGACATGCGACTTGGCAGGTTGGCAATTCCTGGTAGATCTCGTCCGATTTATTTCTCCGAACCAATCTAGTCCCTTCTTTATTTTCATTCAACAACTTCATACTACTAATTGTATCGCTAATTAGTTATCGCTTTGTATTGACTGATCGCATCACCCACGGAGGGAGCATAATTAACGACAATTACGCTGTTCCTTGAGGGGTCCATTGATAACGTTCACTGCGCAGTTATTGTATTGTTTTTGAATGGCATCTTTGTTGATCACGACCTTTTGACTGTTGATAAAATGTTATGTTATGAATAATCTCGTCCATGTGGTGTCCACATCATTGTTTAGTCTTTCTTGAATTTCGTTGTCTTGAGGCTATCATTATAAGTAGCCTCAAGAAAAAGAAAAAGCTTAAAAGCCTTTGCTTTTAAAAATCCATCATAACAAACAATATCAATTACAACGTCTCCAGAAGGCCAATTCTCGTAATTTAAAACGTTCAAAATCTAGTCGCAGTCTCATCTCGGCGACAAACAAATGTCAAAAACTTGTCAAAATATAGGGAAATTCGAGGTATTTTTGACAGATTGAGACTGAGATCAGTCTGTGAACGTTCTTAAAATTGCCCTCTGATGTCGCCCTTATCATGACGTACTCACCTAGATAGAAACAAAAATACAGCAATAAAAAGTATCTAAAGCTAAGCTCAAAATATGATATCTATGGACACAGACATTGTCACCCATGCGACCTTAATGTTCTGAATAACCTACATAAATTATATTTTCTTCTTTGTCTACTTTAGTTACACCTACTTATTTATTGATTAGATTACAATTATTCTTTCATACATTTCTCGAGTAATCGTAGGTCTTACTATTTTGTCTGAGTTCAGTGCAGCAAGTATTTTCCACCCACCTCTATCTGACATCACAGTATTCATATTCTGACAGCCGCATCCTTAAGAGTACTATTAATTCTATGGCTGCATCATTGTTCTCACAATCTTTGGTCATTAATATGAATAATTTCAACATGTGTCGTCTCATCTGCCAAGATAGAGTTCACCCCATTTCTAGCTAAGTACATCATCCTCTACGCAATCGTTACCAATTAATTTTCATTTTCTCAGGCTGCTCTCCTGCACGATGTGGACATTCCGACAAAGAAGGCGACGTTCGGCATGGGCTGCTTCTGGTCCAATGACTCGCTGTTCGGCGTCACTCCCGGGGTGATCCGAACGAGAGTCGGCTACTCGGGCGGTACCACTAAGAACGCACATTATAGGAGCATGTGAGTATAGTCTGTTAGAGCATTGTCCCTTATCCTAAACTCAAAATAAGACCTAACATACACAAGTTAGACCTAATAAGGGATAGTTTGACCTTAGATCTACTAAAAGACAGAAATCGAAGTAAATCTAAGTAGGGCCACTTTTTATTTAATATATTTTTTTTGTTTTCCACTCATACCTACCATGTTATAGTACTTACAATATCTCCCCACCACCCTTGGTTGACTGATGAAAATGCCTATTAATTAAATCCACCTTTGTTCTTTTTGTAGTGCAGAAAGTTCAATAAATAAATATACGGCCCGTCCATCAATCTGTACTATACCTAAAGAGTTTCTTTTCTGGTGCGACCATATATGAGAAAATCATCTTTTTGTCTTTGGACGACTCTGCCAATAGTCTTCAAATTCACTCTTGTGTTTTGCCTTGCCATTCACGATTTATTTCAATTACATCACTAATCAATGGCCAATCAAGGTTTTCCCATTGTCTAGAGACCTTCCTGACTCAAATCATCCTATTATAAATGTGGCATAAGTGTGTGCATCCTATAGGCAACATCTCGAGGTCCTATGTACACTGTTTTATACTAGTTTTCCTCTTCATGTTTTAGTGGTATACTTCCTCCCACATTACCCTCACATCATAAGCGTCTTCTCCTGCCTGCACGTAATATGCTTTTTGTCTTTCGTTCTACTCTATCAGCCATCATCGTATCATTCGCTCCCCTTCCCACGATTCACCGATCTTTTGCTTGTTCTCCCTCCTCTATTCATATATTTTGTATGCTATGACCTGTTTCCATAGTTATATATTATATACAGGGTGAATTTTTGAGACGGAGCCGTAGGTAAAGGCAGGTTCCTGAACCATTGAATCTGAAGGCTGTTTAGACAGCCGGAGTCAGTGGAGTCAGTGTTACTGATTCCAAATTCAATTTACACTAAGTAAATATCGGGTCAGCACTGACTTGTCTCGAGTTTGGAGTCAGTTACTTACCCTGTCTAAATCAGCCTTAACAGTGTAATGACGAGTTGTTTCACGTCTACTTCACGCATGCGTATATGTACGTCAAAAATGGCGCTAACTATCGTCAAATAAAAAAAAAGCGTTGTTTCAAATTACAATTAAAAATTTATGGCCTATTATTTTACGTGTGTTACGTTAACATACCGTTTGAAACAACCGGCCCTTAGGAGACTGTCCTTAACTTTGTGAGACATTTTGAGCTATCCATCTTCTATAATAATAGCTGCATTTTTACATTTTCAAGGTTGTTAACCTTGGCAATGTGAGCTATTACAGTATTTTTCCATGGAAACTTTATTTACAACTTCTATAACTATATTTTATGAGGACATTTCTTCGTAGCTTATCCTCTTGAAACTTATTATCATAGATTATAGTTATTACGCTTTGATGAGTACGTGAAGCGCATTTTATGCCCGTAAGTACCTGCAGAGGGTATTAATGGATTACATAAGTAGTTAAGTGACATCAACATTGATTGTAGAAAGCATTGTATTGCAATTTAAATATGACTGAACAGGATAAAAGGATTATGTTTATGAAGAGTCATCGTTACTAAGAAAAGTGTAGTGCAAGTAATGCTGTTGAAGTGTTTCGGAGTAGAAAGGAAAGAAAGACACGTGTTAAATAAAATTGAAATGTCTGTAATGTCAAAATAACAGCATTAAAACATTAATTTATTTAATCAGACATTTTGTAACATTTATACATAGTGATAATTGAAGGAATAGTATGACATTTTTAATAATTTAATGTATTCTGTAATTAAATATTTGCACACCACATGTAATGGTAGAATGTAAATGGGCCACATTTATAATAAGATCATACTACTTTGTACACCTTCATTTTGGCAAATAAAGAATTATTATTATATGAAAGTAATTATATGTAACGGTACTTACTTATAACAAAAAAAAACGGTTTTTGTCGGTATGTCTGTTTGTTTCGAGTAATCTCCGAAACAGCTTGACCGATTTTGACGGGATTTCGCGAATTCGCGGGCACAGCTTGTTATTAAATATATTCTACCTACTATTGTGATGATGAGTGAATGAGTCCAATTCAAAGAGACTTGATTTTGTTTGATTGATTTATCCTCATCATTTCTATCAACTTGGTAAATATCTTCTGTATAAAGGACTGTCACTTTCTGATTAGATGCAGATTTAGACTTAAATAAAAGCTTTTTTAAAATTCGTTTCTAAAATGCGTACTGTCGGTATTCAATTCAAACCTTGCATATTATTTTGGGACGTACGGAAGTGTGGAATTTCGTGTGCGACTTGGCAAAAAAAGTATTATCAGCAGTCATTTATCAAAAATTCAAGGCAGAAGTTAAAATCAGAGCTATAAAATGTTAAAATAGTTACGAGTATCTTGGTTAGAAATAATTCTATTTCTAATCTGTTCATTGGTTTCCGGGAAAACCCAGTTTAATTGCTAGCGCATTTGGCTAGGCTAGTATTACAATCCTACTAAGCAAAAAATAAGTTTAAAACTAAAACCCTAGTTGGGTTTTAGTTTTTAAACTTATTTTTTTTTTTGGCTTATTTCAGTAATATTTATATTTTTGAAATGTGCTAACTAAGCCCTTTCATTTGATACACAACAAGGCACCATCCCAATTTTTTTTTTTAATACTTTATGTCCTCTAGAGGGCGCCATATTGAATTTAGTGTGACGTCACATAACCTATAACCAGCGGACGGTCAAGACGCTTCTAACGATACCTCATTAAATTGTCAAATTATTATAAGTACTTTTGAAGTTATGACTTATGAGGGAACAGTTCATCTGTTCCCTCATAAGTCATAACTTCAAAAGTACATACAGACCGGTTAAATTCATATACCCTCCGTAGTCGGGTAAAAACGCGTCACAGAAGAAACCTAGCGTTCTTACTCTTACTCATAAATAGACAAAGCCGTAGTGCGTCTAAATAACTGTGTTATCGAAACACGTGTAGCTGCTATTCACTTTTACTATCATCTTGATAAATGCATAATTCATGCATACAACGTAGATAATTACGTAGTAGTTCACTGAATGCACGTCATCGTCATTCGTTCAGTTCAGTGATCTTCTTTCTTTGTTGATTTTTTGAGAAGTCTGGATGTGAATGTAAGAACGCAGCATCTGCTTTTGTTGCATTTGATCTTTGTCTACTTTATGGTCTAAGTCAAAATCTATCGTCTTTTTTTTTTAATTAGTCTACAATATCCTACCGCTGAGCAAAGGCCTCCCCCAAATCCTTCCAGGCATCATTTTCTAGACCGACCTTTATACAACCCTTGCGGTAAGCATCTAGGTCGTCTCGCCACCTCTTTCTGGGCCGGCCTCGGCTGTGCCCAGCCCTTACCCTGATTTATTTGGAGTTAGCGCAGTATGCCTTTTTCTTCCATCACTATTCATCTCCTTTCGAGGTTTTTTTTTTTAATCGATATTCCATCGATATTTTCTTTGATTTTTTATACCTCCCTATCAGAGTTGATTTTATATCCTATAACCGAATCCTATCAACATTACATTTTTGACGTTCAAAAGTGCCTTTTATGTGCCTATTTGAAATAAATGCTTTGACATTGACTTTGAATAGATAAAAGCTGTACCTAGACACTGTTCGTGTAGAAATAACACTTGCCTGACTGTGTCTGAAGGACGCAAAGCGATCGATACAGTGTTAGGTTATAGGAGGTAGGTAGGTACGTAAGAAATTCAAACGCCAATAAGAATGTGGAGCTTGTTGCCTAAAGGGGTGCGTGTGGAATAATCAGGTTAATAACTAACAAATACAATAAAACAGTAGGTACCTACTAACATACATATCCAGCCTATAATGTTCCCACTGCTGGGACACAGGCCTCCTCTCGGCGAGAGGGAGTGGGCTGCAACTGTAATCCAGTGCGGGTTGGTAGATGTCACATGTCTTCGAATTTTTGGTTCAAGGTCATGCCGGTTTCCTCACGATGTTTTCCTTAACCGTTTTGAGAGCAGTGGTGATGAAAAAATTTACACAAAGTAAAGCGCCTGTCTGGGTTCGAACCTACGACCTACAACTCGTAAGTCGCGTCCGTTACCAGTGGGCCACCACTGCTCTAGGTACCTACCTAACACCTAAATAATTACCTAAATTAGAATGACCCAATTACCTACATAGATGAAACCGCAAAATTTCACATTCACACATAGGCAGCTATCTACATCAAGTATTCGAATTTAAATCGCTCTATCAATACATGAATGAGTCGCGGAATTCGCATTAACCTTGATAGAGGCAAACGATAGATAAATCAATAAACTCACTAAGAATGACTTGCACTTGGTTAGGTAATTCAGACAAAATAATTACATGTAATTAGTAAGTAATTTTTTTTCCCCGTCTGTAATAATAAATGTTGTGCAATAAGTTAACTGCGTAAGATGAAACTATTTTGTCTTGATTTTACCGCGTGTAGTCTGTATGGTGTAAATATCGAATTGTTGAAGATGGAATGTACCTAGATAAATAATAATTGAGAAGTCGTTTGCAAAATTAGAATCTCCGACTGTCATAGCTATTAATATCTGCCTACTCTAAAAAAATGCATAAGATTCAAAAGAAATGGCGTCGAATTGAAGACGTAACGAACATTCACATTCCAGCGAAATGTAGATTTTCAGAAATACTTGCCTAAAATATGTGGTAATAAAACAATACATAATATATGACGTTTTACTACGCTCGTGTAAACATAGCAATAACATTGACCATTAATAAGCGATTAGGAAATTAGTATTTGTCATGCTTATGTTCAGAATGAGCCCTTTTCTATTAGACCACGGATCGACCGACGAATTATCTCGAAAAGCTCACAGCATCGGGCTGTTAAAGATCCAATAAACTGGAAAGTAGATAAAGAATGCAGAGAGCATGCGGTGGCCCAGTGGTAACGGCCGCGACTTACGAGTTCGTAGGTTCGAGCCCAGACAGGCGCTTTACTTTGTGTAAATTATATTATCACCACTGCTCTCAAAACGGTGAAGGAAAACATCGTGAGGAAACCGGCATGTTCTAGAACCATGTGACATCTACCAACCCGCACTAGGCCCGCGCGGTATATTACAGCCCACTCCCTCAGAGAGGGGCCTGTGTCCCAGCAGTGGGAACAATATAGGCTGAGTATGATGAGATAAAAATGGACAACTCAATATTTGCCTATCGGACTGCTGTTTCACTATCCTTAACATGGCATCAGTACTAATTCTACACACTTTTGTCAATGTTGACTTCCGTGCTTCTTTCCGTTATCATAAAAATAAACGTTAGATAAGGTCAAAGATAAACAGAATGCCAAGGAATTATTACGTCACGAAATTAATAAAAACTAATTAAGTAGGTAAATGACAATGACAGAATAGATAATAGAACATCAAGAAGCAAAAGTAGGAATAAGTAGGTATGTAAGAATCGTAGCAGAGCCCTGATTCACAACCATACGACAGGCTATCGTATCGAAAACCTGACATTTCGATAACCTGATTTGACTTCCCCTCAACAGCAAATAGCTGTTGGAAGAATCGCGGGCGTCTATTTGATTTAAACTGACAAAATTTTCGGGTTTTGGACTTATGAACAGCATTGAGAAGACTCCTACGATAACAATGATTAATGTTCGATACGATACGGAAGCATGTCGAGTGTTTGCGAATAAGGGGACAGGTGGTGCTCTATAGTTTCTGACTATCCCCATGGGAAGAAGACGCAAGTTCATGTATGTGTACTGTGTACATAACCAGCACCCTAATTGCGAAACACACTATCAATCATAATCTGAATCATTTTGAAGGATATTGCTAATACATTGCTGCATATGTTCAAAAAATTGGTCTGCTCAACAACGTAAATAACGCAATGAATGTTGTTGAACTGTCAAAATGAATGCCATTCCTACTGATAATGTGTTACGCAATTACCCCGCTATCTTGTCATTGAACCTACATTTTATAATTGTGTCCCATACTTAATAGTTGCGCCTAATTTAATGATAACGAGAGCCAAGGTTAGCGGCACCGGCGCGTGCGCAAGGCCAAGGCGCCTCACGACGTCACTCGCGTGTTCACACAAACTATAGACGTTATTTATAAAATATAACACGCGCGTGCGTTATGTTTTTGGGAAATTATGCGAAAATGAAACAAAACGTGATTTAGTTACTTACACGTGTGTAAGAAAACTGAGACGCCTTCGCTCGATATTATTGCTATGCTATCAAACACGATAGCAATGGGTATTGAGCTGGATAAACATTGCGCCAAGCTACTGCAATGGAGAAGAAAACTGTTTCTCCTCTAGTGCTGATGGCGCCATCTATGCATTTCGTTTCGCGTAGGTACTAATGTCCAACTCCGCTTTTCAGCTCCTCTTTCATAAATTATTTGGGCATGGTCCTTGTCCTTTCTCATCTTCTACCTGTTTTCTTGCTGAAAACCTGTAGTTCCTCACGAAAAATATTACGTGGTCTATTTATTTTTAGTACTTAAGTATTTATTTATCCAAGAGATAAGAAAATACAATAAATCTTGATAAGTGAATAAGCTGCATTATAAAGTTTATCAAGTAATGACTATGTTCTTTTTATTTTCAGTGGCGACCATACAGAGGTGATCGAGCTGGACTTTGACCCAAAAACAGTCACCTATAATGATCTTCTGGATATGTTCTGGGCGAACCACGAGTATGGACTAACCACCAAGCTAAAGAGACAGGTAAAATCCTTTACAATCCTTATTTTAAGGGCGTATTCAACAATGAAATTGAATACATCTAAACCGCGTTCAATAGCTGTCAGTGTACACATTGTGAAATATTGACACTGACAGTTCCTGAACGCGGTTTAGATGCATAGGTACAATTTCATTGATGAAAATCGCCCTTAGCATACCTACGGATAAACGATCAAGACTTTTCTTTCAAAACCAACTGTTGAGTCGTTCAGCACACTTCAGTACTCGAATCAGCTAGACAAATGCAGGATCGCGATAAGTGCAGGATAACTTTAGAAGGAATTTGCGAAAACTGGCCCAATATCAGATTTAGAACATTAAAAATCGAACGAATGAATGATAAAATTGTGGACGTCATGCTGCGAAGATTGGAAGATAAACGTTCTCCAGCTCAACTATTTTTGTATGTCGCGTGATTAGATAACATAAATAACCCAAACAAAGACAATCCTTGGCGTTACGTTGGACATACGTGTACAGTTAGACTTTAGATTGTCATAAATTCATCAGAAAATTCAGAAATAGTTATTGTTGAAGTAAACAATAACATGAGCCAATGGTGTAGGTGTACCATATTATTTTTATCTACACGTGAGAAAATAAACTGTCTGTGGCCAAAATCGTTAATATGAGTCAAATGACATGTCAACTGATTCATGAATTGAAGACGTTTAATAGGTACCCGTCTAGACTTTAACAGAACATACCTTATCATAGAAGCTTATTGAAATCTTATCCTAGAAGATAGCTTATAATAAAACGTTTCTAACATTTTAGCCGAAATAACTTATTGTCCAATTTTATAGGATTTAAACTAGCTTATCTTTATCTTTTTACATCTAAAAAAACTACAGTCATTAATAATAATTTGAAACAGGTGTTGTATACTCCGGTAATTCGCTTAATTCAAAGGCGCGAGTGTCACATTGACATTCAAACTTTGTATTATAGGTACAGACGCCAGCACATCAAGCTACCCGAAACTGTCAAAGGGTTTAGCCGTCCTTCCATAAGCAAACTGCCCCCGATAGGAACCTATATCGTAACCTATGTTATATTGTAGAGGGTACTAATAGTAGTTCATCACGTAGATATTAGCTCTATATCTTAGGTAATTGAGGAGCTATTTGAAAAAAAGTGTCCGGAGACGACTTTTTTTTAAAGTGATATATCTCTGTTGATTTCAAAGCTAGAAAAATAAAACCAATTCCAGTGTTTATGGTACACTTTACAGTTTATTTTATATAAATTTTCATTAGCCAAGCTTAAATAAAAATATTAAAAATATGCAAAAAAATTTTTTTTTTTTTTAAATTTCTATCAGATCGAATTGAATTACCACTTTGAAAAAAATATATAATAATTGTCTATACCTTGCCTAACAGCATGTTAAGTTTCATTAAAATCCATAAGGTGCATCATGATGAAAAAAAAATAATAAAAGTAAGTTGACCACCTTATGACCACTTTGTTGACGCTTTTAACTTTTAATTTTTCAATAATCTAGTATTTAATTAAATCGTATTGCATATTTGATTTTTCAATATTGGGCATGAAAGGCTTAAAAGAAAATGGAAGGATTTTTTCTCAGTAATAGTTAAATCCATATTAATAAAAAAAGTAATTAAAAAAATTAAAAAACCCGACTGCAACCTTATACTAAATTTAACTGAAAAGCTAAAAACAAACCAATTTTAAATTAAATAAAAGTTGGAAGCAGGCGGGGCCCATACCATTATTATATGTAGTTTCAAACTCAAATGGGTCCCGCCTGCTTCCCACTTTTATTTAATTTAAAATGGGCTTGTTTTTAGCTTTTCAGTTAGTTTTAGTATAAGGTTGCAGTCGGGTTTTTTAATTTTTTTAATTACTTTTTTTTATTTCCAGCTTTTTAGTTTAAAAATGTGAAAGATAACAATAAACCTAACATTTTAAAAGTGCAAGTACAATCGCGACACATTAATAGCAAAACCTACAGATGTTACATTGACTACAACCCCAATGGAAAAAGCCACGAAGATATTCGGCGTTATTGCTGTAACTGTCCAAATGGAAATCGAACAGTTGGGTGTTGCTCTCACGTGGCAGCAATTGTATATTATATATCAAATGCAAGATATAAATCGCATATAGTTCGCCCAGCAGAAATATTATCCAGTGTTTTTTCTATAAATAAAGATCACGTTGTAATGAATGAAAATAGTGACGATGACTAATAAAAGCTATTTTTTATTAATACGGATTTAACTATTACTGAGAAAAAAATCCTTCCATTTTCTTTTAAACCTTTCATGCCCAATATTGAAAAATCAAATATGCAATACGATTTAATTAAATACTAGATTATTGAAAAATTAAAAGTTAAAAGCGTCAACAAAGTGGTCATAAGGTGGTCCACTTACTTTTGTTATTTTTTTTCATCATGATGCACCTTATGGATTTTAATGAAACTTGGCGTGCTGTTAGGCAAGGTATAGACAATTATTATATATTTTTTTCAAAGTGGTAATTCAATTCAATCTGATAGAAATTAAAAAAAAAATTTTTTTTTGCATTTTTTTAATATTTTTATTTAAGCTTGGCTCATGAAAATTTATATAAAATAAACTGTAAAGTGTACCATAAACACTGGAATTGGTTTTATTTTTCTAGCTTTGAAATCAACAGAGCTATATCACTTTGAAAAAAAGTCGTCTACGGACACTTTTTTTCAAATAGCTCCTCAATTACCTAAGATATAGAGCTAATATCTACGTGATGAACTACTATTAGTACCCTCTACAATATAACATAGGTTACGATATAGGTTCCTATCGGGGGCAGTTTGCTTATGGAAGGACGGCTAAGCCCTTTTCCCAATCAACTTTGAACCTTACGCTTTAGCGATAAAGTTGAAAATCTATTAAAGAAATTTGACAGATTGTAGTAGCTTGATGTGCAGGCGTCTGCACATTAGTGCATTAGCACGATACAGTGCTTCAATTCAACATTTTCGATCCCAGAATTTATGAATTGTTATTCTGTATACAGTACCAGTCCCTGATCTTATACCACGATGAGGAACAGCGCTTGGCAGCGGAGGCGTCCTACAAACAGACGCAGGAGCGCTGCAAGGAGCAGCTGCGCACTGAGATCGCGCCCGCCGGGCATTTCTACCCCGCTGAGGAGTAAGTACTACACGTTATGTATTATTATCATCATCATCATCAGCCTATAATGTTCCCACTGCTGGGACACAGGCCGCCTCTCTGTGAGAGGGAGTGGGCCGTAATCCACCACGCGGGCCCAGTGCGGGTTGGTAGATGTCACATGTCTTTGAATTTTTGGTTCTAGGACATGCCGGTTTCCTCACGATGTTTTCCTTCACCGTTTTGAGAGCAGTGGTGATGAAATAATTTTACACAAAGTAAAGCGCCTGTCTGGGTTCGAACCTACGACCTACAACTCGTAAGTCGCGGCCGATACCACTGGGCCACCACTGCTCTTTACTTCACTATGTATTATTATATTATATACTATACTATGAGGAGACACGCTTAGCAGTGGAGACGTCAGCTACAAATAAAACTTAAAACTGCTCAAAACAGTCATGATCCACACAAAGTAAAGACATTTAAATGAATAATTGGTTTCATTTTTAATGGCGGCTTCGTGTTTCATGTGGATGTTAAACGTTTTCCAGATACGTGAAACCTACGATCTCGAAAAGTAAAAGTCGACTTTATTGAATTACAATTTTATAGTCGTGATTTATGAATGACACATTTATCGATATATTTCGGACTTTTCACAGTCCCAACCCGAACCAATTACTTCGACCTCAAAGATGAAGACCGTCTATTTATAGAATAGCCAATAATAATGTCAACATTATCAATTGCTTTGATTGAGAGGAAAACTGATGTGCGGAATTGAAATTAGATGCGATGCACACAAGGAGCCCGAACATTAACAAGGAGTGGACCATGGCCTGATTATTGCAATAATCGACGCCGGTTATTTATGTATTCAACATTGCTAGACGTACTTTAAATATTCTAAGCTTGTTGCTAGCCGCGCCAGCAAGGTTCATTTTTATTATGTCGTTACCATCCGTGCAATGTCGCGGATTCCCATTAATAATTGTATGAATGGCAACTTTGTCATTTGTAGGTGCTTACTCATTCAATGTATTTAGGTTAATCTTTGTAGGTAAAACGTTAAAGAAAATAGATTTTATTATTGTATGATATTTTAGTTCTTTTTTTTTTCACGAAACGTACCTGGAAAACGTTTAACATCTACGTGAATCACTCAAGTCATGAATCCACCATTAAAAACGAAACCAAACATTTTGATAATGTCTTTACTTTGTGTGGATGACTGTTTTTGAGCAGTTTTAAGTTTTATTTGTAACTGAAGTCTCGACCAGGGCTCTGAACCGGTTTAAAAAGAGCGGTTAATTTCGATTAAATACCGGTAAATATATCGTTCCTTCATTAACCGGTTAAACAAGTGAACTGTTCTTATGTAACCCAAAAGATAAAGGTTACCGGTTACAAAGCTCAAACGGTTTTGACACCCAAATTAACCGGTTAATTCCGTAATTCGTAAATTTTTTTCGTCTACTTTTTTAACGCTTCCAACAAGTTCTAGTGACAATGAGTTGACATTGCAACGTCCAGACCGTGCCCGCGAGAGTGGCGGGGGCCGGGGGGGGGTTCAAACTTGGTTTTAACCGGTTAATTTTCACTATCAAAACCAAAATTCATGAAAAACCGGTTTGCCGCATAAACCGGTAAAAACCGGTAAAGTGCAACCTTTAACCTAAATCTATTTCGGTTTGGGGTCAATGACCATAACCGGTTAAGAATTTCAACTGGTTTCCGAGCCTTGGTCTCGACTGCTAAGTGCTAAGCGAGTCTCCTGATCTCCTCATAGCCATTCACGAAAAACGGATCGCTGGGGTCGGGTACCTAAACCAAATAATAATTACCTACTCTATTATAAATAAGTCCACTGGTATTAAATAGCACATTGTATTGTAAGTAAAGTGAAGTTAATTGAACTTGAGATCATATCAATCTAGCCAATATTCAAGTAAATTGGACCGACCGGTCAAATCACGAGAATTTCATTTATTGATTTTCTCGCAGCGCAATTGATTGATCAAAAGACCGTTTTTAAAACGTGATATAAATGTCTACTGATTGATTACTGATTAGGGTAATTTTTATCGTCCCTGTTAGTCTATCTCTTGATGTATTCACAATGTAAGATTAAAATTATCGACGAAAACGAGTTCCATTTTATATTTTACACTACAGTCAAACGGGGTGAATATGAATGCAGGTGTGAATCGGGACGAAACTTTAAAATGGATTTTAACGTTGAAATAATATAGTTTATTGTCAATAAGGGCATGTAATCGTTAATTTAAATTACAGTAAACACATTAGGGACCTTTTTGGCCACAAACTATATAAAATGTTAAAATGCCTTTTAAAGTTTTGTCCCTATTCACCCCTGCATCCCTATTCACCCCGTTTGACGGTATATTTTATTAGAATGTATAAGCTCCTTCATCAGTTCAACCCAATTTCAGTGTCTATGTCACTGTAAAATTAACCAAAATTTTGTTCTCCATCCACAGCTACCACCAGAAATATAGATTGCAAGGCCACAAAGATCTTTGCCGTAGCCTCGGCCTGGACTCGTCAAAGCTACAGACTTCGCACTTAGCAGCTAGACTAAACGGCTACCTAGTAGGAATGGGGGGCAGAACACAGTTTGAGCATGAAGTCCAGGCTCTAGGATTAAGTGAGAAGCAAGCCGAGTATGTACGGCGAGAGCTTGAGCGCAATGAGGGTGGCGGTCTGGCTTGCTAGCTTCATCAACAGGGTTAAGTTCGAAAAAAATATGACACGTGACTTTAACGCTTGGTTTCCATGACAACGCAAACTGACTCGCGCTCCCGAAGAGTGCGTCTAAAGGTTCTTGATCCTTTTACACTCTACGGTCATAGAACATGAGCAAACGGTATCGTGCGTCAGAAATTTTGCACTGGGAACTAGGCCTGTTAGGTAGGTGTCTATTTTGTGCTGAACCACCAATGCTGGCGATGTTTTAGCACTTAAAATTGTTAGGAAATTCAGTATAGATTTATTTTTCATAAAGCTGCAGGCGGCTGCGCTCCCCGTATGCTTCATATATAGAAATAATAAGTATAAAAAGGGTTTTAAACTCTTATCATCTTCTAATTTACCCTTTATGGATTTATTTTTAACAAACAGATTGATTCTTCTACTATGGCTCATTGAATTGGTATTTGGTTTTTATTTGTTATGTTGACAAAAAGCTCAAAGTAGCCATTCTTGTAAGAATAACAACAGTACAGCATTTTGAACTTAGTTGATAATAATTAATAGTTCTAAGAATTTATGTTATTAAGAAACAGTTATGAATTTTAGTTTTATGGATTTTAGTTATAGAATCTGTTATCTCATTATTATCATTATGTATTGGCCATAAAATGAATTGTATAATTAATATGCTTCGACCTTACTTTCATAGTTCAGTATTAAGTTGATTTTTTGTGGAAATAAATAATTAATTTTACGTCATGAATGATACACAAATGTATGGCGTATTATTATGTTTAGTGATATTAAGATTAAATGTATTTTCTCACTTTTGGAAGTTTTATTTTATCCAAAACCAAAAAGTTATATGGAGGCAGAAGTCAATTTAGGATTCAGGAATCAAAGGATCTTTGAACACAAACACCACATAACTTTAAAGTACAAACCTAAAACAGATATACCTACCTACAAACGGGGTAATATAGATGCAGGGGTGAATCGAGAACGAAACTTGAATTTTACCGTTGAAATAAAAATTCTTTGTTGCCAACAAGGGCACTAAATCATTAATAATTATAGTAGGTACATTAAACACATGAGAGTACTTTTGGCAACAAACTATATTAGGGAAGGTTCATATCTGACGGAACATGCGTCGCGTATTATCGGTCGCGTAACGCCAGAATAGACAAATGTATAGAAAAACACTTGACCGTTCACACTCAACCGATGATGCGTTAGTGCGTCGAGTGTGAACGGTCAAGTGTTTTTCTATACATTTGTCTGTTCTGGCGTTACGCGACCGATAATACGCGACGCATGTTCCGTCAGATATGAACCTTCCCTTACTTCAATGCTAAAATCCCCTTTAAACTTCGTCCCGATTCACCCTGTTTGACAGTACCTACGCACATTTTATAAGGTAAGGTCAAACACGAAAAATTTTGTCGGTACTGTTTTTTTCTATTTAGGTACAGCCAAGTAAATTAGAATACTTATAAATTGTAATATTTGGCATCATATATTTTTGCTGTAGGTAAATAAAACAGCACATTGGAAAAATCAATACAATACTGCTAGTGCCATCTAGTGGTAATTTTAACTCATAACTCGTACAAATCTGGCGCAAAAGAAACTTGAAAATGAATAATAACTAAACAATATTCGACGACAAAAAATAAGGCAAAACTAAACTACCTCAGGCATGTTGTATTTTTTTGCTGAAATTGCAAGAACACTGTTTTAAAAATACATTTAAAAAAAGGTAACGCTTCTCAGTTTCATATTACTAATACATGTACCCCCTTAGTAATAAACGTATTGTATCAGATGAATAGTTGCACACCGACTTCTCTCTTTCAGTCGTCAGTAATTTGACTTTTGAAAGAAGTAGACAAAACGTTGTGTAACTATATATGACGCTACAATGTTTCTTATTAGCAAGGGGGTTATAGTCCGCGCGGAACTAGTTGGCCGCTGCGGTGGGCACAGGGGTGAGGCGGCCGCCGCGGTTCGCAACGCACGTACTGAGTAATGCGCCCCCGCCCTTCCGCGTCCCACCGCTCACAAACCTAAGGCGCGGCCAACTAGTTCCACGCGGACTATAGTGTACAGTCACCAAAAGGGATAAGTAACCAGTTAGTTGAAGTTTAGTAAGAAACCGATGGATGTTTTCCAATGATATTTAATTTGATAAATGAACTCTTTGTTTTTTATTTATTAATTAAATTAAATTTGATTCAAAAAAGTCCATTGGTTTCTTACTGAACTTCAACTATATCCAAAGACCCAGGTTACTTATCTCCTTTGCTGACCTTACCTACTAACGACATTAAAGTACTATTCTACATATATTACAAACACTTTATTATCAGCACAGGTATGTAACGCAGTCACTTATAGTGTCATTATCAATAAATTGTTTTTAACATATTGTTCTTGTTTTAAACTGTACACTACAACTAAATAAATGACTTTAGGTATACCTTGTCCATTAGGTAAACCGTTTCTTGACAGATGGAACTAGTGATTGTAGTAACATAACATTTCCATTATTTACACTTTAATTTCTTTATAGTATAGATTATCTATTTTTGCTGTTGAATAAAAAATGGTGCGGTTTCTTTAGGTTTATATTTTTTATAGGTACTGATTTACCAATATTAGAAAATTATTAATTCCCATCAGATTCAATCCCATCACTTGGTATGATAATAGAATGTAACTTAATATGCATAACAATTATATTTCTTTTTTGGCAAAACTGATACTATACACATACGGTATTATAATGTCTCTAAGAAGTCATAAATATGATAATTCAATAAGATAAGGCAGTTTATACACTTATTTTTTTTTACGCACTTTAAAGTTAACTTTGAAGTAAACTGGAATAGTTACGTTCTAAGGCAGCTGTCAAAAACGGTTAACCTACTGGTCAGGGTCTTCGTTTAAATCTAAATTAAGTCACCATTATGCAACTGTATGCACCGCACAGTAAATTTAAAAATCTGCTGGAAACCATTTACTAACTGTCACTCAGATCACTATTATTGACAACTTCACTGTTTCCTGTGCATCTGCTCAGCAGTAGGCCGTCCAACTCATACATGATCTCTTGCCTCTCGGTCTCTGAGAACTGTCTTAGCCTTTTAGCCAACAACCTCCCATATAAGTCACAGTCGTCTTCCTCTTTAGGGCTTGGAACGCTCTGCCTTTTAGAATTTTTTAAAGCCTGGTTCAAAGTATTGAAAGCATTAGTCACTTCTTTGCTGACTTCTTGTAGCTCTAGAGGGAGGTTAGTAGAATACCGCTTTACTAAGCGTAGTTTAGGCTTGATGTCTGTCTTCTTTTCTGAGCCGGAGTCTAGGTTGTCTTCTTCCTCTTGCTCGTCCAGCTCGTCAGTGACATCTAGTTCTTGTCTGAATGATGTTGATGCCTGGAAGCAGTAGGTGCATGACTTAAAATATTTTTATTAAATAATAGAGAAATAATAAATTAAAGAATACTAAATACCTTCTAAAAATAACTAACTAACTTTAATTAATATGGTTGTATTATTCAGACTTTAGTGACAAAGCATTGAGAGATGTAAAACACTAGGAACTTTTATTTGGCAGATTTTTGAAGTTCCATTATCATTTTATTTTATCACAACTTTCATGAAACTTGTCCTATTCCTTTAGTCCTATTGCTTGTCTATGTTTGGTGCAGGGGACTGCCCAAAACTGAAATGCTAGATTATATTTCTTGATAGGTACTTACAAAAGAATCTGAACCAGGTGGTTCATAAACATCTTTTAAAAATGACTCCAGTGGCTCATAGAATATCCAGATTGGTTTATAGACTTCGTCATCATTGGCTTGTATAGACTGCAGTATTTTCTTGTAATGTAATCGGAAAGCGGTCATCAGCGTTTCTTTCTTTTTCTTCAGTTCTGCAACCGGTATCTGCATGCCATATTCTAAGCGGTTCCATGCTTCTTGCACCTGTGGTAAAGTTTTATTTTATTTAGAACATTGCTTTCAGTGAGTCAGTTGTTGTATTAGCCAGTTTATTTAAATGTTCATTTTTCGCGCCAGTGAGATGATAATTTCTTTGTTTGTTATGCCTTCTGTAGACGAAACTTGCTTTGAAAGATTTTAAATCCTGGTAAAAATAACTAGATAGGAAAGTACAAATTGGTTTCAAATTTTTTTAAGTAAAGTGAAAAATACCGGCTTTTCGCCACCTCTTGGAATTTCCTTACCTTAGTTCTATCTTTGTAGTGTTCATGTTTTGGATTCCAAATTAATATTTCTCTTTTATATAAATCGATGAATTTGAATGTCTCTTCATTTGACCAAGACATTGTTACCTAATTATTGAGTGTAACACTGTCTAAATTCTAATAAACACGTTCATTTTCGCCTAAGGCTAGTGACAAACTGAACAATGGACCATTGTGTAAACACATCACAATCGATGCGCCAACATTTTATTGAGGTGCGCAAAAAAATTAAACTGTTGTTTCCAGTTGATCAAATCCAAATCAAACACACTATGGACGATTACAAGCCAACACATTCCACGACTTTAATCAATAATAAATTATTTGATTATTATTTTGTTGCCAATCACCATTACCGGCAAATGTGATCGCCCATCATATCCCATTGTCTATTGCACAGATCTATTTTACTCTAAGGCACAGATCAGATTACAATATTTTTTTTTTTTTAATAATTTTTTATTCATGACCATAGATGCGAGTCTTTCAGTCGAATACATTTTTAAAAAAAGTTAGAAATACAATAATGAATGTTTTCCATTATAATAATGGTACACAGCGTTGCCAGACCTACGGATTTGTCCGTAGATCTACGGACTTTAGGTCTTGTCTACGGACATACGGATTTTAGTCGCAAATCTACGGATTTTTGTTCGATTCCATCTACCAGAAAAAACTTAACACAGAATCTATAAAAGGGCTGCTTTATACAAAAAGTGCAATAAAAACTACTTGCTATGAGGTAAAAGCAAAGAGGAAACATTTTGATTTATTTAATTCAAAAGTATATGATTCAAAAAAGGTTACACATGTTACTGAGAATCTAATTAATTATCAATATATATTTTTTTAATACAATTTGTATTGCTTTTCCTTCGTCTTGGAGATTTTCCCGTCGATTTTTTTTTTAGTTAACAATTTCACTACCGGCAAAGAATTAAGTTTAAGGTCAGTCCATGTCTAAATAGTCAGTTTATTTAGCTTTAAAAAATGTCCGTTGATCTACGGATTTTTGTAGAGGCAATCTACGGACTTCTACGGATTTTTGAGCGTAGCCCTACGGACTTTTGAAAATTGGATCTGGCAACACTGATGGTACATATTATCCACTCGCCTCCCTTTCGGGTTGGGTGAATACATCTCAATGATATCATTGTTTTCATTACAATTAAATGTACAAATACAATATACAAACAAATAAAATAAAAATAATATACAAATTAAATTAATTAAATTTTTTCTACCGTATTACAAATATACTTAAATAACACACTAAAATACTTCTTATTTTCTAATAAATCCTGAACGCGGCGGGGAACACTTTGAACTTCACTTTCACTGTCATTGTCATTTATTTCTTTCAATTCACTGACCAAAATCAAACGTTGGATGTTAAAACTTGAACACTGTAAGATAACATGATCCAAATCAGCATCCTCTGCTCCACAATGTTGACATCGGCTATTGTTAATTATGCGAATCCTATTCAGGTGAGCTGGTGTTAAGCAATGTCCCAATCTCATTCGTGATATAACAGTTATAAATCTTCTTGTGATGTATTTTAAGTTATGATACCAAGGTTTAATAGGTAATTCATTTTGTATTCCAGCATACCATCTGCCCTTCGTTTCCAGGGTTATGTCCCAATACTCTTTCCATAACCGTCTATTGAGTTCTTTAAAAAGACTGTAGTAATCAGTGAATGGAACCTTGAGCAACTCGGATCGATCCTCGTCATGGTCTGAACGGGCCGCAGTGTCAGCTACTTCATTTCCACGAATGCCACTGTGTGAAGGTACCCAAACGAATTCCACTTTCATATACTTATCAAGTAGTTTTTGGATTATAAGTCTAATATTATAAATAATATAATTTAACTTAAAAGAAATATTTACATTGTGTAGAGCTGACAAGACACTTCTGGAGTCTGTAACTATCAAAATATTATGTACGTTATTTACAGGACTATTTACATGCTGCAGTGCACAATAAATTGCATAGCATTCTGCAGTGAAAATGCTACACACCTTGTTTAATTTAATACATTTAGTGAATTCTAGCTGTGGATCATAGAAAGCTGCATTTACATTATTGTCTGTTTTAGATCCATCTGTGTATATAACATAATGTTCTGGTCTATTCTCTTTAAACTGTAAAAAATCAAATTTACTGTGCACCGTGCCTAAATAGATTGCAAAGCTGTTAATAATACAATTAAAAGGAATTTTATATATAGGCCAAATATCATTTTTAACAATATCTTTTGAATTACTATTCACATGTTCAAATATTGTTGGCATTTCAGGTAGAGTTCCACCAACCAAAGAAGAAGCAGAGATGGCATGGGAAGCAATTGACTGTGAGATTTTAGGATGTATTGTTAGTTTCTTAAGTAAAGGATTATCATTTGATACCATGACTTTTAATAAAAATCTCTCAGCCAACAACAACCTTCGTAATGTCAAGGGAGGTATACATGTCTCAACTTCCAAAGAATTAATAGGTGTGGAGCGCATAGCACCACAAATAAGTCTCAGTCCCATATTTTGAATTACATCTAATTTTCGTAACAAGGTGCTATTGGCATTCATGTAAGCTAAACTGCTGTAATCAAAATGGCTTCTCACTATACTTTTGTACAGCATACTCATTACTTTAGGGTCAGATCCCCAAAAACTTCCTGCTAAATGCCTCAATAGATTAATACCATTCAGTGCTTTGTTACTTATATGTTTAATATGTTCATCAAATTTTAATTTATCATCAATAATGACACCTAGGAATTTATGTTGTTTAGTGGCAGGAATTTCTACATTATTATATGAAATTTTAACATTGCTATGAGGATTTACATTTTTACTGATAACTAAAATTGAACTCTTTTCTGGACTTATTTCTAATTTAAGTTTATTATGATAATAGCTGTATAATTGAGACAAAGCCTTATTGATATTAGCCATTGCTATATCTATGTTCTGATTTATACTGTACATAAGCAAGTCATCTGCAAATTGCAGGATTTTTACATCTGGTACATCTACATATTTTAATATTTCAGAAGTATACAAGTTATAAAGCAAAGGAGACAAAGTTGCCCCTTGCATTGTGCCTTTGTTGACAGTCCTAGGTCCATGCAATTTATTATTATATTTAACAAATACAGTTCTATTGTTTAAAAAAGAATAAATCCATTTCAGAATATGACCAGGTATACCAATATCGTGAGATACTTGAATGAGTTCTTCTATATTTACATTGTCAAAAGCACCTTTTACATCTAAAAACACGCAGATTGCATTAGAGTGACTTAATTTAACCTGTTTTACATCTGATAATAAAGATACAAGGCTTTCAGAGCAACTTTTACCTTTTCTGAAGCCAAACTGTATAGAAGGAATTAAGCTTTGTGATTCAGCAAAATAATCTAATCTTAACTTCAACATATTTTCAAAGAGTTTACCCAAACAAGATGATAAGGAAATAGGTCTATATGAAGAAGCACTATTTACAGGTTTATTAGGTTTTAAAATTGGAATGACACATTGTGTTTTCCAAGACTCGGGTATTTCTAATTCATCCCATAATTTATTATAAATATTAAGTAATGTTGTTTGTGCATTTAAATGTAGTTTTTTGATTAACATGTAAGGTATGCCATCCAATCCCGGTGTAGTATCTTTCCTACTTTTTAAAGATGTTTTCAACTCTTCTATAGTGAAATTGTTCTTGAGAAATACATTTACATCATTTTCTGTAGCATTTTCGAACAAATACTCAAGCCTATTGTCATCTATTTCAGTAGAATCTGCTAAGTTATCTAAAAAACTTGGAACCCACTCATCATTGATGTCTTTGTTTCGATTTGTTCCAATTTTTTTAAACTTTTTAATGTATCCCCATATCCTAGAAACTGGAGTTAACCTATTGAAGCTACTACACAAATTTTTCCAAGAAGAAGAACTTTCTTCCTTCAGAATTATTTTCTTTTTTGCATCTAGTTTTTTATATGTTATCCAGTTTTCAATGTTGGGTTGAGAAAAATAAAACTTTAATGCATCTTTTGATTTTGCGACAGCATCACTACATTTTGTATTCCACCATGGTACTGGTTTTTTAATAGGTGTGTTTGCAAATAATTTTCGTTTTGGAATTGTTTTATTCCTTAAATCATTTAATGTATCTATAAAATGGTTATATGCATTGATAGGGGAATCATTTATTGAATCCAACTGGGTAAAACAAGTTTCTGATAGGCTATAATATTCGTCCCAATCTGCCTTACTATAAATATATTTCTCTTGATCCACAGGAGGTGACGTGTCATACATAGATGGTTGAATGTTGATCTCAAGTAAGGTCGGAAGATGATAGCTACCCATGGGATCGTCATGAACATACCAGTTACATAAATGAGCTATTGAAGAGCTAACAAGGGCAAGATCTATAGCTGAAGCTTGTCTATTAGGATAAGGAACAGTTGTTGGTGATCCATCGTTCAAAATACATAAGTCAAATTCATCTATGATATTATACAAACATCTACCTCTATTATTATCACTATGACATCCAAAGGCTATGTTATGAGCGTTAAAATCACCCATGACTATACAAGGTTTGGGTATGTTATTGATTAAATCCTTTAACTTTTCTGAGTCAAATCTGATACTTGGAGGACTGTAAATACAAAGTATTGCCATTGCTCCAAATTGTGTTTCTATAGTGATACACAGGTTTTGAATAGATTCTGAGAAGTGTGTATTGACTACTTTGTACTTTAAACGATGGTTTACCAAAATGGCTACTCCATTATGGGAATTTATGGAATTTTTGTGGATTAAATTATATGTGGGAAAGTGTGGGATTATAGAATTAGTTTTGAACCAAGTCTCGTTAAGAAGACAGACATCTATATTTTTTTCAATTAATAAATTTTGTAATAGGCTCTTTTTACTCTGTAAACTCTGTATATTATACTGTAAAATATTTAGATAATTATCCATGTTTAAATTAAATTTGATAAAAATATTTCTTTTATTTTCTTATGTGTGAGTGGCCCATCAGAGTCACTCTTGTTTCCTAATGCAACCAACGATTTAACAATTGCGTTAATTATAATGTCATTATTTGCTACTTGTTTAATATCTAAAATGTCATTGGATTTAGTCTTATCAGTAACCTTGGGTAAAGCAGGGAAAGATTTCTCATTAAATGTAGGGGGTGGTTTCACAACAGTGGCATACGATTGCTGCAGAAATTTGGCCTTTTTCTCTTCAATTTTTTGTTTTTTAATGGGACAGTCTCGTGAAATGGCAAGATGATTACCTGCGCAGTTGATGCATGTGATCTCTTCGACATCGCATTCTCTGTAGGAGTGGCGACCAGCACAAGAAGAGCAGTGTTGCTCGCCTCTGCAAGTCTTAGCAGAATGATTGAATTTAAGACATTTATAACATTGTAATAATGGTGGTATGTATGTTTTCACCTCGTATCTAAATAGCTTTATATAAGCGTATTGCGGTAAAGATGTTGATGCAAAGGTGACAGCAACTGTATTGAGAGGCACTAATTTTCCCTCTACTTTACGCATGAATCTTTTAATGGAAATTACTTCAGAGTCGCACACAATATTTTTATATATTTCCTCATTCGAGAGTTCTTTAGGCACAAACCTCAATACACCAATCCTTTCTGTCAAATACGATGGTATAAAGGCTTTAAACTTATTTTTCCATAAAAAGTCTTCCATCTTTAGAAAATTGTTGGCCGCAGCCGCCTTCTTGAACGTTACTCCTATTTTATGCGCATTTATTCTATGTACTCCTAGGACTCCTTTAACATTGTCTGATATTAAATTGGTGAGCGTGATAGGATTTTTATTCCCTACCTTCTCCTGCTCTGTTGACTCAACGTACACAACATATTCCGAATTGGAGTTTTCTATAAATAATCTTTTATAATTAGGTTTAGTAAAAATGCTATACTTATTATTTGAGTCGGAATTTCGACTGTTGTTGTACTTCCGTTTCTTCTTTTCCCCCGGCTCTGGCGACTCCTCACCGCCACTGGTGACACTCATGGTTGTTCAAGGTGTTATCAGATGTTATTGATATAGTATTTCTGTACAATTATTTATTAATTAAACTTTTGGTGAAATCAAAATTACCGCCTCGTTTGACTTCCCGCCAAAAAGTCCGATTACAATATTTGAGATTAGTGATACCAGACAACAAAGCAATATTCCACCAAAGAAAAAATAAATCTCTTTATCTTTGAGCTTTATAAGGTTTTATTACTACAATACACAACCAACAACAACATAAAACACAACAATATAAAACCTATAATACACCAATCATACTATAAGATTTCTTTAAGCTGTTGGTTGTTCAGAAAGACAAGTCTGATTTCAACTTGTAAAATTTTTAAGCATAACTATAAAAGTCACAAATAACGCAATTTTCTGACAAAATATTAAACTTTATCATGGAGTGATCTCTTTTTTTTATTCTTGTCAATAGAGTTAGCGCAGAATAATCACTTCAATTCTCCCCTGCTCGCCATCACGTCGTTATCATTCACTTTTTTTCTTTTATAGCAATTATAACATCTCTCACACCATCCTGGAACACGCGGATCATCAATATCTAATTATTTTCTCAAAAATTTCAACATTATCTTTATATTTTTATTTTTGAGGTGTTTTGCTTACTTGCGCAGATAAAAGCAAATCTCACTTTTATGGCCACACTGCACACATGAATGATAAACACAGATGATAACATAACCATAGACATTACATTTAGTTCGGTCTCTGCTGCACGAGTTCTCTGTTAGTTCGTTTAGTTCAGAAAATAGATGGCGCAAGTAGTTTAATAGTTCAACAGTGGTTCAAACACTGACCTCTATCATAGAAAAGGTCTGTGGGTTCAAACGGTTTCTAAAAAAAATCTTTTAATAATTATCTTTTTATTTATTTTTATAGGTATGGTGTATTGCAGAGTATTGCACTTAGCTGTTTTTGTCTTGTTTTTTTGCGACTACAACTTTGTAACTGGTGCTAATTCACAAAGTCGCGACAGATGGCGCCCGAGTAGTTATCCGCTAGTTGTAATGCATACTTATATTACTTTACATTGTAATGTTATCATAGTTATGTCACAGTGAGAAATTGGGGGCAAGATTCATAAAACATTTTCCAGGAATTTATAATTAACCTATCCTATCTTTAAAAAAAAAACGAAAAACCGTAGTGAAATATAAAACAAAAACAATGTTGTTAATACTCGGCTAATGAGAAATTATTATTGAAGATAATTAAAAAACAAACGAACACATTATAATGTACATACATAAGGTTCGAACACGTTTATTTTATTAGGTACTTAGAAAACTTCTACTGAACTACTAAAGCGCCTATTTTCTGCCTCGTGGAGTCGTGACCGCTTATTTCCTTCATATAATAATAACTATTACCTACCACTGACTTCTCTACTTTGTAGGCTTAGAGACATGTTCTTCCTTTCATAGACTAGATAAAATGCCATTGGGGGACAGTACCTACTACCTATACTATACCTTTCGTATGGCGAATAGCCTAGCCATTTTAGTATCAGCTCGCTGTGTAAACGGATAGGTAGGACTTAGTAGCTAATCGTCAAGGACGCTATGTTGCGCCTCTTGACATAATACCTCGATCGACACCCACCCATGTCCCACGACGGCGACAGCAGTAAAAAAGGTTAATTCCGACATGTGATTCCGACATTCAAGGAAACAGTTTAAAATTTTTAAACTGGCTTTCGCCAACGTCCATACTACGTTGAATACACCGGTTCTCGTCCGATCACCGAAGTTAAGCAACATCGGGCGCGGTCAGTACTTGGATGGGTGACCGCCTGGGAACACCGCGTGACGTTGGCTTTTTGCTGTTTTTAGTTTTATATAAATAATTTTTTTTGTACGTGTGTATGACACGTTCAATCTCAGAAGATCCATTGGCCAGATCCATGATGGATCTAGTGACGATTGTTTTCTCATTGGATCCTGATTTCAAGATGTGGATCACACTGATTTTTAATAGTTTTATATACCTACTTAAATAATTCTTCTGTATCTACGTGTATCACTGAACTCTTCTTACGGTTGGTCCAGTTTTGAAGAATATTTTGGTGTTTGTTTGATTAGATCTCTGGATGGTTTAGATTTACAATTATTGGACCTGGTAGGGGGCTATTCAAGTATTACGTAAGCAGATTTTTTGCAATTATTAACCCCGCCCTCCCCCTCGTCAGCAAAAGTAAGCAAAGCGCTTACCCCCCCGCCCATGCTTAGGTACGTAAACATTGGTACATTCATTTTTCAATGTGCTGGTTTCTTTGTTGATTCATGAGCATCAGTTAAATGTGTTTCGTTTTCAAGCATAGACAAGTAGGGTTGCCATATGTATTCAAACCAAAATCGACGAAATTTTGTATAAAATCCGAAAAAGTAAAAAAACAAATACTGGTGACGTAATCACCATCCAGACCCCCCCATCCCCCATGTCATCAAAAATAAGCAAAGCAAAGACCCCCCCGCCCCCTTGTAGTGCTTACGTAATACTTGAATGGTCCCTAGGTGGCGCTACGACCCAGTTCTAGGAAACAGGACATCGTCTGTCCTGTCAGCTAGTTCAAAATAAATTGTTATATAACTTTTTTAAAGAATGAGAATGGTAGGTAAGAAGGGATTGTAGGTAAGTAACAAGTTGCAAAAAAAAAATAGGCGTGGATGGACTTTTAAACCAACACATACCTACTATTTATTATGAAGACACTTCGCGTTCATTTGTTAATCAAATGGCGAGTCACTGGCCGCTAGATGGCCGCCTGTCGAAGACTACGTCGCCGTCGTGAAAAAAACTTATTACCCAATCAATGTGTTATTCACGTTTACTCCAACGTGAAAATAGATCGAATAGCGGATGGTGTTAATCAATAGACAACACGAGTGGGTAATTTATTTAAATGAAGTAGGTATTGAAATTAGCTTTAAATATATCTATACTTAGGTAGGTAGTAGGACATGTCGTTCAGGCCGATATCATGCTTGAGGCGAATGAAACAGTTTAGGTACTTATAGACAGTTTATCCCAAATGACAGGAAACGATTGCGCGGCCCAGAAAGAGATTGCGGGACCGCGTGGCCCCACAATCGCAGTAGACCGAGAAAAGTGGAAAGAGGGAAGGGAGGCCTTTGCCCTGCAGTGGGACAACACATGTTTATAATAAATACTTAATAATAATAGACCAAAATACCTGAGTTCAATGAGGCGGCAGGTCACAAGAACAATCTGCGAGTCCCGCATTCCACTTAAACTTAAGGGGAAGATATATAAAAACCATATAGACCTGTTGTCTTGTATGGATCAGAATGTTGGGCCACAAAAGGGATGAATGAAAGGCAATTAATTGCATGCAGCTGAGATGAGAATGCTAAGAGCGAAGTGTGGTGTTACACGCATGGATAGAATAAGAAATGAGCACATAAGAGGAAGTTTGAAAGTGGCACAGGTAACTGAAAAGTTGTGTGGAAATCCGTTGTCATGGTATGGGCATGTGTTACGGAAAAACGAGGAAAATATCGTGAGGAGAGTTTTGAGTATGAATGTCGGTGGCTAGAAGAGTAGGGGAAGACCAAAGAAACGATGGATGGAATGTGTGAATGATGATATGGTTAGAAAGGGGGTGACTACTGAGATGACGACTAATGGAGAAGTATGGAAGAAAAAGGCATGTTGCGCCGACCACAAATAAATTGGGATAAGGGGGCAGGAGAATGATGAAAAATTACCTAAGTTCAATGGTCCCTCTGCCCTCATAACCGATGAACATGATCGGCGGAAGATTTTACTTCGACAATTTCGTCACCTTAAAGTCGCCCTCACTTCCTTGTAGAAATGATTAGAAGATATTTCGTCTCGAAAGAAAATGAAGCAAAAGTAGGTAAGGTACCTAAGTATGTCAGGTAGATATAGTAGCCTCAAAAACAAAGGACAGAAAATCTGCGTTATAAAAAAAAGAGCATGATAATGATCTTGTTCTCAAAATAACATTTAAAAATGCATTTTCTTTTTCAAACGTGACATCAGAAGATATTGTAAGCAAGTTTGCAGTTGTTGTTCATTATTTTTACCTTCATACTAGAGCTTGATGTTATATTTTTGTCGCTCATGGTGAAAAGCTACTCGCCCAGGTAATTATTTAGCTACTAGATTCTGCCTGCGATTTCATCCGCGTGGATTTGGAGATATACCCCACGGGAATGTGCTACCGGGACAAAAAGTGTGTTTAAGGGACACTTAATTGTTGATTTGGTTAACTACGTTATTAGTATATTATTATAATATCTATTATTACTGTAGGTATGTTGTTACTTACTAAATACCTAATTCATGTATTAAATATTTGCATGCCATCATTACATGGCGGAATGTGTCTGCACTACAATTTTATATATATTATCATATCATCTTTTGTAGGTACCTAGTAGGTACCTACAAAAGACACACATTCCGCCATGTAATGATGGCATGCAAATATTTACCTACCACATTATTTGCAAATAAACGATTTTGATTAAGTTTTATTTATTTGTATCTACATATAGATTACGAAACCTAACTATAATTAATTATAGTTAGTTTTTTTCTTGCGCGGGACCCTAATTCTTTTTTTTTTTGTAAAAATATTTGACTAAGTTACTCCTCATAAAATCAGCTATTTGCCAGCAGTGCAAGTCCCGTCAAACTCGTTCGAGCTGTTTCAGAGATAAGTCCGAACAAACAGACAGACAAAAAACAATTGAAAATTGTCTTAGTTATGAATACCGTACCTATATACTTGCATAGGTATGTATGCATTAGGTAAGAAGCTGTTATTTTAAAATTACAAACAGACATTTCAATTTTATTTATACGTAGATGAACACCATATTGGCAAATATTGAGAGCAAGTCAATCACCCTTTATAATGATTTTGGTAAATATTGGTGTTCGTTACACCCTCAATAACCTACTCCAAAATGTATTTACGAGGCGTTTGTTTGTTAGTCAATATACCTACTAACCTCATTGACTGGCTTATTTCAGTCAATAATGGAAACCAGGGCTGTCCATGGCGCGCGGCCCGCATGCGGCCCGCGCTATGTGTTTGTGCGGTCCGCGACATAACAGGTCTTTATCTATGAAAACTTTTGTTCATCGAAGTTTTATTGGCCATTATGGTTGATGCACCTTCCCATTTTAATGGAAGTGTTTAGTTTAGACGTTCTATAGAAATTCAGGGGACGGGAATCGATGAACTCTTGAAAGGTGTTTGTCATCGACACAACGTTAAAATTTAGGTACCCCTGTAAAAAGTTATTTAAATTCCGATTGTTTTTTAAAGTACATAGGTTGATGTAAGGTCTGGTGAATACGATGCGGTGACAAAAACACCTTTCATGAGTTCATGGATTCCCGTCCCCAGGATTCCTTAAGCGCAGCCTAGGCATCAATGCCCTTCCATTAAAATATATTTTATTATTTCTGCGGCCCTCCAATCTATTTAGAAATTCATATTGGCCGGGATCGTATTTGGATTGGACAGCCCTTGTGTAAACAATTTATGATAAACACATGAACATCTTGAAAATACTACTTTTGTTATATACCGATTTTCAGAAAAAACAATATTCGGGAATCATTGATATAATTAAAGCTGAAAAACAATGCACAGTCCATATGGGTTTCTTCACTAGCAGAAATGTGGTAAATAAGATCCACCATCTGTTGCAAATCACGTTAGCGTCATAAACAACAGATCGATATCAATCATTAGAGAAAAGAACGCAGTTTACTACGATACGAGCATAAACAATAAACTATTCTTTGTTAGTAGTGAAGCAGATCGTGATGGTCATACTAATGCCATGACCACTGATTAACCTGTAACGATGGTACAAACAATTTAACGACGTAGACTCTTTATTTATGCTTACTTTAATCAGAATACTTAAATTGCAGTTATTCTAGATTTTTGAGGTTTTTTTTATAAAACTAGGGGCTGAGGATACACCAGGGCAAGATCCACAAAACACATAGTGTATCTTTGTGCCCCCAGCTACATCCCCAACACCTCCAGACCAAACCTTGAGGCAAACGCTAGCAAATTTCAAAATATCAAAAAATTCGAAATCAATTTCTATTGATATTGTCCAGTACGTAATGAGAATCGACCACCTTACTATAATCATGAAGGCCGCAGATGACATTAAATAAGCGCCATTGACCACCGGGGTGGTAAACGCCACTATTAGTGCCAGCCATCACCCCGGTGGCAAGCTCCAAGGGGGCAAATGGGAATAAACGACTCGTTGGTGCAGTAGTGGTCGCAATGAACCCACAAGCGCTAATCAGGGGGTCTTCTCTCTAACGGCGGAACCCAATAACCTATTTTTGTTACTGATGGTAGCCAGTATAATCATTAACTGCCAGTATCATTTATAATCATACAGATTTCTACTGATTATTGGGACGTTAAATTAAAACCAGAGATAGATAGGTTTTTCTACCTCCAGTATGCCAAAACTAGTGATAGATAGGTAATTGGGTTCGGCCGTTAGTCCGTTAACGAAGACACGGGCCCGTCCGAAAGTAGATAGTCGTACCGTAAAAACAAGTGTAAAGTTAAATTGTTCAGACGGACAAAAACACATCGCGGTTAGTTTGTAGCCCGAACTAATCTTATCCCGATCCGTCTTGTCCGTAAGTGATACGGATAAAGAAACGCCCGTAATTACGGCCAAAACTACCATTGCTGCTGTTAGGGTCAATTCCCACTGAAAGAGCAGCGCCAGCTACAAATAAAACTTAAAACTGCTCAAAAACAGTCATCCACACAAAGTAAAGACATAAATTAATGTTTGGTTTCCTTTTTAACCGACTTCAAAAAAGGAGGTACTGTATTCGACCCGTATGTATGTATGTATGTATGCATGTACATATGTATGTATTTATGTATGTCGTGGATAGATGGCGCCACAGTACAGCGAACAATGCCATCTAACGACTTGATTGGTAAACGAAGAATCATGTGATCGGAAACGCAAGCGCGCCCTACCGCGGCTTGGACACGATCGTCGGTAGAAGGGATGTAGTGGGGACTGACGGAGTGACTAGGAGTGGCGACGGCCTATAAGAGGCAGTCGAGCTCTGGCAGTCGAGGCGGGCACTACAGTACCAACGCACGTGTTTGTTTCCGACGCACGTGTGCGTATCGGTTGTTAATTGTTAGTTTATTAAAGTTATTTTGAATTCAAATTATCTTTTCGTTCGAGTACCCACTGCAGAGCCCACAACTATCAAAACTATGTTGGATCGTGAAGAAGATCCGATGTTTCGCATCTCGGCCACCCAATGATGCGACATCAGAATTGGGATACACTCGAGCTGAAGAAATTTGGAGAATAAAACGATGACGTCATGGTGCATGTTGTTTTGGGCATAGGCTGTATGCAGAAATACCTCTGCCGAATGACGCGCCAGTTGCGTCTACCGCCATGTTTAAAAAAAAAAAGTGTGTCGCTAACCGGAGTTCGAGTTCGTCGTATCTCGTTCCCGTCAGCATGACAACTGATTTGTGTTTTGCTGAAAATTCACTGCAAGGTGAACAAAGGTTGAGCAGCATCAACGTGGCTACCTATACCAAGGACATAACGTGGAGCTACCATTGACGTGGAGTGACTGAATCGAGCCAAACAGTGCAACCGTCAGTGAAGCCCTTCGTGTGCTGCAAGTGAGGGAAACCAGGACATATCGCGGCCCTGCACGAGTAGTGGCAGCAAGCGGATGGTGGATAACGTGATGGAAGTAGTGAAGTGCGATTGGACGTCGTACAAACTACCCTCAGACACGTTAAAACATAAAGGTGAGCTGTATTGTTTTGTTTACGATTCTGGTGCTGAATGCTCGTTAGTAAAAGCGAGTTGTGTAGCCAAATTAAGTAACAAACAAGTTAGTAACGTTGCGTTGACTGGTATTGGTCAAACGCGTGTATTCAGCACAGAACAAATCATGTGTAGCGTTCCGATTCGCGTGCAACAACTTGAGATTTTATTACATGTCTACCCGACATTTACTTGTAAAGTAATATTATGATAGTACGTGAAATATTGCACCTAGGCATTTGGACATGTCTGCGAGAGTTGTTGTTGCCTAAAGCTCTTGTAAGAAATCCAGTTTTAAACGGTCGACAACAAAAAGACTAGATTTGATGGGACAAACGCAGCCATAACAAAAGTTTGGGTTGGCGATTTCGTGTTATTAGAAAACGAAGAGCAAAATAAGATTATCAGACTAAGTTAGATCGGAAATTCAGAGGTCCATTTATGGTAGTTGATGTTTTGGATACGTTAAAAACTTTAAATTCCAATCGTGCTTCTAAATACGCTCACGATAGGTTATGAATGATGACAGTAGGTCATGTACCAGTCGAAGTAGATAGTGATGAGCAAGCCTACATTATGGGAGGCACGCGAGTGGGGGTTCTCTATCGGCCGTAGTAGAAAGTGTGTAGTCACAGGGTGATGCACATGGATCCATGCGCTGGATGTGTGAAAGCAATGCGATTGCTAGTCGGCCGGAGAGCCGTGGCGTTAGAGTGGTTTACTTGTGTGTGGTTTTCCCGGTGTCTAAGGCTTTTAGTGAAAAAGTTGGTTGTTAATGTGGATAACGATGGTACATGGCTCTGGTTGATGATTTTCGCCGTGATTAGATAATCAAAGTTTGTTTAGTTAATTTAGAGGTATTGTTTTGTAAAAACAATAAGAGAATTAAAGTTTTTTGATTTCAAAAGTTAGAAGCCGTAAATGGCCAGAATTGGTCGAGTGGAACATGCACTGCTGTTGAATTTTTCGGTTACAGGTTAAAACGCAAGAACGTGTACAAGCAGGATGGCAGCGTCGCACAGAGCTGCACTCTTTGGATCTCCCGTACGAAAAATCGCTGATCAAGGACGGTGCTATTCGAGCAAGGAGTTTCACTTCTGCGAAGGAAACGGTGGCAGCGAGTGGATGTCTGTGCCATTGGGCCAGCTGCAGATGTATTGTCTACCGAATCTGGTGAGTCGTTTTCATTTTTGTTTTGACTCTGGTGCTTTCCGGGTAAACAACAGCAAAAATGGTTACATTGTAAGGTATAGCCCAATCTAGTTTACAATGCAATTTTTAAATACGATCCATGACCGTGTTCGGGAGATGCCCGAAGGCCGAGTACCATTTGAAGTAGAAGAGGCCGAGTCGAGTGATAGTGGTGAATCTTAGTTCGGCTGGTCGGACCGTACAAGTAGCCGTTTCGTAGCCGTGGCTCAATAGAAATCGGCGTGTACTACTTTAGTAGTCCGTGAGTACGCGGTAAGCAGTCAACTCTGGTGGAGGTCGGGTTTTAGTGAAAACCATAGGCACTCCCGTGGGGGTTCGCATAAAGGAAAGATGAGTAACTGGAGGTTACTGGGCTATGCGTAGCCAGAATTCACATGTAGAGCTTAAGTGTGTTGATTAATTTGGTTCAATTGTGTCTTGTGTGAAATAGCACGATAAATGTGTAGTCAGTTGTACTTTGAATTTCCTGATTATTGATAAGATGTTAATTTTCTTCTAATTTGTCATTGATTGATAGCATTATGGTTCCCAGTTTAGTTCAAATAAAATAAAGAGTTCTGTCAAATTTTGACTTTATTAAATTCTGGTAAATCAGATGTCCACAAACTGATTTTTACGGGTTAGATCAGGAGTAACCGAGCTATGTGATACTTTGCGGATATGTTTGCTTACAGATTAACACACGAAGACGTGTGCACGCAAGATGGCAGTATCAGACAGCGTCTGTTTTCGATGCCGCAACACCAGACATTTTGCTTCGAGATGTTCGCGAAGCAATGATGGAGGCGCCAGCACTGCGGAGAGCTCAGGTGGTTCTGGGCCAGCGCCTGCAGCAGCGGCGAGTAGCGAGTGATACGGTTCAAGTTTGCTATGTCAGCAATCCGAGCAGTGTGATGAATACTGGGTGAGTCGTATCCATTTTATTACGATTCTGGCGTCGAATGCTCTATCATCAAAGATTGTGTTGTGACAAAGTGTATTGGCAAGCGTGCAAATAATATTCTCATTTTATGGGTTATTCCCCGATTACCCCGATCGTCGAGAGACCCCCTCCCGGAGGAACCCGATATCTTGATAAACTCGGTTAAAAGTCAGTTTAGCTTTCGGTTATGGTAGTGTGCAAAATACCCTACAAGTTTATCTGTGAATTCGATTAACAATCGGTGTAACGAGATCACTATCGTTTCATTTAGTACCGGATAGTTATCTTAAAAGTGATATTTAACTAGCCGTGAGATATTAGATCAGATGTAACGTTAGTATGACATCTGACAGTTTTGTGTATCGTCGAGATTATGTGAAGTTTCAAATGAGCTTAAAAGCGATTCCTGTTTTCAAATTAATTTCGAAAAAGGGTACTTATACTGACCTTCGGGAAGACTTCGTTCCAAGTTAATTGATCTTGGTTTTCTAGTGGTATTTCTAGAACCTGTGATACAACAGTACAGTTGTAAATTCGATTATAAGATCGTAGTATTACTGTTAATCGTCGGCCTTATTGGCTTAGTTAAGTGACAACTGATGATGATTTCACTGATATTAACTCAGACGAGATAATAGAGCACGTGACATAGGTATACTGAGAAAAATGCAATTACGATAACATTCGATTTGACTAAAGTAAAGTTGGTCTCTAAGTTTGCTTTTAATTATTGTCTTTAAGGCGCTTGACTCAGCGAACCTAAGAATACCCTAATGATTGTGTCAGGAGGACACCCGATCAACAAGTTTCCTCGAGAATTAGATGTCATAGTTGATGACAGTGGTAGTGAGACCAAATCTGATTAAGAATGGCTTGTACACTCAAACTCAAAAGGAATCGTTGGTGCGATTTCTGTCTGTGTTGTTGCACAGAGCCCCTCATGTGTTGTAGCACATGTAGGGGCAGATATGTAAAGTCTACAAGGAATCGTTGGTGCGATTTCTGTCTGTGTTGGTGCACAGAGCGCTTTATGTGTTGTAGCACATTTTGCGCTAGACTTTTGAGAATCGTTGGTGCGATTCTTGTCTGTGTTGGTGCACAGAGCCCCACATATGTTGTAGCATATGTGGTGGCAGATATGTAAAGAGTCGTTGGTGCGATTCTTGTCTGTGTTGGTGCACAGAGCCCCACATATGTTGTAGCATATGTGGTGGCAGATATGTAAAGAGTCGTTGGTGCGATTCTGACCTGTGTTGGTACACAGATTACAATTAAAGTTTGAGTTGAGTATACATTGCTTATGAATGATTTCGGTAAATTCTAACTGATTTGTTAAAAATACTTTGATGGGATAACTTGTTGATCGGTGGAATCCTGTCTGTGTTAGTGCACAGAGCGCTTCATGTGTTGTAGCACATTTTGCGCTAGTTTCCTTTTTCTGAGAATCGATGGTGCGATTCTGGTCTGTGTTGGTGCACAGAGTGCCTCATGTGTAGTAACAGTAAGCACATCTGGCGATGGGTCTCGACCGCACCTCATGTGTAGTAAGCACATGTGGCGATGGGTCTCGACCGCACTTTATGTGCAGTAGCATATGTGACAACTGATCTGGTAAGAATCATTGGCGTGATTTTGGACTGTATTTTTGGTAAATAGTAACTGATTCGTTACAATTATTTTGATTATCTTTGGTTCAACTTATTGATCGAGACTTTCCCAATGATTAATGTTGTATGGTGTGATCATTGTACGAAACCTTGATTGTAAATTATGACTAGAGAAATTTGAGTAACAATGAGATAGTTACATAGAGCTACCTTAATTATCAGGTATTGACGGGATAGCCGAGCTACCTAAGTTATTAGGTATTGGCAGGATAGCCAAGCTACCTTAGTTATTAGGTGTTTGGCAGGATAGCCGAGCTTGTTTACTCTGTGAGTATATTTGGTCCACAGGTACTACACCCGAGGACGGGTGCTAGTCAGGGATGGCCGTGTCGTGGATAGATGGCGCCACAGTACAGCGAACAATGCCATCTAACGACTTGATTGGTAAACGAAGAATCATGTGATCGGAAACGCAAGCGCGCCCTACCGCGGCTTGGACATGATCGTCGGTAGAAGGGATGTAGTGGGGACTGACGGAGTGACTAGGAGTGGCGACGGCCTATAAGAGGCAGTCGAGCTCTGGCAGTCGAGGCGGGCACTACAGTACCAACGCACGTGTTTGTTTCCGACGCACGTGTGCGTATCGGTTGTTAATTGTTAGTTTATTAAAGTTATTTTGAATTCAAATTATCTTTTCGTTCGAGTACCCACTGCAGAGCCCACAACTATCAAAACTATGTTGGATCGTGAAGAAGATCCGATGTTTCGCATCTCGGCCACCCAATGATGCGACATGTATGTATGTGCGCGATTTTTTCGAACCCCACTGGTGTTTGCAGAGATTAGCGCGTTCAAACAAACAAATTCTTCAGCTTTACTATTAGTAAATATACCTTATAGATTAAAATGATTTCAAGAAATAAACAATGGGAAAACCCACTAGGTGAATTAATGTTGTGTCATTATTATACAGTTCTTGTCAAATTAAGCAAAGAAAATGAAGACGTCATATTATCCGTTTAAAACAAATTAGTCAGATTTCTTTAGAAACAATAATTATTATTGAGTATGTAATTATGATTAAGTTATATAGCATCATCTCTAATTTCTTCATAATTTTTAATCAACGTAGGTATTTAAAATGCTTCTATAATGCATGTAGGTACTTAGGTACTTAATTGATAAAAAATAATTACGAAAATAATCTTTGCTGAAGGAATTACCTTCAGCAAAGATTATTTTCGTAATTTTAATAGGGCTCGAATGCAAAATAGTAGGTGTATTTAAAAACAGTTAAACATTTTTAACCGACTTAAAAAAAAAGGAAGAGGTTCTCCGAAGAGCTCCGTTATTTATAAGTCGATTTGCAAAATTCAAAGGATATAAGTAGGTACTTTCAGATTGGTCCCATAGAAATTTTATCAAAATCGGTTCGGTTTTAAACCAAAATTTCTGGACCTAAATGAAGGTTCGTCGTTTGCTTTTCTATGACTTTTCAGTGGTGGCTTAGTGGAATTATCATGGGATGCATTGTGGTGTGGCTATAAGTGCCGTATCTTTATTATTTTTTTTTTTTTTTAATGGATCGATTTCAAAAAATCATTTTAAATGGGTAGGGTAGGTATTCCTCAGGGGTGGTCCCATATAAATCTTATAAGCTTTACCTGGACAGTTTTTTAGTTAGCTTCAATATTACCTATTTTTTCCACCGAATCCTGAGCCAAAATGGACCAATCCCTCAAATAGGCATTAAGTTCTTCCCGCCATCTACGGCTGGGTCTTCCGTTGGCCGTTTTGAGGAACCTATGCTGCAGTGGTCTTGCCCACAATGCATGCAGTTTCAGTAAGCAAAAAAATTTGCAAGTCAAAAGTATTTTCTTGGTTAGGTAAATTAAAAAAAAAAAAAATCCCGAGGATTGTTCAATACCTAATAACTATTGTCAATATTATTCAAAAGTCTGCTATTATCAAACTCGTGAATATTCGCTTATTTCAGTAAATTATTGAAAAACAAATAGTAATTTCTAAGAGCGAAGTGAATGAAAATGGAGCTATATCAAGAGCTCACTTTACAAAATTCTGCGTACAAAGAAACTGCGATGTTTTTAAGTGACACTTTTAACCGTGGGGTCACATGAATGGGTCTTTTATACCTACCTCATCAAAATAATATGTCTGTACTATTGAAAACAGGCATTCAGTGACCGCTACACTGAATAAAGTATATATTTAGGGGAAATTTACCTTTTTTTATGCGGCCTACCCATAGAAATGTAAAAAACAGAGGTACATGTGTAGTAGTGGCGCGTTGGAGGGGCCAACCTAGCGACAGCGGGATCTGATACATTTTCAACTACCGGGCATATCTCCTTCTTTCATATATCTATGGGCCTACCCGTCAAGGGTCTTGTTACTATTTTTGGTATGTTCATCGAATCGTTGGTCCTGAGTTGAGCTGTACGGTTACTGACAAATGCGTGCACTGACTCGCCAGGTTCACTCAATCTGTGTGGTTATTTCATCTAAAGACCATTACATGGTACCAATTTACATGGCCTTCACATGACATGACGAAGATTATGTACTTATTTACTTTAAAAGAGACTGAATACTATGACCTCTGAGTTTGTTTCATCCTTTCTTCTCAGAGTAGTTCAGATATGAAACACCGACCTCATCTAGTTTTCCAAAAATGTTTGTAGGTACAAATCTACTTGCAGAAATAAAATCATTTATTATTTGTCGGCCAAATTCAACTCGAGTGAGTCAAAAACACTAAAAGAAATACTTTCTTATCAGGCTACCTAATCAATCTAGCATAGCAGATTAGGGTAGAATGGCTTGCACTCATACGATAACCTAAGTATTTTATTGTTTTCTATGTAATTCTCGTTTTATCGCATATTATTTTACAAGCTGCGCCCCGCGATTTCACCCGCATACATAAGTCTTGATCCCGTTGGAATATCGAGTCGAGATAAAAAGTATTCTATGTCCTAAGCCAGGTCATGCTCTAGGTACCCATGTGTCCATTTACACAAATTGTCTTTAGTTGGGAGTCATAAAAGGTGTAAAAATCTTAAAAGTAGGTACTTCATAAAAAAAACCATGACGTATAAACAATAATATCATCAAAATAAATTGGTAAAACAATTAGGAACTGCAGGATGGATACTAAAAATGTTTCGCATAAAGACATAGATTAGTGCCAGGAACCCAGCGCAAGTACTCCCATTCCTGGGCAGCATTTGGACCAGTTGGGCAATCTCCTGTCATCCAAATCCGTTTAGCCGTTTTAGCGTGAAAGCGTAACAAACAAACATACAAAAATCAAATCTCTTCTCTTTATATTATTAGTTTAGATAAGCTACTGTTTAACTTGTTGATAGATATTCCGGTGCGATCGAAAACAAATAGTTAATTGTAAATAATCTAGACATTATAGGCTCGCCTCCAAGACGTAAACATAACTGGCGAAATGTGGGAGTACTATAGCGTATACCTCTCTGCCTAACCATTGGGGGATTACAGGCATGATGTTACGATATAAAATAATCCTTTGAAAAGGTACAGTCAAATTTTCCCAATCAACTTTGAACCTTAAACTTTAGCGATAAAGTTGAAAATCTATTAAAGAAATTTGACAGATTAGAGTAGCTTTATGTGCTGGCGTACCTAAATATCATATCAAGCACATAACTTCAGTGTTATCATAAAAAAACGAATAAGTACCGTCAAATTTCATCAGATTAAAATAATCTTTCATTCACAAAAACAAGGGATTATATAATAAGAAAGAATTAGTTTATAAATATATTGTGTAAGCATGTTATCAAAATTCTTAGAAGTATGTAGCTACGCTAGGGAACTTTTTCCTGGTGCAATGTTTTCCTTATAATAACAAATCCCTTTGAGCAATGGGTAAACCATTCGATGTGAAAGATAATACCCAGCCCATTACTGCATAAATAATGATAATTTAGCTTTACGTATTTTACATAGATATAACTATGTAATTACATAATTATCTCAGATTTAATTTATGGGGTAAATAAACAGGTAACAAAACCAGTCATAGAATAACTTGATACGTACCTAGATACTTAATTTAAATTATTTTTTCCTTTTAGTGCATGCATTGCTGATGAAATGAGCATGATACTTTGTGTAAATAATTTCATCACCACTGCTTTCAAAACGGTAAAGGAAAACAACGTGTGGGAATCGGCATGCCCTAGAACTAAAAATTCGAAGACATGTGACATCTACCAACCCGCACTGGGCCCGTTTGTTAGATTACAGCCCACTTCCTCTCGAAGAAAGGAGGCCTGTGTCCCAGCAGTGGTAACACTATAGGGTGATTGTTGTTACAGGGGCTTGTGGCTAAGTAATAACTGCCGCACGGGTCGATCGATCAGGTTAAGCTACGCTTGCCGCGATTGGTCCGTGGATGGGTGACCATCTTCACATTCCAAGACCCCTCCGTGCCTCGGAAAGCACGTTAAGCCGTTGGTCTTTGTCAGTCGTTACGGGGCCTCAGAAGCCCGAAAGTCTTACAACCTGTCATACCAACGGGTATCGTATTACCTACCCAGTAACTGGGTTGTGGAGGTCAGATAGGCAGTCACTCCATGTAAAATACTGGTATTTAGCTGCATCCGGTTAGACTGGAAGCCGACCCCGACATAGTTGGGAAAAGGCTAGGCAGATGAGTACTTATGAGTTGTTGTACACAAAATACATAAAAAAGTGAAAAAAAAAAAAAACACTTTTTTATGCATTTTGCCTTTCCTGTTTCGTTATTAGTTAGGAACTTGATAATAATTATACTTAACTGTAAAATAAAGTTTCTGCATTGTAAGTATTTATTATTATACCTTGAGTAGATTATGATGTCAACTTGGAAGAATTATTGGCTGTACGGTCAAGATCTTGGTCCTGTCTTGTTCAAAATACATAAAAACAAGTCAGTTATCCTTCTTGGTTAGGTATACAGGCAAAGTAGTTAGGTAGGTTTATGCAGTATAGGTAAATATATGTGTCTGCTTGTAAATAAAGTCTTGTAGTCATTATCCGGAAACAAGTCTACCGTGCCACCGCGACAATCGAATCCGCTTTTTTTTAAATAAACCTGATGTGGTCATCAGTGCCATCCAAAAATGACGTCACACTAATTACATGATTTTTGTTCCCAATTTAAAATGAATCCTTATTGTAATATAGACAGAATTGGTAATGATTAAAGATTTTCGTTAGAATTGAAGTTGTGAGGTTTAAATTTAGATGTCTGTGACGACATCCAGCTTATAAATCGTCCTCCCCCCTTGTCACACTTCATATTCATTAATTGCATTCAATATTGTCGAGAAGATGTTACAAATTACAAAAGGCTTAAAAGTAAGTACAAAACTGCACTGCACTGGATTTTGTTGACCTAACCGCCGTAACGTGTGACGTAATAAAAAAACCAAAATATCTAATCCTAATGTCTGTTCAATGTAAATAACATGGTCTAAGTATGTATTGTTGGCGATCGCCGCGCTACCACTTGAAAAAGTTGAGAGTGACCTCATCGGAGCGGCATGGTGGTCCACGGCGGCGAGCCGAGATGAGTGCGCTGCTTTATCCTGAGCCGCCAGACTAAACATCGATAAGATAGGGTCCAAATTCAGCATGGGAATATAAACAAGAGCAGCGTTGCGTTGCGACTATTGTTAGATTAAGATTTTATAGAGCACTTTTTCCGCAGACCTTTGTAAGAGGCAGTCGATCCATGTTTTTAACCTATGTCTTTATTATATTGAGTGAAAGTATTATATATTGTTAAACTATAAAATGGTTTCAATTAAAGTTAGTGATATAAGCACACATTAAGCTAATATCAGAAGTGTAACGCGATACCCACACCACACACAGCTATGGGTAAACAAAGTAAGCGTAATAAACGCCTAAAACTTAAAAAACGCACTCGTTCAAGCTCAAGTTCTAGCAGCAGTAGTAGTGCCAGGACTCCGTCACCTTCGCCGAAACACAGGAAACAGGTATCACGTAAGGCTGATACCTCAACTGTGAGTACAAATAATAACAATTTGAATAACATAATACCCGAATTCGATCCGCTGAGAGATGATGTGAACGCTTGGCTTAGTATTATAAGGTCCTACGCTCAAACTTTTACATGGACTGATGAAATGACCCGTTATCAAGCTGTCAACAAATTAAAGGGTTCCGCAAAAGTGTGGTATGACTCACTGTTACGATCGGATAGTCATTGGCCTGCGTGGAAATGGAAGGACTGGACTCGTAAGTTGGCTTCCAGTTTTCAAATCCGTCGGAATATGTACGATCTTTTAAAAGATATTATTAACAAAAAGCCGTTAGAAAATCAGTCTCTTTACGAGTTTTATTTTGAACAAAAATGTAAAATACATAGATCGTTTATCTTTGGGATTTTCGGAACAAGATATTATTTCTATTATTGTCGGCAATATAGGGGACAGCGGTATAGGCGCATCGATTGAAGCGAATAATTTTGTGGCATGCGACAGTTTAGCTAGTTTCCTACATGGTCGAACGTATACATCAAAGAGCGCGAAACAGATAGGCACAAACACACGCGATGGTCAGACGAAACTAACCAGTCAGAATCAGATGTCTGCTACCACGACATCAGAGGCTATGCCCTCAGCGAAAGTAGTAGGTCAAGCCGCTTCTGCTAGCAATAATCAAGACGTGGACCAGGCACAGGGTCGGAAGCAGATCGAGTGATTATCTGTGCGGTGGTAATCATAAACGAAGTCAGTGTGATGCAAATAAATGTGATTATTGTGGCAGGCGAGGTCATTTAGAATCGACATGCTACCATAAAAAGAACTCGGTTAAACCAGAGACTCAAGAAACAAAATGTGTCTCATAATCATTTATTTGGAATAGGTATAATTTTAAATAAGTTTTAAATACAAAGGTAGTCAGTCAACCCATGACCCGCGAAATAAATTTGTGAAAACAATTATGTATTATTAATCTGCATCAAGAAGCATTCATTGGTACGGGAAGCAGTTGTTCATTAATTTCTGAATCGTTTGTTAGAAAATATTCAATGGAAAACATCCAGTTTATTTGCAAGGTTTCTCAAAAGAAAGTTCTAAATTTGTAACTCACAAAATAACGGCTGATCTGAAAGTCGATTAGGTGTGTCTGACTCAGGTTGATTTCTATGTAATCGACAACCTGGCAGATTGTAAAATATTGATAAGAAGAAACGTGGCGGTCTGACGATATTCGCGAGTGGGTGACATATTCGAGTAGTATAGTGAGTATGCGAATACATTACAGTGTTTTAACACAATAGTAGATATTATTTTGGGTCTGATAACGATTCCCATCAGAATGAATTAATAACAGTTTTTCGAAAATCGCTTCAGAATTTCCGATTATACCTAGTCGAATCATCTTTAAAAAAAAAAAAATATAGATTATTCCCCGGATTGCGCATTGGGTTTTGTCCACACAAGATAATGTCAATAACGGAAGCGGATTGGTTGCTTTCGGTAGAACTACAAGATCGAGTTACAACGTATTCGAGCAATTGTAGAATCAGGAGAGGCCGAAGAAAATAAAGATATATTTAACAAATATGTTGTCCTAGGTGACAAAGTAGAACAACCTGAGGTCGATGGTGGGTGGTTCCAAAGAAATGCAGTTGGCGAATAATTAAATGTAACTATGACGACCTCGGGCATTTCTCTGTTGATAAAACAGTAGAGCGAGTAAACCATCGGTATTGGTTTCCTAGAATGCGACATATCATAAAGAAATATATTAAAAACTGCATAAATTGAATATATTTTAAGAATAAAGGCGGTCCAAAGGAAGGAGAGTTATACCCGTTGCCAAAGTACGCACAGTATTGTACGAATAGAAACATACGTTTACGCACTATTGCAACCGCTATGCTTCACTCTAATGGCCAGGTTGAGCGTTTAAACAAAACTATGCTAGAAGCACTAAAAGCTATAGGTTCTAACGATACAGACGATAGGTGGGATCAGTACATTAAAGCCTTACAACAAGGTATTTATAAAGAGCACAGTTCACAAGACAACAAAAACTATTCCTTGTGAAGTTTTTCTCGGATACAGATTACGCACTGATAGTGATAGTTTGGCTCCGGAGATTGGGAACGGGCATAGGTTGAATGTAACCAAATTGCGTGAGAGGACAGAGACAAATATTAAGTCCAATACGGAATCACAAAAACAGCGATTTGATAAACTTGTTACCTGTTTACAAAGGCCCCTTTCAGGTGAAGAAGGTATTGGGGTATGATAGATATGTGGTGACGGATGTAAAAGGCAGTGAATGAAGTATACAGGTATAAGTATACATATATCGCTGCTGAGACCATGAAACCATAGATACATATTGATGATTGGGAGATGAATTAAACATTATGTTCTAACTTAAACCTTTTCTGCCCGTGTTGGCGATGAAGGTAATTTGAAATTTATCGTAAGCGTATGTGCGAGTCAAGATAAAATGCTTTAAGTAATTATAAATGTTCCATATCGTAAATTACACATTAAAGGCCGAGTGGTAGGTTCAAATGGAGAACGAACTTGGAACGCTCAAGTGTGGAAATCCCTTTGAGTGCAAGTGGTTCTGGGATGAACTTGGTACGCTTAAGTGTGGCTAAAGGCCCTTTGAGTGCAAGTCGAAAGGAGACAAACTTGGTACGCTTAAGTGAGGTTATAGGCCCTTTAAGTGCAAGTTGTCAAACCCGATCGTTAATAAAATGTGGCTTTTAAGCGCATATGATCTATCATTGTTGAAGCCTACCCTCGGATACACAGTTGAAATAATGTGTAATGAAAGATGACAGTTATAATCGAGAACATTCGATAGGTATACAATCAATGCATGTGCAACTGATAATGATTAATAATTTGTGTTTCAGCATTTTATCTAAATTCGTGTGGTACCTGATGGGACAGGCACCTGGTAGGACGGCCGTGTTGGCGATCGCCGCGCTACCACTTGAAAAAGTTGAGAGTGACCTCATCGGAGCGGCATGGTGGTCCACTGCGGCGAGCCGAGATGAGTGCGCTGCTTTATCCTGAGCCGCCAGACTAAACATCGATAAGATAGGGTCCAAATTCAGCATGGGAATATAAACAAGAGCAGCGTTGCGTTGCGACTATTGTTAGATTAAGATTTTATAGAGCACTTTTTCCGCAGACCTTTGTAAGAGGCAGTCGATCCATGTTTTTAACCTATGTCTTTATTATATTGAGTGAAAGTATTATATATTGTTAAACTATAAAATGGTTTCAATTAAAGTTAGTGATATAAGCACACATTAAGCTAATAGTATATCTAATCAACCGGAAATATTAAACGATTTGAGTGAAGATAATACCGATACACTTATCTATAATACCGATACACTTATCTAAAGAGAGCGTTCCCAGCTTTGTTTAGATAATCCGAGTTGTACCGAACAGAATCGACTTCCTTTAGATAATGCGCACTTATAATCGGTTATAGAAATCGATTACGTCAATCGTTCATGTGATTCCGAACTAAATCAAACATTATTGTTCGACGTTGAAGTGCCAAAAAAGTTTAACAGTCTCGTGATTACAAATTATAGTTTTAAACTGATGTTTAAATTACATTGCAATTACTCTTTACCTACCAAGCAGCACGGTTTATCGAGTAACAAATCGATCTACTGCTAACAAGTGATTAATCGAGTTGTATTTAACTAGTTAAATCTATACCTAGGTATAGATAAGATATTTAGTATCTAGATCATTTTACAACGATCAAGTTTAGAAATTATCTTAGATTAAAAATGGCATTATCTAATCGTCCGCCATTCAATACTTGTCCATGTCGTTTTAGGCACCGCTCCATCAAAAGCAACGTCTTACGAAGCTTCTGTACAGCGGTTTTTGGGAAAGGCAGATATATTATATATATCCAGTATTAGTATTTCCAGCGCCTGTTAATTCTTTTGCACATATTTACTAGTTTCTGCACGCGACTTCGTCCGCGTGTTCTTGTTCCTCCGACTCATCCCATCGTATCGCATCACCTGCCTGCGCTGTCATCTCGTTTTTCCTTAGCGATCTTTCTGACTGTTTTTCTTTTTGCTCGGCTTCTAAGAGTCATAGTGTGATGTTAAATACCTATAGCCTTCTTCAAGAATAGAGCTATCAAATGCATAAAGATTTTTTCAAATCCGGCGTTCAAACAAACAAACAAACTCTTCAGCTTTATTATCCTACTAATATTAGAAACGCGAAGGTTTTTTGTGGATGGATGGGTGGGTGGATGTTTGTTACTCTTTCACGTAAACACTAATGAACGGATTTTGATGAAACTTTGCATTAATATAGGTTATACATCAGAAAAACACGTAGGATACTTTTTATCCCGATTTTTCCACGGGATCGACACTTATGCGGGTAAAACCGCGGGGCGCAGCTGTTATTGATCAACGTTATACTTTCGTGCCACTATTTTCGCACACTTTCTCTAGTACTCTAATTGAAGCACCACGGATTTGGCCTAAGCAACAAGGATTTGTTTTTTCGGTCTATTAGCATCATTAAGTAAGTACCTAGTTTCCATATCTTCGAATGTAAAGCCACGTGGACACGAATGAGTTTTGGTTCCTTTTACAACGTTACAAAGGACATGTCCAGTTTCTGCCCTCTGGTAATTCTGGTATAGATAAATGTTCATGATTTAAGGTTTTTCAGTAAGATTTAAAAATTTAGATTTAAATTACTATGGATTAATTAATTCAGTATTACTTGCGTAACATAATTCTCAAAAAAACAGTACTCAATCGTAGCTTCCGCTTTGCCATTTTAAACGGGAAGTACTAAAAATGTTTTTGACGTTCCATTTTATCCCGTAATTATCTTTAAATAGTGTGAGCAATAATTATAAGCCGCTTATTTTAGATGAAAGGAATATTTAACGTATTTGCGTATATAATACGACAATATTACTAAAATATTTTAGTGTACACATCAAACGTGTTTTTCTTCGGATACCCACTTCCTAACATGAAGGTAAGTATTTATTACTTTTTTGACATGGCATTGACATTTATTTTTTGGTTGTCAATTCCAAGTTGCGTGTATGCGTTCCTTGCTTACTATGCGATTATTTTCTGTTATGCTGTTATGGATATTTTCTTTAAACGACCATTGCTATTCTACACGGAGTGACATCATCTAGACACGATGACTATTGCTATACTTATAGGATTCTGCTTTTCCTTTCGATTTGGATATTATGATGAGGTGCATCGCTGTGCTGCGGATTCGCAGACATATCGTGTCAAGGCTGGCGTTACCCCTGCAAGTGAGACTTGCTCGATGGTTATCAAATCAGGTTGGCCTCTATACTACGGCAGTCGTGTAAGTAAACCATGCAGGAAAGGCAGTACATTGAGCAGTTGTGTTATAATTTGAAAAATACAATGACGTCTTATTGTTCCAGCTCCCATAAGATGGATACGCAAGTGTCACGATTGTTATAATTTATTAAATACCAAAGCTGCTGACAATGAGAGATTACTAGGTCATACAATGGTCTGCCACGTCATGACGCTAGTATGGTATCTTGGCTGGGCAAGGCATCAAAATAACGTGCTAGCACCAGCTACATTTTTGGACAATGTTTTGGTGTCTCTAGAAGACGTTTATTTTTTTTATCATTTTATTTAAGAATGTATCTACAATAAATTAATTTGTTTTGCAATAAATACATACATAGTTTTGTTTATTAAAATCCCAATTCAGTATCAACAAGAGCTACATATAAATAATATTATGGGTATTGAAGATAGTTCAGAAACCAAAATACGGAATTAAAGATGATGCCAATATAATATTATAATATTGTGACAAACAATAGGTGCTTAACATTTTTGTTACACAAATAGAAATATCCAAAAAACTGTAGAATATGATCTCAGACCAACAAAATGTTTCATTAACCTCACAAAGACATACCACAAATTAGTACCTGTATTCGCTCACAGATGTCATTATACTAAACAAAGTTAAGAAAAATCCCTTGCGTATAATCCTTATTTTGACCAGTTTACGCAAGATCCTGACTCCTGAAACTTATTAATTAATAAACTATAAAATACGATGATTACAATAATATAACAATCATTACTGAACATTTTCTTTGACTGCCTAGACATTCGCCCATTGCTCCACCAGACATGTCCTTTTCGACTACGTTTTCTGACCAAAATCTTTCGCCCACGGATGAATTTTTGCACCAATAGGGTTATCAACTCTTATATCTTTGCGTGTACCGTGTATTACAGCCCCTGCCTCGTGTGGGTCGTATATTTGTGAACGGCCGTACCCACTTGCACCGGAAGGGCCAGTTTTGCGTAACGACATAATCGCGTCGTGGACACCGTCCCCCCCTCTACCAGCTCCCTCCCCAGTCTGCCGCCATGCCGCACCCAGTCAGACCCAGCACAAGGGCGCGACCGCCACAAGTTCAAACTGTTATCTACTCTCGTTCAGTCTTTAGTCTTTAGTTTACGATCGGGGCTTGCAATGTCAATGTTAATGTTTGGATGTTTGTTACTCAATAACTGTTGTTGACTTGTTGGCATATAAATAGAATGTATTCTAGTTTATCAGATTTAAATTTAAGTTTTTGCAATACAGGAAACCGGATTATGAATCATTTTGGATCAGACAAACAAAATCTCAGTGGTTTTTTTTTCAATATAGTCAGCATCTTATTGAAAAGAAACAAGCTTGAAGAGCCCTTCTCATTCTGAAACAGTCTATTATCGCAACCAGCACCCTAATTGCGTAACACATTATCAATCGAAATCTGAATCATTTTGAAGCAAATTGCTAATCCATTGCTTCATAAGTTCGTAAAATTTGTCTGCACAACACGTAAATTACGCAATGAATATTGTTGAACTGTCAAAATGAAACCGATTCCGATTGATAATGTATTACGCAATTGCCCCGCCGCTCATAAAAGTTTTGATTGTTTTTTTTATATTTACCCAATTTACCTGTTTGTGTCCTGTGTTTTACTTTTATTATACACTTTTTACTGTTAAACGAGCTTTTTACTCTAAACAGACCCAACACCATACCCAGAGAAAAACTTAACTAAGTACCAGTTCTTCGACATTCGCTTCTCCGATGAACTGTTTGCCGACAGAACGATAACTTTTCCGTGTTTTACCGATAGAACTTTTTAACTTCGAACGGTTCTCCGATAGATCTTCAATTCTTCATCGATAGAATATTTTTCTCTCTCTGTAGGTCCTACGCCTGTACAGTATGCATCACATCCTCAGATGCGTCAGAAAAGACTAATGACTTCTTTGTAAATAGGAGATTATCGTTTCTTCGAATGCTCCATAATCCTCTTTAGGTACCAAGAGGATTTAGGAGCAAATATTATGACGAGTTAAAAGATTGACTGATAACGTTATTTTTCTGCAAGAGACACCGTAATTCCTATCTTATTTGTGTGTCTTTTACCGAGTCATCATTAATCCAGCCTTATCATAAATTGCGATCGTCTCCTATTGAACCAGACGCGAGTGATTCTACAGGGTATTAAGCGACAGACTGACCTCAGCAACTAGGCCGTAACAGAGCGATGTTGCAAACTGGTTGGACTTTTGGCCTTCTTGCCACCATAGATAGGTATTTGTGTGGCAACGGGACTGACGGTTCAACGTACTGTATGAGACGCCACCTACGGGGTAATTGCGTAACAGAGTAACAGTAGCCTTTGCTTTCATTTTGACAGTTCAATAATATTCATTGCGTTATTTACGTTGTCGAGCACGCAAATTATTCAAACATATGAAGCAATGGATTCGCAATATTCTTCAAAATGATTCAGATTGTTAGGTGTTATGCAATTGGGGTTCTAGTGGGTTATTGTAACGGATTGAACTCGATCCTTTTTTCCATCTGCGGCACTAACTTAGTCGTACCTTAAGAAGTTAAGACTATCGGAAGAAATGAAGCCATCTTTTATTAGTTACTAATGCTTTAAAGGTAAGGCTTTTGATGTTCATGGACACTTACTTAACTTACTACACAAAGTAATGATTTTAAGGTTTTTTGACCCGACTACGGCGAAGCGAAAGAAGGGTTATGATTTTAACCAGTGTGTATGTTCATCTGTTCCCTCATAACTACCACACTAATATTATAAAGACGAAAGTTTGTGAGTGTGTGTGTGTTTTTTTTTATATGTTTGTTACTTCTTCACGCTCAAACGGCTAGACCAATTTTGATAAAATTTTGTATGGAGGGAGCTGAAACCCTGGATTAACATATAGGATACTTTTTATCCCGATATTCCCACGGGATCGAAACTTATGCGGGTGAAACCGCAGGGCGCAGCTAGTTTATCATAATTTGATAAATAAGATATCGTTGGAAGCGTCTTGATCTTCTGCTGGTTACTTATAGGAGTTATAGGCTACAAAACAAAACAATACATTCTAACAGTAGTAAGCGATCATAAGGTTTAGAGCAAAGTGGCATAATTATGACACGGCTATCCTCTGAACATCACTTACGTGTAAGTTGATTATTTAACAGACGATGAATAGTTTGTACATAACAATTTCAGATGAGAATACTTTCTTGTTTCATAGTTTTTAGAGAAGTAATAACGGCCGCACGGGTCGATCGATCAGGCTAAGCTACGCTTGCCGCGGTTGGTTCTTGGATGGGTGACCATCTTCACATACCAAGACCCCTCCGTGCCTGCGGCTGACATTCGTGGATCTTTGACAGTCATTACAAGTCGTCAGAAGCCCGAAAGTCTAACAACCAGTCTTACCAAAGGGTATCGTATTACCCAGTAACTGGGTTGCGGAAGTCGGATAGGCAGTCACTTCATGTAAAATACTGGTATTCAGCTGCATCCGGTTAGATTGGAAGCCGACCCCAACATTGTTGGGAAAAGGCTAGGCAGATGATGATGAGCCACAAGTCTATGAGTAAGGACACTATAATGTTCCTATGTTTATTTAGTAATTTAACTTGTAAATGACACAAAGAGGAAAGATTATGTCACACACACAATGGACACTCGTGTGTTCTTGTTTATGACTGAATACCCCCAGCCGGTCCTGTCATGAGGAACCAGGCGGCAATGAGTCAGGTCACACCTGTTCAAATACCTACTGGTGTAAAAATGTAGGTACCATGGCGGACATTGGCGGTGGACCACTTTTCAACCTTATTACTAAGAGATAAGGGTGAAAAGTGGTCAACTGCCAGTGTCCGCGGTGGTACCTACTGCAAGTGTTTTCCCATAAGAATGTTCCTGTTTTGCTACAAAGAAGTAAAGTTGCAGTTTGTTATAACAAAACTGTGTACATTATACTTCATATACTTGGCATAGAATACGATTGAAAGAGACGTAAAACTTGACTATTGGATTGCATCAAGCGAATAGGCAGCAGCTTTTAAGGTTATCTTAGACGTCACTGCTGACTGATGATGGAGTAGTGGGATGTGCCAGGCAGTGGCGTAATTATACCATTTAGGGCCCGTGGCAAATTCAAGGGATGGGGCCCTTCCTCAATGTAAAGAAGATGTCTTCCGCGACTTCTTACGTGTACCTAAATGTCATATTTTCCCCTACAAAATTTAAGACCTGACTGCTTCGTTGGTCTAGTGGTCGCTAGCGCTACTGCTGAGCATGAGGTCCTGTCCAAAAAATTACACAAACAATGAGAAAAAGGCACAAAATGTTCGAAATGCTGTCCTTTGTTGCACATTTTCAAAAAAAAATTGCATTTATAAACTTTTTTAGGATCCTCCTGTGTTCATAGCCCTCTCGATGTCCTTTGTTGCACATTTTCAAAATAAGTTTGCATTTATAAACTTATGTTACGATCCTCCTGTGCTTATAGCCTCGGGCCGGGGGCCCCCTCTGGCCGGGGGCCTGTGGCATTTTGCCCTAATGCCACCCTATAGTTACGCCACTGGTGCCAGGGTAGCCCGCGAAATACAAAATTTCTTACGTTTTTTACAGTTTTAAGGCCAATATGAGGTTGTATGTTGAACAAGATATGATTCGCAACCGTAACAAGTATGTATTTACAGAATTATAATAATCATTAAAGTTATCAATACAACCCTCTATCTATGTTCATACCTATAACCCTATTGAATGAATATTTCGTGAAATAACAATCAATGCGCGTCTCCTTTTTAAGGGAATTTCATGCCGACTAGTCGACAATTCACGTGACCAGAGGGCTGGGTCGTTCTTTGGCCAAAGAATTAGCATTGCCATTCAACGTGGCAATGCTGCCAGTCTTCTGGGCACGTTTCCGGATGACGGCGATGCGGACGAGTACTTCGACGTCTAAGTGTCCTATGTTTTTGTATTTATTTGTATAGTAAGTTCATAGTCATTTAATTTACTATCTAGTGTAAATAAAGAAATATTCTTAGCGTAAAATGTAGCGAACTGACCATCTTTTTATAACATCCTATTGTAATGAAACCTACATTTACGAATAATTTTGATTTGATTTGATTTACTTATGTTGTCATGTTTGCCCAAGCCTTTTGTGCAAGTACTTATATCTAGAAACCTAAATATGAAACTGTTATCAATGTATGTATGTATAAGTTCATGTATCCCGTACATGAACTTATACATACATATGATACATACTTGTTACGGTCGCGAATAGTAAGCTATAAATGCGAAAGTAACTCAGTCTGTGTTTCGGTCTGTCACCTTTTTACGCCTTAACAGCTCTACGGATTTGGATGAAATTTGGCGCACGGATAGACCATGACCTGGGTTTAGGAAATAGGATACATTTTATTCTAAATGTATCCTATTTCTTATACCGAGGACCCAGGACCCAGGTCATGGTCTATCCGTGCGCCAAATTTCATCCAAATCCGTTCTGTTCCGTATTCTGGTTGGACCAACGTTCCCGTGGGATAATTTCCGAACGCACGCGAGCGAAATCGCGAGCACAAGCTAGTAGGTAATATAGTGGTATAGGCAAGAGCGTTCTCAGGTTTGCCAACAAACTCCGATCACCAAAATCAGTCGGCTTAACGTAGACTAGGATTATAGCAATATCCCCAAAGTACCTATGGCGCTCATTTTGAGGATCATTTAAAGTTCTATGTTCAGCGGCGGATATTAGACTGATAAATATGTTTATCTCGAATTCTCGGTATGTGAGCTCTCCATCATCGTATTTAGTTGTTAGTGTTTATCACATGTACTTGCAACGTGGATTCTTATCAGCTATCGGATATTTTGATAACAGTTCATTCAATACGATTGGCATCACGTGTTAAAGCCTGAAAACTGAAGCATTCGTCCAAATAATGTTTATGGAACGGGGTGGTACAGTAGTAACAAAAGTCAACACTTCAGTTATTTAAATATTAATTATTATGTAAAATATTTTTACAATTTACAAATTTTTAATTAATATTTTTACAAATTTTTAATTAATTAAAATTGGAACTCAAACTCAAAGCATTTATTTCAATTAAACCAATTACAGGCACTTTTGAATTGTCAAGGGGTCAGTCAATCAGAAAGATGAAGCTAGTTGCACGTTCCAAAGCGTAGGTACCTATGGAGAAGAACGGGCAAGAAACTCCATGGACACTCTTTTAAATCAAAATAATATGGTTACAAAGTCTTGGTTTCATCATTCATGTTAAAAATTATACATGTGAGAACGATGCAGAGCGTTAAAAGTGTCCATAATGAATAGATGAGAAAAAACAACAATTCAAATATTAAATTAATATAAAATAAGCCATGGCAGCAAAGAGATGGCCAGTCCCTACTGACGGCGCCCGTTCACGAACATGACGCATGTATCGTATTATTAACTGCGGGGTAGACGCGTAACACATTAAGTAGCAATGGCTTTCATTTTGACAGTTCAACAACATTCATTGTCCATGTTGAGCAGATAAATTTTTCGAAGATATGAAGCAATGGATTAGCGGTATCCTTCGAAACGAAATTAGGGTGCTGAAGTAAGATTTTAAGAATACTAACCTTGTGAAAAGTTTAACAACAGTTTATCGAATAGGTCTATTTTGATAATAATATTTAAAAGTGACAGTTTTAACGTGGGTACTTTTATTTATACTTCAAGTGCACAGAAGGGCTTAATGCCAGTCATTTTCTACCAGTCGACCTTTGTTGCTAACTATACCATATTATGGACGTCAGGAAATATGGAATGCCTTTATTTTGGCAGCGGACAGGGGCTGCCGACTCGGTCAAGGTGAGGGTTCGTAATGGGTGTTGCGGTAGCCACAGGGCCAAGGGCGAGGCCCGTGTGGGGTGTGGCAATAGTTGATACGTTATCATACATCATAAATATTATTTAGCGCCGCAGTATCATAAACCCCGCCAAATCTTTGTTGAAATCCGAAAATTTCTGCAAAATCCGTTGACTGGTCATACGAGTTTGACACTTTACTGTTCAGATTCTGATACACCGACAATTTTTAGTCTATTCTAGGTTTATTTCACGAATAAGTGAATTTAGGGCCACTTGCACTACAAATCACTTAATTTGTTTAGATCTAAACATATATAACTATGTAAAATATGTATAGGTAATTATGTCTCTTCTTCAAACGATTGACAAAAACAGAACGATGGCTTAAAATCGTTAAGGGGACTACATGACCTAAAGCGCGGTCACTGTCGGACTGCATTGAAAAGAAAGAGAAGCGCGATGACACAACGTTTGTAGTTTATTGCAAAATATGAAACAATTATCTAATTAATAAATCTATTGTTTGGACTAAAAAATTGAAACACTATAGTGCTTTAGTTTGTTGCTTGTAGAATAATCTGACAAAAAATCATAATGATTGTATGTACATTAGTATGGTTTTTATTGTAAAAAGAAAATTTTTAGAGGTATCTTCATGATTTTTTTCTATCGTATCAAATTAGTTGTGTTATTTTTCCAACGCAAGTTTTATTATGCCTAGTGTAGGCATAATAAAACTTGCGTTTTTTGCGTTTAGGTCCTGTAAGCCCCTTAAGCGCTAAATGCATTTAGTGCTCATACACACGAGTGACACGCATCAACGGCAGAGGTAACTGCAGTCAACGAGTGTCGTCGTCGAGTGAGTGACCGTCACTCAGTGAGTGCCGGCGACACGCGTTTACGCGGTGCAAGCGGGCCATCATCTTGCGTTTGTTGAAAGGAAATTTTATACTTTTGACGCAGGTATAAGAACCTACCTAGGTGTAAGGGGCCGCCTCCACGAGCGAGAGAATCGCAGCGATAGTCTCGCCGTACCATTAAATTTTCGCGGCGACGATACCGCTGTGTGGAGACACGTTCTAAAAGAGTGATAGAAATACGTGGCAGCATGATAATATCGCTGCGATTCCCTCGCTCGTGGAGACGGCCTCTTATGCAGACATAATTCTATTATATCCGAAATAATTCTCACGGAACGTTGATGTAAATTGAGCCGTGAGATTTACCGATTTCAACAGTATTACTTTACAGAATTCAATCGATTTCCTGTGAAACTATCAGACTTCGTCAAGACTAAGTGGGTGGGTAGGTATATAGCTATAGGAATTGTTTTTACATCGATGTGTCAGAGTCAAGGTGTGACTGATTTGGTGATTTTAATGCCTTGCAATGTTTTGTTGCAGAATATTTTTGCTTATACGAGTACGTCTCAACAGTGCTTGTAAACATGAATCGGTTTGCTAATCAGACGCTTATTGGAAATATCACACTAATAGGTATTATAAAGGCGAAAGTTTGTGAGTGTGTGTTTATATGTTTGTTCATTCTTCACGCTCAAATCGCTGGACCAATTTTGATAAAATTCTGTATGGAGGTAGCTGACACCCTGGATTAAAATATAGGCTACTTTTTATCTATTATATATTATAATTATTATAATATATATTATATTCCCACGGGATCGACATTTGCGCGGGTGAAACCGTGGGTCGCAGCTATTAGTTTAATATAAAAATATTGTTTGATTTCATCACCTCCCTTTACGTTTGGTTCACCTACATATTTCGCAGATCACTTAATTCTAGTCCTAAGTTTAGCACGTCGAAACCACAGACAGTCAAGTCGTTACAAGTTGTCAAAAGCCCGAAAGTCTGACAACCACTCTTACCAAGGAGTATTGGGTTAACCAGTTACTGAGTTTTTTTTTTATCTAGCCTGCGCTGTCCCACTCCTGGGCAAAGGCCTCCCTCCACTTCTTCCATCTTTCGCGAGCCCGCGCGTCCTCCTTCCAGTTTTGACGGAACCTATCCAGCTCGTCCCGCCATCTTCTACGTGGTGTGCCGCTACTCCGACTCACTGTCTCAGGGCATCAATTCTGCGGTATTTAGGCCCATACTTTGTCATGCGGCAGTCATGTCTTGCCCAGTCCCATTTAAGTTGAGCAGCCTTTTGAGCCACGTCAACTATCTTTGTTTTGGAGTGCAGTATTGTGTTTCGAACACGATCCGTTAATTTAACGCCTAGTGTACTGCGGTCCATTGCTCGTTGGCAGACCTTGAGTTTGGACTTCTGAATGAGTCGCTCCGTTCAAATACTGGCATTCAGCTGCATCTGAAAGCCGACCCCAACATAGTTGGGAAAAGGCTAGGCAGATAATGATTTAATTTAAACAGGTCAAGCACCGCACGTCGCCTATTAGCGACGAAACAATAGAAAATCAATTGTGTCTCATTAGCGGAGCTCGCCAGATTAATTCTGTTTCATTATGGAATTTGACTTGTGGATATTGCCTATTAGAACTCTGTGGTCTTTCATCTCACATAGATAAAATACCTATTATCGCATGATAGATAATAGTCATGTTCTAGTCATCTTACGCGATAACGGTCAGTCAAGCATTTGATACGTTACGTAACTCGAGCAAGTAGACACAGCCCAGCTAATCCAGTTCACATGACGCTGCCAGTATTATCACCATGTAATCTAGGCGTTAATTGTGTAACTAATGGGTTTAATTAGCTCACAGTGTTCTAAAGGTACCTAAATAAGTAAATAGGGCGTGGAAAAATTGGTAGCGTAGCATAACCGTAGCGGAAGCGTAGCGATCCGAAGCGGTATCGTAGCGGATGCGTAGCACATCCGTAGCGGAAGCGTAGCATATTCGTAGCGGAAGCGTAGCATATTAGTAGCGTTAGCGTAGTAGAAGCGCAGCGGCTAAAATCGAACAGATAACGTAAATGATGCAAAACAAGTATGTCAGAATCGCAGCACTTTCATTCTGACCACCACAAATCTAATATTTCTGTAAGTAGATATATGCTTAAAGTTTTTTCCTCGTCAGTACTAAAACCTTTGCGGGTTCTACCGCTTAGGCAAACACAGGCTGATAATTATAAGGATGTTTCATTTTACTACTTGACCGCAGCTCAATATTCTTGAATCACCCGGCTTACGCAAGTGATTCAATGATTTCGAAATACATATTTTTACCATGACGTCACTAAATGCAGTCGTCGTCATAAGCAAGTTTCATTCCTTCCGTTCTACGATTACCGTTCAGTTTTATTTTCTCAATGTAGTAAATACCTTATTGTACAGTCAACAAAGAGATAAGTATGCAGGATCGTCAGATATAGTTCAAGTTTAATAAGAAACCGAGAGTTGTTCTCGAATAAAATTTTATTTTATTAATAGAAAACAAACAGCTCATTTATCAAATTAAATTTCATTCGACAACATCCATCGGTTTCTTACTAAACTTCAACTATATCCAACGATCCTGCATAGTTATCTCTTTTGTAGACTGTACAATGTTTAACTAATGCACATTATGAAATTAGTTTGTGTCAGAATTGTTTACTGAATCGATTTCTGTCATTTTTAATATACATTTTCCCATTAAAATAGATTTTAATAGAGCGCTCAGTACGTCTAACCAAATATGTCCAAGCAAAAACACTAATTAAAGTGATTGTATTTTGACCTAAAATAATAAATTGACGGCACATTAGTGTATTTTCGTTAGCTGATTATTTTTCTTGTAAGTATCTAATGCGTTTTTCTTATATATTTTTACCATGGTCCATTATTTTGGTGGTCTGAATGTTTTCTAGAAGTTTGTCCATCTATTTTAATGGGACCTTATTTGGGTAAATATTGATCCGAAAAATAATTGAAACTACGAAAAGTACAGTCACACTCCTGCTGTACAGTTAAAACAAACCAAAATGCTGTGTTTTTTCTTCTCATTTGTTGTGAATGCTGTGCACGTCTGTAATTGACGTAAACACTAGTCCATGTCTCTGTTCTCTGATATTTGTAAATGTTTGTGTTGTTGATCTGCCTTAATAATAAATAAATAAAATGGACGAAGTTCTTACTACGCTTGGCTCGTAAACGTGTTTGACTGTGTGCGTGCGTGCGTATAGATTTGAAATGTGACAATTTTCTCCCACAATAAGTAGGTACATATAACTAATTTATGAATGAAACATTCAGTGTATGATTATAACAAAATATTCTAATTTGGGTACCTATTTATGGTGGAGTGCGTTGATTCCCGGACATGCTGTATACTGTTAGGTCTGTAGGCACGTTTTTCCTGCCTTGTAATATTTGTTTAAAGAGCAGTTTCCTCGTTGTGGTAGGAAAATATTAAAGAAAACATTGCGTTTTAAAAAAATACTTCTGATGTCATCAATCCCATTTCCTTGTGGATTTTACAGGACTATGTAGCGGTATCTACAACGCCACATGCGAACAACGCGTCATACTGACGTCACGCAAATCCTGCATCGCGCAAGCAGAGTTTACCGCGCAACTAGCATAGATACAACGGTCCGACATGAATCATTGAGCAGTTGGCAACACCCGTCTGGTCGGAGGATCCTTCCTTTTCTATGGAGGTTGAGTGAACTTTACACCCTGTTCCTCATACCTCTATAACTATTTATCAGAAGACACCTTGGAATTTTAGATGGATAATCAGTTATAATTATAGGTTTTTTATGTACAGACTCACATCAAGCTGTCAAATTTCTTTAATAGATCTTCAACTTTATCAGTAAACTATAAGGTTCAAAGTTGATTGGGATTTGCCAGTTTCGGGTAGCTTGGTGTGCTGGCATCTACATTACAGTTTCTGGCATAAATTACTTTGTCTTTGACTTTTTACAAAAATGATTGAATACGCAATATTCCGTGATCCGTATTTGCCAACCTGCAAAACAGTTTGTCGGTTCCCTAAGCAAACCTAACCTCCGGGTGCCCTTTGCTCGCTCTTGCATCCTACGTCGCTTATTGAAGAAAAAATTATTCGGAAATAATTCGGAGTATTGAAAATCCGATTCCGAATGTCTTTTCTCTCTGTCTTCTCTCTTCCGAACTTTTATCAGTGTGTATATAAGGTCCCATTAAAATAGGTGGACAAACTTTTAGAAATCATTCAGACCACCAAATTATGGGCGATGCTAAAAAAAAATTAGAAGAAAAACGCATTAGATACAAGAAAAATAATCAGCTAACGAAAATTACACTAATATGATTATTTTAGGTCACAATTTATTATTTTAGGACAAAATAAAATCACTTTAATTAGTGTTCTTTTTACTTGGATATCTTTGGTTAGACGTACTGAGCGCTGTGTTAAAATTTGTCCATCTATTTTAATGGGACCCTGTATTTAAATAACTGACTGCTGTAAGAAAGGGCAAAATTAAATAAAGTGGACAATAAGGACTAAACAGTTGTAGCTTAGACATAACAACCTGGCGGTTCTTTTGATTAGCTTGGTTAAGCTACAAATGCTACAATTAGAATGGGCGCCACATAAATTGGCGGACAACCAATACGGGCTAGCTACAAAGAGTTCAATGTCTTAAATTATGATTTACAACACTGTGCGGTTGTCTTGCGAACATAACATTAACCATTTGTAGGCAATGGCTTCAAAACTCAAAAGTTCCACGAAGCACAAGACTCCTAGTTTCATACCGAAGTAGGGAATTAGGAACCAGTGAGGTACTTCTGGACGCCACGTGAAGATAAATATTCATGTTCAACGCTTCGAGAATTTTATTCTAGTTAATTTTATTAAGTACTTATACTTACCTAAACTGAGAGCAGTGGTGGCCAAGTGGTAACAGCCGCGACTTACGAGTTGTAGGTCGTAGGTTCGAATCCAGACAGGCGCTTTACTTTGTGTAAATTATTTCATCACCACTGCTCTCAAAACGGTGAAGGAAAACATCGTGAGGAAACCGGCATGTCCTAGAACCAAAAATTCGAAGACGTGTGACATCTGCCAACACGCACTGGGCCCGCGTGGTGGATTACGGCCCACTCCCTCTCACTGAGAGGAGGCCTGTGTCCCAGCAGTGGGAACATTATAGGCTGATTATGTATGTATGTATGTATGTACTTACCTAAACTACTCGTAATATTTTAAAAATATTCGATTTTTTTTGTTACGCTTTCATGCTAAAACGGCTGAGCAGATTTGTATGAAATTTGGCCCATAGGATACTTTTTATCCCGATATTCCCTTGGGATCGAGACTTATATGGGTGAAATCGCGGGGCGCAGCTAGTGACTTATAAACTTAACATAATATACACACACACAACTTTCCGATTTTTATACCAGCTAAGCTTGGACATTTTTGTTTTAAAGGTAATCTGACGACGAATTTGGGCCCGAAAAGTGAATTATCAACATCGGTAATATGAGGATAATAATATGTTGGTGTGAAGGGAAGGTGACCTATGAAGTCATGCAGCAGCGTGCACGGTTTAGTTTTTTCAATTAGTTACCTGGTATTATAAACCGTTAGGTGCCTTTAGTCATCACACTTATCACGCTATCACACTAATATTATAAAGGCAAAAGTTTGTGAGTGTGTGTGTGTTTATATGTTTGTTACTTCTTCACGCTCAAACGGCTGGACCAATTTTGATAAATTTTGTATAGAGGTAGTTGACACCCTGGATTAACATATAGCCTACTTTTTATCCCGATATTCCCACGGGATCGACATTAACGCGGGTGAAACCGCGGGGCGCGGCGCTACAATATAAAATCCATTTGATTAGGGTTCACTAGACTTGCAGACTATTGTGTAAGCTGGGGGAAGTCAATGAATTTGTTTCTTAAATATTTTAAAACACTTTTCGAATCTACAGCGAAAATGGAGCATCTGAGGAAAGATGAAAATAAAAATAAGCCTTATTATAGCATTTTTTGACTAGTAAGGTAGTATATTTTTGTAAGGTCGTATATTTTTTGTCTCAGGTTTGCCATTTTTGCTTACGGTTTCCTAGACGAGCACTTCCGTCATATTTATAACGGATGTCATGAAAATCTGACATTTATGCCAGTGTTTGAGGTGAAGGTGTCAAAAAACCCTTTGCATTTGGATATTACGGCCGCATGTGGCGGTCCGTAGCTTTATTTAGTTTACAAAGAAGAAAAAATATTGTATTTGTGAATTATTGGTACTTAAAGCCACTACAAGGCATGAAAATTAACACTGCAGACCCACCGTACCCCTGGCCGTACCCATGGTGGTACAAGAAATGGACTGTGGGCACGACATTATGTAATTATGCACGTGAATGGTACGTTAAGAAGTACCTAACACATTAACGAACAAATTAAAAGTTATTGAAACACATGTTTTGAAAAGAATATGCATAAGTAACACGATTACACTAGAATGAATATTCTTTGTAAGGATATACAAGTGTGATGTAGGGAACAGCTGATTTTTTTTCGCGATTCCATGTTTGGTTCCACAGTAAAAGTGGTTCATAATGATGAGTACAATGACCCCTTGAGAGGAAAATGGTGATTAAAATTTCACCCTGTATAAGTATTAAAGATCCTCCTCTCTAGACAAAATGGTCGCTTGAAGCGACCATTTCGTCACGTTTCATTACCTACCTACTTCAGCTATTTTCGAACTAAAGATTAGAATCGGTGTTATCTTGATTCTTATTTGTTACGAATTAGCAATTTGGTAATGCTGGGAGGGACGCCCTAGAAAGACACTGATCTCATTGGTGATGACCTCCTAAACGATCAGGTCATAGGTACCATTAGGTACCTACTTAGTAGTCGCCACGCATCTATGACGTCATAGTTGCGTTGCGCTTGCGACTATGAATGTGGAACAAGCAAAAGAAATAGGTAAAGTTAGGGAAATTAATTGTTAACTAAATTGACTACCTACTTGAATAATTGTCCGTATATTATAATGTCAGTTGTATGAAATGGCAAATTGACGAAGGGTAGCAAATTCCCAAACTGTGCCTCAGTAAAAATTTGCCTAGCCTTTCACAACTATGTTGGGGTTGGCTCCCAGTCCAACCGGTTTTAGCTGAATACTTACCATTATTTTGCATGGGGAAACTGCATATCTGACTTCACAACCTAGTTACTGGGGAACACGATACCCCTAGGTATGACTGGTTGTCAGACTTTTGGGCTTCTTCTGACGACCCGTAACGACTGTCAAAGATCCAAAATGACAGCCGGGACCAACGGCTTAACGTGCTATCCTAGGCACGGCCCCACCGTGCTTCTTGGCTCGTGCTCTCGTGATCTCGGTATGTAAAGATGGTTACCCATCCACGGACCGACCGCGGCAATCGTAGCTTAACTTTCGGTCGACCTGTGCGGCTGTTATTACTCAGTCACGAACCCCTCCTTTCTAGACTGTGCCCGATTACTAATATGATAATTTCTGGTTTACAACAACTCGTTATTAGCGCTTGACTGCTCGTTTTAAGAGTTCGAAACAGTCTAACTAAACCATTCCTAATTTAATCAGTAAGATTACGTCATTGTTGTTCGTTCTTCTGACTCAAGCCCAATGAATAATCCGCATCAATGTTCAAGTATTTAGCGTATTTCATACCTTCTTGTGTTTCGGAAGCGTTTGCCTGTGTACCTAGCCATAGAAATTTTCATATATCTATGTACCTTGCCATAGCTGGCAACTTATCACGAGCATGCACTCGTCATAATTGCTCATTTCGATAAGTACTGAACAGCTGGTTCGGTAATTTGATGTATCGAACGGCGTAGTTAAACTCCATTTGAAATAAGATTAGACGTTTAAATAAACCTTTTTTTTTTGCCGTCCGTTCAACCGATTTTGACTTCTATTTTGTTGGTGGCATGAAAAATGGCAGATGCAGTAAACAGTTGGAATTGTAACCTCGTTTTTGCTTTTAATATCATATGTATGACTACGGAATAGAAGTCAAAATCACTGGAATGGACGGTAAAAAGGTTTGTTTTTTTTTTAATGTTATTTCAAATGGTGTATAGGTGTTTTAGGTTTGTAAGCACCGGCTGCACTGAGTTTGCACTCATAGAACTCGTAAAACGTGATATAGCTATTAAGTGGGTATGTTCACCTGATAATTACTAAAAGGTTTTTCCTCGTTTTAAATTACATCTAGTATCTTTTCAACCTTGCAATTAGGATTCGTCTTAGCATGTAGCTTTGGTAAATATGATAAAAAACACGTTCCATCTTTATTCCATGATCGTTTGATAACATAGACAGTTTGAGGTAAATTAATCTGCCTAGCCTTTATCACTCTCCCTGCCATGGGAACCGCCGGCGACCCCCAAATAATTTTCTTCAGCAGGCCAAAGCATATTTTTTAATACTTTTAACGCATTTTCCATAACAGCACGCCAGTAGTTGTAAAAAATATTTCAATTCGGGAGGTCAGGGCGGATCCCACGGCGTCCTGAAATACTTTCTTTTTGGGTCGCCGGTGTGTCCCACGGCCTCTTGTAATAATTTTAACTTTTGACTCACGGCGTTTGCAAGCAGAAACTTTGAGACCCGCCGGCGACCTCCATGGCCTCCTGAACTTAGTTAATATATTGTCGGCAGGGAGAGTGTTACCCAACTATGTTAGGGGCGGCTTCAAGTCTTACCGGATGCAGTTGAATACCCGTATATTACATGGAGCCACTGCCTATCTGACCTCAACAACCCAGTTACTAGGTAACTGCACGATACTCAGTCACAAACCAAAAGTCTGATAACCAGTCTTACCAAGAAGACTGGTGGTCAGACTTTTGGGTTTACCTATCCGTAACGACTTTTAAAGATCTATGAATGAGAGGGTCTTCTTAATATTATAATGGATGGTTGCCCATCCACGGACCGACCTCAGCAAGCGTAGCTTGACCTTCAGTCGACCCGTGCGGCTGCTATTACTTAGCAACGAGCAACGAGCCCCTTAGTTTGAGGTAAATCTCCCTGCAACATTAGCACAGTTTGTCAATATAGGTACATGAAGTTTCTGGGGACAGTGCTTGGAAATCGACTTTTAAAACCAGAAAAAAAAACGACAAGCAACATAGGTACCTACTTAGTTAAGCCCTCGCGTGACACATTTTACAAATTAATTGCCTAGCTATCCAAGTAGACGAGCTAATTAATATTATAGTTTATTTAATTGATCTGTGAGAATTAAATGCTGTCCATATGGTGAACATATTATTTGTATGTTCCTGTAACCTTCAGCTTGACTGACATTGAACTTAGAGTTGTTACAACGATAACGATGATCAAGGTTGCCATTTTGAATGCTCGTTTGCATGGAGTTTGAAAACACCGGAGTCGCCATATTGTTTCTGTCTGCATAGTGCATAATTATGTAGGTTTTATAGATTATTGATTGATCCGAAAAGGATTACTATGGTGTAGCAGCATTGTTAAGCACAAGACCACAACACTTGATAAAGTTTTATCTAGGAAGTTTTTGCTCACCAATCTAATCTAAACAAATAAATAAAATTGAAGAGTCTGTTTGCCCCACTAATGGGGCGGCCGGTAGAGCAAAGTGGAATAATCTAAAATAACAGCTTTTTACTAATTACATATACTTATAACAAAAAAACAATTTGACGTCTGTCTGTTTGTCGCGGCTAATCTCCGAAACGGCTGGACCGATTGTGACGGGACTTTCACTGGCAGATAGCTGATGGTATAAGGAAAGAGTAACTTAGTTACACATAGGCTTTACTTTTATTTTAGAAAAAGAATTAGGTACCCGCGCAAAAAAATTAAAACCCATGAAATCCAATATGCATGCGATTCACGCGAATGAAGCCGCGGGAGGCAGCTAGTTAATTATTTATTGGCTTCGATTCTATTGGTTATCTCGTTAAAACCCACTAGAAGAAATAACTTGACCTATTCCTACTCCTACGCAGCCAGACTACCTACAAATTACCGATCATCGCCAAACATTCGCAAGGGCCGTCAACGTTGCTAAAGATATTTCATAATAGATATGAAATGAACTTACAATATACAACACCTCGGATTGCATTACTTATCTGTTATGAAGTGACCAGTAAACCTTCGGCGGCGAATTAAGGAACTAAGTTAAAAAATGTATGGAATTTGACGTTTTGTTGACAGCTCCCGTGACGAGCAGCGCCACGGTGAAGCATCAAGATCTACGAGTCATCGTTTATCAAGCTATTTGTGACAATAATGTTATTTATTTTGAACAGTTATTTGTCAATGTTTATCTTATATTTATTTTCGATTCGTAATAATGAGTTCTTATGAAACGTGATGCTATTTGTGTGGTATTTACATACGTGCAGGTTTAAGTGCAAAATTGCCAGATAGTGGCATGAAGAGATTAGATTACAATTCAGTCTACGAAGGGTGACACCCCAAATAGTATCGTATCGTTGAAGGTCAAAATAGATCGTATTTAATATAGGCTACATACATTAGCACTTGAGTATTGTTGTTAGATAGCACAGCACATGAAAACAACAATACTGTGTTATAGGTACAAGATCTTTCTAGAAATCTAGACATTAAAGCAACAAACTGTAGTACTTAGTCTTTGTTTTAAGAGTTAAGATTACCAGACACAAAGAAGCAATAACTAAGGGCTTAGCAGTCATGCACGTGTATTTCGTGCAGTGAAACATAAACACATGCATGTTGCTACTAAATTGTTTATTTAACACATAAATCGAGAGTTGCTCTGAATCAGAACCCTAACGCCTTTGAACGATCATTTTATTAGGCATGATTATGCGATCAACGACAAAAGAGTGAATCATTCGGTGCGCGCGCACTCAGTTTGCACCGAGCCGTATCACATCACCATTGGTTCGCTTCATTCAGAGCGAACAAGTTATAGACAATGTTTTTATTTTTTATTGCTGTTCGGTGACGTGTACCTTCAATTTCTCGTTTATTACGATAAGAATACTTACAATCATGATATTATTGTTATTTTGTAGGTGTGCTACGTGTTTTGACAAGGTTTTCGTTGAAGTAAATTACGTAATTGAGATTATTTTAGAGGTATTTTTGGTGCATCGAACTTGACTGCAAGCATTTAGGTACCTAGGTATTTATTTACACTTTTATGAACAAAAGTGTACTTACTTATGGCTGAGATAATACGTACCTATCTTTAGATCTCAAAAAAAGTTTATGAAACAAAGGTATTTTCAGAAATTAAGCACCCGTTGTTCCTTTTTAAGATTGCTAATTTGAATATTTGGACGATTTAAGATGCAAGGAAGGCTTAATTTGGCAATAAATGTTGCCGTGTTAATAAAATATCGAGACAAAGAAATACGTAAACAGCTTACGTCATCATTCGGATATAGTGTTGACGTAATCCACAGATGAATTCGAACTTAAGTTTATATGTAAGTATTTAAAACATGGACTAAGAATTTGTATTGCTTTGGTTTAGTTGAGTTGGCGAACGACCTTCGAACTTTTTAATGAAAATGTTTAAGAAGCAATTTTCCTAAAGATCCTTGGATTTGGTAACAAAAAGTGGCTACTACTATTAAGGTCATAGCACACGTATCAACTCGGAAAGGGATCGTCACCGTATCAAATCGAGCTATTCAGTATTCTTTGTATGAAACTCCCTACTGCAACGCAAACTAATCGGAATCGTAACGTAATCGCCTCGCCTCGGGACAAGCACACGAACCGCGGTGCGGTGCGTGGTCAAGTTACAGTTGCCGCGCTTACGTCTTTCCGTACCCGAGCTGACGTCTCTTCATCCACCCTTGCCCCTCTCATCCCTCCCGCAGCCTGCCTGCAGGACCATCAACCAGCGGTCGGCGAGCCGTAAGCGCAGCGTCGCCGCGTCGCCTAGCCGTAGCCGAGTCGACGAATCGGATATTCGGAGCTAGGACCTTCTAATCCGCTTTACGCTCGCGCGATGTGCGCATTACTTAGCATTGCTGAGCAGCTGGCCTTCCTGTGCCAGCCTCATCCAGATTCTACCAGCAATGATAACAATGCCAATGGTGGCGTTTTTTTTATTGCTGAATGGGCCCGCCCGCTCTTGACCGCGAACACGCCTAATGGAAAGCGATGGATGAGGTCTATGGTCGCTCGTTCCACGAGCGTGCCCAGAAGATGTCTAAGGCACTGGAACTCCCACGCATCGACGAAACACAGCAGGCTGCTTGACGCAAACCAGGTGGGCGTTATCCCTACCACCGCAGGGGAAGAATTGGCCAGTTAAATAAGGTGTTGGGTGTGACTGTCCAGGATGCGCCGAGCGCTCGGTTGAGTTGAGTAACTGGCGGAACAAACTGCGCTACACGAGGAGGCTTCTTCATGCATCCCAAAAATGGTGGTGGTGTGTGGTGTCCGTAGTGTGTCTATTATACTACTAGGTACTACTGTTAGAAAAGGACTGAGTTGGTTTGTACTAGAGTACTGACTTACCAGTACCCTAATAAATCACAATCTGAGTCATTCTGAAGGATATTGCTAATCCATTGCTTCATATGTTTGATTCTTTTTTCTGCTAAACAACCTAAATAACGTAATGGATGTTGCTGAACTGTCAAAATGAAAGAAATTGCTACTGATTGCGTTACGCAATTTCCCCGCAGGTATTTTACTTTGCATATATTAGCATCCGGGGTTCACGATCCTAAGGAGGTAGTTAAGAAAGAAGCTAGTGATTGGTGACTACTATAGGTGACTCATTTAAATTCTAAGATATCAAGAGGTCCAAGTCCAGCAATGCTCATTTCGATTTACCGTTCCAGTTCCACTATACCTACCTATCTATGGTACAGACGCCACATCAAGCTACTACAATTTGTAAAATTTATTTAATAGATTTTCAACTTTAGATCGTTGCTGGGGTAAGACCGTAGGAATCAAATTTTTTGCCTGCAAAATTAAATTTTGCTCTGATCTTCGTCGTAACAGAATAGAAATAATGATGGAGTGGGAATTTGATTCATATGGTCTTATACCAGTGCCGATCTTAACCCCAACATACTTTACTGTCCCACTTCTAAGCAAAGGCGTCCCCCAAATCCTCCCAAGATTTTTTTGTTTTTTGTCATAATTAGGTACTTTAAATATAAAACATCAGATTAACGAGCAACTATTAAAAAACTGCGTTCATTCGCTGGGTATCATTCACGGAGGTCACGGTGCGCAGGCGTCGATTGCTTCCTTATTAGACGGCGCCTTACAAGCGCCCCTCCGTACACTGCTGTCACTCGATTAATACAAATAACTCCATAAAATAATATGTTGATGGACTCGTACAATGCTAATATTATACTCATATATACATACATACACATTATAAAGTAAAGTCGCTTTTCGTGTCCATATGATGGTGTTGATCTCATAAACTGCGTTACGGACTTTGATGCAGTTTATACATTGCTAACTGGCCCCCGCGGTTTCACCCGCATAAATCTCAATCCCGTGAGAATACCGGAATAAAAAGTATCCTATGTCCTAATCCAGGTCATGGTCTACACATGTGCCAAATTTTATCTAAATCCGTTCAGCCGTTTTGGCATGAAAGTGTAACGAACAAACATACAGAAAAATCCATTTAATATTATAACTATTAGTTTTTTTCTGGAAGTTTTATATTAAAACTATAATATTAAATCAAATATTTAGAAAGGGTTTAAATATAATGATCACCAAAAAAATATACTGAACACCAAAAAATTTAGTCTATATAGATATAAAATTGCAATAGTTATAGCCGGGCACCCCGAGGTTAGGTAACTTTAAACCCCGACATGGGATGCAACAGCGAGCAAATGAGAATAATTACCTTTGGTGATCATTTAAGTACTATTTTTGGCAGTAAAAATTGTTTTTTTGATGTTATAATTTACTATATCTGGTGATAAGTTAAACATAAGCCTTATAGAAATGACGTAGGTATGAATTGTGTGAATTAGAGGCGGGCCGTCAGTTTGATAGTTGAGTATTATAGGCCTCTCTACATTATGTCACTGAGGAGTTGCAGATATCTACCTATAAGCTTGCCCTGTGATCTTTATGATGTCAGCTAACGACCAGCTGTTGATCTAAGCGATAGTCGTAGTCAAAATACGCGCATTGACGTGGAGTTGTGGACACTAGCCCGTATTACCTATTATCTACCTAGTCGTAGTCATTTGAAATTGAATACGGAATACGGATGCAAGCAGTTTACCAGTTGATGCGTGATGATTGTCGTAACATTTAAATTCGAATATAATTTTTGAATATTTTCCAGAAGAAAGATTCAGATAAGATGACACAAGTTCTACATTTTGCTGTTTTACTCCAATTTAATTGTATGGATATGTATGGAACTCATCTGCCTAGCCTTTTCCCAACTATGTTGGAGTCGGCTTTCATTCTAACCGGATGCAGCTGAATACCAGTATTTTATATGAAGCGACTGCCTATATGACCTCCACAACCCAACTACTGGGTCACACGATACTCTGTGGTAAGACTAGTTGTCAGGCTATTGGGCTTCCGACTACCCGTAGCGACTGTCTCTATCTACGAATGACAGCCGGGGGTCCGGGAACAACGGCTTCCGAGGCACAATAAGTAATGTATACAGGGTGTTACAGAAAGGGTATATCAATACAAACGGGTTGAAGAGTGTATCTGGTCTAGAATCTCTGTACAAAACTTCAGCTCAAAAGCATTAACTTTGAAAATGCTTAATATTTTTTTTATTTCGACATCACGGCCCTGCACTGGCGCGCGGCGGCGTGATGTGCGTACTAGGCGCACAGACACACTACAGATAATGGATAATGACCCTCGTAGTGCGGTGACACGTTTGTTATGATTTCAATTTAATAAACTATCGAAATAAAAAAATATTAAGCATTTTCAAAGTTACTGCTTTTGAGCTGAAATTTTGTACAGAGATTCTAGACCAGATACACTCTTCAACCCGTTTGTATTGATATACCCTTTCTGTAACACCCTGTATAGGTGACTATCGAATATGAAATATGGCCAAAAAATACAACGATGCACCGAAACCTTGTTATACAATACTTAGGTAAAAGCAGATATAAGACGCAAATCCCAGTCATTCCAACAATGATTTACATCTGAAACGTTCTTGATCGTGCTTACGATTACGACTTATGCTACAGAAAAACATCAATAAAATAATATTTTTAATAGTAAGCAATTCATCATTAATCTGTGACAACTCTTTTAATTATCAATCATTGTTCCTTCCCATGTTATATCTGTACGGGGTTATATACATGTGTTTTCTTCCTCTTTTCCAGTGCTAATGTACCAACCTATGCACAAGCATAGCATAACTTGGTAGGCTTTTTACAATGGTTTAAAAACATCAGCAAAAAGTCAGGTTTTTTGCAGCATAGTGCGCGTGAGTCTAATGAAGTAACAAAAAGATCTACCTACATGACCTTTAAAAGCCTGATTATCAACATTCTAAATCCCCACCCTAGACTTGCCTATCGATGGACTAGCGTTAGCCCAATTATTAGAAAATCAGAGTTCATTGACGTCATTCAATTTTTATATCATCTATATAATTATACAAAATTCCAAGTCCTGATTGATATATCAACGCACAGCCTAAACCGCTGGCCGGTGAAATTTTACGAACGAAGTCGCGGGCAGAAGCTAGTCATCTATAAAGGTAGGCAAATTTTCAGTACAATTTAAACTTCAACCATAAAACTCATATTAGTGTTGATTCATTTAATAGACCCAATTGTTGATCCAAGGTCGTCTCATAAATATTCATAAAACACATCAAACCACACACCATTCGTACCAACAATCACAACAATAATAATTATAGTTATTGATTTGAATATTAACTATGTTAGTACTTTACTTACAGCGTAGTAAGCTAAGCTTGGTCCACTATAAACAAGGTTTACACTTTTCCGTCACGACTGTGTTCTTCGTTCTAATTCGAATTTAAAAGACTTATAGAATTCGAGCATATGGCCGTCTAATGCTGGAATATTTGCGGTGGGACTACTATTATAGATTTTTCGTATAAAAATAGGACGCTTTGTGGGAGAGACTGAAGCAATATTTCCGAATAATGGGCAGACAAATGTAGGTAACCGTTACATTAGCTTACGTAATGTAATTAAGTGTATTGACGAGGCGGCTCTCACTATACAGCTTGTTAAATAACGTCTGTTGACAGCTTTAATGCACGCGGCCCCGGAGTTGGACAAAGTTCAATGTCCACTAATGAAATTGAAGGGTCTATGGTACACTATCGAAGTGTCCAATAAGAACAATAAATGTATATGAGCCTTTCGATGTAATGGACTTCAAACTGAAAGGTTATGTAAGCAAAAATTGAACTCGAGTGTCTAGACAATCAAAACTTTCACTCGCTGATAATACAGATCAAGCGACACAAGAGAATAATTAAATTGGCAACAGTACCACTGAATGACAAATCAGAGACAAGATAATTGTTGCGCAATGAGATCGAGTTAACCGCTGCACATGATAGGTACTCTGACAACAACAAGACGGATACATTACATAAATGTATTTTATTAACTACAACATGTGAAGTAACACAAACACTTTTACACGCTAATCTCCTTCCTACATCACCTCCGCACATGACCTTTCGGTGAATAGGTACGGAATTATGATTAATTCGCCAAACCGTAAGTTACATTTTTAAATCATAACTGTCGATACGCTTTCTTGCTCATTACGCAACCATTACATCATTTTGTAGTTTGGCAACACCATCGCCAATCAGCTGTGGGGAATTAAGTATGAAAATAGTCCATTTAGACTTAACGGAATACAATAGGCACCAACACTAACTGTGATTTATCGACTGTGGCAAGAATGCTAACCTGAAGGTGACTTTGGAATTAAAAGACACCTGGAGAAAGGTCATGGCTTCATAATTCATGGTGTTTCCATCGAAACAGAAACACGAAGAATTACAATTGACGATGGTATCGGGTATCACGCTTCATTAAAATTTATATGCGGCCATTTGTAAATTGGAGCTAAAGATGACACAGTTTGGTGTTTAGGGGCTACATAATTACGTCCTACTAAAAGCTAGGTCATTCCAAATAAGTGTTATACTCAATAAGTACCACATGTAACGTTTGTAGACGGAAGAAGTAGTAACGTTTGATATTGATTAATTACGACCACTTCCTCTTTAGCACATGGGTCATAAGGTCTGTTATTAACAAGTCCAAGCAAATAGGTAGGTATGTGTTTACTTATGTATAAACTTCATTACGTGAGTCAGAAATACGAACGTTTAGTAAGTTCTAATAAAATTGTATTTCTTAACAAGCTTCTACCCGCGGCTTCGCTCGAGTGGTTGTCGGAAAATTTCCCTCGGGAACGTGCTACTGGGACAAAAAGTAAAAGTAAGCCCATGTCCTTGCCCAGGATGCGATCTTTCTCTTTGCCAAATTTTATCATAATCCGTACAGTGGTTTAGGCGTGAAAAAGGTATCATACAGACAGGGTTACTTTCGAATTTATATTACTATATATGGACATATGGATGGATATAGTATATACTATACCTATTGTATGGATACAATTTTTTCGTAGGTACGTAAAGATCTATCTCAAAGGCGAAGATACCTGTAACAAGTGACACTAATGTAATACTTACCAAAATATATTAATGACTTCCCAGGAGTGTCGAAAAATAAAGGAAAATCAAGATCCATACAACCTATATGTAAACAAAGCAGAACGTTTGCAATGATGGCCGTGAACTATAAAAAGTTACAGTGAAAATTCAGCAAAGTGCCAAGAATCTGTTATTTTAGCGCAGAAGTAGATATAATTAATCGTTTATGCTATTAAACTTTATGGTGGTCATTTCGTTGACGTGTTTAGAGACCCTGTAACATTCCATTTGTAACAATTCCTGGCTATAATATGCTTTGAGTATATAAAATTTTTCTATAGCATAATCAACCTTTAAAATGTGCCCACTGCTGGAGCACAAACCTCCTCTTTATGAGAGGGAGTGGGCTATAAACCACCACGAAGGCATGTCTTCGAATTTTCGGATCTAGGACATGCCGATTCCCTCACGATGTTTTCCTTCACCGTTTTGAGAGCAGTGATGACGAAATAAATTGCACAAAGTAAAGTACCTGCTTGGGTATACGACCTACAACTCATAAGTTGGAGTCGCGTCACAACACGAACTTCAAGTCGTTCGTGGTGCGTGTTCCGACATATCATCTCGAGAAGTTCCTCAAGGAAGAGTTCAGGCCGAAGGGTGTTGTGTACCGCCGATTTCGTGGCCGGCTACATGACACCAGTCAGCGAAACACGACGCAAACACTTCGTGTTTAGTTAGTTTTTAGTGTAATTATAATTTTGTATGTATTTATAATATTTTTAAGTTATATTAATATTGTATTGTATGTTTTATATGGGCCTTGATGCCTGAAATAAATATATAAATAAATAATAAACCGCGGCCGTTACCACTGGGCCACGTCTGCTCTTCTTTTTGAATGGTTTTGAGCAATATCATTAGCGCGTATCGGGATACACTTATGCCCCGGCAACTTTCGCTTTTGGGTCAGATAGCATAGATTCTGAATTAGACTCGTCTATTGATAAGAAGTAGAACTGAGCTGAAAACTACATGTTTATATTATATTGCATATTTCAATTACAGACAGCATACACATTCATCGATTCGTAAGTATAGGAGCGGAGCATAGCAAACTTAGCAACGATTGTGGAATTTATTTTACCCTCATATTTTGTAGCTTCGTTCAATTATACGGGGTGAAATTGAAAACATGCGACAAATCGAAATGGGAGATTGTACTTATCATTATGAACAACTTTTAATATGGGACCAAACCAGAAATCGCGAAAAAAAACTGCTGTTCCCTACATTTATGTTCGCATAACTCGTCAAAATGTAGGGAACAGCTGTTTTTTTTTTTTCGAGATTTCAGGTTTGGTCCCATAGTAAAAGTTGTTCATATATGATGAGTACAATCTCCCATTTCGATTTGTCGCATGTTTTCAATTTCACCCTGTAGACGAAACTTTTGGAATTGTTCCTTCATTAAAATATATTTCGTTTTCTTTTAAGGCTTATACCGATCGTACGTTACTAAAAATAAAAAATAAATCAATCACAATATGAATCATTTTGAAGGATATTGCTCTAATCCTTTGCTTCATATGTTCGAAAAATTTATCAGCTCAACAACGTAAATAACGCAATGAATGTTGTTGAACTGTCAAAATGAAAGGCAACGTTAGTGTGTTACGTACGCAATTACCCCGCTGGTATTTTTCAATCATCTACAAAATTCTACATCATTAATGTAAGAGTATGTGCCTTGTCTATGTTTCTGTTTCTCGTTCCAAACATCATGCGTAGGTAGGTACCCTTTAGGGTTATAAATAGGTAAGTGATATCAATAACATTTGAAGGTGTAATATGGTTCGGAAGCGGAAGGAGCGTTGACCGGCCCTCGGTGGCGGCCACATAGCATATGGCCTTATTCACGAACATGCAGCACTTTCATGGCGCACCCAACGTGGCCTTATGTGGATAACATGAGATAAATGATACGTCATCATGACACTTTTTATTATTAAAGCTATCGTTGTTGCTATCGTTATAAGTATAAGTAACAGTTTTTAAAGCAGATGCTATAAAGTTTATTGGAGAGATTTTGTTTTTCCTTGTTTAAATATTTCGAGCCTTCAGACCGCAGTACAGTAAAATACCTTGGTTTTGTGTGCATTCGCGGATCTAGGTTTTCGCTCAAGGGCGGGGGGAAATGATTTCTCAGGCTTTGAAAGCCCTTTAAAAAAACCTTCGCCACTTATTTTCCGTAAACTGAACAATGTGCTCCAGTTTTCGAGGATGACGACGATTTATCTACCTATAGTAATATATTTTGTATACATACAAAGTAAAAATACAGGTTATAAATGCGCCCGTTGTGTCCCCCCCCCCCTGTAACCACGCCTGCTAGTGTGTTGTTTTAGTATCTTCCTCGAATGACGAGTTCCCTTGACGTTAGGGTAATTCCGTATAGGGAAAATGTTGTGGACGTTTTGTTTCTGACGTTGCTTGATGTTTGAATATATTGAATATGAGATTAATTACGTCAATATCTTGTAGGTAGGGCAATCATTTTCACGACATTTATATTTGTCAATAAAAAAATACCGAAGTTTCATGTTGGGCCTCCTTCGTGTTCAACGTTTTTATAAATGAATTGTCGTTGTTAATTATTTTCTGAAATCAACACCGTTATTCCTAAATTATATTAAAATACCGTTGCTGACATTTATATCTAAGTACCTATGTATACTTATGTAAAGTGTTGCTGTTAGTTTGTTAATGTGTTTATTTCGTTTTTAATTAAGATACAGGATATCAGTTCCTAGATTACCTACTGTCTCAGTCTGTATTTAAAAATATGCGGAATTTAAGATAGTAATAACCCCTTTATTCATAAACGTTGCTTAATGTTAATTAGTGATTAGCGGCTGTTTAATCATACATTTTTGACGTTTAAATGTTACTTAACTTTAATCATCGTTTATAAATAAATAAACTCCTAAGTTTATACTGCTAAATTTTGAAAAACATTAGGTAGGTAACCTATAAAAATATTATTATGTTCCAGTAGTAAAATGCAATGGAAAATGGTGTCGAATAAAAAAGATTTATGACCGTAACCAATAATAAACCGCCAGCTTATGTTACGAACTTATACACTAGTAAAATAAAAATAAACAAACGTGGTTATCACTGCATTTACCACTAGTTGATTGTTTCAGAGACCTCGTTTGTTTCCGTTTTTGATCAATACTGTCTTTATTTATCGTTGTTTTATTTTTAACGTAAGTTATTGTTGTAAATGTAAACAAAAATAAATATATTGTATTAAAAAGCAAGCAGTCTCCATGTCCATCGACGCAATCCGTCGAGGTTGTTCGAAATTCAAAGTTGGAAAAAAAAACAGGTATTATAAATACGCCGAAGTCCCTGTCACTGCCCTTTTGGGATGCGAGAAAAAAATACAATGTGCCCAAGTACCCAATGTGCCTTATTGTCTTGACAAACTGTGTCGTTCAGTCGGGTGTTGCTGTTGCCTCGCATTCCACGCTAACCGAGCAAAGAAACAAATACCCGATATCTACAACGTGATACAACTGAGTCATCTTTCGTCATTCGACGAGCCAGTTGTAGTGGAATTCTCATGGCCACAGTTCGCGTGCACCGGTGTTCGAGCGCGGTCAAACTTATCGTCGCTCGCTCTATTATCGTCGCTATTTTCGGTCGAGAGCCGCTCGATTGATAAGCGCCAAACTACCCTTGTGCTTCGATCGCGCCGCACGTTTCACAGCGTGAGAAACGCTAGTTTCAATTCTACGTTCACAATTTGAATATTATTCGTATTTGCGCCGTAGACTCGTGAATTTGAATTTCGGTATTACCCTTGCAAATAGACGTGTGACGGATGAGTGAGTTTTCGTTTCCGAAGTTGTTGTGGGAGCGCGAGTCGAGCGGCGCGGGCGCAATGGAGAGCTGCTACAAGCTCTACACATGGATCAACCACACGGTGCTCATGCTGCTCTTCCAGATATTCTGGAAAGTCAGCCAGATCTCGGACTACTTCACCGGAAAGTGAGTTCAACACTTATTTTTCTAAGTATCTCATATCTATATATGTATTATACCTACTAGGAACACATTATCAGTGGTTATGATTCTGAAATCATTCAAATTACTTTTGGCACGATATAAAGTTTTTATCACATTCAATACCTAAAGAATTATGTATAATAATATATACTTAATCACACTAATATTATAAAGGCGAAAGTTTGTGAGTGTGTGTGTGTTTATATGTTTGTTACTTCTTCACGCTCAAACGGCTGGACCAATTTCGATGAAATTTGGTATAGAGCTAGCTTGAGTCCCGGAAAAGTACATAGGGTACTTTTTATCCCAATATTCCCACGGGATCGAGACTTATGCGGGTAAAGCCGCGGGGCGCAGCTAGTGAATTCTAAATTCTAATCAGTTTTCGAGCATCACGCTCTGAAAAGCTCCGCTGGTGTCTGTCTGTCTGTTACCTCTTCACGCTTAAGGCAGGCCGCATACGTCCGGTTTCCTGATTCGGAATTCAGTTTCGGAATTCAGATTCGGAAACCTGAATGCACGCATTTCATACAAAATGTTCTCTCCAGCGCACACGTACTTAAATGTTCCGTTCTGAAACCCGGACGGAAAATTTAAGTACGTGTGCGCTGGAGAGAACATTTTGTATGAAATTCGTGCATTCGGGGTCTCCGAATCTGAATTCCGAAACTGAATTCCGAATCAGGAAACCGGACGTATGCGGCCTGCCTAAACCGCTGAACCGATTTAGATGAAATTTGGTATAGAGATTGTTTGAGTCCCGGGATAGGACATAGGATAGTTTTTATCCCGATATTCCCAAAGGGAAACTTATGCGGGTGAAACCGCGGGGTGTTGCTGCATAGATAAAAGTTTCGATAACTCAACGGCTGAACGGATTTGGATGAAATTTGGTAGGTAGATAGATTAGGACCTTGATTAACATATATACTAGTTTTTATCCAGAAATAACGCGAATGAAGTAGCAGGCAACAGCTAGTGTTTGATAACAGTCTTTTTTTCGAAAATTTTCACTTTTCTGGAACGTGTAGTTCGGAAATGGGTAGGAATTCGAAAAAAGTGTTCAGATAAAAGTTGTAGAAAATTCTATTAGCTTTCATTGCGTAGTAGAATTTTTTTCTCTACGACGCACCGTTTTAAAGATATTAGCGAAAAACTCAAAAGTGGGAACTTTAATCCCCTCCCTCTACCCCATTTCAGCTCACCTCCTAAACGCTGGGACTTTTAGTATTAGTAGTGTTTACTCCCTAAGCACCCTGAAAAACTTTCTGAAGAATCGCTTAGGGCCCAGCTCACGCACTCTACACCTCCTTTTGGGTTATTCGTTGTGTTGACTAAGTGACTGATCTCTGCAGAAAAAACTAGTTAGAAGTAGGTAGTCTATTATTTAAACATAGGTATGGGAATCATAATTATTGCTCAATGTACAAACAACAATGATATTAAACATAACATACATTTAGCTCCCATAATAAGCAGATACAATGGAGATAGTTTCAATACCAAAGAAAAGCCACTGAGCTACCTACTAATCAACCAAATCAGTTCTTTGTTAGGGCTGGTAAAAAAACCCTACTACACAATTCAGAACCCTCCTTATTTGACTTCGTAGGGGAGCAAAAAATAAAGAGATCGACGAAAATACTACACAGCACTGTCATTGCAGAACACGTGAATGGCAGCTGATTCCTGTGGGATTTATAAACACTTTTTTTTTCTATTTTCTTGGCAACCTATATTTCAATCTCCACCTGAGCTCATTTATTTAAATTCTCTTTGGTAACATTTAAAAATACACGCCACAAAATATTTACCTACATGAATGAATGAAATTTTGACAAAAGAAAGTTCGTTCTGTCAAAGATAAGAAAAAAGATTTTCTAATGTGATAATGTGAGCTTCCGTGAAAAATAAATAGTGTATGATGGCCAGTGATGATTGGCAATGGCAGGCGATACACGCCACGATGCCAAAAGGGAAGTACTTGTTCTGTAACACCGTGAAACCGTTAATCTACTATCGTGACTAAACCGATAAATCATAATATTGGGTTCAGTGTTATGAAAAGTTTTTGGGAATTAGAGCAACCTCTTTGTCGCCATGTTCGATACCTACTTATTATACTAGTTAAACTACATTGAAAAGTTGTTTCTTATAAACTAGAAGTAGTCTCTTTTATTATTTATTTTGTTTTTTTCATAACACATTTTTGTAATACTCATCAATAAATCATCAGAATCCGTGGTCTCATATCAATTATCATACATTTCTTAGCTTAGGCCTAGATCTTTTTGTTTCTTAACTCCACATAATTATTCCGTCTTTCGTATGTTCTTTAAACTTTCGTATGCCCAACTTTTGTGTATCTCATTAAACTTGCTTGAACAGTAACGTAACACAGCTAGTAACCTCAAAGATTTCATTTAATTATCACTTCGTGACTTCATTTTATATTGTTTGTTGTACTAATCTTCTCCGAAGGTTATGAACCCGGCTCCCGGTGACAAAATTATCTCAAACTTAGTTTAACGTGTGAGATATAAGTTTGTTTTCATTACCGCTATCCCTTATATGTATCCCCGAGTATTTCATACTTTGGATGCTGTTCAAGGAAAGTACCCAAGCAGGCCCAAGCTTCTGAATGTCTTGGCACTTGGTGCACAAAGTTGATGTAATTAGTAGGAGCATTCATTGCTTTGTTTTTATTGAAACAGCCAATACTTTGTAGCTTCTTATTATACAGTATTTTGAGGAAGCAATAAATCAGTATTTTGTTTATAAATTCATATCAAATGTATCAAAAGAGGAAACTTAAAATAACAAAAAAGATACAATACAATCTAACGTGTCATCAACAATTAGTTATTACTATCTTACGCGGCTTACGCCTAAGAAACAATCGTCCAATACCAATTAATCAAATGTTGTTTCTTTAATTAAAACAATACCGGATCCATTGAATGTTTTCTAATAAGTAGGTAAACTGATGCAGTCTTATTTACTTACGTGTCTAGAATGTGTTATGTCTTCCGGGTGACTGATGCGTATTTCTTTCAATATTTTTTTATTATACTATCCTATCCTCCTGTCCTTTTGAAGTCGATGTAGGACGTATGCCTGAGGGGCAATTCTAGTAATTTTAAGAACGTTCACAGTCATGATCTCTGTCTCAATCTGTCAAAAACACCTCTAATTTCCCTACATTTTGACAAGTTTTTGATATTTGTTTGTCGCTGAGTTGAGACTGGGACTAGATTTTGAACGTTTTTAATTACGAGAATTGGCCTTCTGATATTATTCTTTTTCTATACCTACCTGTAGTAGCAGTGGTGGCACAGTGGTAATGGACTCACTAGTTGTAGGTCGTGGGTTCGAACCCAGGCAAGCGCTTTACTTTGTGTAAATCATTTCATCACCACTGCTCTAAAAACGGTGAAGAAAAACATCGTGAGGAAACCGGCATGTCCTAGAACTAAAAATTTTAAAACATGTGATATCTACCAATCTTCATAGCCAACTCCTTTTCGAAGAGAGGAGGCCTGTGACCCCGTAGTGGGATGGGAACATTACGGGCTGATTATGCATGTTATGTTTACCTGTACTTACGTGTCTTCAACTAACCCCCTTATTCATAAAACTTATCAAACCTATTTTAGTTAAAATGGGGTTTGTCTCTTTCTTACACACAGAAATGACAACGTGACAGATAAAGACAAACGTTCTATAAACCTATTTTAGCTAAAATAGAGATAAAATAGGATTATGAATAAGGGGGTTAGTGTTTAGGGGCCATCCATTAATTACATGAGGCGTTTGGGGGGGGGAGGAGGTCAAGCCGATTCTCACCAAATCTCACGTGGGGGAGAGGGGGTTCTGGCAAGTATCACGTCATTTTTTTCTGCAAGAAACTGTAAAATTGCGAGAAAACTGAGTTGAATTGAGCAAAACCCATGCTTCTCATCCCTTTACATCGGTCTCAGGTATTTTCCGCCATTACAAGGGCATCCTTTTTTGTTAGTCCAAGGCTCCAAGCTGTCTCGATTGTTATTGTGTAAACGGGAGTCAAAAATCCACTTCCAAGATGTAGTAATATTACCATAAATATATTTGCTTGTTACCTATACATACCTAATTACCTACACATTATGTAGATATTTTTTTCTCTAGACACAGGAAACTAGTTTGTGTCTTTAGTATGTCATTAAAATTAGCATACCTACCTAACGTGCAAACTTGCATAATAAATATGTACTTGTAATGTTAGATATTCTATTTTTTACACCTGATTAAATACAAAACATTATGTCATTCGTATGTTACTATTTATTAACATTGTTAACAAACTCAATTAATGAGAGTACCTACCTACGAAACAAAAGACAGTCGCTTTATTTATGCAAAGAGTACATTCATTTGAATTATAATATCGTTAGAGCTATTATAATCTTTACATAGAAAAACATTAGCTGTGGACATTGAAACGATATTACTAATAGGTACCCTAATAATCCCATCATTAGAGCTTATCAAAAACTAACCGGTTTACTTAAAATTAACAGATTAAACACAGTTGGCCGTAATAAGTATTCCTTTCTTAATGACGACCATGATCGAAATACATTTAATAAATTAGATAAGGAAACGGGGCATCAATTAGTCTGAAATTGTACTAAAACTATAGGTATTGGAAACACCTGTAAAACTAGAGGATTGGCAGATTACATCACCTTTAAAAAAAAAAAAAGTTTTAATTGTTTATTGGAAACTTGCAGGTAGGTAGGTAGGTAGGTATTGTTTATTATTCAGTGCATACCACGCGGTCTTGCATTCGATGTGCTCTTTACGTTTCCATTCTCTTCATTACAAAATGTATAGGTAGGTATATGATGTGTTATTTTAAGACTAAATGCCAGTAGGTAATACTAGATTTTGTGCTAGAATGGTACAGACGCCAGCACATCAACCTACCCGAAACTGTCACATTTTCCCAATCAACTTTGAACCTTATGTTTTAGTGATAAAGTTGAAAATCGATTAAAGAAATTTGACAGATTGTAGTAGGTTGATGTGCTGGCGTCTGTACATTCCATTATTTATCTGCACCGTTTTTATAAATAAACGATATTATTATTGTTATAATCAAAATTCGACTATACCTACTTCCCACAGTCAATATACCAAAGTGAATAAAGAATAAAAATATAAACGTTTTCGTTTATTTATTTGTGTTATTGATACTACTACCAATTTGAAGAGGGATCTTCAATGTCAAGAAAGGAGCAAAAACATACAATTTATTATTAAACACACGGCACGTCACCATTCATTCTTTTTTCAAATCGCAAGTGTGCATGCATCCAGCCTGGCCAGTGGTATAATATCGCTCGAGGATATTTTTATACTGTGGAAAAGATTTTATCGATATAAAACACAGGTTTTTAGTCCGCCTAATGTTCTGTGCAAGCTGATTACAAGGTTATCAAATTATTAAATCGATTAAGCAGTAAGGAAACCAGGTCATTATTACGCAAATAATTAATAATAAACTACAATATTTTAGAAAATGTTGCATAATGCTACTAAGGTTTTGTTGTTTCCGAAACATAATGTAGAAACTTAGGTATAATAGATTCAGCCTCCTAAGTACCTCATTAACGCCGTAAAAATCCTCGACACAGATAACAAAATAATCAAAGAGAATTAACACATAAAACACAATGAAAATGCGATGCTATCTATGAATTCTTATTAATTAGAATAACTAATAAATTAACTTTTACCTGTTGGAATGTCATGGTTGCTAGGTTCAATGTTGCTGACAACTACAGGCCATCCTTTACCACGATACGAACATAATGGACCATTAGCTATATCTAATAATAATCGTTTGTAGCCTTCACTTTATTTTTATCAGCCCATCAGGCCCTGTCCTATCTTAAACCATTAATGTTATTGTCTAGAGTCTAGCTAGACCATACATTGAGTCTACTAGGCATCAGGAACATATTAATGATCATCAATAATATAATCCAAACAACCTCCATACTATAGACCCTGGCTCTAACAATGAATTCTGTATAAACTTCATAAATTCCCCGTTTCAAAGAGTTCAAAAGACAAGCTTAATTTGTTCCAAATTCAACTTGAAGCAGGTAAAATGTGGCCAGCAATAGTTTACAATGCACATCAGGTAGGCACCCATGACATCACACTGACCTTAGCGTAATGTTGTAAGGAAACGTGTACACCATAGCATTAGGCCGTAATTGCACAGTGTATGTGTTGCGAGTTTCGCTTTCTACCACTGCGGGGACATAGACAATCTATTATGCAGGTCATTGCAGGTGTAACTGCATCAGGGTGTGACGTAGACAACAGTTAGGTTGGCCATAATGGTTTGTTTGTTTTTCGATCGTCTGCTGTTTTAAGCAGGGGTTCGGCTAAGTGGTTGTAAGTGGTCCGGATGGGTGCAATGTTTGTCTGCGTATTGGGTTTATGTTGATACTTCCCTTTACATAAATTAAATCTGCCTTTATTGGTCTTGACTCGGGTCAGACAAAACAGTCAAGACTGGGTCAGGTGCTTCACTATTAACAAATCATAGGAACTTGTTATGCAACGAACTGTTTGTTGGCACTCTGACGAATCGTGGAGACTCATTTTATGCACTACCATAGTGCATAAAATGAGTCTCAACGATTACAAATTGTAGGTACTCATTGAAGGAAGTTGTCTAATATGATTCATTGTACTGTAGGTACCGAAGTAGCTACGTAACAGTTAAGTGCAAGTTTAGAGCACTAGTTTAATCTAATCCGAATCATTCAAGAAACAGAATAATCTATTGTCTGAATTCCTACGAACACTTTATTGGCTTTTCATAAATGTATAAGATATGAATTTTTATCTATCAGAAGAATTGTGTATCAGTTGGAAATTCAGCTAAGTAGGTATAAGTAAATAAACAACAGGAAAATGATTCGAATTTTATTCTCTATCATATTGTTGAATGAAACCAGCAGGGCAATTGCGTAACACATTATCAATCGGAATCGGTTTCATTTTGACAGTTCAACAACATTCATTGCGTTATTTACGGGTTGAGCAGACAAATTTTTCGAACTTATGAAGCAATGGATTAGCAATTTGCTTCAAAATGATTCTGATTCCGATTGTTAGGTAGTGTGTTACGCAATTAGGTTGCAGGTAGGTGTAAGATTAAAGCTAGAAACAACGTATCCCGTATGTAGAATTTGAGCACCATACAAAGTACGTTTTGCTAAAGTTACGTGCATCAAAAGATTTGCCACAATATCAATAATCACAGTAGCCAATACAACCACATTCGCTAGTTAAACTATTTGCGGCTAGAAACACAAAATAAGACTACACAATAAGAAAAATATACATACTTAGCTCTAAATTGTCTGGTAAATAAAATACTTATAATATGCAGCTGCATCTGGGTGTCTAGACGCCAATGCAGTCGTTCTCAATATAGATCAAGATGGGGACGACAATAATTCCTGTCCGTAAAACACAATTCCACATTGAATGATATTTTTGTTCAAAACAAAATAATCCTACTTGGTGTAGTTGTTGATTATAAAATGCGCGTCCTTACATGTATCTGGCGGCGAAGTTCGTGATCAATTACGAATGCATCTATTTGTTAAATATTCATGTAAAAAACGATTATATCGTGTAGTTAGGTCAATACCGAGGCTGCTTGATATGACGTCAATTCGATCTAATAGATATCTAGACTATTGGAATCGCTGCCAAAAAACGCACGCGCGGTCAAAGAACACGCAATGATCCAAAGTTCATAGGTTTTATACATATATATCAATTCATGATGCACCCGAAGAAAGTTGTCTTATTTCAGACTATTGGCAAACCTATCATTATTTTGGTATTCTTGTAGAGGACACTTCCACTACGTAGGGAATATCTGGAAACTAATCGAGAGAAGCACTGGCAACACACAATGTTTCTATCATGTTTCTATTATTTATGGTTCAGCACCACATTATTCTGTGTTCCAATTTCGAACAATCTATAATTCAATAAGTTGTTCCGAAATTCTTGACAGTCGATTGGATTGAAACGTTTATAATGAAGACTTCATTGAAGTTGGTGTCCATTCATCACAATATCATCAGACTTTCCTTATACTAACTAAGTAATTGAGGCTCAATCAATAAAGATTTTATTCCCAGAATCTTACGGTCGTCATTTTGTTACGACAATATAATTAGGTATTACGTCGTAGTGTTTATTTATAGTAGATGTAAAATATAACGTAACTATTTACTATCGCAAATCTAACATTTCATAAACAGAAGCAAACAAACATTATTGAAATCAATGTTATGAAATGGCTAACGACTGTATCCCCCAAAATACTACTGCTCAGTCGCTGTCACTGCCAAATTTTTACCACAGACAATATGCTGTTGAAACTTTATGGTATCTAATTTAACATTGATAGAACTCTACAGAAAACAAAATTAAATTACATCAATATAAAATATTAAGGCATTATAATCCTAAAGCTACTTGACCCACTGCTCCCGAGATTGCTAAATAAGTACTTAGGAAGTGCAGAAAAACAATTATCGAATATTGTCGAGGAAGTTGAATAACACATCGATTTTGAAAGTGAATCGATAAAAAACCCAGACTCCAAGAACCTACTTAATGTCGCCTACTTTTGTGACATTAATAGCTAATAATAAGTAATAACATTGTGCAATGAGAAAACTTAAATTATTAGGATGAGAGTCTTTTGTCGCACATAATTTAACAACACAATAACAACACATAATGTAACACTTACAACATTATAATCAAATTCAAATAAACTTTTATGTTCTAGATCTAGAAACCTACATCTAGGCATAACAAATAATAAAAAGAGGTTTATTTTTTTAAATTTTTATGCAGAGGGGGTAATCTTCGGAACTCATCATCTGCCTAGCTTTTTCCCAACTATGTTGAGGTCGGCTTCCAGTCTAACCGAATGCAGCGGAATACCAGTATTTTACATGGAGTGACTGTCTATCTGACCTCCACAACCCAGCTACTGTGTAATACGATAACGATACGATACGACGGGTAATCTTCGGAACTACCTACTAATCCGATTCACAGGTGATCAAATAATTTATACAAAGTTAAGCGCCTGCCTGGGTTTGACCCAGACGGCCTATTCTGAAAAAAAAAATCACCGTGAACTCCTAGGGGAAGTGAGCTTGAAGTGAGGAGACGCCATTCCACCTGTGCTAAGGATCCAGCCGGCCGATTCTGTGAAAATCTCACCGTGAAAACTTGCGTGGAGTGAGCTGTCAGTGTCATCCCACTGATGCTAGGGATTGACCAAGCAAACGTTTACAATCAGAATCTACTATTATCTGACTCCTGACATACAGGTACACCTAGTTCAGGAGTCAGAGGCTTCAAACAAGTTTTTGTAACCTACTATGTCAATAAAGAATTATTATATATTGTCTAGACTATTTTATTATAAAACCCCACAAAATAGTAATGTTTTGACAACTAAAATACTAGTTTTGAAATTATATATACTTAATAGAATTAGCATAAAAAAATATTATTAAAATCTCGATTATGATTATAAATGTATGCTTGGTCAAATCCTTGTATCAGGTGGGGTAACACTGAAAGCTCACTCCACGCTCACTTCACCTAAGTCTTCACGGTGAGATGGTTACAGAATCGCACTGCTGCGATCTACTCGTAAGTCGGGGCAGTTACCACTGGTCCTCCACTGCTTCTCATCAACGATGCCATTAGTCATGCACTATGCAACCTACGCTTGTCGATTATCAACCATGATTTAAATAATTCAATTTCCATTATTACTATAATTAGTTTAATATTGGTATTCAAGTCTTGGTAATTAACATGATAAAGCTCATTAACAGTCACAGCGTTTATCACAATATTTTATCATTTATTAATGAGTCCTTACCGGGAAGTGTGACTGAATTAAACAATTTATTTACGTACACAAATCAAGTTTCAATAATGACTTATGTTTTTATTTATTATTGGCTTTGAATCACTGTTCTGCTTAATAAGGCGAGATAAAGTCCATGAGACGTGCATGAGTCAGTGTAGACTGTCCTTAGCTGTGGTCTTTCATAAGGGTCGGTTCACACCGTAGCGCGACGTGACGCGACGGCGACGCTGCGCGCACATTTTAAATTTTAATAAAGCGACTCAAAGTATAACTTTATTTACTACACGAAAAGATACACATTTCATTGTGAGAATTCAGAATACGTTGCACCACGCAGCGTTGCCTCTCTCGCGTCGCGTCTCGGCGTGAATTGACCCTAATAAGGTTACTTCGTTTCGTATAACATTTATCTTGTTTTATTTAAAAATACAGACTCCTTTCAGTGTTTTACGCTATTTTTTTTATAAGTAGTACCTAGTACTTCTATTGCTTTCTAAGTTCGAAAAATGTATCTGCTCAGCAACGCAAATACCTAAAGCAATGAATGTTTTTGAAATGTTAAAATAAAAGTCACTGCTACTGATTGTGGGCACCTATTTGAAAATTCACACATCGTATTGTTGAAATTAACGTGATAGTCATAATAGTCGTGAGAGTCATTATAATAAGAATATTTTCCCACATAAAATTAATAAACTATCTACAGTATCTACCCATAAGTACTTACTATGCAAATATAAACTTAGGCATATATTGATAAATATAATCTATAGACAGATAAAACCGTTTCAGTAATAACATTGAGCTTCGTCGTAACCGTATAACTACCTACATAGTAAAGTCCATTGACCTTTTCAATAGAGGTGGCCCTGTAAATCACTAAAGCTAATATACATAGAAATAAAACTAAGACACGTTTAGATTGTTTATTTGACGTAAGACATTGATCATAACAATATGTATCATAATCTTCAACAATTTGTAACATAATTAATAAAAAAACAAGTCTTTCTAATAGATAATTATTGAATATATACTTATTAAGAGTTTCATCTCGAGATTGTTGTAAATTACTAAATTGTTTTTTGTATGTGGACTTTGTCAAATATACTTCATAATGAAGTGGGTACTTCATTATTGAGTATATTTGACCTTTTCAGCTGCAGAATACTCGATCTATAGAAACAGAAATACATTTGCTGAACTCCCAATAGCGGTATAACAGCATTTATCTGAATGCTAGCATATTATTCTGTTTTGTTAATATTTAAATTATTTAAATCCTCTTCTACGTGAATTTACATCTAGATGGGCTTAAAAAAAACGAATGTAAAAAGAAATGACTCCTATTTCCACGTCTGACATCATTCATAAGCAGTATTATTAAGCATAAGGATTAATACTCTTTTATTTAATTAAATACATATAAATTATATTAGAATATAAAAATAGTAGCCCACCGGTATCGGGAACAGGGTCCAAGCTACCGGCGGTCAGGGCTCCGGTTATTAAGGCAGTAGAAGACTTCCATAAGAAGTTTGACTAGAATATTAATGCTAATTTAAACCAAAATACAATTCGGCCATGTGCAGGTACATGTCTAGAAATAATTTATATGTTAATTTTAGGTTTGTACAGAGGCCAGCACATCAAGCTACCTACCCCAATCTGTCAAATTTTCCCAATTGAATATAAACCTTATTACTTTGCAGTAAAGTTGAAAATCTATCAAAGAAATTTGACAGATTGGGAAGCTTGATGTGCTGGCGTCTGTACATCGTCGCTCCGTTGACTAGTAAATCTCTCAGCAAACAAATGAATCGCTCCCGATCAATATATCTAATTTATTCTCTACTAGCGACTCGCCTCTGCTTCGCACGAGTTTTATTACATGACAAAAAATCTAGATTCCTTTATTTGTGTGTTTAATATTAGGGTATCCCCACATTTATCGACGCGGAAGCCGAGTGCGTATCACCAAACTACTCGACTTATCGCCGAGCTAATAGGCAAACGGCTCGTTTCGCCGTCGATCGGCGTCGCGCCGCGTCGTCCGAGCCGAGCCGATGCGAATGGTATTAGTAACACCCTTATTACGTAGACATAAAGGCTTTTTTGACCGGCGTTAGCCGATTCCGCGTCGATAAATGTGGGAAGACCCTTAACCGGTCAAGCGTCGCGGTTCGCCGATCGGCGACGAAACAATAGAAAATCAATTGTGTCTCATTAGCGGCGCTTGACAGATAAATGTATTAGACACATAATCCTTCCGAAACAAATTCTCTAAGTGATCCGATCAAAATCCGTGTGTGTAGTTTAGAAGAAAAATGCGGCCACACAGACAGACACGAAAAACGACTTCAATTTATGATAACTATGCTATGTATAGATGTGGTATAGATGAAGAAATGTAGCTCTTCTAAACCGCGATCTATTTCGAGTGTGGGTACCTATATATTATCAAAGCATCGTTTCGTTCAATTTGGCACGTCGCCGTGAGCTTTGTTTTCGACAATTTACATGTATTTATACAAACGAGTGGATCTTCGAATAAAATTTACGTCATAGTGCGAAAATCTGTTTTATTATGAGCGTCGAAGTTGTGTATTTTGGCGGGAACATATCACACGGGTGTGATAATCTTTTAATGGCTACCACAGACAGGCGCGACTCGACTCCAGTAGAACAATTTCTATGAAAAATTCATGGAAGTTGTTCTACCAGAATCGCGTCGTCGCGGTTGCAACGTAGCGTCGCGCCTGTCCGCGTGAACCTTAATTAAGTATTTGGCATCAGAATTTTTTTTTTTATTTACATACTGGTTGGTTTTTTGCACTCTTTGTGTTTGCGTTAGCTTTTAATTAAGTGTGTAAACAAGTGATTAAAGCTAGTCTAGTCATAACATTCATTGTCATTAAGCATTATACTATCTTAATTAGATACCTTCTTTGTAGAATTATTAGTTTTATGTCGGGGAATAGGTTAGGTACCTACTTTATTCAGATGAAAATAAAAAAAATAAATAGATACTAAAATGCGCCTACGTTAATCTGGCTGGTAACTATGTATTTTATTTTTAAACAAATGAGACAAAAGTCTGTTCCTCTCTCTCTTTACAAAACGAAAAAAAAAAACTGTTTTCTCTGGTGATTCGCCAAATTTTCGCAATGGTATAGTTATTAGCGTATTTCAATGACCCAAAATCTTAAACAAAAACATTGTTCTAGACTTTCAGTAGGTACAGACGCCAGCACATCAAGCCACTACAATCTGTCAAATTTCTTTAATAGATTTTCAACTTTATCGCTAAAGAATAAGGTTCAAAGTTGATTGGGAAAATTTGACAGTTTTTGTTAGCTTGATGTGCTGGCGTCTGTACCTACAGGTACTACCTACCGGAAGTCAGGCTATTATACAGGGTGACGGGGAAATTGACGCTCAACTATGGATTCAGTAAAAGATTCAGGACCACCCTGCGTTGAAATTTTTCGTCGGTCGTTAAAAAAAAAACAGAAAGAAAGAAAATACATTTATTTAGCACAGACCAAAAGACACACAATAGACCAGAAGACCAATTCTCGTAATTTAAAACGTTCAAAATCTATTCGCAGACAATTATCTCGGCGTCAAACAAATTTCAAACAAAAACTTGTCAAAATGTAGCGGAAATAAGGAAATTAGAGGTATTTTTGACAGATTGAGACTGAGATCAGACTGTGAACGATCTTAGAATTACGAGAATTACCCCTCTGATACATACATCAGATAAAAACAAAAAATAAAGATCAAATATAAAAGTGTAAAGTCCGAAGTAAAAAAAAAAGCAGGAAAATGTGCCTCGCCTGTGCTAAAAAGGCCCAGTTCAGCAAAGACGCCATACAACTAGTGCCTGACTCTGGTTTTCAGCTGGACCTGGTTCACAGCTGTTCCCTTCGCGGCCAAAATGTATGAAACAGCAATTTTTTTTTTATAACTGACGATACATTTCTTCGCACCCCCCGTCTAGAGCAAGTACTGAATTCATGCTAACAGCTTGTGAAAATCGAAAGTTGACAGGTAGGTAGGCAATTAATTTTCAAAAGTAAATATTGATACTAGCACTCCCTACATTGGATTTAGGTTAACGTTGCCAAAGTGAACTGTCGAAAGGTAATTCTTACATCGTCAGCTAGCGAACATTTCCAACAAAAATAGCAAGGTAGGTAAAATCAAGAAAGTTAGGGGCTTATTTATAAACTATAAAAACTATATGGTTAGACAGTCTCTAGTCACTACATAACTTTATGCAACGTTTATGAATAAAGGGGATAGTTAAATTGTCAAACAAATAGTCAGAACTGTCAAATTGACGTAGACTGTCAATTTGCTTATCAATTAATTTCCTAAACTGTACCTGAATATCTTTACAGTTGAAAGTAGAAATACCAACAAAAATTGTGTTAAGTATGTCATATAGTACCTAGGTAGGTAGATAAATAATGTTATAAATAAACCATGTCTAAATAAGGACTGAATGTTGTTTAGGTAGTTTTTAACCCCCGACGGAAACGGAGGGGTGTTATTAGTTTAACGTGTGTATGTGTGTATCTGTGTCTCTGTCTGCGCTATCGTACCTCCGAAACGGCTGAACCAATTTAGATATTTTTTGTTTTAAAAGTTATCACTTATCAGGCTTTTTATTAAAGAAAGAAAGAAAGAAACGTTCGAGCTTAATTGCATAACACTATCATTCTTAATCTGAATCATTTTGGAGATTATTGCTAATCCATTGCTTGAACCTTCGAAAAATATGTCTGCTCAACAACGTGAATAACGCAATGAATGTTGTTGAACTGTCAAAATGAAACCCACTGTTACTGATAGTGTGTTGCGCTATTATCCGGCTGGCTATTGGCCTGCCAATATTTCAACCAGATAAGTACTAACAAAAATGCAGCATGCACGACGTTACTCTACCAAGGAATGTACAGAATCTGCTCCGGTGTTTATTTTCTTATCTTGGAGTACAAAGGAAACAAAAAACAGATGTTGTTCCTATCTGTAGAACTAACATGATAATATCCGAAAAATATTTCTATTATTATTGTCTACTAGCTGCGCCCCGCGGTTTCACCCGCATAAGTCTCGATCCCGTGAGAATATCGGGATAAAAGTATCCTATGTCCTTCCCCGGGACTCAAACCATCTCTATACCAAATTTCATCTAAATCGGTTCAGCGGTTTAGGCGTAAAAAGGTAACATACAGACAGACAGAGTTCCTTTCGAATTTATAATATTAGTATGGATTTCTAACTAATATGAATGTGACGTTAGCTAGCGGTGCAGCAAACGGTAGTTGAACGATCGTATATCAGGGCTTTCAAACATGCGCCTACGCAAATGCAGAGTTAAGTTATGCATGTATCCTACGAAGTATGTGGGTATACTAATCTAGCTGCTACTTTCGCCTGTGTGTTCTCATATCATGTGAGAATTTCAAAAAAATCGGTTTTATTTCAACATAAAGAGATCTCTGTGTAAAGGGGTTTGAAGATTTTTGTATGGAGGGTGGCCCTAAGGTCAGCCGCCATTTTGATTTTTATTCAGAATCGCGGTGCGCAACAAAAGTTATATATTTAGATAGAGGACACTTATACAAACAAAAATGTAATATAACATAATATCCTAAAGCGTCAGGTCTCGGAGTTATTCACCAAAATATAAGTCGAAAACAACAAGGATTTTTTCGTTTTTTTTTTCCCTCTAGGTAAGCATATTGAACTATTGAGGTAATAGAAACGTTATGAAACCTTTATGGAGAAGAAACAAATGAAGAATAGACATTTTTTAAATAAATAATTAAACACGGCCATTTATAGTTCTTTTTTTAATCCCAGAGACTAATCTGACATTTAAATCTTTTGTGTTTTCGTTTTTTTTAGTATAGAAGTTTGACATTATACTTGTAAGATTAGTCTCTGGGATTAAAAAACGAACTATAAATTGCGGTGTTTAATTGTTTATTTAAAAAATGTCTATTCTTCTTTTGTTTCTTCTCCATAAAGGTTTCATAACGTTTCTATTACCTCAATAGTTCAATATGCTTAACTAGAGGGAAAAAAAAAACAAAAATCCTTGTTGTTTTCGACTTATATTTTGGTGAATAACTCCGAAACCTGACGCTTTAGGATAGGTATTATGTTAAATAACATTTTTTGTTTGTATAAGTGTCTTCTATCTAAATATATAACTTTTGTTGTGCACCGCTATTCTAAAAAAAAATCAAAATGGTGGCTGATTTTAGGGCCAAAACCTTTAAACCCCCAGGTTTCTAGGTCCAAAGTTTTGGGCTCGGCGTTGATAAGTCAGTCAGTGAGTTAGTGATCGAGTCAGGACTTGTTTTATGTTTTGATTTCTACCTGCTTATATGTTTGTAGTTTTTAAATAAACATAGGTTGATAATAATTAACATTTTAAAGACGTCCAGTCTGTTTCTGATGTTGTCGAAGTTATGAATTGGAGTATGTACCTACTTCCTAACTCTTATACAAACAATATTCGGCACTCAAATTGCGTAACAACCTGAATAATTTAAAAGGATATTGCTAATCCATTGCTTCATATGTTCGAAAAATTTGTCTGCTCAACAACGTAAATAACGCAATAAATGTTGTGGAACTATCAATATGAAAGTCATGCCTACTGTTAGTGTGTTACACAATGTCGCCGCTTAAAAGTTGAAATAACATTAAAATAACAATAGGTCGAACTAGTCCGTCAATATACATACAATCCATACTAATATTATAAATGCGAAAGTGTGTCTGTCTGTTACCTCTTCACGCTTAAACCGCTGAACCGATTTAGATGAATTTGGTATTGAGATAGTATGAGTCCCGGGAAAGGACATAGGATAGTTTTTATTTCGATATTCCCACGGGAAACTTATGCGGGTGAAACCGCAGGGCATTGCTAGCTTATAATAAATATGTATAGATATAGATTTACCCACCTAAGTAGTACTATACCTCTATAAGGCATCATATTTAGGTAGCGTTCTGCCAATTTGACATATTATGCTTTTGTAACTAAAACGTTTTTAATATCCTATGGGACGTGATGGATGACACACGCGATCGACGTTCACGTACCAATTCCCATAATAATTTGCCTTTTTCAACGTAAATTGAATCCCGCTGGTCTATTAAACGATAGCTTTTACCTTATAACAATGTCTAATTTTATAGTTCCATAATAAATTATTATAAATAGAATAATTGGCTGCCTTCGATGGTATTAACATCATGCTTATGTAATACATACATGTATTTATATGTATAGCAGGTACAATTAAAATGGTATGTTTTTTTAAATTAGACATATACCTAGGTAAGTAGGTCTATCAAATAACTCAATACGTAATGTTCATGAATTTGGTAGGTAATTACAACAAAGTAACGATCTACCTAATTAGGGCATTATTTTGATTTGAGATTTAATTGATAATTGGTCGATAAAATGTAATTTATTATCTAATCGTTTTAAAATAGATTATTTTAGGCATGTTTGTTTACCTATGTAGGTAGTAGGTACCTTATAAAGTCTGTGACTAGGTAAAATTAGGTAGATACCGTTAGTAACTAAGGATCATAACCGCATTATACGTAATAATAACCATAAAGTTACCAATATGACGTATGGTATGATAATAAATACATATAGTGACGTCCATAATACGAACAATAACAATGTACCAAACCAACAGATGATTACCGTTTTCCATTCAAACCGAACGCATTTAAGGCGCTACCACAGAATAAATAGTACAAGTACGCTACCTCGAAAATCTAAGTCAACGAAAGCCTACTAAGCGAGCGAAAACTTTCGCTTGCTTAGAAACTTTTTTTTTTACTTTTGAAACGCAAAAGAAGAGTGATGGCTATAGCGTACGTGCGCTCGAAATAAAATTCCGTATGTGCCAAAACGAATTTACTCCTTATTCAACAAAATAAATGTTTTAAAGTAAATTCAATTGAATAATTCTTAAGCGTTACGCCGTGATGCCGAAAAAAGTGAAAAAAAAAATAGACATAATTTTGCATTTTTTTGTATCGAGAAAAACTCATTGAATCGTGTATTCCTTTTACATGATACTTGACAAAAGGGTCAAAAAACATATACCAAAATGTTAAATTCTTGTTCCACATACTTAACAAGTTACACGAAATAGAAAAATCCAATTTTTTTTTCAACATATCACCTTAAAACGATACATACCTATTCAATTTTTAAATGACGTTATAACGTTATCAGTTCTCATTAGCATTGTAAGAAGAATGAAGTTTCTTGAAGACGGAGTAGGTAAACATAGTTATTTAAAAACTGGCTGACCCGACCTACGTAGCCCTGTTCAAATTTCGGAATTTCTTACAAAAATCCCATAGAAAAAAACACGTTCAGTTTTTCCAGAATTTTCAAATTATTCGGGCTTTTATTTATTTATTTAATACTTCAAGCACATAAATGTACAGAGGCGAACTTTTCCAATCACCTCCTTACTAATAAACGTATTCTATCAGGTGAAATAGTTACACACCGATTTCTCTCTTTCAGTCATCAGTAATTTGCCTTTCGAAAGAAGAAGACAAGGCGTTGTGTAACTATACAGACGCTTTTATTAGTAAGGGGTTATTCTTTTCCTAAAAACCCCAAATCGGTTTAGTCGTTCTCAAGTGATGCTAATACCTACCAACGAACAGCTTTTCACTTGTATTATACAGGTTGAAATTGAAAACATGCGACAAACTGAAATTGGAGATTGTTTTCATCATTATGAACAACTTTTACTAAGGGACCAAAGCTGCAATCCGGAAAAAAAAATCAGCTGTTCCCTACATTTATGTTCGCTTAACTCGTCAAAATGTAGGGAACAGCTTTTTTTTCACGGTTTGGTCCCATAGTAAAAGTTGTTCATAATGATGAGTACAAACTCCCATTTTGATTTGTCGCATGTTTTCAATTTCACCCTGTACATATTTAAAAAGATAACATCAGAGTCAAAGGAATGTAGTCACAATAGCACTATCTTTGACCTCAAATGAAAGAGGAACCTTGACATTGTAATATTATCACTAAATAGAGGAAGTCTTGCCAAGTTTTTATTTTGCATTTCCTTTTAAAAATACTTAAGTAGGTACATTGTCTGCCGTGCCAGTAGATTACCATACAAAGTATGTTCCATTGGTAAATAGATAGACATTTACGTCACTGTCTTTAATTAGTCTATTGTTTTAGATAGCATCTTAAAAAGCTCTATTTTATGGATATCGTTGACGCAAATCCGATAATTGGGCAATACCGATTTACAAAGGTAACAAGAAACCCTGAAGATTGAGACTTTCGGGTTTCTGAAATTGTGTTGGTAACTGTCTATTGCCCTGATGACCTGCCACGCCAAGTCTACCTATATGAGTTAAAAATACATCCCGCCCTCCTTCTGGCCCTGCCGCTAAGTCATTTGCCGCTTATTTTCGCCCTTAATTATTTCACAATCAAACTGAATTCTACACAATTCATTAGACACAACAGTGTCATAGTGTCAATCTATGACCTAAACTTACAACACAGTTAGTTCATAGTTACTAACTATTCGCATTGTTTGTCGAACTATACGATAGTAATGACGACTATATACTCATACAAACGTGTAACAGACAAAAGTCAATAAAACGTACAACGGTCACGTGGGATCTTCTTGATAAAACAAAGATCTTAATTGGAATGATAAAATGCTTTGTGTTCAGGGTGAACGGCGATCTAAGACAGCTGTGTTATCAAGGAGTATTTATATTTATCTTATAATAAAAGATAGTTCGTCTGCGTTATGGTCTGGCAATTAAAAATATGTACATTGACTTCAATTGACTTTAAAATATTTTAAATGCACAATTAAACACTATACAGGGTGCACCTAGCTCCTAGGTATAGGACTCCACACCGCACAGTCCCACCCCAAGTAAAGATCAACAACCAACAGTACTGACTACACTTTTACCACCTTTTTGCCATGACGTGAGCTATATTGCCATAACTAATTACTATTGGTTTACATAGTAATTACAAAAACTAATTTGTTCGACAGAATACTAAGTACTTACATGAATATGTAAGTTTACCTATATTTACACACAAAGCAATGTTAATAACTTACATTACTGAATAAATGAAATTGAATACCTACTCTAGCTCTATTTTTAGAACGATGACTCTAAGAAAACAATTGCAACATTTAATTAACCTTTTTCAAATCGCTTTATAAACCGAGGCGTCCTCTCGTTATCTCGGAATACTCGTTCAATTACACCATCTTGCTCCTTCGACCTTCACATTGTTTGTATATCAAAGAAAAACTCAAGGAGGTACACACGGCTACACATCTAGCTATACATAACCAGTATAAGCTGAGTTCTGATTGTACGAAAAACCTATACAATGCGAGGTAAGCTAAAACTGGAAGTTTATAGCTTGATGTGTCGCCGTGTGTACTAAGTGCAGCCGATATCTATTTGAGTATAAGCCAATAATCGAATTTCGTACGATTTCATTTAAGGCGCGCGTGGTAAGAAGCAAAAAAATGAACGAACGACGATAACACATCGCGGTCACAAATAAGGTTCAAAATAGCGATACGTTAGATGTTAGTTGAATCTTGAATCGAATGATCGCCAAAATAAAAGTAATTATCCAGTTTTAATTAAATTTAAAAATAAAGCACGGCTCAGTGAAATATTTTTTAGTGAAATAATAATTATTATTTCTTTAGTTGATTGAATTCCTTTTATTATCATTACACAAAATATGATAAGTAGTTTACGCTCAAAATTCCGAGATGTATGCGATGACAAAAATTTTTTGAGCTGTTTTAGGATTGTTTTACCATGATACTATTTTGTATAAGAATAAGTATTTTTTGGAACATTGACAATTTCAAAACTTTTCTAGCTTGTAATAATAAATGTATCAATCAAAACAAAACCAGTCCACTTTAGCCACTCAAACCCCATAGTCCAACTTTTTATTTTTCCACATCCTGCGACAGTCCTACACCAGCCGGGGGTTATCCTTGGGTGCACTTGCATAGTGCATACAGGGATAATCGACGGTTGGTGCCGCATTTCATTAAAATTTCCTAAGGTGCCTCTGCGAGTTGGCTTCGGCCCCTCGTACGCCTTCCAAAGGACCGGGGCCCAATGGTCCCGACCAAAGATATATGTTACATTTCTATGGTCCCGACATATGTAAAATTTAACAATACGCCTAACTGTGCGACAAAACACTGAGTGTTTTACGGTGTCTTACGTTTGGGCAGCGCCTTAATTTCGTGTGCGGATTCCGGATAGTGACTGTTTTCAAATATTTAGGTTGCTGATTGCCTTACGTCGTTAGCTATCGATTCATGTCGATTCCAACTAGAGCCTAATTTACTTTGAATCGGTGTCATTAAACGAAAAATACCAGAGGTCAAACATATCACGCGAAAATCGTAAAAGAACGATCAATTGTCATGTGGAACATAGGAAAATACCCCATTTGATACGTCCTATATGTAACACGACCATCGATTATATTCATAGACATAATATAAGTGTGTGAACGATACAGCGGCCACGGGTTGTATATTATTGCTACCAATAAATTAATTTGTTTTGATTCTAGTGAATCTGCGCATAGGTATCCCACACATTTGAATAGATTTCAAACAATGATAGTACTTACATTAATTAAAACATACGTAGAGCCAGACCAACTCAGAACTTGAATAGCATCAACTGATATAATATTTGAAAAATTGTGCAATCACAGTGATAATAGGCACTATTTATAGGCATTACCAACGAACAAAATATACGCACATATCGCTCTGCAAATATTACACTACAGTAAAACGTGTTGTCTAGCGTCACGAGTTATCGAATCAATTCTACGTAAACTTCTAGTAAACATTATTATCTAATGAGTTTACTCATTACTGCTGGTAACAAACAGTATTTCCCGATACATAAGATGTCAAGTCAATGGCGACACGTGAACTAAAGATATCATTTTCCTCTTTCCAGGGGTCCAGAGCCGAAACAAGAGAACATGGTCATCACTTTTTCGCCTCTCACAAAGGAGTCAAAACTGAGAAGACACATCAGGTCTATGTCAGACGTCCAGAGCAGCACGCCCTACAGAATTCCGTTCAGGTCGAGGAAAGGCAGCACCCACACCCTCATGTACGACTCAGACACGAGAGCGAGGAGAATCAGGAGTCACAACAGACGCGTGGAGCTCGACTCTTCTGACTCGAGCGACTACTTCGAGTCACCAAAGAAGATCAGGAGTCTGGGACAGAACATCATGAAACACACAGACTCCATGAGAATACTGTAATACAGTCATTAGAGACCTGATTTTAAATTATAAATGAGGCTGTACAATCTAGTTGTCGACTAGATCGGAATCACGTCGGGTTTCCGTCGATTAAAAGAAAAATCAGATTTCAATTGGGACGTCTTCGAGTTCAGAAGAAAATTTGGATATAAATGATTGTTTGTTTTTATATTAGATATAGGTATTTGTATGTTATACTAAGCATTACTAAACATGGCACTCTCACTAATAATATGCATATTTAATGCAGTAGAAAGGTTGAAATGACTTTAGCAAAATAGTTTTGCTACAATAGTGCATAATTGAACTTGTACGCCGAATAATCTGACGATCCCAAAGATGTTTATCCCAACGTGATTCAGCGAAGTTACAGACTATAGTGATTTCCTTTATGAGACTGTGATGAAGTAGGTTAACGGTTATGATAACTATTTAGTTGTAATTATTAGTTTTTAAGTTTATTTTCATTGTCAATTTGTGTCAGTGACTATGGGACGTACCGAAACGACGAATACTGATGTAAAACATTATGTCGAGAGATTGTCATTCTGGTGAAATATTTTTCGAAGGAAAATGTAAGTATAGAAATTGTTAAAGATGTTTAATATAAATCATAAAGAGTCGCAAGGGTTGCAGAAATCGTAGTCGAAGTTCTATTACCAACATTTTTCGTCATACAGAGTGAACAAAAATATATATAATACAATACTTACATCATGAGTACTTTTCGCCTGAATGAAATTTATTGCATGTGTAAGGATTGAAATCACGATAAAATATCACACATAAAATAGTGTGTGTGTGTTTTCATAATAAAATACGTTTCTCTTACCTTGCAAAGAAACTCGACGGTACCTATTCGAGCTAAAGCTCTGTCAGTGGCCATATCTAAAGAATAACGCTGAAACATTTAGTTTGTAGAAGCACTAGATAGAATTATCTTGTTTTTCTAGGACACATTTTACACAATCTTATTGTTTTAGTCCATATTAGTTTGCCATGAACGAAAAATTTACCCTAGATGATGATGAAATGTTGCTAAATGGTGTTTCTCGAACAGCTAAAATAGAATGGAAAGGGTTTAGTGTTATTTGCAAAGAAAACACTGTAACGTTTATTTTTAAACGTTTATTTGAGTTGGTTCTGACATCATGACAGTGGAAAATTGTGACAAAAGCAATGTGTAAATATGTACTGCCTACTTACACATTGAGCTACTGAGTAAATGTTTAATCAATATCTCACACATATTAATTATAAAGTCAAGAGAGGATTTTCTTCTTAATTTGTCCAAATATCTTTAGGTTTGATGCCCTAAAAGTCTAAAATTTATAATTTCTGGTGCAGCAATTTTTTTTTTGTTATTATCGTATAGTGCGGAAGTTGACAATACAAAATGTAGATTTAAGTTTTGAGTATTTCGGCTTATTGTGCTATCTCTGGACTAAAAGTTATCGATAAAAAACTGGATTTTGTAAGCAATTATGTAATTAAGAGATACCAGAGAGAAGTGACGTAGGCCTTCAATTTTACGAATGTGATAAATAGCAGTTAAAATATCTATAATATTGTTATTTATTACATAATATGGAACCGTGATGAATGTCAATAAACAAAGGAATTCTATACCTATTATTTTGTTTGATTTTTTCGCCACTTTTTTTTACAGGGCTTTTGAAAAGGAACTAGGAAAATCTGCCTGTAAAGTTAAAAAATAAAATAATTACTTATGCGTTTAGGTTCAATCCTTAAATAGATCTCGGGGTGGGTTGAGGGGGGGGGGGGGTTGGTGAACCCAAGGTGTTGGTAGTAATTTGTTACCACAAACAATGGTCGATTGACGTCATAAAAGAGACAATACAATACGAATGATTTATGGAAAAGTTCTTTATCTATAGGGCCTAAGTATATAAATATCGACGTACCTATCTATATGGAGACTTATTTAGTTGAGCAATCGTAATACAGTATTATCCTGATGACACAATAGTTTGATAACACGTTAAGGCTATAACCCTGACCTGATGCTGTGGACATTGTCCAATTAGGTAAGTTCTCCGAGGCAGGTTTGTCCTATGGAATGTTTCAATTGGACCAGGTATACACATTTTGTAAGTACGGTACCTAGGTAGGTACTTAAATAAATATCTACACATCGACAACAGGTTCTTATCCTGTCATTTTGAATCTAAGGCCTACATTCTAAAATATAGGTAGATACCTAGGCTACCTATTCCAACTCGAGCAATATTTCAAGTTTTCATCGACCAATTTTCAATGTCCAATACATGGATCAAATCTGATAGATAATGTTAATAACTGCTGATGATAATGTGATACTGGATAATAGATAAGGTCTGGAGACTATCGGTGTAGCCAGAATAGTGGTATCTAGATACCCATGGACCTCAAGATCAGAAGGCCAATTCCCGTAATTAAAAACGTTCAAATCTATCGCGATCTCATCTCAGCGACAATAAATGTCATAGCTCGTCAAAAAAAAAATTAGAGGTATTTTTGACAGATTGAGTCAGATCAGACTGTGAACGTTCTTAAAATTACGAGAATTGCCCCTCACAGCTAGGTACTACCTATCGACAAGCATCGGATATAATAAAATATTGTAATAAAATAAACCGAAAAAATAATAGCTACCATAAATCCAGAAAACAACGTAATTAAACAAAAACAAAATATTCGGTTAGTAATGTTAGTATCAACATAGTATTGCTTACGCCATCTTTTGGAAACGTTCGGAAGCTTTGCTTTCATTCATGCGAAACGTCTAGCCGCAAGAATTACCAAACAAGTGTGTAGGATAAACGTAGTAGTAGTGGTGACATCTAGTTTTAAAGCAAATAATAAGAGCTTGCTTCGACTAACCGCAAATTATAAATAAATTATAGCTTTATAGTTAACTGTACCAGTCATTAAATTACAATCTTCAGCCTATTTTCTAATAGTGAATGATCATTGATGCCTTGTGGTAAGGTCAATGCTCGATAGATGTCATTCATAAACATTTTTGTGAACTGCATTGCACTTCACTATTCATTGACATTTGTTTGACATTTTGTTTGTTTACAATACGACTTTTCATTGTTATTTCGGTCGTTTTACCGCAAAGTGTTTCGTTCACGGTTTATTATTCGAAATCTGTCAATAAATTCCATTTTTAGTGTGATAACTATTCAAAATGAAGACGCTATTTATTTTACTGTTCGTTATCAAATTAATTTCTGCAAAACCAACAGCTATTGTATTGTGGCATGGAATGGGTGAGTTTTAGAATTAATTAGACAATTATTTTAGTTTAATAGTAAGGTCAATTGTCATGCTGTGCTAATGACCAGAGTTTATTCCATACCACTAATAATATGGAAGTTGGTAATTGTCTTTTCAAATAATTCAAACAAATGATGATTGGTGTCTTCTATAATTTGAATAATCAACATTAATTAAAATTGTAGGTACACATAATTGAATTACCAACAGTATAATTAGGTTGTTTATCTAGGAATTAATGCTATAATTATAGTTTATGGACTAGAGCTAGACCTCAATTGGAACCTGGTAGCAGATAACTGATTATTTAAATAGGTTTTATGCTTAGAAAAGTTTTTAAGATTTTAAACTTTCTCCTGTATCTAACTAATTAAAAATAACCCTTATCTTCCACTGAGGACACCTTCCAAACAGATCTCTTAGAGAATCCTGTAATTAAATGAGTTTACAAACAGGAAAATGTGTGGAAGGAATAACATTCTAAAAATAGATTCTAATGCAAACATGTAAGTATTATTGATTGTCGCAGGCTAAGGTACCTTTTAATGTATGTGTATAAGTAAATGTAAGCTGATGCACTGCCTAAAATACTTGCAAAAAATATAGTATATCTAGGTAGTGAGATCTATCATTTATTTTTACAATTATGTGGGAAATAAATATGTTGTGTAGTAGCTTCACATTTTGTTCCATAATTGCACCCAAAGAGTACATTATACATAGGATCGCACCTATTTAGGCTAATAATTATTGTCAAAAATAATTATAAATAATTATTTACAAAAAATAGTAAGAAAAATAAAAAGAAGTAAAATTATCTATGTCGTATCCCTATGTATTTTGCTATGTGTACATAAATAATAAAATAAATACATGAAAAAATATTTCTTTTGTGTACAGGTGACACTTGCTGCGTAAGTTTTAGTTTAGGAGGAATCAAGGCATTTCTGGAAAAAAACATTCCTGGTGTATATGTGGATTCTTTGCAAATTGGTAACACCACAATAGAGGACCTGGAGAACGGGTACTTCATGAACCCTAACAAACAGGTGGACGGAGTGTGCAAGTACCTGGCTGTAAAACCTCAGTTGAAGGAGGGGTTCAATGCCATTGGATTCTCTCAAGGAAGCCAGTTTCTGTAAGGGTTTTTGATAGTATAACTGACATTCTGAATACTGAAATTGTTACCTATACAATAATAGTTATTCAGTACCTACCCACATGAACATTATATTGGATAGAAAATCTCCCAAAAGAGAAAAAAATGGTTTAGGGACAAGTAAAAGTAATACATCCTTCATAATTACAAGCATTTTTGTCAACAAAAAGTACTTACATAAAACAATCTCTACTAACTCTAGTTAGTAGTATTCTTCTTAAAATTTTGTAAAGCTTTAATGAAATAAGTACAGACGCCAGCACATCAAGCTACTACAATCTGTCAAATTTCTTCAATAGATTTTCAACTTTATTGCTAAAGCATAAGGTTCAAAATTGATTGGGAGAATTTGACAGTTTTGGGTAGCTTGATGTGCTGGCGTCTGTACCGTCAATGACACATTAGTGCAGTGGTAAAAATTGCACTATGAAAATCGCCCTTACCGCTACGACATAAAGGTGCTCTCAAATAGTTACCAATGATGTAGGTACGGTTGTCTGTACGTACTACCACAAAACAAAAAGACTGATTCGTCTACTCGCCCTTCCTACATGCCTACGGCCCATTTGGGACGACTTGACGAAAATAAAAATAATGTTCGTCAAGTCGTCCCAAATGGGTCACACAACAACAAAAAACAAAAAAACAAAAATTGGAGCTTCTCCAGTCTACTTCTCTATTATTCTTTGTTTTTTTAATATTGTGTGTACCTACTTGTGTAATGTGCCGAAAAAACATATTTTCTTTCTTTTCTATTGTTTTTCTTAGTTTTAATAAAGTTGTAATATTTAAAGGCGAGCCGTAGTCCAGCGTTGCGGCCACATCCTGCCCCCGATCAAGAACCTGATATCTCTTGGAGGCCAGCACCAAGGAGTCTATGGCCTGCCCCACTGCGGGGTCCTGCGGCACCCCACCTGTGACTATATCAGGCAGCTACTCAACTATGCTGCTTATGATACGTAAGTCAATCACCTTAAATCATAAAAAAAAAAAGTTTAAAAACTAAAACCCGACTACTGACAAGGATGAAACAAGAAAGTACCTTCCCGTGGTCGCATGCTAGTGCTACCATAGCTTATTTAGTATAGCGGCATGCGACCACGGGAAGGTACTTTAGGTTTTAGTTTTTAAACTTTTTTTATTTAATTATTTTGGGGCTTATTTCAGTAATACTTATATTTTTGAAATGTGCTAATCCCAAAATATTTAATTTTAAATTCATTAGTTTATGTCCTCTAGAGGGCGCCATATTGGATTTAGTGTGACGTCACATAGCCTATAACCAGCGGACGGTCAAGACGCTTTTAACGATACCTCATTTGTTATGAGGGAACAGATGATTTTTGCTTCACCGTAGTCGGGTAAAAATAACTTTAATTTCGGAAATCGGTGTCTTTGGATCTGTATTTTAGTTTTTTGCCACCGACTTCCGAAATTAAAGTTATTTTTCACTTTGTAGTGATTTTTTTTGGAAGTCGGTTTTTTTTTTGTTAAAAAGTTTTTATTTCTCGTATTTTAGTGGGTCTGTTTGTCATTTATCTAAGTTACAATAACCTAATGTCAACTTGTACATCGTCTTTTTATAAAATATTGCTTTCCCGATGCAGGTACGTGGTATTTCACCATCAGCTCCATTTCACCATTCGCATTGTGACGAGCATAAAATGCTTAGCAACCATAGGTACTTATTAAAGTAATCGAATCGCAGCTCGTGAAATACTTATTATTGAGTAGTACAGTCAGCATCAAAAGTCGATTAACACTGTCATTTTTATATGTTATCAAATTGACTACAATTTTTCTCAATAAACTGCTTTTTAGCTTGTCACATAATACCAAAGAGATTATATTCTAAAAAAATTTCTTCTGCTGCAATTTTGAACAAATATTTTGCTCAATAACTAAGATTAAAAAAACTGAAGTGTAAATCGACTTTTGCTGCTGACCGTACCGGTGGCCATCTGTGGTCTTCATCATCAGTTCCACTTCACCAAATGGTGCTTTCCAAGAGCAAATGCACGAGTTACTATAAAAAATACACATATTGCTATAGGTGTGCCTATAATATTTGAAGAATTCCTTCGATTTCTCCAGGATTCCATCATCAGATCCTGGCCTGATGACAATGGGACCACCTGGAAAGTATACCCTTTCAAACAAAAAAAGAATTTTTCAATTCGGTTTCCCGTCTTCGACTAATCGGGGAATATACATTAAAAAAAAAGATTCCGACGAACTGAGAACCTCCTCCTTTTTTTGAAGTCGGTTAAAAATACCTTTACATTTATGGGGGATGTGCTAGGTAGCCCGCAAAATTCAAATATAAGTTAATATAATCCTATTGATTGATGTTTTATGAAATAGTCATTTAATAGGATTATTTACCTACTGAATCTCGCTGGATACCCTGGCAGATATGGGCGGGTCGCACCGCATTGCAAAATCCTCCTAGGTAGGTAATATCAGCGGTCGTTGTGCATGACCCTTTCCAAAAGTTTTGTGATGATGTACATCACTCGTATATTCTGTACTAGCTACGCCCCGCGGTTTCACCCGCATAAGCCTCGAACCCGTGGGAATATCGGGATAAAATGTACCCTTTGTCCTTTCCCGGGACACAAACTATCTCTATACCAAATTTCATCTAAATCAGTTCAGCGGTTTAGGCATGAAAAGTGAAAAGGTAACATACAGACAGACAGACAGACAGAGTTACTTTCGAATTTATAATATTAGTATGAATGAACCCTTGCACAGAGGCCAGCACATCAAGCTACCCGAAACTGTCAAATTTTCCCAATCAACTTTGAACCTTATACTTTAGCGATAAAGTTGAAAACCTATTAAAGAAATTTGACAGATTGTAGTAGCTTGATGTGCTGGCGTCTGTACATGCGGGCGGCACCGCACTTTTTTGTATTAAAATTCGTTGCGCTGTGGTCCGTTGCTACTGTAATGTGCTTAGCTTTAATGGTAAGCAGAAACCAATATTAGGTAACTGCTTTCGAAATTAAACAAACAATCGGAATTCATGTTCGGAGCTAGCGAGCCCAGATATTCAAACTTGACGAAGTGCGTGTGCGTGCAGTTAAGAGCTTGCAAAAGTCCAATAAAACTGGGCAGGGGTGTTAATTGTATTATGTAAATGGTACACCACAGACTACCTACAGTACTGTCCCAACTTCCCCTTATTAATCCATCCAAAGGTTGTCTTTAAAATATAGCTCTTACCGATAAGACCACCCATTGTGTTACCCTATATAAAATTTCTACATTTAATATATCTGTAAGTACACATTTAATTTATATAAATTAAATGTGTACAGAAATGCAATATGAACACCATATGATGTACATAATAAAGAATATTATATTTATTCTAATCTAAGACGCGCGTCCTCGCAACGACGCGCGCTTCCTCGTGTATTAATTTTACGCGCACTCTATCAATGAACTGCCAAGTATCTACGTGGGGTACTAGGTACTGTTTACTTTCAGTCCCTATATGTGTGTGATTACTAATCGGAATATTCATCTCTTGACCTCCAAACGTGATACGAGTCTAGGGCAAATAAAGTATTGTCTAGAACTCTAGAAGGTCCATCATTAATCTAAAGGTCCGAGACAATGACGTGTACTTTTACATACAGGTTTGCAGGACTTGCAGGTGTATTAATCGTTTTGTATGCATTGCGCATCGTACCGGCGGTACTCAGCGGTCAGCAAATAAGGAGCGGAATATGTGAAGGTCGCTTTAATGCTCAAGTATCCTTGTGATTTGCTTAATATTGTATTTGCACTTGCGATTGAGGACATAAATATTGCACACTCTTGTGTAAATTACGAAATTTTTAGCCTTTAGGTGTTTTAATAAGTAGAAAGTTTAACTACACATAAAATAGATTAATCCACAGAATAAATTATTGTGTTACATACGAGTAATGTAAGCGTAGCGTAGTCGTTTTTTCTGTTTTTATTTATCTTCAATCTGCGTTACCTATACAGTCTATGTTTTCTGCGAAGCAAACATCGATTTCTAATTCTGATTTTTAAATAAACTACGCCAGTTACCATAACAGTTCCTACTAACTAGACTAGTACCTCAGTAGTGTTACGGAAATCTAGATTACCGCCATTCGTAATACATACTTTTAACTTCGTTCCACTTTCTATATAAGAAAATATTGCTTATACAAACATAGTATTTCTGCGTTTCCTTTCACCGAGATGTGATGTTAGCTAAAACTTATTTTATTTTTCTTTGGCGCAGGTGATATGTTGAAAAAAATGTGGTTTTTCTATTTCGTGTAACTTTTTAAGTACATATGTGGTATAGGGATTTAATATTTTGGTGTATGTTTTTTGACTCTTTGGTCTAGTATCGTCAAAAAGGAATACACGATTCAATGAATTTTTCTCGATACAAAAATATTGTAAAGTTATATCTATTTTTTTTACTTTTTTCGACATCACGGTGGCGCGCGTAACGCTTAAGAGTTTTTTTAGCGCTTAGGAATTTACTTTAAAACATAGAGAATTATCATAATATCAAAGTTTACTCAAAGTAGTTTTAAATTTAATTCATTTATTTAATTCGTTTTGGCACATATGTCGTTTTATTCCGAGCGCACGCACACTATAGCGACTCTTCTTTTGCGTTTCAAAAGTAATTGCATCACTTCCGCTCGCTTGGTAGGTTTTCGAGGATTTTAGATTTTCGATGTAGCCCCCTTAAATAGAATGGAAACTCAATATTTTGTCTGTGTTTTACACTATCGATATAGTGCGGTAGATCCTAAAGATGTTTTTAGTTGTGGTTAAACATCTGCCTTATGGCCCATTTGCAATAATCGCCATTTTTCGTAACAAGCTTGGTAGACCACTATTCACCATGCAATGATCGCAGATAGATGTGAGCACAAAAGGCTGCATCTCACGCCCTAAGATGTGCCCATAATCGTCTTTTCTTCCATTTTAAGTATCCTAACTCCTAGCTTGTATTACAGCTGGGTCCAACACGCCCTCGTCCAAGCGACGTACTGGCACGATCCTTTAGACGAGGAGAACTACATGCACAAGACGATCTTCCTCCCCGACATCAACAACGACGTGTTCGTCAACAAGACGTACATACAGAATCTGCAGAAGTTGGAACACTTGGTACTGGTCAAGTTTGCCAATGACACCATCGTCCAGCCAAGGGAGACCGAGTGGTTCGGGTTCTATGCGCCGGGACAGTCGAAGCAGCTGCTTCCGTTGCAGGAAACCAGGCTTTATAAGGAGGTTTGTAGTTTTCTCAAAACTTAACTCAAAGCTCAAAGCATTTATTTTAATAAAACCAATTACAGGCACTTTTGAATTGTCAAGAGGTCGGTCAGTCAGAAAGATGAAGCTAGTTACCCATAGTAGTTTCCTATGGAGTATGAAGTAGAAATAGTAAGGACGAGCAATAAACTCGATGGGTACTCTTTTAAATCAAAATATTTAAATACTTTAAAAGATTCTAGTTTTGACCACCCATCCACTGATTAGAGTGCTTTTAACCCTTCGTACGACATAGATCTACGCGAGACACAATGGCTTTTTAATTGTGTCTGTAATTACGACATTCAATGGGTTAAATGTCTATAAAGCACTCCAAATCTTGGATGGGACTACTAATGGGACTAGGAGTTTTCCTTATAAATATAACGGAAGATAATGTGGGCGTTCGTTGCCGGACTGGTCGTCGCCATTGTTGTAGCCGAAGTAAGACTCAATATACACTCTGTAGTTTTAATTAGACCAAACAATCTGAAAGTCACACACACGAATCGGGTGGAACTGGATTCCTATCGGAACGCGGCGAGGTCGGCGCGAGGTTGGCAGCACGTCCGTGAGTTCTGTGTCTGCTCACCACGTTTGTAAACACAGCGTACTTTTTATTTTTCTGATTCGTCAAAGTATCGGCACCTTCAATGACAGCCGTGATATGTCACCGTTTTTGTTTTCCCGCGCAAAACTCCCAAAAATGACATAGACTGCTCGCACAGTGTTGCCAACCTCCATTTCCGAACACACCCAAGTCGGTTCAGCTTGACGTTCCGTTCAAAATCCACGACACGGCCATCTTGACACGTCACACGTCCCTGTGTGATGTACCTCAAAGTAATAAAACTCAACGACAATAAATGAGATAGTCCCGTCTCGGCCTATCCTGCATACCATTCAGTTAATCGACTGGGCTTTACCTCAAACAAACAACCTTGATTCTTAACAAGTTTATTCATAACCATCATCTTAACTCACAACGTATTAAAGAACATCGCAATTGAGATGAGACCCATTTGATCCACTGACCTGCAGTATTCACACACTACATAATCAGATTACAAGAAATCCTCACATAATCTTTTAGTGACCTTTCATTAAAATCAACTCCGTTTGTTACGAACAGTGTTTCGTCATCATCTACGCCTCTCATTAACTGTCGCCTTTATCACCTAAATCGAGTGATAATAGCTCATGCCACCTCCATCGAGTGACGATAAACCATGCCACCTCCATCGAGTGACGATAAACCATGCCACCTCTATCGGGTGACGATAAACCATGCCACCTCTATCGAGTGACGATAAACCATGCCACCTCCATCGAGTGACGATAAACCATGCCACCTCTATCGAGTGACGATAAACCATGCCACCTCCATCGAGTGACGATAAACCATGCCACCTCCATCGAGTGACGATAAACCATGCCACCTCCATCGAGTGACGATAAACCATGCCACCTCCTTCGAGTGACTCTTTTGCCACACATTGCCTCCATTGAACAACACTGCCGATATATCACTCAAGTCGAGTGACATATCAGCCCACTAAACTGAACTTAGCAAAGGAGACAAGTCAATTAAACCAAATTTGTAATTGCTCAAAATAAATAGTGGTCAACGTACTATAGCCTTTCTGCATCACTAGCCTCATAAGCGTACTTGATTCAACCAGAGCCATGTAATCAAACTAATCATTTAATCAAAGAGAAAATCATCAACCAGAGCCATGTACCATCGTTATCCACCTTAACAATAAACTTTTTCACTAAGAGCCTTAGACACCTGGGAACCCACACACGAGTAAACCACTCTAACGCCACGGCTCTCTAGCCGAGCAGCAATCGCATTGCTGTCACACATCCATCGCATGGATCCATCCGTGTACATCACCCCTGTGACTACACACAACCGTACTACGGCCGATAGAGAACCCCTACTCGCGTGGTTACCAATACCTACTTAGGCTTGCTCATCACCACTGATCACCATCTACTTCGACTGGTACATGACCTACTGGCATCATTCTTAACTCATCGTGAGCGTATTTAAAAAATGCATTGTAAACTAGATTGGGCTATACCTTACATTGTAACCATTTTTGCTATTGTTTACCAGGGAAGCACTCAGTACCAGAGTCGAAACAAAATGATAACGACTCACCAGATTCGGTAGACAACAGATCTGTAGCTGGCTTAATGGTACAGACATCCACTCGCTGTCGCTGTCACTGCCTCCTTGGCAGAAGTCGTGAAACTTCTTGCACGAAAAGCACCGTCCTTGCTCAGCGATTACTCGCACAGGAGATCCAACGAGTGCAGCGCCGTCTGACGCTGCCATCCTGCTTGTACATGTCCGCAGTCGTAACCCATGCGCGAGCATCAGCGTTGTCCTTTTCCGGGTTGAACTCGGGCAGCTGAACATCTTTATTAACCGACGATACCTTCATTGCTTCGATCAAGGCCATAAAATTGCGATTTTGTTGCTCCATAAGTAACTGACATTTTGCGTCGTCATTACTGGTCGTTTCACGTTGATTTTCATCGCGGTTCAATCCCACTTCTGATAACGGAAGATAATGTGGGCGTTCGTTGCCGGACTGGTCGTCGCCATTGTTGTAGCCGAAGTAAGACTCAATATACACTCTGTAGTTTTAATTAGACCAAACAATCTGAAAGTCACACACACGAATCGGGTGGAACTGGATTCCTATCGGAACGCGGCGAGGTCGGCGCGAGGTTGGCAGCACGTCCGTGAGTTCTGTGTCTGCTCACCACGTTTGTAAACACAGCGTACTTTTTATTTTTCTGATTCGTCAAAGTATCGGCACCTTCAATGACAGCCGTGATATGTCACCGTTTTTGTTTTCCCGCGCAAAACTCCCAAAAATGACATAGACTGCTCGCACAGTGTTGCCAACCTCCATTTCCGAACACACCCAAGTCGGTTCAGCTTGACGTTCCGTTCAAAATCCACGACAAATATATCTTTCTTTCTTTTTCTTTATCTTTCCTTATTAATATTCGTCCGGTGCTGGACAATGAGGCCCGCTACCACTTTGTAGATTCAAGATTGGATAATATTTTTGTTACCACTGCATCCCGTATGCAAAATACGTGCATTGACGTGGAGTTGCGGCCACCAGCCCGTATTACCTATTACCACGGCATCAGATTTTCTGATATGGTAGATAGTATTAATAAGAAAGAAGAATCACTGAACTTTATAGCGATTCACAACCATACGATAGGTAAAATTACATTTTCAATTACTGATTTGCCTTGCCCCCGACAACAACAAGCTGTCAGGAGAATGACGGAAACTGACAAAATTTAAGGTTTTGGATTTGTGAACAGCCAAAGACATTAAAATTTTATATGTACAATAGACGGGACATTGCGAACAAAATCGTGATCCGATACCTTGTACCTAGTGGTCTCAAGTCTCTCAGTCTAGTGACGTACGCCTGCGCGTCAAGTCGCATCGACGCAATCGTGTCCACCAAAAAAAATTTATTTAAAAAGAAATATGCCGAGTTGCGCATTGCGTTATTGCAAGTCTCGTTATGGTAGAACGACTGGATCTAGCTTCAGTTTATTTTCGTATGCATTATTTATATTTACTGAGTAATTTGAATCAAATAATTTTCATAATAGATCTAGAAAATTTCCTAATTTTGTAATAAACGCCATCTATTGCTGAGTAGCCTTACTATTGCTGCAGTAAAATGACAGCATAAGTGTTACCACTTTTTAACGAAATGCCTGTCTAAATTAAAACGATGTTTCATTGCGTTTTAATATCATCACTAGTAGAGAGAGTCGGGACACATTGATCGACGGCATTCGACGGTTTGTCCATACAAAAAGAGAGCATGTGTGCTCCTTTTCAATCGGCAAAGTGCGAAAGGCCGTCGAACAATGTGTCCAGACCCTTAGTGTGGCAATTTTTTTTTCATCCCACCATCTCGGAAAGAGTATTTTTAATCTTCAATATCTGAGTGGAAAAGCCGTTTTTATTCTCTAGAGGATAAAGTAAATTGAATTTAGAACATCGTGTGCACTAAGTTTGTGAATTAAAAAAAACATTAAACCTATTTACTGCTACCTCTATGGTGCCGAATATATCATACAACTTTTTTTTAATTTGTTAAAAACTCAGACTCGGAACCTTCTTGGTGTTCTTTTTTCAATTTGCTTTGTACGCGGTTCTTTACGCGGCATTTTTTCACGTCATTGTTAAACCTTATATTAAAAACAAGAAACTTGAAAACAAGTGAAAAAACTAAAATTAGTGATTCTAGCGACGAGGAAGTTTGCTTGACGCCAACAGAATTGACTGAAACTGTTAATAATGCGCAAATGAGCTTTCTCCCTCAACAATCACGCGAGAAGTATTTAAAACAGTACGATATGTTCAAAATAACTGTAGCAACGTTACTTTAAAATTTTCTTAATTATACCTTAGTATTATTTTGTTATAATTTAAAGATTATTCTGTAATACTTACCTGTCATAATGTAGTAATTAATACCTAAACTGAAATAAAAGTGTACCTATCTTGTGATTGTAAACGTTTTTTTTTTTGCATTTAGTCATTTCCTCGCTGAGGTGGAATGAAAAGTTACGTGTTGCACTCGAGTGCAAAGATTTTTCACCTCGTGCTCTTTTGATTCCCTCGCTAACGCTCAGGATTCTAATTTTGAATCACTCGCTGCGCTCGTGATTCAATTTTAGAATCCTTCGCTTGCTCGGTCATCAAAATTGAACACGTGGTTAAAAAGCAACTTTGCACTCTTGTATAACAAATAACTATTAACAAAATTATAGTAAGAAGTGTCATTTTACTGCAGCTATTTAAAAGTCGGACTATACTGCCTTACAGAGATGTCATTCTGTTATCGATAATATTTATTGGTAAATAATAAATAACTTGTAAAATATAACACTGTTTGAACTATTCTTCCTCGAGTTCGGAGATCTTCTCGTCGGTTAGGAGTGTACGCGTGTTTTATGTTGTCAGGTCCAGTTTTCGGTGATTGTTGTAGCCGGATCTCTTCCGGGGATTCTTAGCACCCTTTGCCTCACCGTGGCCTTGGCCGTTACCGTAGCCAAGGGTAGGCGGGCCGCCGGGCACTAAGGGCCAAGTATTGTATGTGCTTGTCATTTTGGGGGGGGGGGGGGGGGGGGATTTTCCATAACCGCCACGCTTGCCATGTGGGTTGGCGATCGCAGTATGATAGTAAATGCATAGAGAACGCTGCTGCCCATTCTCCGGTACAAAAATTGTAATTAAAAATTACAAATATTTGCAAACAAAAGAGTAATAAAAATAATTTTGCCAAAAACGAAACGCAACCGACAATTGCAAACAACTATGCCCATTGTGACATAATAGGTCTACTTACACAAAAAGCAAATATAAAACACAAAAAACATAATAAGGTGCAGCGCAGACGACACACTTTTTGCGCGATCGAGTCTGTGGCGCGCAAAATGTCTCTTTGATACTAAGTAAGCTTTTATATGTAGTAGCCGAAAATTAAAACGCGACATCATCCTATGTTTATTTCTACTATTCCAGGTATATCCTGTTATTATTTTATCTACAGTTTCCATTTTATTGGAACGTACAATAAAAAGTGCGTCACGGATAGTCTGTCGTCTGCGCCGCACCTAATTCGGCGGCAAAGCAGGCACATTTAAATTTATTTTATTTTAACATGTACATTATCTACTTACATAAAAACACACACTGAAACTGATACCCTATCATAGATGGTGACACGGACAATGAATAGTAGCGAATAAAATATTTTTTGTTTTCTGAGACATGTTTTCGATATTTTTTTATTTACCTTAATCCATGGATTGAAAATCGGATCTGGCAACACTGGCCACCTACCGAGCGATAGCTGAATATATTTTGACAAATTTAATTCATGTTTGCTATATTATGCCGCTCAAATTCTGCTATATTATGCTAGATGGCGTCAGTGAGACATGGGATCACAGTTTTTGTATGACATTTCTTTGCATAGCCTCTCTATTGTACCTATCTTAAATCTCTTTGTGAACAGCCTTTAGAAGACTCCTTTGATAACACTGATTGATGTTCGATGCGACATGGAATGTTCCCTATCCATTTGCATAAAATTTTAAGACCTAATATAACTTTGCATACTTTTGTTTCTCCTAGTTATATTTTCGCATAACATAACATAATAATGATTAAGCATAAAATTCTGAAGCATAAATTTAGCTTGCTCGTTTTATTTACTAACGATGTCAGGTCAACGGAGTCCCGGGGCTCCTATTTCTGTCTGCAGGTTTTAAAAGAACCTAACCAAACCGAACCTCGTGGTGCCCCTGACTTCGTTTAGTATAAAGTAATTAAAACAAATTAGCCTTAAAGAAAATTTTTTTTGGTGATCACTTATATTCTCCTATATCGTTCGACCCTTGAAGTTTTTATGTAAATATCGGTGGAGTTGAATAGAAAATTATGTGCGAAACGATGTCGATTTTATGTTTTGTATTTTTAAATCATTTGGAGTTGGGTAGATACTGAAGGAATTTAAACCAGTTTTTTTTTACACAGGTATATGCCTTGTCCCCTAAGCATACAACATTAAGATTTTGTTTCTTTATACCATTTCAGGACCGCCTCGGCCTCAAGAAGATGGAAAAAGAAGGCAAGTTGGTACTAATATCAACAGAAGGCGATCATCTGCGTTTCTCTGACAAATGGTTCATCGAGACTATCATCAAGCCTTATCTCCTTAATTAGATACTAAGCTTAAGATAAAAGGTTAATGTAGGCTAATAAGAGATTAAATCTCATTACCACGTGATAGGGTTAATGCGTATGCATTCGTTAATCATGTATTCATTAAGATGCTTGTAATAAGACCAGACTTATCGGTAACTAAGTAGTAGGTACAGACGCCAGAAACTGTCAAATTTTCCCAATCAACTTTGAACCTTATTCTCTAGCGATAAAGTTGAAAATCTATTAAAGAAATTTGACAGATTGTAGTAGTTTGATGTGCTGGCGTCTGTACTTTGTAACTGTTACTGATAAGTAAGTCTGCCCTTTGTGACTTCTATTAATATTGTGGGTACTGATTGTGATAAATACTCTGATTTGAGACTGTATTTCTAGCTAGATACCTTTATTCCCAGTAGTTCCATGTAGCTAGTTCCACATGGAACAATTGCAACCTAAAAAAATGAATATTTTGTACCATTACTTCCTTGTAATTTTGAACTAGTTTTATAGCCCGACATTTCTTTCATATAGAACTGCTGCAACTATTTAGTTCCATGTGATTATAGTTGAGTTCCGTATTGTACAGACAGCGTCAGAGAAAAGGAACCCCCTTTGGTAACGACTCATTACCAAAGGGGGTTCCTTTTCTCTGACTCTGTCCGTACTATTGCAACCTTGTGTGGCATAGGTATTTCAAGCATCTGTGCAAAGTTGGATCATACACAGCGTCAAATTAAATTACCGAGCGAAACTGCAGACGTGATGGGCACATACAGGAAGATTTTTTATCACCATCCCAATTTTTACAGGGTGTTCTACCCATGAATATGAACAACTTTCACTATGGGACCAACTATGAAAACACGAAAAAAAAATCAGCTGTTTCATACATTTTGGTCACGAAAATACAACAAAATACAACCTGTAAAAGTTGGTAGAACAACCTGTAAAAATTTGGATGGTGATAAAAAAATCATTCTGTATACTGTTTAAATATGATAAAACAAAAAAAAAAATTAATTTGATTTTTTTGGGTCATCAACCGCAGTTAGTGTCACTTGAAATAACAGTTATTCTTTTATACTTTACTGATGTGATCCCGTATCGATATCTCAACACGATAAACTCAAACTTCAAGGAACAACACTGCCAGCAGTCGTTGACCCCCATTTTGTTTTTGAAGTGAAATCTTCTTTAGGCGCGTTGGGCATTTTCGAGATGGGGAAAAAACTATTGAATTCGCGCCACTGATACCGTAACCGACACCGCTTCGGATGTGTTTGGATTTCCTCGGGATGTACTCGGTTTTAATGCATATCATGTCAGTGAGTGACGGCAAAGTATTCTGTGTGTGTTTTGAGTTCACTTCTGTTGGCACTCCCGGAGTGCCACTGTTTTTTTTTTTATTACGTTCGGTACCCATCACGTTTGCACAGTTTCGCTAGATAATTTAATTTGACCTTGTATTTTGCACTCATCCCGTCTTGCAAAGACTTCAAACAAGTGTGCAAATATTTGAACCAATTTTATTATGCCTACCTACATACTAGTGTTAAAAAACCAGTTGAGTGTGTATTATTTTCTAAAACAAAGCGATGATGTGTTCTAATTTGAATCTCCAACCAAAAGTACTGATATATTGTTTTTATTTTTTTATATTATCACGACTACATTCATATAAACATAGATATAATTTTATGATACTCGTTAAGTTAATGAACTAGGTTACCGGACGCCTTTGAGTCTCAATGCAATAATATTGTGATAATAACTTTGGTTTAAATAAACAGTTCTAAAGTAAATCCTTCTGTTGTTTATTTTCCTTTTAGAATGCGCAAAGTTAACATATTACCACGCCTTTAAGCCCTGAAGGGTAAGGCAGATGTAACCCTATAATAATATAGCCTTTATTTCCATAACAAAAAAAAATATATATATATACAACTAGCGGCCCGCCCCAGCTACGCACGCATTGGTGCAATTTTTTTTCGAATTTCCGAAATTTACTTTCATGCAAACCTTGTCCTGGCAATACCGAACACAACAAAAAAACAATTATCTAATTTAGTGTAGTCGTTCGGAAGTTATGCACGTACATACATTTCGGCGATTCATTTTTATTTTGTACTAGTTGCGCCCCGCGGTTTCACCCGCGCAAATGTCGATCCCGTGGGAATATCGGGATAAAAAGTAGCCTATATGTTAATCCAGGGTGTCAGCTACCTCCATACAAAATTTTATCAAAATTGGTCCACCCGTTTGAACGTGAAGAAGTAACAAACATATAAACACACACACACACTCACAAACTTTCGCCTTTATAATATTAGTGTGATAAGTAGATTTATACAATTGGATTATTAAAAAAAATATGTACACTTTTTTCTTTTTATTTAGGTTATGACCCCTTTTCGGGTACAGGCCTTCTCCAGGTTTCCCTATTTTTGGGTTTGACCATCCAGTCTTTTCATTAAGTTCATCTACCCAGCGTTCCGGTGGGCGTCCTCTGGGTCTTAAGGTTGGTCCCGACTATGTCGTGGTTCTATGGGTCCATCTTGTGACAGGTAGGCGCGCTAATAGCCTGATTTGATTTGGTTTGCCCATTTCCACTTCAGACGTTGGGTATATTCGAGGGCGTCTAGATCATTTGTTCTCTTACGTACGGCTTCATTTCTTTGTCTTTTAATCGGATGTTAAGGATGCTCCGTTCCATTGTTCGTTGGCTCGTTTGATTTAATTTTGAATTTTTTGAATTTGGCTAGCGTTTGCCTCATGGTTTGGTCTGGAGGTGTTGGGGATGTAGCTGGGGGCATAAAGGTACACTATGTGTTTTGTGGATCTTGCCATAGTGTATCCTCAGCCCCCGTTGGCCTGTAAAAAGCGTGCCTGTGAGCAAAACGGGCATCTCAGCAGCTGCATAGCAGCTGGATATCGAGCGATGTGACAGGTTGACTAGCACTGTTTCCGGCGTCGCTATTGCCGTCATTGATCATATATAGATTTGTGTAACAATCACCTATAAAAATAAAATAAACTACAATGTACACATACACCAAAAACATTATTCACTATTTACACCATAATTGTACCATGATTTACACTTGACAAGTCACTGAAGACCGACTGTCACACTTTGACGAGTGCTGCGCAGTCGCGCTCGGGGCCTTAGGGCGCTGCCGCGCTGCGCAAAAAAAGAAGAACGGTCATTTGTGACTCAGACCCGACAAGAAAGAGACATATCTCAGTTGTTTTGTTATTTTAAATATAGCTAAAATATATATTTTTTATATTCCAAATCAATGGCTAACACCAAAATATTGCCTTGTGTTTTTGTTCAGGCGATATACAATTTTCTTTTAATACCTATATACCTTCAAAATTCGTAATTGTATGTAATTCAATGACGATACAACAATTTAGAAAAAAAACAACCGACTTCAAAAAAAAAAGCACTACAAAATGATAAATAACTTTAATTTCGGAAGTCGGTGTCGTTGGTTCCGCATTTTCGTTTTTAGACACCGACTTCCGAAATTAAAGTTATGTATCACTGTAGTGTATTTTTTTTCAAGTTGGTTGTTTTTTTGTAAAAACGTTTTTATTTTTTACTTTTTAGTTGTACCTAGCCCACACAAATCGAATCAACGCTAGTGCATTGAAGAATTAAAGACACTGACTAGAAGAATCATCGAAATGCCGGAGATGCAGTACATTTATGCATATAACTCCGAACATAAGAATAATTACCTAATGTATTAATATACTGAAACCTCCCTGAAAGTACATTACATTAGTAAGTAGATTACATTAGTGAAAGAATTATCAAAATTGATTCATTAGTTATTGAGAAAATCGCGGACTTACAAATATACATACATACATACGGGTCGAATACAGAGCCTCCTTTTTGAAGTCGGTTAAAAAACGCACAGATCTCAACACAGAAAGCCAATTTTATTTTATATTTTTTTAATGACATCTCGCAGTTTAATTTTGAGGTTATCGTCTGCTTAACCGGGCTTGCCTGTGGATACCTCAATAAATTAAGGCCTCCAACTGTCTATTTTTGTATTTTATCTAAATTGGCGTCATTTTAAATGGATATTAATTGCTATTCATTAAAAAAATTTATTTTAAAATATTTTGCCTTACCAAAATCAAATGGCAATATATGGGTGATAGCCACTGATATTCAGAATAGTGTTCATTTATTTCTGTTATAATTAATATAACAAAATAACTGAGATGCGTTTATTTTGTGTCGGGCCTGGGTAAATTTTCTATGGGACGTGACCCTTCTTCTTTACATCAATTTATATTGATAACTAGCTGCGCCCCGCGGTTTCACCCGCGTAAATGTCGATCCCGTGGGAATATCGGGATAAAAACTATCCTATGTCCTTTCCCGGGACTCAAACTATCTCTATACCAAATTTCATCGAAATCGGTCCAGCCGTTTTCATGTTATGTCGTGACAACGGAAAACGGGTTTCATTTTTATATATATAGATGTCTATAATAGTACTTAATGAGAATCGACCACCTTACTATAATTATGAAGGGGGCAGATACACTAAATAAGTGCCATTGACCACCGGGATGGTAAACGCCACTACTTAGTGCCAGCCACCACCCCGGTGGCAAGCTCGAAGGGGGCAGATGGGAATAAATGGTATTTTGTCCTTCATCTCTTTGTTAAATATCCAAGTCTGACAACCGTAGGATAGGCAGGGTAGTAAGCAGAGGTAAACCTATAGTACGCCCACACATTTTTCGCGAGTTATGTTTAAGTCCCGTGTATTTGGGGGCGACGCTATTGACAACAACCGGGCACAAACCCAAATTTCTTAGTGATAGAAAAACCAAATAACACTTTGCCTGAGCTAGGAATTGAACCCAGGTCGTCATGCTCAGCACTAGCGCTTACGACCACTGATCCAACTAGGCAGTACACAACACGCAACGTTATAATTAAGTCTATTTGCGTGTAAATAATACACGGATGTCCTAATGGAAAAACTCAAATAGCACTTTGCCCGACCTGGGAATCGAACCCAGGACCCTACGCTCAGCAGTCGCACTTGCAACTATGAGACCAACGGGGCAGTCATTTCTTAGTAACAACCCGGAGTTTGGAAGTTGGCGGTGTGATACCCCCGTGCCTCGGAAAGCACGTTAAGCCGATGCGGTGGTCCTGCTCCTAATGATCTCTCTCCGGACGTGTCGGATTGCCGTCCCATCGGACTATGAGAGTGAGGGAAGAGGGAGTGCACCTGTGCTGTGTCTGCGCGCACACTTGTGCAATAAAATATCTCCTGCGCCGCCGCCGAAGGCTACTCCGTCAAGATTGGCCGCCGTGGCCGAAGTACGGTCTAGAGGATTTATTTACACGGGTTTATAAGTGGGCATAATTTTATTATTGTATTTAGTTTCTGCAATGCGTAGATACATAATTTATTTACGAGTATGTAATGCAAATGTAACTGGAAGTGTCAGAATATTGTCCTATATGGACATAGGACATACCGACTGCTTTATAAGGTTGTAGTCTTACCTAGAGGTGTATCAGTCGGAGTTTATAAATGGAAAGATGATGCATGAATGTAGAACTACCAATAGAATGATCGAATGGTAATCGAATATGTACCCAGCAGGGTAATTTACATAATTACATACTATCAGTAGCAGTGGCACTTCAACAACATTCATTCCGTTATTTACGTTGTTGAGCAGACAAATTTTTCGAACATATGAAGCAATGGATTAGCAATACTTATCCTTCAAAATACTTCAGATTGTAATTAGAAAGTGAGTTACGCAATTAGGGTGCCTAACGAGGATTCCGTCACAGATTAAAATCAAACAACATACAAGTAACTATAGCCACTCTTAATAATCTATTTTGACTCCAAACTTAAATATCTATACATTGATGTCATTCTATAAGGCTCTCTAGATCTTGCTGCCTACTCTTGACCGTCGTTCGGTCAACGTCGGGCTGTGGTCGTGCATCTACGTAAACTCGTACGCATCGGTTAAATTCCGAACTCTTCTTAATGAACGGGGCGTGCAGGCCGCGTACCTTGTGTAGGGGGAACTTCACAATACATTGTAGCATGCAGCGTTCAGCTATTTTGTAACTGTAGAAGAAAAATAGATTGTTATTTTGATGGTTCGGTACTTGAGGGTAACTAGTAGGTACCGTAAAACGGGGCTACTTTGACTTCCAGGGTTACTTTGACAGGCGTTGGAACTACTTTAACAGAGCGCCAAAATCGGTTTTCACTTGTGCTCAGCAAGTGTGCGTGACCTCGAGTAATATTGCGCGAGGCGCCGTGTGGGGAACGCGTCATAGCGTTGTGATCGGCCTTGTCAAAGTAACCCTGGAAGTCAAAGTAGCCCCGTTTAACTGTACCTAGGTACTTATGTACCTAATAAAAATTCTGAATTCTGCATAAGTGCCAATACCACGAGCGGCACTTTGCCAACGACAGAGGCAATTGCAGCAGCCGTCGACACAAGTCGGCGGCAGCCGTAGACGCGTAGACAGCAGCCGCCGACGAGTAGCCGCGCATGTACATAATATACATATGAGCACTGAGCGAGCCGAGACAAAGGCCTCCCCTTACTTTATTTTCAGTCCTCAGCATTTCTACTTGGGACGAGTTCTTATTGAAGTCCAGAGGGTTAATCTGATCTCGTAATTTTAAGAATTTTCGCAGTCCTGAGGGCCAATTCTCGTAATTTAAAACGTTCAAAATCTAGTCGCAGTCTCATCTCGGCGACAAACAAATGTCAAAAACTTGTCACAATTAGAGGTATTTTTGACAGATTGAGACTGAGATCAGACTGCGAACGTTGTTAAAATTACGAGAATTGCCCCCCTGATCTCAGTCTTAATATGTCAAAAATACCTCTAATTTCCCTACATTTTGACAAGTTTTTGACTTTTGTTTGTCGCTGAGATGAGACTATGACTAGATTTTGAACGTTTTAAATTACGAGAATTGCATGGCCTGTCATCCCGTTAGTATCCCGCCCCGTCTTATGTTATTTTAATATTGAGACGTATTTATCGGTACTGTCATAAAAATAAATCCACTATAATAATATCATAGTAAGTACAAGGTACAAGTTATGCCGTTCAATGTGCAATAATAATAATAATAATAAGGACAAGGGCCTCACCCCGCTCTCCTTGGCTAAAGAGAACTGGCGCAAACCAGTAGTGCTTGACACTAATGATCGCATGGAGGTATGGCAGAGTAAGGAGCTTCACGGACGCTTTCTTCGGGCCCTTCATGGACCCGATGTAGACCTACTAGCGTCCGTAGCCTGGCTACGTTGCGGTGATCTCTTTGGAGAAACCGAAGGTTTTGTTTGTGCAATTATGGACGAAGTTATGATGACAAACAACTACCGGAGATATATTGTGAAAGACGGCACGGTTGACATCTGTCGGGCATGCCACCGGCCGGGAGAATCAATCAGGCATATTATCTCCGGGTGTTCTCGTCTAGCTAACGGAGAATACTTGCATAGACACAACCTTGTAGCCAGGATAATCCATCAGCAGCTTGCTTTGAAATACAACCTTGTAGAATCGGAGGTGCCGTACTATAGGTATGTGCCCGACCCAGTTCTCGAAAATGGTAATATCACATTGTACTGGGATCGATCCATCATCACTGACAGGACTATTGTTGCCAATAAGCCTGATATAGTGGTGGTGGATCGATCAGAGCGGCGCGCAATGATTGTTGACATAACTGTCCCGCATGATGAGAACCTCGTGAAAGCTGAGAAAGATAAACAAATTAAGTATCTTGACTTGGCTCGCGAGGTTGTCGACATGTGGGATGTGGACTCAGCGATCATTGTGCCGATAGTCGTTACAGCCAATGGTTTGATAGCCAAGAGCCTCGACCAACACCTAAGGAGGCTCTCGTTGGGCAGCTGGATCAAGGGCTTGATTCAGAAAGCGGTACTTCTGGACACGGCTCGCATTGTCAGGAGGTTCCTCTCTCTGGAGCCCTGACCGCCGGTAGCTTGGACCCTGTTCCCGATACCGGTGGGCTACTATTTTTTATATTTTTAAATGTTTTTATATATTTTTTATACTAATATTTAAAAATATAATTTATATGTATATAGTGAAATAAAGGAATAATAATAAGCCCCCTAAACAACCACACGTCCTGATTGACCATCTAATCACGTGGGGGGCGGACACACGAATGAGAAATTACTGGCGTGGCTAACGTGGCTCTGGAAACCCATTCAAAATGGAGACACGATCGAAAAGTAAACGTATAGGGCCGCTGCCCGGGGGCGATCGCCGGGGCGCACCTGGAGCTGACGCTGGGTGTCTCAGCATGCGAACCGTCAGCGGTGAGGAGTTGAACAGGCGGGCTCTCACCGACAAAGATACTACAGCCGAAATAATTGACGATGGTGACAGACTGACGGACAGGACAAACACCCCTGTAGAACCGTATAGTCCAAGCACAGTATCTTACACACCATCTAAACCATCATCACCATCTATACCATCGTCACCCATACTATCATCACCTCCCATTACTAGTTTAAATTCAATTTCACCCACTCCGACCTTGAATGTTGCGCGGGAGGCTAGTTCCTTTTTACCCGCGTCCACCAAGGCTGGAAAAGCTAGGGTTCGTATGAGATGGAGCAAAGAAGTTAACCAATTTATCATGCGAACTTACTTTTATATTACTAAATTAGAGACCGACATGACCACCTACAGACAACAATTGCATGAACTTTTTACACGACAATATCCTGAAATAACCGTTTCAGAACAAAGAATTTCAGATCAGAGAAGAGCTATAGTTAGAAACAAACTCTTATCTCAAGAAATAATAGAACAATTAAAAGAAGAAACACGAATACAACTACAAGAAGCAGAAAATAATACAAGCGCTGACGCTATCCCACTATCACTAAACACAACCGTAACTGCTGAACAATCACATTCACAACCGCACATCCAAGTAACACCTTATACACAATCTCAACCATACAATCAATCGCAAACATCACATACATCCACACAAACCGAATCGATAATCCTAACTCTAGAAAATGATATTGAGACCTTAACCGTTGCGGATCAAAATCTAACAGCAGATATATGTATTCAAGAAATACTTGACAAATTCAGAACAACCCTAGCCCAATATTCTGGGATGGACCCAGCAGTTCGACCAAAATTACCTAAACTTCGATACAGTCCTAATCTCTTCCGGTTAGTTAATTTATTTAATGAAAACATACTTCATCAATTTATTTCCGATGACACACAACTTCTAGATATACACACACTTATATATTGCACAGCGGTAGTCGTATCCGAAGAACTTAACTTTAAAATCACGCAACACACAGAAAACACAAGATCAAAACAAAATATCAAACCAGCATGGCAACAGAGGTTAGAAAAAGACATAGAAAAATTAAGAGCAGATTGTGGTAGGCTTACACAATATATTAACAACGTCAGGTCAAGTAAAGTAGTAAGGAGAGTTGAGGCTATATTTAGGAGCAGTGTCACGCACACCAGACACGAAAATAACAACAGAAAACCTGAAGAGTTCTTAGATACCTTAAAACAAAAACTAGCTCTTAAAGTTCATAGACTAAGAAGATACAAAAAAGCACAACAGCGCAAAAATGATAATGCCATATTCGCCACTAATGAAAAAATATTTTATAGAAACCTACACAAACCAGACGCCGACACAAATGATTACAATAATACACACGCACCTAACCAACCTACAAAAGAACAACTTGAAACATATTGGTCTAGCATTTGGGAAGAACAAGAACAACATAACGACAAAGCAACGTGGATAACAGAAGAAGAAATAAAATGGAGGGCAATAGAGGAAATGGAATTTGTAGAGATTACAGAGGCCGATATCACACACTTAACAGGCAGATTACATAACTGGAAATCGCCTGGTATAGACAAAATACACAATTTTTGGTACAAAAAGTTAACTATTTTATACAAACCCATAGCAAAAAATTTAACAAAAATGATATTAGGACAACAAAATATACCCAATTTTATTGCAACAGGTATAACATACATGTTACCTAAAACTAAAAACTCACCACAACCTTCCCAATATAGACCAATCACATGCCTACCCACGATATATAAACTATTAACATCAGCGATAACAATGAAAATTAACTCACACATTGAACACCACAACATAATGGCAGAGGAACAGAAGGGATGCAGGCGGGGCCATATGGGATGCAAAGAGCAGTTAATCATTGATTCTACTATCCATAAACATGCCACTACAAAGAATAGAAATCTCCATTGTACCTACATCGATTATAAAAAAGCTTTCGACAGTGTTCCACATTCTTGGTTAATACAAATACTACAAATTTATAGAATAAACTCAAAAATAATAGATTTCCTACGAAATATAATGCCACTATGGAAAACCACACTTCAAATAAATTGCAATCACAATAATATAACAACGCGACAAATATCCATTAAGAAGGGTATCTACCAAGGTGATTCACTGAGTCCCCTATGGTTTTGTCTAGCACTAAACCCTCTGTCTCATCTGCTGCAGCGCTGTCGGGCCGGATATTGTCTCAAACACACTACAGAACAAACAACAGTCTCACATCTCATTTATATGGACGATATTAAATTATATGCACAAACTGAAAAAGATATGAAGAAACTAGTAGAAGCTACAGCAGAGTTTAGCTTAGATATAAACATGCAATTTGGTCTGGATAAATGCAAAACACTTCATATCATACGTGGCAAGATACGACCCGGTGACTATGTAGTAAACAACGCAGACACCATAACAGCAATGGAACCGACCGACTTGTATAAATATTTAGGATACACGCAACTAAAGGGATTAGATCATGTTAGGATTAAGGAAACACTTACTACAGAGTACAAAAGGAGACTTAACACCATATGTAAAACACAACTTTCTAGTAAAAATCTCATCAAGGCCTTAAATACATTTGCCATCCCCATATTAACATACTCATTTGGAGTTATTAAATGGACAAAAACAGACACAGAACAGTTAGAACGAACCACACGCACCACCCTTACAAAACATAACAACTTACACCCTAAATCTGCAACAGAAAGGCTTACTATCAAAAGACAACACGGAGGGAGAGGCCTAATAGACATCCAGCACCTCTGGCGGAAACAAGTCTGTCGACTTAAAACATTCTCTCACTCAAAATCTCGCACTAGTAACCTTCATAAAGCCATAGCCCAAAATGATTTCAACTACACCCCACTTAACTTAAATGAACAGCTAGATACTCCACAAATTACTATCGAAGACCCGCAGATACAAAAAATTGAGGACTGGAAGAAAAAGGTACTGCATGGCCGACATCCTCATGACCTAGAACAATCCCATGTAAACAAAGTAGCCTCAAATAAGTTCCTTAAAATAGGCAATTTATTCCCAGAAACTGAAGGATTTATAATTGCGATACAGGACCAGATTATTAATACTAAAAACTATAGAAAATTTATTATCAAAGATCCTTCAGTAACAAATGATAAATGCCGCAAGTGTCACAGCCAGCCAGAAACAATTCAGCACATTACAGGAGCATGCACAACTCTCACGCAGACAGACTACACACACAGGCACAATCAGGTAGCGAATGTAATTCACCAAAAACTAGCACTCAAATACACACTCATACAAAACACAAACACTCCTTACTACAATTATACGCCACAAACAATATTAGAAAACGACACACATAAACTTTACTACGACCGCGCCATTCTCACCGACAGGACAATCCACTACAATAGACCGGATATAACCCTACAGGATAAAATAAATAAAGTAACTTACCTAATAGATATTGCCGTTCCCAACACACATAACATTCAGAAGACAATAACTGAAAAAATGAGTAAATACGCAGAACTCAAAGATGAAGTAACTAGAATATGGCGCCAACAAAAAGTTTACGTGGTTCCTATAGTACTCTCCACAACAGGCGTCATCCCAAATCACCTTCTCCATAGCCTTAAATTACTAAACCTAAAAGAAACCCTGTATATCACCCTACAAAAAGCTGCAATTTTAAATACATGTCGCATTGTCAGAAAGTTCATGCAAATAGATGAAAACGAAATAGGTCCTCATCACCACACATTTTTAACATAACACACCACAAGCTGCATTTACCTGGCTTCGGTCCGTAAATGTCGCAAAAACCAGCCAAAGAGCTGAGAAGAGAAAACACTCTAAAAAAATAATAATAATATTCCACAACTATCACACAACGCCATCTAGTCCCAAGCTAAGCAGAGCTTGTGTTATGGGTACTAGACAACTGATAAACATACTTATATATTTCTAAATACATACATATTATAGATATATTACACCCAGACACAGAACAAATGATCGTGCTCATCACACAAACATTTGTCCTGGGTGGGAATCGAACCCACGACCTCCGGCATAGCAGTCAGGGTCACTAACCACTAGACCATCAGGCCTGTCATCAATATAAATCAAGAAATAATAAGGTATCAAGGTCAGAGACAGACCACTTATAGGTAAGTAGTACCCTTAGGGCCGACATACATTTATTTTATACTAGTTTTGTATTCTTGATACTTTGCTATTTATAGGTCAGCCACAAACCGGAAAATTAAAAGCTTCGCCCACACTCCACAAACTACCTACAGTCGGCGACAGAAAAGATGATTGAGATAATTTTATTCTCATAAGAATGCAAAATTGACTTAAGTACCGACGCCAGCACAAGCTACTACAATCTGTCAAATTTCTTTAATAGATTTTCAACTTTATCGTTAAAGCATATGATTCAAAGTTGATTGGGAAAATTTGACAGTTTCGGGTAGCTTGTTGTGACATGAGAATATTAAAAACATAAGTCGATATTGTTGAGCGTTTTACAAAAACTATACATTTACTTCTTCTATTATTTCTATTTTTATTTTTTTTCTTTATTTATTGTACAATAAAAACAACTCAATGTTCGCTTGATACAGGGGCTAAAAACATCAAATAATAAAAATATCGGGACCAAACGGAAACTTATCTGAATAACTAAAAGGAATCAATGACATAAGAGGTACTTTAGAGTGAACACAGCTTTCGATAACTGTACCTAATTTTTACAGGAATTTAACAAGAGACAAGCCGTGTGCGCCCTCTGGGGTTACCCATCGGCAAAAATGACGCTCTTTTATGCATACTTTCATCCCCTATTAACCCCTTTAGGTACGGGACAAATTTTTAAAATTCTTCCTTAGTGGTCGTTTTCATTATACAGGGTGTCCCTGGAAGTATGGATCAAATCGAATAGGGACGTGAGCAAGGTCATTTCCAAACGTTTTAGCAAAAAAAAATAGGTACTAAAAAATAAGAGAAGAAAAATCGAATTCGTGAAAACTATCAGGGCTATCAATTTATTTTTTTAGATAGCCCTGATAGTATTTTTTTATGATTATTTTCTTTGAGCACTAAGCGAAGTGATTGAAAAAAAAAATCGGTCATAACTTTTGAACCGTAAAAAAATTCACTGACATTCTCAGGGTTAAAAAGTTTGGAAATGACCTTGCCCCCACGCCCCTATTCGATTTGATCCATACTTCCAGGGACACCCTGTATAAGGAACTCTACCCAGTGGTAAACTCTGCTTGCGAGATGCAGGATTTTGCGTGACGTCAGTATGACGCAAGGTTACATTCTCTGTGTCTATTCTGACGCTGCTTGTACCTACCTGTGGGCGTTAATTACTTCGGTCCTTGTCCAAACCAGTTCTCATCAAGACCTTTAAGTAGTTTTTTGTTTGCAAAAGCGATACTTACTCGAACTGATTGATGCAATCCATTCGAATGACGTTGTATCCCTGATCACGTGCTAGCTCTTTGCTTTTATCTGCCAGGAATACTGCTAAGCCTTGCCTTCGGAATTCTGGGAGAACTGTTATCATTTTGATCTGGAATTTAGGAGCATTCATTATGCTCTATATTAGATTATGGTATCTGATACCTAAGCATAAATGAGATTTTACCAACTGCTCTGGGTCCGCGTGGTGGTTTGTGGCTTACTTTCTCCCACAGAGTCTCAGCAGTGGAAAGGTCGATCCAGGGTTAAAATGGACCACTGGTCGTTTGCAAAAATGTTTTTCTTTTATTATATTGGGTAGCAAACATGCAAAACCCCTGGCCGAGGTGGTAAGAAAAAAACCGCGTAGTTTTCGTTAGGAAGAGTTTTTCAGTCCCCTTTGCCTGGTCCGGGGCGAAGGACATCGCTGAGGTAAATTAAATGTTTTATGTAGATCAGATACCTGTCGATATATTCAACTAAAATCTCTTCGTGAAAATATTTATACAGGGTATCCCTGGAGGCCCTCCTGATCAGAAGGTCTAAGTAGCAAAATGTCCAACAGCGCGAAATGTCTAATGAGCAGTAAGTCTAATTAGCAAAATGTCCATGTAGCAAAACGTCCAACTATCAAATGGTCTGTATAGCAGAACGTCTATTTAGCAAAAAGTCATTTTTAAAATGTGTACACTCATGATAGAAAGTAAAAGTCATTTGTAAATTAGAGTAAATTTATTTGTTAAAAAAAATATCAGGGTTAAAAACCTTATAGCCTCATAATTATTAAGATATTAGGCGCACAAATTCCCCTGCATTTATTCACCTTTTTTTTTTTTTTTTTTTTTTTTTTTTTTTTTTTTTTTTTATGGATGGGAAATCATCAAATGACCCCTCCCGCTCTGGGTGGAGCGAAGGGAGTGTCAGACTCTTACTGACTAAAACCCATCCGTGTTCCTTCCTTAGCCCTTTATGTTCCGGGGTAGCGGTAACCCTTTCGGACAATCCCGCACCCCCGGCAGGCTTCGGCCCTGGCAGGCCCCTTCCTTTCTGCTGACATCTCTTTGAGGCGCGCGTGGAACACGTACGCGCCGTCCGGCACGGGCCTGGTCCTGATCGGACGGTGAGCTACCCATTACTCTCCGTCCGCAGGCCCGCGCCTACGGTGGCCGGGAGTCGTCACGCGGCTCCCGACGCCCGGAGCGTCTCCCGCGGCGGCTGGGGTGTGAGGCTCTCTCCCTCAGCCGTTCAGCCACCTCCTTCGCTAGCATGACTGCTTCGCAGAAGGAGGTGACCGCCCCCCACTCCCTCTCGCCCCGGACCATGGCTTGAACCAGGGCCGGACGCGAGAGGTCGCCGCCGCTGTCGATCGCCTCTACGAGGGCACGGCGGTGCTCCGCCCATGCGGGGCAGACCTCCACCGTATGCTCCACCGTGTCCTCTGGGCGATCCTCGCAGTGGTGACACCCGGGCGTTTCCTCCCGCCTGATGATGTGCAGGAACCTCCCAAAACATCCGTGTCCGGTGAGGACCTGCGTCAGGCGATAGGTGAGGACGCCGTGACGCCTCTCTAGCCACTCCTCAAAGAGGGGTCTTATCGCCACTGTCGTGGCGTGCCCTGCGCTGGGTTGCGAAAGTCGCTCCTTCCATGCCACCATGAGATCGCGCCGGAGGTCTGTCCGCTCCGCCGCGATTTGCCGCGGAAGCGGAGTTTCCCCCCGGCTCAGTGCCTCCGCGCGCCACTCATACAGGCGCGCTAGGACTATCGCCTCCAGATCCCATGGCGGCAGTCCGGCAAGGAGGCTTGCCGCCTCGCCCGAGATCGTGCGGTACCCCCGGATCAGGCTTACGGCTACCACCTTTTGGGGCGCGTTCAGATAGTGGGCGGCTCGTCGCCGCAGAGAACGCGCCCACACCGGGGCCCCGTATAGGGCCATGGACCGCACGACCCCCGCGTAAAGCCTCCGGCAGGAGGTGTTTGGCCCCCCCAGGTTGGGCAGGAGCCGCTTGAAGGCGGCCCCGGTCCTCTCCAGTTTGGGGGCCAAACGTCGGAAGTGTTCGACGAAGTTCCACCGGCTGTCGAGGACGAGACCCAGGTATCTCATCGTTGCCTCGACGCCGATGTGAACCCCTCCCACCGTTAGTTGGGATCCCGATGGTGGCCCGTTCCGAGGCCCATGGAAAGACATGGCCTCGGACTTGTGCAATGCCACCTCGAGACCCAACCGCCGGATTCTTTCCACGACTATCGCAACCCCGCGTGTCATCGCGTCGGCCGCCGCCTGATGCGACCTCCCTTGCGCCAGGACCAGCGTGTCGTCAGCGTAGCAAACCACGCTGACGCCATCAGGGAGGTCGGCCCGCAGCACCCAGTCGTAACCGATGTCCCACAGGAGCGGCCCCAGAACCGATCCCTGTGGGACACCGCACGACATCTCTCGCCGGTTCCACTCCCCGTTGCGACCGGGGTAGATGACGGCTCTGTCCGTCAGATACGCCCCAACTACTCGACGGAGGTAGGTCGGCACCCGGTGATACCGGAGTGCCTCCCCAATACAGCTCCAGGGCAGGGTGTTAAACGCGTTGGCGATGTCGAGTGACACCGCCACGACTACCCCACCCCGGCATTTATTCACCTAATATCCTTTTGATATGGCGAAGATTTGTCAAAAATTCAAAGGGGCTAACTTTTTGGCCCTCAAGCTTTTGCAGCTTTCTTTTGTAATTATATCGATCTTTCTTTTTTTATTTCCTTCAAATAACATAGTCTTGTATTTGCGATCTTGCCAAAGTGCTTCTCTTCTAAGAGCTTTGAGGAATAGTAGCAGGGTTGGCTTTGATTTTATATTCGTGTTTAGCCGCCTGTGCCACCCCTTTTTTTTTGGTGGGAAATCATCAAATAAGTCCTCCCGCTCTGGGCGGAGCGAGAGAGCGTGTCAGACTTTTACTGACTAAAACCCACCCGTGTTCCTTCAGTTGCCTGTGCCAGGGGCCACGGTATCTCTTTCGAACAACCCGCGACCCCGGCAGGCTTCGGTCCTGGTAGACCCCGTCAGTTAGTGCTGACATCTCTTTGAGGCGCGCGTGGAACACAACGCGCCGTCGACCCGGGCCTGGTCCTTACCGGACGGCGAGCTGCCCATTGCTCGCCGTCCGCAAGCCCGCGCCTACGGTGGCCGGGAATCGGCTATAGATTCCCGACGCCCAGGGCGTCTCCTGCGGCGACTAGGGGCGCGAGGGCGCCAAGATTGCCTCTCCCTCACGCGCTCCGCCTCCTCCTTCGCGAGCATTACTGCTTCGCAGAAGGAGGCAACGGCTTCCCATGTACTCTCGCTCCGTACCATGGCCTGGATCAGGGCCGGACGCGAGAGATCGCCGCCGTGAGGACGCGGCGGTGCTCTGCCCAAGCTGGACAGGCCTCCACCGTATGCTCCACCGTGTCCTCCGGGCGATCCACACAATGGTGACACCCGGGCGTTTCCTCCCGCCTTATTCGAAACAGGAACCTCCCGAAGCAGCCATGTCCAGTGAGGACCTGCGTCAGGCGGAAGGTGAGGACGCCGTGACGCCTCTCCAGCCACTCCTCAAAGAGGGGACTTATCGCCGCAATAGGTATGGACAAAATAACACAGCTCGTTTAATCTGTATTATTATTACATCATCACAGCTCGTTTCATCGGTATATATTTTTCGTTATTTATTTTTTTTTGTCGGGCGCTGGGGGCACAACAACTGATATAAAGTCCGGCGGTTAAAAGGTTAAAAAGATATTATATACGCTACGAGTACATAGACCAAAGAGTCTGTATGTACATATTATAATACCGTGTCCGTTTCCTTCCCGATGCAATTTGTGTGTTGAATTTTCTGCCTGAGTATCCAGACATTTTGAGAATCTGACTTTTTGCTAAATAGACGTTCTGCTATACAGACCATTTGATAGTTGGACGTTTTGCTACATGGACATTTTGCTAATTAGACTTACTGCGCATTTCGCATTTCACATGACATTTCGCGCTGTTGGACATTTTGCTACTTAGACCTTCTGATCAGGGGGGCCTGGAGGTATGGATCAAATCGAATAGGGGCGTGGGCAAGTTCATTTTCCAAAGGTTTTAACAAAAAAAAAAAGAAACTAAAAAAAAAGAAGAGAAATCGAATCGTTTGAAAAAATCTTAAAAAAAGAACAATCAGGGCTATCATTTTTTTTTTTTAGATAGCTCTGATAGTATTGTTTTTATGTTTATTTTCTTTGACCACTATGCGAAGTGATTGAAAATAAAATAAAAATTGGTCATAACTTCTGAACCGTAAAAAAATTCACCGACATTCTCAGGGTTAAAAAGTTTGGAAATGACCTTGCCCACGCCCCTATTCGATTTGATCCATACTTCCAGGGACACCCTGTATAGGTGCAGTGAGCTTGAAGTGTGCTGGCAATAGTATCAAACTCCAGCATCAGATGGAATGACTCTGAGTACTCTGACAGCTCACTTCACATACCTACGTTTGCAGAACAGCGCTGCAGATACCTGAATGCCAATTCCCGTAATTAAAAACGTCCAAAAACCAATAACAATCTCATCTCAGCGACAATGAATGTCAAAAATGTAGGGATTTTAGAGATATTTTTGGCAGATTGAGACAGATCAGAGTGTGAACGTTCTTAAAATTATGAGAATTGCCCCTCAGTTACTACACCGACACCAGTTATAAATAAAAAAATGTTAAAAATGTTGTTACCTCATAAATTTTCTGTTGTTTGAACGCGTCCCACAGATTTGGCGTCTCCTGTAACTTTGCCGTGAAGTATAGAAAATCTTTGGTGTTAGGATCCTGAGAACCAACAGAACAAATAGTTACCGATATTATATAAGTTCTTTTGAAAAATAGGGATCATTACATAACAAATAATCATAACTGGCGAAATATTCTTAGGCGTACCATAGGTAGTGATGGTCCAGAGGTAACGGCCCCCACTTACGAGATGAGATGTAGCTCGTGGGTTCGGGCCCAGACAGGCGCTTTACTTTGTGCAAATTATTTCATCACCACTGCTCTCAAAACGGTGAAGGAAAACATCGTGAAGAAACATGTTCTAGAACCAAACATTCACACACTTGTGACATCTACTAACCCGCACTGGGCCCGCGTGGTGGATTACAGCCCACTCCCTCTCGAAGAGAGGAGGCTTGTGCCCCAGCAGTGGGAACATTATAAGCTGATTATGCTGTAGTATAGGTCTGTAGGTACACCTCAGCCTAACCCTAAAGTGAATACAAGCGTTATGGTATATGTGATGTGATGTGATCATTAAATATCCCGGCTCTTCAATTTCATATGTAGGTATGGCTGAAAACGGCTTCTTAAAATAGATCCTGAGTTTCATAAATTCAGGATTACAGTTAGCGCCAGCCACGAAGACGCGCCTCACTCTTCTTCCTAATCGCTTTATACAGGGTGTTACGGAAAGGGTATATCAATACAAACGGGTTGAAGAGTGTATCTGGTCTAGAATCTCTGTACAAAGTTTCAGCTCAAAAGCAGTAACTTTGAAAATGCTTAATATTTTTTTTATTTCGATAGTTTATTAAATTGAAATCATAACAAACGTGTCACCGCACTACTCGTAGTGCGGTGACACGTTTGTTATGATTTCAATTGACCCTCGGGTCATTATCCATTATCTGTAGTGTGTCTGTGCACCTATTACACGCTCATCACGCCGCCGCGCGCCAGTGCAGCGCCGTGATGTCGAAATAAAAAAATATTAAGCATTTTCAAAGTTAATGCTTTTGAGCTGAAATTTTGTACAGAGATTCTAGACCAGATACACTCTTCAACCCGTTTGTATTGATATACCCTTTCCGTAACACCCTGTAAAATACGAGTATGCAACGTTCCGCTAGTGTTTTAGTTTTGTCGATACACAGTAATTATTTATTAGTAGGGATAACTAAAACACTGGGGGAATTAACTATCGATAACCACTAGCGATTAGTATGAAGAGTGGGGCGCGTCTTCGTGGAAGGCGCTATCTATAGTTGTCTTTACCTGTCTGTAGAAGGCATAGTTCCTTAAGTTTGTAGGGTCAACGGGGCTACTGGCGAAGCTGACACAAAGTCCAGCTAATGAGCCATCATCTGTTCTAGCAAACAGCGAGTTACCTGTCAATAACAAACGACAAGATAAGGATATTGTTGCACTGTTTATATGATAGCAGGTACTATTTGGCCAAGATCCAGTCAAGGACTGTTGATTTACATTTCATAGGATATATATTTTGTATGGCCAGTTTAATAAATAATCAATAAATTCGTCTCACGTCTGGAGAAATTGCTAAGTAGGTAATTAGCAATTATGTTCTTTATGCGTTTTAGTTTGAAAAGGATAGGAGCCAGTAAACGCTCACTGGTGCAAATATTGAAGCGTCGTAATTGCTAGCCACTTTTCATCAGATGTCCCTATAGTCGACAGTGAATGGGCTATGGTAAGGTAAATCGGTGACCTGGTTAAGCTCGCGAGTCTCCATTGAATTGCAACAAGGTCACACTATGAATCTCAATCTTTTTGAAGGATATTGCTAATCCATTGCTTCATAATGTTCGAAAAATGTGTCTGCTCAACAACGTGAATACAGTTCGACACAACTTAGATGTAGCATCGGCAAAATTCGTAAAACCGATCACATCCGAACTAAGTGCGCCTTCAAAATCACCAATCTTTATTACTACTTTAGGAAAAATTTTCCTAAAGTAGTAATAAAGATTTACGAATACGAATTACGAACGTTTTACGAATTTTGCCGATGCTACATCTAAGTTGTATCGAACTGTACCGCTATGAATGTTGTTGAACTGTCAAAATAAAACCCAATTACTCCGCTGGTGCGGGATTGTCCGAAAGGTGCGGGATTGTAAGAAAGGGTTACCGCTACCCCGGAACATAAAGGGCTAAGGAAGGAACACGGATGGGTTTTAGTCAGTAAGAGTCTGATACTCCCTTCCGCTCCACCCAGAGCGGGAGGGGTCATTTGATGATTTCCCATCCATAAAAAAAAAACCCCGCTGGTCAATGTGGCGACGCTTGGGAGAGGCCTACGTCCAACAGATGACGTAGTTCGGCTGAAATGAGGACGATGATGATGAATTATTGGAATTGGAACGATATTATGTCAATGGTACCTTGTTTTAGCAAACTAACGAGGTATTCGTCCAGTGCGCAGTCGTTAGTGATGTCCATGTTTCGTGACTGAATCAAGACATGTTCGCTCAAGTAATATTGCTTGATCACGTCCAGGGCAATGTCGTGGTGTTCACTCGTCACTTGAGACAACGAAAAGTGATCTGGCTGAAATTATATATTACAATTAAATCGCCCCTAATCACTACTACATATGAGTACAGTCACGTCTAAAAGTATGTATACACTTGGCAATTTTCAATTGCGATTTTTTCGTAAAATAACGAATGCAACGTTGAAATACGACACTTAACATAAACCTATGGGTTCGAAAATACTATTTTCGTAATAACATAAAATTTCATTCAAAAATAAAGGAGAAAATCGCCTTTGAATAAAGCCAAGTGTATACATACTTATAGACGTGACTGTACTTAAGTAAACTAAACAACACAGATATAAATAGACTTAGATAACGCAAGTATCACGATCTGTATGAAAACCAAGCGTGCCATTTTTTGGCTACCTTATATGACGTCACAAGCACTATTTTGTGAAAATGAGAAAATCAAATCGATTCAAAGACACCGCCGCGTGCGGCATCCGTCTCGCCCCACCCCCGGGGCCTAGCCGCCTAGCGCCAGTACTCACGGTCATCCTACCAGCAGTACTACAGGACTGAGCGCGAAAGTGGCGGCTTACGATTTTTGTACGCAAGCTCGGCACGCGATGCAGTTGCTCTTGCGTTATCTAGGTGTGCAGGTCTGTGCTAAACACTAATATCCTGAAACTGCGAAACCATAAACTATACTTACAGTAAAGAGTTATGGAAACAGCCTCCTTAAAGTGCTTCATCCATGACGTAAGTATTAATTTCACTACGAGTTTCTCTTCTAGGTTCGTCTTCCTCTTTGTGAAAACTACTTAGTTCAGGTATTATGATCTACGCTAGATTATACCCAAAGTTATCGAGTCAACGAGGCAAGGAGGCGCTTCAATGATCCTATAGCATGACTGACTGGTAGAGAATGCCTAAGGCATTAAGTCCGCCTTTGTACCTTTTTGTGCGAAAAGTTTAAATAAATAAATAATGTTTATAGAGGGCTTTTTTCAATACCTTTTCTTGCTGAAGCAAATCCATTATACCAAACACACTGTGACACATTCTACATGGTGGTTTAAATTCATTTTTTATACTTTTCGTAAGAACTGGAGCCCCTAATTTGGTTAACGATAGACGAAACATTACGAGAATTTTTATAAATTCGTAGATAGGTACGAAACCTTGGATCCAAATATTGCGCAAAGAGGCTGCTCCGATGACAGACCATATACTTCATCGTATGACAGACAGTGTTAAATTACAAAAAGCCAGTAGTAAAGAAACACGTTTTGATTCTCAGCGAAAATACTCCGTGGAATACAGTAGTACCTACTTAGTGCAATCTTTTTGCGATCAACGTTTAGGTATATTAGGCTAGTTTCCTATAAAATTCTAATTAGTCCGTCAGTTAGATTATCAAAAAATATTGGACCCTTATTTTTTCTTTTGTCAATTATATAAAAAATGATGAAGATATCGCCCGTTAAGGTTCCGCGTAACGTCACGCCGTGCGACACTTTTAGCACGGCGTGACGTCACGACCCCCCACTCCCAAATTTTGACGCGCTTTATCTTTGTCATTTTTTGTTTGATTGACAAAAGAAAAAATAAGGGTCCATTATTTTTCGATAATCTAACTGACGGACTAAATCTAATTATTATTTTTTTACCCAGGAAAATACCCTTTTATTTCACTTATTTTCCACTAATCTTACCAGTACCTATCTAGTATCTTTAAGTGTTTCTATAGATTAATTATTACTTAGATACTCGATTTATAAAAAAAGAGTCATAAAGGCCAAAGATGGACTATACAAGGTCCTTGGACTAGGGGGTCTTGTCTTGTGAAGTCCATCTGAGGCCAAAAATATATGAGATGATATTAACGACCAACCGATTATCCTTTAAAGTTAAGGTTCGCGAGCACATTCGCAAGAAGCTGGCAGTATCATCACAACGGTAATATTTTCTCATTGTTTGTCTTATTTCTTTTTAGTTAGGTAGTTAGTAAGTATAATCATGTATTTATGTATATTTATTTGTGCTTATATTTATATATAATTAGTTATATATTATATTCATAGTTTTTATAGGTTTATGCGTATCTTTATATTTAAAATATCTTTTCCTTAATTTTCATGATTGCACCTACCACTGTTTGTCTCTCTGCATCACCCAAAGGTTGACTGGTAGAAAATGCCTATGGCATTAAGTCCGCCTCTGTACATTTATGTGCTTGAAGTATTAAATAAATAAATAAATAACGTTGGACTAGTGGTTTTGTGGATAAAATAGTCTGGTTGGTAACATTTCAGTATCAGCAGTTGATAAATAATACTATAGCCCTAATATTCATTGGAAAACAAAGTTGCCCAACATTTAGCGTTTTGCAGACAAGCCAGGACCGTGAGTGTTCAGTTTCTTTATACCTAAGTATCCATCAGACAAAAAGAAACTCAAACTGCTAGACAGTTTATTTATTTATATACTATGGATGACTTACAGCTAAAACAAACGGAATAAAAAAAATAGCATGTGAGACTGACAGCCAATTGTGAAACTACTTTTAATTATAGTTTCAGTTTAATACAATCCCAGAAATGTTAATTAATTTTAATGTTTCGCGTTCATAACATTTAATTACTGTAAACCAATAAACAGTAACCACTTCTGTGATAAACTTAGGTTTAGGTACCTCGTTTCACAGATTTGGTGATGTAGTGACCACCTTGATAATAATGAAAATATTCTTTATAAAACTTGCTACAGTAATATGTAAGTACTTGTAGCTTTATTGAAATGATAATTTTGATTACAGCCCTTATGTACAAAATGTTTAATATTCCATGTTTTTCTAGGTACAATAGAAATGCTAGTACAGCTATGTAAATGCATAGACTTAATAGATCTAGCGGACATTGACGCTGATCAGCCCAAATTGAAATCTAACACTGAATCGGCCAAGTTCGAAGAATACCGATCGGAAAACATGCCACCAAAGCCTATACGCAAGTATTGGTTGTTGAATGAGCACCCCCCGTTCACGAGGGGCCCAAAATCGCGGGTCTATGAGGATGAGAAAGATACGAATCTGAAGCAGAAAATAGCGAATCTCGTGGATCAAACGATGCGCGACACTCAGAAAAAGATGAAAAGAACTGAAGAAATAAAGAAGGATCATAGGGATGAGTCTCCTTACAAGGTTGGATTTATTCTGTGCATGATCAAGAAGTCGAAGAACGTGATGGACGAGCTGTTCAACGTGGCGGTGAAGCACAAAGAGCAGTGGAAGTCTCTCCAGCATTTGAAGGTCTTCGAGCTGATCATGCACACTAATGTTGATACGACGAATCTGTTGAGACAGCTTGTAGATGTACATTTGAAGCATATGAACTCTACGCGGGATGAGAAGAGGGTCATTTTACTTTAAACTTAAGATTGTTTGTACGTTGGCATGTTAGGTCAATATTAAATGATAACCACAAAAAATTATCTTGTTTCATTAATTTGTTATAAGTAGGTGCTCCTTGATAAGAATCCAAATTAAAATCCGAAGAATTAGCTTCGGACAGAAAACAGAGGATGACAGAGATTGAAATTATACCTAAGGATAGCAAAAAAAAAAAGAAGAAAATTGTTTCTGCCCAGCGTGCAGCGGGGTAATTGCGTAACACACTATTAGCAGCAATGGCTTTAATTTTGATAGTTTAACAAAATTCACTGCGTTATTTACGTTGTTGAGCAGATACATTTTTCGAACATATAAAGCAAGGATAAAGCATAGCAATATCCTTCAAAATGATTCAGGAAGTTATTAGGGTGGCGGTTGAAACAACTTATGCAGATTAAGATAGCGACGATATTTGATCCAAAATCACACAAACACATATCATCATCATCAGCTTACAGCAGTCCACTGCTGGACATACATAATCAGCCTATAATGTTCCCACTGCTGGGACACAGGCCTCCTCTCTGTGAGAGGGAGCGTTCGTGTGGGAGGGGGGACTGCTGGACATTAGGCCTCTCTAATTGCACGCCATTTAGCTCGATTCTCGGCAACTCTCACCCAGCTGCTGCCAGCCCTGCGAAGATCGTCGCTCCACCTAGCCTGAGGTAGACCTAGCTTACGTTTGCCGAAAAAATCACCTTATTTCTCATTATTCGGATTCAAATTCTGCATTTCGTTATAAAACACGGTCGTCAAACACGTTGATTCCTATTCACTCCTTTCAAAAGTGTTTTTTGCCATTCCAAGCCGCGTTCGAAGCAAAAAATGCGCTGCAGTATATTCACTAGACAATACAGATGTGTATTTCGAAACACACATTGTGTACCATCTTCTTAAATAATGAGAAGGCGCATCCCATCTTTTCCGCGCGGTAATTATTTCTCAGGTGGCATGGCGGCGCCACGCCACAGCCACGCCACACCTGAGCCATGATGAGGTCGGCGCTAGTGCATTAGTTGATGACGTCACGGCTCGACGCAGACGACACGCCACGGAAAGGTTAAATAATGTGTTGATGTAGGGGTGTTATTAGGTGTTGTTTAGATTCCAGGCTATTGTATGTTTTTGGCTCTATATCGAATCATAATCATCATTTTCATTGACGAGAAATAGCTATAGCTTTAATTAAAAAAAAACTAGAGATGTCTAGGACACCAGAGCCCTGATTCACAACCATACGACAGGCTATCGTATCGAAAACCTGACATTTTGATAACCTGATTTGACTTGCCCTCAACAGCAAATAGCTGTTGGAAGAATAGCGGGCGTCTATTTGATTTAAACTGACAAAATTTTCGGGTTTTGGACTTGTGAACAGCGTTTAGAAGACTTCTACGATAACAATGATTAATGTTAGATATGATACGGAAGCGTATCGAGTGTTTGTGAATAGTTATGCTGGTTGGAATGAAGTTCCTTTCGCTCTAGCAAACGACACTATGTAACAAAAGTGTCGTGACGGTCAAAATGTAACACTTTTTAGGTCTTTCTCTCTTTTTCCAAGTATACCTCCAATCCTGAAATCTGCCGCACCTGAAATTTTGTCGATATTTCAACTGATTTTATAGCGTTAATTTTTTTATTGAGTAAGTATCCTTTGAAACTTAGTTCAACATCTCCTACAGCAGAGAATAATAAGACCCCACAGCACAGAACCCTCTTTGCGACATTAATTTGTGCCCATACAATGATTGATTAGATCCACCGCCACAAACGAAAACCCTCCACATTTTAACAGCAGCTCTCAAATAGGTATCGTATCAAACAAAAGAGCATCACAATGGAAAACTAAAAACTTTTTGGCTTAAATAAACAATGGACTGTAGGTAAACATGAAATAGATGTATTTTGGCTGTAGGGCTGTTAGGTCCGATGGTATAATTTTGTGGTTAATATGCGACTCTAGTGCATCTGTTCTGAGTTGAGCTGCACAATTACTGACAAATACGTGCCCTGACTGGACAGGTCCATGGTTCCCACAACATGATCTGCCCAAGATTATGTCTGCACTTTAAAAGAGACTGACCTCTGAGTTTAGCTAGGCCTTTCTTCTCAGAGTGGTAGCATAGGAGACGTCGACCTCATCTAGTTGAACTATGATTGACGTGATAAATAATTGTTTGTATGCAAACCTACTTACAGAAATATTTATCATTTATAACGTTTGATGATAACGCACGTTTGAAAATCGCATAAAGACTATTTTGCTCAATTTTTGATATGCTGTGTTTTGACTATCAATATGTTCTGTCAATTACAAACATTTATCACAGAAAAATACGATGCCGATCGTCTGTTGCTTATACATTTTAGTACTTACTCGATTTGTTTGATCATATGTACATGTCTGTATACCTTAACGGATTTAGTTATTAGTCACATAGATGGACCTTACGGGTTAAATATATAATAATAATAATAAACCATTTATTTTCAGGTTACAAAGAGATAGATAGTGTTGATTAGTTATAGTAGGTGAACTTAAAAAAAAAACCTACTTAAACATACGTACAATCCGGTCGTCGAGGGAATGTGTTCCTGTCACGTGTCTGCAGTTTCATATAAACGAACTAGCTTCTGCCCGCGACTTCGTCCGCGTGAAATTTCACCCTCCCCCATTCACCCTCTTAGGGGTGGAATTTCGAAAAACCCTTTCTTAGTGGATACCTACTCTTCACAAAGAACACACCCTCCAAATTTCATGTCTCTAGGACCAGCGTGCGTTGATATATCAGTCAGTCAGTCAGGACTTTGAATTGTATATTTATAGAAGATACGTGTTTTGCGAATTTGGTCTTTATTAGGTTCTAGAATTGTCGCACTGACACGTGTCAGGAACACATTCTCTTGACGGCCGGACTGTAGGTGAAAATATATCTTTACAGGAATTTTGTTCATTCCCGTTCTTCTTTACAATAAACTACGTTTTGGAACGGGCAACTTGTTTCAACTTTTTTGACTAACTGACCGTCACTTTGACAATTCGGAAATACCTAAGAAGGTGCAATCAGAAACAAAAGTTCAAGCGACAGCCCCATTTCATGTCCAGGCAAATCACTGTCCATTCCAAGGTTGCCTGGAAGAGATCGCCGAAAGCGATAAGGCCGCCCTTTGTATATTTTTAGTGTTCGATCAATTTTTTTTGTTATGTATTTTTGTGGTGTAGATACCTACAATAAAGTATATGTTAGAGATAAATACTCTTTTTAATGGTTATTTAATTTGTTCGAGCGGCAACACTTCGGACTTGTCAGTGTTGGGCTGTCAGTGTCAACGTTGTATCTATCAGTAGTGCGTTTGTTTTATATTGGAGTGATCTTGCTCTGGAGACAGCGCCTGTGCCGGTTGTGCGCACTGATTGAATGAATGCGACATGGCGGACACCAACAGCGAACACATAGACGCTAATCCGTCCGAAGCTGCGACAATATATACAATATGTAACATAATTAACGCAAGACCTCATACACCCCAATTAGACTATTGAGTTAAAAGCATAATACAATGACCAAAACTTATTTTTTTAAAGATTCTGTTACACCTTGTATATAATATAAATAAATATAAAAGTTGATTAGAAATTCAGTTTTGTAAATCTAAAAGAGAATAAATATTCAATTAAAACAGAAAAACATTCACGCTCAGCTGTCGCGCTTGCGACACGAAGAGCAACGGGGAAGTTGATATTTGTAAAAGTAGCGGTTAATAGATTTTTGTTGCTGACCGTACTACCTGTAAATAGTTTATAGAACCGAGTTTGAAAAATTTTGAAGTATGTACTTACTTGCAGGGTAAGTACCTACAGTAGTCATAGTAAAAGAAATAAGAGAAATTGTAGATAAGTAGGTATCTCTCTAATTTTTACTTTTTATTGCAATTTTTAAGCTTATATGAAAACAGCAGCTACCGCAGCTATATCAATAATGACCAATTTTAAAATTGAGTTGAATATGAGTGATAAAAATATATATCAATTTAAAATGTTTAATATTCCTTGTCCTATTCCCATTTTCTTGTCGAATGCACGGAGCTGCATAGTGCGCGCCCCTCCGCGACTGCCCGCCCAAAATGGCCGATACTAGGACCAAGTAGTCTTGATCTCGGAAATAATACTGTTTTTTTTTTAAGTCGTTTAGACTATTATGTTATAGGTCTATGGTGACGCTTGGGATGCCTATGTCCAGCAGTGGACGTCTTACGGCTGAAAAATTATGAAAATTTTAATTTGAGATGTCTAGCTGAATTAAATTGCCTTTCTTCAATTAATAAAAGTGTAACTACATCCAAACTTGTTTGAAATGAAATGCAATTGTTTATTCTGTAAATAGGGATACACTAGGGGGGCAGTTTTACATGTTATAAGTGTTTTTTTTTATTCTAGATGGTTTAAATAATAAAGTTTAGGTAATTTAAACTACCTAAGTGAGAAACAGGAATAATTAATTCATTATGTGGTTAATTAAATTTCGAATTAAAACCAACATAAAACAATAATCTATGAATTAATTTATACACATGATTGTGTTGGTAAGAAATTATCTACATATTAGTCATCGATGCATATGAGTTTATGGAGAAAATAAATTAGCTACACGTGCTACGAAATTGGCAACATTTTCCTATTAATTTTTAGTCTTTAGTGTTCAAAACATTTAATTATATAAACTGATAAATGTAATCGTGATCGTTAAACATTTTATTTCATAGTTTGCGGTACTGAAGTAGTTTTCACTAGAATGGTAACATGATCATATTCTATTCTGCAATATTATGTAAGTATTTTTAATTGAACCAACCGAATCAGAATCTTAACTAGGTAATGATGGATTTGCACATGTTGAAATCATCGCATGTCCAAAAAATCTGAGTAACAGAGCTCAGATAGAAAAAAAGAAAACAAATTTATGAACATTTTTTTTTTCAACTATATTTCCAAAGGTGAAGCCGCGTAACTTTTTTTTATTGATTTTAGATACGATACAACTAATTGTACAACACTGTAACTGTCTCAATTTAATAGACTTACCACAAGGCCGTGAAGTTTTCACTGCTAAATGGAAATTAGCATCAAGAGCACCAGAAATGTATGAGCCATACCCAAGGAGAAGAGAAATCAAAACGTATTTTCGTAGATACATGCTGGACAATGATAGACCAGGCGACAAGCTACACTTAAAAGCGTCTAGACGAGTCTACGAAGACGAGAAAGATGATAATTTAAAGAAAAAAATAGATATCCTCGTAAAGCAGACAGTGAGCGATACTGAAGATAAAATAAAAGACTTGGATGCGATGAAGATACAACATGCAGCAGAACCATCTTACAAAGCCGGTTTTGTTCTAAGCATGATGAAAAAATCGAGAGAAGTTGTAAACGAGTTATTTAACTTGGCCGTTAAGCACAGAGACGAATGGCAAGCTTTAGAACAACTCAAAATCTTCGAAATGATCGTGAACACTAATGTTGATACTAACAATTACCTAAAGCAACTGAAAGATATACAAGCTAGCGGCGTCACCAACTTCGTTCCAAGCCCTACGAAGTCTATTTATACTGGTGTGCAACAATATCACGATACTACTATAAGTGGTATAGAAACTACCGATCACAGTGAAACTACCGATCACAGAGAAACTACCGATCACAGTGAAGCTACCGATCACAATAAGACTGACGGTTCCCCCGCTCGTTATTTGACATTTTGATTAATTTAAGTAAGACTATGCTCACAATATTACAAGAAAATTGTTTTATTTACAAATACCCAAGTTCATCTAAAAATACCTAGATCAAAGCATTCCTCTGTTTTACTGAACATTATGAATGTCTCATAATTTGTTAAGCATTTAATAAACTGAAGTATGTACAATGTGAACACGAAAATACGATAATAAATGAAAACACTGGTCATACTAATGCATAAGAGTATTTTGAAACTATCAAATAAAATCTAACATAGAAATAAAAAAAGTGATTTTTTCATACAAACTAAACATTAGTTATGGGTCTACGGTCGACTATGGGTTTTGTCAATCTTTGACTAGCGATAGTGATTAAACTATTGATTATACAGGGTGAAATTGAACACATGCGACAAATCGAAATGGGAGATTGTACTCATTATTATGAACAACTTTTACTATGGGACCAAACCTGAAATCGCGAAAAAAAAATCAGTTGTTCCCTACATTTTGATGAGTCATGCGAATACAAATGTAGGGAACAGCTGATTTTTTTTCGCGATTTCAGGTTTGGTGTCATAGTAAAAGTTGTTCATAATAATGAGTACAATCTCCCATTTCGATTTGTCGCATGTGTTCAATTTCACCCTGTATTTGACAGACTTTTTGTAAATAAACTGGGAACGTCATTAGTTATGCGCAGTTTAATTTATTATCGTCTCCACCTTGTATAACTTATCGCAAATATCAGTATACCTAACGATCAATACCTCTTCGTCCGTGTACGCAGTCGTCGGCGACTTGGTCAGTTTCTTTCATCTGGGCAGAATTCGTGGCTAATTGTGGCATTAAACAATAGAACCTCTTAGCAATACAAGTAACGCGCCTCGCATTGTTCCCCGCACACAAATGCTGGCTGACTGTCCGTAAGTTTGCGCATGCATACGGACAATAAAAAATCGAGATATTGTTTTCCCTCAAAAACATGACGAAACTGTTTTTGACCAGCATCATTTGGACGAAATGTTTTGTTCGTGGCCGCTGTTTGTCTAAACTTTTGTAGGGAGGTTATGTTCATGTCTAAAATGGGGCCTCAGCAGGTTTATACGAAGTATTTTTCATTTTGTGGGAGTTTTTTTTTAAACTAGCACAAGAGTTTTATAAGGTAAGGGATTAGGTTTTACTGACTTAGGGCGTAGCATTGGCTGGAACATGATGATTTATTTAAAAATATGGAAGTTAAAATCTGGAGTTATATTCAAATTCATTTATTTGTTTGTCAAAGGTGCAAAGTTATTGTCATAATTATATAAAGATCACTTGTAGTAACATACCCATAGGGCGTACAATATTTAAGAAAAAATCAATGACCAATGTGACACTCTTTGTAGAATTTCAACATTTATATCTGTAATTTATATGGTGTAAGAGATTCTATTCTATTCTTTCAATGAAAAATTCAGCTCGTGTTATTTTTTCCTTGAAAAGTAGGTACGGTCGAAAAAGCTATTTGGTATACAGGCAAAAATTTTCATCTTTCCACTACACAGCCAATATTTAGTTTTATTTTGTGCGTTACAACTTTTCAGCTTATGTCATCCTTAATTAAATAGAGTGGTATAAAATAATTGACTGGCTCAGCACACCATTGTTTAAAAGTAGTTGCAAGTTAGCTGCCTGTATACCAAATAGCTTGTTCGACCGTACCTACCTAGTCAACAGATTTAAGTGGTATTAGAAGTATTTTGCCATAATTTTTAAATTCTAGCCTTTAGTTCCATTATTATTGTGTGTTATCACCTACTTCTGATATTGCTGGTAAACTTATAATTGGCGACTGTGTAAGACCGAAGCTATTGTGTACTTAAGATATATTATACGTAGAAGCTGTTGGTGTACCTTAGTTTAATTACCTCATAGTTCTTCCATAGTTCTTGGTAACCGGTCCACTTTAGCCACCCAAAAACATAGTCCAATTTTTTATTTTTCCATATCCTGCAATAGTCCTACACCAACGGGGGGTTATCCTTGGGTGCACTTGCATAGTGCAGACAGGGATAATCGTCGGTTGGTGCTGCCTTTCATTAAAAAATTTCCTAAGAAGCCTCTGCGAGTTGGTTTCGGCCCCTCGTACGCCTTCCAAAGGACCGGGACCCCGCATGGTCCCGAGATATGTAAAATCAAATAAATAAATAAAATGATTTAATCCATCCAATAATATATTTATCCAATCAACAAAGAGCAGATTTTAATTAATTAAATTCATTCAACGCTAAAACATCGCTTTCCAATGAATCTCAGACAAAGCTCAAAGTGTATTATTTTATAGACAAATCGAAACAGAACGGGATTATGTGCTTACATAATATACTTACTGTTATATTGAAATGGTCTTTAATTGTTGAGAGATAGAGTAGATAATGGTTTGTATAATTAATTAAGTTAGGGCGTAACGGCATTGAGTGCGAATATAATAGGGATGGAAGGGGGCGGGGCCGTGGCTCCGCGCAAATATAATCAAGGACTGGCAGAACTTTGGAGACGCCATTGTCACTATTTATTTGCTGATAAATAATTTAAACTTACAGTGTGGTTATTAGGTTATCATATTAGTTGAAACCACGTCCGTATTCTAGATTTTTAAGTATTTTAAACATACACCATTATAATAATGAATAACAATTATTAACATTCTAGCCGTTGGACCTTTATTTTTCTTTTGAGTAATCAACAAAATTTTGTTACCAAATGGTAAGAATACCTTATAGTTTGTGTTGAGTTGTTGATACCATTGCCCCGCGCGGGTCTAAGTGCCATATTATCATGGGTGGATTATTTCGTGCCAAATTTTACTCTATTTATTTTGATTGAAAAAAGCCGGTCAAGTGCCAAAGCCGGTCGGACTCGCGCACCGAGGGCTCCGTACAAATTTGTAAGTATGTATTATGTAAATTTAATAGTTTTAGATTTTTTTTTTGTAAAGTAACTACCAACTTAAGGTTTTCTGATTTTTCCTTTAATTGTGCTATATGACATTGCTTCTTGCCAAATTTCATGATTCTAGGTCAACAGGAAGTACCCTATAAGTTTTGATTTCGGAACATAAAAGCCCGTATCTTTCAACTGCGTTGACTTAGAAATTTGATTTTTTTCACTGCAGCTTCAAGCCATTATATCTATTACTTACAGATAAAGTACCTTGGGTATAAATGACACTATTTTACTTAGATCTTATCTTTTAATTAGTAATATCTCAGTTTGTTCATTAGGTGACAAAAGTGGTTCTTCCCCTGACCAAATGTTTGTAGTAAGAATGTCGTCTCCACGTCGTTGTAGCGCACTAATCAGCGCGGCTCTACGTCTGCGCCGAGCTCTCTATCACAATGCGTCTATTACATTTGCTCAATAATTGCCACCTCGCACTCCGCACCCCGCACCCCGCACCCCTTTTCTATCGAACAATCTCACAACAATCAATTTAGATATTTATAACGTCTAGATTTCGAGAGTTTAAGGATTATAATAATTTATATCCTACTAATCCTACTCCTACTAATATTATAAATGTGAAAGTTTGTGAGGATGTTTGTTACTCCTTCACGCAAAAACTGCTAAACGAATTTTGATGAAACTTTGCAGTAATATAGCTTATATGTCAGAATAGCATATAGAATACTTTTTATCCCGATATTCCTACGGGATCGACACTTATGCAGGTGAAACCGCGAGGCGCAGCTAGTATAATAATAATAATTTATGTTAATTAGTTATTATTTAAGTATTTATTTTTCACTTCAAGACACAAACAGCAGTGTAGCAAGAGCCAGGGATCTTGTACTAGGAGTTCCTGTATCGCAAGAGCCATGAGAGATTAATTTGAGAAACAAAGAAAATAATAACAATATAATCTTACCTAAATAAACCATGTGCTTTAACTAACTAGATAGATAAAACACTTATTCAGTGCACACGAGATTAAAACAGAAGATGAACGACTTAATTTTAAGAACGTTCACAGTCGGATCTCCGTCTCAATCTATCAAAAAAATCTCGAATTTCCCTACATTTTGACAAGTTTTTGACATTTGTTTGTCGCCGAGATGAGACTGCGACTAGATTTTGAACGTTTTAAATTACGAGAATCGGTCTTCTGGAGTCCAGCTCAGTCTATGGTCATCTGACCTATGACATTGTACACGCATAGATAAAGATAGAAGAAGTGAAGTGTTTAAGTGAATGTCTAAGTATACCGCGTCTATAGACTGATTTGGTCTATGCCAAATTACCAACCATACCCTGAACATAAATCATAATCTTTATTTATCTTCACATCATAATATGTTACAGGCACTGATTAATATAATGCACACTCTTAAATAGAGAAAGCTGTCTGAGATAGGAGGGTTCCTGCGGGGTAATTGTGTAACTCACTGCTTATCAGTAGCAATGGGTTTCATTTTGACAGTTCAAGAAAATTCATTGCGTTATTTACGTTGTTGAACAGACACATTTTTCGAAAATATGAAGCAATGGATCAGCAATATCCTTCAAAATGATTCAGATTGAGATCGATATGTTGTTACGCAATTAGGATGCCGAGTTAGTTAACATGTCCTATCTAAATAGGACATGTTAAGTACTTTACACAACTTAGGTTAGAGTCAAGATATTATGTAATAAAATTTTAAACCTGCAACAAGTTCAAAATATAGAAACAAAAAATTCAACGAAATATAATAATTATGTATGTATCACATAGTTGTTTAGTCAGTGTTTCCGAAATCGAGACCTAAATCATATAACGCGAAACATTGCCAGCTCACTTGCTAATTCATTATGCATAGTGGTTCCCAATTAATTAAATCACATATCAATTTTCCAATCAAGTCCTTAATTGAATATTTTAATTTAGTGAGGACCATTTTGATCACATTAATGTGTGTTAAACAATTAAAAGGTACCTGTCACCTGCTAAATTAGTGGATTTGCGGTCGCGCCGGACGGCAATTCATTACTGGATTGTGAAAGCTATCCGATTTTCGCGCAACACCGGCTTTCACAGAATCAATAGGATTTAATGGTCCCCTGTTAAAGTGATTTTAGCGTTGTAAGAGGTGCAGGTTTTTAAAGGGTCGTGTTTTTCAGAATCATATTATACAGGCTGCTACACTGAGTAAAATAATTTCTTACTACACCACATTCAAGTGATTTCATTAAGACTTACTGACTTTATACAGTAAGAAGAAATGTTTATAAAACAGTAAAAGACAAAACAGTAACTTTTAATGAATGAACATACTATATACTGAAAAAAAAACAACGAAAAAAAGGAAAACCCACATTACTGTATTGTGAGTTTTCAATGCTTTGAAGTTTGAACGATATCACCAAATGAATAAAACAGTTAATTTTGTGGCCTACTTAAAACGTTAAAGTTTACTGTCATGACGGTAACATTTTGCCTCAAGCTTTAGCTGTTTACGGATCTGTAAAAAATACTGTTTTGAACGTTAGGCTCATATGGAACTGTTTAAAGCAGTTCAGATCAATGTTTTTTAATTTTTATTTACTGCTTATTTCTTTCAGTGCAGGGACATCGATGAGAAAATTGTTACAATGGATTCAGTAGATCATTCTGAATGCCCCTGCGTTGAATTTTATCGTCGGTTATTAAAAAAATAATTAGATGTTCCATATATTTTGATCGCGTAGGTATTGCAATTATCTATGAAACAGCTGATTGGTTTTTTGATAACCGACGAAAAATGTCTACACTAGGGGTCTAAAATCGTGCTAAATTCAAGTTATCAGTTTGCGCGTCGAGATGGTGTCACCCTGTCTTTATCTAATTTCTACACAAAAATATTTTAATACGAAAATAGTCTATGAATTTACAAACCTTATATTTGATTACTTAGAATTCAACAAATTACAAATTTTCAAAGTCCTTATGATGGCTACGATATACTTTTGTGTCAATAATACTTAGTTAAAAAAAAGACTGCACTGAATCCGGGTCTCAATTACATCCAAAGTATTAGGTACAAAGTATTAGTAAGATTCCCAAAAGAAAATATTTATTCATGAAAACAACAGAAAAATAAAACGTAGGTATACTTAGATCCAAACGAGTTTATCTCAATGATGTCAGGTCAATGAATTTATAAATGAAATAAGATAAGTGGAATGTGGAGATAGCTTTGTGAAAGTGTCTGCTCAAACGTCTGTAAATTAGCGAAGAGTGGCTCGCGCAAAAGTAATTACTTCAGGCGATGTCTGACAAATTAGTTTAGCTACTGTGACCAGATCAGCGGCCTGGCCTGGGCCTGTGTTTGAGCGAAAAAGGACTCGAATTTATCTATACTATCATAATATTATAAAGAGGTTTGCTGAGGGTTTGTTTAAAAGTTTGTATGTAGGGGGTAGTCTCCGAAACTACCAGTCGGATTTGAAAAACTATTTTTGTGTTTGATAGCCCAATTCTTGAGAAATCCTTTTCCCAACTGTGTTGGGATCGGCTTTCAGTCTAACCAGATGCAGCTGAGTACCAGTGCCTATCTGACCTCCACGAGTGAGCGAGTGTCAGAGATCTCCGAATGACAGCCGTTACGTGCTTTCCGAAGCTTGGAGGAGTCTCGATAAGTAATGAATGGTCACCCATCCAAGAACCGACCGCGGCAAGCGTAGCTTAACCTTAGATCGACCCTTGCGGCTGTTATCAATTAGCCAGGTTTTGCAAATACACATGGAAATTGAAATTCAAAGCTTAGCGGTAATTTTAGGCGTCAAGCATTTTTGTCCCAAACTAACTCAAAATATAGAGACACAGTACCTACCTCTTTGGCGGTGACCGCTACGGCGAGCTTTAATTAAAGGATTGGCCGTTTTTCCACACGGTCCGGAATCCGGCAGCCGGCACGGACACGATCTGGCGCAGGAAGCAAACAGCCAGTGTTGCCACTGACGAATTTCAACGAGATGAAATGTCACGAATTTAAAGACTGAGGCAAACATGTAGGTACGTGGCTGGAAATCCAATTTCCATGAAGGTACTCGTATCTGCCAACCGCGGGTTTGGTGAAAAATTGTTTTCAGATAAATATTTTTCACAATACTCGCGCTTTTCAGATAGAATCACTGTGAGCCACTTTTATTGATTCAGAAGAATACTGCCGGTGTGCCGGCCATCTTCTTGATATACCGGATTACCGGCAATCGCTTAGTGGTTTTAAAAAAGCTGGTGGCAAAAGGCACATTTATTATACAGATTAAAAAATATAGCAAAAGACACACCATCACCACACTATACAAGGGTCCAACTAAAATATATATTAGCATAATCAGCCTATAATGTTCCCACTGCTGGGACACAGGCCTCCTACCTTCGAGGAGGAGTGGGCTGTAATCGACCATGTCACATTTCTTAGAATTTTTGATTCTAGGACATGCCGGTTTTCTCACGATGTGTTCCTTCACCGTTTTAAGAGCTGCAGTGATGATGAAATAACTTACACAAAGTAAAGCGCCTGCCATATACATAATTATATAATCATATTACCTAATTGTTGATATATTTTTTGTACACAGCGTTTAATTACTTCTTTCTCTATCTATACGTATACCTAATAGAGAAATTATGTGAAAAATTAAAAATCGTAAATCAAAAACATAAAAATAAACCACCTTCAGTTTGACCATTAAGTTTGACCACGAGAAAGGAAGGGTAAATTATCCATAGTGGATAAGACAGAGATTAAAACAGAAGAAGAACTAGCAGGGGATCGAGGGGGGGGGTTGGAGGGGGGTTCAGGACGTCAGACCGGAATAACTCGTAATTGGTGACTGTGTAAGTCCGAGGCTATTATAAATGATAAATGATTTATTTTCTGTAAGCAGGTGGCAAGGCTTCCCTTCTTCGTCGCAAGGTTTGCATAACCACTTTTACACGTCAATCATATTTTTTTTTAAACTAGATGAGGTCGGTGTTTCCTATCTGACTACTCTGAGAAGAAAAGCCGAAACAAACTCAGAGGTCACAGTCTCTTTTAAAGTCCAGGCAAAATCTTGGTCACATCATGTGAAAACCATGTAGATTGGTGTCTGAAATAAGTGTACAACCTATAATCATACACCGAAGCTGTTGGTGTACTTTAATAAATAAATAAATAATCCTTCGTTTGTAACCTGTGAACCCTGACGTCCACTGCGAACTCGTAGGGGTATAATTATCCAGATCAAATGGAGTCGAGCCCGATTCGGTTAGTCTGAGGTGTACCACTGAAACGTCAGCTTTTTTCGGACCTTTTGCTTCGAACCGTCAAATGAATGAAGCCGATATTTTACGGAGATTTATTTGGAATAAGTGAATGACGAGGTATTTACTGGCTGACGAGGTTTTAGAAGTTGAATTTAGAAGAGAAAAGTTTAAAAAAAACTGTGAATAAATGAATGAGCTTTTAATTAGAATACTTATGGTACCTGTGATCTAAAAGTTTATAATACATTCATTATTACTTTAAGATATAGTTTTTAGAAAAGCCAGCTATTTTCGGACCTTTTGATTGGGACCCTCAAATAAATGTAAAGCCAATATTTCACTAAGATTTATTTTGCCTAAGTGAATGATGGAGAGGTATTTAGTTATTTGAAGAGGTTTTAGTTTTAGAGAATACTATTTGAATTCAGAAGATAAAAGATAGAAATACTGTTAAGAAATAAATGAGATTTTAAGTAGAATATGGTCATTCATTACTTCGCCAAATAATAACAGCCGCACAGGTCGATCAATCAGGTTAAGCTACGTTTGCCGCGGTCGGTCCGTAGATGGTTCATCATCTTTATATACTGAGACCCCTCCGTGCCTCGGAACGCATGTTAAGCCGTTGGTTCTGGCTGCCATTCTTGGATCTTTAATAGTCGTTGCGGAGCGTCAGAAACCCGAAAGTCTGACAACCAGTCTTACCAAAGGGTATCGTATTACCCAGGAACTAGGTTATGGAGGTCAGATAGGCAGTCGCTCCATGTCAAATACTGGTATTCAGCTGACCCCAACATGGTTGGGAATAGGCTAGGCAGATTCATTACTTCAGATCACAGATCGTAAGGCATTGTCAGTGTCTATAGATAAACCTACATAAGAAATCAACATGAAACGAAACTTTACACAAACAATAATGCCAACATAAACATAAAAACCAGTAATATATCTAGCACTATTCCAATACCACCACGTGAAGCGAAGTGCATAACCGAACGCACTGAAACAAGTAATTAATGAACGAAACAAAAAGTAGAACCCTTTTGTGTGTTTATCTTCCCAGCGAATATTCCCCGTTATTGTGCGCTCTTTAACAAACTGCATTCGAAATTAAAATTTTTCATTCTGCGCCCTCCCTTGAGTCCTCAGCCTCCTTACAGGAGCGAGATCACTTTTGATTATATTCCCTCCCACCGCAACGTAATTGGGATATTTTGTTGGAACAACAATGGCTTGCACATTCATTCGTTTTAGGTATTATAATTTTTTTCCCATTCTTCTCGACTCTCGTCTACGCAGACGTACCTTTTTTTATTATTCTCGGTAGCAATGACTCACACAATTATGTGGATTTTGTTTTTGCGTTGGTTTCGGTTATCTGTGTCTGACCTGCGATCTTGTGAGGTCAGAAAAACAGCTGATACCAATAACAAGTATCGATAAGTGAATTTAACTCCGGGATTTTTTTTTATCAGTGTAAAATTATGGAGCAAGTACTGCTGTACTAAACAAAAAAATACTAAAAGTAATAACTGTACCTACATGGCAAATGTAGGGTTAAAAATGGCAACAGAACAAAGCGTGTTTTTCGCTTCTTCACCTTTTCGCTTCTAAATGGTACTTTCAATCTTTTAGAGAAATTAGGCGTGTTGTGGCGGTGTTGACAGGTGGTACAATGTGGCAGGCAGAGGTGCAGGGTGTCGGCTGAGCGGCAGTGCGTGACGTCATCAACTAATGCACTACACGTACAGATTGTCGCAGGTGAGGCCGCAAGATACCGACACAGCGATAGAACCTGTTACTAGAAGTGACTATTTGTTTAACTAAAATTTGGAAGACCGTCTGAACGGTTTATGGGAAAGTCATCCTTCCATCCATCTTTAAAATATCTTTGCTGTTGACTCATTAATGTACCTGCTTACTAAATGTTTCACTCGCTAATTAGGTATGTAATCTAATACGCAACACGTAAGGGGATTTGGACAAAATGTTTTGAAAACAATCCCAACAAATAAGAAAGTCTTGACCCTAATTGAATTTCGTAGCAAGAAGCGTAGAGTGTCTACGAAAAGATGTTAATGCATTTTTTAAATTCTATATTGCGCATTTGATCCAATGTTCTGATATTCATATATTTCTATGCTATCAATACTTAGTCCCTGTGCTTTAAAAGATTGATACACGCCAGGATCTATCACTGATGCAGTCAATGATGCTGTTACCATTTCCAAAAACTCTAACTCCTGGTGCCTAGGTGCAAGACTGATTACTTCTCCGTGTTCGCAGCACGCACCTTACTAATTAACGGAGTCACGCTGATGACAATGAAGGAGAGGGGGGGTATGATATGTGAGGAAACCTGGTTGTATGGCAGGGGAAATTGTGCTATTTCGCAGGTATACACTAATTCAAAACTTAGAAAGAAAAAAAGAAAATACGTTTATTTGCGGTGAACATGACGCAAAAAACAATAAACACAAAAAAAAGAAGGTAAAGGAAACATGCGTCACATCCACGCAAAACGGCTATCGCTCAGCATAATGCTGCGACCCTATGCAAGACAGAGCCCCAGCGCTGGTTTTCAGCGACAGCCGGCGCTGACGTAATTTCGTCGTAGGATCTTGCCAATTTAAGGCTCAAAATGTAATTTTAACACCAAGCTTGATTACTGATGAGATGGATATTAAAACTTAGATAAGCAAGTACCTACTGTGGATAACCGGAACTTATCCAAGGCGACGGACTTTTTAATACTTCTTAGAAACTGCTATTGCTAAGACGAAAACGCACTAGCCGTCTGCCAAAGAAAAATGTAACGAATCAAGCTGGGGATAGAACAGAAAGAAAGAATTAATAATAAAACTTATTTAAAAAAAATACTAAATTAGTTGACGTTAAAAGAATCACGATCAAACTGTGATTGAGTTGAGTGATCCCGTGGGTCCATTTCGAGTGGGTCTAGTTGACCAAAGACTCTAAGAGTGAAACTGGGGTGGCAGGTTGGAAAACAGTTGATGGATCAAAAACGTCACCGAATAGATACCAAGAGAGACCAAAGGAGAAGTAGAGGTCGGCCTAGGGAAGATGGGAAGATATATTTTGGGAGAAGAAAGGATCAGGACGGATGAATAAAGTTAGGAACAGGAATCAGTGAAAGGAATTGGGGGAAACTATTCCAAAGAGGCGACTACTGCTTAGAGGCGTGAGCCACACTATTATAACGTGTAAAACATGGTAAAAGTACCTAGTAGATTAAAACCTTTTTTTATTTTATTATTGCTCGATGAAATTCGTGTATAATACTGCAAATACTTACTAATAATTACACTACATGCCAAACATTACTAAGGAGCAGTGGTGGCCCAGTGGTAACTGCCGCGACTTACAAGTCCAAGAAGTTAGCTAAAAAGAAAAAGAAAGAAGAAGAAGAAAGAAAGAAAGAAGGAGAAGAAGTTAGTTCGTAGGTTCGAACCCAGACAGGCGCTTTACTTCGTATAAATTATTTATTCACCACTGCTCTCAAACGGTGAAGGAAAATATCGCGAGGAAACCGGCATGTCCTAGAATCAAAAATTCGCAGACATGTGACATCTACCAACCCACACTGCGCCCGCGTGGTGGATCACGGACCACTCCCTCTCACAGAGAGGAGGCCTGTGTCCCAGCAGTGGGAACATTATAGGCTGATTATGCTATGCTCATGCTACACTACATGCCAAACATTACTAAACAGATCGATTAAATTATTGTTTCCTCCATTGTTAATCCACAAATACGAAAACAGAACACAAAAAAAAAAAAAACGTAATCATCAAATAAAATATTAAGCAAATGAATTCCTTTTGTGTACGTTTGTTTGTGGAGGTAGGCGTATTTTAACCGTGTTGTCAGGACTGGACTTTTCATTGGATTCCCCGCCTACCGTGGCTTCTATAAAATTATATGGAAACAAATAATTTGTACCCCAGACACGATTCCTCAAAGTTTATTATAGACTTGTTTTGGTTTATTTTATTCACGCCTTACATTACAACAGTCGGTTTAGATGCCCATGACTACTAAAACATATTATAAGGTGGCAGGGACCTCAACACGCAAACTGTATATCCATGAATTCAGAACACTCCCTAGAGTAGGACATTTTAGTAGGTTATCAAAAAAATCTGCTGTTTCATAGAAAAGTGGAATACCTACCTACGCGGTCGAAATGTATGGGACAGCGTTTTAGGATTCCATACCTCAAAAGGAAAAACGGAACCCTTAGAAGATCACTTCGTTGTCGTCTGCCCGTCCGTCAGTCAAGACCCCTTCTCAGGAACGCGTAGAGTTATCAAGTTGAAATTAATATCAAATACTCAGAGCTGCAATTGAAGCTGTGAAAAAATCAAACCTCTAAGTCAACGCAATCATAAGATACGGGCGTTAATGTTCCGAAATCAAAACCTATATAGGGTACTCCCCGTTGACCTAGAATCATGAAATTTGGCAAGAAGCAATGTCATATAGCACAAGTAAAGGAAAAAAATCCGAAAACTGTACATTTTTAGTTATGTTACAAAAACTAATTATTTTAAAATTAATTACCTACCTACAAATTTGTACGGAGCCCGCAGTGCGCGAGTTCAGAACATATTTTCTCGTCGGCCGAACTGTAGCAATATCATCATGACCAAAGCTGCGCCGCAATACCTACCTTGCGATGCCTCAAATTGTCAACTTGCAACGCCAATATAGAAAAGAAGAAGTACAACTGTATATAAAACTTATTTATTAAACCTATTTGCTAGCTACCTACACAGGTAAACGTTGAGCACCCCTGTCGGCCCGAATGCGCACTCTGTAAAAATTACAAAATGAAAATTGCGGCCCGGCGCCGCTGAATACATTAATATCGAATATTGAATACATTATATAAAAATATTGAATGAATACACCGCTAAAACGAGAGCCAAATGGAAATCAGCAAAAATCCCGGGAGATTTTATTTGAAACGCGATGTTCGAATTTCACATTAATGCTTATTAATAAATCCATTCTTTGCTTTTCATAAAGTTGGGTGCTTACAGCGAGTTTTGCTATCAGTTGGATTCGGTTCGTTAGTAATCATTTTTACATCGGTACTGTGAGAGATCTTGCGAGCTCTTCGTACCGGGACGAAATCAAACAACGGTTTGTCATATAGCTTCGATAATTATTGCTAGAATGGATTTACTTTTTTACATTTACATATTTTTTTTTATCTTGTCTTTCTTCTTGTCAGCTAGACAGACCCCTACTTGTTTTATATTCTAAAATCTTGTGTTTTGCCATCTATTTATAACGGACTCGCGGAGGTATGTAGAAGCACCGAATTCATACTTTAATATTATAAATTCGAAAGTAACTCTGTCTGTCTGTCTGTTACCTTTTCACGCCTAAACCGCTGAACCGATTTAGATGAAATTTGGTATAGAGATAGCTTGAGTCCCGGGAAAGGACATAGGGTACTTTTTATCCCGATATTCCCACGGGATCGAGACTTATGCGGGTGAAACCGCGGGGCGCAGCTAGTAGGCGATAATCTCTACAGTACCTACTTATGTGAGTACCTACGTAGTTACTTACAGTACATAGTACCGAGAGAGTTAAAGCTTGTAAAGGTGGTTCTTGATTTAACCTCTTAATCACCACTAATGAGACACAATTATTGATTTTCTATTGTAATGGATCGATATTGTACCACGCCGGGATTGAGTGGTTAATAAATCAAATTCATACCTACCTAGAACCTCAGAGGATTCTATTAATACTTACAACTGAGTTGTGAGTTTACCGTAGCGTTCCCTCTCCCTGTCCTGATTGCTGAACTCAGACAGCACCGTCTCTTGAAATTGATTGATTTACAAGAAATACATACAAATCTTAGATGTAAATGCTTTTGAGAAGGAAGCTATATCAATAATCAGCCTATAATGTTGCCACTGCTGGGACACAGGCCTCCTCTCTTCAAGAAGGAGTAGGCTATAATCTACCACACGGGCGCAGTGCTCGTTGGTAGATTTCACATGTCTTCGAATTTTTTGTTCTAGGTCATGTCGGTTTCCTCACGAACGTTTTCCTTCACCGTTTTGAGAGCAGTGGTGTTGAAATTATTTACACAAAGTAAAGCGCCTGCCTGGGTTCGATCCCACGACCTACAACTCGTATGTCAGGGCCATTATGATTTCGTGAAGTCTTCTTCTTTTTCTTCAAGAAAAGAACCAGTCTGGCAAGACATTTAGATAACTTAAATATAGCTAGATAAAATAAAAAAGTTAAATAGAAAATAATTAAAATAGTTTCTATATGCTGAAAAACTTTACCACCGTTACCCGTTTCTTTCAGATAATTAAATTCATTTCGGCAGAATTATAAACTACTGTTTTCCAAAGTCCATGCATAAATTAATTACCCAAATCTGCCAAATGACCAGCCCCAACTATCACATTCAAAGTCACATTTGACAGAATAATCACACGTTATCGCAGCATCCATCCACTGATTTCATTGTATTCTGCATCTGTGCAGGATCAGTAATCAACTTTGTCGACGAGTGTACGTAGTAGGTACAGTCGGCGATAGCGCCAACAATGCGCGGAGCAATCAATTTGTGTATTCAATCATCTCTCTCTCCACTTGATTGAAATATGAAAACCTTAATTGAGAACGCCTTTATCGAAATATGGCGATGTTTGTTGGTTTATTTTAAATATTGTAGGTAAATGTTTTATTTTGTTGTTGAGTTTTTAACCAAGGTAATTTTGTGATTAAATGGGCTCAAATTATTTGATTTTATTCTTTATTATTTTTAAAATAAAGTGGCTAAGTATTACATAGCATTTACATAAAACTTTTTTAATTAATTTGATCGTTACCGTAATGAAAAGTATTTGAATTGTAGATCTGAATCAAAGGTACACCCAATAATGCCCTTTATTCATAAATGTTACTTAAAGTTAAGTAGTGATTAGAGACTGTTGAACCATACAGTTTTGACGTTTAAACGTCACTTAAATCATCACGTCTTTAATCATCGCTTATAAAGTAACCCTTTTATGTCTTTAAAGACAATTCCAACGATTATCTCAAAATAATTACTTCTCGCAATGAATTCTCTCATTGCACTACAAAGCCCAGTAATCTCAATTAACAACTCAATCAATCAGATTACGCTCAACAACTCATAAAAAGTGAACACTGAGATGAAATCAGAAATGTGATTAAAAATAACACACCGCCCCTATAATAGCCCGATTACATACCCGCGGGTTCCGCAGCACTGTAGTGAGAAAGAGTGCAATCACATTAACGGGTGAACCCTAAAATTTTAATCTGCGGCACAATGCCGGCAATCGCTGATTGCTGCCAGCGCGCATATGCATAGTCTTTGGGGATCGCTTAGCGTACACTGCGGGAGCGAGTTATGTGCTCACTGCTACCTTTTTGTGTGCGCATAAAATGGGGTTTCGATGTTGATAGTTTGGATCTCATTTTAAGTTTTTTTTTTTTTTTCAATTTTCCAGACGGATATTCTGGTTTGGATGTTTGATTACGTATTGGATACAAATACTTATTGCCGACATAGTGAAAGCACTAGGAAGTGGCGAAGGGCGGGCGTTTTGGGGGACTGTCTTTTGTAATTTTGACGTCCGAAAAGTGCTGATTCTCAGCCTAGTTTGAATAAATGACTTTTGATTGATTGAGTGAAGATGTCGTTTAGGTAATTGTTTGCTTTATTGTATTTTCAATATTTAACATTTAACTCAACATAACATCACGCCTTTTGCTCCGAAGGATGCAGGCAGAGGTGTACCAAAGTACCCCTACATTTCGCTAGTTATGTTCAAATTTCCTATATTAGTAAGTAATAGGGGTGCCAATTACCATCACCCGGGCACAAATCCAGACTCCGTGTTGTGTTTCAAACAACACCTATTATATTCTATTACGGCTTCTGCCTTTTTTTATCATAGCAACAAATAAAATCGTCAATTAAAATCCTACAGTGAGGCACCTTCAAAACTTTGTTGTGTTAACACTATCCCCTTAATGTGTGTCCCCAAGTGTACCCACGCGACCGGCAAGGGACGAATTGTTTTCATATTAATAGCATGTCGGGAGGTGTACCAACAATGGGCCAACCCTTGGCTAAACATGTTGTTTATGACCATTTAATCACTCGCCAACTTTTACGCAAATGTCTTGTTGGATGATTTATGCAACGTTTATTTAAAATCGAGTAATAGTGTTATTGGGGAGATATTGTCATTTTGTGAGTAAAAATGTTTAGCACCGCTGAAACGTTAGTTACGAAGTGGTAGCTTTAGAGGACGAATTTCACCAATGAAAACCGAACTCGATCAGTACATCTAAACCGCGTTTTACTGGCGAAATTGCCCCAAGAGATATGTCCTAGATACGATACCTGGTTAGGTAGGATTTAACCAAACAATAACTATGTCAAAGAAGTCTACTATTATCTGTCTACCTACCTAATAGTTGATTTACATAATCATGAACGAAAACGCGACAAACAACCAATAAAGTTCGTACTAAAATTAATCAGCCCACAGTAATCAGCGACTCGTCAACTCAAAGCCGTACAAACAACTAGCAAACTGATTTACGAGTGCGCGAGTACGTTGTACAGGTGCGGCTGACGAGGTAGTTTTGTTTCTCCCCTTTCCACCCCCCTCTCACCCCCACTAGCTGCACTACAGAACAGTTTCGTCGCGTCTGAAAATTAATTCCTCTACATAATCAGGACTTCCGAGCGCCGCTCGCGCCGCCCGCGTCGCCCGCGCTCGGCGTAGCTTCACTCCGCAAATATTATTGAAAATATTGATGCTGACTGTACCTACACTTGCATCGGAAAGTAATTTAGCTTGTATGGCGATGTGGAAAAGCATTTTAGAGTTTGGCTTTTACTTTTTGATTTTATCAAAGTCATCGTATGATATAGTTTTTTTTTTTTTTTTTGGCAAATACTATCGATATACTAGGTATATCGAGGCACATTGTGTGCTAAAACGACCTGTTGGCTGAAATTTTTTGATTCAATTTAAATTTTTCGAAGTAAGCTTATAATTTAACCAACAGTTTCGCAAAACTAAAAACAATGGAGACCTATTTTGGTTGTATCCTTTTATACCACGCAGGTGTTCAACACCAAAACCTTATCGATACCTGATCAGAATATTGATTTCAAGTTGGTAGTATTGGGCACACGGAAAGGCATCAAATGTTTCAAAGTCTACACATCTTTAAGTATTTACATGCTTATTATCACATCACACTATCACATCACACTATGTATCACACTATTACACTAATATTATAAAGGCGAAAGTTTGTGAGTGTGTGTGTTTATTATTTTTGTTACTTCTTCACGCTCAAACAGCTGGACCAATTTTGATAAAAAAATGTTATGGAGGTAGCTGACAGCCTGGATTAACATATAGGCTACTTTTTATCCCGATATTCCCTCGGGATCAAAACTTATGCGGGTGAAACCGCGGCCGGGGCTCAGCTAGTGAAATCATAAATACACTACTTACACATCTTTCATTTTTTTTATAACCATCGTATTAGAGGGTTACACAATCAAATAAGTACAATTATTATTTATTAATTGATGTGATTGTTTTATAGATAGTCTGACTAATTATTACACACATAGTCTGATTACTTTTATTCTAAAAATAGTTTGGAAGTATGAATAGACCCATCTATTAATTCTTCCAAACTTTTTTTGCTATACGAGTATATTTTTCTTTTTCAACCAGAATCGAACCACCAACATCCGGCCAGGTGTTACACAAGAAGTTGTAGCGACTCATGTTTACTAAAGACAAAAAGGCTGAACGTCATAATTAAAAAAATCTCGTGCCTGCAAAGAAAGGGGGTAGTGGCGTGAAAGCAAGACGGATGGGGTGCCACAGAAGGGCTTGCAAAGACAATGCCGCGCTTTGGACGCGAAGCTTAATCATAAATATATCAACTGAGACGCGGTTAGGCTTGAACACACCTTATGGAGTTATTATTATTTAATGGTGTTTATTTCCAACAAGATTATTAATTATAATTACTAAATATTTACGCAACACAAGCTAACACATATAAACTATAATAATAATCATTTATATGAAAAAATAAAATGAAATGGTGTTATATATTTTTTTATTGAAGTGATATTTTTTTGAAGTGAAATCTTCTTTAGGCGCGTTGGACATTTTTTGCGATGGGAAAAAACCATTGAATTCGCGCCACTGTTACCGTAACGACACCGCTTCGGATGTGTTCGGTTGTCCTCGGGATGTATTCGGTTTTAATGTATATCCGATATGTCAGTGAGTTATGTATGGCAAAGTATTCTGTTTGTGTTTTATTTCACTTCTGTCGGCACTCCCGGGGTGCCACTGTTTTTTTTGGCCTAGTGGTAACGAATGAGTTGTAGGTCGTGGGTTCGAACCCAGAGAACATTACAGGCTGATTATACTATTATTATACTGGTGTAATATATTTGTATCCAACTACGACAAAATCAAAAGAGTAATATGGCATGTAATTATAGCATAAACGTATAGTCTACGTATGACTCTGGTTATACGAAAACCGAAACCGATGTTATTTTGTTTTTATGATTTGTTTATATATTTTTTAAATGGCTTGGGTAGGGTGGGTTTTAATATATATATTTTTTTGTGGTTCAGCTATGTAAAAAACTGCGTTGGATAATGTTGCTGATTTTATTTTATTTACTTACATAATAATAAGCTTAGTATCATAAAATTATGACATTGCCTTTTACTATATTAAGTAAGTACCTACATTATAAAGGTTGTGTTTAAAATAAATTGCCTTCATATCATTCGTTGAAAACTTACAACAGCTAAACATTTAAATATTTCGATCTTGACATGACTTTATTTGCACCTCAAATAAATTGCACTGGCTTTCCCTTGTAATTTTAACCGTTACAAACATTTTATTTTAACTATTTTATTGATAAACTCACTTGCAAGTTGCAGTTAGAAATAAGAAGGTTCTTAAATAAATAATAAAATCGATTTCGGCGTCGACGTAGTCTCGTTGCATTTTTTTTCATCGTGAGGCATAAACTTTCAAATTAAATGACAGCTGTCATTTGAAAGTGTCTGCCTATTTAATACAGTATCAACATAATAACAAACTTTCACTAGCAGGTTTAGTTGTAACTCAATCATTCAGCTCTCAAAAGGTACATTATACCTACCACCAATTTCAATAGAATAGACCATATAAATTACAGACATAAATATAGAAACTTTACAATGGGTGACACAATGGATGCAATAACGCTTTATCTCCTTTGTAGTGAGTCCACTAGAAACTCCAGAAATAGAACTCGTGAGGCACACTTTCCTGCTAATTTCTTACATCGGACTTTTCACTTTTTACTTATAACCTGTATTATAGGTATACTGTGTGCCTTTTAGTCTGCGCTAAATAAATTTTTTTTTTCTTTCTTTCTTCAAATACACAAATAATATTTATCCGCCTGCCTGTAACCAGCCTAAGGGCGACGACGGAGGCATGTGAGTGTATGAAAGTTAAAAGGGGTGTTAAGACAAAACGGATGAGCTCGGACAAAGACAGGAAGCGACTCTCCTCTCTTTTGATATCGCTTGTAAGCAATGGGATACCTAACATATTTTGATTAATGAATGTTTTTGTGACATACTCGTACATACTCTCTGTGTGCTCGCACCCTTTCTGGCTATTGTCTTTGAGGAACGATGTTTGTTTTAGATTTTTTGATGTTTAGTTTGATGTACCTAGGTGTGTGTATACATGCAGTAGGTATATGAATGAATACAAGGTCTAGTTACGTGCGGAGTTAGACCCCCTTTTTTGTTGTGAATGCGAAATCATCAAATGACTCCTCCCGCTGTGGGTGGAGCGGAAGGGAGTGTCAGACTCTTGCTGACTAAAACCCACCCGTGTTCCTTCCTTAGCCCTTTATGTTCCGGGGCAGCGGTTACCCTTTCGGACAATCCCGCTGACCTAAAAATCACCGTTTTACAAAGAAACACCATACATCTAAAAAAAAATTTGATATACAGGAAAACATTTTAACCAGTGCACAAACTGTTAGGTACCATGAATTATTCAGCATATGCTAGAACCCCTTTTTTTATGGATGGGAAATCATCAAACGACGCCTCCCGCTCTGGGTGGAGCGGAAGGGAGTGTCAGACTCTTACTGACTAAAACCCATCCGTGTTCCTTCCTTAGCCCTTCATGTTCCGGGGTAGCGGTAACCCTTTCGGACAATCCCGCACCCCCGGCAGGCTTCGGCCCTGGCAGGCCCCTTCCTTTTTGCTGACATCTCTTTGAGGCGTGCGTGGAACACGTACGCGCCGTCCGGCACGGGCCTGGTCCTGATCGGACGGTGAGCTACCCATTACTCTCCGTGCGCAGGCCCGCGCCTACGGTGGCTGGGAGTCGTCATGCGGCTCCCGACGCCCGGAGCGTCTCCCGCGGCAGCTGGGACGTTTGGCTCTCTCCCTCAGCCGTTCCGCCACCTCCTTCGCTAGCATGACTGCTTCGCAGAAGGAGCTTAGGTGACTGCCTCCCACTCCCTCTCGCCCCGGACCATGGCTTGAACCAGGGCCGGACGCGAGAGGTCGCCGCCGCTGCCGATCGCCTCAACGAGGGCACGGCGGTGCTCCGCCCATGCGGGGCAGACCTCCACCGTATGCTCCACCGTGTCCTCTGGGCGATCCTCGCAGTGGTGACACCCGGGCGTCTCCTCCCGCCTGATGATGTGCAGGAACCTCCCAAAACATCCGTGTCCGGTGAGGACCTGCGTCAGGCGATAGGTGAAGACGCCGTGACGCCTCTCTAGCCATTCCTCAAAGAGGGGTCTTATCGCCACTATCGTGGCGTGCCCTGCGCTGGGTTGCGAAAGTCACTCCTTCCATGCCACCATGAGATCGCGCCGGAGGTCTGTCCGCTCCGCCGCGACTTGCCGCGGAAGCGGAGTTTCCCCCCGGCGTAGTGTCTCCGCGCGCCACTCATACAGGCGCGCGAGGACTATTGCCTCCAGATCCCATGGCGGCAGTCCGGCAAGGAGGCTTGCCGCCTCGCCCGAGATCGTGCGGTACCCCCGGATCAGCCTTACGACTACCACCTTTTGGGGCGCATTCAGATAGTGGGCGGCTCGCCGCCGCAGAGAACGCGCCCACACCGGGGCCCCGTATAGGGTCATGGATCGCACGACCTCTGCGTAAAGCCTCCGGCAGGAGGTGTTTGGCCCCCTCAGGTTGGGCAAGAGCCGCTTAAAGGCGGCCCCGGTCCTTTCCAGTTTGGGGGCCAAACTTCGGAAGTGTATTCTAGACCCGCTAGCGTAGAAATTTTTCGTCGGTAATCAATAAAATAATCTGCTATTTCATAGAAAAGTGCGCGGTTAAAATGTATGCAACAATTTTTTTTTTACCGGCTAAATATTTCTGCGCTAGAGGGTCTAGAATCATACGCTGAATAATTCATGGTTACAGTTTGTGCACTGGTTAGTAAAAGTTTTCCTGTGCCTTGTCCGTTTTTTTTTATACTAGCTGCGCCCCGCGGTTGCATCCGCATAAGTCTGGATCCCGTGGGAATATCGGGATAAAATCCTGTCCTTATTCAGGTCACGCTCTACCCATGTGCCAAATTTTATCCAAATCTGTTCAGCCGTTTTAGCGTGAAAGCGTAATAAATAAAAGATTTGATTTTTTGTATGGTTGTTTCATACAAAAAATCAAATCTTTTCTAGCTTCACAGCTAATAGTAAGTATAACATTTTTAATCGTTTTTTTATGCTGTAGTCTGCAAAGCAATTATTATTTGAATCTGATGCTTTCTATAAATAAAAACGAATATTTTTGCGTGCCAATGGTAGCATTTTTTATTGGCAAACTGGGCATAATAGATTCGTAAACTAATTTTACCTGTGATAGGTAGCTACTTCCTTATGGGATGAGGTATTTGCTTCATTATTGATAAAGATACAAGAGCTTAAATTTTAACCAATAACGCTACGTAAATTATTGGAATCGGCCATTAGAGATTGATTCGACCCTTGAAAAGGAAAGTGACAATTCGTAAGTACCTACGTCGAAGTCCGAACGCTTAAAAGCCAGACGTTTGGAGTAGTATTTAATACATAATGACAATCACATAGGTAACTACATAACTGTACAAACATACTAGATATATAACACAACAGAGATCACCCATCATATATCAGACATCAGACAAACAATCGATCCTACACACACGCACACACACAAGCATACAAGCATAAAGCCACGCACACACGCACAGTCCACCGGTATTGCAGCCACCGCAGTCGTCATCTAATTACCTATCTGGTTAATCAAGGCTGGCTTGAAAGCGTATTAATTAGACCAGTGTGCACGTTGCGCGGACGACTGTATTGTCCCGCTGCTAGCTGCAAATAAGTAAACGCTGTTAACGCTGCTGGTAGGGCTGGCAAGTAGATTTTGTTTGGATTTTTGATCACTTTTTGACTTTTTTTTACTCTGTGAACTAACTTTCTGCTAGTCTAAGGGCCGGCGCTCACTGACGGCGTGCCACGGCATGCCACGGCAGGTTGTGCTGCGGCATCCCGCGGTGTTCCGTGGCATGCCGTGGCATCTGCGCCCCATTAACCGAAATGACCGCTGCACAAGTTTCAACCTTATTTCAACTAGTTTAGCAATCATAATTCCTCGACACAAAGTGACCCATACGTCTCGCGGGATGCAATGGAGCACCGCGGCAACCCGTGGAATGAAACGGCTTGACATGTCATGCCGCAGCATGCCGCGGCGCGTCGCGTCATGCCACAGCACCCCGCGGCACGTTACGGCATCGTGGTACCGAAATAAAGTAACATGAATTCTAAACCCATTGAAATAAGATTTAAAATAACTTGATTAGTAATAAAATTCTTTGCCATGACGCCCTTATATGCTTTGAACAGCACCAGCCGAATTTGGCTAAGTTCTGTCGTTTTAAACCAGCGGGACAATTGGGTAACACACTAACAGTAGCAACGGCTTTCATTTTTACAGTTCAACAACATTCATTGCGGTATTTACGTTGTTGAGCAGACAACTTGTTCGAACATATGAAGCAATGGATTAGTAATATCCTTTAAAATGATTCAGATTGAGATTGATTAGTGTGTTACGTTACGCAATTAGGGTGCTGGTCAGAAACTAAAAGGTGTGGTAAAACCAAAAACTTTAAAAAATATTCTTTAGCCTGACTCTGGAATCCTGAGTTTGACTCGTAGAGCTGTTTCAAGAATTTAAAATAGCCTCTGGTATCTGGTTGCTGTACGATTAGCCTACATTTACTTTTAATTACTTTTCGGGATACTAAAAAATTACGTGCCCTTCATTTAATACCTATTTCACAAATAATTATGCTGCTAAAGAAAACATCAATAATTTCACTAAACTTTATGTGGTATATTCATATCTACTTTTATTATACAGAATGAAATTAAATTCATGGGCATCCTTTTAAGGGGTCATTGTACTCATCATTATGAACAACTTTTACTCTGGGACTAAACCTAAAATCGCGTAAAAAATCAGCTGTTCCTGGCATTTATGTTCACATAACTCGTCGTCGTCGTAAATTCTTTTTACTTTATTTTATCTTCTTCTGTTTTACACTGATATTAAGTCCGTTTGAACAAACTTCCTTGACTAGATCATTTGAGGAGCATTTATTATTAAGAGCACTTAATATTCTAGTTTGTATACTAATTAATTGAGCAGAAGTTTCCTCACTGAGCCACCAGCCCTACGTCGCGGGAGAAGGGAGTCGTTCCCACCGGTTTGCGCCTCGTTTATAAATGCTATTTTAACGCGGAAAAAAAGATTAATTAACTAATTGAGCCGTCGGACCGCCCCGTGCTCTTTTTTAAACTTTTTTCATACGACTAATTAAGATGATTGCTTGATATGACAGCGGGATGTATGAATGTTTTAAAGACCATTTTTAAAAGTCAGGGAACTTGTTACTGAAGAATAATTTTAACAGTTTTTCTGTAGAAAGATTTGTTTAGTGACATTGATGACTGACAATTATTAGCCTTGCAATAGTTGTAAAATTAGAAAGTTCTGAACTTATTGCAAAAATTGTGAACGATACAAGGTTATCTAGGTCCCTAGATACTCTTGAGCTATAGGTATTTTGATGTGAAAAGTGAGAATATTAAATTAAACTTAAATTCAGTCCAGTACTTTACTAAGATTGAATGAACACATAAGTAAGTAGTTTAGCTAACAAATAATACTTAAAAAGTTTTCCTAACACGCTAAACTTTTCATCCCTTTTATGTTCCTTTGTAATCTCAGCTGGCACAAATCACACAAGCCCTCTGTGATCAAAAACGAACATAATTAAAAAAATAATCATAAACACGTATCTTTCAGGCATTGTGAATTACTGAGTACGAAATACCCACAACATGGTAAGGGAGACAATATGGCTCGAATGTTTAATTAGCGCATTGCAGGCTCTACGGGGATGAGAGGGGGGGTGGAATGAGGGGATGAAGTGAGGGTAGGGGGGGGGGGTGAGGGCGCGGGAGGTGTTATTCATTAAAATGTTTGCGGAAACTCGTTTAGCGCCGTTGCGGCGGGCGGCCGCGCCACCCGCCCGCCTTACTTACGTACAGGGCTGGCTAATGCAATAATTCGATTTAACTAGTAAATGTTGTGTTTTGTTTCTTTTGTAGACAACCTTGTAACCAGTTTATATGTCTTCCTCCCAGAGATAAGGATTTTCCTATAAGAAGACGCACCATTGTACATGCATTGCATGTCACAAAACATTGTACCCGTCCGGGCACGTCACACAATGATTTTCTCAAAACAGGTGTCATTCAGCAGTATATGAATGTGCCATCGCGCTAAGAGAAAAAAAACTTTGCTCGTTCTAGCCACTGACCTCTAATAAACATGTATAATACAGGTCCCTGGTTCTAGCACAATCTATGGTAAAATGCAGTCAGCAACATAGAACCGTGTAACTACGCTCCAGACATAAAATATGTATTTGATCTTCACTTACGAATAAGAATCGTCGCAAGTGGATCGATGGTGGAAGCCCGAAAGTCTGACGGCAAAGTTTTACCAAGGGGTACGTACCACGCAACTGAGTTTTGGAAGTCAGTCAGGCTCTATAAAAAAGAGAGAGAGAAAAATAAAAGAAGAGAAAACGAGGAGAAAAAGAAAAGAAGAAGAAGAGAAGAGTAAGGACAAGAAAAAGGAAAAAGAGGGAAGGAGTATTCTATTCTATTCTCTATGTAAAATACTGGTATTCAGATGCATCTGGTTAGACTGGAAGCCGATCCCAACATAGTTGGGAAAGGGCTAGGCAGATGATGATGACTTTTGGTGGATCTTGTCCTTTGTGCTCACTAGTTCCTTTAGCAGTTCTTTTGAAAGAACTACTGAGAACTTTTGGATCAGTAGTTCCTTTGCGAAAGCTAAAGGAACTGCTGAGACTAGATAGTTCCTTATATAATGCTGCCCACTGCTGCCGCACCTACCTAAAGTATAAACTAAATATATAGGTACCTAATTAATAGATAATGTTTCGTTAATGAGTTTGGGACAGCCCTGTCGGCAGCGGGTGCGCCGGGCGGGAACGTTCATTTACTCCTCGTAATCGCTGCTTCCGCTATCTACAACCCACTTAGCAGACTCAATTTAGCTACACAAACAACTTAGTATGTATTACGTATGTTGGAGAATAAAATGCAACATCATGCCTTGATACATCATGTACTTAGTTTTTGGGAATAAAGTATGTACTGCCTACTCATTATTGTAGTACCTAATGAAGGGTACAAAATATTTTAATACTATTCAGCCTTAACTGAACAGCATTCGACCAGGGCCTGAGGCGATTCCAAGTTGAAATTCATGGGAAATTTTCTCCAGAATATTCCCCCAAATATATCTAGTCTTGGAAGTTGTATGTTAAAAAATATATTATAAGTACCATATTAAAGACACCAACTTCTGAATCTATTACTCACATCGTCGTATTATATATTTACGCGTCTGTAACTTGCACAAAATTATAGCTTGCATGCCATTATGGTATTAAACAATCAGAATTTGTTATGGCACACGACATGCAAGCTACTTGCATACTTTTGTGCAAGTTACGCATGTCTATTCCGGGCTTTATTTATCACACACGACTCGTACTCTGTGCTAATTTCCAAAAAAAAAAAATGGCACAATGTAAACATTTTAATTTATTATACTTTAAATCGTTTATTACCGTTGGATCCCGTTTTTTGATCCCGTTTTTTAGGTATTACCGATGGATCCCGTTTGCTATTTCCGTTGAATCCCATATTATAACAACATGTGTACATTTCAGAAGAAAAGTGATTTACCTTTATCAAACACTAAAAAGAGATTATTTTTAGTGGGTTACCCGGAACCGAACTAGTTAGATTAGGTTAATTATTAAAAAAAAAAAAAACAATGTTAGGTTAGGTTAGGTTAAAACTGTGACCCCTACGCACGAGCCGAGCGAGCGAAGCGAGCGGTGCCGCGGCAGCGGCCGGCGAGTGCCAGAAACGACTAGATTATATAGAAAATGAGTTGTTTGTGAAATAAATAGTATACGAAACGTTGGTTGTAAACTAAAAATTTGTCAATGGAGTTTTGGTGAAACATTAGTGAACCCCTCATTTTATTATAAACAATTTTGTTGTTGAAAGTACCCGCATTCATATTTTTTTAAGCATTCGGGATCCAACGGAAATACTTTTCGGGATTCAACGACAATAAAACGTAATTATCTTGCATTTTTTAAATTCGGGATCCAACGGAAATACATAATAATGTTTTGCGGGATCCAACGCCAAAAATATTAAAATGGGATTCAAAAACGGGATCCAATGGTAATAAATCCTTTAAATTAGTATTATGGTTTCCTACGATAGCCGTGACCGCCACTTAGCGGCCGTACGATGACGACCGTCCTTAAATGGTTATACCGTGATTAGTAATAAGTTGGTGTGTTTCACTAAAGAGCGTTTTTTGACAACGTATAAGAGTATTATACCAACTTACTTTCAAATAACGTCTCAGTGACATCGTTCGACGGTAAATTGTGTATGTGGCTGCCAACCTAGTCTTAGGAAACTGGACACCTTAGCTTTTTGGGTGCCAGGTATAACTACAGGGCCATAGCTACGTAGAACCTTAGCCATGCCGTAGACCCGTCGCCACGTAAGCACGTAGCTATACAGAGTGTCCCTGGAAGTATGGATCCAATCGAATAGGGACGTGGGCAAGGTCATTTCCAAACGTTTTAGCAAAAAAAAAAATACTAAAAAAAAAGAGAAGAAAGATCGAATTCGTGAAAACTATCAGGGCTATCAATTTATTTTTTTTAGATAGCCCTGATAGTACTTTTTTATGATTATTTTTTTTTAACACTAAGCGAAGTGATTGAAAAAAAAATTAAAATCGGCCATAACTTTTGAACCGTAAAAAAATTCACTGACATTCTCAGGGTTAAAAAGTTTGGAAATGACCTTGCCCACGCCCCTATTCGATTTGATCCATACTTCCAGGGACAACCTGTATATGCCAGTAACTACGTAAACCATAGCTATTCGTAAACTAGTCCTAGATCAGTAGACCCGTAGTTGAATAGACACTTTTACCGCAGCATCATTTGCAATTTATTTGTTTTTTTGCATCTTGTATCCGTAGAGTTTAAGTATTGTTTTTTTGTAACTGGCAAGTAAAAAAAAAAAAGTTTATTTATTTATTTAATACTTCAATAGGCGGACTAAATGTTTATTACTAACTTTAAACAACGTTTATAAATAAAGGGGTGGATGTTAATCCATCCTAATAACTATTATAAATGCGAAAGTGTTTCTGTCTGTTACCTCTTCATGCGATCCGATTAAGATGAAAGGAGATGGCATTTTTTGGCATTGCTAGTTTTGGAAAGGTACAGAATACAAAGCTATTTTAAAAAAAAGCTCTTATTTTTATGTATTGATAGCCAGATTAACGTTATTATTGAGAATTGGGATTAAATCTCGTTAAATATGAGTAAGTTGAGCAGCCGGAAACAAGGCTTTTTGGACTTGTTATACTATGTGACAGTGTTGTCATGACAAACAAACAAACATTTAGAAGATGACACACAAAACTTCACAAGTCACATTCGCAGTCTATCAAAAAGTACTCTGTGGCTCGCTCGCTAGTATTTTGTGCTGGCGTGAATGTTTTGTGCGCCCAAAGTTTTACGTGGATTTTTACAACGACCTGGCTTGCTTTAGGATTTCGAAGACTCCTACCTTTCTGAACGACTGTTGCTAGACTTGGACCTCACCGTTTCGTTCTGCAAGAATTAAGTCTAGACATATAGGAAGAAAGATATAGGTACTTTGTTTATATTTTGATTGACAGCTCTCTAAGTGGCCGGGAAGCTATAAAACAATACTGTTGCAATTGCATTGTTGGACGAAGAACAGGAGGATGCTGTGCCCATATCATGTCAATCATCTGGTACTTGGCATGGGCACGGCATCAAGATAGCCTGTCTCCCTCTGCACCTTTCTTAGCTAATAATTATATTGCTTACTTATAAATGACGATGAGCATGAGTCAAATATTATGATTAAATACTGGTTTTTTATTATACCTACAATAATCCTGTCATCCTTAGATAATTATCCTTAACAATAATATATGCTTAGATTCCGATAAGTGAGTCTCTAAAGTCTCCTGAGTTTTCTGTGATTACTGAGTTTAATTAAAACTGACCGAGTACCTACACTTGAAACTGTCATTAGGTCTATGATCAGTGGGTAAATCATTGAACTAAACAAACTTCAACAAGTAGTTATTTATCATTTTTGCAGTCATTACAAAGCATAATTAGCAATATGTTATGCATACAATAAACATGTATGCGTTAAAATAGTAATAGAGGTAAAATAACCTATTAAAGTACAAACATTAATGCACTTAACCTCACTTTTACAAAAACTAAGATTTCTCTTTAACCCCATTGTTATTATTTTTTATTTATTTATTTAACAAAAGCTCATAATATTCCCTATCAAACCATGCCACTTTTATTTCTGTAGAAACTAAAAAAGTTTAATGCCAGCGTTCTATGAACTTCTGCCATTCTCCTTTGGTATAGAGATAAGTAGTTTGAGTCCCTGGAAAGGACATAGGATAGTTTTATCCCGATATTCCCACGGGAAACTTATGCGGGTGAAACCGCAGGGCGCTGCTAGTATTTCATATTTAAAACTCAATCTTATTCCAGTCATCATCATCATTCTCCTGCCTTTATCCCAATTTATTTGGGGTCAGCGCAACATGTCTTTTTCTTCCATACTTCTCTAATCAAGTGATCTTCAAAATGAAAAATAGCAACATTTATGATGTTTATCGTTGATGTATCTCGTAATAAAATTCCTTTTTAATCTTTTAAAAATATAGTAAACACTTTGTTATTTTATACTTATAAATAGTGATTCCATTTGTTTGTCTCACGTTAATTTTACCGCAAAATTTAATAAATAAATAAATAGGATAATATTTATTTGGTAGGTAATAATAATATATCCTTAGTTAACAAAAATAACAAAATTAAAACCTAACTTAACTAAAACTAAAATACCGCAAAATTAAATATCGATATTATAAAGTTGCCAATATGTCATCATTATTCCTTCTCTTGCCCTTATCCCAAATTATTTGGGGTCGACGCAACATTTCTATTTCTTCCATACTTCTCTATTAGTCGTCATCTCGGTAGTTACCCCGTTCTAACCGTTTCTAAATTTTCCCAATATGTATATGCATAAATTCTAAAAATGTTCGATAGAGCTGTGCTTTTTCACATTTGAGTGTATTATAAGTATAAACATTTCAGCCCTCAGCTCTATAACTGATCATTGGTTGACTTATGATCATAATATCATACAATACAAGGTGGAGACGACAATTCCACAGTAAATTAATCTATGTATATATCTAATGACGTTCCTAGTCTGCATACAAAAATTCAATAAAATATAAGGTGCTATAAAAATATCTGCCACGGCTTCAATGGGAGATAGTATTCTGTATTTAGATTACAATAGTAAAGATACATTATTGAAATTATGTCATACATTTTTTCATACAAAAAGATGTGCGTATAAATTTGAAATGATTTAGTTGCATGAAACCGTCCCATTGTAATTAGCTGTTGCCGCACCGTCATTTAATTTCGCAAAATGTGACGAAGCGACACATCGCGCGTAGTTTGTGAACTACGTTATGCAGAATAGAGTAAATGTTTATTTAATTACTTTATTTTCTCAAATTGATTTAACTATTCCGGGGTACAAAATTTCGTCAATACTGTGATCTATGTATACCTATACAAAATACTGTCTCCCATTGAAGCCGTGGCAGATATTTTTATAGCACCTTATTTATATCCAATAGGATTAATTTGATAGAGCCAAAATAATTATATGCATTAATATTACCAGTGTTTTCGTTTAAGTATTGCCTTATTATTGTCTCCAAATTGCATACATATTATATTACCATCATGGTTACTTATATTTTGACTTTAGCTGTATAGTTTTTTTTTTACTTAATAAACTTTCTACCGCAATATTAATCAGCCAACTAATCAGTACTTTAAAAAGCCGTCGTTCACCGTATTAAATATTTCATTAACAGCTCCACACCAAAGTTGATAGCACTTATACACCATTTATATTTGCAGATATGCTATAACTTAATCTACACCTATTAAATACAACCCCCATTGCGCCCTCTCATTGGCTGGGATTTTCAACCCCTGTGTCAATCCACCAATCGCATGCGAGCTTTCGGTACCGAGGGGGTGGAGTCAGGGTGGTTTTCATGACGAGATTTTCGCGAAATCAAACAGTACTGTTCGGATCATCTCGGATGAGACTTCTTTGAGTAACGCAGAGTTCGGCGTGGTAGTCGCAGACGAGAAGTTTTAGTAACTTTGTGTTAGTGTGAATTTTTTAATTTAAATCAATATTAATATACTAAAACACACTGAATAAAAAAATAAAGTCATTAGAAGTAAGAACCAAATTAATTTTCGATAAATCAATGACTAATTAGGAATAAAAGAAATTGCCGCAGTGAATAAAATCCAGCGCTTGCTTCAGAAGAACAATGACCAGACTTGCTTTTAGCTCCTAAATCATTGAATAAGACTAATAATGTTCATAAACCATTTGTTATGTATCAATCAAACAAGAATCACCAGTGCGACTTAACAATTACTATCAAAAAACAATTTTGTCAAAAAATTATCGTAACTTAAGGCCAAAGGCGGAGAGACGGACAGAGAGGTCGTGATGGCGGGTCCTTACCTATCTCCTCTACCTGGGGACCTACTCACAGAGTACATGTTCGGGCGTCGTCGGCAGCGCCGGAACCGCACGACCTTCACTCCGCAGCAGCTCAGCGAGCTGGAGTCGCTATTCCAGAAGACACATTACCCTGACGTGTTCCTGAGAGAGGAGGTGGCTCTGAGAATCAGTCTGTCGGAGGCTAGAGTTCAAGTAGGTTTTATTTTGCTTTGCAGTTTTATTTTTTGTTGATTCGTTTATGTTCAGCCTGCATTATTCAACGGTTGGTCATGGATCTCCTCTTTAGCATATGATCGTTCTGATCATGTGGTGGTTGTGTCCAGGTGTTAGCTGCGACTTGTTTGGTGGTGTAGTCATTTAGACCTGTGTTAAATTAAAGAATCTTGGCGCACAATTTTACTAAACCTAACAAAATGATTTCATTACCATTGCTCTCAAAACGGTGAAGGAAAACATCGTTAGGAAACCGGCATGTCCTAGATCCAAAAAATCGAAAACATGTGACATTTACCAACCCACCTTGGGCCCGTGTGGTCTATTACGGCCCACTCTCTGTCACAGAGAGGAGGCCTGTGTCCCAGCAGTGGGAAAATTACAGGCTGATTATGCTATGCTGTGTTACAAAATGTTTCTTCGTTTTATTATACAATTGCTAAAATAGTTGTTGGAGTAAACTAGTCTTTATTTTTTTTTTACTTTTTCTTGAGGTTGATACCCACTTGATCCTCGGCCGCCATTATTCGGATACCTAATTAGGAAACTTGCCACCAATTATTTAACGATTTTTAAGGACTGACAAAAAAGTTCTAGTTCTACTTACAAGTAGAAGTTGGATACTGTGAGGCACATGTTAACCTTCCGACTTCATATCAGCTCTTGAGCCCACAGCGCCCGAAAAAAAAAACGAAAAAAAAACCTGATAGAATATAGCGTAATTAAATAAAAAAACAAATTAAACGAGCTGTGGTATTTGGTCGTAAATATGAGTCTTTGGTCAACTGGACCCACTCGAACTGATATGACCCTAGCGAAATAGACACGAACATATTTGTCGGATTAATCCGTAAGCGTTTAAAAGGTTAACAGCAAGCAGGCTAATTGATTGATATCATGTTACAATAAACACTTAAACTTTTAAGTAATAATAAAAAATACCTTAGATAAGATATTCGATCAATCATGTTAAAGAAATCGATATGCCTCCTGAGTTAGCGACAGTTGTAGTAAATTCAGCAAAATTTTAAAATTCTAGAGTGTTTCTAAAAATTACCAAAAAGAAAATTTATAAAAGGCTTGCTTTTTTTTGCATTTAATTCAATTATGTTAGGATTTGCAAAAAGAACACACACACATCACATTTAACGTGATTGCATATTAATTTCAGACTAGCTAAAGTAGACTCATCTTTTATGGGGTACTGTTTAAAATGTTATAATAAAATACCTCCCCACATCCTTCAACTGAATGAGACAAAATTCAAGTCTTGTATTAAATGCACACTATACAGGCAGTCATTTTATAAGTTAGGGGATTACATTGCTGATAAAAATGCCTGGCTCAATGCTGGTCCTGCTCCACAACCATAACTAATTGATTAGCCTTTTAACCGCCCGACTTTATATCAGTTGTCGTGCCCCCAGCGCCCGAAAAAAAAAACGAAAAATAAATACCGATGAAACGAGCTGTGATGATGTAATAATAATACAGATTAAACAAGCTGTGTTATTTGGTCGTATATATACGACTCTGGCAGAATGGACACGAAAATATTTGTCGGATTAATCCGAAGTAAGCAGTTAAAAGGTTAATACTTGAAAATACTGTTGGAGCTGCTGAAGATTGTAAGTCTATCTTTGCATTGTATAAACTCAGTTTACTTTGTATTGTATAATTGCATAGCACTGATGTGAGTTCTATGTACTATAGTGCTACCATTTACCGGGTAATATGTCTTTCATTGACTTGAATGTGCCCTGGCGGTTGATAGTACCTATGTCATGCTCATACAAATGTCTCGCTGACGGTGGCGTGTGTGTTGGATCATTTAGCTCCCTTCAAAATGGTTGAGCTGAATGGTGCTGATCTATGCGTCACGTTCGTGAACGGGTGCCGTCAGTTGGGGCTGGTCATCACTTAGCTGCCTCCGCTTATTTTTAATTATTTTATTTTTGGATTGTTGTTTTTTTTTACTATTTGCTGTACTCTGGACGCGCTTTTAACGCGTACGTCTTTTTATTTTTACATCGTTCTCACATATCATTATAAATTCAACATTATTTATTTATTTATTAAAACTTTATGCACAAGTAAAAACTGTACAAAGGCGGACTTAATGCCTTAGGCATTTTCTACCAGTCTACCTTAACATTAATGATGTAACTAATATTTTTGTAAAATTATAGTTTAAAAGAGTGTCCATGGAGTTTCTTGCCCATTCTTCTCCATAGGTACCTACGCTTTGGAATGGGCAACTAGCTTCATATTTTCTGACTGACTGACTTCTTGACAATTCAAAAGTGCCTGAAAATGGTTTAATTGAAATAAATACTTTGAGTTTGAGTTTTGAGAATAAATGTAAAAAAAAAAAACTTTTAAAAACCATTAATTATGCAACCAAAATTTAAATGAACAAATATAACAATGAAAAGCAGTGTAGTTTTTGTTGCTTATTGTCAGAACCCACATTATTTAAATTAAACAATCAGAAATAAAATCGATCAATAAAATTATAACGGCAACGACTTAAAGAAAAATAATCCAATTCAATATTTTTCTCCAACAGTCTCTTTGACCGACAACAACCCTTACATTAGGGGATGAAAAAGTTTTAAATCAAAATTGATAAAAGTACGAACCGGCTGGGGTTCGCCTTTTATTGTTCAGACTTCAATAAAGACAACTTTGAACATTCTAAAGTGCATTTTATTTTAATTTAACTAACGATTTTACACAATAGATATAAAATTAAATCGGTATTTACACTTACCTACAAATGACTAATAATGTAAAAAATTATTGGTATTTCAACATGTCTTTTTGGTGTATGCTTTGTTGGTTGTCCTTAAATAAATAAATAAAACGTTTATTATTATTCGGAAATTATTACGAAGGAAGCTTCCAAAACTTTATGAAAATCGTATCCGCTGACGTAAATTCGGCATTAGCTTAATTTTCGACGTAGTTGTAGGTAAGATATGGTTTTATAACTTTGACGCAGTTTTTTATTTGTGTTAAACTAGCTTCAGCCCGCGACTTCGTCCGCATGAAATTTCACCCTCCCACAATTACCCTCTTAGGGGTGGAATTTCAAAAAACCCTTTCTTAGTGGATACCTATTCTTCACAAAGAACACACCCTCCTAATTTCATGTCTCTAGGACCAGCGGTTTAGGCTGTGCGTTGATATATCAGTCAGTCAGTCAGGACTTTGAATTTCATATTTGTGTTAAATGATAAATGATTTTATTTTTGTAAGTAGGTTTGCACAAACACTTTTACACGTCAATTATATTTTTTTAAACTAGATAAGGTCGGCGTTTCCTATCTGACTACTCTGAGAAGAAAGGCCGAAACAAACTCAGAGGTCATAGTCTCTTTTAAAGTTCAGACATAATCTTGGTCAGTTTATATGAAGACCATGTAGATCGATGTCTGAGATGGTCTTTTGAGGAAAGAACCATACAGATTGAGTGGACCTGTCCAGTCCAGTGTTTTCTATCGGATGTTGTCAGACACCTACAGACATAAAACCGGACTCATTTATACTAATACTAGCTGCGCCCCGCGGTTTCACCCGCGTAAATGTCGATCCCGTGGGAATATTGGGATAAAAAGTAGCCTATGTCCTTTTCTGGGACTCAAACTATCTCTATACCAAATTTCATCTAAATCGGTTCAGCGGTTTGAGCGTGAAGAAGTAATAAACATATAAACACACACACACACTCACAAACTTTCGCCTTTATAATATTAGTGTGATATATATAAGTGTGATGATTAGTGTGATGTGATAATAAAGCTGAAGGGTTTGTTTGTTTGAACGTGGTAATCTCTGGAACTACCAGTCGGATTTGTTTTTTTTTTTATTGTATTTGATAGTCTAATTCTCGAGGAAGGTTATAGTCAGAAAGTACGTTAAACGAAACGAAGGCATAGCGCGGGCGGGCGATGCGATGCGAGGTTATGGATCCGGGAACCAAGATTTTACGAGGACGAAGTCGCGGGCAGAAACTAGTAAGAAATAGGTTTCGTTTTCCTCAATTCGTTAATAGTGCTAATGTTTAGGGTGAGTGCACAAGAACTCCTTTCCAGGTTCAACACTATAGTTGAATTACAACTTTTAGGTACATCAAGCTGCCGAACCTTTTCCCAACTATGTTGGAGTCAGCTTCCAGTCTAACCGGATGCAGCTGAATAACAGTATTTTACATAGAGCGACTGCTTATCTAACCTTCAGAACCCAGTTACTGGGTATACCCCTTGGTAAGACTGGTTGTCAGACTTTCCGGCTTCTGACGACTAGTAGGTAACAAGTTTCAAAGATCTACGAATGACAGCCGGGACCAACGGCTTAACGTGCTTTCCGAGGCACGGAGGGTCTTGGTATGTAAAGATGGTCACCCATCCACGGACCAACAATACTCAATTATAATTATAATTGAGTATTCAGTATAACAAATATGCAACATAATTATGTTGCATATTTGTTAATTATTTGCAAGCAATTATATAATAATACATATAAACAATTATATAGCAAGAACTTGTTATTTTGTTTCAATTCAGACAGTGATCCCGTATTCAATTTCCGTCCCGGTCCGTTCGTCGCTCCTCGATCTCTAATTATGTACTGAGACAATGTTTTTATTATCAATGCAATTCATAACAATCCACTTTATAATAGGTAAAAGTTAGGAAATATGTGTAAGTGATTAAGAAAACTTAGTGTCGGGAGAGTTAACATGACATTTTTCCTTCTGGAAAAAGGAGAAAACCTTTACTCGTGAAGCAATAATTTGGCTTACATCCTACACCTCGCACACAGCTGTATCGGTATATTTTTTACGTCGTATATGTTTATCTACTAAACTATGGTCGAAAAAATATAAACTATGTAAATCTAACGCTATATCTAATCTAGGTGGGTGCTTGCAGGAAAAAAACGTCATTTAAATATCGGGAAAAAGTTGTAGATTCTAGGTAACCTATATGTAACGGAAGGACAATAGTTACTTATCTAATAAGGATTAGTAATCATTTTCGCACGCGACGATTCGCCCGTTTCGGGTGAGTAAATTCGTGCGAATCGACTAATAAGCCATAATTTTTTACCTGTTATATACGGGTCGTCAGAAGCCTGAAAGTCTTACTCCCAGTCTTACCAAGGGGTATCGTATTACCCAGTAACTGGGTTATGGAGGTCAAATAAGTAGTCGCTCCATGTAGAATACTGGTATTCAGCTGCATCCGGTTAGACTGGAAGCTGAGTTAAGCTGACCCTAACATAGTTGGGAAAAGTCTAGGCTATAATAAATAATTTTTACATGTTTGAAATTAAGAGCCTCCACAAAAATGAACTTAGCCTGGCGCTTTTTGAGTTTTGGTATATTACCACACTAGCAGCGCCCCGTGGTTTCACCCGCATAAGTGTCGATCCCGTGGGAATATCGGGATAAAAACTATCTTGTCCTTTCCCGGGATTCAAACTATCTCTGTACCAAATTTCATCTAAATTGGTTAAGCGGTTTAAGCGTGGAGAGGTAATATACAGACAGACACACTTTCGCATTTATAATATTAAGTATGGATTACGGACCGGCTGATGGGCACAACTATTCTTGTACATTCAAATATACTTATGTACTTAGTTCGTAACGATACGAGAGAAATAGGATAATGGTATGCAAACGTGATAAAGTACCTAATAGTTCTTAGATTTCGTTGAAGTCTCATAGTTCGTCTTCTTCTTGAATTAGTTGAAAACCGACGTCAGGCACTAGTTGCCTGGCTTTTTTTTTCTGAACAGCGGGGTAATTGGGTAACACACATAAAATGACAATTGATCGCAATGCGTTTCATTTTGACAGTTCGCTCTTATTCATTGCGTTATATACGTTGTTTAGTAGATGAACTTCTCAAACCTATGAAGCAATTCATTGTGATTGGAACTGCTGGACCTATTCTGTTTTTTAGAATTAAGTTTTCCTTCTGATTGTTCTGTGTCCATATTGTGTATCTTCTAGTATATTGTGCCAAGAAAGAAAGCATTTCCTTTCTTTTTTTCATTCGCATCTACAAGAAAAGTTTACACAGCTGTAATTTTCAGGTGTGGTTCCAAAACCGTCGTGCTAAGTGGCGCAAGCAGGCGCGGCTGCAACTCCTGCAGGATGCTTGGCGGATGAGGTGCCTCGGACTGGGCTCCCCGCCGCTGCCGATGTCAGGTGAGAAGAGATGTTTAATTATAGAACAGTCAATGGTCGTATTTTCGTAAAAGCGGCTTATCTATATTTTGTTACATTTATTAAGTTTTTCTAAAACGGATTACCAACATACAACTATATGCTATATGTACCTAAGGAATGCAATACTTACTAGGGACCTACAAACGGATGAATAGGGATGCAACCTTACAGGGGTGAATCGGGGTGAAACTTTAAAATGGGTTTTAACGTTGAAATAATATAGTTTGTTGCCAACAGTGGCACTTTTAATCGTTAATTATAATACAGTAAACACATTAGAGTCCTTTTTGGCAACAAACTATATTATTTCAATGTTAAAATACCTTTCAGTTTCCTCCCGATTCACCCCTGCAATGCCCATTCACCCCGTTTGCCGATACTACTTTAGTAACAGAATTATTTCGTGTACGGTGATTAATATTTATAGTTGGATACGGATTGTAAGTTCAGTAGGGACACCGAAAAAAAAAGATTACTGCACACCAACTTGTACTTAATAGATTGGGTTGAAAAAATATTTTGGAATTTGTGATTAAATTGTCTTCTGTTCTCGGTTACAAATCACGCTTGTCAGGATTTTCCAGAACTTTTCCTTTTTCTCCGACTGCGCGACATCAAAGACAGGGGTTATGTTTTTCACGCGATTCTATGTATCTATTTAGGTATGTCCCTTTGTATAACTATGGGATTCTGTTCCCTCGAAGCATCTTAATGGCTGAATGGAGATGTCTATCGACTCGTCTAGGTCGCGTATCATAATGACGGGTTTTAGACGTCAATATGTAATATCTACAAAAATAAGTAGTACAGTCAGCATCAAAAGTCTATTAACACTGCCATTTTTACATGTTATCAAATTGACAGCAATTTTTTTTCAATAATCTGCTTTTTAGCTTGTCACATAATAGCGCAGAGTTTATTAACCGACTTCTAAAAAAGGAGGAGGTTCTCAATTCGAATGTTTGTATGTTTTTTTTTTTTTTTTTTTTATGTTTGTTCGCGCATAACTCCGTCGCTTGCCAACCGATTTGAAAAATTCTTTTTTTTTTGGAAAGGGTACACTTCCCAAATGGTCCCATGAAAATTTTATCGAAATCGAACAACCGGTTTTTGAAAAATCAACAAAAGTCTAAAAATTTATCTACATTGTCTACATTAACGATTTTTTTGTTTACTTTTTTGTGGGGTAGGTACAACTAAAAAGTGAAAAATAAAAAAATTTTTACAAAAAAAAACAACCGACTTCAAAAAAAACACTGCAAAGTGATAAATAACTTTAATTTCGGAAGTCGGTGTCAAAAAACGAAAATGCGGAACCAGCGACACCGACTTCCGAAATTAAAGTTATTTATCACTTTGCAGTGTTTTTTTTGAAGTCGGTTGTTTTATTCTAAAAAATTTCTTCTGCTGTAATTTTGAACAAATATTTTGCTCAATAACTAAGATTAAAAAAACTGAAGTGTTAATCAACTTTTGCTGCTGACCGTACTATGACCATGCGAGGTATCAAAATAAAGGGCTTGAGGAGACATGTTAAAAACAACAATCTAAAAGGTTGAAAATATAAAAAAGAATAGATCTAAAAACCTGACTGCAATTATAAAGTTTAACGCAAAGTTTGATTCATCAATTGGTGGCATAAAATCTGAAATTGAACTACAATAACTTATTTTACCAGGTATCTTGCTTTGAATTTTTTGTTGCAGGGTTTATTTTTATATTTGTAGGTTGCAGGCACATTGGCGCAGCGTGTGCATATTAAATCCCTTTTGATTTCATTTGTTAGCATTTATTTGTTGGTCACCACTGCGATTTGCAAGGTTCTTTCTGAAATGTATTTTTTGCTAATTTCTTACTTTCATTTCATTTTATTTATCCAGAACGTATTAATTTTCAGGTCACGGCAAACCTGATTCTTCACCAGAAGCGCCAGAGTCACCCAACGACAAAGATTCCCCGGAGCCTCCAGGTGTCATGGAGAATCGCGAACTAAAGTCTCCTCGCCAAGACCCTTACCTCCATAACACAAACATGGAACCAATACCAACTGGCAATCCGAATGTTCACGAACTACCTCCAATGGGGTACAATGATGATGGTAGGATGATGCAGCAGCCCTTCTCGTTCCCACCATTAATGATGAGCCAGCAAATGGAATCAGAAATAGTGCCAACAGACTTAAGGGTGATGTCGAAACCTAACCCTTGTCCTTGTGGTACTTCTGTTCAAGATATGGACGAGCCACAGAACCTGGCGTATCGGCCACAGAGACGCGAAAAAGAGACCAGTGACAGTGATACTGACACTGAGATAGATCTGACATCGCATTCCAAAGACGATGACATCAGAGAATCAGAGAGACTGGCCAGCAGGATCGCAACCAGCATCTTCAGAAGTGACACGGTGCTTCATGATATGATGCCGAATGATCTCAGTTTAGGAACAAAGAATGGTAATGATAGAGTTAGGAATAATGTCTCAATCTAATTGGACAGACTGTCTTCAGAAAATAAACACTAGATTACATTATTCTTTTTAGGGCTGTTTTTTTTAATCGTCACATACATTTTATTTGAAGAATAAATTTATGGCGATTTGACATAATATTTTCTATACAAATGCTGTCATATTGCGGTTTGACAGCTTTTGAATAGAATTATTCATTTAAATATTTTTATTCATCAGATAAAAGTTTTTTAAAGATTGAAATGTAGCCTTTAATTCTCTTGTTTTCTATAAAATAGAAGAATGTAGATTATGTATTAAATCTTTCATTTTGTAAAAGTAAGCAGTCGTTTTTGGATTTTTCGTAGACGTTTAGATTTCCAAAAAATGTTTTTACTTTAAAATTTTATTCATTATTTTAGTTCTAGAACCCAAAACGGTGATAAGTTTCATATTGTGATTATGTTCTAGTCAGTGTTACTGTAACTAATAGTAAGCTATGTTTTTGTAGACAATAATATGTAAACTAGAATTCGTGTAGGTTATGTATATGAATACCTACTTCTTGCAGTATTTTGTAAAACCAATTTAAATGTGTATTAGATAGTTATAGTCAAGAACTGTACATTAGATCTAAATATTTGTTACCGAACTGTATACGATTAGTTTTAGAAACTTCACGCCTGTTTATGTTCCCAAAAATGTACCTATTATTTTTAAATATTAAAACGACCAAAACCTGTTAGGTGCAAGTTCCCAAATAGGAAACGAAATATTAAACACCCTATTTAATACGACGGAACTTAAAATAAAGAACCGAACAAGAAACAAAAAAAAAATACAGAGGAATTGAGAACCTCCTCCTTTTTGAAGAAGTCTGTTGAAAATCAATGAGGCTACACAATAACCATAATGCAGTGCAGGCCACATTACGGTTTAATACGGTTTAAGTATCTGGGTCACGTTGTAACAGATGACCTTAAGGATGACGAGGACATAGAAAGGGAGCGCAGGGCTTTGGCGGTGAGAGGCAATATGCTCGCTCGCAGGTTCGCACGCTGCACCAACGAGGTGAAAATAACACTCTTTAAGGCGTTCTGCCAGTCGTTTTACTCGAGTGGCCTGTGGGTGAAATATACAAAGCGAAACTACAGAGCCCTGCGCACCCAATATAATAATGCTTTTAGGATGCTGTTGGGGTTGCCGTGGCGCGGCAGCACGTCTGGTATGTTTGCTGAAGCGCGTACGGATGGCTTCCAAGCCATCATGCGCAAGAAAGCAAACTCCTTGCTGCACCGTCTACGAAGCAGCAGCAATGGCATCCTAATTGCTATTGCTACCCGTTTTGACTGTCCTTTCCAAAAACAGTGGATAAGGACAGCCATAGGCATCAGTTAGGTATAGGTACTAACCATACTAACATAATGTTAGGTACAATTTTCTGTTACTAACACACTAACAGTTTATGATTTTGTTATTTTGTGTTTATTTTGTTATATTGTGTACTTAACTTATATGGAGATTTCTCTGAAATAAATAAATAATAAAAATTACAGTTCTTACATCCTGCTCTTTAGAAAATATTTATTTAAAAAAAAATATTAGGTAGGTACCAATTTTTTTTTTGGGTTAAGACGTATTACCCTTTTTTTAACAATTTGTATGTTTCCTTTAAACAATAAGACAAGTCTGTATACAGTAGCAATTTTATTATATAATATTTGTCATAGATCAGTGTTACTAAGTATAAATCTAAATTATTATATATCACAATAAATTCGGTATATTTCAGAATTTCTCGCGTACATTTATTACTAGCAGCAGAAATATTTACATCATGTCAGAACCCTGATTTCATTAGGTCCTGAAAAAGGTCATATTTATTATAAAAATGTATAAAAAGTTTTTATTACAAATTCTAGTGGCTCATGGGATACATACCTATGTAGGTATTATTTTTACCATCAAAATTAACAATCAGATAAGTACCCTATTTTATTCTTACGATCAGTTACGATAAAAATAAGAAAAACTTCAATACTTAAATCATTTAACTGTGAAAATGTACAAAATATTATGCAAAAACCTATTATTATTAGCTTCATATTACATCTAAATAGCCACTTACATTAAATTGCATTGTTATTTCAAATTATGCTAGTTACACTGTTTACTATTTACCTACAAACATATTTGTAAAGAAAATTACAGACAGTCGTACGTATAGTATAGTAAAATGACAGCTCGGAATGACAGCTCACTATTCAAGCTCTTCTAGTTTTTCAAATTTTATCCAGGCCCATACCTAATCCAGCCCATAATATAGCTAGAGTATAATACTAAAGTATACAGTATACCTACATATTTTAAAGATTTCATAGCACCAATATTAATCACATCAGATAAAAGAGTAAAATAGTCAATTTTAAATTATTTAAATGGCGATTTTTAAATATTTATACACGTTGGGCATTATGTGTAGTTAAACACGTAAACCTTTAATGACTGAATTTAAGTTTTACGTACCTATGAATAAATTATAACTAATTTTCTTTCTTGTTTTGTTAGAGCAGACGTGTTTTTTCGTCAAAATAAATTATTGTTCTTTAAATTATAAATGTTTGTATCGTCCATAATGCCCTTCATGCACAATTTATAAATTATAAGTACGTGTATAATAATTTATAGTTCCATTATAATAGTATTCGGATAAATAAGCTAAGTATTCGGAGCCCTCGTTACTTTATGACTGGTAGTTTTAAAGCCTCCTTTTGAAAATCAGAAAAAATATTGTTCGCTCTAATTCCATCCATTATCCATCATCATGGTATCCATTTTTCTTTATTTCTGACTTTCACACAAATAACACTAAAAAGGAATTCAAGGGCCCCCGTCACCGAGATCGTTATTTGGCACCTTACCACCGACGCACTATCAATAGCGAGACGTTGACCTTCTCTAGCATTATGCTGGATCTGTCATTGTCTAGCTTTATAAAGCTGCGGTTGAACATATTGACCTACAGGTGTGTAGATGTTGATGGTAAGGGCGTGTCATGACAGTTTTTATTGATTTAAAAGCACTTGGAGTCGTGTTGCGAGCACCAGGCGGGCGATATGGCGTCTGCGCGGAGTCCTCGCTTGATGAGGCGGCCACGCTGGCGCTGCATGCGTGGCTCGGCCGCGTACACGCTGGCCGTGGGGTCGGACCAAAGCCTCTCGGCTACTGCAGCAGCGCGCGGCCAGATGCGCGTGTCTGGAAGGAGATACACACACATTAGAGTACATGTTCAGTATTACAGCCCTCTGCCATGCCTGTATTCCCTGAAGGAAGAGACAGATGTACACATGTAACAGGACGGCGCGTATGTATTCCACGCGCGCCTCAAAGAGATGTCAGCATAAAGGAAGGGGCCTGTTAAGGCCGAAGGCTGCCGGGGGTGCGGGATTGTCCGAAAGGGTTACCGCTACCCCGAAACATAAAGGGCTAAGGAAGGAACACGGGTGGGTTTTAGGCAGTAAGAGTCTGACACTCCCTTCCGCTCCACCCAGAGCGGGAGGGGTCATTTGATGATTTCACATCCACAAAAAAAAATAAGATCCATGTAACAAGAGGCGACCCTATTGCCATTAACCGGGTACAAACTCAGACTGGAGGCTGCTACTGAGATGTTCCAGAAACTATGTAAAAAAGACTTCAACTAGCTATATTGACATCTACATACCTAGACCTTGTTCATCGATATACTCTGTCCACATGGCGACCTCGCCTCCCAAGAAGTTCTCATCTCCTGGCAGCGTGTGTGCGTACATCTTCCTCCAGTTGTTGTACTTGGTGATGCCCCAGAACCCATGGTCCAGGTACCACACGTCTTTGGGGACGGAGACAGTTTTGTAGCCTAGCTTTATGAGCTGGTGTAGCAGTGGGCTGCTCACAGGCTCCCAAACTTCAATGACGTATCTGGAATATGAAAAAAGTGTGTAAAGAGCTAATAAGGTCGTTTTCTCCGTGTAGGCATAATGTAGAATCATGAGCTATTCGTACTACTTATGTGCTGCTGTGCTGCCACGAACTGTCAATTTTCAATTTTTTATGTGTCTAGGTGGTATGTACTGCTATATGCTGTTATTTAGTATCCTGAATTGAATTTTAGGTCATAAAATCTACAAATCCTTCGACTTTAGTAGTTTTCGTAAGCGAGATCTGCGTCTGTAAACGCATCCACGACAGTAAAAAAAATCAAAATGTTCGGGAATAAAAATGATGTCTGCTACCTTTCTTTGTTAAGATGTTGGCTGATCCTTTCCGCCTGGGTAAGTTCAGAGGACCACAGCATGACAGGTTGTTTGGGTGTGCCGGCTGCCTCGACGGCTTCGTCCCAGGCCTTCAGTGACTTATCATGGAACTCCGCCCACAGCTTGATGAAACCTTCCATCGAGCTGGTGTCGTACTTCTGCTCTTTCATGTATTCTGTGATCTCCTCCGTTGTATTCCAGCATTCGACATATACCTGCAATGATTCGGTTAGGGCTAGAACAAGTTTTCGTCTCCGAATTTTTGGTATAGTGGGCTAACTTTTTTAGAAGCTGTATCAAACCGTAAGCATCGAAGTCGAAAACAACATTAAGTCGCTAGAAACTGTGCTAAGTTTAGTAGAGGGTCAACCAATTCACCCATCCATGTGACAAACCATGTGACAGATGTGTTAGGGCATCAAATTTTAGAACTAGTTTAGCTTAGTGCTTAGTAGAGCATTGTCATTCAAACCTGTGTGGGTCTGTATCAAAAAATTGTAATGTGTCCTGTTAAAGTTATTTGAAAGGTACCCTTCAAATAACTTCTGGCGCTTGAATGGAGTTGACAGGGGGCTCCCCTGTCAACGTTTGTGCAATTGTTTTATAAAATGTATTGAAAAAACAAGATGACGTTAACAGGGGCGCAGTTGGTAAACATTTATAACTGTTTTGTCAAATGTATTGTAAAACAAGATGACGACTTTATTAGTTCCGGTACTGAGACCCAGGGATGCCTCACCTCGTCCCCTCCCATATGCAGCAGAGCGGGCGCGGGCACGGCGTCCACGATGTCCCGGTAGAGGTCGCCCAGCACGCGGTACACGGCGGGGTTGGCGGGGTTGAGCTGTCCGCACGGCGGCTGCACGCACATGTGGCGCCACGGCCACTGGTTCACGCACACGGCCAAGTTGCCGAGACCATACTCCTGGAAAATGCATTGAGTTTTTGAAAAACTGGTTGATGGCAGGGGAGTTACATAATCTGTGTTTATTTAGTATACTGTCACACCCCGGACACTCCATACAACGCTCGCAAAATAATTACCTACTACTACTACATTAAAAAATGACGTTTGTATACGTATGAATGTGTGCGTGAGGTACTTGTGTTTGCGAGCACTCTTGTTAAAGAACTGCGACGAATACGCCGAAGTGCGGGGTGAGGTGCGGTAACTGATGTTAGTGCGGGGAAGGGAGTGTCCTTTCTGTACGTAGTACTTTAAGTATTCTGTGATACTGTTGAAGTAACCGCTTGATAATTTAATAATGATAATAATAAATCATATATTTTTCTATAAAATATCATCAGAATACATGCATAGATAAAACAGCATGCAAAAATTATTGACTTAGTAAAATATTACAGTACCTGTCAAGGCTGTCATCAATATTTTTTTTTCATAAATTCTTTTTAATTATAGAAACACTAATTTAACCACTTGTACGATTAGGTATTATTAACACTTAAATAATCCAGTTTTTATAATGGAGTAACTATAGCCCACGATTTTTTTGTTCTAATAGCGGAACTTCTTTTTATGTAGCCGGATAAAAAGTATTATCCAAACTTCCAAACTAATATTATAAATGCGAAAGTAACTCTGTCTGTCTGTCTGTCTTTTCTTCACGCCTAAACTACTGAACCGATTTCGATGAAATTTGGTATAGAGATAGTTTGAGTCCCGGGAAAGGACATAGGATAGTTTTTATCCCGATATTCCCACGGGATCGAAAGTTACGCGGGTGAAACCGCGGGGCGCAGCTAGTATGTATATAATATATTTTAATACAGGTTTTCCCAAGCTGTGTGCCTTTAAATCTAATCCGTTCAGCCATTAAAGCGTGATTGAGAAATAAACACCAAAACTTGTCTAATAAAATTAATCAATCAAATCAATCCATACAGATATCCATCCATATTAATATATCACACTAATATAAAAAGGCGAAAGTTTGTGAGTGTGTGTGTTTATATGTTTGTTACTTCTTCACGCTCAAACGGCTGAACCAATTTTGATAAAATTTTGTATAGAGGTAGCTGACACCCTGGATTAACATATAGGCTACTTTTATCCCGATATTCCCACGGGATCGACATTTACGCGGGTAAAACCGCGGGGCGCAGCTAATTTATTATAATATTAGGGAGGGATAATATTAGCAAGAAGCTATGATTATAAAGTTACCTCACATGACAACCTACCTACTTAATACATAGCGATCCAATCCTGGAATAGTACCTAGCATCGAAAGTTCATCAACATGTATTAACGGTGCTACTACTGAGTCGATTCTTAGTACTAGCTCAGGATTGGAACCATGCCCAATAAAAGGATCGGTGTTACAACAATAATAATTTTACACAGGGATAATACCTACCTACTGAAGTTGTGATCGGCAGTCAAAGAGTTTATACTAGGTACCTGACCTTAATTTCTCCCTGGTTGAAGTATTCGGATACTTCCGAGTACTTCAACCTGGGAGAAATTATTAAGGGAACCGATGTTGACAAGAATAGGTTTATCACAAAGAGCTCTACAACTACTCTATTATCTAAAAATAATTATGTACCTAATTCCCCGGTCTTTTACAACACCCAGCGGTTGAAGTATAGTTAATTATTTGTAGAGATTTCAAGCATAATAGTATTATTGCTGTCTGGACTTTACAGGACCTAATGGACGTTACTGATGGCGCCAAACTAAAAAAGTACTCGGTGGCCAAACTCATAGCCAAATTCTGAGCCGACTCCATTTTAGCCACTCACGTGTCCGACATCGCCTGGAATGTCCCCGAACTTTTTTTGACGGCGCGCGACGGGGCGCCTATCGACTTATACACGACTCGTACACAAAAAATTTTGCCATCGCCACGCTAAGAAGATGATTATTACGGTAGTATTAAATATACTTAAGTAGTAAACTTACCGGTCCCCATTGCCAGCCATTGCCTGCGTGCGCGGGCGAATCAATCTCGATCACAACTCGCACACCTCTCAGTTGCGCGTATGTTATCAGCTTCCTCACTTCTTCTGCTGAGTAGATCTCTTTTGCGGAATAGGCCCCATACCTAAAGGAAAGAAAGTTAGAAATTCAATTTCAATATTTATTATTTGAAATCGAAAATGCTTCACAATCTTTGTATTTATCATCTTGACATAGATTTATATCTCAGTATCTTGACATATAAATTGCCTTGCCGCATTGACTTACTAGGTACCTACCTAACGTAGTAAGATAAATAATTAGTCTCAAGCAGGCAAATTTGGAAAAGGAATTATCCTGGCAAAATTTCGCACATTCAAACAGGAAAAAATCGAATAAAGAAACATACCTAGTAAATTGCGGTACTCTTGTGGACTCCAGAGGAAAACTATGTGTGTCAGTAACATGCCAATGGAAGACATTCATTTTATTGGCGGCCATGCCATCGATGGTCCTCAAGACATCTTCCATGGGAATAAAATGTCTACTAGAGTCAAGGAGAAGGCCTCTATGTTTGTAGGTGGGACGGTCGCGGATCTTAGCTCCGGAGACCAGTAGGAGGCTGCAAGTGTTCTGGTCGGAGTAGTCAGGTCTGTCTGACGCTACGAGTTGAGTGAACGTCTCCAAGGCATGGCGGGCTCCATATATTGTTTTTGCATGCACTTTAACTAATATCTGGTCCTCTGAAAAAGACAAAAAAGCATTTGTGTTAGACAATATGTATTAGTGTTTCGGTCGGCATATACTCGTGAATATTTTATAAATAACGGGTGTAAAAAGACGCTTATCAAAGTCGAAAGTCACGTGTTCTTTCCGTCATTGTGATATTTTTGGAATGAAGGAGATGACTGATATAAAGAAATCGTCAAATAAGGAAAAAGCACTATTCATCGCTTATCGCTCCATGCGACTTTCTTTCACTCTCTGTCTATTATATGTACGTTAGAATACGGAATACGTTAATATACGCATTAACTAGGTAATCTGCAAATTACCGGGTACAATTTAATCCGTTAAAGTGTGAAATATATGTTACCGGCCATATACGATTTTAGGATGAACCAGTTTCAACTAGGCCAAACGAGTTCTCATTCGCTCGCTCTTGCATCCTATGTCGACGGAGCCCCGCTTGGCCGGGCTCCTATTTCTGTGTAAAGTGTTTAAAGTAAGCTAACTAAACTAACCTCTGGGTGCCCTTCGCACGCTCTTGCATCCTACGTCGCCTAACCAAACCTAACCTCTGAGTGCCCTTCGCTCGCTCTTGCATCCTACGTCGCCTATCGACCGACCGCAACCATGCAACCCGTGTAGGGAGAACTGGTTTGGCCTAGGCGAAAACATTTTTTCCACTTTAACGGACTCAACCTTATAACCTGCACATTAACTAGTTAATCTGCACTCTAACTGATTTACGCACATTAGCGGTAACATCTATATACGAGTCTGTTCGTGCAGAAATTCGTTCCTGACAGGGGTCCCCCGACCGCGTTTGTTACGAAGATGTTGAAGGTCAAAGTTCCAACTAACAATAACAATAGTAACAAACCTTTAGTCTGGACATCAAGCATGTATTCCTCATCAGTGTTCCACGTCAGAGTGATATCTGCAGTCTTCACGTACAGGTACACCACGACGGGCGTCTCCACCATTTCTGTGACCACGCCATCGCACTCTGCCAGCAGATTGGGACCCACTAGCTTCGTCATCTCCACCATCAGTGAAAGAGCTTCTGCGGGCACGTTTTGTAGGTCGAACCTGAGGATAAGGTTGTGTTGGATTACCATAACATAACACTACACTTGTACCTAATCCCCGAAGGGTTGAATGATAATACAGACAGAGCTCGGGGTTGAATAATAACAGCCGCACGGGTCGATCGGAGGTTATGCTACGCTTGCCGCGGTCGGTCCGTGGATGGGTGACCATCCATAACATATCGAGACTCCTCCGTGTCGCGGAAATCATATTAAGCCCTTGGTCTCGGCTGTCATTTATAGATTTTTGATGATCGTTATGGGTAGTCAGAAGTCAGAAGCCCAAAAGACTGATAAGCAGTTTTACCAAGGGTTGTCGTAATACCCAGTAACTGGGTTGTGGAGGTCAGTCGCTCAATATAAAATACTAATATTTAGCTGCATCCGGTTAGACTGAATCCTAACATAGTCGGGAAAAGGCTCGACAGATTGATGTTTTAAAATATTATTGTGGGCATTGCTCTGCCGCTGTAGCCTACTGACTACTGAGCGTAAGATCCTCCTCGGGTCAAGTTAAGAGTTATCTACCTTTTGGTTTTTCCATTAGGAGATTCTCCGTAGCGCACACCCAGGAGCTTATTTATAAACGATGATTAAAATTAAGTGCATATATACAGGGTGAAATTTTAAACACCGTTATCCTCTCATAAGAGGACCCTGGAGGAGACCTGAAAAAGAACTGTTCCCTACATTTATGTTCACATAATATACGAGTAACTCGTCAAAATGTAGGGAACAGCTGATTTTTTTTCGCGATTTATTGTTTGGTCCCATAGTCAAAGTTGTTCATAATGATGAGTACAATGACCCCTTAAAGAGGGTAACGGTGATTAAAATTCCAACCTGTATATACAGGGTGTCCGGTAATTAATGGATAACCTCTTCGGGGGTCATTGTACATATCATTATGAACAAGTTCTATTACTATGGGAGCAAACCTGAAATCGCAAAAAAGAATTAGCAGCTTCCTAAATTTTGACGGGTTATGCGAACATAAATGTAGGGAACAGCTGATTTTTTTTCACGATTTCATGTTTGGTCCCGTAGTAAAAGTTGTTCATAATAATAAGTACAACGATCCCTTTAGTGGTTATCCATTAATTACCGGACACTCTGTATAATAATGTATGGTTAAACAGTCGCTAACCACTACTTAACGTTAAGCAAGGTTTATGAATAAAGAGGCCAATGTCCAACGTTAACGATTCGCATAAAGGTAATGACGGTGTCCCATTCTGTCATACCACTTTAGACACATAATCAATGTTTGCCGTGTAGCGGAAATGGCAGAACAAATTACTACCCACATTCGTAACAATAGAATTAAGTTTTTGTAAATAAAATTCGAATGCTTTATCATTTCCGATGTTTTTGCCGCATCATAATCAATTCGTCAACACGGACAAAATAAGGTATACTGTAATTTAACATTTTTGTAAAACCTTGGATCAAAAAAAAAAGCAGATCATTATGTTTACGTTTGGCTATTGAACTTCAAAGAGCATATAGGATGTTAAGAGGATACCAAAAACGGTTAACAGAAACCGTCAGAGGTCTTGGCTGTAGGCATAACATAACATGTTTAATTGTGTACCTATAGTACACCCATATTTCACAAATGTTTTTTGTCCTGACTATAGAATAAGATCATTATCATGCCAAAAAATAATAACGGAATCAAGCACAGTCACGTCTAAAAGTATGTATACACTTGGCAATTTTCAATTGCGATTTTCTCCTTTATTTTTTAATGAAATTTTATGTTATGACGAAAATAGTATTTTCGAACCCATAGGTTTATGTTAAGTGTCGGATTTCAACGTTGCATTCGTTATTTCACGAAAAAATCGCAATTGAAAATTGCCAAGTGTATACATACTTTTAGACGTGACTGTACACACTGTTGTACATAATTTGATAGGCCAAACTATAAAGTTGTAAAAAAGTAGCTTCGAAGATGCATCTTAAACAGCATCCTATTTACGTAATACTAGTTACTATCAATCTCAATCCGAATAATTTTAAAGGATATTGCTAATGAATCCATTCCTTCATAATTATGGTCGAACAAGTTTGCTCAACAACGTAAATGACGCAATGAATGTTGTTGAATTGTCAAAATTAAAGTCATTGCTATTGTTAGTGTGTGACGCAATTTAGTTTAGTTAGGGCTGATTTTTCAATCAACAAATAATTTTTATTCGTGGAATAAAATTAACGTCTGACAGTTTTTGTATGGAAGCTCTGTCAAAAATTCAAGATTATTCCTCGGATAAAATTATCTAGCATTGGAAAAATTTGCCCTTAGTGAACTAACAAGTGAACCTACAATAGAAGATTTTAATTTCAAAGGTGAATACACTAGTCTAAAAGTACTTCAATAAACTTAATGGGCTATTAAAGATTACTCGCGTAACAAAACAGCGCAAATGGGCGTGTTTCATGTAGCGAATTTTGCAATCACGACTGTCAAATAAACGATGTTTAGGTCGTAGGTCGAGGAACCGCTAGTGTTCAACTGTTTAAGATAGGTTGTTCACCCCTGACGAGCTCCGACAAATCGCTTCAATAGAGTTAGGGCTGCCTCAGACAGGCAGCCGACTAATCTTTAACACAAATGCTTAGCATAACGTTACGCCTTTTATCCATACTTACCTCCTTACTAATAAACGTATTATATCAGAGGGACAATTTTATTCTCGTAATTTTAAGAACGTTCACAGACTGATCTGTCTCAATCTGTCAAAAATATCTCTGATTTTCCTAATTTTTTGACAAGTTTTTGACTTTGATTGTCGCTAATTACGGGAATTGCCCTTCTGATGAATAGTTACCCACCGATTTCACTCTTTCAGTCGTCAGTAATTTGACTTTCGATATATACAACGTTTATTAGTAAGGGGGATATAATACAGGGTGAAATTGAATTCATGGGCATCCTTTTAAGGGGTCACTTTTACTATGGGATGAAACCTGAAATCGCGAAAAAAAAAAAGCTCTTCCCTATATTTTGACGAGTTATGTGAACATAAATGCAAGCAACAGCTGATTTTTTTTCGCGATTTTAGGTGTAGTCCCATAGTAAAAGTTGTTCATAATGATGAGTACAATGACCCCTTAAAAGGATGCCCATGAATTTAATTTCACCCTGTATAAATATTATAAATGCGAAAGTATCTCTGTCTGTCAATCTGTTAACTACCTTTCAACCGGTTAACGTATTTCGATAAGACAAGAAGGTAGATTAGGACATAGGATACTTTTTATCCCGTTGGTACCTCCACGTGGTTGAAGCCGCGAGCAAAAGCAATTATTTCATATTTCCTAAAGGGGGACTTGGGGGGCAATCAGACCGCGGTCGATCGACGACCTGTGTGTGAGATATTTTGAGACATATTATAATGTTTGAGGTGACGCATTTTGAGAAGACAGTCTACTTCGATCGTTGCACTATTAGGCAGTTATCCAATAGCTGGTAGGTACAGCGACATTTTACGCCAGGTATATTTCAGCCCCATGTCTGCGAGTTTGTAAATCGTATAAAGGAAAAATGCAAACACTTTGCCCGACCTAGGGACTACAACCCAACCCAGGATTTCATACAAACGGAGGTCTGTGGTAGCGTTGTGATTCCGAATGAAGATACCTCGGTTCCTTTCTCATGTGTATTTTATAAGCACATTAATTAATGGCCATCCTTCGTCCACAATTGGCAAAGACCTAAAACCTTTACTTAGAGTGGTCTACTGAGTGGACTGTTAACGAACTTAGTACCTACTTGCAAGATAAATATTAAAACATGTCAATGGTACCCATGGCCATTGACCTCTGGTCGGCGACCTTACATGAACTTGTCAGTCTGACATATCGATCGTTATATAACGTGAATGTATATTTATTAGTAGATTATGATATCGTGGCCTCCAGTCAAACGATTACATGTGATACACTTTGATGTCAAAGCCACAAACAATTACGTCATGTGAAGTGTTTTTAATGAAGCAAGTGCAAACAATGCAATATTACTTTGTTACAATTAATTATTAATTTCTTAGATAAGAGAAAGTACGCACGGCTACATATCAAGCTATAGATAACCAGTATAACCTGACTTCTGATTGTATGAAAAACCTATAAAATGCAAGGTCAGGTAAAACTAGTGTTGCAAAGGACTCGAGTCCTCGAATCGTAATTTTAAAGACTCGACTCAATTATGCAAGACTCAGTGTGCTAAAAAGGCTCGGAGTCGAGTCAAGTTGAGCCCGAGTCATTTAACAGCCATTTGAGTCTAACAAAGGACTCGAGTCTTAAAATTATCTCGAGTCTTCAAGAAAAACTCGGAGCATGAAGATGAGACTTGAAGCTCATCTTTCGAAAAGACTCGAATTGGTGATAAGTTAAATTAGTGGTTGTGATGGAACTAAACCATTAAAAAAAATATATGTTGTTTATAAATGATTAAAAATATCCTTAATCAATACTGTTATTTTTTTTTTTGAAGTGAAAACTTCTTTAGCGGCGTTGAACATTTTTTGTAATGGGTAAAAAATGTTAAACTCGCGTCAGGGCATCGCGTCAGGACACGTGACCGTCAGGAGAGATTCCCCCCCCCCAACTCTTTCTACGGCGGCGCCAACCGAAGTGAACCAAGTGAGACACGATAATGGATGGATGGATGGATGGATGGTGATTGTGATGGCGATGGTGATGGCGATGACGATGGTGATGGCGATGGCGATGGTGATGGCGATGGTGATGGCGATGGTGATGGCGATGGTGATGGCGATGGTGAAGGCGATGGTGATGGCGATGGTGATGGTGAAGTGGTGTGATGTGATGTGAAGTGATGTGATGTGATGTGATGGTGATGGTGGACGCGGACGCGGACGTGGATGGACAGCTGATGGCTCGACCGTCTGTGTAGTAGCCACACTGCTGTGTATTCGTAAAATTCGTGTATATAAAGTGTTTCAAAAAATGGAAATTGAACAAAGTGCATCGATTAATGAAAAAAGTGACGCAGAAATAGTGAAAAAAACTTATATTAATTCAATTAATAATTGATTTATTTCAACGTCAATATTCAAGTTTTCACTTCTGCCGGCACTCCCGGAGTGCAACCCGTCTTTTTTTTTATCTGAGTAATTTTATTGCTAGACTCATACACAAATAGGACTTGAGTGCGACTCGCCGCATAAAAAGGACTCAAGCCCACAAAGAGACTCGAGCTCTCATATAACATTCAAGAGCTCGTAGAGAATTTAGTTCTCTAGTCTTGGAGTCCTGTTGTAATGAGTCGAGTCTTGTAATTCATCATCCGAGTCCGTTTATATAGGACTCGAACACTTGAGTTCTTTGCAACACTAGGTAAAATTGCTTTTTGTTATTTTTATCTACGCTTACTGGCAGCTTACATTGTTCTAAACCTATTTATGTTTTCTCTATAAGTGAATTGTACTTCTTTTGAGAAAATAAATATATTTTTCTCAAACATGCTTGGATATTTGAGCATTATTTTGACAACCTTCTTCGAGATAAATCGAAATTGCTGTACTGGCCAAATACATGCGAGCAGCGGCCGGCAAAAGTTGTATGAAAATCCATAGGTATCTGTCGTGGTTTAGCGGCAAAATAAATTACATAGTACTCATATCTGTCGTGTAATTTAAAAATGGAACGATCTTTTACTTCGAAACATGGCAACCAAGGAGGTAACTTATCAAAGGTTTATTTAAATTATAAACTGGCTTGCAAATAGAAAGCTGTTTATTGAAAAAAAAAACAAATGAACACTTTAACGCAGGTTGTACACTCAACAACTGTATTTTCAAATAAAAAGTTCTGCCTAGGTACTACTTAGTTTTAATTTCCGCGCATTTTTTGAGAAAACTGCTATACAAGCCTTGGCCACAACTAGGCATTGATGGACTTGCGTATGTGTACCTCGGCCTCGCCTCGGCCCACATTTGCATGTTCGTCCATCAAGGCCTGTTTTGCTGGCCGCTGCAGAAATGTACTATAACCGTATAGTTTGAAAATTTCCATCCTACTGATATTATAAGTATAGGGTCAAATTGAATTACCCAGCGAAAATTTACTGACGTCACGTTTGTGAAGTTTTGCTAGGTATCGGACTATCGATATGATCAAATCATGATAAAAACAAAGCACAATCAGATAAATCTTACTTCAGTCATCAGATCCCGGATACTAAAGTAACTATTATAAATAAATAATGTTCTTACCAACAAGACAGTAATTATAAAATACTCTGCAGTGTATTTATATAAATTAGTTTTTAGATACGATGTAATATTATTATGTAACAATTAATTATTAATTTCTTAGATTGGAGTTGATACAGCGTTCAACATTTTCCTGAAATAAGCATTCTTCTTTGTGATCTTTTGATATTATACAGGGTGAAATCAACATATAACTAGCATAACTTCACAGGTACCCGTCATGTCCTCGAAGACATGACGGGTATCGAACTATCTATATCGATATGATCAAATCATGATAAAAATAAAACACAATCAGATAACCCTGACATGTCTATCACCGGATCCCAATACTAAAGCGACGTTTTAAAAAACCGGCCAAGAGCGTGTCGGGCCACGCTCAGTGTAGGGTTCCGTAGTTTCCCGTCCGTCACAATAAGTTTTCCCACGTACAATTCGATAATACCCGACCCAATGTAATAAGTACCTACAGCGCCATCTCTCGGGGAATTGGGTTACTAATTAGTACATAGACGTGCCAGAAGTTTCCGGTGGTAATTTTGGATTGCGAGAACCAATTTTAATCATTCTTTTTTTGTTTGAAAAAAGATACGTTCAGGATAATAAAATATGTAAACGAAGTTAAAAAAAAATGCTTGCATATACGATTATACTACAAACTTAGTCCAGAAATGATTTTGTACAACTTTTGTCTTTTTTGTACAAAAACTGTTGTTTCTATCAAGTTCAAAATAATTTTCCTAGAAAGTCCTTATAAAGTTCTACTTTTCAGTTTTTTTTCATATTTTCTAAACTTATGGTTCAAAAGTTAGAGGGGGGGGGGACACATTGTTTTTTACTTTTGGAGCGATTATTTCCGAAATTATTGACATTATCAAAAAATTATTGTAGTAAACCCCTATTCATTTTTAAATACCTTTCCAACAATATATCACACGTTAGGGATGAAATTAAAAAAAAAATCATTTCCCACTTTACATATAGAGGGGCTACCCTAATAAAACATTTTTTTCCAATTTTTATTTTACCACTTTGTCGGCGTGATTGATATACATATTGGTACCAAATTTCAGCTTTCTAGTGCTAACGGTCACAGAGATTAAGCGAGGACGGACAGACGGACGGACGGACGGACAGACAGACATGGCGAAACTATAAGTGTTCCTAGTTGACTACGGAACCCTAATAAATAATATAATTTTAACAAGTAAGACAGTATTATTTTATTATACTCTCGTGTATTATATCTATTGTTTTTTAGATACATAGTAATGGTATATCTAGAAGTGGTCCCCGGATATTTTTAGAGCGCAGTCTGTCAAACTCTTGGATGGCACCCAGCACATGAAAAGATTTATTCTGGTTAGCCCTTCCTATTTACGATATTAATACATAGTGGAATAGTGGACAGATATCAATTCATATGTGTTTCAAACGCTTCGATAATAATGTTTCTTTTTTGTAGGTAAGAACGTATTGTTTAAGGCCAGGTTATTCGTGCAAAAATCATTTAAACGTCATTAAAACTAGAATCATCAACCATTTTACAATTTTGAATTTGTGTTTCAAATTTCAAAGCAGTCAAAATATCCAATAGCACCACAGGTTGAAGTAATTAAAAAGTTATTAAGGGCTAAGGTTTTTCAATAAATTTTTTGCAGTTTTTAGGAAAAACCATTCTATCAGCTATTGAAAAAAACCTCTTTTAAGGCAGCAAATATCTTATACAGGGTGAAATTGAAACCATGCGACAAATCGAAATGGGAGATTGTACTCATCATTATGAACAACTTTTACTATGGGACCAAACCTGAAATCGAAAAAAAAAAACAAGTTGTTACCTACATTTATGTTCGTACAATTTGTCAAAATGTATTTTTTCCGCGATTTCAGGTTTGGTCCCATAGTAAAAGATGTTCATAATGATGAGTACAATCTCCCATTTCGAGTTGTCGCGTGTTTTCAATTTCAACCTGTAGAACGAATAATGCATTCGCGTATTCATTTTTTATGCCACCTGCATCAATAACTTGCAGGCTCAGACGTTCACAATCATATAGCTTAGTTTTAACCTTCATAAAACTTGCCTCCTATATAATTATATTTGTCATTACATTATTATGTGGCTACAAACGTGGGAACTTGACATCCTATTGTAATGTAGCATTCATGCTTTATAGATTTTTAGAGGTCTTGCTGAAGAATAGAGGTTTTTACGGCCGTTGTTGGAATTGTAAAGAACGTTATTTTACAAACGCAGATATTTGACGGACGATCAAAATAATAATGGGCAGTTTGAATTCCGGTTCCTATTTTATGGAGGTGAGTAGCAATTCTGATGATTACCAAACCAATTATTATTCAGTGAGAAAAATTGCTCGATTTATTGTTGCACACTGTATCTAAGATAGTCTATTAATCCGCTATAATGCACTGTGTTGAATAAAACGGATAACGTGGGTTGGCAAGCTATAAAATCCTGCATTTATACTACTGAAGATTTATACTTATGGCAAAATTGTTCCAACTGAGGTAGGGTCCATTACCCACCTACTATACATTGTAACTGGGCAATATGGGCAATAAGCTACCAGTAGAAGCGGGATGAAAATAGGATACATTCTGGCGTCAAACCAGATTTAGAACCTCCTTCCCGAAATCCTTGGATTTTAGTGGACGAATTTAAAAAAATCAATCTTTCTTTGCATTATGATTAGGTACGTTATTAGTAAAACCCAGTAACTGGGTTGCGACAAGGTCTGATATAGGCAGTCGCTACATATAAAATATTAGAAGGCGACCTCAACATAGTTGGGCAAAAGCTAAACAGATGATGATGACCTACCACACTGAATCAAATTATCAATGATTACGTACAGTCAACAAAAGAGATAAGTATGCAGGATCGTCGGATATAGTTGAAGCTTAGTAAGAAACCAATGGATGTTGTCGACTAAAATTTAATTTGATAAGAGAGCTGTTTGTTTTCTATTAATAAAATTAAATTTTACCCGAGAACATCCATCGGTTTCTTACTAAACTTTAACTATATCCGACGATCCTGCATACTTAAATCTCTTTTGCTGACTGTACGTAGGTATACCTAGGTAAATGATATTTGGCTGCTATTACCCATACACCTGATAGACTATCTTATTACGATTACGACACTACGGGAGACGGTCCAGCTATTCTTAGCCGCAGACTATACTCAATGCTCTCATAACTCGCAGGTAATATGTCAGAGTGTTGTGACGGACCGCCGGAGTGACGCAACATGAGTGTCACCGGCGCGAGAGTGCCCGGAATAGATCGCGTGATAGACGCACGCGAGACACCTGCGGGTTGTCACTAGAGTGGTGTCAACAACTACGTGTCACGCGCAGGTGGCGTCATAGTTTACCTGGAGTGATTGGCTCTTAGAAACGGACATTATTTGTCTGAGGAATTTGTAATATGATTTTCACTTTGTGAATATCATATCAATCGAATATATAATTTTAAAATGTCTAAAAGGTTTTAAAGTCTGTCCGTTGCAAACTCAGATGACCATTTCATCGGAGTTAAATAAAGACAGTATATTGACGCTGAGCTAACAATGGGCTGCAGATTTACGGTGATTATTTCAAATGAACAGAGTAAATCCCCAGCCTATTATAACACATTGTTCATTATAACCCGATATAATTCGTAAGACAACGATCATTATTCTCAATAAAAAGACATGATTTATTCAGGAAGTCATGAAAAAGAAAAAATAGTAATAGTCGATTTCAGACTCATTATTATGTGACGCTTTTCCTTCGCAATTCACGTGATGTGTCCGTGCAGCCGTTTAGTTGTTTTCCTTCATCAAAATGGAAATAAATGAACTACAAAATTTTCTTTTTCTACGAGTTTTTTTGGGTTCAACGGATAGCCAAGAACCCACCACTTTCCTTCCAATTACCGCCAAACGTTCAACCAAGTCTATACTTATTTTTCTTGGGAACACCCAAATATTCCGAAATATTTTATTCCGAATTTCGATGTTCCGATTTTCAAAAGTCCGAATTTCATAAAACCATACCTAAGAAGTATAAATAAACATCTGTTTTTACCCGATTGCTGATGATCAATAAAATCGTTGTGGTTACCCATGGAATCTAACTGAAATACTTTACCCTAACCTTGCGTAATACTTATTGTAAAAACTAACCTATCTCCTCGTCTGTTAAGCATTTTCTTGTTAGCATGTCGATGGCAATCTAAATGAATTGGGCCAAGAATTCTGCTACGTCTTTGTAGCAGAAATCTGTGTGTCATGTGCAGCTGACAGGATACGCAGGACACGATATTAAATACTTTGATTATATAATCAAAGGTTAAATACGTGTCCCATCGTTTGTGGAGGAGCACCGCATTTGCACTCCAAGCGGAGTCGTCTATGAATCTCCATCTAAACAGGTTTTCCTTGCTTTGGCCAAGCTGGGTCCGGAGGCTGTTTAAAGACTTCCAGGTAAAGATGATGTTAGATTTACTCATTAACTAACTTATCAAGAACTCACTTCGCCATATACAAATGCATTAAACCTGTGTGAAACTAGGTCATCAAATGGGCCCATATCCATCGATAAAATACAGGAATCCAACATAGACAAAAGTAAACAATTATGACTACTATATATAGTAACTGTATGTAATAGGTACCGCTATAAAATGACGCGTTTGTGACGGTTTGACACAGTCGTACCTACATCCCAAAAGTTAGTGTGTCGTAAAATATGATGCCAGCGAAGCATGGCTAACAGCTATAATCCATGGCTAATAGAATATCAAAAGTTTATGACTGGCCACTTATTATTTAAATGTGTTCTTAAATGTTTAGCACAGCTGCTTTGTCACTAGAATAAAAACTTCTTGAAATATGAATTAAACTACTCTGCTGATGGACAAAGCCAGTATAAGCGTAGGTAGTGTGATGTGACATTACTCAAATGATTTATATTTATTTGATGCACTCTATCTACACATATACATAATTTGGAAAAAAAAAATGGAAAATCCAAAATGCAGAACTCATAATGCTCATTCGGTCGTATAAAAAAATATTGATATTATATTAGTTAGTTTTTTACTAATGATAAATTGATAATTAAACTAGGTGCTTTAAATAAAAAAGACATTTTCAATAGGGTTCCTCCTATAGGTGAAAAGAACCTATTAAAAAAAATTGACTCAATTAATTGATTTTTTCGTAAGCTACAAAGTTTTCAAGTTTCACACTTGTATGACGGGTTTTTTTTAGAAATATACTAAGTAATGTATTTTTCGTTTCTACTGCTTTAAATCAATTCTTGAAAAATAACTGAATCAATCTCGTTTAAATTATCTATACAATGGTACCTATATAAATTAAGTAGGTTCTGTGTACTAGCAGGAGTATAACAATAGAAACAGTTGCAGAAAGGAGGCAAAAAATTTTTTCGATCGTAAAGCACTCTCTAACACTTCGCGTTATGAGTCAAGACATTATGATCATTCCGTCTGGTTTCATCCTATCGTCATCGCGTGCCAAGCCATTGGGTTCTAAAACAGCTGGCAGCCGGTGCTTAAATAAATAATATTATAGTATTTAAATAGTATAAATTCTAGCCTATTAAAGTCCCACTGCAGGGCAGGCCTTTTGAAGGGGCCTGGCAGGGCCGAAGCCTGCCAGGGCCGAAGCCTGCCGGGGGTGCGGGATTGTCCGAAAGAGTTACCGCTACCCCAGAACATAAAGGGCTAAGGAAGGAACACGGATGGGTTTAAGTCAGTAAGAGTCTGACACTCCCTTCCGCTCCACCCAGAGCGGGAGGGGTCATTTGATGATTTTCCATCCATAAAAAAGGCCTTTTCTCGTACGGAGGAGAAAAACAAAAAGGTATTTTCTAATTCTTTCTTTTTAAAAGACTTGCCAGGATCTGAATCTGAACCCACAACCTCGTGAATGAGACTGGGCCATCACGACATTAAGCATGTATGTACAGTCACCAAAAGAGATATGTATCCAGAGTCGTCGAATATTGTTGAAGTTTAGTAAGAAACCGATTGATGTTTTCGATTGTTTAATTTGATAAATGAACTGTTTGTTTTCTATTAATTAAATTAAATTTTATTCGAAAACATCCATCAGTTTCTTATTAAACTTCAATTATATCCGACGACTCTGGTTACTTATCTCCTTTGGTGACTGTACCTACTTAAATAAAAATACATAATAGCACTATAGCATTAAGGTTAAGTGCTATTATGTATTTTTATTTAATACATGCCATTAAAATAGGTACCTATAAAAATGTTTATCAATATCACCAGGCATTTTCCTGTAGATATAATATTATAACATTCTGTATCGCTCATGTGTTCGTTATTATATTATTGTCAGCTCTTATCTCGGCAGGACATTGTTGTGGAAACTCGATAATAATCAAATTGGTCAGTAATATTTATACCTATAAGTCAAATTTACCAAAACCAGAGAAAAATATACATAACATTACTGTCATGGTTTCTTTTAGCCTAATAAGCAAACAGTCTTTAAGAATGATAAGTATTCCTGGTTTTTAAGTTTAATAATTTATCAAAACAATCAATATTTTTGAAAAAAAAATAAGAAGAATTTATGGAGGGAGATAGTGGTTTGCGTAGAGTCATCGCAATACCTCTCTCCCTTGAATTTATTATAATTATACATATATTAAAGTAAATAGTATGTATGTGTATATAACCTAATTATGTATTTGTGTACCTAGTTTTAATAGTTATTTTTTATCATTGTTCCTCTCAACCAAAGCACCCGCCATCTAATCTCTTCACCACCCTTGGTTGACTGGCAGAGAATGCCTAAGGCATTAAGCCCGCCATTATACCTTTTTGTGCGAAAAGTTTCAATAAATAAATTTATACTGTAGCAATATAATCAGCCTATAATGTTCCCACTGCTGGGACACAGGCCTCCTCGCGGCCGTTACCTCTGGGCCAGTCAATCTAATAAATATTTTCTAATTTTACTTCAAAATCTTATTATTATAAAAATTAAACAACTATCTCTCTCTACCTATGAAAAAAAAACTGATTTAACAATTTTTTTTTATCCTACTTCTATTAGGTGCACAATATATTGTAACAATGGCCGTCGGTAGCAATACTTGTAATCCGTCACACACAACTAGTCACGACCCAAAGGACGTGAAACACACGATTTCTTCACAAGTTGACTTGGATTTTACGTTTAATTAGGTAGGTACTAGGTCTAGTTTCCCAGAGCATTGTCAAGTTTTTCATTACAAGTTTCAACGCTAGTTTAACTGTGGTAGAAAAGTCAGGTCAGATCTGGCGGAGGTGTATTAAAAGTACATTCACATTTGACCAGTTATGTTCAAGTCCTGGGAAGGAAATACGTTAATATTATACTAAAATGGCAAATATGGTAAACGTTTATTTTAAATTACGTGGAACTCAATTGAGCTTATAATTTTTATTTAACTACTCCTAGTTCGGTAAATTAGGTACCCACATAGTGTCAACTTTCAAACCAAAAAAATAAAATCATATCACCTATTTGCTTGAATAAAGTTTTTTAAACCATGCCCTACCTAAACAGGAGAGCAAATATATTTAAATATGATTTATTCAAATAATTAAAATATCTGTTACATGAATCATTCATTAGTCTACTCAGTTTACTATCCTTTATCAATAGGTATTGACTTAACGATGACCACAGACCAATCAATGACGCGTCCCCTGTAAGGACTGAGTTCAACACTCGTTTACTAATTATGTCAGTCAGTCAGTCAGTAATAATATTCACCGCCTATTGTGTTAGCATGTTTATTGAATGGTAAATCAATCAACAATCGATTGCGTCGAACTGTTAGCGAAACATATTCGATAACAATTTAGTTTTTACCTTCCGAAAAGACCTATTCGGAGAAAGAATGGGTATTGTTTATGCTATGCTACGAGGCGTGCTCGGTGCTGTCAATAATACATTCTGACCACTCTAGCTCAAGGTTTCCACATAAATGTTCCTTTGTCAGTTAATGTCCAAAGACTAAAGAGTCTCTTTTGAGTTGATCTGCACGATTTCTGACAAATGCGTGCACTAACTGGACAGGTCCTCTCAATCTGTATGGTTCTTTCCTCAAAAGACCATCTCAGACATCGATCTACATGGTCTTCATATAACCTGACCAAGATTATGTCTGGACTTTAAAAGAGACCGTAGCCTCTGAGTTTGTTTCGGCCTTTCTTCTCAGAGTAGTCAGATAGGAAATGCCGACCTCATCTAGTTTAAAAAAAATAATATGATTTACGTGTAAAAGTGTTTGTGCAAACCTAGATACTTACAAAAATAAAATCATTTAACATTAAAGACCAGCAATAATTAAAAAGAGCCATTTTAGTAAAAACCAGGGCCCTTACCCAGGAATAATACGACACATTTGTCAAAATAAGACAAAATTGACACATTTTCTAGACTGGTGCTGTAAAAAAGACCAGAAAATGTATGAAAGAAACTTGTAAAATTGACAAATTTTCGGATTGTCGCCTGTCGGGTTTAATAATTTTCCCTATTTCAAGGTCTGGCCCTATTGTCATTTATGTAAATGAATGGCACAAAATGGTTATCCCAAAAGTAGACGACTTGTTTAGGATATTATAACCGTTCAACATATTGCAATGTCCTTCAGAATTCGCTCGTGCGCTGTTGCAAACTAGACTCCGAATTTATAAACCAAGACAAAAAACTAGGAAGCGTAGCATCTACTTTTTAGGTAGAAAAGCAGCTAAGTTTTTTTTTTTTTATTATAGTTTTTGATAATTATCTACTATAGAAATCATATTGGGGCGTGTGTTGATTTGGCCTTATATCACACAGCAACAGAGTGACCGATCGACGTGATTTTTTGCACGGACATAGTTTATCAGCCGAAGATTTCTGTGAGATGAGAAGCAAAAGAATCACGGAAGCGAAGCCGTAGGTAAAAATTTACATACCTGAGATAGTTAGGATGTATCTTAACCGTCTGCATGCTTATGGCTGCGGTGATGGGTCGTGGCCAAAGGCCTCCGAACCTGCCGCAGACAGTTCTGCAGACGTCGAGGCTGCCAAACACCTGGCTGCTGGAGTTGCTGACGCTGGATGGCTGCGGGTGCGTCGTACGCTCGCAACCCTCGTCGGGCACGCATCTGTACCGCCATGCTGGTCTGCGGAAGGTATTTTTTTAATGTCATTGGGTAACGTGACAACCAAGCTGACGTTTTCACCCAACTGGTGGGAAATGAAAATCCACAATACCTAAAGGAGGCATCGCAAATGGTCTGAGTAAATGGATTAAGTTAACAAAATTCTTACAATTTAACGTTTACACCTTCATTTGGATTACGTTTGCGGAAGGTTTTTTTTATAAAATTGGATCTTTTTAATTATTAGACCATTTATTTAAATTATTTCGAGTACCTACATAAGTAATTAAAATACCTACCTAAATGCAAAATAAATATGCAACTTAATTAGTTTAGTCTTAATCGCAAGAATTAAAAAAAGCCCAATTACATTTTCGAATTAAACGTTACGTCAAAGCTGAAAACTTGATAAGACAGGTTTTCTAATCACATGTAAAGAAAATGTATTTCATCTTATTCAATCTTATATTAAGTAATACTTTTTTGTCAGGAACACCAAAGATTTTATCTAAGACAGTTGTACGGGTGCCAACTGGAAAAGGGAGTGAGCGATGTCAAGATGACATGGAAGAATGCAAAATAGATTACAGCCAAAGAGATTTAAGATAGGTACAATAAATAATGTAATGTCTTTGATTAGTCAGATAGCAGTCAGCTATGTTTTAGTTTATAAATACTTAGTACCTACATCTTTTTAGTTTATATTTTATTTAGTAATACTTAGATTATAAATAAATTAATTTGATTACAGCAACACATTTTGGTTTTTATTGTTAGGTACACTACGATACGACAACAAATATCTTATAAAACGGCATTTTTTGTTAAAAATATGTCCGAAATGGCGAAACTTCGAATTCACACTATTGCCTGGAAGTGATGGAAAAACAAATGTTTTGTCTATAAGCGCAATAGACACAAGTGATAATAAAGTATACGTAATACCAGAAGAGTTACAAGCATTTTTTTTTTCTTACGGAAATAATAAAAACGGATGCGTATCGTAAAATAAAAAATAGTTTTAAAAAAGGAACCAGGCAAGAAGAGTTTGGATAACAATGACAGAAGAACTTATGACAATTTACATGGATGAAGATGATAATTTACAATTTGGGGAACAATTTCTTGAAGAGATAAATCAAGAACAATTTGCTGATGCACAACAAACTGAACCTATTACCTACATTGGAGAGATTATTAGAGAAATTAATTGAAACAGGAACATAAACGGCAGAACTTAAAACACATTGCAGAATAGTTTGTAACTGTATCATTTACAAACTTCGAATGCAAACCAGTGGATGAATACATATTTTTGAAAAAGAATGTACCTATACCTACGCTTTGATGCGACAACAGATGAAAATAAAATAGAAATATTCAGATTATTCATGAATAAGTCTAAGTAATTAACAATGAACTCTGAATGGTCAACATGGAAAAATAAATTCTGTGAAACGTTTGCAAACAAGGGATGGATTCCAGTTACTTATGCATTATTGTTTAAATGTAAGGATGGTTAATTGTTTGATTATGCTATCTGCAAAGAAAAACTCTTATTAGATATGAGAGAATCAATAATTGACACCGGTACCTTGATCGATCTTATTGCAGCTGGTTTACCGGAATTTATTCATAGTAAATTGATAGGGAAACGTTACCTAAAAAACACTGGAACTTACTCATAAGTATGTGCCACTACTTCTTCCACCACGCTCTCTGAACACCCCACAAGTTGAGCTGTCGCGATGGTCAGCAGGACCCACGAACACAGGCCCGCCATAGTTACCTGTCACACAAACAATAAAACAATTACCAAACGAAGGCAACACTTTCTATTGTTGCCTTTCAAGAAGATGTTCAAAGAGGAATAACCCTGTGTTATTTTTTTTTTCCTAGAATTTACGTAATAGGTGCGAAAAAAGAAGTTTGCTGTCAATGTTGCTCGATTTTTTTCTTGATTTGTGTCAAGTTATGTGTGTTCTATTCTAATATTATGTATGACTATTATGGTGTGGGTATGTTCCCCTTTATTCACAAACGTTGCTTAAAGTTGAATAGTGATTAGCGACTGTTTAACCATACATTTTTGACGTTTGAACGTCACTTAACTTTAACCATCGCTTATAAATAAACTCCGTTATGCCTACCTATTTAACTCAGTTGTTTAAAACTAAGTAGCTGGTTTTACATTTATGTAAGTAAGTGCTCAGTGTGGGACGTTCCACTAAAATCCCCTAGACCAGTCCCCTAGGGGACTACACAGCACTCAACGTTCCACTACGATCCCCTATGCTGGGGATTCTCTAAGTACTAATAAATGCTATTCCTTTATAATCCCTTCTAAATAAAAAAGCCACTTACAGTATATGATTTTTGCTGTAACAACACACGTCACACAAAAATAACCAGAAGTAGCAAAGCTAGTATGTAACATAATTCTATAAAGAATTAAGGAGTTTAATTTTTTGTGTTATTGGACTCCTAAACGGAGGAATAGGGTCCTTTAATACCACATGTGCCAAATCCTGTTTTGGTGCAGAAGCTCTATCATCATCTGCCTGCCTTTTCCCAACTATGTTGGAGTCAGCTTTCAGTCTAACTGGATGTAGCTGAGTACCAGTATTTGACATGAAGTGGTACCAGTATGGAGTAATGGAGCAACTGTCTATCTCCTCCACAACCCAGTTACCGGCTAATACGATCTCTTAGTAAGACTGCAATCAAGCTCTATCATTTCATAAAAAAACAGTGAGTAAAAATATAAACACGCGTGTTCAATACATTGAAGAAAAAACACCGATTTTATATCGTGACAATACTCGTTTAGATGTTATCTTCATAATTATGACGGAAGTTCGAATCCAACTGTAATTTAGCGCTCCAATATGGCGACTATTCCGTACAAATGTACATATCGTACATATATATTATACAAATGTACATCATTCCATTAATATTGACGCGGTCGTCTCATTGTGCATATTAGCGGCACATATCGCGTGCTGGCTAACGGAACTCACTCAGACACAAGTATGGATTCTGACGGAACTATGTATATGCCTCAGTGGGGCACTTCCGAACACGCGATCCAATGTTTGTTTGTTCAGTTCAATTACCTTTATTAATTTGTTGTAAAACAACAATAAAAAAAATATTAGGTACTGTCTTGCAGACAGCATTGAAAATAATGAATAGATATTCTTTTAGAGCGTTAGCATAATCAGGCTATAATGTTCCAACTGCTCTCTTCGAGAGAGATTCTCAGTACGAAAACTACCTTTTGGAAGGAGCGATTAGAATCAATTCTATTTTGACCTTGTTTTATGTGCCTATTTGAAATAAATACTTTGTTTTTGATTGGGCTGTTATCTACTACGCGGGCCCAGTGCGGGTTGGTAGATGTCACATGTCTTCGAAATTTTGATTCTAGGACATGCCGGTTTCCTCACGATGTTTTCCTTCGCCATTTTGAGAGCAGTGGTGATGAAATTATTTACTCAAAGTAAAGAGCCTGCCTGAGTTACCACTGGGCCACCACTGCTCACTTAGCCCTTAGGTACTCTTACTAATCTTTATCATGCTAAACGATCACCATCATCTTCCTACCCTTCTATTTTCTATGTTAGGGTTTGGTTTCCTCACTTAGTCCTTCAGGTGGACAATTGTGCGTAAACTATGGTGGCCGTTAGTGGTTACTCCAACCAGCTCACCTTCCTCCAGATTTCCTAGTCTGTTATGAACATCTGTGTAAGATCTGGGTGCCCCGAGTTTCTGCCCTAACTTCCTACCTTGATCCCAATGTATTTTGGGTCGGTGAAGCATGTAGGTTCTGCCTTCTTCTTTCGTACATCTCTATCAGCAGTAATATCAGCATTCACTCCCTTTCTTGCTATAATATCATCTTTCTAACAATCCAAGAACTTTTGTCCTACTCTTATTGCACATTGATTCCCAAAACTTTCCTAAACTTTGTCGTTAGGAAATCGATCGTCTTGGTATGGATGGATAGGTATCCATCCATACCAAGACGATCGATTTCCCCACAACTTCTCCATTTGGCACAACTATACTGCACGATAATAATTAAGTAACATTTTTGGTCGGCCGGTCTGGCCGGTCGAGCAGACGAGTCCTGGAGTGGAGACCGCGTACCGGCAAGCGTAGTGTAGGACGTCCCCCAGCTAGATGGACGGACGACCTAAAGAAGGTGGCTGGGGTAGACTGGATGCGGAAGGCAGAGGACAGGGTGCTGTGGCGCAGTCTGGGAGAGGCCTATGTCCAGCAGTGGACTGCGATAGGCTGAGTTGATTGAACTTTTCTGGTTAAGATGTTGGTAGACAGGTTATTCCTAATATCCATTTAACATTAGCCTGCAATGGCTAGCCCTATTCGCTTTATATTCATAAATTAATTTTAACATATGCCACGTCTTCTTTTCTCATGCGCATCCTCTAGCGCCTGGTCTAGGATCGACTTCCAGTCTGACTGAATACAGCTGAATACCAGTATTTTACATAAAGCGATTGGCTCGGACCTCCACCCAATACCCAGTTACTGGCTGAATGAATGATTAGAATGATCCGCTCTTCTTGTACACATCGCACTATACTTTATATCACCGACCTAGCATCAAGGTGACCTATGCCTCCTCCGCTAGATACTCCTTGCGCCATGTTTTATTGAATGGTCTCCACTTTGTCTTGCTAGTTTCCACGTGGCATTCACTACTGCCATTATTCTACCTCTACTATCCTCAATCTTTATTTCACTTTGGACTATTCTTAATTATTCGTTACCGTTATTAATTAAGCCATTACTGCTAGGTATACAATTAAAATAGGTCTAGACTAAGGAACTGCCAGACAGTTTGTGACTCATACGTATATTTAAAACCATTTTTTGCGCACGTGTTAAGTCAGTTTTTTTTTTATTCATAGAAGGTCATAATAAACTACTCAAAATTATATTTGTTACGTTCACTTTAACTCTAACTCATGGACATTGCACGGTAACATCACTTTGCTGGCAACTTGTATATTTAGTGCTAAAGTTAGTTAAGGCGAACATATCGTAAAACCTTCATAAGATCTTAAGACGAACGCATATTTGTACGATGATCGCTTGTGACCATAGACTACTATTATAAACTTTTGTGACACACATGTCAAACAAATGTGACTGTGTTCACGGTCTTAGGCTCCTTACACTGAAATCAGCATATAATGTTCCCACTGCTGGGACACAGGCCTCCTCTCTTCGAGAGGGAGTGGGCTAATATCCTATCCATGTTAAAATATTATTTTTATTTATTTTGTTATTTTTGTATACCCTAGAGATCTTGTAGAGACACTTTTATTTTGACCAACTTTATTTGTTAACCAACTCATCAATTGCCTAGCCTTTTCCCAACTACATATGTTGGGGTCAGCTTCCAGTCTAACCGGATGCAGCTAAATACCAGTATTCTACATGGAGCAACTGCCTATCTGATTCTGAACTCCACAGCCCAATTAATAATAATAATTAATGGTAATACGATACCCGTTTGTTTATCGTAGACTGGATGTCAGACTTTCGAGCTTCTGCCATGACTACCCGTAACCACTGTCAGAGATCTACAAATGACAGCCGGGACGTCAAAGGTGACAGCCGGAACCTACTTATATACTTACCATATCCTTTACTTTTCCGCGTGAAAATAGTGTTTAATTACGCTACAGGAAAATTATATCGATAGGTAAGGTATTACCTACTGTTTCTGTAGAATTTTTTTTTTTTGAAGACGTAGGTAGTATGAAAATCAAACATTTACACAACTGGGTTTTGCCCGCGATTCGCCCGCCTGGATGTTTCACCGTAGTTTTTGAGTTTATTGCATTCAGACAGCAGACACACACGGTGCACGATGGGGATATTGATAATGTTATGTAGTGATACAAAATTTGGGAATACCACAGACTAGCAATAGCTTTTAGCGTCATTTCAATTTAAAAACCCTGCTCTAAGAAGTTAATTTAGATAATTGTGTGATTGTACTGTTTTTCGCTCTAGCTTACCAGCAGTAGGTAGCTGTACCATTCACGATTTCGCACGAAGTTGTACAAATTTAAGTTAATGATAAAAGATGTAGATCGATGGCAGCAAAGTAGAAACGGACATCTACATTTTTTCAACCCTATCTACAAGTCTGTATTAAAATTATTTCAAATTTCATAATAATTAAGAAAATCAGCCACGTAAATAAGGACAATTTTTAATTAATTTTTACTAAATCAGCTATCCTGTAAAATTTTGATTTTGTACATGTCCGTTTATACTTTGCTGCCATCGATCTACATCTTTTATCATTAACTTAAATTTGTTTTTAGCTTTTGGGAACTTGGAACTTGGAGAGATAGGGCATCACCCAATATAGTTATTACCTTAATCTCCCGTCTATACAGTTGTTGCAGTTAATGTAATCCTTATGGTGTAGGTCTAGGGAAGGGTTTTACTTATAGGTACGTAATCCAAAACATAACCTAATCTCGTTTGTCTGTTCTTTGTACTTTTTAAAAACTATTTAAACAAAATGATCCTACTTCCTATCCTACATAAATATCATCTCATATCATATCTATACCTACTTTAATTTTATTTTAATTAATATTAATAATTAATCGTATCCTATCCTATAATCCTACTTGTCTTACTAATTATTATAAACGCGAAAGTTTGTGAGGATGGATGGATGGATGTTTATTACTCTTAATTTCACGCAAAAACTACTGAACGGATTTTGATGAAATTTTACAGTAATATAGCTTATACATTAGAATAACACTAAGGATACTTTTTATCCCAATATTCCTACCGTACCGATACTTATGCGGGTGAAACCGCGGGCGCTACTAGTATGTCAATATTTTGTCATTGTCATTTTGTTGTTTTTTATAATTTTTGTCTATTATTTATATTATTCGTTTTAAATTCTCATTTGTATGACTATTTTAATTAATCCGCATTTGGGAAAATGAACAAAATCAAACTACGTCCAGATGTTACTGACTGGAAGTTATTGACCTTGTTGTGTAGGTATCTCAGATTATAAGTCCGTGTAATACAACTACCCAGTAATTAAGACAGAAACGAATTAGTCATAATAACACATGTCTTTTTTATAATTATGTTTTTAAAATAGTGTGGTAGCCTGGATCCTGTTCCAGATGCTGATAGCTAATAATAGGGCTAGACTTGGTGATGGCAGGTGGAGCAGAGTCCTCACGGAATGGTTGCCGAGAAACGTTAGGAGCATTAGCAGACCAATGATCAAGTGGGTGGGTGACCTACAGAAGAAAACCTGGGTGAGACTCGCACAGACCAAGAAAGCGAGCCACAAAAGGGAGGATGTCTATACTCAGCAGTGGAACAAGGCTGCCGATGATGACCGAGATGATTAAAGGTGTCTACATTTTTCTATTTTTTTTCAGTTTCCACTGAGATACTATTTTCTTTAAGCAGTGGTGGCCCAATGGTCACGGCCCCGACTTACGAGTCGAGTCGTAGGGTCGAACCCAGTCAGGCGCTTTACTTTGTGTAAATTATATCATCACCACTGCTCTCAAAATGGTGAAGGAAAACATCGTGAGGAAACAGTCATGTCCTAGAACCAAAAATTCGATGACATGTGACATCCACCAACCCGCACTGGGTCGGCGTGGTAGATTATGGCCCACCCCCTGTTATATAGAGGAGGCCTGTGTCCCAGAAGTGGGAACATTATAGGCTATTTTCTTTGAAATCATATTATTTAGCAGCTTATAATAAGCAGTTAAAATAACTAGCATATTTTGATACAGTACATTGGAAATTGCTTCACCGACAAGTATGCATAGAAAAGAAATATCTACTCGTAACTGGCAAGTTGTGTAAATAAAAAATAATATTGTAGTTAATATGCTCACCATTAAATACGATGTCAAATACTATAGGACACGAGATGGACTTCTAGTTAAAAACAGAGCTACACCACGACTGAAGACGTACGATGCCTAATCTATCTTTTTATTTTAAAACTAGGAGATAAAGTAAATAGTTGGGAAGTAATAAATAAGTTGTCGATATCATCTACAATACTTAACAATTAGGAAACCGTGTTTGCATGAGTCCTCGGATAAGATAAATACACTGGGCCGCAAAGAAATAAGGTCGGTTATTAAAAATGCGATAACTTTTAAAACATTTGAGCAATCCTTTTAAAATTATAAAATTAAGTTAAAGATAGAGGAAGGGGTAAAACATTTTTATTTCTATTTGATGAATGAACTGCAACTTTGAAACCATTCGTTTTACTTTTGTTTCTGTTTATTAATATGGCATTTCTTGTGCTGAAATTAATTATTCTAATCAAAGTCAATTAAAAACATGCCACTAACCCCTTAACCTTTTAACCGCCCGACTTTATATCAGTTGTCGCGCCCCCAGCGCCGGACAGAAAAAAAAAAAACGAAAAATAAATACCGATGAAACGAGCTGTGATGATGCAATAATAATAATACAGATTAAACGAGCTGTGTTATTTTGTCGTATACAGGGTGTTACAGAAAGGGTATATCAATACAAACGGGTTGAAGAGTGTATCTGGTCTAGAATATCTGTACAAAATTTCAGCTCAAAAGCATTAACTTTGAAAATGCTTAATATTTTTTTATTTCGACATCAAGGCGCTGCACTGGCGCGCGGCGGCGTGATGTGCGTGTACTAGGCGCACAGACACACTACAAATACACCACACACTACAATACGTGTCACCGCACTACGAGTAGTGCGGTGGCACGTTTGTTATGATTTCAATTTAATAAACTATCGAAATAAAAAAATATTAAGCATTTTCAAAGTTACTGCTTTTAAGCTGAAATTTTGTATAGAGATTCTAGACCAGATACACTCTTCAACCCGTTTGTATTGATATACCCTTTCCGTAACACCTTGTATATACGACTCTGGCGGAATGGACACGAAAATATTTTTCGGATTAATCCGACATAAGCGGTTAAAAGTGTACCTACCAGAAATCTGACAATGCTTCAAGACGGACGCAATCAGCGTTATACAGCGAGAACTGTTGGTGTGTCACTATGAACCGTTCAAAGAGTGCTCCAGCGATTTGAAGAGACTGGATCCAATATTCGTAGACCAGGAACAGGCCGAACAAGGTGCACAACAGCGCGGGAGGACCGATTTATGGTGTCAACAATGATGAGAAATCGATTTCAAACGGCTGTTGAAGTCAAATACATAAAAATAAAAAAAAAATATACGCGTCGAATTGATAACCTCCTCCGTTTTTTCGTCGGTTAAAAATCACCTTCTACGCGCTGGAGGAAGCAATCCGAGCACGTGTACAGTGAGGCGGCGTCTTGCTGAAGCAAACTTGAAGCCATTTAGACCTGCAAATGGTCCAACGAAAAGCAGTATCGAAATTCAATGCTGAGTTACGCTAGAGAACACGTTAATTCGACTCTGGATTACTGGTCAAGATTAATGTTTTCGGATGAGTCGAGGTTCATGCTATACACGCACGATGGGAGGCAAAGAGTCTACAGAAGACCAGGAGAGCGCTATAACCAAGTTTGCATTTAAGAGAAAGTGCCATACGGCGGCGGCTCCACACGCGCGTGGGCTGGAATTTCTTCCGAAAGCCGCACCGAGCTAGTGGTTATAGAAAATGGCACTTTTAACTGCAGAAAGATACGTGAATAAAATCTTAAATGAGTATGTTGGCCCATTTTTAGTAAACATGGGCGAGAACGCCATCTTTATGCAAGATAACACTCGTCCGCATACCTACAGCTCAGATAGTGTTTGTCTACCTTGAAGATGTCGCTATCACACACATCGAGCATGCCTGGGACGAACGGGCTCGACGTGTACGCCAGCGAAATTCCCCTCCAATCACGCTTCGTGAACTGAAAGAAGCACTGATAGAGGAATGAGACAATATTCCTCAGCATCGGCTCAGAAATCTGGTAGAAAAGAAAACATGCCCAACCGAATAACAGCTCGTGGTGGCAATACAAAATACGAAAATATGTCAAAATTGCATATTTGATAGCGTAGCACATTTTTTTTAAATAGTAGTGAAAATGGTAATTGTTACTTAACATACATTTATTCAAAATAAAATTCATAATCTTGAACTTTTATAACATTAATTTAGGCACTATAAAATTGTCTATAATATTCAAATTCAAATTCCTTTTTAAACTTACACCTGTTCACAAACATACAAGTATTAGCATGCAGATCTAACCGCGAGAAAACTTAGACAGATTTAATATCTTTATTTCATAAAGCTAGCTCCAATATTTTGGAAGTAGGTACTTGAGGTTTTTGTTACCGACCCGCTTTCTTTGCGACCCAGTGCATTTACTCGTGTCAGATGAAACGTTTTCCTTTTTAAAGATAATCTACTTTCTTTTGTTTCCGGCTTTACAAACTATTTAAGGAATGACTTCTTTTTTAACCGATAATAAATAAGGAGGTCCGCGCGTCCGTTGTCCGTTGACGCGCATTTTTTTTTTTTTTGAGCACAAAAAAAAAAGATTATGTCTTTGTTTTTTTAAGAGGCCTGTTACGAAAACTGTTATGTGATAAAATTTAATGCCTGAAATCATGTTCACGTCTAAAAAGTGTATGTTTATCTTACGTTTATTTAGTTTTCATTGGGTTTTTGTATTTTTTACGAACAAAGAGTGCAGTATAAGTTTGTTTGTTTAGTCCAGTTTAACATTTCCTCAAAAACGCTGTAAGTAAATAATCTGTCTTACTGAAAGGAAAACTTTAATATATTCCTATACTTAATATATTCCTTTTAATTTGCGAAGTTTATTGACCCATAAACTGCGTGGGCGCATAGCTTAGTATAAAATAAATATGCAAAGTAACTCACTCGTATGGTAATCAAGGGGACGCTCGCTCCGAATGAAAGTTGCAAATTATTTTTATGGTCAGTTATGAATGGTAATCAGCTAACACGTCTTATCGATAAGACCACTTCATAAGTTAACGCACAACACTAACACTTCCTGACATGACTAATTGACATTGTAAATAAAAAATATTCATAGATAGTTTGAGGCTCTAGTTTTTATTTTATTTTAAATAGCACCAAAAATATATTTTTTTACATTTATTGTTCTTATCACAACACGGTGTTCATCGCAACATTTTAAACGTAACTGAAATTCATCGCAGGCTGTTTATAAGCCCATGACTTTGTTTTACTTTTTCGCTATAAACACTCGGCAACCCGAGAGAAGTAAACCGGGAAACCGGACCGCCACGTTTTTGTCGTTTTATTTATTGTTTACTTTGTATTTGTTTTGTTTTTGTGCTGTATGCACGCAGGATGTGTTCGCGGCGCGAAGGTCGCTTGTGCTTTGACTCCGTGCTCGATTACGGCCGGCTATAAGTTATTTTGTTATAGTTTAATTAATGCCGCCGCCGCTTTGGAGCCATTCGCATTTTGATAAACGCGCGTGCGGGCGTAAGGCGCGAGCCGCTTTGATTGGCGGACTGGCCTGAGCGGGCAGTGCGCGCGCACTGAGCATTTTGGCGGGAGATCCGCTTTCAGCCGCTAATGCGGGCTGCAGACCAAGAGCTAAGCTAAGTTAGCTAGCTTAGCTCGCATGGCTGAGGTAATTGTTCATAGTTTGCGGTCTGTACACGTATGAAAAACTACCGTCAAACGGGGTGAATAGGGATGCAATCGTTAATTAAATTACAGTAAACACATTAGGGTCCTTTTTGGCCACAAACTATATTATTTTAACGTTAAAATCCCTTTTAAAGTTTTGTCCCGATTCACTCCTGCATCCCTATGCACCCCGTTTGACTGTACATCAGCTATGCGAGCTAAGCTAGACTAACTTATCTTAGCTCTTGGTCTGCAACCCGCATAAGTAAAGGCTGCGTAATGAGATGTAAACTTTACCTTTCTACTGCCTTGAACTTTATTTCGCTCACTTAAATACAACTAGGTACGGTATGTAAAGTCTTTGTGGAGAGATGTGAATCATAGATAGCCTATATAATATTAAGCGAAGTATCGTTTCTAAGATAAGGGGTATATGTTTATCAGGTGATACTTCATATTCTATAAATAAGTAATATCACTTCGAACAGTAGGTATACTCGTATAAGTAGTACATCACTTAGTAATTGTAAGAAAAGTAGGTTACTCAGTATGAATTGATTCTTTTTATTGTTGTCTTGTATGTATAGATACCTATGTAACGTAGCAATACTTCTTATGAATCACACTTATCTTATAAAAAAGGCGAAAGTTTGTGAGTGTGTGTGTGTGTGTGTGTGTGTTTATATGTTTTTTCCTTCTTCACGCTGAAACGGCTGGACCAATTTTGATAAAATTTTGTATGGAGGTAGCCGACACCCTAAATTAACATATAGGCTACTTTTTATCCCGATATTCTCACGGGATCGAAACATATGCGGGTAAAACCGCGGGGCGCAGCTAGTAATTCATAAATAGCTCAAAGGCATCCGTCAAGTCAAGTGACAATGATCTCTACACGCATAGTTCACGGTACATAAATCGTAATAAACGTGACAAATATTTATGAGAGACCAAGCCATTAAAATAATTGATCTTAGAGCAATTAGATGTGGCGAGTAGGTTTCTTGTTATGACAGAAGTTACGGCACGTTGAAATGGTTTATTAATCGATTCGCACGAATGTATTCGCCATAAAAGTGCGACTTGTCACTTTTAAATAATATTATTATTTATTCTTTAGGCGACTCGCACGAAGTTGATTTATTTGTAAAATGTTCCTAATGCCTAATATATATTTCTGGAGTTGTCGACTCGCCCACAAATAAATTAACTTCGTGCGGGTTGCCTATAGGAAAAAATATATTAGGTACTTATTGAAAAAGTGACGATTCGCACGTTTCGGTCGAATCGTCTAATAAACCGTTGAAATATAGCCGAGTCGATCACTCGACGTGTGTTTACGTGAATGGCAAACCTTTACCATGTCCGCTTTGAACTTTACGGGTTAATAACAATAATAATAATAATAATAATAATAATAAATTTATTTCAGAAAAACACATTTAAGGTTCACAAAAACAATGTTCCAAGTAAAAATGAGCATTACAGAAAAAAGTGTATCGTTGGTGCCTGTACTAATGAAAGGAAATCATTGTATCACAAACACCAGCGCCTTCCAAGACAGGTTACATAATAAAATTAAAATTCGAACGTGTAATATAGGTGAACTCTTAAAAAAATATAATGAGGTAATAAAATAAAGAGAAAATTAAAATTAAGCTACTTATTTACTTATGTTTTATTTTGTGCGTGTGCGTGCACGAGAGTGCACAGGTGAGTGATTCTGTAGGTGTGATTGTATATGTGAGTGTGTGAGTGAGTGCATGTGTGAGTGTATATGAGGGTGTGTGATTGAGTAGGTATATGTGTGAGTGTATGTATGCGTCTGTTTTTTTTTTTTAAAATACGTCTATTGGATTGGTTTGAGAAGATCTTCAGTCTCCCGGTAATTTAACTTTAGTAAGAGGATTTGTAATTCTTTTTTGCACTTGTTTTTTGTTAAGTTATGTATGTATACTATTTTATTAATACGATTGTAGAGACGAGAACTATTTATATAAAAATTTTTACTGGCGAGAGCAGTTCTATGCGTCTGAATTTCGCACACTATGTCCTTCCTGCGCTTGTTGTTCGGCTTATATGGGATTGTAGCATGCTTACGCAGGACGGTCTGAAGCACATAGAGCTGTCTTACTGTGAGTACAGAGCATTGTTGGTACAGAGCTTCAGTCGGGTACCTAATGGGCTTCTTTAAAAGCACTTTTAGAACCGCTCTTTGCGCTCTCTCTACTCGCAGCATACCAGTAGCAAACGTGCCACCCCACGCCGGTATACAGTACATTAGTATCGACTGTGCTAGGGAAAAATAAACCAACTTTAATGTCTCTAGGTCAGCAGAAGATCTTAATTTTTTGAAAATGTACAGAAGTTTTCTTGTACGGGAAACTATATTTCCTATATGCTTGTCCCAGCTAAGACGGGAGTCGATTTGCACTCCCAGATACCTTATGTCGGTTGTGCGTATGAGAGGTAGGCAGTCACAATTGGGACTAGAGTGACGACAGGTGTGGGCAATAATTTTTAGGGAGTCCGATGGTTGAGACGCAGAAGAACCAGAAAAAGTTATAAATTTTGTTTTAAGTGCGTTTAGGGTTAACAGGTTGTCGTTTAGCCAGGATATTACGGTCGACAGTGCCTTTTCAGTTTCCTTATAGGCTAGCTGCCAGTCTTTGGCATGCACAATCAACGCTGTGTCATCCGCATATGTAATAATTCTGCAATTGTTAATTGCCAGTTGACACAGGTCGTTGATGTATACCAAAAATAAGGTGGGACCCAGCACACTGCCTTGTGGGACTCCAAACGTGAGAAATTCTTCAAGAACTAGAAACTGGATCAAACAGGCGCAGGTACCTAAGACTTCGATCTTATTAATAGTTATACGAATACACGAATAGCCCTTCTTCCCGTGACGTCAAACGCGATGAGCGCAGCCAAGCTCGCTCCTACAGATTACACAAATGGGCCACCTCTATGTCACCCACTCTCTAAAATGGTGTCATAATAGTTTAAAAATATTGTTGTATTTTAAAATTAAATTCTCCTATTGTTGAACTAGTTTTGAGAGAAAAACCGTCTTGTTCTAGATAAATCATGAAAATGTAGGATGATCATCAATTTTGTTAAAAGCGGTCGGCATTTCGTGATTTATAGTGTTAAATAGTAACTAATGAATGAATGCAAGGAATCAGACGTTTATCGCCAGTTCTTACACTACACTTAGGTACCTACATTGTAAGTACATTGGTTTCTATTAAATGCAAAAATAAAGATCCCGAAACAGTGAAAAAGATACCTACACACGGGGTCTATACCAATTTTTTATTTATGTATTTCGATATTTCCTTTCGACGTATATTCTCAGGAAAAGTTAACTTGCCTTCGTTTGGGATTTAAGCCCCAAGTCCCGTTGAACTGCGGCGACTGATCTGACCCCATTATCTGGTCCCGTTAGCTCGAGTCGCTATGGTGTGCGAAACACCATTGTTCGACACTGCACTCGCAATACATACAAAAGCAACGATTTTATCTCCCTTATGTTTGCAGTTACAAAACAAAACAAAAAGATATTGTTGCTAAATAATGTTCTAATAGTTTTTTGGCACAGTTAAAAAAAATGTTTTTATTTCAGGGAAACCAACACACAAAAGAAGTCTAATATAGCTGACGCCAATGTTGGTAATTAAAAAATATCGGTAGGTAGTACACTACCTTTTGAGATTTTAGTCACTCTGTGTGGTTCTTTCCTCAAAAGACCAAGTCTGGACTTTTTAAAAGAGACCTCTGAGTATATTTCAGCCTTTCTTCTCAGAGTAGTCAGATAGAAATCGCCAACCTTATCCAGTTTAAAAAAAAAATGAATATCGTGTACCACTAATCTTCTTCTTACATTTTAAATCGTTTGAAAAGAAGTTTTTTTTTGGTTGACCTAGCACCCTGTCTAACACCTTTCAGTCACAATCTGAATAGTTTTGAATCCATTGATTCATATGTTTGAAATATTTGTCTGCTTATAAACGTAAATAACGCAATGAATGTTGTTGAACTGTCAAAATGAAAGCCATTGCTACTGATAGTGTGTTTCGCAATTACCCCGCAGTACTCCAACGCTAACACTATTTGCTGACGCAGACATTAGGTCCTCATGTGTACAGGAGAGAGTGCGGCGCAAGATGAAAGGAGGGTCATGGTCTGCAGGGAGACGTCGCATATACAATGAAGATCGCAACCATCTGAAAAACCCTATATATGGAGATTGTCTTTGCTGCGGTTATGCTATTGTTAATAATACCTACAAATTACGAATGAATAAATAAAAATACAGTCATCCACTAACAGTGCGGTTGACTGTGCCTAATCGAACTGATGAATACGTTCTTGTAAATATAACCGAGAATAATAAAACGCCTCTAAGTTCTTAGAACTCTGACCTATAGCTGAGTTGAAATTATATATTCATATATCCTCAAAAAACTTGTTCTGAGTGCAAAACAAGTTCCCTACCGCCGCCGGCCGTTGGCAGTGTAACGGCTGGCCATTCTGCAATTTGGTCACAGATCTGTGATTAATGGTCCTATCATTAATAGGGTATATACATACACGTATAGTGTCATATATAATGAATGTTATGTTAATCGGCTAAAGGGCTCCTCTCCTCAATTAAAACATTACTATAATATCAATTTATAGCACTGTACGAACAGTAGGGTTTATGTTTCGGTTTCAAAGGTAAGAATGTTTATAGATGACAATGAAATTACAGGCGCATGAGATATTACAAGCACATGATACATTACAGGCACACGAGACATTACCGGCACAAGAGACATTACAGGTACTTTATCTATGAAATGGCAACGTATATGCGATGTCTCTGGGATGGAGATGATTAGGCTGATAGGTGATCTACCATCTACCACCACGTTGGCCGTCAACATTCTTTTTTTAGTTGAATAGTTGATGGACATGATCTTCAAGTTATTTCCATGTAGGTACAGCCATGGCGAAGTATTAGGCATCCTACAAATGATTGCATTAGGTAATAACTATACACATTTGGGATGAAAAATAAAACTAGTTTTGTTTTATTTTATTCGAGTGTGTGAACTTCGCAGAACTCAGAACGCGGATGTCCCTATTGACCCTCCTATCATTGGTACCTACTCATAATGCTCAATAGCCACGGCTTATTAACTCAATTGGTTTGAACTTAGCCAACATTTGCCTAGAGGAACGTCCGAGCGTTAACCTTTATGTGCAAATACTTACATAGAATAATGTTGGATCTTTTAGCTTTGTTTAAAGATTTAGATTGTCTTATTTAAGTTGTAGGTAATTTCGGTACGACTCAAAAACCTAGAATTTTCTCTAGCCAGTACTTAATGGAATTTTATTTGACTCTAGCTGCACCTGACCACTTGAGATTAAGAGCAATCGTGGCCCAGTGGAAACAGGCCGCAACTTACAAGTTGTACCGTCAAACGGGGTGAATAGGGATGCAGGGGTTAATCGGGACGAAACTTTAAAATGGATTTTAACGTTGAAATAATATAGTTTGTTGTCAATAAGGGCAAGTAATCGTTAATTAAATTACAGTAAACACATTAGGGTCATTTTTGGCCACAAAATATATTATTTTAATGTTAAAATCCCTTTTAAAGTTTTGTCCCGATTCATCCCTGCATCCCTATTCACCCCGTTTGACTGTAGGTCGTGGATTCGAACTCAAGCAGGCACTTTAGGTACTTTGTGTAAATTATTTTCATCAGCACAGCTCTCAAAACGGTGAAGGAAAACATCGTGAGGACACCGGCATGTCCTAAAACCAATGAAGACATGACGACATCCGCCAACCCGCACTGGGCATGCGTGGTGGTTTATGGCCTACTCCCTCTCACAGAGACGAAGCCTGGAAAATTATAGGCTGATTATGATAATATCTGCACCTCAGAAGCCCACAGGGACCGTGCATTGTTCTTGCATAAAAAGTATCATGTCACGCGGGAACAGTGTAGATTTATATTAGTAAAATACTTATCGTAAGCGGATCCGTATTTCCAGGGATTACTTTTCACAAACATACACATACTTGGTACAGTACTACAGTCACAGGTGAATACTGACAACATCCTGTACCTATCTACATACCTGAGTTCGTGCAACCAGGCTGCGTAGAATCCAAGACAGGTTTGGACACAGGGGGGGCAAGGGGTGCAGTTGCCATGCCCCTCCCTGGGCTTTGACCAAACTGAGTCTAAAACACTAAATTAGACAGACACAGATTTATAATCTGTATTTTTACTTTGCATACAGTATCTATTACTAAGATATAGATAGATACTTAAGTCGTCAACCAGACATACCAATGTGCACCCCCCCCCCCCCCGATTCCTCAGACAGAAAATTCCCCCCCTTGAGGCGAAACCTAGATCCGCGCCTACTAACAATTGCTAACAATTATTTACAGTAGAAAAGTGTGTCAGTGACTATAAATGCATTACTAAACTCCTGATACTGGCTAATGTGCAACAAAGGAGTTTACATTAAGACATTGAGGCAAATGTGCAACCCAGATCCAGAGCACGGTAATGTTATCCAGATCGTGCGCGTACGCATAGCAAGCTTGTAAGTAATTACAATCAACGGTTACCAACCGTCTGGGTTTGTCCGGACATGTCCGACTTTTTTGTCCTCCGTCCGGATTCTTTCCGGCCTTGTGATTTTTTTCGGACTTTTGAACTTAATTAAGGGGATTTTTCTAGAAAATCATAATAAGCCTAGTTCCAACCGCTGGGGCACAAGCATTCTTTCTTAGAGTGGGCCGTAATCCAACACACGGGCCAAGTGTTGGTTGAATGCCACAAGTCTTCTCGAATTTTCGGTTCTAGGACATGCCGGTTTCCTCACGATCTTTATTTTCATCGTTTTAAGACCAAATAAAAAAGTAAAATAAACACTTACTGAAAAAAGAAAGAACAAAACTAAAATTGTAAAAACTAGACTTTGTTTTAAACGTCCGTTTTTTTTTGTCAGGATTATAAAAATTTCGAAATGGTAATCCTACCCATTACCTACTCGTTAGTGCGGCCATATTAAAATGTCGTTAAATCTAGCGCAAGATTTAACGACATTATTCACAGCCAACTGTTAACTCATTTAATGCATCTAGGGCAGAACGTGTGCGATGACGATAAGAGCATGCAACTGCTAGATATGCATACAATTTAGAACTAAGTTTTTATTTTTATTGCTGAATGGGCTCTTGACTTCGATCACGCCTGATGGAAAGCGATGAATGAGGTCTATGATGGAACGAGCGTGCTCAGACTATGCCTTATACACTGCAATGGAACTCCCACGCATCGACGAAACACAGCAGGCTGCTTGACGCCGGACTCCGGTAGGAGGGTGGTCGCAAACCAGGCGTTAGCCCTAACACCGCAAGGGAAGAATTGGCCAGTCAAATAAGGTGTTGGGTGTGACTACTGACTGTCCAGGATGCGCCGAGCGTGAGCGTTCAGTTGAGTAACTGGCGGAATAAACTGCGCTACACGAGAAGGCTTCTTCATGCATCCCAAAAAATCCCAGTCTGGCACTAAGCCACCCAGTTTTGCTTCTGTGTCTCCAGTTTTACTGTTGTCTTTTTATCTACCTATTGATCATAGATTAGCTATATTGGATTGGATTTTCATGTCATAATAATGAGGCCTTTTGAAAACATACGTTGAGTGCCATAGGAAAAAAATCAAATCAGCTTTCATTTTTATTGATTTATACTTTCATACGCACCAGCAAGAATGTTTTTTAGAAATTATTTTCAATGCATTGTTGACAAATATTGTTGTCTTTAGAACTCCAAAAACAGGTCAATGATTTGTCAACCATCCATTCCATCAAAGTGAAAGTTGTAGTGAAAGTCTAGATAGGTACACGAACATACAAACAGCCCAATAACGTGTGTTATTCACATCACGGAGCCACGACTACCTCAGTGTATGTATTCATTTAACAGACACTCATTTACATACATGTAGGTAAGTAGGTATGGTCGAACCTATCTATACAAATAAATAAAATTAAAGTTTCTGTTTGTAATTTCAAAGTAACAGCTTTTAACTAAATTCGTATGAATGTATGTATACAGTTAGTACTTATAACAAAATAAAACTTTCAAAGGCAGATAGCTGATGTTATATGAAGTTTAGGCTACTTATATTAGAAAAAGAATTCGTGCATTCGTGAATTCGCGCAAAAGAATCCAATTACCTATTTGTTTGCCGACGTGCACGCGAAAGAAGTCGCGGGCACAGCTAGTAAGTACGTAGAGTATTATATTATATGTGCTAGTAAGTATATAATTATGTATATTACTTTTTTGTAATAGCTAATTTGATACATAGACAGCTGTAATAAATTTTACATACAGATTAGTAGTCTGTAAAAAACTAAAAAACATTAGAACAGAGTAGAATACTCAACAAAATTTGACGCACCGCTCCCAGCGTCAACGCTAGATCACGGAATATATCGCTCATTTAGAGAAACATCGAGGTAAATGTATTTTTTCCCAAAAATGAGTTAAATATGACAAAGCACTTAGAAACCGTATTTACGTTAGGAAAATCAAAGATGTAAAAATAAAGTAGGTAGCAGTTACGTCGATGTTTCTCCAAATGAGCGATATAATAGTACTAGACGTGCTAGACAAAAGAAACCGCGCCGCTTGCCGCTAAGCCAAAAATCGTGGCCGGGCAGTTATTGTATTACGCAATTACCCCGCTGATCCCTTAGTTGCGACTGGAAAAAATCGACAAAGGAATTCGTAACGACCATTTCCACCATTGTTATGTTAGTAGATAAGTAGTAAGTACGTAATTAAAGCAGCACTTTTTTTAACTGATGCACAGCGGCCGATACTGTCGTACCTAGAATTCCAGCCTACTCTTTAAATATATGTGCATGTCGTTACTCTTCACTTCCTTTACTCGCGATTGATTGGAAGTTAACCGCACCCAATTAACATCAAGGCATTCATTGCACAGTTCCTTCCTCCATGATATATGGGCTTACGTAAGGGCGCCACTTCCTGGGGGAAACATGCCACGGTATGTTGCTGACAGCCGAATGACTAATCGTGTCAGTATTGTTCAATTGAAAGGTCCGGAATCGCTGGCGTATTTGTTCAGTGGCTATTAGATCGGACAAGCAAGCGAGAGGTCGTGAATTTGATGCCTGACTGCTGCACTGTCGACGGGAACCTAATATAGTCTCATTCATTAGGTAGGTACCTACTTTAAATGTTGTTTCGTTCGTCAATGTGTTTAGCTCATTATTCTATCCGTTATAAATACTGATCCTATAGACATTACCTACCGGTTTATGTTTAACTTAGGTATCACCAGATAAAGTAAAATATAGCATCAAAAAACACTTTACTGCTAAAAATAGTAAATGATCACCAAAATTAAAACTCCATTTTATTGTAAAATACCATTGGAAAGGTATTTGTATTCTCATTTGCTCGCTTTGCATCCTAATTTCTGTGTAATGGGTTTAAAGTAACCTAATCATTTTTTTATAGGCATATACAAACGCCAGCACATCAAGCTATTACTATCTGTCAAATTTCTTTAAAAGATTTTCAACTTTATTACTACAACATAAGGTTCAAAGTTCATTGGGATAATTTGACAGTTTCTGGTAGGCAGCTTGATGTGCTGGCGTCTGAAGCTACTACAATACAATCTTTCAAATTTCTTTAATAAATTTTCAACTTTATCGCTAAAGTAAAAGGTTCAAAGTTGATTCGGAAAATTTGACAGTTTCGGGTAGCTTGATGTGCTGGCATCTGTCCATTAGTTCAATGAGAATCCGCAATGATAGAACGCCAGTCAGGGTCTTTTCGGTTTGGTTCCGGGAGGGACCACGGACAAGGTAAATAAAAGTTCATTTTGGGACCAATAACAATTCAGACTATTTAAAAAAAAGTGTAAGTAATACCTATGGCCCACGGAATCCTTTTGGTATGAAGTCTCTTTGATGAGATTAAAAAAGCGCACATCGCCGACTAGTAAATAGTAATCTGTGACGTTACCGCACTAGTGCGGTACATAAAGTAAAAAGCACACGCAGCATTATGGACCTAAAGGCGGCTTATATCCACTTTACGAGCGTGTTGAAAAATTATTTTCAACGCCATCTCGGGTCGCTATTCTTAAATTAAAACACATCCCGAAGACAGAACTTACAGTGTTGCTATATACGATATATAAAGCCAACCACACAACACGCACTAAAATAATTCTTCTAAAAAGAAGAACTTTCTGCCAAATATACTTTTGATAATTACCTATAGACAACAACAAAATTATAAAAATACATAAATATCAAAAGGTTAGAAGCAAATAGATTTAGCGAATGGATATGATGGCAAGAAAGTTCTATTGTGAATCTATCAAAAAGTACTCTGTGTGAACTGTGAAGTGTGCTGTGTGAGGTATATTTTCTGTTTTTATGAGATGGCAACTCGGTGTTCAGGTTCACTGTTTAAAGTTGGTCTCGAATTATTCGTGTAGATTTTTACGTTTATTTTTTTAATTTCTGAGTGAAATTTTAAAATGTATACTGTTTCTAAGGGACCCAGCAAAATTGTAGCCAAAACTCGACGAGGTAGTTATTATGTTTTACCTAATTTGTTTTGAAACTAAGTTTGAACCTGTCAGTGATCATGTGAGATGAAATGAAAATGCCTATCGTTTCATTATTTTCAATTACAGGCCTTTCACAAAACTTGGAACGATTGGATAGCCGTAAAGATCACAATAGAAAGTCTTCAGAGTCTGATAATGGAGAAATCATCAAGTAAGTTATCATTATTATGAAAGCGTACTTTAGTTAGAGATTTCATCACTGTTTTTACATAACCTCTTCGGCCAAAGATTTGTACTTGTTAAGTTTTAAGAATTCCTAGGTGACAACAATGTGTGGTATAGAAAGGCAATCACAATACTCTACACAATGCCTCCCACCTATCTCAATTAATACGATTACTGCAAGAATCTCATTGAATTATTTGTTTATTCCTATTTCAGCATGCCCAAGCCTATATTTCATTCCAATGGTAAAAAGACAGTACACCAAAGAATACAACACCATGTGATCACACCGCAACATGAGGAAATTATCAGATTTATCAGTGAAAGTAAGTGGTCATGCTTTTGAGTGTAACTCCATCATAATTTTATATACATTTTTAAACTATTCAGACAGTATATTAAGTAGGTAATATCATAAAAATGTTTGATTTAAGCTTGGACACAGTCAGCATTTGGAGAGAGTGAGCCCTCAACACCAACAAGTACAAATGGTAAGTACTTAATCTCATAAATAATTGTATACTTTATGGTATGGTAATATTTTATTATTAACCTTGACTGTTGACTGACTGATTATTATTTATTACTCACCAAAGTACCCCAAATCCTGTCATTTAATGCTAGAAGATTTATTAAAATATTATACAATATGATGTCCTTTCTGTGTTGCGGGAAACATAACCATCATTTGTAAATTTCAACCAATTTTTTGTGGATGCCAGGCCAGGAGTGCCATCAATCGGTTTAAACAGGCCAGAAAAGCATAAAAATGTAATTTTGTTTACACAAGGCTGATGGCACAATAGGCATGTCATCAACTTTTATGATGCTTGACACGAAATGAGTGCCCTGAAATATTTGTTAGCCACAGTGCTAGAAATTTTCGAAAACGGGAGTTGCAACAAATCGGTTAATAAGTGGGTTGTGTAGTGTATCACATCTGGGCCCAAAAGATGATACCTTTTGGTATGTCCTATCAGATGTCTTACCAAAAAATATTTCTCTAAATAAGATTTACTTTATTGCAATAATCAGCCTTTCATGTTCCCACTGCTGGGACACAGGCCTCCTCACTTCGAGAGGGAGTGGGTCATAATCTACCAAGCGGGCCCAGTGTGGGTTGGTAGATAATTTTATTGCAATACCTTCACATAAATGATGAATTCTTCCAATTGAGATAAATCTTCAATAAAAAGAATATTCTGTCACTTGTCATATTATTACATTGAATCAACATTGAACTGTCTATGTTGACTTATATGGTGACATACTTACATATCTATGAGTGCATGTTGCTATTTGAATCAATTAAGGTCATTCATAGTGCAAGGCTTTGAGTAGCACTATGTTCCTTTTAACTACCTCTTCAATTGATACTATTACACAATAACAAGTTCTCATTGAGAAACCAAGATTGTGCAGGATATTTACATTTATTTTTATGCTTGTCATGTTGTGCAACTACGCTTTGGTTGATAGTCAGGTCGAAACCTATAATTTTGAACCTAGTGATATACCCTAATGTGATTATTGCCTGTTGTAGTTGCCTTGTGAATAAATAAATAAATAAATTTGTGAAAACATGGTAGCATAACAGTTTCATACATTACTTTCGAGTTGTTGTTAAGTACACCTTGTGATAAAGAAAATTGATTTTAACTTTAACCATAAAAGTATAAAAACCTAAGAAACTTACTCATTTATAAACATATACAAATAAAATATAATTAATAATGAGGTAATATATTTCCAGAATCTGGCAGCTCATCGCCCCCACTATCAAATCTATACTACCAGGATGATGCACCCAGCCCAGTACTGCGTGACTTCGAGCCATTCGACCTGGAGACATGGTGGGGCAAGAGATTGTTCCAAAACATCACCAACTCTCTTTGAGTTGGCAGAGTTTAATAAAAAGATGTGGAAACATAAAAGTTGGCGGTAGCATAAGTCACAATCATCTGTAGTTTACTAAATTTTTATTTAAACTATCTCATCACACCAAATTGTTCTTGACTATAAACAGGAAGCAGATGTTTCGTCCATTAAACTGAATTAGGTATTAGTTTTGAGATGACGAATGAGATGAATCTTTGCCTATCCTGCTACTTCTGGTTCTTACTGATTAATAGCTTTAATAAACTGAGGTCAATGTCAAGACTGTAACACTAATTTTTATGTGTATACAGTACTCATTCGAAGCAATTGGTATAGAATAGTTGGGAAGAGGGTTGTAGCTGCCAGTGGTCAGAGCTCTGCAGAGGAATCTCCACCTTATGAGCTGTGTCCAAAAGTATTGCTTTCTGCATCAAGCCCTTGACCCAGCAACTCGAGAGCCTCCTCAAGTGTTTAATTGTTGAGGCTCTTGACTAACAATCATAGGCCATAAACCCCATCAGCACATACTTAATAATAATTTTATACATCGATTTTTACGAATAACTTATTCTTAAGAGGATATAAAAAAAATTCTAAAAAAAAGTTAAGTAATCTACAGTTGATTGTGGATCTCAGTAGTTATGTCATATCATAAGTAAATTTTTCCAAAAGCTCAATTTCTTTGCATTGATTCTGTGAACCAATATTCTTTAAGATTGTTGTTTTGTGTGAATGTTAAAGATTTTTGTTGATGAAAATGATATTATATTTCGAATTCGTAGCAACTATATACCAAAGAATGTTATTATGTGACCATATTAAAACATACTCTAGGAAGTTTGACACCATTTTTTGCCAAATCTTTATGGGCCAAATTTTTTATTGAAGTTTATACAATTACTTTATAGTGAGTAGCATTGTCCTACCGTCTTTATATTATTGAATGTTACCATCACAATTTTAGTCACAAGTTATATAATATGTAACATTACTGTTTTGCAGATATTTTACATTATATTTATCTTAAATAATGCCTTTTTGCAATTATTATATTGCAACCATACTTTAAAGTGCCTAAAAACAGCAATAGTGTAAACAGTATTATAAATTGTTATGCAACCGTGGAAATATTGTTAAATTGTAAATATGTAAAGGTCTTCATGTAACTTAATAACCAAATCATGTGCGTATTATTGTCATACATATTCAATATTTACTTGACATGCTTTTATCTTCTTAAAACAAGAATTAGGTATTTCAAAGGGTCCATTGGGTATGGGTTTAATATGTTGAATTTGTTTTGTTACTATGTACAGACACAAGTTAATAGCGCATTGCTAAGCACCTTTATAGTTTTCTATGCACTTGCCATGTTAGGCCTAATGGCATAGTTGTGATTTTGGACAGCTGTGTCATGTATCTTCTCATCAGATCACATCTAACATAAAGCCAACTTCAATCATAACTTTTTGTATCACAAAATTTTGTTGTTTCAAGTTTAAAACGTTATGTTAATATTACTTACCCAAAGTTCCTGTGAACATATATAAGTACTTTAAATTCTTGTGAAAATAGCTTTTTACTAAAAAAAATTACTGTTATTGTTGTATGATGTTAAAAAATACTTGTTTTCAATGTTTATTTGTGTTATGCAAAGCTTCTCCAGCTAGAGGCTGAACAATGTCTTCCAGAACAATTAGAAAACCTTTTCTGGTCGTAAATATCTTTACAATTAAAAAATAAACTGTTATTAGGATAGGATAACCAATAATAATTATGTATATATTCCATTATTAACAGATAGGTACAATAGAAATTCGAGGACTGTCTAGAGCCAAAGGAATATTTTTTTTTTATCGCTGATACTTCACTTTATACTTTGCACATCACGCTACTCTAATATTAATATAAAACTTTGTAGAAAAAAAAAGCAAAGACTTATTTATTAGTTTGTAACAGAATATATGACCAGACTAGGTACCTACTTTACATCAATTTAATCATGTTATTAGTCGTGTACAAATCTATGGAATATTGGTTTTATTTCCTTTGTACAGACGCCAGCACATCAAGCTACTACAATCTGTCAAATTTCTTTAATAGATTTTCAAGTTTATCGCTAAACTATATAGTTCAAAGTTGATTGGGAAAATTTGACAGTTTCGGGTAGCTTGATGTGCTGACGTCTGTACATAGGAAAATTTACAAGAATATTTATTTGTCATAATATACATTCAGTAACTGACGCCAGTGATAATACTTCACTTGTTTTGTATATTTTAGTGCAATAATGTGAATTGAAAGTTTTACCAGAAAGGTAAATATTTACATTACTTCAACAGTTATCAAAAACAAAAATGAACTATTTATATTTGCTGTTGTGATAAGAATATATGATTAAAACCGCAATCGCGCAATTAAGTCTAAAAACGAGTTACCGCATAAAGCCGATGTTAATTTATGCATACAAGCAATAAATGCACGAATTGTAGTATAATTTTTAACCTTTTAGATGAAATATTTGAGTCGTTGTAGTTGTAACGCAGGAGAATATTTTTAGACTGATTTAGTTATTAAACGTTATGCTTTTTGTTTTAGTTGAATAAACCATCTGATGAATTACAAATTAATTTAATTTATTACTCTTTTGAAACTAGAAAATAATAGCATACCTAGATACTTTATTATGTATAATATTATAGGTACCGCCATTGAATCGGGCTGTATGCAGGTTGTCAGCTCTTTCCAACTTATAAAAAACCTTTCACAGTAATACTTTTTGATACTTGACGTTACCGAATGTCAGGTATGTATCAACGTCAATCGAGGTATTTTACAGGGTTTTTATCACGTTTTTATATCGCAATCAAGAAGTGAAACATGCAAGGTGTAACAATACGCAGCGATCTGTTTTCTCCTAGCAACGTAAAATGTTTCACAGTCAACAATTTTGCAGTAAGTTGATGAATTCTTACCCCATTGAAATATATGATTAAGTACATCGGCTACATTGTCGCGATAACGTGAACTACACTTCGCGCTCTGAAGATCACTTTTTTTTCGGCCCTTTTTTGATATCTGAAAGTGGACTGACCATGGGGCTCCTATCAGAAACTTTTTAAATAAATTTTCGGTGTTCTCTCCTCATGCCACACCTACCCAGCTATTAACTTTTCGCCCTGAATACGCTTGCTCAAAAACCCTCTGGGCTACTACTTACCAGTTGTACAGCGAGACGTCGAGCGGTTTGCGACAGAGATCGCACGAATTAGTTCCCGTTATTGCGATAATGTAGCCGTAGCATTGACAGGAATGAGCAGCATAATCGAATATAATTATGATTATTTTGCTGCCCGGTTGTGCCGACCCGAACAAGTGCAAACAAGGCATCCCTCATTGACTAGATACCCTTCGGTTGAAATCTTTAGTAAACATTAAAATTTGGTAATTACAAAGCAAAGACACTGATTTAAAATTGTATGTGAGTCAGTGCGGGTCTACTCGCTACTCTAGTTTCACTCGAAGAATCCAAACACATCTGTGTTTTTTCTTCGTTATGCTAATGCGGTTTACACACATGGTGTGTTTTACTATTATTTTGGTTGTCAAGGCTGAACTGATTTGGATGACAGGCACACAAATAGACCATATTGTGGGTGAACCTTTTGAGATTCGCCGACTCCTGAGGGCGACATAAACAAGCGCTAGAGTCTGATTAGTCGAGGCTGATATAATCATCATTCTCCTGCCTTTATCCCAATTAATTTGGAGTCGGCGAAACATGTCTTTTTCTTCCTTATACGTCCCACTCCCTCTCATTGAGAGGAGGCCTATGTCCCAGCAGTAGGAACATTATAGGCTGATTATGATTATGAACAGATAGGTACATAAGAAAATTTTGCTATCTCCATCGTTACACTGATTATATATTATCTTATCTAGGGTTAGGCTAGAGTTACTTTTTTATCATAAACAACAATTCCTATCAAGATCCTGTCTACATTCCTTCCACAGCCGAACAGCCACCAAAAGAACTTCATCAACAGTATTCAAAACGTTCGCAACACGCTCGGATGCCTGGAGCGCAGTATCAACAAGTCTAACGAGTATGAGCAGAAGCTGCTGCAATGCAAGGTCTCCCACAGACACTCTCATGGCGTCAATGACTGGTGGGACAGTGAACATTCAGAGGAGAAAAGTTTTAAGTGCTCTAATACCACCAGTAAGTTTTAAAGATTGTCCCAGCACAATTACTATAAATCTCTTTGTCCCAGCAGAACGCTGATTCTGCTTACAGAAGGTTCTATTGTATTATTTGTTGGAAGGTTGTAGAACTATTTGAAATGAATGTTTATTCATGTAAGTAGATATTTTAAGACACTTTTACAGGTGATATTTAGTTGGTCAATATTTTAAAAACTAGATGGCGCCGGCATTTCCTAACTGAGTGATCCATGATTTATGCCGAAACAAACTCCGAGGTCATGGTCTTTTTTGAAGTCCAAACTATAATAATATTATTAGAAAAAATATGTGAGTCTAACAATGCAGGGCCATGTCTGGAAGAGCCTTTTGAAGAAAGAGCCATTGCAACTGAGTTGACCTGTCCTAACAGACGGCATGCAAGGACATCTCGCGTTCATTTCGCGCGGTTTTGTTCATTGTGTCATAATCATAAGAATAATATCAAAGCGCCTGGTGAAAGTGGTACCTATTACAGGCGACGTATTCTGTAAAATGTCACCGTGTAACTGAGTCGTACGTAGGTTCGACTCAGACAGGCGCTTTTACTTTTTATAAATTATCTAATCACCACTGCTTTCAAAACGGCGAAGGAAAACGTTTTGAGAAGCAGGCATGTCCTAGAACCATAAATTCGAAGACATGCGACATCTACCAACCCGCACAGGGCCTGTGGGATGCAGGGTGGATTACGGCCCACTCCCTCTCACAGAGAAGAGGCCTGGGCTGTGTCCCACCCAGCAGAGTGGGAACATTAGAGGCTGATTATGCTATTAAAATAATACCTTAGTAATTATGTTCATATCTTAACAGGCACACGTATTAGCAAGTCGTCAAGGAGTCTAGATGATTTCACAGATACTTGGTCCTCCATGAGCATTATTTGTCTACAATACCAGTAAGTTGAGAATATCTAATGTACCAAAAATTATATAGGTACCTAAATTGCTTGGATATGGTCTGTCCCAAAATTATATGGTGAAAGCATGGTGAAAGCGAAAACAAACCGTATTCAGGTAAAATTCGTACGCAATCACCACTAAAAGGAATTAGTACCTAAAGTCCTAAGACGACCCACTGACCATCCACGTCACAGGTAGAGATACGGTCACTAAAGGAGATAACTAACTAGGGTCGCCAGATATAGTTGAAGTTTAGTAAGATACCGATGGATGTTTTTGAATAAAGTTTAATTTAATTAATAGAAAACAGACAGTTCTTTTATCAAATTCATTCGAAATCATCCATCGATTTCTTACTAAACTTCAACTATATCCGATTACCCTGGTTACTTATCTCTTTTGGTGACTGTACATTTTCTGATCCATTAAGTAGATATTGAATTTAATTAAAGTGTAATTAGACTTAATATTCCAGATACGAAGAGCTAGCGAAGCGTTACAGAGCTCTAATACAAGCGTATGAAGAGCAATGTAACGCGGTCGGCATGCGCGACAAACGCCTGCAGCAGTGGCGGGAACGCATGGACTCGTCTCACGCGCACCTCACGCATGCGCACACAGCAGTGCTCTCTGTTGGGGAAAAGTATCTAATGCTCAAGAATAAGAGGAAAGTGCAAGTATGTACCTATTGGATGATAACATAAATAAATAATGTACCTATGAGTTTAGAATCGAATCTCAACGAGCATCTATTAAATAGGTACCTAGGGAATCTAATCATTAGATAGATGCTAGAACATTGGAATCTTTATTACTATTCCTGACTTAGGTATGGACGGTTGTCAGCAACATTTAAGAAAATCCAAATCATTTTATTAGGCTGACATCATTTTTTGATTGTCAAAGTCATAAAAAACAGCCTCTAAAACGTAGACGTTTTAGAGGCTGTTCTATGAATGAATGGTGGTGGTGGTTGGCGGTGAATCGTGGACTATTCACCACATCCTAGTGCTTAAGATGGTAAGAAGAAATAGTGTGGCAAACCCAGCTCTATCTTTGCATAATCTGTCTGTTTAGCTTCAAGTTAAATAACACCTGAAAACACAAACACAAAACCGGTCGAAGTGGAGGTGCTTGGGGGAGGCCTATGTCCAGCAGTGGACGTCTTTCGGCTGAAATGATGAACACCTAAATTAAGTGAGGTACATAAGGTACAGAGAGCAGTGGTAGCCCAGTGGTAACGCCAACAACACGAGTTGTAGATCGTAGGTTCGAACCTGACAGGCGCTTTAGTTTGTGTAAATTATTTCATCACCACTGCCCTCAAAACTGTGAATGAAATCATCGTGAAACCGGCATGTTCTAGAACTAAACATTTGAAGACATGTGATACCTACCAACCCACACTGGGCCCATTGGTGGACACGAGAGGCCTGTGTCCCAGCAGTGGGTACGCTATAGGCTAATTATGCAAATACCAGGGCGTTAATATAAAACATTGAGTAGTTACCAATGAGTGACAGAGACGCTCTACAAAGCCGAGCTAGCCGAGGTTCGCACGGGCGATTTTTTCGATTTTGAACGCTCTGCTTAGCGCCAAGAGTTGAAAATCCAACTGCAATGTGCCGTGTTTTCGACGCGCTGGGATGCACTCTGTTCTAGATTCTCAACCCTCGGCTATACTCTGAGAGTTAAAAATCCAGTACGCGATATTTTTACGCCCGTTCGAACGTGGACTAATGCATGGACTTCACCAAAGTGGATACGGGATTTATTGGAAACAACCAATAGGATTTCGTTATTTACATGTCTCGTCACCGTTTAGCTTTAGTGGATGGGGTCGAGCAGAAAGGAGAGGAGATGTTTCATATTTGCTTAGCGCGAACAAAACACAGATGACAGCTGTGCCTCGCAAGCTGGTGACGCGGACGGCGTGCAGCGGAGACGACAGGAGATGATGCCGGGCGGCGAGCGGCACCAGCTAGTTCCCCATGTCGCACAACACGGCCCGCCGAGCCCGCATCACATCCAAGGCTCGCCGCACGGAGCTCAACTCCGCTCTAGCCATTAGATACACATCTCTGCTCCGGTCTGACCAGTACGCAGCTTCTGTGGATACACCCTAGCTGTTAAGCCTCTCCTCTCCTCTCCATTTTGGTGGAGTCCGGCACCCTAATTGCGTAACACACTATTACTCTCAATTTGAATCATTTTGAAGTATATTGCTAATCCATTGCTCCATATGTTCGAAAAATGTGCCTGCTCAACAACGTAAATAACGCAATGAATGTTGTTGAACTGTCAAAATGAAACCCATTGCTACTGATAGTGTGTTACGCCATTACCCCGCGGGTCAAAAACTCGAAGTTCTATAGTAACGCTCCCGTTACTTACCGATACCCGTATTAAAAACCAGAAGAAATGGTACGAAGACCAGTTAGTGGGCATGAGGCAGACTCTGCACGACATGATGGATGTCACAACTCGTGCGCGGATGACGTTTGACGCAAGACTCGAGTCGTGCATGGCTAAAGAATGTGACTCTGATGCTGCTCTCCTACTTCAAGAAGTAAGTTGGTCTATTTTCAGCCTTTCAGTGCGAAGAAGCCACGACAAATAAGAGAAGGTAAAAGCAGGGAAAATAATTGTCAAGCAAACGCAACTAACGTAAATTATCCGTATATTCAAGTCACAACTGCCATTCTTTGACAGAATTGTACTTATGAAATGACTATAACACGGTAAATTGAATTAGGGACTCAATTCGCATAACAATTATTTTCCTTGACTGTAAATTGAAATGTCGTGACTCTCAACAAAAAGTTACTGAACACGGTAAATTGAATTAGGGACTCAATTCGCATAACAATTATTTTCCTTGACTGTAAATTGAAATGTCGTGACTCTCAACAAAAAGTTACTGAGAATCTGTCTTTTTTTTCTGAGAATTTGTCCTTACACGAATAATGTTTTTGGGATGTTATATTATGGTTAAAATGTCATGCTCGGACGTATCGAGTCAGATCTTAATTTCATTATTTACATTTAGGCCACCAACAAAAGACATTCCAGAATTTGGCCTAAATCGAAGGCCGTCTACGGTGTAGCACTTGGCGTAGCACGTAGGATCGTAGCACTCGTAGCTGTAGCATGCAGCCGTAGCATGTAGCACGTAGCGTTCCGTATTTCCTAACGGGTACCATTCCTGCACCAGCCTTGAAAATTGTGAATTTATGTCATTGTATTTTTCTGTAACTGTATTATCTTATTGTATTATAATCTACGTGATCGATTCAGAAATTAGGAGATCCGCAGGAGAACCGAGTTAAGGCGCTACCTCGAAAATCTAAAATCATCGAAAGCCGAAAGTGATGAATGAAAGCGAAAGTGATGCAATTACTTTTGAAACGCAAAAGAAAAGTGATGGCTATAATGTGCGTGCGCTCGGAATAAAACGACGTTTGTGCCAAAACGAATGTACTCTTTTTTTAACAAAATAAATGAATTAAATTTAAAACTACTTTCGAGTAAACTTTGATACGATAATTCTCTATGCTTAAAGTAAATTACATTGAATAACTCTTAAGCGTTACGCCGTGATGTCGAAAAAAGTAAAAACATATACAAGGTTGCAATTTTTTTGTATCGAGAAAAAATCATTGAATCGTGCATTCCTTTCACATGATACTAGACCAAAGAGTCAAAAAACTTATACCAAAATGTTAAATCCCTATTCCACATACTTAACAAGTTACACGAAATAGAAAAATCAAATTTTTTCAATATATCGTAGATTTTGACCGCAGCACACTGTGACCTATAAGCTGTGGTCAAAATCTTGAAATCTCAAAAAACGGCACATAGGTAGCAGATTTTGGTTTGACAACGACGATATTATATCACTTTAACCGATATAGCCCCAAGAATTACCAATTAAGTGGCAGTGGGCAGGGCACGTTGCTCGCAGAACAGATGGCCGATGGGGCCGAAAGGTTCTGATATGGCGACCGCGTACCGGAAGACGTAGCGTTGAAAGGCCTGCCACAAGGTGGACTGATGACCTTATGAAGACTGCAGGAATCCGCTGGATGCGAGAAGCACAAAATCGATCTCAGTGGCGATGCTTGGGGGAGGCCTATGTCCAGCAGTGGAATATAAACTATGTTATAGTCATTCCCCCTTACTAATAAACGTTGTATAGCGGCTGTATAGTTACACAACGCTTTGTCTTCTTGTTTCTAAAGTCAAATTACTGACGACTGAAAGAGAGAAATCGGTGTGTAACTATTCATCAGATTAATACGTTTATTATAGTCCGCGCGGAACTAGTTGGCCGCGCCTTACGTATGAGAGCGGTGGGACGAAGGGGCGGGGGCGCATTACTCAGTACGTGCGTTGCGAACCGCCGCCTCACCCCTGTCCCCACCTCAGCGGCCAACTTGTTCCGCGCGGACTATACCTACTTAGAGGGATTGTGTATAGTACTTATTACGAATAATGTTTCAGATACGTAAATGCAACCTCCTGTTTCTCGAAAACATGCAACTGAAGGCCCTTATTGAAGAGTTAATTCCGGGCCACGTTGAATGGAAACCATGATCCGTTTTATACGTTTAAGCTCTGACTTATAATTACTTATTTAGATAGATATTAAACGAACTTATTGTAGTATAATAGTTTTATTTGTAACGTTTAAACAAAACAAGTAAGTAGTCATAATATTTCTTGTGCACTTTTGATTTTAACCATTTTAACTTATCCTTTTCGCTTAATTAAACAATTAGGAACGTATTCATAAAAAAAAAAATATTCGCCTCGAAACTTTTATTCGGTTTTGTTCTTAAATTGTAACTATTTCGAAAGAAAACACATAAAATTACTTTATACCTACTTGTAAAAAATAGTACCAGGACATTAAACTTACTTAGCCCACCTAAATCTTTTAGAAAGATTAAATAGGTACCCACAGTTTGGGCAATTTATTAAAAATTCTAAGCTCAGGGAGGGCACTCTCACGTGCCGGACGGCGCGTACGTGTTCCACGCGCGCCTCAAAGAGATGTCAGCATAAAGGAAGGGGCTTACCAGGGCCGAAGCCTGCCGGGGGTGCGGGATTGTCCGAAAGGGTTACCGCTACCCCGGAAGGGCTAAGGAAGGAACACGGATGGGTTTTAGTCAGTAAGAATCTGACACTCCCTTCCGCTCCACCCAGAGCGGAAGGGGTCATTTGATGATTTCCCATCCATAAAAAAATAATAACAATAAAATTAAAAAAATAATAAAGGGAGGGCACTCTGTACTGTCGCTTTATATTGCTCTGTAAATAAATAAAGCGATTACTGATAACTAGAGATCGGATATTTGGATGCATATTTACCTAAAGTTCATTTTTAGCTATGAAAGTATGGAAGCAGCTTCTTATAATATTTTTCTGTAAAAAAATCCCGGGATGCCAGGATAACCGGGAATGCATAACTAGTCGGATGTATAGTATGGAGGGAAGGAACTACATAAATAAAATTATCTAAATATGTATATGTAAGCAGTCCGTTATCTTACTAGCTTTGTTTGCTATTGCAGTTTGGTATTTACCTACCTACTTTACAATATTAGGTAGGTAGATATGCATCCGATTCTATAGTCAGAAAAAAACACAAAATTCCGGAATCGCGAGTCGTTCCCCAACTCGTCCCACATGCCTACGGCCCATTTTGGGACGAGTTGATGAAAACAAAATACATTTTATTTTCGTTCTGCAAGTCGTCCCACATTTTTTTTTGTATGGAACTTTAAACTTTATCGACGTTTAGTACAGTTAGCAAGACAAGTCATAACAATATATTTTTAAGTATTTTTAGTTTTTACTTTCGTTTTGTTCATAGATTATTTAATATTAAAAAAGTCAGTACAGACCTACCTACTAAATAATATTTTTCTAGAACAACAGTTTATTGTTTCATTTTACAAGTAAACGCACCAGTTCGAAGTGTTATCAGAAATTAATAAGAATAGTAGACATGTATGACTTTCGGTTATTATCAGGTAATAAACAATGGTTACGGTGGTTACTTTTGAAGTAAACGATGACAGGACAGACCTATGAATAAAATGAAGATACAAAAATACTTATATTTTGTTTCAGTATCAATAAATCAATAAAACTACTTAGAGATAAGTAGTTAAGATTAGTAATTCTATGAAATACTCCCTCTCCAAGTCATGCACACGTGCATGACTTGGAGAGGGAGTATTTCATAGAATTTATTGTTGCTAAAACGAGTTAGTATGGTTTATACTTTCCGAAAGAAAAGGTAAAGACATTATTTGAGACGGCTTATGCATGGGGTACGCATTACGTATTATACAACCTCCTAGTAACTTCTGTTACCCTAGTACTTTTCAAATAAAACTAAACTAAATGAATGTGGAACAAATTTTTACAAATTTATTGTTGGTTTCATTTTGAACTCCGATGAATCTGTGACTCTGGCTGTGCATAAATTAATTCTTCCTGTTTAAAACCTTTGCCTATTGTTCTAGTGCTGGTGACTCTTTCGTATTTGTGCCTTCTGACTGTATTCTGTGCTTGTGAACTGTTCTTGTAAATTTGTCATGATTTAATATTTTCTGTTTATATGTGACAATGTTGTGATTATTAAATATTTTGTAACCAATTCTTTTTTTGTATTATTTCCACATTAACACTTTTGCTGCTGATTGTACATTTTCTCATTTTAAGAGTAACGTGGGACGACTTGCAGAACGAAAATAAAATTTATTTAGATTTTCGTCAAGTCGTCCCAAATGGGCCGTAGGCATGTAGGACGACTTACTGAACGACTCTGCAAGTCGTCCCACATTTTTTTTTGTATGGAACTTTAAACTTTATCGACGTTTAGTACAGTTAGCAAGACAAGTCATAACAATATATTTTTAAGTATTTTTAGTTTTTACTTTCGTTTTGTTCATAGATTATTTAATATTAAAAAAGTCAGTACAGACCTACCTACTAAATAATATTTTTCTAGAACAACAGTTTATTGTTTCATTTTACAAGTAAACGCACCAGTTCGAAGTGTTATCAGAAATTAATAAGAATAGTAGACATGTATGACTTTCGGTTATTATCAGGTAATAAACAATGGTTACGGTGGTTACTTTTGAAGTAAACGATGACAGGACAGACCTATGAATAAAATGAAGATACAAAAATACTTATATTTTGTTTCAGTATCAATAAATCAATAAAACTACTTAGAGATAAGTAGTTAAGATTAGTAATTCTATGAAATACTCCCTCTCCAAGTCATGCACACGTGCATGACTTGGAGAGGGAGTATTTCATAGAATTTATTGTTGCTAAAACGAGTTAGTATGGTTTATACTTTCCGAAAGAAAAGGTAAAGACATTATTTGAGACGGCTTATGCATGGGGTACGCATTACGTATTATACAACCTCCTAGTAACTTCTGTTACCCTAGTACTTTTCAAATAAAACTAAACTAAATGAATGTGGAACAAATTTTTACAAATTTATTGTTGGTTTCATTTTGAACTCCGATGAATCTGTGACTCTGGCTGTGCATAAATTAATTCTTCCTGTTTAAAACCTTTGCCTATTGTTCTAGTGCTGGTGACTCTTTCGTATTTGTGCCTTCTGACTGTATTCTGTGCTTGTGAACTGTTCTTGTAAATTTGTCATGATTTAATATTTTCTGTTTATATGTGACAATGTTGTGATTATTAAATATTTTGTAACCAATTCTTTTTTTGTATTATTTCCACATTAACACTTTTGCTGCTGATTGTACATTTTCTCATTTTAAGAGTAACGTGGGACGACTTGCAGAACGAAAATAAAATTTATTTAGATTTTCGTCAAGTCGTCCCAAATGGGCCGTAGGCATGTAGGACGACTTACTGAACGACTCGGAATCGCAGGAGTTTTACGATCGATACAAAAGCGCATTCCGCATTAGCCAACATCTCAACATTAGGTGAATATGCATCCGAATATCCGATCTCCACTGATAACAGACGCCTGGAAGAATATATAATACTAGGTACAATCGGTAGGCACAGGTGCTTACTCGTATACAGGGTTGATTTTTAAGACGGGGCAGTAAGGGCCTCCTGCTCTTTAGACTGGGCGAAACCCAGTCTAGCCACCGTAAAAAGTAGGAAGGAGTCCGAGTCTCATACCTTCCGAAATGCATCTAAAGATATTTTCTTGTAAATTGTAATTTTTTTTTCAAAATCTGTGAATGCAGATCAAAATGTCTCAAAAAGTTAAGGACTGTCTCCATTTTTTTATTTTTTTTTGTCGTGGTTGAAATCCTCATGGACTTCCTCTATCGTAGGGGTGACAGAGGGACATGACTCTTACCGGCTAAAACCACCGCGGTGTTCCACCTCCACCTATGGCCGGGGGTGCGGGATTAGATTCGCATAAGCATTTACCGCTCCCCCGACAGGCCTCGACCCGCTGTTCCTCAGCAGGTCCCCCCCTCCCTAGAAGGACTATCTTCTGAGACAGTTTTCTTGTAGCGACAACGATTGAGGTACAGACCTGCGGGGTAGTTGCGTAACACGCTATCAGTAGCAATGGCTTTTATTTTGACAGTTCAACAACATTCATTGCGTTATTCACGTTGTTGAGCAGACACATTTTTCGAACATATGAAGCAATGTATTAGCAATATCCTTCAAAATTATTCAGATTGAGAGTGATAGGGTGTTACGCAATTGGGGTGCTGTTCTTACTGCCCCATCTCAAAAATCTACTCTGTATAGCTTATCGTTTTAGACTATAATTGTTAGACGTGTATCTTTATCTTGGTAATTACAACAACCGATGGTCGACTTCGTAATTATAGCATTACAACTTTTTACACAAACCGTAGTATGGTGGACCGCGTTACTAAAGCATTACAACTTTTGACACAAAAAAAATATATGTTGAATTCAGCTTCCAGCCTAACCAGATGAATGCCAGTTAGATGCCATTTAGAAGGAACGACTGCCTATCTGACCTCCAAAACCATGACTGGTTGTCGAGACTTTTGGGCTTCTAACCTGTAACGAGTGTCAAAGAATGGCAGCCGGAACCAACGGCTTAACGTGCTTTCCGAGGCACGGAGGGGTCTCGATACAAAATGGTCGAGCTGGATGGTGCTGATCCACGCGTCATGTTCGTGAACGGGCGCCGTCGGTTGAGACTGGCCATCTCTTAACTGCCAAGGCTTAGTTTTAATCTTATACTTATTTTGAATTGTTTCTTCATTTGTGTTTTTTTTTTTACATTGTTCTCACATATAGAAGTAAGTAACAAGAATAATGTACCCAGGATTTTGTAATATCTTGATCCATGAAGTTTCATGCCCGTTCTTCTCCATAGAGATCTACGTTTTGGAATGGGCAACTAGCTTCGACTTTCTGACCGACTGTTTAATTTTGACAATTCAAAAGTGCCTGTACATGGTTAAATTGAAATAAATGCTTTGAGTTTGAGTTTGAAATGTAATGGATGGTCACCCATCCGTGAACCAACCGCGGCAAGCGTAGCTTAACCCTCAATCGACCCGTAAGGTGTTAATATTTAACCACGAGCTCCTTAATTATTATCTTTTATATAGAAATCCGAGAGGAGGCCTGTGTCCCAGCAGTGGGAACATTATAGGCTGATTATGTATGTATGTATGAAGCCTTGTCATTTTATGGCGTGCAAATGACATTGAACCTTAGGGTGATAAAGCTATTACGAGGTCCACTACACCTAAATCTATAGTACTTATTCTACTTTAAAGCTTTTTAAGCCATTTTCACCACTGGCAAGCTGCTGCCGTTTGATGTAGCACAACACATTGATCCAGAGGAAGGACGCTGAGGCCACGTACGTGACCCTCAGGTGAGAAGGAATAAAGAAGAAGTTCACAGTCTGTACCGGGATCCAAAATGTTTGATTTGCTAAAAAAGCCGTTTTGTACTTCTGTCGGAGCTCCTCAAAGATGTCTGGCTTTCCTTCCAGGGCACTTAGAACTGTAAAATAAAAATTATTGTTAATATTTTGGTTAGGACATACAAGTACTTATCTATATGTGTTAAAAAAACTTGGTACAGTATATCAGTGGTTACAAAATGGTAGGTGAGCACAGAGCGTCAGCAAGCATATTCAGCACGAAAACTTGATAGCTGAGTGTGAGAGATGATGAGAGATCGCCGAAATACTATTTGAAAAGATCCAGATAGGAGCCCTACGACCCATGCTTGGAGTCTTTCTTAGGGATAGAATCCGAAATGAGATGAGAACCAAAGTTGTCGACAGGCTCACAGAATAAGCAAGCAGAAGTGGCAATGGGCCGGCAATATTTGCCGTAGAACCGATGACCGTTGGGGTGGACGTATTCTTGAGTTGAGACCGCGAATCGAAAAACATAAGATATTGTGCCCTCAAGCTAGGTAGAGCGACGATCTTCGCAGGGTGACTGGTAGCAGCTGGATGATAGTTGCCGAGAATCGAGCTGAATGGCGTGCAATTGGAGAGGCTTATGTCCAGCAATGGACTGTCGTAGGCTAATGATGAAGGAGCCCTACGCTCAGGGTGAAACCGCGGGACGCAGCTAGTTACCTAACACAAAGGCACACACAAAAAGGTATAAAGGCGGACTTAATACTTAGGCATTGTCAGTCAACCAAGGGTGGTGAAGAGATTAGATGGCAGGTGCTTTGGTTGAGCCAACACGTTGATGTGGTTGGTACATTCTTATATATAAGTAGTACATACCTACCTTATGAATATTCACTTAACATAGTAGAATGAGGAATGATTTGTTAGTATTTTTTTTGCAGATTATGCAAAAGCAATAATTCTCTTTTTCTGCTCTCTTCCGTTTCGTATCATTTCGTAATATTTCAGCCAACCATCTCAGCGTTTTGTTCAAATGCTGACTAACTGCAGTTGTTTTAACATAAAAATGTTTCGTTGCCCATTCAGCCAGCCCAGATGTTGGCAGGATACTTGAGGTTGTAATTCAGATGGGTCTAAAATATATAAAAAGAAAGACTTACTTATAAAAAACAACGCCAACAGCGTAGGGGTCATTAAAAACTGGTCACACGCTACTTTCGTCAGCACCGTTTTAACAGACTTCCCGACGAATTTCTTATCCAGGAATTTGTACCTGTGATATATATTATTTTGTAATAAAAGATGCATTAAGATCTGCTTGTGCTACAAATCATTAACCCCCTTACTAATAAACGTTGTATTGCGTATGTATAGTTACACAACGCTTTGTCTTCTTCTTTCAAAAGTCAAATTATTGACGACTGAAAGAGAGAAATCGGTGTGTAACTATTCATCATACGTTTATTAGTAAGGGGGTTAATCAATACGTTTAGCGCTAAGCGAATTTAAAACACCGTCTGTCAATTCTGTCATCGTTTCTGTTAATCGCTTGAAGTTGACGGAGACTTGTTCAACGCTAAGTGCTAAACGCATTTAATCATTAAATTAGGGTTTTTTGAAAAACGGTGATCGCACATAACGACAGTGACAGCTGTCATGATGACAGCGGCAAAGATTTAAATGATTAAATACCGCGTCAAAAGATAGTCGCCTTTCTGTTTCGCTTTGACACCTCTGACACACAAAGACGCAGTAACTTGACTTGATTGTCATGGAAACGCTATATACTACTTAATGAATCATGCGTGAGCTCACTAATCTTAGTAGGTAAGGACAGTTTTTCGCGTATCTAACGAAGTACGGTGAGGGCAAATCTAGCGATTTAAATCCTTGGGCATCGAAGTTTGACTTTAAGATATCAAGATCGCTCTCTAGTCTAGGAAAACACACCAATTTACTTTCATACACAACATTTCAGTGACGTCATTCACCGATAAATTACGGACGCCAATATGGGCGATCACCGCTTTTCTTGGAAACCATAGCTTCAGTGGTGTAAGCAGACCTAAAACAAACTACAATTCCATAAATTTGATATCTTCATAAGTGAATGTCTGGCTGGCTCCACGTTTAGCCTAGTGTATGGTGTAGTCGCGAGCGCTAATGCGAGGGTAGGGTCCTGAGTTTGATTTCCGAGTTTGGTAAAGTGTTTATCGGATCTTTTTTCCTTAGAAATTCTCAGTCACAGTCCGGAACCGTCCGTTAATAACATGATCAGATTACCTACCAATAATATAAAGTAGGCGCGTAAAGAGTGCTGCCAACAGCGACAATACGCGCTCCCGATGCGGGTTTGTAGTCTGGCTTATTGGGCTGAAACAAAACAAAAAATACATATAATCAGCCATAAGAATATCTTATCAGCCAATAATATTTCCACTGCTGGGACTCAGGCCTCTCTCTGCGAGAAAAAGTGGGTTAATTCACCGAGCGTGCCCAGTGCAAAATCGGGTAACAAAGTCAAAATATTTTATTTCACATAAACCTTGGGCACCACAGACAGACACAGAAACGTCAGAAGCTAGATGCACGGTTCCAATTGGTCGTTTCCTATGAAGAAGAGCCCGCAAGAAGCTCCAATTTTAACCCTGTTACTTTTAAAAAATGATTAGCTTTTACAATATTTCCAAATCAATAATAATAATCCTTCCATGCCGTTTTCGGCTATGGCGATCGTTTCATCATCATCCTACCGGCGTCTATCATGGGCTCTCATGTGGCTAGAAAAACCACCTTTGTTTACAAATATTCTTGTTTCTTGCACAGAGTGGACACGTGATTCCAAACGACGTGTGACGGATAAACACCCAGAAAATTGGGTGTTTATCGGGTGTTTACCAAAAGCATCGGGTTTAATCGCGGTGGATTGCCCATCTATAGATAGTGACGTAGTGACGTGATTTCCAAATTACAGTGTCAATAGGTATAGGATTAAGTGCAGTGTAGGCCGGTCAACAAGTACCGACGACTTAACAAAATTGCAAATTGACATCAAATCGAATCATCTGTTAAGACGCGGAAGCCAATTTTTAGGTAATTAACATCAAGCACATCGCGGCAACAAATAAGGTTAAAAGCAGCGATGCGTTTGATGTACCTAAGTTGAATCGAATGATTACCAAAATAAAAGTAATATTGCAGTTTAGATTAAATTAAAAAATATATGTAAGTACAATTATATGCATGGCTCAATCGAATAATTTTTAGATATTTCTTTAGTCGTTTGATTTCCCTTTATTATATGTTATTTTACGCTCAATATTATGAGAATTACGCGACAAAAAAAACATTTTTTTGAGCTGTTTTACGATTGTTTTATCATGATACTATTTTATTTTTAAGTCTTTTCTTTGAAAATTTGTCAATAAACTGATTTTTTTTTGGCTTGTAATATACTATAGGACGTAGTACTATTAAGTATTAGTATTCTGTGCTATAGGTACACCAATACGCTTAACTGTACGACAAAAAATTGAGCGGATTACGGAGCCCTACGTGTGGGCAAACAAGATCATTATTATAATCATTAAACACTTCATTGCGCTATTAATAGCACTATGTAGAGCTAAACATAAATGTATGTGTTTGTTTCTATAAAGATACTTATGACTTATGACAGATATAAGTACCTTACTACTTCCTGTAATCTATAGGCTAGCCGCACACTCGCAATAATGTTGTCAATAAAATACATTTATTTGTCAATAATATTGTGTGTGCAGGTAGATATTGTTCAATATAGGCAATATGGCGTAGTGTGCGGGACCATTTATATTATGATGTACAGTATACGGTTAGCCATTATTATATGTGTGCTATGACGTCATCATGCACTGATAGTAACCGACAAATACGCACACTTGCCTCAATGGTAGCGTGGCCGAGCGGTCTAAGGCGCTGGTTTAAGGCACCAGTCTCTTCGGAGGCGTGGGTTCGAATCCCACCGCTGCCAAAATCTTTTTTTCTTTTTTGTCAATTTACTTTATCGTTTTTAAATTGATTATTAGATTTTTTATGATGAAATTAAAATTGTTTCGTTTCCGACTATCTTTCAATCCTTTTAGACATTTTCATCCTCAAATTATGAAGATGTTTTTCAAGTATTATTTACTCAATTTACCTATTTTTTACATGTACTTATGACGGAATGAAATATTTTGATAAGATGGACATAAATAAAAATGTTATAATTCCTCAGGAAGGGGTTCTAGTATTATTTCCGTCTTTAAAAAGCGTGTCAAAGAACATTATTTCTTGATTCTCTGTTTACTATGTGCTATAAATATGAAGCACATAGGTATGCAGAAAGATAAATAGTGTTGTAATCACGGTTGTAACAGAGGTGGGAAATATCAACAATTTTATCCGAGCTATGTTAAAGACAAATATCTAGGTAGGTACTAGCTTCGGCCCGTGACTTCGTCCGCGTGAAATTTCTTATCCACCCGACCCACCCCGATCAGTTAGCGTGGAGTTGAATAGCCTATAAACCTTCCTCAAGAATTGACAACATTTCAAACCTGACACGACCTTAAAACAAAAATACTATTTCTTTATTTTCGTATCCTGAGTTCAAATATATTTTTATTTTATTTTTTTATTTCCAAATTTCTGAGAAAAAATATAAAAATCAAAAAAAACAACCGACTTCAAAAAAAAACACCACAAAGTGAAAAATAACTTCAATTTCGGAAGTCGGTGTCTTTGGTTCCGCATTTTCGTTTTTTGACACCGACTTCCGAAATTGAAGTTATTTTTCACTTTGTAGTGTTTTTTTTTGAAGTCGGTTGTTTTTTTTGTAAAAAAGTTTTTATTTTTCACTTTTTAGTTGTACCTACCCCACATAAATTCAATTAACACTAGTGCATTGAAGAATTGAAGACACAACTCGAAGAATCATCAAAATTCGCATAGAAATGCCGGAGATGCAGTACATTTATGCATATAACTTCGTACATAAGAATAATTACCTAATGTATTATATACTAAAACCTTCCTGAAAGTATGTAGATCACACTAATGAAAGAATTATCAAAATCGGTTCAGTAGTTTTTGAGATAATCGCGGACATACAAACATACATACATACATACATACATACATACATACATACATACATACATACATACATACATACATACATACATACATACATACATACGGGTCGAATACAGAACCTCCTTTTTTAAAGTCGGTTAAAAAACATGTGATGACGTCACATAAACGGCGAAATGAGGTAGTTAGTTACCTTTACGCATTCCAATGTCTTTGATTGAAAACATTACATCAAACAAGACATGTCAATGTCACCTAAGAAGTATATTATACTGTGGTAATATCGCCGTTTTACCGTAAGGCTGACGTCATCTGGCACTTACGTCTTTTTAGAATATTACACCGAATTTCAAAGTTAAAATTATGAATGAAAAGTACATAATTTCGAAAAACGAAAAAATATGGGTGCCCTAGATTTGAATTTACTTTTATATAACGTAAGAATACATGCAGGTTAAAAATATGAAATGTTGTCAATTGGGCTATCAAATGCAAATATAATTTTTCAAATCCGACTGGTAGTTATGTTCCAGAGATTAGTGCGATCAAACATACATAACATAACATAATCAGTGCAGGTTGGTAGATATCACATGTCTTCGAATTTTTGGTTCTAGGACATGCCGGTTTCCTCACGATGTTTTTCTTCACCGTTTTGAGAGCAGTGGTGGATGAAATAATTTTCACAAAGTAAAGCGCCTGTCTGGATGTGAACCTACGACCCACAACCCGTAAGTCGCGGCCGTTACCACTTGGTCACCACTGCTCTCAAACAAATAAACGCGATCAAACAAATAAACAAATTCTTTAGCTTTATTAGTATCGATATACTCGTACTCGTAGATATGTGACTTCGATCATTCGATGCGCAATATTTGTTGTATTGTAGCGCGATGAACTTTTATTTACCATCAATACAGAACAGAGCATATTATACTTGGGCCTCGTCCTCGAGATTAGTATATAACAAGTAGTAGCACATATAATGTCGCCTCCATGCACTTTAGTTTATCCAGGTAAAAACTCCTTTAAAATTTTCTTTATGGTCGATGCCTTAATTTCGCTGTCAGTTCAACGACAATACTTCATTCACATTTTAGTGCTTCGCCATTTTGCATTACAAATTTCTACATAACGCAAAAAATTGTATATCATGCCGAAGAGAAAGCGTTCAGACAGCGAATATGAACGCATAAAAAAGAAACTTAAAAAATTAGAAAGAAAACTGGAACGGAAACATCGGAGGTCTTCTTCGAGTTCCGTTGCCTCTACAGGCTCGCAAGAGGACAACCAAGGTACTTTACATGAGACTCACGTCACAACGTCTTGAGGTGTGACTTGTCTTAGAACTCGGGTTCACGGTACAGCGCCTAGAGATGTACCTTACCCGAGGCAAACGCATTCTGATAACTCTATCCTAATGCAAAAGTACCTTACCAACTGTAAGTATTCCTTTGAGTATAATAATGTAAGACTCACGTCGCAACGATCTGAGGTGTGACTTGTCTTGGAAACACGGATTCACGGTACAACGTCTTGAGGTGTACCTTATCCGTTGTCAACGCACTGGATATCATTGCCATGATTACTTTACCATTTGTAAGTATCCAATTACATGTAATACTAGACTCACATCATACTGACTCGAGGTGTGATTTGTCTTGAAAATAATCTCGGGTTCACGGTACAACGCTTAGAGATGCACCTTACCCGTAGCTATAACTTGGCTCTTATGCATGTTTACTGGGCCCTTTCCCTTGTGCATAGTGCCCATTGCTCCTTACGGAGCTAACACTATTTTCTAGTAACTTTCAAGTTCAAGCAGGCGCCTGTTGCATTCTAGTACACGCTTTCCTACCTAATAGTCTAAACAATCAATTTCAGACGTATTTCTAGAATCCGGAATTGAAAAAGATCTGCTATATGATCTTAGAACAGACATTGAGGCTCCACCTGGTACCCAATTGCTGGAGATTGAGGATGAGCTTACAACGGTACCGGAAGCGCCGCAGCAGCAGCCAACAACTACTCTAACGTCCGCTTTATTATCTGAGCCTACAGCCGTGACTACAGCTGAAACACAAGAAGCAATAGTTGCTGACTTAGATGAAGTGGCTCTAGAGATACTGGGCGTAGATCCCTCAGTCCCCATATCGCACGTGAAAAACGTACAAAAAGATCTAGCAATTCGGTTTGATTATTTAGCGTCATCAGGGTTAGATAAGAGTTTACGTAAAGAACTGCTTGAGAAATACTTACCTCCCGGTAACTGCTACTCCATTAATGCCCCTATCCTTAACCCGGAAATTAAGGCCGCGTTGACGGAAGTTGTTATTAAAAGGGATAAGGCTTTTTTTGATAAGCAAAAGCAAACAGCATCAGCGATTTCCTCCCTTAGTCAAGCGATAACACTAATGCTGCAAAAAGATGATAAGGATCCAGTCCTACTCAAAACCCTTATGGACACAGGCAGGCTTTTGTGCGACTCACAATATTCGGAATCAATTACAAGGCGTAATTTTATTTCGCCTGTACTGAAGAAAGAGTTGAGGACTCAACTACAGCAAACGAAAATTGATAAATTTTTATTCAGCGAGAAGTTATCTGATGCATTGAAGACTGCCAAAGCAATCCACCAATCTGGAGCAGAACTAAAATTGCCTTCTAATTTTAAACCCTTGTTTAGAAAACCGAAATCTGGTCCTATAAAAAACTGGAAAGGTCCTCCCCTGAACCGCAGGCCAGCTCCTCCACGAGCACAGCCGTCAGGGACATCGAGGACCACACAGCCTGCGCAGACGAAGCCACAGCGTTGGCAATCGTCGAAAGGGTCGCAGCAGACGCCCTTCAACAACCGCCGCTAGATCCGGTACGGTGTGCTGGTAAAATATCAAAATTTTATAAACAATGGTCACGGATTACCTCTGAAAAGACCATTCTTTCCTGGGTAGCTGGGTATGAGATTCCATTTGCATGCCCACCGACTCAAAATTATACTATGTCTAATTCTCAAAAATATTCTGGAAAAGAAATTGAACAATTCGAACTGGCTATTAACAATCTGTTAACAATAGGCGCTATTTCTCAATGCGAACCTTGCGAAGGGCAATTCTTATCAAGTATATTTTTAATTCCTAAACCAAACGGTAAAACTAGGTTTATTCTAAACTTAAAAAACCTTAATAAATTCATCGAAACACAACATTTCAAGCTTGAAGACTTGCGTACAACTATTAAGTTCATTTCTAAAGGTTGTTTTATGAGTACTATAGATTTAAAGGACGCGTATTTTTTGATTAGCATTCATGAAAATTCAAGAAAGTTTTTACGGTTCACTTGGATGAATATTCTGTATGAGTTTAATGTTTTACCATTTGGACTTAATACCGCGCCATATGTTTATACAAAAATTATGAAACCGGTAGTAAGATTACTACGATCATGTGGTTTCATGTCCACAATTTATTTAGATGACTTCTGTTTAATAGGACGCGAACGTAGGGAATGTATTCAGAACATTAATACATCAGTTAAACTTTTATCGGCTTTAGGGTTTACTATTAATACAGAAAAGAGTAACTTGATACCGAGTAATACATGCAAATATCTTGGCTATATAATAGATTCCATTAATCTACATATCAGTTTACCTCCTGAAAAAAGAATTAAGATTAAAAATGAATTAAATAAATTCAGGGTAATTACCCGTTGTAAAATCCGCGAATTTGCCCGTCTCATAGGTTTGTTAGCGTCTGCCTGCCCAGCTATTGAATATGGCTGGGTTTATACTAAACAATTCGAACGATGTAAATTTCTTAATCTAAAATCCGATAGTGACTATGAAAAATATATGTACTTACCAGATTCGTTACATTCGGATTTTGACTGGTGGATAAAGGCTATTGACCACTCAGTGAATAGGATAAAGTTTGATAAATATTGTGTTGAGATATTCTCTGATGCCTCAACTACTGGGTGGGGTGCGGCCTGTGCGGACCAAACGGCGAGCGGGATTTGGAGTAAAGATGAGAAACTCAATCACATAAATTATCTGGAAATCCTTGCTGTTTTTATTGGACTCAAGATTTTTGCAAAAGACTTGTCACATAGTCAGATTCTGTTGCGCACCGATAATACTACAGCAATATCTTATATAAACCGCATGGGTGGGGTACAATTCCCTCACCTTTCATACATTACCAAACAAATATGGCAATGGTGTGAGATTCGAAATTTATTTATATTCGCTTCTTACATTCGCTCAGCTGACAACGATGTGGCAGACGCTGAGTCAAGAAAAAATCATCCTGACATAGAGTGGGAACTTTCAGATCTCGCGTTCCAAGAGGTTGCAAATACTTTAGGTACTCCTATTATAGACATATTCGCAAGTAGGATTAATAAAAAATGTTCTAAGTACATTTCTTGGCATCAGGATCCAGACGCTTACGCCATAAATGCTTTTTCAGTGAATTGGTCAAAATTCTTTTTTTACGGTTTTCCGCCTTTTTCAATTATTTTTAAAACCATAAGGAAAATCATCACGGACAAGGCTAGAGGTATACTTATAGTACCCTTGTGGCCTACACAACCGTGGTACCCGCTCTTTTATAAACTCTTAGAGAGTAAACCTCTTATTCTTTATCAAAGTAAAGATCTAATTCTCTCTCACTCCAGCAGCCGACATATACATCGGCAGACTACCCTGGTGGCCGGCATATTATCCGGACATCTCTATTGAAGAAGGGCATGTCACCTTCCGCCATAGATGTCATGCTAGCGTCACTTTCTGCAAACTCTTTCAAGCAATACGATTCCTGTTTGAAGAAATGGTTCCTATTCTGCCAAGGAAAAAATTTTGATATGTTTAATGTATCGGTACCAAATATTATTGAATTTTTAAATATGGGCTACCAGTCGGGAGCCCAGTATGGTACTTTAAATACGTACCGTTCCTCTCTGGCTCTCATTTTTGGACGTCAGATTGGTGAAGATGATCTCATTAAACGATTTCTTAAGGGAGTTTTTCGCTTACGACCCTCGTTACCTAAGTATGATTCCACTTGGGACACTTCTATAGTATTAAATACTCTAGCCACTTGGTTTCCAAATGAGAACTTATCTTTAGAAAAAATAACAAAAAAATTAATAACATTGCTTGCTTTGGTAACCGCGCACAGAGTACAAACATTTTCTAAAATCATGATTCAGAATATTGTCATCCTTCCTAATGAGATTTCTATTAAAATCCCTGACTGTATTAAAACATCTCGACCTGGATCCCTACAACCTAGGCTCGTTCTCCCTTTTTTTGAACACAAACCAGAGATATGTCCTGCGAAGGTACTTTGTTCATATCTCGGTTTAACAAAAGATCTACGCAAACATGACTCATTATTCGTTAGTCTAAGAAAACCCCATACTGCGGTGTCTTCCCAAACTTTAAGCAGGTGGATTAAAACCACATTAGCTTTGAGTGGTATTAACGTTTCTATATTTTCCGCGCACAGTACTAGACATGCTAGTACATCAAAAGCGTGTAGCTTGGGGGTTAACTTAGATACTATCAGAAAGACCGGATGGTCTGACAATTCCAATTGTTTTGCTAGATTTTATAATAGAGTAATTTCTGTTGATCCCAATAAACATGTATTTGCTTCTAGCATTATTAACTCATAATTAAGTTCCTTTATTTACTTATTTTTTCGTTCAATAATAATGAACTCTTACTTAAGTTCTTTTTGTTTTTATCTTTTTTTTTTTAAGTTCGTTTCTTTTTTGTTTTTTCTTTTAATAATGAAAGATTAAAGAATAAGTTTAAGTTGAATTATTCTTTCATTTGATATTTTACATTAATCTCTCAAGATCTACTTGTTATATACTAATCTCGAGGACGAGGCCCAAGTATAATTAGTGATTAAACGAACTTACCTGTACGTGAAGTTCTATCACAATTATAGTTGGGCCTCGTCCGAAGAGATTAGCTACCCCCCCTCCCCTTTACTTTTAGATCCCTTTTAGTAAAATATCTGTTGAGTTTAATTTCAGCTCTAAACATAATGAAGTATTGTCGTTGAACTGACAGCGAAATTAAGGCATCGACCATAAAGAAAATTTTAAAGGAGTTTTTACCTGGATAAACTAAAGTGCATGGAGGCGACATTATATGTGCTACTACTTGTTATATACTAATCTCTTCGGACGAGGCCCAACTATAATTGTGATAGAACTTCACGTACAGGTAAGTTCGTTTAATCACTAATTGTTGCCAGCAACATTTTCCACAACACGAAAACATGTTGCCCAAACTTTGCGCAACATTATTCCCAATGTTTTTTTTTTTAATATTTTTTTATTACCTATTAATGTACCACAGCTGGGCAAAGGCCTCCCTACTCTCTTTCCCAATGTATACTCGGCATTATTAGGATTGGTCGTTAGCCCTCACTCACCAAGTACATCTTGTTGAAGGTCTGCTGCGTGAACTCTGCAGCCGAATAGAAGGTGGCGTACACCGTCAAGTTGGTGATCAGGGGCCGCTTTTGTAGCGACTGCTGGAACATGCGCCTCATCGTGCTCAGCATGTTTACCTCGGAGGTGACGCGAGGTATGACCTGGTGGAAATGGAGACACTTGTAGAATACTGACAGATTTTTAGAGTTCCGTAAGTATCTTAAAAGCAAAATTCGGAACCCTTTTCAAATCACTTCGTTCCGTCTCCAACAGACCGTTTATTTGTCAAGACTCTTTATCTCAAGAACACGTGGAGGCTAAAAATTGTAATTAATGTCAAATACGTAGGTCTACGGTTTCTTGGAGGTCCAATAAAATCAAGCTAATAAATGAACACAATAAAAAAAATACGGTTATTTATGCAACATATCATGTTCATAGTCGCAAATAAATCAAAACCCATAGGGTACTTCCCGTGAACTTAAACTCATGAAATTTGGCAAGAAGCAAACTCTCACAGCACAAGTACTTAAAGGAAACTATTGGAATGGGAAATAGTTTTTGTTTTAGCTTAGCCAGCATTTAAATGTAATTTCATGAAGACTTACCTATCTCACTTTTAGTATAACTTTGTATTCCTGATTTGGCGCTTAATTTATGTGAAATTTCTACAAAGTCAAACGTAAACGACTAAACGTAGCTATCACCGTTGACCTCTGAATCATTACCATTTCAACTTGAACTAATTAGCATAGCGCGTGCATTGTGTATTTGTGATACTACTTATCATTACGCAGTACTAACGTTTATTTTTAATCCAACAGTTAACCATTTATCTAATAATTATCATTAAGGGCTGATTTTACTAAATCTTTCATCCGTGGAATTAAGTTGCCGTCTTACGAAGTATATAATTGTACCATGGTCTTACAGTTCTAGTATGGAAAAACTGTCAATAATTAATTTTTTTTCTCAGTAATTTTTATTTTAATTCTACTTATTTTATAACTTACTAGCAGCCCCCCGTGGTTTTACCCGCATAAGTTTCGATCCCATAGGAATATCGGGATAAAAACTATCCTATGTCCTTTCCCGGGACTCAAACTATCTGTATACCAAATTTCATCTACATATATCGGTTCAGCGGCTTAAGCGTGAAGAGGTAACAGACAGACACATTTTCGCATTTATATTATTTGTATGGATATGTAATTCAACTAACGATATCTTGGACGTACTTAGATGCTATTCATTTCTGTGCTAGTGCTATGCACGTCTGTAAGTGACGAATTCACAATTCCTAAAACTGTATGTGATTTTTGTTTGCGTATGTCTGTAAGTCGTTGAAGTGGCATATAAATAAATAAATAATCTAGGTATTAAAATATTATGAAATTCGTCCTAAGTAACACAGCTATAAACTTATTGACGTGCTACCTATCCATTTCAAGAGCCTCGTTTTTCCAGTGGTCGCAAGCGCTACTGCTGAGCATGAGATCCTGGATTGTATTCCCAGGTCGGCTTTTTCTATATAGGCTACGCTACCATAGGCTCGCCCCCTATTAAGTATATGGGACTTACATTATTCGCGAAATGTGGGTGTACCATAGGTAGGTACACCTCTGTCCAATCCTTCGGGGTACAAGGCGTGATCTTATGTTATGCTATGTTACCTTTCCAACCGGCGTTTGCCACAGTTATTGTTATCTCAAAATAAGACAGGAAACGTTCAAGTGCTAAATTGACGAGATAAGATTTCAAAAACCTTGTATCCAATGTCAACAAAACGCAGATTATTAAAAAATGATATACAGTATGGAAACCACATATATGCAATAAATTATACCGCATACTTGTTATCGCCTTTTCTGACGATATAAAAAAATGAACGAAATTGGTCGCGAAAAAAATCTGCTGTTCCCTACATTTTGACGAGTTATGCGAACATTAATGTTGGGAACAGCTGATTTTTTTTCGCGACCGATTTCGTTAATTTTTTGTTGCCATTCCTACTGTTAGTGCCATTAAGCCAACTAAGCCATTCCTAATGTTAGTGTGTTACGCAGTTACCCCGCTGGATAGATATCATCACTCAAAATAGATATCATATACTAATCTCCACTCAGATATAGGTGAAATTGAGAAGCGCACGTGATCATCTTTTCAGAATAGAAGCCAGGCAGGAGGCAACCTGTCGTATTTTTAAGGAGTTAAACTTTTTAATTGCATATATAGGTAACTGGCTACGTCTTGCTTGTGCTAAATACCATAAAAAGCAATACCTATAATTTTCACATTCTGCCACACTTGCTCACGTATCAATTCGAGTTATCGAAGTCTCGCATACATAAATGCTGTCAACCGAGAAGAAACATTATTTACAGAGGAAATTAAACTTTGTTCTTATCGATAGCAGTGAAAATATTGCAAGTTGGAAGCAATCATATAAATAGTCGTTCGAAATCGAAATAAAACTAGTAGTATAAAATGAGCTGCACTGGACATCGACAAACTCCAAGGTTGAACGGCGAGATGCCATTAAAAAAAAAAACATATATGGGCCATAATTGGAACAAGGGAGAAACATGAAGTAGAGGTACCTACACTATTAGTTACGTGCATACGTGTGATGAAGAACTATTCAAACAGGGAGTTGAAACTATACCGGTACCACCAGACCCATAGAGTACAGAACCTTATTAGCATAACAATAAAGTTATAATACTAATAATATTATATAGACTCAAAGTCATATATGTCTAATCGAAGTTAGGTACTACAACATATTACTTTGAATCGATAGAGGATTATCCTCAACAACCGGTAAAACTACCTACATTAATTTTACTATGAAAATAATATCAACTTGATTCTCGAATAAAAGAAACACTATCACTTACAGTCAACTCCCAGAGGTTACTATGTCCTTGGCTACCAACTATGTCCTTGATATACCGCTTAACAATAATAAACACGTATTGTATTCCACTATCAGTAAATCCAAAGTATTCGAATACAGAGAAACACTTAACGTCGTATTATCGTGCGCAGGCGACTTGTATCAGCTGTTATTCAAACCGAACTGTCCCCTACATCGCAGTCAACTGACAATTGACTCCAATGGAATAATTAAATGAGGAGCGTCGCGTTCGTTGAACATTCACTCCTTGTTTAACAATACAAATCTGACCCTACATTAAGTCTCCGTCTGTAACTGGGGTAGCAGATATAGTATGGATGGTACGTATTGTAGCGTTACCGCATTTTCCATCGAAAATATTCTTTCGCAGTGCTTTAGAGAATTATAAAAATAAACCCAAATGTAGACTGTTGTTTTTTGATCTCAAATTGGACACCTAACGATATTTTATGTCATAATTACTACATGAAACATACATACATAATATAATTCCGATCATGCTAGCATATTTCAGCCATGGTATAACAATACATTATAATTGTACCATGATTTCAGCAAGTTTTCTTCATCTCACCTCGTGTGAAAATTCCTTTGCCACCGCTCATCCTATATCCACTATATTAATGACACTTTCGTTTGACAGACGTATTTACGTCCATTCGACGGCGAATAAAATGTTACCACAAACTATTAAGATATATCGGCAAACTGACAACTTCCGTATCAAAACTTTTCTACGATTACGCAAGAAATTGTGCTGCAAACCTGCATTAGGTTTTGAGACAGTCTGGAGAATGACGGGAACTCTCAGCAGTCAGCTGTCCAGAGCATTTGCGCGCGCAACAGAATCCGGTTTACTGCGCAGGTAGAGGTACATCTGTATAACGGATAATGCTGGGGTCACACCTAGAGGCTTTGGCGAACATTCCTGTTTTCTCGAAAGCCGGAATATGAGTAGTTTTTGTAATTTTCAGAGAATTACTTGGTCACTTACTTACGCAGAGGAAGAACAGCCATAGAAACGATGTACCTTTTGATTGTGTGAAAGATGATCCAGCTAGAAAGAGATTGAATAGTGTAAATGTACTAAGATGACGGCTAATGAATATGTATGGAAGAATTACAGGCTACGAAGACCTAAAATAAATTGGGAGGAGGGCAAGAGGATGATGTTGGAAACAGGGCAGGAAAATGATGAGTTTATGATTACAGTCATATCATCAAAAAGTTATTAATCGTAGTAAGACTCAACACACTATCAATAGCAATGGTTTTCATTTGACAGTCCAACAACATTAATTGCGTTATTTACGTTGTTGAGGAGAATTTTTTTTGTGCATATGAAGCAATGGATAAGGATCCTTCAAAATGATTCAGATGGACATCGATAGTGTTTTACGCAATTAGGGTGCAGACTTACAGGGCTTCAGCAAAAATAAAATGTAAAATACTGGTATTCAGCTGCATATGGTTAGACTGGAAGCCGACCTCAACATAGTTGAGAAAAGGCTAGGCAGATGATGATGACTTATCTACATGGCTTCAGTGAATTTTCCGAAAAACAGATACAGTCTAATTTTGGGGCTGTTAGCACTCCTGCACACGATGCCGTCACCGCGCCGTCGCCGCGCCGTCGCCGCGCCGACGCCGCGCCGACGCCGCGCAATTACACTGTAGATACGAGTCGCGCGAAGCCTGCCACCGCGCCGCCGCCGCGCCGCCACCGCGCGCGTATGGAATGAATCAAACAGAGGGAACGCGCGCGGTGGCGGCGCGGCGGCGGGCTTCGCGCGACTCGTATCTACAGTGTAATTGCGCGGCGGGCGGCGGCGGCGCGGCGACGGCTCGGTGACGGCATCGTGTGCAGGAGTGCTTACGGAAACACGAAAATTCGCCAAAGCCCAGTTAGTGTAGCGTCAGCATTAGTACGGTCCGGGGGTAGGGCAGCAATCTGCAAAATCATTAAACTAGGACAAGATGTTCGACATGTGAAATAGAAAATATGAGAAATGAAAGTAATAATTATTAATGTACGAGGTTTATGATGTATCTTCTAACAATTTCAGACTAGTCTGTACTCATAATAATGATATTTATGTAAATGCTTTCACCAAACCGGCAGGAACAGCTGATATATATATTTTTTTTTTTTTTATTGCTAATTGGGCGCACTCTTGACCTCGACCTCTATACCTACTGATGTAGTTTTTTAAGTCATTTTTGTTCAAATGTATTTATTTACTCAGTTCTGTTTAAGTGGCTTATTATTTTTCGGATATTAATTGATTTATTTCTCTCCTGTATAACAAAATATTGTAAGAGACACTTGTTGATTTAGTGAACTGAGATATTCTTAAAAAGATCATACTTTCAGTACATGCACCATGTTCGATGCTTATAACGTTCTTAAAAGAGGTTATCATCTTTTACGATATACCGCTGTGCGATCAGCCAAGACAACCGTCTTAGCTGAGCTGTGTTGTGGTGGTCCTGAAATGGTACCCTGTAGAACGCCTACTTCTAAACTGGAAAAGATGAGTAAACACAGCGCCTATTATTGCTCTCCATACAATTCAGGGAATTAACAATTTTAACTTCAAGTGAAGTTATTCAGAATTGCATTACAGAAAATCTGAGTGAAACTAACTGAGAATCGAACTCGGAATTCGACATTGTAAGTACATACTGCATTGCTTATTCACAACCATCCGAAAGGTTATCAATTATCAATTTATCATATATCGAAAATGTCATTTCGAAGACCTGCGGTATAATTGCGTAACACGCTATCAGTAGCAATGGGTTTCATTTTGACAGTTCAACAACATTCATTGCGTTATTTACGTTGTTGAGCAGACAAATTTTTCGAACATAAATATGAAGCATTGGATTATTAATATCCTTCAAAATGATTTAGATTGTGATTGATAGTGTGTGTGTTACGCAATTGAGGTGCTGATTTGCCTTCCCCACGACAGCAAACAGCTGTCGAAGAAAAGTGGTCGTCTATTTGAATTAAACTGACAAATTTTTCAGGTTCTGGACTTGTGATCAGCGTTTAGAGGACTCCTACGATAACATTGATTGATATTCGATACGGTACGGAAGCGTATCGAGTGGTTGTGAATAGCTATGCTGTAATAAACAAAATTTGACTTAGGTACTTAACTTATTCTTAAATCTTGTTTCAGATATAAAACCACAAATGGATAACTTACCGAAGCCTATTTTCGAAACGCTGGAAACATTTTTATCGTTACTCGTTTTCAGGCTATGAATAGACGAAAGCAATTAGGCTACATTTTTTGACCGTGGTACATTATATGATAAAGCACGTCTGAATTACAAAACGAACCACTATGAATGATAGTGCTGATAAATGATAACGCATCTTAAAGTACCTATAGAGATTAGAGACGTATTAACGAGTTAATTCATCTACAAATAACTTTTTCTCTAAATATAGTCTTTCCTGTAGCAGTCTTGTTGAGAACAAAGGACAGGAAAACATTTTTAGAGTTGAAGCAGGAAAATCATTTTGTCACCACATTTTTACATTAAATTTTGATTTTGTGCATAAGTGTCCTGATGCTCGTATACCAGCAGTATGCTCATATGGATTTATGGGATAAGTGATGAAGGCATACAAAATGTTAGAAAATGAAATAAAGAGAAATAAAACGCAAACTTATGCCGTGACGTTTTATTACAAATACTATCTAAATATTTACATAATTGCACAATAAGTGTAAAGTAAAATTAAAAATTAAAAAAAAATTCTTTAGCCTATATTGTGTCCCACTGCTGGGCAAAGGCCTCCCCTTTTTAATTCCAAACCTTTGTCTTGTACGATCTCTGGCCATGTTGGCCCTGCAAACCTCGTTAGATCGTCGCTCCACCTTGCTGCATGCTTGCTTGCATACTGCATGCTCGCTTGCATGCTGCATACTCGCTTGCATGCTTGCTTGCATGCTTGCTGTATGCTTGCTTTCATACTGCAGGATTGCTTGCATGCTTGCTTGCACCTGCACGCCTGAGAGAGGATCATAGCAAAAGCTTTGTAATACAAATTGGCTTTAAACACATTATTAGGATAAATAAACATTAAATAATTTGAATTTATGACTTATAACTTTTATTGAAAACGGTTTTAAGTGTTTTGTATATTATTGATTGTAACATTTATGACAAACAGGGCATATTGTATTAAAGGATTTCAATTTTATGCCATGTGATATTATGTGACATTAAGTTCAGGCTGCCTTGCCTGAACTTCATTTAATGAAGATTAGAACAAAAAAAAAATGGCACTTTAGATTATGGATTAAAAAGTTAGGTAACACAATAGACAACCGTTTAAATTATATGGAGAAAATTGCCATGCAACATCTGTTAAAATCATGACGTTGATTTCACACTGCAGAGCAAAACCCTCCCTTTCCCCTTTCCTCTCCTTTCTGACTTGATAATCATAATTGTTACCGGTTTTTCCGGACTATCCAACATTCAAACATACATTCTATACGGGTGCGCCATATTCTACATACATATCTATATACATACATAAAATTCAAAGTGCTGACTGACTGGTATATCAACGCACAGCCTAAACCGCTGGTCCTAGAGACATGAAATTTGGAGGGTGTGTTCTTTGTGAAGAGTAGGTACCTACCCGTTATGAAAGGGTTTTTCGAAATTCCACCCCTAAGAAGGTGAATGGGGGAGGGTGAAATTTCACGCGGATGAAGTCGCGGGCAGAAGCTAGTCTTTAATAAGCAGGTAAACTAAATGACAATGAGATTTTTTTTTTTTGGAAATGGCATCTCGCATTTCAACTTATGAGGTTGTCGCCTGCTTAACCGGGCTTGCCTGTGGATGCCTCAATAATTTAAGGCCTCCAGCCAGGGTTTAAAAAAAACTTAAATACTAAGCGACTACACGCTAAGGGCACCCTGTAGGGTAGGACCTCGGCTTAGGGCATCGCTGGGAGAGGGCAGCAAGGGATAGGCTGGATCGGAATTATTTAGGGACGAATTTAAAACTACAGGCTCAGCGGCGCGGGCTGGCTCAAGCAAGGGTCGGGATGGAGATGAGATGTTACCCTTGTGAAATTAAAATTATTATTGGGCGATACTCCGCGGACGTGGTGGGCATGATAAAACAAAATGAAATTAATTTGTTTTTTTTTTTTTGTCGGGTCATTGACCGCAATTAATGTAGAAACTTGAAATATCGATATTTAAATACGATAAAACACAAGAAAACAGATTTTCTCAACTTATAGGTACTTCAAAGTAACAACACTAACAAAGGTCGTTGACGCCCCAAAAAAATAAAACACAAAATATTTTTGTAAGTATGTACCTATTTCATATTCACGTCTGCAGAGTTTCGTTAGCTAATTAAATTTGACTCTGTATATTTTTATCGTTCTTCTTTCTTTGAAGCCTTTCCGCCATCTTCAACACCGACATACCGATGCAACCTGTTGCATTGCATTCAGAAATCTGCGCGACTCTACAAAGTTTACGAAATTCTTCAAACTTGCCAAGTAATTGCCAGTTTCGTTTGATCTGAAGCATCAAGTGCAGTGATCAAGCAAAGTTAATTGATGCAATGTTTTTGAAACTGTAGAGCCGTCGACGGTAGAGTAGTACCGGCTCGTGGATTTAAAAATTTGAATCGTATTCGTAAGGCGTGCGCCGGAGTGGGGGGCGCCGTGGTTGCCCGTACCAGGTAACAGGAGGTACGGTGGCATAGTGGGCCGACGCGCGCTTTCTGTGGACAAAAATATTTATTGTAAAACAAAACATAGGTAGTTTTTCTTTTTTTCAAAAATTTTTTTCCGGATAGATGACTTGTTTTGGCTACTGTTTTCTCCGATTATTTTAGAACACTCCTTAAAAGCATACTACATTGTACTTGCCATGTTTTTTTCTTCATGGTTATAGAATCCGAAATTACATGGATTAATCATAAAAAATGACCTACTAAAACTTTACCCACTTGTTAAAAATATTTTTAAACCCATAAGAGATGCAATCAAAGTCTAAAATCTCGCATTACTATTTTTTTTTCCGGCGCAGCAAGTGGTTGCGCAACCAGAAATCTTTGCGATTAGTTAGTGGAAGGAGAAACATTTGCTAAAAAACTCATGCATTAACCACATTCAGATTACACTTTTGTGCTAAGTCATAACGAATCATATTAATAATTCGAAACATTTGTCTTGAAAGTGGAACACCGTGCGTTCTTGAAGCTTAGCGGTCGTCCTCCCTCCACGTCACTGTGTATCTCTTTCTGACAACATCTCGCTATCTCTGTCTGGCATCGTATTCAGTCAGCGCGGAACTCCGGCGTATTTCACAGGTGTGTTGGTCGGTGCGTGATGTTAGACGATCGTAAATAAAACCTGTTATAACAAATAGTGCTGAATTTGTGAGAATATATGAGTGAAAAAAAGAAGTCACTTAAAATAACTGCAGCTGTGTTCATAATTTAACATTGTTTTCTCCAATTTGTGTCCAAGTGGTGCGTTTCGAAACAGTGACAACAAGTTTTTCTTGTGTTGTGAGTTCAGTCCTTGAGTCGGAGGCTTTATCATCGTCTACGACGCTTGTCCCGCTGCTTGTTCCTTTGGCGGGCTACTCGTGGTCAAGGTATGCATTCCAGCCTTTTTACTATCATAAAATAATGTTCCGCATCAAAAATAAAAGTTTCTGATTAGTCCCACGTCACTGAACAAGTGTGACTTTTTAGAAACATTTAATTTCACAAAAACAAAAGTGTTATAAGTAACTACATTATGCACTTTCAAATTACTTTGTCGTCTCTACAACGCAAAATTTGGTAGAGACAAGTCGCTTTGTTTATGCTTGTCAAGAAAAACATTCTACTACTGTGGTGATTTTTGACCTACCCGCAATCTGTCAAATACAACAAATAAAATCGTTTCATCCACTTGTTACTTTGAGGTCTGTCATCAGGTGCTCTGTTTGTGGAGAGCACTCAAGTGTAATGTGTTAGAATGGGGAACGTTATCTATGTAGTACTTGACTACCTGCCCCGACACAATCCCACGCAAGTTCACGCAACTAAATCTGACATGTCAACTTATCATTCATATTGCAATCATAAAAGGTGCTTTCTATCTTATATATGTATACATTCTGTTCTATTTCATGAATTCATGATCTCTCTGCCATAGATTTTGTGCATCAAAACTTTTTTAAGTGTTTTCACTTCAACTGGATTTTGGATGATCCACTGATTGACCACATTGTAGTTTTTAGCATCTTATAATAGTCACCTATTTTTAGTCGTCATTGAAAAGTTGTCATCCATTATAAACAAAGTTTTTTTTTGTAAAACTGTAGCGTCCATGTTCCATGACCGCTCGACCGGCATTCCGTCAATGCATCTCTCTGCTCGTGACTCACCTCAATGGCACGTCACCGTGATGTCACTGCCTCCAGGTACCTCGTTAGGTACTAAAACTAAATAAACCAAGTGCTTTACTGCCTTTGTCAGTTTCGACAAAAAAATAACTCCACTGATTGTTATCTGTCGAGAATTAAAAAAATATTGCTCACGAACTTTGTTGGCAAATTGTTTTATTCATTATAGCTTGGTATAAATAAAAACACGTTTTTAATTAAGTAGTAATAATTGTATTTTCAAGATAGAATATCTATATGATGCACGAACAGCATCTACCAGTTTATAATACATTTATTATGAACGCCATAACTTCTATGCGTGAAGTAAACACGAGAAACAGCTACGAAGTTGAAAGATATGCGAAAGATCACGCAAACCACTACTTATCTGATATTACAAATAACACACGTGCTAGCCGTTCAAATCAAACAAATGCACGAAATGGTGTAATTGCTACACGTAAAATGATATCATATTTTTTTGTTATAGTAGACACTTCATTCCATTCAGAAATGCTATCAATTCCGAGACGAGGTCGCCAGCCTTTCATTGAAATTGAAATAAGTACCAATCTAATAACTTTACAGTTAATTTTATTCGATTTGACCTCCATATATCTTGCAGAAGTTAATGTCTTGAATCCAATCCTTATCCTATTTCAGTAATCATTCAATTGACCGAAACGAACCGGAGTCTATCATCTATGGCTTTTTGAGAGGCATAAAAAGGTTGATTGAGGTTCAATCAGAATTCGTTTCTCGTCGTGGAGAGTAAAAGTCATCAATCAGTTGAATTCACAAAACTTTTTTCGACGTACTATGCTCAACTCAGCAGTATCTGTTATGCAAGATGAAAAAACTAAACAAAACGAAGCAAATGTCCTCTTTATTATTAGACTTATTTTTTTTTGCCGAAATGTGCACTGAATCTTTTAGAAAAACAAATATTTTGCTAGTAACATCTGTGTTGAATTGATTAGTAATAAGCTGTGCAAACTTGGTGCAGATTAGTGGATAAACAATGATGTTCATAAAGCGGTGAAACCTAGAGTATTGTCTTTGATTCCGGAAGTAACGGTGATAATCAATTTCCAGAGGCTTAACTTTACAATAAGACACTGTTCTTGAATTAGACGAGGATTTTATAGGGGATAACCCACTGACGAATATCGGAGAAGAAACTAGGTAGGTAGGTGATTAAACAATATGGAAACAAACTCGTGTATGTAAACCGCCATAATTTATACTGATGGGAATCAGCTGTGCAGGAATCTATGTAGTTTACTTGCTCGCCCTAAAATAGACGAATCATTTGCCAAAATCAATTTAGTAGTTAGGTACAGCAAAACGCAAATCTAACTTAAATTAATCGTAGGTCAAATTGTAATAGATACCACTTCGGTTTTTTACAACTACAAACTGATATTAAATACCTCATTCAATAAACAATATAGTCGCGATTCTTAATTGTTGAAAAACACGAACACATCTCAGTTTAGAATAGGCGTATGTTTACAAACTGTTGTTTCAGTTTGTAAACTTTGAACGTTGTATTAAAGTCCATGCTTTGAACTAGTAGTCGCACATGCATTCAGTGCTGTGACCAGCCACGTGCCAGCACAATAGTAATTCCACATTAATTTGGATACTCGACATTTTTTCCAAGAAATTCATCATTTGTACCAGTGTGCATCATTTGGGTCAAATTACGAAATGATTTGGTTCTGATTTTGAATGAATGCGATGAGTTAGCAGATTAAATGCTCATCCATTCGTATTCAATTGAAATAGTTTTTTTTTTTTCATTAATAAGCATTTTGACACAATAATATACCTGGCATGCTATATACTGGCGTTGTTTAGCGCAGTTTCAGCAAGTTTACGTAGGTATTTAGTAGGCCCGATTTAGGCAAACGGGCCAATGTAATGTATAAACTAGATAATATTTTTCATGTATGTACTTACTTAGAGTCAGCTCGACTCATCTAGGTATACATAAAATATTATAAATTAAAGCCTTTTTCGTGTCTGTCTGTGTTGTTCTTCAAAACGATGCAACGGATTTTAATGCGGTTTTCACCATCGTTGAGAGGTTTATGTGTACAATACATTATTATTAAACATAGGGCTGATTTTTCCAACCCCAGTTATTATTATCGGAGGAATGATTATGAATTTTTGACAGTTCTTCCTCCATACAGAAACTGTCAGGTTTTATTTTATTCCACGAATAAAAATGATCTGTCGATTGAAAATGAAATCAAGTCCTAATAACCGTGCATAGCAGGCTGCAGGGGCAGGTCGCTAGCTTAGGTAAAGCAGACTTGCGACCACGTAATCCAACTAGACATTTCTAGATGTCACATTTTATGGGCGCTACGTTCAGTCATGGTGTCGCCGCGCCGGGCGCCATCGTAGCGAATTAAATCATTCAGAGCCATAGCCCACAACACACCGGTGAAAGTGCGGCCCAGTTAAACACAGTTTTGTACTAGCTACTCTGATAGCCAAGCTTTTACTTACTTTGCTTAATATTTAACCTTAAACTAGTTTTTGTTGGGTAACGGACTACGGTCTGGCTGCCATGATAAGTGTGAATTGACAATTTGTGCAATGAACAAATGTTGGCTTGCTTAACAGCATGTAAGTTAAACCGGAACTTTGTTTTACCTGTGTATGGTATCGGATACCTAAGTCGAGCAGGAACTATTGTGTATGTTAACTAAACGCAATTGACTATTATTTTGACTGATTAATCAAAGATATTGATGCGGTTGATAGCCGTCAAGAAAACGCATCTTTTGACGGTGCAAATTCGGATATCTATGGTGCAAATGGATTTGGTTTATTGGGATTTTCAGTTGTTTTACTTTTAAGTAGATACCAATCCAACGATGCTTGGACACAGAGCAGCTTCCACAATGGCACATAGAGTACTTACTTAATATCAGAGAGAAAACGAAAGATGTCAGTAAATAAATATCAAGTAGGTATAAACTGAAATGAAATTGTTTATTCTGTAAATAGAATATCGGAATTACTTTTTAGTAGACATTGATAAGTAATAAAATTGAATTTGCATGCATGAGTTAATTTGACAATTATTTTTTTTTTTTTTAATCTTTATTTATTTACAGGGTTTTGTACTCAAATACTTATATAATTGCATTGTAATAAAGTTGTCATTGTAATTTAATACTAATGATTGAATAGCTTTTAATAATATTAATCATTTGTATGTCAATATTGGCAAAACATAGCGCACTACCTAATATTTAAGATCTTTGTATATAAGGTGTAAAAAAATTAACCTTAAAAACTTTAAGAGGTGCTTTAGACCATCGAACTGAACAACTTTTACTATGGGACCAACTCTGAAATCACGAAAAAAAATGAGCTGTTTCATACATTTTGGCCGAGTAGGTATTGAACTTTTGTATGAAACAGCTGATTTTTTTTACGTGATTTTGGAGTTGGTCCCATAGTGAAAGTTGTTCAGTTCGATGGTCTAAAGCACCTCTTAAAGTTTTTAAGGTTAATTTTTTTACACTTTGTATAATCACCTATGTTTGATAAATAAATTATTCTATTCTATACTTTTACACGTAATACTATAAAAAAAATAAGCTAGATGAGGTCGGCGTTTCCAACTATCGACACAAATCTCAATCGCCACATAAATAGACATTTACCCAAAACATGGCACCGATACACAAACACCAACATTCACGCAACATCCACTAGCTACGTCACACAAAAAACAATAACATTAAATCACGAATCAATCCAACCCACCTGAATCATTTACTGAAATCGATCACCAACAAAATAACTAAGGACCCAGACATGAGCCCACAAGAGGGTCGTCCTAACTCCCAAGTCGTAAATCGCTTTTGTCTTGCCTCACCTATTATTAGCGTTAACGGAATGCCAATGAAGAAAGGTCAGGGAAGGTTACCCTGAGTATTTCCCACGGCGGCTAGCAAAGGAAGCCGCACAAAAACTCTTTACTCCTCAGCCCAGGAGTTGGAGGAAGTGTCGCGGAACGGGCAGCATTAAAATAGGGTGCGTTTATTATAAAAAAGGATATGCTTAATTGAAAATGCTGTGCGATGTAGTTGAGTAATTTTATAGCTGTTCTTATCCTGTGTTTGTGATTCTTTGATATTTGCCCGCGTTCTGACACATCATACTTAGTGTAATCTTACTTTTGTTGTTTTCAATGATGTGCAGTGCTATACGTTATGTAACTAAAGAAGAAACTTGTAATTTTCTAGTTTCCAGCAATTATACATAACGCAAGAATTATTCCTAATTAACGTCATTACGTTTGATTTTCACATGTGTAGTAAATCTATATATCGCTCATTTGGAGAAACATCGACGTAACTGCTACTTTTTTTTAGATCTATGCTTTCATAACGAAAATACACTTTCTAAGTGCTTTGGCATTTTAACTAATTTTTGGGAAAAATACATTTACGTCGATGTTTCTCCAAATAAGCGATAAGTATGTACATATTAAAACAAAGTCGGGTTAGTTACACAATTTATAACTTAAGAACGACTGGACTGATTTTTATGATATTTTATTTGTCTTCGCCCCGAATAGCAAAATAATTATTAAAACATCGGAAAAAATACAAAAAAAATGTAAGGCGTTACGAAAGTTCGCTGGGTCAACTAGTATATTATTATAAAGTTAGTATGTTGCTACCGTATTGTATTTGTCAGTTAGTGTATTTTGACAACACTTTCTAAAAAGAGAAGCAATCTGTCCATCTTCCAGTTTATTTTTTATGAGATAATGGACTCTTACGTATCTACTACAGCATCAAATACCTACTAGAGATGCGCAGAGTACTCGTTTATTACTCGGCACTCGGCAAGTCGGCATACTCGGCCATTTTGGTATTATTCGTTATCGGCCGAAAAACTCGATATGACTATCGAAGTACTCGAAAAGAACTCATAAAATTATAACCTGACTTCTTTACAATATGAATGTAGATTAGTCATTGTCGGAAAAATTACTTGATTAAACGAACATATTTAATTAAATAATCAGTCTTTCGTGGTAATAAATTTTCGCTTAGATATTGGTCTATGCTGAAACATCGTCACCATCATCTGCCTAGCCTTCTCCCAACTATGTTGGGGTTGGCTTCCAGTCTAACCGGATGCAGCTGAGTACCAGTATTTTACATGGAGCGAGTTTAGTTGTCAGACTTTCGGGCTCGGCTCGACATAAAGGGAACAATGGTTCCCTTTATGTCGAGCCGAGCCCGAAAGTCTTCGACAGTCGAAGTTCTTTGACAGTCGTTACTGTCAAAGAACCACAAATGACAGCCGGGACCAACGATTTACCGTGCTTTCCGAGGCACAGAGGGGTCTCGGTATGTAAATATGGTCACCCATACAGGGACGAACCGCGGCAAGCATAGTTTAACCGGATTGATCGATCCGATGCGGCTGTTATTACTTAGCCACAAGCAAGTGATATTAATTAATTAACTCAATTAACAAAGTACATTCTCAATTAGCTTACTTCGCAGAACTGTTACGGCATTAAATTGGATCAGTTTTGATTAGTAGGTAATTTATGTTATTTTTTTTTTTTTGTTGAAAAAGAAGGCAAACAACATAATAATAATTGTCTCGTGAGGTTTTATTTAAACTGTGAAAGTCTGAAAACAAAAGACTATCGAAAGAAAAGTTTATTTTTCGAACTTAAACGGGTTTATTGATAAACCTTGTTTGAAGTTAAGTAGTGATAAATTGCGACTGTTTGACCATACATTTCTAATATTTAAGCGTCACTTATTTTTAATCATCGTTTATAAATGTAGCCCTTAATGCATACGTTAGCGAACAAAAATAGTAATTTATTGTTCGTACAGTTATTGTAAGTATTCTACGGGTCATTACGTCACTAATAGATAATAACCATCATTTTGTTAAGTAGACCTGTTTTACATTCATATTTATTACGCTTCCAGCTTTCTAATAAATAATTATTCATAGAGGAAATTGATTCTTAGTAAGTCTACAATTAATTAATCTTACATTTCCTGATAAATAATCTACACGATTTCCCCATTGCGAATAACTTATTTTGGCTTGGTATAGAAAAAAGGAAAGTTAAAGTATGGAAAAAAAGACACAGCACAAAGAAGTGATAAAGGCGAAAGTTTATGAGCATATTTGTATGTTTGTTACTTCTTCACGCACAAACGGCTGAACCAGTTTTGATAAAATTTGGTAAGGAGTTAGCTGACATCCTGGATTAACACATAGGCTACTTTTAGGCTTGGAAACCACGGGCGCAGAGAGTATTATTTAAAAGCGACGATTCGCCCGTTTTGGGCGAGTAAATTCGTGCGAATCGACTAATAAGCCCCGATTTTACTTAAAGAGCAATATTTCCATAGACATAACTACCCAAGTGCAATCAAATGAAATACTAAAATTGTAGAGCTAGCAATCAAAGAAACAATACTTGTAGAGCCTCGTATAAAATTCCTTTATAAATCTACTAAGATTTTTCCATGACCCGCTTTCTCTGTTCGATGTAGAGTTGTAGAGCTAGCTTGTCTGTGGTCGTTGAGGAATTTAACTTTTCTATGCTATAGAAATACATAATTCGAATTCAATTGCATATTGCATGCAATTCAAGACCGATAAGCGAGCAGTAAATCATTAAACCATAAAAAAAGAAAATTCTCGCCATCATACAGCAGACATAAATGTATTAATCTTTTTCTATGTATTTCTCGATTGATGACTTATTATCAACTAGCAGCGCCCCGCGGTTTCACCCGCCTAAGCTTCCCGTGGGAACATCTGAAGCCTAATTGCGGAACGCCAAATCGTCAAATGATTCTGATCAGTTGGCTTCATTTCTATCACAATTGGCTTCATTTTACGATTTTCGAATTGCGAAACTCTAGTTTCTGCGCAGGGCCTTAACGTTCATAATTGGTTTCATAATAAACTAGAGTTTCGCAATTCGAAAATCGTAAAATGAAGCCAATTGTGATAGAAATGAAGCCAACTGATCAGAATCATTTGACGATTTGGCGTTCCGCAATTAGGCTGCGGGATAAAAACTATCATATGTCCTTTCCCGGGACTCAAACTATCTCTATACCAAATTTCATCTAAATCGGTTCAGCGGATTAAGCGTGAAGAGATAACAGATAGACAGACACACTTTCGCATTTATAATATTAGTATGGATATGAATTAAAGTCGTGTTTCGTGTCTGTTTGTGTGATCGCGTTGTTTTTCTAAACTACGCAACGGATTTTGATGCAGCAGATGAAGTGATTTTTTACTCCGTTGATGTAATTGCCGAATGGCGTTCCAGTGTGAGGATAAATAAATAAATAGGCGAATAGTTTTCATTTTCACCATCATTTAGAGAATTCATCCCGGAAGGTTTGTGTTTAAACGAAGCAGTGGTAACGACCCCGACTTACGATTTTTCGGTCGTGGGTTCGAACCCAGACAGGCGCTTTACTTTCTGTAAATAATTTCATCACCACTGCTCACAATCGCTCCATGTAAAATACTGGTACTCAGCTGCATCCTGTTAGACTGGAAACCGGCCCCAACATAGTTGGGAAAAGGCTAGGCAGGTGATGATGATGACGATGCTCTCAAAACGGTGAAGGAAAACGTCGTGAGGAGACCGGCATGTCCTAAAACCAAAAGTCGAAGACATGCGACATCTACCAACCCGCACTGGGCCCGCGTCACGCATGGTAGATTTACAGGCCCACTGCTTCTCGAAGAGAAGAGGCCTAATATGTATTTGTTTATTACGTTAATAGTAAACTTACATATAATAAAAAAATCTCGATGTTTCTGCAAGTCGTATAAGCCATATACAAAGCCGGGGCGGGAAGCTAGCGGTTAATAAAATAATAGAACAATCGATCCCGTTCATTATGTGCTTTCCAATAAAGCTTTCTCGCAGTCTAGAAATGTCATCTCAACCGACACACGTGCACTAAATACCTGTAAAAGTAACTCTCTCAATGTGACTCAGTTCTTATCGCCCATTGTGAGCTGTGCGCACACGCATGGCTTACGTTTCCAATGATTTACCATGAGATTATGAACGCATTGTTGCTATCCTGCTTTATCAACAAAGGAGTGAGGGAGAAACAATGTCGGATGGCTTTCGAAGGAATAAGTGGTGTTTAAGGCTGGGCGCAAACGTCTGGTTTCCTGATTCGGAATTCAGTTTCGGAATTCAGATTCGGAAACCTGAATGCAAGCATTTCATACAAAATGTTCTCACTAGCGCACACGTACTTAAATTTTCCGTCCGGGTTTCAGAACGGAAAATTTAAGCACGTGTGCGCTAGTGAGAACATTTTGTATGAAATGCTTGCATTCAGGTTTCCGAATCTGAATTCCGAAACTGAATTCCGAATCAGGAAACCGGACGTATGCGGCCAGCCTAAGTAAGTCGAGGCAAATCGTTCAACTTGACCTAGCTGTGGGACGTTTGTATAGTTATCTGTCAATTTATCTTCATTTGGTGATTGTCTGTTCGCAATGTTTATTTTTATACGAAGACGTGGAAAACCTTGAGTTTAGCCAGTGCATTTTAGTTTTGCATTTTTGGAGTTTTCTATCTCTTAAACTCTGGTTCCTGAAACTGCTCGCCTACAGGTATCTGCACCCTAATTGCGTAAGACACTTCAATCACAATCTGAATCATTTTGAAGGATATTGCTAATCCATTGCTTCATATGTTCGAAAAATTTGTCTGCTCAACAACGTAAATAACGCAATGAATGTTGTTGAACTGTCAAAATTAAAACCATTGCTACTGTCAGTGTGTTCCACAGTTACCCCGCAGGTATACCCTCGTATCAGGCGGGAGGAGACGCCCGGGTGTCACCATTGCGAGGATAGCCCAGAGAACACGGTGGAGCATACGGTGGAGATCTGCCCCGCATAGGCGGAGCACCGCCGTGCCCTCGTAGAAGCGATCGGCAGCGGCGGCGACCTCTCGCGTCCGGCCCTGGTTCAAGCCATGGTCCGGGGCGAGGGGGAGTGGGAGGCAGTCACCTCCTTCTGCGAAGCGGTCATGCTAGCGAAGGAGATGGCGGAACGGCTGAGGGAGAGAGCCACACATCCCAGCCGCCGCAGAAGACGCTCCGGGCGTCGGGAGCCGCGTGACGACTCCCGGCCACCGTAGGCGCGGGCCTGCGGACGGAGAGTAATGGGTAGCTCACCGTCCGATCAGGACCAGGCCCGTGCCGGACGGCGCGTGCGTGTTCCACGCGTGCCTCAAAGAGATGTCAGCAAAAAGGAAGAGGCCGGCCAGGGCCGCAGCCTGCCGGGGGTGCGGGATTGTCCAAAAGGGTTACCACTACCCCGGAACATAAAGGGCTAAGGAAGGAACATGGATGGGTTTTAGTCAGTAAGAGTCTGACACTCCCTTCCGCAGTTGCGCTCCACCCAGAGCGGGACCTATGTCTTTATAGCTTCGGCCATTGAGGCACCAACCGATAACCACAGTTAGATCTAAGTACTTCCTACATTAATCAATGACCTCAAAAACCGGCTCTAGTAACTTGTGTCGTCGTTAAAAACATTATTCAATAAGATCTCCTTGCCACCTTTAATTACAGACATTAACCCAATTTTTTAATGGAAATAAATGTACATCATTAACGTCATCCATGCTAACTTTAATACGTTAGGAATAATCATTGACTGACGGACGAGACGGTAAAGGAAAGCATCGTGGGAAAACCTGCACCCTAATTGCGAAACACATTATCAATCACGTTCTGAATAATTTTGAAGGATATTGCTAATCCATTGCTTCATATGTTCGAAAAATTTGTCTGCTCAACAACATAAATAACGCAATGTATGTCGTTGATTTGTCAAAATTAAAGCCATTGCTACTGATAGTGTGTTACGCAGTTACCCTAATAGTGGTGATTAAAGCTCTTTATTAGACTGAATGAAAAGAGAGAGGTTTGTTCTGCAGTGGGACAGTTCCAGGTCATCAACAGCCTGAATTTACCCACTGCTGGGTAGGGTTCTCGTTGGTTTATCAATCTCCACGTTCCCGCGCCACTCTCATTCAGGTCCGACCTGTTACAAGCCAGTATAAATCCATACTAATGCGAAAGTATCTCTGTCTGTTACCTTTTCACGCCATAACGGCTGAAAGGAACGGAACATATTTGGCACACAGATTAGATCATGACCTGCGGGGCAATTGCGTAACACATTATCAATTGGAATCGGTTTCATTTTGACAGTTCAACAACATTCATTGCGTTATTTACGTGTTGAGCAGAAACATTTTTCGAACTTATGAAGCAATAGATTAGCATTTGCTTCAAAATGATTCAGATTCCGATTGATAATGTGTTTCGTAATTGGGGTGCTGGGTTTAGACATAGGATACTTTTTATCGAGGTGGTAAGTTCCCGTGGGATAATTGCCGACGTCCGAGCGGGCGAAACCGCGGGCAAAAACTAGTAATCTATAATTTTCAAATTAGAATAACAAAACCTTTTACTAGGTAAGACGATACTCAGATGCTCTGGTGGGATATCGGTACATTACTGATAGATAATTTTAGTGGCATCAGGCCAGTGTCATGTTGTTCCCTCGCAGTAAACCGCCCACTTCCGCTCAATGACAGTTGGGATACAGTTACATAGGTGTGGTGACACCGTGGCTTATGGTGGTCACTCGTCACGCGATCCTCGCCTTATGCAATAACTGTGACCAAATGTACACCGTATTTGTCTCATTACATAATATTTGCTGGAGATATAAAACCTTTTTCGCTTGAAACTTTTTTTCGATAAAGAATTACTGATTGGCTGATTTGGTTTCCCTTTCGCATGTTGTAAAAATATTTGCGTAAAATTTGTGAATGAGTGGTTAAATACTAAACAACGCAAGCGCAGTAACGTAACCTTGATTGTAAATTCAACTTTGAATCCATGTTGAATAGGTACTTATACCTTTTTCTGAATGTTCCTGCTACAAGAAATCTTAATTCTTCGCACGTCAAGTGTAGGTACACCATGTGTGCCGATAATAGAATATTAAACTTTTATGAGAAATTCCTATTAAATAAATATGACTTAATAAAATAAAATGATGAAATTATGTATTTTTGGTAAATACAATTAAGTACTAATTATACAATTTGCTACGTTTAGTTTCTCCAATTAATGAAAATGTAAAAACACGACAGTAACAAAACGCAACATTTCATGTAAAGAAGCATATTTCCTACAAAAGACAACCTCACATTAATTATAACCGTCTTCAATCGAATATCGATCGGTTATTCGATAAAGTCAAGGTAAAAACTATACCACTGAATTTTTGATTCCTAGATTCACTTGCATTGTTTCATTATTATTAGATTATCATAAAATTGATAAAATCAATTATCTACCTTATCAATACGTATCATCATAATTATGCGTGGAAGAACTATACTATCAAACTATATTATTATATTTATTATACAGCGTAGCTATTCACAAACACTCGATACGCTTCCGTATCGTATCGAACATTAATCATTGTTATCGTAGGAGTCTTCTAAACGCTGTTCACAAGTCCAAAACCCGAAAATATTGTCAGTATAAATCAAATAGACGCCCGCTATTCTTCCAACAGCTATTTACTGTTGAGGACAAGTCAAATCAGGTTATCAAAATGTCAGGTTTTCGATACGATATCCTGTCGTATGGTTGTGAATAGCTATGCAGGATGGCAGTGACATCAACGCGCAAATTGAATCCAAAAAAAGTCAAAAAAAGGAAAAGTAAAGGTCGGGCAAAAAGTTTTTTCGTATTTCATAGGTATAAAGTTGTAGTAAAATCTCTTTGACTATACTGTTTACAGTATCTGACTGGTTTTAATACCATTAAATAGATGACATTAAAAAAAAAAAAAAAATCTGTAAAAACGATTTCTTGCAACTTTTAAATTGTTTTTCTTTCCGCCAAAATGAGTGAATTTAACGAAGAAATTCGATACATTATGAAGTTTTGTTACGAAAACGGAAAAAATGCAACACAAGCCGCGAAAAAGTATGTGATATTTATGGACTTAACGCAGTGTCAGTAAGAGTAGCACGAAGTTGGTTCAAGCGTTTTCAGACCAAGAATTTTGATGTCAATATATAATATAGAAAAGTCCAATACCTACAAGGTCAAAATGTATGGAACAGCATTTTTCGTTTTAAAAACGACGAAAAATTTCATCGCAGCGTGGTTCAGTCAGAATCATGTAAGTACTGAATACATGGTAAGAGGCTGCACGACGTCGTCCCTGCTACTCTGTTGTATATGCAATATGAGCAATGGGCATGTTGTTTATTTTGAAGAGAATGGCTCGAAGTTTATGACTTGTGGTGTGGTATTATTTCATCACGCCAATTACCTGTATTATACCCAGTTATTATAATAAAAAAAAAAATTATGACGTGAATGAAACACACCTGAGAAAACACCATTGTTTCTACAGGCGGCGACTGTTGATCAGCTAGCGTCGTTACAACAAGTTTATTCGTCTTCAACTTAAACTTATTTAAATATTATTTATTTACGAATTTCCGAACAAAGAGTTGTCGGTAATACCAAAATTAATACATTTTCATCAATAAATTATCATCTGAATCTGAAATTCTTAACTGTAGTCTTTTAAGCTGCTTATTGGGTACCTCTACATATTGTGTATATTCAGACGTTATTTTCTAATATCGATTTTTGTTTCGGAATAAACAACAAGGACAACTCTTCCTTTAATACTTACCCACGTTAAGACAAGATTTCTCAGTATTATTTTAAATATTATTTTCGTTCCATAAGTACCTTTTACCCCGGCTTGGTTCTATCGAACTATTAAGTAAACTTTTTTCAGTAACTTATTTCACTTCTACATAATCTACATTGACTACTCGATTCTGCTTCACTTAAATAATACACATAACGTACAAACGCCAGCACATCAAGCTACCCGAAACTGTCAACTTTTCCCAATCAACCTTGAACCTTAAATGTAGCGATAAAGTTGAAAATCTATTAAAGAAATTTGCCGAATCGTAGTAACTTGATGTGCTGGCATCTGTACAATAACATATCGCCTGTATTCGCCGAAGGCCTCTGGAATTTTTGAGTAGCAGCACGAAGTTTGGATTTGTGCCTGGTTGACGGCAAAAGGATAACATGGGATTTAACCATAACTGGAAAACGAGTTATGAAACTCAAATGGAATTGGGCAGGACACCTGGCAAAGCGCAGTGATGACAGGCAGAGTAAAGCAGCGACCGCGACCAAGGTCTGGAAGTCGAAATTTCGGTCGTCTGACAGCGAGATGGGCAGACAATATTGCTACCATCGCGGGTATGAGGCTGACACAGGAGCGTGGAGATCGACACAAGAAAAGAGAAGCCTTTGCTCTCTAGTGAATGAAGTGGGGCTGTGAATGATTATGATGATGACGTCACGTCTGCCACAAACAATATCACTCACAAATATGACATTCATGGCACATCGTACGATACATTTAGTAATGCAATTTGCACATGGCACGTTACACTCGACGCGGTGGCACAAATTAGCAGACATTATCATACGACAAGTGCCAAGTGCGCATTATTTCCTGATCGCTTCTGTGTAAACACTCCTATGTGACAAGTATGTGCGAAAACATTTTAAAAATAGAATTTTGATTATGCATAGAGCTCTGTGACTTTTTGTCTACAGTTCTACAGGCTGTTATGATTGTTGTATGTGTTATTCTATTTTTTTTTTCTATTTATTTGTACATTCCTTTTGCAGTTATTTTATATCCGATTTTGCACCAGAGTGATTTTTATTCTCTCAGCTGTAAGGTTATTTTCAGAGGTAAAACAATCTGTGAAAAGACTACGATACACTAAAACTAAATAGATAGAAAAAAAAAAATATGGCAACACAGTCAACACACCCATAAATCATAACGGCCTGTAGACAAAAAGTCACAGAAACTATGAACAATGAAGATTCTATTTTTAAAATTCTTATTTATTGTATTGGGGTATTTGCTTCAGATTAGAATTAATCTCAGTCTTATTAGTGACCAATTAAAATGTAATGTGATCGCCATCTTCCATAAATTCTTGCTCTTACATAGGTATGCAGTGCCACTGCGACAAAATAAGGGTTCATTGTTTTACTACGAAACCATACAAAAAAGACCAGCACCCTAATTTGTGAAACCCACTGTCAACCACAGTGTGAAACATTTTGAAGGATATTGCTAATCCATTGCTTCATATGTTCGAAAATTTTGTCTACTCAACAACGTAAACAACGCAATGAATGTCGTTGAACTGTCAAAATGAAAGTCGTTCCTACTGTTTGTATTAAGCAATTACCCTGCAGTTAGAAGTTGTCAATGATTGTTATAAACAGTTTTATAGATCCCCACGAAATAGGTAGTGTTTGTGGTATATCCAATACTTCAATAGGTAGGTAAAATAGACCAACCAATTTGTCAGACTCAATTGGAGACGAAATCTAGGCTAATATGGTACTTCCAAGCAATGTGCTAGCGAGACCCCATTGAGGTGGAGCTCTATTGTGGTCTACAAACCTTAACGTTTTATTGTTATTCGAATGTTTCAAACAAATAAATAAAATTTAAACATCTGTTTGTAATTTCATAATAACAGGTTTTTACTGAATGCTTAAGAAAGTATACGGTACCTATTTATATTTTTTTTTTGTCTGTCTGTCTGTTTGTTCCGACTAATTTCCATAACGGCTGACTTCACGGGACTTATACTGGAAGATAGCTGATGTTATAAGGTGTAACTTAGACTAGTTTTATTTAAAAAAAAATAGGGTTCCGCGCAAAGACATTAAAACCCATCATCATAATTAGAATAAACTTCACACACTTGTGAGTTCCCTTATTTTCACAATATCTTCCTTCTGTTCTGTTTATTATTATGTTTTACGTACCGCATTCAAACACAGTTCACCAGTTAAGTATGTTAAAAGCCAATACTATTTGTTGTAAGAAAGTTTGTTATAACAAAGAATAAGTATTTAATAATAAATGATTACATAAAACTCGCGATGAAACCTGAAACTTTATGATTCATGATTTCGAAGTAGTCGCCCTTGTTCTGCTTTAGCGGAATACATGATTTTTTTAGTTAATGATGCGTGAATAAGTAATACGATATTTTGGTACTTGGCTACTTGGTCAATTAGAACGATATTAGCATACATAGACGGATAGACGTACCTTCTAGCATTAATGGGAGCACATGAATATATAAAAACTGTATCGATTCTTTTAAACTGTGGATTGAGGAAGACAAAGTCCACTGCTTTACATCGCCTTTTAAAGCTTTAGATCGCCTTTTAACGCTTTACATCGCCTTTCAACGCCTTACATCGCCTTTTTCGAGTAGTGAAACCATTCTGACAAGCTGGAGTCACAGTCTACAGAGTATTTATCCTAAAATGTCTTATTTGGTAAACAAACGGAGTACCTACCTACTTATCTAAGAAAATGTGTTCAAACGAATTTTACCATCATTGACATAGATCGTCTTGATCTTTTTTTTAAAACGCATATCTACATGCGCTAAAAATGGAACTGGGCTGGACACATCTTCTGCCGCATTTCAGAAGAACAATGGGACAAACTTACGACCCAATGGGTCCATCTTAATGGCAAGCGACATTGTGAGAGGCCCAGACGGAGATGGCGGGATGAACTTGGACTCCTTCAACAAGAACTGGTCCTTAGCAGCTTTGAACAGAGAGAAGTGGAAAGAGAGTAGGGACGCCTTTGCCCTGCAGTGGGACATCACAGGCTAATAATATAAATAATATACCTACATGAAATTCTCCTTCCACCTATAGTCCGGCCGGTCTAGTTAGCTCGGAGATTTAGACGAAAACAAACATTACTTAAAATAAATTTTCTTGTACGTCGTTTTTATTCAATTTCGAGCGGCCATTGTTGCTTACATCTTTGGCAAATTTAGAAACGCCGAACCTTATCTACAGTAGTTGCCTTACCCTTAATTTTCACGCAATCGTAGTTTTAGAACGCCATATTTATCTATTAAAATTTAGGGAAAGTAAAAGAAGATACACAGCACTTGCATATGTATGTGGGGGGCTTAATTGCTAAGTCTGTCTACAGACTGTCGTAATTCCAGCCGAGCCAGCTAGATCACCTGTTTGTCTTGTGACTGAGAAGCCATAAGTAAAAGTCAGGACGACGAAGGAGACTTATTATATCAAGTGGATAATTTATTAACAGTGCTACAAATCAGGCTCTACTCTAAAGATTAGTTGGAAATAATAAGGTGTCTATATACGTGACCAATTACCAGTCGACTACGCGAAATTGACTCTATAATTTTCTTGCATCTTCATTGAAACCATCCTACACATTCCTGGGTAACTGTTGACTACGTACCATATGCTTTTTTAAACACATCAGTTTATCATCATTTAACTCAAAATTAAGTAAAATAAAACCTAGATGTGCGATAGATCTTTGAAATGAAATAAAACTGTTTATTCTGTAAATGGACATCGGAATCACTTTTACACTTTTTTATCTGATTACTCTAAGCAGAAAGGCCGAAAGAAACTCAGAGGTCACAGTCTCTTTTTAAAGTCCAGACATAATCTTAATCAGATCATGTGGAGTCCATGTAGATTGATGTCTGAAATGGTCTTTTGAGGAAAGAACCACACAGATTTGAGTGTACCAGTCCAGTCAGAGCAAGCATTTGGTATCGTGTAACTCAACTCAGAACTTGAGGCCAGATCAGCCAGATACAAACCGACTTTCAAATGTTTCTGAAGTACTTAGTTACACTGGGTATTGTACCAAATGGAATTCGAAGAATCCACCCCATCAAATACTCATTAGGTACAATACTTGTTCGTTGGACGGCTTTACGACTATATCATGATATTTTCTATACATAAACAAAAGCATGTCATAAAATTTAACGACTTGTGAGTCGTGGTGTGATAACCGCTCGTCTCGTGTGCTGCGCCGGCGCTGTTACTTGAAGTATCTATTGAAATAGATAGAAGTACATTTGAAAGAAGAAGTTTGTACATCTGTAAGAATGAGTCTTTCTTACTCACGTCAACAATATAGCTAGAGGGGCACCCTTACCCAGGGTGGCCCAAATGGGCCACCAAAACAAAAGGTACCGCAAGTTTAAGGTACGGTCAAGTGTGATGACCAATCCAAAGAATCCTTACCAAGCGTATAGTAGAAATTCAAGTAATACCTGTCCTCTGTAAGAATGTATTATAATTTCGTAACTCAGTCATTGGATGAAAAGTTTTTGGCCTGATAATAATGATAATATGAAGTATAGCTTCTGCCCGCGACTTCGTTCGCGTGAAATTTGTTATTCCCTCGACCCATCTTGTCGTATTGCATCACTTGCCCGCGTCTCCTGCTCTATCACTTCGTTTCCCCATAGCGCTTTTGCTCGGCTCCTAAGGGTCATAGCGTGACGTTAAATAGCCTATAGCCTTCCTCAAGAATTGGGCTATCAAATGCAAGAAGAATTTTTCAAAGCCGACTGGTAGTTCCAGAGATTACCCCTACATACAAACTTACAAACAAATTTTACCTCTTTATAATATTAGTATAGATAATCTAGAAACAACTAGCGGTAGAGTATAACTGGTATACCGTTACTGCCACAATATACATAGACAATGTAAGTAGTCAATACACTACAGCATCCTACTGCTACCCCAGAGTATTTACCAAACGTCTAATGTAAACACTCCCTAACAAATTAGCTGTAAACGAATACACTCATGGACACAGTAACAACACCAATTATATGCTTATGTGTGGTATGTTTAACTAACACAATTGTAAACTGTTCTTGTTTTGATTAATAAATAATAATAAAAAAAAAAAAAATGTAACTTTATGAGGTCTTTGCCCAAAGTAGGGTCATTAATATAACTACACTATTAATAGTTCAGTGATTTCTCAAAAACCCTGTAACAGTTACTGGAAAATTAATTAGGCTGGTTTTTAATTAACTTAAATTATAGAGCCCTAATTATTGGTTTGGCCGGTTTGGCGTGGGAATTTTACGTTGCGTTCATTAAAAATGAATGGGCTACGAATAACGATAGTGCAGCTAAAACGCTATTTCTACTAAATCATCATAACCAGCCTATAATGTTCTCACAGCTGGGACACAGGCCTCATGTCGGTGAGAGGGAGCGGGCCGTAATCCACCACGCGAGCCCAGTGCGGGTAGGTAGATGTCATATGTCTTCGGGTTCTAATACAAACCTACTTAAAAAGTACAACAGAATCTTCTCAATCTTCCATAGAGCCAAAAAGGCAAAAACGTTAACACGTTACAATTCTATTTCTAAAAGAAACAGATAAACTTACCATTTTAGGTTAATAACCTACAAACACTCGTAAAACACGGAGTTTTGATGTTTAAATGAAAATTTCTGTTCCGTATCTACGCCGTGAAATATGAGCCTCATAATAATACCATACTATATACTTTACCTACTTTACTATAACAATATTGTAAGCTGTATGTAATGTATGTGTATGACTCTTCATGACTCACAATCGTATTTCAGACGTAACTACGATGCCAATAATGGCAACTGCACTTAGATATTATTATCAACGCTTATCTTAACCGATCTCTCTATCTTTGTAACAGTAACTTGTTCCGAGAAGCCTGCAAAGATTTAACGACTTTATCTTATCTTGATATCTTTTGCAGTATCGGCTTTACTTTAAGAAATGCTCATGGAAACAATACTTGAAGGCTGAAATGAACTAAACGCAACTGGATGTCCCGTTTGCGTTTAGTTCATATTTTCATCCTTCTTTGTTTGCGTTTAGTTCATATCATCTTCTTCAACTGGCGTAATGAGGGTGTGCTATACACTTCTGTCCAACCCTTTCGGAAATACAAGCGTGATATTATGATATGTGTTAGAATCAGAAAATTTTGACTACAAACTAGCATATAAGTACGCCCAATCTCGCAAGACCAAGTCAACCATTTGGTTATATTGTGGAACACATAAAATAATGTATCCGATATTGTTATGTTACGCCAGTTACGCTGAACTCTTTTGGAATCCATTGTGTATTGTTGTACAGACGCCAGCCCATCAAGCTACTACAATCTGTCAAATTTCCTTAATAGATTTTCAACTTTATCACTAAAGCTTAAGGTTCAAAGTTGATTGGGAAAATTTGATAGTTTCGGGTAACTTGATGTGCTGGCGTCTGTACGTATTATTTCAACAGAGGACACACAGAATCAATCTTTTAACGCTTCCCATAATATAAGACCATCAAAAGCCATTCATCATCAAGCTATGCCGAAGGGGAGCATAGTAATTCTACGGACGGTTAGAATATTGTCCCATAGATACAGTAGAGTATCTCATAATAGATCATCCCATTAATCACCTTCGTCTATTTTAGGACAAATTAATTTGACGCACGTGATGCTAATGGCGGCGAAAGCATTAAATGGTGATGGCCATTCATTTATATTGTGTTAAGTGTCAAATACTGTATCGTATGTGAAATTATTAGGAATGTACACGCAATATTTTTGTGGCTGAAGTTTGATTTACGATAATGCCTTGTTTACTTGTTGAAATAATTGTGTTCTTTACGAGTAATTACAAAATACTACTGATATTCATTAATGTAATACGTAATGATGTACAAAATGATGGACATGGCAACACAAGGTTGCAAAAATGACTTTTGCTCAGCATAATGCGACCTTATCCGAGACAGAGCTCCAGCGCTGGTTTGCCATATCTTTAATGAACCTGAAATGATGGATGGGCTATTAATGTGAAAGGTGATATGGCTAGAATGGGGTTGATTACTGAAATGACGGCTTGTAGAGAAGACTGGAAGATCACATGCTGCGTTGATTCAAAATAAATTGGAATAAGGACAGAAGGGCACTAGTATAATCATGATGAGGAAAAGTATAAAAAAAGAAAAAGATTGTCAACACCTCAAGCCTGGCTTTAATCACCGCAAAACAACCCCGCAGTAGGAGACATTTTAAAAAGAGTAACAGTGGAGGTTCTTGCCCATTCTTCTCCATACGAAACTACCTTTTGGAAGGGGCGACTAGAATAAGTTAATTTTTTTTTGTAAATTTTGACGTTCATATGTGCCTTTTATTTATTTAATTATAATTAAACTGACTGAAATGTTTACATCAAATATTTATTTATTTAATACTTCAATATTTACCTGTATAACTTTAATCAAATATCATTATATAAAGTATGGATAACCTACGTAGGTTCTAAATAAAGGTACAAACAGAGAGACACGACGAGGCATATCGATCGAGTCATTGTTTGACGTTGTAGTTCCCGTGGCTTTGGTCGCAAATTGTAAATTGGCCGTGTCGTACCGTTGGCGACCTTCATGAACGCACAAACTTTTTGCCTCATAGTCAATGCTCATTTTAAAACGTATTTTTAGATGGTATGATTATTTTTGTGTGAGCCAAACAATTTTCAATACATATTTGTATTTTGAACCATATCTATGCCAAAAATGGCTTTCATTGAAATGACTAAGCAGAAGCTAAAACGAAACTTCTTTAAACGCAGGATTCTTATTTTTTTTTCTGCAATTTCATCCTGTCCAAAAATATACTGCAATCAACTGCCGTTACCACGCTTGATGTTGAGAATATTAGCCTGCAGGCTGCAATGTTCCGTTAAGAAGAAGAGAATTCTCCCATCAGACCAGCGGCTTTCATTTTGACAGTTCAACAACATTCATTGCGTTATTTACGTTGATGAGCAGATAAATTTTTCGAACATATGAAGCAATGGATTAGCAATATCCTTCAAAATGATTCAGTTTGTGATTGATAGTATGTTAAGCAATTAGGGTGCAATGCAATGGCGATGATTAAACTAACAAAAACAATAAACACCATGACAATATTTTCTGATTTTGAACCTATGGATAAATAAACAGTTGTTGGATTGCTTCGCTCGTGACGTCAATCAGAACTTACATGATTAATATGGAAGCTTATGCAAATAGACAAGAGTTTTATCTTTACCAGCAAATAGGAAAATACGACTATGTTGAAATTGTTTTTACCTAACTGTTCATTTGGAGTCAGCTGTTATGAGTTTGTTTGTCGCTATAAACATGTTTGGCACACATCAAGGTGAAATCGAATTATGTATGTTCAACTAGGTAGGTACAAAGGTACTTAGTTACCTTTCCTCAAAGAAGATACTTGACTAAGGAACTTGTTTGGTTTCCTGAGGACAAAAATGTTTCAAATGCTGTGGTTAGTCGATTGGTAGAAAGTTGGAACACGACGTGTCTTTCTTTCTTTTCTTTCATATATTAATAGAGTGAACTGAAAATGTATAAGACCCCCAAATGATACAAAAAGTCCTTCAGACCGAATTTCGGACAGCCAATCCCAACGTAGACTAGTCATCTACGCGGCAGATATGTAGTGCACAAGTGTGTGTGCAGATACAATACAGGTGCACTCACTCAGTCACTCTTCCCTTATAGTCCGATGTGACGGCAATCCGTCACGACCCAAGAGAGATCAGGTGCAGGAACAACGGCTTTGCGAGGCAAGGGGGTATCACACCGCCAACATCCAAACAAATGACAAAAAAAAAAATATTGAGCGTAGGTGACATCATGTGAACATCCCTATCCGGTATTGACAAAAAACGAACACCACTCAGTCTCTCATGCCCATAAATGCATAAAACCTCATTCAAGGGTGCAGACAATTACTTACTCATAAAGTAAACATACATTGTGGGCATTGTTACAGTACATAAGATACCAATGTCATACAATGAACTAGTGAGGAACCTTGATCTTTGCAGTCTTTGCTACGTAGACATGACGTGGTCTAAAAGTCGAGACGTGCCAAATCTTCTGCATTCATTGAATATGAAGTGGAACATATTTTCTAGAGACATAAACAGTATGGCTATTATTAAAACTAAAGACAACAACGAAATAGAAACGACACGGTGGAAAAACTCCTTTTCGGATAGGTACTTATGTATATGTATATGCTTAGAGCTGTTGATAAATAGTTGGAGGGACTTGTTTTATTTCTATTAAATGGTAGAATAAGTTAATAAACTCAGTGTTTGCAATAATGACGAAATCAACCAATATAAATATTAAGGTTTTTTTTTATATTGTGACATTAATTTGAAGATCTACACATCTTCAATCAGGAGTGATTAGCATATAGAGCTAACCAACTAATAACCAAAAGAAACCAAGTAAGCTAAGCCACGAATAAATAAACACAAGCCATCAGACAGAACAGAACCACAACAGAACCCACGCAAACACATGTGTCCCATAAACAAATATCATATCAGATCCAAATCACATGACCTAGAAACTTGAATAGAAAAGCTTGTAGGTATGCCCTACAAAAGGGCTTCCATAAACTAACGCTGTTTGTTTCCGCTCGCCCTATAAAACTCACTGACTATACAATCAATACCAGTGGGTCGATGGCCTTACAGCCTTATATGGAGCAAAGCTATTACTAAAACATGCTTGAAAATCGTTGCCCATAGACTGTATGGGTAATAAATTACCATTGCCAACGGATTTTTACTTTTATTACTTTTAAGTGCACCGGTTTTGGTGTTCAGTGCCAATTTATTTTGTAAAGTTGTTGTTGGCAACTTTTGTCGCAGTTTGCGTTTCCTGTTGCATAACTTGTTTCGAATTTGCGTCAACTTTACTTTCAATATCTACAATGTCCTGAAAAGGATACATTTCTGATTTCCTTTTTGAACATTTCGTACTGCCAGCTCTAACAAAATAAAATACCTAAACAATCTCTTCAAATATTTTAAAAACTGCAGAAGGTCAAGTTTTATTAATACCAGCAAACCTGTTAAATGGATGGAAACATTTGTGATTGTATAAATTAGATACTTATTCAGAAAAAAAACAAACATGTTATTAGGTATAGTAAAAAACGCGAAATGCGTCATATGAGCAAAAGCCAAACCACAATATTATGCTTTCGGGGAATTACGTTGAACTTTGTTAAACATTTGCTGTTGTATGTTACTCTCTAGATTAAAGTTGTGATAGCTCAGGTATTATGCAGTGATCGGTTTAAAGCAAGCTTTATTTTTCCACTTAAACCCTAAATTATCGTCTAGTCGTAAACTTAGAATTTATTTTCTCTACAGTAATATTTCTAAACATAACCAGCTGCTATCTCAAGCTCAGAAAACTATTAAAAAACCAAAAATAGTCTCGATTGATCAATGTTAATGACTCAATAGTCATTAAAAGTCAAAGAACCATAAACAGAATTAATGAATGGGTAGGCTATGAATACTAACCTGTTTTATCGCATGATACCTATACCACCGAGACCGCTCTCAAGAATTTTTATTTTCGCTCAGAACGATCATTACCAACAGTTGCATTGACCTGCGATTCTTTCGCATAAAACAATCACGTTCACTACATTTTTTGCTATTTGTAATTGTTTACCTGAAATAATTTACGATCCGGAACACTTGCGCAAGTCTATCTTTTATTTTAGCCTTTTCTATCTCCGCTATCTTAATTGCATTGTTCTTTCATTCGAATACTTATTTCATATTGCACGATATTTACAACTAAAACAAAATACTAACGAAATTAGCATTTGCAGCAGATATACGAGATAGCATGGCAGACTATTGGACGCCGCGCTCCGAAAATAGCGCGCATTAATAGTACACTTTATTTCCCGAGACTATTTCGCATTGAGTGAAATACGAGCGAATGTGTCCAGCTTCTGGAGCATCGCCAACTGTTTGCCAACGATATAGGCCTCTGCTGGAAGATTTATGAAATTGGAAGGTGTTACGTCATAGTGTTTTGTCATTCCTAAATGCCTATCAATTTTATTTTGTACCAGGTTTAGAACGACTACCTCGTCTTCTAGGTGTATATTAATCATATTTGTTAAAGACGGTGCCGCGGTGTGAAGATGGCCATTATAAAATTGAGTTATGGTATACGCGGTGATTATCGCAGCAAACCGAGCCTTATTCCTTCTCTTTTTACTCGCTCTCCTATCCACCGTTGTCGTTTGGTGTCGCTTGACACTCATGAAACCTGTAATCAACACTCAACACCGTTGTCACACACACACAGGTATATGAACAAATAGATTCAAAGTAATATGAGTCCATTGGGAAACGACAGTTTTCACAATCGTCATGCGATGCCCAGATATGAACCAAGCCTACGCAACTGCTGCCGGCATTTGTAACTTAGTTACTGATACCTTACTTACAAACCCGTTTACCTCTATTGGAAAACATCCGTTTCTCATAACATGGAACGAACCTTACACTTAGTTTAAGTATAATTAAGTAGAAAATATGTATCCTCTCCGTGACTTATAATATGCTAACAACTCCCTTTAAAAACTTATGCCATTTCCCCACCTGCAGAGTTAGTATATAACTTATAACTTTACCTTTACTATAAGCTGTTTCTTTCTTCAAACATAAAGTTCTTATTGAACCATGATTTGACTATAGTAGATAAATTAATGTTTTTTATTATTATTAACAGGTATATTAAATTATCATACAACTAAGTAGGTAACTATTTAAACTAATGGATTAAATAAAGCTGAAAGAGACGATGAATTGCCCATTGATTATTCGCCATCACAAATGTCTCCGAGGTCATAAACAACATACAAATCTATCAAAATATCCCAACTGTGATCCTTCCATACCCGTATTGTATCTTCATGCATTAATTCTTCAAAGACCTTTCCTTTATTACTTGTCAAATAAACTTCCATGTTACTAGGCAACCCTACATAAGCCGTATCTCTCATCCATTACATCCACGGCCGCATCTAATCTGATCTACGAAGATTTATATATCAATCCTTCCTCGTGCTACATCGATTCGAAATGCGAGTTATACTAAAGGTATCAAACGCACTCACGCGCATGTGGCGGCTCAACACTTTTTATCGAGCGATTTATCTAAAATCTAATGGAAGCAGTTTTATGTGAACTTAAATCAACGATCAGACAAGCGATTAGTTGGATTTTATCGCATGTCTTTTAATTGACTGTCGTCCAAATTAATGTCTTAATCAAGCGATCAAATTGGAAGAGAAAGGACACTATAATGAAGTTATAAATACATCAGCGTTTATACACGAATGCCACAAAAACAGTTTGAACTTTTCTGAGAAAATTGCATGACGCATGATTCAAGCCTGTTGGATTATTTATTAAGTATTTACTAGAAAAGCTTACAAACGGTACAAGCACATATTTCCATATCCACGCACCTTTAAAAGTAACTTTGATATCAATAAGCACTTATAAAAGTTTACCGTTCCATATTTAGAATAACATCAAAATGATTAAAACACTCGTCTAAAATACACACTCGAATAAAAATACACTCTAATGAATGTCGTATTAACAAATTCTATATTAAGTACAAAACCTTCAATAGATGATATTTCTGTACCAATACTTCTATGGATTCGATCTATATTTAGAACATATTCACTTTTATGTTTATATGTCATAGTTGAATCGTATTAAAACGATTAAATATGTGAAGCAATTAAATGTCAGCTTTGGCATTCTCGTAACCCTTTACCTATTATTTTATGATACTGATCTCGGTATAATCGGATATGACCAATGCAACTGCAATTTAGTTCAGTTGACTTGTAAAATCTACCATTCACGATCACGCCACAAATTGTTGTAAACTTGCCAACGATTTGCAAAAATATAATTATATTTTTAAACCGAAAAATGTCCTTCACCTCAAACGTTTAGACAAAAACTTTAGTACATACTGTTTACAGATACAAACAATTTTTTTATCACATCTTCTTAGCACTTCCATAAACCGTCGTCGTCGCCATCTTTCTTTCAAAAACCTTTGAATCTGTTAAGGAACTTATTTCATTTTGGAAACAAGATGTTATACAAACATCTGGAGGATCTTGACCGCTGTAACATAATCCAATGAAGAAAGTTTTATACAACAAAGAAGTGACGTAATCACCAAACAATTTACTAAACGGGAAGCGATGACTTGGACCATCGACAGCCGAAACCACAACACGTGAGAAGAATTGTCAACCTTCTTCAACCAACCATAAACGCGTCAACACTTAGTAAAACTCCTATAAACAATTTTTTTACGATGCAAGGACACTATATTCGGCATATTACGTCATCACAACCAAGGTACGCCTACGATAGTTAAATAACCTTTTCAATAATGGTCATGACTAATTGACACGTCACGAAGGCATTGAATCCGCTAAGCCTAATAAGGATTGTATAAGGATTGTAGGCGCCAAGCATAAATATTCCAAGAACTTGTGCATTACAGAATGCTGATAAACAGAAAGTGAGTAATCGCGATAAATAATACAATAGCTTACAACAAGATTCCCGCAAATCATACGACACTCCGAATCTTTCTGAAAGTTTTAGTAAGCAAACTATAGGCAATAACAATATATTTAAAGCAGATATGCAGCTGCAACAACGTCTTCGTCTGCGTAGGTACATACAGTCACGAAAGTCCATAATATTTCAGTTTATTAAATCAGACTTATCATTGAACATGATGCTGATGCTTATATGTAGAAGTGTTACGTGTAATGTGACATGTAACAGTGTTAATTGATGTTCCTTGCTGATAGTACCTTCCCTAGAACACTATGAACATTTCTGACGAGAACTGTACCTATGATAAAGAGATCTGCGAGGAGGTTTATCTGTAACATTGGCAATATAGCTTTAAATTTTTCAACTAATTTAATGAAGCAGTAAATTAAATTTACTCTTGGTGTAATTATTTTTAATCAAATGACACAATGACACGTTCTCTTCCTAAGATTACATCGACTATCATTGTCGTAAGGTCATCTTGTCTATCACATCCGCTTCATTGAAGTGCATCGACATCAATCTATCAATGTTCATAGAACTTTATAAAAACATCACTTATGTACATCAAGCTACCCAAAACTGTCAAATATTCCCAATCAACTTTGAACCTTATTATATAGCGATAATGTTGATAATCTACTAAAGAAATTTGACAGATTGTAGTAGCTTGATGTGCTGGCGTCTGTACATACCTACTTGAAATCATGACTGACATTGTTGTGCTTTTTTGTGGTCTTGGTCTTCTTATTTGAAAGTCGGTAGATTGCCATATCTGCCCAGGAATTAGATATTAGCTATAGAGACTATACCTAATATACTAGGTGGGAGGGATACCCTGGTAGGTACCATGGATTGCGAAAGTACATACATGATTCTGGACCGACGAAAAATCGAACCGACGAAATTTTTGTACGCTACCCCTAGCGTTAAAATTTTGGTCTAGAATCATATACGTGTTTATTTCATGTTTACAGTTTGTGTCGATGTCCCTGCCACCCTGTACATAATAGTATATGTCTCATGATGTTAAGTATCCCTTAGTTTGCGAACGAGCACCACATTTGCACTTCAGATTGAATGTGGATTTGTAAATAGATATGATGCGACTACTACCTACTACCTAAATAACTACCATTATATCATTTTATCTACCAGTATATCATTTTATCTGTGCTTTCAACTTCCTCTCTTGATCTAAGATAGTTTATTTCTCTCTTTTCGAAACTATACGAAACAATTAAGCCACTTAATAGAACCACGTTTACATAACAGCAGCCGTCGAGGAACTGCAAGTGATTGCTATTGTGAATCAGAGCGGTCTTGCGATGGTGGAGTTCCACAGATAGCCCTCGGACCGTGAACAAGCAGCCCACTATGATTTACTGACACTAAAAGAACTGGCAGATTCTGAGCCACAGACAGATTTGCCTTAAGCACGAATATCAAGCTAAGAAGTAGGACTACTCGAACATACTATAGGACCATATCGTCATGGACAGATCAACAGGAAAGTAACAGAGCCATATCCTACTTCCTACTTGTAATAACTTATATAACTTATATCACATCACACTTCACACTATCACACTAGTAATCACACTACATATAATATAATATATATAATATAATTATAATTTATAATAATAATATTATAAATGCGAAAGTTTGTGAGGATGGATGGATGTTTGTTACTCTTTCGCGCAAAAACTACTAAACGGATTTTGATGAAACTTCACATTAGTATAACTTATACATCAGAATAACACATAGGATACTTTTTACCCGACTGCGCCAGAAGGAGGGTTATGTTTTTCGATGATGTATGTATAATTGTTTGGCACGCTCTGCGGCCTGAACGGCTCGATGGATTTTAGCTTGAGAGGGGTCGTTAGATTTGTATTTACTGTGAGAGTGACACTGGGTATATCAAATTAAAAAAAAAACAAAATGGCGGATTTTTGGCGCCATATTATGCCTTCAAAAATTTTTTTTTTTTCTAAACCTATCGAGTGGGGTATCAAAATAAAGGGTTTTAATAGGTGATTACAAAAATGTATACAACTTATATGGTTAAAAGTAATTCAAAGTGACAAATCGTAAAAAATACGTACCAAGAACTAAATCGCCTCCGAAAATTTTCACATTTTGTAAACTAAAAAGCTGGAAATAAAAAAAAAATTAAAAAACCCGACTGCAACCTTATACTTAAACTAACTGAAAAGCTAAAAACAAGCCCATTTTAAATTAAATAAAAGTTGGAAGCAGGCGGGGCCCATACCATTATTATAGTTTCAAACTTAAATGGATCCCACCTGTTTCCAACTTTTATTTAATTTAAAATGGGCTTGTTTTTAGCTTTTCAGTTAGTTTTAGTATAAGGTTGCAGTCGGGTTTTTTATTTTTTTTTATTCTCCCGGTATTCGCACGGGATCGAAACTTATGCGGGTGAAACCGCGGGGCGCTGCGAGTTTGTAACTAAACCTATCCTGTGGTGTCTTCTGCCACGGTTCTATAGAGGATTACAAATTTATCCGGACGGGTAGGTTGAATGACTATCCGTTACGTACCGAGACCCCTCCGTGCCAAAGCACGTTAAGCCGAAAGTTCGACAACCAGTCTTAACAAGAATCCGAAGCCGACCCCAGAATAGTGGGAAAAATCTAGGCAGATTGGAAACCCGAAAAAGGCATGGATCCATGTAAATACTAATCAATTAGAAGACGACATGGCCAGCATTCGATCGACGCATAGCCGTGTATCCAAAAGCCGCTAAAAGAAAGCCCATGTTGATATTGACTTAAAATTCCATTACTTTCACAAGAATGCCTTTGTTTACCAACAACCAATCCAACAATGGTAGTCATTTACAATAGACCATGACATGAAAACAATTCCAGAGACGTTTAGATTTAAACGTAAACGATTGAATCCATTGGCTACTATTTTCACACTTTTTGGTGGGTGTTTGGCGTATATGCTATGGTAGCATTCAGTTGTTGTAGGTTGTTCGAACCCAGACAGATTCTTTACTTTGTGTATTTAATTTCGTCACCACAGCTATTAAAACGGTGAAGGAAAACATCTTGAGGAAGCTGGCATGTCCTAGAACCAAAAAATCGAAGACATGTGACATCTACCAACCCGCACTGGGCCCGCGTAGTGAATTAAGGCCCACTCCCTCTCACCGAGATTAGGCCTGTGCCCCACCAGTGGGAAAATTATAGGCTGATTATGCATGCTATGTTCAGTAGTGCCATATCAGAAAGAAGAACCAGCAGTGGGACATATTAGGCTGATTATGAACATCAACACATTGATGAATGCTGGATTTTTTTTTCTGATTTATTCTTCAGCAATGGCTTCATGGATAGCTGGAACCGGTTTGTGAAAAGCTTAAGCTGTAGGATTAATAACGGGACTGACTAGACAGGGTGCGCCGGATGTATTTAAGTATCGTGGCCCGAGGAGGCTCTTTTAATGCATCCGGAAATTGCCTTCGCCTTCATATATGTCCAATGTTGCAAATGAACTTCCTTGAAAGCCGCTGCAGTGAATGTAATTCGAGGGAATATTTCTTCAAAACAAATTTTATCAAATTGTTATTAGTGCAATTAAATAGATGATGCTACTACCCATATTTACTTTTAGAATAATCAATAGATATTTGAACAGACCTCCCACGGCAACGAAGAGGACCGGAAACTAGGCACTCGACCAACACTTCAACAGACGTATTGAGAAACAAAAGGGGGGATAGATGCCAAAGATCAGCTGACGTAGTTTAGTGTTTGAAAGGCATTATAAGTTGTTTGCTTATTACCTTCGATCACCATCGTCGACTCTTGCGGACGTTGATAAGCAACGACATAAAAAAGTACCCATTAAACTGGTTCCGTTACAAAGGAAAAAAGAGAACGATAGTTATTGGATAATCATTCATTTTAAATCAACAACAACAAATTATAATTCATCAATTCAACAATCAGTAGGCCTTCGTACCAGCCACGGTTTCCACAACGGATTACGACACACATACCGAAATGCAATTGATATGAATGACATGGATCGCAATCACAGCGAGACCGAGCGGCCTTACGTTACCTGCTAACTACATACTAATACCATTAGACAAGTATTCCAATAAAAACCTACTTAACACAAAAGAAAGCCATCTCCACGCACGACTTGTACCGATCTCACAGTCGCCTCAGATATGAAACGTGACTAAAACTGAAACTTATTTGGCAGTGAAAACAGAACACGTTTATCCAAACACAATTACCACCACATTGCGCAAATTCCAATAGTCTAGCTCTAGTTTATAAACTAGAAAAGTATTTGCTCCTAGACGTTGACGCAACTTACTTAAGTTACCTTATTATAAGATCCAATCAAAAAATAAGTTGCAGTGACTGGATTCTTGTTATCAATGCAACTGCAAATCTAGGTCATAATCACAAACTAAGCCAGTTGAAGCAGAAACAAACCTATTCAATTGATACGATTACGAGAGGCAAAACGAGAACTCCAATGAATGTTTAAAACCATTAAGTAAGTCATTGTTAATCAGTAAAGTTACGGTACAATTTTACGTTTCCTAATCTTATGGCTAAAGCGAGCCGCGTTCTAATCTCAGAAATAGCACCCAGTACGCAGACGAAGCAGTTTTGCACTTCTATGACCTTTCGACGGCACGCAAACCTCGCTTGCGACCAATCGGAATTACTATAAAAAGAGATAGAGCTGCTATTGGATATAATAATAGAAACGAACAACAAAACTTAGGAACATGTTGATAATATGTTTGTCTTTTCTTTCCAGATTCCGCGTCCCGGTGAATTTATTTCGAGAGCTGGACTAAATTTCTGGTAAGCACTTACTTTTATGGCAAACGTGTTAGTTTGTAATAAAATTAGTAATGAACAAGCATTCTGGTCACGTACCAAACATCCGTCCCTGCGGCGTCCGCACTCGAACGACGCTTTTTGTAAGTGACGACACGAAGCCATATCCTCTCACGTAAGGAAATGCAAAAAAATCCGGAAGTACTTACTGATCTAAAAATAGATTTAATGAGATGAGTATTATACAACAGTCGTTGCTTTTTGCACAGTTTTTTATATTGTTGGTGTGACGAATGTGCAACGCCGAATGCCGGCCATGGTTGCGCAATTTGAGGTCGATGCCTCCACCGCTCCCACAGCTATCGATCTACTGAAACTGTTTAATCTTTTGTTGATGCTGGTTCACTAACTAAGCAGGTATCGTCTGATTAAACACTAGCTGTTTCTTTTTTAATATTCATCGTTTAGAAAGTAGAAACATTGATAGCTACGACTCGTGAGGCGTAAACAAGTGTAGAATCTTTAGTGTTTTCTATATCGCCTTGCCTTTCAAAGTGGCATCCGAGATTCTAAAACCCAGTTTTTTTCCAATTCATAGTATAATTTAAAATTCTCGCCAGAGGAAGTGGCGTGCCAACTGCCATTGGATCTCAAGGCCAGTCGTTATGCAAATGAGTATGATGCATGTGTTTTCGGTCTATTTGATTTCTATTGAATTTCTCAAATGGTGTCTGCTATTGGCCAAACGCGAAGCGTGTCGATTTAATGTTGCGCGACTTAGCTGAGGTGAAATGTAAGAGAAACAGTGTTTTTTAGTAAACTAGTTTGAAATCTGCCGCCACAATACATTTATCACAGCTGGGAGTCGGCACAAATGGAAATCTCTTTGTATCTAAACAATCGCCCAGTTTCTTCACGACATTCAATGTCTCTATGGAACAATATGTTTCATTACAATAATAAATGCAATTTTGCTACTCTATTCTTCTGTTGATGAGTTTCATCATTATAATGAATTCTGTTGAGTTATTAAAAGTTTCATGCAATTTACACTATAGTTACTTCAGCATATCTATTAGTCACGCTACTTACAGTTCTTGCTTGCATCTACCGAATAGTTATTATTTCCACTCTTTAGAAAAATGTCGTAGGAAGATCTAGATGCAATAAAATTCGAGAGGAGAGCAGTGGTAGCCCAGTAGTAACGACCTCAACTTCCGAGTTGTACCGGGTTCAAACCCAGTCAGGCGTTCCTCTTTGTGTAATTTATTTCATCACCACTGCTCTCAAAACGGTAAAGAAAACATCGTGAGGAAACCTTGTGCAGTATATCCTAGAACCAAAAATTCGAAGACATGTGACATCTACCAACCCGCACAGGGCCCACATGGTGGAAATTGTGACTCACTCCCTCCCAAATGAGATGAGGCCTGTGTCCCAGCCCCAACTGTGGGAACATTATAGGCTGATTATGTAATGAAATTTGTGATTATCAATAGGAGTTATGAAGCTAGAGACCTAATGCCGGAAGAGGTTTACTTTGGGTAGTATTTTTCTATAATTTAAATTCCTCAAGGCAGTTTTAATCAATTTTATTCCGGCTTCCACGCATTTCGATGTGCAAGTGCATGGTTATAACGAGTTCAAAAGTTTTATCGTTAAAGAAATACAGGGCCTTCAGGCAGTTGCATTAATAAAGCAAGTTTTTCCTCCAAAGAAAATCTGTTTCCTTGCCGTACCTGTTTGATTGAACCGTCCATGCAATGAGGCAACTTATTTATCAGGTTAGATATTTTTAAATTCATAAGATTCTGTCGTGCAATTTAGGGTTACTTACTTAGCTTGTATCATCCTTCGAATGCACAAAGTCCACCAAGTTTTCGACGACTTAGAACTTGTGGTCCATAGCTAATGTGCATCAAATAACTTTAGTTTGTTTAGTCTAATTCATAAAGCCATCTTTTTTGTGGTCTGCCGCGTTACCATCCGGCTCTGTCATGGTTCCCATAGCTCTAGGGTTTCTTGTAGTATTTTAACTTTTGCATTTTGTGGTTTTTAAGACTACATCAATGATACGTACACGTTTTGGAGTGAAGATGTTCGTCAAAGACCAAGTCTAAAGTTCTGCAGTTCAAAATGTAAAGAATCACGACTGCACGTTTCTTTAATTTTTTTTTGCTTGAGTATCATTGTCAGAAAGTCGCCCTTATTATTAAATAAGATAAGCTATCCTGTACTAAAAGTATATAAAATATTATAATTAGTAGGTATATTGTAGAAGCACCTACAATAATATACAAGCAAATTATGGGTGCCGTGCACATGCCAGCATTCAATTATTGCATGGCGTCGCGTTTCACTATTATTGATGTTTTTCATAACGATAGGATCTGTTTTCCGCAACTCTCTACATCTTGATAATAAACTCACGTAAAACATCGTAAAAGGGTTACATTGTTGGAAACGGTACTTTTCTTTGTTGAACGAAAAAACTAATATAGCCTGAAACAATAAACGATAGATAGACTGTGTGAATGATGATGGTTAGAAAAGGGGTGAGGGTGACTACCGAGATGACGACTAATAGAGAAGTATGGAAGAAAAAAAAAACATGTTGGGCCGACCCGAAATAAATTGGGATAAAGGGAGGAGAATGATGTTGATGATGAGTCTGAAACAATCAACATGCAGTAGGTAAATACCTACTTACCTCAATTAGATCAAAGCGTCGATCTATGTTATTTATTTCCTGAATGAGAAGAAACTTGCAGCGAGACCATGAAGCTGATAGATATTTCAATACTAAAGAACGTTAGAAGATAAACATTCATGTGGTATGCAGTTTGACAGAAGATGCGCAGGCGCATCGATAGACATGATCAAGTAACCAAAGGTTACACAATGATTAAATAAAATGCTGTTATATCTAGGCAAATAAAAGAAGATTTAACGCATTAAAAAAGTAAGCTTGCGAATTAGGTAGGTACACCAAGTTATCATCATCTGATCCACAGATATAGATACACCTATATAACGCAAGAGCAACTACTTTGTGTGCCAAAAATCGCACCAGCTTACGTACAAAAATCGTAAGCCGCCACTTTCACGCTGTCCTGTGTACTGCTGGCTGGGTGAGCGTGAGTGCGGCACTAGGACCCGGGGGTGGGGCAAAACGGGTGCCGCACGCGGCAGCGTCTTTGAATCGATTTGATTTTCCCATATAAATAGTGCTTGTGACGTCATAGTGGGTAGTCAAAAAATGGCACGCTTGGTTTTCATACAGATCGTGATACTTGCGTTATCTAGGTCTATCTATATCTGTGATGTGATCATCATCAACATCTCACACACTCTGACTTAACCCACTGCTGAGCATAGTCCTCTCTTTTCTTGGGCTAAACCCTCACGCTCCTGTGCCAGCCTGATCCAGGTTTTGCCCAAAATGTACGACTACACCGAGTAGTCCAAGTCTATGATGATTTTCTTCAATAACAATCAATTTTAATTTCAATAGAAATGTGGGTACTTACCTTGTTTTTAATTTTTTCATCAACTTTCACATTCACTTCGACACTCACTTAAAAGTATCGTTATTGCTGTCGTGCATAATTGGTATTTATAACGATTTGCAACACCTGTCTAACAAAGACTGTTTTTGTGTTCCCTGTTCGACTATTATCGATAATACCGTTATATTAGCTCTTGTTGCATAATTATCAATGAACTGGTTGAAACTGCGCCAGCGCAGTCGACAGCCGCGGTCGGCCCTCGCCGGTAACGAAACCTAACAACTACTACCCTTTAAAAAAAAAAACAATAAAAAATATCTAACCTCATTTGTTTGCAGTGCTAAATTAATGTTTTGAAGTGTGTGGAGTTTTAAATAAAGAATGTGGTAACGTGTGTGGTTACAATAGTAACAAAAGTGCTTATTGTGTGTTCACGTCGCCAGAGAAAGTTTACACAAATGCTTTGGATCTGGAAACTCTCGGCGCTCGCGACGTAGGATCATGTAACTGACTGACAAATATTTTAATACATTTTATGAATATAAATCTCATAGTTTTAGCATAATTTGATACGAAGTTATCAATAGAATAATAGATAATGATTATACAAAAATCTCATGGTGTCTTCTGGCAATGATTTCATTTTTATGAAGGACGTTTTAGCAAGACAGGCTTTCCAAAAGTTGGCAATTTTATCATGGCTAGACGAATTAGATTATTAGAATATAGGGGTCTTACATTGAGGTTATTAAACGTTTGAATAATGTATTTGGTATAACGCACGATAAACTGAATCCAGTCATCCATAAAGTTATCGAAATCGAAGGAAACTTCAATTGCTTTTGTATATATGAAATCTAATGAAACAAATCAATACATCGGTTGGTTAGGTAATGTAGCTCGAAGGACGTACACGTTTTGCGTAAATCGGTCGCAAGGAAACGCCAATTTCGCTTGCGTGTGTGTAAATTATTTTTTTATCGATAAACAAAAGCGTAAGAATCACCTTTCAAGTTTACTTAGTAAAACAAAAGAGGTTTACACATATAATTTAACAATTACATTGTCTCACATCGTCATACAAATTGTTTGATTGAAGATTTGATTTCACTGGTTACATTTTCATTCCTTGTACGTAAATACAATGAAACTCCAGACTCGTACGATAATGATATTGATGTTTGTGATACAGATGTAAAAGATGAAGCTAAGCTAAGAAAAGGACAAGACTACAATAGATGTAGGTGATAAAAACACCATTCCGAACAAGAGACCTAAAAAAAAGCTAAATTTACCGAGGGCTATCCACAAATCTCTAAACCCATACAACATCTAGATAATTATGACAGAAGATACACAACGTGCAACAGTATTGTGCTGACATTTGCTAAGATTCCTGTTCAGAGAGCGTAAAGCCATTCGTACGGGTTCCATGTCCACGGATTGTCTTAATATATGTTCGTACTCTCAGATCATCAGCTCATAGATGCGTTTCAATCAAATTCATACGAGGACTTAATTGTAGATTTTAGCAACACATGTTAAGTGCTAGTTTAAAACGTGCATACGGTCAAATAGCGAGCCGAGTCTAGCGACAAACGTATAATTAAAACTGTAGACCGATAAGAAACGAATATTCAGTTAGAAAACATTGTGTTAGTTTAAAAAAATACTGTCAGCGTGGTATTTATGATTTTCTTGTCAGTAGACTGGAATTCACTCATTATCACACTAATATTATAAAGGCGAAAGTTTGTGAGTGTGTGTGTGTGTTTATATGTTTGTTACTTCTTCACGCTCAAACGGCTGGACCGATTTAGATGAAATTTGGTATAGAGATAGCTTGAGTCCCGGGAAAGGACATAGGATGCTTTTATCCCGATATTCCCACGGGATCGACATTTAAGCGGGTGAAACCGCGGGGCGCAGCTAGTTACATATATTTCGTAATTATAAGACTCGCCCGGTTTCTGAAAGTCTAGCCAACGTAAATATTAGCTAACAGACAAACTCATGTCAAGTAATTTGATTGGCTGCAGTTGTATTTTTTGTCAGCTAATCACAATTCACAACAGTTAACGTGAGTCTGACATTATGTTATCTAATAAACATTAGCTAACGGAATGTCACTCACGGTTGATTTCCATTCAGTGTATCTAACCTAACAATATTGTTATAAGCTTACTGGTGGAAGGTGGGACGTGATATTCTAATGACAAATGCTCAGAATCCATATTATAATGATCCATTGCAAAAAAAAAACAAGAAATCGGTACGCTATTTATTTGTTTCCACCATTATACAAAATGAAAATTTTATTTGCACAGTACACTAAGGGTGTTTTTAATATCGTGCGGATTTCATCACGCACGCGGGATTGCCCCGCATGCGTAACACCCGCAAGTGTCCTTTTTATACAAGTATTTATTATAATGCGTGGAATACGCACGCGGGACGCGGGGTGTGATCCGTGGCAACAGCCCCGCGCGGGGTCTCCGCGCGCGTGAGCACTTCTATGAAAATCAGTGTGCGTTTTACTGTCATGCGGGGTGCACGCGCGCATAGTACAGTCACATTTAAAATGAAAATTGACACAGAACGTGTTATAATTGAAGTGCATCTGCAGCCGTGCTTATGGGATAAATCCCATGAATTATATAAAAACAGAGATGCTAGAGACGCTGCCTGGAAAGAAATATTAAAGGAACTAGCACCAAATTTCGAAAGTTTGAGTATATGATCAATAATTTTCTGAGTTTGTCGTTCATTGTACACAACCACAATGCATGGCAGCCCGCAGAAAACTAAATCGTGGGGTTGCGTGTCTCACGCTGCGTGAAATTTTCCGCATGCGGGCCAATCCCGCGTGCGTGATGAAATCCGCACGATATTAAAAACACCCTAAGCCGCTCCTCTTACCGCTCCGATAACACACTCTTATCAACCGACTATGTCAACGCAACACACGTTGTTACAACGAAACATTAACTTTCCAAACGATAACTACAGAATGCGAAATAAAATACACGAATGCTATTAAAATCAAACAATACATTGTAAGCAGAAAGAACGGAATATTACCAGAAAGATATTCTTTGAACATGATAATGTAGACGATTCAGCGATTAAAATAAAAGTATCTGTTCTAACTAAGCCAATAAATCAACCATTTTGCTATGTTCACACTAATTCACAGACTTAATTTACGATGAGAAAAATTTAGACAGTAGACACTTGTGCGATGTAATGATTTGCCAAGCATAATTTATTTGATGTGAAAAATTGAGACGGGTACTACGAAATAGTTACATAAATGGAAATTTACATATGGGAATGAGAATCTAGGCATTTTCGATGACCATACTAGTCTGCAACGTGAACACACTATTAGCACTACTAAGGCTCAAGTTCTTCAATGTGAAATTGACCAATAGGAGCATGAAACGATTGAAAAGAGTAGACTAACGTGACGTCACCAATAAGACTTTCGAAGTGAATTAAGACCTAAGTGATGTGATGAGTGGTATCGATGCTGACGTCGATGTCGGAGGTGGTGGTGTTGCTGAGGAGTGACTCGTATGACGTGTTCCGGCTGCTGGAGGCCTGGTGGCAAGGACTGCTAGTCCTAGGGAGACTGGTCCTGTGGTACTGCCGACTGGTGCACCAAACAATTTGTGGTGGGCATAAAATACCATTTTATCTGAAGATGAAGTGGGGGCAAAAGTCTAATCAATAAATTTTCTATGAAGAATTTTACACGGTCTAGATTAAGCCTTATTTTAAACTTAAGTATAGGTACTTTAAATTCCATTTCGACTACGTTTTTTCTACTGTTAGAAACTAATCTGACCATGACGATAAGAGTAAAAGTGAATCTAAACACCATTTCTGTCGCAAAATTTTCACATCTCGCAGTTTACCTAGCTACAGCCGCTAAAGGTCAGACTTTGAACTCTATAATCTGTTACATAATGACGAAATTACGAGTGAAAATGTCACCAGTTTCTTTAGAATCTTGTCGAACAAACTGGAACTGCTGGGGTGTTTCGAAGGAGAACAATAGTCTTCACGTTGCTCCGCCTCGCTCACTGCAATCTGATCTTGGTCCTTTTGTATAACAAATGAACTTTCTGTCTGGTGTCAATGTAAACAGAATTTCTCTAAATCTTCATACCGTACAGCTGCAATTCGAAAAACATCAAAAGTTTCAGTATATTTTTATCTTCCATGCTTGTAAAAGTAAAACTGTTGCCAATGATTAATCAAGAATGCTCCATAAATTTTTTATTACCGAGTAATTTCTCTTTCTACGTTATTATATAGTTTTCTCAGGTAAGTTCAGTATCTCTTTCCCTCCAATCGAGTAGTAATCAAAATTTGTTGATAACAAAGATAACCGCTATCGGACATTTAATTTAAACGCTACTTTACACTGGAGTGGAACAGTTTTATTTAATTAGGAACATTTTAAAGTGAAGTGAGAGAGTGTTATCTGAGATGGACTTCATTAATATTTACTTGGTTAAAACAGGTGCCTAAATTTTTCAGTTGAGTGAAGAAATAGAGTTTGTTTTGTTAGCAAACACGGCCGCACACGAAACTCTAAAAGTCCATTGAGGCTAGCGTAACCTTGCTGCTTTGGATATTAGTTCTGAAAGACTTCACCTCGTTCTCAATGATGTTGTTGCGTGACTGCTAGTTCGGGTCAACGGCCGTTTTTCTTAGATCATATATGCAGATATATGAGGTGTTTTATCGATCTTTGTATCGTGTTCCAGAGCTGAAGGTGCCTGAGGAGGCAATGATGGCGCCGAGCGTGTTCCAAAGGACGAAGTCGCCGCGCACCTCACCCGGAAACTTGCCCAGAAAACTACAGGTAAATGTCACTTTTATTTATTTAACACAATAAACCACACAAACCGCCACCACCAACCACCTCAAACTGTTATCTGTACCGCAAAGAATGACGAAATGTGTACTTTTTGACAGGTATGGTTATTTAGGTTCTCTTAGATCTGTCATGCAATTTTTTTTTCGGAAAAGCCTTTTGAAGTGAAAACTTCTTTAGCGGCGTTGAACACTTTTTGTAATGGGTAAAAAATGTTAAACTCGCGTCAGGGCATCGCGTCAGGACACGTGACCGTCAGGAGAGATTTCCCCCCCCCCCCCATCTCTTCTACGGCGGCGCCAACCGAAGTGAACCAAGTGAGACACGACAAAGATGGCCGAAGAAAATGACATTTGACGTACAAATGTTTGAAAAGTCAGTTTCGTAAACAATAGTACTTCGAGGAGCCGCAGTTGTATTTAATTTATTTTGAACTTCTGTTTAACCAATTTAGTTTATTATTATATACCTACCTACAATACAAAATAGAAGCGACGAAAAATATAACGAAGCACATTATAGCAACAAGAAATACTGTGGGACATTGCTGCAAAGTTTTTTAGTTTGACACATACAATATCAAATTCATTCATTGACATATTCATATTGTTTCCATGACGACCATGACGTTGTCGCGTCAAAACTGTTGAAACTGTAGACAATAAATTAGTTTTTCATACGTAATAATGTCTATGGACACAAATATTCGGTTCGTAGACAGATATTCTCGTATGCCGATTTAATGTGTTGGCCAATTTGTTGGATGACTTCATTATAATGGCAACATTTAGAAGTTGTAGGACATTCTAGTTATAGAACGTTTATGAAGCGTTTATGAATACAAAATTTTATCGAATGTTTTAAAGGCCTATTGAGCATTTTAACTAATGAATGGTTTAAACCTTCAATAGGCTTTTTTTATTAATAAGACCGAAAGTGTTTAAAATATGGAAATTGAACAAAGTGCATCTATTAATGAAAAAAGTGACGCAGAAATATTGAAAAAAAATGAGTAATATTAATTAAATTAATAATTGATTTCATCATCATCATCATTTCAGCCGAAAGACGTCCACTGCTGGACATAGGCCTCCCCCAAGCACCTCCACTTCGACCGGTTTTGTGCTTCTCGCATCCAACGAGTTCCTGCGGCCTTCACAAGGTCGTCAATAATTGATTTATTTCAACGTTAATATTCAAGTTTTCACTTCTGCCGGCACTCCCGGAGTGCAACCCGTCTTTTTTTTACTCTAAAAAAGCGCGTAGGACAATAGTGGACTGAATCACACTTGAGCTAATCTAACCAGTAATCACTATAGACAATTCTATAATTATCTATTTTTGAGATTTTCCGAGTCACAACCATGAATACTGCCCAAAATAGACGAAGTTCAGATTTAAATAGAGGAGATTCCAAATACAATTCGGAAGTGGTTGAGTTAGTTATAGGTATATTGATATTTTAAAAGTAGATCATCCATTAATAATATAATAACTAAATAATCTATGGCAATGTTTTGTTTTTTTATTAAAAAGGTATAAAAATAGGTTTAGGTATACGGGACCTATCCTTCATTTAAATAGTTTACTAGGAAAATAGTTTCCTTTATCGACTAAAAAGCCATGAAAATTGGAAAAAACGTAATTACATATAAAGAGAACACCTGTAGCAATCGGATAAGATTCCTTTAACATTACTTAGTTAAATAAAACAGTGACGTCAGCTGTCATTTTTGAAATTCGATTCGGTCGGAATTTTTTTTTTTTTGTGCAAATGCGGGCGACTCCACCATTCATGTGGAATTTTAAATGCAAACTTTCGAGTAACAATTATTGCTTCGGTTAGCGCTAATTTATAAACAAAGGAGGTAACATGTCATCACGGTTAAAGAAAATATGGATACTTATTTGCCATGATGAGATAACTTGCTATTAATAGAAATGTTAGCAATTTGCATAAACGTAACTTGACATGTGCAGGTTGCCATAAACATAATATTGTTACAGCGCCATAAGTATCTGCTTGTTTGTCTATGAAGTTCCTACTTTAGTATTTTATAAAAGATATGTTTTATTGCAAAAGTATGTTATGTCCGAGGCAGTTACTTTTTCTTAATTTTGTTCGGCAACAGCAAAGGCAATTTTGATTATAAAATCATTAAACTCTTGAGCTCATTAGTCGTAAACACTAACCCTGATTTTTATGTCTATATTGTCTACCTAGAAATCATATTACTCACATCATAGAACTTCCATCCACAAACCCTGTGATAAATTGGCCAATTTATTACACAATAAGTTATCTCCATATACGAAAATCCTCATTCTAAATTATTTCCCCCATGTTTCAGAACGGCACAGAAGCGGCCGGACAGTCAGTTCCCACCGCAGACTCCAGTCCTGGTAACTCCATATCTGATGCAGAGAACTTCGAGTGCTACGGAGAGGGAGACCAAGACGCTCCAGCTAACACGTTAGTTTTGTGTACCCTAATCCAGAACAGGCGAAATAGTAACCGCTAAAACGTCGCCTTCGACATTTGCCTATAGAATTTGACAGCACCATGTGAACATAATATGGCATTAAACAAGCTTTAGCACGTATGAGAAAGGCTAATGATGATTATTGATAAGAAATAAGTTGATTACCGTTACGCAAGTATTTAAAAAAAAACTAAACCAATGTGGATATGGAATTATGGATCCAATTGGGTATTAGATAATCAAGGGAAATTTGATGGCAGTAAAAAGGGAATACTTATTATTACCTTTTTTCTACCGGGGCCTGTCTTAGGAGTTATTAATACGAATTACTGATTAATAATACATAATTTGTAATAGTCAATACTTAGCTAACGCTCATTCAAATAGGATATTGGATAGTGATTGTTATTTCTAAAGTCAAAGTCAAAGCATTTATTTCAAATAGGCACATAAAAGGCACTTTTGAACGTCAAAAAATAACTTAAATAAAATAGAATTGATTCTAGTCGCCCCTTTCAAAAGGTAGTTTTCGTATGGAGAAGAATGGGCAAGAAACTCCACCGTTACTCTTTTAAAATGTTTTTCTAGTGTGTGATGGTGTGTTTCTTTCTGTGTCAGTGGACTATTAAAACAGAAATCCTTTACAAAGAGAACAGTGAAACGTGAAAAGGATAATTTCCACCAAACGGCTCGCCGAAAGTATGCTGCGACACGCGATCGGCTTTGTACGCCTGTCGTCGTATCCGATCGAATCCTTTTGGCTGTCATCCAAATTTTTCTTTTCCTCTTCTGTGTTTTATGATTATTTTCTTCTTATTCTAATGCAATAGCCAACAATACTACGTCATTCAACCTCAAGAGCCCGTGGCTAAATAATAACAGCCGCACAGGTCGATCGCTCAAGTTCCGAGACCCCTCCGTGCCTCGGAAAGCACGTTAAGCCGTTAGTCCCGGCTGTCATTCGTGGATCTTTGATAATCGTTACGAGTAGTCAGAAAACCGAAAGTCTGACAACCAGTCTCACCAAGGGGTATTGTGTTACCCAGTTGTGGAGGTCAGATAGGCAGTCGCTCCATGTAAAATACTAGTATTCAGCTGCATCCGGTTAGACCGGAAGCCGACCTCAACATAGTTGGGAAAAGGCTAGGCAGATGATGACTACGTCAACCTCAACCATTTTCAAAAATTAGAACACGTCAACACGGTAGGAATGAAACTATTTGACAAGGCGCAGAAACGAATTCGTTCGCAAGCGACGACGTATGCGTAGAAATCCTGCCGGAGCCGGACGCGATCGGCTGTCGCCGCATCCGTTCGTATCCTTTTCTGATCCGATGCGATACGAGCCGTTTGGTGGAAATCATCCTAAATACTGCTACAAAAAAAAAAACTAAAAAGTCTATTCTAAATGCAAGATTAGCAGAAATATTGACTATGTCTAGACGTTTACTTGTCTAACCATAATTATGAATCTAGAAGTATGTAAGTTGTCCGAGTAGCTATAATATTACATAAAACCAAAACTTGATTATTTTCAACTCTGGAATTCGGAAGTGGCAGAAAATGCAAATCGTAACTAGTTATTATTAATATGCACTTATCCAAAATGTTTCCGCATTGTATTAATTTTAATAATCTATTTCATCATTCATAAATGTCTATTCTTTAAACGAGTAAATTGACTTAAACACAGGCGTTTATCATAATTAAATAAGACGAATTTTGAACTTGCAGTTAGTCATTTATATCCCGGCTCATTAATTAAAATTATGTTCAATTGTCTATAATGTCATTATCTTCTTCCTGCCTTTGTTCCATGGTACTTGGGGTCGGCCTAGCTCGTTTTTTTTCTTCATTTTTCTCCTACCAACCCTCATGCTATCGTTCACTCCTTTTCCTTCCAAATCATTCCTCACATAATTCATCATTCTCCTGCCCTTATTCCAATTTATTTGGGATCGGCGCAACATGTCTTTTCCTTCCATACTTCTCTATTAGTCGTCAACTCGGTAGTCACCTCCTTTCTAACCATATCATCATTCACATTCACAATTATTATTCAACCATAATTTTCTTTGTCTTCCTCTCCTCCTCTATCCATCAACTTTTATATTCATCACTCTTTTAGTAACATGCGTTCCATTCTTCCTCATCACATCCCCATACGAAGTCAAACGAGTCCTTTTCAACTTTTCTGTAACAGGGGGGCTAGTTCTACAAATTGAAGAATTATGGTTGGCTCAGGTCGTAAAATAATATATATTAAGTATTTGTGTTAAGTGACACTATGAAATAAAAGTTTATATTGGTTTCTAATTGGACACTAAAAATTATCTCTTTCAAGCATTTATACGACAAATTTACATAAAAATGGGCAAAATTCTCACTTCCCTGTGGGGCGACATTCCAAAATCCAAAATATAAGTCCATGTATTAAGGTTTTAAAATTTTAATATAATTATTTTATTATAAGATCATAATCATACACATATGGTTTCCATAAAATGCTAAAACAGCTTTACGGTCTAATATTATTATATTCTCCGAATTTTGTCGATTTAACAAAGGCGACGCGTATTTAGTATCACTTCCCTGTCACCTAAAAGTTTGTTAAAATCACCATGAAATTGAATAGTAAGTAACGATGCCACTCGGGCAATAGAAAGAAAGGGGTGACGACAGCATAGTAACGGCTGTGATTTGTTTCACTCGAGCAGCGATCGGTCGTATCCATGTGTTTAGTGGAGACAGTTGCGTTCGGGTCAGACAAATTCTCACTCACATGGTACGTATTTACATTTCAATTATAAAGTATTTTTTAATTTTAATGCATTGCAAGTATTTCTTTTAGTTGCACGGAAGATTTAGGGAAATTTTAATTGTAATAAAATAAAGCAATCTTCTAGATTTAGGGAAAAAACATTCAAAACCTCACTTCCCTGTCTATCACTTCCCTGTAGACAGGGAAGTGAGAACACTCCAGGGAAGTGATAAAAGGCTTGTTCTTTAGCACTAAATAAACTGTGCACTGCATCATTACAAGCGTTTATTTAACTTGCCGTGTGTGTTAGTTTGTTAGTTAGTATGTATGGGTCAAATCTTGCAAGTCAAATTTGACAAACTTCCCAGGGTCCAATCGAGTTGAAAATTTTATACACCTGTTTAGGTTAGGATATTATGGTACGATTGAGCTGGTCTGATGAATTTTAATCTCCTCTTCCTTGAATTTTAAAGTTTTATTTCGTCTACGTCTTTGCAAAATGTTCCGTCTGATGGAGACGGAACATTTTACAAAGACGTAAACGAAATAAAACTAAATAATAATAAATGTTCCGTCTGATGGAGACGGAACATTTTACAAAGACGTAGACGAAATAAAACTTTAAAATTCAAGGAAGAGGAGATTAAAATTCTGCAAGATAAAATAAACAAATACATACAATTGATTGCATACAATTTCTGTGACATCCAGGATAGTGGTTGTTACTTTTCGTAGTAGTCGGAAAAATGTTGATTATTCTTTGTTTTTAGAAGATTTATGTTGTCTTAAAATTTCGTTTAATAAAGAAAACTTAATATTTTTCACAATTATTTCTCTATAAGAAAAGCATTATCTTGTCTAAATTCTCACTTCCCTGGTTGGTATTATAGTACCTACACATTTAGATTTTTTTGGCATATAAATTGTTCTATTTATTTAATAAATATCATATTTACTAGTATTTACTACAACGTTTATGTCAAGTCGATTTTAAGATCAAACAATCTTTTATAGTCACTTCCCTGCATCTACTCTTCTGCAAATTGAAAAATGCCTATAACTTCTAAATTAATAATTATTTTGTCTGACCCTTTCATTTCTAGAATACTCCATCATATTTTATTAGAATTTAAAATTATTTACATTCAAAAAAACGATGGGCCGAAAATAATTCAATTTTATTCCCTTGTTTGTAGAACTACCTTATCCATTTTTGTGACTCACACATATCCATATCAACATTCTCATCTCCGCTACATGCAATCTTTTCCCATACATCATCACGACCAAGCCAAATGTACTTTTTATTATATCATTCCTAGACATTCATTCATCTCGAAAACAGACAACATTCAACTGTCTTATTTCCAAATATAAATAGATGCGTTGACTGATAAATTCAATAACGATATAAAATTCTTCGTTGATGAATTTGAAGATTGTAATGTTCTCACGATCGATATAAATGGCGACGGTCTTACATTTTCTTTTACCAAAATAATTTTATTGTAATATATTCTGTCACAGAATTTCTACTCAATCATGTTGATAAACTGAAAAACATATGTCAAAATATTAACGTTGATCTAATTAAGAAATATTAACATAAAATATCAAAGAATAACGTTTATAGTTAGCATAAACAAAGATTTGTAATAGACACCGAGTAAAAATTTTATGTAGCAACATTAACAGCGGTCAACGGTACCGTAAAAAACTTCCGTCAGTTAATTTGGTTTATGTGCAACGTTGGTTTATATATGCAATGGTGATGCCAAACGTTTTTCTCTATGATTTTTCAACATTGTAAAATAAAGTAGGTTATATACAAGTTGTACGGTCTGTAGGTGCAGCAATACTCGCATAAAAAGAGACATAAAAAACTAGTAATGGCAGAATATAGAATGAATATTGCTAAAATGGTGGTTTAGGTTTTAACATCTTGACAGTAATATATAGCTCAGATATACCTAGAGGAAATATAACAGCAATAAAACGCTAGCCGAGGTGATGAAAATAAACTCTCATCTTGGTTAACCATCGATCTATCAGCTACTCGAGAGTGTTGCTCTCCGAATACCTAGACAGTCAGTTTTTCTATACAACGGAATGGTTTGTATTTAGATTGGTCCGGATATCTTATTTTGGGGAAACCATTCGTATGATGATGTTCGTGTATAGATACTGCAGATCTCCAATAACATTACTAGAGCGCCTGCAAAAAGAAAATTCAAATCGACTCTTTTTATTTTTAACCCTCGTATCCAAGTACTTGCGTAGTCACATCACACACATTAGTGACACAAATTAGTATAGTAGCTACCATGTTAGCTGCTTTTCCTATAGTATTTCCAACTTCAACGTGTTAATCTGATATTATATACAATTGCTCAATGGCATCCAACTAAATCATTTGTTCTTTCATAGATTAGAGAATGGCTCCAGAAGTCCTGGCAACCCATTGAACAGACACTCATGGACAAGAACTAGTCTTAGGCGGACACCCCCCAGGTAAGTCGAAACCAATTTGAGGATATAGTCACTAATACATAGTTTTTGATTTAAAAAAGTATATAACAGATGTAAATTAGTTTTAGAATTGAGTGTTTGGGTAATTTTGCACCGGGCAGCAAAAGCAAGGCTGGTTTTGGTTGCATAGAAGCAAATCCTAAAGTACAATTTCTAACATGAACCTCAGCCAGGCGGTCAAAATACTAACAGAAGTGACTGGTATTCTAACTTCCAAGTGGCCGACTGACCAAGTGCGTTTTGCTGCTTAAAGTCTCAATTTTGAAACTAAGAATTATAATATATGTTCTTAGTAAAAGAGTTCATTTTCCTGTGGTTCTGATGTTGCACCTATTGAGTTCACTGCGATACGCTTTTGCTTTCAGTTGGTGTTACCTTATTATTTTTTCTTCAGTTTGTTTTTATTTGAATTTGTTTTGTTTATTCGTTTTGCTATCTTTTTGTTTGCTTTACCTATATTTGTGTTATATCTTCCGTAGCCATCAGGAGAATTTGCCGCATCGGCGATGGGGCTCCATGAGACAGTAAGCTATCTTTTTATTTGTTTTCTTTTTGTGATATGTAACAAAACACTGCAACCGAAAGTGTTGCTATGAAATGGTCCTAATCTCGTTCCTATGCCGCTTGGTCTTTCCATCCAACAACTGTTAAAAGATTTACTTTCTTCGTTAAATAGTAAAACAGATTCATCATAATTTTAATCTAAATCCATTCCTAAGAGTAAGAAATGCGGTCGGAGAGTCTTTTGAAAAAGCTTAAGTAAAAAGTCGTAATTGGAGGCTTGGCTCACGCTTTTTTCCTCCTCTAATATTGGACCAATTTAAAAGATATTTCATAAATTGAATAAGAAGGATATAATAATGCCTCTATGTTTTTATTTTTTCATCAATAGTTGTCAAAATTGTACATTATGCCTCTGTTGACAGCGGCAATTTTGAGCAGCATTTTTTGAGAGTTCTAGTGCTTATAAAAAAAATGTATCATCAAAAAGGGAAGGACATCATTGCTTTATGGTCATTAACCAGAAAGAAAACAGGCGAGAGCGTATCTATGGAGAAAAGACCACCCGCATTTCCTTTTAATTTAGGGCTTCTACTAGTAGTCTTCAAATAAAATAGCAATGTCTTGTTACATTCACATTTTTTTCATTATTTCTTGTCGTTCTGGGACAACGCAAAATTGTTAAACAAGAATACAACTATTTTCAAGGATTAATGTTGAAACCTTGTAACGTGTAAAACATGTAAATTGAACAAGTGTTTACATTGTGTACATAAAATAGTGATCCAACTTCAGAAACGAATTATCTCAAGTGTAGAAACTTTAAATTATTTGATATGTATATGGACCAATTTTGCGTTGTCCTCAAACTTGTGTTGTTTTTGTAGTTTTCTTATTTTATGTGAGCTTTATTTCATTTTTATGGGGTTATTAATTTTATATTTTTGGTATACTTATCACTGATATATTTTAGTTAACTTTTATTTACATTAAGTGCATACGCTTTAAGTCGTCTTATTTAAGCCACTGTTGTCTAGGAACATTGTTATATAAAGACTGCCATGAATAGACACGACTCAACAGCCATCAATCGAAAATCTGCTCCACAGCGTCCTGGAGCCAATACTGAAATACCAGTCTACATCCATCGATGTGTTTGCCAAATAACTGTCAATCCTATTACACGATAATAAGGTCCTGTATTATTTAGTTAAGTGTAATGTTCTTGTGGTACATACTATTGTCAGCTGCAAACAATGCCGTCCCCACTATTTTCAGATAGTCAATGAGTCACCTCATCACGTCAGATTTAAACGTGAGCAACTAGTAAAACAATTAGAGATTATCGACCTACGCTCAAATCCTCAGGATGAGCATGAGAACCGAAGCAATGTTGTAAGTACATACTAGTTAACAATAATGATGACTCTAGGAACTTTCATAACGTACTGTATTTATGCTAAAGAACAATGTCAGATTTCGGCTCACACAACTTTTAAAACTAAATTCACGCGGACACGAAGTTTTTACCTACAACAATTTAAATATAAAATTCCAACTTCTAAAAAAATATTTATTTCTTTTCGAGAACTGTTCGAAAAGAAAATCATTTTAATAAGTAATCATTTTACTAATCATGTTCTTGAATTCCAGGTTTTACTTTTTTTTAAATAAAAGTGTCAGGTAGTTACCTATTCTGCCACTGTAATCGATTATTCTAAATAATTAAAGCGATTTACTCTTTAGTTTTTATTTACCACCTCACAATTGTCTTTTATTATTATTATTTTTTATCTAAATAATACGTTCGTCGTGTTTATTAAAATACATTTATTATTTTTTAAAGAATATTAGAACGAAATTCAAGAAATCGATTTTCCTGATCTGTATTCGATAACTTAATCGGCTTGTAATGGCAACCAGCAGTTCGCCATTAAAAAAAAAAAACTTGCAGTTCTGTCAAAATCGCGCGCGCCAGTTCAAACATGTTGTTGTTGTCGGTGTTTTTCTATGTGATTGTGTACGTTTGGTTCCTTCTCGAATTCATCTGCGTTTGCTTTATAGACTTATTGTGTTATATTCATACCACACATTTTGTGACAATGTACCATCAACTAAGTTGTATTAATTGTGGTATAAATGTGTTCCGGATGGAACGGCATTTACTTGAATCTGACGATGTCCATTCATTGTTACGGCAATGGACTTCACTTTCTGAGGTAAAGTACGATTTTTATTAATAGAATGTCAACTGTTTTAACTAAGCTAAATGTTAATTTGCAACACAACCGTATTTTGTTGGTTTTAGATTCCAAATGTCAGTGTTGTTTGTCATTACTGTTGGTTATTTATTAAACAAACAAGTAATCCAACAAGTAGTAATGCGCCAACTGAATCAATTGTGCATCGAAATCTTTGTATTGGTTGCGGTCATTCATTGCATTGTGTAAAGTCTCACGCCTTAAATAACAGTTCAGAAAGAGAAGATGCTATCAGACGCGTGATAGAGCAACGATAACCTCCAATTTAAAATGTCTGAATAACTTCTTCTTTAGAAGTTCAGTGTAAAAGTGGATATTACAGAAAAGCTTTTCACATTAAACTACACAAAAAAACGTAAGAATTTTCACTGTCCATGACAAATTAATATTGAGCCAAAGTTACTATGGACATCTGACATTGTTCTTTACGATCACAGCGAATGTTACAACATAGTATTACTTACAAAGTGGGTACAGCAGACATGTGGCTCTTCTCACATCCAACATATTAACTTCGCAAATTAAAGTTTACGACTTTCCAAGATGTCTGATGCGTTCCAGGAAAAGTTAAATGATGGTATACTTAGTTCCCAAGCAAACGAGAAAAATACGTATATATAAACTTTTCTGCTTAACGAAGCAAGATACGATGATATTAGACTTTTCGACTGAACCCCGAGCAAGGAAATTACTTGAGCGATAAGTCGAGGAGATTTGCAAATAGTTAGTGGAACTCCCAAAGAAAGTGGTGCGAAACTCAGAAATAATGACAAGAATGTTATTAGACGGACACTTCTAGCTGACATCATTGGTAAAGAATTTGTGAAATTAATTGACGATATAGAGAACGGAGCTGTGAAATTAAAATGTAAACTACTTAATTAGTTATCTATCTGATCACGAATAGGCCTTAGCGTGACGACTTCCTCTCAATAGCGTTAAAACCATACCGTTTAATTTAATACATTTACCGGAAATTGCAAACCATTAACAATTTAAGTATCATTTTTATTAAGTTAGACTCGGAAATCATCGTTGAGTGTAATCTCCATACTCCGTAATAAATATTCTTGCAATTCGTACTTTGTATAACAGTATAGTTAGTGAATACCTAGTTACTAATTACGCATCGTTATCGGCAAGTAATATTATACAATCTACGAACAACCAAATACAAGCCAGTGGTAGTAAAATGCGGAAAAACTCTTACTTTGTACATACAATGTTCATAAAATAAAACGACAAAACCTTCCTACAATGTGTTACGTGGACTAGCGTGCACGAACAAAAGAATAGTTTAGATACCTATATAATTTTGATTATTATGTCTATGTCCGCTCAGAAAAATAGTCTTTGTCTCCGGATTAATTGAAGCTTTGCAACCATCAATTTTCCCGCTATTAATGTCAGAAAGAATAGCACCGGATAATTTTCTCACTTCCATTTTTATAGGATTAATATCTTAAATACCCATATGGAATAGAACTATAGTATTGATACAATTAAATCCAGTGACAGGTTTGCATCACCTCCTCACGTTTCCTGCAAATTTAACATTTCTGAAGAATAATGTAAATTGTAGCGGTTGCGCCACTATACACTGGTCGGCAATAACTGTGGTTAGAAACCCAATGCTAAATATTGCAACGCTAGGCTTTACTGCTACTGGGCTTTATTGGTGTATCTGAATTTGGGTTATTAGCATTTATATAGGCTTATTGACTAACATCAGTAATGAGTATAGCTTTATGCAAATGTGTTATGGTAATGATTCTATGAACAAGTTTCATGCACTGTTTTGCCTTGTACTAAGTCGTTAACATATTGATGAGTAAATCGTAATAATTTTACTGAATAATTAACATTATATTACGGTATATTATAATTGTGTTAATTAGCTAATTATTTTATCAACTTAATTGTTAAATAATTAGAAATTTTGGAGCACAATGCTAGTTTGAGAGTCAGACTCGCGGGTTCGGATTCTCACCAAGAAAGTGAACTGTCCCGTTCCGGCTGGCAGCGCTCCGTGGTTGCCCAACGGAGCACGCGCCGCACTGCGTTGCTTTTTACTCATAACGCACACATAATCACCTACGAACATCAGTAATTACATTTGTAGTACGATAAGTAAATTAATTTCGATCGAAATGGATCAAGCTATTCGTTAGAATGTTAGATTGGCAAACCTAATAAGTAGGGCTGGTAGCTATAAAATTTTAAGGCATCGGATCACCAATTCTCGGCTCTTTCAGTAAGCCTATTGAAGAATATTTAGCAGGTTCGGCAATCAATTTCAAAACTAGTCCAAAACCAGTTGGTTCAGCAATTAAAATGCGAAAAATTCAATTAATCATTTTCTATTTCAACGAGCTAATAATATATTCATTAATCGATTTTCATCATTTGCAAGCAATTAGGCAATTTATCTTTCAGCAAGTTTATAAATTCCAACACTAGCTGTTAGTCTGTCATAGATGGTATTTCCATAGCACGATAATGAGAAAAGCAATCTCGGTGTGCGTTAATACTATCTACTTTGTGTATAATATCCAGTGTGCGTCTTTCCATCTACAATCTAACTACTTATTACTGTAAAAGTTGGTTTCATAAATGGTATTTACGCAATCACGATAGGCTTGCAGAGATTATCCCGATAACTTGGGCATTTGTAATTATCCTGTATACCTGGTACGATAACTATATCCACTTATAGCAGGAAAAATTATAATAAAATGACAGATAAAATAATAGTGATGCTCAAATGGGTTTAAGAGTCAACATTTATTACTGTAACAATGCTGAGAAAATTATGATTTACCTACATAATTCAATTCCACTTCCTAGCCTTACTCGCGCAGTCACGCATCATACTACTTAAGTTTTTTATCTAAATACCTTGAAACCAGACGCTCGTAACGTGGAGCGACTCGTGGGATATAATTCAGAAGAAAATAGCAAAACACGACCAAATAATAAAGACCCCTCGATAGTTTACGGTCCTATTAAAGCATGGGATGAGAAAAGTAATAGTATTAGAATCAAAGTTCGTACTGGAGTGGTCATTCGGAACAAAGCAATGGTAGTCGTCCATGACGCAACAACTGTCATTTGTCACAAAACCATAGATATATGAAAGAAGCACAAAACGCAAAGAGAATATTTTACATTTCTATGCACAAAACGCAAAGAGAATAGTGAAGGACAGAAGTTTAATTTAACACGGCAACTGTTCTATAAACCAAAGGCATCAAATGGATTGAAGCTGTAAAACTGCTAACGAAATTTGTGCAAGAAGTATTTAATAAACCGTTCCTAAATTTAAAAAAAATTCGAGCATATTGCACCTGGCTAGGACAACTTGAATTTGATAGAGGATGGAATGTATTATGAATTACTGCATTTTTTGTATTGCGCAGCATAACTGTTCGTGTCTATGGTTGTGTACACTGTTATTTTACACTGTCGTTTATAGAATTATCTACTGTAGTACAATATGCAATATCTTTAATAATACACACTTTAGCGTTTACTTCTTTATGAAATTCTGCAGATAATGTGGTTTTGTTCTCTTATTAACTGGACCTACGTCCGGTTTTTGAGCAGGCTATGGTTAGTCATTAATAACATTGCAATTTAATTCTTCTTCTCATGCTTCATTATCTCCTCCAAAAACTCTCCTATAGCGTCGTCATGATTTCCTTTGTCATCATCAATCATAGATTATTTAAGAAGTCCTGGTGCATATTTTTTTTTCTTTATACCATTTGCTATTGCTTAGTTCTTGAGATATCATTTCATTTCGAGTTCCCTAATAGGTACCAGCTTTGACTATTGCAAAATATCTGAAAATAATAAATTATTTCTGTAATTTGGATTTGCATGCATAATACATTAGTGGAAATGATTCTTTTAACACAAATGTAGAAACGGATGAAGATGCAAATGCTAAATTGCATTAACATACCCTTCAGATCGCGATATGGTTGCGGTTGACTAAAACCCCTATTACACTAAGTACATGATATTTAGGTGATGTGTTTTTTGTAATAGGGGCTCTTCCTCCCTTTCTCTTATGACACCATCCCGATTTAGGGAAAGGGTCCCTGAATATCGCGTAGTGTAATGAGGCTTTAAATTGTTAGTGGCCATTAGTCCGTCCGTCCACCGCCGCGAGCTACTTAATAATTTAATAACGGCGAGTGTTTCGCCAGCCATTGTCTGTTCTATTGTGGATAATTCATACCTCGCGGTGTAGTCGCTGACCGGTCCACCGCTGCGTTTGTTGATGCGTCAGTACATCGTGGCTGCTCGCACGAATATACCGAACGCGCCGCCTTCGCGCACGCCGCGTGCCATTTCGAATTTCGAACAATTTTTTTCTTTTCTTTTTTTTCATTTTTCAACAGTGATGTTTATTTTCTTGTCTGTGCTGTGGTTGCGAATGAAGTGATGTGAATAAAAATCGTGTGTCGTGTTCCATGTGACCGGATCTGGTGTATTTTTTCAATCGTTGCAATTATTTGGTTGTAAAGCTGGAGCGGAACGGTGTTTACATGCATTACAGAAAGCGACCCTACAGGTTGGAATATTTAAATGTTTATTGTTTGCAATCATATTATGTTAAAAAGCTAATTATTTTGTGAATGCTACCAAGTCTTCAGTTGCAGAATTTACAGACTCTGATTTGAGATATTGGTGCATGAATATTGAAGAATTGTTTAATAGGCCGAGACGGGGAGACTATGCTTAGCCAAAACATAGTCTTCAATTGATGGCTCAACTATTAGAGAGTTAATAAAAATAAAAGACAGACAGTTTTGATTTATATTACAACACTTTTTCTAATGTAACAAAAACAGAATCCGTTATGGCGCGATAATGACGTAATCCGACGTTGGGCTGTTGTTTTATTGTCACAGCAGATACAACAGTACCTACAACAATGTGTACGCATGAGTATTTCATTGCTGGCCACAGCATTGTGTTTTTAGCGATGGCACTCACTAATGTATGCCTCTCCTATAAACGCACACATTATAATCAGGCTATGTTTTTATTTATTGAAGTGAAAACTTCTTTAGCGGCGTTGAACACTTTTTGTAATGGGTAAAAAATGTTAAACTCGCGTCAGGGCATCGCGTCAGGACACGTGACCGTCAGGAGAGATTCCCCCCCTCATCTCTTTCTACGGCGGCACCAACCGAAGTGAACCAAGTGAGACACGATAATGAATGGATGGATGGATGGTGATGGTGATGGCGATGGTGATGGCGATGGTGATGGCGATGGTGATGGCGATGGTGATGGCGATGGCGATGGTGATGTGACGTGATGTGATGGTGATGGTGGACGCGGACGTGGATGGACAGCTGATGGCTCGACCGTCTGTGTAGTAGCCACACTGCTGTGTATTCGTAAAATTCGTGTATATAATGTGTTTCAAAAAATGGATCTATTAATGAAAAAAGTGACGCAGAAATAGTGAAAAAAACTTAGTTATATTAATTCAATTAATAATTGATTTATTTCAACGTTAATATTCAAGTTTTCACTTCTGCCGGCACTCCCGGAGTGCAACCCGTCTTTTTTTATTCTATGGTATCCTGTCCGCCCATACATGAGGCAAATTATTGATATCGATCCCTGTAACTCAATAGCCATATCGTTTTAATGCATGATGATTTTAATCGTTTACGGTACATGATTTGGTTGTTTAGACTAGTTTTTTTTTGTTTATGAGTGATACAGATACCATAGAAATCTTTCCACGATAGTCTTCTATATTCCCAATGTATGCAGTTTCCTACTCACCTCCCTTCGTATATTAAACGCTTAACTAGCTAGGATTCTAATATGGAGTGCCAGGAACAAAACGGTTGACACAAATATTTACAGTTGTCACGTAATTGTAAACAGTCAATTGGACAACTCATTGCCACCGGTGGCGGCCGCGCCGGGTGATTATTACACCAACAATTTACTTTTTTGGCGTTTTCTATAAGAAATAATGTGGGTGGACTTGTTCTCAATTGGCCATTCGACGAGGACAGACGAAACTTTTAGCATCGATTTACATCATTTTGCTGAATTTTCGTATACCTACCACCTACTTATTCTGTTTTAATTTTGCTTTCATTGATTCAACAATATTCCAATGTTATTTATTAATAAAATTTAAAACTCTGTAAATTACCTATCAGTGTAGGCAAAAATAAAGTTTATATATTTTTTAATCTTTTATGTTAAATAAATTTAGTTTATTCAGTCTATACCTAACACATGGACAAAATAGATCATTCGAATAATGGGCCTAAAACGATATTTTGTAGGTAAACCGCCGTTTGACCTTAAAAGTTCTACATACTATGAAAGCATGAATTAAAGACAAAGAAGATTGTCAAGAAACATTGTGCAACAGCTTCTATTTCCCACAAATTATGTCTTACGAAATATAAGTGTTTATGTACTTATCTATTCGTGTACGTACCGAGTAGGTACGTAACGATTTGTATGAAGCCTTCAATATTGTAACCTCACGCTTCATATTAGTCATGAATGCCACTATAATTTAGACCAAAGTCAAATGCAAGAAACAAAGTCTCAAGGCAAAATATTTCCAGGTAGAAACTTTGATTAGATAATTTAGGTGCCGAATACCGAATCCCAATTCCCAATAGGAACCGCTATAACTACATATATAAGATTCGTGTTCTGGACTTAAGTCTTTAGACCAATCTCGAGGTCAAAATACAGACAGATCCTGACGAAATGTAATTGCGAGGCAACACAAAATGGATTGTCATACTGTAGGTAGTGTTGGAGATTTAGGTTCAATAATATACAGGGTATCCCGTACGAGTCGACGTCAGGCCGGAATCGGGTAATAGAGTCATAATAGTTATCAGAAAAATATTAAAAAAATCTTTGGAAATTTTTTTTTTTTTTTTTTAATGCTTATTGCCAAACTCGCATAGTACCTAAATTTTTTTTCAGTACAGTCATTTAAAGTTAGGCAAAGTATTAATTTTGAATAATTATTTGATTCGGCAAAAAGTGACATTTAAATGCCAATAATTTTAAAAATACACAACTTACATTGTTTTTTATATTTTTCTGATAACTATTATGACTTGGCCTATTACCCTATTCCGGCTTGACGTCGACTTACGGGGACAGTGGACACCCTGCATAGAGTGGCAGGAACTTCGACGCACTACCTGTCACCATGGATTCAGTCATTCAGTACATGATCCAGAACACTCCTGCGTTGAAATTTGTCATCGGTTATTAATAGCAAAATGGCTTATGTTTAACTTATCACCAGATAAAGTAAAATATAACATCAAAAAAACTCTTCTTACTGCCAAAAATAGTAAATGATCACCAAAATTAAAACTCCATTTTATTGTAAAATACCTAGGTAAAGGTATTCTCATTTGCTCGCTCTTGCATCCTATGTCGACGGAGCCCCGCTTCGGCGGGGTTCCTATTTTTGTGTAAAGGGTTTAACCGGTCAAGCGGCGCGGTTCGCCGATCGGCGACGAAACAATAGAAAATCAATTGTGTCTCATTAGCGGAGCTTGACAGATTAAAGTAGGTAACCCTTAGGTAACCTAACCAAACCTAACCTCGGGGTGCCCAGCTAGAACTAGGTATAGTAATTTTAGACTTAATTTTTTGGTGTTTAGTATATTTTTGGTGGTCATTATATTTAACCCCAAAGAAAATTTGCTCTGCCATAAGTACCTAAATTTTGACTGCGTAGGTGCGCTTTTGCACTTATACTATGAAATAGCAGTTTTTTTTTTTCATAATCGACTAGAACAATATGCTAAATTCATGTTTTCAGTTAGCGCGTCGAATTCCTTACTACCCTGTGTACTACGCGGATATAAACAAAAATTACCGGTACCATTACAAAGTATTTCTGATAAATGAACGTGATTTAATAAAAAAAAATACATTGCCAAAAAAAAATTTAAAAAAATTGCATGCGGTGTAGTCGCGTCAAGTACATACCTGTAATTATAATTTATTCCCCTAAAATTACGTATTACATAATGAAAGATAATTAAAAAGAAACATTAAATTATTTACAGCATAACGCGTGTTTAATTGATTATGTTCAGCGGTTATCCAACTCTTGAATTGTATGATTACAATACCTATCCACAGTATTCACAACAATCCCAAGATTGTACGCCTATTTAGTTAATCAGGCGTGATGATTCTATTAATTCGTCACAAACACGCAATATATTCAACCTATTTCTTTTTATTCAATGGTAGAAAAAACTCAAAAAAAGTATCAATTGCCAACATTATGATACTTATAACCGATCATCATGAAAGGTTCGCCAATCATATTTAGCAAAAGATTATAATGAATTGAACGGGGCTATTTCAGCGGCAGCACTTTTTTAGGGGCTGTCTCCACGAGCGAGAGAATCGCGGCAATAGTCTCGCCGTGCCATCAAATTTTCGCCGCGATGATATCGCCATGTGGAGACACGTTCTAGGAGAGTGTATAGAAATACGTGCCACGACGATAATATCGCCGCGATTCTCTCGCTCGTGGAGACGGCCCCTTAGAGTTCCATAGTCAACAAGGAACCCTTATAGTTTTTTTTTAATCTTTATGAGGTGATCTTTCAGCCAGTTACGCAGCTTTCTATGTAGATTTCAATCTTTTTGTAAAGTTATGTTGTTAACACACACAATCATGATATCTATATTAGTGCCCATACAGGGTTATTTCTGTGGCAATTTAAAAACGGAACTGCGGATACAATCTTTTTTTTACAACCAGCCAGCAACTTTCTTCGTACTTAGATTCAGATCATTTGGTGGACAAAGTTGCAAAACCCACATTATTTCTGTATCAGTGTCCAATTGATGATCATTACGTTCACAAGTTGGTAGTCTGCTCGTCACTTTCTTGCACAATTTCACGGCGTACGCGCACCCATGTTTCATTTGTCGCCTGCTGATTTCTCCGACACTCCCCACGGACGTCCTGACCGCTTGCATATGATAGGTACACTTGACAAACCATGGTAATCGTGAACTAATGCTTAGATATTGCTGTCTTGTGACTTGTGAGGCTTTTACCTTAATGCGTGGGTTATAGAAACGTTATTGGGTACTGCTAGATAATACTGTCTGTTAATAATTCGATATCATCAACAACGACATTTAATGGGTAACTTTAAGTCAACGCATAAAAGTGATAGGTAGTTGATGCTCACGACTTTGCACCATGGCTTCTGTAATCGTCTTTGAAGTGGAATTTCGTCAATTCTAATTACTCTAACAACCCATTGGTAAATAAACAATTGGAAAATGACGCGAGTAACTCCTAATATTATCACCGACGTAGGCTCGTAGCTGTTGTAGCAGCCTGCTATGAGGCCAGAACACGAAGTCCTAGGAAATAATAAGATTTAAAAAAGGAAAAATTATGTTAAAACAAAGAAGCTCCGTGATTCCCTATATTTCACTATCCGACTTCATCTATAGAATGTCAAATGTCATGTGTCAGTTTCTCTTTGTAATGTCAAAATTCTGAATTCTTATTTATGAAAGTTTAAACCTACAGTAGGTACTTATAACAAAAAGACAAATTTTATATGTTGTGTTGTCTGTCTGTTTGTTCCGGCTAATCTCCGAAACACCTGGACCGATTTTGAGGGGACTTTCACTGGCAGATAGCTGATGCTATAAGGAGTAACTTAGGCTATTGTTATTTTAGAAAAATAATTAGAATGATTCCCGACATCTCTGCGGGCGAAACCGGGGGCCGAAGCTTAGAGATTACAAAAATCAATTGTCATTTTCTAAGTAAGCATCAAGAATAAGAAATGCCTTCTTTAAAAGTGTATCTATTTTTCTGAAGACTGCTAGATTATGCATTCTTGCATACTGCATTGATGAAAACGTCGATCGCAATATAGAGTAATTGCCATAATTATGGACTAAATCATAATGTTTCAAAACAAGATTGTCCAAAATTGCTATTGGCTTACACTCTGCACCGCCAACGGATGACCTAAATGATGCAAGCGTTGTGCGTTATTAGAAGGTCGATATGCCATTCAAACTTTATTATTTTAACTGTTAAAATAAAACTATTCACTCACCGAGTAATTAAATGGCCAGTCATAAACGTTATGTGCTAACAGCACACGTGTCTCAATTAGTTTTTAGGGGAAACGGAAACGCGTCAGCACTAACCGAGAGTGATACTAAAAAGTTTTTTCAATAAAATTTAAGTAAGCTACGCCATGTTACCTTGCGAGTTATGTCCATAAAATATAACAAGGAAAATCTTACTGTTGGCTGACCTTCCACATATCGGCAGCAAAAAGATTCAGATTAGTTTTGCACTACATAACAATTAACTATTCAACATCTAAAACAAGCCTAAAGAAATGTTTTAATAAGAACACAAGCTGTGTCCGTGAGACAGTAGTATTATACATATTATATTCTGTGCCGTGACTTCGTTCACGTGCATGTCTGAAACATTGGATTACATGGGTTTTAATTAATCACAGAAATGAAAAAACTTTTTGCGCGAGTTTCTCGCAAAAAAATTAATACCCATGAAATATTTTTTTTTTCCGTTAGCTTGTGCTGTCCCACTGCTGGGCAAAGGCCTCCCCCATTTTTTTTCTACCTTTCCTTGTGCTGTGCATTCTCCGTCCAGTCGGTTAAGAATGAATCTAAATCGTCACGCTAGTGTTTCTTAGGCCTGCCTCGGTGACGACGCCCGCCTTCAGGCACCCACTGTGTCACGACTTTGGCCCATCTGTCTGGACATGATTTTTTTCTAAAATAAAGCTGTTATTTTGACATTACAAACAGACACTTCAACTTTAATTATTTGTATAGATTACTTATCGTATATCAAATCGAACAATTAGGAACATTAGTCATGAACGTAATCTGCAAAACATCTCACAATGGCCGCTCACGTAACGCTGGCACACGTCGTAGTAATCATATGAACTAATTGCTTGACGAGCGTTACCCACATCCATTTTAAAGTATTTCCTTCTTTCTACCGCAACTGAAGAATTCCGGACATGCCTCCAGTCCAGTTAATTACTTGACATTAATGTATTAGCATATATCAGCATTTGTCATGCAGTTGTCGTGCCACGATATAGGCTATATTCGTCTTTATTTCTCCAGAATGCAAATAGACGAGGCTGCACAACTTTCAATCAATTAACTCAGCCTATTTATTACCTACACAAACTGCTGATTATGGGTCTTTCAAATTGGGTTAGGGGGCAGCTCGTCCACTTCGAAACTGGGACCAGGGACTAATTCCACCTCTTCTAATTTTGTTAGGGGTCAACTCATCCCACTTCGAAACTGGGACCAGGGACCAAAGGGGGCAACTCGTCCCAATTCGAAACTGGGACCAGAGACCAATTTCACCTAGGGGTCAACTGGGCCCATGTTAGTTAGCCTAGGCTACCCTATAAATGCTTGAATAGGCATCCATGATTTAAGGTCATCAGTTCACGTAACGGATAGGCTATGATAAAATCTCTTTTACAATATTATACGTGTCTAGCTCACCTAATTTAAGGTGAAAGCGTCAAAGAAGTCCAAATTTTCTTACGTTTTTTGCAATAAACGGCCGCGAATCACATGTCGATCAAAATAAAACCTGACATTGACCTGCAAATTGCAAAAAACGTAAGAAAATTTAAATTTCGCGGGATATCTTATTGCGTATGCCCAAATTGCCCAATTAAATTAGATGAAGACATTTCAGGTCATCATATTTAGTATATGAGATGAGCCTTATTTCGTAGCAAGCAAACAGTCGCTCCATGAAAAAAAAAATATATGTTGGGTTGGGCATCCAGTTAGAAACTAACCAACCCAACATAGTTAGGAAAAGGCTAGGCAGATATCATGGTAGAAAGTAGAAGTACCTATCACTGGCAGGTACTAGATTTTGTATGCCCAACAGTGGTCATGACGAATTAGAAGACGACCATGCCTTTCCACGTTTGACTGCTCCTGGCTAAAAGATAAATTGATGAGCACGTCTTTTGAGGAAGCTGAAATACTTATCTTAATAGAATTCAATCTCTTACATAGTAGGTATGATGTAGGTTCTGGTACATTCTCCCCAGAGTGTGTTAAATGTTAAATATACCAGACATGCGTCTAACCAAGTTAATTAACTAAGTATTCGTTACTGTATTACCATGTACATAGTTATTACTATGCTACACTCGTGCCGCGATATGGGCCTACATACTTTTACCGTGGTTGTACTTGCGTAGAACGTGACTTAGTATTTATTAAGAACTAGCTTCTGCTCGTGACTTCGTCCGCGTGATATTTCTTGTTCCCCCGACTCAACCCGTCGCATCGCATCGTCTGCCCGCGCTATTAGGTACTTCGTTTTCTTTCTTACGTTTTTCTTTTTGCTCGGCTCCTAAGAGTCCTAGCGTGATATTAAATAGCCTTCCTCAAGAATTTGGGTATCAAATGCAAAATCATTTTTTCCATTCCGACAGGTTAGTAGTTCCAGTCATTTAGCGCAATCAAACAAAGAACTAAAAAAAAATTGTCAGCTTTAATATTAGTGTAAATTAAGTAAACAGCTTCTGCCTGCGACTTCGTCCGCGTGAAACGCCCTCCCCCATTCACCCTCTTAGGGGTGGAATTTCGAAAAACCCTTTTTTAGTGGATACCTATTATACTCTTCACAAAGAACACACCTTCCAAATTGCATGTCTCTAGGACCTGCGGTTTAGGCTGTGCTTTTATATATATCAGTCAGTCAGGACTTTGAATTTTATATAATTAATATAGATATTATCCACACATTTTTATAATCAACAGGGAATATGTACCTATATAGTTTTAAGGCTTTTTTTATTACTATGGCTACTACATATAATATATAGATGGGATACTTAGTTATAGTTTCGATTAAAAAAACGTTATGTTCACGTCGCGCCTGGCAGACATCCGCTTGCTGTAAAATATTTATAATGGCTGTTAGTTCTTAATTAATGTTAATTTAGTTAGTAAGTAGGAACTGTAACTATTGAATTGATGGGAATTATTTTTTTTCTACAAAGAAATAAGATCCCTATTTACATAATGTCGTTTCACTGTTGTAATGCTCATGAATAATTAAAAGCTCAACAACTTCAATTAAAATATTTTTTAGGTTGGCATCCATTTAATTAGGTACTTTACGAAACATTAATAAGTTTTTGCTCCTTTAATTCCCAGAAAACCGAAAAACACTGACAATTTTTTACAATTTTATGTAAGTATGTTCACAAGGTTAATGTTGAGTTCGTTTGTTTCAGCTCTGGGAAGCGACAACTCGGCTCCAATGTCTTAGCTAGGTATGCCATTTATATTATTCATTCATTTAAATTATTTTACTATAACGAAATAAAAATAAAACGTTCTACTAACGCCACCTAGCGGGTGCTCCATGAACTAATCAAAGGTAGCGCCAGCTAGCAAACCGCGCAAACATTACGCACATTCAAACAATACCAAAAGTTACAACAGTCGAACATAGATGGCGCTTAAACGTTCTTGTAGATCCCACCAGATGTCGCTATTAGTCTAAACTTAAATAATCCGACCTTACGACTGTTTAATTCAATGAGTAAAATTTGAGTAACGGATGATTGTCTAATAAAGTCATGCTTTAACGAAGAGTGTCATTGTTTCAGCCAATTATACCGGTCGTCATCATTTAACTCGTCGGGCTGCGGTTCGGGCGGGGAACCAGCTGACGACATGTACTCCGATGTGTCGTTAGAGGAAGATGTCCAAGGTCTCAACTATAAGGTCAGTGATATTTTCTTTTTACTTTGGCCCTTGATGGTTCTGCTGATCTTATGAATGCACGGAGGTACCAAATAGTATAATGCAGCCCAATGCTAAACGGAAACCTATGTATGAAGTCAGGTCTCATATCGACAGCCTGTTGTCAGCCCGAGAGAAGAGTCCCTGACACTCTTAAAAAGCTTAACATTGAGGAGTTATCATGCTGAATGTTAAATGACTTGACTTTACTTAATACGAGTACGTTAAAGTTTTTGAACAGTTAACCGATGGCGGTTAATTTTTCATGCATTGTAATAGCATTGTAAGGAAGGGGAGCATGTTCAGCAGTGACACGGTGCTCGATGTTGTTCGATCGGACGTGAAAATAAATAGAACATTAGGTAGTAGGAACATTTGGCAGGTCATGATGATATTATGATTTACATAATTAGGTATGTCGTGAAACCATTGTATCGCAATAAATTCGAATCCATCATTAACGCTTCATTGAATCTTCGTTGTTTACTATACAAACCATTGACCTCAAACCTATTGTCCTGCCCATTGGGCCCCATGACTTGCACTATGAGTGACTTCCGTGCTGCCATCGATAAAACTGTTAACTTTAGACTTAGCTAGAATCTTGACCTTTCAGTCAGTACCTAAGTAACTACTTACCTACCTAAATATTTATTTTTTTATCAGTGGTACCTATTTTACTCATACATAATTCTAAAATTGCTGCCTCGTTTGTCTAGTGGTCGCAAGCGCTGAGGTCCTAGGTTCGATTTCCAGGTCGGACAAAGTGTTATTGGGTTCTTGCATCAGGAATTTCTCAGTAGCAGCCCGGAGTCTGGATTCGTGCCCATCCATAGAATCTGAAGCAGAATCATGAATATTCTTTAGCACTTTCAAGAACTAGGTCGTCATGCTTTTCATCCCGCAAGAAAATCCGCGGGAAATATTAAAACTTTTTAAGTCTGCTGACCCTCGAAGCTAAGCTTTTCGTAATCGGGCCTAATCTATGACATCGTAGTTTACTACAGTACAAAGTACCTACAAACAAATGAATCACGTGAGTCCATTCATGCTTTAAGTTATTATGTAGGAGACAATTTTCTCGGAAAACTATAACGTGTAATGGGAAGTTTATCATGTATGTATGTCATCGGATGTAGGTAGAGTCATAGCGTGTCATAGCTTAGTGGATTACATCAACTTCGTTTCTGAATATTTTTGAAAGGATTCACCTGCTGAAAAGCGTTTTTAAATTACAAGTTAATATAATTTATTCTTTTGAGAGATTGTGTTCACAAGTAGCCTTTTCCAACTTTAAATTATTCAAGACAAGAGGAAAAGCCTATTGATTTTCCAGAAATACACCGTTTTTGAAATTCTTATTGAAAGATTATGAAATAATAAGCCCAACGAAAGATGAAAAAAATATTTGATATGTTTTCCCTATTAGTGGTTTCAAGTCTTAAAAAATGTATAACCTTTAGAGGAGCGGGAGCGGGGGAAAGCGGTATTAGTACCGCTTTCCCCCGCTCCGCTTTGTTAGTACAATATATTTATTTAATGAAATTATTCTTGTCTTATAAATACTCGTGTTTTTACTGAGTTTGCAATTCTATCAAAACTTGTCCAATTAAATCCGACGAGCTCTTGTTACCGTCGGCGTTCCAGCTGTATTAGAACCCAATGGCTTGGTACGCGACGATGGCAAGAGACCGGACGGTATGTCTCTTATTTCCTTGGAAGGTGGGTAGGCCTTTAGTGTGGGACGCAACTTGTGTCGATACTCTTGCGCCATCCCACCTTCCTGGATCGGCATGCTGTGCTGGCGCTGCTGCTGCGGCTGCGGAAAACCTCAAGCGGCGAAAATATAATAACCTTATCGGAAATTATATTTTCGAGCCGTTTGGGGTTGAAGCCCTCGGGCCGTGGGGTCCGAGTGCTCATGGTCTTTTTAAAGAAATTTCAAAACGGCTGGTTGACACTTCCCGTGACCCAAGGGCTGGCTTTTACCTTGGCCAAAGGCTAAGCATTGCCATACAACGTGGCAATGCCGCCAGTCTCTTGGGTACATTACCAGTCGACAGCGATGCGGATGAATTTTTCGACGCTATATTTTAGTTTTTGTATAGTTTTAGTTAAGTTAGGTTTTAATTTTGTTATTTTTGTTAATTAAATCCTATTCCCATATAACAAAAACATTGCTTACGCAAGTACCTACATTCAACCACGTCTCAAGAAAATGATGTAGGTATTTTTGTAAATTACCCTCTATTGTGGTTATTAAATACGTAAACAGTGGTACCAGTGAATCTACGTCAGCATACCACAATATGGGTAACAGACTAATTTAAGATGATTCATTTAATTTACAAAAGATTTTCATTTACCTAATTACTTTTACAATTAAATGCCAAACTTGGGATAATTAAAGTTGTGAGACATATTAGTCGATTGGTATCAAAATTGGTCAAATCCATGATAAATTAATGGAATGTGACCAATTTTGATACCAATCGACTCATATAGCAATCATAAGAAATTATTCACCTGGGTGACTCATAGCCCTACTCATAGGTAAAGATGACAATGATATTAAGATTTAAAAAAAAGTGGCACTCCGGGAGTGCCGACAGAAGTGAAAACAAAACACAAACAGAATACTTTGCCATCACTCACTGAAATATCGGATATACATTAAAACCGAGTACATCCCGAGGACAGCCGAACACATCCGAAGCGGTGTCGGTTACGGTAACAGTGGCGCGAATTCAATGGTTTTTCCCATGTCAAAAAATGCCCAACGCGCCTAAAGAAGTTTTCACTTCAAAAAATTGGAATTACAAGATGTATAAAAAGTCCTAATTTATACAAAAACGCTTACTTTATTTGCAATAAAGTTTGTTTGATCATGATCTATTCTCATCAGTGCAAGGTCGTGCTGGCATACAGCCAGTCCCAAATATAAATTTTGTTCACTTGCAATATTTAGCGCTGACCACTTTCACATCATCCCGTGTTTATATTTTTTATGCGGTAATAACTATGTGTTATCTAATTCCTAAAAATAAAATCCAAATTCATAATGTCAAAGTCGTTTAGAAAAAATATAAAGCGCCGATTGTATTTCATTTTCCGATTTTCTGGAGCGTCTTTTCAGTGCTATCTCTTAAAGAAAACGAATTTTTCATTTTTAACATTAAGTATGTAATAGCGCTAGTGTTGACAACGACTTTTTTATTTTTACTTTTTTGCCAACTCTCGTTCGATCGTTGTTCTCTCATTAGTATTTTCTCCGTTTAAGTTTTGACTGTATTACCTTCCATAATCTCTGTTCAATGACCCCATTAAAGTGGCATTGTAGTTATATTACCAAAGGAAGGGGTTTAAACAATGCTCGTGCCGCTTCATTTAATAGTCTTACCTAGTGCGACAGTAATGGACGCCGGAAACGGTCCCTCAGCTGCGCATACGCCACTTCCGGTCAGATGCGTGCCCAGCCACAGCGATATATGATTAATTTAAAATTAGAATCCTTATGTAAATATTAAACAGATATGAGCATTTGCAGCCAAACATGGAGCCAGTGTAAACAAACCCTAGAAAGGAAATGACGAATTTCTCAATTTTCTTTGCTGTATCGTTCATCGCTAGGATGAGTTATAAGATGTTACAACTCACACTACTGTTTCCACAAAGTATTTTTTTCCAAACCTAATCATAGCATGTCTAATTTTATACAAAAGATTAAATTAAATTATTTGTCACGAAGTTACTTTGCCTAAGGCGTTTTTACAAATTGTATGCGTTATCTTGTTAACTATGCCTGATAACCATAGCATACCAAACTTGTTGTCACTCATCGATTAGCAACACAAAATTAGTTTCATTTTCTTTATTTAATGTTAACATGAACGTAATAGTTAACATTGGTAAGGCAGGGGCCGTAGACTTCCCATAGTCCTAGATAGGTAATACGGGGGTGTCCGCAACTCAACGTCAATGCGCGTATTTTGCGTACGGGATAGTCCTAGATAACGATCACTTTAGCCACACTAACCCATAATCCAATATATTTGCTTCCATAGCCTACAATAGTCCTACACCAACCGGGGGTTGTCCTTGGATGCACTTGCATAGTTTGTACAGGGGATAATCGTCGGTTGGTCCCTCATATCATCAAAAGAGTCTAACGGGCCTCTGCGCTTTGACTTCGGCCCCTCATACACCTTCCAAAAGTCCGGTACCCCAGGGTTCCGAAATATGTCAAAGATACTTTGGATAATAATATTAGTGTATCCAAAGTAGGGGAGAACAGGGTAATGGGAGCCTACTAAGGGAAAATTTTCTTAAAAATCACAATTGTTAATATTCTTACCATTTTTAGTTAGGAACTCTTACATTCATTATTAAAGTATATTTTAATCACAGTTATAATCAATTGCAGTCTTGTATTAGGGTACAATAAGGATTTTACAAAAAAAATCAGTCGCTCCCATTACCCGACACATGCGGGTAATGAGAGCCCATTTAACGCTCATATGGAAAATGGGAGCCATAATTTACTCTTTCTCGAATTTAACTAAACATACTTTAAATTATGTGATCTTAGTAATTAATACAAAGAACTATTTGTAACACAAATAAAAACGTCAACTTAGTAAATAAAACAAAAAAATAAAGATAATAGAAAGATGCTAGGCTACCATTACCCGCTGACTACCATTTTGAAAAGCAATAACATAAATATGTAATTCTACTTTCAATCTCAATTTAACCAATTGGGCTTGTTAGTGCATTTAGCTAGTGATATAAAAAGCATGAAGATAATAAAAACAGAATATAACTTCATGCTTAACTCGGCACTGGCAATCAGCAATTTTTATAAACGTGGAGCAAAAAACACATAATCGTCTCTCGTGACTTAACGCATGGCACTAACGGCTCGTGTTCGTCAGGCGAAGTTTCTCAATGGTTGACGAAAGCGGCCGAGTGTTTAAGATCGCGCAAATGTGCCTACTTTCCGTTCAATCACTATGGCTCCCATTAACCGACCGCTCTCATTACCCTGTTCTCCCCTACTTCTAACTACCCTGATGTTGGTGAACAAAGGCTCGCATAGACACAAGGGACTTGGCAAAATGGGCCCGAACGACGTAGGCGAATGTACCATTCAATTTCAAGCCTAAACAAGCCACCTTGATTGCCAAGCAATTATAGACCCAAACCTACAGTAGTAAGGTCCTATGCTTATATTGAATAACACTTTTTCATGCCATGTCGCGTAATGCACTAGACAATACGTCTTGGAGAAACTGCGTGCCATTGAATTTTGCATAATATCATCTAAGTACTAATCTTGTACTAGCGAGGGGACTATAATTTATCAATTGTATTTGCGCCTACGTTGCTATTTAATTTCTAACGACCCCGTAGACTGATATGTAAATATATTTTTGAGAAAGATTACCACTTTTACCAGCACCGCCCGAATTTATCGATATTTGAGTAGAATCTGCATTGAGGGGTCCGTGGCTAAATAATAACAGCCACACAGGTCAATCGATCAGGTTAAGCTACGCTTGCCGCGGTTGGTCTGTGGATGGGTGACCATCATTACATACCGAGACTCCTCCGTGCCTCGGAAAGCACGTTAAGCCGTTGGTCCCGGCTGTCATTCGTGGATCTTTGACAGTCGTTACGGGTAGTCAGCAGCCCGAAAGTCTGACAACCAGTCTTACCAATGGGTATCGTATTACCCAGTAACTGGGTTGTGGAGGTCAGATAGGCAGTCGCTCCATGTAAAATACTGGTATTCAGCTGCATTCGGTTGGACTGGAAGCCGACCCCAACATAGTTGGGAAAAGGCTAGGCAGATGATGATGAGTAGAATCTGCATCTGCCCATATCCACCAGGCCGATTCAATTGTTATACCTACAAAGATGGGTAGGGCTAGTGGGCAATAATGATAAAAATTATAACAACATAAAATAATTCTTAATTTGAAAACTTCCGCCTGCGCCGCCACTCACTGATATAGGGCTCTCTATCTTGAATTCACCTACTCTTTGAACATTATTCGTTTTAATTTCATTGATGCGATGTTATGCCCCGGCAAATACGCTATAGTTCTTTATTTGCTCCAACTTGCTATTTTAAAAATTTTAAATGAATTAATGAAATTAAAATATGTTCATAAGCAAACGTGCTCGGAGGAAGGAAGTATTTCAGTAAGATGCTGGTAGGGATCTTGATCGTACTTCCGGGATTGTCCTGATAGCCGTGGAATACCTCTCCACTCCTCATAAGCTTGTCGCTACGTCACTATGTGCTAGCGACCGTTTCCGCGGGCCCATTATTGAGTGTGCAAGTCACCCTCTGCTATTTTATCCGTGTATATACAAAACATTGATTAGGCAGGGGTCATAGTTCTTCCATAGTTATTGGTAACCAGTCCACTTTAGCCACCCAAACCCATAGTCCAACTTTTTATTTTTCCATATCCTGCAATACCTAGTCCTACACCAACCGGGGGTTGTCCTTGGGTGCACTTGCATAGTGCATATAGGGATAATCGTCAGTTGGTGCCACATTTCATTAAAATTTCCTAAGGGGCCTCTGCGGGTTGGCTTCGGCCCCTCGTACGCCTTCCAAAGGACCGGGACCTCATGGTCCCGAGATATGTAAAATCAAACAAAAATAATAATAATAATAAACCATTTATTTTTCATAAAACGAAAACGCGAAATACATGTGTTAAATTAATGTCGCCACGCTGCATGTGTCATTTCATTAGTCAGGGCCAATTCTGCATTTCAAAATACCTAAAGTGTGTTAGGTTAAACACGGGACATAGAGTTTAGTACCTACTCATGAATACAAACGTAAATAGATATAAAACCACCGCGCACTTGTATTGCAGCCTTTGGCATATAGAAGTCTACGTAAATAAAGCCGTTTCAAATTGCTGTAGTTTTAAAAATACCTAGGTAGCCGAGCCGTAGCAAATAACGCGAAGCATTGTAACTTATCTTTGAAAAGATTTGTTTCGAACAAAGTGTTCCGTTAATCTTTTGTTTGTACGCTTAGAGTGATTGAGTGTGATCACGCACGTCAAACTCACGCGCTGGCGTTCATGATAACCAACGCTATTTTGGTAAAGGCGAGCTACAGATAAATCTGGGGCTATCTGAGCCTTGACTTTATAAATATTATGCAAATGTTTTGATGGAAGCTGCTATCTGCTGTCTTCCGCTTGGACTCGTTGAGTCATAAATACTTTTTTTTTTCACAAACTGTCATCACACACTGTCTCTATCTCCTTGAAATTGATGCTATGCAACATGCAAATAAAAGTATCATAATAGTTTTCAAAAATGCTCTAAACTCCTCCAAATCAATCAGTGTAAGAGATATTTGTATCTTGGTAGATGTCTAAAAAGCTCTAAATTCCTCCAAATCTGCCAATACCAGAGATATTTGTTCGACCGATGTCGCGACCACTAGTTGTTAATCTACGAAACAAGCGTGAATAAAACATGATAAACACGCAGTTCCAGTGTCAGGTCAACCCGAGTCAACGTGTTCAGACAATGCACTGTTATGCAACCTGATTTGACCCGTAATCGCTTCCATATCAATTAGGTTCAAGCACGATTACTATATCAATTCAAACATTTTTGATGCTAGAGTAACAGAATCTTTTCGATCACAATATGAATTCAGATTACACAAAGCCTGCGTCGCAAGTATCACAAGTTCTAGTAACGTTAGGTTAGCTAGATGGACTAAATCTGTAATCTGTCTTAGTATTCGACTATAAACAATAGTTGCGAGTTAGTATTCTCGCGTGCAGTGGGAGGCGACGTGGGTGGTCCAGAACTGTGCCAAGGATATCGGGAACCTAGCGAAATATCTCGCGTGATTATTTATTGTGTTGACATGGGCTTTGTATTCGACTTTTTATATTCCGCGAATATGTAGGCTTTTTATGGGATTGGTGTCTAGATATCTGATTGTTAAGTAATCTTCGCTCGTGTCGTAAACTCGTGAAGCTAGACTCAGGTATTAATATTAGTAGGACTAAACTGCAAATGTCAACTACAGAATTTCTTTATAAATCTTTGGTCAGTTATAAGCAATTTATGAAAGTACTGGAACGATGTACGAAGTGACATCATTTGGACACCACCACTGGATTTTACTGTCTATGCCCCTGCATAGACTGTAAAATCCAGTGGTGGATTCGTGATTATGGCCGAAGTTACGGGCATTTCCCACTCTGTATCACCTACGAACATAACATTAATTCGGAACCCGACCTAAGAATTAATGTCAACACGATATGACAGCTGTCCCTACTCGCGACATGTTTTTGCCCGTTCGAAAAATTTAATTTGTCATTTGTTTTGAGGGATCAACTACTGTCAGGCGGGCCCGTATCTTTCGTTGACGGATTTAGAGAATAGCCCTGAGTCGTTTCATACTTATTAAATAATGGAATATTATGAAAATCAACCTCTCACGTGCATTAAACTTTACACACAAATTCTGCAAGAGAGGAAAACGAAATAAAAGTATCTACTAAACAGATGTCTTCACGGAAAGCAATAAGAGTTAATTTCCGCTTCATAAAGAGGTACCTACTCCCATCATGAAATAATGCTGTTCATAACATAATTAGATGATAATCTTAGTTCAGCTTTTAATTGGGATTCTTAAACATGCTCTTGCATAAGTGCAACTGAATTCCCAAAGCATGTCGATGTAATCTCGGCAATCTATCAAACTTATCATGAGCATCGGTTACAGAAACAAGAGGTGTATGACAGTAAAACGTCTTATTATCTAACCCCTAGCATTACGCCTTACAAAAACATAGTAGTGTGAAACGGAAAGTGGTGCGAATGAACGCGTGTGAATACAAACATATTGTGTGCAGATGACGAGATTCTTACACATATATCCAGATACATCGTAATTACGCGTAACGTATTGCTACATGACATCGCTTGTCCTAATTATTTTCACGACTACTTGTCAAAAAACTTCGTCGAGTATTCGCGCACTCGTTTTCAGCGCCAAGTAAAAACATTACGGAATCCGGTTTCCGTTCGTTTTCGTGTAACTTCTTTTTCTTATCTGGCATCCTTCGCTCATTTCCTTCGTTTTCTATCGCTGCTGTATAATTCAAGAAAGAAAACGACAAAATTGGAACCATTATGCCGGCAAATACTTAGCGCACATAACATAAATCCTTCATACGTGGGTATCGAGTTTAGGAGATCCTAATTTAACTTAATTGTAATTTATGTTCCACCTCGAACACCACGTTTGAAACACGATGCTTAAATATAATCAAAGGTTTGCGATCACAGAACATGTGTGAACGTTATACAATCCCGCCTTTTGTACAGACACTGTAGTTTTCCAGAAAAGTTGAAAACATACTTCTATTGTACAAATTCGCGGAAAACTAAATAAAACTCAGGACAGAGGGCAACGTCACTCATCTGGGGCACCAGGGGCACACGTTGTAGGAAAGCAATTGATTTAGTTTTCAGGGCGCAAAGATCAGCTTACGGTGTGAACGTGTTATGTAGTACAGTAGAGATCTAGACAACGAGATATCTAGTAACGATCATTATTACCGTCGTAATTATACCGTGAGATGACACTTGGGTAGTGAATCCGGAAACTTGGCGTATTTAGCTACACAAGAACCGTGTCTCGCAGACAATAAATTGTTTCTAAGTAGCAAAACATTTAGTTCGCTTCCACCAAAACAATGTTTTCAGTTTTTGTCCGGAAATTGCAGTGAAGTGCATTTTGAAAGAGATTTTTTGTTAGACATGCATTTGTCGAGTGATCTCGACTTTTTATCTGCAGCTGTTTTATGAAGCACTATTATTTAGCAGTAGCGATCTATAAATCAACATCAACTACGAAATGACTCAAAGTCAATTCAGGCAAGTGAGAATGATAGAACAGAAAAATAAAGCCAGCTATTGCCGAAATCAACAATGAAATACTTCGCAGCAAATTGAAAGAATGCACCTTCGCTCCAAACCGTATAGACGTTAATTGTTAGTAATTTATATCTGTCTTTATTGCCACCAATGAATCAATTCGTTTCAAAATTAATTTTCAAGACAAGCTTGATATTCGTCAGACATTTTATGAGCAAACCCCACATTTAGATACTTGTCGTGGTGATCACAACAGTCCCGTGTTGGGATGATGTGATAACTTTAAATAGAGTGCCACCAATACCTCTGTATTGGTGGCACTCTATTTAAAGTTATCAAAAAAAAAAAAAAATAAAAAAAAAAAAAAAAAAAAAATACTCATGGAACTGGCAATAACTGTCTCTACAGTTATTGCCAGTTCCATGAGTATTTTATTGGAAACAGTAATTAAGAAGAATGCTTCCTTGTCGTAAATTAGTGGAACGGGTTTCATGTTTAACGTATTCCATTTTATCTTAATTTTAGTATTAACATTCTCTTGGTCTTCATCTTCATCTTCTACATCCATTAAAGTTCATGTTTTGTTGAAATACATAAAATTTGTCTTTTGCTCTAGTTTCTCTACAGCAAATAGTTAATATATTGTCATTATGTAGTCCATCAACACGGTCAGTGTCTTTTATTTGTGGTGGAGTTCAACCTTGAACTGCCCCGAGGTCGTCTACTGTCGACCAAGCGGCACCGAGTGCGGAAACGAGACAAGAACTATTCTCTACTATTATACTGTCATTAGCATCTGCATGTTTATCTTGAGTATTAATAGTTTTATGTTTAGATAACACATTGCTGTGCGTGTCTTATTTTAAGTACTGCTCTGTATTATTGGGTATTTTCGAACACAAAAACTTTACTATATAGAGGTAACACTCTTTTATTATTTATTTAATACTTCAAGCATATAAATGTACAGAGGCGGACTTAATGCTATAAGCATTTTCTACCTTTGGTTGATGCAGAGACTAACAGTAGGTAGTAGGTGCAGGTGGTGGTGTATGTGCTTTTATTAATAGCGTCAACACTGTAATAATTATTGTAACATGAAACTCCGGCACTTTTCATCGATCCAATATTAAATGTTCTAACACACATGTTCAACAAGAAAATAACTATTGTGTTTCAAATACTCGCGTTTACTTGTGTTACAATCCCATTATTATTTGACCACCCTCCGACTTCTCCCCTCCGTTCCTTACTAATCTTTTAATAAATGAGAATTTAAATGTTGCATGAGAATCAACGATAACCGAATTTAGGTACAGCTATATAGGATAGTACTGTTATATCTATGTTAAATTATATTGAGCCGTAAAATAAAATCAGAAAACCTTCAAGGAAATAAGAGAAATTGCTTGATAATGATAATTATCAATCTATTCACATATTAAGTTTCCCATACACATTGCGGCAGTGGGACAAAAACCGTAATTAAAACTTGACAAAGATAATTTGCGTGTTCATTGGCTAGACAAATTAATTTGTAACTGTATCCACAATGTATGCGACAGAGGAGAACAATCTTCTACTTCCTCCGTGGATTTTATTTCTCTGTCAACTTTCTGCTACCCAAGATCTTTGTCATCTTCATGATATATTACCATTTTTGACAATGACTAAACCAATGAATCAAGACAATCCGACACAAAGTAGCATCGACACGATAATGAGTTTTCGCATAAATCACTGAAATCATTTTAATTAGTTTTTCACTATTTTTCATCAAGGTTGTGAAAACCGAACATTACTGCGACATAAGTGACTTACACATCATAAGTCACTTATCTAGAATGGGAAAAAACTCAGTTCATATTTTTTCTAGTTATCCGGAAACGTATGATCGCAAAATTGTATATACATCTATCATAAGACTTAAAACCTGTGCTTGGTGGAATTTATTGGGTACACTCTTACGTATATATGACATCAGAGTGCAGACCCACTATTTTATTGTCCTGCTTTATGTTATAAATTGATTACTTACTTAGAAATATTAAGTATTTATGTTGCAAGTTGAACAGAAAATCCAACAAATTCAATCATGTCGGTCGTTTTTACCTAATAACTTCAACAACCGTTAGAATGTCATCAATCTCGTCGGTATTATGAATTAGTTCTATCAATAAACTTCCAATGATCAATAAACACTTTCGCTTTTTCAGTATATTTCAGCAGTACCGTAGTAATCATAAAGTACCTTTCTAGAGAAAGTGACAGATATAATTATCCCTGAGCTTATTTCTGTTCAACCCTGCTTTGGAATTATTAACTTTTTATGCGGATTCTATTCATGAGTGACGTTTGTTCGCTCTACTATTTGCCACGCTTGTATGGACTGTATTAAAATGTATGAGATCGCATTGTTCCGTCAATTGTTAAGTATGTTGAATAAAAGACTAGAATTGTTTATTTCTTTCATTATGAGAATATTTTAACCCTTTGTTTGACATTTGAAAGCTTACGAAGGCGTGCCTAACTGCCTAATAGTGCGTGTTGCGTCAACTTTAATTATTTTTTTAATCTACTTGTTACGTCAATGATACCATAACCGAGAAATTAAGTGAAATTACAACTTTACGCGACATACATTTGTGTAAATGATAAAGGGCATGTAGGGCATAAAACTAGTTTGGTTGCAATCGTATTATGAGACCAAGACCCTCGTCGCGATATAAAGGCCTCGAAGGCAACAATTCTCGTTGTTCTATTTTCACTACTGCTCAACCAGTTTCAAGCGAATACAATCTTAAACGAACAGACAACGCACCACGAGTTAAAACAACAAACAACACGTGCATCGTGTACATCCGATTTAATTGATCCATATGTTCATCATTATCTTTTACTCATAACTCAGTAGCAATAGCTACTCATCCAGAGACTAAAATGTTGATACTTTCATAATAACGGTTCTACACCGAACAAAAAGATTCATCAGAAAACTGAATCAAGAAATTCATAAATGGGTCTGAATTTCTGCGTAGATTAAATGATTGCTTCACAGTTTCTGTTATCCGTTAAATAGAGCCCGGCAATGGTATCCAATTCTTCTTAAAAACTTCCGAGCACGAATTTCACACGGCGTGAACAATAGCCTCCATTTCAAATATCTATCTATTCTATTAAATAACTCTTTATTTTTTTAATCATCTTTGTTACTTTTCTCAAAAAGTAGTTCGACATTTTGTAATAGTATCTATACAAACACTACCAGCTTTATTTCAATTGTTGATTTTATGTTAATTGTTTTCAAAAATGGACAAACACCTGTAAATTGAATGTCATGCATAGATTTACGTGTTTGTGTACCTACATCTTATATTTTGCACATCGGTCAAGTAATCAAATAGGCATCAAGTAAAATACAAATGCGCCGCCATGATTGTGACTTGCAAGAGCCGGTAGCTGGTAACATCTATGGAGTCCACTTAATGATTTCACGTTTTTTCTTTCATATTGCTTCTCACTTTCAGTATTAACTTTCTTCAATTTCTCTGCTTCAAAATTATCATTATTAGGTTTAGTTTCCAGGTAATTTAATTCTCTCATCACATGTTTACGAAAAATCTCACTAAATAGACTATAATATTATAATATATTTATAAATTTTAAATTACGATTCTGTTACAATTATGTACAATGAGACTTGAAATGACTTGGTGAATAATTTAGCAATAAACCAAAGTCTGTAAAGATCGTTCGTTGAATTCAATCGTTCTCCATCTGGCATAGTCGGACGCAATCATGATGGCCCCTCGCCCGTAAAATTACGAGATGCAACCAGCCTGGGGGAGCTTATGAAAGGGGTTATTGCCTCGGAACTATCTATCAGACGGCTGTGCATATGTGCAGGGAGCGAATAAAGTTTATTTGTATGGCGCGATGGCTCGGCGGGCTGATAATCATGTCGTGTCAATGGGTGGGGCGCACCGGCCGAACGCCGCCGCGCGCCGGTTAGTGCCCAACACGATACTGTGCCAACTACACGTACCAGCGCGACCTTTTTAAAAGTTTCGATTATTATACTTCGATAACGATAACACACAAATTAACATCCCAAGAGAAATCCAAATATCTTAACCGTGTTTACACACAATTCAACGTTCCGAAAAGGATGTCAGTGCAACCGTCGAAAATTTTGAATCGACTTCGGCGGAGTCTCCTGTTGCCTGATATTTTGATACTTGTTTACGACGACAATTAAAGGATAACTTTGGTGATACTTATCAGGGTGATCATACGTTGGAATCATGTGGAAGAGGTGACATAGTGTGATTAAAGTGGTGTTACGTGAATGTAAAGTTTCATAATTGTATTAGAACAAGAGAGTCGCAAGAACTATCACTAATCTAGTGTGCCATTAGAATTCTAGCTTTATTTGGAACGAAATTATTCTAATCTACAAAAGTCAAACTAAAAAGTTACGAACTAGTGTTTAATTAATGTGTAAGTTAAGTTAGTTCAGTGCAATATTGGAATATATCCAAAGATAAGAGTACCAGATCTTAAATGTTTAAATCGGGCCTGTTCAATCGGTCAAGAGTCACGATGGGTGAACAAGTTGAGGTAGAAGACAGTCTGGAGCTGGAGTATGATATGTGGGACGGTCAGTTCGACTTCGTGGGCCCGCAAGGTCCCCCTCCCGAGGTCAGAGGCAGGATCACCTCTGACGCGAGTCTCACAGAGGACTTGTTTACTGGAGGACCTCTGACCCCTCACCTAGCCAATGGCCAGAATGGTGGGAAGAAGACTGCTGCGCATCAGTGGTGCGATAACTTATCCGATCAAGTGAGCATTGTTTGGATCTCTTTTCTTTTATATCTTTAATTACATTTAGTACCACAGATAACACAAGACGTAGATAACACAAGTTCTGTGAGCTTCCTTTAGGAACCATAATAGGCAATTCTTACATTGTTAATTAATTGCAGTAGTTGGAAGTACCTATTTGTCTCATTGAATTCCATTTATTGGACATCGTCAATACTAATGACGTCAAGTGTACAGCATCATATAGCACATGTTTTTTCCTGGCAATTGATTCACAAAGGAATTACTCATTCCTATTCCAAATGCGTAAATGTCGCGTTACTCCTGAATTTTCCCGTAAAGGGCGGTTTCAAATCATAAGGATAATGTTGGTCCAACTAAGTATTTGGGAACCGATAGTACCTACATTTGTAAAACATAATAAAATTATGTTCATGTCTAATTAGCTAATAGGTACAGTGGAGTCGGCCACGGATCCACTAAACTAAAATTACAAAAAATAGACTCGAAGTTATTGTACCAATGGAAACCGTCACGTTTTATTCAAATCTAGTAACAAATATTGGTAGACCGATTATATTCTTCTGAACGTTGCATTGTATAAATTTTATTGACACTCCCAAGCCGGGTGCTACAAAAACTCCGATAGCTTCTGTAGTCGATGCATCTCTACCGTTTGCAATAATCGTTCAATATAAAACAAAAGTATTTCTTTCTTGAACGTTTGAAGTTTCTCGACCTGCTCGTGCCATCGCAGCCTTTGATTTGTTCACAAGTGTCACGCGATCATTTCTGTTTGAATAGTATGTTCATCGACCAAACTCTGTATTACTGCTGGTAGCCTGGTACCTACGTTACGCGACAGTAGGTACCTTAGATTGCCCTGTAGAAAAAACTTTATCGATGATGGCAATAGTTTAGATTACTTTAGATTGTAACTTTATCAATAGCATATCTTTTGAGTGTTTTGATATCTAAAAAATGATTCCAGAAATTGAAATATTGGAAGTTGTTATGAATTTAAATGTAGGTAGCAATAGCTACGCGATATACGCTAAGTTCTAGAATATACCTACCTAAGAAAAGAATAAGAAAAGCATTAGCAAATTAATTAAAAACACTGGTAAAATTTTATGTTCCACCATTGAAATCAGAAAAAAGATGTTTACAAACAACATTCACAAAAAAATCTTAGCAAAAGAGAGACTGGCATGAAGACAATACTGTGATTTAATTTATTCCTCGTAGCTGTTGAGAAAGGCATCCTGGCATGTTACGAAGTCACCATGTTAAGCTACAATTTGCATAATATTTTCTATCACGAGTAATTACAGAACAATGATTGTTACTAAAACAATTAATGTGTTTTAAGATAATACTGGTCGTTTGGAGTATTTGACATTACATAATATTTGAATTTCCGTTATGAAAACAGGTAGAGTTGAGGTCTTGAAATACATTTTACTTAAACTCATGCAAATCATTCCTTATAGTTACAGTACCAATGTTGATCCCTTCTAAATTTCGAAAGGGCTTGGACAACTAAGGATCTGTTTGTCTGGCCCTGCCCGGAATTCTGATGTAACACTATTTTTTGTAGATATCTGTGTCATGGACGATGCACGTCCAGAATAAATTATGTGCAAATGATAATTAGGTTAGTATTTAACATCGCGTGCGAATATTAATGTTTACTTCCTTAAGCAAATCTTCCTGTACCTACATTTGAAAAACACGATTGTAGATTTAACTTTGCTATTAATTGCCAACAGAGCGAGAAAGCACGGACCTACAGCAACAAGTAATCATTTGTACGCTCACTAGGCTAAAGCTAACTCGTCACAGATACGAGTACGTATGTAGGTTTCGGAACAAAACTAACAATTTTCGTGCCAAAATATGCTTGACTCCTAGAAGAAAAACTTACTTGGATGACATACTTATTTTCACACCTTTGTTTCGTTTGATAAATGAGTAAAGGAAAATTTGAGTGTTTTTCTTCTTCTGGTATTGCTGAAGGTTGGTTATCAACTCCGAATATTGTCTTTTGCGAGGTGGAACAGCTCACTGGTACCTACCCCTGAGTACAGTCCGCTAGCGAATCATGAGTATTCCAATTTCGTAAGACTTAACTTAATTTCTGGAAAAATACTACGTTAACCTGCCATGTACTAGTCACATTCCCTTTCGCCAACAATTTCATATCGTAAATCTTTAGTCAGAATGCGGTAAATGAGCGGACCAGCTTCAAACGGTTTTCGCAGTAAATATTTATCTGCATTGCGTTTAACGATGTTTAACCTAAAATGCTTTAATCATCTTTAATTTGGTATTCGTTTGCATTTATAGTATTTCAGTCATCTAACTTATTACTGTAATACGTATATTAAGTATGGATATCATCTTGTTAACTATATATGCAGTAGATTCTCATCAATTCCTAAATGCTTGTATTTTTTAAGACATTTTAAGACATTATCTTCAGTCTGCTCCACCTTTATCAGCTATTCTTTTTTACCTATGTTTTGAATATAATCGGTGTTATGTCTATTACAGGAATCGTAACGATAATAATTATTTTAATTTTATTAAAATTCTTGTATATATGCCAGAATCTTTACAATAATATTTTCATATATTTTTACATTCCAAAACCATTAACGTTGTAACAAAGCTTTTATGCAGTTGTATCTATAATGTTTGTCAAGTCACAGCTAATTATCAAACAATTAGAACAATCAATGGACCCAACAGTTACAGTTGACCGTTACCGATATCGTGTCATAGTGAGTGCATATCGATTCCCCGGTAACACCAGTATGGTTGGACAATGCGTTACCTACCGCACGACCTAATACTTTGTCATTATTTAACTGGGGCGCCGCCGACGCCACGGACGTTGACCTTTATATATCTGCAATAAATTAATTGTACAGCCAATACTAGTAAACACAAACATTAGAACAATAACATTAAACGATTTGACCGTATCGTGTTCCAACAAATGTACTAAATGGAGAGTTAGTTTTCCGCCAGCCATTAAAATTCTATAAAAGTCATCTTCAACATCTTCTAGCTCTTACGAATATGCAACAGTTTACTCCATACAATCGGAAGCAATATATCTTCTAGAGTCAGTCTTTCTAAACAAGCTTCCTTCATCTAGCGCCTATTACGGAAAGACACATGACATCTGAGACCGTTCACCAGGCGATGGTAATTGAACGAAACCGACCGTCAACTCGCAAATATCCATCCGAGGCAAAGCCGTCGCTGTTAACAAACGTTGGAAAGTTGCAAGACAACTCGACAACACACAACAGCCAAGAAAATATGTTCACTTGAGGAAGTCACGAGCACTCACTCCGCCTGCTATTCAACTAAAGTGCCTATTGATTGCACTTAACGATAATAATCATGGTTTTACTAACCAATCTGTTACTGCTCAATAGGTTTTGCGGTATGAGTTTTTGTAACATCGATTTATATAGAGGCACTAACTTCTGAGGGGCAATTCTCGTAAATTTAAGAACGTTCACAGTCTAATCTCAGTCTCAATCTGTCAAAAAATACCTCTAATTTCCCTACATTTTGACAAGTTTTTGACATTTGTTTGTCGCTGAGATGAGACTGCGACTAGATTTTGAATGTTTTAAATTACGTGAATTGGCCTTCTGGTCGCGACTTTCGTCCGTAACGTATGAAATTTCGCCGATTCAACGCGTCGCATCTATTGATATAATATGTTATTTAACTCAATGGTCGCATCCCATCGCCCTCCCGGCTATTACTTTTTCATTTTGCTCAGCTCCTAGGGGGTCATAGCGTGATGTTAAATATATATAACCTTCCTCAAGAATTGGGCTATCCAATGCAAAAACATTTTTAATCCGACTGGTAGTTCCAAAAATTATCGCGACAAAACAAAAAAAACAAACAAAGTATTCAGCTTCATTATTAGTATAGATTCACAATTTTTTCGCTGGCTATGTGTCCAAAAAACAATGTACTTAGTAGGACAAGTAATACGTATTACGAAAATTAATATTTGCTTTAAGCTAAAACTTGACAGTGCAAATGAGCGATGATCTCAGTACTTCAGTAAATAATTTTTAGATAAAGTATGTTCATCATGGACATAATTGCTAAGGTTATCGGTAATGACCTCGGATTGTTTATTTTGTCGTTGACTCTGAAAGAGAATTGTAACTCATCTCCCTAGTGACAGGGTGGAATGTAATGACTTTACTGCATTTTGATAAAGTAACATTCACAACTTAGCTGCAGCTTGAAGTCACCAAGAGCTGTAGGTTGTGATAGTAAATAAATATGTTGATAGACCAGTATGATTAACAATAGACATTATACTTATAGCAATTGAAAAGGTGCACTTGCGTCAAGACTTAGATTAAACAGACCAAACTAGTTTTAAACTAGCTTTAGCATAGAAGCACGCAAAACATTAGGAAATCCTTACAAAGTACCTATCTACATTTATTTAAGTTGGATACACTGTTCCTATATCCAAGTTATTTTAGTAACAATACACAATCCCATCTATTTAATGTTATCTAATTTTTTATCTTAATATTTGATCTTTAAGTTCTGGTTAATTGTGAAGTTCATTCACAGTGTTTGAGCTCTTTCATCATTCACTGATCTTATAATTGCCACTTTAGTTACTTGCTTTTGTCTTTTGGGTTAAGTAATCTTAATGTATTCTGTCCGTTAATACGTCATGTACAAATTAACCCTTTAACTTAGATTTATGAGATCTTCATTATCACCATTGTTCCTTTAAGATTTTTTTATTGTCTATCCAATTTCTGTCTACTATCATTTTATGGAGTAGATTATCTGAAATCGCTTTACAAGTATTTCTCTTTGCCTCCATATAATGTTCTTTATCTATGCAATCTGAGAAATTACCAAGTTTTCGTTTGCATTCGATGTTAATTTCACCAGCTTAAGTTTTCTACCACTGATGCGTGTCACGAATTAGTTGCTGTTGTATTTTTTATTTGGTTTAAGAGTATCCGCTTTTTAATTACTCCACGACTCACGACTTGCTGTTTTCTCAAACTTTTCCAGACTAAAATCTCTTTTTTGTAAATGGCAGCTCTATTCATAGCAGATAATATTAATGTTATGAAGGGTTAGGTATACAAATTTATGATTCAAAAGAATCCCCCGAATCTATACTAATATTATAAAGCTGAAGAGTTTGTTTGTTTGGTTGAACGCGCTAATCTCTGGAACTACTAGTGATTAGATAATACGCAAGACACGTGAATTGATAATGATAACTAGGCGATACTTTCGATTTCAAGCCGTGATTTTAAGCCATTTTCAAGTAAGAAGAAAAAACACAATAAGTTCTGAATAAATGCAAAATAAATTGCTTTCTTACAAATCACAAGACAATTGATCTACGCTAGTCTTAAACTCGAGCACATCAGCGAAGTGAAACCAGTCTGCGCAAGCGCGGTTCAACAAAAGTAAAACTGAGAGTACTCGTACCTTGGCTTCGATCGAAAGTCCGATATATTCCGATGCAGCTTTACATTTTAAGACGATTCATTTCACTTTTCCCATGAGAGCGTAGCTAAATTAGTTATGTCACTGTAAATTATAAATTAAGTTCGGTATTGTATTTCTCCGAAGTTTTGATTACTTTGACTTTGTATTGGCAGATACAAATTGAATTGAAGTTACTCAACTGAAACTGGTGCTTACCGTTTCAAAGATTTCATTCAAACATTATTCTTATGAAATGCTTTGTAGAAAATTCTACAATTCTAAATCAGTCGGCGTTGAGCTCTGGAGCGCGAGGATACGAGTCATCATCTGGCAATACAATCTCTACTTTATTTGCAACCATCGTGAATCACTACCAGGTCCCAGATTTACCAGAATATAGATTTCCAATGCCACTGGCTGAAGACCTTCATAATGTAGCTTGCGTATTTTCAGTTTAACAGAAAATAAAAACACCAGTCATTCGTCCATCTTCAAATCTTCATATATTTTCTCCCACAATAATTACGAATCCATCCATCACGACGTTTAATTTCTTATACGAAACACATTAAGATCCATAAAAACTACAATTTAGCATCGGAACCAAGCTGCTATCATCACAAAATTCCCATGGTATGATGAATTACATCACGCTGTACAGAATTACATCGCACTAATGACGTGTTTATATTGTCTAGATAATTCACTTCGCGTGGAAACTTCTCATCTGCTTCTTTTTCATTAGAAATACTTTGTAGACTAACGTGGTTTAGTAAATTACTTCCAGGCAGATTTGGGTAAATAAGGTCATCAAATTCATCAGCTGTTGATGAACTAGGGATGTTCTTCTAATTTGACTAACAGTCTGAACCATTGGCTCTAAGGTTAGCTAACACTCGGTAATCGATCACTGTAATCTCAGCTCACTTTGCGTGACGCTAATTGTCATCCTCACATTTTCTTCGCTTGCCTCTGCTAGATAGAAAATAATTATGGATCAACGTCCTTCAACTTTTCTTTCAACGAATCTTGCACTAACAGTTTCTACTTCTACAATCCGTATAAGTATACCTGTATCTTACCAGTTTCCTTCACTTTCATAATTCTCATAAGTACTCATAACATGTGGTTGCTAATTCCAGAAACCTAAACCATTAAGTAAAGGATCACAACTGTTGCAAGTGTTTCGTTGCATGACAACGTTTCCTGTTTCCAGTTAAGCGATAAGTTTAGCTGCAAAGCGATACAATTCATATTTATCTTGTTATGCTTTCGTGAATTTTTTACAAGCTAATTTTGACTTTATCCAAAACAAATTATATTCTCAAGTCTTTTTATTTACGTCCTATCAAGCGAGATTTCGATCACATGCATGCAATTCATATCCGGTAGGCTAATGATGATAAAAGAAACATGGTTAATCTGTTAATCTATTATCGTCACACACGTTACGAAAAAGATTTGTTAATGACAATTGCAGTAAAACATATTTCAAGTTTTAGACACATCGGTCAAAAATATCTCCGAATCTGACAATACGCATTAACAGAATCCAAGAAACGAGATAAAATGTCTGCTATGATGAATCTGTGATCAATGGAGCGATCAATGCGTCATCATGGATGATATCGCTGAAATTCTTTTTTCGTATCTATGTACTTACTTATTCCAGTTATTCCGATTGTAAGTATATAGCATTCTTTACAAGTCAGTTTTGTGAAAGTTAACGGAAAGTAATCTTTGATTGATCTGGCCGCGCAGACTATATTACCTACTTATAATAGTTTTTTTCACTTTAAACTCGATACACATGTCGTTTAACTAACGTGTTTTTAAATAACCATGAAGCGTTTCGTAATAGGCGGTACATGAAATATTATTTAATATATTCTTATCAAAAATAAGTCATAATAGAAGCCAAGCAACGATAAATATTAAATTTTAAGTAGTCTGAATCTTATTGAAAATATTACAGATAAATTAGGCAATTATTAATAACTTCATAATCATGAAAATAAAGACAGAAATAACGGTAACACTCATGAAACAAGTCACTGAAAATGATTCATATGGCGGACACGCGACGGGGAACATTAAACTCACCCTACAAATAATAAATTCTTGTTCTTCACGGAGGCTGTCCATTAAATTGTATCAATGAGTCGCTCTTTAAAAGTCGTGTCTTCATGACTCACTCAATAAAGAAAAGCTCATTGAGCCAGTTCTTTTGGCCGATCGTGTCCGCTTCCCTACGCTAACAGAACCGCTTGCATTGTACTTCGAAGTTAATTTATCAACGTTTCAATTACTGCTACTATATTGACGCTATGGTTATTCGACAACGAGGAAAATAATTTCAAACTCTGCGTGGTTACCCAATTTTAAGAGGAAAACAATATTGTATACATTAATAATTTTGTTCACGAATTTCACAAAGACAATTGGAATTGTATTCCATTTCTCCTGCTGAATTTATGCCTGGTATTAAATATTTACTGTTGATGATGTACCTGTAATATAGATTGTTTCAACAGTTTACTATGATTAAAAGCAACTTATTGGTCATGTAATATCTTACGTCAGGCACTATCATCGCTCATGACTACTTGACACGTTTGAATCAATCTCTTCCTGATGTGCATCTTCCTGCAACTTGCACGAAATTGTTGTTAATTTTATGTAACTCCTCATTAAAATATACCTACATAATTCAATCAAGTGAGACAAGAGTCGGAGCTCAAACTTAATAATATCTAGGCTCGAAGTCTGTAGTCATAGGTACTTAATACCACTTTTTCGTGTCAACGACATCTCTATTTTATCTTCTTTTACTTTTCCAGATAGAAAGCTGTCTGGTCCAGAATTAATTACGTTTTATTACTTTTAATTTTTCTTTGTCCAACAAATTGTCCTCATACTAACGGGTGATAGTTACACAAGAGACACGTTTTCTTGAAAGTTTACTGTCGAAAAAATTTAATCACAAATCTTGTGCACGGTTTTCATAACAAGTGCTTTCGTTGCCATTCCTGAACCTGTTTGAGATCTATAGGTTAATTACGGATACAATGAACTCGTCCATGCATAAAATACTGCAAGTGGGTAGGAATGCGAATACATACATAGAATCAGAAGTTCCTTCGTGACTGACTGGGACTCAGTGGAGCTCAACGAAACGATTACAATTTGCTCTCCTAAATAACGCTTCAATGATCACTTGTCTATATTTATTCGTTGATTCACCACCACTCGCAGAAAAAGCAAAGAAAGAGGACGATACGCACAGAGAAATTTCTTAAAATAAATGAATTAAAAGTCCTTAAAATATCAAAGTCGTTAGCGATACTGATTTAGCAAAAAATATTTAAACATTACACAAGGCTTATCGAATCCTTGACATACTCATCATGTAATGTATTAGATTTTGTGATTTTCTGTATCAGCTGAATCCTTTCCAGGATTCGATTTTCCAGTTGCTTTGATTTCGTAGCAAAATTAAATCGATTTTCTGCGTGAATAGCAAAACGTCATTTAGGGCGAGGTACTTACGCTATAATATGGTTACGAAGAACTCGATGTAGAAATCAATTAACTCGTAATTTTATAATTACAAGCGGCGGCAAGTGATCTTACTAACTATCTTTAATTAGACACAGTTTCAGTTGAGTCTGTGGTTGAGTATCTACTCGGAAAATGTCTCGGGGACGATTTGCTTTGACGATGAGCAACTATGTACCTATTGCCTATAATCAGAATTGACATTACGATTGCTTGAAACTATTCTGAGTTTTCTCTCTACCTACAGTCTGCAGTCTACCCAATTTAGAACCTGTCCAGCTCCATGATTGAATCTCTTTGAGGTATAGTTCGCGTCAAATAACTTTGCCGCTCTGAAGTAGGCAACATAAATCACTGCGAAGTAGTTTAATCATAGGAATAAAACAGCAGCGCGCATGCACGGCGTTCGGAAAGCCTAGCTTCAGAGCGGCAAAGTTATTAGTCGCGAACTATACCTATTCTTAATTAACATCATCATCATGATTGCAATGATCACCGATTCACCGCTACCCTTGAGGAAATGTCTTTCCGCAGCATGATCTCATGCAGCATTCAGAGTACGTGCTTTGTGTGCTCATATATTTGATTGTATTCGATATTCACCTCAACCTAGACCTTCGTAGGGACGCAATGTATTCCGACCGTGCATCATAGTATTTATAGAAAACAAGCACCTGGTACTAGTTGGCAGCCGTGAGACTAGTAAATCAACAGAGGTGTGTTAACGTAATACAACGATTTGTTTGAACAAAATGAGAACACGTTTGACCACGGCTACGGTAATGAATTTAAGCGAAACCGATGAAAAAATATATTAATTCAAACATCGTTAATGACTACAAACATGCACATGATTATGTCAATAAAAAGCTAATCATTACTAAAAACTATATTACAGTTCACGCAATAATTCATCATAATTTTACATCAAATAGCGAGATTATGAGCGTTATCCCTGTTATTTTGAACGCGATCAACTAACCAGTGGCGGATTTACCAATAGGCTGAGTAGGCTGGAGCCTAGGGCGGCAAATTTAGGGCTAACATTTTTTTATGTCTTACTGAAATTAAAAAGATTAATATTATATACCTACCATGTTTTTTTTTTTTGGAAAGAATAAAGTGAATGCTCAAATTCAGACTTCTACCGTAGATTTTAGCACAGTTGCCGATCTTTACAAATCTCTTTGCAAGTTTTTCGTAGCTGATGAACGAGAACATTTTAAGTATTTTGAAGAAAAGGCGAAGCAGTGTACAAATGACATGGGACATTATTGTAGAGGTCGGTAGGGGCGGCAAAATTTGAATAGCCTACTGGCGGCAAATGTGTAAATCCGCCACTGCAACTAACACGCGATTATAGATAACCATACGAATACCAGACCTGCCTTACATAACCATTGTAAACCACAATGAATCTCTAGAGATCCTAATCGATTTGTATTCAACGGTCGCAATTTCAAATACGTTTCTAGCCAGTAATGGTAACATTGGTGCCCACTAGTGCGTGGTATGGTAAACGCTTACTGCCATCGTTATCGCTCAATATCGAGCCCATTCGATGTTTATATTGTTATCGATAAACCTACATATTTGTCTAAATCTACAGTAATATTACTTTAGAATATCTGATGGTGGACGAAATGTAAAATTATTGTGTACTTTTACCAACTTGTTTAAGTATTGCGTTATCTTGTTTACTCAGTAGTGTAACTACGTACATTTTGGAATAGGTCATTATTATCTGTTGCAATATGTGTGTATCGAATGTGATGCGTGATCCATTTTGTGGTTTTCTGCTAAGCACCATCCATCTCATAGAATTCTATCACCCGAAAAAGTTCTCTTGTTATTGGCTGCTTCTTACTTCAATTCAGTTTCATGAATTGCAATTGCAATCTTGAGCAATAGAGTCTTAGCAATAATCATAAAACAGTCATAAATCTTACAAAAGCTACAAATTAAAGTGTTTAGAACTCCAATGGCCGCATTCCTCTGTGTGACATCATTGATCAATTTTGTGCGTTTTTTGCTCTTTCAATATAACAATGTCGTCGCTCTTTGGCAGGTGCAGCTACTTCAGCAACAAGTGACGTCACTAGCTGACACTCAAAGCACGGCGGACGAGCGCTACGCGAGGGCGAAGGCCGACAACGCGGTGCTGCAGGCGAGGGTACACATGCTCGACGAGCAGATACGAGAGGTCAGTACAAAACATAATTTGATCAGTGTTGGCCATGATTTGTAATAATGATTCGCAAAGTTTGTGTAGGCTCAGCATCATAACACCTTTTTCTACTAACTACATACATGGTAGTTCTACAAGTTGAACTATAATTTATCGTCTAACCCCCTTACTAATAAACGTATTATATCAGATAAATAGTTACACACCGATTTCTCTCTTTCAGTTATCAGTAATTTGACTTCCGAAAGAAGAAGACAAAGCGTTGTGTAACTATATAGACGATATACAACGTTTATTAGTAAGGGGGTATAGGTATAAGCATACAGTCATCCTCAACAACACAGTTGCAGATTCTTACTCTTCTTCTATAAACTTGTTTGACCCGAAGGGTATCAGTAAGATCTATTTGAGGATACCACTAACAACTAGTAAACAAAGCACTGTAGAGTTTTGCTTTAAACAAAGATGTCAACTCAACGAAAAATCTTATTTCCTCATCATGAAGCTAACAGATCTCCCAGAATTAGATCAACTACTTACTAAAGAAAGTTCTCTATCATTTTAATTACCCAATTACTCGCCATTACCCGTATCAATTCCGTTAATTAACTTCTAACCAACGTGATCTACAATGAAAATGTCGATTATGTGCAGATCGAGTGCCGATGTGAGGAGAGCGTGGCTGAGGAGAAGCGTCGCAGTCGCGAGGCGATATCGCGCGTCGAAAGAGATCGCGACACGCAACTTTCCGCGATCTCTGACAGACTTGGCGCCGCTGAAGCTGAGGCGTCGGAACTTAAACAAGAGGTAAAAGATACTATAGAAATGTTTATAATGCTGAGATGAGTTTATAGTTACAAAGCTAAGGGGCCGTCTCCACGAGCGAGAGAATCGGGGCGATAGTCTCGCCGTGCCATCAAATTTTCGCCACGACGATATCGCCGTATGGAGACACGTTCTAAGAGAGTGTATAGAAATACGTGGTATGACGATAATATCGCCGCGATTCTCTCGCTCGTGGAGACGGCCCCTTATATTGTACGTAATACCCAATATTTTGGAAGAGACGAATTGCCAGTGATGTCGAGGACCATGGTCCTTGTCAATTTTGGACTTATCAATATAATCTATAAGATACTCACCTAGAAGCATGTGAGTAGATTCAAGCTTACAGGAATAAAAGACATTGGCATAATAACTATGTACTAGACACTGCTTCAGAAATCAGCAGGTGCGACAGTAGGAATTTCGCTTTCCTTATTGAAATTCCTAAATATTGTTTACTGTAAAACTTGTGAATGGAATGCTTGTCATTCATAAAGACTGCGCACAATAAACTTTTTTTTCCATTTTCGATATTTATGATTTATGCAAAGATAAGCCACAATCTTTCATATCTACGGCCCATTTATTAATATTGCACCAAGTATATCTAAGGTCAGATTGATAGACTGATAAGGTTTATTTACATTCACTTTTTTACTACCTACCTATGTTCCCAACCTTTTATCTATGAATTTTGATGCTTTTTGGGACGTGCGTGACGTCTTTTGTTATTCAATCAAAAATCAAAAATCAAAAGTCATTTATTCAAACTAGGCTGAGAATCAGCACTTTTCGAACGTCAAAATTACAAAAGACAGTCCCCCAAAACGCCCGCCCTTCGCCACTTCCTAGTGCTTTCGCTGGGGAGAAGAAGTGGCGGAACAAACTCCCCAGCAGCACAGCTGTCTGTTCAGTTAGAAAAGAATTAATTTTATACAATACTATGTATGCAAAGTAATTAACATTACAGGACACAGAACCTTAAATTAAATTATTTGCCATAGGTTAACTAGCCACGCCAATATACCAACAAATACAATAAACACTATACGTACTCAAGCAAAAAAAAAATTAAAAATATAACCAAAAAAAACTTACTGACCAAATAAAAGCCTCCAGGTATAAAGGGCGTGACAGCTCACATATATATGCAATGCTGGGTTCTGTTTACATAGCTGTCACTTGAAGTCACAAATGATAAACTAGGACCATCGAAGTAAAATAAATAAACAAGTTATTACTACTAATAACAACAATAAAACCATGGTCAGCAAGACGACCAGTCACCACAAGCAGCACCCGTTCACGAGCATAACGCAAAGATCAGCCATTACCCCCCTCGCCATATTTGAGGGAAGGAGGCAACCCGACCCCCGACGCTACCGCAAGCAATGACATCTAAGGGAGCATGACGAACTTGCTGCCGGTTGCTCAAGCAAGAATATTAATATGATCATTCGTAGAGGTCGCTAGCTAACCACATATTGCAATCAACTCATTAAAAGACATTGAAATGAGTAGATTATGTCAATAATAAATTACAATAAAATTAAACCGATTTGACTAAAACTCTCAACTAAAAAAAACAAAAAAATAAAAATAAAATAAAAACAATTATATAAACTCATATAACCTGTCAGTAAGCTAATTCTGGAGAAAGAACATAATAATTGTCTTGAGTTAATCAGGGCGACCAACTATTCTTATCGTTTAAGTAGTCGTTGATGGAATAGTATGCTTTTGAACAAAGGTTGGATTTTACTTGAGCTTTAAATCTATTAAAAGGCAAATCTAGCAAGGAAGAAGGTAGCTTGTTATAAAAGGCTATACCAAGCCCAACAAATGAGTTATGAACCTTATGAAGCCGGTGAAAGGGAGCACGTAGTTTGTCCTTATTTCTAGTGTTAACATTGTGAGTATCACTGTTTTTAGTGTACAAGTGTATATTTTGCCTAACATATAAGATGTTGGCAAAGATGAACTGTGATGCAACCGTGAGAATACCAATATCTTTAAAAAAATCTCTTAGAGAAAATCTGGCGCCTAGCTGGTAAATCGCTCGAACAGCTCGTTTATTATACATGGGTCGTGTATTGCTACATGGGTCTTGACCTGACCAGATGGAAAGCGATGGATGAGGTCTACGATGGAATGAGCGTGCCTAGAAGACGCCTGTTCACTCTCGCTTTGAACACTGACGGGTTATATACATATGTAGAAGGGAACACAGATCCACCAGCATTAACTTTTTAATGACTACTTTGATATTAGTTCTTATAAATCTTATTTGTATAGCTTCTGCGCAAGATTTTCATAATACGCTACAACGGAATCTTTTATCCTAGGTGGGTCGACTCCGTGGCGTAGCAGAAACCCTCAGAGCAAACGCAGAAGCGGCAGCGCGGGCGCACCGCGAAGCTCAAGAACAAGTGGCGGAACTATCCGCTGCTTTAAGCAACGCACGTGAAGCTGAACGACGGGAGAGAGATGCGGCTGCCGCGGCCAACGGCCTGCTGGCGACTGCGAGGCAGGAGCTACAGAGACTGCGAGATGTGCCGCCCCCGCCGCCGGACCCGCGTCTTGACGAGCTCAGGAAGGAACTCACACTGCTACGGACGCAAAACAAATGTAAGTAGATTCCCTTGTTAGTTTGGCCTCGTGTTTTCTTAAATTCAAGACCTTGCATTGCATGCACCCTCTATGCATCAAGTCAGCCTTTCGCACCACTGTTGGGCGTAGGCCCCTTTCAAGCTGCACCCACTGTCCTCTATGCATTAAATTAGTCCAATTCTCTAGTCCCAATCAAAACGTCTAGCATCCACTCACGCTACATCCTCTTTCGAAGTGACACTTCAAGTGATGGACTCTATAAGGCTAAAATTGCTTCAATTGTTTTTAAGACGGGTTCTAAAAGCATTCGGAAGTATTACGTGGCACCTTCCTTCTTCGAATTAATAATATAATAACGACACATACTGCAGTGCTAATTAGACTTATCGTCGCACCTGCCAAGAACACTGAACACAACCGCATTCGGATTCGGACAATGATTGGGGGGTAGCTGGCAAAGAACTAAACAAATTATAAAAGCGACACTTGGCGATATTTGAAGCGACTTCTGATAAAAACAATGATCAAAACCTGATACATCAATTAGAATATGATATACTTAATCAATATTATGTTTGTTCGATAGTATGAAGTGCTCAGACTACTTCAACTTCAAATAATGCGACATACCTACATATTATTCGTATCAGTTTTAAGTGCCAACAATTGAAACAACATGCTAAAACACGTGATCAATATAGTTATCTATACATATAATAAAACAGTAAAAAAACTGTGTCTGTACATTGAATATATTTAAAAAAAAATATTGAGGGGGGGTTTAGAAACAGTAATAGGGCACGAATCCAAAAAAAAAATTCTGTCTGTGTGTCTGTTTGTTTGTACACGCTAATCTTCGGAACTACTGGACGGATTTGAATCAATTTTTTGTGGTTGTATAGGTATTATGTCTGGGCAACATATAGGTTATAATTTATCTTGGAAACTTGAACACCTGATGCAGAACCGCAACAGACCAGCTAAACTATAAGAGATACAAAAATGGTACCATAGCAAAAATTGTTCCACGTGATGTGCATTTTCTGCTGAGAGAATAAATTTGAAGATCTGGAACACCTGATGTGGAACTCCAAGAGCCCAGCTACACTATAACACACATAGGAATGACGTCTTAGCAAAAGTTGTTCGGTCTGATGGGCATTTCCTGTTGACTTATAAAAATCGAAGATCAGAAACATCTGATGTGGAAATCAAAGCTATCACTAATTGCACTGTATAATTATAAAATAACATAAGCTGGGAGTACCTCCACGCGGTGAAGGCGGTAACAGTTTAGGAGTGATTTTCGATGACGATGGTATATCATTGAAAATTTTACTCTACTGGCCAAAACTCCCATTTATTTTTTTTATTTTATCGAATAAATATGCCTTCGGGCTTATGTTATTTGAGTGTTTAATTTCCTTTTCCATTTATCTTCGTGACACGGTAGCCTACCCGGTAACGCAGGGGAGCAGTCACTTAGATTTTAATTGATCAGGTATCTTCACAATAAAACTATAACCATGCCTAGAAAGAGGTCAAATCTTTCCCAATGTTCCAAAGGAGCTAAAAGATTGAGGGTCATAAGATTACAAGGATCTACCGAAGAGCGTCAGGAGAGACTTGATGCTGTTCGAGAACATCAGGCTGCAACTCGCTCCGTGGAAACCTCTTCGAATTGCGAAGCACGCCTGCGTTCTCAGCGTATTTACGCATCTACGTCCAGGTCTCTAGAGTCCAGTGAAGAATATGATACGCGACTGACCGCTGATCGTGAACGTCATGCATTGTCTCGCGAGTCGGAGACGTTCACGGGTAGAGACTTGCGCTAGAGTTCTCAGCGTATCTACGTATCTGCTTTTAGGTCTCTAGAGACAAATGCGGAACGTGATGCGCGACTGTCCGCTGATCGTGAGCGACATACATTGTCTCGCGAATCGGAAACGTTTCCCGACACAGAATCACGCTTGAGTTCTCAGCGTATTGGCACATCTACTAACAGGTCTTTTGAAACGAGTGATGAATGTGATGCGCGACTAACTGCTGATCGAGATTATCATACGTTGTCCCGAACACGCATACAACAAAATATCAGTTAGAAAGTGAGAGAGAAAGAATTGCTGGAGTACGGCATGAAGAGACGTTTGAATTCTAATCGACTTCGATATTCTCTGAACAGAATGTCGATATCATCTGAAGAATCGGATGTGTCTCAAGATATAGCCGTAGAGCATGGCGACCTTCCTTGGGTTGATAAGGAACGTAGTGCATTTACGTATACTCCTAATGATTGACTACGCCACATATTCCGCCATCGAAGGTATGGTTCAAAATTGTACTTTTTGTGAAGCTGTTAAATGGCAAAAAGAAAAAAAAACGGTATGTGTTGCTCAGGTGGGAAAGTACATATTGAAATATTACAAAATCCTCCAGAAATATTAAGATCGCTGCTAATTGGTGACCATCCACAGTCAAAACATTTCTTGGACAACATCCGTTCGTACAATAATGCCTTTCAAATGACATCTTTTGGTGCGAAACAGATTTCAAAAGGCCCATTTATGCCAACATTCAAAGTGCAAGGCCAAGTTTACCACCTTATTGGTTCATTTTTGCCTGAAAATGACCCCAAGTTTCTCCAAATATATTTCGTATCCAATTATCAAGATCAGACAAATATTAGAAACCAACCTTTCCGCAATTGAAAAATAGTCCGATTTCACTGCTTCAAAGTATGTTGCATGAAGTAAACCCCTACATACACAGTTTTAAATCTGCATTAGAATCTATCCCCCTGGACAAAGCAACAGTTATAAATTTGTGATTGATGCTGGTAAACGACCCGCTACTGGACATCGGGGCAGATACAATGCTCCAGTAACAAATGATGTTGCAGTGGTTTTTGCTGATCAAGAATGTGAGCGGCGTGACATAGTGTTACGCACACAAGATAATCGCCTGCAACGCATTTATGAAACACATCGATCTTACGATGCATTGCAGTACCCTCTAATTTATTGCCATGGAGATGATGGTTATAACTTGAAGGGGTGGATTATGGGCATTTCCTGTTGACTTACAAAAATGAAAGATCTGGAACGTCTCGAATCGTCTCGCGCATCCCGTTGGTTTCCAGTCCCCGGGCTCTTAGAATTCGACATAAGACGTTTCAGATCTTCGATTTTGACGACCCCGTTGTCACTGGCATAAGCAACAGGATCCGCGTACGAAGTCGCGGGCAGAAGCTAGTGTTAAATATAGCACGCAATTCATAAATAACCCATCTAGCACTGGCGACATCTTTGATGCTATGCTAATTTTAATTCACTTTTAATCGAGGCTAATGACTCATAGCATGCAAAATGTCCCCCACTGAACTGCTAAACATGCGTGTCTGGCGACAATCTTGGGGGGATATTTGCCATTAGGTATATTCGTTGGTATTCCACTTGCCCCACAACAGATAGAAATGAGAACGTTTTCATAGCCGTAGGCCGTTTTCACACCTACGGCTGTGCAAAATGTTACTTATTTTACTTTTACTTATTTAGGAAGTTAAAAGTTATAATTTCAAAGGCAAATCTCCTTGGATGCTCCAAAAACAGCCCACTTCCACCTCAAATTTTACATCTGCAAGCCAAGTCAGCGATGAACGAAAACCCGTTGCTACATTTCTATGTTTCCCTTCCAGCTCTATCAGAAGCTCAAGAGGAGTTACAAGCACAGATTCTGACACGCGGCGTGGAGGAGGGTCGAAGCCTGCTGGACGGAGTCGCCGGCCCCCTGGTCGGAACCAACTCGCTCGCACACGAACTGTCGCAGATGAGCGATGATGAGGTAATGCATCACAAACTTTTTACATACAATATCATTCAATACATGCATTGATTCGTTCACTAAATGTGAAGCTGGGAACCTGGGCCATGAAGTGTTAGAGATGGAGATATGCAGAACGAAAAGCGGCACGATCCCAAAGCCTTCTTTTACACTTCAAAATATGGCCCCTCCCCGACAAAATTAGCTAAGCTACAAGACCGACATTAAAAAATTAAGGTCAACGAACGAGATAAGGGATTGGACACGTCATGTTCGTTAGCCTTCGTTGGATCAGCCGGTACCCAACAATATGTTTGCTTAAATTCCACTAATTATAGCGTTAAATTTATCGATTTCATACGCAACATCGATGGCATGCTTGAGAGTTTTGAAACTCTCTTCAGACTGAATCCTTATAATAAATTCAACTAATAATTCCTTTTATACTCTGGCAGCTGATTGGGTGGTTGATCCAACTATCCTCATTAGTCATTTCCATATGCCTAATCGTATACATTAACGAGGATACTCCACAAATGTTTATCAACTGATTAATCAGCTAATATGAACTCATAATGTTATGCTTTGAGCTTGAATTTATGTTTTAGTTATTTAAAGTGCCGCAAATTACATGAAAGTATTACATTCATAAAATATGTCCTCATATCATTCACCGTCAACATATTGCCGCGATGCTTTGCTTTTTATGAAGCCTGACTTACTTGTTTGCCGAACAATTGCCTATATTTGTCATGTATGCATTTTTGCAGCTCGATGGTAACGATACACAATCTGATCTCAGCATAGAGATGGAAAAGGTACGAAATTTTTACTAACTGTGCATGTCTGTACCTTTAGAATTCCGCTAACTTGCATGCTTTATAACAAAATGACTTGGACATACTTTTGGGACTGAAAATGTACCTTTTTCATACTTTATTAATGGAATGCTTGCCCCCGTATTATCCAATAATGTCTCATCATTAAAACAAACTACAGCAAAGCATGAGCACCACACTGTCCTTTGTGTGCATACACACGAGCGACACGCGTCAACAGCAGACGCAACTGCAGCCGTTGGCGACTGTCAACGGCTGCCGTCGACACCCGACGATCCCCGCCGTCGACACTTGTCGACGGCTGCAGTTGCCTCTGCCGTTGACGCGTGTCGCACGTGTGTATGAGCACTTACACAATGCTTGTAAGTGATTATTCAAATAGATTCTAGGTGGAGCTCAAATACCTAACAATATTAATCGTCAATTACTTCTTACAGTTGCAGAAAGCTTTAAAAGAACAACAAGACGTGAATGTTCAACTGAGGAACTACATCGACGGGATCCTACTGTCCATCGTAGAGAACTATCCTCAGCTACTTGAAGTCAAATACCAGAAAGCGCCGGGCGACAGCAGGTCATAACATATACATATTGGAAATCCCCTTTGATTAATTTTCATTTTATATTCTTCGTTATTTTTGAATCGGTTATCAATTTATTTGGACATGTTTTAACAATTAATTTCTATTATTATCAACATATAAAATTTTATTATTTCCTTTGATGTAGAATGATATTGTTACTGTGATAAGAAAGATAATCAACAAAATTATCATAAGTGGCTTTCCTGTTTGCAAAGCTAATAGTCTTCTGTACTTGAAAAATAGATTTACTACTTTTATAAAAAGGAATTCCTTATTGTGAAGATGCCTTTTACACCTAGGACGAATAGAGGGTGACGATATTATAGTTATCTTAAGATGTGTTGTAAATATTGTGTATAGTAAAATATATTAAGCATTTTTAAAGGTTTAGAGAAGATATTGTTCCTTGTTATTATCTCAGACGTATGCTTCTGTATGCAATTGTCATCAGTTAATAATAAGTAAGTAATATATAATTTATTTGGGTTTATACTGTAGATCTGTGCAAAATAGGAGCATGTAACTGAATTATACTTTAAACGACAAGGCCAGGCCGTCCATAAAGATATTATTTGTAACTACTTAAAGCAATTTTTGTGAAAGACTGTGCGAATGAAAACCTTGGGTGCGTAGTATATATCTATAATGTTTTATAAGAATAAGAAATGTATGAACTATGCGATAAATTTACAGCTGCTCCAAAATTACTTTCAGTTAATGAAAAATTGTATAAACAAGAACATAAAAAGTTGATGGAAAGTAACATTGAAGAAGCAATGTATATCTAATAATAATTGGAGCCATTTATACGAAGAGTGTATTCATAATTGTAAATTACGTCTAACTGCATACCCTAGTACCTAAAACAATAATTATGTAGTAAGAAAAGATCATGTACCTATATTTTTACAATGAAATCTTTATAGATTAGCTATTAGAATGAAATCTTTATAGATTAGCTATTAGGCATTTGTGTACATTTTGATAACACTGTTCATAAATCTAACAACAAAAGATGTTCTATAACAGTCATCAAAGTAAATTAAACCAATTAATACAGGTTCAGTCTTTTATTTATTTTGACATCACTTACATTTTAAATTTCTACATTCACTCAATCTTCGTCATTATCGTCTTTGGGTGCCAAATCGGCTTCTTCTTTCTTAGTGTGATCCAAATTACTTAACACCTTTTGTACATCTAGACGCAACATCATAAATTTTGGATCCAAATAATCCTGGAATGCAAAAAAACAATACAGCAAAAGATAAATATTTACTTTAACTATTCCAAGAATAATAGATTACCCATACGATTCAATAGGGTTCTGCACCTAAGCATCATTCTTACAAAATAACAGCATAACATCACGCCTGAATCCCGAAGGGTTAGACAGAGGTGTACCTACAAAATATCCAATGTAAAACAAATGAGAACCCAAGGTTAGATTGATTCATGTGGGGTCCCACAGGGTAGCATCTTAGGATCTTCTTCATTAATCACTTCATACGCAATTTATTTTTAAATAATCATGAAACATAGTTCCATAGGGAAAGAGTTCTGCTAAGTGTCATAATTTTCTTCACCTCCCATTACTCAAATTAACAGATGAAGTGGAATAAACTGCTGATAACGAGGAAAAATACGGGAAAGAATTCTTAATCGATGCCAAAGTATCGTACTTATAAACTTACTTTAAACGGTCCCGACTCCACTTGCATAGGCTCAGACGGCAACTGCCTCGGCTGCCTCTCCTCATTCTGAAATGGGCCATCTTGGCTTCTCAGGTCTTCTATTCCAGGACAGTGTCGCAAATTCAAATTCTTCCCAAACAAATGTGCCATTTCTTCTTCTATCGCATTCATGGCGCTCGCCACATTAGAGCTCCTAAAATCTCTGCAGACTCGAACGTTCATTAAAGAATCTGGTAAAGTATAATTTGGTTCTAAATACTGTGTCAATTGTGAAGTCCTGCATAAGGAACATTGTTGTCTACTGTCAATTTGTTTCCTCTCATTGTGAAGGTGCAGTCTCTCTCTCGACAAAGCTACTTTTTCTCTAGCTACATGTTTTTCTCTAGCGTTTAGAGAAACCACGTGTTCTTGGATTCTCCGGATTCGTTCTTCGTACTTGCGTTGAATAAATTCCGCTTCAGAGTATTTCTTGTCGGCATGCGATTGCTTTTCTATTGCTGTCTTCGCGAGGAGGTCTAAATCACGACTCCTGAAAATTTTGAATTGAAGATTTATACAAATAAGGAAGGTGTAAGGCAGATATCGTCTCTTACCAAATTAACTTAGTACAGTTGATATTAATGTATGACATACTTAGCCATAATTCTTTGTTCCTCCATATGAATTTGCTGTTTCTCTACATTCAATTTCGATCTTTCATCAGACACTTCTTCTAACTGGGCATGAAGCTCTGCCTTCATTTTCTAAAAAATATTTACGAATATTAATTTTTTCGCCATAGGTTGATCCTCCCAAACGATTAGATAGATGTCCCGACAGTTGGTCGATGATTAGAAAAGTCACAGTTGGTCGGTAATAGGTAACTCAATCGGTACTTACTTCTAGTTCCTGTTTCAAATTCTGTACTGTAGACTTCTCTTTAGCAAGTGCGGCACTTTCCTTTACAGTTTTAGCCTTTTCTTCGTCTATTTTCGATATTTTTTCTTGGAATTCTTTTTGGATATCTTCTCTCAGCATCTGAACAGTTATTTTGTTATTACATAAATATTAATAGAAAAACGCAGACTGTTCTACACTCATTAGATGCATCGTCTGTAAAAAGTCCATTACCTTAATTTCTTCGTCCTGTTTCTTGAGTATATTCTTGGCAAATTCAGTCTGCTTGCTGAACGTTGCTTTTTCGAACTCGAACTCCATTTTCTTCTGTTTGAGCGAAGCAGACTCTTCCTCGATCATCTGTTTCAAAAAATCAAACATATTGTTGTGCTATTTTCTAATTTTATTGTTCTTATAAACATAATATGTGCTATAAATATTACCGAAGTCATTTGCTTCAGTCTTGCTTCTAGCATTTTGATTGTTTCTCTATTTTCAGCTTTTTCGGTATCCAAATTTTCGCGATCTTTCTTCAACTGTTGTATCATATCTGCAAAAAATAAAATTATTAAAAGTAAGTAAGAACTTTTATTAAAGTAATAACTCTATTATTCGTTTAATCTTGAATTTCTGAGTCAATTTAGAAAAAACTATATTGGTTTACTAAGTAATGGTTGGTTTGGTTTATTAAGTTTACTTTAAAACGTGACAATGTGCAACTAAAGTATTGATGATTGCAATTTTTTCTTCTATCTCATAGTCTCTACTCTATCATAATGTGATATCTCTAGAACATCTTATATCCCATTTAGCGTAGGTATCTGTGATAGCGTAGCATAAGAAACCATCTTCTTATTAAAATCTACCTTCCTACCATTTATCTGCGTTTCCCTGACTTGCACACTGCTTTCGCTTCGACGTTCAGTATTTTCTGCCATTGATTGCACCTTCTCCAGAAGTTCTTTACAATTAACTTTGTTCTCCCTAACATCTGTGACCAACTCTTTAAGATCGGACGAGAAGCTGGCTGAATCCTGAATGAGGACCTGCTCTTGGATAACTGCTTTCCTGAAAACAACGTCATATCAACTTCGTCTAATCCCTTCAATTTCTAGTACCGTTTTCCCCATCGGGGCAGGGGATTTTTTTTCTGTCCATGTGATTCTTGCTGGGCTTGCATTTGAGCAAGAGTTCAACAATTAGGTTCATATATTCCATCGGTGAGATCTTAAAAATGCTGGGAATCTTTATATTTCTAGTATTTTTACTATTATTATCACTGTAATATTTATTGTTTATTATTATTAGCAATGACTATTATTTTTTAAATGTTTACTCACTTGATATTCTCCATGAGCGCCGCATGGTGTTCCTGTAATACCTTAACATTTTCCAAATGCTGCTGTCTTAGCATTTCGTTCTCAGTTTTATGCCGGTCAGTTAAAGCCGTCAAATTATCTTCCGTCAACTTCTTATACAGAAGATGATGCTCCTCCAACCAGTGTATCTTCTCTGAGTAAAACTTTACCAGCTTGTCACTTTCTTCTTTCATTCTTTCTTCACCTTGGTTCAAAGATATTTCTAGGAAAGCTAGTTGCCTCCTATAAAATCGTAAAACGTTAGGAGATTATTAGCTCATAATTGTCAACCTTTGATACTGAAGTTACCGATAAAGGATTATGGTTAGGAGAGATATAGGAACTTTATTGCCTTATTGGTGATGTTCTTCAGAATGGTCAGGTGCGTAGTAGTCACAACTAGCGTGCTTGTATGACGAGATGTATCGAGGCAAAAGGAGTACCTATGTAAGGATCGTAGCAGGTGGAGTTCTGTAGTTTATGCCTACCACCATGGGGAGGGGTGAGTTTATGTTTATGTATGAGTATGGTTATTTATTACCATAGCCGAAATTGTCAGTACGAAAACTTCCTTTTTAAATGCAACCTTTTTACCTATAAGATGTTTCCATTAGATCTATTTCCTTATCATGGTTCTCCTGCAACGACTGCACCAGTTGTAGCAATTGTTTCTTTTCCCGCGTATGTGGCGAGTCTTTGTGATCTCCAAAAGATTCAATTTCTTCAGGATGATTCGGGATATCTTCATTGTCTGTATTTTCTGTACCTAATAGTGCCTGGAAAAAAAGCTCATATCAATTGACTAGTATAATTTAGAGCCAAAAAGACTTTAGGCAAAAAAGCAATGTTCAGCAGTTTGTAAGAGATCAGACTATACTTAAAAAACAGGAAGTCCCGTCATTTCACGAAAGTATTTGGGTTCACCTTTATCCTCTGCGTGATCCTCTCCTGGTGTGCAGCTATGATGGACTGCATCTGTTGTCTGTTCTCCGCCTGCCGTCGCAACATGGCATCCAGTTGTGAGTGTTGCGCCAGCGCAGCCTCTCGTTGAATGCGCTGGCTTTCTCTCTGACGCACTGCATAGGTTCATCAAACAAACTTAGCCTACTTACACAAAACTACAAGGAAACAATCGTATAAAAATAAAAGATCTATAATATTAAAACAATAAGATGCCTGAGCAGTGGTGGCCAAGTGGTAACGGCCCCGACTTACGAGTTGTAGGTCGTAGGTTCGAATCCGGACAGGCGCTTTACTTTGTGTAAATTAATTCATCACCACTGCTCTCAAAACGGTGAAGGAAAACATCGTGAGGAAACCGGCATGTCGTAGAACCAAAAATTCGAAGACATGTGACATCTGCCAACCCGCACTGGGCCCGCGTGGTGGATTAAGGCCCACTCCCTCTCACTGAGAGGAGGCCTGTGTCCCAGCAGTGGGAACATTATAGGCTGATTATGTAAGATGCCTGAAGACGGATGGCACCGTCGAGGCTAGCCCAAAAAGAGATGGCGAGATGGTTTGGATGCGTACCGCAAAACGGGGCTACTTTGACTTTCAGGGTAAGGCTGCCTGTCCACCGGAGCGGAGCGAGGCAGCAGAGCGGAGAAACGGAGAAATATTAACCAATAGGATTGCACAAAGTCTCCGCTCCTCTTCTGTCCAATTTTTGTATTGGTTAATATTTCTCCGTTTCTCCGCTCCGCAGTCTCGCTCCGCTCCGGTGGACAGGCAGCCTTACTTTGACAGGTGTTGGAACTACTTTAACAGAGCGCCAAAATCGATTTTCACGTGTGCTCAGCAAGTGTGCGTGACCTCGAGTAATATTGCGCGAGGCGCGGGGTGTGGGGAACGCGTCATAGCGTTGTGATCGGCCTTGTCAAAGTAACCCTGGAAGTCAAAGTAGCCCCGTTTTACTGTACCGTTAAGACCGCTGCTTTGCTCAGCAGTAAGCCATTATGAACTAGAAATAATAATGGAATGGTTGGGACTGATGACTCACTCTGCATGGCAGCAAGTTTCTCTTCCTGCGCCTTTAACTGTAAAGCCACCATTAGTTGAGACTCTTGTTGCTGCATGTATAGAGCGGCCCCCTCTGCCGCTATATCTTCATTACTTCCGTGCTGCACATTAGAAGGTGGATTAAATCTAGCCATCTGCTCAATAGCTTCCATGTCCCTTTTTACTTCCACAGTGGGTGCTTCAACTTCAGTTTGTTCTTCTATTTCTATTGGTTTTGAATTTTCTTTTGCTGGTTCTGGTTTACTGACTGTCTTCTTTTCTGCCGCCTTTTTCTTCTTAGAGTCACCCCCGACCAACCATGATGGCATTCCGGTATCATATTCCAAATCATCGTTACCTTCATCTTTATCTTGAAATATACCAAGCCAGTCTTCAGTAGACTTAATTTTCTTTGCCGGAGCCTCTTTTTCTTCTTTAACATTTTCTTTTATATTTTTTTTCTGTTGCTGACTTTTGGTAGAAGTTGGTGTTTTAGTTTCACTTTTTCCCAAAATAGCATCAAAAGAGAATTCTTGACTTTTTGCAGCAGTGACTGGTTTTGTCGCTTGACTAGAACTACCTACTGATTTTGTTGAAGAGCCACCTAGAATTTCATCAAGCAGTGACTGTGAACTTTTCCCCTTTTCTAAAGGTTTAGTTGCCTCTCTTTTTGTTCCACCCAATTCACTAAGTATGTCGAGTTTGTCTGCGCTCGAACTCACTTTAGACTTTGCTGGTGACTTACTCAGATCTAATTTATCAAGTCCTACCTTTACTTTAGGTTCTGATTGAGAAAATTTTATAGACTCCTTTGATACGGTCCGCTTAAAAGGCGTAGGAGATTTCTTTGAATCTATGTCAAACAACGAATCCTTTTTATCTTGTACGCTAGCAACAGGTTTTGGCTTATCATCATCCTTCAAATCAAAAAGTGCAGATTTCTTTTCTAAAGTTGGCGTGCTTTTCTTCTTTGCAGGTTTTTTCTTTCCTAATACATCATCATCAAAAAAACTGTCATCACTACCGTCACTGAGAATTCCAGCGAGAGGATCGTCGATGTTAAAACTCATTATTTTCACATAATTCCGTAAACTTAGAGGATATTAATCTCTGTGGGATACATTTTTTTAAGCGCACTTCAGTCTTATAGTACTCTGTGTTGTTTACAAACTGGCCGCCATGGAAACGGAAAACTGTATTCATAGATTAATGATTTTTTTTTTTATGATAGGGGTTAATGATTTGTTTATGAAGGAAAGATATTCTCGACTATTATCTCGGATATTTGTGAGTTTATGGTTAAATGCAAATTCAGCTAAGCTTAGTAGCACAGCAATATTATTGTGGCAGCGACTATTGTTTTGTATTTTTCTTTTTCTTTTTTATATCTTTAGCACTTCTAACCTTTAGTTAAATCGTGAACAATGGTGTGGGTTACGTGCTTGTTAAATAGTTTAAGTATCTTTCTGTATTGTTTGGCATGTAACTGTTTTTTGTCCCAAATAAATAAATAAATAATTGGAAAAAGTTAGGAGCTTGTGCATAACCATCTTCCTAAAAAAGCACTAAAAAAGAGGCAATGACAATTTACTTCATAGTCGCTTATATCTGCACAAGGGTCTTTTCACGCGTGGCCAAAATCAAAATTCTACTTTTTCATTGCGATTTCAGTAAAAAAAATCATAAATGTTTCAACAACATCCCCCTTCCCGTAAATGTGATTCTGGTGCCGAACAATTCTTGTAAAAAAAAGTTTGTACCTTTTTTCAGAGCAAAACTTGCAGACTTTTGATCATACTTCTTTGAAAGAAAAACTGGAAAGAAATGCGATTGAAAAGCCCAGAGGCAAATTTTGTTCATCTGTAGGAATAGCGCGAATGTCTTCACACCTGCGATCGATACGTTTCCAAACGTAACAAAACATAAAAATTGTATAGTCTGTGCAAAAAATTTGTTGCTTCACGTCAGCCAGTCGGCTGTATTTTAATTATTTTTTCAAAACAACTACGATACAATAGCGTTTTTTGTTATTTTAATTTCTAATACTGACTATTAATTTATAACTATGGAATATATTGGTACGTATTCATTCATGTTCGTTCAAATTTTGGCATAAAAATACAATTTGACAGTCTTTGTGGAGCAACACACCGAGACCTTTTGTTCTAGAAATTTTGCTAACTCACGTTTTGATATTATTTTCTAGCTTCAGAGAAGGGAGATTCAACAGAGAATCGGGATCCGAATTCAATAGCCAATGGCACATCGAAGTCAGTTGCAGAAAACAAGAGTATTTTAGAGAGCGCACACATAGAAGCTCCCACTCCCGCGGAGAGTGAGGCTGCGGCATGCACATCAGAGCCCACTGAAGACTCAGAACCTGAATTTTGTGAGATTCCGGAACAGATCGAATTTACAGTAGTTTTTAACAAAGCAAAACATGACATAACGTTCGCGTACGATGCAACTGTGTTAGATTTAAAAGCGCACTTGGAGCGAATATGCGGCGTCCCGCAATCAGCGCAAAAATTAATAATTAAGGGCATGGCCAAGGACACCATGACACTGCGACAATCTGGCATTGTGAAAGGAGGCAAAGTGATGCTGGTGGGATCCAAAATGGATGACATCTTAGCTGTGAAGAGTGCCCAAAAGGTGCATGTTAGTATAATAATAACTTACAATAAGAGCTGCCAAAACTGCATTTTGTTTATTCAATTACAAAACAACATTATTTATTTCAACAATTTATAAGATAATCATCACAATAATCTTTAATAATATTTTAGGAATTAGCAGAAGAAAAAGCCGGAAGTCAGTCAAGTAAAGAACCACTATGTGTGCAGAAGAACCACAGGAAAGTACTGGATAAGGGCATCCCTCCCGATGTGATGCCTGGGATCAAGGGAGTGAAGGTAAATATAGCTAATTCATTAAAAGTAATTGCTTCTTGGATCTACTACATAATCCAAAACAAATAGTAGATAACTTTTATGGCTTAAGATTACTATGATTCATTACTCCATTCAATAAACTTAAAAATGAGAATCTGATAAAATATTTTTAGCCCGAGTAATAAATCTGTTTTGAATTTAAATCAAAACATGTTAAAACATTTCAGAATTTAGAAAGATTATGAAGAATTTATATCTTTATAATAATAAAGCTGAAGAGTTTGTTTGTTTGAATATGCTAATCTCTGGAACTTCCAGTCAGATTTGAAAAAATTGCATTTTGATAGCCTAATTTGTGAGGAAATCTATTAACATCACGCTAGGACCCTTAGGAGCCGAGAACTCTAGGCGAAAACAAAGTGGGGGGGGGAGGCGGCAGGCGATGGGGTGGGTCGGGAGAACAAGAAATGTCACGTGTATGAACTCTTGGGCAGAAGCTAATTTTAGCAAAATTAAACAAACCAGTTACATTTACCAAGTTGTCTAATGCCATTTTTAAATAGTAATTTTTTACGTACCCATAACTTCATAATATGTGTACTGTTCTTTTGTTACTAATATTGTATTAAACATCGTTTAATCTCTAGGAGCCACTGCCACCAGTTCCTCTAAGCGGGATGCTCAATAAACACGGAGGCAAAGTGCGGCTCACATTCAAACACGAACAGGATCAGCTCTGGATTGGCACCAAGGAGCGGACTGAAAAACTTGCCATGGCTTCTATCAAAAGTAAGTGGTTTGGATTTAATTTTCTTTTACTAGGAAACTAAATTCTTACAGATGTGAAAGCCATGAAATGTTTGTATTCTATACAGGTAGGGATATCGTTGCGGCACTGAAACCATGAATTCAGAACACGCTTCTAGATTTCTAGACAATTGAGAAAGAAAAAAGTTTTTAGTGGGTTATAAAAAATAATACTGTTTTGACCAGCTGGGTATTGCATTTTTCTATAAAACAACAGATTTTTTTTTTATAGGCGACAATGAATTACTTTGCTAAGGCGTTCAGAATCATATATGGAATCCATGGTAACAGGTTGCATGTAGATCTTATCTATCTTGACTAGATAGAACTCTTCTTTTGCAACTTCATTCTTTGGCAAACCTTTTTTGTTTACACCCAATACATTAGTAAATGCTATAATTCCAGTTAGAAGCTAGTTTTCTTATTTAAGAATTGAGAAATACTAATCTATTTTTCTGTTTTCCAGGCATCACATCTGAACCAATCAAAGAACATGAAGAGTATCATATCATGGTATGTTTGCTTAGGAACATAAAGTTTTTCTATTATTTTCAATTTGAATGAGCAAGGAACTAATCTAAATATTTATGGGTTGCGCAGGGTCTACAGCTAGGCCCGACAGAAGCGTCCCGGTATTGGGTGTACTGGGTGCCGGCACAATACATCGAAGCCATAAAGGATGCAGTGCTTGGCGTCTGGCAGTTATTCTAATCATCTAATATTCGTGAATCTTCTCTGTCCATTGCTGTCTACCTTCCTGTCAGCCGATTGGGTAGTTGCAATATAAATTTTAAATGTAATGTGTCCATTTCAATCGGTACAATGTAATGGTACCATCTTTTTTGTGATAAAATACATAATGCCATGTCAATTAAAATTGTCCATTCACACTGGCATCTATCTGGTCAAAAAATTGAGAAATTATTTATTGTTATTGTAAGTTTGCATTTTGTGCATTTGGGTTCAGTGAGCTGTACATACAATACTGCTATTTAAATAGTTATAGAGATGTGCGCCTGCGCAGTCGTCGTGAGCTTATTGTCCCTCGAGTTTCAAACCTGATCTCTTTATGTGAACTTTACAATGTAACGTTGAGTGAGAGATTGGATTGAGTCAACAACTGTATTAACAATTTTCCTATCACTTTTAGTGTAATCATGATGTGTGGTTTTTAAAATTATGTATTTTATGTCGAGGTTGATACTCAAGCCAATTTTTCACTTAAAACTTTTGATCATAGAATTAGACGAATAAAACGTTTTGAATATTTTCTGTTGTTTTTTTAATACTCTGTCGAAGTGTCGATGTCGTCGACATACTGTTATCACGCACACGTGTGTTCTGCAGTGTTCTCTTGTCGTTCAGCCTGCAGAATGGCCAAATCCGAACGACTGAACGCAAAGAAAAGATTGCTTTACAAAAAATATGTTTTCTGTGTACCTACGTACTCTTTCCTAGACGTCAATTTCAAGCCTATATCACTATAGCCAGATATAATTTGAGATAAAATTACGTAAAGATACAAAAACAACCACGAAACATCAAAATGTTTATTATAATAATTTATGTATAGAAAATAAATAGTCAAAAGTATAAAAACAAAATATTGCGTAAACTTAACGCTAGATTAGTTGCACTAAACTACTTACAAAATGGCACTTAAATGCATTATATTACATCAAAGGCTATAAATAGCTTGTATAAATAATGAGTGTATAATTTGGCATCTCGATATGTTAAAAGAACACTTCTTTTGTACTATGTCTAAGTATTGCAGTAAAGTTTCATCCATACTCTGATTGTACGGTCAGGGAGAACTGCCCTTTAGGAATATTTGTGGCGTGGTACCAAATGCGAGTGTCCAGCAAAACTGAAACGAAGTAAACAATTAGACACAAAAAGAGAAGTAGAAGAAAAATTTGAGAGCAAGTCTGATCATCACATGGCGTTTTTTTTTGAAAATCCGCAGTCGATAATTTATTGACTTTGAGAAACTAACTAGTGTTTTTACACCCACACAAACGACGAATTTGATTGATGGCATTGATGAATCTATACCTCTGTACAAATAAATAAAATTGAAATGTATGTTTGCTTTTTACTAAATGCATAAATAAAAGAATAATATACGGTAGGTACAGACGCCAGCACATCAACCTACCCGAAACTGTCAGATTTTCCCAATCAACTTTGAACCTTATGCTTTAGTGATAAAGTTGAAAATCTATTAAAGAAATTTGACAGATTGTAGTAGGTTGATGTGCTGGCGTCTGTACTTATAACAAAAAAAAACAATTTTAAATTTTTTTTGTCTGTTTATTCCGGCAAGTGTCCAAAAGAAACGGCCTAATGGGACTTTCGTTGTAAGGAGTAACTTACGCTTAGTTTTATTTTTAAGAAAATATGGGTTCCGCGCAAAAAAAATCCCATGAAATCCAATTTGTTTTCCGGCGCTTGTATCACGGGCACAGCTAGTAGATTATAGAATAGTAAAAGGCTCATTAGTCGTTTTATGTTGATCATTCTGAGCCACGAAGTAAAGCAGAACTTAGCAAAACTGCTGTAGCTGAATTCGCCCTCAACTCAACAACAATTCAACCAGGTAAATTGTTTATGAATAAATGAAATGAAATGCCCATACAATGGTAGGTGTATAAAATGATAGTGTATAATGAATGATACACTATGGAAAAATTCAGCTAGGTACACCATCTCTGTTTATTTACTTTGCTTTCTAAGCCTGCACCTACCACAAAGTTTAATATTAAGCGATCGAAGTTGGTCAAGGCACCGATGCCGATGCGACGTCGATCATGTGGGTGTAACAGCACCCTTATTAGCCATATTAATCTTGCGTCATCCACCACTAAACCCGATTAAACACGGACATTGTAATAAGATTGGACACGCCTGTCGTGTCATGCTCAGTGAACTAAATAAATCTAATTGGATATGAATTCAAATAAACATTAATGCAAGTATTATGCTGGTGAAATATCTATCCCATGACCACAGAATACTTAAAGTACTACGTACAGAAAGGCCACTCCCTTCCCCGCACTAACATCAGTTACCGCACCTCACCCCGCACTTCGAGGTTACCGTCGCAGTTCTTTAACAAGAGCGCTCGCAAACACAAGTACCTCACGCACACATTCATACGTATACAAACGTCATTTTTTAATGTAGTAGTAGTAGGTAATTATTTTGCGAGCGTTGTATGGAGTGTCCGGGGTGCGGGTGTGCCATGACTGAAGGCTTTGGTACAGCAAACAATGTCATAAACTCATAATTATGCATGTATGCGAGCGACACGCGTCGACGACAGAGGCGATAAAAGCTTTGAGAGAAGAATCATTAAGGCGAATGGGTAGTTGTAGCCCGCGAAATTCAATTTTTCTTACGTTTTTTGCAATTTTCAGGTCAGTGTCAGGTTGTATCTTGATCAAAATATGATTCGCGACAATAACAGGTACGTATTTACAGAATTATAATAATTAGAATCATTAATACATCTTTCTAAGTTAGATTTCTACCGTTAAGAACAAATCTCGTATGGAAAAGTGTTGGTGGTAGAAATCTAACTTAAACAGATGTATTAATGATTCTGATGATTATAATTCTGTGAATACGTACCTGTTATAGTCGCGAATCAAATTTTCATCAAGATACAACCTGACACTGACCTGAAAACTGCAAAAAACGTAAGAAAAATTGAATTTCGCGGGCTACAACTACGCATTCACCTTAAACAAAATTTACTAAGTACGTTATTATTGCATCTTGCACATGGTAGGTACACAGAGGGCGGAATCGCAGCGGCGGCAGCGCCCCGTCGAGGCGCTCTGTTAAAAGGTTCTCGGGTAAAAAGAAGGTATACCTACCAACATCTCCTGGCTCCACATAATACTGAAACTTGTGACACACATGGTCACACTCTGGCACAGGGGCTAGTGACCAGGACTTGTTACCCTGCACCTGGCCCTGCCACATCAGTCTTGGAATATAATCCAGCTGGAAAAAGTTTTTGCTATGAATGTCTGTTGATATAGGGAAATAATAACTTACAAGCAATCTACATAAATTAGTGTTGTTTTAAAACAATATGAAAAAGCTAGTTTTATCTAGGCAAGATCTTAAAGTACCATAGGCTTAATAACTTAAGTTTCTAATAATATTTATTCTATATGTGAGTGTACTTTCAAATTATTTAACTTTCCTAACATACATGCATAACAGCTCCAATCTCAAAACCAAAAAATATATTTTCTGTAGCTGGGAACTCAGCATCTTCAGGTAAAAATTCTGGAATACTGTAATACTGCCTGACATTAGCCAATATGTCTGGATGGCAGTTACCCCTGCAAACAATTGAAAATAACATGTTATTATTGTTTGATTGTTATGCTGTAAGGCAGTGGTTCCCAAAGTTGACTGGGCTACGACTCATCTGATTTAAGTTTACAAACTCGGGACCCACCTCTAGGAAATTTAAGCGTTAGCAATATTAATAAAGGACTTTTGAAATAACAAACTGTATTAATATAATCTTTTATTACTTAATTATATAAATTTAATGGGAAGGATGAAATTGTTTCCTATGTTTCGCCATTACAGTTTTGACATCAACTTCAACTTTAGTTACTTTTACCGCCCGGCCGCTGGCTCGGACGGTTGGTACTATAGGCAGGGCCCACTCAATATTCGCTCGCGACCCACCAATGGGTCGCGACCCATAGTTTGGGAAACCCTGCTGTAAGGCATTCGTTATAATTCATTCTCAGGCAAAAACCGATTGGATCCGCCAAACATATAACATCAAGCCTGTTTCCTTGAATGGATAGGCAGAGTTATATATTCCTCCCACATTACACCACTTATGTTCTAATACATGTTGCATGTAATAAGCATGCATGATATGTAATAAAGGGGGAGCCCATTGCCATACAAGTTTGCTATACTCACCATCCAACATACCAAGGCTTTTGGCCGTTCTCATTCCTTACTCTAGCTTCAGGCATACTGAACACCTCCCTCAGACTAAACAGATCGGTCTTAAAATTAAGGAATTGACAGCCTTCTTCCAGGCTCTCATAGCTGCCTGCAGTCTGTTCATACAGCCTCTTAAACATATTAAAACTAAACTCTTTGGTTGCTCTCCAATGTTTGATCGCATTCTTAACTATAATAGGTCTTGGTGTGTAAGCATAATTCTGGAAAAGTAAAATGGTTTTACAACTGAAACCTGTACCAAAAAATTGGCTCTATTTTTATAGCGAAACTTCTTACAGCAAATTCCTGTCGCGTGACGTTCCACAATATAATTGGTTTCGTAACATTCTCACAATAGCTACAATCGGCGAGTGGCCGCGTCGCCTCCCACACTAAGTAATTACTAGGTAATAGACATCTTGCGCTTAAAATACTGTTCACAAAGCTAACGCTTAGCACTAATATTATGAAAGCCGATAAAATCCCGGCAATGAGCTTCTTATTGGTCCTCTTAGTTTCAACTTCTTCATTATAATTACAAATAAAATCGTATTGCTTCAATAGCACCCCATTTAAGCCCCTTTGGATGGCTTGCCTTTGTACAGTTCGTAGTCGCTTCTTTATCACTCTGTTTTCATTGTTAAATTTACGCATCATTTAATGCTTAGATTTAAAAACATATTCAATTAATAAATTACTTTATAAGAATTTCGGGTGTTTTGGCTTTTTGTAAAACCAATCACAAATCACAATAATAAATAAATAAACGTCATCATGAAATTAGATTTACCGTCCAGAAATGACATCACAAGCAATTCAAATTCAAAAAGTTTCGAACGAAAGATCATACAGTAGATATTCTAGTAACTATTACTAATCTGTAATGCCAGGCACCATAGTGTAAACGTTTCACGTCGTGTAAAACAAAATGGTTTTGTCTATGAGTTAAGTGTTAACGTAGTCATAATTTTATTTTCCCCGAATTTCTATATTACAGACTAGAAAGTAATTGAACTAATTAATTCAGCTTCGATGTGTCTTGAATACAATATATTATATTTTCTACTAAAATCTTGGTCATAACCAAATGTTGGAATGAACTAAAATGCTATTCACTCTCTAAAGTACCTATAGTCTCATACTCATCAGAACTTCCTTATTAAAGTTAAAACGTAACTGTTTTGAAGAAAATAACTATTACTAAGACAAATTACAAAATATTATTATTATCACGCACGAATCAGACATTTTCCAAGAAAGGATTTTTTTTTACTGGATTACCATAACTTAGAGTAAATTTCATCGAGGTTGTAACCCTATAACCTGACGCTGTCAAGTCAACGAACCGATGAACTTGGCGGTTTCACTAATAGTTTAGATAAAAACCCTAAAAATGCCTCCCAAGAAGCGAGATAAAGACAATGAAGCTCATAAAAACTCCAAAATTGATCACTTACAAGCGGACCATGAGTTGTTTTTACAAGCATTCGAAAGTAAGTTAGAAATCCGATGCTTTGTAAGGAAGCGTTTCCTGTGAATAATTTTGTAATAATTTTTATTCATAAATATTTTTCAGAGCCTACTCAAATATACAGATTTCTACGTACTCGTAATATGCTTTCGGTATGTATAACGACATAAGAATAGTGAACTTGTGTTATAAAAACAAAATACTATTGAAACCATTCTCTTTTAGCCAATATTCCTAAATAGAACACTGTCGTATATGAAAAGAAGGATGTCGCGAAGTAATAAAAGCCGTATAGGCTTCAAGGTGGACAGTTTACTAGAAAAAATAACACTGAAGAAGAGTACAGAGCTACAGCCAAATAGTTTGGGAGGTTACATGACACTGACCTTTTTGGGTTTCTATGACAAAAGCCTGGATGACCCCAGAGACTACCAGGTCAAAGTTGAAACACTGCTGCTTAAGATATGCCATAAAAAGAGGAAAGAAAGCTCTTCTGCTATTGTAGAAGTTTCTGTAAGTATAAATTTGCTGTAAATTAACCATTCTGGTCTTTTGTTAGTCAAAATATAGCTGTGCTGCTTTAGTATTTGACCAGCTTCTGCTCGCAACTTCACCTGAGAGGATGTCGGCAATTTCATAGTTTTATTTTATTGTGTGGAACCCTAATTCTCTTTCTAAAATAAAAGTAGCCTATGTTACTTCTTATAACATAAGCCATCTGCCAGCGAAAGTTCAAAATCCATCTTCAAAATCGGTCCAGCCATTTTGAAGATTAGCCAGAAAAACATACAGACAGACAAAAGTAGTTAAAATTGTTTTTTATTATAAGTACCGTACATACTTTCATATGCATTTAAGGTCCGGCATTTCTAAATTTGCCAAAGATATAAACAACAATGGCCGCTGGAAATTGAATAAAAGCAATATACAAGAACATTTTGTTTGTTTTTTACATTTTGTTTGAGTTATGTTTGTTTTAGTCTAGTTAGCTCGAAGATTCTCCGAGCTAACTGACCAACAATATCGATTTTATTCAATTTCGAGTGGCCATTGTTGTTTACATCTTTGGCAAATTTAGAAACTCTGGACCTTAGTTACAAACAGTCAGTTCAATTTTTATTTAATTACAGCAGGCTATGATAACCTGAGTGAGCAAAACATATGGTAGAGTCTATTTATTTCCTTTTAAAACTTATCTAGATATAATTAGCAAAATTTTTTCCTTATTGTATTCCTAAATAGCAGCAAGGAATGAATGACAGTATTGTAATTATTATCATCTTTCACTTGAGGCTACTGCCACACTGATATAATATATCATCCTGGTACTGGCCTTATTTTAGCTGCATAACATTAATTAGATTGTGCTGTTGTCAACATCACAGTAATGTCTTATTTATAAGGAAAATTTGTTTATTTATATGCAAGCATGAGATAGCAATATAAAACTGCAAAATTAAACTTTGTGCCTTAGTAATATTGCTAGGGACTTTGGTGTGGTGTTCCTACAACAATGCTATAATCAGCCTATAATGTTCCCACTGCTAGGACACAGACCTCTCTGCGAGCATTGGCGTATATAGGGGGGGGGCCGGGTGGGCACGGCCCACCCTAGAATGGTCTCAGGCCCACCCTAGGATGTTTGGGGACCTATTCGAAATTTTAAGCTGGATACTTTGGTACATAATATAACTTCACACAAAAGCAATCAAATAAATAATCTACCACCAAGACCTACACAAACTTATTATTAACTACATAATACATTCCATTTAGTTACTTTTGAAATCACAAAAGTAATAGAATCTATTAATAAGCAACGAAATAAGCTAGAGTATTATTATAATTAGACGGCCCGGGGGCGAACGCATCGGCAATCGGCCACACAGGCCACGGCAGGGGTTGCGCAGGTCATTGGAAGGATCCGGCGTCTGGGCCACGCACAACGGACCAAACGGGAGTCTAAGTGCGGAAAAGGGAGCCCCATCATCATCATCCGGCGTCTGGGTCTCGAGGTGGCTTTGCACAAATCTGAGGCCCTCTGTTTCCATGGGCCTCGGAACAAGCAACCACGCGGTTTACACATAGCGGTAGGAGGCGCCCGCATCGGTGTCGAGTCGACGATGATGTACCTAGGACTTGTCCTCGACAGCCGGTGGGACTTCGGACCGCACATTCAGCGGCTGGTCCCCAGGTTGATGAGCGTTGCAGCTGCTCTTGCAAAACTGCTACCTAATTTGGGGGGGCCCAAAGCCTCCTGCCGGAGACTGTACATGGGGATTGTGAAGTCCATGGCCCTGTATGGGGCGCCCGTGTGGGCGGACACTCTGACGGCCCGCAAGTCCGTAGCTGTTAGGATGATAAAGAGGATACCGTACGATCTCCTACGAGGCAGCAACTCTCCTGGCCGGATTAACACCCGTGAGATCTGGACGCGAAAATCCATGCGTCCCTATATCGCTGGCGGAAGGCGGAGCTTGCTCGTGGTCAGCCTCCGGTTCCTCGGGAATTCCATGCACAAAGGACTGAGCTCTGTCAGATCCTAGTGGCTGAATGGAGGGAGTGACTTGCGCAATCCAGGTGGGGGCTCGCCACAATAGTGGCGGTAAGGCCTGTTATGGAAGAATGGCTGGAGAGGCAGCATGGCGCCCTGAGCTTCTGGCTGTCGCAGGTGCTTACTGGACACGGATGTTTCGGGAAATACCTGCGTCGCATAGGTCGGGAGCGGACACCTGCTTGTCATCACTGTGTGGACTGCCACGAGGACACGGCGTTACATACGTTGGAGGAGTACAGCTTGGGCCCAACAGCGCTGTGCCCTCGTCGCGACACTTGGTGCGGGTGATCTGTCACTTTCGGCGGTGGTTCAGTCCATGGTCGGAAGCGAAAACGCGTGGGATGCTGTGGCCTCTTTTTGCGAGGAGTTGATGCATGCAAAGAAGGCGGCGGAGAGGGAGAGAGAGCATACCTCTCATTCCACCCGCACCAGGAGAGCAGCTGGGCGTCGAAGGGTGCTTAAGGATTTCCGGCCACTATAAGAAGGGGCCTGCGGGCGGCGAAATTGGGGCCATGTCGTCGCTCGAGCAGTCGGGCTCAAAGAAGTGGCAGGCAATAGTAGGGTTTTAGTCGGTAGGTGTCCGACATCATGGTTGGGAGCAGACGCCGGTGTGTCACCACTGTGCGGCTTGCCCTGAGATACGGTGCAGCACACGTTGGAAGAGTGCCCAGCTTGGGCATGGCTGCGCCGTGACCTCATCGCGGCAATAGGCGGAAGCGATATCTCGCTCCCGGCTGTTGTTCAATCAATGGTCGAAGGCGGGAACGCATGGGACGGTGTTGCCTCCTTTTGCGAGGATGTCATGTCTGCAAAGGAGGCCACCGAGCGGGAGAGAGAAACCGCATCCTCTCTCCCCTCCCGCAGGAGATGTACTGGGCGCCCGAGTAGGGCGCAAAACGATCTACGACCTTCATGAGAGGTGACCTGCGGTCGGCGAACTAGGGGCGTCTGTCGTCCGACCAGACAGGCCCGAGTTGGCGCTGCAGTGTACCACGCGCGCCACTCGAGAGTGGGTGCCATTATAGGAATGGGCACACGGGGAGGTGGGACCCGCTGAGAAACAACGGGTCGAGGTCTGTCGGGGGAGCGGTAAATGCTTATGCGAATCCCGCACCCCCGGCCATAGGTAGAGGTGGAACACCGGGGTGGTTTTAGCCGGTAAGAGTCCGGCATGCCCCTTTGTCACCCCCATGATAGACGAAGTCTATGAGGATTTCCACAGCGAGAAAAAAAAAGGTGTCCGACATCATAACCCTCCGTTCTTGCCGGACGGAGGGTAAAAAAAAAGGTCAGGGGCCAGGCCCCCCCTAGAAAGAATCCCTAGATACGCCAATGTCTGCGAGAAGGACCTTCTACAACCATTTGTACTCTATAATTATTATAATTATGTATGAGTGTTGCTTTAACTCAGGATTTGATATTTACCCTGTGTAGTCCTTGGATTTTGCAACGTATCTACACCTAGCTGCATTGAAACTTGTATAGTATGGTAATCTATTAATCTATACTAATATTACAAAGCTGAAGAGTTTTTTTGTTTGGTTGAACTTGCTAATCTCAGGAACTACTGGTTTGAATTGAAAAATTATTTTTATGTTGGATAGTCCATTTATCGAGGGAGGCTATAGGCTATGTAACATTACGCTACGACTAATAGGAGCGGAGAATCAATGAAAAATGTTGCAAAAACGGGAAAAATGATCCCTTTTGAGAGCTTCCGTTGCGTACGCTGCGTAAACGGGTAAAGTTACTCAAAAATCGTGTATGACGGAACTGTTCCATTTAAAAGTTTAAAAAAAGTCTGCGGCAGCATGTCTATCTTTTAAGGTTGACTCACTATAATCTTTTTTAACCAACTTCAAAAATTAGGTTCTATAAGGTAATCTTTGTTCTAAATTAATGCATTATTTGCGAAGGTGTTTTTATAAACATAATATTAATCCTTATCCAAATAAATTAACTTAACCTTAACTATAAGGCATGAAAACATAGTGAAAAGCCTTGTCAAAAAAAACTGTGCCTAGCCGCTAGCTAACTCATCACCTGCCTGCCTTTTCCCGACTATGTCAGGGTCGGCTTTTTAGCCGCTAGTTAAATATGCAGGACTGATTAATTAATTGATTTGAAGCTATTAGGGAACAGATGAACATACAACATACATACATACCGGTTAAAGTCATATACCCTCCGTAGCCGGAAGATAATGAACAACAATATTATAACCCTGAAACCTATAACCAGTAACCTTCTCATAAACTACAAAATTCTCAGGTTGGCAGTTGCTCTGTACCACTCAACCCATCAACATCCGAGCCACCAGCCATGGCCTCCGCAGTCAGCATCTCCAGCGACACATTCAGCCCGTCGCAGGGCCCCAACGTTAAGTCCTACATGCTCATGTTACGAGTAACGGTCACCAGGGCTTCAGGGTCCAGTACGTCTAATGGTGCGGCTAGTTCTAGTGAAATTACAAATGGTGACTGTGATGGTAATGCTTTTTGTGTTTTGTTTTGTTTTTTGTCATGTTTTTTGGTTTTGATCCTGAATGTTTTCCCCACCCATTTTCTGTGTGTAATTGTGGCATAGTTAGCATGTCAATACATTATTTGTTGAATGGTACAAAGTCCGCATGTTTGCCTAATATACAGTTCAAGTTCAATCAACCAGCAAATTAATATTCAATTCTAGAACCAGTGACAAAACGACTGAAATCATCATCAGATCTCAACTCATCTAGTGATGGGAAATGGACTAAGTTCTACGGGAGTGAGCTAATAGTGTATGACAAACATAACCGGTGTCTCCTCACTAATGGGGAGTATGACCTGGTGCTGCACGACGCGACCCCTGGCGGCAGGAGCGGTACTATCGCCAGGTCGCCACACAAGGCACTTATGGCACAGTGGGAAACTATACCTAGTGTAAGTTACAGCATTTTGTCAAGACTAAAGCTCTGGCTAAACTGAGGCGAATCCTGTCGGGGTTGCGGGACGAAATTTGCTCAGATTGTTTCAACTAACTTGTCTGGAAGTGTTCAAACTGGTGCAAACTGTAGGTTGATTAATCATTAAACAATAACGCGCGCAGTCGTCCCGTGCCCACGCGGGATACGCCGCAGTGTGACGAGAGCTTAAAGCTGCATTAGTTAAAAGATATAACCAAATATATTAAGCAACTTCACTTTTGTGTTTGAAAGCGTTGGGTCGTCCATGCACTACCCATATCTCCTAGTAGTGCAGACTAGGATTATATATTTAGAAAACAAAAAAATATCATTACATTAACTCACTTAATTTCTTACAGGAAAATGATCTCCAGACAGAAGGAAACCCATTTGACATATTCAAAGTGAGGCCCCTCCTCAAACTAAAGCTGAGTTGGAGCCAGGAACCCACCAACGGGCTGGTGAACAGGCCCAAGTTGTACCAACAAATGGAGAATGGCAAGAAGGATTCAAGCTCCAACAAGGACAGACAGAGCACTTCAAAATCTAGTAATAATGATGTTAAAAACGGTATTGTATTGTGACACTTAGTACATCTTTCATCCTACACCCTAACATCATCTTGGGATGGCTAACCATACTTCATGGAAGACCCTGGAAACGATTTTTCACATACTAAAGTAAATTATTATATTGCAACTTTGACAATGCAGTATGCATAATACGAGGGGCATTCAATGTTTTCTCGGTATCAGGGTGATTTACTAATGATGTGGGTAATTTGACTAATTGATTAATTAATGACATTATCTAAGGGTACAAAGGTGAAATTTCATATAGTTGTGATCATTTAGTTAGCTAGTTATCCATAATCAACTACAACTGGAATGGCTAACGTGACAATGTTAAAGAAAATCGGGCACCACGCTGTTATTAAAGACTTACCTACTGAACTTCGACAAACTTTACTACGACAAGATTTTAATTCGACACTACGGAACTTCGACACGTCTTCATTTCGACAATACTTTAGTTCGAAATGCCTTAAGTCCGACACTACTGTACTCCGATAAAGCGTTTCTTCGACATGACTTAACTAGGAAACGATGCGACTTCGACGACGTGCTACTTCGACAACTATGGTAGTCCGACATGAGTAAATTTCGACATACTCTACTCCGGCATGCTGTACTTCGACAATATCTTACTTCGACGTTATATATCTGAGACACGATGCTACTTCGAAATTATTCTGCGACATTAGGGAACATCTAAATTTGTGAAAGATGATATGGCTAGATAGAGGGTGACTACCGACTACTACTAAAAAAAAAAGTAGGTATAGTGCTCTTAAATAGAAAGAAAATTAATATTTTTAAAACTATTATAGAGTTAAATAAAGAAAGGACAAAGGAACACAGAAAATGAAAGAACTCGAAATATCTGATATTGTCGAAATACAGCATGCCGGAGTAGAGTATGTCGAAATTGACTCATGTCGGACTACCATAGTTGTCGAAGTAGCACGTCGTCGAAGTCGCATCGTTTCCTAGTTTAGTCATGTCGAAGAAACGCTTTATCGGAGTACAGTAGTGTCGGACTTAAGGCATTTCGAACTAAAGTATTGTCGAAATGAAGACGTGTCGGAGTTCCGTAGTGTCGAATTAAAATCTTGTCGTAGTAAAGTTTGTCGAAGTTCAGTTGGTAAGTCGTTATTAAATTCCTTACCAAACAAGGAAAAGTAAAAAAACTATTCACGAAGAGATGGTGGCTGTTTACCAAGATTCTGCACCTCCGTTATCTACGGTTCAAAAGGGGTCAAGTGAATTTAAAAGGGGTAGAGACAGAATTGAAGACGACACTCGCTCGGGCGGCCCGGTTACTGCCTCTACGGAAGAAAACGTAAAAAAAATAATTGAGAAGCCTATACTGGAGGATGCCCGAATGAAGATCAAAATTATAGCAGACATGTCCCACCCCTCTGTTGGCTTAGGGTAAACTGACCACCGGTGTGTTGCTTCTTCACGACAACGCCCCGGTCCAAACGCACGGCGCGTGTTTCCAAGGCTGCTGTGCGAGATTGTGGTTTCGAAGAAATTAACCACCCCCCCCCTATAGCCCGGACCTAACCCCGAGTGATTATTATTTGTTCTCTAATTTGAAAAAAGACCTTCGTGGGAAACAATTTTCCAACAATGTAGAGCTCGTGCCGGCTATAAATGCGCATTTTTCAGAGAAAGAGGAAAGTTATTTTTTACGGGGTATGGAAAAGTTAATTTCGAGATAAATGCATTGGGGTAATTGGGGATTACATTGAAAAATAAAAATTATTTTAATTCATTTTTTCATGCCGATACCGAGAATACATAGAATACATTGAACGCCTCTCGTATAATAATGCCTTGCATTCTTTTCTTTGCATAGTAAGCTTATCTTTAGATTTGTTTCATCTTGTAAGTGTTTAAAATGTCTATCATTGTAGTTCACTTGCCTTAGTAATTATTAATTAGTATCAGCTTAATTTATTTAAATTTCTAGTTTAGATACTTGTATAAAAGTGACATTGAGTCGCTTTCTTTACTGTTAAATTGAATAACATTTCACTCATTAGAAAAGTATCACATTTTCCACCTGCATGTATTTCTCACCTAGTTATTTCAATATGTTAGTAACAATACTAGTTTGTTTGATGTTCGTAATATGCTAAATCTTCCATCCGCTTCGTCAATTCCTCGTTACAACTTATAAATCCACGATACTCACATGTTCCTTATTTCAGGAGACAAATCAAAGTCGGACGGCCACGACGGCGAATCGAAGCGCCAACAGATAATATACCAGTTCCTGTACAACAACAACTCGCGGCAACAGACGGAGGCGTGCGACGACCTGCACTGTCCGTGGTGTTCTCTAGACTGTGGCACGCTGTACTCCTTGCTCAAACACCTCAAGTTGTGCCACTCGCGGTTCAACTTTACGTACTTCGTAAGTATACCCCATAGCCATAAAATTTGGGTAACTGGTGTGTGAAGCAGTCTCTTGCTTTTGTATTTAAGTTGTCACTTAGCATCAGGGTTTCTTAAGGGCAGTCGTCGATAAAACTGGTCATCATCGAAACAAATTTCAGAAGAATACTGCTCGTTAATTTTATCCCTGACAGTGTTATATTTAGTATCCTCAGCATAACATTAAAGAGTGTTCTTAAAAAATGTACACGGTCTACAATACAGTTTTCAATGTCTAATCAAAATTCTAATCATCCTCTCTCTTTCAGCCAATCCCAGGCGGCGCTCGCATCGACGTATCAATAAACGAGCTCTACGATGGTTCGTACACGGGGTCCCCGCACGACCTGATCGCGGCGCAGGGTCGCGCCGGCGGGGCCGCGGCCGGGGGCCCGCGCGCGGGGCCCACGCGCCGCACGTCGCTGACGCACGTGCTGGTGTGGCGTGCGCGGCCCCGCCGCCGGCCCACCCGGCACAGTCTCGCTGAGTTCTTGGAACTGGATGATGCTGATATCGTTGATGCTCAAAGACCGTATCTGACTGGACATAACAGGTTCGTGTTGATTGTTAAAGATGATATTGATTGATGAAAGCTGCTTTTAAGTCTGAATGGACCGGTGCAATTACACGCAAACATAATCAAAAGCCATCCAGATAGATTATGACAAAAAATAGGTGCACTCTTGTTGTATAGCCATAAGTTCACAACTTTAGGTAAATGGATTGATGACGCAAAGTCTTCTCTCGCATTTCGGTCGTAACTTGTACACACTATCCGTCGTGTGAGCACATACAGTTCGTTAACTACATGATAATGATTGAGAGAATAGGATCCTAAATCATGTATCTTTTTGTTGTCTTTTTTTTTCATGTGTTTCTTAACTATTAACAATCCTCATTTCAGACTATACCACCACACAATCACCTGCCTCCCCGTATACCCGAATGAGCTGGACATCGATTCAGAGAGCGAGACAGACCCGCTGTGGTTGCAACAGAAGACGATGATGATGATCGACGAGTTCACAGACGTCAACGAAGGCGAAAAAGAACTCATGAAGATGTGGAATCTTCATGTTATGAAGTACAACTATGTCGGCGACTGTCAGATACCCATCGCCTGCCAAATGTTCCTTCAGATGCGAGGAAAGGAGTTGCTAGAGAAAAATTTATACAGGAATTTCGTTCTACACATGTGTTCGCTGCACGATTTTGGGTTGTTGAGTCCCGTGGCGTTATATCAGACGGTGCAGATGTTGAACCAAATGTTAGCGGATAATGCTGAAGCCAAAGAGAGCATGCGTGAGTCTTTGAGGGCAGCGCGGGAACATTGGCATGCTGTGGGCAAGTACCAGCAGCCGCCCGAGACCAAGCCGCCCCCCGGCGCCAAGCTCAGCGTCGAGGCCTCGCCCTCCGTGAGACGCAAGACCTCCAACCTCACTAATGCTAACCGCATGGCTAGCAACAACAACTTTAACAAGGTAAATTATGTTTTTACTGGCATTCTTTATTTTTAATTACAAAATGTACGTAATTTTATAATATACTAGCTGCGCCCCGCGGTTTCACCCGCGTAAATGTCGATCCCGTGGGAATATCGGGATAAAAACTCCTATGTCCTTTCCCGGGACTCAAACTATCTCTATACCAAATTTCATCGAAATCGGTCCAGCCGTTTTCATGTTATGTCGTGACAACGGAAAACGGGTTTCATTTTTATATATATAGACAAGGTCAAATTAGATTAACTGGCTGACCACTATACAGACCTGAGGTCTAGAGATCGATATGTAAAAACTATTAAACAAAAATGAAATGTTTTCATTTACTTATAATTTTAAGTAACTACAGTTGATTCGCCTGTTGATTTGACTTTATATAAAAAAAAATATTACGTACTAGCAGCGCCCCGCGGTTTCATCCGCATAAGTTTCGATCCCATGGAAATATCGGGATAAAAAGTATCTTATGTGTTAATCCAGCGTGTCAGCTACCTCCATATCAAATTTTATCAAAATTGGTCCAGCCGTTTGTGCGTGAAGAAGTAACACATACAAACACACTCACAAACATTCGCCTTTATAATATTAGTGTGATTTTTTATTCAAGTGTAAATAATTGTTTACCTGTCTGTTAAATAAACCCAATTTCTTTCTTTCAAGGCGGGCAGCCCAGGTCCCTCTCACGGCCACTCAGACACGAAGCGCAAGATGTCCTCGGGCAGCATCCAGAGCCGCAAGCGATCCTCCATATCCGAGAGAAAGAGCTCCGTATAGCGAACACTCAGTCCTTAGCTATGGACCGCTGTCAGCGCTCGAGGCTCTCCACAAGTACAACCACCGTTATTTTTCAACATGTGGGAATCCGGCGCGGCTGTCTCAGTAGATACGAATCGGTAGAACAAATTAATTGGTCTTTCACCTTTTATGTACAGTCGGGGAAATTAATTGTTAAACAAATTGACACCCTACGTCAATTTGCAGTGTTATAGCGTAGGTAGAGACCGACTGACATCAGCGTATACCTTATGTAAACTGGTACTATCTATTGTAGTCGGGTATTAGGTACTTTCAAAAGAAATTGTAGCGTGCCAGCCGTCGTGTACGGCTCCAATTGTAGGATGTCAAAAAAAAAGTTTGCATACGCAAAGGAGAAAAAGAAAATAAAGTCTTGTTTACTCCTACTGGATCTAATAGTATGTAATTTCAAATTTATTTAATAGAATAGAATACTCTTTATTACGTACACCATATAAATTACAGACATAAATATAGAAACGAATAAGTGTGTCCTTGTTCATTCTTGTTATTGAGTGACTTGTCTATGGCTTTATTCTGTCTAAAGTGCGTTTCAACAAATAGTTCCTATGCCGTTATGTTGGCAACAATGTATCCCACATTCTCCACTCCTTAATGTTTTGGGCATGATTCTAACACGGACACCTTATAAATCTTAAAAAAACCGCAGAATCGTCTTCCCATATCTACTATCTTGACAGACATGGGCACAAAACACATACCCCCTTATTCATAAAACTTATCAAACCTATTTTAATTAAAATGGGGTTTGTCTCTTTCTTACACACAGAAATGACAACGTGACAGATAAAGACAAACATTCTATAAACCTATTTTAGCTAAAATAGACATAAAATAGGATTATGAATAAGGGGGATATACTCCTAGCGGAGGACCGGGGAGCCAACATTATAACATAGGAACTATTTGTTGAAACGCACTCTACGTATTATAGCCATTTCATACAGCTGTCAAAGAATGACAGTTGTGATTTGAATATACGGATAATTTAATTTGGTAGTCTATTTGTTTAACAATGAATTTCCCTGTCTTAATATTTATAACGTTGACCTAGACGCCATATCAAGTGATAACCGTCATTTTATTAACAAAATTTTTTCTTGTGATTAGGTGATTAGGATTTCGTTACTGCCCAACTATGGTGTTTTAATTGTAAGTTGATGTCCATGAAATGGATGACAATAGTTAAGTTACTAAATTATGACGTATGATACTTTTCCTGTTGTTCTGATGTTTGATCTCACGAGGTCACGCCGCGCGCTGCGCCGGCGCACTGATTGCACGTCGCATTCTCTCAGCGACGTATCACTGCACACTCGCACTACGACAGTTATGTTAGAAACTTTTCCTTAGACTGAAAGCACGCTATGAGAACCTTGCCACAGTATTTTAGTTCTTATAACATTATCTAGATAAATATTATAGTCAGTCGCATTTTGACTTAGAATAATATGTGACGCTATTAATTCGTAAATCGGGAAAACGTTAAAAGCTTCACTTCATCCCTTTCCTAAAAAAGCAATCCACTGATTCCAGACCAAAAAAAAATCATTTACAGGCTGATTTTATTTTGAAGAAGTGCCTTCGTCTTCAAAATAGGCTTTAGATCCAATTTACATACGTAAAAAAACAATTCGACGTAAGCCATATTGAATAATCATTACCAGACTGATCAATCAATACAAAATCACAATATTTTTTTTTAAAGTGACTAGCTTAGTTATTTAATTAGGATAAAATTAAAATTGGGTGTTCAAATAATGAAAGTAATGGAAGAATCTTGTGTGAAGGGTTTGTTTTGACATGAATTTCTACAAAAGACTGCAGGGTTGCTATGCCTTACTCTCATCCCAATCGACTTCTGACATGGTTCTCACACTTACGACCTTAGGTATAATTATCAAAGTGTTCACAAGTATCATTAAGTGAAATCAATTTAATATGTCCGTGTTTTATCAACTCATAATATTAATCATATTTCTGTACTAGACTGTTACAACTATAGTAATAATTGTATACAATAAACACTCAATATTTTTACATTTAGTTATGTTAACATAATTCCAATTTGCAATGCTGATTCTAATGACACTATTTTGTTATTTTTATATTGTTCCATTTTGAGTATATGTTCAATTAAATGTACTTATTATGAAATGAAATATAACAATTATTTTCAAATAATTCTGTTTTATTGCCTCTTCCATGCCTCCATGTAGCGATATGAGGGAAAACGACTTTCCTAACGATAGTTCACCCTCTATCCAAATGAATTTTTTAAAAAGTTCACAAATAAAGAGGTTGCATGCCACAAACCTAACTCATAGCTGAAAAAAATATTAAAATTAGAACTGTCAAGGGTAACCAAATAAAGAGAAAATGGAAAGCCATTTGACAAAGTTCACAAACTGAAATTTGTTGTTAAAATATGTCACATTCGAGGAATGCACACAAATTATCTGATAAAAGTAGAACAGACATTCAGGCAACCGACAGGCATGAGGGGGAAGGTAAGCATCGTGGGGACGAGTTCCGGAGCTCTACGTGTTCATTTAAATATCAGGATACTAACGGTAATGTTTATTTTGTAGGAAATGTTATAAGTGTTAACCCCACCGATAGTTGCACGTACGCTGGTATGTATGTCTTCAACGCTATTTATGCAGAACAAGCATTGGACGGAAACGTGACAGATGCGATGCTAATATGAGAGAACGACAGGTGTAACCGCCTCGCCCCATTTTGCCTCGACATTGATTTAGGTACTAGTATATATAGTATAACACAAAGGCCTCGCATCTGGTCTACGTCTCCGCTCAATAACTTCCGTTTAAACTGCGTCCAACTATGACATACATCTGAACGCTGAACATCCCAATTTCCATTGCAGTGACTGTTTCAAAGAAACCATCTGCCTCGAGCGAGGACGGTGCCCTGTTCACTGGACAAAAATCGTTCATAAGTATACACTCAACTGACCAACTGTGTCAAGTGGCCGACGCGAACAACCTCTCGAACCTCGAGGAGTGCAACTTGGAAGTTCTGAGCCTCAACGAAGTGTTCCCTTCGACGTCAGAAGAAAGTCTGTCGAACGAAGATGATACACCGATTCAGAGGACAAAAAAAAACAAGAATAAAACAGCTATACAAAAGTGTCAGTCTGAAAGTGCGGAGAAGTCTGCTTACATGCCGACAAACAGCAAATCGTCAACAGGCTCGCGACAGAAAGAACCTGGTGACGGCCAACCTTCAGTGTATTCCGACTTCGATATCCCAAAAAATACATTGCACGTGGTCGGTAGCAACCCAGGGGAACCAAAAATGTCGTATCCCGATCCGCCGAAGAAAATCTCAAAGACGGTACCTGCCTAAGTCATATCAGTTTGTTTTAGCTGTAAGTGTTGTTTCGTGAGCAAAAGTAGGTAGTGGTTCCCTTTCTATAGAGAGGCCTTTGCCCATCAGCGGAATAATCCGCTAGTCGCGTTATATTACGTAGGTAGGTAGGTACCGTTCCTTAAGGAAAGTAAAATATGTAAGTAGGTACCAATGTACCTTCAGCAGAGCTAACTTTCTTATACGCCCAGTCGCCCAATAACTGTGTGGAATAGGTATTATGTGGAGTTTCAGATTTTTAATAGGTACCTAATTGGTTTTAGTCCGTCAATCGGTCACCAAAACCTTGACGCATCGCTTGCAAGTAAAGCTTTGCTCTTTGCACTTTTTTCTTAACCCTTTTTGTTATATTTTAGATGAAAAAGTTCCTCCGCAACATAGACAAGCACAAGAACGAACAGAACAACAAGACCAGTGAGAAGGCCATCAGTAAGCTGACCACCATGCGCGGCATCCTCAAGGACGGGCGCTGTGGTCCCGAGTGCGACGGGGACTCCTCAGTGCAGGGCGCCGAGGAATACAATGGTAAGGTACAGTCGTCATCATCATCTGCATTTATCCACTGCTAGACATAGGCTTAGACCGGTAAGCATCGCCACACATCGAACTTTAGTGACTGTTAGGCTACGTACGCACTGAGAGGTGGCTTGCTTACCACTACTAGCGCCTAGCGAATCTGCTTGCGCATCACCTTGCGCGTAGTGAAGTGACACGAACGCTCTAGAACTTTCGCAAGCGGCCGGACTGCGCGCTTGGCTGGTCGTCTAGCGTGTATCGAACAGATGTTAAGTCACTAGGCTCTAAGCGCTAAGCAAGCCACCTGGTATTGCGTAAGTAGCCTAAGACAAGCATTATTTGGCTAGGTAATAGATACTGTGACGCTCGGACAGGTCCCTGGGGAACACCCGTCTTTACTAATAGCAAATGAAAATCTCAAGAGCCGTTTGTAGACTTATTCCCTATGCCATCACAGGTAATAGGTATGTTTGTCCACAGAAAATGTGACACTACCCTTCCCAATGGACTTCGTTCCTCAAACAAACTACAGTAAGCAGGGCCCGGACAAAAACGTGACTTTTAACACTCAAGTGGTTATCATCCACTTCACGGGCGACCTGTGCGTGGGTCAAAGCGTCGAGACCCTCAGCAAGGAAAAGGACCAACAAGCCAGAAACTCCGAACTTAGGAAAACATTCCTCACGAAATACAACGAATTTTGGCCCACACAGAAATAATTTTAAGTTTAGATTTAATTTCAGAATTGCGTCTTTAGTGAGATTATTATCATTAGGAAAGTTAGAACAAAAACATGTTATAAATAAATTATTGAAAACATTTTATATTTATAAGTACACGATATTTGTACGATGTTGAAATTTATGACGTAGCGTTTTGTCCGATGTTTATTTATAAAAAAATCTGATCGATTCGTTTGCTACCTTTGTAGCTCTGAATTGTGTGATATTCGGGAAACCAAATTGAAATAAAGGTTATATAAATTTCAAGTTTGTTTTAATAAAAGACTGTACTCCATTAAAAATAAGATTTAATTTTCCTAGATTGTCTTTTAGTTTAATTTGGTGTAGAAGAGATTTTCCATAGAACTAGATCTTTGACGCGATCGTAAGTGAAATATTTGGGGAAGTCTAGAGGTAGTTGTTCTATGTTCCAGGTGGAATGTGCGTTTTCTGTCTTGACTTTGTCTAGCAGAGTGAGGAATGTCTCGTAGCAGGGCGCGACCGAGTCGAGGTGCTCTATAGTGAACACGTAGCGTTTTTCTAGCACCATGTATAAAGTTTTTGGAGGTTGTGTGTTTAGTATCTTCTGTATAGTTGAAACTAAAGCTGCTGTGAGGTCATCGTCGTAAATTACTGGAAGAAGATAGAAGCTGCATTGAAATAAATGTGGTTTATGTTTTTGTTGGGTTCATATATACCATCATTGATTAACCTATCAGAGGATACCTACAGTTATTTTACCTCTGACAGCAGCAACCCAACAGCGACCTTCTTGTGACGAGAATAAAGATCACAATGACTTTGACAATCCTGTCAGTGGCAGCCAACAGCAACCCTTATAAGAATGAGAATAAAGTTCACTGATTTGGACAGTGATGCAGTCAGACGTAAAATAATTTTGAAAGGTTTATAGGTTAATCAATGATGGTATATGAACTGGGACATGGACAAGTTGCTTAAATGATTATTGATTTTTCTTATCAGACAGAATTACAATCCAAAATCTTTACAAAAAAAGGAGATCACCCATTTTGTTCGGCGACTTGGGATAAGTAATAAAAAGTCAGCGGCTAGCTAGGAATAAATTAGGTACATTTTATTTGAATGGTCGCAGTAGTAGAAACATTTATTTGTACGGCGACAACGCTGTAACGAATTTGAGAACAAAGATATACTTACAACGATCTTATTTTTCGATCCGCCTCTGAATATACAGGGTCCCATTAAAATAGATGGACAAACTTACACAAAAAAAAAGTGGTTGATGCCACAAGAAAGTGATTTTATTTTCACCTAAAATAATAAATTGCCGGCACTTTAGTGTTTTTTCGTTAGCTGTTTATTTTTTTTGTAAGTATCTAATGCGTTTTTCTTATATATTTTTTTTACCATCGTCATTATTTTGGTGGTATGAATGATTTCTAAAAGTTTGTCCATCTATTTTAATGGGACCTTGTTCTCGACTTTGACGCCTTAGTAAAAAATAATGAGTTAGGTATATGTTTAGGTACTTAAAAATATGTAATTACTACCTGCGCCCCGCGGTTTCACCCGCATAAGTTTCGATCCCGTGGGAATATCGGGATTAAAACTATCCTATGTCCTTTCCCGGGACTCAAACTATATACCAAATTTCATCTAAATCGGTTCAGTGGTTTAGGTGTGAAACGGTAACATACAGACAAACAGACAGAGTTACTTTCGAATTTATAATATTATATAGTATAGATTATTGAAGACCGCCAAAAAAAAAATCCCAGAATGGGTGATGTCCTTTTCAACTTTGACTTCGGAATCGTGCTAGGTTGAAAAAAATGTGTGTGGTGATGAAGAAGCGATGGTTTCTTTTCGTCGATTGTCGAGGTTTTCAGCTATAAAAGATCACCGAAGTGGTTCAGATGTTGGATCAACAAATAAATATTTGATATACGTACCATCAGCAGCTATAATAATGTTGGCTTGTTTTATTTCGCTCAGCAATGATGGACTCCAAGCAGTGTCAGTGAAATCCAGAGGCATCACTTTGAACTGAGATTTTACTAGCTTCTTATTGTACTTTGCGTTTAACTTTATAAGTTCTAAGATACCGCCGATATCGATGTCTGAAAGAAGAAAACATCTAAACATACAGTCTCTTCTCTAGAGCAAAAGGTATCCTTAGTAGAATTCTGCGTGTTTCGACATTTTGTAGGCTTCTTTGTATTGGAATAGGATGCGTTGTGGTCCGATACGGCTGTAATGTGCTCTTGCCTTAACTCAATCTGCCTACCCTTTTCCCAACTATGTTGGGGTCGGCTTCCAGTCTAACCGGATGCAGCTGAATACCAGTATTTATCATGGAGCGATTGCCTCTCTGACCTCCACAACTTAGTTACTGGGTAACATGATACTCCTTGGTAAGACTGGTTGTCAGACTTTCGGGCTTCTGACTACTCGGTAACGTGAAAAATCCATGAATTACAGCCGGGACCAACGGATTAACGTGCTTTCCGAGGCACGGATGAGGTCTCGGCATGTAAAGATGGTCATATCCATTCACGGACCAATCGCGGCAAACGTAGCTTAACCTATTCGATCGACCCGTGCGGCTCTTGCCTTAACTATAATGCGCTCTTTATTACTAAACATCTAGAAAAAGTTTTTACCTGTACAAACAACCTTCTTAGCATACAGAGCAGCCACAAAGCTAGTGAGCCCAGTGCCAGCACCGAGCTCAAGCACGCCCCTATTGGTCAGCTCTCCCTTCAAACCGAGGTGTATCAGCCAATCACCGAGGAGAAACGCGCCCCGCCATACTTGGAGACCGACGAGCGCAATTTTGGTTTTCGAACTGTGCTCTGGAAATATTGAATTGGTGATGATGAAGTTAAATTTGCTGTGGCAATTTGTGTGAGACGTCTATCCCACACAAATGACCGAGATTGAATAACGTGAGCAGGGGTGGCCCAGAGCTCACATTCATTAATATTTTAGGTATTAATTAATCAGTGACCAGTTACAGAGTCGTAGGCAGACAGGCACGCCCATTACGAAATTTATGCAATTCTTTTCATCATGCCACCATTTGCTCTTGTAAAGAAAAACATTGTGGAGGAAATCGCCATGTTCTAGAAGCAATAATCGGACAACAGTTGCCACCAACTCGCACTGGGCGTGGTGGATTAAGGCTGGCTCCCTCTCACAGAGAGGAGGCAACTAGGCCCTGGTAGCTAGAATCTTATCGGCTCTGTCCAGCACTGGCCTGCAGCAAGTCGATATCTTACCTATTTTAATAACCTCCCTCAATGGCCTATCTATGTCTAAATCACTGTCTTCATCAAAAGTGGCACAGCTTCCATTTTTGGGCAATAGAAATGGGAATTCTGATATCACATCTGAAAGTGAAAAGAGTATGTAAATACTGAGACATAAGCATTTAAATTAACCTGTTAACCACTGGGGTAATTAGGTAATGATTTAAGATTTCACTTTTAATTCGTAAAGCTAATAAAATGCTAAGTTTAATACTTACTTCCTTCAGTGCTTGGTGATATTTTAGTTTTATAATCATACTCCTCATATATTTCGGATGTCACAGTCAGTTCTGGCATCTGTAATCATAACAGGATTCAGTTTAGCAAAACATTTCATAAATTCTAAACAAGATTTATGTTTGTTTCATTTAAATGTGGCACTTTGCTCTATGTTGACAACATTTTTATTGCTCACACATAAAGAATGAGGTGAAAAATGAATGGAGGTGTAAATATTTTAGAATTAATTTGTAATGCATGTTGCAGTGTGACAAATCCTTGAATTTATGATAAGCTTTTTAAAGTGTTTAGATTTTTCAGTAGGGTTGGTCATGTTTTATTTTAAATATTTTTTTTTAGTTTATGTGAAATCACTGTATTTTGATGACTTATTTACATCACATCACACTAATATTATAACGGCGAAAGTTTGTGAGTGTGTGTGTGTGTTTATATGTTTGTTACTTCTTCACACTCAAACGGCTGGACCAATTTTGATAAAATTTTGTATGGAGGTAGCTGACACCCTGGATTAACACGTAGGCTACTTTTAATCCCGATATTCCCACGGGATCGACATTTGCGCGGGTGAAACCGCGGGGCGCAGCTAGTAATATATAAGTTAACAGACTTAAACTAATTTTAATAATATGTACATAAAATGTATAAAAAAAGCAGGAAAAGAATCATTATAGAGCAGTTTTTTTTTAATATTTAGTTTTATTTTCACATTTTATTTTTTTAACACTGAAAAGCATGTGTATAGATTTAATTTATCCAAAACACTAAAGTTATTCTTCTTGTTATTTTTGGAAATTATGAATAAATATTTATTTGGAAAAGAATTATTAAAACAAGAGCCAAAGATTATTGCAAGGTAAGTATTCACAGCACATTTCCTAGCATAGCTCATTTTTGTGTTTAGATTATTGATGAATATTAATAATTACATTAAATAAAGGCTTCTAATTCATCCGCTGCACTTAATTTGGCAAAAAAAATCACAATATCACTTTCCCACACAGTATTAATCTCAAGTTTCTAATCCTAATGTTTTATAGAAATATGAATATTACATAATTTTTGTCACTATTCAAAGAAAACTGATAATTTTACGTTAAATTAGATTTCAAATATTTTTTATTAATTTTAAACATACCTTATTGTCTCAATCACCCTATTAATCACCAAAGACAATAAGAATAATTTTTGCCACTGTTAATGAGGAAGGGCACTATAGTACAAAAATTGGAAACGGTCCAATATTAATACTTCTAAAATAAATCTGTAATAGTGTGGTATGCATGCCAGCTTTTGTAATTTACTATGCTTTAGACGTGTTTGTTATTTATGCCGGTCACGTGGGAGTCTCAATATTATTATAGTAAAATATTTATGTTATTCTTGAATGGAATTTGTATGTGGTTGTGTTGTGGTTAGTTTGTGTTGGGATATGATGATGTAGGACGCAGTAGACTGTACGGATATGTACCTTTTGGTACTAGAAAGAGATATAATAGTACCACATTATTTCATGACTTATACACCATTTTCAGTGGCCGGGCTACAACATATCCATCCTAGCACGGCCACGCTTAAATCGGCTGAAATCCACAACTTTAATGGATGATTCGTGTCTGAAATAATTGTATGCGTGGAATAGTTATTGTAAGTTGTCAAGTTATACTATTGCTATTGAATTATTGTCAGGCATATTCTACCTGAAAAATTGAAATGACTATTAAATAGATTTGAAAGATTTTCTTTTAAATACAAGTAGGTCTATTTTATAGTACACTAGCTGCGCCCCGCGGTTTCACCCGCGTAAATGACGATCCCGTGGGAATATCGGGATAAAAAGTATCCTATGTCCTTTTCCAGGACTCAAGCTATCTCTATACCAAATTTCATCTAAATCGGTTCAGCGGTTTGAGCGTAAAGAAGTAACAAACATATAAACACACACACTCACAAACTTTCGCCTTTATAATATTAGTGTGATAACACGTACAATTATTTCAGACACGAATTATCCATTGAAGTTGTGGATTTCAGCCGATCTAAGCGTGGCCATGGTTGGACAGATACGTTGTAGCCCGGCAACTGAAAATGGTGTATAAGTCATGAAATAATGGGGTACTATTATTTCTCTTTCTAGTACCAAAAGGTACGTATCCGTACAGTCTACTGCCATAACCCTGGCCTTGTTTGGCATAGTGGCCGGGCCAGAACAGAACACACCTTTAAGGCGTCTCTGAGATAACATGATGACTAGTAAGTATGTATATGTAATTTATGTAATAAATTCAAATTTGTATAAATTGTTATTGAAAATTAAGTTAAGAAGGTTTCAAGGTTATTATGACTGACTTGAAATCACATCTAATTTCAGGAAATTTTTCAACGAACAGAGAGTTCTTCAATTTTCAGGATGTGCCAGTAACGTAATCTTTTTTTTTTATTGCTAAAACATTAAATATAACAATCTTCATGTTTTAGTAGCGAAGTTCATGAATGAATATGCATAATACCTGGACTACGATAGTTTAACTATTCCTGAAACACCACGTCTACGTTTTTGCTTTACAATAATTTATATTATTGGCTACTTCTATAACGTTATTCATTATAATTCAACGAATTTAGTTTTCATTTCACGTTTATTTACTGCTTTGCCGTCACAACAAACAATATTGACAGCACTTGACAGGTGACAAATGTCATAATCAGTTTTTTTTTTTTTTTTAAACTTTATTCATGACCATGGATACATGTCCTTCAGTCGTAGTCACTAAACATACTACTCTTAGCTAAATAAGTACATAAAACAATAACAAGTTAATCATTAGTTTTTACCGCTCTGAATACGAGCTACAGTTGTTTGGGAAGGGATGACAACGATAAAGGCATTTTGATTCGAAAGGTTACAATAAATAAATGATAAATGCGTAGCCCGCGAAATGCATATGAAATAACTTATGTATAGTTTGCAAATTAAATTAGTCATGATTTTAGCCAAACTATTTATTCCGGAATGAAAGGTGAAAAATTTGCAAGCTGTATGCCTGTACCCATTTTTTTTGTTCCGAAAACTACACTTTTTATTTTTTAAATGTCTCTTCTCCATTTTCCACTACATTATCTTTTTTTTTTTACAAAATTGAAGATTTTTTTTGACTCAATAGGATGCGTATAAACGTTGTCTTTTGCCAGTCTCGCTTTAAAATATTACCTCACGCCAACCAATCACAGCTCTACACACGATCGACGCTGCCACGTCAAGTGAGACGGGAGTGAATGAAGTGGCACTATTTCGGCATTTTGTGGAGTTTCGTCTTCGGAGAAGGCTTGTGAAGTGCCGTATTTTTCAACATGAGAGTAATCCTATTTACGGCGATAGCCATTTTGGGCGCCGCTTTGGCTGATGAAGTACCCACCGAAGAAAACGTACTCGTACTGAGTAAATCCAACTTTGACGGTGTTGTCTCAGCAAACAACTTCCTATTAGTGGAATTCTGTAAGTTTTTATTGTTAACTATTATTCTTTTGTCTTTTCCTCACTGTGGATTTCAATATTTTACCATTTTTTATTCATTATTGCAATGAAATGTGAGTGACACGTCAGTCGGCATGGTTGCGCGCGTGCCGGCACGTATTGCTTGCCTTTGTGAATCATACCTACTATTTGCAGATGCGCCATGGTGCGGTCACTGCAAGTCCCTCGCTCCGGAGTACGCCAAGGCCGCCACGAAGCTGGCCGAGGAGGAATCTCCCATCAAACTGGCCAAGGTTGATGCCACGCAAGAACAAGAGCTGGCCGAAAGCTATGGCGTCAGGGGATACCCAACACTCAAATTCTTCAAGAATGGCAGCCCTATTGATTACTCCGGTATGTTTATTTAAAGATTACAAGAAGTTGCGCTATTAAAACTAATGTTTTCTAAACTTTTCATGGTTCATTCATAAAAGTTAAATATTTTTCGATTAGAGTTTCCAATGCCTCATTCAATTCCAATTAGTGTAATTTCAGTGTACTTACAACATTTTTATTGCATTAATAAAAGTATAATTGAGTGGTTTATGACATACTATTAACTACTGTCAATACGCTAATCACATATTTCTTTACTTTCTCTCAGGTGGTCGTCAAGCTGATGACATCATCAACTGGCTGAAGAAGAAGACTGGTCCCCCAGCACTTGAGGTCACCTCCGCTGAGCAAGCCAAGGAACTCATTGCCGCCAACAATGTCATCACCATTGGTTTCTTCTCTGACCAGAGCTCTGTTAAGGCTAAGGCATTCCTTGGAGTTGCCAGCGCTGTTGACGACCAGGTCTTCGCTGTTGTCTCTGACGAGAAAGTCATTGCTGAGCTGGATGCTGAAGATGAGGATGTTGTTCTCTTCAAGAACGTAAGTACACATCATACTATTATTTACTTATTTGGTTTGCCTTTTCATAATAAACTAGGAATTAAGTCTAAAAAATAAAAGATCAATTCTTTTATCTTTAAAAAAAAGGAGTTGTTTTATAAAACTAGTAGCCTAAGTTTTTTTGGTTGTTACTACACAGTCTATTGATATTGTTAAATATACAAAATGTGAAGAGAACACGTGTGTACCTATTTAATAATCTTATCACGGTTTCTTTGCATATCATTAACATATTATTTTAAGACAAAAAATAGAACATCTTTTATTCAAGAAGGCCTAATATTAACACGATGACTGCCACCGCGGTCACACGGGGTCCGCCAACAATAGATTTTATATTGTGTCTGTGGTCTGGCAGTCAACGTGTTAAATCTTATTCTGCATTTAAGCCACGTAATATCTGACATAATAAACAGCTGAAAAAACACAATTGTATTGTACATCATTGATATTGTCCTCCATTTGGGTTAGCAGATAATAAGTTTGTTGGCCTCAAAAGAGGCAGATAAATGAATTGAAGTGCATCTAATTGTCCACTCTTATCTATACAATGCAAATAAATAAAATTGAAGTGTCTGTTTGTAATGTCAAAATAACAGATTTTTACTAAATGCATATGAAAGTAAAGTATATACGGTACATACTTATATCAATTTTTTTTTTGTATTTTTGTCTGTTTGTTTCCACTAGTCATCTCCGAAATGGCTGGACCGATTTTAACGTGACTTTCACTGGTAAATAACAGATGTTATAAGGAGTAACTTGGGCTACTTTTGTTTTATAAAAAGATTTAGGGTTCTGCACAAAAAAAAAAAACCATGGACTCCAATTTTTTCCGACATGTACGCGAACGAAGTCGCGTGCATAGCTAGTATTATAATATAACTATGACAGTGACACACTTATCTCTGTTATCACGGCATTTTATCTTCTTACTTTGATTTTAATTGCCCCTTTTAAATGATTAAAATCTGTATTTTTGGAGAAGGACAGTTTACGAACATGTTTCAGATATGTCTATAAATGTTTTTTAACTTGATAATAACAAGTTCAGTTCTTTTTTATCTTTATATTTTCTTGTTTTTTCAAACAGTTCCTATCCTTAATCATTAAAATTATCTTATTTCAAAAAATACTTACCTAGTTGATTATAATAATTGCAGGGTATATAAAACAATATAGGTTCTTTTTAAACCGAAATTGTGATAAACAACTTGTTTTTTTACCTCATTATAAAATAATTAGTGCTTTAAGTCTGACAAATACTCAATATTTTTCCTTATTTATTGTATTGCTAGTTTCCCCACAAAGTCTAGACATAATAAACAAGTACAAACACAAAGATCATTGTTTTGAGATCTATCTTTTTATTGGGAAAATTGTAAATCGAGTTGCTCTCTCAATTGAGAGCTTTAAATATATGTGATAACCAGCTTCTGCACCTATTCGCGCAAATTCGTCCACATGAAACATCTTGTTTTAACATAAAATATCCTTTTACAAGTTTAGATAGTTAAGTTTGATTAAGATTTTTATCAGAAATGTGCTTCTCAATTTTAGATGTTAAATTTATTATGTATCTTTTTCCTCATAATTTATACCGTAATTTTGCCATCAGTTCGAAGAGCCCCGCGTCAAGTTCGAAGGCGAGAAATTCGACGAGGACATTTTCAAGACCTGGGTGTTCGTCCAGAGCATGCCAACCATTGTTGAGTTCTCCCACGAGACTGCCTCCAAGATCTTCGGCGGACAGATCAAATACCACCTTCTCTTGTTCCTATCCAAGGTAAGAAATTAACAACATACGAACATTTATTTCTTAAACTGTGTAACGGCTTTTTATCTTGATTTTTTAGCAAAAAGTTTGAATGAATTTAATTCGGAATAATCACTGTCAACTTTAAGCAGGATGTGCAGAGATAATAACAGTATATTATGCTAATTGAAGTCTGTGAAAACTGTTATGGGTTGGTCCACATTTTTTAGATATCTATAGTTACTTAAATTCACGGTAAATCAGCAAGGAATATTTAACTCTAGAATAATGTGGCTCTCCCGACATTCAAATTCGTAGGAAAACGAGATATCGTAGACGGCTATTATTACTTAGCAAAACCTGTTTGAGTTACTAAAGTAGAACCTCCACTCGTAGAAGGCAAACACTGTTGATTCGTATGTAGTGGCATATCGTTCGAAGAATTCAATTATCGGTGTCATTTTTTGCGATGCAACTATACGTCTTGATCTCGAAAGTGGTTAGACGAGAAATTGGCGAGATGTACTTTCACGAGCGTGAATGTAAATACCCAAGTATGGTGTAGAGATTTGAGCCGGTGACCCGCCGGTTTGAACTTTCACCGTTCATTACTAGGCAATCGGTCATGCGCATCGGTTAATGAACCTTTTTACACATTTTACTACTAAATATCTGCAGTCGAAACGTAACAAAAAGAGGTCATTTACAAAAAAACAATTTTACGGTTTAACACAAGCATAAATTCGAGTTATTAATAAAATAATGTTTGCTCCACGAATCCTGTTAACGGAAGTTCCTTATTTTAATGCTAAACTCATCGAGTAAAACGATACGGTACTTAAAGGCATGCTAATAGCTAAATACATACGACGACATATCGACAAACACTTATAAAGTGCAACGACCTCGTGGTCGATGACCTTTTCTAGATGATTGCGTGGACTTGTTCTACAAATTCTGATAGAATATTTTGTTTGTAGAAAAATGGCGACTTCGACAAGTACACTGAGGAACTCAAGCCTGTTGCCAAGAACTACCGCGACCGTGTCATGTCTGTTGCCATTGACGCCGATGAGGATGAACACCAGAGGTACAGTATTTATGGCTACTATGTTTTTTTTTAGGTAAAGGGACTATGTATGATTCAGTCTGTTCAGGACCGGTCGTTATCGCGATTCTAAGAATTTATTTCTGACAGTAAGCAGTGTTCGATTTTAGGCCCAATATGATGATTTATTTTTTAACAGTCACGAATATCAAAGTTTTTCTTCCTGTAAGAAATATTCCGAAGTAAATCCTTAAGATTTAGTTTACGTTATCGCCCACATGAAATAAGCGCAGTTGCGGACGAAATCATAGAAATGTAGAGAGAAGATATATTACTAAACTGAATAGAAAGTAGAAAAATAATGTTTCGAATCAAGATTAATTTATCAGAGCAGTTTCAACTGTATGTTAAAGAAATTAAAGTGGGATTTAATTGGTCGCTATGGTCGATCTCAACCAAAGCTGTTAAATTCATCTTTGTAATTAACAAACCAAAGTATTACAAACCAATGGTATTTTTTGTCATTACGCAAACTTACACACCTCACTCTCATGCTCTCTATAGTAAACATATTGTATACGCACGCAAGAATTCGTGTATTAAATTAGTAAATTCTCATAGCCGTTTTCATGATGCTAAAACAGCAGTTTATCGTCTTTGTCAATCTATAGAGCGGTCAAACGTCTAAACTGTGAAGATTAATAGGTCAACGACATTATAACGCTTAGTAATATAAAAAAAAAACCGTTAAGTACTTGTTCAGCTCTCAAGGTGAAGGTTGCCAAAGCGAGCACGATTACTAGGCTCTTGATTTGTAAAAAAAAAACTGCTAAGTTTGTTTTTTGTAGCACAGTACTGTTAAAATGTACATATAGTATCATTTTATAAGGTCTAAATAGTTTATTGCAATAGCCGCGGCGGATGAGACTAATAGGCTCGCCCCCTATTACATGGGACTTGAACATAATTGGCGAAATGTGAGTGTAGGTACTCCTCTGGACCACCTTACGAGGAAAACAAGCGTGATGTTATGTTATGTGTTGTTTATTTAACCTTTTAACCGCCTACGTCGGATTAATCCGACAAATATTTTCGTGCCCATTCCGCCAGAGTCGTATATATACGACCAAATAACACATCTCGTTTAATCTGTATTATTATTATATCATCACAACTCGTTTCATCGGTATTTATTTTTAGTTTTTTTTTTTTTTTTTTCGGGCGCTGGGGGCTCGACAACTGATATAAAGTCGGGCGGTTAAAAGGTTAAGGGCAAATTTTTCAATGACAGGTAATTTTTATTCGTAGAATATAATTGACGTCTGACAGATTTTATATGGCAGAACTGTCAAAAATTCAAAATTATTCCTCAGATAAAATTATCTGGCGTTGGTAAAATCAGCCCTAAATGCAGAGTATTAATCGAAACTGTCTAATAAGGATTTTTACCGACTTTTTTTTGTAACCCCTAGCCCCATATTTCCTTTCAATTATTTACCCCCATTTGCATCATCCTCGAGAAAATGAATTAAATGTAACTTTGAATTGATTTAAATTAAAACATGTACAGTCAACAAAAGAGATAAGTATGCAGGATCGTCGGATATAGTTGAAGTTTAGTAAGAAATCGATGGATGTTCTCGAATAAAATTAAATTTTATTAATAGAAAACAAACAGCTCATTTATCACCGAAGATCCTCCATACTTATCTCTTTTATTGACTGTACTTCGAAAGAGCCCGGCAACTCCACGCGCCAACCACCGGTAAACGTGTTTCTTTCAATGGTTTTAAATGTCACGGACGGCCAAGGACATTTGTTTCAACGTAAAGTAGTTGGAAAAATTTAATTACGAGCCAATGTTGGTACAGATGTATTTGTGTTAATTGTGTACCCCTCACTTATTCAAATATTTTTCAAAAGGCGACACTAATTAATGTAGCCGTCTGTAAAATGTAAAATAATACGCATCCGTAAGTGTTGATGCAGATAGAATACATATCAGTTGTCACTCTTTTCTCGTACGAGCTTTATGGGAATAGGTCATGCCGTGAGAACAATATTTATGGCACCTTGTGACCTAAACCCGCTTTTCTGTGATTTAAATAAATAATAGTTCATTTTTACACATGAAAGTGTAACTTGAGTTCGGGTTTAGGTCACACGTGCTATAAAATAGTATAATGATAAGCACGGTGTTTAGCACTAATTTTACGCCGTGCAATAATGGACTACTTGAGTCACACGTATCGTAATGTAATATAGACAGTCAGCAAGATTACACTATTTATCTCAATCTGTATCATTTTGAAAGTTATTGCTAATCCATTGCTTCATATGTACGAAAAATGTGTCTGCTCAACTACGTAAATAACGCAATGAATCTCGTTGAACTGTCAAAATGAAACTGATTGCTACTGATAGTGTGTTACGAAATTACCCCGCAGGGTGCACCCCACGTCTGTTTAAGTATATCACCTCTCGCGAAGGCTATTTTCATGCACCTCAAGGAAAAGATACAAAGCCATACTAAATGCGTTTTTTCTTTCTATAGAATCCTGGAGTTCTTCGGCATGAAGAAGGAAGAGATCCCCTCTGCCCGTTTGATCGCCCTGGAACAGGATATGGCCAAGTACAAGCCCGCCACCGACGAACTTTCCGCTAACGCCATTGAAGTAAGTGTTTATCACGTTTCATTAATATTTAATAAGAGCATTTTCTCATTATATTTAAATAACTATGTGTCAAATATTACGTTATTATTTATCAAAGGTGTTTCGCGTTATTCTAATACTTTAACTAATATTTTGTTGTTTCACGGTCAATCAACTGTTGTTACAACACATCTGCCATAATATGTAATTTCGTACATAGTACTCTTTCTTATCATAACCTCATTCATCCATCCAGCCATCTCAATTTATGACAACTGATCAGTAATGGTCATTTGATACATCTGCACTATCAGCTATTTCACGGAAGTTTATCATACTACCGTAATACTCACTAAAGGCCGCTGTGTAGTTTTCAAATCATTATGTAATTATGTAATCAACCTTATCGATGCGTACTATGGCTATTAAAACACCGTTGATTCGTGTCGGCCTGCGTTAACGATCCGATAGTTAATTTCTGTCATTAATTATTGTGGTTTCGAAACGATATTACATGAATCCTAGCACTCAACGAGCCACAATGTATACCTCATTCTCCTCTTCATGATAATCTATTTTAGAACCCCCGTTCAAAAGTGAAAATGTAATATCGAGCCTTTTCAGGAAGAACATCTGCATGGCATTAAGTCCGCCTTTGTACAGTTTTTACTTGTGCATAAAGTTTAAATAAATAAATAAATAAACAAACATCGTAAGCGCCAAAAATCCCAAAAACTGTTTTTATATTAACTGCCAGATCAACTGATTTTGCAGCTTATTTCTCTACTCTCCTGTAAAATATGTAAAATGGCGGTTACGATCTTCTTCCTGAAAAGGCTCGATATATTCACATTGTAGACCCCTGCACTGCCTTAAAACTGCGAAACTTGTTGAAATACTATTGATAACATGATTTGAATCATTCTTTCATAAGTATTTGAACAACTTTACGAGGGAAAAGGATAGGAGATTTTGACAATGGCTTCTCTAAAGTTTTCTCTATCTTATATATCTACAAATGTTTTAACGACATAACGTTTAATTGTCATACCATGGCAACAATACACCATGCATTTCAAAATTTTAACATAATAATTAAATGCCAAGTCACGAAAATCATGGCCGTCGCGCCACGCTATTCACAGATTGCCATTTATGTCTTAGAAAATTGTACACAATCATACAAATACATACGCGCATAGTAAGAGACGTGACAAGGTAATACTAGGTGTAACAATTAATATGCAATTATATTAACATGAATTTCCAGTACTTTTTGACTTGTTGTAGGCATTTTTACTTAAGAAATGAATATCCAATTATGTTGTACTAGCTGCGCCCCGCGGTTTCACCCGCATATGTGTCGATCCCGTGGGAATATCGGGATAAAAACTATCCTATGTCCTTCCCCGGGACTCAAACTATCTCTATACCAAATTTCATCTAAATCGGTTCAGTAGTTAAAAGACAGACAGACAGAGTTACTTTCGCATTTATAATATTAGTTTGGATACCCACCCCTTATGTAGCTCTGAATTAGTTTCAAAGTAATCTTATTCATTTCTTGTTATAAATTTAACAAAGCATAAAAGCCAATGCTATTAAACATAAAACCTGTTTCTCTACATACGTAAAAAAGTCTATAACAGTTTCGATATAGTTAGAACTAAGAATCCGTTATTTATACCGCTAACCAATACTTTAAAGTTTGAGCTCACGCTCAAACTCAAGTGTATGTTCACACATACACTTATCTAAATCGTTACAAAAGGCTTTTCGTCTTCAAGAGACTTATTTCACGTAAAACAGCTTTCTTAGTCTACCTCAGCACACCTACCCGATTCAACAGTATTAGTCTAGCTTAGATAACGCAACAGCCTATTTTAGTCTAAAGTATGTTCACATTTTCTAGCTCTAAAGAGAGCAAGACACTTACCCATCTCACATAATCTTGGAACTGTCATCAAGCCTTAAAAATCATGCATCAACAGCCCCATTCAGTATTCACTATTCAGAAAGTTATCATGTATTTGTTTCCTTACAATGCTACCCACTCCCTTTCCAAGAGAAGGCCTGAGAGAAGAAGAGTCCTCAGTCCTGTGTGTGGGAACATTATAAGCGGATTATGCTGCCTACAAGACTCCTTAAATACATAATATTAACCTTCTTCCCGTTCTTCCCAGGAATTCGTGCAGTCATTCTTCGCCGGTACCTTGAAACAGCACCTGTTGAGTGAGGACCTGCCTTCCGACTGGGCCGCCAAGCCCGTCAAGACTCTGGTCGCCACTAACTTCGACGAGGTTGTGTTCGACACCACCAAGAGCGTGCTCGTCGAGTTCTATGCCCCATGGTAAGTGACCATACCATTCAAGTAATTAACCAATCAGGTTGAGTTGGGTTGCATGAATTTATTAAATGCAATGGACTCTGATCAAAAATTCATCTGTAATTTTATCGTGTTTCTGTAATTTTATCGTGTTTTCCTCATGGGTCATGAATTTCCCCACTGGGAGAAAGGAGTAACAAAAAAAATTCTGTGAAATTCTGTTTCCTAAGACCAATGTACTCGTATATTTTTTCAGTTCCCATTGAGACCTGGAGGTAGACCTTTCGTTAAAACAACATGTAACACCAAGGCAACATAGTTAACCACTATCTGTGATTTTAAATCGTTCGTTGTCTATAGTGCCATCCATGAAGACGCGCCTCACTCTTCTTACTAATCGCTAGTGGTTATCGCTAGTTAATTCCGCTAGTGTTTAGTTTTTGATACACACTAATTACCCACTAATAAGTAATTACTGTGTATCGACAAAACTAAAACACTACCGGAATGTTGCACACTTGTACTGTAAGCGATTAGGAAGAAGAGTGGGGCGCGTCTTCGTGGATGGCGCTATCTGTACAGACACGTGGTTGGAAATTGACGTGACACGTCAGATACACTTAAAAATTTATTACGAAAGTGTTTCTTTTTTTGCATGTCGATTGATACGATTTGCATGTAGATAGATATTGTAGGGACGCCATAGCGACAGTATGTAGTTACTCGTAGGTACCTATCTAGTATCGTATGTAAGGGATACTTTATAATGTAAGGCGCACAAGACTCGTGGCCACTCGTTACGCGAGCATTCTAATGTGTAGACGTGTTAACTAAAATAAAGTGAATCCATGTGATTTTGGTAAACTATTGTTTTATTGAGTTACTACTCCTAAAGTGGTGACCCCGACGTGATAAACTGAACTTTCCACGTGAGTGTAACACCAACAAATATGGCAACTACACCAGTTCCGGTAGCTGAGTTGGCCGCGATCTCTCTTACCTCAAAAATACCGGATTTTTGGACAGACCAACCGAGGATCTGGTTTATTAGAGCCGAAGCAACCTTGGCTCCACAAAAACTATCAGATGACGCTAGATTTGACTTAGTTGTCTCAAAGTTAAGCAAAGATGTAGTTGAACAAGTAACGGATATTTTGATGGAGCCCCCAGCTACAAAGAAATACGACGCGCTGAAGAATCGCTTATTAACAGTATATGAAGAGTCCAAAAACAGACAGTTACAGAAGCTAATAAGTGAGATGGAACTTGGCGACCAGAAGCCGTCGCAGCTTCTTCGACGGATGCGGGAGCTGGCCAAAGATAAAATACCAGATGATACACTGCTAATTTTATGGCAGGGCCACTTGCCGGGTTCGATTCGAGCAGTTTTGGCGGTGTCGGACTCTAAATCTTTGGACAGCTTAGCAACAATAGCGGACAACGTTTATGAAACCACGCGGACTACAAACAGCATAAACGAAGTGACGCAGCAACCACAGCAACAGCCCTCGACTTCAAAGGATACGGAGTTAATCATGGCCGAAATAGCGAAACTGAGCTTCAAGGTCGCAGAAATGGAAAGATCAAGACCAAGATACCAAAGACGCTGGAATAGCGATAATTATAGATCGCGTTCTGCATCTCGAAATCGTAGTCGTGATCCCTCCACTCAACGACGTACACCTGAGAGCCCAGATTGGCTTTGTTACTATCATTTTCGCTTCCGTACCAGGGCAAAGAAGTGCGAAGAACCGTGCGCGTGGAAAACTAAACCGGAAAACTAGCTATGGTGCAGACAACGGCGGAGCTCTGCGCCATTTCACCGAGTCGCCGCCTCAGGATCATGGACAACAACAGTGGACTATATTTTTTAGTGGATACAGGAGCAAATGTGTCAGTGCTACCGGTAATAAAAAAACCAAGTACACGCGAGTGCAGTGAATATAAGTTATTCGCAGCAAACGGAACACAGATAAAAACGTATGGGGTAAAATCATTAATTTTAAATTTTAAGTTACGCAGGCCTTATCGATGGGATTTCGTAATCGCAGACGTAAAACAACCAATATTGGGTGCAGATTTTTTAAGCCACCATAAACTTTTGGTTGACGTTAGCGCCCGAAAACTCATCGACCAGGTAACAGATTTAAATGTCATAGCATCAATAGTAAGCATGAGTGAACCTTCTGTACTTTCTGTTAGTATCGATCATCCTTATCATGACCTCTTATTGAAATTCCCAAGCATAACTAAACCAATGTCATTCGCGGAAACTAAACCGAGCTCTGTACAGCATACTATTGAAACAACCGGACCACCGGTCTTTGCACGAGCACGGCCTCTAGCACCCGTAAGATACCAACGTGTCAAAGCCGAATTCAACAAAATGCAGGAATTAGGTATCTGTCGACCTTCAAAGAGCCCTTGGGCAAGCCCCTTACACGTAGTAGAAAAAAAAAATGGCGACATTAGGCCATGTGGGGATTACAGAAGACTAAATGCAATCACGAAACCAGACAGATACCCAATTCCGCGGTTACAAGATTTTACAAATAACATGGCCGGTAAGAATATTTTTTCAAAAATTGACGTTAAGGTGAATGCGTAGTTGTAGCCCGCGAAATTCAATTTTTCTTACGTTTTTTGCAATTTTCAGGTCAGTGTCAGGTTGTATCTTGATCAAAATATGATTCGCGACAATAACAGGTACGTATTTACAGAATTATAATAATTAGAATCATTAATACATCTTCCTAAGTTAGATTTCTACCGTTAAGAACAAATCTCGTATGGAAAAGTGTTGGTGGTAGAAATCTAACTTAAACAGATGTATTAATGATTCTGATGATTATAATTCTGTGAATACGTACCTGTTATAGTCGCGAATCAAATTTTCATCAAGATACAACCTGACACTGACCTGAAAATTGCAAAAAACGTAAGAAAAATTGAATTTCGCGGGCTACAACTACCCATTCGCCTTAATAGGGCTTATCATTGTATCGAGACCGCGCCGGAGGACGTCGAGAAGACCGCAATAATAACGCCTTTCGGTCTATTTGAGTTTCCACGAATGACATTCGGATTGCGTAATGCCGCGCAGTCTTTCCAGCGGTTCATGGACTCAGTTTTCCATGGCCTTGACTTTGTTTTCAATTATATAGATGATGCATTGATCATGAGTGAGAATAAAATTCAGCACCTCGAACATTTAGGCATCATTTTTCAGCGGTTACACAAACATGGGATAACAATAAATTTAGATAAATGCGCATTCGGGCAAACTAATTTGGAATTTTTAGGCTACCACGTGTCACCACATGGTATTCGTCCGACAGAAGAAAAGGTCAAGGCCATCGTAGACTACCCAAAACCGGAGACAATTGAAGAGTTACGGCGTTTCACAGGTATGGTGAATTTTTACCGTGCTCATTTGCCCAACGCAGCATCGTATCAGTCAGCTTTTAACAAGTATCTCGGAAACGCGAAAAAAGGAGATAAAAGTAAAATCCAATGGACCAAGGAAGCTAGTGAGGCCTTTGAACATTGTAAGACCGGTCTTAAAATGGCTGCTACATTGTCTCATCCAAGGAATGATTCGACGCTTGCCTTGATGACCGACGCTTCTGAGTTTTGCGTAGGTGCAGTTTTGCAACAGGAAGTTAATAAAATTTGGGAACCATTAGCATATTTCTCAAAAAAATTAACATCGGCCCAACAGAAATACTCCGCCTACGATCGGGAATTACTGGCCATTTACATGGCGATAAAACATCTTCGAAAAACATTCGAAGGACGTCAGATCACCGTGTACACAGACCATAAACCACTAATGTACGCCTTCTCAAAATTAGGAAAAACATCAGATGAAACCGCTCGTAGGATTAGGCATTTATCATACATCAGCGAGTTCACAACCGATATACGTCACATAAGCGGGCATAGCAACACAGTAGCCGATACCTTATCGCGTATAGAAACAGTATTCTGTCCCACGAGTATAGACTACAACCGAATAGCTGAGTTGCAAGAAACCGACGACTACGTGACATCATGCAATGCAAATAACAGCAGCCGTGTGACTTTAAAGAAATTATATTTACCTACATGTAATAAACCAATACATTGTGACGTATCCACCGAATGTGCCCGACCGTATATACCACAAGAAGTAAGGCGAGTTGCGTTCGAAAGTATACATAATCTCAGTCATCCCGGTGTTCGGGCCACCCGGAAACTTATCAAAAAAAAATTTTTTTGGCCAAACATGAACAGTAACGTTAACGAATGGTCTAAAACGTGCATAGAGTGTCAACGATCAAAAATAGATCGCCACACTATTTCAGATATAGGACAGTTTCCAAAAGTCGATAGATTCCAACACATACATATAGACATAATCGGTCCACTTCCTATTTCGCAAAATGGTTTTAAGTATTGCTTAACGGTAATAGACCGGTGTACACGATGGCCTGAAGCGTTCCCCATGCAGGACATAACCGCCGAGAAGGTCGCGGGTATTTTATACAGAGAATGGATCTGCCGATATGGTTGCCCAGTAAAATTAACAAGCGATCAAGGCCGCCAATTCGAAAGCACGCTTTTCCAACAGCTATTGAAAATGATGGGTGTTAATAGGATTCGCACCACGGCTTACCACCCACAAGCAAATGGAATGGTAGAGCGCTGGCATAGGACACTTAAAGCCGCCCTTATGGCGCGATTAAACGGAAAGTCATGGGTTGACGAATTATCAACAGTTATGTTAGGTCTCCGAGCAGCATGTCGAAGCGATAACGGGATATCAGCCGCAGAATTAACATTTGGTCGCACATTACGTCTTCCCGGAGATTTCTACGATGATACAAAAATAGATATTTCAGAGCCATACAGTTTAGTAGAGCAAATACGGGAAAATATAAAATCACTTAGGCCCGCACCGGAATCGCACGGAAACTCACGCTCATATTTTGTACATCCACAGTTAACCAAGGTCGATTACGTATTTGTCAGGGACGACACAGTACATAAACCTTTGAAGCCACCATACGATGGACCATACCGCGTCTTACAAAGGAAGTCAAAGGTTTACATCATCCAGCTGCCTGGAAGGAAAGCTAGTGTATCTATAGATAGACTAAAGCCAGCATATGTCTTGAGCGATACCACGCCAGATAGTAATACCAGTACAGGAGGTTCACATAGACAAATAAGTAAAGACGAAACAGGAATCGAACCCACTGACATTCCAGTACCTAGCACTAGTCGCACTACACGTTCTGGCCGAGTCGTAAAACCGCCAGTAAGGTTTTTATTATAGTTTGTAATCCAATGTCAGCGGAAGTCATGCTAAGCGACGCGATTACAATACGGCAGCAATCACCGTCAAAGTAAAATAAGAGAAACAGTAACATAGACTCGCATCGCTTAGCACTACAACAATGGCATTATAGTAATACATATTAAGTAGGTTGATTAAGAGTAGTAATAAGCAAAATAACGTTATAAATAAGTACGAACTAACTACAGATAGAAAAAATTGCAACATGTGTTAGATACGTAAGCAATCTCGACCTACCACGCGCAAACATTGTAAGATGATCCCACTGTTATTACACTCGAGACAAAGAATCAGTGTCATTATTATATACATATTTTTGTTAGATACGTAAGCAGTCTCGACCTACCACGCGCAAACATTGTAAGATGATCCCACTGTTATTACACTCGAGACAAAGAATCAGTGTCATTATTGTCAATATTATATACCTATTTTTGTTGTAAGAAATAAAGAAGTAAAACAATTCCTTTTCTAAAAAAGGGGGGAATACTGTAGGGACGCCATAGCGACAGTATGTAGTTACTCGTAGGTACCTATCTAGTATCGTATGTAAGGGATACTTTATAATGTAAGGCGCACAAGACTCGTGGCCACTCGTTACGCGAGCATTCTAATGTGTAGACGTGTTAACTAAAATAAAGTGAATCCATGTGATTTTGGTAAACTATTGTTTTATTGAGTTACTACTCCTAAAATATCAAGACAATCTTGACAATCGCGATTGATTACGATACCTTTTCTTTAATGAATGTGACTCATTTTTTACGCCGAGTAACATGATATATTATAACTTGATCAGGTTACCTACAAAATGTTATGACTCATCAGTTCAAATATGAAGCATCTGTGCAAATTTTATAAAGAGTAAATTAGAACACCAAGATTTTTTGTTCAAGTGTGCACAATTAAAAGGATATTTAAAAGAAACCATAAATTTAATAAAAAAATTATTGCATCATGGACAATTATTCAAAAAAACACAAACATTGTGTAATATGTATATTGTTCTAATAAACATATTCCTTAGTTTTATCAAGTGTTAACCCGCTGTGCAATACAAATATAATAAATATCTTTACTAACATCATAACACCATTAGGTTGCTTGTTCGGGCTGTTTCTAGGTCGAGTTCAAGTCCAGACACTGTATTATTTGTCGCGGCGACATTGCCTCATTTTTGTCGTAATATCGTATAATTTGCGCAAGTGTTTGCTTCTCGTTAGTTCGCATTCAGTGGGTCGTAATTAATTCGCTTGTGTCAAACGTCATTGTTTGCTGTTCAATGACTTGGAAATTGATCATTTGCTCCATTATGTAAATTTTTTCAGAGGTTCAGATGTTGCTAACCTGTTGTTTATTTTGTTTATTGAGATTTATAAAAGTTAAACAGCAGATTTAAAAGCTATAGGTTTATTCGTATGACTCATAATATCTTATATTTTTTTTATTAGATCAGCAACAGGAGTAGGAACTACTAGACAATACTATTTCTCAATAATTTTACAGCCACAAGTTTGATAAGTTAGAAACAGTGAAGCAGAAGCAAGCAATAAGTCAGAGACTCACAAAATGTAAAGTTGTAGAACTGCAAATTTCACAAGTTTATTAGGTTTGAAAATATAGACAAAAGTAATTTATCTAACAAAATCTTTAGTGAATAACTAAAGATGCTCTTTGTCAATGTTTTACAAATATTTATAACAACAACACTATAGCCATATCCCCTCGTCTGTTGGTAAGCTTATTAAGTTCGGAAATAAAAGGAAAGGTAATTGGGTCTCATTAGTGACAGTTTAGCTCATATACCTACTACCTGATATCACTTCATAAATCTCAAAATAATTTTCCTTTAACAGGTGCGGTCACTGCAAGCAGCTGGTCCCTATCTACGACAAGCTGGGAGAGCACTTCGAGAAGGACGATGATGTCGTCATCGCCAAGATGGACGCCACCGCCAACGAGCTCGAACACACCAAGATCACCTCCTTCCCCACCATCAAACTGTACACTAAGGATAACCAGGTCAGTACACGAATACGAAACAGTTATTTGGTCTTTAAGATTCATTGTCCTGATTGGTCCCTCTCCCTTATCCCATGGGAACTTTATGTAAAACGTATCTACTTACCTATACATATAAATTGCTGTATACTTGTTCTGTCTTTGGGGAATAAACGCGTATATTAAGCTACGTATAGAAAGCGAACCGAATCAAAGCATTGGGGAATAGTATAGCTCTGTGTAGCATCATTTTGCTGTAATAGTCGATATTTATAGTCTCAGTGAATTCAATCGTGGTTTATACGCATTTAACGGCCCCATTTTATTGTAATGAGTTTACGCCTCTCGATATAACTAAGCAATGTTGATAATACAATAACTTGCTACTTTAATGTGTTTCTAGCGTGACTAGGTCATTAATACGGCACAGTTAATGGTTATCAAAACGTGTTTTTTAATGCCAACAATAGAATAAAATGGACTGTCACATCTCATTTGAGTATTAAAGAGACTAAATACTACGTGACTGTCGTAGATATACCGTTCCACAAGATCAAACAAATGATATACTTGTCTAGGCAAATCAAACTAGATTTGTATATAAGGTGCTATAAAAATATCTGCCACGGCTTCAATGGGAGACAGTATTTTGTATATAGATTACAGTAGTGAAGAAATTTTGTACCCCGGAATAGTTAAATCAATTTGAGAAAATAAAGTAGTTAAATAAACATTTATTCTGCATAACGTGGTTCACAAACTACGCGCGATGTGTCGCTTCGTCACATTTTGCGAAATGAAATGACGGTGCGGCAACAGCTAATTACTATGGGACGGTTTCATGCAACTAAATCAATTCAAATTTTTATGCACATGTTTTTGTATGAAAAAATTTATGACATAAGATCAATAATGTATCTTTACTATTGTAATCTATATCCAGAATACTGTCTGCCAATGAAGCCGTGGCAGATATTTTTATAGCACTATATATATTTATTATTGTTCCCAAGAAACTTATGGTAGACTAACTGCTAACGACGCAAACTTTGCCTTTCCTTAATCTGTCAAGCTCCGCTAATGAGACACAATTGATTTTCTATTGTTTCGTCGCCGATCGGCGAACCGCGCCGCTTGACCGGCTAAATGACCATTGACATGAAGTAATTCAATTGCCCGTCGAATGCAATCAATCTAAGTATTCTATGATATAAACTAACGCCCAGTAACATTATTACTAGTTTCGAAGCAATCATTTTAGAAGTGCTTAAACAATTATTTCTTAGTTATGTGGACGGAAAGACGTTCTGAAAACATTTATCTCCGTCACTATAATTTCTAACGATTATTTTCTATTGTGCAGGTGAAAGACTACAACGGTGAAAGGACGCTGGCAGCCATGACCAAGTTCGTAGAGACTGACGGTGAAGGCGCTGAGCCCACACCGAGCGTGGTAAGTTATCGTCCATACTTCTTGAATTTATCTCATGAATACGTATATCTTTGTCTACTTGAGCAATATTGACACGACCTAATCAGGTTGCATGGGTCTGCTACTAAGAATGACCGACTAGCTTATTGGTGGGGGTTTTTTTTTATAACATGATCCTCTCCAAGCCTGCGTATATTAAAGATGAAAAGGACGGTCATAATGTTGAAAGAGGGAATGGGGATGCCAACAATAAGAAACTAATATATACCTATTTATGTTTTACAAGTAATTGCATCCACTTGATGACTGAAAACCCATACTGTGAACTGTATGTGAACCCAGGTTACCCTCAGGAATAATAGAATTAGGGGTTGAACGACATTGGTCAAGTCTGATATTCGGCAAATCGGCAATTCGTCAAATTTGATATTGGTCAAAGCTGTAGTTCGTCAAATCGTCTGTTTGTCCAATTATGAAATTTGCCAAATACGCTATTGGTCAAGTCATTTAAGTACAATCAACTGTAAAAATGAAAGTACCTCATAATTTTTTTTTATTAACTCGTTTATTCAATTCATATTTATTTACATAGAATTCATACCCAAAACAACTGTTTTAAACACTTTGCCGCATCTAATTTTCACTCAATATTTTTTCTGTTATTTTTTCTATTTTGGCATCTTTTATGATGTTAGATGTTTTCCTCTGCTTCTCACCTTTTTGGGTAAGTAATATATGATATATTTACAAAACTTCTAATATTTACAAGATATAACAACTGAACCGATAATTTTATTTGATATAATGATCAGTTAATATAATAAACGATTGATATAATTTTAATGTCACAAATTTCTATAAGAATAACAGACAATTAATATAAAATCGTTTGATATACCACTCAATAGATATAAAACCCATTTAGTCTAATATGATAAAAACTTTTTTTTTTCATCCTATATCATCATATGTCAACGGAGCCCCGCTTCGCGGGGCCCCTATTTCTGTGTAAAGGCTTTAAAGTAACCTAACCAAACCGAACCTCGGGGTGCCCTTCGCTCGCTCTTGCATCCTACGTCGTCTATTGCGTTCGTTGAGTTCGGGTGCAGTAACGGTAACGGAAATAATTCGGAAATAATAACAGTTGGTATATCTCACGTTTATTATATCTTGTGAACGTTATTGAAATGAAAATATACCAAATAACTTTATACGATATGAGACGCACCCCCTAATCTCCGATTCCAAGCCTCGACTGCGTTGGTGGTACGATGGCGTTCATTTGCACAACACCACATATCCTGAGAAACCTTTTTTTGCCATTGCTCAGTAAAATGTTTTTGAAAATTTTCCGCCCTACTATCATTTTTAGCCAGCATTTTCCGCCTAGGTCCTACCTAATCTAACAGAAAGGAGGTAACAATCGAAACAAATTAAACCTCAGAATACTCAATTACTACATTTTCATGATGTAAATAGGAACTTACGGCAGGTGGCTTTTCCTTTTGTAAATTCCTACAAGTAAGTTAGGTATGTGAATTCAAAATGCATGTTTTCATCGACTGACTGTACATGGACTTGACCAATAGCGTATTTGGCAAATATCGTAATTGGACAAAAAGACGATTTGACGAACTACAGCTTTGACCAATATCAAATTTGACGAATTGCCGATTTGACGAATATCAGACTTGACCAATGTCGTTCAACCCAGAATTAGATTAGTCAATCTAGTAGAACCTTCTCAAGACCGTTAGCAACATTAAACAATGTTTAATTATTCGATGAAATCGTAGTTAATCAATATTCCGATCACGTGCTTATCGCCGCCATAGCAAGTCGTCGTCCTTGAACCATTTATTAAGTACTAAGACTAAAAATCATTTTAATGATCTTAAAATATTTTCCATTCGAGTTTCTAATTAATTTATTTCATTCGTTTCTAGAATAATAGAATATTATTTGTGTGACGTGTTTATTACCACGTGGATGTGGGCCACGTCATTGTAACTTAAAGCTTACGTGTAGTTATGATAACCTTGTCGTATCTCTTCAAGTCATCTCAAATAATAAAAGATACGAAACTTTGCTTTTTTTATAAGAAATTAAAGTATTACCTATTGTGGGAATGATTGGAACAGTTACCTATTTATTTATATTTACCCCCTTATTCATAAAACTTATCAAACCTATTTTAGTTAAAATGGGGTTTGTCTCTTTCTTACACACAGAAATGACAACGTGACAGATAAAGACAAACGTTCTATAAACCTATTTTAGCTAAAATAGAGATAAAATAGGATTATGAATAAGGGGGTTAGTTTCTATCCTAGTCCTACTGAATTAGTGCTTTTGTATATTTAGCTTTTGGGTTAGGACTGCTTAGCTACATGAAAAGATTAATCTGAAAACACTAATTTGGACAAGATTTTTTATTTAGATTTTGTAGAATAAGAAACGTTAGTTAATTGTATATTAACAATGTTGTTTTCTTTCTTTGCAGAGCGATGACGACGAGGAAGACGAGCTGCCATCCAGGGACGAGTTATAAGCGCTCGCGGCCAGTACACTCTCATGAGACTTCCATAGTATAGTACTGTATAGATTATAATTATTACTTTTATACTTAAACTAACACGTTTGCATTTCTCTTGCTAGACTGTTGACTTGTTCTCTAAATTGTGTTAAGGGTTGTACTTGAACGAATTAAGTTAGTGGTACACATTGTTTGATATTTTATAATGTAATACTCTGTTCTTCACGTAGCTTCAGAGCGACCGGATCTCGTGCAAGTGCCCAATAAAATTTAATTTATTTTCTAAACGCATAATTTATTTTGCATAAACAGCAGCATAACTTAGTTTATGTATAATAACTAATGTATTTATAATTTCTGTATCATAATGGTATAATGTTTTCACATTCCTTAGTACAAGATTTAGTTACGAACAAGTGTGTTGTTATTAAAGCATTGCCGATATTTTTATATTTTACCTGTACATTAATTCATCACAAGAAATAGAATTACTTAAGTCGGACTTTTACCCGTTAAGTTGTATTTTTGTAGCGTTTTTTTTTTATTAAAATTGTTACGTTAAATGGTTCAATCATAAGTACTTGCATTCTCAAATGTATTTAGTGCTATTTTCATAATTATAATTAGTAAAGATCTTGAAAATGAAATTTTCTACGGATATTTGGTAATTCTGTCTATACATGTAAATATTCATAATTGTATTTGCCAAATCTGCAATTTTGTATCTATTGTGGATACAGAAATTGATAAATAAACAAAATTAAAACTTATCTCGATTTTCATTTAATCCGTGGTCATGGTCTACCCGTGTCTAATCTCATCCAAATCTGTTAAGGCATTCCATTCACATTTTTAATATTAGTAGAATATTACTGCCTCACTGATAAAGTGCCGTTCGGTTACGCTTTTCTGGTGGAACAAGCACTAGAGATTTTCAACACATTTTGGCAAATTCTGTTGCCGAATATAAATTCGACAATAATTAGACAAAAGGTCACGGTCAATTGGTTATCCAATTATTTGTTGACAAACATTCCGGGGGGATGAGAATTTATTTATTTTTGACTCGGATTTTGAGAAATTTGCGGAAAATTCAAAAAGGGGAGATCCCAAGATTTCCATTTATGACGCAACTGAATACGCTGAAGGTGGACACGTACTTGTACATGTGCCGTACTGCAAAAGCGTGGTTTCACGCAACCCACCTTATCAAATTGAACACGGAAAGTGAAATGCGCAACGGTGAAGCTAATCTATGAAAGTTACTATTTCCACCAGAGCTAAGCTGTGGCGGTGTTGCGGAGCGGGTATTACCATGGTAACAAACGCATCTTCATAGTAACAACACATGTATAAATAAAAGATTCCGACGAATTGAGAACCTCCCTCCTTATTTTGAAGTCGGTTAAAACTACGCTACGCTATGAAAATCAAAAGATCCTATTGGTTATAATATCTATATACCCACAGGATGGCTCGTGAATCGAAGTTTAAATCATAATTTTAGAAGCCGCAATCTGAGGATTCAACAATCAGCCCATAATGTAAATAATGCTTGTCCACTTATTTAGGAAGGCCAAACAAAGATCGAACCTGTATAAAATATAACAGCATCTGTATGATAATTATTTTATTATCTTAAATACAACGATTACAACATAAAATAACTCTTTTAAATAATTAACAGTAAGCTTGTTCTTTTAAATTATCACATTAACACCAAAAGAACATTTAATTGAGACAAATGTGGAATGGCATAGTGTTTTAAATGTTAGTGAATGGGTAGCACTTTGGTACATTAGGGGTTACATGTAGGGGTAACTTTTGTTCATAATTACGATGAAATATTCTACGCTTTATACAAATCCATTACGAATAAAAAATAACTAACAATGGGGATAAATCAAACTGAACTCGAGACTGCAGCTTTAGAACAGTGCCTTTACATTGCATAGATATTTCTTCAAACAGCGGCTATATGTCTTTATATCAGTTTTCTTCGCAAATTCAAAAGATATTAACGAACACAACTGAATTCAAGTTCATACATGATTATATACATTCATAGGACTTCATCTTCATTTCCCTTTTATTTTATCTGTGCGGAATTAATTTTCGACAATCTCAATTGATAGAAGAATTGTTATACATAAAATACCTGATTTAATTAAATCCATTATTTTCTTCTACTCCTTATAATTTCAATAAACAACAAAAACAAATCAAAATGCAGTACGGCAGGTACTAAATTAATATACAAATACATGCTCTTGATTTTTACTCTCAGTAATCACTAAATCTGGTAAATAAAAAGTACCACGATATACATACTATATAAAACAATATTATATATCACAATCTCGACCTTCGACGATCACTCTTCAGAACTTCAATACTTTAATATCGTAATAAATAATCACATGTACAGTCAACAAAAGAGATAAGTATGCAGGATCGTCGGATATAGTTGAAGTTTAGTAAGAAACCGATGGATGTTGTCGACTCAAATTTAATTTGATAAATGAGCTGTTTGTTTTCTATTTATAAAATTAAATTTTATTCTAGAACATCCATCGGTTTCTTACTAAACTTCAACTATATCCGACTATATTGCATACTTATCTCTTTTGTTGACTGTACGTAATTAATCATTTCGAACGCCAGTAATCTTGTATTAAATGCTCCCGTGGTCTAGTGAAGTCTACATAAGTTATATATTAAAGAAATCTACCTAATGTAACCTTAGTCTAGAGTAATACATAGTCAATGACGCGCCGTAGTTATGTACTTATCATTGTATATACCACGCTGTTACAAAATCATTACAAATTGAAGTATTTTAAGTTAAAGAAAACGAATATTTCTACGATCCCCTAGGAGTTAGTAATCTCGCCCGAACAATAACGAATATATTAAGATTTTTCTTACGCTTAGAATTAGTAGGTAGATGAAATCGATTAGTTAGCTTAAAATATTTCAATTACAACTATATAAGCCAGGCACCAAACGGCATATTGAATACATGTGAATTATTGGCGATATTACGGAACAATCGCGGTGTATAAATACGATTCGATGCAAAAACAACAACACTGACTGAAAATCTAATGGCTACGTACAGTGGTAGTCAGGCGCGCGCATACACTTAGCGATTTATCGTCACACATACAATTTCATGTGGAAAAATAACGCTGTGAAGTGTGCCAAACTAGTGATGTAAGTAAGTAAGTAATAAGTTTATTCATCAAAAAGTAAAATACAATGTGATGGATTCGGTGAGCCACAAACTAAGCATCGCTTGTATCTTGTGGCTCTTATGTGGCGGCTTGTATTTGTTGAGAATAGGCTAGTTTCCTAAAAAATTCTAATTAGTCCGTCAGTTAGATTATCGAAAAATAATGGACCCGTATTTTTTCTTTTGTCAATCAAACAAAAAATGACAAAGATAAAGCACGTCAAAATTCGTCGTGACGTCACGCCGTGCGACACTTTTTAGCACGGCGTGACTTCACGACCCCCCACTCCCAAATTTTGACGTGCTTTATCTTTGTCATTTTTTGTTTGATTGACAAAAGAAAAAATACGGGTCCATTATTTTTCGATAATCTAACTGACGGACTAATTAGAATTATTATTTTTTTACCCAGGACACTACCCTATTCATTGTAACAATATCAATGCTCGTAAATATGGTAAAATATTATGTTGTGTCTATTTCAATTTAGAATATTGATTTGTCTGGTCATACAGGATGCGGAAGACTTTCACAAGGCTTGTGCAAATGGTATGATACAAACCCAGCATCATATGTTGCAGGTCAATCAGTACTTAGTAATATGAATTATCTGTTACTAAATACTTGATGCCTATCCCCGGATCTATTCTACGATCGTGAAGGACTAAGGACCAATTCCAACGAACTGTTAATAATTAAATGCCATGTGAAGCATTTTGACGAACTGTTTTGTATAGTTCAGCTTTCCAAAGAAAAGTATGCGCTTCGGGAATTATCGTCTATTTTCGGAAATACGAACGCGCGATTATGTGATTTAATATAGAGCTGTTACAACCACGGAAGTACTTATTTATTTAGTATTATTATCATCATCTGCCTAGCCTTTTCCCAACTATGTTGGGGTCCGCTTCCAGTCTAACCGGATGCAGCTGAATACCAGTATTTTACATGGAGCGACTGCCTATCTGACTTCCACAACCCAGTTACTGGGTAATACGATACCCCAATAGTAAGACTGGTTGTCAGATTTTCGGGCTTCTGACGACCTGTAACGACACCACACGTAACGTTAGTATTACTATGTTTACAAAATTATAGAATAACAACTCTATGCAATTCCAAAAACTTTTCACAAATTTTAAGTGACAAATGATTTGAGACCGGAGTGGGTAACCCAACAAGAAAACTTCATACAAACGTGCAATGATAGTTGCTAAAAAGCGCGATACTGCAAAATTTAGAAGCATTGCCTCTGTGGGGGATATTCTCTATGGCGCGATGTTCGTGCTTATTCGGAAACAATGAAGATTACCTGGAAAGATGTACGTCAAAATACTTAACGGAACATTTAAGAACTAAGAATGGTGAAACTGGCTCCAAGTTGATTGAAGCTGAATCGGTTAGCAACAGAGTTACTGTAATAGCTATTGATCTAGAAATGTAGAGTGACGATAAACCAGGCGGGTCTATACTGCGTGTGAGTGAATCAGAGCGCAAACATGGAGTCGTGGTCGTTGTCTTTGTTGATCTGGCGGTGGCGCGGCGTCAGCGCGGCCGGCATCGGCGGCGCGGGGGTGCCTGCCGTGCTGGCCGCGCCGGGGGGCCCGCCCGGGGCCGCGCCGGGGGGGCCCAGGGGCCCGCCCGGGGCCGCGGGCAGGCTGTCGGCGGCGGCGGCGCGCTCGGCCAGGAACTTGTCGAAGTCACTGCTGGTGACGCTCTCCTGAGTGCCGTTTGCATCAGATGCCGCCTGCGGGATCACCATGGTTTTTTACTATATAAAAGTTGTTTTTGATAAACACACGGTGAAAGGAACATCGTAGCGAATACTTTTATCACGTAGTCAGTACATGATTGTAGAAAACACAGTGCTGAAATTTTTCATCAGTTTATGAAAGTGCTGTTTTTTTTATAAACTGACAAAAAACTTCAACGCTTGGTTGTCTGAACCCAAGGTAAGTTTTTGTCATAATGTTCCCTATTTTCTTTCACCACGCATAAATCATTTATGTGCTTGACAAATTAAGCTAGTGTTAGAATTTTCACTATACCACCTCATTTTGCAGTGCATAACATATTGTATCCCAAATGAAATAAAAAAAAGTATAGTCTCTTGTTTTATACTTATTATAAAGGCGTGAGTGCACCGTTTTAGCTTCTAATGAAAGGATTATATAAAAATCCCATTAACGTGAAAATGGGTCATATTTACACCATACTTACGTAAAATAAATAAAAAAAGAAAATGATAAATAAACATAAAACACACCTTCTCCTGAGCTAACCAAGCGGCTATTTCATCGATCTCCCTCTGATCCATGCCCGATGGCTGTCGAATGTTCCAGAAACGTTAACATAAAATAATTGTTATATACAACAGACAAAACTAACGATAAAAGTTTACGGAAAATAAAATTATTAGAAAGAAAATAAAATAGATAAGTAATAGGTAACTTGGATCTACTGAAAAATATATCAATTGTATTTAAATCAAAACTAAAAACTGTAAGACGGAATGATACTGTATCGTATTGTGTCAGAATGACATTTGGTGCGTGCTTGTGATGATTATTTAAATTGATATTACTTATATTTCTGCCAGTCAGTTTTATGGTCGATCTTTCAATACAAGATTTTGCTTTCGTCAATGAATTAAATTTACATAGTGTGAAGGGGTAAAAGACAGTTTCGACGAACGAAAGTCTACAATGATATTTTTAAGAATAGTTATTGTGGTTTTATAGCGATTCAACCGCTTTTTTGTGGCAAAAGGCCACATGAAAAAAGGAACTGGGCTAGACATGTTTGGTGCATTCCGTAGCTGTGAGCCTTGTAAACAAGTCTGGAGCCTTCAGACAGTGAGCCAGGGTCACGAAAGAGATTGCGGAACGACTTGAATGTCTTCCTTAGTTATTTCAAAGGAGAAGCACAAGATCACGATAGGTGGAATTGGCTTTGGGGCAATACAGGCCCATAACATTTTTTTTATTGTTATTTTAATTATAAGCGCACCATTTATAAGCGTAAAGGTGTGTAGCCAGGGCTAGTGAGGGAGCTGAAGTACTTAAATAGCCTCCCTCACTTTACCACACACCAAAACAGAAAAAAAAACAACAACGTAATTAGTACACAAAAATGAATTCAATCACACTAAACATCACATCGACATAACACGACACGGTATAATAACTCGAAGCTACAGTGCGGCCGATGAGAAAAATTTGTTGTTGACACCTGTCAGTTTGATACACAAACGTGTTTTGCGAATTTGATCTTTATTAGCTACTGGAATTTTCGCACTTACAGGTGTCAGAAACGCATTCGCTCGACAGCCAGACTGTCACAGTAAATATGGCACATCGAGATTTAGAAAAAGTTCGGCTTTATATACCGTCGTCTCTCTCATATAGTCATATGCCGCGTTCCGACTTAGGAATGTAATCGATATGATCAATTTGAGCGTGCTTAAACCTAATTCGGTACGGGTTTAAGCACGCTCAAATTGATAATATCGATTACAGTCCTAACTCGGAATGCACCCATACAGTGCAGTGTGACAATCTCTTTCTCTTTTTAAAGCTCAATGTATCACATGAAGGCGAGAGTGCCATGGTAATCCGCGAAATTCAAATTACCTTACATTTTTTGCAATTTGCAGGTCAGTGTCAGGTTGTATGCTGATGCAATCATATTCTGATCAACATACAACATGACTCTAACCTGCAAAACATAAGAAAATTTGAATTTCGCGGGTTATCTTAGCATAAATCTCTATTAAAGGCTCGATATTATAAATCGAGTACGTACCAGAGGTTGTCCTTGTGTGGCCCGCTGGCTGGCGGCTGAAGCAAGACCGGTCGACGACTGTTCTTCCAAGTTGTCTGCGTAACTGCTACCGCTGAAAACAAGATGGAAAATTAAAAACCCAAAATAGAGTTCTCCTTAATGCCCGTAGGGACATGGGTAGACTATGACCTGGCGGACATAGGCTACTTTTCATTCTGGAACGAAGACAAATTCGCGGGCAACAGCTATATGCCAACCGCTTGAGACGTTGCCTGAGGTAACAGCGCGGTGCGGGAAGGGTGTGGTGACGTGATGCGAGAGCTCAGTGATTCGTCAACTTGTGACAACTATCACCCCTCCCGCACCGAGCAGCTACCTCAGGCAACGTCGCAGTTAAGCGGTCGGCCTATGGTGTCAAATAACAATAAAGACCAAATTCAACAGTTAACCACTAACCCTGTTTTGGAGTTCTCGTAGGTAAGGTTGCGCGACTGTGCGAACATGTCGAACTCGTCTTTAGAGCTGCCTGAGGACTTGTCCGGCTGAGCGTCCTTCACGGCTGGAATGATTTAAATATTATGTAAGTAACTGGATATTTTGAATACTAAGCAATGTACATTATGCACTTTACTTTGGGTTACACACGAAAATCACTTTTAAATTAAATGGAGCCGCCGTCGCCATACTGACATCTGTCGCCTTTGTGCAGTGCAGTGTTTGTATAAACTAGGGATGCCTCGATACGCCTTTTTGCCGAAACAATACCGATATCGATGCTTTTATAAAAATATCGGCGATACCGATACGCTTATTAAAATTCAAAAATTAAGGTATTTTTTTTTTTTCTTTTTTAAGTTTGGGTATAAGACGTCATTGCGCCAGAAAACGAACGGATCTGCGCCTCTCGATATATTAGGAGACCTTAGGTATCTCTCGACTTCTTCTTTGAGAGAATTACAGCTCAGAGTAGACAGGGGCTCATCTTCCTCGGACTCTCTAATAATATTTTCACAAACGCTCCAAAGACTAAGACAACACGCGCGTTTACGCGCGTATATTTTTAAAGCGCGACATTTGAAAAGTAACGTTGAATCGGCCATAAAAATATCGCCGATGCCGATATATCGGCAAACTTCGAGTATCGCCGATATATCGGTATCGGATGCATCCCTAGTATAAACATTCACAGAAATAAAATCATTTATCATTTAGACTCGGGGGACGCCTACGTGAAAAATTAGACTTCTACCAGTAACAGAATAGAAATAAGTTAAACATCTGCATAATATATAATTTCGATAGTAGTTTTTTTTTCTTTTAAGTAAGTAATTTATTTTTTCTGTCGCACTAATCATTCAATTCTATTTTTTTGACAGTCGTTTGAGGCTCCAAGACGATAAAGAAAGATACCGAACTAATTTCCACATAAAAATATTGGACAAATTCTGAGTGATTTCTGTGATATGCCTGCCATGCTATGTATGTCTATGATAGCGTTTAATATATTGTTTCGAAATTAAAACTTATTGGTTACTTACTCAACTTAGCAACATCAGGTACATCATCGCTGAGATCAATCAAGGCATCGTCTTCAGGCTTCTTTGCTGAAATAACGTAAAAATAATTAGTATTATAGAAATTTTACTACAGAGAACCATATACTTACCTTTTTTTTTTGTCAAGAAGTTTTAATTAAAAAATTTTAATGTAATTTTGTAGAATTTTAGCGTAAATATACGCGATTTGGTGTAAACTGTTAGCTTATATCTGATGAATAAATAAATGAATGACTACAGGCTTCAGAATCCATACTAATATTATAATTGCGAAAGTGTGTCTGTCTTTCTGTTACCTCTTCACGCTTAAACCCTGAACCGAATTTGATGAAATTTGGTATAGAGATAGTTTGAGTCCCGGGAAAGGACATAGGATAGTTTTTATTCCGGTATTCCCACGGGATCGAGACTTATGCGGGTAAAACCGCGGGGCGCTGCTAGTAGCTAATAAGGAGCTTAGCTATAACATCACGATAATTATGACCCTTACGAGGCGAGTTAAAAGAAAAAAGTCAGTAGAACGCTAAGCAAAAACGAAGTAATAGCGCTGGCAGGCGATGCGATGCGACGCGGCGGGTCGGGGGAACAAGAAATTTCATTCGGACGAAATCGCAGGCAGAAGCTAGTTAAGTAAATATTTATACTAACGTGAGGCAGGAGCATTAGTTCCAGGTATTCCCATGGCAGCACCTAAGATGGCGGATGGAGTGGCCACGCCAGTTGCGGCATTCCTGAAAAGGCACAAGTTCGTATAGTTAAAAAAATAACAATTATCCAGAAATGCTTTTGAGTAGGCTCACTTGAAAGTGCAACGGGTGTACAACGGCTGCTCGAGGCCAGTTTCAAGATAGCCAAAGAACGAATGGCGACACGACTTCTTTCCGCATTTTGGATCCTTTTGATATGAAGCCTAAAGTTGCCTCTTCTTTCGCGTTTCGATAAGGTTTGATGGGGCGGTAGAGTCTGAGAACATCTCGCTCAATAGGCCGGCCTAGATACTAGAGAAACTACTAAGAAAAAATCCTGTGATGATTTTTCTAACATGTCGCCTTACTGCTAGGCAGATTATTTTATCCTTTCCTACCTGTTGTTAACACACCGGCCACGCGGCAATGCATAGTGAGTAGTGTGTCTTTAGGCTGGCCGCATACGTACGGTTTCCTGATTAGGAAACCGTACCGTTATATGTCACCTGTACTATTGAACCTACCTGTTGTTAACGAAGCGGCCGTGTCTCAGCAGCAGGTTGTTGAGCCGGTCGTTGGCGTGCAGCAGTTCGGCGGTGAGGGGCGACTCGCCGGCCAGTCGCCCGATCAACTCGGCCACGCGGCTCTGCATGGCGCGGAGTGTGTCTGCGAGCTCCTGTTAGCACGGAAATAAAGGATGAAAAGGGTTGTAAGATACCTTCGGATTTTCGGTAAAATTTAAAAGATTTTTTAAATGTAAAAATTACGCATTTTCTCCGAAGAAGATATTAATATGCAGTAAAATACATAAAATAAAAAAAATTAAAATTTATTTAGTTCAGTCAAGACCCACATTACATAAAATAAAAATATCACCATGCCTACTGCCACAGAATAAAATTTTTCTAAATAAAAACCCTCTGAATAAAATCTCAATGCATACAAATAAAATAAATTAACGAATACAAATAAAAAATTAAAAAAAAAGGTCACAGAATTAAAATTAAAATCAACGACGTACGACGACGACGTTATGTTATGACGTCCCATGTTTTAAGGGGCGAGTCGATTATCCGGGAAACAAATTCTGCCTCTGGGACAGGATCGACCCCCGGGCACCACGTTCGAGCAGCTAACTTTTTATTTATATGTAAGCTTCTGAGCGCAACCTTTTTCGCGTGAAAATTTTTTGCTCCCCCGATCCACGCTGTCGCATCGCATCGCCTGCCCGCGCTATTACTGTCTCCTTACTCACTTTTTTGTTTTTGCTCGGCTCCTAATTGTCTTAGCGTGATGTTAACTTAGTCTTCCTCAAGAATTGGGCTATCAAATGCAAAAAGTTTTTTTCAAAACCGACTGGTAGTTCCAGAGATTAGCGTGTTCAAACAAATAAACAAATTCTTTAGTTTTATTATTAGTATAAATATCTTATATATCTATTGAATTCACTAAAGTTTTTTTTTTACTGAATCAGAGCAATCAATAAAAATTCAATGTCTTTAAAAAGTGCAGTCTTTGAACTCAATGCTCTACTGTTACAAATTCCTTGTTTTTCAAACCTTGACACCAATAAACGGTTGATAACTTTTATCTGTCATTGACATGTTATTTACATAAAAACAGACAACAAAAGGTTTCCTTGTGCGGCATTTTAAATGTAAAACATAAATGATAAGGTTTTAAATATACCTACAATTTCCCTAAATACATTGCTGTACTAATGAGGCTCTCGCGAACAGTTCTGACTAATATGACAGTAGTGGATATCATAATTCAGCGGCCCTTATCCCAATTTATTTGTGGTCGGCGCAACATGTATTCTTCTTCCATAATTCTCTATTAGACGTTATCTCGGTAGTCACCCCCTTTCTAACCATATCATCATTCACACAGTCCATCCACCGGTTTTTTGGTGTTCCCCTACTCTTATAGCCATCGACATTCATACTCATGGATATATGTGATATGATAATACACCAACCAAACCTTACAAGGAAGATGCTACAACAGTTCCTCTCCTAAACATACCAAATAATTACTTGCCTAACAACATCTTCTTGCATGATACACTGCCTTTACAGCAACTCGATTCTCGTCCACACGAAACCAAGAGAACCTATGGATTTGACCGTTGCCCTTTCGGTGAAGTCAAATGTTTATTACACCTGATGGGTACATAGTTTGTTCCGAAAGCGATTCTGGGTCTTTAGTCCATACATTTTCGGCCACCTCCTTTCAAGTAATTGAGAGACTGGCTTCCCTTACAGCAGTCTACCTCGGCCTCGTGGAGAAAAGTCTTCCAGATATATATTTACAAATAAGAACAGTTTAGATTATGAATCCTATATCAGAGTGATAGACTAAAAATACTACTTACATTAAGCAGTTCAATGTCGCTGTCGTGGTGTGCAGTATGAGGCTGGGTAGTTAGCTCGTTGAGCATGTCATTCATCACATTCATGTTGCCATCTACCACCGCCAGGTCGGCACGTAACTTGTTGGTCTGACTTTCTGACAGCGTCACCTGTAAATAAAAAAACCGAATGTGCTTATGACCACACGACTGAAGTGAAACTTCGAGAAAGAGAGAAAGAAAATGTGCTCGCGCACTGCTCTCTCTTGCTCCTACACTGTGATACAGACAATAGGCCTGCAATGTGCTTAGATATACGGAACGTATTTGGCTATGAGAGGAAGAGAGAAAGAAAATGTGCGCGCGCACTGCTTTCTCTTGCTTATATCCCCCACTCAACTCCCGTTCGCCTCGCCCGATCACATTTTTCGTAACGCTTACGTCACGCGTTCGCCAGCTTACTCCCCAAGTCAAGCGTGCGTAAAGAAGTTTCACTTCAATAAGACAGGTAAGAATAAGTAGCAAGACCACCACTGCTGATCCAATGAACTTTAGCCTACACCTAAGCCAATATTTTAAAAGAATGCTATAAGATTCTATTGGGAGACAAAGGGTAGATACTTATGTTGGTATATTTTGGAAACTTCACCTTTTGGTGTACATTTATAAATGAATAAATAAAGTCAACTCTTTATAATTGTTTCCTAATAAACTGGAGCTCCTCAACAGACCGCTAAAAAGTGGTAAACAAACGAATTCACCGCAATAGGATTGTACTTTATTATCAGTGTACAAGGTGACGTTATAGACAATCTCGTATTTCCTTCTAACTAATTGATCGCATTGATGTGTTGTTTTTTTTTTTTTTGTTGCATTCTTATGAGGGAGATTGCAGTGAATTTTAGAGATTTTCTCGATATAAAAAAGGTGGCCTAAAGATGACCACTTCATATTTAGGCCACATTTCGAGATTACTTAGAAAATTCTTTTGCATAAGTAACCAAACACTTTGCAAACATCATTTCAATTTTTATTTGTTAGCCTATTTCGTGTCCCACTGCTGGGCAAAGGCCTCCTCTTTTTACTTCTCTATTTTGTGCAGTTTCTGGCCATGTTAGCCCAGCAAACAATTCTCAGCTAAAAAACTTTAACGATAAAATGAAAGCTGTAATAACATAGTCTGAAGTCATTACAACGATATCAGACTAACATTGAAGACAAAAGACTTGACTGATTATATAAGAGTGAAGTGTCAATAGCCGACACTTATAATGTTTAACGCATTCTGTAATCAACACTAGCTACTCTCATAGATTATATTGATATTAATGATAATTATAAACAAAGGTAAACTAGGTAGCCATCACAGATATAGATACACCTAGATAACGCAAGAGCACCTACTTCGCGTGCCAAAAATCGCACCAGTTTACGATCGCAAATCATAAGCCGCCACTTTCGCGCTCAGTCCTGCGTACTGCTGGCTGGGTGAGCGTGAGCGAGAGAGCGCGAGCTTGTGACGTCATAGTAGGTAGTCAAAAAGTGGCACGCTTAGTTTTCATACAGTTCGTGATACTTGCCTTATCTAGGTATATCTATGTCTGTGGTAGCCATGCAGACAAATTGACTATCGATAGCAATAATTGCGCTTATAATTAATTATGCATTTAAGAGGTTCCACGAGTTACGATACTTAAGTACGCCTTTTTTTTTTCGCTGAGAAATGCATTACGCATCCCCGCTCGTGGGGGACGAGACGGGGTATGTGGGACTCCTGTCGGAATGACACCGACAGTATACCCACTAAAACTCAGCGGTGTTCCCACATCGCCGTGAGTTGCAAATAAACAAAAAAAAAAAAACATTCTTTAATACTTCCAACAATCATCTTGTACACGATTTTAGTGCCATATTTCTTAACAAAACCATCAAATAAATATCAATATTACTTACGGTGCCAAGGATTTGTTCCTGTGTAGGGCGACTGGGCGAAGTTTGCGGCATAGCTGATCGTTGAGGCGAGCCAATCACCGGATCACCACCGTCTGGCACACTCTGCACAAAGTAACTCACTATTACCTCTTTCTGATCAATTCTTAGAACCTGTTCGAAACTACATATATTATGTTTATGAAAACGAACTTGTTTTAGAACTCCTAGTTTAACCTGCTCCTTATCACTTTTTCTAGATCCTTATCAATAACATAGCTATTAGATAATGTGGCACCTATGTTTGGTAATTATAAAATAAATTATGTTGATTTGGTCACTTAACCTATGATACTAAACGAGTCGCCTCGTAGAACGTATTATGAAATTAAAAAATCGATTATTGCATGGGTAAACTAAGGCATTCTGCAGCTGATTGGAAAAACTATGGAGATTCGAAACCCTTTCAACGTATTAGCGAAATTCGATCCAATAGGGTTTTTTTTTATTGAGTTATTGCGACATACGACAGGTAGTGACCACATCAACACTTTTATCATGACAATCATTCCGATGTCTATCAGGTGCTTCTAAAAACAACATTATCTTTAATTTCTATTACAGTAGTTGGTAAAAAAATGCTGTGAGCGATAAGTTTTATATATTTATACATACACAGTACATGGGTAATACAATACTATGCTCATAAACGCGGCAAACGGTTTGTTAAATGATTTTAACTGTCCCTACATATGTAACATGATAAAACGTCAGCTGGTATTCAATTTTCATTTTGTCATAAGTACATATAGATAAGGCCATCAAATATTTATTATCACAAAGTTACCTTTGCACTTACTATCACACAAAGTACTGATAATATTTGAAAGTAATTCTCAGATCAACGATTTAAATTTTTACTCAATTTATGCTTACATAGTTACCGACTGAGTCATTTCATGTTAGTTATCGTTCCGATCATGAATTTAGCGTGTGACGATGTGTATAAACCTGATAAGCGATAGATATTTAGATAATATTCCGGTTTTTATCATCCTCGACCAATACATACCCTCTGCGGAGTGAATATGGGCGCCATTGCGTCTAAATCCGTCATGGGGAACTCCACACCTTTGGTCCTCAATTCAGTATAGATTTGCACGACACCCTGAAACAATGTTTACTTGTAGCTGTAGTATGGCATTCTTTCTATAGCTTTTTAATTGGGATTATTGTTCTAATCCCCTCGACTCCATTACGTACTTTATTGGCCTATAAAAAGTTGTTTTGTATTATCTATGGCTGTTTCCAAAGTGTTTATCAAGTGAAGAGGTTGCGTTTAGTAACAATTACCTATAAAGATCCTGAAAAAATATCGGTATTTTATACAACTTGTCCCATCCAAGGGCTGTTGTCAAGATTTAATCTATGCAATTGTCTATACTGCCTTGCCTAGAAACCAATGCAGCTGAATATTTATGCATTTTACATAGAGCGACCGTCCTCAATACAATAGGCTACAGTCATAAAATACGCAATAAATATATGTAACAACTAATAAAAAGCAAAGTACAATGCAATGGCAATGTTTCATGACAGTTAAAAATACAGACAGTTGAAATTACTTATTGTATCGTATCCAGTAATCGGATTAATTCACGCGATGTCATAAATAATCTCTGATACTAAACTAAATTAAAATTTCGACGTTACGCCATCAATATTACTGTTTGGTAATTTTAGAGAGATAGTATGCGAGTAGTCGTATACTATCTTTAAATACGTGAGTAAAGTCAGAACCATTAATTGGATTATGGCTAAGGGGATTACAGGACCAAAACGCAAAAAACGCAAGTTTTAGAAGCACTAAAAGTATAGGATCGACTACAGGAAACAAAATCAGAAAAATATATTATATTCTTCAGGATATATGCTAGGTAGGTAGTGTGTTGAAAACATAATACAACTAATTTGATACGATAGAAAAAAATCATGAAGACACTTCTAAAAACTTTCTTTTTACAATAAAAAATCATTCTGATTTTATGTCAGATTATTCTACAAGCAACATACTAAAGCACTAGTGTTTTAATTTTTTAGTCCAAACAATAGTTTTTTTGTAAATAGATAATTGCTTCATATTTTGCAACAAATTACCAGCGCAGCGTTGTGGTTGTGTCATCGCGCTTCTCTTTCTTTTCTATACAGTCCGACAGTGACCGCGCTTTAAGTCATGTAGTCCTCTTAAGCTGTTTTAGTAGATATTATATTGTAATAAGATCGGTTGTTGGGACATTGAACTGAGGAACCGTTTAAAAGAGCGTTTAAACCTTGTGTTCAGTAATCGACAGTTCCGTAACTGATGCTAAACGGAAATCGGAAAGGTCAATTGACATCGTCAAACATTTGACTGGTCTCGCAACTAGAAAGTCTAGTGAAACCGGACACTCGTGTCGAGTGAGATTGCACTATGTTGCAACGACGGGATGGTAAAATGCTGTCGCCTAACCTAAGTAGTGAACATCGCAGGCATAATTTGTTGTGCTTTTAACTTCTACGTCTTTCACGTAACACAATTAGGTATCACTAGCTGTGCCCGCGACCTCGTTCGCGTGCATGTCAGAAAACAATTGGATTTCATAGGTTTTAATTTTATGCGCGGATCCCTAATCCTTTTTCTAAAATAAAAACCTAGCCTATATTATTCCTTATAATATCAGCTATTTGTCAGTGAAAGTACAGTCAAAATCAGTTCAGACGTTTCGGAGTTCAGCCGGAACATACAGACAGACAGACAAAAATGGTTAAAATTGTTTTTTTTTTTTTAATTATCGTATTTATTTTGACGTTAGTTTGAAATTAACCCCCTTATTCATAATCCTATTTTATCTCTATTTTAGCTAAAATAGGTTTATAGAACGTTGGTCTTTATCTGTCACGTTGTCATTTCTGTGTGTAAGAAAGAGACAAACCCCATTTTAACTAAAATAGGTTTGATAAGTTTTATGAATAAGGGGGTAAATGTATAATTGATGAATTAATGAAAAAAAATTGGTAATTGGTAAAGAAAGGATCGCGCCTATTTACTGCGAGGTTTCTTAAGAGGAAATGCGGTGGTCGTTTCTCCATAGAAACGCTCTCGCCTGTTTTCTTTCTGGTTAATGACCATAAAGCAATGAATTTTTACAATACAGTTATACAGAGAAACCTATAATTGGCCATAATAACTGTAACACGCATATTTTGTAAAATATTTTATGTATCGCTGTTGGTTACCTAAATAAATACATAATAATAAATATTAACTACTTGAATGTCCCTATGTTTTCCTTTTTGATGATAAATTATTTTTATAAGCACTAAAACCCTCAAAAAATGCGGATTTAAACTACTGTCAACAGAGGCCTAGTGTACAAATTTGACAACTATTAATGAAAAAAGAAAAACATAGGGACACAGTATATATCCTACTTATTCATTTTATGAAATATCTTTTAAATTGGTCCAATATTGGAGGAGGAAATAGGCGAGAGCCAAACCTCGAATTATGACTTTATACTTAGGCTTTTTCAAAAGTCTCTCCGACCGCATTTCCTCTTAAAGTACTACGTTTATGGGTAACATTGATTAGAATAGCACTATCATATAAATAAAGAATCTTTTTTGGAGTTTTCCTTTCAATACAACAGATGGTAGGGAGTTTCCCGATTGGAATCGTGTTTGCTTCGTGTAGTGACCACTCCCCGATTCCTATTTCATAAAAGACGGTAAGGAAACATTTTATAAAAACAATAGGCAGCACTGATTGTATGAGGACAATAATCAATTCGCTGAAATGCTACGCCTGATATGATGAGACGATATAAATAATAGACTTTGTAAATGATAAATTGATCAAAATACGTTTTGATGGCTCAAATTGTACACGGAATAAAAATCTTCACATAACTGGGATCATATATATAAAAAAATCTTCTCGCTCTATTCCCACTCATAGATATAATATCTATGACTGGGATTAGAGCAAGAAGATTTTGAAATAAGTAGGTATGTGTTCAAATGCCAACAGCGGCGGCGACGTACAATCACCTGCACTAATTGAGTACCTGATGCGCGTGTGGTGCGCATTAAAATACCCAGAAAAGTAGGTAACCAATTAATGCAGACGTCTGTAGGTACAGTCGCCAGCAAAATTGCATGGGTACCTTAGTGTCTATTTTCCCGTGAACGTTTGAATTCAAGTTTTCGAAAATAAACTAGATGGCGTTGGTTTCTTCACAACTATGACTAATTTACGAAACGTAAGTAAGGAGTTAGGAAGAAACGAAGGAATTACAAGGCTAATACATTTATCTAATTCTTACATTACAATTACCAGCATACGTAGCTTAAATGATAAAAATAATAATAGAAACCGATAGGAATATATTTATTAAGCTAACGAGTGGGTATTTTAATAATTAATTTAATATTCGAATTGGTAGGTAGTTACTTAGCAACAGGAAAAAAGAACAGATTCATTGCAGGTAAACAGGCTCGCCTTGTGGGCTCGCAAAAAAAGGCACTATAAAAAATTATAGAGGTTTATTTCTTACAGTTTATTATTCAAATTTAATAGTCAGTTTATTAAATATTATAGGTATAACATTATAATATTATAAAGTTATTGAGGCGATAGCTTAAGTATTCGTTTCCAAAATCGGAAAGAGGATTGAAGCTTATGTAACCTCAATAAAAACAAACAGGAGACCAGGTTATTTTATTACAAAGGTCAAACGGATTAAATGGATACTAAATAAGTAGGCTAAAAACTACAAAATTGCACAAAAACATATCAAATGGTTAGTAAGCAACATAAAAAACTAAAAACTATGTTGTTTAAACTTAAAGTGTTCATAACTTTTTAAATTATTAAAAATACGTAAGTTATAGTTTATACACACATAACCAGGTCTCCAGTCAATATAAATAATATTATCTAAGTATAATTATTTAGCTCGTAGCTACGTAACCACTTGTGTATCGCGTATTATTTCGACGCCACAAACATAAGCGTCCGTGTTCACTGGACTTAAAAGTTTTTTCATCTGTAAAGATGACATTACTCCAATCGAAGTTTATGTGATCCAAAGCGAACTGTAATCTTGCCCTTTTATGGTTTTCCGTGAGCAAGGGTTTCACAGCATGCTTCCGCGGCACAAGTTTTGACGCGGCTCCGTGTCAAAACTTGTGTCAAATAAACCAGCATAGTGGTTCGGCGGCAGAAATCCATTTTCTTCATACTGCCTTATCATGGTTTGATGCTGCAATGTGTTTTATAAGTCGTGGTCTACCAGTTCTTTGATGGTGTTTCAAAGAACCCTCCTCTTCAAATCGTCGTACTCAAAGAACAACTGTTTTTCTCTGCAACAATAAAACAGAAATATGTAATACCCAATAATGATTATTATGTAGTATAGTAACAAACAAATAATGCAGTTTTTAATATAAAAGTGTAAAAAATAAAACTACTTACGTTTACACCGGTCTCTGGCTATTTCTGACAAGTTTTTGGCTTGATTATTCAAAGCAATTATTTGAGCTCTTGTAACGAAATCAATATTATAACTCGTGCTCGTTTTGGTAAAGCAAGTAATCCGCCTAATCATAAATAAAAACTGAACAAAAGGCACTCGAACGAGGTAATCGAAATGAACTTAGCGAACGATCAATTGAGCTGTCATAAATCTTCGATCTAAGTATTATTCATACCACCTACCAATTATTTATAAATCCATATTCAACCTACCCTCTCAAGTTTGAAAACTAAAACTTAGAAAATCAGATACCTACCTACTTATAAATTGATATTCAATTTTAACATAGTAGGTTAATAATTAGGAACAATTTTATTTAAAAGAAACTATTAATTATAAATTGTTTGAATGTTTGAAGAGACAAAAAGAAACTGCAAAAATATTTTATCATATAAAGCAAAGCAACGCCATTTAATAACAGCATAATTCAATTTTGTTAGTCGTTAACTGGTTTTACGCTAGATGGCGTCATTTCTCGCTTCATACGATTTTGTTTCTGTACTACCCATGCACTTTTGCAGCCTACAGTACGTTCGCTTCTACCGTTTAACTTTCGGAAATAAATAGCTGCATAATAATCTCCCCAGCAACATGATTTAGCTATTCAATTGTTATGTTCATAACTGAAGTGATGACCTATACAATTGAAGCTGAATTGGCGAAGCAATTGAAAGTTATGACCTTCTCAATATTCTGAACTAGAAATGTATCTATATGTTCGACGTCAATCAAGACACGTCTAATAGAAAAAGATCGAAGCAATTGAAGTATTATTCTTTCCATGTCATATCTACGTAATTTCGCGAAAATCTAAAGGTTAATTAGCATAATCAGCCTATAATGTTTCCAATGCTGGGACACAGGCCTCCTCTCGGTGTGACGGAGTGGACCGTAATCCACCACACGGGCCCAGTCTTCGATTTTTTTGTTCTAGGTCATGCCGGTTTCTTCGGCCTCACGATGTTTTCATTAAATATATTTTAGTTGTTTTACCTGTAAATCAGGCTGATTCTGGAAAGCATCAGCCCAACACTGGATGAGGCTAAGGACTTTCTCTTGGACCACAGTTGGAGGATCATTCTTGGGACCAATAAGTTTCACCTGCACAAAAAAAAAAAAAAAAATAACACAAAAAAAAAAATTATGCTTCATTATATTTTTTTATGGTGAAGGAAAATACATTTTTGCTTATCAGGACCTCATTTCCCAAAAAAGGTTGATGAACTTTAAAATCCTATGCATGTGCAACTGTATTTTTCGTTGTTGTTTGTCAACTTTTATACTACATAGGTAGAATACTCACATAGTAGACCTACATGTTAATTAAACTAGTTTTGACAATATATGCACATTTATAATGTGACACATTCGCCTCTGGGGCAAAAAATAAACAAGTTTATATGTATATGAAACTATCTCAGTTCCTCACAATATTATTATTTTACACAAACATAGCATCACTTCTGTATTCCTCTATGGGTTGAGCAGAGGTGTAAGTACACCCACATTGCACCCATTATGTTGTAGGTACTTTAGAGGTTGCACCTCTTTTATAATTCAGGCCGGTCATAATTGATGGCATCTGCTGTTCGACCGTTCAAGCGTGTGTCAACGAATTAGATGAGGTTTGACTTGATAAATAGAAAGGGCTAAATTTTAAGTTGATATGAAAAGAGTCTAAAAATATAGCTGATGAAATCATCCTATAGGAGTTTGATTTCAATAAAAGGGCTCCCAAGTCCCAACGAAGTTAACCCCTAGAGTACCATGTACTAGGGGGCAAGCCTTGCATTTACAAACCTATTTATAATGTTAGTGACCAATAGAGCATTGAAGAAATCATTACATTCCTTACAAAACGAATACAATACAGTATTGTGCTATTTTTTAAATATGATGTAAAAAATCATAAACAAATAACAAGCCTCTTAAAAAAACATTAACAAGGTCAAGAGATTACAAATTAATGATCACCAAACAGGTTTCAAAATCTACAAGGTGTTTTTTTTTATATCCCATAACTCTAAGGTATAAATGAGACCATATTATCAAAGAATCAACTGGCATATTATTGGCTGAATTCAGCATCATCTTCCTGCCCTTATCCCATGTTACTTGGGGTCGGCGCAACACGTTTTCTTCTTCCATTCTCCCCTGTCAACCGTCACGCTATCATTCACTCCCTTCTCTTTCATATCATTCCTCACACAATCCATCCATCTTTTCTTCGGCCTTCCTCTCCCTCTCCATCCATCAACATGTATATTCATCACTCTTTTAGTCACATGCGTTTCGTCCCTTCTCATCACATGCCCATACCAAGCCAAACGTTTTTCTTTCAACTTTTCTGTCACTGGCGCATTTCTTACTTTATCCATTCCATTTAATTATTGGCTGAATTATTTTTCAATTATATTTTTTTTTTGTTTCCATTTTTCATACAAAATAAATCGACAGTCACGATTATTAATGTAAAACACACCTACGTGAAATATGACAACGTCGCATTTTCTTAGTTTTAAATATGAATGATTGGTTTGAATGAAAATGATTAGGTACTCGTATTTATCAATGAAACTTAGATACATGATATCTTCGAAACTATGCATTTTTGGACCACATATTCTAAGAGTTTTGTATTATTTTATTTATAGAATATAACCCTGGAGTTATGAGATATAAAAAAATACGTTGTTTATTAAATGAAACAAGAAAATTATTAATTACTCTAGAAAACTACACTCGGCGTCACATAAATCGCAGAGAGAGGGCTGTGCTCTTCTCGGATGAGACGAGGGTGTGTCTTTTCTGCAACGATAGGCGTCGAAAAGTGTATAGGAGGCAAGGGGAACGATTCACACAAGCCTGTATTCAAGAGACAGTGGAATACGGGGGTGGCTCGTGCATGTTCTGGGGTGGCGTGTCAATCGACGGCAAAACGAACCTTGTGTGTGTTTCTCGGACTGGAAGTGCTCGCGGGCAAGGGTCGCTGACTGCTGCTCGGTACATAACAGAGATCTTAGAGGAGCAGGTTGTCCCTTATGCGGGTTTTGTTGGCAGTGGGTTCACGTTAATGCACGATAACGCCCGCTGTCACACCGCTTTAATTGTAAGAGACTACCTGCAAGAAGTTGGAATCCCTGTTATGCGCTGGCCGGCGCGAAGTCCAGACCTAAACCCTATTGAGCACCTTTGGGATGAACTGAAACGGCGAGTACGGGCACGTGATCCTGCCCCTACCACTCTCCAAGGCCTCCAAGATGCCGTTGTTGCAGAATGGGACAACATTCCGCAAGAGACTGTTGTCACATTAATTAGGTCCATGAGAGAACGCATGGATGCAGTCATCAGGGCTAGGGGGGTAACACTAGGTTTTAAGTTGTTTTTAAGGATTTTGTTGTAATTTTTGCTGATAAAATAAAATTTAACTTTTTAATCATTTGCATTAGCTTGCTTTTTTTTAATCCCTGGTAAACAAAAAACCAAATCCATTGATTTATTCTGAAATTTAAATAAATTGCCTTTCCAATGATACCTTATAGTCATATGTCTACCATTAATTAATAGGGTTAAAATGACTTTGAAGTGAATTTTTAAAGAGGTGCGATTTTTGTGACGCCGAGTGTAGAATAAAAAACAGTTTCAATTGAAATCATCAACACTAACTGTACCTATTTGCATGCTTATTTTATCCATTGTTAAATAAATGACACGGTAAACTAAAACATTTATAACAATATACCCTACTAACATGTTTTTGCAAATAAATGAATCTAAATCTAACAAAATGCAGTCTCATATTGCATAACATTGCCACCATACATACACATACAAGTATACAAGGTATGTTAGGGCCTATGAATCATAATAAGCAAATGACTAATGAAAAGGAAACAGAAGTTTATTTATATGCATACTAACTAAAGTCTGTTTATTTAAGTGCATGTCACATGACTTTGTTTGTTGATACATAAATATCTGTAAACATTTCCATTTTAAGGGGACAAATCACTTTTTTTTTAATAATTGACTTTTTTTTTTGTTTGGGATCTCCAAAACAAGATATCCATACTAATATTATAAATTCGAAAGTAACTGTCTGTCTGTATGTTACCTTTTCACGCCTAAACCACTGAGCCGATTTAGATGAAATTTGGTATGGAGATAGTTTCAGTCCCGGGAAAGGACATAGGATATTTTTTATCCCGATATTCCCACGGGATCAAAACATATGCGGGTGAAACCGCGGGGCGCAGCTAATACACAATATATGACATATAAATAATGGGCAAAATCAGAAAAGCAATTCTCGTAATTTAAAACATTCAAAATCTAGTTGCAGTCTCATCTCAGTGACAAACAAATGTAAAAAATGTAGGGAAATTAGAGCTATTTTTGACAGATAGAGACTGAAATAAGACTTTGATTGTTCTTAAAATTACAAGAATTGCCCCTCTGGTATTAATTAGACTACAAGATCTAATTTATGACCGATACAAACTACAAAAACTACCACCTGCTATGATCATTATGTACTACTTAAGCTTTGTTATGTTCAAACAGGCATGGAAATCGCTAGTACTAAAAGTGCCTTAGCAATATGCTCTCCAATTTGCAAAATCTAATTATGAGTTGTAAAATATTGTGTAAGGTATTTATGTACATGTACACATACTTATTATTAAAAGCGCTATTACCCATACAAGAAAAAAATCGCGACAGGATATTTAGAACAGGAAAAATGGCAGGAAAAATGCAATTTTTCCTAGTTATAATTATATTATAGTTTTATTGTCATTACATTTGACTCAGTATGAAATGTTGTGGCCAGAATCTACTAGTATTATATTTGAATTAAGAATTTGAAATAATTTTCAAGTTATGGAACAACAAACTGAATGTCATACTTAACAAAGTTCAAATTTCATTGCAACCAAAAACTTATTAGCACCTTTTTGTTACAAATGGTCACTCAAAAATCAACTTAGAATAAAGTAAGTAGATAACTGATTATGTTAGGATGGAATGTAAATTATCTGAGATTATGAACACTGCTATTGATGTCTAAATAAGTAAATACATTTGTCTATGTGCATTTTTTCTATTATTTTCTACTAGCTGCGCCCCGCGGTTTCACCCGCGTAAGTTTCGATCCCGTGGGAATATTGGGATAAAAACTATCCTATGTCCTTTCCTGGGACTCAGACTATCTCTATACCAAATTTCATCGAAATCGGTTCAGCGGTTTAGGCGTGAAAGACGGAAAAACAAACAGGTACACACATACACTTTCACATTTATAATATTATAAGTATGGATTAAGTCTTGGATAGAAAGGATAATAATATACAAAACAAGGTAACACTGCTGATTAACCTTCAAGAGATAAAACTGATTATCAGTTGAACTATAAAACTGAGATATCAAATGAACAAGTGACTCATAGGAACAGACACATTAATTATATCATTAGTTTAAGAGTTATCAATGTTTACCTGCTAAGTGGCTACAGATCTGTTTTTATTAAGATGTGTTCATTCAAATTTGATACATTTACACTTTTGTAATATTGTGCTATTAGCTATTTAGCATTTGATTGAATGATAAAGATGTTGGATATATTTGGAATTTTATTTTCTTGTGAAATATTGGTGTACCATACTCCCTGCCTATAACTCCTGGGAACACAGTAATATTATATGCTTTATAGTTACAGCTGCCAAGGCAGTTTCTCCCTATCACCTTGTAATAATAATTAGCCTAAGATTTATAATCTTAGTAACACTTATCAGATGCATATGTTAGTAGTGTTAGTACTAACATATATTATGATAAGGCATCATAATTTACATTGTATTTGTCTTGTTTTGATATGGCTACTGCTGAGTATGGCAATGATACAAATTGATGCTACTTTTAATATGGCTAGCAAAGAAATAATTAAAGTGCTTACCAATTCAGATATGAACTCCTTGTTGCAAGCCAGAATATGAAAAGACTTTCCACAGTTCTTCACACAGGTTTCAAGAACAGTAAGAGTATACATGACAACTGTGTAATTCTTTCCAGCACTCTGTGTCAACCTCTTTCTAATAGCCTTTATGGCATCTTTGGGCCCTTCCGTGCTGCTGTTTACAATATCACATATTTCCATATTAAGAGCCCAGTTTTCTGATGGTAAGGATCCATCTGTAGCTTGTTCTGGAATAATATTTCAATACACACATCGCTTATTAAAAGGGTCAAAGTAATTAACACCTACCTTTACGGCGCACAAAAATAATATGACCACAGCAATACACACTAAGTACTATCAATAAAATTGCCTAACATTTAGTTACCGTGACACCACAACAAAGAGAAATTGAGATCTTATAGTGCGCAACAAAAAGAAATGGAACATAGGGTACGGTATCCAGTTGTTTTGGAGAGTGTTGATTAACAAGAATCATATCCATTCCATTCTCACCTATTTTTTGACCCACCGGCGTAGAAAAAGGATTTCCTACACCAAAGAAAGACATCTTTGGAAATTAATCGAGTATTTATCAAAATGATTTCACCGATTTCACTTGTCACCAAAAACGCAATTCACAGATAAAAAATACGCGCAGCTGTCAGTCTAACAAACATTCGTTCAGAAATTAAAAAAAAAATGTCTCTCTCGAAACGACTACTTTGCTTTTTCATAATTCTCTTGTTAGAATATTATAATATTTCCAAAACCAATATATTATTTTAATTGTTTCTTTTTACATTCTCTTATCATAACAGAACAGAAGTATAATATTTTTGAAACTCAAAGCAAATTGATGCTGGTTTCTGAACTTCGTCCTTTTGAATAATGGGGGATTGGCGTTTTTTAATTCCTAACATTTGCTTGCTTTGCAGTATTCATGAAATAATATTCATTTCAATGCAAAAAGTTGAGTTCTAAGTATCGATGAATTCATAATAAATCGCACGCTGTAATATTTTTCTAATTATTCGCTAAGTGAGTAGGTCTATCTATTACACATTAAAATATCTCTGGCTGGCTAGCTATGACTTTATGGAATAGGCATGGAATTATTATGTACTACCCATGGTACAATTATATACTTCTATACCATGGTACTACCTACGTACAAACATAATAATTCCATGGGAATAGGTAATTGATTTTTTATTGTAACCATAGCAACGTCATATACAAAAATAATTGTTTACTGGTGTTTTATTGCAGTTTTTAGAATAAAGTAAAAATTTTAGGTAATAATTTACAATGGCACAAACAGAGGTAATACAAAAGCGAAATCTAAATAGCCTCATCATTCACCCCGATGTAGAACCGGGTGTAATAGATAATGCTATGATTATACGATGTATTCTGGAATGCGGTAAGCATACTTTTAGTAAAGAAAGCAAAATACTTACTTTCATAATCTTTTGTTTCTTTGATTCGATACTCATCAGTTTGCTGCTGACGCTCCTAACTTGTAGGTAGGTGATTAAAATAAGTTTTAACTCTTGAACTCAGGTCCAACTGAAGAAGCTGGGAGACTTTTCGCCGAAGAAGGTGTACATTTAGACGAGGCGGTAGAAGTTAGACTTGAGTTCCAAAAGATTCTGCGCATAGACCACCTTTGGATGCTGAAATCTTTAACTAAGCTAACTTTAGCGCACAATTTAATCGAGAAAATTGAAAACTTGGAACTGTTGACAGGGCTCAACGAACTAGACTTGTCGTTCAATAAAATCGAGAAAATTGAAAATTTAGAAGCGTTAGTTAATTTAGAGATTTTGACTTTATTTCATAATAAAATACGGAAATTGGAAAACCTGGATACGCTGGAGAAACTTCTTGTATTCAGTATTGGAGATAATAAGATAGAAGATTACAAGGAGGTTGGTAACTTTGGATCAACTATTATCACAGTACCAGTCGCACGTAACCAAGAGTGGTTAGATGCGTTTTTCCTGTCTATAACTTTCTTCTAATCAGACATGTTTAAAAATAAATTATGGCAATAAACATAGAATAATGACAAGCAATAAAAGTGAATTTTTTGTTGCACTAGGCGTACATGCACATAGCTTACTCTCACCTCACTACGCCAAAACCTTGCCATTAAGGTGAATGCGTAGTTGTAGCCCGCGAAATTCAATTTTTCTTACGTTTTTTGCAATTTTCAGGTCAGTGTCAGGTTGTATCTTGATCAAAATATGATTCGCGACAATAACAGGTACGTATTTACAGAATTATAATAATTAGAATCATTAATACATCTTCCTAAGTTAGATTTCTACCGTTAAGAACAAATCTCGTATGGAAAAGTGTTGGTGGTAGAAATCTAACTTAAACAGATGTATTAATGATTCTGATGATTATAATTCTGTGAATACGTACCTGTTATAGTCGCGAATCAAATTTTCATCAAGATACAACCTGACACTGACCTGAAAATTGCAAAAAACGTAAGAAAAATTGAATTTCGCGGGCTACAACTACCCATTCGCCTTAAGCTACGTTACTTTGACCTTTCTAGGGAGTGAAGCGCCTAATCCAAAGTACTATTACAACTAAAATTTTCAAGTGAGTAGGTAGAGTTGTAATTTGATTCTGGCTAAAACTTTTGTAAGTGCCTAGATTTTATGTCTTTCATTACAAAAAATCTTGACGTGTAACTCGTGTAAGTACATTAAATTTGACTCTAAAGAAATTGCAGTCTATTACCAGTTCACCTCTCCCCAGATGGCGTACCTTCGTAGATTTCGAATGTTGCGCACAGTAAGCTTCAAAGGCAACCCATGCTGCGACGATTCCATGTCCTACCATTTCCTCAGGGCAGCTCTTACCAGGGTCACCTACCTTGACTATAAGATTGTAACTGATGATGAGAGAGAGAGTGGAGTAGCAATGTTCAGGTGGGTAGCCTATGGAGGGTAGGTAATTTAGAGTAGGTGACTTTGTAAATGTCACCAATATCCATAGACGAATGCCGCGTTCCGAGTTAGGAATGTAATCGATATAATCGATTTAAGCGTGCATCTAATTCGGTAGGTACGGGTCAAATCGATAATATCTATTACAGTCCTAACTCGGAATGCACCCGAATATAGCTTCATTGGGCTAGCCTTAAGAAATATTAACAAATTCCAGAGGTCTTCTGCGACAATTGGATGAAGCGGACGAGAAAACGGAACGTGCAAGAATAGCCAAACTGGAATATGAGGAGAAGGTGACGTTCTACGCGATGTCTTTCGTGGAATATCTCAGCGGACCTGAACTTTTGGAGAGGATGTTTGAGAAGGATTCTGATGGTATGATCCTGCTCAGTTTTGGAGGAGAACTTCTTGGGTTTTACGAGCAGTAAGTGTTAAGTTATTCATGCTATCCACATCCATCTTCCCTAACAGTTGTTCTGTACCTAATGGTGAATGACCGAATGCAGAAAACCAACTCTGAAATCAATAACGCAGGCAGTTGGCTTGCAGTCGTCATCATTACCGATTTTGGCATTTTAATTAGTTCCCGAGAAGTTTTGTTACCTACATCCTGGATGGCCATAATTATTATTGCAAAAGAAAAAAATTGATTCGTAGGTACAAAGAAAACTACGTAGAAACGATGGCTCAACTAGTCGAGTTCGCCCAAGAAGCGTACAACGACAGAGAGCATGAAATTAAATTGTTCAAAGATCTTGTGGACCACGCTTTGGAGGATAGTGTCGAGAAAAGCAAAAAGTATGTATAAAAGTACCTAGTTAAACTATACACTACTAGCTGCACCCCGCGGTTTCACCCGCGTAAATGTCGATCCCGTGGGAATATCTGGATAAAAAGTAGCCTATATTAACATAGGCTACCTCCATACAAGATTTTATCAAAATTGGTCCAGCCGTTTGAGCGTGAAGAAGTAACAAACATAAACACACACACACACTTCTACTTCATACTACAGAGGTCAAGCACACAATCGCTGACCAGTATAACTTTTCACAACTTCTCGATACCCTTCCGTACCGTATCGAACATAGATATAAGAAAGAAAGAAACATTTCTACGGTATCGAACATCGATCAAAGTGAAAAAAAAAAGTGTTTACTCACATAAATACCTAATTTTAAACAAGATAATTATGTATATTACCTCTGCCAAACTGCAAAGCAGTTTGTTGGCAGACGTAGCTCCTTTTTTAACCGACTTCAAAAAAGGAGGCTCTGTATTCGACCCGTATGTATGTATGTAATTATGTATGTAGGTACTTATGTATGTCCGTGATTTTCTCAAAAAGTAATGAAGCAATTTTGATAATTCTTTCATTAATGTGATCTAAATACTTTCAGGTAGGTTTTAGTATATAATATATTAGGTAATTATTCTCATGTACGAAGTTATATGCAATAAATGTATTGCATCTCCGACATTTCTATGCGAATTTTGATGATTCTACTAGTCGGTGTCTTAAATTCTTCAATGCACTAGTGTTCGGGCCGTTCGTTAGGACACAATCTAAGTTGGAAGGAAAGAAGAAGCTATACATACATCCTTGCGCATGTGACGTGTAGAAGTATCTAGCGTGCCGCTTTTATAAAGGGCGGCGCGCGCGCACAAAAAGTTAGTCTACAGTCGCATCGCTAATAACTTATTAGCATAGATCGGAATAGGTAGAGCTGTTTTACGTACTTGCTTAGAATAATTGGATGGTTAGAATAATATGGATATTCCCCGAGTCCCGTGATTTGGTTTTTAAGTAGTAAAATCATAAAAAACTATTCACGCCTTCGGGACTAATGAAAGATTACACTTCCTTTCTGACGGGTAAATATAAGAAGGACGGGATTAAGGATAGTATAATAAATAGATAAACTTGATTCATTAAACCACATATATTTTTTACGTAACAATGGTGCCGATTTTCTTATCACAAATGCCTTTAAACTAGACTAAAAATCACTAAAATTTAATTTATTCCTGTCAAGCGACAATTTCCCATTCTTAAATTGACTAAAGTGACGCAACTTAACTATATTTTAGTTTGACAGCACTAAGATGGCACTGAGTTATTAATCTATAAGAGGGCAATTTTGCTATTCTGAATTTCACGTTTTTCACCCAAAATTTTGATTGTCTAACTAAATCTGAATATTTTTAATCGCGATTAAAAAAGTGTGGAATAAAATTAGTTGTCATGAATAGAAATTCACCAACACCTCGACTTCAGGTGCAAAAACAGTACTGTCTGTATCGTTTTTTTTTCTTTTGCTTATATCTCGAAAATGGTGTGTCCTATCGCAAAAATAATGAAAATTTCGACCCCCTTTATAAAACCCATAAACTCCTAAAACTCAACAGGTAGGTAATAATTTTTCATATTTTCCATGCAAAAAGTGAAAAATTCCTTAAAAAACACGTCAAGGCTACCCCCTCCGCGCCTGCGGCTCTAAAAAAACAATTCACGGGGTAGGGAAAATAAGTACCACGTGTCGACGAGTCGCGATTGTCAAATTCGATTTTTGTTGTCAAAATTATTTTTAAATTTAGAGAATTTTTTATGTAGAATAGCTGTAAGATTCTCATAACAAAAAGTAAGGAATTTTAGTAATAGTTTAGTTCGGTGTACAAAAGAATCGGCACCAATTTATTATTCAAGAATCAACAATCATTTAAACATTTTTATTCTGAAGTAGTACAAAAACATATTACCATACAAATTATTTGTTCCTCAGTAAAATCAAAACATTATCAAATATAAAAATTTGTATTTACAATAAAATCTTTATTGAAATAATCAATACGCTTCAACAATAATTCACTTATTTAAACAAAAAATGTCATTGGTCTGGTTCGTCTTCAGCTTCACTAGAAGACTGAGTATGACCAGAGTTAAAATAAATCACCATTATTTTTTCTAAATTATCTAATTTTAATCTATTTCTTCCTTCATCACCACCCACCTAACACCCATTTATATGTGGAAAACGAGCGCTCAACATCTGTTGATGTTAGTGAAGCGAATTTATATGACAAAAATCCCGTAATATCAGTCGGAATCCCGTGGAATATCCATATTAACATCAATGTTTGCGGTCAATGAACCTAAATAGCTCTACCTATTCCGATCACTGCTTATTAGGCAGCATTTTACGTTCCAAAAATAATTCTTTGTAATCACTACTTTTACAACGGATCGGATGTTATCGGAGGAGTCCTCTAAACGCTGTTCACAAGTCCAAAACCCGAAAATTTTGTCATAAAATCAAATAGACGACCGCTATTAATCCGACAGCTATTTGCTGTCCGGGCATGGCAAATCAGGTTATCGAAATGTGTATTTTCGATACGATAGCCTGTCGGATGGTTGTAAATAGCTATGCTGCACGAAAAACCAACGAGTTGCGAGTTATTGATAAGATTTGTATGAATCGAGATCTCTGTTGAATATCTACCTACCCAATATATTTATTGCATTCCACAATATGAACGCGAGCTCGAACTCACTGGTGGTCATGGCCAAAAATCAATGGCGGATTTACACATTTGCCGCCAGTAGGCTATTCAAATTTTGCCGCCCCTACCGACCTCTACAATAATGTACCATGTCTTCTGTATACCGCTTCGCCTTTTCTTCAAAATACTTAAAATGTTCTCGTTCGTCAGCTACGAAAAACTTGCAAAGAGAAAACTTGTAAAGATCGGCAACTGTGATAAAATCTACGGTAGAAGCCTGAATTTGAGCATTCACTTTGTTTATTCTTTCCAAAAAAACATGGTAGGCAGTAACTCAAACATTAAAAAAAAAATGTTAGCCTCAAATTTGCCGCCCTAGGCTTCAGCCTACTCAGCCTATTAGTAAATCCGCCACTGCCAAAAAGCACGCTGTCTCACCTGGCTTCGTGTCCGACAGGGCGACTGAGGGCGACAGAGCTAGTATCAGTGGCGCTAGTCTACACGCACAACGTCTAGCTCTAGTTCTCACGCACAGAAACACCGTTCCGAACTGTAGGCGCGTAAAAAAATTCGAAAAGTGGTTTGGAAAATCGAGTTTTATGAAAAAACCACTAGGTACATAAATCAATTACAAATAAAGTTTATTGAACTCTTCGATAACTGAGCTTTATCGGTACCTACGGACTTGGTTTTGAAGATTTTACAGTTCTTTTATTACGTACTAGCTGCGCCCCGCGGTTTCACCCGCATAAGTTTCGATCCCGTGGGAATATCGGGATAAAAAGTATCCTATGTCCTTTCCCGGGACTCAAGCTATCTCTATACCAAATTTCACACAAATCGGTTCAGTAGTTTAGGCGTGAAGAAAAGACAGACAGACAGACAGAGTTACTTTCGCATTTATAATATTAGTTTAGAATTTAGATTTACACCCAAAGTTACGTTAAAAATAGCAAGAATAACGAATATTTCTTGGCTTTTTATTTTACTATTATGTTTCCGTACAGACAAAATTAATAAGAAGGCAAAACGATATGTTTAACTTTGGATGCACAATGTCAACAGACAGTGGAGTAATACCACAGTATAATATACAGTAAGTTATCTAAGGCCGCCCGCCGAGTTATTAGCCTACTCTTGCGTTGATCCCCAGGGTTATCACTTTTACTTTTAGTTAATATTTTCGAACAAGCAGCACTTGATCTAAATTTATGAAATAAAAAGCATATTATGATTGAATATTTTACCAATTTATAAATTTAGTAAAAATAAAAAGCCTTTATTCACATAACATTTATTATACTAAGTTACAAATTTGATACCGAGAAAATTTTTCTCCTGTTTCTGCACGTCCGGAACGCTTTATTATTATTTGTTAATGTAAAGTAAATTCTCATTTTTATGTAAAGTTTTTGTAAAGCTTTTGGGAAAGCATGGACAGGGCATCTTAAATTCTATATCATTCAGTTGATCGTAAATTGACCGGCCAATTTTAATGTTGATGTGGTCCTTTTCGAACGCTTTGCGAAACACCTGCTCCATCCTTTCTACATTATCGACAAAATCATCAGGTGGGATCATGAGTAAATTTCGATCTTTGCCGTAATTCCTGTAATGGGTGTATCTAGATTCTACACTTAAATTACACGCTCGTTGATTAACGTCGACGTAAAGCAACCCTAAGCGTTAGTCGGTCACATGTTACTGTAATTTTGTTAAGTTAATATTATGATTAAGACACCATATTTGGATTGAACAACACATCAGACAATAGAAAAAATAATAATTTCAATAGTAATTAATTTGCAATATTAATTATTGTGAAATTGCCCTTATTACAACTATACGCGACAAATACGTTTACCTAAACGATGTTTCGTACTCAATCCTCTGTTTTATAATATAAAAACTTTTTTACAAAAAAAAACAACCGACTTCAAAAAAAAAACACTACAAAGTGATAAATAACTTTAATTTCGGAAGTCGGTGTCGTTGGTTCCGCATTTTCGTTTTTTGACACCGACTTCCGAAATTAAAGTTATTTATCACTTTGTAGTGTTTTTTTTTGAAGTCGGTTGTTTTTTTTTTGTAAAAAAGTTTTTATTTTTCAATTTTTAGTTGTACCTACCCCACAAAAAAGTAAACAAAAAGATCGTTAATGTAGACAATGTAGATAAATTTTTAGATTGTTGTTGATTTTTCAAAAACCGCTTGTCCGATTTCGATAAAATTTTCATGGGACCATTTGGGAAGTAGGTATACCCTTTCCAACAAAAAAAGAATTTTTCAAATCGGTTGGCAAGCAACGGAGTTATGCGGGAACAAACATAAAAAAAAAATACAAACATTCGAATCGAGAACCTCCTCCTTTTTTAGAAGTCGGTTAAAAACTAGACTACTTAAAATAAACTTTAGCTCTAAACATAGTATTCAGAAAGTAAATTTGGGAATACATTTATATGGAAAAATGCGACTCGGCTACGCTGTGAAATAAACAATACAATACCACATTTTCTAATAATATTTGAGTATAAGTAGGTACTTACATTTCTGGTTGAGTAGGAACTATGAAGAATGATAAGTCCGGGTTTGCGAAATCATTATTGAGGCACCCGAAAACACTACAATATTTTTTTCCCCTTTTTGAAGTCATGATACTCGTAATTTAAGTGGCCGCCGCCGGCGAGAGTTGACGAACGCAAGCGGTCATGTAGCGTACGCGCGTGCTCACAGTCGCGCTGCACAGCCCGCACTGCCGCCACCTTATTCCCTCATATATTATGCTAGCGTGTGCGTGAAATCGCGTGCCGACATGGCGCGCGGCGCGCACGCACACATTCAAACCGAGAGCGGCACGTTTGTATGAAGATGTTCTACTGTATATTATACTGTGGTAATACTCTCCCGATGGAAAAAATATCGGGTTGTTCCACTGCGCTCCAAAACCCATTGTTCTCATAATTTTAATGTTCATACATTGATTCCACTGCGCTCCAAGAAATGTCGAGTAGAGTTAGCAAAAAAATAAATTAAGCATGAAACATAAATACTTGTCATAAAAAAAGAAAAATGCATATCAAATATGTTTATTCAGTCACACTAGGGCCATAAAGTGCGAAATGGCCTTGAGCATTTTTGACACACGAGATGAATCCACGGTAAAAAATACTACCGATATTTATATTTGTGTATAACAAACAACTTATGGTTTGCCTTTTATGCTGACTCTACATATTTTATTTTGGAGCGCAGTGGAATGCATTCCTGGAGCGCTCAGCGCAGTGGAACAACCCAAAATATCGTGGTAGGTTTCTCAAAGACATGATCATTCCGGACCCGTCGAGCACCGCAATCTAGGAAGCGGGCCTTATTTCTAATAAGCTGCTCTTTACCTCTTGTCCCGTACCTATCCCATTAAATAAATTACTTTTTCAACGACTTCTCAGTGCAGACATGCAGGGTGCAATGACACGTTTTTTGGGTTTTTTCGTTTTCCTGTCGATCTCGATGTCAAAGCGATTTTTGCGTTCGAAATAATTATACTGTCTACTTCTAAATCTCGCCAAATATATAAAATAGAGTGCTAGAAGAATTCGAAGTCAAGAAAAAGCCGCTAATGGACCAAGTGAACGATATAAGCAACCAGTTCACGGCGAAGCAGATATCCCTCGAAGATATGGAACAGATGTTGATAGATGCGGGCGAAACGTACCATGAGATGCTGTACGAACTGTGGAAGAGTCTCATGACTCTGGAGATGCATCTGTTTGAACAATGCGAGGTATGTAGATCTCTCCGTCCTTGTATATATATAGGTACATGTGATTCTTTTAGTAAAAAGAAGAAACGAACATTGGCACATGCATGACATTGGTTATTTCAGACAGAACATTTTGTATTTCCTTCACCGGGCCAGTAGTGTCCAAGATAAGAATCAATCTGCATGCAACCGACCCCAAATATTGCGGTCGATTTCCAGTCTTAACCGGATGCAGCTGAATACCAGTATTTTACATGGAGCGTCTGCCTATCTGACCTCCACAACCGTCACTGGATAATACGATACCCCTTGGTAAGACTGGTTGTCAGAGTTTCGGGCTTCTGACTACCCGTAGCGACTCTTGAAAATCCACGAATGACAGCCGGCACCAATGACTTTACGTGCTTTCCGAGGCACGGAGGGGTTTTTGTATGTAAAGATGGATATACCTGTCTGACGGACCGACCGCGGCAAGATCGATCGATCCATGTGGCTATTATATTACTTAGCCACGAGCCCAGATAGTAAGTAGGTAAATAGTACCTAAAGAAATATCATCATAGGTATATTGACATCGCATAGTTGCTATACCGCTTTTGTCCGACCTATCGTTTAAACACAAAAAATCATCTAAGTAATACATCGATTGTCTTAATAAAATATAGCGAAAATTAAATTATTTTTTTTCTGACGTATTTAAATTTGATCGCAGGAATCTCGCGTCCAATTCGCAGTGAACATGACAGATAAGATAACTCAATTGCTGGAAGTGTCCCGTAACGCATTCGGTGCGTGGCGCGAGCACGAAGGCATTTGGTCGATGCGACTGTACGAGGTACTGTCCAAGCATCTCGGCAACAAGACCATGCTGGCGGACGCCATACCCGAACTCTACAATGTGAGTAAATAGGTAGTACATAACAATACCTGTGCCTTAAGAATGCTAACCGCCGTGCATTAATAGACTACTTAAGTCACACGTATCATAAATATAGCACGTATCTATTTTATAGCACGTGTGACCTTAAGTCACGCTTTTGTGTGTAAAAATGGACTACTTAAGTCACAGAAAAGCGTGACTTAAGTGCGGGTTTAGGTCACACAGTGCTATATGTTTTGGCCTTTTTAGTTTTTGAAAGACGCTATAATTGCTGCGGGTCAGTAAATCATCTTAAATCATTGGTGGATCCATCCTCCAGTTTACGGCCTGGCTAAGTTTCTTATTTACCAGTAAAACCGACAATGCCCCATGGGAGTAGTAGAGTGCATGTCGTACGTGACCACCTGCATCATTAGAAGGCGATGCCATTTCATAAGTTATCCTAAGTTCCTTGATGCCTATTGAGACATTATAAGTATCTGGACGAGAAAGCGCGAGAATCCCATATGAAGAAATGGGACTTATGGTGTTCTTCTATTCTACAAGTTCTTTGGTGTTCTATACAGGAAGATTTTTTGATCACCATCCAAATTTTTACAGGGTGTTCTACCCATGAATATGAACAACTTTCACTATGGGACCAACTCTGAAATCACGAAAAAAAAAATCTGCTGTTTCATAGATTTTGGTCAAGTACCTAGGTAGGTATTGAACGTTTGTATGAAACAGCTGATTTTATTTTCGTGATTTCAGAGTTGGTCCCATAGTGAAAGTTGTTCATATTCATGGGTAAAAAAAACACCCTGTAAAAATTTGGATGGTGATCAAAAAATCTTCCTGTATAAAATCTGAAGGAAAAAGCAAGGGAATTTTAAATATACGAGTATAATGGGTTTGTATGCGTTTCAATTCATTCGGTATCTCCAAATAATATTCGTATTCTTTCAACGATCGCAGGCAATGATGGACCGTGACATGTTAATGAACCTGGTCGCCGCATCAGCAGACAGCCACATGCGGTCCATAGACGAGCGCGAAGACCAAATCATGACGCGCGCTAACGACTGGCGCGATGATCTGGTGCAGGGAACCACTGAGTAAGCCCTTTAACTTCACCCTTCTATTTTTAAGATCCAATTAATTCCACTAGAGAAAACTCAGAGATACACTGGCTGGGGGCCCTGTATCAAAATGTACACAGGGTTAGTTTTCAAAGACCAGCCAAAGAATCATCGCAGGATTTGTACAAAAAATTAAAGATTTTTATAGAAATTGGAATTCTAATTCTTATACTCTTGGGTGCCTAAAGAGTATCTTCAGGCTTTTATAATATTTTTATAACCCCGCAATAACAATATAACGTTCAAAGTAAACAGTTTAACGAGGAGCTCACTATTTCTGAACGAAACGGCGGCTGTCAGTGTAAACAGCAGTGGTAAAGATTTAAATCTTTAGATTCGCCTACCGCGTCAAAACAAGAGGCACGGACAGCCTAAGCGTTCGGCTTGTGACACATCTATATGATGTTTTCTTATGATGTTATCACGTAAAATTATCGTCCGTAAACCGACTTTACAGACAACCAATTTTTTTTATAGTTAAAAATCGATCGATCAGGTTAAGCTACGCTTGCCGCAGTTGGTCCGTGTGTGGTGTGGGTGACAATCTCTACATACCATTACCCCTTCGTGGCTCGGAAAGCACGTTAAGCCGTTGGTCCCGAGTCCCGACTTCCCCGAGTCCCGGCTGTCATCCGTGGATCTTTGACAGGTGTTACGAATTTCACCTCTGACTTTGCATTACTGTGATCTTTATTCTCGTCAAAATAAGGTTGCTGTTGTCAGAGGTAAAATAACTGTGAACGGACTTAACTCTTGACCGTTACAAGAAAGCCAATTTAGATGTCTACTTTCGTTGCTGACCGTACTAAAACCAAATTATTTTCTTCCGCAGCAATGAAGTGAAACGCAACAGGGACAGAATCCTGGAGATCAACTACTTTATAGACAACCAGCGCGAAGAATGGGCAGACATGCACATGGAACTGACTGATACTGTTGACGCTGATGCCGTGGCTTTGTTGGGAGATGACTTTCAATGTTAACAGTAGATATTAGTATAATTAATTACGTATTGGAACATTTTTGGTTTTATTCTTCTTGTGTTTCTACCAAAACTATGAGCCCTAAACTTTCATTCTCACTTGGTACTAGAGCCTGCAGACCGGCTTTAATTTTGTGAACAAACCAAATAAAAGACACCCCTTAGCCTTACTAATAAACGTTGTATATCTCGTCGTCTCGTCTTTGTAATCGTTGTCTGTATAGTTAGACACTGCTTTGTCTTCTTCTTTCAAAAGTCAAATTACTGACGACTGAAAGAGAGAAATCTGTGTGTACAGTTTGGCAAGAAAGTCCTGAAACGGAACTAAAATATTTAATCATTGGCAACACTCGCTCTGCCTCGTCGAGTAAGGTACATAATCTGTCATTTCTTGTAATCGGTGACTGTTTCTCGTGTTTATTTTTATTTATTTGCGTTATTGTGGTGATACTGGTGACCCATTGTGTTCATAATGAACAGATCTGTTATTCGCATCTCCGCGAGAGCGATAATTTATAAAGTGTACGTGAAATGTTTGGCGGAACTCGAGGCCGGACAAATTTTATCCGATCTCAACGATGTGTTTAAAAGAACCGCTGAAATGAGAGGTAAAATTATATTTTATACATGTAATCAGATGCAATGTGTGTATTTCAAGGTGCAATATCTATCATAAACCTTTCATACAATTACTAAAATGTACATCCACAAAGTTGAGGTTATGTTTACAAAACACATTCGGAATGCAGCGCGTTCGTATAATTTTGATACTTTTGGTTTGATAATTATTTCATTTTTAATTCATTATAATAAGTAATTGCAAATGTTCAGTTATTTTTACTTTATTGTTCTAGGCAGTGGCTGAACAAGCGCTTCAGAGCATTTCAGTTACCGACTGCAAAAATTCACGTCAACATGTCAAGAAAATAGAGAAAGGTTATTTTCGAAGGGGGCAAACTCTGTGTAGTGACGTTGAAAAAGTTACCATAAACCTAAAAGATGAAAGCAGCAGTAGTGACACATCTGAAGACAGCCAGCAGAGTTTTTTGGTGAAAGCTCACACCAAGACATGGATGAAGACTTTTCGGGAGTGGAATACTTAGAGGAAAACATTTTTGATTCTGATTAAAATTTTTATTCTAATTATTTTTTTAGTTTTTGTTTAGACTACCATTTCCTATTGAATTGATCTGGGGTCTTTTAAAACATAAAATTGTCTCACATAATGTGGGATTAGTTGACATCAAGGCATTTTGAAATACCTAATAACTTTTTTTTTAATTCATTAAAATAAATAACCGCAAATATTATCGTTATAGGCAGTGACTGAACAAGCGTTTCAGAGCTTTTCTTTTTTTCATAAAACCCGCCAATATTCACATTAAATGTAAAAAAAAATCTAAGTATCAAAACCGTTTTCGTCGTACTATATAGGGTTACAACATGTACGATAGTGGCGCCACCATTATTTTCACGACTTTTTTGCCAAGCTGTAACTATTCAACTGATATAATACGTTTATTAGTAAGGGAAGGTTCATATCTGACGGAAGATGCGTCGGGCGTAACTTCGATTGCGCCTATTTATTCGCTCGACGAACTAACGCATCATCGGTTAAGTGTGAACGGTCAAGTGTTTTTCTATACATTTGTCTGTTCTGGCGTTACGCGACGCATCTTCCGTCAGATGTGAACCTTCCCTTAGGGGGTAAGAAGACATAATGAGCAGATCAACTAGGTTATATTATTTAGTTTCCCACGACAACGAATCTGGGGTCTACTAAGTCCGTCAACGAAGATATGGGTCTGTCCGAAAGTAGTTGTAGTGTCAAAACAATACTCTAATTATTTTTTTGGACGGGCAAATACATATCGGAAGTACAACAGTATTAGTTCGGGCCCCGAACTAATCATAATATCCGTAAGTGATGCGGAGTAGGAAACGCCCGGAACTTCGGATTTCGTGGAGTAGACCCCCAGACGCGCACTTTTGACCTTTCCTTTAGTAATGGGGATTAAAAGTAATAGTTTTCATAATATTATCTATTTATTTAACGCTTTAGCGGCTTTTTTTTGTTTGATACTTTGAATGTATCGGTCAATCGTCTCTTGGAATTCAGGACAATTGATCAGATTCAAGTAACCTGTTACATATTTTGGTCGGTCCTTTTCTAATTTTGTGAGGTATTCTTGTCTTATTGCTCGTTTGGTGGTTGCTCGGATGGCCGGCGATATGTGGTCGTAAGTTCTTATAAAGGCCTTGCATTTTTCTATTGCATCCATTTTGTCTGCCGCTACGTCATCAATGAGACCCACCTGAAAAGTTGAAAGAACATAAGTAAATACGTGTTACATATAAGCAAAAACCAGCGGTCCACTCCAGCTTCGCACGGGTGCATTTTTTGTTCGAATTTCCGAAATTTCTTTCATACAAACCTTGTCCTGGCAATACCGAACACAACAAAAAAGAATTAAGGTGAATGGGTAGTTGTAGCCCGCGAAATTCAATTTTTCTTACGTTTTTTGCAATTTTCAGGTCAGTGTCAGGTTGTACCTTGATTCAAATATGATTCGCGACTATAACCGGTACGTATTTACAGAATTATAATAATTAGAATCATTAATACATCTTTCTAAGTTAGATTTCTACCGTTAAGAACAAATCTCGTATGGAAAAGTGTTTATGGTAGAAATCTAACTTAAACAGATATATTAATGATTCTAATGACTATGATTCTGTAAATACATGTCTATTATAGTCGCGAATCATATTTGGATCAAGATACAACCTGACACTGATCTGCAAATTGCAAAAAACGTATGAAAAATTGAATTTCGCGGGCTACAACTACCCATTCACCTTAACTAATTTGGTGCAGTCATTCGGAAGTTATGCGCGTACAGACATTTCGACGACTTTGTTTTAAGTACTAATACTATGGTAATGATAAGGATAATGAACGCGAATTCTAAGTCATTCACAAAAACTGAGGTTCCCGCGGAGTAATTTTGTAACACACTAACAATTGCAAAGAAAAAAAATATTGTACGGAAGTAGGTACCTATGTACATACAATTTTTAAACCGGACAAGCATCGCGCATAGACAGATTACCTACACATAAATAATATTCTTTTTATACACTTAGGTATTCTTGTATAATTTTACATAAATTAAAAATGTTGAAGGTTGTCTAGAATAGATTTTACTGTGCGTCATAAAACCATTGTAAATGCTTACCTATCCAAAACATTCAAGATTTTCTTTGATGAATTTATTAATGGCACAAGTACTGTTGGATAAAATGACCTACCTACTCGTAGATATCCAGTTTGATATCACTGATCGTACAAACACCGCAAAAAGCATACAAACCTGCAAAGCTCGTTCTGCTGAGTACATGAAGGAACTAGTGAGGGCGTATTCTGCATGCTTAGGGCCCATGACTCGGGCCATGAGGTCAAATATCCACATCGCTGGCGGGAAGCCGACGACTGTGTCGTTCACCCCGATGGTCGCCGGACCAGTAGTCATCGTACGATAGTCGAACGCGAGAGCCAAGATACAGCCCCCGGCTCCTGTGTAACCCTGAATCAAGAAAATGATTTGTTTTTTTAAGGGAATGTGAGGGGTTTACACTTGTTCAAATAAAGAAGTTCGTTTGAAAATTCAACTCTGGAAAGTTGATCTGTAATTTTTGTTTGCGACTCAGAGGTTGACGTAATACTTAGTAGACGTCGACGTTTACTACCTATTATCATCCGTCCAATGATTACAATTTATAATTTACGAATACCTAGTAATTTCTTACTATACTTACTTATTCGTAGATTATAATAAGATTATGTCTTGATATTAAAGTTTCGAGTTCGTCGCTAAGTGAAATGAAATTGTTTATTCTGTAAATTGGATATAGTTATCAAATAGGTATCTACACTTACACGCCATATAAAAAAAAAGCTAGATGGAGTAGACATTTCCTATCTGATTACCATTGAGAAGAAATGGTGACAAACTCAGCAGGGGTCAGAATGTCAGATTCTTTTATAGTCCAGACAGGTCCAGACATAGATTAATGTCTGAAATTGTATTTCGGGAAAATAATGATGGCTAAAACTTACATTAATAGCAACTGTGGTGATTATGTCTGTCCCAAATATTTTTGCGATAACATCAAACATACTCTCACTTAATAGCGTCAACCTTTTTTGGTCTGGTTTGTGAAACTCATTTAAATGCATACCAGCTGTGAAAATTTTAGGAGATTCCTGAAAATATTCAAATCATTAAGTAAATAGGTACACTTACACGCCATATAAAAAAAAGCTAGATGGAGTAGACATTTCCTATATCTGATTAGATACCATTGAGAAGAAATGGAATGAATGGAACTCTCTACCTGCGTCTGTTTTTCCGAGCGCATACAACCCGAATCTCTTTAAAGTGAGAGTGAACAGGCTTCTTCTGGGTAAGCTCGCTCCATCGTCGACTTTGTCTCTGTCACCTTTGACCTAGGCTAGAGTCAAGAGCAAGCCCATTTCAAATTAAAAAAAAAAAGTAAGGTAAGGAGCTATACACATTACCACGCACATTACACAATATCTATATACCTAAACAAAACATAGTCGATTTAGTTAGACCATTTATAACTCAAGAACGGCTGGACTGACTTTTATGATCTTTGATTTGTTTATTATCTCCGCCTCGAATAGCAAAATAACTATTATAAAACATAGGAAAAATTCACAAAAAAATAAGAAGAATATAATATAGGTAATGAAGATAATTAATTTTCTCATACAATTTGTATGGGACGGCTTTTTTGATGAATATGTTAGGTAATACCTACAACATTTATTGATTCTGAGGCGGTACGATTGTACGAAGTTCGCCGGCACCCTAATTGCGTAACACACTATCCATCGGAATCTGAATCATTTTGAAGCCAATTGCTAATCCATTGCTTCATAAGTTCGAAAAATGTGTCTGCTCAACGCGTAAATAACGCAATGAATGTTGTTGAACTGTCAAAATGAAATCGATTCCGATTGATAAAGTGTTACGGAATTGCCCCGCGGGTCAGCTAGTATACAGGTGAATTTTTCAAGTGGGCGTGGATGGCCAAATCTGAATCTATGAGGAATAGCGAAAAGTACTCAAAGGAGTCACGGGCTCAATTTTGATGAAAACTAAAACTGCATCATTGGATTTTTGAAAAATCAATATTTCTAGCCAGGAATGGAACCTATTTGAAATGATAAAAAAAAACTCCACTTACTGTGTTATTACACCATTTGATAGTGTCCCTAATAAGGATCAAATTCTGGGAAGTAAAGACATAGGTACCGCAAACTTTATGATCTCTATACTAAATTTCATCTAAATCGGTTGAGCGGTTTAGGCGTGAAAAGGTAACATAGAGACAGACAGACAGACAGTTACTTTCGAATTTATAATATTAGTATGGATTAAGTACCGTACTATGAGGTACGTGTTAGTATCAAACAAACTGAACTTACCGAAGTCAGAACTATGCCTTTGCATTTATTTTTCTCAACTTCACAAATCGACTCGTGTAAGGTCTGAAATAATTCGAGGCTGAAACTGTTAACTGGCGCCCTTTGTAGCTGCAGGGTTGCTATCCCTTCATTATCCACTGATACACCTACTAGAGGCTTCGCTTGCGAAGAAGACAGTAACCTACAACCCACTGCAAAACTTTTTGGTATTTTCCTCAGGTGAAACATTTTTATTACTTAAAACACTTTCAGGTTTCCGCACACTTATTCCTCGTTAAATACTGATACTGTCTATATATACACAGATATTAGGTAATAATAAGATAACAGATAATATTTTATAGTCAACAAAATATGTATTTAAGATACTACTTATCAAATATTGCGCTTCTTGCTAGACACTAGGTATATGACTTACATTTTGAGTCTGGGTTAAAAATATCTTATATAAAGGTGAGACGGCGCTATTATAGCATCGTGTTGTCCTTATTTTCTTATTACGTATGCATTTGATTTCAGTTCGCTTAGTTATTGATGCAGAAAACTCGTTTAGAATATTTATCTAAATGTTCCGTCCGTGGGAAACACGACAGTAGGTGTAAGACAAATAGGGAAGGATGACTGCACCCTGTTTTTAAAATAAATTCAAAAGTAAATAACCTGAAACAAGCTCATCTGACCACTTTAATGCACGTATTTTCAACTTTATTTCAACCTCCTCAAGATTAGAATAGAATAGAATACTCTTTATTATGTACACCATATAAATTACAGACATAAATATAGAAAACTTTACAATGGGTGACACAATGGGCGGTCTTATCGCTAAGAGCGATCTTTGAGATATGAGAGATTGATATTTGTTTGGCAGTGAAAACTACGTCGTTCAGCGCTTCGCTAAATGTTCCTACGCCGGTCAGAACTCAGAATTTATACATAAACCCTAAGGCTTCCTAACCCTAAGGTTCCCTAAGCCTTAGGGTTTATGTATAAATTCTGAGTTCTGACCGGGCGGCGGGTTATAGTACTCTGTGGGCGTAGCCATGATATGCACGTAGTGCCACGAAGCTATCTACCTTTGTGCAGAGTTCATCAATATGAGCTTTTATAAAACTGTTTACCACGAAATTATAACAAATTTTTGTTTTGTTGACCTTACGCAATTTGGATTGGAGCTGCTGGGAACAATTTTAGTAGTTTTGTTATTTAGCTAATAAAATTATGGAGCTCTTGGGAATCAATGTAACATGGAGAGAAATTGTTTGGAGAACAATAGATTTGGAGATCCTGGGAATAAACTATATTTTTTTTTACTTAAAAAAAAATAGTGAGTACGGCCACGGTCATAAGTGGAGTAGCAATTTCACAAAGCAATAGATTGACACTTTGGTTTTACTTACGACCTTCTTTTAATTAGCTATTTCTCTACTGTAGACACACACACTCACATTCATTTGCAACTGATTGTATTTCATTAATTCGACTACTACAGTATGTGGCATGATAGCTTAGCGGTTATCACATTTGGGTAAGCGCGTCCTGCGTAGCGAGCCGTGGGTTCGAATCTCACGCGCGGTGATAGTTTTTTTAAATGTTTTTTAATAATTACTTCGAGTAATGACGCTTATGACTATAATAATATATTTCCTTGCCATGTTCGTCTTGTGCGCTTAATTCGTTAAACTTTATGATTATACCCACAGTTAAATAAATTACTTATAAGGTAGATACAGTTAAGTTACGAGTCATTCACCGCGATTAAATAGAACGTTGTTTGTTGGTTGTTAATTATTGTGGGTTAGCGACGTGTGTTCTATTAGCCTTGTTGTAGTTCCTTTTAAAATGCAGAATATTGAAATGAAAGCGAATGTGATTGCGCTGCGTAAAAGTGGATTTAATATAACACAAATGAACTTATGAAACTGAACTGAATGTGAGTATTATGCATATGATTTAATTATTTTTTCAAACATTTATTTTATTAAAATAGAACTGCTGATCCTTGTAGTTATTTTTTTTAACGTATTATAAGGTCTAAATAGAAGAAAAAATTATAATTTCGAAGTCCTAGATTTTAAATGATGAATAGGTATAACATTATATTATTCTTATATGTAACATTTCTATTTTCATTATAATTTTGTTTCTCAATAGTATTCGTATTTTGCTAGTAGACTAACAGTACTCTTTTTTTGTTTTAGAGAAATTACCTACTGTGACTAAACTAAATAAGGAAGAGGGTAGCATCGCTGCTTGGAATGCCCCAGCTGGTCAGTGAATATGAAACAATTGGTTATAATACCAACAAGATATTTTGCCGAATTATTCAACACGTCTTTACGAACCGTTCGCCGTGCAAACGAAAACCGGCTCAAAAACCTATGCAATATTGTAGGGCCCATGCGCCAGCGTTTACAAGATTGCTTTGATAATAATGGGTATTATACTAAGGATTAAATTATAAATTGATTATACCTAGTAATAATAAAATTATACTGTAGCATATTCGTAATAAGGATTATTTTGAGGTTTAGTTTCAATCTTCTTTTCGTAATGAAAATGAATACTTAAGCTATAACCACAATAAGTCCTAAACTAGATGTTTATTTATTCTTTATAAAATTATAACGAATAAACATTTTGTAATCACTTATAAAACATTTTTATTCTTTACCCCATATTTCACTAACTATATAATAATAAAAACAATTATTACATTATTATTCTCGTTTATTAATTTATCGAATAATAAAAGAACAGATGAAGATAATTGATGAAAAGAAAAAAATCTCATTTTGAGATTGGAACTTGGGCCTATATGTTTGCTAATCCGATGCATTACACTATCAGCTATCCGGCCTTATAACAATGTTGTCAATTTTAGCAATGGTTTGAGCCGACCAAGGTCATACTTAATTACGTACGCTGCGTGTGTGAAAAAGCGATATATTTTTGTTTCGCTGACTTTCGCTCGACACCAGTGTATAAATTCTGAGGTGTGCGTTCTGTGTTAATACATCACTTATACACACATACGTATATACGGCCTGTACCGCGCGTGTTCACAGCAAAACAATCCTTACGGTGATAATGCAGTACTGACCGTTACCGTACATACCTACTTACCTCGAAATGAATCATCAGTTATAACGAAGTTAAAAAGCAACATGGCTCAAGTATACGTTCACCAACTTACCAAAATGAAAATGAAAAAAAAAACATTTTATAATGAATAGGTAGGTACATAATTGTACTAGGTACCTACCTACTACTATAAGTTTACGCTTTCCCTTCCGGGGTAGAAGAGAATCGAGCGGCACTTTTAAGAGTAGGTATAGGGTATTGTTGGACCCCATGATTGAAAAAAAATATAATGTTTCAGTGTCTGCTATGTAATAGTTTATGGATATATTATAATCGGTTACAACAACCACAGAAATAACTTAATTTTTCATACCTACTCGTTTTTTCGAAAAATAGGTAAGTACCTACTATGAAAAATAAAATTACTTGTGCGGTCAATAAAAACCTACCTCTGCCTTATTTACTTATTTTCATCCCAACAATGGAACCTTGACAGCTTTACTGTGTGTGGTCCGACATGCACTTGACCGGTATTTTTTAACTTAACGTCCTTCGGACCAAAAGGACCATACCGGAGGTACTTCAAGGGTCCTTTTTATGGTCAACCAACAAAACTATAAGTAACTGAGATTATACTTCCCAACTTCAAATTGTAATTTAAATAAGAAACAAAGTATAGCGATTTTACCTAAGAAAATATTTTTTTGTGTTTAAAATGAAACCATGGTATATTAACAAATGTATATTTTGTATAAACATATATACACACTTTACACAGGTAAACACATTGCACAAATTTAACATAATTTCATCATAGTAATTCGCCTAGTCGCATAGGATCGGATTAACATACTTAGCTGCTACATACTTACAAGGACAAAATACAAAATAGAACACAATAATGATAACTAATCAAAATACTATAATACATCTTACAATTAGATTCACTTGGCAGCCTTTTGTTTTAAAGCTTGAATGTACATTTCTAACGACTTCTGTACTTTAGGATGTCCCACAAACATGAGGAACTCCTGCGTGTCCTGCTTGCGGTTGTCCGACATCCATGTCAAGGGTCCTTCCCTGACCTTCTGTTTGGTGAGAGCACGCGCTAACGCTGGGATTCTGTCAAACTTCTTAATGAACTGCTTGCATTTGGCAACGGCGTCCGCTTTGTCTGATGCAGTTTCGTCTATAAGACCAACCTGTAATTTACGGGAATTTTATTATTTTATTTTAACTTTATCGCAATCATCACTTTCATCATCTTCTGCCTAGGCTTTTAACTAGCAAACCTAGCCAAGTATGTCGAGGTTGGCTTTCAGTCTAACTGGATGCAGCTGAATATCAGTATTTTACATAAACCCTATCAAAATCTAGACCAAATCAAACTGGTTGCTAATTTAATTTTATAATTTTTGACATTGATTTTACATTCTGCGATTATTTAAACTCACACACTACATTATTACCTGTTAAAATTTTTGGAAAATCATCTAATTCTAAAATATTTGTAAATATGTGATCACCCTTTCATTGCTTTATTTTTAACCAGCTGGTGCCCGCGACGAAGTTTTGTTTTTCTAAAATAAAAGTAGCCTAAGTTACAACTTATTACATCAGCTATTTGCCAGTGAAAGTCCCGTCAAAATCGGTCCAGCCGTTTCAGAGATTAGCCGGAACAAACAGACAGACAAAAATTGTAAGAAATGTTATTTTGAAATATGTACAGTCACGTCTTTAAGTATGTATACACTTGGCTTTATTCAAAGGCGATTTTCTCCTTTATTTTTGAATGAAATTGTATGTTATTACGAAAATTGTATTTTCGAACCCATAGGTTTATGTTAAGTAAAAAAGTCGTTGCTCGGGGAGGTTTCCGCGTCACCATGCGCTCAATGATATTGTGCGGAGGGCTTTTGTGTCGACAGATGTCCCCTGTGTGCTGGAGCCTCCGGGTCTGTGCAGGGCTGACGGCAGGAGGCCGGACGGGCTGACCCTGGTGCCTTGGAGGAACGGCAAGTGCCTTATATGGGACGCAACTTGCGTCAGCACTGTTGCCGCCAGCCACCTTGGTCGCACCGTCCTCTCCCCGTCAGCAGCAGCGGAAGACGCTGCTGAGAGAAAGAGGGTGAAGTACGCGCCGTTAATGGACCGGTACCATTTTGTGCCCATTGCTGTTGAGACCATGGGTGCTTGGGGCACTGAGGCCAGGAAGCTCATGAGTGAGATAGGGCACAAGCTTCGGAAAAAAACGGGTGACTCCCGCTCCGGCTCGTTCTTGGTGCAAAGGTTAGCCATTGCCATTCAACGTGGCAATGCGGCAAGTGTTTTGGGCACCTTTGCGCCAGGAACAGTTAGGGGCGGGTTATTTGACTAATATAGACGTGTTTCTGAATTTATGACATTTGTGACTACATTTAATTGTAATTATTTGTTATACTGATTCTATTTATTATGTTTTGAATATTAAAGAAATAATTAAATAAATACCAATAAAAAAAAATAAAAAAAAAAAAGTAAAAAATAGAAAAATAGAACAACATTATATTGTCCAGGTAATACACATTAAGCAGGATTCACTTGTTAACATTAAGTTCGGACGACATGAGTAGCTTAAATACAATATATTATTATTAACTAGTGAGCCCCAAACTAGACAGTTAGTCTGTATCTTGGGGCTCGGAGTACGAATTCCAGAGTGGAGACTAGAAAGGTGAATTCAGGTATGGTATGGTTCTTACGTGTGTATGTGTGATGTTTGTGTGGTGTGTGTGTGAGTGTTGTGTGAGCGTCTGGTTCATTTGTGTAAGTGTGCGTGTTTGTTCCATTGTGCTTCATTTGATTTGGTGTCAGGTCAGGGTCTTTATACTAATAGTTCAGAGTCATCATAACCAGTGTTATGCAGAGTTTCTTTTACAATTTTTTTGCAGCCGATTGAGGTAGTGTTTTTAATTTCGCAGAGTTTGCAGACTTTGTTGTATGTATTAATGAGAGAGTAGGCCGGGTAGCGTCTTGCTAGCAATGAGGTGCTGTCAGGTGTTGGGATTCTGTAGTTTCTTTTGTTTAAGATAGTTGCGTAGTTCAAAACTGCGCCACTGCTCTCAAAACGGTGAAGGAAAACATCGTGAGAAAACCGGAATGTCCTAGAACCAAAAATTCGAAGACATGTGACATCTGCCAACCCGCACTGGGCCCGCGTGGTGGATTACGGCCCACTCCCTCTCACTGAGAGGAGGCCTGTGTCCCAGCAGTGGGAACATTATAGGCTGATTATGTATGTGTGTAGTTGCGTAGTCGGGTCTCCTTTTAATATTTTTGTGCGTTTTTGTGCAAGCAGAAAGAATGAAAAGCTGGCGGACTCTGAGGACTTTCGTTTCGCGGTAAAGTAAATCTGTAGAGAACCGGTAGGATTTCTTAAAAGTTACTTTAAGAAGCGCCCTCTGTGCTCTTTCCGCTTCAATTAGGTAGGTTTTTCCAGCACTACCCCACACATTGATGCAATACTGAATTATCGATTGGCATAGCGCTAGATAAACTTGTTGTAGTGTGTCTGTGGGCAGACACTCTCGTAGTCTACGCATGGTGTGAATGAGTTTTCTTATTCTGCCAGAAAGGTTGGATATATGTTGCTTAAATGTTAGGTGGTCGTCGATAAGAATACCAAGATAATTATTTAATGTAAGAAGTACGTTCAAGAGGAGGACAGTCGCAAGAGGAAGTAGAAATGTTAGAAGAGCAATGATGTAGTTTGAGTTTAAGGTATTCCGGTGGGTTTGAAGCGGCGGTTTTGGAGAAAACAATATATTTCGTTTTACTGCCATTTAGCGTGAGCAGGTTTCTGTCCAGGTTGTTTGCGATTAGTGATAATCCCTCATCTGCTATAGAGTGTACATGTTCCCACGACTTTCCGTGAAATATTACGGCAGTGTCATCTGCATAAGTTATAATTTCAGCATTATTTACGGAAAGGTTTAGTATGTCGTTAATATAAACAATGAAAAGCGTGGGACCAAGTACACTACCCTGTGGAACTCCGAAATCAATAGGGAGTTGATCACTAGTGAAAGAGCTTACTTTCGTGTACTGTTTTCGGTTTGTCAGGTAGCTTTTAAACCATTCAAGGCAAATTCCTCGTATTCCTATGCATTCCAGTTTCTTAAGGAGAAGGCCAGTTCAAACCGTGTCGAAGGCCTTCGCAAGATCAAGGAAAATGGCTAGGCATTTTTCATTTTTCTCAATATGAGAGGAGACAGTGTGTTTACATTTGTGTCATTCGTGATGATAGACCAGTCAACACTGTTTAGGTCAGCAATAACTGCTTCGGTATCAGTTTTACTTATGCATCGCTTTGCAGTACTAGTTGGAGGTTTACGTGAGGAAATATTGGCAATAACTATATCATGATCAGTGATTGAGGACTTGCAAACAACTCCATTTGCAATTGCATTTGTTCTGACACTTTATAAATATGTGGTCTAGTACAAGTGTCGTATTTCAACGTTGCATTCGTTATTTCACGAGAAAATCGCAATTGAAAATTGCCAAGTGTTGACATTTTGGTGCTTGTGACTGTATACATCCATATGCATTTAGTAAAAAGCGGTTATTTTAATATTACAAACAGACACTCCAATTTTATTTATTTGTTTGTATAAAAAGTTATTTGGATATATGAACCGTGTATACATATATCCATATGCATTTAGTAAAAAGTGGTTATTTTAATATTACAAACAGACACTCCAATTTTATTATTTTTGTACAGGATGTTACGGAAAGGGTATATCAATACAAACGGGTTGAAGAGTGTATCTGGTCTAGAATCTCTGTACAAAATTTCAGCTCAAAAGCAGTAACTTTGAAAATGCTTAATATTTTTTTATTTCGATAGTTTATTAAATTGAAATCATAACAAACGTGTCACCGCACTACGAGGGTCATTATCCATTATCTGTTGTGTGTCTGTGCGCCTAGTACACGCACATCACGCCGCCGCGCGCCAGTGCAGCGCCGTGATGTCGAAATAAAAAAGTTAATGCTTTTGAGCTGTATTTTTGTACAGAGATTCTAGACCAGATACACTCTTCAACCCGTTTGTATTGATATACCTTTTCCGTAACACCCTGTATAGATTCTTTTTACCTATTGTGACCTATAGTAATTTTGATCTAGGAGCATCGTCTACATATATAATTAAAGTATATAAAATATTGTAAAACATTTTTAAAAGAGTAAAGGTGGAGCTTTTGTGCCCATTCTTCTCCATTAGTAACTACTTTTTGGATGGGGCGACTAGAAACAATTTTTTTTTTATTTTGACTTCCAAATGTGCCTTTTTTTGTGCTTATTTGAAATTAATGATTTGAATTTGACTTATCTGACCTCTCTCTCTCTTATTTAATGTCTGTAATTTATATGGTGTGCATAATAAAGAGTATTCTATTCTATTCTACAACCCAATCACTATTTTCATCATAAATAAGACATAACTGACAGCAGATTTTTAGCAGTTTTCATATTTCACAGCAAGAAATAAGCCTTACCTTCAAAGCTTCATCAACCGAGAACATCCTAGCGGTGGTTAAGGCTAATTCGGCCTGCCTTTGTGGTATGGTGTTGGTCATGGTCTGCATGAACCAGTTGGGGGCTACGATGCCAAGAGCTGTCTCGTTCAACCCGATGGTATACTTGCCGCCCATCATCACGCGGTATTCGCATGACATGGCAAGGAGACATCCACCAGCTGGAGCATGACCCTGGGAAGAATTAAGAATAGGTTAGCCTTTTGTTTAGTTATTCAAGGTGAGCTTTTACTTCGACAATCTTCATGGTTAAAAAATATTTTAATGAATGAAAATGAACAAAAATTATTATAATCATACTTACTTTTCTGAATCCTTAATCAGCATGTAAACATTAAAATAACATGTTTAGGGATTAGATTGATCAATCAATTAAATAAATAGTGGATGAGTCAAGTACAATTGAATGCAACTTGAATTTAATTAATTTATGCATTACTTGTTGTTACAAGGTTGTTACAAGGCAATTACTAGGGTTATACAGTACATTTTTTATCATTTCATTTCTTAATATTTTGATTTGTTTGAGTAAGTACAAAATGTTAATTTAGTTGTTGTGGCTTTACCCATATCAGCGGTAAGCTTGACAAAAATAGCAACATCTAAATTTCAAATTCAATAAAAAAAAAATATTAAAAGTAAGAGATGTCTTCTGTTAAGTTCTGTATTTTTTTTTTAATTTTCGTTCCTGTTTATCTTAGCTACAAAATGTAGGACTATGTAAAATATTCAGAAAAGTGTGTGCCATCCCTTAAAGTGTAGTTTTAAACAACCTTGCATTCAAGATCTTGTGTGTGTATTTATAGGTATCCGAGTACCTTTAATTTGACTCATTGCAGATCATGTGTGATAGGTGGTCATAAGAATTAAATCTTTAGGGAGCCATTTTGCAATTTAAAAAAAAAAAGTTTTTGGTCCTTAGACCAAAATAGTTCATTCTCTATCTACGGACCAAAAAGATTTTTTTTCTAAATTGGAATAAATTAATACTGTCAGAATTAAGGATGCCTTATTAAATAAATGGTGGTTAAGCATACATTAATGGCTGCAGCGGTGATGAAGTTAGCTCCAAAGAGCTTGATCCAAACTTCTTGCAGGGTCGTCCAGAATGTTTCCACTCTCTTCATGTCAGGCTTATACATCTCCATGATATCTAAACCAGCGGAGAACACTGTTGGTGAAGCCTAAAATGAAAGAATATTTAAAAAAAAAAATTAGTTTATGTATTTTATTTATGTTTATTTTATAACGAAGCGAAATTTGTTTATTCTGTACAAATACGACATTTGTACAGAATAAGCAAATTTTATTACTTCTTTCATTCATGAAAAGTGGTCCTTACATGTACCTATACAAATAAGTTCACTTATTAATTTTGAAATGTCTTATCAAAAAATATTGACCATTTGCTATTTTGTACTTTAGTTTTAATTTAGTAGGTATTTTGAATTGCAAATTAGAAAGAAATTTATGCAACTTACAGATGTCAAGATCATTGCCTTGCATTTCTTTGCAACTACTTCATCTAGTGCTTTGTCCATTGCTTGAAGGAGGTCCAAGTTGAGGCTGTTTACTGGTAGCCTTTGCATGGTAACAGTCGCTATTCCTTCATTGTCTACTGCTGTGTCGACCAGAGGACCTTTGCTTGACATGGCCCTAATGCTGGGCACAACTCTTCTGGTGACATTGCCTACTAATTGCCTGAGAGGAAACATTCTGGAAACACAATTTTTTTTAACTTTTAATCTTTCAAAATTTTAAATAGCCGCGTAAGCAAAGTTGATGTAACACTTGTTTAACATAAAATACTCTGGAGCATAAAAATGTACTGAATAATTAATACATACAACTAAAACTATGAGACTACTAATAGAAGAGATACGTAACCTACGTTTTATACAAAAAAACACGTAAAATAATAAGATCACTGTTGTTTGTGTGGTGCGGACCCGGCAATCTATGTTTGGTTCCAAAGTACAATTAGATAATTTTATACAACTGACAATTAATAAATCTGCTGTTTTTTGAACTTTGTACCCTCGTCTCGAGATCTCGAGTTCAGTTCAATACATGTTCAGTAATTCAGTATCCCCCACAGAGCATGTATGGTACCCCCCAGTTACTTTTGTTTTATTGTACAGACACTTGCAAAAAGAGATGTACAAATCGCTTGATTCAAAATTAGACATAAATGAGTTAGATACACCGTCATCTTTAATTCAACGCTATCTGTGAAATATGTGGTTCATATTCTATCATAAAAAAAATAAAAGTAACAATGCAACTAACATCTTGTAACATTTATGTCCAAATAAACAATCCTCCTAATTGCAAAACGTTTTTTGCGATTTGTCAAAAAAACTAGTTTTTTTAATCGGTCACTTTAATAATAAGCGTGCGAAAAAGCAAAAGTATATTCGCGTTGATTGAGATTGAAAATAAGCGATTTTGGAACAAATACTTTAGTTCATTATTAATTAACTAAAGTATTAGTTAATTATATAATTATTAGTTAATTATTAATTATAATGATTTATATTTTATTTCAGCACTTTAGGGACAAAATCGCTTTTGAATGTCGTGAACATACTTTTGCACGTGGCTGTACCAAATAACTTTTGTTTATTGTGCACAGAGCATGTAACGGCAGTGCACACCTGCTTTATTTTTTTATTACTGTGTTCCTCTTCGAGTGTGAGTTCCCTGTCGAGTGTCGATTGTTTTCGCTTAGCTTTTTCTATATTGTATTCTATTACTTTTTCTATATATAAGTTTTCTATATTGTAACCTAGCTGTAGGAAGCTAAGCATGTCATTCTTGCTGTTAACCATCTGTTAACTGCTTACTGCATTACCTGGATAGTAAAATATTTTCTATTTATACTAAGAAATTATATGAACATACGCAGCGACCATAATCGCCGGCGATTCCAAAATCCCGGTCCATGGGTCCACAGTTCCACACACAGGTTTTTGGCTGGCAAAGTCTGTGTGTGAACGTGAGATTTTGAAGTCCCTGCGCGTGGACCTAGTAATGTAGCTTAATTATCCCGCACAAAAAGCGTTGTGGTGAGGCGATAACATTGCCATTATTGTAGTTTCTGCCTGCCCCCTTAAGAAAATGGCGTGAACTTATGTTTTTATGTAACGAGTAGCATCGGGCGCACCATTGACAGTCGGCCTTTATCACCTTGCGAAGTGGTTTATATTTTTACCACGACATGATCCATTTTAAGTTTATTCATAAATTAGTTTCGATGGAATGCGCTGGACGCCGGAAACACGGGACTGGTCAATGTGCCGGCGGCGCTTGGGGGAGGTCTAAGTCCAGCAGCCGACGTCCTTCGGTCGGATAATGATGATGATCCATAAATAGTTCGTGTGGGTGAGTGAGGAGATACTAGTATGTACAAATACACTACACTACCCTACTCTAATCCCTCCTCACTGAGTGAATACCAAGCAGTTTATCGTATGTATACTACGGTTAGCGTTAGCTGATGATGTACAGACGCCAGCACATCAAGCTACTACATACAATCTGTCAAATTTCTTTAGTAGACTTTCAACTTTATTCGTTCAAAGTTGATTGGAATAAATTTGATAGTTTCGGGTAGCTTGATGTGCTGGCGTCTGTACGTGTGGTGCAGGCACTAAGACATGATGCGATCATGTAGGCTATAAAGACTAGTGTTTATTTCTTCAGTTCTTTTTTTTAAGCCAGATGTCATTGTCAATGCCATCTCTGCCGCGTTCCGAGTTAGGACTGTAATCGATATTATCGATTTGAGCGTGCTTAAACCCTCAGAATAATAACTAAAGCATAGAAACCGTGTAAAAATAACAACAAAGTACAATACGCTGCACTCTTTTTTACATATGACATTGTCAAAGCATCAGAAAGAGATGCATATGCGATGCTATTTGCGTAAATGTGCAGGTTGTCACGGGGTATTGACGTGCTAGAGATTGACTATGTCGATGAAATATATTTATCGACAAAATGTTTCGTCCTAAGAAAATCATCCAATGTACACAATGTTTGAGTTTATGAATAACCGAAAATTCGGTTGCCATGACTAAAATATATATTCTGCCGTTCGCCCAGTATTGCGTAGGGCCCTACCTACCCAATGTCCAATAGTGGACGTTCGGTGAGTGATGTAGTTTTAATTTAAATACTATAGTTGAAATGGAATACAGATCTTCAAAAGCGTCAATCCGGTTTTCGATTGATAGATAAAATCAGATGTTTTCATAACAAATCAAAACGCCATTTAGCATAATTCGTAAACCAACGAAAGGTTTTCCTATCAGCTTTGAGGAACAGTCAGTTAGGGAAAAGTATTATCTGGTTTTCGGAAAAGGAAAAACGTAATTCAAAGTGATATTTTTTATTTCATCATCATCATCATCATTTCAGCCGAAAGACGTCCACTGCTGGACATAGGCCTCCCCCAAGCACCTCCACTTCGACCGGTTTTGTGCTTCTCGCATCCAACGAGTTCCTGCGGCCTTCACAAGGTCGTCGGTCCACCTTGTGGGAGGATTTTTTATTCACAGTTTTTTTTAAAACGTAAATAAAAAATCCTCCCACAATGCTTTAGCATTGTGTTTCAATCGCCTCCATTTAATATTTATATTCGACACAAATGAATCTGCAGTGAAATGTTTGGAACAAATCCGACTATGTGATTTTACTGTCCAATGTCGCTTGGAACTCCGTCGAATCCACTCCTTCCTAATCGCTTCATCCTTTGGGAAGCTGTAATGAAATTTCAACATTATTTTTCTTCATATTATTACAAAAATTTGCCCGAAACCAATGACTGCCATAAAAAATATCGATAATGTACGCGATTTTACCACATCACTAGCAAAAAAGCTAACCTAATTTGAAATAAGGAAAAAATGATAATTTCAAGCAAAATACCTTATAAGTTGAAATTTAAACAATACAATATAGAATTGACAATATTATTATAATACTAGGACGTATTTTCTGATTATTTCATGCGCTTAGAATTGAAAAACTTACCGATGAAATGTAATTTCTTCAGAACTATTTTCTTTTCGTCCTGAATGGGATTTACATCCTTCAATCACACAAGACATTGTTCAGATAGATTGCCATTTCATGACGCACAAACACAACACCGGTTAACACCTTTTCGCGTGGGAATTACTGCACAATTTTATTCTTAATTAGCAGTTATCACAATTCCGCTAGCAAAACTTTTCGCCATTATAACCCGTCCAAGTGAGCAAGATGCTAATGTGACAGACAACGAACTTAATTATGTTATTTTGAATTTAGTCGTTTTTAAAGGTGTCCAATGGAGTCCGTTGACATTTCAACTCGTGACCAACATGAAAATAATAGAAACAGAGTGAAGTTTTTGTCTCATTCTACCATACGCGAAAGCTCATAAGCATAATACGTGTCAGCTATCTGTTTTCAATTGCTATTTTTACGTGGTTTCTATGCTTTAGTTATTATTCTGAGCTTAAACCTAATTCGGTACGGGTTTAAGCACGCTCAAATCGATAATATCGATTACAGTCCTAACTCGGAATGCACCCCTCGTTTTTCTGCTAGTGTCACTGTCAGTTCTTCCGTCAACAACAGTAATTTACTGATTTCTAGATTTATAAAATTATTAGATTAGAATAATCGACCATCGATGAACAAAACACAGGCCCAATATGTAGAAAGACATTAATAGAATTCTTGTTAATTGTTTTTACGAGTGAAAACAAGATGTCTTTGGAACAAACGGCTTGCGATGGTAAGTAATCACTATTGTAATCTTGATCTGTTTTTAGGCGCCATTCTTAATATTTGAATGTTTATTCGATATAGAATTCGTCAACAGGCTTAGTTTGTTTGAGCCGAGTCGTTACTTATAACCAAACTTTGGTAACAACTATAGAAGTTGCAGTCGTCCTCGCCGGTATAGTTGCAAGTACGGAGTGCTCTGCACGCTGTATTTTGTATCTTTATCTAGATAAAGATTTGTTATCATAACATGTAACAGTAAGATAAATTATTGGCTATAAATCCGGTTTCATATTGATTTCAGACTTGAAGGCGTTTGAGCGACGCCTCACGGAAGTAATAGGATGTCTGCAGCCAGCTACTATGAGATGGAGAAGTATGTATCTACAATGCATTACAGTACATAAAAGTCTTTATAAACTAGCATGGAAGAAAGTGCAGCCAAACTCATGTGGAATGTCCTGAGCATTTAAATATTTTAAATTGATAAGGTTTTAATAAGTAATCAATGGCGAAATCATAGTGTACTTTATTAAAATACTCTACAGGTAGGGTTACCATCAGTCCTGATTTGTCCGGCTCTTTAATTTGATCAGATATTTTGGCATACATGGGATATGAGTAATAAAACTTATAAGTACTTATTTACTTAATACCAAAATAATTCTTTAATATTTATTAATTTCTCATTCATCTAAAAACAAAATATAGATCTTTATCAATCAACTTAACAAGATCAAACAATAAATCTTGTATTGAAAATTTGCAAACAATCAACTAGTTCAAACATAAAAATTTTCTTCGAAATAAGAATAGTTTTACATTAAATAATCAAACTCAACTCTAGTTTCTGGTATAGGTATTAATTTTTATATTTTTCAGTTCACTTTTTACCATAAACTAAGTGGGTAAATATTTGGATTTTGCTACTAAAATTTCCGGACTTTTCAAAATTCTAAATGGTAACTCTATCTACTGGTTAAGTTGGAACCTATTCCAACCAAACACTGGTAATATGGTATTAGCACATTTACATCCCGGGACCGGCCGGATACTCGTTGAAAGGGTTTTTGAAGGGGTTTTTTTAAGCGCTTCGAAAAAAAACCCTATGATACATGTTACACCTTCGAACGGGTGTAGTTAACCCGTTACGAACGGGTTACCCTTTCAACACCCTGTAACACTGTAACAGGGTAAGCCATTCCAACTCAAGACATTGTAATGTGCACTGTTTACAATCTATATTAGTTTGAAAATTGCATAACCACGACCGCACGTGACATCGTACCGCGCCCGGCGGTCCGCCAATCTTGCGTGTACCGACTTGCCGAGCGACTTGTAAGGCGCCGCACGGGTGCAAGTATCCCCCACCTACATGCAGCTCAAGTTTATTAGGCAAATTCCAGGGTAACACGAAAAAAAGCTTTTCGAGAAGGTAACCTCTTCAAAGGCTTAAGTCATTGAAGGGGTTAACCCATAGATATATGAATGAAGGAGATATGCGCCGTAGTTGAAAATGTATCAGAACCCGATGTCGCTAGGTTTGCCCCACCGCCGCGCCACTACTACAGATGTAGTTTAGTAAAAGCAATAGATACAAAGTCGCGCACACTCTTGCAATTCATAAATCAGAACGTACTACACAATCAATTATAAGCCTTAAATCATCACACACAGCGTGCATTTTACCATGCACCGTACAACTCACTCACACAAAAACATCTATCGCTATCGTTGTGCTGTGCAAAAGCCATTTATTTTACATATACGCTAGTGATTGACTAAATCGGAAAGTTATCGATTCTTTAATTCATTATTGTACTAAGAAAAATAAAGGGTCATGAAAATAAAATAAATAAAAAACGATATGTTCAGAACATATTATTATATTATAAATCAATAAAATGTGTAAAAAAGTAATTGCAGTTAATAAAAAAAAAATTAACATTATTTTGCATTTTCTCAAGGGCCTTCCAACCATTTAAACGTCATATTTTCAGGTCTTCTATAAACCGGGTTAAAACGGTTGACAAATTGAAAAATTAACTATAATAGCAATATATTCGTTGAGCAGCAGTTGTCGATAGCCTACGTTAGTGGACATTCATAACCACATCACTATCTCGCCGCAAGACACAGCGGCTGTACTATGCGACGCTCGGCGAAAATAAAGTATCGTTTTGTATTTTTTACATTGCTTGCTTTTCACTTACGACATACTGAGTGGCTAGTGGTTAAGAAGCAATGTATTTGCTGCAAAAATAGTATAGCCGGTGCGATATTTGAAAACAAAAATAACGTAGTAAAAGCAAGAAATATTTTACGCTTTGTTGTTTTTCATGATTTTAAAGACAAATACAGTAAAATACTTTTACTTATATATGGCAAGTGATTCCACGAGATACGAGGTTTTTATTTTGACTTCGTTTTTTACAGGAAACCACTGAACAACTCGGTATTTTTATATTTTATCACGATCACAGTCAAAAGCGCACTAGTTCGCGGAGACGGCCATTCGCCTAGTACAAGCGCATGTTGCTCATGACGCGTGGACACAGACACGCCCCCTTGCCACTTCTCCTGTTTTTTACATTTCTATGGGTTAACCCCTTCACGTGGTTACCTTAATAAAGGTGTTAACCATTTCGCTGGGTTTCGAGGATGTACTCGAACAAAAGGTAACACTGCGATATGAGTTACCCCATGTACGGGTTACCCTGTCCAAAGGCTTAACTCATAAGCGGGGTTGTCCGGTCCCTGTTTACATCATTAACATTCTTGCTGTATCATAGTGATTATAACATTTATTTATTTGTCAAGATTAGTCAACCTTACTAACATCACCATTTAGGTTAATCTATAGAAGATTGTTGGAAGCCTATGTTCACTATTTGAAATTCCTTCACACATAGACAGCAATACCTTGTACCATAGATGCAATCACATTTTATCTAATTAGGCAACTAGCTTCATCTTTCCGTCAATTCAAAAGTAAACTATACAGGGTGGCAGGGACATCAACGCTTAAACTCGAACTATGAATTCAGCACACGATTCTAAACCCCCTAGGGTAGAAATTTTTCATTGGTTATAAAAAAAAAACAAGTGTTTCCTAGAAAAGTACAATGCCTATAAGTACTCGTACATATATGAATATGGTCAAAATGTATGGAACAGCTAATTTATTTTTTAATAGCTAAGGAAAAATTTCAAGGCAGTGTGGTTCAGAACCATGTATTGAATCTATGGTAACCAGTCCACCCTGTATGGTTTAATTGAAATAAATGCTTTGATATTGAGTAGGAACTTGATCAATCTGATCAAATTTTCTTTCTGTTTCAGTTCTGCTGACAGTGGTGTCAGTATGCACAGCAATAGCTGCATATCATTGGTTGATGGACCCACTTACACCGGTAGTCTCCCTAACACAGTCACTCTGGAATCATCCCTTTTTTGCCTTTACCTCTACTTTTTTAGGTAAGATTGGCTCCACTGTACTTCCTCACCCGTTTATTCGAAGCTTCACAATTTTAATAGTTCTACATTTCGTTATGTTAAACACTTTCGCAAAATCCCGCATTGTGAAAACTTATAGTTTTTGAGAAAAAAAATCTTAAAGTTACGGAAAATGTATCATGTGTACATAAATTTAACATGTTTATGTTTTTTTTTGTGTTCCCGATTACACTACACTCTAAACCAACATAATATACAAAAATAACACATTTGTAATGACAACTCAGGATGCAAGAGCGAGCGAAGCGAGCTCGGGACTTGGGGCACCCCGACTCGGACAGGTTAGGTTAGAAGGGGATGGCGGGGTATAGTGAGCGAGCGCAGCGAGCGAACAGACCTCGCCATCCCCTTCGTGGTTATTTTTTTTTAGACCATAGAGCCCCGCGAAGCGGGGCTCTTACTACGCCTTTTAAGCAACTTTTAAGTGTTTTGAGGTTAGGTTACAAAAATCATTGGGAATTTTTTTTCTCGGCCACTATGGTTTTGCGAACTTTTCGGTTTTCAAATTTACACTAAAAAGGGTCTATTCTATCTAAAAATAAATTGTTACTATAAAAATCGCAGGTTTTCAGAAAAAAAAAAAACTTTGGGAATTTTTTTCTCGGCCCCTATGGTTTTTCACAATTTGCGGTTTTCAAATTACACTAAAAAGGGTCTATTCTATCCAAAAAAAACTACCTACTATCAAAATGCGCCGGGTGAGGAAGTACAGTGGTTCCGTAAGATTTATTAATCTTCATAACTTAGGTTCCTAAATCTATTGAACATTTAAAGAATATCTGTATCTAAAATGGAATGGAAGCCAGATTTTATGGTTGCTAAACAATAGTTCAGTTAAGATTCCAAATTTATTTTAGGTTTATTTTTAGCACTAAAAATATTGCAGGGTCTAAGACCTCTTCTTATATAGAGAAGGCTCGAGCATTGAAACCACTCACTAATGCGCGGATTTAGCACTATTTTAACTTAATTCATTTCAAAAGACTGCACCTAAAACTATTTCAACAATTGGGAACAAGTGGCTCAATAAACTCAACTCTCTAGCAACATCACTGCCTGTTAAATTTATAAGAACTTTGAGTCTTGAAAACTAAAGAATTTATTTTTCTTCAGTGTTGCTATTCATGATGGGAGTGCACAGAAAGGTGGTGGCACCAAGCATCATCACCGCTCGCACGCGCTCCGTGCTCAACGACTTCAACATGTCCTGCGACGACACCGGCAAGCTCATCCTCAAGCCACGCCCCGCCAACACCTAACACATCATTGTACATATTTTTTAAGTTAAGAATAAATTGTTTTTTTGTTCATAAGACTTTCATTTCATAATAAAACAACAGTCTACAAGAATCTATCCAATTTTATTTATTACTTATAACTTTGGTGTGTTTATTATATACAATAAATAAATGATAACTAAGAAAAATAGGTCTATTATACAAAACCACCTTAAACAATAACAAAATGTTGCAGTTCAAATAATACATACAACAATCTTCATAACTAGTACATTACATATTATGTATATCATTTTATTAACTTTTTCTACAAGAATTTACTAAAGATTTGGCTAAAGTATTAACAAATGCCTGTGCTATAATAAATTCTGAGTAAATAATGCAAGTAAATAATTGTTTTAACGTAAATAGTACTATTACAGCTTCTTTTTTCTACTCACAAACATTCATAGTGACCTAGAAAGGCCCTTTCTATAATTTAATCTTCTACAATCATAAGCATTCAATACTTTTAGTTTTGCCCAACTAGACACTACTTGCTCAAAGTATGCTTAGACTCAACATGGAGTGATTGGAATTATTATATCTTGGAATAATTTTAGAAAACTTATCAATTATTAAAAAAATATTGTATAAAATTTACTTATTTGGGCAGTGTTAATTTAGGGAACGATATTATTTATTCAAACATTCAATTCCGCACAGTAAATGCAATTCGGAGTGCACACCTGAGTCGATCACATTCCTTGCAAGCAACAGTCGCAAGTACAAGATAATATTCAACAAGGATACTATATTAAATATAATAACTATCATAAAGTATTGTGCTGACTGTGCATGTAATGTAAACTAACCATCCTAAGTTAATAATTTTATTTAACTCTAAGATACTATACACATAAGTGTTTGTGCTTAGTGATATACCGACAGCTATGTTACCAATACATTAAAATTTAATAGTGAAAGGGTTAACAAAATTATTATCATTTGCAAACTTAACACAAAGGCCTGCCATACTCCAGGCAATCTACCGTTTAGACTCGAGTGTCAGTTTACGGTCAGCGCAGACCGAGACTTGGTTTACTGCCACTCGGTCGATCTGACCGACGAGTGGCGGCAAAGAGAGTAATTCTATAACAACTGATGATAGTAGATATTATTTACTATAGCATGCGGCTGACAGCTTCTGCACCCTTTGTGTTTTTATTACTTGATGCACAGCCCCATGCTAGAGTAAATAAAATCGACATTCAGTTGATATAGAATTACTCGTTTCGCCGCCACACCGTCGGTCGGCGCTGATTCTTCGGGAACTTCAACTTGTACCCAATGGTTGCAATGTCTACCGTTTGTCTGACGATACATTTTAAGGTGTGTATGACCTACTTAAGACCAGAAAACACATAAGTTAAATCTACATATTTACTTCTAATCATCGTCAAACTGTCCGTACCAAAAGTAAATTCTATTATATAATTTCTGCGCTATGATATCCCAGAGTCGTTTGAAACACGAATTTCAATGTGATCGTTAAAGTCGAGATCCTATTTACGAAGTAAAAATAAATCAACATGCAAAGATATTGAGCGTAATCAGCGGCTTTAAATATAATTAAAAAATATAGTATATCTCATTCAAGTGCTCTGTCTAACCACAGTTACAGCCCGATTCTAACTTTATGGCGGCCTGGAACACGAGGCGAGCCGCTGCGCAGTAAAAAATTCACGTGTCACAGGGGGTGAGGGGTGAGGTACTGCGCAGCGAGAAGCGCACTTCAGAGAAGCCATAAAGTTTGAATCGGGCTGTGCACAAAACTAAGAGAATGATGTAAATACTTATAAACTTGTATTACTTGTAAATAAACAGTACATGCTTAATCGTTATACTTACATTTGAGTTTATACATCAATAGTGAAACATATTACATTATACCTATAAATTCAATTTAAAATTATTATGTTAGTTAACATCAAGGCAGTGGTACATGCATAAATTCAACATTGTTAACACGACATACTTAACATTTTATAATAATTTTAGAAAAGGCATTGAAATTACTCATATTCGCTATAGGTACGCCTTTTTCTTTAATTCAATAAGGCATTGTTTCGTGGCTTATACATTTCTGGTTTCTTAATTAAAAGAAATGGAACTGTATTACGAACGAGAAATGCAATAAAATATTCGCGAGTGTCTATCTCAGTCTTTTAAAAAAATAATATACGACGCACGAATCATGTAGTGAGCGAAAAAAGTAGTAATTAATTAACGTTTTGAATAAATCTTTGGAACCGAATACCTACGCATATTGACCTCCCAGTAAGGGGACGTGCGTAACAATAAAATTTGTGCTAAGTATATAAAAAATTACAATATCTATTTAATACCATCCAACACTGGGATCGAACGTTTTTCGAGTAAATCTAAGTAATTATATCCTTTCCACCTAAGTATCAATTAAAATATGTAACTATTTAATATTTTTTATACAACATCAAAATATAATATAATCATAAACATGAATTTAAATAAAGAAAGAATTCAGCTTACCGAGATACTTAGGTGCAGTATTACAAAGGATACATCACTTTAAGGCTCCCAGACAGGCGCGAGGCGGTTCTGGTAGAATTTACAATTACCATGAAATTTTCATAGAAATAGTTCTACTAGTCTCGTCGCGCCTGTCTGCGGGAGCCTTTACGCTCATCTAAACAATAACAATTTATACTCTTGAATAATTGCACAATAAACTGTGTGGTAACCAATCAATATGATCCAAGGCAGTTTTATATCGTAGAATAAATGTAAATAATACTTCTTTTTCAATTACGTTACACATAAGAGGTGTCTAAGCCTTCCTATTATAGTTTATAAAAGCTAACTTACGAGTTGCGACTGACAGCTGTACAGCTTACTTGTGTTGAGACGAAGAGGGTCCAATGAAACCTTGCACGAACGTGGGAGTGTAGGGATAGCTTCTCTATATTAATTTCTTCTAAAAATTCTGCTTTTAAAGCATGCTAACTATGAAAAGTAAGAATAATATAATTTAGAGTTAGATAAATTCCTTTCTTCATACATACACATATTTTAATTATTTTCCCGAAATTCACTCGTGAAATTAGTAAAAAGTAAGTGTTCATTTAATTGAGTAACAATAAAATACAGGTATTTTTTTATATAAATTTCGTTCACCTGGAGTTTAATAAAAATAGTTTTAGACGACACGTAGGTATTAAATTATTCTCTCATCAAAATGCCACAGGGTACAACCATATCCCATCGTGATATGATATTCTAATTTTACAGGAATTATTTTAGCGACCGCCTCGTCAGTTTTATTGTATGTACCTATTAGTTATAGTTACCCTTATCTATATTATGGAAACCTTATTTAACATTATAGCATCGTTAATGGTCCATGGTCATTCAACGTTCGAATAATGTAGTGATGAGAGAGGTGTTTGTGGTATCGCTAAGGAGCAAAATAAAGGCGTGCCAACGAGGTATCCCCACAGGTAATTATTGTCGCATCATTCCCCACAGCAACATGCAAGGCTCGAGTGCTGTCCTCACGCGGCCAGCAGTGTTCTGATGTTCTTCGGCGTCGTTTGATGGTTTAAATGCTTCGTCGTATACCTAAGAGCGTTGAGGAGTGGTTCAGCCTTCGTTGGTGGCTGTTGTTGGAGGAACTTGACGCAGCCCTTCACGTCGACAGACGAGGAGCGGCAGAAGGCACCGGACGGGTGGACCCAGTCGTAAAGGATGATCAGCCCGACCATGACGCGTAGGACCAGCAGCGACGTCTCCTCGCGACTGAACTGAGCGACGAGTTTTCTGAAAAATTGACGAGAATTTATGTTAGATCAATCTATTAATAAAACTTCTGAGAGATTGGTGTAATTAACAAAATGACCTCGTGTCATGTAAATGACTTCGAACTAGAAACCCAGATTCATATGTTCATATTCAAAATTTCTAACGTATCCTAATTTTCGAAATAATTTTATGTGCGCTTTGATATGGTTACAAGCAAATAAATAAGTTCTGTACATGTTTGTTTTGGGTCGCGTGTGTTGTGTTTACTGTGAAGAAACTGAATTTACGACACAATAAAGCTACGTAGGACTGGCGGGGCTCGGGGCTCGGATTTGGGTCGCCGCCCACGGCCCAACGGATCCCGTATGCGCACAGACAGGTATGTTCACTAAACTGTATAAAGTTACTTGTACCTTTATTTGTCGACGACGGAAGTGCAGGCTACGTCTGCTAATATTTAAATAAATGTGATTCATGACGATTTTGCTAACGAGTAATTTAATGCTTTGTAATTTGCGATCCAATAACAGAAATAATATCTACAATATTCATCTTTGTATCTAGTTCCCGTCCTGGAATTTAATCCGGGCGTGAGTCAGGCAGTTCTAAATATTAACACATAAATCAACTGAATTTATCTTGTTGAATATTCAGTTGCTGGGAGAAATGTATTATCGGTTAGTTACAAGTTACTTCTCCGAGTAACAGAGGAGGTTTTATCGCAGCCCTCTATAAATCTAGGCACCAGCAACGTTGTGATATCGCCGCCATTCAAGCTGAATCCCATATAGCAGTAATCAAATATGTACATATTGTACATACATTATCATTCAAATATGTAGCCAAGAAAAATGTCTCGGAGAATATTGTTTTGCTTGATAAAAAATATTATGACGAAAAACCAGCGGTATTAAATGGTGAGCTGGTCTGGATGGATGTGAATTGCAGGAATCCAGTGCATACAGTTTCAAGATGTGCAAAAGCAACTGCCTCTCCAAGAAGTATAGGATAATGTATAACCACAGTAAAATCATCAATTCTATTCAAAATGCATCAGCACTCAAAGAATACGAGGACAACGAATATACAAAAATAAATAAAGAAAAGAGGGCTTCTTCGGATGTTTAGAATAATTTCAGGGAGTACCTACGCAAAGACCTCGAATCAGTCATAATTACATTTATAGTTTTCATTATAAGGTTAGAATTTGAGCACCAATCAACTTCTAGCCATGCTGGTATATTTGAAGCAATGGTGACAAATCGGTCACCGCAAAAAGTGTCGACGATCATTAATTTTAATTCTTGTCACGTTCTTATTGTCACTTTCAATGGAAGTACTGCTAATTCTTGTCTTATGGTACTAGCCAATCGTTCCTGTATAAGTATTTTTAAACAAACAATTAACATCAAACAAGGATGTACTTTTAATTGTTACTACGACTGTCTTGTTTTAATGCGTCATGTCTTTATGTTTCGATATATTTTTAAAGTTTCCTTATTGATGATTTAGTGGTGTTGTCATTATGTCCGTAATGGTTTGTTGTATCTGAGAAGGATATTAATGTACCTATATCTATACAATCATATCCTTTACACATCATAGGTACTGCATTATATCGTTTGATGATTTCAGCTACCGGACCTGCGGTAGGTTTAGTACGTTTTAAGGCTGAAAAACATCCGTTTTCTATACGATATTAGTAATGATGCGTGAGAGAACAAAAGACTTGTTACTCAGCAGCCAATGAAAGGTGCTAAATAAAGTAATATACCCAGTAGGTAATAGAGTTGTCAATTATGTTGGTAATATTGAAGCTACATGAGCACGGAAACGGTCACTTGGGGCCAATCGATGCGAGGTAGTGGACGAAATTACGCGGACAACCGGAGCGAACGCAGTATGGTATTGATAAGGAAGTACAAGAGAGGAAACCGTTATCTGTGGTTTAATTAAACTTGTGCTTTTCCCGTCGAAATGCGTTAAAAGTTAAAAGAAACAGTTTATAAAAGTATATGTAAAAATACCTGAAATGCTACAACATATGGAATAACCTCTACGAATGTTTAGTCTGAAGTGTTAGAACTATGTAAACAAGTCACTCCGTAACCTAAACAAGACAAAAAACCGTGGAGTTAGGAAATAGTCACAAAGGAGAATAAAAAGCGTAGGAGGTCGTTATGGACAAACCGCACTCACGGCGACAGAGGCCTCGAGAAAGTAATTGGGAAATAAAACATGACAATCAATGGCGCCTCGTTTTATAATGATGTAACAACATTATTATGGCTACAACCTACAACGGCATGTGCAATTAATCCAGTGATACGATATGATAAACAAGACACATGTTTTAGTTATCATATAACATGTGGTATGGACATAACTGCCGCGGCCCGCAATACATTTATTGTCTAACTAATTTTGGAGCACTTCACTGATAGCTTGAAAGAAAATCTTCAGAAGCGGAAAGCAATCTAGGGAATTGCTTTCTACGTGGAACTTGCAAGCGCATTTCCGATTTCCACCCTAAATAGACGAGGGGAAGGGAACTAAATTAGTTCCTCGGTAATATCTGTCCAATCAGTAGCTCTCGGGGGAGATAAGGTATTTGTAGTTTGTATAAACAATTCAGCCGTTTATCAAATTAAAAGAGTATCAGATATCTTAATTTATTAGGATGAACCTAATTTCAGTGAAAGCAAAACAAAAGCTTTGAAACTGTAGACTTTTAACGTAATTATAACTGAAACTTTTCAGTTGAGTTTGGACGTTCGCAGACTCACAAATTGTTTAGAGTGAGGCCTGTACTTTGCGCTAATATGTACCGTGATAAGTTCTGAATCGAGTGCTGTAAAAAACATGAGAACGGCGTTTAAAGTGTTATAGATAGTATAACGTGTGAGGCGAGGTACAAACACACATGAGGGCACGTGTTGGTACAAGTGACAGCTGATTTATCTTTATTTAAGTATATTATTATGTTTCTCCGTTCTTATGTTCTGACGGTGGCTCGAGCGTATCGATGTCGTGGCTCGACACACGATCCCGCCGTGTAATGAATACGCTCCTATTGTAGCAAGGATAACTCGGACAGGCAGGACCAACTGCGGTGGCTTTATTCGGTCCTACTGTTTATATTATACACCTGTCAACAGCTACTGTTCATTTGAAAGAATGACCTATATTTCAATTTACCAGGATATTCCAGTGCCTACAAAGTGTTTTGTACATGAAAAAAAAAATAATTAACAAATAATGGATAACTGTTGAATGAGGCTTTTAGATAAATAGGACAAAGAGACGGAACAATCCAGAAAATAGGCACAATAAATCTCGTTGTTTGAACTAAGTATCGAGAAGATGTTAGAAGTTTTTAAAATCCATTAATCTTACGACACAGCTGTTGCCCCAGCAAAAGAAACTCGGACAGATGTCAGAAAATAAGTTAAGACTTCTTTGTTCAACTTTGATCTACTGAACTAACTTCGATAGAATCTGAACCTATCGCAGATACAAGGCGGCTGACGTAAATAGATTGTCGAAGTTAAAATCAGTTTTACAGGTGCACCGTATTCCGTAGGCACAAGGGTCTTGTTTGAACATCAGGTGCGTATGTGAAACCTGAGATTCGCTCTGGCTAGGTATGTTTGCAACGGTCTAGTTTGGAAACGCCTGGAATGAGTGCAGTATTACGGATGCTTTTGATCATCACAGCGCGAATGTTGTGCTGGGTACAGGTTCAATGTAAACATGCTGTAGTCTGTAGTTACATCTTGTTGACACGGTTCTGTTCCTCCACTTTGATGGTTTCGGAAGGCATCCATATTTATGACCGATTTTATTGAGCCGTAATGTAGGAATTGGCACAGTAGCTTACTTTTGAGTTTTGAGAGGAAAAAAGTGCTACCGAGGCGAAAATGATCGTTTATGAAAACAGCGATTCGCGATTGAAACGTTTTGACGAGTTATTGGAGCGCGTGGTTCCCGACGAGATTAGGTCACGAAAAGAAACAAAAGATAACTCGAGGTCTAATGTCTGGGCTTGTACATGGCATGCAGTATGTCTAGTAATATGTGTGATATTGATAGATAACATAATGAGATAACTTTTTCCTTCCTTCAACATGAATGTTTTGATTTTTCCTTTAGTCGTTAAATAAACTAAAAAATACTCACGGATTCTCTAACATCCTGAGGCAAACTTTCGCCATAGTGCTGAGCGTTTCCGTCGTATTCTCCAAGTCTTGCTGGTTATCATTGACGAACTGGCTCGTGGCTTCTGACAGGACCTTTAGCATCGGCGTGGCTTGTGCATAGAAGAGGGACATTCTGTTCGCGACTTCTGCCGTTATGTGAGGCTCCTCTCCCGGCGGAAGTTCTGCGTTGATCAGCCCCCCTCTCGACACGCTTCGTCTGTAGTAACTAAAGTCGTTTTGTATCGCTGGTGTCTTCATCTGCGAGGAGAAAAGATATTGGTATTAGTATTAATCAGGGTGTATCTTTTAGATATGTAGGTATATGGTATATTGACGTGGGCTAGCTGAAATTATGGCAAATAATTTAATTAGATCTCTTGTGTTTCGTAATTCTCACTGCTTTGCATACTATTGCATAGAATCAATTTCTTGTAATTTAACAGACAGCCTGTGCTGCTGTAGAGTTTGTTGCGCCACTTCTTAACATTTAAGCACTATGAAGTGGTGAAGGGCGGTCGTTTTGGGGTGTGCTTATTTTCAGTCTTATTTGAATAATAAATGACTTTTGATTTAGATAAGTCCAGTAATTGGATCATTCGAAATCATCTCGCCCACAGAATACTGTGGGCGAGATGATTTCGAATGATAATGTTTCCAAAGTTAATACGTTACGTTTGGTTTCGAATTAACTTTGGATGGATTATTCCTTGGACGTGTTATACATAGGCATAATTTAGTCATGACACTCTTGTCATGCAGACCTTGCGTCCTGGCTAGGATCTCTCCATTAATAAATGAATGTAACACCCCGAGTTTTGCAACTGTATCCCCAGTAAATGATGGGCTTTCTAGGAGTATATGGGGACATATTTAACAATAAAAACGTCTACCTGCTGACATATTAATCATTAAACTCAGCATGTGCCAGATAAAAGTACTTTTTGCATACAATGGGCACGCGAAATAATACTTTCTGGACATGAAGGGCGAAGATGAATTAGGATTACCGCCCATTCAACATCGCGGCACTCAATCAGTCTCGCTACAACTCGAACCTAGTAATTTTACGCGTCCATTCCATATCTACAGGGTGTTACAGAAAGGGTATATCAATACAAACGGGTTGAAGAGTGTATCTGGTCTAGAATCTCTCTACAAAATTTCAGCTTAAAAGCAGTAACTTTGAAAATGCTTAATATTTTTTTATTTCGATAGTTTATTAAATTGAAATCATAACAAACGTGTCACCGCACTACGAGGGTCATTATCCGTTATCTGTAGTGTGTCTGTGCGCCTAGTACACGCACATCACGCCGCCGCGCGCCAGTGCAGCGCCGTGATGTCGAAATAAAAAATATTAAGCATTTTCAAAGTTAATGCTTTTGAGCTGAAATTTTGTACAGAGATTCTAGACCAGATACACTCTTCAACCCGTTTGTATTGATATACCCTTTCCGTAACACCCTGTACCTATACAAAAAATATAAATGCGAAAGTAACTTTATCTGTCTGTTACCTTTTCGTGCCTTAACGGTTAAACGGAATCGGATGAAATCGGCACAGGGATAGAACATGACGTGGATTAGCACAGAGGATACTTTTTATATTGGTAGTGCGATCCCGTGGGACATCTTCAGACGTATACGCGGACGAAGCCGCGAGCAAAAGCTGGTCTTCCATATGTATTATTATAGATTATTTTTAGTAGACCACACGCGAAGGAGATTCGTGCGCTTGCGATTTATTCGTCGCAAGATTATCTTTTAACGATGCATTGTTCGTCAGTCAGTATTATTTTGTACTTATTAAAGCTCTTTATTACAAATCGTTATTGCTTGAGGTGAGGGTATGCTAATAAAGTGTTTGCTCGGATGGATGCTTGCTTTATAGTTGCTTCCTTGTTTTGAAGAATATAGGTACCGAGATCAGAGGTACAATTCCGGTAATTTTATGAACATTTACATTCTAATCTCAAATTGTATGCATTTTTGACATTTGAATGTCGCCGAGGTAAGATTGCGACTAGATTTTGAACGTTTTTAATTACGGGGATTGGCCTGTAGATTGATTTGGTTAATGCACAGAAGCATGAATTAACCACTATTTAAAAATGTTAAAAATGCGAAGAATTTATCCTTTATCATTAATTCCGACTGTGTTAGAGTAATTTTTTTTTCACTTAAAAGGAGTTCGTTATTTTTCCAATATTATTTCTTGGTCTATATATTATCCTATAAGGTACCTAACGATCATACTGGGCCACGCATGCGAAGTTTCGCCAACGAATAAAAAATGCCGCCCTGACTAATTCGTAGAAACTAAGTACAACTTATCTATGGTTCCCTAATCAACCCTTTCTAGGAAATGATTGATCAAACTATGCAAAGCAGTTTTCTAAGTATTAACGCGATACCACCGATATGCTTAGTAAACAATGAAGTCGGTTAAAAAGAATTAAGCATGGCTAATCATTGCTTCTATTTCCGTTAATACAAGGTTGCCTCCTCGTAATCTAATTAACTGTACCAACTGGCAGTATTAAGCCTATTAACCCACTTTATTAATTTTTTCACAATAATTATGTTAATATAAGACGTTGGATACAAACAAAATTAAATTGTATGAAAAACCTTTTTTACTGGGCAGCATATATTTTCTTTATTTTGTATAAGTTGGTTGGAATAAAATAGACTAGAATTTAAATGGTCTTTTGGAGTTTTTAACTCCAATACGTACGTTTATTGCCCGTGGTCCGACCGCGTAGTTCTACTAGTAGGACCACGGGCATTTTTCTTTTCGGTGGTTCTATCAATCGGTTATTTTTCTATCACCATCCAAATTTTTACAGGGTGTTCTACCCATGAATATGAACAACTTTCACTATGGGACCAACTCTGAAATCACGAAAAAAAAAAATCAGCTGTTTCATACAAAAGTTCAATACCTACTTGACCAAAATGTATGAAACAGCTGATTTTTTTTTCGTGATTTCAGAGTTGGTCCCATGGTGAAAGTTGTTCATATTCATGGGTAGAACAGCCTGTAAAAATTTGGATGGTGATAAAAAATAAGCCTGTATAGGTACGTATAGTAATTTTATTCTAGGTGCATTGTCTTCACATATACTTAGTTATATAATGAATGTATACAAAATATTTTAAAAGAGCAACGGTGGAGTTTCTTTCCCATTCATCTAAATACGAAACTACGTTTTGGGAGGGGCAACTAGAATCAATTCTATTTTTTGTAAATTTTTACGTTGATAAGTGCCTTTTATGTGCCTATTATTTTGTTTTTAAGTGGTAGGTATCGACCGACCACTGAACAATTTCTTTCAAGTAAAACACTTTGCTTCATTCCTATGACATGAACTCGTCGGCCCTCCTACCTATGTCATCAATTGCAAAAATTAAATAAAAGTCCAACAAAGAATGTGAAAGTGTTTAAAAACATTTACTGATATTTACGCGACTCCATTATCCTATTGAAAGCCTATGTTTTGGAATAACTCTAAATTTCCCATCCATTGGCCATCTTTGTATTAGTAATCGATTTTCTATTACCTACTGAAACATTCCATGGAGATCGTTACGTGGAAATAGGGTTGCCAACTTTTTTATATCAAGTACAGTACTTTCGAATCCGAACCTGTAAAAATATAGTAGACGCGAAAAAATAAACAATAAATAGTAGGTAAGTACAGTATAGTATAGAGTACTTTATAATTTAGTAAGTATCCAAGTTTAAAAAAACTTTTTTACAAAAAAAACAACCGACTTCAAAAAAAAACACTACAAAGTGAAAAATAACTTTAATTTTGGAAGTCGGTTTCGTTGCTTCAGCATTTTCGTTTTTTGACACCGACTTCCGAAATTAAAGTTATTTTTCACTTTGTAGTGTTTTTTTTGAAGTCGGTTGTTTTTTTTGTAAAAAAGTTTTTATTTTTCACTTTTTAGTTGTACCTACCCCACACAAATTCAATAGTGCATTGAAGACACGACTCGAAGAATCATCAAAATTCACATAAAAATGCCGGAGATGCAGTACATTTATGAATATAACTTCGTACATAAGAATAATTACCTAATGTATTATATACTAAAACCTTCCTGAAAGTATGTAGATCACACTCATGAAAGAATGATCAAAATCGGTTCAGTAGTTTTTGAGATAATCGCGGACATACAAACATACATACATACATACGTACGGGTCGAATACAGAACCTCCCTTTTTAGTCGGTTAAAAAAATGGTACTTACACATACCATTATTTCAGCTTCTCTGGCGCTTAATTATTTCGCCATTTTGTATTGAAATGAAAATATTGTACCTATAGTTTCGTCTATTATATACTTTTTAAAATTTTAAATGTAATATTTAGGCCATTAATAATAGCAGGATACTATACAGGGTGACAGGGAAATTAACGCGCAACCATACATTTTGATCGCGCAGGTATTGCACTTTTTTATGAAACAGCTGATCTATGCTAGGGGGTCTAGAATCACGTGTTGAATTCATAGTCCCTGCCACCTTGCCTGTATTATTAAAATAGGGTTGGCAACCATAGGTGGTACTATTAGGTACCGATCGATCAGTGTTCCACAGGCAATCGCTTTATCTAAAGACGTTAATTATGCACAGTGCTTACGTAAAGACGGACAAAGGGCGATGGCCTCAGAAAGGGTTAGTGTTTGAACAGTACTAAGTTACTAACACGACGCACGAAGCACTTCGACTTGGGAATACAAAAAAATCTGGCTCAAATAATTTTGTATGATAAAATATTAATATGTAGGTAAATGATGATATGGTTAGAAAGGGGGCTACCGAAATGGCGACTAATAGAGAAGTATGATAGAAAAAAGACATGTTGCGTCGACCACAAATATATTATATTGGACTAGCTTCTGCCCGCGACTTCGTCTGCGTGAGTTTACCCTCCCCCCATTCACCCTCTTATGGGTGGAATTTCGAAAAACCCTTTCTTAGTGGATACCTACTCTTCACTAAGAACACACCCTCCAAATTTCATGTCTCTAGGACCAGCGGTTTAGGCTGTGCGTTGATATATCAGTCAGTCAGTCAGGACTTTGAATTTTATATGTATTGATAAAGGCAGGAGAATAATGAATGATGATGAAATTATTAATTTATAATTTACACAAATAAGAAGAAATTGATTAGTTACTTTCTTAGCCCAACTTTGATTAGTATAGAAGGCATCAAATACATTTCTAAATGTTTAATTTTTAGAAATACAGAACCAATTTTCTGAACGGATGGTTGTAATACTTGTAATTCTAAAATAGTAAAAGCGTAATCTATTTCTGTTACTAGTATAGGCAAGGCCGTTCCAGTTTACTGGAAGGATAAACGAAATGATAGACATAGAATATCATTAGCGCATAAAACTAAAGAATAATAATATCATTGTTATTCTTGTATATTTTTTCAGAGGGTGTAGCCGAAGATGGTTTCAGTGTTTGATGATGTTGATAAAGGATCGCATCCCAAAAACTAGAAAAGACACCCACATTCAGATTGTGGCTGATAGTGTGTTAAGTATTTAGGGTTCAGATTACACCAACCCAATAATAAAATACGATTCAGAAAAAATATCATTTCATCACAAAGCAAAAATAATTTTTCCGAGTCCTCGTTTCAAATAAGCGGAATCGTAATCGTAACGCGAGAAGACCCACAATCCTAAAGCAATCTAAATAAACGATTTGATTTAACGCGATTTTTTTTTTGTTAGACTTGAAACGCTATTACCAAATCCTCATCTGTTTCGAATGACAAAGAAATAAACGTAAATAAATCGGATGCAAGCCCGTGAGTCACCGACGAGGTCGCGACTCGAGCCAAGCCTCACCTCACTTTCTATACAATGCCTTCGCAAATTGTTCCCTATTCGACTCGATGACTAACATTTAGATAGCTTCGTTTTAGATTAATTATGGCGATAGTTCAACAACCATTACTAGTTATTATAAACTACCTTTAGATATGGATATTGGCACTTGGAAAGCTAACGAAGTTATGCAGCGAAATGTGTTGGAATGGGCACAATTTTCAAGCTTGAAGTGGCTTTAAGAGAACGTGCCTCTGTTTCTAGGGGTGCTGTAAAAGACGGGCACTTGATTCCTCATTAAAGAATCAACATGAAGACCGGAATCACTAATGAGTTTGCTAAACCTGGTTACATTATTCCCTCTTGATTGTTAAGGCGGCATGTCGGAAGGCTCATTAGAGCTTTGGTTTCCTACGAAAGCGGTTCAGTATTTGACATTAAGCCAAACCACGCTGTCCAAAGATTTAAATCGCTAGATTTGCTCTCATGGTTAGAGCAAAAATTAGTCATGCGAAAAAGTGTTCATACTGAGAAGAGTGAGCTCACACATTATTAAATAGCGTTTCCATGACAATCAAGTCAAGTCACTGCGCATTGTGTGTCAGAGATGTCAAAATGAAACAGAAAGAAACGCGACTATCTTTTGACGCGGTAGGGCCAATCTAACGATTTAAATTTTTGCCACTGTCATCATTTTCATGACAGCCGTCACTACAGCCGTTAAGTACGGCCACCGCTCTTCTACGAAACCGTAGCTTTAGCATCATTCTGATGACGGTGGTGAGGGTGACATTTTGGATAACAGGTAAATTCTGATCAAACATTAATAATGTTTAAGTAAGTGTGTAAACTTCACTAATCCCCCACAGTTAATAAATACCCAATATTATTATTGTTAAAGTACACAATGGTTTGTGAAAAGCTAAACATCAAGCTACAGGACCATCTATGGCTTTCGCAGTCCTTTGTTTCCAGGGACTTTCAATTAAGTACTCCAAATCTACACAAAAGCATTCAACCAAACATGAAACAAATTGGTGCTGTAGCTATTACGATTTAATTGTCGATCCCAAGAGCTTTCAATTTTTACTTATACACAAATGCTGCGGTACTTATTTTCGCATTTACATTACAGTACTCAACAAAATAGCTAATATGAACTCTGATTCTAGTCAAGTAGTAGGTACAATTGTTTCGCAGATAGCAGTAAGTGAACTAGGAGCAACGACACTGCAAGGTTGGGGTCAAAAGGGCCCCAGCAATTGAATTACTTATGCTGCATCAGATACGCTGGGAACGAGTGGTCGCTTTGTTTATATCATTCTGACTTATTGTTTGTTATTGGCTGCTTACAAATCTTGGAGTCATTGTCCATATTGTGCTGTAACTTCGTCTAAAACATGTAACGTCATTTATTATGTCATGCGAGTTCCAAATGCAAGTATGGCTTACCATGTGTTGTCACATGACATATGTATGACATATGTTGAATCAAATTCACATTGCTATTGTGTTACTTTTCATGTTGCATTGCATAGCTTTGGACGGCTCATTTAAGTTACATTTCATGTTGCGTTTCACCAATCTGTACCGGGCATAAGAGGCTCCCAGAAAAGCATTACCGACAATAAGTTTTGGAACACAACAAAACAATAAACTTATTAGAGAATCTGAAATTGGATTACTGTGTGCACAATTGCACATATGTATGTAGTGCAAGTTGTTTTTTTCAGTTAGCTGTTCTGAGCTGATGACTTTTCCTGGTCGACTGGCCACTAGGCAACAAAACAAACTAAAACGTTGTTGACTGTATAAACTTGTATCATATTAATCAATCACACAATTAATCCTACATCACTGCTTACCTTATTGAATGCGACAACAAAAGCCGAAATAATGGTTCCTAATAAACAGCATAATGAAAGGAATCAGTATTTATTATTATTAACTTTCTGTTTTGAAACATTGTGGCTAAATAGAGTTTTCCAACACAGATTTATAAAATCGCTCTGAAAGTGAGGAGATTGTATGAAGTTGTCATTGCTCGAGACTTGTTAAACCAAAAATTTTAATTGTACTTTTATCGAAACTACTCCTTGACGATGTATATTAGCGATTGCTGGCCACGTTGCAGCGACAATAGCTCTCACACACTTCGTAATTGAAGGTTGGCTCCGCGACTGGTACTGGCCAATATTTGCCCTGTGTAGCGTGGTCCCGCCAGTCTTAGATGTGGCCTCAACCATCAGCATGATTTAGCCGGAAAAAGCATTATCGCCAAAGCTATCTAGGCAATCCAAAGAGCCGATCTACCAGTCAAAACTTAAACTAAAACGAAAACCATTCAGAAGAAATACTTGAAAAAGTTTCAAACGATCAAAGTTTTGCTTTTAGATACGTACAACTTTAATCCGACAGAAAGTATTGAGTTTACAGAAGCAAAACATGGATTCCATTGAAGCTGTATTAAACAAACTTGAACAAAAGTTTGTGAATTCAAAGCTGGATCTATCCCATTGAAGCGTTTCGACATTCGAGATTACCGACCTATTTTGCAGTTCTGCATCCCATTAATAGTCTCTAACCAATCATGCATAAGCTATTTGGTACAGTTAACGATCATTTTGCATTAGACAATCTACAATGCATTTACCATCCTCACGGACATAAAGGCGGATTGCGTTATCTAATAACTGCAACAAGGCAAGTGTTAAACCAAATTACGTAGTGTTCATGTAACGGATTAGAATACAAAATTATGACTTAACCCAGAAACTATGGTTTATCATATAATAGCAATAGCAGCGGGCGAAGCGTGGGTTACAGCTAACATGCATAATTGATGCGACATACTAAAGGCTGGTGTGAATTTTAGATAGGTGTTTTGAAACTAAGAACAGGCAACCCATCTTCTTGTGGGTGTTGTAAATAGAAATAAAGGGAGTATGAATTATGATAGCTAGGAACTTGATCCTATGCGCTGATAATAATACGCTGATATCAACAACAGGTTTAACAAACGTTATTGTTAAAAAAACAAGTCCTTGATTCTCCCGATAACATCGTTCGTTGTTAACTACAAAATGGGGCACTTAATATCGTGTCCAGGGGTCCTACTGTCTGCACGCTACAGGAGCTGATGGACGTTTCTGAAAGTGCCAAACTCTTAGCCAAATTCTGGGCTGACTCTGTTTAGATTGCCATCGACACGCTAAGAAGAACTACAAAATGACGGGTTGAAATACCCATTTTCGCCAGTCATCGTTTTAAAGTGGTACTTACTTTGTATTCATCGAATTTAAGAACAAATTCTAATATTTCTGCGAATTGCTTGACGAGGGCTTGCTGCTGTTCAAGATGCTGCGTGGGACTCATCGCGCCCCCGACTAGTGAACCCAGCAGCCGTGGGACTACCTGTCAACAAAAGAAAATTCGTTAATTTTGGAGAAATACACATTTTTCTTTATGAAAATACCGATAAGAGAAATATATATATACACCAATAACTGCACAGGACACAAAGGGAATAACAAGAAAATCAATTAAACGCTGAACTAAGGCGGGCGTTGTCATTTAAATCAAAAGAAAATGTTTTTAGGGTTCCGTAGCCAAATGGCAAAAAACGGAACCCTTATGGATTCGTCATGTCTGTCTGTCTGTCTGTCTGTCCGTCCGTCCGTATGTCACAGCCACTTTTTTCCGAAAGTATAAGAACTATACTGTTGAAACTTGGTAAGTAGATGTATTCTGTGAACCGCAGTAAGATTTTCACACAAAAATAGAAAAAAAACAATAAATTTTGGGGTTCCCCATACTTACAACTGAAACTCCAAAAATTTTTTTTCATCAAACCTGTACGTGTGGGGTATCTATGGATAGGTCTTCAAAAATGATATTGAGGTTTCTAATATCATTTTTTTCTGAACTGAATAGTTTGCGCGAGAGACACTTCCAAAGTGGTAAAATGTGTGTCCCCCCCCCCTCTAACTTCTAAAATAAGAAAATGATAAAATTAAAAAAATATATATAATGTACATTACCATGTAAACTTCCACCGAAAATTGGTTTGAACGAGATCTAGTAAGTAGTTTTTTTTTAATACGTCATAAATCGAAAACCGCAATTTACCTTTCACAAAGTTACAACGAACTACAAGAACTTTTATATTATGTTACTTGCTGCTACGGAACCCTTCATGGGCGAGTCCAACTCGCACTTGGCCGGTTTTTTTTGTTTTCTCCGTAAGCACAGCCGCAGAAAAGCAAAGATGAACGGCGCGCTGTTTTCACTTCGAAATAAGCATGGCATAAAAGTGAAAAACGTACAAAGACTACTTTTATTGACTGGGACCATTGTTGTGATACCGACTAGCTAGAAAATAAGCACAATGAGGAAAACATCCGTGCTTTACTTCGTAGACTAAACACGAAAGGCAAGAAGTCTATGTTATATTCAGCTACTACACGATGTTCGTGCCAAGTTAGATCCCTTGGGAGCCCACAAATGTACTGTTTTTTTTTATTCTTGTGAAGAACTAAGATCGCCTTGTAACTTCTTAAGATAAATGTAATATTCAGAGCATTCTTAAGATTATAAACTTGCACAGATGGTTTCATCCGATTTCGGGAATGATAGCAGATAGGTCCAGAAATCCGTATCGAGATATTGCTGTTGTGTTACACGCCCAAACAACTACTGTGTCCGGAGGCAAGCCCGCTTCACCGAATCGATTTCTCAGGTCACGTTATGCTATCATTCGGTTAAATTACCGGCAGCCAATAAACATAGGCATATTAGTCCTATCAAAATATTTTTGTTAAATTGCAGAGCTAGGCGTTTTGGCCTCGTGTGACATGCTCAGCGTAACTGGAGCCTTTGTGAACAGTTTTTAAACAAAGTCAGGAAGCGATCGTAATTCAGTCGATTAGTCTGCATCGGTCGCTTATTGGTACGGGAACCAAAGTAACCGATTATTTTATCGTTTGCCCCCTGTTCCTGTTTCCTAAGCGACCTACTCTAGTAGCTTATCTGCATTTCACATTTCATACGTTACACGTTTCAACTTTGTTTCATGTACTAGTTTATGACTATGAATAATGTTTTCTTTAGATGTTAGTTATTTTTCTATTTTTCTCTCGACATCTTTATTGTTTTTATAATCAAGAATAATTAAAATGATGTACATACTTACAGCTGCGAAGTGATTTATTGTTTCCCGTCTGTAACACTTCGTAGTGCGTACATTTAGTTCAATATGCTGCATAATGTGTCGAGAATAATCAACTCGTCCGCCGATACTTTGATGTGTAATTAAAGTTTATTCTTGTACATCACGCTATGAATGACAAGCGGACATTTGATTAATCAAAAGACTGGAGTCCTACCCTGTTATATTCCGTCTAAAACATATAAATCGCCGTTGTAAATAAAGCAGGGAAAACGTGTATTATGAAAATGAGAGTAGAGGTAGGACCGCGAACTTTACTTTCAGCCTTCGGTCACGCGAATAAAGCATAACTCGAGGATTTATTTCAGAGATAAAGTCATATGTTTTTATAATAACACTGGAAAATAGATTGACCTCAACCTTTTTGTAGTGCCTACATTGTTGTGATTTTTATAATTTTCACATTAAAGAGCTTACTGAAACTTTTACGGCTTTAAGCAAATTGTAAAACAAAGAGTGATGAATATTTAAGCGCCCACTACAATGACTTTAATTCTCTTTGGCCCACTACGATGATAATGGCGAAGGGATGTCATTATGCATAGATACAGATACACCAAGAGTATCGGCCAGTGATACCACTCTGGAAATTATATTCAACAAAGATGAGATTTAACATCTGTTCACAAAGGTTCAGTCCAGTGATACTGAGGCATAATATGACGTACCTATCGATAATTGCAAACGCCTACTCTACATAACATTTCATTCAGATAAAAAAGGGTGTGTCACCATAAAAATAACTTGTAAATAAAATGACTTCCTAAAAGAACTTCACAAGTAGGTGCGCAAACGCATAATATTAATTGGTGATTCATACAAATTAAAACGTGGTGAATCACGTGTGGAGGATGGCAAGTTTTTTTTTATTATCCCACCAGACGGGATAATTCTGGGATTCGTCGAAGATGATGTAATACTGTAAATGGATATTTTAAAGTTGCGCACGCGTCCCAAGGAGATCGACACGGTCGCGGGAAGCATAAATGATCCTTTATATCCGTCAAGGTTAGACCCACTGCAAAATTATTATAACTGACAAGTAAATTGGTCATTGGCATAGATACGGTGGCATATAATAAAGATAAGATTACTTTGCCGGTATATGGATTTAGGGCATACGAATGTCATCTACCTTGATTGAATTCAACGTCTGTTCTCTGTCTATAAGGAAACTAACCGAAGACTTATTGAATGGTTTTTACATGTTTATTTTAGATAAATATCGAGACTGAATTTATTGCACAACTTGCTCGTTGAAGTACTCGCATATTATTACTTCATGTAAATGATAGTGAGATCTGGGAAAAACCGCGAGCGGTAACCAACTTTTCTATACGTACCTATCTAGAATATACTCCAAATAAAATGATAATCACATTTGAGAAATTTGAAGAAAATGGAATGCTCATCCAGTGTTCCACAGAGTAATGGCAGCTGGCACCGGAAATTGATTGCCAACATTATAATATTAAAAGACCCGAGAAGTGGTTTTTGTGAAAAGAAATATCGCACAGAAAACCTCATACTTAAGTTATGCTGAGAATAAATCAAGATAAGTACATAATTACAAGGTTTCCGACCGGAATAAATCTTATTTTCAATAATTCCACCCGTTTCACCTTAATTGCACTTGTTTAACTGTAAACAAGGTTTTTCTAAAGTGATTGATGAGTTTTTCTTGATCTTTGTTTTCTTGCTTTCAATTTCATAATCCATGAAGTTCTTGGTCTAAGGGACACACCCTTGAAAAATAGCCCCACACAAAAAAAAAATCAAGGAGCGTTAAATCACATGATCTTGGAGGCAATGTCCTCGAATCTTGAGATCAGGATCCCGTTGAATTTCTCTTTCAATAAATTTTGTTTGACGAATTGAACTGCGGTTTTGCATTTCAACGCGCTATGACATTCCCAACATTTAGTGACTCATCTATCAAAAATTCGCGCCAATAGACAATCTAATATGGCCGCCATCAGTTGTCAAAGATACCTTGTCCCTATTAAAAACCCTTTATTTATAGAATTCAGACTGACGTAACAGCTTTAAGCTTTCTAGGGTTACCAAGAGCCTACTTAGGCATTGAATAACAAATGACCCGCTCGCAGGTAATGTGGCGTTTAAGATGCAGCGCCTACAATACTAAGTACAGTAATAGTGTTAAGTAAGATGGTCTACTGTTTATATTAACTGTTCACAGCGCGGTACAAACGCGCGATGTACAATTAAGTGCTCGCACGAGATCAGGGGCAGTAATTAAATTAACACCATTTACCGACCAATTGCGAGATTTGAGCAATAAATTCAGCCAGATGGTCACAAATTAAAGCGAAAGCGAGTGCGGGTGTCATTTCCCTTATTTATAGATTACAACTGCTTCCTTATAGTTGACTGCTTGTTCGAACTATTCACCTACTAACATTAAAACCATAGAGTTCATATCTGAATAGCTCTGAAACTTACAAAGTGCTTGTTTGTATTAGGATTATTTTTTATGAACGCATCCAATTTCATTGTTATTGTTTTGATTCTTTCTATAAACACACCGATAGCACTAACATTCCGCTATTTCATGCTTTCTGCATATCAATGTAATTTTCTCAGCTTTTTACGTGTTTATTAAAAGAAAAAAATCTTAGTTAAATTACACAGTGTAAACAGAAAGTGTGCATTCTTTATATCCGAGTGCAACGTACTCCATGCACCATTAACTTTGGTTCCACATCACGCTCATCTGTCTCATGGTCGTAGACAGCTCCTGTTAGACCTGATGAATGTATGCCTACTGCGTCATGCCACTGTCCAATTAGCATTTATAACGTTTATTAGGACACCTTGGTATGCATAAAACACGCCTGCAAGTTTTTTTTTCCGATAGAATTCATAATGTAACGCGCTACTTCAACCGTTGACTAAATAACGTAGCCATTTCCTTTTTTACAACTTTTTAATTGAGTTGTGTATGCGTAATTATAATTACTCAATCCTTATTTAGTATTATCGTAATAGCCATTAAGGTGGGCACCGACCTACGCTGCATCGAATACATAACATAATAAAATTAATGAAATTCCATTCTGTAACACCCACATAAGTGCCGATAAATAAAGGCATTGCACCCACAGTCAGCATTATACTCAAACAATACGACATTAACGACATGGTTGCACTTTACGTGCCAATACTTGCACCAAACTTTGTTCAGTGCGATGCTTTGCGTGCAAAACACTAGTTGTGTGCAAAGTTGGACGTGCTTTCAGGGTGCTGCATAAATTATTGTTGAAACTGAGACTTTGAAGTTGTTTTCATAACATTACGTTGAAATGTGAGCAATTTTTATATGGAATAAAGTTCAGAGTTAGTTCGCCGTCTACGAACCTTTACGTATTGTAATTTATGCGCTATCATGACTACCCACCCGTTTGTTCCAGCACTGCTGTTGAAATGTCTCGCTTACTAACTTCCAGAATAATTTAAAAAAATGTTTATCAGCATTCTTTTGTGGTAGTATAAGATTAAAACAAGACAAGCTTAAAAGAATATAATGGATCTCCTAAATTTTTTAAGTTGGAGAATGTGAATTTGAAGCTTTCCCTAGCAGACATTTCTGGAAACGATTTGTATGAAACGTAATGGCTGATGTATTTTTGCTGTAAAACATAATAGTGAAGAGAGCAGGTGCAATCTGTAAAAGGTATTATAGATTTACATCGAATACCGCCCATCTTATTCACTTATGAATGACTAAGGATAATTGCAACGCTTGCATAAATGTCAGTGTACGCAGGAACTTTTTATATATATGCCTTCATAAAGGTTGGTAGCTGCTGAACGTACAATTAAATGCGCCTAACTATTGGTAAACGTGTTACACCTGCCCATTTTAATGTAGTTTGTACTACGTAAGTAAACATCAGGAGACGCAGCTGGCAATCGACGAACAGAAACATGTACCAGTAAATACGTTTTTAAAAAGGAAACGCACCGGTCATTATTTACAAAAACTGCTCATATAAACAACCAGCAAAACTTGTATAATTATCGTTCTGTGGTTCCTTTTTAAAGAATTTCTTCGGGGAAACGCCAAAGTGCCATTGTTACAGTAAATTCTTGCTAAAGCTCGTCAAAACCACAGTATATATATTATACTGTGTCAAAACTCCTTACTTATCCAAGTTAAACGTATGTTACTTAACAAAATGGTTTTAGTAGGACCTATAACTTTGCATAACTTTGATCCTTTTAAAAGTAAAGGACTTATCTTTCTGAAGCTGACTTGTACATCAAAATAGTATTCTGTAGAAAGAACAGAAGATGAGAGATGTGTGGATAAAAGACGCGCTGCACCAAAACTAAATAAATCATTGGGATGAGGGCTGGAAGAAGATGAATTGAAAGTAAATTATGCAAATCCGAAACGATTTCTTAAAAGGCCATACATTTTTTTTAAACACCTTACGTTTAGAAATTTTTAGAGATAGATTATAAGTAATATAGGGACGGAAACAATCTCAAAAACTGTTAACTTGAAATGCTTATTAAAAAACCATCGTGAGAGATAATCAATTCGCATCGGCCCTTTCGACTTATGGCCTTGCCTTGGCTATAAATAGTCCACACCATGGCTTTGGAAAGAAAGGGTTTTTAAAGCAAGGTTGTAAGCAAAGTCCTTGGATGTACTAATAATATATTGTGATCCCGAACACACCTGCGCAACGTAATTACGGCAGTACCCAGCCAGATGGTTCGCTGTTGCGAAACTGGGCTAGCTGTCTAACGTCATTGCAATCCCGATTCTAAACGCATTTAAAATTGTTAATTTTACCATACTTAATAAAGAAAGTCTTTCCAAGTATTTGGACTATGTATGTATATCGAAAAGAGGCTTGGTCCCAGAACATTTACGTTCCGTCCGAGATATCACGTTGCGAAATGCCGCAGCGCGCTCGTTGCCGCACCGCACCTAATAAGGATCCCTATTCAACAATATACTACGTCATGCAAGCTACAAAACGTTGTTTTGTCTCCTTCCAACTGTACGATAAACGGGGAGAAGGAATATGGCTATGCATCCAAAACTTATAGTACCTCTGTTATTATTACTCACTTATCCTTGACGTTTGTTGTCATTGTTCTGACTAAAATGGACCGCGCATTGCGGTTTGAAATGGCAATCTGGAGAATTACATTTTGCAAGAACTATTGCAAGTGTTCGTATTAGAATAAGCTTTGTATGGACCTCTGGGTGGAAGGATATTGTTGCTTTGTACGAGTCTGACGTTGAACGAAGCAATTCTCGAACTCTTAAGAACGTTCAGTCTGATCTCAGTCTCAATCTGTCAAAAATACCTCTTAATTCCTCTACATTTTTCACAAATTTTACATTTATTATCGCTGATATGAGATTGCTACTAGATATTGAACGTTTAATTACGGGAATTGGCCGTCTGCTTTTCTCAACGCAGCGCTTGCTGGAATAAAATTGTGGTAGTCTTTCCAAGAATAAAAATTGTATAAACTTTGCATTCAAACGATAGATGAATTGAATTATAACCATATCAATTTCTTAACGAGGCTAGGTTATCATCAGTTGACTCCAGTTAATTAATTAAACACTTAAGTACCTACTCGATTGATTCAATCCAGTATGTGACAATACGTAAATATGAAACTTTTGCCAAGAGGAAGGAAAACTATTGTTTACAAAATGTATTAAGTTAGTTTCATTTACTTATGTAAATCAAATTAACTGTATCAATCACGTAGTTAACTGGGGTAATTAAAGAGGTGTGACTAATTTAAATATAATTCAATTTTATTGTAGGCATATCAACCAGTTTTTTAGTCAATGCTTACCTACTTCGCCCCTTTTTTTTGTGTATAAATTTACTAACATATTCAAGCCCATAGGTACCTAACCTACTATCATTTTTTCCTAGAAAAAAAGAATGCAGTCCTCTTCCAATGGGTGTAGTCAACAGCACATTACTGGTAATAATTTGACATTGACAGCGCCTTTATTCCGTAGCGCTAAGGGTTATTTTCGTAATAACCATTTCTGATTCCACTGATGTGCGATTGTACCAGGCCACGAAGTGATTTCAGGAGGATGGGCCTCTTGCAACGATTATGCAACCGTAAATAGCGGCAAAACCCCGTTAGACATTTAAATCTAAGTATTGTTGTGAACCAGTAGACAGGAAGACCCATTACCATAACCAACACTGAAATGATGACACACGTATTAGGTACGCTAATTACAAGACCCATTGTTTTATTCGGGTACCATTAGGTAATATATAAACAAATACATCCACAGTTAGTGTAGTATTTTCATAATACTAAAACATGGTTTACACAATGTAGAACCAATTTATACACTAACATAAATTGGAATCAGTTGCTCCAAAGTTCGAGGCACAACAATGTTCTTATTAATTTATGTATTATAAATCAGGAGATCTAATAAGGCAAATAAATTGATGGTTCCATTGCCCTCAGAGGATGCAGCATGCGTTATCGTGAGCTGCGCATTCTCACGCGCCTCGTGCGAGTTGTGACCGTTCTGATTGGATGATTGACACACGTAATGGACGTGTGGGGTGGCTGGTATGCTGGATTCCGTATTTTAGATGCTTTTTTTTGCGTTTGGAAGTGACGGTAGTCGAATATTGTTTTGTTTGCCAATATACCCACATTCTAATTTAAGTGCTCTCAAAGAATTACGCCTTGCAAAACCAATGGTAAATGCTTCGGGGCAATTGCGCAACACATTATCAGTAGCAATGACTGTCATTTTGACAGTTCAACGACATTCATTGCGTTATTTACGTTGTTCAGTAGACACATTTTTGAACATATGAATCAATGAATTAGCGAATCCTTCAAAATGTTTCAGATTGTGATTGAAAATGTGTTACACAATTAGGGTGCTGGTCTCGATGTCTTCACTCGGTGTCCACCCCATTAAACAGCCAAAAATCTATCAAATATAGTGGACGTTTTAGTATGAAAAATATATCTTCAATTCAGTTCAAGTGCACTTAGACAAAGACTTCACTAGAAAGTGAAGTGAAGAGGTCATTATCATTACGTAAATTGGATAATGAACAGTGAGCACTTGCTCCAATTAATATACTAGGCACGGGAAGCTATTGTTATCTCTGATTTGGTGGACTTGCACAAATATCGTTCATTTTAAGTTTCATCTAGATTTTAGAAGCAGATTTCATAATTATAATTAGGTTCCAAAAATATTCAGACCGTGCAATTAATTTTAAAAGGAGGTTATTTCGCAATTTTCCTTCAAAGTTTCAGCTGGTTTACGTAACATTTTAAGAGGAAATGCATCAATATCCTCGAGTGTACTGATGCTGATCACTTATACACTTGGGAGCAAATAAATCGAGCCACTTCCTTTTTTCACGTATAATGGTTATTATTTTTGGTATTATGGAACGTATCAATTCAAAACATATATCGCCTGAAAGCTTATTTAATAACCTTTACAATGAGGGTAAATTATTGAATGATAACCTTATTTAATGATAAATTATTGGCTCTGAAAGAAAAACGGTAATTTTGATAGAAAATTGTCAGTCCAGAAAAAAACAATTAAAAACAAAATTATGGTATAAACTTATTCTTAATATTTTGTATTACCCCCCCTTGCCCTGATTTCGATAGATTTTCTGGACTGTTTTAACCCTACAATTTTCTATCAAAATTACCGTTTTTCTTTCAGAGCCAATAATTTATCACTAAATAAGGTTATCATTCAATAATTTACCCTCATTGTAAAGGTTATTAAATAAGCTCTTAGGCGATATATGTTTCGATATGATACGTTCCATAATACCAAAAATAATAACCATTATACGTGCAAAAAAAAGCAAGTGGCTCGATTTATTTGCTCCCAAGTGTATTTTAAGATTAGTGTTTGCGTTCCTTAGAAAGAGTCTATCAAAAGATTTCTTATTCAGAAATAAACTTGCAAAGATACTATAAAGTGTCACACAGCGTTCAGCGTACTTAGCCATGTTGTTTTTTTACAAAGCCATAATGTCAATCAAGATTTTATCGTAAGAAGACACGGCGAACTTGCGTAGTTAGCTTTTGGCAGTAGCTAACTTCAAGCCAGTAGTTTTACTTTTTTGAACGCGGTATAAATAATACTTATTGTGTAATGATAGTTCATTAAAGTTACTTCAATTTTAAATTGAAATTACGAATTGTAACTTGAGTTGATATAACATACAGTTGCACCAGTATGACGCAGTGGATAAGCTAGTTCCTCGCACTTTCCAATCGCAAAATCTATAGGTATCCTGAAGTACAAAAACCAAAAACTTAGTTGCCCATTACAATTATTGGCTTAGTATTTTTATTTTGTTCTGCAACGCAACGGTACAACTGCAAGCCGATATTATGTCTTTTATTCTTAATCAAATCAGCTTATAGACTCATACACGTCTCGTGGGACCAAAAATTATGCAGACCTTCATTTGTTTGGGCAAGCATAGGTACAGTCACGAGCACCAATATGTCAACACTTGGCAATTTTCAATTGCGATTTTTTCGTGAAATAACGAACGCAACGTTGAAATACGACACTTAACATAAACCTATGGGTTCGAAAATACTATTTTCGTAATAACATAAAATTTCATTCAGAAATAAAGGAGAAAATCGCCTTTGAATAAAGCCAAGTGTATACGTACTTACAGATGTGACTGTACAAGAAGAATGATAACGTTTAAACCATAGGTGCAAATTCATATTGGCCGTTCTAAATCAGCATCCTAATTCCGTAACACACTATTAATCTGAATCATTTTGAAGGATATTGCTAATCCATTGCTTCATATGTTCGAAAAATTTGTCTGCTCAAATACGTAAACAACGCAATGAATGTTGTTGAACCGCTGATCTGATCTATAGCCCCTTACTTCCTAATTTCAAGCCAAATTCAGAAGTTTAATACTGTAGAAGCTAGTACATACACAGAGGCCAGTATAGGTGCTGTTTTGAACCAGACTCGGCCCGTTGATATGTTTATTACCGAGCTGTTACTTATCTCATTCTCTGGCAAGCTACAGAACAAAATATGCAGTAATTTGTTATGTGGTCTAGCTTCATCATGTTTAAACATAGAACACAGTACAAAACTATTCACATTACATTAATTAAGTTTGAAATAAGAATTAGTCCGAGATTTTATGTTACGACAATATTACGAGGACTTCCATAATCAATTGCAGACCATAGAGGTTACGCAAACCTTTTACTGAACACCGGTACTTTTTTCAATATTTTTTTTCTCCATTGGAAGCATCGTATTTTTTGTCGATGATTCAATACGAGTGTGCGCATTCAGGCTTGCTGTAAAGCATCATTATTTTCAGCACGGACTCTTGAAACATATTTGTGTCACCTCAATGACCGATTGTGAAACTGTCCCATAACATTTTGTTTTGAAATAAGTATCTTTTTACATTTTCTCGTGTGAACACGACACAATATCGGTCGGAAATTATTTGTTTTGTGCGTGTCTGTAGTATGACCATCCATTATCCAGACCCCTCCGTGCCTCGGAAAGCACTTTGTTATTTGTGGATCTTAGATAGTCGTTACGGGTAGTCAGAAGCCCAAAGGTCTGACAACCAGTCTTACTAAGGAATATCGTGTTACCCAGTAACTGGGTTGTAGAAATCAGGAGCATCGGGTTAGACTGGAAGCCGACCCCAACATAGTTGCGACAAGGCTAGGCAGATTGATTGTCTGTAGTATGAAATAGTATAGCTCGAAAATGTCACATTATTTCTCACCTAGGTTACAAGACATCGATTCCTGTGCCGACTGTGTCAAACAGTATGAGTAACATACCTAATAAGGAGCGAATGTTATTGTACGATTCGCTACGTACCGGAAACACGTACAATCGGAGCCGAAAAGATACTAACCGGTCGGTTAGGCCTGTTGGGAGCCGTTTGCTACCGATTGTGTAAACTTCCCAAGTCCCAACTAAACGGACGTATGTCCGGCCGGTAATAAAGCCATCAGAATAATATTTCTTCAAAATTTATCTATTGATTTTCAAGGCATAATATTCCTTGGTGGAAGACTTGCAGGTCATTTTAAAATCAAGTTATTTTATTCTTCGGTAAATCGGCAAGCAATTTGTTCGAATGGGCTTCCCCTATTATGTGAATCAACCGATTGGATCTGAACTTGCGGTAGGCACGTAGGTACCTACCTAGTATGACTAATTAATGTCCGCTCGTAAGATTTCCAGCACGTCAAGCGTGTTGTACAAGTAACAATCATTTACTGCTAGTTACATCAGTTTTAATAACGATACGGATATTATTTGTACTAAGTAACAAGTTAAATAATTACTTTTTATTACATACCTAGTTGTTTCTTGCTCTTGAGGTATTACAGAAAGTAATTAATGATGTATGTGATCAAACGATTATTCGTATGGGAGCAGAGCACCCATTGCAATAGTTAGAGAGACACTAATTTATTACACCAAATAAAAGAATTTACAAGACTCATTCTTAATAACCCCATCCGTTGGTCGATGTAATGGTAATGATGTAAATGATCAGACGAGTGCAATGGGTGCTCCCAAACCAATCAGAGACAGACACTATAGAATTTGCAGAAGATTTAGAGAATTTACCAGATGAAAAATTTACAGAAGGCTATTCATTTCATGCTTAAAAACTCATTCTGTTGGTTGATGTTGGCTTACAAAGGGAATAATCCTTTGATACTTAAGTCAAAATGAAGTGCTTTTGGTATAACAAAACGTGGAGGTTTTAGTGCCCGACCCAGTTGTCCTGGACTGTTCTCTGTACTGACCATCTCCAGCTGTGTTTAGCGTGCAAGTTGAGTATATGATCCAACGACTGGACGGTCGTCAGAATATTCTCAGTCTGTGAATGATAGAATTATATTTTGAGGAAGTACAAATCTATTCGAATGATTGCCGCGCGCGGTCGCAGGATTTTGGTGTGAGGTGTGCCGTTTGCCGACTGACAATTTCGTAAAGGGGTCACAGTGTCGGCGGATTGTTAGTCTTTACTGACTATCGAACTTTTTATGAGTAGGTAATGCCAATTTTACTGCCACGGCATTTCCTCGATTTTTATCAGTTGACAAAAATCTCGCAACGTAGGTAGACCTTGAGTTTATTGTGCGTTAGTACTTTCTGTATTCAATCTAAATAATGCACAATGCATGCAAATGTGGCGGTGGGCGGTAACCTTTCAGCACGCGTGTTCAGCGTGAAACGTTTACGGGGGAATGGACACCCTCGACTTATTATTTATAGCTATTTATACTTTCATAAATATCATGTGTTCTTGGTCACATGAAACTCATTAGGGAGACATTTTAATTCATTATCGTAAGGGTAGCCTTTTTATTTTTTACTCACCTGTGGCTGAAATGGCGTAGTAATTACATCAGGTCTACTGCGACTGGAACAGTACGGAGGGGTTTTCGTAGGTTTTGAAGTCAAGAACGGATACCCATTCGTGGGCTGACCTCGGCAAGTGCCGCTTAACCGCGAGCCGTTTTTAAATTAATTATTATTAGGTGCTAAACTAATAATCTTTTTAGATATTTTAATGGTCCACATTGAGCCAAAACCATTGTTAGATTTTATAAAATGGACATTGCCATTCTGACTATTAGGCCCTTGCCTAACTAGTTGCATCAAATAATTATTTCATTACATAATTTAAAATGAAATGAATACAGTGAATATTTCCATACACACTTGACAAACATTGTATTGTATTTGCTGACAGTGTTATCAGTGTGAGAACTTATCAATATGACATCATGTAATCTTATCAAACTTATCAGAGTACTATACAGGATGCTAAATGACAATATACCACTCTCTTGGTAAAATATTTAATGTTTACTTTATAAAGATAGTGGGGAATAATGCCGGGTTGCTGTAATATAGGTAGGTTTGATGAAGTTTTCTTGTTATAGCCCTTAGTAAAAACCTGACAGATAGCACTTTTAATGTCCTGTGGCATCTTCTTCACTTCTTTGGAAACAAGTTTATAAGGTACCAAAATCACACTACTTAATATTATAAAGGCAAAGGTTTGTGAGTGTGTGTGTTTATGTTTGTTAGTTCTTCACGCTCAAACGGCTGGACCAATTTTGATAAAATTTTGTATGGAGGTAGCTGGCACCCTGGGTTAACATATAGGCTATTTTTTATTCCGATATTCCCACGGGATCGAAACTTATGCGGGTGAAACCGCGGGGCGCATCTAGTTGAGGAATAAATGGAAGACAATACCCCATTTTTTAAAATCAGCGCTTCCTTGTAACATGTTTTAATTGTCAATTTATTACTTAATATCTTAGAATATTTGTTTACCCCATGGTATACAAGTGTAATAAATTCCATTGTGTCTTTCCAGTAACAGTAGAATTTATTTAATGATTTATACTAAATTAGGTCCTTTTATAGATTCTTTCAGTACTTATTCCTAACAAATATAAAGGTATAGCTGGCCACTTTAGCCAAGGAAAATGAAATAAGTACATAATTATAAAATCATTTAAATAATACATAGTAAGCACACAAAACAAAGTAAATAAATAATGCTATACTATGATTTATATTTATATGTAACTAAAAATAACTAGGTATGAATAACTTTACAAGGTAATAATTACTGTACTTTGATACATGACAATGTAAATGTATAGTTTGTGGGTGTTTGTACATGTAGGTACTGCTATTAACTTTATATATATACCTTAAAAGAAGGTGATTAGGGATGCAAGAGTGAAAAGGGATGAAACTTTAAGAGGGATTTTAACATTGAAATAATATAGTTTGTTCCCAAGAAGGACTCTAATGTGTTTACTGTATTATAAAACAATTTAGTGTCCTTGTTGGCAACAAACTATATTATTTCAATATTAAAATCCCTTTTAAAGTTTTGTCCCAATTCACCCCTCCACCCCTAATCACTCCATTACATGGTACTGCAGACAGCCTGTCTGGACATGGAGAATATTTATCAGATTAATAGGTTAAAAAGAGATCAGTAAAGAAGAAACTGAATTCCACACTACATTATTATAAGGAAAATTAATGTGACTGTAGGAGGTAAATATTGCTATTTATTGATAAGTTTGAATTAGTTTCATACTGATAGTTTTAATTTCTAGTCTATCTAGATAGTTGAAAAATATTATAGTAGTAAGTAGTTGCATTTATTACATAATTTAAGTGATACCCTCAAAAAGTTGAAATAAAAGATTTTGACAGTTCAAGGAAAAATATCTCTGAATCAGATAAAGACAAATTATAGTGACTGGGTCTTTGTTAACGAAATTTAGTGATTCATGGGCTCACCCGCTGCAGCTGGAGGGAGTGGTTGTAGCAGCGCAGGAGTTTGTCGACGAGCGGGCGCACGGCGCGCCACGCTCTCTCCTGCGATATCCTCGACGGGTCCGCTATCGCTTCTCGTATCTCCTTCCCCGCACCTTTATAACACTGTATCTCTTCAAGTATCTTCTCGGAATCTAACAACACCCTCTGAACCTCCTCGTAAACGGCGCGCTCCGTGTCTGTGGGCGCGGCGTTCTCGAAATCCAGAAAGATATCGTAACGCGGCGACGAACAGCAATTAGAATCGTCCCGAGACAAAAGACTCAACAATTTCCCCATCGTAAAATAAATAAATCACAATTTATTACAAAATTCTACTCGATGGCGAACACTGCATTGCCTATTTCCTTAACAGTTTCAAAAATGTCACTTAAATGTTTTAAAATCACTGACTTTGTAGTTATAAATAGGATTTTTCGGAAATATTAAAGCGTTCTTCTCACTTTTATTAATAAAATACGCCCAAATTGTTATAAATAATAGTAAAATTAACCAACGGAGGTACACATGAGACCGACGGCCGCGGCGGAACAACTGTCATTAAAATAAGTGTTGCCAATAAATAGTTGCCATGAATAATGCCAATGATGCCACACTGCTTCATATTGCTTGACAGCGATAGACGTGCTTGTTTTAGTCGAGCAATGAGTCGATTCAACATTGTTACCGTGATAATTGTTGTTTCCTTTTTTATTATCTATTTAGTTAGAAAATTATTTTTTTATAATTTTAAACATCGGGGGAATGATTATAATTCTGTAAATACGTACCTGTTATAGTCGCGAATCAAATTTTGATCAAGATACAACCTGACACTGACCTGAAAATTGCAATAAACGTAAGAAAAATTGAATTTTGCGGGCTACCACTGAGTATAGGCTCGCGATTTGTTAGTGTTGTTTCAAATTTAGCTTGAACACACACAAAAACTAAGAAGAACTGTTTGACTTGCTCGTGTATCTGTAATGTAACGATAAGTCGGAGCCGCGAGCTTAGACCACGGTGGTTATCTTTACCGCAGTCTTGGCTCGCTGATAGATATCTACAGCTTAATAATTCAGTCTTGTCGACTATGACTTAAAACAGCCATAATTCGACTAAACTTGGGACGTAACGTAACAGTAACCATACAAACCAGTAATGCTAGGTACACACGCAGCCACTCCACAATAGTATGTCCATAAACAGATTTTAAAATCACTAGAACCACAGATTTGTGCTAGAACTAAAAACAAATCTGTTATCACAACCTGTGTGAACGTGGGATTTAGAAATCGAATTGAACCTTGGATTTGGAGGAAAAATACTTTTGTAAAATGCCGCTTATTGGCTCAACTGTCACTAATAATGAGAATGAGACAATTACTTTTTCTATTGTTACCACTGAGCTGACCTGTATTATACAACTTGTCGGTGATTGTTACCGATCTCTAGACAGTTGATGATTTATCAGACCTATTGATGTGGCGGTCCTCAGTGGCGGTCGTTCCGCCATCTATAATTAGTTGAGGGGAGATTCTGAAAGCGAGCTTGCCTTAATTGTAGTCGTTTGCCACGAGATGGCGCTGCCTACACGTTTTAACCGTTTCAATGATAAAACTCAAGAACCATCCCCTACCCCGCATCCTATTACAAAGCGCTCATATTTCACTTTTTGTTCGGAAAATCGAAAGGCGCCCTCTGTTGGCGCTACCATGCGTTCCGGTTCGTGACATGAACGCGGCCTGAAGCGCCAATATAATTTCAGCTAATATAATAAAGACGTTCAATTGATTTGTTTGTAAGAGTTAATCTCTGAAAGTGTACAGCAGGCGCGGTTCAAGGGGGGGGAGGGGTCACGGGGTCATGGCACCCCCAAAATCATTCAAGCTGTCGAGAGTCTGAATGATTTACTTGCCTTACTAATAACTTAAAAGTGTACAATGAGCCACGAAAAGCCCGATCGGCATATAGATTCCTTCACAGGAACTACTAAAGGAACTAGTGAGCATAGGTAAAGGTACAAAAACATCTGTATGATGGTTAAAAGAAAACAGAAACTATTCAAGGTAGGGCCGTGATAAAATTTTCAGGTTCGTTTCATTCGCTCTTGCAAATGCAATGTGCATTCCGTTGAGTCTTAAGATTTTCTTCATAAGTTGACAAAGCAAGTACCTATCTAATTCCTAGTCTTTTTGGAATGATCGAAAGAAAATCGAACCTATCCGAGAGTGTGCAAAATTTTTGAGCTCGCTTCGTTCGCTCTTGCATTCTACATCCTGATAGTTGTTTGGGCTTGCCTGTATATGTCGAAAATGTAACTCCTATTTCTGCTTGAAAATATAAAACAAAAGCTAACCATGCCGAGGCGGGTTGTTTAAAATTTTACCACCCACCCCCCATGTAAAAGCTGCGTCCCTGAATAGCATAAGTAATGTGGAGGTGGAAATGTACATGAACCTTAACATATTATCACTCCTTTAGCCCTTCGTATGCCGGAACGTAGATCTACGCGAGACACAATGGCTTTTTAATTGTGTCTGTAATTACGACATTCAACGGGTTAATCCCCAAAGGGTTAGGCTGGGGTGTACCTTCATATAGTACTTACACCCACATTTCGCCAGTTATTATGTGCCATGTCTTAATAGGGGGCGAGCCTACTGCCGCCAACCGGGCACAAATCCAGACTCCAATTTCTGATGAAAAAATCCAATAACACTTTACGCGATCTAGGAATCGAACTCAGCTAGGCCGTCATGTTCAGCAGTAACGCTTTCGACTGGCGACCACTAGGTACACCAACGAGGAGATGTACCTCCCTTAAAATATTCTTCGGCACCCATGGTGACCCCAAAATCTTGGGCTGCGACCGCGCCTGGTGTACTGATCCAGATACAAAAAAGTTGATTTCCAGGCCGAAGAAGTCTCAGTCAGATGCTAGTTAATTATTATATTCATTATGAAGAAAGCGGGAAATAATGTGTCAAAAATTAAGATAAGATTTCAGGCATTATTTATTTATTATCATAAGTGTATAACATCGACACGTTGCCATTAAACATACGATTTACAAATAAAATTCTTTTCTATAATATTTACAAAATTCCTCCCATCTTTTGATACACACCTATGTAGATAAGATTTAATGAAAGGCTTTTAACAAAGACGGCAGTTTCAATGGAACCTGTGTTAAAAATATAACTGGATTACTGGATGATAAAACAAATAAATACATAAAGTACCTAGGTATAGTGAACTTCGTAATTGCTTTGCACCCTAAGTTTAATGTCACTTAATTGCACAACATAAAACGACAAAGTCTATTTGGTGGTTAGATACCTAGTTTCGAACTTACTATAGCTGTACTGAAGTTTCAATTTACTGGGAATTGTTGCCAAAATTGGCGAAGTAATTACGAGGTCGATATACCTAGGCATCTGTGTACGGGCGGATTTCACCAATGAAACTGAACGCGATCAGCACATTTAAACCGCGTTCAAGAGCTGTCAGAGTCATCATTCCTATAGAATATTGACACTGACAGCTATTGAACGCAGTTTTAATGTGCTGATTGCGATCAGGTCATTAGTGAAATCGGCACTAAGTTACCTCCTATCCTACATAATGTAAAGGCCTATTCAAACCTAAGCGGTAATCGCTGCCGCTGTGGGTAGAGGTACATACCGCGCGGGTTTCGCTAAGGTATTTAATATCGAGTTCCGCGGCTAGAGCGACCTAAGCGGTACTCGCTGCCGTTGTGGGTAGAAGTGCATACCGCGCGGGTTTCGTTTAGGTATTTAGTATCAAGTTCCGCGGCTAGAGCGGAATAGTTGGTGCCATAGTACCGCGTAGGTATTGTTTCGAGCGAAACTCGAACTTAGTATTCTGCCCACAAGGATAGCAAAATCCGCTTTGGTGTGAACAGTAATATTATCGCATACCCACTCGGTTTCCTCTACCGCAGACGGTAGCGAATACCGCTTTGGTGTGAACAGTACCTAATATTACCGCATACCCACTCGGTTTTCTCTACCGCAGACGGTAGCGAATACCGCTTAGGTTTGAATAGGCCTTTAAGCTGTGTCAGTTGAGACTGGAACCTATAACATTGGTCGAAAGCATTGCAATTAGACATTTATGCATTAGAATCTACTAGGCAGCTTGAGCCTTGAGTTAGGTTATATAATAGGTACCTACCTGCCTGATGCAAACTTCAAGGGAAGTACGTAGGAGAGGAAGGTAACTAGACAAAAATCAGGGGTCTCTAATACAAGGGGATCTGATAATAAGTGCTTATTTGAACGATTTCATTCTTTGTATCAATGTGTTAAAAGTCCTAACAGTTGGTTTTGCTTGACGATAGTAAATCGAATCCCTTCCTAGAATCGCCAGTTCCATAGAAACTGATACTTTATCCTGACCTCCAAGCATGCCCGTGAGGAATGAGGTATTACTATTACTATACTTCAGTAGTGTACACAATATATCGAATAATTTTAATAAACCAATTATTCCAAGCCCTGTATAAAACATTACCTACCGATTAATTCAGAGAAGTGGACAGAGCGAGATTAAATTACTGTTTTTTTATATCAAATTATTTTCACTACCAATAAGAAAAGATAATCTATGAAACTTATTAAATATAATTATGCATGAGTCCGTATATTTTTAAAGATCAGTCTAACATTCGTTAAAAATTTACAACTTTCATCTAACGATTAGTTTATACCTTTTTTATGTTTACGATAAGGCTACGGGCTGGCTGATTCGTCCTGCTCCACAAACATAAACACGACAATGATGACCGTTATAACTCTGTATTTATCTTAATTATAATTTATTCTTATATCCCTTTGTGCAGCAATAATTGATTTCATTTATGTTAATAAAGTATTTTGTAGATAACATACACACGATCAGACCCATATTTACAATATCAGATAGATACTAATAAAGTGCTATGGTTTGTTACAACGGGTCTTCAAGAATTGGAGGAAAAACAAGGCTTTTTTAAACTTAACTGTTGTGTTCTGTGGACGTACCTACGATCACGTTTTTATATTCCATTACCCTGAGATGTCATAGAACATAAAGCCCGGAATACACGAACCTGTAACTTGCACAAAAGTATGCAAGTAGCTCGCATACCTTTATGATATTCACCAATCAGAAGTTCTTATGGCACAATGTGTATTCCGGGCTTTATGGTAATTGATATGCCAAGCCAACTCGTCACAAACACAATGAAATATAAAAGATCCTATGAGTACTCACACAGCAAACAATCTGGTGTTCGAGAATGATATCGTTCATAGACAACAATAATACAAATAACATCTACCTATAATATCTACAGTCGCTAAAATTATAGTCTTAATTAATTGGTGTAAAGATCCGTCTTAAAACCTACTTAAGTAATTAAAATTGTTGATTGCAGTTACCCTCAACATAGTTCATAAATCACTCTACAATTAGGATTCTAGTCGAATTATCACGCTGTCACCAAGTCTATTTATACTTTCGATAATCTTGTAGTGTCTACTGTAGACGATACTAGCGTACAATGATACGTAGCAGAGTTGTTTCAAGACTTTTTGGGATGGCTAGCATTGGATTTAAACGTTATTTTTCAGTAATATTTCAGTAACGTTCCCGCCACATAAAATTGTTTGAAGCAACTTCTCTGTGGAAGAAAATGCAAAGAATGGATGAAATGCATAGAGCTGTTACAACTCAGAATCATGTCGATTGAATATTTGTAATAAAAATAAATGGTTTTTACCAACGATGATTAATAGACAATATGTTTTTACATATTGTCTATTAATCATTTAGGTACATAGAAACCAGATGGATTTAAATGCCAACCAAATGCGAAAAAAATAGAAAATGCAATGACAAAGATTTTTAACAGGAGAAAAACTATAGTAGGCCGCCCTAGGGCAGAAAAATAAATAACTTCGTTTCATTTGGTAACGGTTGAACTTGCAATCAAATGAAGATCAAGAAAGGTGCATTAAAACATCGTAGGTTTCTCAGGCATCAACATTTTCATTCATACCCGGGCATTTACGCTCATGCAGACAATATAGTTATTTAAACGATGAAAGTGCTTCAATTTATACAAAGATACGTCTTAGCCTTAGGATCTTGGGTCAATAAATTACTTTTCCATACATTTTGATAATTTTTGGAAAGATTTCCAAAATTGCTAATAAGAAGTGGTAATGGAAATCAATGCACTGTCTTCAGAAAAATTCTATTAGCAGTTGTTAGTCAAGTAGGATAGTCTATTTAGATGATTGACTTTTGGTTTCTATAAAACGCTTGTGTACGTCCATGAATACACGCTTTTAGCTTTAGCGGCCATATTGCTGCCAAATAGGTTGTTGGCATAACAACGTGCATAGATGTCGTGGTTACGTGAAATATTTATGTTGTAATAGATATGGCTGTTAAAAGTATCACGAAGAATGATTGGGTTTAAAGTCATAACTGAACATGGCGAGGCATGCAGCTGTAATGTATCCTACTATGCGGAAATTTGGTTTGGATAGATTCAACGCAGGTTTAATACGGTGACTGTTGTCGCCAGTCTAATCACGCCAGCACTGGCGTTTTTGTCGTCCAGTGTAAACCCTTTGTCGTCGTCACTCGCCGCTCATAGTCGCCGTTCAAACTTGGCTTTAGGATTGTAAGTTTTATCGGAAATATTTGAGTGCGGAGACGAGCAGGAACTTCTCGATGAAGAGGTCGGAGTCGAGGGCTGCGATGTGCGCGGCGCGGCCCACCAGCGCGCTGGCCGTGTGCGGCAGCGCGTGCTGCACGTCGTAGCGGACCACTGACACTGTGGACGCGCGCGCAGCCAGTGGTGACACCATGTTGTGGACCTGGAGTTAGAAAGCGATTATTCTTTTTGTTCTTCTCCGTGTCGGATGGCACGATGAATTTGAAACTTTATGGGCCCAAAACATTGCCGCTTTTACGGGTTTGTTAGTGGCCGCACAGGGGTCATTTAGATTGCAGGATTTGGGGCACAAAGGAAAGGATTGGGAGTTTGTTGTTTTGACTCATTTCTGCATTAATAACGTCAAAATAAAAAAAAAAACCTAAATTATGTTCTTACACATACATAAAATAATATTCTTGTTATTTTTTGTAAGATCCTGTGTGGTCCTTGACAAGTAGTTATTGGTCTTTGACGTAAGTGTCCGTCATTACGGAAACTTAGGTCAGCACCTTCAACCCCAACGATATTTATGACAGCTACGATAAGGAATCCGGCCAGGCCACCGGGAACTAGATGATTAACATACTTAACAATTAATATAGTATGATATTCAATTAATATTCTATAGAATTACAGGATACCAACCATTTCTCTGTAAGCCTGTCCCAAGAGCGACGTATCTTTAGCAGCAGCTTTGCACAGCTCTAGCCTAGCAGAATGCAGTGGGACATAGCGGTCCTGTCCGGAGCCACAGAGCAGGATATGTTTGAACTGGTGCAGCTGACTCCTCTCACTCAGGCGGTAAAGGAAGGAGCGCCGGGGGTCAGAAGCGTCGCGGAGAGAGAGCTGCAGCAATGAACCGGACTTCTTCCATTTCTGCATGAACCACATGCCTGGAATTGAGATGAGATTCTTGTCAGCGGGAGAAACGTGGTGTAGGCGCGATATTTCTGATAACATATTTTTGCAGTGGTAGGTGAGAAAAGAAGACAATCATCATAAAAATGGTAATAATATAATAGGTTTGTATATGGAACGCGTGTTCTTTCTTGTTTTGGGCGTATGGGCAAATGAGTTATTGAAATGATTTTACTCCTAAACTGCGGTAGTTCTGGCATATTAATTAAAGTTCAGTAATACAAAGCGTGTACAAACTATGACAGACAGCTTACCAGCATTAACTAATCCGCTAGAATTATACAGAGTCCCAAGATGAGGTCCACTAAGCGAGAGGAAGGTGTGGAGTTTCGCCAGGTATGGCTTCATCTGAGGCCTCGCTAACGCTGACCGGATGATGATCGTGCCTAGGGAATGGCCCACGAAACTGATCCGAGCTGGGTCACTCGAGCTCTGAATGTGGGTCAGGATCTCTTGTACAAGTCTGGAAACATGGTAACATAGGATTACATTATGGGATTCCTCAAGAAGCAAAAACGGAAAATAAAAAGTTTTTGAAATAATAATTTAAAACTTAGTTTTACATAATAATATATTCAGCTCGATACGTGGCATAATCAGAGAGTTTGGCAACATAAAAAACAAATAATCAAAATTGATCTACAAATATTACGAGTAACTAATTGAGATTTGTAATAAATTTATGTCATAAAGCGGTCTCACTAATTGTCCGTGTAATTTAATTTAGGTTAAGAACTGGTTAACCGATTGAGACAAAAATCAATAACATAATACTGACGAGGATGTTGTAACAAATCATATTTTTGGAGCTATAATTACCGCTCACCTATCTGTCATCGTATCAAAGTCAGAGAAAGTGTCGCCTTGGTTTCTCTCGGACATGAGGAACTCTAGCCTGGCCCCAGGCAGACCGAGTTCCAAGTACGTCTTCACAAGGCGGAGGTCTGCCGCGTTGCCGTCCAAGCCATGTACGCAGATTATGAGGTGGAGCCCTGGAATATTTCGACTACTTGTTACAATTCATTGAAGGGAATATGGAATTACTGTTGGATGGATGGAGATAAGTTGTTCTGAAGCTACACAGTACAAGTCACTGATTAGACTACAAAAAGTTACATTAATGTCTAGTCTAGTAGAGTAGTAGTAGCCAGATAGAGCTAAAGGTTTATTTTATGAACCTTTAACTTGGCAATATGTACCAGAGGCGTATGTACGTAAAAGTATGATATGAATTTCGGCAAGTAGCCCGAGTACGGGCAGTTTTTGCTATGTTAGCGTTAGAGTTTCAGTAAACTTACCTTCTGGATTAAACATTCGATACTCATCGCTGATATGGAAGTACGGCAGCGAGTGCTCAACAGGCGGGAAGTCAGAGTAGATAGCACCCGGGTACTTCACACTCTGCCTGAACTCTTCTCTGCACTTCACGAATAACCTCTCAGACTCGGCTAGGCCGAATATGCTGATGAGATTGCTTTCTCGTTGTTCTGAAAACATAGAAAATTGCATGTGAAAATATGGCAACAGCAGTCATTATGGCTTTGCAGGCTTGATTGCTCTAAAGCTTTGTGTACCAATTGATTTATGAGTGTTAAAAATAGTGATACTTATAGTAAGATGATGAGATATAGAACGTAATATTTATTTTTGCTGAGTATATGTATAAACCAGATAAGTTGTAGTCAAAAGTAAATAACTTTATTACCAGTATCGTTTCTGCTGGCCAGTTCCCCGGTGCTCTGACTTTTATTAAGCGTACCACCGGTGGGCGCACCGCTAGAATTTACTGACTGATGTGGCCTCAGCTTCCGCCTCTCCATTATACCTGTTGTAAGCCAAGCGATGATGTTAGTAGCAGAAGCATTATTGAATAAAACAGAAGTTTTCAGTGTTACCCACCTTCACACACATGATACAAGGGGTTATCTAACTGAAGTGAGGACGGCTGTGGCGGCTGTTTTCTCGGCGTTTTCGACGGAGTAGACGATTTGCTGCTCTGTCTACTCAGCTTTGGAGATTTAGTTGGAGGATCCTATAACATACAAGTCCAATATGATATTTTACCAACCACTTGATATTTCTTTTCATCGATGGATGTTACGTGTTTACCTTAAATTCATCTGGTGGAGGTGGAGCGTCTCTGAACTGTTGCGGCGGAGGTAAATGCTCATAGTCATTGTCACCCATAAAGTGCGCTAAATCTATTTCCGATTTAGCTTTATTCGAGTATTTTTGCGCAGCGCTGGATGAACGATCTTTCTTGTGGCTGCTTGGTTTGACGCAGGAGCGATCTACCGTCAAACTTCGTATCTCAGCCGCGATTAACTTTTCCGTATATTGTATTCTGTCTTTCAATTTAGTTTTGTCCATAGATTGAGATTTGGCAGGTGCCGGCTGCGCCTTCTGTGGAACTTCTTTCCTTATGTAAGGATGCAGATTGTCACTAATTGTTTGTGACTTTTTCACCGTACCCTCGTTCAGGCTTTTAGAAGAAGAGCTATAAGTCTTCCCTTGCACAGCACTAAAAGAGTTATGTCTTTGATTACCTTTCACTGCATTAGCTTCTGCGATTTGTTGAAAACAACTTGCTGTGCAAGTATCTGAATTGCATTCCGCGTCTATACCATTACTATGCACCAGTTTATTATATTCGCACTGGCTATCTGTGCATATAGAGTCGCTACATATGGTGCATTCCTCGCACACTTCCTTATCACAGCATTCTATTTTCTCGTTTGAAGTATTTTGAGCTACTTTGACGGCTAATTTTAGGAGCCGCTCTCGTAACTGATCTCCATTAAGGACTGTTCTTTTAAAGTCACTAATAGTTTCACCTTCTGTTTTTCGAGGATCAGTTGCATCTTCATAGGTTTTACTAGTTGGTTTAGGCATGGTTGATTTTCCAGCAACGAAATTCTGGTTTAATTGACAACTTGCATTATCTGGAGAGGACGGGCCTGAACTACGTCCGCTAGATACCCATCCACTTTGTTCACTTAAACTAGACGTAGAAGTGCTTCTACGACGTTTCTCTTCCTTGTTCGAAAAGTTTTTAGGAGGCAAAATTTTGAAATCTTTATCTGCTATGTCAAGAGGTGGCGATTCAAATGCTGGAGGTGGAGCTAAATTGGGTAGAGATTCTGAGCCAAAAGTATTATTTAAGTTAGGTTCATCTAAAACTGATGCAGCACTTCTACAATGTCGTAACAACTCTGGCCCGTGGTCGAGACTGTAAGGAACACTTGTAGAAGACTCTAATCTTCTCAGCTCAAAAGGTATACTTTCGTTGCTGGATGACGATGCGGCTTCTGACATTAACTGCGTCATCTTTTCCGATGGTTTGTGTTTCGAACGCTTTTCTGGTTTTCCACTCGACCTGCCGCTTTTCGGTGTCGTAGCACCAGATTTTGGAGTAGCTCTGCCAGATTTAGGTGTTTGTAGACCTGACTTTGGAGTAAACCCACCCGACTTGGGCGTAGATTTACCAGACCGCGGTGTTCCGCGATCAGATTTTGGAGTGCTACGTTCAGATTTTGATGTATAACGATCTGATTTACTATCTCGGGATTTAATAGAATGGTGACTGCTTAATGAATCCCTACTCGAATTCATTTTAGTATTTTCCTTTCCTCCATTATTGAGTTTCGACTCTTTGGATCGGCTTTTCTTGTGCCTGACCGATGGCATCGTCGAATGTGGAGTAGATGGCGGTGTCTTTGAATAAGTTGATTTTGATGTCCCATCACTGCTTCTATCTAGAGTCATCACGAACCCGCTGTCATCACTGCTTTTACTAGATTTCTTTTGATAGTTCTGTATTAAACTTCCTGTATTAAAATCGTAACTCCAATCACCTTTCTGCAGGTAGTAATTGAGCTCATGTCTGAGTTGATTTCGAGCAGCTTCAATGTCAATTTGTTGATTTTCCACTTTTTGGTTTTGAAACACATGTGTAGAATTAGATCTATGTACGTGTTTATTAGAAACTAAGTTATTTTGATCAGTCACTTGAGTTTTACCACTAACCGGTGGGTAAGAATTACGTGGAGGCAACATAGGACGGGGTAAATTTACACTGTAGCCTCTTTGAAACTCTAACGGATTACGAATAACATTGTTTACTTGCAGATTACCCTGATTACCGAAAGTATAGCCGTACACTTGGTTAGGATTAGGTTGCATCACTCCATCGTACTTATATCCTACATTATGGAACACCTCATTGTTCACCCCGTGTGCAACTTTCTTAATACAAGGATTTTTGTATTTTTCTCTAAACTCGCTTATATTCCTCCTGTAATCGTCTGTCCCTTTGGAACTGCATCGCGTAGTTGTATTCGTTGGATAAGCACTAGTTGTGACGCTTCTAGGCAATGTTGTAGGCTTAATTTGTTGCGGTGGTGGATATGGTTTTGGATAATTAACAGAAGAATTGGAGCCATTTCTCACATTCTTTGTTAATGTTTGCGCAGTATTCAGCGGTGTTAATTGAGACACTCTTAACTGATCCAGAGACTTGCTGTGCCTTGCCGGCAGCGTGCTCACACCACTCGTGATTTCATGTTTTTGTCGAAAAACTTCAAGTCCTGGTTCAGATTTCTCTTTGCCTAGGCGCGAAACGTTCGAAGCACTTTTTGCTGTACTGATATCAAGCAAAGTGGATGTGGAGTATCGAGACATTGGTTGTCCCTGTTGTATTGGGCAAGAAGCGAACGCGCTGTTTGGTGGGAGTTGAATCTCACTAATTAGATTGTTTTGCACGATGTATCTATTTCTTCCTGTAAGCTCGAGTTGTTTGTTGTGTGCCTTAGGTAGTTCTACTACATTTTGTTTCACTAAAGCTCGTTTGGGAGACCCGCGGGCAGATTTTTGGGGAGCTAAAGTCAAAGTTGCTTGAACGACACTGGAACTGGATTTAGGTGCATTCAATTGTGGTTCAAGAACATCCATGATTGTTCTGGGCAATGTGAGGGTAACTCTGGAGGCTTCGGATGACGGTCTTCTGGAGTCCATGAGTGAACTAATACTACAAGCACAGTCATCTCCAAGGGGCTCCGAACATAGGAAGGGATCTGCATCAAGACACACTCGAATTAGTGAAAGGTTTTTGTGCACGAAATAGTAGTATTTGTAAATAGTGTCTACTTACCGCTTCCAGATTTACTTGCACTGGAATTCAGAAATGAACGACGTCGTGCGAATTCTGCTGTGTCTTGATACCTGAAAGAATTCAGAAAGACTTTGTGTAGAGTATTTTAATTTCCAAGTACATGAGTCTTGGGTTATTGGGGATGGGGTCTACCTAGCCGACCCCAATATAGTTGGGAAAAGGCTAGGTAGATGATGATGAGTCTTGGGTTACTATCATCTCGCAAAGGTTCTGAAGGCTAATAAGTAGTTATAATCATCTTACTTTTTAAGGTGTGTTTGAAGCGAAGTTTAGATTAGCAAAAAAAAAAAAAAACTTTAATAGGTTGCAGCGATTGTTTACAGGGTAAATCAAGTTCAAGTTAAACTTCGCGTTTTCACGAAGAATTCGATAGTCAAAATTTAAATTGAGGAATATTTCAATCACCTGTCTTCAAATATGATAGGCATGATATGCGGGTCTCCATCCAGGGCTATGCAGTGCACGGGCAGCGGCGGCAGCAGCGCGAGGTAGCGCGAGCGCCGCGCCACCTCGCCCACACTCTGGTACGACTGGTAGTTGCTGTCGTAGCACCCCGCCAGCGAGTGCCGCGGGTTGTCCAGCACGAAGAAGCATTCGGCGAAGCGCTTTATGCTGGAAAGGGAATTGGTGAATAAGTTAGTAGGTATTTGTATAAGGGGTTAAATATAATGATCACCAAAAAAATATATTGAACACCAAAAAATGAAGTCTAAAATTACAATAGTTCTAGCTGGGTACCCTGAGGTAAGGTTTGGTTAGGTTACTTTAAACCCTTTACACAGAAGTAGGAGCCCCGCGAAGCGGGGCTCCGTCGACATAGGATGCAAGAGCGAGCAAATGAGAATACAAATACCTTTACCTAGGTATTTTACAATAAAATGGAGCTTTACTTTTGGTGATCATTTACTATTTTTGGCAGTAAAAAGTGTTTTTTGATATTATATTTTACTTTATCTGCTGATAAGTTAAACATAAGCCTTTGTATAATGATACTAGGTGCTGAACTTCACATGTTCAGTCATTACTTTAAATAAAAGAGTAGGTATACAAATGTATTGGACATAGGTAGATAATGTTGTAAGCCGGATTTTGGCCAGTTGATTTATTGGTGAGAGGGTGGCCTGCCATAGGCGATGCTTCTATTTTAGGAAGATAAATCATTGTTTGCGATAGCAGATTGTACTATATCGCGTGCACATGGGTATGGTTTGTAATTTGTAATGCAGGAAAGCCAACCACCGCACAAATGGTCACAGAATGCGTTTGAGTTTGTTAGACATAATTATCGATTACCCCAGCGCATGGCTGGCCGCAAGCGCGTAGGTAATGCTGTGGGCCCAGTCTGATGTGATGTCTGGCCCACAATCCCCACACAGTGGCGCGCTACTTATTATTGTAGACAAGTTTGTCCTAACCGCAGCGCGTGATGCCTAGCCGCAAGCGCATGATGCACGTGAGGCCGGTCTGATGTGTGATGCAGGAAGGCTCGCCACCGCAGCGTCACTTCAGCACACAGTCGTGCGATGTCGTGAGCTGCACTCATCGCCCATTCCTCCTCCTCGCCGCATTCGGACTTCTGGAAGTTCTGTAAAAATATATGATGTTAGTAAAATATCGACAGTTTTAATTTCGATTTCGGATTTGCAAAAGAAGTAAAAAATTGTCTTTGTAGTGATGAAGTCTACTGTAAGGCAGCTTTTACCAAAAAGTTTTATAATGACGTACTTTTATAGAGACGTACTACATATGCAAACATACATCATAAGCAGTGAAAATATTAGAATACAAATCTGGTTCAATTCTGTATAATACCTTAGCGGTGGGGCTCTTGGGGGTCTTGTGCTGGGGTGACCTTGATCGCCCCATGTTGTTAGACTTCAGGCACAGGCCCAAGATACTGGCTTTGCCTTGTTTGGGACCAACGCTATCACCATATTGTAATGTTCTCTAAAATCATAATGGAAAACTCAAAAATCTCACCTTGCTGAAATCGCTAAGATCCTTTATTCTCTGCGCGACTTCTCCAACCACAGAATTTGACGAGGACTCCTCGGGAGTAAGCAGCACACCGGGGGAGCCACACATTGCTAGAGCACTCTGTAGCCCCTCCAGTGACCCCAGCAGGATTCCGCAGACTTCGGCATGGACTTGCCTGAAAAATCAACGTTATCATTTATCCTGTGCAGAAGCATTTTTTGAGGTGTTGCACAGATATTTAATAAGAATAAAGAGTCTTCGTCTTCCAAGGTATTCTGTTACCATATAGACTACGAAATAGAATAGAATTTGTAGAAAATTTGTTGCCACACGTTTCCCGAATGTGCGGGCCTTACCGTCTCCAAATATATTTTCGGAGGTCTTGACTCTGACCTGGTGAGATAGGGCATTAATCGAATCGAAGAAAAACACTTCGAATAGTGTAGGTTCCGTGGTTGGGCTACTTACCTAGCATGCGCAATCTTGCTAGAGTTTCCACCAGAGCATTTGCCGGTGGATCCGAAGAGTACATTCTCGAAGCTTCCCGAGGTATTGAAGGAACCAGCACTCTTCATCAATTTGCCCCATTGTTTACTTGAGCGTGGAGTGCTGTAAAACATAAGTATATAGAACACCATAAGATCAATTATGATTTCTGTGTCAGTTAGTAGGTATTCGTAATGTCTATGTTTTCTACTGCTGTTTTCCAACTTTTTCGGTGGTCTAGACATAATTCGCTTGCGTAGGTATTGTCTGAAAGCCTAGCTTTTTTGACACCAAGACGTTCCAAGTGTGTCCAAGGCCCTTACTAAATAGGAACAATTCAAGGAAGTTACTCACCAGCTTTGCACATAATGCATGATACTTTTCCTTGAGTGGCGGACAGACATGTAAGAATTCAATTGAGTTAGTATCTATGTCTATATATATCTATCACTCACTGGACTCTGTTACGACCGCCCTGAGAAAAGCTGAGAACCGAACGAAGTGGAAGAACGTCGTGCATAAAGCCACGAAGGCCTTTCAGGAACACTACATTCATTAATAAAGTACGCGACCAAGAAGAGAAGAAGAAGAGTATCTATGTATTTAGCAAATGAGTTTATAAATCCAAAATATTGTAAGTTTGTAAAATAATACCAAATTACTAAATCAGTAAGTCTTCTCTGCGAGTAAATGTGTAAGGACAAAAGAAATCCGGACAAATATACCATATCAGGGAGTTAATTTTATGTTCTTTTACTTGCAAAGTTTTCATGTTAGAAAGGGGGTAACTACCGAGATGACGACTAATAGAGAAGTATGGAAGAAAAAGGCATGTTGCGCCGACCACACATCTAAATTGGGATAAGGCCAGCAGAATGATGATGACTTGCAAAGTTACCAACAGCTTGATAAATGATACCTACCTAAGTTACAGGGAAAGATATTATAACGATGGTTTAAAAAAATAAGTCGACAAAGTTAAAACTCCAAAGAGGTGTTAACTTCGATAAATAAGTGTCAGTACAATATTTTACAGTCGAAGAAGTTCAATGTTGTTCACACTGGTGTTATCAAGACAATCGCCATTTATAGCCCTTGGTTAAGTTTCAATAAAACACCAGTCCAGTAATTGATGATTTAAGATGTAGTTCGTGACATTAATTAATATGAGATAATGATCGGAAACACGAGAATCCAGATTCACGACACGCGTGGGTTTGTTAATTTGCTGCTTTTACACGTATTGTCATAAATACATACTTACATTCGCGATATTATGCATTTTCGAAATGCGTTTTAAAAGCAGACTGAATACCTATAGCAGTCATACAAAATATGGCCCAATGTCGGCTTAAACGCCAATGGGAATAAATAGTTACTTATTATTTAGGCATGTATTGTAACATCTACTCGTATATGTTACAATACAGGCGTAAATAATTAGCCATATACATTTAGGTACGATGAACAAACTGCAGTAAGCTACGAATATTCTTATTCGTAGGCAGTAAGTAGGTATATAATGTTACATAACGCCTGTATATCTTAGTGTGCATTTACACGAGCGCCACGTGTCAAGGGCAGAGGGAACTGCAGGCGTGGACGCGTCGGCGGCGGCGACTGCGACGACAACGTGCCACTTGTGTATTTGAGTACGGTGCTCAAATACACGAGCAGCAAGTTGTCAACGACTGCAGTTGCTTCTGCCGTTGACACGTATCGCTGGTGTGTATGAGCACTAGGGGTAGACAAAGGTGTAGTACACCAGCTCTCATCTGCCGAAACATAGTTTTCAAAAACTCCTCATACTTACTTGATGTAAGGCTGATGTAAAGCAACTAGGCTTGCATGTATGGTGATGGAGACTGATGACAGGTGAAAGTAGTCGAATAGAACCGGCAGGTGATAGTGGAGGCCCTGGGAGGGCTGGAAGTGCAGCTTGAGGACCCGACAGGACATCGGGGCGAGGGTACTAGACTGTGCACCCTCGCTGCACCACAGCTCTACGCCAAGGCTCCACTCTGCTCGTTCTAGGGACTCCTTGAGATTCCGGCTATCCACTAAACAAATAGGAAAAGGTTACGCTGGGTGTCCGTTACGTTCGCGCAGAAAATGTGCTACGTACATCATTTGCTGTGCTTGCATAAAAGCGGCCATCATGATAAATGAAAACACTTTCGTAGTTGGCCAACCTGCTGCCTGTCACTGATTTCATGCAGTGACATAGAAACCTTAATCGTGTCACTGCGGTCTGTCATTGCTATTGGGCGACGATGCTTATTGCGGTTTGCGACTGCGGTCGCCTTCGAAAGATGCACGGAGCACATTTGCTATGCGAACATAGTGGATACCGGGAGAGCTTTACAAACAGTCTTGGCAAACAATCGGTTCAGAGTTTCAGAGCGAACTTCTATTAAAAGAAAGTAACGAGTTCCAAATGCTTGTCATTGCGAAATGTGGAACAATCAAATTTCCTCTCCAAAACAAAATAATGTGTTTTTAATTAGTTACTATCCCACATTTAGACACAGTGTCTGGTGACGTAAGTATCCTTTCCAAAATGTAATCCGTTGATGCTGAAGAGAAAGGATTCACAAGGTCATTGGGAACTTAACTTTGAACTATGACCCGAGAGGGTCACGACCCTTGACCTTTGTATCCGTCAGGTTACAGCAAACAAAACAAATCTCATAGCCCTAAGAGATGATATAGGAAATACACAATGTGGCATAAAGTAACCTCTGAATGATTAGAAAGACCCGGTATGTAACCATTCCATCGCTGAATCTAGACATAAAAACAAATGGCGGCTTTAAATAGACTGTCTTACCTAAGAGATGAGCTCTAAAATGCACGATGTCCCGTAACGTGACCTCTTCGTTACGGTACATGATCTGGAAGGCCCGGGACGCGGCCAGGCCTCCGATGAGCGACGCGTTGGCGGCCGGGCGGCCTGTGCGTGCGGCCCCGTTGCCGCTCTGCACGGAGGCCTCGATGTGCACCGGGACCTTCGGCGACACACGGAGGCCCACGCGCACTTGGTAAAGTCTGAGGAGAAATCATAGAAAAACTTGTCAATTGGGTAACGTTTAAGGCAGACCAGAGGGGCAATTCTCGTAATTTTAAGAACGTTCACAGTCTGAGGGGTAATTCTCGTAATTTTATGAACGTTCAGAGTCGGATCTCAGTCTCAATCTGTCAAAAATACCTATAATTTTCGTACATTTTGACAAGTTTTTGACATTTTTTTGTCGCCGAGATGAGATTGCGACTAGATTTTGAACGTTTTAAATTACGAGAACTGGCCTTCAGCTGTTGTCGGCAACTTTATTCGCCAAAATCTCCTCAGGGGTTAACTCTCGAAAGGTACTTTCTACGTGCAATGCACTAAGTAAGGACTTCTGACGTCGGGTTTTTTAATATTGTAGATGTCCACACTCTCCTTAAAATCTTAATACTAAAAGGGTTTATTTACTTATAAACGTTGATTTATAAAGTCATCAAAAATGTATCCAGGTTAAACAGTCGCTCATCACTACTTCACTTTAAGCAACGTTTATGAATAAAGGGGAAAGTTTATATTAAATATTAGTAGAGCAAGTTATACAAATGCTCGTCTCGTACCCTCTTATGCAGTATCGCCATCGTAGTAGATATTTAATAACTACTGTTTATAAAATACATAACACCAGTCTGTAATTGTCCCATAGGAGGACAAGGACCACTAATCCCACATTTGCTGATTGCGTTTTAAAATTACAAGCCTGTGAGTAAGCGTGTCAGTGTCTTCTTCAAAGATTCGGAACTCATGGCTCTTGGAATTACAGCCAGATAGAAAAGAATATTCTTTATTATGTGATTGCCTTCCTCGTCTTCAGCCTTTCGCCACCCAATGCTGAGTGTAGGCATCCTGGAATGCACGCCACTCTTCTCTGTCTATAGGCTTCCTAAGCCTGAGTCTTGACCAGGTCTTCGGTCCACCTCATCGGCTGTCAGCCCACACTTCTACTAACAGGTCTCGGTCTCCAGCCCAGCGCTGTCTGCCTTTATCATGTACAATTGTACACCATAGATATCATATCATACTTCATACTTATAATCACATTAATATTATAAAGGCGAAAGTTTGTGAGTGTGTGTGTTTATATTATGTTTGTACTTCTTCACGCTCAAACGGCTGGACCAATTTTGATAAAATTTTGTATGGAGGTAGCTGACACCATGGATTAACATATAGGCTACTTTTATTCCGATATTCCCACGGGATCGAAACTTATGCGATAACTTATGATATAAATGTAGAAATTTCTTCAGATATCACTTTGGGAAGCTCTCTATATTACATAAAACATAATTCGACCGTATTTTTTCCAGAGGTTTTCCTCGTCGGGCCTCCAAAGGTAGCCAAGCTTATTATGTTAAGTTCAGAGGGGTCATCTCGCTTCATTACGGTCATTTCACAGAAAGGTAGCAGTTCACTTTACGGGGGTTTTTAGTAGCATGACTTATGGCTCGACCTTTAATATGCATGAGTTTAACTTCGTTCTGAAGCGGTTTTTTTTGCCTTAGAATTTTTATTCAGTATTCAGCTTTTAATTGGATTTCTGTAGTTTTTATAAGTAAAATGAGTTATTAAGAGGTTCTTAGATTAAGCAATAAAAGTAGCTAAAAAGATTTACTTACAGAAATAAACATAATTTCGTATTTTCTTTCTTTATCTTTTTATTTCCTTATTTATGCTAGCATTTTAGCCTGTTCCGCTCTACCGGATAAATTGAAAATACGAAGGAATTTGTATGAAAGGAACTGCCGGAATAGTTACTCGATTCTCATCAATATTAGAGGAAATAGAAAAAAGTCATGGGACTTGCGACTTACAACTTTAAATTCTATTTCATAAAGAGCTTATTTCTCAGCCGAATAACTAAACTTTCCAGCACCCTAATTGCGTAACACACTATCAATCAAAATCTGAATCATTTGGAAGGAAATTGCTAATACGTTAAACCTTATATGTTTGAAAAGTCTGTCTGCTAAATAAAGCAATGAACTGTCAAAATTAAACCCATTGCTACTGTTACCCCCTTACTAATAAACGTTGTATAGCGTCTGTATAGTTACACAACGCTTTGTCTTCTTCTTTCGAAAGTCAAATTACTGACGACTGGAAGAGAGAAATCGAAGTGTAACTATTCATCTGATATAATACGTTTATTAGTAAGGGGGTTAGTGTGTTACGCAATTACCCCGCAGCCCTGAATTCAGCATTAATAAAAGCTGCCTACACACTCACTACAAACTATAGTTGCACCGAAGTATTTTGTCCATACACAATACGGGTATCATGTCAGAAAATGTGAATAGGAAAACAAAGGAAACAGTGGTTACTAGCTCCACGAGCCTGCAATCTGCCTAAGTAGTTCTGACTACACAGTAAACTTCACCGTACCTATGTTGTACCGACCGCTATACGTACTGAAAACTTACTTATAATAAAGTCTAGTTGGTGTTGCAGCGTAGTAAAATCTTCTATCCATTATTAGACAGAGGTATTTTTTATCTATGGATAAAGCATTATCCGCTAAGGTCCGACCGCGCTAAATTTGCCAAAGATGTAAACAACAATGGCCGCTCGAAATTGAATAAAATCCATTTACAAGAACATTTATTTTCACGCTCTTAGTGGTGGAATTTCAAAAAACTCTTTCTTAGTATCCACTAAGAAAGAGTTTTTTGAAATTCCATCCCATGCCATCCATTCCATGCCTACTCTTCACAAATAACACACTCTCCAAATTTCATGTCTCTAGGACCAGCGGTTTAGGCTGCGCGTTGATATATCAGTCAGGCAGGACTGAATTTGTATATACAGGATGTCCCAGGAAACCGAGATTTTTTTGTCAGTATTATGGCTAGAATGTGTGTTCACCTGTTATAAAACACAAAACACATAAATCTAACTACTAGTAGCTCAGAATTTGATGACAAGGTTAAAATTTCTGTTTGAGAGAGCACTTGATTTCAACATTTCTCGAAAACTACAAAATATCGCGGAACATACATAGGGGTTTAATCGATGGATATTAGTGTCCCCTGACCACAGACCTTCGCTGGTACATGTTTCCTGGGACACCCTGTATAGATAGATAAAGAAAGGATTGACACTTCCAATTGTACTCTAACGATTCGTTACATCGTCATTGTATTTTCTTTGCTCCTGTTTCATGTTTATTATTATGTATATTTATATAGATTAATAGTACTTTATGTACCTACGTATTTATTGTATTGTGTAAATGGTACACCACAGACTACCTATAGTATTTGTCTGTCCTTCCCGTTTTTAATCCATCCAAAGGTTGTCTTTAAAAGATCGCTCTTAGCGATAAGACCGCCCACTGTGTCACCCATTGTAAAGTTTCTATATTTATGTCTGTAATTTATATGGTGTACATAATAAAGAGTATTCTATTCTATTCTATTCGTTACCTGCTGTGCTGTTCTGAAAGAAAGAAAGAAGAAAAAAACTTAGGTGAAGTGACCTGTCATTCCACTTGATGCTAAGGATTGACACTAGTTATTGACAGCCCACTTCAAGCAAGATTACAGAATTGCCGCCGTGCCGTATTGTAGCTGTGGATTAGTTAACCTTTCACCTTTAGTAACTGCTATGCACAGAAATCTTAATTATTATTAAGATTTCTGTGCTGCTATGACTTTGTTGCCAAATTGTGGACCTTTTTTTAACACACGACCAACACAATTCGTCTAGTCGCCGCTAACTTTTTCCTACACATGCTGTTCCACAAAGTCGGGTACTTTTTACACCCCAATTCATTTACACCTGTCGCGTTGGACTCGACCCGAATCAATTTACGCCGCAGTGTGGTAGCTATGTTGTCACTTCCCCTCCCCCTACGACGACAGGGGGAATAAATTGTTGTATGTATTGTGAACTTTTAGCATAACTAAATGAAATGGCTCGTATAACTAATGAAACGCCAATTATTTCCAGTTTTGCAAAGGAATCATCATCATCATCATTTCAGCCGAAAGACGTCCACTGCTGGACATAGGCCTCCCCCAAGCACCTCCACTTCGACCGGTTTTGTGCTTCTCGCATCCAACGAGTTCCTGCGGCCTTCACAAGGTCGTCGGTCCACCTTGTGGCACCTTGTGGGAAGAATTGCAAAGGAATGTGACCAAAAAAATCATGATCACAATAACAGAAGATGAAAAATTATAGTGGAAAAAGGATAAGTACAGTCAGCATCAAAAGTCGATTAACACTATCATTTTTACATGTTATTAAATTGACAACAATTTTTTTTCAAAAAACTGATTTTTAGCTTTTCACATAATAGACAAGAGTATATATTCTAAAAAAAAATCTTCTGCTGCAATTTTGAACAAATATTTTGCTCAATAACTAAGATTAAAAAAACTGAAGTGTCAATCAACTTTTGATGTTGACCGTACCAATAAAAACATTAAAACAACATAACGAACCAATTGCCCTGTCTCCTGTAATACAGTTTCTTTCTAACTAGTGCAGGATACAGGTGATCTTTTTCACTAAAATTAAGTACTATATTGTACCTATTGCATAGCATTTGCTTATCAATAAGTGGAAAAATAATCTGTAACACTGTTTATGGCACAACAAAAATTATATTAATTAATAATTACTTTGCTGTACTAGTCTGAAATAGTCCCAATGAAAGGCAAAGGCCTAAAGGCAAAGTCCTCATTGAAGAGCAAAGATCACTGTTATTGATGCGTATTGACTTGACTGAACTTCAGACCATTATAAGCTTAGGTTACCTCACGATGTTATTCGTTTAACGTCAATGATCAACACGAAAGTAAACAAGTAAGCAATACAAAGAAAACGAATAAAATATTCATCGATAATATCAAAATACTTAATGCAGTTGACCAACTTCTGAACGAATGATTGATGCCTAACTACTAAGCTACGTAGAATGATGTTTTCTGAAATTCGAAGCTTGTTTATCTTCAATCCTATTACGATGAGGCAAAGAAAATGTAAGGGTTACTTTTTGATTTTAATTTTCAGATAGTTAACAATTTTCTAAATCGACATTACATTATTGTGGAGGAGCTACGAGTACTACTGAAAATTAGTTTTTGGGAGCAAAAGACTTTCCACCGTTCAACAACGATCGTCTGAAAGAAAAAAAAAGCAACGCATAAGTTTAGAAAAGCATTTGACCTCTTTAATTAATTACCATCAAAATGTCCTTCGTTTATTAAAACAGTTGTGATGTTAATACAACGCTCAAAGCACGTTGCTCAGTAATTAGGTGTAGAAGAGAAAATTGAGTTTATTAGGTTTGCACTTTGTAGCATAAAATATGAGTTTAAGCGCGCTTCAGCCAGCCGATTCTGACATTCATTACATAGTGTAGACACTTTCGGTTTCCGCTAGTTTGCTAATTGTTTAGGCGTTAATGGAAGCATTTAAATACTAATTTTGCAATTCAAAAGTTTTACTGTTAGTTTGGTTGACTGGTTTTGCTCGTAGCTAGTTCAGAAAGGTAAAATTTAACGATTTAACTAAAATTTAATTAATGCAAGTTGTAGAATTTGGAGGGAACTGGCTATTGATTCTCTAATATAGGACCCAGATACGAATTATAGGAGCAAAAAAACTATGTGTTGATAACATTATGAATCCGGGATACCCGAAGTCCCTTAGATAGAGCGTCCTAAATAAAGTAGAAATAAGAAAAGCGAAGAATGAAACAGAAGAATAGAAAAAATACACATACAACATTCTTGAAGACAAGTTTAAAATCATGAGTCCTGTAACAGCACAAGTTGTAGTCAGTAACATAGAGTGAAACACGAACGAGACGGACGAGAGGAACAGCAAGAATACTACGAAGCTAATCGTTGATGAATAACAGGCTTATTATACTACACATAAGCATAAGGCGCACGCTATTAACAAACCCAGTAACTACACAGTCCTCTGAAAGAGATGCCGTAGCTTTTGAAGTCATGTAAAATGTGTAAACTTGCTAATAGTTGGAATATATTATTTATCCTGTGGCAGACATACTTGGAAAGACACGCGCCACAAATATAGAACTGGGTCACAAACCGTCCGCGATGCGTAGGAGTCTTGTCATTTGCAATTTAAAATATAAAATAGTGTGGTTTATGTGCTTGTCGTAAAGTGTTTTGCATGTTATTAAATATATTTAATTGTTTTTTTTTTTAATATCGTTCTTTTGGTCCTTAACTTGCTTAGATGCCTCATTCTTTTTCATTAATGTATTAACATCTTGATTAATCTGCAAATGTTTAATATAAATTGCTTCCATCATCTCAAAGACATTTTGTCAATGAGTTTAGTTATTCATCAATGCAAAGTAATTTGTGTCTAGCGTTGATTTGTAGATGCTGGTCATTAAGCCGCTTGTAAGCGCATTTGAAGTTCGTCATTGTGAATTAATGTGCATAGTTTAAGAGTTCTTTGGCAGATGACTTTTTCACTTCTGTCAATCTCTTTACACCTTAATGCCGGGTATTTATTAGTGAGACGTTACATGAAATGTAACATACATTGAAACAAATTCATACTTTCGTTTTATGTTGCATTGCATAGATTTGGACTGCTCATTTTACGTTACGTTTCTCCAATCTGCACCCTAATTGCGTAACGCAATTGCAATCACAATCTTTTAATAATTTTGAATAAATGAAATATACTTATAAAAAAAAAAATTGTCTGCACAATAACGTAAATGACGCAATGAATGTTGTTGAACTGTCAAAAAATGAAAGCCATTGCTACTGTTAGTGCGTTACGCAATTAGGCTGCGTTTCCACCAGACATGAGCGAGGATGCGTAGCGAGTGATGTGTGTAAAACTGACCAATACCAACGCTAACTTAGTTCAAGCTGTAAAAATAAAGCGATTTTATTGGTTGGTTTCACACACTTCCCTCGCTACGGATCCTCACTCATCTCCGGTGGAATCGCAGCCTTACCCCGTACCCGGCATTGGATTTTACATGGCACTGTTTGACACAGCATCGGAGTATCACATTGTCAAGAATGATTGACTGTCCAAAACGACTAAAAGTTCAACGATCCTGATCTGATTCATCAGGTAGGTACCCTTTTTTTTAGAATCGAAGTACAGACGCCAGCACATCAACCTACCCGAAACTGTCACATTTTCCCAATCAACTTTGAACCTTATATTTTAGTGATAAAGTTGAAAATCTATTAAAGAAATTCGACAGATTGTAGTAGGTTGATGTGCTGGCGTCTGTACATTGTTTATTTGTCTATCGATTCACTATACAATATAAAGTTTATGAGACTGCGTGTTTTACAAGTGTTTATTTGCCGTGTGTGCAACGTGTTTTGTATAGTAAAACATTGGTCTACAAGAGTAAATATTGTTGGTTAAAGCAAAAACATTTAATTTTAGACGTCGACCTTGCGGCTGCTGTGACGCGTGAGTCGGAATATCTTGAAAGAAGCACGATTGTTTTCTTTTCGAATTATTTTAATGGCTTTTTATTATTTTTAACACCGTAGTACATTAAAGAAATAAAAGTTTTATTTGCAGGACTTATTTATTTCGTTAGAATTTTATTGTTTCCACACTTCAAAATATGTGTCGAGTTCTGATTGTTTTATTTTACGGCGTTTTCAGCTAAATAAACCTTCCGCTAAGTGTGAAAAGTCCAACTACCTTCTAATCTGAACTGTCAGGTATTCTTCCGTTTTAGTTTGAGATAGATCCTTTACACGTTTTCAGAAGTACCTATAAAGTGTAGTAGCCGGTTAAATACATATAAAAAGCTTGTCTTAAAATGAACACCATAATCAGCTTATATATAATGGTCCGACTGCTGAGGCACAGGGATCCTCTCGGTGAGCGGGCCGTTATCCACCACGTGGGCCCAGTACAGGTTGGTAGATGTCAGATGCCTTCGAATTTTGGGATCTAGGACGTGTTTCCTCACGAAGTTTTCCTTCATTGTTTTGAGAGCAGTGGTGATGAAATAATTTACACAAAGTAAATCTGTCTGGGTTCGAACTTACGACTTACAACTCGTAAGTCGCGGCCGTTACCACTGGGTCACCACTGCGAAAGAACTGAACACCAATATCCAGAAATAAGTGTAATCCCCATAGATCAACATGGGCGGTATAAATTCATGAAATGCACTCAGCTTTATAGTCGTAGGCGTTAATTTTTCAGTTACATGATCGAGTTTGTTTAGCTTGAGGAAAGCACAGATTCATTCGGATCGTAAATAACATTTTCACATCATATTCGTTGCCAAACGCGTTCCGACAGGGTTTAACAAACTCTCATTTTCGCATAGGTATATCCTCCTACATGAGCACTCCATTGTATTGTATTAAAATTGTTTTGATTATTGGCAAAGAACATTGCCGGTCTAGTTACATCCCAAATATTCTGAAACCATGTCTGACTAGAAGCTGCTATTATAATACTCTGTACTAATAATAAAGCTGAACAGTTATGTTTTTTGTTTGAACGTGCTAATCTCTGGATCTACCACCAGTCGGATTTGAAGAATTCTTTAAAGAAAAAAAGTCAAAAAGAACGCTAAGAGAACACGAAGTAACAGCGCGGTCGGGCGATGCGATGCGATGCGGTGGATCAGGGGAACAAGAAATTTCACGCGGACGAAGTCGCGGGCAGCTAGTTATCAATATTTTAGCCGTAACGATTAATCTAGAATTAATCTGAAATCTACAAACCACAGTAGGGATTAGCCAGCCAGACTTAGATCGGTAGTTACAACTTTTGGCTTTCAGTCTGAATTGCAGACATATTTAAAGTATGAGTTAATATATTTAATGCTCAAGACTTTTTAAACATATTTCGAGCTTTGCAACTCAAACACGCAATGATACAATTTAGAAATGGCTGCACGCGAGCAGGCTTTCATGAAGCTATCGTTTTTAAAATAGTCTTCTCACTGAGGTCATGGATAAATTAAATGCTTAGAGAGGGTGGAAAGGGATTCAGCTATTGCATTAACAAAAACTTGAAAATTAGAATGATGAGGATGGAGAATACAATATTCTATAAGATAAAGTAGATTTTCAGAAGCATTTGGTTTTACTAGAAGTTGATTCACATATACTTGGGAAAGATTCTATATAAAACGAATTATTAACGACTGTTTTAAATATGCGAGTACTAGTCAAAATCAATAATGATAATAGCAAATGTCATACTGGTAAAAGCTAGGAGCGAGAAAAATATTTGAATCGATTTGAATAATATCAAAGCATGGCATGCAGTAATCTGTTAGAAATTCTGTTCGAATCGAATAATTAGGGAATGCGCACTAAAAGCAGTGATTACCAATTAAAAGGCAAGAGTCAGTTCTCCCCTTCAGTCTGGCGAAATTAATTGAAGGGTTTTCAACGATGCCGTGCAGTTAGCATTCGTCAATCATAATAATTGCGCGCGACAGCCGCGAGACATGTCTGCGAATTAATTTTTAAAAAACCCTTTCATATTTCGTTTTGAAATTGATGTCGACCGTCACTGCCCATTAATAAAAAGTAAGATTGATTTTATGCTTGGACGCTATGGTAAATACGGTATTATTTTAATTTAATGGCTAATGTATCAACTTCATTTTCCAGTATTCCGTCAATGAGAGTTTACATGCTGTTTATATTTTATTTGCGACTGCTACATATCATCCTTTTTGTCGTAATTTATACGGAATCTGTATCTCCATTAATCTATGTATTGACTTGAACTGTTCTGATTTTACTTTTGTGTTCAATTTTAATTTTACAGCTTCAGGTTTATCTGAAATTATCTTTAGATTTATATTATCTATTATATTATATATGATATATATTAACCTTGTATTCAAAATTGACGTAGGTGGATTTCCGAGCAATGTCAACATAAATCGATGACACTGCTAGCACGATTTCATCATTCATCATAATATTCTTCTTCTACAATTTCAAGAACTTACCTTTAGCTCTCTATAATTCTACAATTTTGATGTTACATACAGAGAAATCGACCCTAGAATAGACCTGCTATATACTTGCCAAATATATTCCCATATGGTACATAGGTTCTGTTGAGAGTGACGTGACAGTTTGATGTTACAGTAACGTTAACATGTCGGAAACCAGAGATCTCTTCTATTGTTACCAGTTAATAGAATTCCTCATTAAGCCTGAATATTGGGTTACCAGAGATGTAGCTATATATGTAGCTATTTTCGCATAGTTCCTTGCTCCTTTTGATTAGTTTCGAGGGAGAGATTAAGCTACCGAAATACCGACCGCTTTCCGATATGGTTGGTATATCGGAAAGCGGTCGGTACTTCTGTAGCCGGTATCAGTGTTTTTATGGGTAGCATAATACATAACTTAAAAGCTCTCTTCAGTAATCCCGCAACAAGCAACGAATTTCTTAGATTAGTCGAAGCTACGCCGACCGTCTTCATAATTCTGAGTTTCGTCGATATATCTTTATAGCACTATCCCGCTCTAAAGTTGGGGTAATGCGGTGAAAGAAAATGTACCAATAATCTCTGTCTGCGTACGTCTCAATCAGAGGGCATCTCTCTCGCGAATGTCAAGGAGATAGTGATCGCTATCAGATTGATGGTATGAGGAGATAGTATCTGAAGACGATGATTGATGAAAAGTGTCAATGCGAGATCATGAAATTCATGAATGAAATTATGAATTCATAGTCCTTGCTTCATCAAAAGTCCCGACTCTAGCCAGGTCATTTCGATGTTATCTATTGCTATAAGTATATTCCGTTCTAATTTGACGTGCACTTCACATCTTATCAGTTGTCATTGGCGTTATCACGAAGGTTCATGTACCACTACGTTATTAATATCGAGAGCGCTCACCCTCTCTGAAAGAGGTCGACATTGTAGAACTTGTAGAGTTCCACGGAGAACTCGAAGGTGGCCTGCAGGTCGCTCATGGTTTGTGTGAGGAGCAGGCGCGGGCGCGGGCGGCGCGGCGCGCCATGCCGCGGCCGCTACCAGCCCGCACGGCGCATGGCCGGCCTCACCGCATGGGACCGCTGCACGCACTGCACTGCACTCGCGACCACACCCGCACACCACGCGCGGCGCTGCGCGATGCGGGCTCGGCGACCGTCGGGCGGGTCCGTCTGGCGCGCGCCGACCTAACGCAGCCGCTGACACCGACGTACGGCTCACAGTGCGGGAACCAGGAATTCATTTTTTAATAGCGGCCAGCGCGCATGCGCCGCTGCCGTCGCGAACGTAACCACTAGGGTAGGGACGATGTCGCCGCGGCGGATAACGGGCTACGCGTGAATATCTGCATTTTTTTCTTCATTATTTTCAGACGTTTACAGTATTTCAGTAAAAACAGTATGTATTTTTAGTTTCAACGTCACCTCTACCTGCGTGGATATAATTATGTCCTGATGCGTCAGTGTGATAGTCTCAGAGTGGTATTTGAGTATTTCTCTGAATTCATCGTATTGGATTGGGTATTTACAGGCATTCTTTTCTTTTTTCAGTCTCGTTTAGGTACTAAGTCACACATATTCCCGGTAAGACAACATAGTCAACATACACAGGCTGGCAGGGACATCGATGCGCAACCTGTTACCATGGATTCAGTAGGTACATGATTCTGCACAAATAATTTCAACGCAGGGGCATTGATTCGTTGGTTATAAAAAAAAAGCTGTTCCATACATTTTGACCGCGTACGCATAGGTCACTTTTATATGAAACAGCAGATTTTTTTTGATAACCGACGAAGAATTTCTACTCTAGGGGGTCTAGAATGGTTATGTAAACTCTTAGGTAAGCCTGCCCGCCATTCCTACTGCTGATCATGAAACTGAAATGAATGTTTGAAAATAGTGTTAACAGTAACAGTTTGATTCAAATTCATCGTTAGGGATATTTTCGGATATCGATGCCGCACGTGCCTAGAGGTGCGTGTCTGCCATGTTGAACGCGAGACGCGCCGTCGCGCCGCGTCGCCGGCTCCCGGCCTGCAGTGGCCGCCGCGGCCGGAGCCACCTACACAGGTGCGCCAGGCCCGGCCCGGCTGACAACCGGCGGCCGGCTGACACCCGGCTCGCCCGCACTGGCCCGTCCATGTTATGAGCCGTTTCAGATATGTCGCCGCGTGGTCCGTGGTAATGCGGCGTGATCACTCTCCCGCGGGACTGGGTGACTCTGTAAAGGTCAGGGGGAGGCCTACCTGCCGATCACAAGACTATAATTCTATACCGATGACGCCATTTTATAATACCTGCAGGGGTGCGATTTGGGGCGACCTTTATTTGAGTGAGATTCGGTATTTTACGACGCCGGCTAAGCCGATGTTATAGACAATTTTGATAGCGGGTATCGCTCGCTACGACGACGTCGGGTCACAATTATTTTAAGCTTAGCTCCACGTGTCGTAGTATTTTTGCCGAACATTGGACAAGATTATTATAAGCCCGACAATTATTTAGAAAATGTCAGAGAACTGTTTGGCAAAATAAAAATTTGTTTTATTTAACACACCCTGACTAGCGATCTTGATATGACTCACGTTAACATTCATTGCGTGCTGAATAAATTACACATCCAGCACAATAATTAGCGTTACTGACTAAAAGTACTAAAAATAATCCGCTTAAACATCAATGTATGCCAACAAGAGTTTCTGAATATTTCGAGATAGCAGCAAATTACATTCGGAGAACGAATGGAAATTTAATTGGAGGATTGTTGCAAAAGGTCACAGTTCAAGATTGGGGAGGTCGATAATGATTGGTTGGCGGGTTCGCGAAAGGATTGCAGAATAGTGCCGCCTACAGCGGATCAGGCTGCGAGGGTCCTTTCAATAACATTGATTGCGCGTCTTTATTCGGGAAATCGGGACCTTTTTCAGGATCCCGTGAAGTGATATTGAATTGACGAATTCCTTACTTTATTATTGCGCGTACCTATGTGCGTATATTTGTATACAATTATGTATCGGTTGATATATGAAACGTCGGGCAGGTGTCCAGTGGTGTATTAAATGTCAATGAGATTATGACGCCCGGCCGTGTTTGAATGTCAATAAGATTACCTACAGGAATCCTTAGATCATAAAGATTTCTGTTGTTTACTAAATGATAATAACTAAGTACGTATTATTGTGTCCTACATATTATTGTCACTTAATATATTATTATGTATCATATTATTAATATATTATTATGATAATACATCGATAAGTATTATCTAGTAGGTATAGGACTTGCAATTCGTGTTTACATTTCCGGATATCTGGAACTGAAAACTGTAACTTAAAAAAACAACCGCCTTCAAAAAAAAAAACTACGAAGTGAAAAATAACTTTAACTTCGGAAGTCGGTGTCGTTGGTTCCGCATTTTCGTTTTTTGACACCAACTTCCGAAATTAAACTTATTTTTCACTTTGTAGTGTTTTTTTTTGAAGTCGGTTGTTTTTTTTTGGAAAAAAGTTTTTATTTTTCACTTTTTGGTTGTACCTACCCCACACAAATTCAATTAACACTAGTGCATTGAAGAATTGAAGACACGACTCGAAGAATCAATAGAAATGCCGGACATGCAGTACATTTATGCATATAACTTCGTACATAAGAATAATTACCTAATATATTATATACTAAAACCTTCCTAAAAGTAAGTAGATCACAGTAATGAAAGAACTATCAAAATCGGTTCAGTAGTTTTTGAGATAATCGCGGACATACAAACATACATACATACGGGTCGAATACAGAATCTCCTTTTTCGAAGTCGGTTAAAAATGTTTCCATTCGATGCAGTCGAGAAGCCTGATTTATTTTTGAGTTTAATCTTAATCATAGTAAAAATATCCCTTGGGATGTTGGTCTGAAGTTGCCAATTATTACCTACCTATACTTTAATATTTAGTTCGATCACAAGTCGAGGATATCCCCAGGGTATCTCTGCACCGCTTCCTTGCTGCACTGCAGTAGTTTATTACCACGGGTCTAATTTGATGAGGAACAGAATGATGTAGTTAGGATATTTCAATCTGTATTAATAACAAAGCCTTTACGATGCCAGTTGTAGAAGAGAGAGCTCCGTTTGAGCTCACTAGTAGGTTAAACCCGAAATAATTACGGGAAAACTAAAAAATATTTGCTCGGAAGATGATTGGTCATACTTAGGGGAGGCCTATGTCCAGCAGTGGGACACTTGAGACTAATGTTATGAAGACGGTGGAGTTTCTTGCCCATTCTTCTCCATACAAAACTATCTTTTGGATGGGGCGACTAGAATCAATTCTATTTTATTGTACATTTTGAGATTCAATAGTGCCTTCCATGTGCCTATCACATCACATCACATCACACTATCACATCACATCACACTATCACATCACATCACACTATCACATCACATCACACTAATAGTATAAAGGCGAAAGTTTGTGAGTGTGTGTGTTTATATGTTTGTTACTTCTTCACGCTCAAACGCCTGGACCAATTTTGATAAAATTTTGTATGGAGGTAGCTGTTACCCTGGATTATCATATAGGCTACTTTTTATCCCGATATTTCCACGGGATCAACATTTACGCGGGTGAAACCGCGGGCCGCAGCTAGTTTGAAATAAATGCTTTGACTTTGAGTAATTGAGTACAAAGTTACATAGATAGAGGTACTTATGAAAATCGAAACCAGCAAGTACATTCACATTGTGACCTAATAACGTTCTACGTAGAACACAAAGCAAGAGAGCTCGTCGTTGACAATACACGAAGCGTCTACCCTCACAAACTGACAATACGCGGCGCCACTACCCACTCAGCATATTGCAAGTCACGCCGCAGCGTCGCAAAAGAACAAATAGACGGATTTACACCGCAACGCCCTTTACTCTTCTAGGGTATGAATATTTATGTCTGTATCAAGGCTGGGTGGTTCGTGGATCGATAGGCTTAGCCATTCAGCCAGGGCTGGTGGCTAAATGGCTAGGTTGGCGGTCGATTGCCGCGGGCTGTGGTCTAGACAAGAATGGATGACTGCCGTTTGTCTATCGAGAATTTTATGATCTTCATGAAGGATATAAAATTAATCCATCCGTTTTACTTGTATCCAAATTCAGAGGATATGGTTGGTTGGTAATACTAGCGCCTCTAATAGATAGCTAGAAGCATATTTGGTAGTCATTCTGTGTAAGATGCAGATTAATACTGACTAGACTAGGGATGCCATCCAAACATTGTTGAAAGAGGACTTTGTTGATAATGGCAGCCCACAGCACAGGACGCGATTATAACAAACTAGCTTCTGCCCGCGACCGTGCCTTCGTCCGCGTGAATCGCCTGCCCGCGCTGTTACTTCGTTTACGCTTAGGGTCAGTACACACCGCGACGCGACGTGGCGCGCAGTTTTCAAGATAGCAATACAATTATAGACCTTACCTTCTACACAAAAAGGTACACAATTCTGTGTGCCTACTACGTCGAGCTACGCCGCGCGGCGCCGCGCGGCCCTCCTCACCTTTTTGTGTAGTAGATAAGGTATATAATTGTATTGCTATCTTGAAAAATGCGCGTCGCGTCGCATCGCGGTGTGAACTGACCCTTAGAGTTTTTTCAGATATTTTTCTTTTTGCTAGGCTCGTAAGGGTCCTTTTTTGCGCTGTGGAAATCCTCATGTTCTTCCTCCATCGTGGGGGTGACAGAGGGACATGCCGGACTCTTACCGGCTAAAACCACCGCAGTGGTCCACCTCTACCTATGGCCAGGGGTGAAGGATTCGCATAAGCATTCACCGCGTGATGTTAAATAAAAAAAGCCTATAGTCTTCTTCAATTGATTAGCGGGTTCAAACAAACAAACAAACTCTACTAAGTTCTCATTTACGTATATTCATCCTCTAAATAGCTACGTATTCTTAGTGCACCTGCAGTAGTTCTGCAATCACACCACAACTCAACCTCCATACGATTCAGAACTTCGCATCAGCGTTCCCTCACAATTTACTAGTGCATACGGCATCACACAGTATTTCCAAAACGTGCAATCTAAATGCAAATCACGTGCTCCATATAGCTATCAGCGAACTTAATGTAACATTTTACTGGTTTTACGAGTTTCCCCACTATTTCAGTTGAGGAGCGTCGGAACGAAAACCGATATATCGAATTTACCATATTTTTCACAAATTAAAAAAAGCTTGTAAGTTTTTTAATGTTACAAAAGTGGAAAATTATTGCATGTCAATTTGCAGTTAAAGTGACATCGATTGATGTGTGAAACTTGACGGAGGGTAGATACTTAATTTAGCGAGATACTTGGCGGACAAGTTTGGATATATCGGTTTTTGACGCGATCATTTGGATATATCGGTTTTTGACGAAACCAAAATGGATATGTCGGAATCTGATATGATCAAAACGGATTTTGGTAATACCAAATTATAGTTTTGTATCTTATTTCTTAAATTAAGTATGTATTTACATGCTAATTTTCTAAACTCTCAAATGACGTTAACTTGCAACTTACAATTTTGAGTTATGACAGTATTTGGTTTCATGTGCGAATTATATTGATTTATTTTGTACAGTAAGTAAATTGGTTTAATGTCATTTACTGTACTTTCTTGATTAATGTCTTGTCCTGTAACACAATCCTCTAAAATAGACGGAGAACCAATCATTACAACCAACAATTATTTATCGAAAAATCTAAGGCACACAGTAAAAGCAGTAGTAACGGAAAGGAGAACCAAAGAATAAGGAGAACACAAAACGGGAAGAAACTTGATAGCGAGTTGACATAAACGACACCCAGCCAATCACGTGAGGGTAAGGCGAAGTATTTACGAAGAGCGTTCAGATATTTTGTGGGAATCGATTTAATAAAAGAATAGAAAAATCGATTAAGCTTTTTTGTAAACGTGTACCTAATCGGAATTTGAACCGACCATTGTTGAATTGTGTAAAACTTAATAAGAATTATCGGTTTTTAATCCAACAACAAGAACCTGTTGAATTTAAAAAAATATTTGTCGGGTTTTGATTTGACCACAGTATTTTGGAATACTTTGGTATTTTTTTTAAGATGGATGTAACTGTTTTTTAATTGATTTCTTTCCTGAAGGGTGTATAATTAAACATTTTGTAACAGAAAAAAATAAAAAAATAATAATATCTTAATTAAGACATATCGGTTTTTGTTCCGACGCTCCTCAGTTGTAACCGATGGAAAAGGATGCTTTTATTTCGAGCCCTTAGTTACTTATTTAAGTCAATACGAAAAGGTTCGTACATCGGGATCCCTTCTTTTCGCATAATGTTTTTTTTCCTAATATACTTTGGCATAACTATTTTGCAATAATTTGTTTTGGCATAATAATACTTTGCCATATTTTTTTTGGCATACAGTTTATGTTGGCATAATTGTCTATAAGGCTAATTTGTTTTGGCATAAATTTAATTTGCATAATACTAAACGACGTCAGGGGCACCCCGAGGTTCGGTTTGGTTAGGTTCCTTTAAACCCTGCAGACAAGACTGTTAGAAATAAAACGAGCATGCTAAATTTATGCTTTAGAATGAATTATGCTTAAAAAAATTAGGCGTAAGCTGTTATGCGTAAATAATGTTATGCGAAAATATAATTAGGAGAAACTAAAGTATGCCAAGTTATTAGGTCTTAAAATTTTAAGCAAATGGATAGGGAACAGCGTACATCTACACCTCCAGTTAGATTTGTTTTAAAGGTTTCCCCCCTTACTAATAAACGTTGTATAGCGTCTGTATAGTTCCACAATGCTTTGTCTTCTTCTTTCGAAAGTCAAATTGCTGTCGACTGAAAGAGAGAAATCGGTGTGTAACTATTCATCTGATATACCTAATACGTTGATTAGTAAGGGGGTTTGTGTTTTGTGTGCTTTCTCTTAAGGAACTATGTACCCATAACATCACGCCTGTAATCCCTGAAGGGTAAAGCAGATGAGTACTTATAGTACACCCACGTTTCGCCAGTAATATTTTTAAGTCCCATGTAATGGGGGGGGGGGGGGAGGGGCGAGCGTATTGCCATCAACCCAAAAACACTTTGTCCTACCAACGGGCCAGGAAGAACTAAGTACAAGGAAGGAACTAAGTACATAATAGGTAAGTGTTTTTGGGAATGTAAAGTACGTATAGTTTAATTCGTACACATACAATGATTTTAGGTGTTAATGGTCGAGGAGGCAACCGCCTCGACGCCTAACACGCCGAAACTCCGCATGCATCATCTAAGGCAGGCGGTCTATTAGAGTGGGGACTTTGTCGGCCCACTGAGTGACCTCAGTGGTCATGTGCTGCCTTGCACAGTTAAGTTTTGGGGAGACCTCTTCACAGTCTCCCCAGAGATGTGCCCTAACAGGCGTTGCACTGAGGGGGCTCCGGATTGGTCTTATGAGAGGTAACGGTGCTTCCATAATGCAGATGGTGACCACCGGGGAAATCCCACACTCCCTGGTCTTATCCCCAAAGACCAGGCGCCTTTTGAAGGTTTCTCCCCGAAAAAAAAAGTGTTAATTGTGATTATTTCATTTTAATTAGCTCATTGGATAAAACTTGTTGCTACAAAAACTTGAAAATATTGTTTATGGAACCCAGGGCAATAACTGACAGAATTTCGCTAATAATTAAGCGCCTTATTGACGGTATCATGAACTAAGTATCCTCACCCTTGGAGGCTTTTAAAATCACACCTTGTTCTGTGGAACAAGGTGAGGCAGAAAGGTAAGGCAGAGATGTACCTACTCACAGTAGATACAGCCAAGTTGTGCCGCGAAAAAAATGATGGTTACTTAGTAAATTACACCACTGACGTCACAACAGTTTCTAATAGTGGAACATAATATTTAGGGCGTCCCACGCAAGAGTTTCTGAAGCCCGAAAGTGTAGTTGCGTACACCGGAGACGGCAGGGCAAGGGATTTTGTTACCGGCCAGCGCACTTGATAATGTCAGCGGCCCATTAAATACCGTGGCATGCCGGCAGCTACCGAGACATCCTGTGGCATGCCGAGGGCCAGCGCACACCAGGGACCGCAGGGCATGCCTGCACTGCCTCACCCCGCAATGTTAGCGGACTCCTGCGCATACCGTGGCATGCCTTGGCGTCCCTCAGCATGCCTTCGCATCCCTAAGCATGCCGTTATCTCCCGTCGTGTCCCGTCGCATGACGTCGCTCCGCTGCGGCATCCTCTAGCGCGATTTCAAAGCCGCGAAGGCATCTTAGATGCCTTGGGGTCGATCTCTAAACATTGTAATTTGTATCTTGTTACCACTAGACGCGTGTGGCGGATCATCATGCTGAGATAGGAACCTTTTGGCCTCATAATTAGGACTTTCAGTTTCATTTTTCTGTTTGTTACTTTTTTTAAATATAATTTGGGATTTTTGTTTTTGACTGTGTTTAGTTTAGTTTGTGATCTTCCTGTACGAGGCGCAATGAATACTTTTTTTTTTTCTTTCTTTACGTATGAATTTACGTTGGGTAAAGATAAAATTAATGCTATGCCCTGCCGTCCCCAGTGTGCGCAGGTCTTTATTGTTTATACATCTGTAGGCCGTCTTAACCCTTGGACTTCCCACGGAGGATGTCTTGACGAAATTAAGAAAGTAATCTCTTGTCTCTGGTTTCGGAAGCGTTGCGTGAGGTACTCAAGTATCTGGGACGCGGATTTACCTGGGTTTTACTGTAACACGATATCCATTGATGAAATCCTTTGTAATTGTATTTTGCTAATCTGGGGGATCCGGTTGTGATTTTGCGTTTTAACGTCAACACAAATGGCTAACAAATTAATTAAATTTTTTTTTTACTTAAGTAAAAAAAAATAACCGACTTCCAAAAAACACTACACAGTAAGAAATAACTTTAATTTCGGAAGTCGGTGTCGTTGGTTCCGCATTTTCGTTTTTTGACCCCGACTTCCGAAATTAAAGTTATTTTTCACTTAGTAGTGTTTTTTTTGAAAGTAGGGTATTTTTTTGTACTTTAAAAAGTTTTTATTTTCTCTTTTTAGTTGTACCTACCCCACACACATTCATAAGTATAACACTACTTGCTATGTAAATATCAGTGACAGGAAGTTATAAAAAACATCATCAATATAAGAAAAAATTCGTATTATTGAAGCTAACTCAAAAAAAAACGGCCAAGTGCGAGTCGGACTCGCGCACCGAGGGTTCCGTATAAAAATTTAAGGTTTCGGAATTTTTCCTTTATTTGTGCTATAAAGCATTGCTTCATGCCAAATTTCAAGATTCTAGGTTGATTGGAAGTACCCTTTAGGTTTTGATTCCCTTGCGAGTAGTTGCGAGTTTGAAAATATGCGGTTAAATTGCCGTTTCGTTTGATTGCGTTGACATAGAAGTTTGATTTTATTACAGCTTAAAGGTATTATAGACTTGAGTATTTGATATTAATTTCAATTTAATACCTTTACGCGTTCATGAGAAAAGAAGTAGTAACTTTAAAATTTTCAAAAATATTTTTATTATATGATGAAACTAAAAATTTACGGTTTTCGCAATTTTTCCTTTATCTGTACTATAAGATGTTACTTCGTACCAAATTTCAAGATTCTAAGTTCACGGGAAGTACCCTGTAGGTTTTGATTCCCGTGCGAGTTTCGAAAATTTGCGGAAATTTGCGGCATAAACGGCTGTATCTTTTGATTGCTTTGGTTTAGAAGTTTGATTTTTTCACAGCTCCAAGGGACAGTAGACCTAAGTATTAGATATAAATTTCAGTTTGATACCTCCACGCGTTCCTGAGAAAAACGGTCTTGACAGACGGACGGACGGACGGACAGACGGACAACAAAGTGATCCTATAAGGGTTCCGTTTTTTTCCTTTTGAGGTACGGAACCCTAAAAATACCCAAGTAAAGTTAATACCACCTTATCCATTAAAAAAATAATTTTGCAAATCGGCTTATAAATAACGGAGCAATGAAGTAACACATAAAAAGAAAATCAACCGAATTGAGAACCTCCTCCTTTTTATGAAGTCGGTTAAAAATGAGGATTATCTTTCAGAAAAAAATACATACATAGGTACATAAACTCACACCTTCTTCCCATGGGGGTAAGTAGAAACATGCACATGCACTTATTGCATTAATGCATACTCCTTTTACTCCTTTTGCTCGTTCATAAATCTGGTCATACATCACCAATAATGTTAGGTCGTCTCCTGCGGGTTCCACTCACATCTGCCTTGTAGCATTGTGTTTTTTGTTAGTCGCCTTTCAATCACACTCATCATCATCATCATCATCATTTCAGCCGAAAGACGTCCACTGCTGGACATAGGCGGAGGCTTGTTCGACCGTAGCAGTTCCATGCAGCCAGCCAGATACATTATACTTAGGTGGGAGTAAAGATGGTACTACACATGAAATATAAGCCCACACGCGGGAATACTTACATATTTGAGAAGCTACTTGTGTTGCAAAAATACAACATTTATATCCAAGCCTCTAGGGCCCAATGGAGCCCGAGGAATGGGCGTGACAAGTTTCTCTACCACTCCGTCGGAAATAAATCAAATATGTGTGAAAGAAAGAAATGAATTGCAAGATAAATGTTGTAATCGGGATTTATTTTTTGTTTCCTTATCCGGCGTTTAAAAGTGCATTAGGGAAGTTGTTTTGTTTTATGGGATTTCGGATAAAATAAACCTTTGGAAAAATATATACAGGATGTCCGGTAATTAATGGATAACCTCTTCAGGGGCCCTTGTACTTATCATTATGAACAACTATTATTATGGGACCAAACCTGAAATCGCGAAAAAATAATCAGCGGTGTCCTACATTTTGACGAGCTATGCGAACATAGATGTAGGGAACAGTTGATTTTTTTTTCGCGATTTCATGTTTGGTCCCGTAGTAAAAGTTGTTCATGATAATAAGCACGTTGACCCCTTAAGAGGTTATCCATTAATTACCCGGACACCCTGTTACACATTGAAAAAATCTAACTAAGGTTTTATAGAAACAATAGGGTGCTACGTCGGCTACGCGCTGCGCCACATTTAACTTTTTCGCCACCTCTTGCATTCCACATTCTTGCTTTATATAGGTACTATATGTAGATAAGTAGGTACGAGGGGCCCGTGGCTTAATAATAACAGCCGCACAGGTCGCAGTGGGTCTGTGGATGTGTGACCATCTTTTCATACCGAGACCCCTCCATGCCTCGGAAAGCACGCTAAGCCGTTGGTCCCGACTGCCATTCGTGGATCTTTGACAGTCGTTACGGGTAGTCAGAAGCCCGAAAGTCTGACAACCAGTTTACCAAGGGGTATCGTATTACCCAGTAACTGAGTTGTGGAGGTCAGATAGGCAGTCGCTCCATGTAAAATACTGCTATTCAGCTGCATGCGGTTAGACTGGAAGCCGATCCCAACATACACACATCAAAAGTGTCTAGGGATCAACATATATTTTTGCAATAACTTTTCTCCTGATTGATATTAATTAAAATTTTCTTTAAGGATTCATCAAGTAAAGTGTTTTCGTTTGTCACAGTAACGATAAACCAAGTCACCTTTGCATTAATAAAGAAATTTGCCATTTTCCTAATAAAGGGATTTTTGACATTTGAACCACTAACACAAAAGTTCGAAAAAAAGACTGAAATAACAGTTTTCTTTAAAATTTTATTGGGTAACTTAAACAATTAATAATCCGTGTTTCTACCGCGAACACTAACAACACAAGAACATCGGTTTGGCATACTCAAAATGAGTTCATCCAAATCACGCTGTGGAATGGCCGCCCATGTTCGTTGCAACAACAAAAAAAGGTCTTCTTGCGACTGGATACCCTCCATATTCGGCAGAGCTCTTCTCTGTAGCATATCCCATGCATGCTCAATCGGGTTCAAGTCTGGCGACTGAGCAGGCCAGGGCAGGACATTGATGTTAGCTGCGGCGAGAGTCTGTCTTACAACTCTTGCGGTGTGCGGTCGTGCATTATCATGCATTAACTGAAATAAGGGACCGATTTGCACTTGTAGAGGAACGATGACGTCTGATACAATCGTCTCAGCATAAATTTGAGCGTTGAGGTTGCCTCTGATCCAAATCAACTCAGTTCTTCCGCCGATCCAAATACCCGCCCATACCATGATGGTTCCACCACTATAAGGATGGACTTCCTGGCAGGATTTTAATCGCTGTTGGCGTCCAGGGGTTCTCCAGTGTCGTATACGTCTTGTATCCGGTCTCATACCAAAACGAGACTCATCAGAAAAGCACACGAAACGCAATTGTTCTTCTGCCCAATTTCTGTGTTCAAGAGCCCATTGATATCGAATCCTACGATTGTGCATTGCTATAGGTGGTACCCGTAGTGGTCTTCGGGAATGAAGGTTCACTTCATGCAAGCGGTTTCTGACTGTTTGGTCGCTAATTAAGTTCCCTGAAGAGTGATGAAGCCTCACGGCTAACATCATGGCGGTTATTGTTGGAGCTCTTCGAGTTAAGATTTGAATATATCGGTCTTGTCTCCGTGTGGCGCAGCGATACCGTCCTCCATGGCGCTCAGCCACGGTACCAGTGCTTCGGTAACGTGTCCAAAGTCGACTGATAACACTCTGACTTGTATTCAGAGCTAAAGCCACAGTACGTTGCCGGGAACCAGCTTCTATCATTCCCACGGCTCTGAGCATTTCTTCCCTGCTTAAATGACGTCGCCGCTCCATAATAACGTTGGTTTTAATCAGTAGTAGGGAAACAGTAGCACTAATAATGTCTTCAATGCGTTGTATGTTTTTATAGGGAAAATATTGACAGCTGATTTTCATCTTTTACTCGAATTTGATTCACAGTTCCTGATTCAAATTATGAAATGCACCAAAAAGGATCCATATAAATTTATAAAATCATAAATTTATTACAAAGCCACATCTCAATCTCAAGAAATCCGCATAAAAATGCTTGATCCCTAGACACTTTTGATGTGTGTAGTTGGGAAAAGGCTAGGCAGATGATGATGTAACTAAGTATAGATACATGCCTACCTACTTATATACATACACAGCAGGAGTCTTGATTGCGAGTATTCACTGCGCATCCTTCCTTATTTACCAAATGTTTGAAAACATACATTACCTAGCTACCTTGTTATTACTTTCAGAGGAACGTTTTTCCAACTTGATTTACTATAGGTAATTTTCATCACACTAATACTTATTATAAAGGCGAAAGTTTCCGTGTGTGTGTGTTTATATGTTTGTTACTTCTTCACGCTCAAACGGCTGGACCAATTTTGATAAAAAATTTTATGGAGGTAGCTGACACCCTGGATTAACATATAGGCTACTTTTTATCCCGATATTCCCACGGGATCGAAACTTATGCGGGTGAAACCGCGGGGCGCAGCTAGTACTTGAATAAATTCACAAAATAAACCCATAAATAAAATTAAATTTTTCCTTGTTAAGGTTTCCCGTCGACACTTCACGTGACGAGAGGGCAGGGTTGTTTTTCGGCCAAAGAATTAACATTGCCGTTCAACGTGACCATGTTGCCAGTCTTTTGGGCACGTTTCCGGACGGACGAGTACTTCGACGCCTAAATGTCTTTTTGCTTTTTTTATTTATTTCAATAGTTAGTAAGTCTTTTAATTTAGTACCTAGTGTAAAAGTTAGTAGTACTTATAAATACAGTTAAAGATATCTAGTTTTCAAACTATAAGATACGCGCAGTACAGACAGAGAGTTGTTGCGTTTTATAACATACAAGGAAGACCATTGTAACCTGGATAAACCTTCATCAAGTAAACTATCATAATCAGCCTATAATGTTCCCACTGCTGGGACACAGGCCTCCTCTCTGTAAGAGGGAGTGGGCCGTAATCCACCACGCGGGCCCAGTTCGGGTTGGCAGATGTCACATGTCTTCGAATTTTTGGTTCTAGGACATGCCGGTTTCCTCACGAAGTTTTCCTTCACCGTTTTGAGAGCAGTTGTGATGAAATAATTTACACAAAGTAAAGCGCCTGTCTGGGTTCGAACCTACGACATGCAACTCGTAAGTCGCGGCCGTTACCACTCAAATCTCAAATCTCAAATCTCAAATCGTTTATTGCAATCCATAATGTACAATGGTGGTAAATAAAAAAATAATGGAAACAATTATGGACCCTGTCGGGCACAGCAATTTTTTATATAGGTAAGAGAGAGGAAGAGCGCTTTATTAAATTTCCTTATTATATATATTATATTTAATATTGCTCATTTCTTTACTCACTTAAGATTTGTTCATTATATTCTAATGTAGTATAATTAATTAGTGTTATGTTATCATTTATTTTTGTTATTTTACTTATTAATATATATCTGTTATTCATAATTATTTATTATTAAGTTTAACTATAAAAAATATTTTACATTCTATTATCTTAGATGTATTTATATTTCCATTTATTTACTTATTCTATTAATATTTTATATGCAGGTCTATCTATTAATTTGTTATTTCATTGTATTTAATATTCCTTATTTCTTTACTCGCTTAATAATTGTTCGTTGTAATTATTGTAATATAATTATTAGGTATTGTAGTATAATTTACTTTTATTTTACTTATTAAAATATGTCTGTTATTCTTAGTTATTATTGAATTTATCCATTAGATATTCTTGTATTGTGTAATAGCTTTTTTTAATTAAGAATTGCTTTAGTTTATTTAAAAATATACTGGTTTTATTTTGTTGTTTTATGTCTTCTGGTAATTTATTATATATTTTTATTGACATTGAATATGGACTAGATGAATGTAGTTTAAGGCGGGAGGGGGGCAAGTTTAGTCTATTTTTATGGCGCAACGAATAATTTGTTTGTATGTCTCCCCGTGTGCTGTAAGAATCTGGATATTTACGGACTAGTTTACATAATTCTAAGATATAAATACCAACTAAGGTGAGGATCTTGTGTTTCTGAAAGTAAGGCTTGCAACTATCTGTCGGTTCTATATTAGTAATTATTCGTACTAGTTTTTTTTGAAGGGTAAATAGGGAGGGAGCGTCTGTGCTATTTCCCCATAAGATGATGCCATAGTTAAACCAAGCGTGGGCATACGCGTAGTATGTGACTAGTGCGGTTTGTAGGTTTGTAGTCTTCTTTATTTCGCGGAGAGCATATGAAAACCTTGAAATTTTTGATTTTACTGTCTGTATATGTGTTTTCCAGTTAATATGAGTATCTATTGTTAAACCTAGGAGAGTAAAGTTGTTAACTGTTTCTAATTTATGTTGATTAAATGTAAAATCTATATTTATTTGCTTTTTCTGCCAGGGGTTAAACGCTATTAATTTGGTTTTGGTAAAATTTATTTCGAGATTATGGTCGCTCATCCAGTTTACAGTTTTTTCGAGAATAGTAGTAAGTTTTTCATTTAAATTAGCATTTGTTTGGCATGAAGTCAGGATCGAAATGTCATCCGCAAAAAGTACACATGGCCCGTCTATGGTTTTGGGGAGGTCATTTATGTAGATGAGGAAAAGGAGGCAACCAATAACACTTCCCTGGGGAATTGAAGCATGTATTGATTTAACATCAGATCTAATGAGCTGTACTTGTTTTGTTTTTTGATTGAAATATTCAATCTCAACTAATTGCTCTCTATCTTTTAAATATGATGCGAACCAGTCATGGGCTTTTCCGCGTATTCCTATACCGTATAGCTTATTTAATAATATTTTAAATTGCACTTTGTCGTAGGCTTTGGTCATATCGAGTAATATCCCTATTGCATATTGTTTATTATTTATAATATTTAATGCTTCTTGGATGTATTTATAAACAGCTAGCGTTGTAGATCTGTTTTTGCGAAATCCATTTTGGCAGTCATCGAAAATCTTATATTTTTCACAAAAGGAATATACACGATCACACATTGCTCTTTCGAAGACTTTGGATGCTGTAGGAAGAAGGGAAATTGGTCTATAGTTACTTGGGTCTGTTTTTGCGTTCTTTTTATGGATAGGTTTTATTAAAGCTTTTTTTAGTTGATTAGGGAAAGTGCCCTCTTCGAAGGATTGATTTATTAATTTATAGAACGGTAAGGTTAGTTCATCAGCGCACTGTCTGATCAGAGTCGGTGAGAGTTCGTCTATGCCGTGACTATTTTTATTTTTAAGGTTCTTTAAGATCTGATTTACTTCGTATCCGTCGACCGGGGTAAGAAACACGGTATTTTCAGTAGGGTTAATCACTGATGTTTCTGTCTGTACACTGCCGGATGTGTGGGTGGTATTTTCCCCAATGGATGCGAAAAAGTTATTGAAAACGTTAGCTACTTGTTTTGGTTCATTTACTAGGCTTGTTGTTTGTAGTGTTATATTTTGTTTCTCTTTTTTGGTTTTCTTGTTTGTCCGTTCCCTTACAATATTCCACATAGTTTTAACTTTATTTGAAGATTTATTCATTTTATTTATATAATGTAATTTTTTTGCCGCTGTTACAGATTTTTTCAAGATTTTTTCATATTTTTTATAGTATTTCGTAAATATTGAATTATTAATTTTAGATGAAAAAACTTTTAGTAGTCTTTTATTTTTACAAGATTGTTTAATACCAACGGTTAGCCAGAAATTATTACGTTTTGTTTTTAGTTTAAGTCTACGTTTAGGGATACATGCATCCAAGATATCTATCAGAGTTTTATGGAACGACTGATAGTTCTCATCAACGTTTTTATTCGGCTGTATAATATCGTTCCAGTTTAGTGTGTTTAGTTTAGATTTGAATTTTTGAATGTTATTCCTATTAAATAGTCTTTTATTAGCAAACCAAATGGATTGTTTACTTTGTTGTTCCACTTTGTTGTTCCAGTATCATATGTATTATTGTTCCGCAGTGGTCTGAAAAACCCAATTCTTCTACCGTCGTGTACATTTTATTATCATTAAAGTTTGTAAAAATCAAATCTAAGCACGTTGATGTGGTTTGTGATATGCGTGTAGGTTCTTTTATATGTTGTTCAAATTTAAACTCTAGCTCACTTGACCACCACTGCTCTTAAGTATACTAAAGGACACTAAATATCGTCCGATCTAGTCTGTAAAAATTTCACGTGAGATTTTTACAGAATATAACCTGGTGTAGGTAGCTAGGTTAGGGTACAAGGTTTTACAATGTATGAAAGAAAAATACAACTATGATCCCAATTTCCCACCAAAAAGTACAAAGAAGAGTTGCACTTTACGCCGAGCTGTACGTTGCACATCAGTCATTACATCAGCTCCCGGCACTCGTCCATCGGCAGTCGGCCTCGGCTTTCGGCTTCGTCCGCTGAGGGGCAGAAAGCGTGCGAGTGCCAAATGTAGCACACATCGAATAAATGGAACGGGAGCAATGGTTGCCGTATTCCTTTACTACTTAGTAACCTTTTGCAAAAGTAGGCTGAGTTTGCCTCAAATATTTTAAAAGTATGATTGCCATGAAAGTTCTTGTAGTTTGGTCACATTCTGCACTCTTCCATTAGTGCCGGACCTGGTAATAGAATCAGAGATGTAATTGTTCGAACCGAATCAATGGAAAAAGGCGAATTGCAAAATTGTATATGATAATCCATACTATATATAATATTATACTTATACTATATGTATAATATTATAAATTCGAAAGTAACTCTGTCTGTCTATCTGTCTGTCTGTCTGTATGTTACCTTTTCACGCCTAAACCGCTGAACCGATTTAGATGAAATTTGGTATAGAGATAGTTTGAGTCCCGGGAAAGGACATAGGGTACTTTTTATCGGATCGAGACTTCTGCGGGTGAAACCGCGGGGCGCAGCTAGTGAGAAATAAGTGGAATAACTTCGAGAACACGTCTATCAATAGGTCCACTGTATCATCATCCACACCCCGACTTCACCCACTGCAGAGCAAAGGCCTCTTTTCTTATGCCAATCTCCACGCTCCTGTGCCATTCAGGTTCTGCCCGCGATGGCAACAATATCGTCCACCTATCTTACCTCCGGACGATCATCGCCGCCCATCTTGCTGCCACTGTTAGCAAATTAAAAATTAAATTTAAATGTTTATTACTGGATTAACAAAGAAATGTTGCAAGAGCAAATACCTACACCTACAAAGGATTTGTATATTTCTTAAGAAATCTTTTCCAGCTGACCTGTAAAAGAAATTGGATGTAACAATGAAATCGTTTGAAACGTACAGAATAGGACCGCAGGTATCGTTCTGTGTTGTGCTAACGACACCTCAACCACTCCCTTTAGCACACTGTGCACTGTGGCAAAGGCAACAGAAAGGATTATGAACTTAGCTTGCTGCCATGCAATTTTCTTTTCAAAGCTTTTCCTTGGAAAATAGGCTAACACTGTTTTTTTTTTAAATGGGCTTGGTCTTGTCTCTAGCCTAGGTCAAAGGTGACAGAGACAAAGTCGACGATGGAGCGAGCTTACCCAGAAGAAGCCTGTTCACTCTCACTTTAAAGAGATTCGGGTTGTATGCGCTCGGAAAGAATTAATTTAATTACTTAATGCTGTTGAATTAATTTTCACGTAAGCTCTGGAGATGAGATTTAATTTACATATGTACTTATTATACTTGTGCCAACTCGAAATAGGAGGTGCAGCAGAGTTCACAACATGAAGGAAGTTGGCAACGCGTAGAACTAGCGGTCATTTACCTAATTTTGACCGTTCCTAAGAAAAAACGCGCGCGCGTAGACGTTGACAAATCGCTTGCCTACGCGCACCATATGTGCAGCTCTAAATTTTATTTTTAAGACGCTGAATTAGATATTTTAATTTGGCGCACCTATTCGATTTCAACCTGTATACTTCCCTAATAATAAAAAATAACCTGTATACTTTTTTCATAATTAATTATTTTGGATTTTTATTTAGTTTAAAGATTACCTAACGAAATTGAGTCCTTATAAGAAGTTTATAGGCGAGGCCACAAGACAGCGTTGCGGCGTCGCATCGTAAACATCTGCAACGCTGCACAACGCTACGCGTATTGCTGTGCGACGTCGTTTTTGCGATACAACGCCGCAACGCAGTGTTTTGGCCTCGCCCTATCAAGTCGCGACATACGATTTAAAATTAACATTCTGTCTTTTATTGTGTTTTTATATTTTGACACGAAGCAGATACATAGATATCCGTGGGTAGATACCTTACTTAGCAAGTAAAGGTGCTGTATTTCTCCGTATATTATTTTAAACGAGTTATTCCGGAACTGGGTACATTAGTCAACATAAATCGCAGTCAGTCTTCACAAGGAAGGCGTTGTTACTTCCTCTCTGAAGTCGGTTATCTGATTGAACTTTATTTTGCCTTTCATTGTTATAGTCAGTTTTATTTATGAGTATCCTGCGGCGATGCTAAATGTTGTTTTTTAAATTTTTCTTGGGTTAATAAATCAAAAGAAATTAAGTTTCCTACATTTTGTAAAAATTCTTCATATTTATCTATACTAATATAGTAAAGCTGAAGTGTTTGTTTTATATTGTTTGAACGCTTCCGATATCTGGGGCAATTCTTGTAATTTTAAGAACGTTCAGTCTGATCTCAGTCTCAGTCTGTCAAAAATACCTCTAATTTCCCTACATTTTTGACATGCTTTTGACGTTGATTGTCGCTGAGATGAGATTGAGACTAGATTTTGAAAAATTCGTTTTTAATTACGAAAAATGGCCTTCAGAAACTATAAGTCGGATTTGAAAAAAATATTTTTGCATTTTATAGCCCAATTCTTGAGGAAGGTTTAGGCTTTTTAACATCACGCTACTCTCCTTAGGAACCGAGCAAAAAGAAAAAAAAAATATGCGGACGAAGTCGCAGGCAGAAGCTCGCCAGAAATAAATTGACTTTTTTAAAGGGGTTTGAAGATTTTTGTTTGGAGGGTGGCCCTAAGGTCGCCCGCCATTTTGATTTTTTTTCAGAATTGCGGTGCACAACAAAAGTTATATATTTAGATAGAGGACACTTATACAAACAAAAATGTAGTATAACATAATATCCTAAAGCGTCAGGTTTCGGAGTTATTCACCAAAATATAAGTCGAAAACAACATGGATTTTTTTGTTTTTTTTCCCTCCAGGTAAGCATATTGAACTATTGAGGTAATAGAAACGTTATGAAACCTTTATGGAGAAGAAACAAATGAAGAATAGACATTTTTTAAATAAATAATTAAACACGGCAATTGTTAGTTGGTTTTTTAATCCCAGAGACTAATCTGACATTTAAATCTTTTGTGTTTTCGTTTTTTTTAGTACAGAAGTTTGACATTACACTTGTCAGATTAGTCTCTGGGATTAAAAAACGAACTATAAATTGCAGTGTTTAATTATTTATTTAAAAAATGTCTATTCTTCTTTTGTTTATTCTCTATAAATGTTTCATTAACGTTTCTATTACCTCAATAGTTCAATATGCTTACCTGGAGGGAAAAAAAACAAAAAAATCCTTGTTGTTTTCGACTTATATTTTGGTGAATAACTCCGAAACCTGACGCTTTAGGATATTATGTTATACTACATTTTTGTTTGTATAAGTGTCCTCTATCTAAATATATAACTTTTGTTGTGCACCGCGATTCTGAAAAAAAATCAAAATGGCGGCTGATTTTAGGGCCAAAACCTTCAAACCCCTTTGGATGTCTTTGCGCAAAAGAAGATTGCACCGGTATAAATTAAATTACAAAAAAGTTGAAAACCCTAGTCAAAGTAACAGCGTTTCTTAATTCCTAGGTCGGTTTTCGGTCGAGGAGATTTATTAATTCCTTGCTGAACCGCAGCCGCGATTTTATAATAGACTGTAAAAGGTCAAAGTTGTGCTGTTACTTTTGAAGTTGGCAGCTCTAGCAAATTGCACCTACCAGACATTGTTCAGATCCAGATATAAATGTAGGAAAACTAAAAAAAAGCCGGTAAATGCGGGGCTCCTAATTATAGCCTTTCATAGAGCAGGCTCATTTCTCTGTCGTTAGCCACTTTTGTACTTGACAGTGGCTCTTTTGTGAATGCATAGATTATAAATGATTCCATACGTGGAACGCGCGGGTTAATTCACGAGCTCTGAAGACTGGGAGCGGTGAATGGTGAACGTAATTATTCCATTCATTCTAACCGCTAACGAAGAATATTATTTAAATAGAACGTTCACCATATTTTCTTTAAGGCTTTTTTATTTTCTTACGAGTTTGCTTTGAAGGATTATTTTCTAAGCGAATGGTTTTACAGGTATATTTAGATGTTCATAAATTACTCATTTTCCAGAAAATTGCGGAAGCAAATAACATTTTTTTTTTCAAACATGACGTTTACATTAAAAGCAAACATTATTTCGGTTAAATAAGAGTGTTTATGGTCGGAATGAACGGGCCGAAGCATCGGTGTGAGAGTGAAATGACTCGGTCCCGTGGCTGATGAGATTTTTAACGAGCGCTGAACGTCCACGATGGCGGAAAACGTCCAATTAATTTGTAACATCTATTTATATTGCCAATTTTATCATCTGTTTCCTCTTGCCGTAATTGTCTTTGGTTATTTATCTATGTGGATAGGTACCTTTGGTAACTGTGTTTCGTGGCGATTAAGGTTCTTATGGTTAAGGGTCTTGTGGTTCGACAGAGGTTCTGCTTTAGACAGTTAAGTGTTAAAAAAAGTCACAGTTTTGGCGTAAGACGTTAGTCTCTCCTACATGATGGATGCTCCAGTGGAGCGCGTGCCGTGGACAAAAAACTTAAGTAGACATATAGGGTAAAGTTAAATTAGGTAGCGAAACTTCGTGGATGGGATGGGTATCGATATCAAAAGAATTCGTTTTAAGATTTATTATCTGTTTTAAAATTTGTTTTTTATAGTGTAAACTTCACAGACGTGATGAAAGGACTATAAGAAACCAATCTAATCACAATCAGGATGGAAGTCTAAAAAAAAAAGGCTACTTATGCCCGCATGCACCACAAATCACTAAATGTATTTAGCGCTAAATATATCCTAAAACATGATTCTGTCCCTGTCATCTTCAAACGATTGTCAGAATTAGAACAATTCGTTTAGCGCTAAAATAGGGTTTGACGCATAATGTGCACTTCGCAGAATGTGCACTTGACGCAAAATGTGCACTTCGCAAAATGTAAACACATATTTACATATATAATTGCAGATAAAACCACATTAGAGAAAATTAAAATCAACTCGCCTTCTCAATCCGTAATCTGTCACTTTGCAATGGTTTCACCAAACAAAGGCGAACTTTATCCATTTTTGCACCCATTGATGGATTAGTGTGTCCGGACTCAACAGCCGGGTCATTCCTGTCACCATGCCGCAGAGGTGGATGATAAACGAATTACGATAGTCGCTGTATGAGTGATCGATCTGTCTGCACTCTGCAGGTTTTGATTTGAATTTTGTGCCGTGACTCGTGATTTTTCGGTGCGATGCGTGTGATTGGAGTTATTTGGCTTGATGGGTATTTTCTTAAAAACATATGTACAGGATAGCAGGGACATCGAGACGCAACCTTGGTTACCATGTTGCAGTACAATGATTCTGAAACTGAGTGTTGAAATTTTTCGTCGGTTCTTAAAAAAAATATAACTGTTCCATAGACTTTGATCGCACTTTTCTATAAAACAACAGATTTTTTATTTTATGACCGACGAAAAAATTCTTCGCTAGAGGGTAGGTATAGAATATTTTTTTTTTTTTATTGGGCTTGCTTTTGACTCTAGCCTAGGTCAAAGGAGACAGAGACAAAGTCGACGCTGGAGCGAGTTTACCCAGAAGAAGCCTGTTCACTCTCACTTTAAATAGATTCGGGTTGTATGCGCTCGGAAAAACAGACGTAGGTAGAGAGTTCCACTCTTTTGCTGTGCGCATTATAAACGACATTTGCTGAATTCATGGTTACAGATAGCGCCATCCAAGAAGACGCGCCCCACTCATCTTGCTAATCGCTTACAGTACAAGTGGGCAACATTCCGCAAGTGTTTTAGTTTCGTCGATACGATAATTACTTATTAGTAGGTACTTAAAAACTTTGTATCAAAAAACTAAAACACTAGTGGAATTAACTAGCCATAACCTAACGATTAGTAGCGATTAGTAGATAGCGATTAGTAAGAAGAGTGGGGCGCGTCTTCGTGGACGGCACTATACAGTTTGCGCGTAGATGCACGTGTCACTCTGTAAAAGTTGGCTATGGTAATTACCATTAAGAGAAGAATTTCCTGGAATATCTAATTAGGAAATTAAGAAGGGGATGAAATTTGCAGGGAAAATAACTTTTTTTTCCTCAAAACTGGTGAAAGCTTACAGTTACGTTCTCCACGGCTGCAACCAGCTCGTCACTCGTGTATTTATTTACTACTTACCTTGAATTTGTTAGTTTTAGAATCTATATATGTATAACAAATTGTTTTCATAGTCTGATGGTCTTTAACTAGAAGAACTGAAAGCACACTCTTCTTTTGCTGTGCCTAACATTTAAATCTATCGTATCATATCTACGAGCTCTTAATAATAATGTGCAGTACCAAAAACTTGGGCAAATATCATAGTTTATCATAACACTAGCTTTTGCCCGCAATTTCGTCCGCGTGAAATTTCGATCTTCAACCCATCGCATCGCATCCCATCGTCTACCCGCGCTATTACTTCATCTTCGCTAAGCGTTCTTTCTGACTTTTTTTTATTTTTGCTCGGCTCCTATGAGCCCTAACTCGTTAACTAACCTATATCCTTCCTTAAGAGCCTATACTACCTCAAATGGCTTAGCGTGATCCTCCGTTATGTCGAAAATACTGCACCATTAATTTTGAAATAAATATATAGTAAAGTTGAGGATTAATGCTAAGTCTTATGTTAGACGAAAACACGATTCCATACAATTTTCTCGATAGAAAATAAATCCAAAGTTACCTCTAACCCGAACAATAAACCGCTGGTATTCAAAAAATACTTCAAATCAGATCATGAAACTTTGCATACTAACTGAACTTACTTTAAAGCAGGTCTTATGTTATTTACTTTTTTATAATTATCATTATTTTCACTGTAAAAAGCAAATACCTAAACTATTGGCGCTGCCTGCCGCCCAGCACCACACTCTGTCTCGCTCTCACTCAGTCAGCGAGCAGTATAGTATGACCGAGCTAAAGAGTGAATTTTAGCTGAGGTAGTATAGGCTCTTAAGAATTGGGCTATGAAATGCAAGAAGAATTTTAAAAATCCGACTGATAGTTCCAGACATTAGTGCGTTCAAAAAAGCAAACAATGTTCATCTGTGTTCTTGAGTGGAGACTGCGAATCGGCAAACGTAAGGTACTCGTAGGACGTCAGGCTAGGTCATAGAGCGACGATCTCCGCAGGATGGCTGGTATAATGCGTGCCACGAAAGATGAGACTTTACACACCACGTGGTTTGACTTGCGCAGTACACGATTTTAGGTCTCTTTAGCGGTATGAGGTCTGAGCGCGGGACGGAACCGGACGACATAGGGGCGGCGGAAAGAGCGCGGGAGGCGGGGTCAAGTCTCACCTTTCGTGGCGCTAACTATAGCAGCTGGGTGAGAGTTGCCGAAAATTTAGTTGAATGCCGTGCAATAAGAGAGGCCTATGTCTAGTAGTGGACTGCTGTAAGCTGATGATGAATGGTGAAAACAAACAGCCTTCTGCTTTATTATTAGTATAGATATACATATAGATAGATATAGATTATATAGGTACAATCAGCAACACATTGACCCATAATGACACACAATTCGAAATCACTGCCATCAATTATGTACGACTGATGACAGAACGATTACATGTGCCTGTGCCTGCCAATCAATCGAGTGACCTATTATTACAATATGTAGTTAATAACCTAATACAGTGATTACCATATGTAGTTATAACCCAATTTCTTAATGATTATATCGCGTGTTTCTTTAAACATAGTTTATACTGATTAATATGCTTGCAAACGTGGTATTAGTGGACTATGGTTATCTTCAATTTGGCCGGTCTGAACATAGGCTCTCCGAACTTTCGCGCATGTTCTCTCACTCACACTCGCCTCATTTCAGTATTTTAGTTCCTAAAAAATGTTATTGAAAGAAAGAAAGAAAGAAAATACGTTTATTTGCGGTGAAAATGACGCAAAAAAGAACACAAACACAAATAAAATAAAAAGGCAACCTTCTACACGAAGTTCAGACCAGCCATGGTTTATCAGCCGTATTGTACAGATGAACTCACCTTTACATAAACAAAGAAATGTTTCATCAGCTCTTTTCAGGTAGACTGGAAAAGGTCAAGAGGTCACTAGTCACCTAGCTTTTGTCATTTTGCTTCGGCACGAACTATTTGAGAAAAGCTCATGCCATAGTAAAAATATTAGCCTGTTAACAAGGTGGTATACTAGTTAGCGCCACGAAAGATGAGACTTGACCCCCCCCCCCCCCCCGCGCTCTCTCCGCTGCCCCTGTGACGCCCGGTCCCGTCCCGTGCTCAGACCTCATACCGCTGAAGAGATCCAAAATCGTGTATTGCGCATGTCAAACCACGTGGTGTCAAGTCTCATCTTTCGTGACACGCATTGTATCAGAAGGGCTGACTGTCCATGGTGAACTGATCGTACGTAGGTAACTTAAATGGAGAGTTTTTTTACTCGTGGATGCTATTTAAATGCACTGGAAAAATCACAATCCATACTATCACACTAATCACATCACACTAATATTATGAAGGCGAAACTTTGTGAGTGTGTGTGTGTGTTTATATGGTTGTTACTTCTTCACGCTCAAACGGCTGGACCAATTTTGATAAAATTTTGTATGGACGTAGCTGACACCCTGGATTAACATATAGGCTACTTCTTATCCCGATATTACCACGGGGTCGACATTTACGCGGGTGAAACCGCGGGGCGCAGCTAGTAATATAATAATGATAAATTCGAAAGTAACTCTGTCTGTCTGTAGGTATGTTACCTTTTCACGCCTAAACCCCTGAACCGATTTAGATGAAATTTGGTATGGAGATAGCTTGAGTCCCGGGAAAGGACATAGGATACTTTTTATCCCGATATTCCCACGGGATCGAGACTTATGCGGGTGAAACCGCGGGGCGCAGCTAGTTTCATTATAAAGTTCGCATATCAGCTCGGAGTCTAGATTTTGACCGGTTGATGGCAGTTGGCTTGCCCCCTGGTGAAATATGGGTGTACCTACTGTAGTTACATTACACCTCTGTCTAACCCTTGTGGGATTGCGGGCGTGATGTTTTGTAAATCACAATTCACGGAAACACAGTTGTAGCTGACAGATGCTGAGACTTTTCCTATAAACTGTTCCATTTACTGCCAATAAAAAAACATTTTTACAAGGCAGTGTTCCAACGTCTTCATTATTTGGGTACAACTTCCGCATACAAATTTCTTAGAAAAGGGGGTGACCAATTAACTCTGGCGTGCGTACGTCTTTTCAAAGATTACAGAAAAGAAATGGGAGGTACCTACGTGAAGGGAACTCACAACAGGAACTTAGGTTCCTTATGCGTCCCATATGTTATTAGGTCAAAAGGCGCATGTTATATTTATAAGGGTAATATAAACGTGCCAATCACGCCGTGGTTTTTATGATTTCCCTCGAGAACGTTCGAGCATATTGGGCAGTGTGGACTTGAGTCTACCTGTCCTTCTAAGTTATGTGTTCCTGGTCAGAAGAAAGGGGATTTAGAGGATTACAACGAAATACATGGGAAAAGAAATGGCGGTGCTTGGGGGAGGCCTATCTATGTCCAGCACTGGACGTCGGCTGAAATGATGATGACATATAAACCAAGCCATATCAGTATATAACGTTCCCACTGCTGGGACACAGGCTTCCTATAGGTGAGAAGGAGTGGGGCCGTAATCCACCACGTGGGCCCAGTGCGGGTTGGTAGATGACATAAATATGTCGTCGAATTTTTGGTCTAGGTCATACTGGTTTCCTTACGACCGTAAGTCGACAACTCGACACTCGTAAGTCGCGGCCGATACCACTAGCCCACCACTGCTCTTGAAACAAGCCGTGTCGGTGTACCTAATGAGAATTCCCATTGACAAAAAGGACGAACTTGCATATTATTTTCCCTTTAGGGGATGAATTTTCAAAAAATCCTTATGGCTCACCTTCGTAATTTTTTATGAAACTTGTGCATTTCAATTTTGTTCAAGTTTGTCAGTCAATTTAGTGGACAGGAAAAACATATCAGTTTTGAAATTAAATATTGTGAGTGTTTTTATAAGTCAGATTTCCGAATGCACAAAACGGAGATCCAGGTGATTTTTTTTGTCCAGAGGGGATTTCTACCCCGCAACTACTATATATTATGAGAAAGATTGATTTTCGTCATAAAAATTGACTTCAGACAAGTTTATGAACAGTATCAAAGAACCCCCGTAAAAAATAAACCAAAAAACAAACAAACAGACATTCAAGAATGATAACAAACGGCTAAACACACAAATATCCGCATTAATATCTTCAATCTAACTATATGCCCCCGAAGTATCTAGCCTTACGCTGCAATAAACTTCCCTTAACCTCAAAAACACAACCTTATTACAACCGAGCAAGGTTTTCATTCGCGTGCTTGTAGAAACAGCCACTTCAGGGCCGGCAGACACGAGGAAAAAGCTACTTTATGTTGTCAGGCTGAGGTTTAAATTAGCGTGTCAGCACAGTCATCAAGTGCTGATGGCAACAGCAACTCTTGGACCTACAAATACAACAAAAAAGCTACCTTGTTCAAAGGTGTTAAGGTATAAATTAGCGTGGTGCGGAATCAGGGGCTTATGGGGCCGATTGCCGCCGGCCTGCGGAAATGAGTAGGAACCGCGATGGGCTGCAGTGATAGTCCAGGGAAGGTACCTAACGTGAATTTAGAGGATTAGATGCTCCCTGGATGCTGGGCTTGTCGTAAAGTGTAAATGTCTTTATTATAAAAAAAAAGCTGTTGTATTGTTGAAACAACGTGCCTTCGAGTGGGTCCAGGTGACCAAAGATTCCTAAGCATAAGAAACAGTTCGTTTTTCATTGAATACACTTTCAAGACTGACAGAAAACATAGGTACAGTCAACAGCAAAAGTAGATGATGAATTGAATTTATAACTTTTGGAGTCAAAACTGATCACGAATATATGGCAGCTGTACTAGTAGTAAATGTTTGGTATAATTTACAATCACATACTTTTGAATCACTTCGACGCCACACAGTTCTGACGCGAACTCCGTTCATTATTATTGAATTTCTGATTTTCATCATCTACTTTTGCTGTTGACTGTACAGCCTGACAGTAAAATTTTAAATAATTAGGAGAGAGGAAGAGCGTTCTTTACTATCTACCCAGATCAAGATGTAATGTTTCAGTTACACAAAATCAACTTTAGTTTGACATAACCAACAAAATGCAAGGAACTTTAACCTTTAAACTACCCTCGAAATGAACTTAACTTCTATAAATAAACAGGGCGTCATAACTATATAACAAGGTGGGTTGCATAAACGCGAGTTATTTACTTAGAAACTGCAAGTGTAGGGCGGGGGCGGGGCGGATGCGGCTGGGCGGGCGGCTTCCGCTCCGACCGGCCGTGTTATAAGCACTTATCTATGTGAATATGTGGGTATAATAGGTATATTATTGATAGAGGGCATTGATTTGTAATTGACCAGGTTTCGCTCGCGGCTTGGCCTGCGTGGAGGTTGAAAATTATCCCTCGGGAACTTACTACCGAGATAAAAAGTATCCTACATATCGACGGCGAAATGACCTCCTAACTGACATTTTTCGAGAAATTCACTTTTTATCGCTTTGAATTTAAAGGCGTTATTCACATGTTTTAGTGAAATCTCCTAAGTGTATTTTTATTTGCAACACCAACAGCATTATAATGTGGAAATACCGCCCAACTAAACCAACGTGTCTATTTTTGAACGTTTTTTTTTTCAGTTTGTGTAAATTTTTGATTTTGTTAGTTAGGTGTTATTGGTACTTCGTCGTCGATATGTCCCAATCAAATTTTGATCAAAATCAGTTTAGCTGTTAAGACGTGAATAGGTAACAGACAGATAGAGTTACATTCGTATTTATAAGTAATAGGTACTAGCTGCGCCCCGCGTTTTCACCCGCATAAGTTTCGATTCCATGGGAATATCGAGATAAAAACTATCCTATGTCCTTTCCCGGGACTCAAACTATCTCTATACCAAATTTCATCTAAATTGGTTCAGCGGTTTCAGCGTGAAGAGGTAACAGACAGACAGACAGACACACTTTCGCATTAATATGCGTATAGGTATATATGGAAGTATGGATTTATATATAGGTATTCCAAAGACTTGTTCACTAATAACATATTACATAAAAGAACTTATATATCTATTAATATGGTGAATCTGTCTCTTTAAGAAGCACACAGCTTAGACCTAAATAAAAAATACATACAAATTAAGACAATTATTTCAAAGTGATTTAAAATAAACGAATTTATTTTCTGTTACAATTTAAGATAAATATGAGCTTCGGGGATTACAGGTATGATATGTTATGTTTAGAAGCCTTATCATCATCCCGGCAACATTTTAATTTAAATAAATTAATTTTATGTTAATTTATTTATATTAATTAAATTTATATAAAATAGTTAAGTATCTGTTATTAGTAATTCTATTCCAATTTATCCTAATTTCTATCTAATTTTGTCTAATTTTTATCTAATATTATCTAATTTTTATCTAGTTTTGACCAATTTTGTTTCACTTTATTTCATTTCATCTTTTTATTGATTGTATGACATGCGTAATGACTAATAACTTGAATGTGTGGTGCAGACTGTCAATATAAGTTGGTTATTAATAAATAAATACATAAAATTTAAAACAATACCTCAAACTCGATACATACTCTTGTTTCAACAAATAGTTCAGTGATTTTCGAAGCGCCGCCATGAACTGAAGGCGCGAAGGCTTCGCAAGACACGTGACTTGGTTATTAATAAGTCCGGGAGCACGTGCTTCACTCACCCCTAGCGCCCCGTGACACCTCCAACACCCCCCGACACCTCCATCACCCCCAGCTTCGGCCTTTCATTTACATACGCCACCCGCAAGGCGATAGACGCATGAAATTTTCAGGAAATAACCAGTAGGTAGCGAATGATGTAAGTTTGTCGTTGTTTGCAGTCGTATGGAAAATTTGAAAAAGCGGCCAAGTGCGAGTCGGCCTCGGACACAAAGGGTTCCGTACCACCGAACAACATTTTTCTTCTATGGACGGCGCCGCCGAGGCCGGCCCAGAAAGAGATGGTGAGATGACCTGGATGCATAGAGAATATAACCGCAGTGGGACAGTATAGGCTAGAAAACAAAAAACCCGTTTCTTATGTGGGGATCTCCTTTAATTTTTAACTGATTTCATTTTTATTATAGCGGTCATAGTAGTATATCCTCTGTCAAAATTCCAAGTGGGAAACTATTTCGATCCAAAAAGCACAGTCCTGTGATAGCGGACGGACACCGGGGCTTTAGTAATAGGGTCCCGTTGGCCTCCTTTGGATACGGAACCCCTAAAAAAGCTTGGTAGAATAGATATAATATATGTATAGAATGCAGTGTTACTGTTTTGTGCTGATTGTATGAGGTTTGTTATTTGGGTTCTGTTTTGTTTGAAGTATGCATTTAATATGTCACGGCTAATAGCCGAAGTGCGGCTATAGGTACCTATCTAGTTTTAGTCGGGTACAACTAGGTGCAGCCGGCCACATGCGGTTCGTATGTACTCCAGGAGGCGACGTGGGATGCAAGAGCGAGCGAAGGGCATCCCGAGGTTAGGTTTGGTTAAAACTAGGTGTAGCCGCACTTCGGCTAGTAGCCGTAAGCCGTAACACATTATAGCAGTGTTTATAATTTCAGATAATTTACATTTCAGTTTCCTATCTACTTTAGTGAAATGTATTCTAAGTAGATTTTTGGCTGACCATTTGTAACAAAAAGTCCTAACAAGTTTTTGGTTGCAATGGAATTTGAACGTTGTTAAGTATAACATTCAGTTTGTTGTTCCATAACTTGAAAATTATCTCAAATTCCTGGCTCTAATATAGTTCATGTTATGCCGGGGCCACACTATACGGGAAAATCGCGATAAGTTGTTTCTTATTGGCTGACATCGTAGGTCCAGCCAATGAGCATCAACTTATCGCGCAAATCTTCGCGTTATCGCGATAGTCTGGCCCCAGCATTAGAGCAAATATAGCGTTAAATTCGTTTGTCTTTTGTTACTCCATTGCATCTGCATGTGTAGATGAAATTAGTTTCCTATTGTAAAAAAAAATCTCCCTGGGGATTGGCCATAAGTATAGTCAACAAAAGAGATAAGTATGCAGGATCGTCGGATATAGTTGAAGTTTAGTACGAAACCGATGGTTGTTCTCGAATAAAATAAAATTAATAGAAAAAAAACCGGCCAAGTGCGAGTCGGACTCGCCCATGAAGGGTTCCGTAGCAGCAAGTAACATAATATAAAAGTTCTTGTAGTTCGTTGTAACTTTGTGAAAGGTAAATTGCGGTTTTCGATTTATGACGTATTAAAAAAAAACTACTTACTAGATCTCGTTCAAACCAATTTTCGGTGAAGTTTACATGGTAATGTACATTATATATATTTTTTTAATTTTATCATTCTCTTATTTTAGAAGTTAGAGGGGGGGGGACACACATTTTACCACTTTGGAAGTGTCTCTCGCGCAAACTATTCAGTTCAGAAAAAAATGATATTAGAAACCTCAATATCATTTTTGAAGACCTATCCATAGATACCCCACACGTACAGGTTTGATGAAAAAAAATTTTTGGAGTTTCAGTTGTAAGTATGGGGAACCCCAAAATTTATTGTTTTTTTTTCTATTTTCGTGTGAAAATCTTACTGCGGTTCACAGAATACGTCTACTTACCAAGTTTCAACAGTATAGTTCTTATAGTTTCGGAAAAAAGTGGCTGTGACATACGGACGGACGGACAGACAGACAGACAGACAGACAGACAGACAGACATGACGAATCCATAAGGGTTCCGTTTTTAGCCATTTGGCTACGGAACCCTAACAAACAGCTCATTTATCAAACTGAATTTCAGTTGACAACATCCATCGGTTTCTTACTAAACTTCGACTATATCCGATGATCCTGCATACTTATTTCTTTTGGTTGACTGTACATAATGATATGTAATTATTTAACGTACTTTAAAACAAATACAGGATGTATCAGAAAGGTGTGATCAAAGTTAAGGGTGTGGTACAGACCATCACACTGAACAACTTTTCTCCATGGCACCAACATCGTAATCGCGAAAAAAATAATAAGCCCTCTATAAATGACCGATGAATAAGATATTTTATGGTAAAGAAAAGTTATTCTTTCTAACGGTCATTTATTTCAGTCATTTCACTCGATTTTGTTCGTGATGAAGATGTTATCTTCAATGATTTGTTATTTCATTTTTGTATCAGAAAAAATATCTGATTTAAAACTGACTACCAAAGATTTAAATCGTTTTCCAGTCAAATGATGGTCACGTTTCTTTTTCGTTTTGAAATACAATGACACAAGTGACATGAATAGACTATCAATTTTTATTTGAAACTAGCTGCGCCCCGCGGTTTTACCCGCATAAGTCTCGATCCCGTGGGAATATCGGGATAAAAAGTACCCTATGTCCTTTTCCAGGACTCAAGCTATCTCTATACCAAATTTCATCAAAATTGGTTCAGCCGTTTGAGCGTGAAGAAGTAACAAACATATAAACACACACACACACTCACACTCACAAACTTTCGCCTAAATTATAATATTAGTGTGATTGTCTGCAACGCTCTGCTTTCTATAAGTAGGACTTTATGTATTCTGTGCTATAAGGGCCAAAGCACACACGCTACTTTTTGCATCGGTGATCGGCGATTCAGCTGCTTTTCAGCATCGGAGCAGTCGCTAAAACGCGCGATTCCGATACAGCGTCCGAACGCATAGAGTCGCCAAAACGCGATGCAGCATCGATACAGCCGCAAAAACGCCGATTGTCGATGCAAAAAGTAGCGCGTGTGCTTTGGCTCTAAGTGAATGATTCGGGATGTGTCAGCTCACTCAACAAAGTATAATTGACACTACTCGTGCGACATACGTACGGAGGGCAAATCTAACGAATTAAATCTTTGCTGAAGTGTTCGAACGTTTTTTTTTTTCGTCTTCAGCATTTAATTTTCCCAGTTCAGTTAAGTTTTCCAGTTTCATGCACCTATTAGTCGTACCTACAACGGGGTGAATAGGGATGCAGGGGTGAATTGGGACGAAACATTAAAATGTATTTTAGCGTTGAAATCATATAGTTTTTTGCCGACAAGGGCACTTAATCGTTAATTATAATGCAGTAAACACATTAGAGTCCTTTATGGCAACAAACTATATTATTTCAATGTTAAAATCGCTTTTAAAGCTTCGTCCCTATTCACCCCTGCATCCCTATTCGCCCCGTTTGACGGTAGTAATTGCGCATCGTCAACCCATCTAATGGGCGTTATGTCCCTGGTGAGTGCTGCAGTCTCATCATAATGCATGATTTTTATCATCCATCGATACTTTTACCTAGGTAGATTGTATTTAAAATTTTACGTGTTTCATCTTGTAAGGTAGAGGTAATAAAAAACTAGAATTATACTTAAAAAAGTTTTATTGTCTGTACTTATGACTATTTTATACATTTATACCTACGGTAACTATAGTTTATTTACCCACTATGTTTGACTATGGACACCACGTGTCCCTTTGAGCGGCTGCTCGGAGGTTCATCATAAGATCATTAGGCAGTGATCGTTTCATTTAAAATAAAAGTTTAAGTATCCAGATCTATTGCAATTCGTTTAGTTGTAACCCTTACCGAATACGACCGAATGGAAGTCGTAAATAAAAAAATAAATAATCCAATATTAACTTATTGTTATACCTATCTATACTGACCGAACGTTTTTCTTGATATTTTGAAGTCATTTTGATCGCTAAGTTATCAATCGTCTTGGTTTCATATAAGAATTAAAAAAAAATAACAAACGGGAAGTTGTTTCATCATACGAACATTACGAACATACTTATCCATCGTTACTTTATTTGGTTTCTTCATTACTACATTAATTAAGATTTTTTATCTGTTTTTCAGTACTATTTGTACAGGCGAGTTAGATATAAAAGAGATCAATTGATTCTCAGTTAGCAGGAAAAATAAAATTCCCCAGTTTAAACAGTTGGTCAGGGTCCAGTTTTCAAGAAACTATCACAATAGTTTCGAAAAGTATCAGCGCAGACGCAGCTGCGGGCAGTAATGTAACAAATGGCGACATCTAGCACACTACTTTACAATCACACAACAACTAACGACATCTAGCGGTGGAGGTCATCAATCGGACCTCACTTCGCAGATGAAGAAGGTTTCGAAGGAGCAGGGAGAGTCGTTCCACTTAAGACCTTTGTCGTCTCTGTTCCAGAGTTCCAAGCAGTTCTCTTCTTCTCCATTCTCGTAACGGAAGTTGTTGGGTTCTCCTGCGTTCCAGTTCACGAAGGTGAGCGGTCTGCCGTTGGCCATCCAGAAGAAGCTACCCTCTTCAGCCAAGTCTGTGCCTGATGTCCAGAAGTGTTCGCGGCCGTAACCTGGAAAAAGAAATACGAGAAATGTTAGTTGGGAAATTATTTTGCCTTGAATGTAAAACGGAAATATCTGCAAAGTATAGCGTGGTGGTATGTAGTTTAATTTAAAAAACTGGTATTTCCTCTATGTATTACATTCACTGGAAAAATTGTGTAAAATCCGTCTATCACAAGAGGTTATTGCTACATGCTGCATTTTGGACATGAAATCGCGAAAAAAAAATCAGCTGTTCCCTACATTTTGACGAGTTATGCGAACATAAATGTAGGGAACAGCAGATATTTTTTTCGCGATTTCAGGTTTGGTCCCATAGTAAAAGTTGTTCATAATGATTAGTACAATCTCCCGTTTCGATTTGTCGCAATGTTTTCAATTACACCCTGTAGAGTTACTTTTACAAACGTCAGTGTTTGCACTCGGTTAATCCTGACGGTAAAGCCTAGCTAACAGTGACAGTCTAGGCTGTAGTTTACAGGCTGCAGGATAGGATGGACTAACATCTTGCTTTTTAACCTAAATCCCTTAAGCCTTTCGCAAGATGCCGCGGCTGAGAAACTTACTCTTTTGACACCAAACTCTACTTCCACACAGTGAACACCTTACTTCTAGGGAGAATTCATCTTTATCTGTTTCTAGCAGCACCCCGCGGTTTCACCCGCATAAGTTTCGACCCCGTGGGAATATCGAGAAAAAAACTATCCTATGTCCTTTCCCGGGACTCAAACTATCTCTATACCAAATTTCATCTAAATCGGTTCAGCGGTTTAAGCGTGAAGAGGTAACAGACAGACACACTTTCGCATTTATAATATTAGTATGGATCCGGAAGACTGTGGCAACTGGGGGCTTATGCTTATCGCCTACATGTAACAGGATGTATGCAGGCGATAATTTTGATATTGATATAGCTTTTATGAATTTAGATATTTACCCGAGTCCTTAACATATTGTTCCAGCTTGTCGTTCTCCTGTTGCGTAGATATAGAAGCCAGGTGCATGCCGTGGAACCGGCAGTACTGCTGCGCTTTGAACCAGTTCGCCTGAAACAACAGATTAGATTTCATTAGAATGTTAGCGCGTTTTTGTTTTTGTTCCGAGAGATAATCTAGAATTTTTTTAATCAATGCGCGGTAAATAAAAACATTGTAAAACTAGATAAGAACTTTCTCTGCGGGTTTCAGTTGAAATTTGGGAATTTTATTTTATCCCGATTCATAATTTTGTGTTGATATTTAGAAACGATAGCAAACGTGCAGTCACGATAAATATGTACATTTTCCCATAAGTATATGAAAAATATTTTCTTTGAACTGCACCAGCGTTTATCGCCAGTTGTAATTCAAGAAGTTAATTACGTGTCATTAAAAAGCTTCAGTTTTTATTAGTTTACTAAAACACTCGAGACTTTATTGCTGCATGCTTTCAAAAACCCAAGTTGCGTCCCTAATCAAGTAAACCTGATAAAGAATTTATGCAACAATTTTAATGGAAACGTTGAACTTGTAAATTTCGAGGCAATGTTACATCAAAATCATTGAAACTAATCGCATGCGCAGTACGGAAGCCGCATGCTAACTAGGTTAGCGGCGCAAAAGGTAAAACCGCGGTTAACCGACCGGCGACACGCAGGTTTGTGCGGTTTTAGCGAACACGTCATGTCTGAACATAAATCAATTTGATTGAGACGAGACAAAACGACATAAACTCCAGAGGTAGGTACTTGGGAAGTTTAGTGTGTTCTCATCATTATGACTGTTTTAATGAGAAAGAGATGTTCGTTGTAACTGGACATCGTTTGGGATCGTATTTAACGATCGTTTTACTTAATGGGGTGAGCAGACCTTCTGGTCTCTCTTACGCTAAATAGGGTGGAAAGGTAAATTGATATTCTTTAAAAAGATGATGGATAATAACTATTATACCTATTGGACTTGTAAGGATGAGTTACAGCGGACTTACAAGCATAGTTAGGTCAGTTACGAACTTGCTGCCTTGCTAAATTCACGGCGTAAAGTATCTATTCTCGGTTAGTTCGTGTCGAAAAGAGAGAAGACCGGGATAAATCTATACTAATTATCTAGAGGTAGTTTGTTTGTTTGTATGTAGGGGGTAATCTCCGGAACTACCCGTCGGATTTGCACAATTATTTTTGTATTTGATAGCCCAATTCTTGAGGATGGTTACAGGCTATTTAACATCACGCTACGAATCTCAAGAGCCGAACAAAAGGGAAAAAAGTCAGAATGAACGCTAAGCGAAAACGATGTAGTAGCGGGCAGGCGATGCGATACGACGCGATGGGTCGGGGGCCGAAATTTCACGCGGCCGAAGTCGCGGGCAGAAGCTAGTGCGTTATTAAAGTCTTCATTGCGGCAAAATTATGGAGAAAACAAAAACAACTCTTTCGGAAAACCTCTCGTTAAGCCAAAAACATTCGCAAAGCTTTTTGCTTTTATTCACTTGACGTTTCCAAGCTGCTTTTTATCGGCGCTATAAATTGCCTCTTCTCGAAGTCACGTATAGAAATAGGAACCACGTTTTGGACTGGACAGGTGCCATTTACCAGCAGCGCCGACTCTTCGGCAACGCTTATTTTGTATTCAAAATGTATCCTAGATCTGCATTCGTTTATTCGCGTCCATAGCAGGAGCAAATCGGCTATTTATTTTAATTATCACAGTCAGATATTTATTCGTTTCTTTTATTTATTAACCCCTCAGGCGATGGCTTTTAATACCATTGCCATAGTGTTACGTCATAAGAAGTTTTATAACATATAACTCATATGGTTGGAATGCCTCGATAAATTGTGTACATACAGAAAAAATGTGATTGGCGAAAGTTGTTCAGACGAAAGCAAAAGTATCATATAATTACTTTGTAATACATTATTTTGTAGTATAATTAGCCGACGTGGCACGGACGTAATGAAAAAAAAGTTTAAAAACTAAAACTCGACTACTGCAATGGATGAAACAAGAAAATATCTTCCCGGGGTCGCATGTCGCTGTACTAACATACATACTCGTACATATAAGCTGTTGTACCACACGGGCCACACGGACAAAGCCGCGGCCAAAAGCTAGTCTAATAATATTTTCGAAAAACTTGATTAGTTATAATATACATATCAAATTATTATAGGCAACTGTTTTCGTTAACTCATCCTTACTATGTTAATATTATACTCATTATAAATTCCGTTTCACAATTCACAATACATATTAATTAATTATTAGGATTAGAGCTTCTCTGATTCATAGCTATCAACAGTCACGCCAACTACATGCATCAGCAAGATTAATTAATACGAGAGCTACAACAATGAACACAGGTGCGAAAGTATCTACTAATGTGTTATAACATGTACTGTCAAACAAATAAATAAGTATACAGGCAGCTTTAACTTACAACTAATTATAATCAATGTTGTGAGTGTACCTACTGAGTAGTAAATTCTTTAACATCGCTCCCTTTCTAGACTTAATTTTATAATGAACTAAAACTAACCACCTGCACTTCGGATGACCAAAAGAATGCCACTGATGCCTCAATCAACGTGGCCATGGCCATTTACTAAGCTCAAACTATGTAAAAAAAAAACAACGACGAACAATACCATCGACACGAAAATAAGAAGTTAGTATGTAAGGGGGCTAAGGGGTAATTTTCGGACCTACTGATCTGACTCCGAAAATTCTTCCACTAATGGGGAGCTACAGCATTACCAAGTGTTATAGAATATATTTATGTTTTAACATAAAATAGGTATATCCAATGACACATCTCCTATTCCATCCTCTATTTCCTTTCTTGTTTTGGCAAGATATTTCACGCGGCCAAAGTAGCGGGCAGAAGCTAGTATGCCATTAGCTTAAGAAGTTATAACGCACACAATTAAATGCATATTACCAGTGTAGTGGGAAGTTGAATATTTTCACCTGTATACCAAATACTTTGTTCGATGGTACATAATATTATGAATTTGTATAAGTACACAGTCATTGATCTTATGAAACAAGACCCACTTTCTCTGGCATTGGGGATTAGTAGGTACTTTTGTAGTTGTTGAGTGATGCAGCCCATCTGTTCGCGAGGAGATGATGCTGCACTTAACATCATTTACATCTTGTGAGGCAATGTTTGTTTGTAGGCAGGAACAAGTGTTTTATGAATAGTAAATAGATTATAATATTTTATTTATAGACAATAACTAGCGTCTGCCCGCGGCTTGGCTCGCGTGCGTGGTTGTCGGAATTATGTATCCTACAGGAACATGCTACCGGGGCAAAAACAGCCAATGTCATTATAACATCAGCTATCTGCTAGTGAAAGTCCCGTCAAAATCGGTCCAGCCTTTTCGGAGATAAATAAGCTGGAAGCTAAATAATCACAGCCGAATGGGTCGATCTTTAAGGTTAAGCTACGCTTGCCGAGGTCAGTCCGTGGATGGGTGACTGTCCATAAAATACCGAGACCCTGCCGTGCCTCGGAAAGCACGGGTGAGCACGTGAAAGCGGTTTGACAGTCGTTACGGGTGATCAGAAGCCCAATAGTATGACAACCAGTCCTGACAAGAGGTGTCGTGTTACCCAGTAACGGGGTTGTGGAGGTCAGATAGGCAGTCGCTCCATGTAAAATACTGATTTTCAGCTGCATCTGATTAGGCTGAAAGCCGATACCAACATAGTTGGGAAAAGGCGAGGCAGATTCAATTTGTGAAACACACTGCACACTTAGGTGTGGTGTGAACATAGAAATGTAAATTCATATATCTATGGGTGTCAATTTGTAAAATATGAGTGCTCTTTATGAAACCTAGTTAGTTAATGTTACTTCGGAAATATTCATCACTGGTTATCTTTTCTAGATACTTAGTAAGGAGCCATTCGTTTATCGATCATGAAACGTTTATTTTCTGTTGACTGTACTTACCTGTCAAAAAGAGTAACTTAGATAAAGTGGATAAGACAGAAGAAGAACTAGCAGGGGGGGATCCAGGGGGGCGGGGGTGGAGGGGGTTCAGAGTATCACACCGGAATAAATCGATTTAGGGGGGAGCGGATGTTTATACTCTTGTTTAACCCAATTAAAGTTTGTATTGACTACTTATTTAGAAAAAAAGAACGCATTCAATGTTAATTTCGTAAGAATATTTTCCTTAAAATTTTGCGTGCTTTTTAACCGACTTCAAAAAGGAGGTTCTGTGTTCGTTATAGTCTGTGCTAAATAGATGTACTTATTTTTTTTATTACGGAAAAGTGCAAGCATTACAATCAAACTCCTATGTAAACAATTATTTATTTATTAAAACTTTATGCACGAGTAAAAAAAAAATAATACTGTACAAAGGCGGACTTAATGCCTGAGGCATTTTCTACCAGTCAACCTTAGGGTGATGCAGAGACAAAACATGGCAGGTGCAACATACAGGAGAACTAGCTAGGAAATGAATATAAAATACAATATATACACAGATACATAAATACATACATATAAACCAAATGAACTCTCAGGGGAAAAATGATTGGTAGAGGAGAAAACGAATCCAGCAAATCAGCGCTGGGATGTTACGGCCAACTTCTGCCGAAAATGTTCACGTGCCTTCACTTTAAAAGATAACCGACTGGTTGCCGTCCTGATGTTCAGAGGGAGCGCATTCCATAGAAAGACCGCCTGGACAAAGAAAGAAGAATGAATCTTGTATAAAATGCTCAATTAGTGATCAATAGTATTTAATCTCCCGAATCTAAATTCAATAGTATTTAATCTCCCGAATCTAAATTCCCTCATCATCACCATCGGTCTACAGCAGTTCACAGCTGGATATACTAAGGCCTCTCCTAATGCAGGCCATACAACTCGATTTTCGGCACTCTGATCAAGCTCTCATCTCTCCCCTATCTTAATTGTCTTATTGAAATGATGAGGTGTTACGGTAATATTTGAAATTCTCACATTTAGTCAAATCCCCAGATTATGTAGGCTAATTCCGGATTACTAACAATTGGTTGTTAACATTATCTTCCGCGATTATTAAGCACAATTTTGTAAGATTATACCTGGGAACTAATTTAATAATTATTCTGGCAATTGTGATAATTAGGTTTGAGATAAAATCAAGCAATGTTACGGCAATAAATATCTACAGATACAATATTACCCAGTAACTGAGTTGAGGAGGTCAGATAGGCAGTCGCTTCATGCCAAATACTGGTATTCAGCTGCATCCGGTTAGACTGGAAGCTGACCCCAACTTAGTCGGGAAAAGGCTAGGCAGATTATGATGATGCCATCGATATGTCATTAAATAAAATCTTGTTACACTATACCAAACAACGCATAAATCTATGCTAAGAAGTTTATATAAGTAGGTACTTAATTAGTAGTTTATGATCACTCTTTTCACACAAGGAGATCTTCTGTAATTTATTACAACATAAAATGTTGTCATATCTATTATATCAGTATCTTACATGGCGCGACTTCCTGACCTCCATCTGACCTCCACAACCCAGTTACTGGGTAATACAAAACCATTTGGTAGGCAAATATACCTACGCTTATTTGTGTTATGTATATCTGTGTTCTGTTTTATGTTTTAGACTAATTTTGCTTTTTATGATATTTTAAAACTCTCATTATCTCACGTAACATTAAACTTATTTCTTTTGTTTTTCCTACTTAGTCAATAATTTTATAGTACCTACTAGCTGCGCCCCGCGGTTTCACCCGCATAAGTGTCGATCCCGTGGAAATATCGAGATAAAAACTATCCTATGTCCTTTCCCGGGACTCAAACTATTTCTATACCAAATTTCATCTAAATCGGTTTAGTGGTTTAAGCGTGAAGAGGTAACAGACAGACAGAAAAACTTTCGCATTTATAATATTAGTATGGATAGTGCTCGTGACATATCTAATTATTTCGTTATGACCCCATGCGGTGCTAATACTAACCTTAAATAATAAAACATTATTTAAAATTGTAACAGTACAAACAATAGGGTAGTGTCCTGGGTAAAAAAATAATAATTCTAATTAGTCCGTCAGTTAGATTATCGAAAAATAATGGACCCGTATTTTTTCTTTTGTCAATCAAACAAAAAATGACAAAGATAAAGCACGTCAAAATTTGGGAGTGGGGGGTCGTGACGTCACGCCGTGCTAAAAAGTGTCGCACGGCGTGACGTCACGACGAATTTTGACGTGCTTTATCTTTGTCATTTTTTGTTTGATTGACAAAAGAAAAAATACGGGTCCATTATTTTTCGATAATCTAACTGACGGACTAATTAGAATTTTTTAGGAAACTAGCCTATTGTTGGTTGACCATCATCATCATCTGCCTAGCCTTTTCCCAACTATGTTACGGATGGCTCCCAGTCTAACCGGATGCAGCTGAATAAAGGAAAAGAAAAATAAAATTATGCAGCTCAGTTATTAGCTGCTACACATCTATGCAGAATGCATGTGACAATCATTAAGTTAGTCAGAAGCGAGTCCAACATAAGGGGCTCATCAGGCGATCGGTATCCCTCAGTAATTGAGTTGTGGATGCCTGAAACCTATCTACTGTATCTATACTTGGAAATGGTTTAGCTGCATCAGTACCTGTGCGGGTATTGCGAATATGTGGCTGGATCTACGTAACGTTAATTTTGTGTGGGTTTCGAAAACCAGGCTTCGGGAGATTCGTTAGAATCATTAGGGCTACAAATGCAGATCACAAAGGACAGTATATTTATTTCTAAACTAGCTGTGCCCGCTCGGTTTCACCCGCGTAAGTTTCGATCCCGTGGGAATATCGAGGTAAAAACTATTCTATGTCCTTTCCCGGGACTCAAGCTATATCTATACCAAATTTCGTCTAAATCAGTTCAGTGGTTTAGGTGTGAAAAGGTAACATACAGACAGACAAACAGACAGAGTTACTTTCGAATTTATAATATTAACCGGTCAAGCACCGCGCGTCGCCTCTTGGCGACGAAACAATAGAAAATCAACTGTGTCTCATTAGCGGAGCTCGACAGATTAAATAAAGTATGGATACATATACAAGTAGCAGCTAACAATTCTGCTGTATGAGGTTATTAGAGTGATTCCGGTCTGATCCCCTAAGCCCCCCCCCTTCCAACCCCTCCCCCTCCTCGATCCCCTGCTAGTTCGTCTTGTACACCGTTGGCCTAAACATGAAAATTAAAAAGCTTTCATCTTGGTCAATAGAGCTTTGAACATATAAGTAACTCAAGTGAAAATTTGTAGTTGGCACCTATCTAAATCCAGCCATCCATCCATGATAAGCTGATAGACAGTCGTTACGACGGGTAGTCAGAAGCCCAAAAATGTGACAACCAGTCTTGCCAAGGGCTATCGCATTACGTGCGATTGTGGAGATCATTTATGAAGTCGCTCCATGTAAAATACTGGTATTTAGCTGCATCCTGTTAGACTGGAAGTCGACCCCAACATAGTTGGGAAAAGGCTAGGCAGATTGATTTTTAATAATAAATACTAACTGTTCTGATTTACGCAGTATACTAATCCATACTTATTATCCATACTAATATTATAAATTCGAAAGTAACTTTGTCTGTCTGTCTGTATGCTACCTTTTCACGTCTAAACCACTGAACCGATTTAGATAAAATTTGGTATAGATACCTATAGTTTGATTCCCGGGAAAGGACATAGGATAGTTTTTTATCCCGAATCCCGATATTCCCACGGGATCGAGACTTATGCGGGTTAAACCGCGGGGCGCAGCTAGTACCAAATGAAGCAAAGATCTTACTGTCCAATAACTCTACCCATAAATTACTGGCAGGCTTCACGTACAATTGGCTCTAAACTATGAATTTAATTTTGAGTACCTATAGTAGGTACCTACTCAAAATTATAGTTATACTATAATAAGGTAGGTACCTAATTGTAGTGTGTCATTGGAATCAATTATCTAAAGTACCTATATAACGAAGATTGAAGTCATAACATCACTTGGAAACATTGCAGCGCATTTACGATGTTGTAATGAAGAACTTAATACTATGTACCTAAACCTTAAAGGCCATAATATATCTTCACTCCTTTACAACCTCATTCGTACAGATAATTATTTTATTATCACTAGTTTCAGTGCGGCGAAGGAAATTAAACACTCGACCTACGTGCGGACATTTCAAAAGCTCTGTGTAAAATTGCAGCGTTTACATTATTTAAAATGGCGACAAGTTTACCTGTCATGTTGTGTGGGTGAGCCTACATGTTTGAGAGACCTTTACACGTCAATAACTTCTGCGTTTGGTTTCCGATATTGGAAAAAGTAATTTAAATCTGTTACAAATAATAAACTAAGTATTCCTTCAGATTTGAAGGGTTTTAAAGGAGAATGTTATTGTGAAATAGAATGATTATTACAGCTTATAGCCGTGTATAGTAAAGCTGCAAAACTGATTTAAAAAGCATTTTCCAGTAATGTATAGAAAGTAATATTGTAAAGCGATTGAGAATACAATACAAATACACATGACTTGACCAGACGGAACACACTGGATGCGGAAGGCAGAAGACAGGGTGTTGTAGCGCAGCATGGGAGAGGCCTATGTCCAGCAGTGGACTGCAATAGGCTGAGTTGATTGACACAAGACTTATCTAGTCAGTCCACACCATAGATATAAGAAAAAGTGTTTTTTTTATATTTCTATGGTCCACACTGAACGACTGGACGGATTAAAATATATCCAAGCTATTTGGTATACACGCATCAGCTAATTAGCTGCTAGTGTGTCTAACCAAATAATAGTAATAATTTTATAAATTCCTTCATGTCTTTAGTAATATTTTGGAACATCTAAGAATCTGTCCAATGTTAAACTAGGTTATGTTTACCTTATTTGGAAATTATATTAAACTCTACTTACCTAGTCACTAAATTACACACATCAACACGGTCTAGGGATATTTTTAAAAAAGCGAATTACTATCAATGTGTTAATTATTTATATGACATGTATATATTTAAAAGATACGTTATTTAATATTCTACCATTTTTTAATAATGGTTAAGGTACTTAGATTAAAATTTCAGGATTTTATGGAAAAAAAATGAAGCATAGACGGAAATCGTATATGAATGAACTTTTAATTTGTGAGTAAAAACTGAAAAAAATAGAAAAATCATTTAATTTGTGTTTATAAACTTGAAGTTAGTAGTCTGAGAAAGCGCCCATGATGTTCATAACACATCGGCAACGATTCGGCATGCTCAGAACAAGGTTGTCAATGTCTTGCTGCGGAATATTGTCCCATGTCCTTCTGAGGTGCGCAAAAAGTTGATCTTCTGTAGCCAGATTTTCAGGAACTTCCTTCAGAGCTCTTCTTTGCAGCATATCCCACGCATGCTCAATGGGATTTAGATCTGGCGATTGAGCAGGCCAGTCTAAGGCCCTAACATTATGTGTATGTAACCAAGCTGCTACCGTTCTCGCCGTGTGTGCCCGGGCATTGTCGTGCATGAGCAGGAAATCTTGCCCCATTTGTGTTCTGTGGGGCAAGATTACGGGCCCCAGCACCTGTTGGACGTATCGTTCTGCCGTCATATTGCCCCGCACCCAAACGAGATCCGTCCGTCCTCCAAGACGAATTCCTGCCCAAACCATAATTGTTCCTCCTTGGTATGGGTGAACTTCCTGAGGGTTCTGGAGATGGCTCCATCGTCCAGGAACTCGCCAAACACGCGTCCTTCGTGAATCTGGATGGAAGCCGAACCTGGATTCATCCGTGAACAGCACATTGGACCATTGCTCACGGCCCCAGTCCACGTGGTTCCGAACCCATTCTAATCGTCATCCACGATTGCCTCTCCGTAAAGGTGGGACCCGGAGTGGTCTACGAGAGCGTAGATTGCTTTCATGCAGTCGCCTTCTTACAGTTTGGTCACTCACAAGCACTTGGTGTTCCACTCGCAGCCTTTGGACCAATTGAGTCGCCGTTGCATTTGGTTGTGCTCGCGCAGTAATTTGCAAAAATCGGTCTTGTCTGGGGGTAGTGATGCGACTTGGCCCCCGGTGCCTCTCCGCTACTTCACCTGTGGCACGATAGCGTGTCCACAATCTTGAAATTACATTTTGATGGGTCCCTATGGCCTCAGCAACATTACGCTGAACAGATCCAGCTTCCAGCATTCCCACAGTTCGTAACATCTCCGCCCTCGTCAAATGTCGGCGTTGCATGGCTACAATACCTCAATTTTAACTTTATCTTTCGTTTAAAAATGAAAAAAAACTGTAACTAAACGTAATTCGTATTGTTTTCTAAATTTCGTACAAATGAAAATTCCCTCTCCTATACATCAAGACATTTTTTGCCACCGAAACAAAAGAATTTTCAAAAATTTAAATTTGGAATTAGTCTGAGATAAATTACAAACAAATCGGTGTATAAAAGATTCCAATGCGGCCAGTACTTTTCGAGTTATTTAATTGAGTATGAAATATCCCTAGACCGTGTTGATGTGTGTACTTAATCTTTATCTTTCTGATTATTATTATTCAGTCTTTAATCCAAAAGAGAGTCAAGGCAAAATTGTTAATTTAATACTATCTCTTATTTCGTTATTTCATTCCGTAATGTTTACGAAATTATGAGTTGTAAATGTTTAATTGTACGATTGTCGCTGGCTGGTCGTCCGGTTGTTGGAGAAAGTCGGAAATTTGGAATACACCGGTCCGGTACGGCTTGCTGAGTGGAGATTAGGGGTGGCAAACATTTTGCAGTTTTATTCTTTTTTGCATGGTGAAATGATTTGGGTATGTTTTCTGTTGGCTCTCATTCCATCAGCTTTGGAGTTTAAATATTCAATAAACTGCACCCTAATTGTGTAACACACTATCAATCTCAATTTGAAGGATAAAATTATTGTTAATCCATTGCTTCATCATTATATTCGAAAAATTTGTCTGCTCAACAACGTAAATAACGCAATCAATGTTGTTGAACTGTGAAAATGAAAGCCATTGCTACTGATAGTGTGTTACGCAATTACCCCTCTGGTGTCACTCAGTCAGATTAAGATCCTCTGTCTTTTAATAGAATTACTACCTGCCATCTAAAAACCATACAGCAATAGCCCCGGTTCTCTAAAAATCTACACAATATTTTATTAAAATGCCTCGTGTTGATGATCGGCGGATGTGTGCCAACCCTGCAGCGCCCGGTGCAAATTACACCGTAATGGGCGTCGGCTACGACGTCTGCAACCGGCTAATAAGAAATGCGGTGTGACGCGAAGTAATCTCGTCGGATTCTTTACTTTTCTCACTGTGCAGTGTGCTGCTTATGCAATCACGTTTCATTTAAAATTTAGATGTTCCAAACCGGTTTTACGTTTTCGATCTCTGATTTTTTTGCACTGACGTGTATTAATGTAAGGATGTCACTCAATTCTTTGTTGTTTACATGTTCGGTTTTTTTCGATGTCATCATCAGACAATTATTTTGTATTTCACTAATTGTTATTGCATAAAGTTATTGTATTATTACGTACTACTCACATCGTAATAAAGAATTTCGTAGTATGACTAAATTGCAATCTTGCAATTATATGCGTAATTTTTTGGTTTACCAAACTAAGCCGTGGTTGAGGAAAACAAAGAGAAGTCAGGTTTACCAAATTGATTTCAATTTACTTTGTGGTTGTGCTGACTGCTGATGCAACCAAACATAATAGGGACTGTTTCATAATAGAAGAATGTTAACATTTGTTGTATTTGTCGTAACGCTAGCGATTTCCGTTTGTATAGAAATTCTCACCTGTGCCAAGATACGTCATTCGCATAAATGTTTTGAATGAACACTAAGCTAAATTCCATACACCTACGTTAAGAAATTGAAGTGGACATTATTATTGCATTAAGCTATCTGTGGCCATAATAAAGTAGCTTTATAGTGATTGAAAATGCACGTTTTAGTACCTTCACGCATCGCCCACGAGAAAAGCCATTTCCCAAGTCGCTTGCTTCTAACTTTCACAGACCTTTAACACCCAGACATACTTCCATAGTAGGTATTTGTGACCAAATATTATCAAAACAATTTATTATTTTTAGTTATGATATCAATTTAGTTATGATGTCAATTAGGTATAATTACGCGCTACTACTGAGTGTGAGGGTTCGATTCTTGGGTCGGGCAAAGTTATTGGGTATTTCTCAGTAGCAGCCCGGAGTCTGGATTTGTGCTCGGTTGATGGCAATAGGCTCGCCCCCTGTTACATGGGACTTAACATAACTGGTGAACTGTGGGTGTAGGTACCTACTACCTACCTATAGGTACACCTCTAACTCTTTGAGAAAACAGGCGTGATGTTCTGTTATGTTGCGTTATTATAATTACTTTATTATTAACCCAGTTCAGTAAAGGATACAATGAGGTGCCAATCAGCAAAAACCGCACTTCATTCAGCCTCCGAAAGCCAGGCAAAGGAAAGATGTTAGTTCAGCCTAGTATACAACATAACACCACTAAATCTCTTATAATCTGTGGTCTAGTGTGCAATGTAGACTATAGAGGCTGTGGTCAGTCAGCGTTTCCACTACATTTTGCAGTGGCCCACGTTATGTGCGCTCCATTGGCCCATTACACTGGAAACCGACAAGTTGCCTGAACATTCAAAATCCGAACTCGATTTTTGGTTCACACTAATCTTTTGGGGATATCCTCGAAATTATTTTTTCTTCTCTTATTCGCTTCTTAGTAGATTCGCACGAATTTACTCGCCCGAAACGTGCGAATCGTCACTTTTAAATAATATAATTTTTTCTCAATGAGACTCGCACGAAGTTAATTTGTTTATGGGCGAGTCAACAACTCTAGAAATATGTAGATATTAGGCAATTGGCACTTTCTGAATTTTATGCAATGCAGTTAAGAAAAAAGTTCACGTTTTATAATATTTAGCTCTTATGATTTCTGTACGCTAGTGTCCTTTTTTCTATACTTTATTGTATGGAATTCAAAATGTGCCAAATGTCTAATAATATTTCTGGAGCTGTCGACTCGCGCACAAAAAAGAAGTAGTAATTGGCGCATTTTGAATTTTATGCAATGAAAGTAGGTACACGTTTTATAATATTGATGCTTTAGGCATCGTTGTTGAAAGTAACTTTTATTCAAACTCAAAGCATTTATTTCAATTAAACCATTTACAGGCACTTTTGAATTGTCAAATAGCCGGTCAGTTATTCAGAAAGTAGAAGCTAGTTTACGTTTGCATTGTTTTAATAACAGTTCTTTACTTAATTAGTAACTACTCAACTAATGAGTCCGCATGTAACGAGGTATAATAAATAAAAATACATTACGTATACGTTAGTTAAAGTAATTAAATAAATAAATAATAACACAATATAATAATTGATACACAGTAAAAGTTATTACATTAACCTATTCACTAAATTAATAATTGGTTATATTTTTAACGATACTTACGTAATAAAGATAAAATGTTAACGTAATTATTATATTGTTATCTAATAAAAACGTATTAGTTACCGTAACAATGTAATTGTGTTAACTGCCTCGTTGGTTACTGCTGAGCCCACGCTCAAGGTTCGATTCTCAGGTCGGACAAAGTGTCAATAGGTTTTCCATTAGGAATTTCTTAGTAACAATCTGGAGTTTGAATCTGGAGTGGACCTTCAGTTTTTGAGAGCAGTGGTGGCCAAGTGGTAACGGCCGCGACTTACGAGATGTGGGTCGTAGGTTCGAACCCAGACAGGCGCTTTACTTTGTGTATTATTTCATCACCACTGCTCTCAAAACGGTGAAGGAAAACATCGTGAGGAAACCGGCATGTCCTAGAACCAAAAATTCGAAGACATGTGACATCTGCCAACCCGCATTGGGCCTGCATGGTGGATTACGGCCCACTCCCTCTCACCGAGAGGAGGCCTGTGTCCCAGCAGTGCGAACTTTATAGGCTGATTATGTAATATGGAGTTTGGCGGTTTAATACATCTCAACGGAGATTAGCCAGGTACGCAGGAGATATTACAGTGCACAAGTGTGTGCGTAAATGCAGGTGCACTCTCTGTTCCTTTACTCTCATAGTCCGATGGGACGGCAATCCGTCACGACCGGGGAGAGATCAGGCGCAGGACCAACGGCTATTCGTGCTTTCCGAGGCCTTCCAAACTCCGGACTGTTACTAACAAATTCCTAATGGAAAACCCAATAACACTTTGTCCGATCCGGGAATTGAACCCAGGACCCCACGCTCAGCAGTCGCGCTTGCAACCACGAGACCAACGGGCCAGTAGCAGGGCTGATTGTATTCTTGTATAACCTACGGAACTGAACTTTTTTCCTGGAGGTCTACTCCCTAAGGCCGAAATCCGCAGTTTTGGCCGAAGTTACGGGCGATTCATACTCCATATCACCTACGGACACACATATATTTTCCTTAAAAAAAAAAGAACGCAGTCTTCCTAGGTACTAGAAATCATTCAATGAGTTAGTCCGACACAAGCAATGTAAAATAATAATAATAATGGCACTTAAGACGTCTATAACACTATATAATAATATAATAGCACACCTGTTTTCCACGACACTGAAAACAGTCTCATAACATCTGTCACTACACCAGAAAATGTTCGTCTTCGCAGTAATAATCCCACTTTTATGAGTATAATAACGCCACCAGATATTTCTTTTCCCCCTTTTTTAAACAACCTGAGTCTCGGAATGAGATATAGCCCGATATACCCCGATAGTCTGTTGGATGGTTGGGACCCTATTTTTATTCCCATTTCTCTATTGATCGGGGGAAGTAGAAAAAAGTGTGTCAGGCTTTCCCTATTATGTGCAAGTTGGAAAAGGAAAACCGACTCATTGAGGCGACAGATTTCAGTCTGTAGTTTTGTTAGGGCTCTGATTGTAATATTTTGTTGAATGAACATTTGTGCAATGTCTGAATTACTTATTGACGAACTAAGTACTTATCTGGCTGTAAAAAATATGCACTATCTATGATTTCATTTATCTAAGTTGGTGGCCTATGTTTTGTAAGGCATGTCAATCAATTATGTTACTCAATTCATCGTTTGACGTCTCGTTAAAAAAACAAATATCCACGGTTTAAGCCAACTTATTTCGCTCAAAAATAATGAAATTTTTCACTCCTATAAGGAAAAACATAAAAATTAATCTAAGCGACGGTTTCCCTAAAAAAACTAAAATTAAGTAAGTTATAAGAAACAGTAAAAACGTAGGATTCAAACATTATTCAAAAGATGGTGCTTTATTAGGTCTTTTAAAACTTGGGAGTGATTTCGATTCCTTAATTACCTTACGTATAGAGTTATAGAGTTGAGCCCCCTCATTTAAATGACAGTTTTTTTTACCGTAGTTTGTTCTCGGTTAGCCTGTAACGTCATGCGCTTTTGAATTTGCATTGTTTTATTATTTGTGTACTCTATTAATTATTTTACGTAAAATCTGTCAATTTTCTTTGTTAGACGTCAATTTATTACGGGGAAAACTAACTTGAAGTACCTAAGTCATATTTCCTATGGTGTAAACAAACTTTATGTCACATCCAAGTAAGTATTACGTGTTAAATGTCCTAAGTTGTGACAAGACTACGTAACTTTCCCCTGGTCATCTGTAGCTAGTAGTAAGCCGCCGGGAAATTAGCAACTGTTACATTCTATTCCTAATAGACTGCCGGTTGACTATAGCAAGACAATAACATACATACAATCATATCAAATACAGGGTGAAATTGAATTCATGGGCATCCTTTTAAGGGGTCATTGTACTCATCATTATGAACAACTTTTACTATGGGACCAAACCTGAAATCGCGAAAAAAAATCAGCTCTTCCCTACATTTTGACGAGTTATGTGAACATAAATGCAAGGAACAGCTGATTTTTTTTCACGATTTTAGGTTTAGTCCCATAGTAAAAGTTGTTCATAATGATGAGTACAATCACCCCTTAAAAGGATGCCCATGAATTTAATTTCAACCTGTAGAATCTATATGCTATGATTGTATGTATGTTATTGTATCTATACAGGGTGTTACGGAAAGGGTATATCAATACAAACTGGTTGAAGAGTGTATCTGGTCTAGAATCTCTGTACAAAATTTCAGCTCAAAAGCATTAACTTTGAAAATGCTTAATATTTTTTTTATTTCGACATCACGGCGCTGCACTGGCGCGCGGCGGCGTGATGTGCGTGTACTAGGCGCACAGACACACTACAGATAATGGATAATGACCCTCGTACTGCGGTGACACGTTTGTTATGATTTCAATTTAATAAACTATCGAAATAAGTTACTGCTTTTGAGCTGAAATTTTGTACAGAGATTCTAGACCAGATACACTCTTCAACCCGTTTGTATTGATATACCCTTTCCGTAACACCCTGTATAATAGATGAAAGTTGAATGAAGGGCCATTTACGTCTGCCATTTGCCTAGCCTTTTCCCAACTATGTTGGGGTCGGCTTCCAGTCAAACTGGATGCAGCTCAATACCAGTATTTTGATGGAGGACGGCCTATCTGACATTCACAACCCAGTTACTGGGTAATACGATACCCATGAATGAAGGGCCCACATTATACCACTTAAAAGAAAACCACGTGAAAATGTTGGTTACAAAACTGCAACGTCTTATGTGCAAAAGCTACAAACTTTTATGTGGTTTTCTTTGCTTAGGTTCATTGACGCTTTCCTAATTTTAAAAATGGAGTTTCATGTCAGTATCATAATTAAGTATATAAAATTATAATAAATACATATATCGCGATAATATGTTATTGTTGGACTTATTTTAAAGGTTTTTGGGTCATTGAACTCTCAAACCAGGCATTAAATTAACGACTCCATAACCATTGCTACATAGATTCATAAATTGCTATTCGACCACTTTTTCTACTTTCCAAATAAAACTCCCAGGGGCGCGAAGCGACTTGCACAAAGGGTTGGATCGACGTGGCTCTAGACAAGGATTCCTGGAAGAAATTGGAGGAGGTCTTTGTTCAGCAGTGGGACAGTGTAAGCTGATTCAAAAAAAAAACCTCTCTAGTCAAATAGATTTTAGGACATAACTCAGAAGATTTTTAGGTTATTTTGCTGTGAAAGTATCAATATTTACAATTCCGTAACCATTGCTACATGGATCTATCAAACAACTTTTTCCTTAAAAAAAACTAAGATATTGGCACAGTGAGTCTGTAGTCTGGCTTGTTGGTTAACTAGTTATTCAGATAAAACTGGTCAGTTACATCACAGTGACGCGAGTGACCCACTGGAATCTGCGGTTATGTATAAATGTGTTTTCTACTAACACACAAAGCTGGAAATTTTCACCGTTTGCCGTCTGGGTTTGTATTCATTGGCCCAGTTTTCTCTTTAGAGGTCGTCTATCAACAATATTGTTCTATATACTATTATACCAGAGACAATAATGAAAAAGGTTTTAAACGCATTTTTTTTTCACACAAATATTAAAGTTTTACAACTTTTTAATTAAGAGACTATAATTAATCAAAATGAAATCAACCTTTGACTGTGCGAATTTTAATTAAATATGATTAAATACCTACTAAGTTATAATAGCCATAACCAATACTTGTGTATCACCTGGCGAAAGAGAAAGCTGAGCGATCTATCAACGCGCCACGCGGTGTTGCGTCATCATCGTCATCGCAAACCTGCGTACGCGCAGCCTTCGGGTATCCGCATCAAATGACAAATCGATGAATGTGATCGTAATTAAATCACACTCCTTAATTCACATTTAATATTTAGCTTCTAAGCCTAAGCTCCCGCTTAGAAGCTAAATATTAAGTGTGAATTACGAAATTATATGTAAAGTCAGGGAAAATTATTGTTAAGCAAATTGACTACTACCAACTTAAATTGACCGTATATTTTTATCACAACTGTAATTATTTGACAGTAACAAATGGCTATAACACGGCAAATTAGCATAGTTTGCCATTGGATAAACAATAATTTCCCTGACTGTACAATTCTAATTGTACGACACCACCCTAATATTCGACGCTCATCATTCCATTCATGAATCCATTCACCAAAGTACCAGAATACATCAATATTTAACATTGATAATAATTATGTAGGCCATTGATTATGGGACATTAGGGGTATAATACAAGCCAAATTATACAGTACTAGCTTTTGCCCGCGGCTTCGCTCGCGTAGAATTAGGTCTGCCACATTGTTACGTGACATTTTTTTTTAAATACTGATATTTTTTTAATGTACCTTCACATCGTACATCCCAGATTTCTAACTTCAAAATTAGTTTCCATACAATCTTTGAACTCCTATACCTAATATTTAGAGGGTATATCTTGAGGGTGGAATTATCTGAATTCCTTTCTAAGTGCTCATTATTTTAAGCTATAATAGAACTCTGCAAATTTCAAAATGCTAAGTCCAGTGGTTTCTTCATCAATCTTTACCTGTATGGTGTGTTTATAAAAAGTAGGCTTGAGATTATCCTACCCAGCACAAACGGATTACTAAACACTGACAACTAAACAGGTCGGACCAATGTTACTTGCATTTAATCACTACATAGTATAAAACAAAGAAGCTTTCTTTTTCCCTATGAATGCTTAAATTTTTTAAAACTGCGCAACGGATTTTGCTGCGGTTTTTAGGGTTCCGTACCCAAAGGGTAAAACGGGACCCTATTACTAAGCCTCCGTCGTCTGTCTGTCTGTCTCCAGGCTGTATCTCATAAACCGTGATAGCTAGAAAGCTGAAATTTTCACAAATGATGTATTTCTGTTGCCGCTATAACAACAAATACGAATAAGAATTAAGTACATATTAAGGGGGGCTCCCATACAATAAACGTGTTATTTTCGCCGTTTTTTATAGACAATGGTACGGAACCCTTCGTGCGCGAGTCCGACTCGCACTTGGCCGGTTTTTTTAATAGATTTTGTAATAACTAAAGAATTATGTGGTACGTAATTGGAATAGGTGAACATCTGTGTTAATTTATCTGTGTTTTTACTGCAATATACTCCTGTATACTATGTTATTTGATTTTTTTGTTCAGCGTAAATAAGAAGATTTTGGGATTTAGAAACACGTGAGCAAGCTACGTAAAGCTGCCCATGGGAAAAACAGGGCGTACCTAAATGTATCCCCGCTACTTTCAAAGTTTGCCCTTGCGATTTATTGATGGTCATAGAAAATGCAACTTTAAGTGGAAACTGTAAACGTTTGAAATTAAAGGGTAAGTTATTGGGTATTATTGGGATGCGTGGAATAAGAACATTTTCACCCTTAGCTTCTCCAGTTAAAATTGTGGCCTTAACAATATGCCTGCCTAGTTCCCTGACTCGCAATCTAGTGCCATTACATAGTCTCGGGGCGTCCAAGTTACGCATTAAGAAAACCGGTATACCGACTTTTAATTGGAGCTTATGTGATGGCACCCCGGATAGCTCCAAAGAGTTAAGAAACTCCACGGGGTAGCTTGTACAGTCTTCAGATGACATGACTGTGTCGATAGAGTTGTAGGTTGTTGCATCGCTGGTTACTTGGTCCAAGATAATGTTATTGATTTTCGCAACTGTCTCATTTCTTGGTGCTAGTATAGTTCTTTCACATAGCCAACTTTCATCGTGGATGTTCTGTTGCAAATTTGGAAAAACTTGAGCAATGAGTGCGTCTTCCGAATCCACAACGTGACAAAATTGGTTAGTGAATAGAACCATACCTTCTTCGTCAGTTTCGATTCGACCTTCACCTATCTCGAGCAGTTTTTCAGCGTACGCACCCGACTCTAGATCACTGAATAACTGGACACGCATGTTGGTTATAAGGTGCAGCTTTTCAACTTTGGTCCATAAATATGAGGATTTTAGACATGCGTTAATTTCGTCTGCTGCAGTGCCTCGCTCGATGACAGGCAAAGTTTGCCGAAAGTCCCCAGCCAATAAAACAACCACACCACCCATTATTGTTTCTTTGCCGTGTAAGTCTTGTAAACAACGATCAAGAGCTTCGATGGCACGTTTGTGTGACATTGTGCACTCGTCCCACACGATTAATTTACACTGTTGCAAGAGGAGGCCACGGGCACTGGTTTTGCTGATGTTACACGATGGAGTTTCTTCACTCGCCAGATTAAGAGGTAATTTAAAGACGGAATGTGCTGTCCGTCCACCGCTTAGCAATGTAGCAGCAATTCCAGAGGAAGCCACAGCTAATGCAACGTTATGGCCGCCACGAATTTTTGCCAAAAGTAAATTAAGCAAGTAAGTTTTTCCTGTACCACCCGGGGCATCAAGGAAAAAAAGTCCACCTTCCCCATTCTCAACTCGTCCTACTATTTTGTGATAAATCTCTCTTTGATCAGGTAGCAAACGTGTGGCTCAGTTTCGCATACGTAAGCACCTAACTGGTTGGTATCATAGCTTAGCTCTTTTATCAACTCGGTCGACAACTCTCCTCTACGCTGCGGTGAGGGTAGACCAAAATCGGATATTTTTTTCCCAGAAATTGTTATTAATATTTTGTGTTCGATTAGTCCCAACGCCTCATCGTGCTGCGGCCGCCGCCGCGGCGTTAGGCGCTCCGTTCAAGTCAATCATATCGTGATAACTTTTAAACTATTCGGCCAAATTACTTAGTGTGAAAGACAAAGTTTATCTACATTAAATACTTAATGCGAGAAATGTATTCATTTTGATAAGAGTTTGATAATTATATACTAAATGTGCATTGTAAAATAGTACCAAATTTAATTAGATTTATGGTTCACAATTTTGGTTGCACTGGCTTGCACATAAAAGGTAGATATATGCTGTCGCGGACTTTTATTTAGATCTACTTAAGACAAACAATCCTGCGGTACATCATCTTTATGTAACTCCATTGGTTTAGGCAGCGCACGCCAAGATAGCTCTCAGATGGAAGATTTTTTTCCGACTTAATTGACACGTATCGTTATATTATGACCAAAACTACATAAAATCATTATAAATTGTAGCCTATGTGTTATTCTGATGAATAACCTATATTACTGTAAAGTTTCATCTAAATCCGTTCAGTAGTTTTTTCGTGAAAGAGTAACAAACATACATCCATCCTCACAAACTTTCGCATTTATAATATTAGTAGGATATCATCGTCAAGATCTGTTTATAATGTCCAGTTTCCTTTTTCTCTAAACAAAACAGTGACATAATAGTAGTAAACAGTAGAGAACAATGTACTTCCGTGCCTTAAGAAATGTCTGCCGAGATTTTCGAGTTGACGAATCAGTCACTGATTGTGAAACCAAAAAGTTGTGTATTTTTTTATCTGGAAAGATGATTCATTTTTTAGGTTCTGTGTATCGTCTTTTATGGAAACGTTTGACTGCATTTTTATTGAATGACCTAACAGGAAAATCCTGTAATTTGTATGTTTTTTTTTTTTAATATAACTTGGTTTTTTATTTTTTTACTGTGTTTAGTTTAGTTTGTGATCTTCCTGTACGAGTCGCAATAAATACTTTTTCTTTCTTTTCATGAGTATACATCATGTATTAGAAACGTGTTGTCATATTTAAGAGTGTGGTATAATACGGACCATCAAACTGAACAAATTTCTTCATGGGACCAACATCGTAATCGCGAAAAAATATGCAGCCGTCCCAAACATTTAGGTCGAGTAGATAAGTATTGAAGTTTTGTATGAAATAGTTGATATTTTTAAATTTTTACATTACATTTTATAGTTTTGACTATTAGACACACATAAAACACTCCTCTAGATATAACAAATTCAAACTACACAGTTCCCGATATGGACCTAAAATCGTACGTGACTTTCAAACAAACGAGGAAGTTTACTAGAAGGTTATCCATTCAAGCACTATTTTGAAGAAGTATTAAAGCATTAGAATACCAGGTTTTTCTATGCTACCTGTCTAATAAGAACGAAATTAAATAGATGACGATCACCTAAGGAAACGTTTGAGTTAGTGAAGGTAAACAGCATTCAAGTGCTGACTATTATAAAGAACACTTGAATCTAGGGTCTTCTCCTTAGCATTATAGCCTTCTCCTTAGTGAATAAGAAAGACGTTATTGTATAATTTCTTTATAACATTACTTAACAGTTTAAGTTTTTTTTACATTACTTATTATAAATAAAAGTCCTCCAGACCGTATTTCGGCCACGGCGGCCAATCTCAACGGAGACTAGCCTTCGATGTGGGAGATATTACAGTGCACAAGTGTGCGCGCAGACACTGGTGCACTCCCTTTTTCCTCACTCTCATAGTCCGATGGGATGGCAATCCGACACGACCGGAGAGAGATCAGGCGCAGGACCAACGGCTTTTAAAGTGTTTTACGAGGCACGGGGGTATCACACCGCCAACATCCAAACTTTGAGTTGTTATTAAGAAATTCCTAATGGAAAAACTCAATAACACTTTGCCCGACCCGGGAATCGAACCCTGCTGAGCGGGTTCGATTCGAGTCGCACTACCGACCACAAGACCAACGGGGCTGTTAACTTATTAGCTAACAGGGTAGAATGTTAAAATATGAATAAAGTATCATCAACTGTGATACTTTTTAAAAGGAGAAAAATAAACCTGAGAAGGCCGAAAAGCAGTAAAAACGAAAAATGTTAACAAAAAAAAAAACGTTTCGTCGGGGAAAGACCGAATGGTGAAGAGAGGCCTACTGAGAGGACTGAACAATACCGCTCGTCATACAGTTCAGAACATTTAAAATGCAAAATGTCTAAGCCTTTAGAAGTATTAATTTTCATTTAAAAAACGCAAGACCACTGTAGTTTTGCCACAGAATACTTAATAGTACTACGTAGTAACAAACAAACTGATTTAAAACGTTTAATTAAATCCAATGATATCTAAACAATGCGGTTATGTTAGTTAGCCTGCGCGAATGTTCTGATAATGTGTACCTGATCTGATACCTGGCATGAAGGCTTTATACTAAGGTCATAGACAAAGCTTAGCACCTAGTGGCACAGTTCCTCAAGTTATAAATACCAGGAGCTTAAATACTGTTGTATTATTAACGATTAAGTCCTCGTTTATATTGACATGAACTATTTTTATGCTTTAGAAGATGTGATTATGTCCGTTTATTGCCCGTGGTCCGACCGCGTAGTTCTACTAATGTCTAGACGGTGTCAAGTTTTGTGAAATTGATGTTAAGGTATATATTCCTTTCCTAGTCGATTTATAATGGTAGGTATCTTTCAAATACTTCAAGACCATAACTGTTAATTGGACAACTTTTTTACCCCTACTCTCTTTCCACCTCCCTCTCTCCAGAGCTGCCAAGGACCGGGACTCTAGCTCATCCCGCCATCTCCGTCTGGGCCTGCCGCTTTGTGTATTTGAGAAAAATTGTTCTTACCTTAAAGAATATTCCAAGATAGTATTTCTTCTCTCCGGATTTGAGTAGAGGCATCGTCCACCGCGTGACTCCTAGCTCATCATCGTTACAGCTCGAACATTCTGACAACAAGAAGAAAAAAAAGTTTAAAACAGCTTACCTACTTCCTATCCTACTAACGTGAATGTTTGTGAGGATGGATGGATGGATATTTGTTACCCTTTCACGCAATTCTACTGAACGGATTTGGATGAAATTTGGCATAAAGATAGTTAATAACCAGGGTTAACACATAGGATACGTTTTATCCCGATATTCCCACGGGATCAAGACTTATGCGGGTGAAACCGCGGGGAGCTGCTAGTGAGTCATAAAGTAATAGGATTGCATAGGCTAAAGAATGTGTGATCTAGGTTGAGACTAAATTGAAATTTAATGGATAACTTAATTAATAGTTATTAAATCATCCGTTAAATGTTTATTATTTTAATTTTTGGATGTCAACTTTGATGAACACTTTCTTTTTATTTTTATTAAAAAATTCGATTCGCATCGTTGTCTTCCAAAATGAGCCAACTCCAATCAAATGGATTAAAATATTTAATTTAGAGTCTAATCGAGGAGCGTCGGAACGAAAACCGATATATCCAATTTACCATATTTTTCACAAATTAAAAAAAAGCTTGTAAGTTTTTTAATGTTACAAAAGTGGAAAATTATAGCATGTCAATTTGCAGTTAAAGTAACATCGATTGATGTGTGAAACTTGACGGAGGGTAGATACTTAATTTAGCGAGATACTTGGCGGACAAGTTTGGATATATCGGTTTTTGACGCGATCATTTGGATATATCGGTTTTTGACGAAACCAAAATGGATATGTCGGTATCTGATATGATCAAAACGGATTTATCGGATTTTGGTAAAACCAAATTATAGTTTTGTATCTTATTTCTTAAATTAAGTATGTATTTACATGCTAATTTTCTAAACTCTCAAATGACGTTAACTCGCAACTTACAATTAATTTTGAGTTATGACAGTATTTGGTTTCATGTGCGAATTATATTGATTTATTTTGTACAGTAAGTAAATTGGTTTAATGTCATTTACTGTACTTTCTTGATTAAAATGTCTTGTCCTATAACACAATCCTCTAAAATAGACGGAGAACCAATCATTTCCAACAATTATTTATCGAAAAATCTAAGGCACACAGTAAAAGCAGTAGTAACGGAAAGGAGAACCAAAGAATAAGGCAGGCCGCATACGTCCGGTTTCCTGATTCGGAATTCAGTTTCAGAATTCAGATTCGGAAACCTGAATGCAAGCATTTCATACAAAATGTTCTCACTAGCGCACACGTGCTTAAATTTTCCGTTCTGAAACTCGGATGGAAAATTTAAGTACGTGTGCGCTGGAGAGAACATTTTGTATGAAATGCGTGCATTCGGGGTCTCCGGCCGGCCGCAAACGTCCGGTTTCCTGATTCGGAATTCAGATTCGGAGACCCCGAATGCACGCATTTCATACAAAATGTTCTCTCCAGCGCACACGTACTTAAATTTTCCGTCCGGGTTTCAGAACTGAATTCCGAATCAGGAAACCGGACGTTTGCGCCCAGCCGTATGCGGCCTGCCTATGGAGAACACAAAACGGGAAGAAACTTGATAGCGAGTTGACATAAACGACACCCAGCCAATCACGTGAGGGTAAGGCGAAGTATTTACGAAGAGCGTTCAGATATTTTTTGGGAATCGATTTAATAAAAGAATAGAAAAATCGATTAAGCTTTTTTGTAAACGTGTACCTAATCGGAATTTGAACCGACCATTGTTGAATTGTGTAAAACTTAATAAGAATTATCCGTTTTTAATCCAACAACAAGAACCTGTTGAATTTAAAAATTTATTTGTCGGGTTTTGATTTGACCACTAATTTTGATTTTTTTTTTAAGATGGATGTAACTGTTTTTTAATTGATTTCTTTCCTGAAGGGTGTATAATTAAACATTTTGTAACAGAAAAAAATAAAAAATAAATAATGTCTTAATTAAGACATATCGGTTTTTGTTCCGACGCTCCTCAATCAATCTAATCTGCTTCGCGGCAGATGTTTATCAACATGGCCGATTATGCTAAATCGTATTGGGTCACCAAAATTTTAACGTTTTTAGAAATTAGTAGTTAATTTTAAGAGGTAACCATAAAAATTGTATGGATGAGCTATTTTATTAAAATAAATGGCTAGCTTTAAATTGTATCCACATTTTTTTTATAATAGATCATCATAATGGTCCTTAATTAAAAGCCCAATCCGGAACACATTTTGATTGATTGACTTAGTTTAAAAGTATCAACAAACAAAAAGGGCACGTATAAATATTTTCCAGTGACCGCCGCGTTTCCTGGCGCGTCCCTAATAGCCGTAAGATGTAACGGATTGGCAATTAACGTGAATGATTAAGACCCAAGATTTGTTTGATTAATTGATTGATTTTTATTTTTTTTCCAAGTTTTTTGGTGTACATAATAAAGAGTATTCTATTCCATTCTATTATTTATTCGACTACTCATTCAATATCAAAGGAATCAATTTCGCAAAGTGACGCGCATTTGATTCCGCAATCCGACCTTCTTGAATAAGGCCGTGTGTAATAAAATAATGCGTTTAGATCGTCCGAAATTGCACGAGTCCCAATGTAATTGAACGTTAATAGGAGCGTTTATGGAAACTTGTTATAATAATAAAGTGGGATTCGGCGAGTGTTACATGATGATACAAACATAAGACTAATAAGGTAGAAAGCCTCGCAAGAGAATTATTTCTGTTATTATTCCGTTACGATTTTGTTTGTTGAAGGCGGATCTTTCGTGTGTTGTGTAACGTAATCATTGAGTTTCCATGGAAGTATGGTTACGATGAGTGTAATCACATAGCGCAGTGATGTGTAACACGCAAACTACGTACATGGACTTGCTGGAATTGCTTCGAAAGGCACGATAATGCTTCTTTTGATAGCCCTAAATAAAATGCATATTGTTTATCTATCATAATCAGCCTATGTTTCCACTGCTGGGACACAGGCCTCCTCGCGGTGAGAGGGAGTGGGCCGTAATCCACCACGCGAGCCCAGTGCGGGTTGGCGGATGTCACATGTCTTCGAATTTTCGGTTCTAGGACATGCCGGTTTCCTCACGATGTTTTCCTTCACCGTTTTGAGAGCAGTGGTGATTAAATAATTTACACAAAGTAAAACGCCTGTCTGGGTTCGAACCTAAGACCTACAACTCGTAAGTCGCGGCCGTTACCACTTGGCCACCACTACTCTGCATATTGTTTATCGATAGGTTCCAATAAATTGCCTCGCTCACCGGTGGTCGGTGGGCAGTTTTTGCTCTAGTTTTTTCGACTGCTCTGTTAGTGATACTGCGCTCGTTTTATGCTCACACAAAAGAGTCGACGATTTAGAGAAACTCGAGCAAAAACTTTTCGAACTGAGTTCAGTGTAACGCTTTCAGGATGTAGTCATTGTGTGAAGGTTTATTTTATTGCTCTACCTATCCTATGTTATATATTCCTACAAATATTTTGTCAGTTATATTATTTCTGCTGAAGGTAGAAAGATAAGTGGAAGGAGGGAAGGGAGGTCTTGCCTTTGTCCTGCAGTGGCATGGGTCAGCCGATAATGATGATGATATTTTTTCAAATTCATTAGAATCTTAATTTTGATTTAGTTTTTTCGATTATAATAAAAACAATAAATTGGTGCCTCATTTCATTGAAAACGTCTAACGGGCTCCTGAGAATTGGCTTCGGCCCCTCGTACACCTTCCAAAGGTCCTGGACCCCAGGGTCCCGAGATATGTCAAAGATAAAAAAAAAATCTTTATTGATACAAAAACCTTTGACATTGCTTAAGACTAGGATAGATAAATTGGTTAACTAAACGTCATACGGATAAATTAAACCCTGACTCCTAAACTAGGTGATGCTGTGACTTAGGTGTCAGGTCAGGTCAGATTTCATTTGATTCTAAGTTATCAAAACAAAGTTTTTTATAAAGATGCAAAACACATTTTCGTTTGCGTAATAACCAATCAATAAACTAATACTTCAATTTGGATACTAGGTTAACTAAGCTAAAAAGATGCTAATTTAATCAAAAAATAATATTTACATAAAATTTTGAAATTAATTGTGAAACTAATATTTTCAAACGTTCTTGATGGAATGTTACACACTTTACTATTATAATTAAAGACCCGTGTGTAAAGAATTTTCGAATTATAAGTTAAATCATTCATAAAGTCCATTCAAAGTTAAAGTATGTGGGAATGCAGTAGCATCTTGCATTACTGTTAAATACTAGTAACCTTTTCGTGAAGTTGTGAACCTTGTTTAAACAATCTTAGCAGTTTTCCACTTAAGTAGGTATACATTACTCTTATGGCCATAAAAGACGGGCACTCTAACCCCGCGTTTGCACCAAGGTTTAAAACATATCTTCTACATGTTGTTTACTGAACGTATATAAACAAGGCAAAAGGAGTCCATCAATCAATCAACCTTATTTTCTCACCACAAAACATAAATTATTTTACATTGGTCAGATTCGACAGTGACACAATACTTCATAAGCATACAAAACACTGATTATAAAACATAAAGATTTACAATAATAAATAAGATTTGTTAAAATATAGGTTTTATTTTATATGTCCCTTTCATAACTTACGATGTCCCATTCATGGCCACCCTTTTATGAATGGGACGTATATCGACATGTTTTTTAATTTGATTTTCCTTTCTAAATGTGTCGATTGACTGTTGTTTTTTATTTATTTTTTTAAACTTTAATAAATACTTTATGATATTAATGTAAACTTTTTTTTTATCTCTCATTAACTGCCCTAAATCAGTCGCTTAAGAATTTTGTCCCCTTCATAGCACCTCTCTCCTAATTCAGGTAAGTATAATATACTGTGGGAGACGTGTGCCTTATCTAGGCTCGTGGCCTGTGTTTCAGGACACCAGGATCATTTTTATTTTATAAATTATCTACTAAGCGCGCTGACAGAATGTAGTAAGGTATCATACAACATTTAATGTTTTATTTATTTTGATTAATATCTAGGTTAAGTATGCGAGACGAATGTTAGTAGATGTGTAGTATAGGTGATAGTATGTGTGTGTGAGTGTGTGATTTTGTGTTTAGGTCTTTATAAGGATGTTTTCAGTATCATTATAGTTTAATTTTGAAGAATGTAAGGATCGTAGCAGGTGTCGGTCTGTAGTTTCAGCCTACCCCTATATGAAGAAGGCGTGAGGTTTTGTATGTGTCTATTGTTATCGTTTATAATTTACACCTAAAACACGTAGAAGTAAAAAAGGTGAATAAAATACTTAGTAATAAACACATGTTTGAAACAACGTCCACGTGATACACGATATACAGTCAACAGAAAAAGTAGATGATGAAAATCAGAAATTCAATACTAATAAACGGAGTTCGCGTCAGAACTGTGTGGCGTCGAAGTGATTCAAAAGTATGTGATTGTAAATTATATCAAACATTTACTACTACTACAGCTGCCATATATTCGTGATCAGTGACGTCAAAATCGGCGAAGTCAATTCATCATCTACTTTTGCTGTTGACTGTACCACGACTGTGTATGACTGTAAGCGCGGGGTAACGCGCAACTTTTTCGCATGTGCGTAGTTGTACGCTCAACAAAAGAGTTTGCTGTGCACGCAAGAAAGAAACATTTTTGCTCTACGTAGGCGGCATTCATTGTTTTTGCGTGCGTCATCATAACTTTTAACACAAAAGACACTACGACTTGACTTTTCTTTTCAGAACTCGCACAACAAGGGTTAAAAGGTATTTATAGTCAGGGAAATTTGTGGTTTATCAAATTGACACACAACACCAACTTGCCGTGTTATAAGTAGCCATTTTATACAATTGTCAAATAATGACAGTTGAGATTTGAATATACGGATAATTTAAGTTTGTAGTCATTTTGCTATAGTCAATATCCCTCACTTTACTTAGCTGCGTACCTAAATAATAATGTACTTCTCTCTTGACCTCTCGTCTCTTCTGGTTGGACATACACAGCCTTGCATAGCCATTCCTGCTTGACATTTACTAGATCCATCATGTGTGTATGAAGAAACTGCGTACACGCACTACAAAGGTCAACGATGTAACCAATTCTAGTTACAAAATACTTAAGATAAACATTAGGATCATCATTAGAGGTGTCACTTGCTGACCGCAAACGTTTGCGGGGTCAGTTTCTGGCACTTCACTGTTTGTTTTTTTTTTTTTTAATTTAATTAAAGTGTTAAAATGTGCGTAGCGTTGTCAAGTGATGCAAGCCTGTCCGTCAGTATTTGTGGTCAAAATGTTCGTCTATTTCGATTTTATTTGCGTGGTATTCAATTAAAATGCCGTGTACACGATGCTAGTTTCAAGTACAATCAGATTGTAGCAACAAATGTCTTGCATCTTTTAGGCACTATTTAGACGGTGCAAGTTTTATTGTTGCTTCAACTTAGGCCGCGGCCGCACTACTACCTCACATAAACATAATTATGTCGGTGACCGCACTGCATAAACGACATGCGAATTTTTTTGTTCATATCATCGCCGCCGCGTCGCTGTCGCCGTACCAGTGCGACCCCGGCCTTATGGTATGTCACAGGTAACTTATCTGATTTTGACATTGTCAAAATATACGCTACTTGTAGCCTGTAGGTACAACTTCTAACTACAATTTCTATGAAAACTTCATAGAAAATGTTCTACCAGAGTCGTGTCTTAACACAAGTTGGTCAACAAGTAGCTACATTTTCAATTCTGTTCCCATGAAGTCTTCACAGGGTGTGGTTTGAGAATTTGATATAATAAAACTAAACAAAATATAATAATACTTAGTTATTATTTTGTCAATATCAAAACCAGTGCTCGGCTAAATAACAGTTCTTATGAATTATAAGTAGTCTTCACTGCGGTCTAGCATAAAGTGGATAAGCCAGAGATTAAAACAAAAGAAGAACTAGCAGGGATCTGGGTGGAGGGGGTCTCTCAGGGAATCAAACCGGAATAAATCGGTTAGACTTTCATTTTGAAAAATCTGAAAAAAAGGTAATCACAATATTGCACCACACTTACATTTTTAACTTTCATTTGTTTTTTCATGAATGCAAGTTTAAATTCTTCTTCAACTCTTGATTTGTGGCTTATGTGAAGGAGCCACACCTCAAATTCTTTATTGATTCGAAAAAACAATGCTGCGATGTCCCCAATGATAAATATCTTACATTGTTCTCATACGCATGTGTTGGTATTTCGATAAATACCGAAATCGAATGTAAATACTTCACGGACATCGCATATTACGATAACATAACATTTTATTATATTTCTTCTTCACATGAATTCGTTAAATTAGTCATAATTATATTTGCCAGTTTAAAATAAGGTCAAGATTAAGAAATTAACGAATATTGAGTTTTTACAAACACATTAAGGAGATTTATTCCGGTCTATCCCCTGAGCCCCCCCCCCTCCACCCCCCATCCCCTCCTCGATCCCTGCTAGTTCGTCTTCTGTTTTAAACTTTGTCTTATCCACTTTAAGGTAGGTTACTCTTTTTGACAGGTAAGTACAGTCAAGAGAAAATAAACGTTTCATGGATAGGATAAGGTCGAACAAAAACTTCATCACAACAACCTCAGTACATTGGGATGCTTACCTAATGTAGTACCAATTGTATAAACGTTATTGGCTAGGACGTAAACAACTTATATACTTATCTAATATAAAAAAATGTAATCATTTTTCATAAAAGAATTAAAATATTTAATTTTCATACACTGCTGGGAGACGTGGGCCCAGTGCGGGTCGGTAGATGCCTGTCTTCGAATTTTTGGTTCTAGGACATCCCATTTTTCTTACGATGTTTTCCTTCACCGTTTTGAGAGTAGTGGCGATGAAATAAATTACACAAAGAAAATCGCCTGCCTGGGTTCGAACCCACGACCTACAACTCGTAAGTCAGGGCCATGGGCCATCTCTTCTTTTTCATTATTTTTTGTATTTTCAAAGAAAATGCATCTTTAATATCCTCTTAACTAAAAACAACATTTGTAAACAGTTTTCTTTAACACAACGTTACCTGGTTTGTTCAAGCCGTTCCCGAGCTGGTTGAGCTGATTTGAGTAGCTGACCGTCGCCGTGTTCCCGATCCAGGTCATCACCAGCACCAGGCCGCACAGAACATTCCTTTGCCACATCTTTGTTGATCACTTTAGTCCTTCCACTGTTTGTCAGTAACGTAACGTTTGCACACTCTTGCGTGGCGTCGGTGACTACTTGATATGCTCCGTTCGTCAGACTCGCTTGCCCTAATGAGGTGACGTAGTCCTTTAATGAGTGCTTGAAGATTAAAAACTAGTTTTAAAAGTTTTAAGTCCGGAATGCCTTCGTCCGACAACTCGGCTAAGCATTCTACTACAGATTACGAAAGCATATAAGTTGTTACAAAAACATGATCTTGGAATTCTTGTCGGTAATTCTCATATCTAACTAATGATCAAGTATTAATTATGCATATATATTAAATAGTTTCCGGTAGGCCGTGGCAGGTATTTGGGTCTTCCTTCATTCGTTATGGATGGTTTATTATTTATGTTATTTTATACAGTTTGAAGGATACACGCATGAGGTTGCATTAGATGAGATCATTTTCTATGCGGAAGGTGAGTTCCATATCCGTATCTTTTTCATTGCAAGATGATCCATATTAATGGCATGGCGTGTATTTTTATTAAGATGGCACCTTGTTTATCTGTGAGGCGTATAATTTGAAACGGATACCTAGTTTGTTCTTTCTCGTGGGAAGAAAAAGTGTTAGTAAATGTTACATATCTATACTACTAATAATAAAGCTGAAGAATTTGTTTGTTTGTTTGAACGCGATAATCTCTAGAACTGCCGCTCGGATTTGAAAAAATATTTTTGAATTTGATAGCCCAATTCTTGAGGGAGGCTATAGGCTATTTAACATCACGCTATGACCCTTTGGAGCCGAGCAAAAAGAAGTAACGGTAAGCGAAAACGAAGTTATAATGTGGGCTGCTGATGCGATGCGACGGGGTGGGTCGGGGGAACAAGAAATTTCATGCGACCGAAGTCGCGGGCAGAAGCTAATTTTGTAAAATTTTAGGAGCTGTGAACATAATTATTGCAGCGTGTTTCAAATCCTTGCTTGTCTTATCTTTTGTGGCATGTTGTAAATGTCTGAACAAAAATTGCTTCATTAGCTTTACCGAAAAGACTAAGTTATAATTATGTATGTTATCAGCATCTGACAAGCTTTGTACACTTAATTCTTGCTCATTTTTCTTTCAGTTTTAGTACCGTCAACCGCGCGTCACTAGTTAGACTAGTATCTGTTTTCAAAGTTGATCTATGAACATTGAGAACGCTTATAAGGGCGCTTTTCTAACCTACGTTTGCGCAAAAGTTGAGATACGAACATTGAGAGCACCTATAAGGGCGCTTCTCTTACCCACGTTTACGAAAATAGAGGCGCTTTCAAAGTGTAAAATATGTCAAATTGTTGACTGAACCTACATTTTCATTTATTTACTACATCGTGCAAATTAATTTCAGGGCCTGATTTATTTGGGATTGCGTGCTACATTCCGCTGCCTCAGATTGCCGACTAAGATGATAAATGACTCAAATCCGTTGGATGCAACATTAAATCAGGGTAATCTAACACACTCTCGTGTGTGCCAGTTCACGATATTTTCATAGCATTGTGCAAGTCGAAAACGTTGCAAGTTATTTATGTAATAACACAATTATGCTTATTATGTGTTTAAAATAAAATTTGTGAAGTTAATTCGTGTAATGCAAGGCCTTTAGTGTACCTAATCATCTCAAGGTATTGTAGACACTTACTCGTTACTTAATGCACTTTTTCAGTTACTGATTTCTTAAGTTCATCTTAGCCACATTTGTTAAAATCTTGGAAATGAGTTCACCGACATTTAAATCAACTGATGAATTATTTTATCAGTTTTATATTTTCTTAAAAAAAATTACATAGACCAACTGTGTGGTTTAAATTTTGGTGAACACGGCCCTTAGTGTTTTATTTACTAAGATTTATTTTGTTATAGGTAGAAGGTACCTATACATCTTGCATTTGTAAGTAGATACTGACACTGCTTAGGGTAGCAAAATTATTGATTGCCTTGAAACATGTAGCTAAAATAAATTAACTTTTATTACCATGATGGTTCATCATCTATAAATAAAATGATTTAGTACTTTTGAAGACGCAAGCGATTTCCTTAATTTCAATACCAGTCATATTAGTTTTATTTCTTATTTGGTGATTGTTTAAATGTCACGCAACATTAAGTATGGACGAGCTGTATATATTATTTAATTTGATTTCCTTAAGTTTTGCGTAACATCTATTGCTACATCAGCATCTTATCATATTCTGTCTGTATGCTATAAATGCTATAATGCCAATAATATGCCTTGTAATGATGAAAGTATCTACAACTTGTAATATTCTTAAGCGTTGTCTGGTGACAGCAAGCACGTGGTACAGTCACCCTATAGAATGTAAAAGGTGCGACCTTAGCAAGTTAAAAGTGCACGCGAATATCACTTGCACAAGAGACAAGAGCTTGCAAAAAAACAATGGAGAACACGGATGCAGAAATGTCATATTTCCAAAGGTTGATTGAGATATAAAAAAGCTCACAATCTTTTTTTTTTTGACGTTCGAAACTTCGATTTCCGACCAGGATTATGATACCTACGTACATAATCTTAATTAGGTGTATCTAGTTATTAAAATATGTACAAAAAACTAGTCTGCCTTATACAGTGTCGTACGCAAAATACGCGCATTGACGTGGAGTTGCGGACACCAGCCCGTATTACCTATTACCTATTACCTATACAGTGTCATATCTTGTATCTTATTATGCTCTTCGCTCTTAATAGAATCAAATTACAATATCATATGTCTTGCAAGTGTATAAAGCCGAGAATAAATGGTCGCTGATTTTATTTTATGTGTTGGCTATTCTGGTTAATAACCGGTTAATATGCATATGCCACTGAAATCAAAAGTGATATTAGGAGAATACGTGTCTTTATTGAATTAAAACAACTTTTACAGACTACGGTGCGTTTCAAGTTATTGGATATTCACGTAAATGTCAAATGGTAAGATTACTAAATAGTTGTAGTACGTGGAAATACATCTCTTGGGTTAAAAGACCTTGTTGACGTCCATTCAGTTTACGGGCAAAGTAATTAATGACTGCCGTAATATTCGTCTGAAACACGACAGTAAACGACACGCAAAAACAAAAGAAATGTATCTATGTATCCGTTTACTGACATTGAAATGATCTTTCATTCAACACTTAACATTGAGAACATCACGATCAAGATAGATAAAATAATTCTGGGACCTCCAGACGGAACGAAAGTTTCGTGGTACCGGGTTCCTGTTCACGACAGTCTCACTTTTCATTAATATTTTCGCTTAATTAAATGTAGCCTGTCCATCGATACTGGTGCAATATTGATTAAATTTCCGTTCCAAGGTGTTTGGAATGAAATTGCGAATGCAAGCGGTAATTTATCACGCGGAGCGGGTGCCGGTGTCCGACTAGATTTTATAGGAAATCAGAATTTCCCCCAGCGCGTCCGCAACCAAGGAGATACTAAGCACACACTGATTTATTACATCATATTTAAAGCAAAGTCAAACATCATCATCATAATATATATCCTCTCCAAATTGGCGATTCAATTTTTATTCCGCCCATTAGGATTATTCGATTATAAAATAGCTAAATGAGCAAAAACCATAAAAATATGTCACCTCTTAATGTCAAGGTCGAATTTAAAATAATTGACGTTAAATACCCGCTTATCAACTTTGTATAGCGAACGCAATAGTTTTTAAAAAATAAAATAGATTAAAATAATATGCTAATTAATGGTGGAAAATCCCATTAAATATCTAATGCTTACACGCAGAAAATAATCACGTTTTCGCACACACTGACACCTCATTGGCAAGCGTAGACTAAATGTTACGAACGATTGGATCCGTACGATCTCTTGGGTGGGAAAATGCGCGGGCGCTTCGACGCATGCGCTCTGCGCGGTCGTGCCGGTTCTACTAAAGCAGCCAACAATGATAAACGCAAAGCCTTTATGCAACCTTCGGATTGAAAGCCGCATTTTTGTGGTCAAGCGCGATCTAACGAAGATGGCGCAAACGATCCACCTAGAACCGTGAAGCTACATTCCAAATGACCTTTCGAAGGTTTATGTTTTTGAGTGCTTATGTAACCCTCGCTATAGTGAAGGTCGGTTAAGGTGGTTTTATTTGGAAATATGTGTGACCTATTAGAACATTGTTTTTGTGGAGATACTAAATAGGTATAAGGTCCTATCCTATTCTACCTATCACAAGTATTTAATTAAGTAGAATTTCTACAGATATTGTGGTTTATAAAATACAAATAAGCTTTTCAAAGCTCTTTTTGTAGAGGCGAAAAAGCGTTGCACGTTGCTTTATTTACAGACGTAATTTGAGTTGCTTTTTGAGGTCTGTTTTCAAATGCAAACATATAAGTAAATGACTCCTGAAACGAAAATAGGAAGCCATAATTGTAATTGATCATTTTAAGAGAATTTATTGTCAGAGATATTATTTTTAGTATTTGAAACTGCACCCTAATTGCGTAACACACTATCAATCGGAATCTGAATCATTTTGAAGCAAATTGCTAATCCATTGATTCATAAGTTCGAAAAATTTGTCTGTTCAACACGCAAATAACGCGATGAATGTTGCTGAACTGTCAAAATGAAGCCGATTCCGATTGATAATGTGTTACGCAATTGCCTCGCGGGTGTGGAGGTTTATTTTTAGAAGTGTGACTCTATTTCCTCGCTTCATTGGTCTAGATCTGTATAACTCGTATAACTCTTATAATCGAAAATTACACATTTCGATAACCTGATTTGCCTTGCCCCGGACAGCAAACAGCTGTCGGAAAAATAGCGGTCGTCTATTTGATTTAAACTGATAAAATTTTCGGGTTGACTTGTGAATAGCGTTTAGAGAGCTCCTACGATAACATTGATTGATGTACGATACGTTACGGAAGCGTATCGAGTGGTTGTGAATAGCTATGCTGTTACAGAATGCCTCTTTGGTCTATCGACTAGAAAAAGTGGAAATAAACAACCCGTGAAATATTTATTATTGATTAGTTCCGATGGCCATCTGTGGTCTTCATCATCAGCTCCACTTTACCAAATGACGATTTCCGAGAGCAAATGCTCAAGTTACTTTAAAAAAATCCCAAATCACTATAGGTTTGCCTATAGAGGGTTTCCTTCGATTTCCATGCGGATCTCTCATCAGATTCTAACTTGATAACAATGGGACCAATTCGAGAGTATACTCTTTCAAATAAAAAAAATTAAAAAATTAAGCAGGTTCACAATTGACGGAGAAATCGGTGAACGTACATAAAAAAAAACATACATAAAGTAGAACTCCTCCTTTTTGGAAGTCGGTTAAAAAATCAACAGACCAAGACACGGATCCCAAAACGAGCACAACTTCCTTTTCCTTCCTTCGACAGTTGTTCAACAAAAAACGACAATAAAAAGCTTTGGTCGTCATTAAAAATCCGTCCAAAGAAACCAGCATTACGGTGTCGTTAACCGACGAAGGGCAAGGTCTAGACTAAAGAAGTAAAGACCTAGATGCGGTGCGTCTACCTGAGAATTTTAGGCTCATCGTCCACGACGCTCACAAGTTTGTTACAAACTCAAATCACTAATGAGTGAGAATGTTACAGCATTAGTGTTTCAATGATGGTCCCTACGCGACGCGTCTTAGTTTAGAGCTTTTGGGTTTAGTATTACCTATTCTGGTGCATTTTACTTTTGCAGAATAAACTACTTTCTATTCTCTTCTTATTCTTCGTGTCGCTGGCATGACTTTTCTCAGATCTTGTTGTCCCAAAACTGCTGCGTCTGCGTGTGCGGATGTCACTTTGATTGCAAGTTTTGGGATACAGAGGGCCGGATAGAAGGTGAAGCATCGTTTGCGACATAGCACTACATCCATATTTGAATTGTTGTTTTTTTCTCATCTTTTAATTATGGACGCTTTTAACGTTCTGCATCGTTCTCACATGTATAATTTTTAACATGAATGATGTAACCAAGACTTTGTAACCATATTATTTTGATTTAAAAGAGTGTCCATGGAGTTTCTTGCCCGTTCTTCTCCATAGGTACCTACGCTTTGGAATGGGCAACTAGCTTCATCTTTCTGACTGACCGACCCCTTGACAATTCAAAAGTGCCTGTAATTGGTTTAATTGAAATAAATGCTTTGAGTTTGAGTTTGAGTTCCAAACCCTTATTTTAGGTACGCGTTATTAACTAGTAACGTGGACACTGACGGTCGGGCGGTCCACAAATTCAAGGTTGCTCAGCGCGCTATGGAGCGAGCTATGCTCGGAGTCTCTTTGAAGGATAAAATCAGGAATGAAATTATCCGGAAAAGAACCGGAGTTTCCGACATAGCTTGCAGAGTAAGCAAACTGAAGTGGCAGTGGGCTGGCCATGTCTGTCGAAGGACTGATGGCCGTTGGAGCAGACGAGTCCTGGAGTGGAGACTGCGTACCGGCAAGCGTAATGTAGGACGCCCCCAGCTAGATGGACGGACGACCTAAAGAAGGTGGCTGGGGTAGACTGGATGCGGAAGGCGGAGGACAGGGTGCTGTGGCGCAGTCTGGGAGAGCCCTATGTCCAGCAGTGGACTGCGATAGGCTGAGTTGATAATAACTAGTTTGTCATTGTTTGCGTCTTGCAGGTACGTACGGACCGCCATTGAAATACGGGTCAGTGACAACTCGGCCCGTGACAGATCAACCCGAAAACAATACTGATATTTGTTATTTTGACGACGTAGTATCCAGATACAACGTCGTCAAAACGCCTTTGGGCCGTCGGGATGAAAAATTGACGAAATATATCCCAGAAAGACACTAGCAGGCTAGTGTCAATCTGGGATATTCTGACTACTCATTAGTGATTAGGAGTTTGTCACTATTTTTGAGTAGCGGTGTGTACGACGGGCCTTATTCTACGGCTTTTTGTTACTTATTGTACGTATTGAGCCAATTACTCATTGTTCGGATAGCGAACGCTGTGCCTTTTACAGACGGTTGAATAAACTACATTATGTCCCAGCTGGTAAAAGGCATTAAATGTTGTATCTGTCTTTTTTGAAGGTCCGAAGCGTGTATGTGAAATTTATTGACGGCTTCATTTTAAATCCCTTGTATTTAAATGCTGTTAACATGGGCATGGACAGGCTACGTGATGTGGAAAAAGGATCAGGGGAAAACCTATTTAAAAGATAGGAGAATGAAATACACCGTGGAAGTTGTTAGAGGAGGTCTTGGCCAAAAGTCACACTGAACTGAGAGACATTCTGTAAAGTATACTGACAAAATACAGTATTTAGAATAGGAGGTTCATTGAATTGAGCATTTTATTTTGACAATGACCTATGCACTTTTCGAATTGGCACATGTCAGGTACTTGTGTTCAAGTTTTCGTTGAGCTAGATTCAAGACTTAGAAAAAAGCTGCGCAAAAAACGCAAGTTTTAGAAACAATAAAACTATATCATCGACTACAGTAAACAAAATCAAAAAAATATATGATATTCTTCAGGATATATGCTAGGAAGATAGTGTGTTGAAAACATAATACAACTAATTTGATATGATAGAAAAAAATCATGAAGATACCTCTAAAAACTTTCTTTTTAAAATAAAAACCATACTAGTATACATACCTACAATCATTATGATTTTTGTCAGATTATTCTACAAGCAACATACTAAAACACTAGTGTTTTATTTTTTTAGTCCAAACAATACAATTTTGTAAATAGATAAATTGCTTCATATTTTGCGATAAATTACCAGCGTTGTGTCATCGCGCTTCTCTTTCTTTTCTATGCAGTCCGACAAAGACCGCGCTTTAGGTCATGTAGTCGCCTTAAAGGTGTTGTACGAGTCTGAATTCTTTGAATGCTTAATGTAGTTTTGAAATGTGAGCGAATGTGACGTTATAACCAGTTCAAAAAATACTATTTCAATATACTCATACAGAAATGCTGCAAACCAACGAATTGACGAAATTAAAGGTACTTAGAAGAATCATGTCAAAATGAAAATGTAAACAGTAAGTTTTAAATTACATTCATAAACGAAGTGTTTCCGTAAAAGATTACGATTGACAGCATGCGGAGATGTCACGGAGTTACGGTGTCACGGAAAGTGTCACGATACCGCGCCGTGTCACGCTACGCGCCAAAAATTCTAATCATACTCTAACGACACTTCCGCGTGACGCGTGACGTGTCAAAAGTGTTCAATCATCATTCATTCATTCATGTTCAATCATCTACTGGTCGTGTGCATCCTCGCTATTCAAAATAAAGAAAGTTGGAGGGTAAAATGGGGAAAGTAGGTACCGCAGAATCGACGCAACATTTTGTGAAAGATCTCATTAATTTGTCATCTTCATTATTATAAAACAACGGAATCAAAGGATAAAATTTTAAACTGGTCTTCTCAACAATCGGATTAGTGATATAATATGTTGTTTGATTGCAAAGAGGATCTTCGTGGAACCATGCCTTTGTTGTGCTCACAGAGTAAATTTTAAGGTAAGGCTTTAAGTTGAGGGGAGAGGGTGATTAATTCCATGCTGATAGTGGCTACCTATCCTAGATTCGCACGTCTTCGGCATTCTTTACTACTGATTGCCGCCCTAATAGAAGATTAGAGTTCGGGGTCTACGTGGGTACGTTTCTTTTACGAGTACTCACTTTTTATGAGCAATAGAAGACAGGAGTAGAGATTACAACATAGGTACAAAGATACGCGTGAAAAAGACCGATTGCAAATGATAACCTAAAAATGTAAACAGCTGGTAAACATATAGAGCATGGATATCGAATATAGAGCAAATATATCGAACGAGGGCGTTACTATGGTTTCATAGGGTGCACGAGAACTGGCGTTTCCCACCCAGCCAAATACCGACAATGTACGAAACTTTAGGAACCTGTATGTAAATGGAAAATAAAAGGTAAAAAGCCAAACGAGTTGTATAGTGAGCGGTGGATTGCCAGGTATGTGGATTTCAATCGAATAGCAACGTTTCGAGTGCCCGGCGATCTTCGCGTCCTTGACTTTTACAAGCAACCACATATAATTACCACGCGAGCTGTGTTGTTGTGTAAGATTTGTATGAAATTTTGGACTTGTGTGGAATCTTTTATTGGTATTTGATAGGCTGTTTTGCTGTTGAGTAAATTCAGTGCTTGCGATTTTGATTACACCGATAATTTTCATCTTTTAAGCTCAGGATAAGAATTACATGAGATCCCAACACGGAGGTCCTTTATAAACCCATTAACTATACCTATCTGAATTTTATACTTATAGCCAAGAGTGATCTTCTAAAAGGCAAACATTTTAATAAATCCGCTCTCCACTCTAAGGATAATTCGCGAGCATTTGGAAAAGTGCCAGAAAATTTCGTTCATTATTCATAATTTTTCAAAAGAGCCTGCTGGTTCGCAAAGCTCTTTAATTTTGTATGCGTCAGTTGTAGCACAAAAAGTATTTGGTCCCGGGTGGCTGAATAGGCCACCTGATATTGTGTGCAGAATGCATGAAGCTGGGATCGACCTTCGCAGGATGCCGGCTGGTTCAAATGTCAAGCGGACTGGCCTGTCCGGATGGAGCATTGCTAGGTAAATGTATACAGGTATAACTTTTATTGATAGGTATAGATCACAATGAATTTGAATATTCAGCGTTGATGTCATTTTTATTACTAAAAAGAACTAAGCTATTCAAATTTAATTTGGATTAGTCATTCTTGTAAATGGCGAATTCAAAATACATATGAGCAGGCGTTTAGACAGACATATGGTCAGGTCTGCCGAATGACCTACGAGACTCTGATATCATCATCATTGATCATCAGAAAAATTAATTAAAAAAAAAATACATCCTTTTTTTAAATTATTATGTCTGATGATCAGTGTCATTTTCAAAGGAACGGTTAAATGAAAAACGATTGATGTCATTAAAGCTTCTGCATTTTTGCAATAGAACTTGAACTTTTATATGTTCTGTGTAATAGGTAGACTAGAAAACTAAAAGCTTGATTTCAGTCATCAAGACCCACCATTTTTACAATTTTACGTTAAACCACACCCCGGACACTCCATACAACGCTCGCAAAATAATTACCTACTACTACTACATTAAAAAATGACGTTTGTATACGTATGAATGTGTGCGTGAGGTACTTGTGTTTGCGAGCGCTCTTGTTAAAGAACTGCGACGAATACGCCGAAGTGCGGGGTGAGGTGCGGTAACTGATGTTAGTGCGGGGAAGGGAGTGGCCTTTCTGTACGTAGTACTTTAAGTATTCTGTGGTTAAACTATTAACTAGATATGTAATAATAGTCCTCCAGGCCGAATTTCGGCCATGGCGATCAATCTCAGCGGAGAACAGCCTTCGACCCAGAAGATATTATAGTGCACAAATGTATGCGCAGACACCTAGGTGCACTCTCTCTTCCCTCACACCCTAAGTCCGATAGGACGGCAATTCGACACGACCGGAGAGAGATCAGGCGCAGGACCAACGGCTTAACGTGCTTTCCGACGTACGGGGGTATCACACCGCCAAATTCAGGGGCGTTCTAAAAAACTTCATAACACTTTGCCCGACCCGGGAATCAAACCCTGTCAACGCTCAGCAGTCGCGCTTGCGACCACGAGACCAACAAGGCAGTCATGTTTTGCAATAGGCAGACTAGAAAAACTAAAATCTTGCTTTCGGTCATCAAGCCACTAATTATTTATACAATTTTACGTTAAGAGGAAATGCGGGTGGTCTTTTCTCCATAGAAACGCTCTCGCCTGTTTTCTTTCTGGTTAATGACTATAAAGTAATGATTTTTTTTACAGAATAATAAATATTAACTAATTGTATGTCCCTATGTTTTCCTTTTCGATTATACATTACCTATGTTTATAAGCACTATAGAACCTTCAAAAAATGCTGTCAACAGGCTAGTGTACTAGTGTACTTTGACAACTATTCATGAAAAAAGAAAAACATAGGGACACATATACCCTTCTTATTCAGTTTATGAAATATATCTTAAATTGGTCCAATATTGGAGGAGTAAATAGGCGAGAACCAAACCTCGAATTATGACTTTTTAACCGACTTCTAAAAAAGGAGGAGGTTCTCAATTCGAATGTTTGTATTTTTTTTTTTTTTTTTTTTTTTTTTTTATGTTTGTTCGCGCATAACTCCGTCGTTTGCCAACCGATTTGAAAAATTCTTTTTTTGTTAGAATGGGTATCCTTCCCAAATGGTCCCATGAAAATTTTATCGAAATCGGATGAGCGGTTTTTGAAAAATCAACAAAAATCTAAAAATTTATCTACATTGTCTACATTAACGATTATGTTTACTTTTTTTTGGGGGGTAGGTACAACTAAAAAGTGAAAAATAAAAACTTTTTTACAAAAAAAAAACAACCGACTTCAAAAAAAACACTACAAAATGATAAATAACTTTAATTTCGGAAGTCGGTGTCAAAAACGAAAATGCGGAATCAACGACACCGACTTCCGAAATTAAAGTTATTTATCATTTTGTAGTGTTTTTTTTGAAGTCGGTTGTTTTTTTTTTGTAAAAAAGTTTTTTACTTAGGCTTTTTCAAAAGTCTCTTCGACCGCATTTCCTCTTAATCAAAAACTAGTCATATGAAGCTGTATTCAAAACTTGCATTACCATATTATTTTGTTGTATGCTTCATGAATATTTTATAACACGAGGCTCTATCGGAAGCAAATGCATGGGAATGGTCGGATTACAAAATGGCGTCTCATTACTAGATCATAATTGATGAAAATTTTCATGTTTAAACGGTTTAATATCGAATTAATGGTTGAATTTCAATAATAGAAGGCATTCTTGATGAAAATGTTCGTGTACAAATATTGCAATATCGAATTATTTAATCATATTCATTCGGAAAAAACACAGCCTTGCAAGTTGAGCGGAAACAGGGCGGGTAACATGTATCCATAAATAACTACATTGACAGTACAATGAAAGATTCAGAGCGGCCGCGTCATTGTTGCTCCAAGTACAATCGTACAAATAGTCAATTTCAATAAGCCAAGAGGAAATGCAGATGTTTTAATATGCGAAAGTGGCATTGTTCGGCGAAACGGTCATGCAGAGAATGTTGCCATGTTACTAAGCAAGAGATCTACAGGGTTAAATTGAACTAGCTAGCGAAACTCTGCAGTCGTGATGGGTATAGTAAATACTAAACACGACCAAATAAAAAAGATTTGACGAGTTTTTTTTTGGGTTAATGACCGCTTGATGTAATGTTACTTGAAGTATGACTTGTAATACAAATGTCGCATCCGGTCATTCGTTTGACTATTCGGAACGCCAACGCCATCTGGCGGCGCTTGACAGAGTCTAGCCTGAGTTCGTGGGGAGTACAAGAGAGCGTGCAGCGAGGTGGAGCAGCCCTTGGACATCGGACATCATACGAACAACATGCGCTCAGAAACTGTCCCGCGCTTCGTATTTGGTTGTATCGTGTACCTATAGTGTGTGATTTGCTAGTGTGATTAAATTGATCGTGAAATTATAATCTGATTTGAACTGCAAACCGTTTTTCTATTGCGCAATAACCAACACATACCCATAGTTCGCCCACAGTAGTCGAAATATGGCTGATAATAACGAGACACGCATGCCTTCTCCGTTATATATATATTTTGTTTTATCGTGTTTAGATATCGATACCCATTACGTGTGTGTAGTTCCGCTAGTTTTAATTTGACTCTGTATAAACGATACTAAACATGCGTACCTACTTAGGCTAAGCGTCATTCCTGTCAGTATCGTTCAACTGTCAAATTAAAAGTGCAATGTGTAGACGGGAACAACTGACATGTCCTACGAGAAAATAAATAAAGTTATGATGTGTGCATTCATGGATCATTGACAGTCGTTACGGGTCGTCAAAAACCCGAAAGTCTGAAAACCAGTCTTACTTTGGGGTTTTACCCAGTAATTAGGTTGTGGAGGTCAGACAGGCAGTTACTTCATGTAAAATACTGGTATTCAGCTGCATTCGGTGAGACTGGAAGTCGACTCCAACATAGTTGGGAAAAGGCTAGGCAGATGATGTTATGATGTGTGTATGGTGTTGTTTTAAAAATTTACTTAGTTTTCAAGTTTGTTTTTTTTTGTCTATACTGTCCCACTGCTGGATAAAGGCCTCCCTCAAGTCCTTCCAGGAACTCCTTTCCCGCACCACTTAAATTTCAAGTTATAAAAAGATAATAAACTAAAGGTTTTAAGATATCGGCGTCAGAGATGCAAAGATTGTCGTTTTGTGTAACAAAGTAGGTATTACTAATAAGTATTGGCAAATATTACTCGTAATTATAATATTTTACAATCGAGAATTGAAAAGGCGTTGTATATTAATTAACAGAATCAATGCAAATGTATATTTTAATGATAAGGTAAAAGAGGCTGGAAATGCAAAATGAACGGCTGAAAGATGATATATATTGATAAAGATAACTGTTAAAATCGAGTGGAACAAAAAAGCCATACGAGCCCAACGATCATTGATGAAAGAGAAATATCAGCCAATAGTAAATGTAATGAAAGTGAAAACTAATTTGTATAGCTTACGATTGTAACCACTCGGTTCCACGTCCCCCTCAAACGGTGGGGTCGCGTACTTTTTGCTCCTACCTGTAACAATAAAAAGCAAGTATAAACAAAAAGGAAATATATAACACTAGCTGCGCCCCGCAGTTTCACCCGCGTAAATGTCGATCCCGTGGGAATATCGGGATAAAAAGTAGCACATATGTTAATACAGGGTGTCAGCTACCTCCACACATATCAAAATTGGTCCAGCCGTTTGAGCGTGAAGAAGTAACAAACACATAAACACACACACACACTCATAAACTTTTGCTTTTATAATATTAGTGTGATAGTGTGATGTAATTAGATTGAGTTAAATAACATGACATAACATGTCATTACGCCTGTAATCAGTGAAGAGTTAGACAGAGGTGTACCTATAGAACACCCACATTTCGCCAGTAGGGGCGAGCCTATTGCCATTAAACGGGCACAAATCCAGACTCCGAGCTGCTACTGAAAAAATCCTCAAGGAAAACCCCAATAACCCATTGCCCGACCTAAGAAACTGTTCAGTGCTTGCGACCTCTAGACTAACGAGGAATTAAGTGAAGCTAAATCTTAACTCATAAAATATTGAGGGACCTCATAATACAGTGTTAGCTTTTCGATTAGACTAACATTACTGAACGGGTTTTAGCTAAACTTATCTAAAAATTGATGTAGGAATTTTAATTTAATTTTTTTCATTATATTTAAAAATGCAACTCTTTTCCAATCTTGCAATGAAAATGGAAACCACCGTACTAAAAGCATAAACTATTATGCATTCGATTCTAGCATGATGCAGCGAAATAGATAAATGCTCTTTCCTAGAATTATTTGTATGATTATTTTTCACAACCATTTTCCAAAACGGGAATTTATCGTGTACGATGTTTTTAAGTGTGCGAAGGTTTCGAAATAGACAGAATTCGCAATTATTTTGTTCGAATTTTGGGAATATGAACACTGAAATTATTAATTTCAATAATAAATTAAGCCTGACCTTTTCTGATAAATCATTTTAATTAATCGAAATAGTTTGGTATTTCTCTGTATATTCAAGCACAACAAATGCATGGATAGATGGAAAGGAGCACATGAAATATTTTTTTTGCTCCGTCCAGATTGACCAAAAATGAAGGCGATGTAAATGCAATGTTCCAGTAGGAGTTTATACTCTACAATAAATAAATATATGATATTTGGCCATTATTTTGGTGAATTTGTTCCTACCTAGGTGTAATATGAATAATTATAATTTTATATCCAAAAGATTTTTTTGCGTGTGCCAAATTATCTCCAGCATGACATTTATGAATTAGTAATGCAATTATGAAGCATTTATGTAAGGTGAATGCGCAGTGGTAGACCGCGAAATTTAAAATTTCTTAAGTTTTTTGCAATTTGTAGGTCAGTGTAAGGTTGTATCTTGATCAACATATGATTTGCGACTATAATAGACACGTATTTACAGAATTATAGTCATTAGAATCATTAATATATCTCTATAAGTTAGATTTCTACCATAAACACTTTTCCATACGAGATTTGTTCTTAACGGTAGAAATCTAACTTAGAAAAATGTATTAATGATTCTAATTATTATAATTCTGTAAATACGTTCCTGTTATAGTCGCGAATCATATTTTGATCAAGATATAACCTGACACTGACCCGAAAATTGCAAAAAACGTAAGAAAAATTGAATTTCGCGGGCTACAACTGCGCATTCACCTTAAAGAGTGTCAAGATTATGGCATCATATGAGTAACGGTCAAGGTTCTATGCGTTATGAGGTCAGGCAGAAACCGCCGGATTTACAAAAGGTTGCAATAAAGGTAGTGTAGGTATAGACAAGGGTGCTAGCAAACATCATGAATTACTCATCATCTATTGAGGAAACTGCAGCGTCCATGGTACGGTAATCACAACATTCTAAAGTCACCAGGCGTGGTGATTAAGGCAATGAAGCTGTGGGTAGTTGGTTATTAGTCTATTAGATGGCCCATGTTCAGCAGTGGGTGTCTAAGAGATGACAATCATTGGACAACATAAGTCGCCATAACCACTACAATATAATCGTTAAGGTGCCACTATTCGATATTTTTTCCATACAAATTTCGGGAGAGTATTACTCCACTGTTTGACATTGTACATCCAAAGTTAAACATTGTATCGTTTTGTCTAATTATTAATTGTGTCTGTACGGAAGCAGAATTGTAAAATAACAAGCCATTAAAAAGTTATGAGCCAACAAAGATTCGTTTTTCTTGCTATTTTTAACGTAACTTTGGGTGTAAATAAGTAATAAAAGAACTGAAAAATATTAAAAATTAAATCCGTACCGACCAAGCTCAGTTATCGAAGAGTTCAAAAAATTTTACTTGTGATTGATTTATGTAGTGGATTTTTCATAGAACTCGATTTTCCAAAGCACTTTTCATATATTTTTATGCGCCTATCAGTTCGGAACGGTGTTTCTGTGCGTGAGAACTAGATGTTGTGCGTGTAGATTAGCGTCTAACTGCTCATCACTGATACTAGCTCCGTCAGACACGAAGCCAAGTTAGACAGCGTGATTTTGGCCATGACCACCAGTGAGTTCGAGCTCGCGACTAGTTTACTCTTAAGTAGCCTTTCACTATAGAAGGGTTTGGCATATTCTTTCATCTATCGGTGAGAAATACAAGAAACAGCCATGTGGCACACGTTGAACACGTCGCTACAAATACTACGGCAATAACTTCCCGCGCCCGCGTCTTCTCCTGTGCCCGGCTATAGTAACATCAAAACTGCAACATCATTATCATTCTCCAAACTCAAACTCAAAGAATTTATTTCAATTAAACCATGTACAGGCACTTTTGGATTGTCAAAATTAAATAGTCAGTCAGTCAGAAAGTTGAAGCTAGTTGCCCATTTCAAAACGTAGATCTCTTTGGAGAAGAACGGGCTAGAAACTCCATGGACACTCTTTTAAATCAAGATATTACAAAATCCTGGGTACATTATTCTTTTTGCTTCTATATGTGAGAACAATGTACAAAAACACACAAATGAATAATCAATTAAAAAAATAAGATTAAAAATAAGCCTTGGCAGTTAAAAGATGACCAGTCTCAACTGACGGCGCCCGATCACGAACATGACGCGTGGATCAGCACCATCCAGCTCAACCATTTTGTAGGGAACCGAATGATCCAACACACGCGCCACCATCAGTGAGACATTTAAGTGAGCATGACACATTCTCAACTGCCATGCTCTTTCAAGTCAACATAAAAAAAAAACATAATAAACGGATCCATGGTTCTTACATTTACAAAATTGAAAAAATGCTTCTAAATTATACAAAACTATAGATTGCAATCTTATCCAATGTCCGCGCAAAATGTCTTTTGCTTCCATATTTCTTTATTAGTCGTTAGCGCGGGGAGCAATGAAAGAATCATCAACAGTAATCGTGCTTCACCCCGCTGCGTGACACCAAAGACAGAGGGTTATGTGTTTGTGCAAAAATAGCCCTAGCGCACTTATTCGTCCACTTAGCTTGAACGTTGACTTACATAGCTTCACGTGCAGATTGTCCGTAGACATAATGGGAGTCTCACGTTCGGTGTTAACCTTCACAGTTCGTGCTCCAATTTAAAGTTTATAAAAGGTTCTCAAGGATACTCGTTAACGTAATTATTATGCTCTTGAAGATGGGTTATTAAAAAGGAGCTTTTGGAGATGGGTCGCCTTATAAATGGACTTTATAGGAGGTGCTCAGCATAATAGCATAATCAGCTTATAATTTTCCCACTGCTGGGATACAAGCCTATACTCTCTGAGAGAGAGAATGGGCCGTAATCCACCACGCGGGCCCAGCGCGGCTTGGTAAATATGGTAAATGTCACGTCTTCGAATTTTAGTTCCTACGTTTTCCTATTGTTTCCTCACAATGTTTTTCTTCACCGTTTTTGAGAGCAATGGTGATGAAATAAATAATTACACAAAGTAAATCGCCTGCCTGGGTTCGAATCCACGATCTACAACTCGTAAGTCGGAGCCGTTACCATTGAGTTACCGCTGCTCTCTTGGAGGTGATCACTGGAGACCTAAGTAGCAAATAGATGATACTACAGCAAGTGAGAGCTTGTGATGTCAATGTTTCTTGTAAGTGAAAACACGCACACATTTTCAAAGAAGAGCCTAAGAGAAGTCTCCTGTTCGCAGTAGTTCCATTCCTATAAATCAATATACGTAATGGAACTAGGGTGGCACATCTTTATGGTCGTATGGCTCAGTCCCACCCTACCCCCAGGGGTATGGCCAGGGGTGTGGTGGATCCGGAGCGGCTGTCCAGGTAGTAGGCACAATACAGTACGTAAGTAACATCTAATATTATGTGATGACATGAATTCTTGGCTCTGGGTGCTTTTTTTTAAAGTTCTATGATTCTGAGGTTTGTATGTTAAAACGCAATTTTTAATTCCACTTCAACTAATTTTGGATTATTCCACTTTGCCCCACCGGCCGACCCACTGGTGGGGCAAAGTGGAATGCCTAAAATTGGATTTATTTGTGAGCAAAATGTAGGGCTTACAACTTACAAGACAAACATTTTAGCTAGGTCTAGTTTGAGAAAGCGAACATAGGACGAATGTTCGTTTTATATAACAATAGTTCCTTGTGTTCCTACGCAGCAGTTAACGGCTTTCTAAGTGCTAACTAAGTTTGTAAGTGTAACAAGGTGCATAATGTTGCAACGTTATTCCTGTTCCATTTCGTTCCGGTATTGTATCTTTGCATCTTGGCTTGTTGACGTGGCCATCGACTGTTGGTCTATATCTCTAGACTAGTTTTTGAACGATATTGGAAAGTAATTGGTATAAAGACCAGCGGCATATACCATATAGATCCTTGATCGCTCTATCTATACTACTAATGAAGCTGAAGGGTTTGTTTGTTTGACCGCGATAATCTCTAGAACTGCCGCTCGGATTTGAAAAAATATTTTCGAATTTGGTAGCCCAATTCTTGAGGAAGGCTATTTAACATCACGCTAAGGCCCTTAGGAGTCGAGCTAAAACATAAAAGTCAGAAAGAACGCTGAGCGAAAACGAAGTAATAATAACGCGGGTAGACGATGCGATGCGAAGGGGTGGGTCCGGGGAACAAGAAATTTCACGCGGACGAAGTCGCGGGCAGAAGCTAGTGTGTTATATAAGTCAAAATAACTCTAAAAAGATACTTAACTGAGTATCAGTTTGTTACCTAGTCATAATAATTTCAGTTCCCAATTAAAAGAACCACCACCGCAACATCTTCTTAATTCATTGCAAAATTCCTCAAAAGGAACCCGGAAAGATGTAAAAACCCTTAACAAAAAGAGTTTGTAAACTAACCGTCCTCATTACTTCAACATTTTCAGACCGCAAAAGTCACGACCTTTGCTTTTATCTCTCGGAAAAAAGAAACACGAACGATTGTTGACAGAAGAATAGAAAGCTTATTAAACGGAGAGTGATAATTTCGTCAGCTGAGCTAGTAATGAGCGCTCATTTCTCGCTCCGCTCAGTAAACAGGGCAGTACGAACTACGGGACACTACAGAAATGGGTCAGTGAGTTCTAACGATGCTCCTTTTTGCACTTTTTCGCTACCATCTTCTTTCAATGTTTCTGAGTGTAGAAAACTTGGCACGTTGATACGGTATCTTTGGGAAATGTAGGATGCGAGAATTGTTAGGTAATCCCAAAGTATAAAGTGCATACTGTCGATAGTTGTCGTGACTTTGAAATGAAATGTAGTCGGTGCTTCGAAGTACTGCAGAGATTCTTTTATTTTAGAGGAATAAAGAGCTTAATTTCAACTTGTATACAGGTGTCTAGGTAAGTAGAACGTCCTCCACTGCTTGGGTTGTATACCTACCTACTGCTTGTGTTGCATACACATTTCAAATGTTTGTATAGAAATTTTAGTGGAGGGGCGTTCATTTTTAGAATGGTTTATCTCTATCTAATGGATTAATTCGTCTTGGTAATGATACGAACAGGTGTTAATTTGTAATATTTAATTTAATGATTAAATTAATGCGTGCTGTGACCTAGAGCGTTTCTCATCAGTTTTTATAGCTTTAAAAAACGTGACTGAAAAAATGCATTCATTTAGAATGGCTCCTGGAAATCATCATCTGCCTAGCTTTTTCCCAACTGTGTTGAGGTCGGCTTCCAGTCTAACCGGATGCAGCTGAATACCAGAATGGCTTCTGGAAATATAAAATGCAAATGCGTGCGTGTATGAGCAGTGTACTATCAGCCCACCAAGTATGTAGCTATATTTATACATTGTTTAATATTGAGGGGAACGATTAATTAGAGCTTAAATTTTTGGTGCGTTTTCAACTGATGTTATGTCAGTCATAGTAACCAGAATTTTGTCTACAATAAAGACACAGGCAAAGTAACAGTGTTAGAGAAAAAAACAGAGGTAAAAGAAGGTTTTACTAATCTACCAATCAGCGGAACTCTGGGTCATAGAACCTATACTGAGCATTTTTTTTATGTTTTTATTTTGTCGTGTTTGCTACTTTAAAATCACTAATGCCTGTTTTCAGTAACACTATGTGACACCTAAGTGAATGCCTCAATAAAAGCGGGTATTATTCCACTACATTAACCAAACTTTAATCTAGCATCTCGTATTCATATTTTATTTCTGTAAGTTTTTCTCTTTAACAAAAATAACAAAAATTAAAACCTAACTTAACTAAAACTATAAACATATTAAGTTATTACGCAATTATGAATATTTTGTCAAAAAAGTGTCAATCCTTTAAACGTACACTGCCCATGAATTTAAGATACAGGATTTTACTAGTTTGAAGGGCAGGGGTCTTCTCATATGTAATAGGCATACCCATCCCTTATTGAAATAAAACTGATGTTACCTAGGCTAAGTCTTTTAGTAAAATAAATATTACTTACTTATTCAAATACATATGCAATTGTTTTTGGAAGCTATTATCTAACAGTGATTGTTATTTTTCGCACTAAGTCAGACGTGAAGGCAAAGTCAGTAATTAATTAATAACATGCGAGGCAAGGGCACTGAAAGTCAGTGGCGTGAGTTCAAGTTTATTTGTGGTTACATGACGTTTAAGATAACTGTTACACGTAGAAGATCATAATAATTTGAGATGCTGCGTAATCTGCTGAGGTGAAGGGGCGCTTTCTATGAATCAAAAGTACAGTTGTAAATAGAAACCGGTTATAAGAATTTAAAAGTAATCTTTTGGAACAAAGATAAAAATATCTGTTTTCTAAAGGCTTATTATAGCCACATTCCGAGAAATGCTATAACTATTTTATTCCTGAAGACAGACTTACTTATCTGATAAAGAAGAGTGGAATAATATGCTCAAAATTGACACCTTTCGTAATATTTGTTTCCAATTTATAAGGGGACTTTCCAGACAAACTTCAAAAAATGTTAACCTTCTTAGATCAAACCATTTTGTAAGTAAAATTAAAGCAAAAAAACCCGTCAACAGCCATTTACGTCAAACAAAATGTGATTGATGCGCGTTCACGTTTCCAAATAAAAAACTTGGTATATTTTGCTGTATATGGCGAGCGATCATGGTGAACTCGTGACCGATGTCGGATGATACGTCATATTGCTCCCAATCCCACAGACTCATTACCTAAAATTGCTTGGCTTGGAGACTGAATGTTTAAAAAAAAATTAGGTAGATATAGGCACAGTAAGAAAATTAAGGCATGATTTTTTCGAAAAAATCAATTTGCCTATCTAAAGACTTTTATGTTTTAGGAATTATTATTTCAGACTGAAGAAAATACTGAATAAATAACTCATGAATTTCTAAAAAAGGGTGAAGGTTGCGCAAGAGCAACATGTGACTATACACACAGTAGGTACTCTGATTCATTTGGCACGACCTATAGCATGATTAACCAAAGACCTTTATGTAAATACCTATGTTTCACAAATAAATATTCTGATTCTGATAATTTACAGAAAAAAAGCAATTGTCTCATCAAGAAACTATTTTCGGGGATTGGGATTGTGCGTGGATTGTGACCCTTTTGTTGAAGAAATTATTATAGTCTTATGTCTATTATCAGCACGGAAACTGCATGTCATTGATTCACTGTAAATGATTAACTTAAAACTCATTTCGTCACTCGCTACCTATTTCTAAATAAGTCTGCGGTTATCACAACTACCTTTAATACGTAATTAAAGTTTAGTATGAAAAAAATTTGTTTCAAGACAGGTCATTCAGGTCATAAAATTAATAAACACCAGTCTCAACTCTCACTTTACATACAAATAGTTTACGTGAAGGCTATTGATCTATTACTCAAAACTATAAATGTGTGTGGCTATTAGTAGGTGTAATCGCTCATAAACGTGCTATACCTAACGATAAATTGATTTTTCGCACAAAACGATTTTAAAACTTTTCAATCACCTACAAAGTTAATGCAATACATACAAGGACACATCAATACATCACTAAATGAAATACAAGACTATAATTTAGTTCTTTCAATTTAACTAGACTCTAGTAACACTGAATAACATTTTATATTTCCGGAGCATTGTCCCAGAAATCGAGCCATTTCAATTTAAATAATCATAAGGAAATAGGGTTTTCGTAACTTATTCGTTTTAATTGAAAAAAAAAAAACGGGACGGGCACTTCTGGTTAATCTCGTTTGAGCCAATGTTGCCATGTCATGTCTATTAATTTCAAAAGAAGGGAACAGGAAGACGAACAGTCTGACAGTTACCTTTAACCCGTCTAAATCTATCACACGAAAAAAAAACCATATAATAGCTGACCGGTAACTTCAAACATTTGTTTCACACATCTGTAACCGCATCGCTGTCAGTAATAGCAAAATTCTCGCAAATTATGACAAGATCACAGACTTGTGCCCGCCTTCAGGAATCTCTCCGTAATGCCTTCAAAGGATTCTATTTCAAGCTTACTTTATTAACCTTTTAACCGCCTACGTCGGATTAATCCGACAAATATTTTCGTGCCCATTCCGCCAGAGTCGTATATATGTTACCGGCCAAACCCGATTTCAGGACAAACTAGTTTAGCCTAGGCTAAACTAGTTCTTCCTATACGCGATAGGGGGTGCCCTTCGCTCGCTCTTGGATCTTATGTCGACGGAGCCCCGCTTCGCGGGGCCCCTATTTCTGTGTAAAGGGTTTAAAGTAACCTAACCAAACCGAACCTCGGGGTGCCCTTCGCTCGCCCTTGCATCCTATGTCGACGGAACTAGTTTAGCCTAGGCTAAACTAGTTTGTCCTGAAATCGGGTTTGGCCGGTAACATATATACGACCAAATAACACATCTCGTTTAATCTGTATTATTATTATATCATCACAGCTCGTTTCATCGGTATTTATTTTAGGTTTTTTTTTTTTTTCTCGGGCGCTGGGGGCACGACAACTGATATAAAGTCGGGCGGTTAAAAGGTTAATGCCACCTGGATTTATAAAGTTGAAATTTCTTGCCGACATAACACTTTGAGTTATGGTTTTTTTTAACTGAGATTGCAAAATTAATTTTCTATCTCCAGTCATTTGTTTCACACATCTGTAATCGCATCGCTGCCAGTAATAGTAAGATTGGCGCGGTCTCACAGATTATGACAAGATCACAGACTCGAGCCCGCCTGCAGGAATCTCTCCGTAACGCCTTCCACCACGGTGCACCCACGTCCCAAAGGATTCCACATCAAGCTTACTTTATTTATGCCACCTGGATTTATAGAACTGGAATTTCTTGTTGCTTTAACACTTTGGGTTATGGTTTTTAATAAAATTATAATTTTGCATACCAACCTACAAATTGTACCTACCTACTTGACGAATTTTCGTTGTCAGATTACGGCGATGGCACCAACATAAGGATATTTTTCAGTGTAGAAATTGTTTTATTATACCTATTTATCGGCGAAAGGAACAACGCAGGTCTAGGTCAAGCAAAAAATCAATGAAACAAAACCACAAAACGACCTTCGCTGAAATACAGCTAATGTAAACAAAACATCAGGTCTACAGTATTGAAATACGCAAAACCTTGTTCAGTATAATATTGAAATACGTTAAACCGTGCTCATGAAAGCGTTGGATTTCAAAATAGCTTTAAATGTATTTAAAACACGATATTTATCAAGTGGAGTCAGTTAACAGCATAAACTGCAAGCTGCCTGTAAATCGAGTTGAGATTACCGCACGATTTCGTTATCACGGACGCTATGCTCAGCCATCATCATGAAAATAAAGTTTCAGGTAGCGAGAGATGGGAATTAACATTTTCTGCAATTTATTATTTACAGATGCAAATGAATATACTTATGATTATTTCTTGTTTTGTATATGTGAATGTTAGGTTGCATATAAAGTTCAGTTAGCGCTAAAACTTGTTGTTTCAGTATATTAAGTAAATAATTTAAAAAGCTAATAGTCTTAAAATAATAATATCGACGGTTCCCCGGCTATTTGATCTAAGCGACATTTTTTGCGAAATTGAGTTATATACATGCGCCTGCTTACATGAGCCGCGTAATTTTAATTCGGAAATAATATTAATCGTAGTTAAAATAGTGTTAAAAGTGGTTAGATGAAGTGTAAGAACCAAGTTTAATAAGTGACATTAATGGTGTCAATTTACGACAAGTGGAAAAGCAAATACAACGACATAAGAAAACAATATCATTCCAGTGCAAAACGGTGAATAAACAATAATTCTGTGTACGTGAATGCAAAACAACATCTTATTGCAAAACATTACGAATTAATAACTACTTTTAGTGCAGTCTAACAACCTTTTTAGTGATTTATCTAAAATACCAAGAACTTGAATACCGTTTTTGCAACAGATTTTGAATATTGGACTTTGAACTCGACATATTGTGTGACTACTACCGCCAATACGTCCCCAAGTGGCGAGTAGACGAACTACAAACTACCACTACTAGTCGCCAGAGGGCAAAGTGCTGATTTATCAATGCTACCAACATAATAAACACGTAACTGACAGAAGCGCGTTCCAGGTACTGCTACAGTGTGCCCATTATATTATTACACCGAAGCGCGTTCCAGGTCTGCCTGACAAGTGGCGCCACCCGGATTGATAAGTTAAGTTATAATTATGAATTTTCTTGAGAATATAACTTTCCGCCGAAGCCGAGTGCGAACACATTCGGATCCAACCCCTCCACATGACGACAGTGACGTTATTTCACATACATTAGAAGGCACCGCTAGTAGCTTACCAGATATTTCCGGTGACGAAGATTGCAATCAAATAAGGGCACTAAAAGAAGAAATTAAAATTCTCCAATCGCAATTAAGTAGTGCTCATTCAGAGATAGAATTACTAAACCAGGAAAATAGTAAACTAAAATTGGCAAATGATGATTTGAGTAAGAAAAATCAGGTATACAAAAAAATCACAACAGGTAGCCCTGCAAAGACTACGAGAAATCAAAGTACGCCAAAGAAAAAAGATCCAACTAAAGGCAAAACAAAGGGAACACAAACTGATACTTCCGATATTACGAACTTCAGTATTGAAATGGGTAGCCATATAAACAAGTCGCAAAATATGAACACAATAACTGATCTTAAGAAACCCCAACAACCTCCTAAAAAGAAGAAGATATGTGTTCTCAGCACAGATACGAACTATCATGTCTTAACTACTGCACAAAGAGTATTAATAAACGATAAACATGAAATATGTCATTATCTAACACCCAAGGTGGGAATAGAACATCTTCTAAGAGGAATTGAATCGAAGTTGGTAGATTTTACAATAGAAGACTATTGCATAGTTCTTATAGGACAAGAAGACTTTAGAATAACGAAAGATTATCACAAGATGATTATTTATATTCGAGATGTTCTAAAAGAAATTAAGCACACTAATATAATATTGTGCTTTCCTACATACATATTTAGGAGTCATAATAGCCTATACAATGCGAGGATCGAAACATTTAACAACTTACTCTACTTAGATTTACTAGTCCACGAACACGCTTACCATCTGGACTCCAATAAGAACCTAACGCCCCATTTTAGTATGTTTAACAAAAAAACAGGATTAATAAATGATACTGCATTAAAGACAGTATTTGAAGATCTCAAAGCGTTAATCGATGACATAGACTATACAAACATAAAAGACTTTAATGAACGCAGTGAAAATATAAATATGCAAGCGGTAACAGATGAAAATGAAATTAATAGTTGTAATGAAAATATGACAGGGTTTTTTCGTAACTAAATACTTACACCTAATGCATCAAAACATCGCGGGATTATTAACAAAATCTGATGCAATGGCAGTGTGCTTAGAAGAGTTGGCAGAAAAAGGATGCCCTGTGGACATCCTATGTGTTACAGAGCATTTTATTATGGAGGGCTTTGAAAAGTATTTAACCCTACCTAACTACCAGCTTGCAGCATGTTACAGCCGTAAAGAAAGCAAAAGAGGTGGAGCGTGCATACTAACAAGAAGTGGACACCAATTTAAGGAATTAAAGCAAATTGCTAGAATATCAGAGACTGGTGTTTTTGAGTGCTGCGCCATAGAGTTAATTAACTATAAGATAGCCATTGTTTGTGTTTATAGAGTTCCAAAAATTAATAATACTAATATGTGCATGGACAAATTACATTTAATTTTACAAGAACTTACTAAAAAGTCTATTAAAAATATTGTAGTAGCAGGAGATTTTAACATAGACGTCCTAAAACGATCTTATCAAGCAATAGACTTTGAATGTTTGCTATTAAATTACAATTTAAAATTGTCCGTTAATGAACCCACTAGACTTAAAAGTCAAACATGTATAGACAACATTGCGCATAACTTTAACAGACCCTGTAAAACACAAATACTAGAATTTGCATTGTCAGATCACACAGCGCAATTAGTAAAGTTACCTGTGCAAAACTGTTTACCAATTAAATATTGGCGAATAAAGAAACGTAATTATAGTGAAGAAAATATTATAAAATTTAAAGATTGTATACGTAATTTATCATTTTCTGTTATATATGAAACGAGTGACCCTAACATAGCCTATAACGCTTTTATAGAAACACTCTCTCTGTTCTACTGTTTGTGCTTTCCTAATGAAACTGTAACCATACACGCAGCAAAACAGTCATCGTGGATATCACGTGGGATCAAAATATGCAGTAAAAAGAAACGGCAACTTTTGTGGATATATAGACGAACTCCTAACGAAACAAATAAAATAAAGTTGACCAAGTACTCTAAACTATTAAAAAAAATTACAAAGCTGACACAATTTTCCCAAAATAGTTACAAAATAAAAACATCAGACAACAAATCCAAGACCAGTTGGAAAATTATTAATGATTCAAAGCAAAACGTCCCTAGAAATCCTATATCAAAAATAAAATATGACAGTAACATTGTAACTAATCCTCAAAAAATAGCGGATGCTTTTAATAATTATTTTATTGACAAAGTTATCCCAATATCAGAGTCAGGACAAAACGTTGCCTCGCAAATTGTAAATAGCGAAAAATCATTTTTCATGCCCCCCTGTCTACCACAGGACGTATTTAAAATAATCAACTCATTGAAAAATACAAATAGCGTTGGTCATGACGGAATATCAACAAAAATTCTTAAATCCGTTTCTGCAGAGATATGTATGCATCTAAGTCATCTCATTAATTTGACCATAAGCACGGGCATCTTTCCAGATGCTTTAAAAAAATCTATAGTTAAACCATTGTTTAAAAAGGGAAATAAAGATAACATAGAAAATTACAGACCGATTTCGATTATAAGTGTTATCTCCAAAATTTATGAAAAATTTATACACAAAGAATTAAGCAAATATTTGGAAAAAAATAATCTATTAGTGAAAGAGCAAAAAGGGTTTAGAGAAAATCATACTATTAATATGGCATTTTACGATTTTTTGTATAAAGTTATGCTAAATGTTGATAAGACCAACCCTGTTTGCACAATATTCTGTGACATGACCCAAGCGTTCGATTACGTTAGGCATGATATTCTCTTGGATAAAATGGAGGCATACGGTGTTAGAGGCAACGTTCTAAAACTATTTAAATCATATTTAGACAACAGAAAACAACTCACAGAAATATCCTCAATAAATATAAAAACTAAACGTGAAGAAATATTCCAATCACATGAACTCGTAATTAAATATGGAGTTCCTCAAGGCAGTGTGTTGGGCCCTCCACTATTCATATTATATATAAATGACCTACCTAAATTTGTTGATCAACCTGTGACCCTCTTTGCTGACGACAGTACCATAACAATTCAATGTGATACTAAAGACAAATATAAAAGTGACATTAATAATTCTCTGACATCAATAATAAAATATTTGGATAATAATAATTTAAGGATAAATCTCAATAAAACTAATATTATGCATTTCAGTCAACGCTTACCAACTTTACCTGATCTCAAGGTTCAATATAATGACAAAATAATTGAAGAAGTCAACACTGCTAAATTCCTCGGTGTAACTTTTGACAAAAAGTTAAATTGGAAAGAACACATTGAAATTTTAAGTAAAAAAATTAGTAACTCTTCCTATGCCTTATACAAATTAGTTCCTGTGCTTAACACTGACGCATTGCTAACAGCTTATCACGGCCTAGTTTCGTCGCACCTAAGGTATGGAATTATCCTTTGGGGCAATTCGACTGACAAGGATATACCTTTCAAAGCCCAAAAACGGTGTATTAGGACGATGTTTAAATTAGGATCGACAGACAGTTGTAAACCGTATTTCATTAATTATAACATATTGACGTTACCATCTCTGTACATATTCGAAGTTGTCATGTTTGTTAAATGTAATCGGCAATTATTTCCACGCATGGCTGACAAAGTCAGTCGCGTCAGACGTGATAACACTATGCTTTGCTCACATGGTTCCAAAACAGCATTAATGCGGAAAAGTGTATATTGCATGGCGCCTTTAATATTTAATAAGCTTCCTAAGGGATGGAGGGAACTAAGCGCACACATACTAAAAAAGCGACTCAAAGTATTTCTAGTTGGAAAAGCATACTACAGTATTTTAGAATTTTTAAATGACAAAATGTAATATTACGAATTTAACAAATATATACTGACATTTTATAATTTTTGCAATTTATGATTAGATTATATAGCAATTTAATTCAAATGTATAATTTATTGTTTAAATTTAATTTTTAGTTTATGTGAAAATTTAATAATGTTTTTAGCTTTGTATATGACTTTTCTTACCTATATTTGTATGCCACAAAGGCCGAACATGACGGATCTCTTTTGGTTATGAACAACCTGCATGCCTTGTATGTATACTCATGTTTCTACAAATAAATGCCTTATCTTATCTTATCTTATCTTATCTTACATAATTGGAATCAGCGAATTTTTCTGATATATAACTCAATTTCGCAAAAAATGTCGCTTAGATCAAATATCCGGGGAACCGCGTCGATGTTAATATGTGCGAGTATATAATTTGTTAAATTAATTATAATTAACGTAATTGAACTCGCGTAAAACTACAGAGTTTAGTAATAAGCGTTGTTTAAAATTAAGAGACGTTTAAACGTCAAAAAAGCGTACGTTAGGAAACGTAACGTAAACCCCTGTTTGCAATTTTTAAATGTCCTTCGAACGCAACTATAAATATTCCATTTATTTTCCCGGAGAGTGAGAATACCTCCCATCAATTATTTAATGGTTTACCAAGTAACTAGCTACATATTCATGTATGTATCTGTGTAGCTGTCACCAGTCTACATTTGAAATGGTTGTCGCGTCAGTACGTGTCCTATTAAAATTGCAATGCCTACTGGCTTCACGATGGATGTCATATATTATGTGTATTACACACGTAGGTACAGCAGGGGTTAGTGCCAGAAAACAAAATGCTGTACCTATGTGATGTATGTCAAACATTTTTAACTTAAATATTAAAATTATCTGAATATATCATGCCAGTCCCTTAATATATATATTTACTAGCTGACCGGACAGACGTTGTCTTGTTTTCTAGACCTCGATCGCATTGTATGGAGTCCAATTGTCTATCTAAAATTTAGATGGACAATTGGACTCTGTGGGTCACTGGATAGTTTAGATTCTAAGCTATCCAGTGACCCACTCGAAACCGCACAATCATGTTCATCATAATCGGTCTAACCGTTTAGGAGGAGTTCAGTGACATACACACGTACAGAAGAATTATATATTTAAAGGTACATATATATTTTATTTCACACCTACTTGGGCACTTATGAAACGACAGAAGAAAGTCGGCAAGAAAATCCACGGGTATTACCTATAGATAGCTACATAAATACTTAATTTACAAAGAGGAATTAATCATTGACTCATACTTTAAATAAGCAACTCATAAAACATTGAGAAACACAAGTTTTTCCAACAGCGACATGTTGCACGAAGCTGAAAATATCGAATATACCTACTTAGCTACAAGATGTGAAATAAAAGTGAAGATGAAGCTTTATTAACAGATGGGGTCCGCTAGGGCCGATGCCTGCCAGGGCGAGTTGGTCCTGACGTGCCCACCCGCTCCACCCAGAGCGGGAGAAGTTATTCGATAATTTCCCACCCAAAAAAAAAGAAAAAAAAAGATTAAGTTTTATATTTGAATATCCAGAGGAAAGAAAGCTTCCATTTTCACGAATTGCCTTATCACAGATACAAATATGTACATAAAATATGTTATTATAGTTTTATCTTTATTCGTATTGCGGGAAAACTCATAAAAAACCCTTCCTTTTGTACCTATTGCATATATAAACTTACAAATCAAATTATTCTAATACTTTTGTTAAGACAAACTTATAAAAAAGTTTAACGACTGCCATAAAGTTTTATTAAAAATCGAATTAAGTTAATAATAAGTGAATATAATAAGTAATAAAACTATAACTTTTATGATTCATATTAGTTGAAATAAAATATGTTTTGATTTCTCTCTCAAGTAGTAGTAGTATGTTTCTTTAAAAGTCTTTGACCTATTGAAGATTTCAAGTTTATTGCTTAAAATCGGAATAAATCTAGCATACCTAAGATATTTTTAAGTCAAAAAGACAGGGATATAATTATGACAAAGTTACCCACTTGAATTTTGAAGACTGTATTTTCCAAAATCATTAATTTTGGAAAATACAGTCTACAAAATTCATGTGAATATTAATTTTCCAATTTACATGCTAACGTATATTGTAAAATGATCAAAGCATTTAGTGTTAACGTGTAGGCATCTTCAAGTTTTTTGGTTTTGTATTTTATTAAATGTCAAATTACCATTATAGGTATGGTATCAATGACCCTACAAGGTGACCGGTGAAATATCGAATGTATCTATGTCCCACTCTCATTTTCATATTAATAGCTTATTATAAGTGTATCATGTTTTCTTTTTACGGCTAGACATTTTAAAGCGAGATTCCTGATTAAAGTGATACTATTTTGTTTTTATGGCTTTTATGCGTCGTTAATTTGCGTTTTTGCTATTTTTATTTTCGAGACGTTTGGGCTGGCTGGACCGGTCATTTGGCCGCAACACTGAACTCTTCAAGGAGAACTTGTGGGGTGAAATACCGTCCTGGTCTTGATCAGACCGTTGGCAGGGACATTTTATAGGTATAATCGGGACGTTAATGAGTCAGCAGGTAGTATTTTTAACTATATAATTTTATTGATGCACAGCTCTTTGTTATCGCAGAAATATTTCCAGCAAGATATATTCACTTGCTGATACGGTCTTCAGTCATGATCAAAGGCCACCGATTTATATTAAATATTAAAAAGCGTATACTTGTGTTTGAACTTTTCTAAAACAAATAATAACTTCGAAAAATAGTAGTTGATAGGCTAATGCAATTTTAACGATACTTATACATCGATGCCAAATACAGATTGTAAGAAAGTATAAGCTTTTTCTTACAGGAATATCTTATGAAATACAACATCCTGTAAGCGTAGTATTTTTGTGTATTGCCCTCAATATGAAGACTACAAACTGGTTTGGCAATGTTAAAATTAACAGATAGGTACATGTGAGTTGGTTTTATTTTACATCTAATTTGTTGCAAATGTCAGATCGCGACCTATACCCATGAACTTCCGTATGTAAAAAGAAATATAATAGAGGAGGCGTCTCAATTGATTTTGTACGTTTTTTGACGTAAAAGCTTCAAAGCTCCCGTAGACAGGCGCGCCACGAAAGTGCGACACGATTTTGGTAGAGCAATTTCCATAAAGTTTTCATAGAAATTGTTCTACTAGTGTCGCGTTGCGCCTGTTTGCGGTTGCATTTTTATTCTCCATTTTAAAATGTCAAATTAATTTGAGGTTATTTTTTAAGAGATTTTGTTCATCCTTTTTCGCCATCTAAAGGACGGCGTTGCTTTTCTTTTTGCTATCCATGTCTAGTCTAGATTAATCCAAAAAAGGAACACAAAGTACGTATTTCTATTTCTACTCAGGTATCTATCATTACGATGTATTCTGCTAGAAGTTGAAACTAACTTGTCCGTAGGTATACTTTTAGGAGTTTATTTATAAACGTTACTTAAGTTTAGTTAATGATTAGCGACTGTTTAACCGTACCTTTTTGTTTGACGTTTAAACAAAGGGGACAAATAAATAAAGGGAATTAAAGTAATAATACGAGCTCAAGCACCAGGGTAGCCCACGAAATTCCATTTTTCTTACGTTTTTTTGTAATTTGCTCCTCTGTATATAGAAAATTTGAATTTTGCGGGCTTCCTTAGCGTTATTGTACATACGGCCTCGTATTTGATATTAGGGCATCATCAAGAAAAAAATCGAAAGACTTTGCAGCAGAGAAACTGAACAACCTTTAAATAGAACACTTGTTAGACAACTCTGAATGAACGATACGAAATCGATTCGCGTTATTTCAGAGCATAGTGGTTCAAAGGCCGTGTAGTCGGCTCACGACCCGCCACCGCTTATTAACTGATTGTACCTTGAACTACAGAATTAACTGACAGTAAATATGGTAATTTGTGCACTATAGTCATTTAATTATCTGCTAGACTTTAGCTGTACAGTGTATTGTAAAATGTTTTTGAATCAAGCTAAACAAGGTCAAATTAAATCATATATATAGCGAAACTGCAAACGTGATGAGCACCATCATATAAAACATTAGATATCTTTTTGGGGGTCAACGACTGATGGGAGTATTCTTACTTGAAGTATAGATAGACATCGATACTTCTGTGAAGTATACATAAAAAACAGATTTTTAAGCAGATGTTTCAAGTGAGTCTGTCGGGGGAGCGGTGAATGTTTATGCGAATCCCGCCATCCCGCGACTTACCAACTGAACTTCGACAAACTTTACTACGACAAGATTTTAATTCGACACTACGGAACTCCGACACGTCTTCATTTCGACAATACTTTAGTTCGAAATGCCTTAAGTCCGACACTACTGTACTCCGATAAAGCGTTTCTTCGACATGACTTAACTACGAAACGATGCGAATTCGACGACGTGCTACTTCGACAACTATGGTAGTCCGACATGAGTCAATTTCGACGTACTCTACTCCGGCATGCTGTACTTCGACAATATCAGATATTTCAGATATTTCGAGTTCTTTCATTTTCTGTGTTCCTTTGTTCTTTCTTTATTTAACTCAATAGTTTTAAAAATATTAATTTTCTTTCTATTTAAGATCACTATACATTTTTTTTTAGTAGTAGTCGGTAGTCACCCCCTTTCTAGCCATATCATCTTTCACAAATTTCAATTTCGAAGTAGCATCGTGTCTCAGATATATAACGTCGAAGTAAGATATTGTCGAAGTACAGCATGCCGGAGTAGAGTATGTCGAAATTGACTCATGTCGGACTACCATAGTTGTCGAAGTAGCACGTCGTCGAAGTCGCATCGTTTCGTAGTTAAGTCATGTCGAAGAAACGCTTTATCGGAGTACAGTAGTGTCGGACTTAAGGCATTTCGAACTAAAGTATTGTCGAAATGAAGACGTGTCGGAGTTCCGTAGTGTCGAATTAAAATCTTGTCGTAGTAAAGTTTGTCGAAGTTCAGTTGGTAAGTCCCCTCTGTTACCCCCACGATAGAGGAAGTTCATGAGGATTTCCACCGCGAAAAAAAAAAAAGATGAGATGGTATCGATATATCATCTCATCTGCGGAGTTTCGCTAACTAATTTCATTTGACCCTGTATAAAATAACGAACAACGGACATGTAGACGGTTGTTGTTGGAAATTGCACTTTATCACAAAGTTTTTATTGACTTTAGTGTGGTTTTAAGTGAAAGGGTTAACTCTAGATTTAAATAATTTTTAACACTCATTTTGCCTTGAATGAGTGAATGTCATGAAAGGAAAAACAATTGGCACCAAATACCTACTATAAAATTAACATGAACCAGCGAAAATACGAGGTTGATTCATATTTTTCTCTTAGGAAATTGGTCATCCAATATTGACTTTTCACAATTAATCAACTCACGCGTAGGTTTGCAATAGTCTCACGGGCCATCGCAAATATTTGATCAAACTTTGACATAATGTTTGCCCTAACGTGGTATATGATTTGGGTCGCGGTGTCTTTGACATATTTGCGCACGCGTTGCGTATTGTTTGCTGTATTGACAAATGTTTGACCAATCTAACTGAACTACGTACTACGTTTGTTGGCTCAGAGGTTGGGTTAGTGTGTATATTAGGGTGTTGTTTGATGACTGATGACACTTGAATGAATATACCTACTGTCTAAATTATCAGGAATATCAATTCAATTGGTGTTCTAGGAATCGACAAAAAGGCGATCTCTTAAAATCTTAACTACAGAATTTAGAATCTTCATCTTGATTACACTCTTTTCTGTTTTCTGAAGGCCTGATCAAATAGTATAAGTAGAGGCTGGTCGTGAATCTATCAATCAAGTAACAAGTGCACTAAACTTGAAACACGAATCAATATTGACATGTAATTAACGCGGAAATTGCAACGTAACATCAATTTGATTATAAAACGACCATCAATAGTAACGAGTCGGTGCTAAAAAATATACACAGCTTAAACAAAGTGTGCAACTTGCATAATGCAATTCATTCAGTAACCGTGAATCGTCGGTAATATGAAGAAATTGCCAAATTCAATCGTGAATCGTGATACCTGCCTTGTGTGTTGTAAATTGAGGCGATTTGCTCGCTCTCCACGCTTTGTAGGCTGTCATCCTCCCTCAAGTCATGGTCCTCTGTTAACTCCTGGTTGCCTATGTTATCTTGGTCTTCTTGTTCCCTGTCTCCCAAGTCTTCCTCTTCTATATCTCCAATGTCTTCCGCGTCTTCCTCTTCTAGATCTTCCACTATCTCTGGCTGCCTCGTCGTCTTCGGCGTTGGCATCTTCACCGGCAGGATATCCAGGATCGAAGGCGCCTTGGGCATGCTACTCCTCAACCCCAACTTCTTCTGGATAAACGCCTCCAAGATCTGCTGGGTTATCTTGTTCTGTCTCTGCAGTTCATGTTGCATGCCTGCGGAGAAACGAGAATGCAGATAAAAATGACTGTTTTTTGCGGCGAAAGTTTTTGTTCTTTAGCCAATTTTTGACTGATTACAGAATTGGTTGGGGATCAGGATTTTTAGATATTGACGTCATTTTTATCTGGTTCTCCCTTCTCGGGGACCGAAAAATGGGATAGCAATACATATACCTAGTAGATACTTCTAAATAAGGAACCTGCTGGAGGAGATAAACAGGTGGATAAAATATACAGCTTACAGGTAGGATATGGGGAGAGAAATCTATATAATTATATAAAACAAAGTTGGGTTAGTTACACTATTTATAACTCAAGAACGGCTGGACCGATTTTTATGATGTTTGATTTGTCTCCGCCCGCACCGAATAGCAGAATTACCATTAAAACATGGGTAAAATTCACGAAAAAAATGATGATGAAGATAATTCATTTCCTCATATAGGCGGTACGAAGTTCGCCGGGTAGTAGTGGGTAGTAGTTTCATATTTTTTACGCAAAAAGTTATAATGCCATTCGATAGTAGTATAAACTAGTATCGATAACTTCTGCAGAATACAATATTAATCAACTTATAAATCTTTTCATTAGTTGGGTGTTGACAAGGCAACAAACATTATTAAAGCTTCTTTCTCCTTTCTATTACAAATTAAATAAATAATTGATCGGAATGTCCATTGAACACAGATACAATTTCAAAGTTTATAAAAAATGTATTGTTGTCCCGATATCAATCTATATTAGGTACTGTTAATAGTGATTTCTTTTTGCTTTCTCTCAACATTTCAATACTCTCCGATAGCATCGGACTACAATGCAAGATCAGAAACAAAGCGGCTACTAGGTACCTTAGTAAAGCTGATATCAGACGATTCACTCTAGTGAACGTTCATTTTTGTTGTTTCAAACCACGTTCACACGACGCCGTCCAAATTACATAAAAATTAACTTTCATCTGCTCCTTTCATACAATAGAATAATCTTCGTTCTCTTTTTATGTTTTTCCATTTTACTCTTTTTTTTTTTCATTTCAGTTTTCGATCATTCTGAGTGAAAGATGCCGAATAAATCCAATATCGCTAGATAAGTTTACTAATGAATTAATTTTTCACTTTTGAATCATTTTGTGTTCAGACGTGTAACTTAGAGTGTAAGATGCCAAATGAAAGACATAAATGAACAAACACATGATATAGCAAAAGTATCGTGAGGGTTAAAATGTTAAGATCTTACCACAAAAACTTTATCACTTGTTCAACGTGTGTCTAATGTCAGTGTTACGTCAAAGTCCATATAATTATGTCGTGTTTAAAAGGTGTTTAGCCTAAACAACTGTTAATCACTGTTTTGTGGTAGTAAGGTTTCGGTTTTTCCAGTCTAGCTCTCATTCGCCCAGGATGCAGAGTCCCTACTTATAGTGTGCGATAAGGAAGTGCGTTCCAAAAAAAGGACCGTCTGATAACAGCTTAAGAGCAAATCGAACTTCTTATTACAGTTTCATTGTTAGAGCATCCATTCTTAGGACAATGGGTACATTGGCCTGCCAATTGTTTTACCAATTGTGTACAATGTACGGAAGCTCTCTTAGTAGCACATTTGATTATAGGGCGCGGAAGTACTAAGGACATTGCTAATTCTCCTAATTAATGATGTTATTAAAAAGTGTTGCATCTTCAATTGTTTCTTTTTTTTTAATGGGTCAAGGTACAAAGGGTCATTAATGGTCTATTGTTTTTAATTTGTTCTACATATGTGAGTAAAGGTCGGGCACTGATGTGTTTGTTGAATAAAACATGGCGGAAAATCTGATTGGAATCTTATAACCTTGCCTTAACATTGGTATGAAACCGGAAAGTAAAACAGTTTCCAATGTATGTTGCGTTTTGAAGTAGGGTAAATACATAAAAATGTAGGTAAAACATACCTATTTACCTACTAAGTTTTAGTAAACAAAAACAATCCCGAAAGCTAGAGGTTATATGAAAAAAGTCACAAAATTAAACTATTAACCTAATAACTTTTATAAGTACTTAATTACGACCGACGATATGACTTAACAAAGGTCGAAACGAATCTTTGGTACTTATTTTTTTTATCTGTTGGTACAGAAGCGAATAAAAACTTACAAATACCTAATAAAAAACGTACTTGTTTGAAAACGACAGTAAGTACCTGTCTGCTTGTCACTTTCATTTTTGTTTGGAGATTTACAATAAAAACTGAAGTAGATATATACTTACCTATATAGGTAGGTACCTATCAATTATTAACACAAAGTGCAATTACTCAGTAATCTTAATAATATGATGCATCTGCATTCATCTATAATTGTATGCAATAAATGGTATTAATATATGCAATTATTTACGTATGATTTGATATTTCTCGGCTCGGGACCCTGAATTCCCCGGCCTTTGGAAGGCGTACGAGGGGCCGAAGCCATCTCGCAGCGGCCCGTTACACGTTTTTAATGAAATAAGGCACCAACAGACGATTATCCTTGTTCGCACTATGCAAGTGCACCCAAGGACAACCCCCGATTGGTGCAGGTCTAGTGCAGAAACAAACATTTATGAAGATGTTGGTGAATTGGTTATTTAGGACTATGGAAAGACTAAAGCCCCTGCCTGACCAATGTTTTATATACAATTATTTACATATTATTATGTATTGTTTACGAGCTTCTGCCCGCGACTTCGTACGCGTATTTTTTATTGTCCAAGGACACCACAATTATTAGTTTAGAAGACTGTGCCCCTACATACAAAAACTCACAAATTTTACCTCTATAGAGTATTATTTACAGTTTCATAAAGATTTTTGATGAAAAACTAATACTTAATTATGAAGAATTGTAGAATATTCATGTTTTGAAAATGGTCAAGCATGTTTCTACCACTTAATAGAAAACTTTTTCAATTTGAAAATAATAATTTCAATTCATTATGGAAAAATAATAATTATTTAAAAGTAAAAAGAAAATAATTAAGTAACAAACTTCCTGTTAAGTAGGTATTTTTAATCAGGTAGGTAGGTATGTGGTTATGACATTGGTTATGTATGATGTCTCGCGATTACTAGGCACTTTCACTAATCAGCTAGGTACATTCTAAATACCAAAATAACACTTACTTAAATACCGTTTTGTTTATTTAAAACTTCCTTGAATCGAAATCTGTATCCTTTGACTTCCTTGAGTAGGTACTGTGCCTCTTATATAATCTCGTTAATGATTATTCAACTCAGCCTATCGCAGTCCACTGCTGGACATAGGCCTCTCCCAGACTGCGCCACAGCACCCTGTCCTCCGCCTATTAAGTATGACTAAGTATCGTAATAAACAGGATGAAATTGAAAAATTGCGCCAAATCGAAATGGTGTAGTAACTGTTATTATAAATTGTCATCTCCCAAATCCATGTTCTTGAAAAATTCGTGTACTTAAGTACTTATCGTCTTAGATAGTGCAAACTAAGTGTATTCAGAAACTTAATTTTTGATTTTAGTTTATTATGTATCTGTAAAAAAAAATATTTTTCTTAATCGCATTGATTAATTTTATTAGTTCAAATTAGTTTTTTCTAAGTCAAAGTCAAAGCATTTATTTCAAATAGGCACATAAAAGGCACTTTTGAACGTCAAAAATTATCTTAAAATAGAATTGATTCTAGTCGCCCATTCCAAAAGGTAGTTTTCGTATGGAGAAGAATGGGCAAGAAACTCCACCGTTACTCTTTTAAAATGTTTTAGGTACAATATTTTGCATGGGTACATTAATTATATAATAACATGTGAGGACGATGCACCTACAATAAAATTACTATACCACAATAGGTAAAAGAATTAAAAACGAAACCATGACATATAAATTAATTTTCTGATAGATACATGGTGCTCACATATTTACAAACATGGTACAAGCAAAACGATTTTAATTTAAAAAAAAATACAAGTAATAAGTCAGGGTGTGAGTAATGAATGTAAAAAAAGAATAAAAAAAATTACAATTAAATTAGCAACCAGTTTGATTTTGTCTAGACTCTAGATTGTCCTATGGAGCAGGACCAGCACGTTTCCAAGCGTTCTTATCTTGGATATAATCTTCTAATTTATAGTACGCTTGTTTACAAAGTGTAGGTACGTTTAATGTGAGTTTTAAATTCTGTAGCAGCTTTCGTACGTCTAGTACTATTATATATTCTGTGCTTCTCGGCCAAATATCGAGCACCTGCAAGGTGGCTAAGCGACGAACCTTCCTTGGTTCGTGATTTATCATCCTCCGTACTATCTCAAGGGATACCTACTCGATCCACGTTTTATCTAGCCTGCTAATTACTACATTCACGCTTGGTCCCCTGAGGGGTGAACAGAACTGCTTCAATGTCAATTATTGCGATAATCCTTGACATTCATTGGTGATGGAATGTCTTTAGATACAGAATATGTTGCCAACTTCATACGACCGTAAAAAAAATTATGTTCTTGGGCATTTGGAATTCATATCGTTTTTAATATCATTATACTGAAGTTGTTCCACATGGAAAAGTCGCAATTTAACCTGCGGGGCAATTGCGTAACACTTTATCAATCGGAATCGGTTTCATTTTGACAGTTCAACAACATTCATTGCGTTATTTACGTGTTGAGCAGACAAATTTTTCGAACTTATAAAGCAAAGGATTAGCAATTGGCTACGAAATGATTCTGATTCCGATTGATAGTGTGTTAAAATTAGGGTGCTGGTAAGTAAGTATGATACAACGTACAGTTGTGTAGGTATTATTTATTTTCTTGGCCATTTTTGTAAAATTGCAGCTTTATATTGATACGCAGAAGTTTTTTCCAGATGGAAAAGTTTAAATTTAACCGGTTTGATACCGTCATGCATCCCTAACAGACGAATTTTAAAAGTAATAGTCTATAGGAACTATATTACAATGTTAGGTTAAGTGTTTTCCAACATAGTTGTTAAGAAATACTGTTACCAACATATTTGAGTCCTTTGTGACTTGATAGTTATTAAATATAAAATAAATAATTTATGTTATTCTTATCCAGATCATAAATGTGAGCATTAAATATTAATCCTTATTTATTAATACATTTAAAACGTAGGTAGACAGGCGCTAGGTACAACATTTTTGTATCATAATTATTCTGCCGTGGCACCTGATTAAAATTATACATACTTATCTAGGGAATGTCCAACACGATTCTATATATTTAATATTAAGCTCCTGACATCGGCACTCATAAATAAAACCATTACAAAGCCATGAAAAGGCTCCCGCAGACATGTACGACGCCACAGCTCGACACGATTCCACAGTAGAATAATTTCTATGAAAACTTCATGGAACTTGTTCTACCTGAATCGCGTCGTGTCGCATCGCGCCTGTCTGCGAGAGCCTTACTGCTGATTTTTGTAGATGACATATTTGGCATAATGTAACTACGATCAATTCAAAAATATTACGTGCCAAAGTCTTACAAATATATACTGTGGACATAAAAATTGCGTAAAAGGGATACATGATAATTTTATTCATGAGGCGACGATGGAGTATCGAGGGCTTAACAAAAATTCACGGAAACAATATTGTATTACCAGCGACAAGGAAATTGCATTTTCATTGCAAAAAGGATGTTAATAACGATACCGAATTGAGACATTATTCGATTATTGAATCGAATAAAATATCATGTCGATATTTATATTCGAAAATAAGCCGACCTTATTTTAAATGCGGAACATCAGAAGATCAATGATTCAATGCTTGTAATTATTTTCTGAATGTCAATGAAAATGATTTAGGAAACGATTCTTTAATGATCAATTTGATCATTGTAATATTTTTTATTGAGTAATTTGGAGTTTGTACATCTTCAGTAATTAATAAGCATTTAATGAGCACTTTTATGTTGCATTAACTTATTATTGGTTGAAAAATATTTGCTTTGTATAGGTTACACGAATGGATATAATAAGAAATGAGCACATAACAGGAAGTCAGAAAATGGCACCAGTACAGTAACTGAAAAATTGTGTGGAAACCGGTTGTCATGGTATGGGTGTAAACGAGTAAAATGTCGTGAGAAGAGTTTTGAGTATGAATGTTGATGGCTATAAGAGTAGGGGAAGACCAAAGAAACGATGGATGATGATGATATGGTTAGAAAGAGGGTGACTACCGAGATGATGACTAATAGAGAAGTATGGAAGAAAAAGACATGTTGCGCCGACCCCAAATAAATTGGGATAAGGGGAGGAGAATGATGATGAGTCCACACCGCTAGCATTAATTGTAAAATAGGATGCATGGAAAATTTAAGGCTATCTAAGTTCACAAGAGAACGATAACAGTTCAAAATGGAATTTTCAAAACCACATTGGATCACACACTACAACGCGCCACGTACGCGACGGGGTGCGGGAAACGGAGCCAAACGCAGCATGTCTGGATTCTCAAAAACACATAAATACCCAATTTCTAATAAGCATAATGTCCATAACTGCAATTGGCATCTATTTAAATGTAACTGCCATTTAGGTGAGAGGATATAACTACGTATCTCTGTACCTACGTATCATTATCTGTGGTATAGAAGCATAAAAGTCCAGCTGTCGGTCTGTTCGTGCCAACTGATCGTAAATGATCGCAGTCGCACCCATTTCGTTACCTTAATACTCTTCGACGCTCTCTAGCAGTAATTAGGGTTGTTTTTCAGTTGCCCACCATGTATACAACCTATAAACCAGGTCCGTACGTACTACATAAAAGCTTCACGGGATAACACACCCTATTCATGTAGCGTAAGGGTGATTATCACGTAAATTGAACCAAGAAGACTGAATTATAGCAGAGGTGTGATGTCACTTTTATGATAAATGATTTTAATAGGGAAGGTCGATGGTCTAGAAATAGATACTAATTATTATTTTGGTAATAAAATGGTAATTAAACTCAACAAATGTATAGGCTGGTTCTGTCAATAAATAATAATTAAGTAGATATAATTATTTATATCTGTCACCGTATGATTGTGAACACCATTAGTTTATAATCTATCTCGCGAGATTGTAAGCTGTCGATAAATTGTGAACTGTACCATACCATATTGCTTACAATATATACCTAGATAACGTATTGATTTTCGATAAAAATCAATCAATCAAAATCAAAAGTCATTTATTCAAACTAGGCTGAGAATCAGCACTTTTCGAACGTCAAAATTGCAAAAGACAGTCCCCCAAAACGCCCGCCCTTCGCGATATTTTTATAGAGGTACAATTCACAATTTAGACAGAATAAGTACAAACTCGCGAGATAAAACTAACGATGTTCACAATCATAAGGTGACATATCTATAATCAATAATGTTTGTAGATGTAGGTAATAAACTATTTATACATTTGAAAGGCATAGAACTATTAATCTGTTTTTTGACTCCAGTTTTAACAGGTTATCCACCTTATTGTTTTGTTTCCAAGTCTTTTCAAGTTTTTTTTCAATAAATCGAGCAATGACATTGGCTAATTCAAGTTATCGTTTTTTAGTCCCATTATAGACCTTATGTTTTATTAGTCCCGGATTCGACAACTAGTTTGGGAATACCGTTTGGTGATAGATGGGTCGTTGGCTTAAAAAGTTAGGTCAACGATCCGTACAATGACACCATGACAAGTAGATAATTTGTGCCAAAAGAAATGTGTAATTTGTTACCATTTATGTGAGAAACCAGATAAAAGATATACAACAAAATTAATACCTGTTTATTTAATTCTAGATATTTTATTGCTTTTTATTTAATCATTAATTCAAATCGATTAAAGACCCCAGAATAAACTATCGTCAAGTCAAAAAACCTTTAATTCTTTTCTCATAACAGTTTACTATTTTTTTAGACACCAATGTCGCATACGACCCTGACTTACAGCTAATGAAAAAAAAGCAATTTAAAAGCTTAACGCCTTTTAAAGTTCATCGCCTAATCTAATCACACGAGCAATCGACTTTCGAATAAGCTTTTGTCCCGCGCTTTTTATTTTTAATCTATGCTACTGTGTTACGGCCAGTGTTGCCATTCCTATTAAACGCTTGTATCAATCGCAACCGGATGTAGGTCAAGTGCATTCAGCCTAACTAATCGGCCTATTGTCTCGGAACTGAATGTCTTATCGGGCCCAATTGCCGGAACTTATCGATAAACGTGATTTTGCACAGTAAAGCATGTAATCAATCAATTATTACGTAAGTTTGGCACGCTTCACGAAAATATGGATTATGGTTGCTTTTACTAAGTGAAATAAAAAGTACGAAGATCCGTTTTGGTTGATTAAATTTTGGCTCATGTTGCTATAATTTTAACTCTTAGGTATTTGCCTAAATATACCTTAAAATAAAACATTATAAAAATAAGAATTAAAGACCATTGCAAAACTATAGACAGAAATACAACTTAAAAACTTTATACCTATAAAAATGAAAATGAAAAAATTCAAATATTTGTAGACGATATTTTAATGTTTGTTGTAAGAGATATTAAATAATAAATGGCTGGTACTTTTATAGCGGACTCCTCAATGGATTACGCAAAGGACCGTACTTCAGCGGTCATCGTAACGGTCGAACTTGAACTGTATCAGTCGTATCGAAAATATTAGATAACCGCATCTATCGCGATTCGCGCCATAACACTGCAATAACCGCATCGAAATGTACAAAAAAAAAACATTGAGGAGGGTTACCAGTGCTAAATATTTTCAGGTTGATTAGGTACGTTGTTTCCGGTGAAACCTGTAGATTTTTCATTTTATTTCTGATGTCTTTGTTTACCTACTGTTCAAAGTATATTGGCATCTCGAAGAATTAAGTACTTAGGTAACGCGGTCGCTCTTCTGTTTTATATATTATTATATCGTATAAAAATATTTGGACTTATTAGGCCGACCGCTTAACTGAGATGTTGCCTGTTGTTGCGTTGCCGTTGCGTTGAAAGCAAGCCAAATTAAAGAACTTCGTTCTAAAAATATTTTTTGGTACGTATTTTTTGGCGTACCATCCACACTTGGTTGATATACCGACTCGTACTCAGCGCTTCCCATCCACGTTTATTATGCGCACAGCCAAAGTGCGGAACTCTCTGCCACCAACAATCTTCTGGCCACGCTCGTTCCATCATAGACCTCATCCATCGCTTTCCATCAGGCGTGATCGAGGTCAAGATTAAGGAAAAAAAGACTGTTCTGTACAAGTTCACAGAGTTTTTCATTAGTTCATGTACAACGACGAAGATTTCACCATGTTTCCCAAATTAGTAGCTCCGTAAGGTCACCGACACGATTACACGATACAGGGTGCGCCAAATTAACGTGACCAATCTATCATATTATTTTTACTGCTTTTACATTGAAACTCTATACCTATTGGTTAGTTTCCACGAACTATTTCTATTATAGACTGTCTCGGAATTGGGGCTATTTTGAGCAATTTTTCATTACAGGAACGCTTTTAGACAAAACATTTCTAGGAACTGTTCTGAATGCATAAATAGATTAAATAAATCGTGTTCACTTGTTCATACAAATACAGGGTCAAATTAAATTAGCTAGCTAAACTCCGCAGACGTGATATATATATCTAAACACGATAAAACAAAAAAAAAAAACAACCGACTTACAAAAAAAAACACTACAAAGTGATAAGTAACTTTAATTTCGGAAGTCGGTGTCAAAAAACGAAAATGCGGAACCAACGACACCGACTTCCGAAATTAAAGTTATTTATCACTTTGTAGTGTTTTTTTTGTAAGTCGGTTGTTTTTTTTTTGTAAAAAAGTTTTTATTTTCCACTTTTTAGTTGTACCTACCCCACAAAAATGTAAACGAAAAGATCGTTAATGTAGACAATATAGATAAATTTTTAGATTATTGTTGATTTTTCGAAAACTGCTTGTCCGATTTCGATAAAATTTTCATGGGACCATTTGGGAAGTATACCCTTTCCAACAAAAAAAGATTTTTTCAAATCGGTTGGCAAGCGACGGAGTTATGCGCAAACAAACACAAAAAAAAAAAAATACAAACATCCGAATTGAGAACCTCCTCCTTTTTTAGAAGTCGGTTAAAAAGAAGTTAATTTGATGTTTTTTTTTGTGGGGTCATAGATCGAGCAAGTTTAAAAAAAAACGTTTTTTTTGTGTAAGCTTCACAGACGTTATGGGTATCGATATCTAAACACGATAAAACAAAAGAAAACAGATTATCTCAACTTAAACTTCAAATAATAAGACAATCAGCGGTCCTTGACTCCAAAAAAAAAAATCAAATATTTTTCATTTTAGGTTAATCGTGTTTAGCTAAATGTCGATACCCATCACGACCGTAGAGTTTTGATAGCTAATTTAATTTAACCCTGTTTATTAGGTATAGGAAGTACTTTTTTTTAATTAGTACCTAAAGAAGGTAATTTTGGATTATTCCACTTTGCCCCACCGTCCGCCCCACTGGTGGGGCAAAGTGGAATGCCTAAAATTTTGCAGTGGAATCTGCCCCTAGTAACTACGACTAATAACTGCAATATATTTAAACCTAACTTAGTTGCACAACTTTCAAGTGCGTTAAGTATCATGCATGAAAGATATAATTTATGATGATTAGCAAAATGTATGCACAATGCAACACTTGTGACCATGAAAGACATCTTCATTGTTGTCGAAGTTTATCAACACTTAAATGTGCGTGCACACGGCGACTCAAAGAACGTAAAACCGCGTCGCCATTGTCAACTAAATTGACATCAATTTCATTGCGCCTTGGCCCACATAAACTGAGGTGTAAACCCATCCTAATTTGAGTCACCTTGTCGATAACTTTGCTGTTCATTTTGTTAAAAGGATTCGTTTGACATTCTTTTGTAGTTCATGTTATTGGGATTTAGAACTTGTCCTGCAATGTTGATAAGCTTATTAGAGATTGTCAACGGTGATGCATGTTCTTACTTCTTATTGTTGCGTAAGTAATAACAGATAACGGTTGGTAAACAGGTATGCAATTCAGAGCGTATACGGTGACATTACCACTTGCCAATGCTAATGTAATAGCATCATAGTCTTCAAGTTTACGCTCAAAATGGTAAAAGAAACATTGTGAGGAAACCGCCATGTCCTAGAAACAAAAATTCGAAGACATGTAACTTCCACCAACCCGCACTGGACCCGCGTGGTAGATTACGGCCCACTCCCTCTTACCGAGAAGAGCTCTGTGTCCCAGCGATAAAGTTTAAGCTTCAAGTTTATGCAAAAGGTCCTTATGAGCAATTGGTAGGTTGCCTGCTTTCAAAATATTCTCCAAAATCAGTTTTAAATACGAGTATAGTGATGGCTAAGCTGGCTGGTGGTGGCCATCACTCTTCTACATTAAAATAATTAATTATGCCATTTACCCAATAAGTCATTTCAGAATACAAGGACTGCTTATAGACTATTAATTAAAATCGGCCTAGAGATCTGCCATCGAAACTAGCTTATAGTATTCATAGATTTCACAACTGTGCGAAAAATAAAAACATAATCACATGTTTCTATCATAACATCACGCCTTATTTCCCAAAAAGGGTCGCGCAGAGGTGTATAGCTCACGGCGACACATCAACCTATACATTTCCAGTTTTAGCTCACCTCGCATTGTAAATACAGGGTGTAAAAAGACACTTAACGAAGCCGAGAGTGACTTATAATTCCCGCATTGTTTAATTTTTTTCGTACTAGACCATACGTCCTTCTGGTTACGGAGATATTGAAGGTAAAAATTCTAACTTTTACTGACGCTTTTTTACGAAAACAAGTTTTTAATTTTATAACACAACTTTAAAGGGTCCATGACCCTTGTGCTGTTTCATGCACCCATAAGCACACACAATGTTTTGCGTATGTTACATTGCGTACTACCGCATACAGCAAATTTCCAGACCAAAATTAAAAGTCGTTTCCCAGCTATTATTTGTATGCAACGTTATACTTAGTTTGCTGTACAGAATGCGTAGTTGACGGCTATGTGATGTGTCTTTTTACACCCTGTATAATTAGAAGTCGGCTGATACTGGTTATGTCTGTATAGCTTGATGTGTAAACGTGCGTACAGTCACGTCTAAAAGTATGTATACACTTGGCAATTTTCAATTGCGATTTTTTCGTGAAATAACGAATGCAACGTTGAAATACGACACTTAACATAAACCTATGGGTTCGAAAATACTATTTTCGTAATAACATAAAATTTCATTCAAAAATAAAGGACAAAATCGCCTTTGAATAAAGCCAAGTGTATACATACTTTTAGACGTGACTGTACACCCCCACATTAAAACTAAACAACATAAAATAAACTATTTATTCTACTTTAATTGTTATCGATCCCATTATTGAGTAATTGCATTTTATTAATATTGATAATAAATCAATTTGTTTTTAAAAAAAATGATTTATTATTCATTACCAAATAAACATGTACACTATGTTTAGTGACTATGATTTATTATTTTATTACCGACTACAAAAAACAGAATTTTAATTATATCAGTTTATCAACAGTTAATATGAGCAAGCATGGTGATCAATGTTAGTTCCTTCGCTGTATGAGCTAAGGTCTTTGTCCTGCAGTGGGCTTATAATAATATATAGCCTTTATTTCCATAACAAAAAAAGAAAAGAAAATATATACAAGTGGATTATTAACAAAATTACATTTAAAAAATATATATACTTAAAAAACAATGTACACTTTTTCTCTAAGGCCCCTTTTCGGGTACAGGCCTACTCCAATTTTTTCCAGGTTTCCCTGTTTTTGGCTTTGACAATCCAGACTGGATGGGACAATAATAGGCCGCTATTTTTTTCTTTATTTAATAGAAAGTCATTATTTTCATTTCACTGAAATTAATCAACACAGCCTATCGCAATCCACTGCTGGACACAGGCCTCCCTCAGGCTACGCCACAACACTCTGTCCTCCGCCTTTCGTATCCAGTCTTTCCGAGCCACCTTCTTAAGGTCGTAAGTTTTGCTTGATTGAAAAGGATAAAAAAATCAACAGAAAATGGACAATGACTCATTTGAGAATACCGATGAATCAGTTTAGCTTGTCGCATTTTTGCAATTTTTTTTGGTAAAAAGTAAAACCCAACCTCGTTCCACCTTTTAATAATGTTCATCAACGAAACAAAATGTCAAGGTCTTAGATTTGTAAAACATTAGCTGATAATTGGAATTTTAGGCATCATACTACGTGAAGCTAAATGGCCGAAAATTGTTGAAGGCAAACTACTCTATTGAAACGATTCTATAAATTATTTAAAGCACCTAAGTAAATTAATTTGATATCAAAATACAAATAAGTGTTCTTCTCGATCATGATCAAAATATATATTTGTACTAGCTGCGCCCCGCGGTTTCACCCGCATATGTGTCGATCCCGTGGGAATATTGGGATAAAAACTATCCTATGTCCTTCCCCGGGATGCAATCTATCTCTCTGTCAAATTTTATCGAAATCCGTTCAGTAGTTTAGGTGTAAAAAGGTAACATACAGACAGACAGACAGAGTTACTTTTGAATTTAAAATATTAGTATGGATAATAATTCCGACGATGTAGTCATCATCATCTGCCTAGCCTTTTTCCAGCTATTTTAGTCGGCTTCCAATCCAACCGGTTGCAGTTGAATTTTAACATGGAGCCACTGCCTAACTGACCTCTATAACCCAGTCACTGGGTAACACGATAGCCCTTGCTAAGACTGGTTGACAGACTTTCGGGTTCTGACGACCCGTAAAACAAACATCCCCAAATGACAGTCGGGACCAACGGTTTGCTTTCCGAGTCACGGAGGTATCTGTGTATAAAGATGATCACCCATCCAAGCGCTGACCTCGACAAGCGCAGCTTAACCTGATCGATCGAACTGTGCAGCTGTTATTACTGACCCCCCCCTACCCCCTTAATGTTAATATAATGAAGATTTTAATAGAAGAAGATACGTATTTAACCAGTCAAGCCTCGCGGGTACCCTATGTACCTAGTACGATACAATAGAAAATCGATTGTGTCCCATTAGCGGGGCTCAAGCAATTAAAATGGGCTGTAAAATATCAACTAGGTTTTTCCTAAAAAACAATATTAGATGAAAAGTCCTTGAAAGTTCCTTTTATGAAGGAATATCCAAACTTGTAACTCGTTCACCTTTAGAATCACGCCATAACTACTTCGGTCCTCAGTCCTCAGATTATCTTTCCGGTTCTACTTCTAAATGCCATCGATGCTATCATGGTGTCAAAGCTGTCACTACTGTATTGATGAAGGAGCATAATTTCTTAAGACCTTATTACAAGCGAATAAAGTTCAATTTATATCAATACGAAACTTGTTGGAACATGATAATGCATGACTCAGAATCGTCAATGATAATATGCTACCGACGACCTTAACACCTGATCAGTTAAATACACGAACTAGTTAACATTGCGTTAACTAATACCGACAGTAGATAGATAATAAATGTATCTCATCTACTGCCAATTTAAATAGTAATACAGCTATGTGTGGTCTACATTGAGTTCAAATTATGTAGGAATCGAAGTTCATTAGAATGAAATCCGGTCACGAGAACATTATTAACGTGCGCTGTACCGAAATTATACCATATGCAGTATAATCAAATAATGATTTTGCAGTTCTTTGATTGAGCTGGTCGAAATTGAGTTTTCAAAGAAGCATTAGATCTATACTATCCTAACTAATATTATAAATGCGAAAGTAAGTTTGTTTGTTACCTTTCACGCCTAAACCACTGAACCGATCATCCTGAAATTTTGCATATACGTTGTCAGGTACAGAAACGGACATAGGGTACCTTTCATCCCGAAAAAAGTGCTGTTCCCGACGCAAACAACAATAATGATAATAGATGGCGCCACGTGTCTATTGAACTTTGTCACATTAACGGTACGAAGTTCACCGGGTCAGCTAGTACTTAATATAATAAAGCTGTTTGTATGTTTGTTTTTTGAACGTGCTAATCTCTGAAACTACCATTCGGGTTTGAAAAATTCTTTTCGCACTTTATAGGTCCATTATTGAGGAAGGTTATTAGTTAATTATCATCACGCTACTACCCTTAGGACGCGAGCAAAAAAGAAAGTCAGAAAGAACCCTATGTGGAAACGAAGTAACAGCGCTGGCGGGCGATGCGATTCGACGCGGTGGCTCTGGGGCCAAAATTTCACAAGGACGAAGTCACGGGCAGAAGCTAGTAACTAATAAGACCAAAATCTCAAGAAAGAAAAGGCTTCATCCCAACTCACGCCGATCCCGACTCTACTCGATAAGAAAATCGAACATAAGTGAGCAGGATTGAAACAAAAGATTACTTCATTGCTGACGTCACTCAAATCCATGGTAATGCTGTTGGAAAAAGTTTAAGTCTCAGACCTATTTAAATGTCTGTAGTGAGTACTCTGTAGTTTCTTTCTCTAACAGTAACTGTGTGACACCAGGAAATGTATTATTGATCTAGCGATACAGTATACATTTATCAGCAGGTTGAATAATAATAGATTGAAGTCGTGTGGAATGTCATGGGAACAATTTTAGATAGCTCTTGTCATGTTAGTCATGCGCTGTCAGTTAAACTAATAACATTCTGTACCAATACAATAGGGTAGATAGATATATACAAGGCTGTTATTAATTAGTGATTTCCAAAATTATTTTACGCGAAACGAATGTTCAAATGAGCTAGGTATATAACTACCTACGCCATAGACGATTTAGCAGCAGTTTACAACCAAATGCAACTGTAAAAGGACCTAAATGCATAAAATAGGTATTATGTGGGTAATAAGAGAGGAAATCCGGCCGGGTCGCGGGGAGCTTGCCCCCAATCCGTTATCTCAGTCGGACATTGGCACGGAGCCAGCCAGGAATCTGCTGCCATTGTGTATACTGTAATTATTATACGCTATAATCCCTCCTACACCATGTAGGAGTTAGAACAATAGCAGTGGAAAGAATAACGAACTCAAACTTGAAATATTTACTTCAAATTTTTACTAATAAAATAAAGCTAAAGACTGTTTGTTTGAACGCGCTAATATTTGGAACTACCCTAGGTATAGAATATATTTTAAGTTAAAACAAGAAGTTTCACGCAGACGGAAGTTATGCACTGAAGCTAGTAAACCATAAACCTACAGGCACTTTTGAATTGTCAGGGAGACTGCGATTCAGAAAATTGAAGCTACTTGCCGACATTTTAGCAAAAAATCTAAGGAGAGACTACTACGAAATTATACTTTCAATCAACTAGATGTGAAGTGGCTCCAGTCTCTAAAATATGTCAACACGACACAAATAAATAAAACGCTGTAATAGCAAGACATTTTGTCTGAATGTCTGGAGTCTTTGGCAGAATTTCAAAAGGAGGATTTTAAGTAATATCAGATATTGCGAGGAGAGATATCTGTTCCTTTTTACTACACATTTCTAATCCTTTAAAAGCCTGGCTAAGCATTTCTGTTTACCACATACCTACCGTTTTCAAGATTAGATTTGTGAGTGGAGCAAAATTATTTGCTCTTCAAGATGTTAAAGATTTCGATTTCGACACAGGTTGAATCTAAAGTTGAACTCCAACGGCTAAATATAGTAGAAATAGTGTTGACAGGTGGAGCGATGCGACGGACAAGCGGCAGTGCACGCCACGCCGCCCCCGACCGGCCGACGCGCGACGAGGGTGTAAAGCAATTTGCGCATTATTCCAATCTGGCCCGCTGCCAACCCCACTACGTGTTCCAACTTTTGACTATCCTTCTATTTATTGCTAACGTACCATTTCGCGGATAACGCAAAGGCGAGTTGTTTAAATACATACCTCTGTCCTCTGTCTTCTTAATTTCAGAAAGTCTACATTTTTACATTCGAAAAAGTTTGTATTATTTGTAAGTGATCCTGGCAGTATTTTATGAAAACAAGGAAAAACCACTGTCACTTTGATATTATGGACAAGTCATCGTATCTATTTATGAGTAAAAGAAAACGGCTAAAATTTTCATTTCGAGCAATGGATAAAAACTCAACCACCGACAGCAACATATCACTAGATAGCTTGGAATCAGATATTCAACGGAGATCATCATTTAAAGGTAATTCGGATGAAAATGTTGATACCATACTTGTGCCTTTCTATGAAAAAGACGTACTCATAAAGGTGCCAAAAGACAGGAAACTAAAGAAAAATAATTCCGGTAACAAAAATCAAGTAAATGAAAGACTGAAGAAAGAACTGTTTCAATCTACCGGGTATCTGGTCAATAAAAGCAGAGAGCGCAAGCCAAAGCAGGCATCTTACCTGGATATGTTCCGGAAGCAATTCACGCCAAACCATGTAGAGCAAAAGAGGGGCAGAGATGAAATACGGTCAATATCACCAGAGTTTGGTGATACTGAAAGGGAAAGTATCGGCGAAGACGCTAACGGTCCTTTGCCAGAGTTTTACAATTCCGAGCCTTACAACGAAATATATTATGAACAACTTATATGTCGTGATATAGAGCGCTATCTGGATAACTCAATTGAACAAGACCGCGAAGAAATGAAATTGGAATTTACTGAAAGATTAACTAGAAAACCGGAGGAAATTCGTGATCCAAGTCCTGAAAATCTTAGAAGTATTTCAGAGGTAACAAATCCTCGACGCCATAGACGAGCAACCGTAGAACCTATACAAACTGTCAGACTAGGTGGTTTGGGACCCGACGTGGAACAGATCAAACCAAGACTAGAAAGAGCTCGGAGTTTACAAAGATATTCGGAAAAAGTAAGAATGGAAAACCGTCTTAAGATTTATAAGAAAATGTGTCAAACGCAAATCGACAAAAGTGTTGAACGAGAGACATCGGGCAAGCGAAACAGAGAACCTGCGAAGGAACCGTCCAATAAAGAACGCCAAGACGAAGAACGTCCTTCCTATTTAGTTAATAAACCGACTAAAGAAAAGACCTCCAATGCCAAAAGCCCATACATTAAATCAAAATCTGCTGATGTCCAGAAAACTAGAGAGAGAACCGCAGAGAAAGAACAGCGACAAAAGCAGTCAGCCTTAAAGAAGAAGGACAATGTAAATCAGAAGACAGAACCTAAACAAAAGATCGAAACTAAACCTGATGTTAAGTTACAGAATAACAAATCTAAGGAGAGGTCAAAATCTAGTTCTAAAAACAAGGCCATCAGTACAGAGTTGGAGTCTGAGGTACCTCCAGTACAAATAAGTTTCATGGTGAACGTTGGAGGTGTCCGACAGACGAGCGCTTTAAAAACACTGGAGGAGAAACATAAAATGTATCAAGAGCAAGTAAAAGCCTTCATGGAAAATAATAATACTTAGCATGTAATTTGTCTACATATTAAATATTAACGAAACAATAACCAAGAACAGTTATTTGTGTCGTTTGGTAAGGTGATAGTAAACTTGTATTTTTTTTTATTATTCAAATTTTTAATGGAGTCATTGTAAACTTTTAATAAACGTTAAAGTCTGTTATTTTTTTGTCTTAGTAATCTTTCATTAATTAGCCCCATTCATTCTACAAATGGCTTATTTGAGTTTTCCTAGTGAGGTTTTGCAATTCTCAGGGTAAGTTCTTCTTTTGAAAATGTATAAAATCTGACTAATTTCTTTAATAGATTTTCAACTTTATCGTTAAAGCATAAGGTTCAAAGTTGATTGGGAAAATTCGATAGTTTCGGGTAGCTTGATGTGCTGGCGTCTGTACGATCACCAAAAGAGATAAGTAACAGGGCCGTCGGATAGGTATAGTTGATGTTTAGTAAGAAACTGATGGATGTTTTCGAATAAAATTTAATTTAATTACTTAAGTTTAATTATCAAATCTTTCATTTGAAAACATCGGTTTCTTACTAACTATATCCGACGATCCTGCACCCTAATTGCGTAACACATTATCAATCGGAATCTGAATCATTTTGAAGCAAATTGCTAATCCATTGCTTCATAAGTTCGAAAAATTTGTCTGCTCCACGCGTAAATATCGCAATGAATGTTGTTGAACTGTCAAAATGAAACCGATTCCGATTGATAATGTGTTACGCAATTGCCCCGCTATTTATTTATCTCTTGTGGTGACTGTACTTATTCGGCCTGTTCGACTCTTAACAAATGAAGGCTTGTTCGGTCAATCGGACTAACAACCGAACTACTGCTACTAGAAGTAAACATTGCTTTTTTAAGAATAAGAATAATATTTATTTGCTTAAAAACATGGTATAAAAAGACGGTAAAACACAAAATAACAAGAGCATGTATGTTTTTGCTTAACAGTTATAACCGTATAGATTTTCACAAGTATTTTTTATAAAGTTTTATATTGTTGCTATAGATAAGATATTATAACATTTTAATTTCTACTCTTTCGCACGTCAAACTGCTGCTATATAATTAAGCAAGGTGTTTACTTCTAATGGACTTGTGGAATAGTGTTGTCCACACATTTCGGCGTCGAGATTAGATCATGTTGGAGCGATTGACAGGTTGAATGACGTGTGGAGACAAGTGAAAGCTTACAGACGCTGCTGAGACGGGCACTGGGCTATTTCACCAAATAATTAAGTAGGTACCTACACGAATTTTTTTTTTGGTTCGATGGCCTGTTGGTAATTGCTGTGCTGTAATTGCATAAAGAATTTAGTCCTATAGGTTTTGATTTTATTTTTTTAATTTTGTTCTGGTTCAAAGATTGGAAATGTTTGCAAGATAATCAAACAACAATTAACAGAGACAGACATACATATTGTGACTACATATTTATGTGAGCTTATTATGGAGTAACCGGTGGAGGCATCTGACAGTCTTGAAATGGAATACCAATAAAATATTTGATGAACACCAATCTCTATCGTTTTCTGCTTGTTATCGATCTATACAGGAAGATATATTTATCACCATCCAAATTTTTACAGGCTGTTCTATCCATGAATATGAACAACTTTCACTATGGGACCAACTCTGAAATCACGAAAAAAAAATCGTTTGTGTCATATGTTTTGGTCAAGTACGAGTAGAGTACCTAAGTAGAGTTGGTCCCATAGTGAAAGTTGTTCATATTCATGGGTAGAACACCCTGTAAAAATTTGGATGGTGATAAAAAATCTTCCTGTATACATATTATACATATAAAAATCAATTGCCGTGGGTTAGTCTCGCAAAAACTCGAAAATGGCTCGACTGATTATGATAAAACTTTTGTAAGTTGTTGTCTGCGCGTTGGAGAAGATTCATAACGAAAAAAAAAATTTAAAAAGCATTAGCTAGTTATTAATATAGGTAATTATTAAAAGCATAATTGAAATCACTCTATTTTTTCTGGGATCCCCAAAGATCTCTCAGCAACACTTCGATCGCTCTTAGCGATAATACCGCCCATTGTATCACCCATTGTAATGTTTCTATATTTATGTCTGTAATTTATATGGTGTACATAATAAAGAGAATTCTATTCTATTCTTAACTTTGTCCAATACTTAGTTTGAAACATAACGCTACAAGGATGTTTCGTCCCACCCCTTTATTGCCATACAAGTTATAATTAAGATACCGGACGTAATACCAAGTAAGTATATAAATATTAGCCATCACCTCCAAATAATGCGTGAATGAATTCCGGTTTGGCAGAGAAAGTCGCCTGCGCACTTGAACGTCTCAAAACGACCGTGTCGACTTCATAAAGTGTATTACTTACATTATCTTACATCACATGTGTTATAGTATTACAAATATTACGATTACCGTAGTTTGTTTCTTGTCTATTTAAGGTAAACTCAAGTTGTAAGCGCCTGCGCAGTTATGCAGTGAGAGGTAAAACTATATGTTATTGATATTCAGTTAATGCAGGCTTAGTATTTACTACGCTTACGAAGCCTGTTTAGGCGTACAGTATTAACGTAACTAGCGAAAAAATAGGAACGTTGCTTGATGACTAAGACTAAGGTTTTTTTTTTATGGATGGGAAATCATCAAACGACTCCTCCCGCTCTGGGTGGAGCGGAAGGGAGTGTCAGACTCTTACTGACTAAAACCCATCCGTGTTCCTTCCTTAGCCCTTTATGATCCGGGGTAGCGGTAACCCTTTCGGACAATCCCGCACCCAAGACTAAGGTCTATGAGAGCTTTTAAACAATTATTAACCTTTCTTAAATCATTGCCAGCCTTATTCCAGCTTCTGCTGAATATAGGCTGCTCCTTATTTAGGTATGTTCGGGCAACATTATTTTCAAGTTCTATAGTAAAAGAGATGGATATAGATAGTGCCATCCACGAAGATGCGCCCTACTCTTAATCACTAATCGCTAGTGGTTATCGCTAGTTAATTCCGCTAGTGGTTTAGGTTTTTTGATACATACTAATTACCCACTCACTGGTAAACACTGTTTTTGTCACACGAACTTTGTGATGTTTTTGTTCATGTTAGATGTATAATAATTTTGTTTCAATCACGTCCAGTTTTTTTGTGACAGCTACATATTCATTTCTGATCCCATATAAGTGTCTTTTTTTGAATAACTTTATTTAGACGACTGTATAACTAAGTATTGCATTCAACTTACATCTTATATACGTTTGTTACATCGTAAGCATGCCTCGAAAGTGTTCTAACAACCCCGACAGCTTTTGTTATGTGTGTGGAAAATTAACGTTTACATCTCAGCGTCGAAATTTCACATAACTAATTGAACAGTGCTATTTAGACTATTTTGGATTTCCTGTGAGGAATCAAGATAAATCCTGGGTTCCACATAAATGTTGTGTAACGTGTGTGAAACTGCTATTAGGTTGGGCTAAACAAAAACCCAGACATAATGCCATTTGCTATACCAATGATTTCGATCGAACCAAAGGATCATGGTTTTAACCTGACGTGTAAATTTTTTTTCACTCAGATATTACTGTTTGGTGGCCCTAGTACATTCAAAATTGGATGTAAGTTTTCATGTGACAAAAAAAAATTAAAATTTTGTTAACCAGTGAATTAATTACTGTGTATGGGTAAAACTAAAACACTAGCGGAATGTTGCACACTTGTACTATAAGTGATTAGGAAGAAGAGTAGGGCGCGTCTTCGAGGATGGCGCTATCTGTATCCTAATCCTATTCCATACTATACTAATATATTATAAATTCGAATGTAACTCTGTCTGTCTGTTACCTTTTCACGCCTAAACCACTGAACCGATTTAGATGCAATTTGGTATATAGTTTTAGTCCCGGGAAAGGACATAGGATCGTTTTTATCCCGATATTCCCACGGGATCGAAAGTTACGCGGGTGAAACCGCGGGGCGCAGCTAGTTTTTTATAAAGTTTTATATTGTTGCTATAGATAAGATATTATAACATTTTAATTTCTACTCTTTCGCACGTCAAACTGCTGCTATATAATTAAGCAAGGTGTTTACTTCTAATGGACTTGTGGAATAGTGTTGTCCACACATTTCGGCGTCGGCGTCGAGATTAGATCATGTTGGAGCGATTGACAGGTTGAATGACGTGTGGAGACAAGTGAAAGCTTACAGACGCTGCTGAGACGGGCACTGGGCTATTTCACCAAATAATTAAGTACCTACACGAGCTTTTTTTTGGTTCGATGGCGTGTTGGTAATTGCTGTGCTGTAATTGCATAAAGAATTTAGTCCTATAGGTTTTGATTTTATTTTTTTAATTTTGGTCTGGTTCAAAGATTGGAAATGTTTGCAAGATAGGACATCTGACAGTCTTGAAATGGAATACCAATAAAATATTTGATGAATACCAATCTCTGTCGTTTTCTTCTTCTTACCTATCTATATATAAAAAAATCAATTGCCGTGGGTTAATCTCGCGAAAACTCGAAAATGGCTCAACCGATTATGATGAAACTTTTGTAAGCTGTTGTCTGCGCGTTGGAGAAGGTTCATAATGAAAAAAAAAAAAATTAAAAAAGCATTAGCTAGTTATTAATATAATTACTTATTAAAAGCATAACTGAAATCACTCTATTTTTTCTGGGATCCCTAAAAGATCTCTCAGCAACATTTCGATCGCTCTTAGCGGTAAGACCGCCCATTGTGTTACCCATTGTAAAGTTTCTATATTTATGTCTGTAATTTATATGGTGTACATAATAAAGAGAATTCTATTCTATTCTTAACTTTGTCCAATACTTAGTTTGAAACATAACGCTACAAGGATGTTTCGTCCCACCCCTTTATTGCCATACAAGTTATAATTAAGATACCGGACGTAATACCAAGTAAGTATATAAATATTAGCCATCACCTCCAAATAATGCGTGAATGAATTCCGGTTTGGCAGAGAAAGTCGCCTGCGCACTTGAACGTCTCAAAACGACCGTGTCGACTTCATAAAGTGTATTACTTACATTATCTTACATCACATGTGTTATAGTATTACAAATATTACGATTACCGTAGTTTGTTTCTTGTCTATTTAAGGTAAACTCAAGTTGTAAGCGCCTGCGCAGTTATGCAGTGAGAGGTAAAACTATATGTTATTGATATTCAGTTAATGCAGGCTTAGTATTTACTACGCTTACGAAGCCTGTTTAGGCGTACAGTATTAACGTAACTAGCGAAAAAATAGGAACGTTGCTTGATGACTAAGACTAAGGTTTTTTTTTTATGGATGGTAAATCATCAAACGACTCCTCCCGCTCTGGGTGGAGCGGAAGGGAGTGTCAGACTCTTACTGACTAAAACCCATCCGTGTTCCTTCCTTAGCCCTTTATGATCCGGGGTAGCGGTAACCCTTTCGGACAATCCCGCACCCAAGACTAAGGTCTATGAGAGCTTTTAAACAATTATTAACCTTTCTTAAATCATTGCCAGCCTTATTCCAGCTTCTGCTGAATATAGGCTGCTCCTTATTTAGGTATGTTCGGGCAACATTATTTTCAAGTTCTATAGTAAAAGAGATGGATATAGATAGTGCCATCCACGAAGATGCGCCCTACTCTTAATCACTAATCGCTAGTGGTTATCGCTAGTTAATTCCGCTAGTGGTTTAGGTTTTTTGATACATACTAATTACCCACTCACTGGTAAACACTGTTTTTGTCACACGAACTTTGTGATGTTTTTGTTCATGTTAGATGTATAATAATTTTGTTTCAATCACGTCCAGTTTTTTTGTGACAGCTACATATTCATTTCTGATCCCATATAAGTGTCTTTTTTTGAATAACTTTATTTAGACGACTGTATAACTAAGTATTGCATTCAACTTACATCTTATATACGTTTGTTACATCGTAAGCATGCCTCGAAAGTGTTCTAACAACCCCGACAGCTTTTGTTATGTGTGTGGAAAATTAACGTTTACATCTCAGCGTCGAAATTTCACATAACTAATTGAACAGTGCTATTTAGACTATTTTGGATTTCCTGTGAGGAATCAAGATAAATCCTGGGTTCCACATAAATGTTGTGTAACGTGTGTGAAACTGCTATTAGGTTGGGCTAAACAAAAACCCAGACATAATGCCATTTGCTATACCAATGATTTCGATCGAACCAAAGGATCATGGTTTTAACCTGACGTGTAAATTTTTTTTCACTCAGATATTACTGTTTGGTGGCCCTAGTACATTCAAAATTGGATGTAAGTTTTCATGTGACAAAAAAAAATTAAAATTTTGTTAACCAGTGAATTAATTACTGTGTATGGGTAAAACTAAAACACTAGCGGAATGTTGCACACTTGTACTATAAGTGATTAGGAAGAAGAGTAGGGCGCGTCTTCGAGGATGGCGCTATCTGTATCCTAATCCTATTCCATACTATACTAATATATTATAAATTCGAATGTAACTCTGTCTGTCTGTTACCTTTTCACGCCTAAACCACTGAACCGATTTAGATGCAATTTGGTATATAGTTTTAGTCCCGGGAAAGGACATAGGATCGTTTTTATCCCGATATTCTCACGGGATCGAAACTTATGCGGGTGAAACCACGGGGCGCAGCTAGTTTTATATAATGTAAATTTTAATAACCTATTGTTCTAGTTATTTATCCTGTAATATCCCACAGTTGGGCAAAGGGCTTCTTCTCCCTTCTTCACTCACGCCTGTCCTGTGCCATTGCGACTCCTCGGTGCTTTCGGTAGCAGTAAATAACTACAAAACTTATTTATTTAAGCTGATATAATCCAGAATCAATCTCATTCAGTCTCTAGTTTTCTACCACAAAATATAAACTCCGAATCCAACTGACTCTAGCTTGAAATTAAAGAAATCCCATTAACAGTATATAGCTTACCTACCTTACACCTCGTCGTCCGACACAATCGACGGTATTACTTAAACCGATTGGTTCTGCAATCCTTTTACTACCCTCAGAATAAGAATCTAGGTCAAAAGACACAACTTTTACTGTCCTTGGTGTCTTTGATACATTTCAGATCGTTTAATTTTAAATTTTTAACCCAAAAATGTCCTACATATGTATGCAGGTTTGCAAACTCGTTGTGGGTCATTATCATTGCATTAACTGCATTCAATGTTGATGTTAAAATTTAACGATTATTTCGTATGTAATTAACAGTAAGCATATAAATCACTGCTTGGTTATAGTGTTGTGACTCAGTACAGGTTCTAAATCAAGTACCTAGGACCTAGAATAGCTGGTAACGTTGTCGGAGACCGGGCAGTTACAAGCTTGTCTCAACGAAATATGGGTTACCGGCTTAGTCTGTGCGTACAATATGGAACGTTACGAAATATCAGATAAACAGACTATAAACCAGAGAAACAATGAACATGAATTTCGTATCAGATGACAGTGCCTTAGTGGGCATCCACCACGGTCGTTGTCGAAACATACAAATATACGTAAATGTGTAACATCCCTTATGCAACGCGGGGCTCTGTCGATACGGTTTTTGAGTTCTCCATTGTACAAGGAAAGTAGAGCATGTAGATAATAGGAAATTATGCTAATGTTTTATATTTTAATGCTTTCATTTAAAATAGCCTCCACAGGGTTATGCAAACGGAATGTTTAGCTTAATTATCCACACATGGTTCGTTGACAATGCTAATTTAATTTATTTGGAGTGTTACAATGTTTTTATATTACAACAAACGGGGGATGAGACAATGAAGTCGAATTACGTACGAAAAATTATAACATTAACTTGTCAGGCCTTTAGTAAGATAGACAAAGAAAACATTAAACAAAGGACTATCTAGCAGAGATTATCATACTAGTGTTATAATATAACAATGTGATACAGTTGAGAATCATATTCACCTACAATATTCAATACTTGGATAAACATAGTGACGTCTTCCGTCTTCCTATTCGTGGTATTGTCAATTAGTCGCCTCCTTTGACACTTGATAACGTTAGACCATACAGTGTTATCTAACCCAACATCGATATGAAACATGCACTTCTCCCCAGCCCCAACTACACTCAAGATGCAAGTGGTAACTCATGACATGAATTTCCAGCGTTATGCGCTTAGGCCAAGGTGGTGTAGGTAACAATCTGATAACGTTTGCAGGGCCAACATGGCCAGAGATCGCACAAGACAGGGAGGTTTGGAAGGAGAAAGGGGAGGCCTTTGCCCAGCAGTGGGACACAATATAGGATAACAACTACAACAAAAAAAAACAACGTGCTTAGGCCTACTTGCACCATTTGCTCCATAAATCGCCAAATAAGTTTACGGCTAATCGTATTTAAAATATCGCTCTCTTTTTTTATTGCTGAACGGCCCGCCTTTGACCTCGATCACGCCTGATGTAAAGCGATGGATGAGGTCTGTGATGGAACGAGCGTGCCCAGAAGATCTCTAAGACACTGGAACTCCCATGCATCGACGAAACACAGCAGGCTGCTTGAAGCCGGACTCCGGTGGAAGGGTGGTCGCAAACCAGGCGGGCGTTAGCCCTACCACCGCAAGGGAAGAATTGGCCAGTCAAATAACGTGTTGTCTTTACATTAACAAAATATAAAAGAATCTATCAAAAGAATAAATAAAATATAAAACCTAACCTGATGTTTCGGGAGTACCTATAAAGTGATCTAACAGTGGAATCTTTTGATTTCCCTGATCCAATTGGTTATTAAATATTAAACTTTTTTTACAGCTAACAGCTATTGAAGTTCTTTTACGAGTAGGTTCATAATTTAGGTGTTACAGCTGTTGAAACGGAAGTTAGCCCATGAGTGCAGGATTGGAAAACCTTAAATTAGCTGTTTATTAGCTATTGGTTACCTATATCATATCCCGCGGAAATTGTGAGGTGTAACTACAACTCAGTGCAATGCGGGAAATAAATCGTTATGGTGTGTGCAAACGCACTGTGATTGGCCAACCGGTAACCCGTTCTTAATTATGAAGTTACTAGTGAACACGTGTATGTTTTACGACCTGTAGACTGTCGGGTTTATAGTAGAATTGGATTGAAATTACCATAATCAGGTCAGACTATAATGTTCCCACTGCTGGGACACAGGAGTGGACTGTAAACTACTATGCGGGCCCAGTGCAGGTTGGTGGCTGTCACATGTCTTCGAATTTTGTAGTTCTAGGACATGCCGATTTCCTCACGATGTTTTCCTTCACCGTTTTGAGAGCAGTGGTGATGAAATAATTTACACAAAGTAAAGCGCCTGTCTGGGTTCGAAGCTACGAACTATAACTCGTAAGATATTAGGTAAATAACTTTCAACTTAGATTCTACTACAATGTATAACTTTCAAGATGCCCCGTTAAAAAACATTCAATGGTTTTTCTTTACATATAAAAACTTAGGTATTTAACAGAAATCGAGTTTAGGTAGGCATAAAAATAATAGTAATTTTATTAAAAGGTCAATGTTTTAAAGTCCGTGATCTGGTATGTGCAACCTGACATTTGTATAAAGTATCCGAAAATGTCATTGAACTCAGATATTTAAATTAAATATTTTAAAGTCGTTTAGACTACTACCTACTTACTTTTACCTATTTTTCGTATTGATATTATTCATAATGAACAAACAATTTTCTAGTTCTTTGAAAAAAAAAATGTACCTGCTTACTTAAAGTAATAATTTTATTTTAACTAAAAACTGACCTGATATTCTATTTTTCGTTTTACTTGATACTTAATTATAATTATTTCTTTAATACACAAATTAATGGCGAGAGAAAAAAACGCTTTTTCATTATTACCGTTTAATAAAACAGCGATTAGGTAACCAAATGCTAACCGATACGACCAAATCCGGTTTCTATTTAATTAATAATCAATACAAAAAATAATCATTAAGAACATCGTTAAAAAATGTCAACTTCACGGCAACGCCATCGTTAGCGTCACTATCATGGATCTCCGTAATTCGGTATTGGTATCGGTACCGGTACCGAACACGCAAAGCGCACAATGCCGAGTAATCCATTCTCGTTTAAATGCAGTCCAATTTGACTCAACCGACTTCAGACGTTCCGATTTGCTGGAAAGTCATTACGTTTCTGCCTCGAGCTGGATCGATATCTAGTCGTAACTAGACCAAACAATCAAATGTTAGACGACGGACTGAAGTTACAGACATGCTTGTCTGGTTGTCTGTGACTTATTCCAGATTAGGTAGCTACGGCTTCCTAAAAGAGCGTTTCAGTCATATTTGTAACGGACGTCATGAAAATCTGTCATTTTCACTAGTATTTGACATTAAGATGTCAAAAAAGCTCTGTATTTGGACATTACGGACGCATGTGGTGGCCAACGCTCTTTTAGGAAAATGTACCTTAATGACAATACCGACATATCATTTAATTTTTGATTTTGCTCCTTTTTTGATTCAATACGCTTTTATTAGCTTCACGTGTAACAACTAACTAACAAATAATGTAATAAAATCTTAGAAGTCAATTTCAACCTACTGCTTATTGTCGTATCGAAATTAAACTTTTTATGTAGGTATATGTAGTTTGGATGACAAAACTATAATTTGGTATCATGCAGCTGATCTGATGATGGAGCCAGGAGGAGGATAGTGGAATTCTACAGTGGGTACCTACTAGTAAACCCCTCGAATTTGGGCTCATACGTTTGTTTTGACGAGTCCAATAGATTGGATAAGCGTGTTTATATTAGTTTTTTTTTTTAACTACATTTATTCCTCTGCGAATTTGTTTGCACATGCTGAAAAATTTCCATTTTCACATTCACAGGGTATATAAAAATGGATAACGGCGGCGGCAGTCCAAAATAAAACGACTCACAAATTGCGTCGCGTGCAAAACTGTGTGATTGTTCATACCACTATGCGAAGGATTCTATTGGAAAAGTCTATTAAACTGTGACAGTGTGATATAACTAAATATTTGTTTTAAGGCTATTGTGCCTCAAGACTACCGATTCAACAATATTTTTTATTTAATTGAATAAACTTCCAGTCGACGGGGTTCATATTTTTTTTGAAAAATTCAGTTTCGTGAACTAAGACTAGGACTCCGACATAATAATATCAATATAAGATTAATTAGTGAAAATATTACTTTCCCACAACCAGTTAGGTAAGTAGTGTCAGTTTTATAATCCACATGCTACTGGCGACTTGACGTTTATCTAATTAATTAGGTGCTTTTTTTTAGTTTTAACTTACTGATAAACAATTTATCACTATTTACGATGTATATCACACCAAAATCCCTTCATTGGTAAAGATGATTAATTTAATAATATTCTCAAATTAAATTACCGAATGTTTAAGATCTTACCAAATGAACTTAATAATGATACTCTTGCGATGAACTGCTTGGAAGACAAATACCGACTTTTGTTCCTGTAAATCAGCACAGGCGTCGATTTACGCCTACACATAATGACAATACGAACGGTTCCTGATAATTATTGAATACCTAAGTGGTTACATTTTTTATTTTTATATATTTGTATTGTAAGTTAGTTAGTCATTTATTTTAGTAGTTAGTTACTTATTATTAAGCAAGAGAATCTTGGATTTTGATGGTTACATTTATGTATTTCATTACTAGTTTGCTCTAGCTGCGTCTAAAAGTTTGTTGCGTCTGACGTCCGAAGCGCATCGCGCACTGTCACGCACTAATGTGAGAATTTGTTAACACAATTAACACATTTGTTCTAATAGCTTTGTTATCAACATGATCTATCTTATTGCAAAGCACACATTGAACTCTGGTATCTGCCGGTCTATATTGTAAAAATCTCACCGTGAAAACTCAGGTGAAGTGAGCTTAAAATTAGCTGTCAACCGTGTCAATCCCTGGCTTCTGATAGAATGACAGTTCACAGCAGTCTTGAGCAGTGGTGGCCCAGTAGTAACGGCCTCGACTTACGAGTTTGTACGTTGTAGATTCGAATCCAGACAGGCGCTTTACTTTGTGTAAATTATTTCATCACCACTGCTCTCAAAACGGTGAAGGAAAACATCGTGAGGAAACCGGCATGTCCTAGAACCAAAAGTTCGAAGACATGTGACATCTACCAACCCGCACTGGGCCCGCGTGGTGGATTACGGCCCACTCCTTCTCACAGAGAGCAGGCCTGTGTCCTAGCAGTGAGAACATTATAGGCTGATTATGTTATGTTACACGTCACCTAAGCTTTCACGGTGAAATTTTCACAGAATATATCAGCAGGTACCCACTAATTTGCGTTAAGCCGGGACCTGAGAGAAATTGGCGAACATTCTCTTCTACTTAACAACAAAACCATGCCATCCGCTCTCGTGCGTTTAACAATACCATGCACCTGGACTGGACTTGACCGTATTAAATTTCACGCTATTAAGTAATATCACGTTATGCTGCAAGCATTACCACAGATTACTAAAGTTAGTTGGCATTACGTGATTTCACTGCTCGCTAGGAAATAGAAAATCATATCTAATACAGGTTTTCAAGCACAGCGGTTAAAGAGTTAGTGGTTTGGAAGTCGTTCTTCTTTCGGCCGTCTGCTGATGTTCTCTGATATAAATATTTAGTTTTATCTTAAAGAAAAACGCCATCTGTGGGTCCTTACATAATAAGCCTATAATGTTCCCACTACTGGGACACAGGCCTCACCTCTTCGAGATAAGGTGGGCTAATAATCTACCACGTGTGCGGGTTGCTGTGGGGTCCAAGTCTACCTTATTTTTTTTATAACAGTAGGTTATATACCTACCTATTTCAGTTATCATTTCCGCATTCGAAATCATAAAATTTGCAATAATTTTCTTGGTATTTATTAAAATCCATTTTTTCTTAGTAATCTGTTTGATTGTATATTTCGTAATTATACTTTAGCAGGATAACATAGCAAAACAAATTGCTATCGACCGTCAGCACGTTTTTCCCAACACAATCTAAATATGTGAATGCAAAAAACTTCAGTGTCTCGAATTTGAATATCGGGACTTTATTTCCTCAATTCTACCAAAGTGAATTACGTCACAGTAAAGGACAAGAGCCAGTAAGGCTCGTGAGAAAATACCGAATTTGAGAATAGATAGTTACGATTTAGAGAATGCGGACGTCGTGGACGAGTACTTCGACGCCTAAGGGGCCGTCTCCACGAGCGAGAGAATCGCGGCGATATTATCGTCGTGCCTCATATTTCTAGACACTCTCTTAGAACGTGTCTCCACACGGCGATATCATCGCGGCGAAAAGAAGGCATGGCGAGACTATCGCCGCGATTCTCTCGCTCGTGGAGACAGCCACTAAGTGTCCTTTGTTTTTGTATTTATTTGTATAGTAAGTTAGTCATTAATTTATTTTAGTATCTAGTGTAAATACACACATCAAAAGTGTCTAGGGATCAAGCATTTTTATGCGGATTTCTTGAGATTGAGATGTGGCTTTGTAATAAATTTATGATTTTATAAATTTATATGGATCCTTTTTGGTGCATTTCATAATTTGAATCAGGAACTGTGAATCAAATTCGAGTAAAAGATGAAAATCAGCTGTCAATATTTTCCCTATAAAAACATACAACGCATTGAAGACATTATTAGTGCTACTGTTTCCCTACTACTGATTAAAACCAACGTTATTATGGAGCGGCGACGTCATTTAAGCAGGGAAGAAATGCTCAGAGCCGTGGGAATGATAGAAGCTGGTTCCCGGCAACGTACTGTGGCTTTAGCTCTGAATACAAGTCAGAGTGTTATCAGTCGACTTTGGACACGTTACCGAAGCACTGGTACCGTGGCTGAGCGCCATGGAGGACGGTATCGCTGCACCACACGGAGACAAGACCGATACATTCAAATCTTAACTCGAAGAGCTCCAACAATAACCGCCATGATGTTAGCCGTGAGGCTTCATCACTCTTCAGGGAACTTAATTAGCGACCAAACAGTCAGAAACCGCTTGCATGAAGTGAACCTTCATTCCCGAAGACCGCTACGGGTACCACCTATAGCAATGCACAATCGTAGGATTCGATATCAATGGGCTCTTGAACACAGAAATTGGGCAGAAGAACAATGGCGTTTCGTGTGCTTTTCTGATGAGTCTCGTTTTGGTATGAGACCGGATACAAGACGTATACGACACTGGAGAACCCCTGGACGCCAACAGCGATTAAAATCCTGCCAGGAAGTCCATCCTTATAGTGGTGGAACCATCATGGTATGGGCGGGTATTTGGATCGGCGGAAGAACTGAGTTGATTTGGATCAGAGGCAACCTCAACGCTCAAATTTATGCTGAGACGATTGTATCAGACGTCATCGTTCCTCTACAAGTGCAAATCGGTCCCTTAATTCAGTTAATGCATGATAATGCACGACCGCACACCGCAAGAGTTGTAAGACAGACTCTCGCCGCAGCTAACATCAATGTCCTGCCCTGGCCTGCTCAGTCGCCAGACTTGAACCCGATTGAGCATGCATGGGATATGCTACAGAGAAGAGCTCTGCCGAACATGGAGGGTATCCAGTCGCAAGAAGACCTTTTTTTGTTGTTGCAACGAACATGGGCGGCCATTCCACAGCGTGATTTGGATGAACTCATTTTGAGTATGCCAAACCGATGTTCTTGTGTTGTTAGTGTTCGCGGTAGAAACACGGATTATTAATTGTTTAAGTTACCCAATAAAATTTTAAAGAAAACTGTTATTTCAGTCTTTTTTTCGAACTTTTGTGTTAGTGGTTCAAATGTCAAAAATCCCTTTATTAGGAAAATGGCAAAGGAGACTGTTAAAAAGTGGTCTATGAACCAATAGCGATACTGTTACGATATTTCTGTGGGGATATCTCAACTATACCCTTGTGCAAAGTGGCATCAAAATCTGACCCGGCAGTTTTGAGAAATATAATATTTTAGAATACATAATTTCATGATAACCTTTAAAAGTGGTCTATGAACCATGGCAATAGCAATACTGTTACGATATTTCTGTGGGGATACCTCAACTATACCCTTGTGCAAAGTGGCATCAAAATCTGACCCGGCAGTTTTGAGAAATATAATATTTTAGAATACATAATTTCATGATAACATTAAAAAGTGGTCTATTAACCAATAGCGATACTGTTACGATATTTCTGTGGGGATACCTCAACTATACCCTTGTGCAAAGTGGCATCAAAATCTGACCCGGCAGTTTTGAGAAATATAATATTTTAGAATACATAATTTCATGATAACCTTAAAAATTGGTGTATGAACCATGGCAATAGCAATACTGTTACGATATTTCTATGGGCATATCTCAACTATACCCTTGTGCAAAGTGGCATCAAAATCTGACCCGGCAGTTTTGAGAAATATAATATTTTAGAATACATAATTTCATGATAACCTTTAAAAGTGGTCTATGAACCATGGCAATAGCAATACTGTTACGATATTTCTGTGGGGATACCTCAACTATACCCTTGTGCAAAGTGGCATCAAAATCTGACCCGGCAGTTTTGAGAAATATAATATTTTAGAATACATAATTTCATGATAACATTAAAAAGTGGTCTATTAACCAATAGCGATACTGTTACGATATTTCTGTGGGGATACCTCAACTATACCCTTGTGCAAAGTGGCATCAAAATCTGACCCGGCAGTTTTGAGAAATATAATATTTTAGAATACATAATTTCATGATAACATTTTTATTTTAAAAACGTTTTAAAGGGTATTTCTGACTTTACAATACTTAATTAATGTGTTTCTTTCCTAGATTTTAGTATTTGTTTCGATTTTAACCGACTTCAAATCCGTTGCGAAGTTTTAAAGATCTAAGCATACATAGGGACAGACAGCGGGAAGCCACTTTGTTTTATACTATGTAGTGATGTATAAAAAGTTTTTTTTACATAGGTACACCCTTTTTTCCGCTGCTACAAATAGAGTTCCTTCTTATTTTAAGACGTATCCTTCCTAGATAAATATTTAAAAAATGCCTAAAAATCGGTAAGTACAAAAAAAAATTGAGGGGACAAGTGACTTTGCCTACTAGAGAAACACATTAATAAAATCAGAAATACCCGTTCAAACTTGACCTGGTGACAATGGGAACACTTGGTAAAGTATACCCTTTCAAACAAAAAAAATAGTTTCTAAATCAGTCTAGCCGTCTTCGAGAAATCAGTGAATATAAATATTAAAAAATGTTAAAAAGATTCCGACGAACTGAGAACCTCCTTCCTTTTTTGAAGTCGGTTAAAAACGAAAAAAAAAAAACTGAAATTCAGCACTATCGAGGTGGTAAGTGTCTTTGTTTAGCAGAAAACCACATTAATTAAGTAGTATAATGGCAGAAATACCCGTTAAAACGTTTTTAAAATATAAAAATGTAGCAATAAATGTGAATTTTAAAATTATTATTTTTCTCAAAACTGCCGGGTTAGATTTTGATGCCCCTTTGCACAAGGATATAGTTGAGGTATTACCTCAGAAATACCTCTACAGTATCGCTATTGGATCATAGACCACTTCCCATACAAATTTTAACAGTCTCCTTTCTTTATTAATGCAAAGGTGACTTGGTTTATCGTTACTGTGACAAACGAAAACACTTTATTTGATGAATCCTTAAAGAAAATTTTAATTAATATCAATCAGGAGAAAAGTTATTGCAAAAATATATGTTGATCCCTAGACACTTTTGATGTGTGTAGTTAGTTACATTTTCTCAAGTTATAAAATAAAGTCGTTAGTTAGAGAATGCTTCGGATTTATGTTCCGAAGACTGTGAACTCCAAAGTGTTTGCTCCAGTTACAGTCTTGCACAACTGTGCGTCTAAATTTCTTCCTAGTACAGTAAATTGGTTCGGTTTAGTTTATAACCATGTACGATATCCGATAGATTCCATTAGTTATTCGTAATAGTTTGCACGATCTGTTAGTATATTACTGATAATTATTATTATGAGCGTCCTGTGTAGCTATTAGCAGACTACTTACTATTATTTATTCTGTGTTATTAGCTACATCAAGCTACTACAATATGTCAAATTTATTTAATAGATTTTCAACTTTATTACTAAACCATAAGGTTCAAAGTAGATTGGGAAAATTTGACAGTTTCGGGTAGCTTGATGTGCTGGCGTCTTTACTAAAATTTAGCAAATGGTCGTAATTAAATGTAGTTTATTTTACATTCGTGATGAGTAGATCTATTTACTGTGGGATTGGAAGTTGCCCTTTTACTGCGGATAGGTTTATTGGGATAGAAGGCGGGAAACGACTCTTGATCCTATCAGGTGTCACCTCGTTACAGAAGTAATGGATCTATGGACGATTTCTGTAATTTACTAAAACGTTTGACATTAAAATTAATAATGTAAAAGCAATCTTTACGGAATCAATTTGAATGTTCTTTTTTTATTTCATGTTTTTTTTTTCTTCTTCATGATTTTTTGTTAGATATGTTTTGTTTATTGTTTGTATTTCCTGTGCGTGTTTAAATAAAATATTTTTCTTTTCCTTCTTTCTAATGAGAACGGTTCGTCTACTGAACCGACAGTGGTTTCGTTACGAATGCCGTCTTTTTTAATTTAAAGTATCTTTCTAAATCAATTGTTGTGCAAATCACAATTTCCATACACGGAAATTAACAAATCATTCATCAAAACATAATTGATTTCTTACTATGATCTGACATAATTGCACACAAGTAATAACCAAGATTAATTAATACATGACTATTAATAAGACTTGGAAATAATTAGAGAAACTAGTTCCTGAATCAACAGCAGATACCGTTTGTGACACAATAAAATGATGGAATGACTAACAAACAAGTTTGTACCTACCGTGCATTCGCGATTTATTTGCCAAAAATGTAAACAAATATGAATTAATGGAAAAAATAACTTTAATTCCTACACAATAAAGTTCAGTTTACGCTACAACTTCAAACATTTTTATAACTTTGTCAATAGTGCTAGTTACTCTGGAATCAACTTAATTGTCATTGAAATAAAGTTGATATTTGTTGAACTTGAAATAGGGTAGGGGTGTGCAGCACTGTGCACTTTTACTTTACATACTCGGTTTTAGGCACCTGTCCCACCATCGGCGATTAGCGTGAAGCGGATAGAGTTTTTTTTTCTGTTTTATCATTAGACTATGAGCAGATAAGATGGCTCTGAAGAGCAATTCTCGTAATTTTGAGAACGTTCACAGTCTGATCTCAATCTCATTCTGTCAAAAAATACTTCTAATTCCCCTACATTTGACAAGTTTTTGACATTTGATTCTCGGTGAGATGAGACTGCGACTAGATTTTGAACGTTTTAAATTACGAGAATTGGCCTTCTGTTGTTATGTGGGGAGCTACTCCCAGTGGAGTTTGCCCTATCTTTTCGAAGACATTCTTCGCACTGACTGTTCTGAGCGAAATCGCCGCTAAGCGAATAGAGTTAGTACCTAACTAAACACGAGTTATTTGTTAGACAGAGTTCCAGGTGGTGGTGTAAACAGTCAGCGATCACTTTTACTGACACGGGACCACGGAGTATATAAAGAAGCACGGGACCTACAATCAATACAATACAATTTTGAACGTTTCTTGAGCTAAAAAATAGTCGATAGCTAGTCGCTTCCTCGTGGACGGTGGGACAAGTGCCTTATATAAATTATAAATAGAGTAAATTTTATTCTTCATAATATACTCTTTTAGAATGGACATTCAATGTCCATTTCATCAGAGCTCTTCCAACTAAGACACGTGAGAGTACATACCCAAAGATTTAAAAAAGGCAAGTTTCCTCAAACTCACCTTCATTTCAGCCAAAAAGAAAAGCACCTAAGTACGTAAATGACAATTTCACGTCCATTGCGAGTTACACGCCCAGACCGCATAACACCCGTAATAAAACCGCACGACAAAGGCTGCACATAAAAATAAAACCGGAATCGATATCAAATTGAAAATTGATGCACGAAACTGTAACGTAAACCGTTTAGCCGTAGTTTCCATTCAACTGAATAATAATTTTACCGGTATATTCAGCCAAAAAGCGATACTGAAACTTGTGGCTTAGATTTTAGGGTTGATATTTGTTTGTGTGGTGGTATAGATAGTTGGTGGAACCATTTTCGCCAGTCCACGTCACCGTCCAATCATTGGGAACAGGTAACCAAGACTGTTATCGTCGGATGTATCTCACATAGGTCCCCACTTGTGTACTAGGAAACAGTAAATTGTATGCATTAGTCTAAATAGGGGCTGTTACCAAATACTTGATTGAATCTAGCCTGAAATAAGCTTACGGGCTTAAAAGCATGTTTCAACAACTCTTGATAGGGACTAGGTACACTTATGGGAATTGGAGATTTTTATATGAAAAAATATAGAAAGAAAATACATTTATTTAGCACAGACTAAAAGACACATAATACACCAGATACATAGGTACATCAGATAATAACCGGCGGACGGTCAAGACGCTTCTAACGATACCGCATTTGTCAAATTATTATAAGTAATTTTTAAGTTATGAGGGAACAGGTGAACATACATACATACCGGTCAAAATCATAACCCTCCTTTTTGCTTCGCCGTAGTCGGGTAAAAACAAAAGATAAAGAGCCTGGCAAATAAAGATGTTTGATTATTTTAATTATTCAGAGTGATTACTTCAAACATCTATGCAACAAGATAAAAGCATGTTCAAAAACTGTGGAAGTCACGTGATCTACGTTGAACGTTATTATCGCGGAAACGTGGCACTACGGGGTTTAGATAATGTTTTCTGTTTGCATTGACGTCAGCTATCGATTTATAGGTAGGTGGCCGCCATATTGAAAAAAAAAAATGGTGGACAAGTAGGTATGCGACGGACCTTCATAGCCCTTAGTAATATGTTGTGGAACTCCTTAATAGGAGTAAACAGAGCATTAACAAACATACAACAGATTGTTTAATGAAATTAGGAATCTAAGTTCCAAAACAAAAAAATTGCCAAAGATGTAAACAACATTGGCCATTGTTGTTTACATCTTTAGCAAATTTAGCGCGGCCGGACTTTACACATGAAATGTATGCCTTGGCTACGTATTCATAACTTATCCGCAGGTGATGAAATATTCCCTTAGCACTTTAACTGTACTTAACTATTGCGGAATATGTAATAAATGTAATAGCAGTCTTCCGTTAGGGATATATTAAAGCAGTTATGAAAGAATAATGGATTCAGGCCGAGTTTTGAAAGGAAATCAGTAAAGATTATGGTCTGTTACAGTATTGCATTCATAAGTAGGTGTATTGCGGAAGCATGCAGAGGTTACACATTTAATTAAATTAATCATAATTATTTATGAAAGTGAGTTCTAGTGCCATACTTGGATTATTTGAATTATTCCGGAAAATAATATCATTGTTTGAACGTCTGCATTTACAGAATTTTATTAATATTGCATTTATACATAGTTATTTATATTCATTACTAGCTGCGCCCCGAGGTATCACCCGCATAGGTTTCGATCCCGTGGGAATATCAGGAAAAAAGTATGCTGGTTATAAACTATCTGTGTGCCAAATTTCATCCAAATCCATTCAGCCGTTTGTGCGTGAAGAAATAACAAACATACAAACACACTCACAAACTTTCGCCTTTGTAATATTAGTGTAATGTAAAAGTCCTATAAGTGCATGCCCTATCTAAGTATGTCTTCTTTGTACACCTGCTGCCTACATATTGTAAATTAGTCTCGCTTTTCGAATTTGTCTATGTAACCGCGATGTTCTTTTAAACAACAACTGTGCTACGGATTTTGATTCATCATCAGGTTTATTTATGTGTATAACATAATTATATTGATGCTAAACTTACATAGGTACAATTAAGAAATCTCCATGTTTTGTCAAGCCCTAACCGTGCTAAGCAGGGTCTATTCGGTTATAGTTAATTACTAAGTACTTTACGTGCATGTCTTATATTTAAATAGACATAGCGTCTTCGTCTATTCTCTCCTTTCTACATAATAAGACCTGTCTTGAATTAATGCAATTCATGGAAACTAGCAAGGAGATTGGATCTCAACAGTCTGCTTGTAACCTAAAGATTAATTAGAGCAGCTCCTGCAAGTACTTGCTAGCAGACTCGATGTGAAAGTGGTCTTAGTCTAAGATATGCTTACGAATACTGTAATAGTCTATTAATTAATTGTTTATGAACGTTTGTTTATGTAGATTTGCATAGGATAGTTTTGTTAGGAATGTAAGAAATTAGCGTTTCCTGATGCATCGATTGGCATCTATTCCTTGTAGTGGAATTTTTTTATAGTTGTCCATTTTATGATCGCTTCAAGTATCGGCTATTTGATAGTTAAGTATTGGCTCTGTTAATTGGCAGGTGCAATTAATTCAAAATAGGACTTATATGACGTTACCTTTGACGGTCCGATTTGTATTAAGACTTCATCTTATGTTAGCAGAAGGTCGATTCCCATAATTAAAAACGAAATTCAAAATCTCAGCGTCAATCAATGTCAAAAGCTTGTCAAAAATGTAGGAAAAATAAGTGAATTATACGCCTCAGTTTTATAGGTAGGTAGTGCAAAGGACAGGGTTCGAACTCCCTCCCTCTTGCTCGTCATTTCGTCGCCCTGTTGATGACTTACGGACTGCTGAATATCGGGCGCCTTGGCCTTTAGTTGAATTTTTTACCATAATAAGGTTCTAAGGGCTTACCATTACTCTTTGTATTATACCCGTGGTTTTTATTCATCTGGAACTTACCTGCAACAAAGAATGTAAAAGGAATGGTTAATTTCATAATATTATCATCACGTAATTTTTCCCATTGATTCAAGTAAATTATTTACATACAAGCCGTGTGCCCAATGGGATTTTCCATTGGCAAGAATGATCCCCTTCTTTAATCCTTTAGGGGATGAATTTCCAAAAATCCTTCCTTAGTGCCCCTACGTTATACAGGAAGATTTTTTTATCACCATCCAAATTTTTACAGGGTGCTCTACCCATCAATATGAACAACTTTCACTATGGGACCAACTCTGAAATCACGAAAAAAAATCAGCTGTTTCATACATTTTGGTCAAGTAGGTATTGAACTTTTATATAAAACAGCAGATTTTTTTCGTGATTTCAGAGTTGGTCCCATAGTGAAAGTTGTTCATATTCATGGGTAGAGCACCCTGTAAAAATTTGGATGGTGATAAAAAAATCTCCTGCTGCTGCAAAAAGAACTACTGATTGTGCATCTGCATCTAGACCCAGCGGTTTAGGCAGTACGTTCTCTGTCAGTAAGTGAATGAATGAATGAATTTTTATAAAGTAGGTTTACTGTTTTGCATATTAGGTGTGCGAGAATATGACCCCAAACAACATCGTAAAGCATACATGCCAAACATTCAATGAACAAGAACTTGCAAAAACCTCTTAGATTTGACTTTGAAATATGAATATTCATGAGCTTCAGTATTGCGAAATAAAAGTCGCACGCGCATCCTCAATAGTGGTGGGTAGGTACTTACAATTAGATAAAGATGCTCATCTGTTTTAACGACCCAATAAAATGTTACAATACTATTGAACTTTAACATAATGATCTTTTACGAACCGATTGATCTGAATCTGCTCATTACAACAGATACAATTTTTTTTAAATCACTGGGAATCACATAATACTAAAATATTGATTACACTGTTTTGAAATTCAATTTTGAATAAGTAACTATCGAGTACTATAATTGATACTCACTAAAACTAAAATTAAAGATTTCAAAATCCAAAAAAATATTATTAAGGTTACCTATAATACTTAGATACCTATAATTTACAAAGGTGTTGTGTAAAATTTAAATAATTATGCTCATCCAGAAATCGATTATAGATAAGTACGTATAACTTGTTTTATGGCTCGATTTTAAGATTTTTAATCGATATTTTTGCTGCGTCTGCGACGGCTAGTAAAAAACCTGCCTTAGTACGAAGTATGAATACGGTTGGATTTCTCAAATAAACATTTAAAGCAGTGGCTTGCCCAAACCTGGTGATATCAGCTATATTTGATTAAATGGATATTAATATGTAGAAATGTGAACACGCCTTTTTAAGTTCGGTCTATTGCAAAGGTAATTGGGTACTTGTAGGTAGGTAATGTATTTTTTATCATTTGACTTTAAAGACCTTGGAAAATTACCTAGCTAAGAGGCATCAAGATCGAATAGTTTGGAATATAGTGTCCATTAAGCCTTCTTTAAACATTCTTAAATTATTTTTGAGTAGCTTTTGTCTGCGGCTTCGCCCGCGTGACTGTCGGAAATTATCCCACTGGTACTTACTAACGGGATAAAAAAAGTGTTATCTAGAATCTAGATTATAAACTATCTATGTGCCAAATTTCATCCAAATCAGTTCATCCCACGGGAACATAGATACTACCGGGATTAAAAGTACCCTATGTGTTAATCCAGGTTATAAACTATCTGTGTGCCAAATTTCACTCAAATCCGTTCAGCCGTTATTGCGCGAATACGGAACATATATCCAGACAAATCGACAAGCGAACAAAAATTCTAAAAACTATATTTTTGGCTACACACTCGTTCCCAGACCGCCGCGTAGCATATACTCGATTTACAGTTCTGACTTCGTTACTTTTTTAACATACCTATGTATAGATAAAAAGACTAATAGGTAGGTAATTGGACTGTTGACTGTTGTTGTTGGTTTTTGATTTTGATTGTTGATACAAAAAAAAACTGTAGATACCTACAACTGTTAACAAAAAAAAATATTTCAATATCATAGTGGTCAACAGGGCATAAACCCTTACCCTCTTATTATAAAACGTATTACAACAGATGAATAGTTACACACCGATTTGTTTCTTTCAGTCGTCAGTAATTTGACATTCGAAAGAAGAAGACAAAGCGTTGTGTAACCATACAGACGCTATACAACGTTTATTAGTAAGAGGGATAGTTTTTATATAATGTTATAAGTAATGACCTACTATGGTAATAATAACTTCAAGTAGTTGCCATGAGTAGCTACGCGACAGAACTTTAAAGGCTTGTAATATTTGAACTATGTATATTGTTGATGGACGTAGGCTTGGTACTTAATAAATGATTACCTAAATTATGATTAAGTGTACTACTAAACAAAGTATTCGTCGATGTCTTCTGTATAGAATATTAAAAATGGAAATATATTGAAAGTTACTTCATATTTATATTAATTACAAAGTGAATACTGCAGTACTCTAAGACAATGGTCGCAATCTGAGGTAACAGGCCCTTAATTAATACATAAGTTTCAACCAAATAAACTAAGTAGATATTCGTGCCTTATTAGATCATTAACTGGAATATATTAACAAATACATTGCAGCCTAACAATTTTATTTATGCGTTTCGTATAACTTACATTTAAAGTAAAGCGCGCATGCGTTATGCGTTCTGTCGCAAGCGCAACTATCCGAACATCTAGTTCATAGCTTGCACTTTTAAAAGTAAAACATTTTACGTAATCGCTGAATTGTAACGCACTGTTTCCGAGTTATACAGTGTATTACTATTACTTAATTTATTATTCGTTTTATAAGATTTACTAGGTACTCATATAATGTAACAAGTGTGTTAGTAATTATAGTGTACCTAATAATAAATTATTTTGAGTACGTTTTTGTTTGGTAATCTTCGTCGTTTGTTGTTGCCACTTAAAACGGCGTCTGCGCAGCCTGCTGACTTACTGACACTAAAATCGCAACTACACACGGTGTTTCCTCGCTTTACTTGGTCGTGCTTGACACGTAACAATCTTTATCAGCACGAGTACCTACAGTCTTCGTAATACTTGAAGAATGCATTAAAATACCAAATTGTAGAAACTATTAGATAGAGATAAGAGCAAGAGAATTCAAAAGTGGTACAAACAAAACAAGAGGCTAATGCAATTTATTTCATGTGAATATTGTTTAACAGCTATGGATTATGAGTATGTATGTATGGAATTATATTCTTATACCTATTGTATGTGTATATTTAAATTAGAGAATTATACTTGATTTGATATGTATTTTGTATCCCGTTCTCACGTTGTCTACACCGTGTTCCAGACGATATACATAAGCTTCGACCAGAAGTACAGACGATTGAAATAAGCATTTCTCATTGTGGACACATTAACGAATTCTTATTTTTTATTAATTTTCATACAAACTAAATACCTTGTCGTAAATCGCCCGATATGCATGCTTCTTTATCCGAATTGGCAACGATGACGTATTTTCATTCATAAGATTTGGCGAGCTGAAACTTGTCAAAACTTTCTTACTGCATAGCTCAATTAAATTTCACTAAATGAAATTACAATATCGTTGTAACGAAGCCTTTTCAAGTACTACTTCCTGTGTTAGATTTAATTTGTAAAAGCTATAGAAGCGTTTGACAAAGTTTATGGATATCGTGAAGAACACGGTGTATATGTTACCGGCCAAACCCGATTTCAGGACAAACTAGTTTAGCCTAGGCTAAACTAGTTCCGTCGACATAGGATGCAAGGGCGAGCGAAGGGCACCCCGTGGTTCGGTTTGGTTAGGTTACTTTAAACCCTTTACACAGAAATAGCCCCGCGAAGCGGGGCTCCGTCGACATAAGATCCAAGGGCGAGCGAAGGTAATCCTATCGCGTATAGGAAGAACTAGTTTAGCCTAGGCTAAACTAGTTTGTCCTGAAATCGGGTTTGGCCGGTAACATATATATCTCTTTTATCTACTTTCCCATCGCAGGTACTTACTGGAAGGGATTTCTATAGAAATAAGCATCACCTTTGTACCTATTTTTCTGTTCCTTTCTGTTTATATGTGTGTACATAAATGTTTAAATAAATATGAAATAGTCTTAGTCCGTTATAACAAGCTGAAAATAACGGCACGTTTTTAATTGTTTTAAAATATCGTTTAACAAATTACAAAATGTACCTAACTGGGTTGTGGAGGTCAGATAGGCAGTCGCTCCATGTAAAATACTGGTATTCAGCTGCATCCAGTTAGACTGGAAGCCGACCCCAATATAGTTGGAAAAAGGCTAGTCAGATGATGATGATGAAATTATAACATGTATTCTGAAGGTTAATCAAAATTAACAACCAAAATTATCGCAAACGTAAAAGCACAAAGGCAATAAATCTTAATAATTACCGCCCTTTCGTTTATTAGCAAATAGTTTATACATTTTATTGTTGCATAAAAACAGTCGATGTGTGTACACAATGCTGTTTGAAACTTATGTACAAAAAGTATTAAGAAAGATTATTTGACTTTCCAAAATATAATATGTCAAGTTGTTTAACACCATTTTTAAATAAACTTTGAAAGGAAAGTACATATTGATTTCAATTTTGATGGACCAATACCTAATAAGTTTCGATAGTCTAGTTTCATCATAATTTTAGAGCAGTTTGTTTGCAGTTAACATGACACAGCATAATCAACCTATAATGTTCCCACTGCTGGGACACAGGCCTCCTCTTTGTGGGAGGGAGTGGGCTGTGATCTACTCCGCGGGCCCAGTGCGGGTTGGAGATGTCACATGTCACTATCCTCACGATGTTTTCCTTCACCGTTTGAGAGCAGTGGTGATGAAATTATTTACACAAAGTAAAGCGCCTTTCTGGGTTTCAACCCACTAATCGCAAGTTGGGGCGTTACCACTGGGTCATCACTGCTCTCCAGATATGACACGAACACCCAGAATAGGTAGCTACCAACATTATAAATTGGAGAATATATAATTGATAAGCTGTGTGATGAATTATTTATTGTAAAACATGAAACGTTTATTTTCTCTTGACTGTACTTACCTGTCAAAAAGAGTAACCTAGCACAATATAAAGTGGATAAGACAAAGTTTAAAACAGAAGACGAACTAGCAGGGGATCGAGGAGGGGGGGGGGGCTCAGGGGACAGGCCGGAATAAACCGTCCAACGGACTGCATTCCAGTTCCAAAAACCAATATTATCAATAACTTAGGTAAGACTTGCAACAGAAATATTATGATTATAATGACGTAGGTAGAGCAAACGTGGGCGGCATGAATTGGAGACGTTCATGAGAGATTCACAAGAGAAAGAAAGCACGAGGGACGAGTGGAAGGAAATTTAGGAGACCTTTTTCCAAGCAGCGGGACAATATACCTGAAAAATAAATAGGTAGGTACAGAGAGTTTTATCTGTAGTTAGGTACAGGATGTTAGATCTAATAGCTAGCGGTAGGTATAGAGAACAATTAAAAACATATTATTAGGACAATAAACTACGCTTTCAACCCGTCACTGTATTCGTAATCCAGCATTTAATATTTATGCGTATCGAAGGACCTCGGCTGTACCTACTGCATATTTCTTTTCATTCGCAGAACGCCATTGAAGAGAACAATTGGAAACATTGTTTGAATTTTATTTTCCCGTCGATTTAAAACGTTTACAATGGTCGTAACTCACGGATCATGACGCTGTATTTTTTTCTCTTTTTATTTTACATTGCTGCATACAGAATTTATTATTGTCCAGTATACTGATATTTACTTACAACATTTACCAACTGAAAAAATATGTAAGTAATTAAGTATAGTAAGTACTAGCGGTTCCCTGTGACTTTGTTCGCAGTTCCAAACTTAAATCCCAGTTTGATCTACTCAATCAAAATCAAAAGTCATTAAAGTATTCAAATTAGGCTGAAAATCAGCACTTTTCGAACGTCAAAATTATATAAAACAGCGGCCCTTCACAGAATAGTTCTTTTAAAAATCCATCCAAGTGTAATACCTCTAGGTTCATCCCATGCAGAGCATATATTCACGTTTACATTATTGAGAAGAGAAGAACTACTAACAAGATATTTTTTGGAATAGGTAGATATTTTCTATATTAAATTTGTGGTTTTAAAATTAATTCCTCTACAAATTAGACAGAAGAAAGAAAGAAAAGCGGTAAACATGACATGGAGAAAGAACACAAACACAAAAAAATATCAAGTTGGGGAAATATGCGTCACATGACACATCCACGCAAAACGGCTATCGCTCAGCATGATGCTACGACCCTATGCGGGCGGGACAGAGCCCCAACTCTGGTTTAAATTACCAACCACACTTGCTCAATCCAACAAAGTGAAAGACGCTCTTCGATACAATCAGCCGATAAACTTCCATTGTTTTTGCGTAAAACGTCAAATTAAATTGATTAATATGTGTCCTTAGCATTCCAAATGTTATCTAGGTACAGATGTCACAATGTATACATATGTAACAAAAACCCTGTCCGATCCAATAAAGGCGTATTCCTGGTTCAACATACGTACTAGAAAAAATGGTTATAAAAATGTAACTCATAAAAACCAAAAGTTATTGATTTTTTATTTTTATAATCCATGCGAAATTTAACACTGAATATGGCAAATTTTCATAAGTTGACAACACTCCACCCACCGGCAAAATCTTTTTATTTTTACCTATTTTTATTTCAAAGAACACCGCCCTACGCTTCTTGTATGTAGTAGGCACTCTTTCAACTAGTCGCCGACTCTTTGATCTCGCCGACTCGTTGCCTACCGGCGCGCTACTTGTACTTCTTGCCAGTCTTTCGTGGAGATAGCTTCCGACCGGACGTCCGTACGTATCACACGCTATCGTTTCGTGAACAATGTCGTATTCAAATCAGGAATATTTTAATATGTTGATGTGTTTAGGCAAGACCGACTGCAATTATGCAGCTGCGCGTAGAACGTATGAGGTGCGTTTCGCGAATAGACAGTACCGTCGGCGTCGGAGCGTGCGTTCCAACGCCTGCATAACCGCGTGTATACCACAGGCAGTGTTCAAGCAAATTTAGTGAAAAGGTGTCGAATGTGTGTTAGTGTTTGGAGGTGGACATGTGGAACACGATCGCCGAAGTATGCTAGAACAACCAGTGAACGTTTTAATAAGCTGATACCTGCAGTCCGTTAGTACAGACGCCAGCACATCAACCTACCCTAAACTGTCACATTTTCCCAATCAACTTTGAACCTTATGCTTTAGTGATAAAGTTGAAAATCTATTAATCTGTCAAGCTCCGCTAATGAGACACAATTGATTTTCTATTGTTTGGTCACCGATCGGTGTCCCGCGGTCCTTGACCGGTTAAAGAAATTTGACAGTAGTAGGTTGATGTGCTGGCGTCTGTACATTGCCAAAATCACATCACATTTAAAAAAGCCCTTTTCAGGGCTACATTTAATTCAATTAATTATTTCTTGATAAACAGAATAAAGTCTGAAACACAAAATACAGAGAGTCAAAGTCAAAGCATTTATTTCAAATAGGCTCATAAAAGGCACTTTTGAACGTCAAAAATTATCTAAAATAGAATTGATTCTAGTCGAGAGTGTGTCTGAAATCCGAATCACTATGCCCACAAAACAATAACAGCTGATACCTACGTAGGCAGGTATTTGTTTGGCGGCACGCGACAAAGCGGGGTCATGAGTTCATGACAAAGGATCATACAAACCGCCTCGCTCAGGCGGCTTCTTTGACACAAAACTGTAGGTGAACTTTGTCGAGCGATCAGTGTTGCCTTCGGTCAGATTTTATTTTTTATTTTTATTTAATTATACTCACTGGGGAAAAATAATAATCTCAAATCCATTAAATGGTTACGTATATGTGTTCGCAATACGATGCCGAATAATACCCTTAAGGATCGGACAGGGTTTTTGTTACATATTGTAACTGCTGTATCGTATGATTGACGACTGTTATTACGATGAAGCTGTTTCATAATGAATGGAAGGTCAGCGGGTGAAGGTCGACATTGGTGGTTAAGTTGACCATTGAGTGGGTTGGACAATAGGTTAGGATGCTTTGTAGTTAGTGTAATAATAGATGGTTAGAAAGGTAGATGCGTAGGTTGTTTTTCACTAACTAGACTATAACTATTGCTGTCTTTTGCTAACAAGAAAATAAGAAAGATAGATATATATACAATACTCTTTATTATGTACACCAGAAAAAAAAAACAGATATAAATGTAGAAATTTTACAAAGGGTGACACAATGGGCGGTCTTATCACTAAATGCGATCTTTTACAGACAACCTTTGGATGGATTAAGGAGAGAAGGAGAGACAATTAGTGTACCATTTAAATATATAATAAATACATAAAACATATAGAAAGATATGTACTTAGGAAACGTAGAGCCGACATATAATTAGAGTCTTATTACAGAACAAGGTTTTTCTGTAGACACGATTTAAACCATCGAGCCAGACTTTTTTAATTAAGAACCTATCTTCCATAGAAATGCAGTTCTTGACAAAATTGACAAATTAGCCCGATGCTAAGTTGTCCCAAAGTCGAAACAAAGTTCGAAAAATCAAAACTGGCTCAATGGCATAAGCTAGAACTAAAGCTAAATGGCGTTTTGTCGGATAGAGTTTTTATGCATTGAATTCAACAGTTTTTTTTTAAGTTATTTTGACCCATAACACACAATGATGTAACTTGCCTCAGTATTATGGTGAAAGCGTTGAATGACTCATAAAATTTTCAAATAACAATAAAATGTCGACACTTAAATCATTAATTTACCTAATATACACGTATAGATAAGACAGAAGTAGTCGTAATGACAGTTTTTACAACTACCCTCATTCTTTAAAGACAGCTATTACAAAAACCGTTGGCTGCAATTTGCAATGGGCCTGAGTGCGGACGTTGCAAAACTGTATCAGTGCACGCAAAACAATTTACTTGTGGTTTCTTCTCATATTGAGAATTAAATTAGAACGATATTTAATTGAACGATAATCTAAAATATTTGCAACGTGCTATGCCCGCGACTTTGTTCGCGTGGATGTCGGAAAACAATAATGTGTTCCTCTTACTAATAAACGTACACACCGATTTCTCTCTTTCAGTCGTCAGTAATTTGACTTTCGAATGAAGAAGATAAAGCGTCGTGTATATACAGACGCTATACAGCGTTTATTCGAAAGGGGGTTATTCTTTTTTTAAAATAAAAGTATAAATTACTCTTTATGACCTCAGAGGGGCAATTCTCATAATTTTAAGAACGTTCACAGTTTGATCTAGTCTCAATCTGTCAAATATCATCGACCAACACTTCGTCTATCCTTCCTACTCTAACCTAGTAGAGTATTTCAGGACGCCCCATTGTTGATTAGACATTTATCGACGGCAGAGCGCAAGAAAGAACACGCACCAATAAAATATTGATATTTTTACACAAGGACTTCGACCTCCATGAGCACACCCAGTCCCATCAATTAACTCCATTACAGAATTAGGCACAAGTAACACGCGATCCCAAGTTTAGATGACGATACGAATTACCTACGATGATAAGTGTTATTATTAGGTGTCGACACAAGTGTCGTAATTTTTCTGGCATTGCCTAGACTACCTACCTTAAAGAAATAAAGATATAGATAATATTGTAAAAAGTTCGATCTGTCAATCGACTTTAAAGTACTCGAGTAGACGTAGAGAACCTGGCTGGACTCCAAAAGCCTCGGATGTTGGTTTGTCTATGTCTTGGCGAGTATCGACTCACAAAAAGAAAAGACGGTAGGTAGGTAAGTACGCATTCAAACCTGCTTGTCACTATTAATTCACATTGAATTTAATATCCAAGCAGGTCTTATACAGGGAGTAATTATGCCCGGAACATACATACAAAAATATAAAGATCCAAATTGAGAACCTCCTCCTTTTTTGAAGTCGGTGAAAAAGACCTATCACGAAGCCGTCAACTACGCATTCAGTACCTTTACCATTCAGTAACTTTGTGCAAAATAATTGCTGGGAAACGACTCTTATTTTTGGTGTGTTTCCCTATTTAGGGTAGGTAGTGCGCAGTATAACGCACGCAAAACATTGTGCTAATGGGTGCAAGCAACGGTACAGGTCTGGTGGGAATTCAAAAAAAGTTAAGTTACAAGTTTATAACATTAAAAACTTGTTTTCGTAAAAAAAAGTTCCAGTACAAACAAAAATTATTATAATAGCGGAATGAACAAGTGATTCTCGACTTCGTTAAGGGTATTTTTATACTTGTTATATTCCCTTCGAAAGCGTAGTGTAGTCGTCAACTTCGTCGTCATCACACAGGACACAATATAAGATAATTAAAACTCAAAAACTTAATTTCTATACCACAGACATCGCAAATGAAAACATCAAAATATTCATCATGAAACTTGAAATACAACATAGGAATACGCTTGCCATGTTAACATACAAAATAAACCAGAAAACTACCCTTTATTCATCGACAGAAAATGGCGGAACTACCAGCAAAGTTGCTTTTATGCAATGTCGAAATAAATATTAATAACTAGCCTACTATGGCGCCGCTGCCAGTTGGTTTAATTTCCCGTGGGCACTTTAGTTTTTCATGTACATCTGTAAAGTCTAACGGGGAACTAGAAAAATGTGGTTGTTTGGTTTTTGGAGGTTCGCGGTTTTTAAAATGTAACTGAGTTATTTATGACTGTGATGTAGAAAAGGCTTTATTGCAGTCCTGTTTTACTTAGAGGATGCATTTTTATACGATTCCAGTTTGTTTATGAACATTTGTTCCAGTTTGTTCTCTGACATAATAATATCATAAAATTCTCGAGAATTTGTGTATTAAAAAAACAACTGAGTGCTAGGTAAATAAGCATTAATTTTCGATAACTTGTTATAATAAACTAATTAGCGTAGAAATTACTATGGCAGGAATACGAATATATTATGTACAAAAGTAGATATTGGTAATCTTGTTTTCTTTAGGTATAAAATATACTGAAATACATTATCACACATGGCATTAATAAGATGACATGGCTACATATTATACCAAAATCTCTCTCTATCTATCAAAATTTGTAGACAGATATTTTCACAATCGCCGGGGCGTTAGCATAATCCGACGTCAACGCGCAACATTTAGAACAAACCTTCTTGTCACGTAAACCTTCGTAAACTAATCTAAAAACTGTGTGTCCGTAACTGTCGATAATATAAATAAAAAAACAAGAGAATCTCTCTAGAGTATTATTTGGCCATCTCTCTCTACTATCCGCCTAAAGCCTGCAAATTATCTATATATATACTATTAGCCTAATACCAAGTTAGAGTCTTGGGACGATTAAAATAATGTAGCCAACTTTCACACGAGTAAAAAATAATATGCTTATTTAATTAACACCTTTTCGTTTATATGCTCTGAATACATGATGGAGGAATAATTTAACTATTCGTATGCAATATCATTAGATACGCGGTTATGAGATCGGAATCTTTAAAAATAAATAATTATACGTATACTGGGTGTAAAAAGATACAAATATTTTTAACCGACTTTAAAAAAGGAGGTTCTGTATTCGACCCGTATGTATGTATGTATGTATGTATGTATGTATGTATGTATGTATGTTTGTATGTCCGCGATTATCTCAAGAACTACTGAACCGATTTTGATAATTCTTTCATTAGTGTGATCTACATACTTTCAGGAAGGTTTTAGTATATAATACATTAGGTAATTATTCTTATGTACGAAGTTATATGCATAAATGTACTGCATCTCCGGCATTTCTATGCGAATTTTGATGATTCTTCGAGTTGTGTCTTCAATTCTTCAATGCACTAGTGTTAATTGAATTTATGTGGGGTAGGTACAACTAAAAAGTGAAAAATAAAAACTTTTTTACAAAAAAAAACAACCGACTTCAAAAAAAAAACACTACAAAGTGACAAATAACTTTAATTTCGGAAGTCGGTGTCAAAAAACGAAAATGCGGAACCAAAGACACCGACTTCCGAAATTAAAGTTATTTGTCACTTTGTACTTAGTGTTTTTTTTTTGAAGTCGGTTGTTTTTTTTTGTAAAAAAGTTTTTTTTAATTACGGCTCATTTTATTTACTAATCTTTTTCATCCTTTTGTAACAATTAGTAAATTTTGTTTCAGGAAAGTTAGATACCTGCATTAGTTATAGTTCATTGGCTGATTTCGAGTTTTTCAAGATCTTTTCATCAGGCTATGAGTTTTTTAGGTAGGTACTTGTATTAGGGTCTCGTGCGGATACGAGAAAATGTTTAGCTTAATCAGCCCATAATGTTCCCACTGCTGGGTAACAGGCTTCCTCTCGGTGAGAGGGAGTGGGCCGTAATCCACCACGTAGCCCAGGTTAGTAGATGTCACGTGTATTGTGGAATCGTATCATTGAATTTTTTGCTTCTAGGACTTGCTGGTTTCCTCACGTTGTTTTCATTCACCGTTTTGAGAGCAGTGGTGATGAAATAATTTAAACATAGTAAAGCGCCTGTCTGAATTCGAACCTACGACCTACAACTCGTAAGTCGCGGCCGTTACCACTGAGCCACCACTGCTGAAATACGTTACGTTATACCTAACTACATAAAACTCTACAAAAATACACTACAATTTCAGCTTGACATAGTTATGTATGAATATGTAAGTCTTCTAAACCTCGCTGCACGTTTTTATTACTCGTGTCGAAATTTTTATTTCTCCATTATCCTTTGTACACACGGTTCCGCTCGTAGGAACAGTGAAAAAGGGTAAAAAGACAGGAACAAGTTTATTGCGGAACCCAAGTTAACCCCGCGGCGATGCGAGATAACACAATAGCTTTTCTCATAGATAATTCTGTGAACACGGTTTGTTACAACTAAAGTTTTACCTTCTAGTTTTTCTACGGTGCGGTAGATTTTACAGACCTACCTAAAGTTTTTTTTTTGCTTTAGAGATGGTGAAATTTTAATTGGTTTTTATGTTGCTCATGCTAAATTCAAAAATATATAGAATGAAATTGAATAAGTGCACCAAATTAAAACATCTAATTCTACGTGTTATAAAGAAAATTTAGAGCATGCCATTTTAAGAAAAGGCATGCACAATGCGCTAACGTGCGCGTAGGCAAGCGATTTGGCAACATCATCAAACGCCCTTTTTTATGAAGGAACGGTAAAAAAAGGAAATAATGACGTTACCTAATGACACAGCCGCATCGCATCGCCTTCTGACTTTTTTTGTTTATGCTCGGTTCCTAAGGGTGTTAGCCTTCCTCAAGAATTGGCGCGGGCAGGGGATGCGATGCAACGGGGTGGGTTCAGGTAACATGAAATTTCACGCGGACGAAGTCGCGGGCTGAAGCTTATTAGTACCAATATAGATAATAATGTGACCTATTCTCATGAGAGAGAGAAGAAGCATTATAATATACTAGCTGCGCCCCGCGGTTTCACCCGCGTAAATGTCGATCCCATGGGAACATCGGGATAAAAAGTAGCCTATATGTTAATTCAAGGTATCAGCTACCTCTATACAAAATTTTATCAAAATTGGTCCAGCCGTTTGAGCGTGAAGAAGTAAAAAACATATAAACACACACACACAAACTTTCGCGTTTTATAATATTAGTGTGATATGAAGTAAAATATGCGTCAAATCAAAGAAAAGAAAAGAAAGTATAAAGAACTTTCTTTTCTTTTCTTTCTTTCCGTGATCCTTCTTAATGATCGATGGTAAAATCAGTAGTATTGTCTTTTATTTCCTTGCTGTATTCGTGGAAGCTCGTAATATTTCACCATAAATACACAGGACATAAACATTACTCTCACCGATTTATAACAACATAATCTTTGATTTGTGCGCGGTTCGCGTATTTTACGAAATGTTGAACGTTGTAGGTATATTGTAGCCACTCGGCGAAATTAAATAACGTCTCAATAAGTACTATGTATGTAGATGTAGGTATAACTACGCAAGCTTACAATGAGAATAAAACCAAATAAATTATTAAAAAAAAGGATCTTGAATATTGCTCCTAATTTCATCCAAAATGCAAGCTTCAATTTTATTTTGTGCAAATTCCGTAAATGCATAGGTATTTCAACAATCTAGTAATGAACACACAGATATCGAAATGAACACTATAACTCGACCGAAGGATCTCGGTCTCGTGGTCGTAAGTGCTCCTGCGAAGCGGAGGTTTTGGTTTAGATTCAGACAGAAAAAGTTTTATTTCAATAGCAGCCAGGAGTCTGGATTTGTGCCTAGTTTATGGCAATAGGCTCGCCCCGACCTAGAAAAAACTGGCAAAATGTGGGTTTGTCATATACCCCTTTGCCTAACCTTTCGAGAAATACTGGTTTTTAATGTTATGTTTAGTTAAATATACACCTACCCACATTGTCAAAAAGAGTCATCCTTGCATAACACTGTGTTTACTTTAGAGCTTTTTCTTTGTGACCCGTCGGATACCCCGCCTTGTAAAGTGTTACTTTACGGATGTTGACTCGATCGGCCACGGACTCGCCGCAGGCCGGGAACGGAGTGCGTGACACCGAACGTCAGCATAGTAACGCACCACGCATCGTTTTGGATGTTATTCAATGATTTAGTCTGACGTCACTAATGTAGGTAATAGTGCATGGGAACTATGAGGCATAATGGAGTAAGGTAATACAAGTAATCAACTGTGAAAATTGTTGAGTTAACGTGACAAATCAACCGAGGGAGACGAGAAAAAGAAATTCCATGGACATAGTCTTTTAAAGTTATTGGGTTATTCTAATCAATTTTATCACAGTTACTATAATTACTTATGTATAGTACTCCGTGAGTGGCCGTTCACACGTACGCATGGATGTTTGTTACTCAATTATGCAAAAACGGCTGAACGGATTTGGATGAAATTTGGCACACGGTTTATAATCTAGATTCCAGATATCACTTTTTATTCCGGTTGTACGTTCCAGTGGGATAATTTCCGAAAAACATGCGGGCTAAGCCGCTGGCAAAAGCTAGTTTAAAGATAAAATTACTCGAGTAACAAAGTAAAACAAAATAGATCTATAATCACGATCACAGAACAGTAATAGTCGGCAACTGCACGTCATGAATGTAACAAGATGGCTTCCACTCAGTACGATGCTGTGCTAAGTGTCGTTGTTGGCTTTTGTATACACGCATGACTTGAACAAGTTCGGGATACATGTGACCATATGGCCTCTGTAGCTCGCATTCTATAGTTACTAAGTAGAGCTGTTACTTTCAGGGCATATGAGGGGAGTGATCAAACCAGTTTAAAATCAACTGCCAAAAATTAAAAGCTACACCACGTCACTGATGACTTTCATTTAAATACAAGGCCGTCTCTTGTTTTAGAGGTCAAGAAATCAATATAGTCCCATTTTGATATAGTCGCGACATTAACAATGTGACGCTTAGCGACTTCGAATTATGCATTATCGAAAAGTGTTTAGAAAACTACTTATTTGTATGATTATTTTTTTTAATAAAAGAAAATGATCTGGTTCCATTGTTTTTTTTTTTCACTGACAGACTCCATATAGGATGAAAAAAAAAATAATCACCACTCATTAATATTCTATTAGACATAAAAACAAACAAACACAAAACTGCTCATGCGTTAAACTGCATGACAATAACAAAGACGAAATTCATAACTTTTCTCACAAAACCTTCGTTATAATAATAGCTAATAAATAATGCATCTTGGCAAGAATGTGGTAGGTCAGTTGCAGCTGCATCGAAGGACGTCGGGTCATCTCATCGGAACAAACTGGACAATCCAGTTCACTGCAACTAGTTTATATCTTCAAAGTTAATTATTCGCTGCAATTACGTACCTACTTTAGATGTACATAAACGTGACAGCAAGGATATCCTAATTGGATTGCAGCTATTTTAGTTTTACCGGTCCCTATAAAACTAACAAATCGTAGTACTGTAGAGACCTCTTTGAGAGATTCTGACCTCCTTGCGGGTCAGACCGCTAGTTATATTTGAAGTATGTTCCATTCAAACATTCAAGCATTTGTCATATAGGAGTCGTAGGTTTGACGTCCAATAAATAAGTCGATAAATATATATATATGATAAAATTACTACTAAATAATCACACTATCACACTAATATTATAAAGGCGAAAGTTTGTGAGTGTGTGTGTGTGTGTGTTTATATGTTTGTTACTTCTTCACGCCTAAACCACCGAACCGATTTAGATGAAATTTGGTATAGAGATAGTTTGAGTCCCGGAAAAGGACATAGGATAGTTTTTATCCCGATATTCCCACGGGATCGACATTTACGCGGGTGGAACCGCGAGGCGCAGCTAGTATGATATAAAACTCTAACTGTAGTTTGATTCCGTAATACAGTTACCATTTACTGGGTACGTCTTTCATTGACTTGAATGTGCTCTGGCGGCTGAGAGTATGTCATGCTCACTCAAATGTCTCGCTGATGGTGGCGCATGTGTTGGATCATTTAGCTCCCTTCAAAATGGTTGAGCTGAATGGTGCTAATACATGCGTCATGTTCGTGAACGGGCGCCGTCAGTAGGGACTGGTCATCTCTTTGCTGCCACGGCTTATTTTAATTTAATTTTTGAATTGTTTTTTTTTTCTCATCTTTACATTATGGACGCTTTTAACGTTCTGCATCGTTCTCACATGTATAATTTTTAGCATGAATGATGTAACCAAGACTTTGTAACCATATTATTCTGATTTAAAAGAGTGTCCATGGAGTTTCTTGCCCGTTCTTCTCCATAGGTACCTACGCTTTGGAATGGGCAACTAGCTTCATCTTTCTGACTGACCGACCCCTTGACAATTCAAAAGTGCCTGTAATTGGTTTAATTGAAATAAATGCTTTGAGTTTGAGTTTGAGTTTGAGTTTCCTTCGTGGCGCAGGCGTCATATTAGAGTCTGCAAAACTCTCACAGTACATTCCGATTGTATAAAATATACAACAACAGTAATGTACACATTTTAATGGCAACTCAACAGAACGGAGTTTACGCTACAAAAATTCCGCCACAGACATTACGCTACGAAAACTCCGCTACGCTGTCTGTGCTACGGAGACTGCGGCCACTGACGTTACGCTACGAAAAGTAAGCTACGAACTCTCGGCTACAGAGACTACACCAAAGACATTTACACTAAAAACATTCGGCTACGGAGTCTGCGCTACGGAGACTGCGGCCACTGACGTTACGCTACGAAAAGTAAGCTACGAACTCTCGGCTACAGAGACTACACCAAAGACATTTACACTAATAACATTCGGCTACGGAGTCTGCGCTACGGAGACTACGCCATAGATATTAACGCTACGAAAAATTCGCTATACACTTTATTCTAAAAGGTGATCGTCTTTAGACAAATAATGCTCGGGCTCATAGAAACAGTATGGGTTAAATTAATCTTGCACACATACTGTATCTTACGCGTATTATCAGATACCGTGATCAAAGATTATTTCATGAGAAATTACCACCATTTGTATTTGTATGTACAGTCACGCCTAAAAGTATGTACACACTTGGCAATTTTCAATTGCAATTTTTTCGTGAAATAACGAATGCAACGTTGAAATACGACACTTAACATAAACCTATGGGTTCGAAAATACTATTTTCGTAACAACATAAAATTTCATTCAAAAATAAAGGAGAAAATCGCCTTTGAATAAAGCCAAGTGTATACATACTTTTAGACGTGACTGTACATACTTTTAGACGTGACTTTACACTCAACAAAAGAGAGAAGTATGCAGGATCGTCGGATATAATTGAAGTTTAGTAAGAAACCGATGGATGTTGTCGACTGAAATTTATTTTGATAAATAAATGAGCTGTTTGTTTTCTATATCGAGAACATCCATCGGTTTCTTACTAAACTTCAACTATATCCGACGATCCTGCATACTAATCTCTTTTGTTGACTGTACATTATTTAGTGTACATAGTTATATAACAGCCGCACGGGTCGATCGATCGGGTTAAGCTACGCTTCCGCGGATGGGTGATCATCTTTACATACCAAGACCTCTCCGTGCCTCGGAAAGTCCCGGCTGTCATTTGAGGATCTATGACAGTCGTTACGGGTCTTCAGAAGCCCGAAAGTCTGACAATCTTACTAAGGGGTTTCATATTACCCAGTATCTGGGCTGTGGAGGTCAGATTGGCAGTCGCTCCATGTAAAATACTGGTATTCAGCTGCATCCAGTTAGACTGAAGGCCGGCCCCAACATAGTTGGGAAAAGGCTGCAGCAGGTTTAAATACAGGTTGAAATAGAAAACATTCACCAAATCGAAATGGAAGATCACTCATCATTATGAAAAACTTTTACTATGGGACCAAGCCTGAAATGGCGAAAAAAAATCTGCTATTCCCTACATTTATGTTCGCATAAGGGACTAATCACACTTATTCAGCTCCGTTCAGCTTTTGTCCATAGAAAACAACGATTTTGTATGAGATGCGTACGCATCCGTTCAGCCGCGGAGAGCTGAACGGACTCCATACAAAATCGTTGTTTTCTATGGACAAAAGCTGAACGGAGCTGAATAAGTGTGATTAGTCCCTAATTCGTCAAAATGTAGGGAACAGCATATTTTTTTCGCAATTTCAGGTTGGGTCCCATAATAAAAATTGTTCATAATGATGAGTAGGTACAATCTCCCATTTCGATTTGGTGCATGTTTTCAATTTCAACCTGTATGTACGGACAGTAGCACGTGCAACATTTCGACCTTGAGCTGATCTAGCGTAGTACGGAGTTTCAATAGAATAACAGGTCAGCTGATACTGGTTCTGTTACCATTAATATGCAGCCTACTGTCCTACATTTCTTTGTATTTGATATGTGGGTGCAATAGCAGAATATATGTACAGACGCCAGCACATCAACCTACTACAATCTGTCAAAATTCTTTAATAGATTTTGAACTTTATCACCAAACCATAAGGTTCAAAATTGATTGGGAAAATCTGACAGTTTCGGGTAGGTTGATGCGTCTGTACGATGTTTTTTTTTCTCGTTCTAAACTACGTAGGTTCCACTCTAATTAGAATACATGCAAACTCCTTATTCATTAGATATTATTATATTGTTGGTTAGGACCTGTAATGGTAGTTTTAAGACATTTAAATAAATAAATAAATAATGTCTATCATTGGCAAACTAATACACATCAGATTAGGTAATAAACTTTCGAATATAAGAGTTGTGGCTTATTAGGTTTATGAAACAAAAATCTCCAATATTACGTGCTGCATACCTACTTACAGAGCAGAGGTGGTCCAGTGGTGTCTCATCACCACTGCTCTTAAAACGGTGAAGGAAAACATCGTGAAGAGACCTAGATGTCCCAGAAAAAATCGAAGACTTGTGACATCCACTAACCCACACTGGGCCCGCGTGGTGAATTATGAACCACTCCCTCTCATTGAGAGGAAGCCTGCGTCCCAGCAGTGGGCAGTAGGCTGATTAAGCATAGTTACATACACAGATATACTTTTATCAAAGCAGTATCCTGTATCATGTTCTGCCTTTTGTGCTGTGGATATATGACATAGTAATAAGGTTACTAATACTCATTATCCGAGTACAATAATAATGATAGCAATTTTGCGGCGCCTGCGCAGCCGTGAGACCGCCATGATTAATGTTGCGCATCCCCATTACAAATTATATTTCAACTATATTGATAATATGGGTCTTTGATTGATTGTTTATGTTGTACGAGTATTAGCCAATTTTTGTAATTTTGAATCCTTGACTTGCTCATCATCTGCCTAGCCTTTTCCCAACTATGTCGGGGTCGGCTTCCAGTCTAACCAGATGCAGCTGAATACCAGTATTTTACATGGAGCGACTGCTTATCTGACCTCCACAACCCAGTTATTGGGTAATACGATACCCCTTGGTAAGATTGGTAGTCAGACTTTCGGGCTTCTGACGACCCGTAACGACTGTCAAAGATCCATGAATGACAGCTGGGACCAACGGCTTAACGTGCTTTTCGAGGCACGGAGGGGTCTTGGTATGTAAAGATGGTAACCCATCCACGGACCAACCGCGGCAAGCGTAACTTAACCTGATCGATTGAACCGTGCGGCTGTTATTTCTCTTGCTAACATTATTTATTGCTTAATAAGAATAATGTGAAGGTAGGAAGAGATCGCGACACGACCTACACGAGTACCGCAAGGGCTGGATCGAGGTGGCTCTAAAAAAGGATGCCTGGAAGGATTTAGGGGAGCCCTTTGCGCAGCAGTGGCAGTGTAGGCTACGTAAAAAAGCCTAATGTTGAAAGAGAAGAAAAGGAGCAATTCATTTTGATTGCTCTTGTATGATGTCACTGTAGCAGATAAATTGAATCATGTACTTTTGGGGCTTAAAGTTAAGGGACATTTAAGCGTCAAAAAGTATGGTTAAATAATATGGAGTTTATAATTATAAAGATATATTAAAAACCTCTCCAAAGTCAACTTTGACATTCAAGGAATATATTTTCTTTTATGTTTTTGATGAATATTTATTAAAGAAACCCCTCTTGTTTCATCTACAACAAAATAACACCATACAACTATTTATAATCCACTTATTTCAAGGAGGTTTTAAGTATTTAAGACGTGTAGTGAACGCATTGAGTGCACGCAGTGAGTGAATGTATTGTGTGCAAAGTTGTAAAGTTCACAATGTCCAATAAGATTTAAAATAATTACATTTAGAACTACCTACTAAATAATACGTTATGGTATGTGATCAGGATGTTCGTGACTTGTTTATATGAATTAATTCGTCGACATTTGGTCGTTAAAATTATATTTTATAATTATAAAAACAACGAAATATGAATTGATTTCTGCCAAAAAGTTACCTACACAATATTTTGAGTTGAAACTTCAGTATTTATATTGATATTTTTTAAATTGATTTTGATTTAAGGTTGTGAACTTGTGATATTTTGAAGCTTGCGATTTTTTTCCTTTTGATGTTTATTTATAGATATGACGTAGGAGACGTAGGAGATGTCGATGCCATAATTATGTTTATGCCTAATCATTCCGACTATATATTCCTGTAGATAAGAAGTTCCTACTACTTTTTTTTATGGGTGGGAAATCATCAAATGACCGGCGCTCTGGATGGAGCGGAAGGGAGTGTCAGACTCTTACTGACAGTAATTGTGGCTTTTGATTCATCAAACGTGTTTTCCACACACTTATTCGATAGATACTAGCTTCTGCCCGCGACTTCATCCGCGTGAAATTAATTTTTTCTCCGACCCACCCCGTCGCATCGCATCGCCTGCCCGTGCTTTTACTTCGTTTTCGCTTAGCGTTATTTTTGTTATTTTTTTCTTTTAGCTCGGCTCCTAAGGGTCTTACGGTGATGTTACATAGCCTATAAATTCCTCAAGAATTAGGCTATCAAATGTAAAAAGAATATTTTAAAATCCGACTGGTACTTAGTTCCAGCAATTAGCCCGTTCAAACAAACAAACTCTTCAGCTTTATTATTAGAGTTATTATAAGATGGGTCAAACTACAAACATGACTTTGTAACCAAAGCTCTTATAATAACCACATCCGTGAGAAGACCGGTATGTCCCGGTGATGTGGCTATTTTTTATTATTTTTTTTTTGACAGCATACGGCGTCGCGTCTTTTATTCAGCGTATATAATATTTGAGGTGTGGTCATATACTTAAGGGTGTGGTACAGACCATCAAACTGAACTACTTTCTCTTAAAAAATAATCAGCATACATTTGGGTCGAGTAGGTAAGGAAGTTTTGTATGGGATGGCTGATTATTATTTCTGATTATGATGTTGTTTACTTTTTGTCCCTATTTGTGTACCTACTTTTTGTCTCGGTCATATTTTAGCCCTTAAATATGACCACACACATTTTAGTGCACGCTGTATAAGGAAGTAGGTTATGGTAAATTCCCTTGTTCATTGCTAACATTCACTAAGATAACTGTCTTTTAGGGACTTACAATTTTACATAGTATGGGTTATTTTCCATACCAAAATATTGCATGAAAAAGTATCGAAAATGACAATTTTAAATAAGCGGCCAGTCGAAGGATGTTATAAATTCCTTCCAAGCTAATAAAGTTGAACCAAAGCTGCAGCGGATGACTCAAGTACTTGCCTACGCGCCATACCTATTTACATAAAATTAGTGCGTAATAATTAATGGACTCAATATTAGGCAAGTGACAAACTAGTTTGCATTTGGCTATCAAGTAGGAACCGCAATCAGCCTACACATATGCAGATTTAAAATGATTGCGAAGGCATTGTTTAAATTAAAATGTAAATATTATAAAGAAGTCTACAAGGAGCAATGTTTTCATAGCCTACAATAAAAAAGTCTTCGAGAAAAAATATAATTTGGTCTACGGTTGCAAAATGACGCAACACAAGATATTCAAGTAGGTATAAAACCTGCATAGGTATTAAAAAAATACTAAAGTAAAATTGCCACTGGGAATACGATATGGTACAGTCAAACAAATAAATTACACTTTGATGACACCATAATCCCCACGCAAACATATTTTATTCGCACTTTTAGCATCTTTACAGAAAAATATTGAAGCATCAGGAAACTCTCGCGCATGTCATGCTGTGCACCCATTTATAGCGAAACGCACGTTTTATATCTCAATAAAATTTGCTTGTTTTGTGTTTATTTTATCGCCAAAGACCAAAAATATAGATAGATACAATATTTTGAGACTTCTGGCTCTCGAGATAAGTAAATATGAGAGCAAAAACATAAATTTCGTACCTCAACTAATAATAAGGATGGAAGGGACATCGGTGCGCAAACTGTTACCATAAATTCAGCAGGTACAGTCAACAAAAGAGATAATTATGCAGGATCGTCGGATATACTCGTAGTTGAAGTTTAGTAGGAAACCGATGGATGTTGTCGACTGAAATTTAATTTAATAAATGAGCTGTTTGTTTTCTATTAATAAAATTAAATTTTATTCGAGAAGGTCCTTTCCGAATTCTTACTAAACTTCAACTATATCCGGCGATCCTGCTTACTTATCTCTTTTGTTGACTGTACATGATTCTAGATCTACAAGCGATGAAATTATTAGACGGTTATTAAAATAAAATCTGCTGTTCCATATATTTTGACCCTAAGGGGTTTAAAATCATTTGATGAATTCATGGAATTTGCATTTCGACGTCCGTAACACCGTATATTTACCGCACCTTCTGAGTTCTTATCACATTTTCGAACGGAAATATATTGTGAGTTCTAAAAAAACATAAAAACATTCGACGCTTTATTGTGTTCAGTATTTCCATTATTTTATTACTAGACTAGCGTTAGCGTGATTGAGAGCGCTCTGTAAGCTGTAACTGTTACAAAAAGTTATAAAATAATTACGATGTTCACACGCCATTGTTGGCATCAATAAAATAATTTGTACATAAGCTGGACTCCTTAAATTGGCCCACAATCGCAGTAGACCGGGAAAAGTGGAAAGAGGGAAGGGAGGCCTTTGCCCTGCAGTGGGACAACACAGGCTCATAATAAATAATAATAATATCATAGATGTTTTTAGGGTTTCGACAGTCAAGGGAATCAAAATGTATAGGGAAGTACTCGTTGACCTAGAATTATGAAATTTGGCAAGAAGCAAGGTCATGTAGCACAAGTAAAGGGAAAAATCCGAAACCCGTGAAAAACTATTTACATACCTACAAATTTGTACGGAACCCTCGGTGCGGGAGTCTGACTCGCTCTTGACCGGTTTTTTTTTATTATAAACGTAGGCATTTCGGTTCGGTTACTTACTTCGAAATTACGATCAAACAGCAATCAAAAGATGGTTCGCTCGTTTTTGAAAATTATCCTCCAAAAGACACAAACGCGCTCTCTCTTCTGATTTCGCGTTGTGACGTTCTTTTTGCAATTTGCACATCGCGTTTCATTTTTTTATTACCTATGTTTATTTGTTTAATGCTTTCACATGTCTAAACCTACAATACAACCTGTTTCTGTCTATACTAATATTATAAAGAGGTATTTGTGAGTTTGTATGTATGGACTAATCTTCGGAACTACTAATTGTATTCCGAAAATTCTCACTCTAATGAGAAGCTACAGCTATTGCCGAGTAGGTATTATAGGATATATTTTATGTTAAAACAAGGAATTTCACGTGGACGAAGTCACGGGCCTAAGCTAGTCTACTATAACTATTTTCGCCGCCTCGCCACGCCTTTAATATTAGCAAAATTTAAAATGCAAGTATCGGAACTGCGACGTAACCATATTATAGCTTCGTATCTGGTGGTCGAACAGTCAATAGCTTGCTTCCGAAAGAGAAATCACACCCACAGTTGTGTCATGAAAAGTAAAAGTGGTGCCGCCATGCCGATGTCGACCACTGTCAGTCCGAAATGCTTTATTTATACATTCTTATGTATAATCATGGTTCTTATTACCTTACGTAACATGTATTGATAACTTGTTCCAATAACTCAACTAGTAGTTATCAAGGTTTTACTGAAAATAACTTTTTTATTTTTTATTCAGAGCGAGTTTTTTGTGGTATGTAGGGCGATACACTCGTATATCTTAATTTTCGGTTTAAAAAGTGAATAACTGAAGGCCTTTATGATCTTTAAAGTTATACTTACGATCGTTTAGTGTTATGCATTGTAATTAAATTCTCTCTGTTATCAGTATTAATTAACTTTGATTGGCTGAACGAATAAAAACAATGTTATAACCTGCTACAACAATGTTTACGTTACAATTTATTCCTTGATGACCCTGCGAATCATAGTGATGGATTTTTGAGTAAAGAAAACGCATTTACAAATAAATCAGATAGCTTAATATTATGATTAGATAATATTAAAGGAACCTAAGCACGAAACATGTTTAAATAAAATGTAAATCTAAACAGATATTGGGCGTTGATTATTATCGACATAATATATAAATTGTATTCGTTTATGTCTATCACTTAATAAGAAATATCCTAAAATGCCTAAGCGTTAAAAATAGATGTCCTTTTATTGCTGACTTTACCAATTAGGTAGTTATTTGTGTTTAATTTTTACGTTACTTACACAAAATTTCGAAGATGAATCTGCACTCTAATTGCGCAAAACACTATCCACTCACAATCTGAATCATTTTAAAGGATATTGATAATCCATTGCTTCTTATGCTCGCAAAATTTTTTTGTTTAACAGCGTAAAAAACGCAATGAATGTTGCTGTACTGTCAAAATGAAATCAAAGTGTGTTATGTTATTATTCCCCGCAGGACAGACATTTTTGCAGTCTTGGTAATTAAATCGGACATGCTAAGACATCATTATGGTGCCTATAATGTGCTATCAAAGTTGAGTAATTTATTCACAATAAAATAATATTGCGATACTTAGGCGCACCAAAATTGGAATAACAAGGTTGTACCGTGGCATCTTCATTACCATTTAGTTTCATTCAAATATGGACTCTTAGCTCTACAATATAAAAAAAACTAGATTTTATGCAGGTACTTAAAGAACCTGATACATGTTTTATCTGAATTATTTAACATTTGACAAAATGATCTCAGTCACTGGGTCATCGTCCGTTCTTGAATTTTCAGCGAATTATCAGAGGCCATGTTTCTTTGTTTTGATAGACTTTTGTAAGGAAACTATGATTCTCCGACTACCTATATTAAAAAATAATGCTAAAATATATCAGAATGATGAATGAAAAGGACGTCTGAATTTTATGATGGAATACCTACTTACTGTTACAGAAATAATAAGCATAAGCAATTTCACCACAACTTTTTACTACCTGCGACTTTTTAGTTTTTTTTTTAATTATTAAGTAGATAATGACCACGCCGCTTTCTTTTATTAATGTCGAAGTGAAAGATATTACTCACCAACATCTCTTCTTTGAGCATTCGCCAGAAACACAAGTGACAACAGAAGCACGATAGGCACGTTATTACCGAAAAAGTAATTCATCTTGAATTTTATTATTTAAAAACTACTTATACAACAAACTTTAATGGAAATGAACAGAAACACTAAAATATATTTGAATTTAAACAAATTAATTTGGTATTTCCTTATCAAATTGAAAATTTACGAACACGATATGTTTTTCGCGCGGATTTAGAGTCGTCGGGCGCGGAGGTGGGAGCGCGTGCGGCTCAGCCTTTGGAAACTAAACTGAGTGGAGGCTGCGCCGGCGCAGGTGTATAGAGAAAGAAGAACGCATGTCCATCGTAGAGTGTCGGACCGGTCGATGGCACGGGACCGCTCGCTGTCTGCTATCTTCCGATAAACAAGTGATTACAAACGTTTAGGTATTTGCGGTATGTAAACGTGATTAGATCGAGCTTGAAGAAATTGGAGCGCGTAATAAACTTTTGCGTGAATCATTTTTTTACACTTATTTGATGCGAGTAAGAAATATTTACTCGCATTATTACCTACAGGTATGTAGATATGCCTATAATAAGTGCCAAAGAAACAGGTAGCAGGACTTTAGTTACTTATTTGGTATTACGAACATGATAGAATAAGGATATTTCGAATTAGGTACCTACACAGTTATGTAATTATTGAGATCGATGCTCATCTCTGTTACGTTTTTTTGCATAAAACCTAGTTTTAAAATTCTTGACTACAAATGCACATGCATAATGGATGGCTTGATGAGTGCAATTTAAATAAGTAGGTAAATGGAGATAGTTTTCCGAAGGGGTATGTTGAGGTGAATTATACCTACCTAGGTATAATAATGTACCTATTAGGTAGTAAGTACCAACACATTTTTTTTAATTTTTTTTTTGTAGGCTAAGTTAAATAAATAAACAAATAAATAAGACTGTATCATGTAGATAATAGGAGCAAGCCAAGTCAGCAATCATGCAAGGACCCAGACTCCGGACGGCTACTGAGAAATACCTTCGGGATCATACCCTGGACTACGCACTCTCGACTTAGGTATGTACAGACGCCAGCACATCAAGCTACTACAGTCTGTCAAATTTCTTTAATATATTTTCAACTCCATCGCTAAAACATAAGGTTCAAAGTTGATTGGGAAAATTTGACAGTTTCGGATAGCTTGATGGGGTCCGTGGCTTAGGCCCCCAGTGGTCGAGGCACCTGTGGCCGACGCCCCCGATTCTATGAATTTAATATCTTTTTTTTTTTGGTGCTTTTTCACTTAGTACAGTAAATTAGAAAAGTGTTTCACCATAATAATAAAGTATTTTTCTTTGCTAAACAAAAGTTGTCTATCAAATAGCAGAGAGAATGGATCGCCACTGAACCACCTTTTTCCCCATTAAAAGCATATTTATTATGTACAAACATCCAAAAACTCAAAAAGACTTATTATACAATGTCGGTGAGTTGCGAGCTAACATGTTGATAGACTTTTTTATAAATAGCAGATTCTTAAACGTTAGCCGTTGTTGACAATACGGCAACCGGACTATATTCTTCAACTTTAGTTCTCAATAGATATTATGTCTATCTCTTTCATACCAGAGTTATTGAATATTGCAATATGCAACAGATAAGAAAGTTTAGTGTGTCATCCACAGAGTACATTTATATATAAGAGTGTCATCTCACAGTGACGAGCGGAGGTCCTTCGCAAGGGCTCGTGCGAAATAATTACAATATATGTAGTTAAAAACAGAATTGGTGAAAAAATGTTTGTGCCTCACAGTACATTTGATCAAAAATGGCTTTGAATTAAATTAATCAATTCGGGGGCGTCGGCCACAGGTGCCTCGACCACTGGGGGCCTAAGCCACGGACCCGCTTGATGTGCTGGCGTCTGTACGTACGACGAAAAGATAGACCAACGACGTAGCTAGCAGAAACCACTAGGGGAGACCGGGGCAAGTTCTGACAAATTTTGTATTTTGGTTTATATTTCTGAGCACAATAAAGGTTTTCGGGGTTAATATTATAATAGCTTAGTAAAGGAGATTGGGCTAATCTGCCACTGCCCTGACGTCCAATTGCGTTAAGATAGATTTCTTCCACGAGAATATTTCTTACTATGACGATTTCTCGATTGTTAGTCAGTTAGGAGCTACAGAGTGCTCTAAATATGAGTATTTAAGTATAATCCATATTCCATACTAATATTATAAATTCGAAAGTAACTCTGTCTGTCTGTCTGTCTGTATGTTACCTTTTCACGCCTAAACCGCTGAACCGATTTAGATGAAATTTGGTATAGAGATAGTTTGAGTCCCGTGAAAGGACATAGGATACTATTTATCCCGATATTCCTACGGGATCGAGACCTATGCGGGTGAAACCGCGGGGCTCAGCTAGTACTTATATAAATTCTGGTATGCGTGTCATGTGTGTGTGTGTGTGCCTTTTAAAACATTGGCATCCTAGATGTCGTTTTATGAACAATGTTTTTAAGAGTCGGTCGGCTTGGCAGAACGTTAAACCTGCCGGCCGTATCTCCCAATACCTACCGTCAGATATTTTTCATTGAAAAGATCTCATTTAGCATCTATCTTCTATCTGTATACCTACAGGATGTCCCTGGAAGTATGGATCAAATCGAATAGGGGCGTGGGCAAGGTCATTTGCAAAGATTTTAACCCTGAGAATGTCGGTGAATTTTTTTACGGTTCAAAAGTTATGACCAATTTTTTTTTTTTTTTCAATCACTTCGCATAGTGCTCAAAGAAAATAATCATAAAAAATACTAAAAAAATTAAATTGATAGTTTTTTTTCTTCCCCTTTTCTAGCCATATCATTTAAGATTTTTTTAAAACGATTCGATTTCTCTTCTCTTTTTTTTTTGTTAAAACGTTTGGAAATGAACTTGCCCACGCCCCTATTCGATTTGATCCATACTTCCAGGGACACCCTGAAGGAATACAGACAGCTCTCTGTGGACAATATAGGTACCTAATTATAACAAGACGGTGCCGCATGACTGCATGAGACACTTCCAGCATAGCTATTCACAACCATACGACAGGCTATCGTATCGAAAACCTGACATTTCGATAACCTGATTTGACTTGCCCTCAACAGCAAATAGCTGTTGGAAGAATAGCAGGCGTCTATTTGATTTAAACTGACAAAATTTTCGGGTTTTGGACTTGTGAACAGCATTTAGAAGACTCCTACGATAACAATGATTACTGTTCGATACGATACGGAGGCGTATCGAGTGTTTGTGAATAGCTATGCAGGTCGTTTACTCTCTCATTTCGGTGATCAGAATTGGCCCCTCAGATCGTGTGCTTTAACACCATTAGATTTCTTTTTATGGGGTTATTTGAAATCACAGGTCTATGTCAACAAACCCACAACCACCCGTACATTATAGGAGGAGATTCAACGCTGCATCAACGAAATTCAGCCACATTTATAATGCAAAATGGTCATGGAAAATTTCGACAAACGAGTGCGTATGTGTATGCATAGCTGTGGAGGCCATTTGCCCGATGTGCTATTCCATAAATAACCCTATCCTATGTAGTTTATGATTCAATAAAAAAATAACAATCAAGAGACTAAATAGGTACTGTGTTTTGTATTTAATTCAAATCTTGCGTTAATTTTGGGACACCCTTTAATAGCAGCGTCACAGAATAAATAGTACAAGTAGCAGCGTACCTGTTTGATTCTGAAAGGCGTTTGGCGAATGAGATGATATGGTTTTCATCAATAATTATCGAAACAATATATAAATCAAATTAAAATATCAATAAATAATGAATCAATAATATCCTACCTACCTATAGTAATAAAAATTAAGTATACTAGCTGCGCCTCGCGGTTTCACCCGCGTAAGTTTCGATTCCAAAAAAAATCTGGAGCTCAGGGCCACTCTTGTCAACTAGGGGTGTAATAAAAAATAATTCTCAAACCTACCTAATATACACAAAAAAAAATCATAAAAATCGGTCAAGCCGTTTCGGAGGAGATCGATAACAAACACTGACACGAGATTTTTATATATTTACAGAATCAATCGTTTATTCATTCGAATACAGAACTTTGAAATGGAACGCAGTCAAAGACAAGCGTTTTTTTTTCTGAAATCAATATGGCGTTAGTATTTTAGTAAACGTCAAATGAAGTGTGGTGTTGTGGTCCGTGGCGTTTATTTAGTTTTTTCCTAGACCATGGCTGGTTTTACGGAAAACGCGTTAGTTCGTAAGCTCCAAGAATTGAATTCGAGTCAGCAAAGCATTCAAACGCTTTCCTTGTGGCTGATCCATCACAGAAAACACCATGCCATAGTTGTAAAAACCTGGTTCAAAGAAATTCTAAAAGGTAACCTACAATATTATTTTCTTACTGTTATAAGTGCAGTATAATGTTTAAATCGCCAGTTGATGAACTGTTGATTATTTACTAAATATAAAATTCTTCAGAGAAGAGAAATATTTGATCGATAAAATATCTTACTTTTGTTTGTTATAATTGTGCGACCATAGAATAATCTAGTAGTTTGAATGCTACTTGGGATGCTAAACACTATGAATTTCATAAAATTTCATTTTTAAACGACGCTTAATCAATATACTTTACTTGACCATAGAATAGAATACTCTTTATTATGTACACTACCATACAACAAGAAACAAAAAAAACCCACCTAACACTTGGCAATGCAATGATAACAAAATGTAGGTACATCTAGCATTTGAGTTTCTAGTGGTACAGAGTTAATTTCTTGATCCCAATGATACAATTAAATCATAAGTCTTGTTCTGAATTGAATGCATTTTTTTATTTTAGCCTGTGTTGTCCCATTGCAGGGCAAAAGCCTCCCTGTCTCCTTTCCACTGCTCTCTGTCTTGAGCTAGTCTAGACCTATCCTGTCCGTAGGCGTCTAGCTCGTCACACATATTTATTTGTGGTTGTAAATTCTTGGCAAGTCACTAAATTGATCTTCATCCCAATGTGTTGATCTGTGAACAAATGCAGCTGAATGAAGCTACTTATTCTTGTCTATTGGTATTTTTACAGCTCATAATAAAATAGCTACTTGTGGATATTCCGCACCTGTGCCTTCTTGTGTATAAAATGATTTTCACTTCTCATGCTCTAAAAGTTCGTCTTTATGTTGTGCTTAGGCGACATAAAATCGCTTTTTATGTTCTAGTGCATAAAGTAATTTTTTTTTTTCTGAGATAAAGTAATCAGGCCCAACAGCCACACGCACAATAAAACTTCGCAGATTAAAGTCGTGATTTATTTAATTTTCTTTAATTTATACCACTTCCGTGTTTTCTATCGTTAATTTAATAAAATCAGGTAAAATAGATGTCATTTATTATTTAAAAACGCAAAGAAACGTTTTATGACTTGGCAATATGAAGTACCCAAGTCGAATGACAAATGTTGAAATTAAAAAAAAACTTTTAAAAAGTTTCGTGGCGGTATTATCTTTGGTGGCGGGAATTAGCTATGCTTTGCAACATTTTTGATTAATTATGTACTGTATACTTTATGCCTGTTTCATTTTCTCGCAATCGAAGTGAAAAGCAGAGTGTATAACTCAGGCATAAACAAGCCATTTTACCCCTCGACTTAACTATCCACCCTCGCCTGCGGCTCGCGTGGATATAAACGTCTCGGGGTAAAATAGCTTCTTTTATGCCTTAGTTGTACAATCTACTATTACATAACATACATAATCAGCCTATAATGTTCCCACTGCTGGGACACAGGTCTCCTCTCCGTGAGAGGGAGTGAGCCATAATCCACCACGCGGGCCCAGTGCGGGTTGGTTCCAGAAAAATTATTTGATCACATGGCCCAGTAGTAACGGCCACAACTAACGATTTGTAGGTTCTAAACCAGATGCGTTTTATTTTTTGTAAATTATTTCATCACATTTCATCATTCAAAAATAATAGTAAACATATTTTTTGGGCTATTTTCAATAATAATAACAAAGAAGATTACTCAAGTTATTCTCCTAAAATTTTATTGTGCAAAAGACATTTTGTCTATTCTTTATGGAGTTTTTTCTTTACAGCCAAAGACAGCAAGCAGCTTACATTCATGTACCTTGCTAATGACGTAATACAGAACAGTAAAAAGAAAGGTCCGGAGTATGGGAAGGAATTTGGAGAAGTGCTGGGGGAATCCTTCAAGCACATGGCCAAGACTGGTATAAATACTAAGACTAAACACTCCCTGCACAGAATTCTCACTATCTGGGAGGAGAGGGGAGTGTACGACTCGCAGAAGATACAGGATTTCAAGGAGGCTGGTTAGTTTATTTCTATATCTTGTAAAGTTGAAATAAGTATGCTATCATGTCAAATTATTACTATAGAGGATTTGTGGGGTAGACTATACAAGCTGGCAAGGACATTGAAGCACAACCTGTTACCATTCATTCAGTACATGTTGTAACCCTTGTGTTGGTTATATAAAAAGTAGTTCTGCCATTGTTTTGACTGCATAGGTATTGCACTTTTCTATGAAACAGCCAATTTTTTTTATAACCATCAATTAAATTCTACACTAGGGGGTTTAGAATCAAGTGCTGAGTTCATGATTTCAGTTTGCACGTTGATTTCCCTGCCACCCTGTATAGACTGCAAAACAAAATATTATGTTATGGCATGACTTGCAGGCAAGTGTGCGTGATGTTCATCTTGTAATCCATACCAATGCGAAAGTGTGTCTGTCTGTTACCTCTTCACTCTTAAACCGCTGAACCAATTCAGATGAAATTTGGTATAGAGATAGTTTGAGTCCCGGGGAAGGACATAGGATAGTTTAGGATAGTTATTCATATGAGAAACTAAATGCGGGTGAAACCGCGGGGCGCTGCTAGTTTTAAATAAAAGCTTATACTAAACAAATACTTATGGTAGGAGGTTCTTATTCACAGTTTGCTTCACATTCCAGTGGATCCCAACGACGCTATTCCTCCAAAGAAAGAGAGCAAGAAACGCAAGTCAGTTGATGTGGAGGTGGTGAGCAAAGAGCCAGAGAAGAAGGCGAAGATCGAAGTTCGCGCGAAGCAGGAGCGCCGCCGCAGCGAGACCAAGGAGGTGGACGGGCATCTGGAGACGCACACCACGCTCAGTCCCAAGACGCCGCCCGGAGACCCTCCCGAGCCTGAGGAACTTATCAAGGTAATAACCTTTTTTTCTAGGGCGAATTCGTCAATGTTGCCCGCGAAATTTATGACGTGTTTTGCAAATTGCAGTGCTGTTTGATGTTGTTTGTTGATAAAAATTTAATGTGTGGTAATTATGATAAAATAATGAATTAAAATCTATTGGGCTCAGGCGCAAAACGTCTCTTTCACAAAATGTCCCCTGGTCGTAAAACGTCTCTTTCGCAGAATGTCTCTTTCGTAAAATGCCTCTTTCGCAGAATGTCTCTTTCGCAGAATGTCTCTTTCGCAAAATGTCGCGCCAGGGACTTAAGAATAAAATTTTGATTTTCAAAGCAAAAAATCATTTATTAAAATTATAGTGCAATTGTGATGTTAAAATTTTGGTACTTAAATTTACTTAAGTATGTATTCCAAATAAAAACAATATCAATAGGTATCAAACACTACACACATTCAAAATTTAGATCAAAGGAATCAATACTGTTAGTAAACATATCCACAGATAATATAATAGGAGCTATTACTAATAGTAACTAAACATTAACTAAGTATTGCAAATGAAAATATTTTTTAAACCATTTTTAAAATGATTAAAAATATATTATTTAATATTAAAATGTCAAATAAATAAATTTTGGCATTATAATTTACTTGAGTTATTATCAAGTATTGCATTAAAAAAAAATTAATCATTTTCATAAATGATTAACATAACATTATTGATAAAAAGAAAATACTCATAATGTATAAGTGTTCTATGTCCTTTTTGATTACGAATGTATTCGATTTCTTGATCCATATTAAAACTCAAATTCACTAAACACACACAGCTCGGCAATAATAATATAAATAACACATTTATTTCAGATTAAAAATCCATATGTTGTTAGTAAAAGTCTTAACCTAATGTTAGTAAAAAAAACACAAAAATAATAATAATGAATGACATACATTTATAAGTTTTTTTCTAACTACCCTCACATATTATTATAAAAGATGCCATCACTGAAGTTTAAATTGTACCAAAATATTATTTTTAACTGTATCAAAATATTTTTTTTATTTGGAATACATTCTTAAGTAAATTTAAGAACCAAAATTTTAACATCATAATTGCACTATAATTTTAATAAATGATTTTTTGTTTTGAAAATCAAAATTTTATTCTTAAGTCCCTGGCGCGACATTTTGCGAAAGAGACATTCTGCGAAAGAGACATTCTGCGAAAGAGACATTTTACGAAAGAGACATTCTGCGAAAGAGACGTTTTACGACCAGGGGACATTTTGCGAAAGAGACGTTTTGCGCCTGAGCCATCTATTGCTCTCGAAATTATATTTGCTGCAAATCATAACATTTTCACGCAATAGTCTTATTTGGTTGTGGGTTCGATCCCAAACAGCCACTTTACTTTGTGTCAATTATTTCGTCACCACTGTTCTCAAAACAGTGAAGGCATACATCGTAAGGAAACCGGCACGTCTTAGAACCAAAAATTCTAAGACATATCACATATCGTCTCTTTGCATTAAAAGTGTATAATCTCTAAAAAAAATTAAATTGAGTTAATGTATACAGAAATGTTTTGTATAGCAAATTAAACCTTTAAAACATTCTCCTGTAAAATTGGTAAATTTTCAAGATTGTACACTTTTAATGCGAAGAGACAATATGACATGTACCACACACACTGAACCCACATGGAGGAGGAGAAGGCCTGTGTCCCAGCAGTGGGAACATTATAGGCTAATTATGCATAATGTTCCGGCAACTAATGTACTCACACCACTAGTCTTATTTGCATCAAATATAATTTCCAGAGCTATATTATGTATGTACATTTAAATTATTATAAGTTAGTAGATTTGCCTGGCTGCTTTGAAGGAACCTTAAGAAGCAGCTTATATAAGGGCCTAAGAACACGAGGTTTTTTACGCGCCGACGTAGACGCGCGTTCCCGCGCTGCAAACGCAAAAAGTGCTGCTTTATGAAAGCAAAAAAAAAAAACACCCCGACGCGCGACGACGGACTTTACACGAAACGCGCGTCTAAAAAAGTGTGCATGGGCCCTTAGTCGTTGATGTATTTCGTCCTATGATGATATTGTTTTAATTCTGTATTTTTACTAAGTTCCCATTGGGTTTGTCTTACATAGTATTAGGAAGCAGCTGATTGATTAAGTTTTTGTAATATTCCCTATTTTAGTTTAAGTATCCGAATGGCAAATTAAAGTCATTATGTAGATTTTTGTGCTCTGAAGTATAACTAGTCAATTCTAAAAATATCAAATTTCCTTGAATAGGTTCTAAAGTGTTGTTTGACCATCTAATAGGCGTATAAACATTCATAAACACCCATAACCTTAATAGTTAAATAATTTTATGGCATTAATCGCCAATTAAAATTAATTTATTTGATAATCGAATACTTAATGTTGATGACAGATGCGGGTGTTTAATTTGTGGTTATCAGGAAACGAAGTATTAACAAGGATGTTTTTATTTACAGTCGCTGCTAGAGTTGGAGGCCAGTGCGTCGAGCGACGAGGCAGTACGGGAGAGGATCGCGTCACTCCCGCCGGAAGTGTCCGAAGTGCAATTATTGTCTAAGTTAGAAGGTAAAACGACACCCTATCACCGTATCAACTATGTAATTAAACTTGTTGCAAGACTGAGCCCCTTTTCATACGATTTGGCTGTCGGGTAGCCGGCGCCGGGTCGGTGCCGTGCCGGAGTCGAGCCGGTGCCGTGCCGGAGCGTGGCAGTGTTTAGAAAAATATGCAAGCTTGAATTAGCAATACATTTGCTGCTGGGCATCCGGCGTCAGTAAGCCAAAATTATAAACGTGTGAAAAAGGGTGACGTGCTTGTCCAATTTCCCGAGATATCTCGTATATATCGAAATAAAACTGTGAAAAACGAAAATAAACTGTAATATTTTGTGTTTTTGTTTCATTTTTCTCATAACATAAAGTTCAATATTCTGTTTATAACCCAATTTTGGTTTTTCATAGTTTGTTTATTGAGATTATGTTTTACGATTGTTTTAGTTTCTGGAGTGTATTGTCTCATCCTGAATTATTTCTTTTTTTATCAGATTATTTAGTAAGCATTGACTGTGTTATTATTGAAACTGAGAGAAGTTAAGGTTGATTTTATGTGATCCTAGCAGATAAATGTTATTGTAAAACTGTTTATGACTATATTAATAAAGAATATTGATGATATGCCCTGTGTATTTCACTTATTCACTGATATGCCCAAATTGGTTAATAACTTACAAATTTACTTTCTAACAAATTGAGTTTGTTAAAAGATTTGTCGTTGTTTACCTTCTTTTGAATTCGGAGAATGTTCCAAACTCTGCTTCAAGACAATCTTATGTTTTATGGAAGTGAATGTTGTGTTCATAAGAGATTCACCACTGTGTAATACAGATAGCTTATATAAAAACACAGTCAATGCAGAAAACTATCTGATTCGTTCATAATTATACAAGTTTTATTTTCACAAAGTAAATGTAACCTAAACACCTTAATAATACTGTAACTAAGAATTGCCCTGCTTTCTTTTCCAATGTACATGTTCCCACTACAAAACTACAATTTTGTACGACACTATAAAGGTCATTCTAAAGTTGGGTTATAATAAACAGAATGTCAACTATGAGTACTAGTCATTCTGAAATCAACATAATTTTCACCTGCGTAAAGTTGATATTTGTTTAACGTTAATTGGAAACAAGGATTTGAATAGACTATACAACTTTATGTAGCTTTCAAATATCTAGTACTCTTTGCAATTAGGTAATGAAACCTTCATCTTCTAGATAAAGAGTCGGCGCTAAGTCTGAGTGCGGTGGTGAACTCTGCCGTGGAGCTGCTGGCGGAGTACAACCTGAGGCTGAGTGAGGAGTTGGAGAAGAGGCGCAAGGTAGCCGCCATGCTGCGGGACTTCGCGCAGGCGCATCGAGACCTGGCTAAACAGGCCGAGGCTAGACTAGAGGTAACGCAAAACAAACTTACCGATGATAGGTTTCAGGGCAGCCGCATTAATTTGCTGTCAAGCACTAACTTAATATCTGAAGTTCAGACATTCCTTGTAACAATGCCCACTCTTGAAAAAATATTGTTTTTAAAGAAATCTTGCAATATTTAAAAAAAAATTGTTGTGGTGGTATGTTTTCTGTCCATTGTCCATGACATAATACAAGGTCAAATTAAATTAGTTAGCGAAATTCCACAGACCTGATGAGTATTGATATCATAGGGGCAATTCTCGTATTTTTTAAAACGTTCGCATTCTAATGTCAAGTCTCAATCTGGGACAAGTTTTTGATATTGATTGTCGCTGAGATGAGATTGCGACTTGAATTTGAACGTATTTTAAGCACGAGAATTGGCCTTCTGATAAAACGTATTCTTTTTCAGGAACCACTGCAAATGTTCAGGCAGTGTTATCATAGACATACTAAAAGACCAAAAAACAAACCCATGTATAAAAAAACTTTTTTTTTCTATTCCAGGAATATAACATAAAACTGCAAAAGATTTACGCGGTGAAAGCGGAAGTGAAGTCCCACATAGAGAACTTACCGGACGTGTCCCGTTTACCGGATGTGACGGGCGGGCTCGCGCCGTTGCCGTCTGCCGGCGACCTGTTCAGTCTCTGAAGATGAGATGACAAGACACACGATGACACGACTAAGGAAATGCACTTACACTGTCACGTATTTAATTTTAATAACCTACTACTGAGGTAAACTTTTTCTTGACTGTCTAAGGCCAGGGTCTACGGTCAGGGGTCTTTCTAAGGTCACATTAAATTAGTTAGCGAAAAGGCTATCGACATGTAAACAGGATGAAAAAAATATTGATGTATCATTTCGTCCTGTTTTTTTTTTCATTCTGTTTTGATTTTTTGGATTTGTCTCCGCCCCGAATAGCAGAATAACTATTTAAACATGGGAAAATCACGAAAAAAAATATTATGAAGGGAATTAATTTTCTCATGCATTCGTTTTTATTGATTCTGATTCGGCACGAAGTTCGTCGGGTCAGCTAGTTATGTATAAAGGACTCCATTTGTTTACTGTTTCATACTCGAGGATGTATCATAGTCAGGTTGCAGTACTTTCAGTTGAATTTTCATTTGCTTATGTTTTGATTGCATTTTGCCATAATTTAGTCTTCGATTATTTGGATTGCGTGAAGTTTGACACAATCCCTCTGTAGTAGTTAAAAGATCTTTTAGGGGAGAATTTTTTGTTGTAATAAAACTTTGGTCTAATACTTGTGGAATTTGTAGCAGCTGATTGGGAATTAATTTAGGTAGGTAGATAAAAATGGGCCAATACCCTGAATAAGGTGACGGGTCAGACTGACGAGGCGGAGAACTGGCTGTTGTGATGTAACTATAGAGGTATGAGGAACAGGGTGTAAAGTTCACTCATCCTCCATAGAAAAGGGGGGATTGTCCGACCGGATGGGTGTTGTGTCTGATGGGCAATTGCCCGACGATTGATGTCAGGACGTTGTATATTGCTAGTCGTGTGCTAAACTCGGCTTACGCGGTGCAGGATTTTGTGTGACGTCAGTATGATACGTAGTTCGTATGTTGTGATGTAGATGCCGCCACATAACTTAGACGGGGATTATACAGGTTGAAATTGAATACATGCGACAAATCGAAATGGGAGATTGTACTCACATCATGAACAACTTTTACTATGGGACCAAACCTGAAATCGCGAAAAAAAATCTGCTCTTCCCTACATTTTGACGAGTTATGCGAACATAAATGTAGGGAACAGCAGATTTTTTTTTTTCGCGATATCAGGTTTGGTCCCATAGTAAGAGTTGTTCATAATGATGAGTACAATCTCCCAATTCGATTTGTCGCATGTATTCAATTTCACCCTGTATGATTGATTGAAACGTTGTAGAACAAAAGTATTTTATTGTAACAAGTATTCTCTCCTAGCAGCCCCTGGAATTAAAAAGTCACGGTGTAAAATTCGACACATTTTTCGGTAACGTTTAAGTGCATTTCAAAGTAAAAGCCAACTTTAACATTCAGTTCGGATTCCGAGTAGCTGACTCAAATGTCGTCTAATTTACTTTGCAACATTAGCTTATCTGAAACGTAGTGTATAGGTACTCGTTGCAATACACGAGCGCGTGCGACTTTTGACATTGACATAAGGTTCAAATTGCAATGGTTTACGCGCATTCGTCAAATACACCCACTATACTGAAGTGTATGGTCATGTGTTTTCCCGAGAATGACCGGACAATTTAGATCCAGTTCTTTCACAGTTATTTTACCTGTGACAACAGCAACCTTATTGCTACGACAATATCGCATAATATTGCATAGCAACACTGATTTTGACAGACTTGTCTGTGGCAGCAACCCAATTGCAACCTTATGACAAGGAGAATAAAGGTCACTGTGATTTTGAATGTTATGCAAAATTAAAGTTAAAAGTAGCTGTGAAAGGACTGTAGCTATTATTTGTTGATGATTGACATTAAGATTGACGGAATATCCATTGCGGTACGTATTTTATAATAAAAAAAAGACTAAAATCGTGAATGTACTGATTTTGAATAGGTGTAATACCAGAAATATATTTTTCTCTAGCGTAAAATACCGAATTGTATTGTACGTGAGGTAATTGACATTGGTTACACATTATTTTATAAGTAATACTTAATGCATTATCATACACTTCTTATAATTTAATTATAATCGAAGTTTGCCTTATTTTAAGCGAATAATCGCCTTATCATTCGCATACAACATAATGGTATGTTATCGAAAATCGAATAAATCGATTATAGGCATGTCTTGTGTATGAAAAGTGAATTTAGGTTACTTAGTGATTTGGATTGTTTAATTTAGGATCTGTTTTCCACTCCAGTATTTACCCTGCTCATTGTGTGATGATTTGTATGACACACCTATAGCCAAGCTGTCTTTTGAGCAAGCGTGGCGATCAATGTTCGTGCCTTCTCTAAATGAGAGGAGGCCTTTCCCCTGCAGTGGGACAATAATAGTACTTTCTTTTAACTTATCGATAATAACTCAGTCTTAAAAGATTCGATAATCGGATTAAAAAAAATTGTATGTAATGGCACAGCTGCTCTAAAGCATTGTCAGTCATGTTTAACGAGTAAAGTGTAGTAATTTCGTTACTAAAACTTTGCGACTCGAAATGTGAGGACTCGCAATATTTTAGTAACACGGAGCCATAAATTGAGCCGTTTTGTGTATCCAATGCCTTGTTTTATTCGATTGTTATGTTTGAAGTCCTTAGATATAGCCTAACTCCACATTTCCATTCTTTATCCCATAATCTTGCCGATTGCCATGCAGTGCAATAATGAATAATGTGTATATTATACAGGGTAGTAATTTGAGAAGCTGCATCTGCCCTTATTGCAATGCCTTTAATTACTATAGTTTTTTTATTTCACGAAGCGACTCGCGCTTTAGCCATTCGCCATTGTTTCGGACAGTACCGAGATCTTACACACACGATTACATACTCATTCACAGCGTGTTTGTAAACTTGGTTACCACCAGTAAAGCGTGTGTCGCTTAGTGAGATAAAAATATTGTACCCTGTATATTATCGATAGAATATTTTAGACATGATTGTCTCCATTTTATATTCATCTCTGATAAATCTTATTCTGCATATTTTACTCTATTTTATAATTAATACTCCTGTCCGCGCTGGTTTTGCTGTGTTCCGCAAATATTATTTAAAGATTTCACTAGATAGTAATCAATATGAATTGTATATTGATATAGAAGTACACATGTATCAATGAATTCATTAAATTACTAGCAATAATATAATTTGCTCAGAAAGATGTTTATTTAGTAGGTACTTGTATATTGAAATCCAGAGTACACAATGTACTTTTTCAATGACTAGCCAAAAGATTATTTATGTAAATGTTTGTATACGCGACAAACCTACTTTTGGTTACATTTGGTTCAAGAAAAAATAACTTTTTACTGGTCATTGAAAAAGAACCCTTTACTGTATCACACGTGTGGACAAAACAATGTTTATTTTTATAATGAGTGCTTTTGGTTGTTAAATTTCACTTAAAAATGTGATTATTTCGTCAAGTTCGGCTATGTATTCAAGGTTTAATCACTTTGTAAACCAAATAGTAGCGTATTTTGGTGCGATTATTTAATTTATTTAGCTACCACGAATCCACTATGTATAGCTAGATATTATAGACTTAAATGAATTATAGAATTTGTTATATTAACAATCTTGATCTTTTATTGATTCAACCCTCTCGTACCCAGATCGTGGTCTATAATATTCGGAGGTTTCTAATAAAGTCATAGAGGGAAGATGTTCTTGAAATCTTCATGAATGCATTCTCTTTGATGATTACGAAAAAAGGTTCTTGCATTCACTGTCAACTTGATGTATGTTTTGACACATGTTAGCTTGCTACATATTAGTAATCTGTGGTTTACATCCATGGAATCAAAACCGTTTTCGAAAAATATTAATTATTTAGATATAATTTCGTTTTGAAAATGAGTGAAAGTGTGGTGAGTACATTTTGATAACTATATACTTAATTGTAAAAAAAAATGATGATAAACAATCATGTTTTTTTTTAATTTATTTCAGAGCACTCGTAAAAGTTTGACAGAATCAATCGACACTGAATCTACTGAAAGTCCTCTGGTAATGCATGTTTTAATTACTTTCCTTGGTACTTACTGGTTGTTTGTACATAAATCTTCGAATAGCGTAGAACCAAAGGCAACATGCGTCAATAACATTAAAATTCAGGAAAGTTTGGCGTAAAACAGAGGGGATGGCATTTAAGGAGGGTTTATGCTGTTAGCTGTAGGTTTTTATAATGTTATTTTTGGGAGGCAACTATTCATGGCAAAAAAGTTGCACAACATTGTTTCAGCGACATGTTTTTGTGATGCGTAACATGTATCTGGCAACATATACATACCTACACTTTGAATGTAAAATACAAGATAATGTGTAATGTTGTAGCAACACAAGCCAATGTTGCTAGTTACTACAACTATGCTGCGCAGTTTTGTTTTAATATGGTACTATAGGCCGACCACTTAACTGAGACGTTGCCTGAGGTAGTTGCGCGGTGCGGGAGGGGTGATAGTTGTCACAAGTTGACGAAATACTGAGCTCTCGCATCACGTCACCACACCCCTCCCGCACCGCGCCGCTACCTCAGCAGGCAACGTCTCAGTTAAGCGGTCGGCCTGTAGTCACCAGCCGCCAAAACATTGCCGAAGTGACTAGCCATTGGCCATATTAGTACTTATATCCATGAAAGACTAGACCACAACAGCAAAACGCCATGAGAAGTGGAAAGAATGGAGGGAGGCATTTGTCCAGCACTGGGTCACCATGGGCTGATATAGTAATAAAAATCTGATGGCCCAGTGGTTCTGCAGGCCTCGCCTCTCATGCGCGAGGTTATGGTTCAAATCTGACTTTTTCAATTCATATGAACAGTCAACAAAAGAGATAAGTAACCAGGGTCGTCGGATATATTTGAAGTGTAGTAAGAAACTTTAGTAATTTGATAAAAGAACAGTTTTTTTTTTTCTATTAATTACATTGAATTGTATTTGAAAACATTCATCGGTTTCTTCCTAAACTTCAACTATATCCGACGACCCTGGTTACTTATTTCTTTTGGTGACCGTATTTTCTAACTTTATCTTGGACAATACTGACTGTAAAGGAAAACACCGTATGAAAACTTTGAATTATAGTTAACTAGCAGCGCCCCGCTGTTTCACCCGCATTAGTTTCGATCCGTGAGAATATCGGGATAAAAACTATCCTGTCCTTTCCCGGGACTAATTGGCTACTAAACCATACATTTTCCTAACTCATCATCTGCCTAGCCTTTTCCCAACTATGTTGGGTTCGGCTTCCAGTCTAACAGGATGCAGCTGAATACCAGTATTTTACATGGAGCGACTGCCTGTTTGACCTCCACAACCCAGTTACGTTGTAATACGATGTTCTCTATACCCAGACAGACACACTCGCATTTGTAATATTATGTATACTATGGATATACCTAAGTCTGAAATTGCCAACCCGTCTTGAGCAAGCATGGCGATTAATGCGCGTGCCTTCTCTGTGAGTGAGAAGAGGTCGTTGTCTGCAGTGTCACAATAATATGCTGGGTTTATAATATTTATCCCCCCTCCCAGGTACACGACCGATGGACGAACAACATAAATTACCGCCAGCTAGTGGTGTCTTCCTGCATCGGTATATTCCAAGTATGGTGGCACCCTTACCTTTACGACTTCCGGAAGCTACTGCCCTTCCTGTTCCTGTACAATGTCTTCAGCATAGTGATCGGATATCCGCTGTTTTATCTGGAGCTTGCTTTGGGAGTGGTCACTAAGAAGAGTGTGCTTAAATGCTGGGATTTGGCGCCTATGGCGAGAGGTATATAGGTTGAACGAACAAGTTAGTTTTTAAAAGTTATTTGTAGATTGATTAGAATATTGCTAAGTTTTTGAAGTTATCAGAAAGTCTCAAAGTAAGTAAGTTATTTCGCCAACGCTTGAGCGTATTTAAGTCTAGAAACAGGATAAATCCGCCCGTGACGATGCGTACAGACAACTGTCACTGAGATATCTGCTTGGCTGGGACGAATACATTCCGTTCATTGGCGCATGGTTCACACACAAGACTCCAATGCGCGTTCAGATGCTCGGGGCACCTTGCTACTTCCAGTAGGTACACGTGTGGATTCTAGCTTGCTCAATGATATGTCACATGGTCATTGTTTCTGTATATTTGTAATGGTTAATGTCTCGTTACGTATTCATTTATGCTACTGTATGCTTTCTTTAACAAATAAATAAATAAAGTACCTTAAATTTCCCCAGGCATAGGTTTCGCGATGCTAACAACATGCGTCTTCAGTGCGCTAGCGGTTGGCGCCGTGGGCGCGTGGTGCCTGGCGATGACGGTGCACTCCATTCACACGTTCCTGCCGTGGCTGCACTGTGCGGCGGCTGCAAGGCCACCCTGTGCAGCCAGGCATCGGACACTGCCTTTAGGGAGCGAGACACCGCCGCAATCCTTCTTTTTGTTAGTACCAACACTATGGTCACTTTTTCAAACATTTCTGAATGGCGAAATTTGAGCTTAAATTTTGCTGATGGGGTCCAAAAGCGGGGCTGGATTTGTCAGAATCAGTCCCCTTGACGCAACATACTGCTGCCCGTCACTGTTCTAAAATATTCCGAAGACCGCATTCTCCTTCGAACTCGAACAGATGCCTGTGTACAGCATTCGGACGTCTTTGAGCTGGATATTTTGATGAATATATTCAACTGATAATTTCTCTTGACAGAGTTTATTTTGTTTATTTATGTAGGTATGTATTTATTCTTGTATTATAAATGTACCTAATTATTTTCGAGCTATAACATTAAGCCTAGCTAGGCATTAAGTCTGCCTTTGCACAGTATTTTTTAAAATACTTGTGCATAAGGATTTAATAAATAATCTTTGTTCCAGTAACTTCGTGTTGGACCTAAAACGCGATGGTCTGGCGGGGGGTCTGGGCAACGTTGTGTGGGAGCTGACGACCTACTACGTCATATGCTGGATATTCATCTATTTCATCGTCATCAAACGAATATACAGCTACTCGAAAGTAAGCCTTGCACTTGATTATCGTATTTTATATAAGGATCTTTATCTAGGCAATTTTTAGCATTTTTATCGCAGGATCTTAGATCTAGAGGCAAAATATGGCAGCAGTTTCGTACCTACCTACTTCGGTTGTGTGTTTATTTAAGGGAGGCTGACTACCCCACCTTATTTTCAATTAGGTGAAGACTTGTCAAGATTAGTACATAGGTACCAAATCTGCAATCTAAGTAAGGAATTTAAGTTTACTTACCCTTTAGAGTGTAAGGGTACCTATTTAGTAAATATCCTTTAGGGTTCAGGTATTTCTTGGCATTTGCAATTTGCCACACAATCAATATCAACTTGGTACCTACGAACTAATTAAATGATTGAAATGAATATTTTTCCACCTTTTTTTAAATTTTAATTAAGTTATACACTGACAGCCATAAAAAACAGTAGGTACTTATGTTTTTACGTTCGCCATAACACATTGCTTTGTCTGCTGTTTGGCCTGTTATGTAAAATATTGATGAATTTGAAATCTATCAATCCATTATGTATTCATAATTTTCTATTTTTATAAATAATTTTCAAATTTGCGTTTTGACACAATATAGACACTTGTTGATTAAATGAAATACAGAAGTTATTGGGTTCTTGTTTAGATGGTGATGTTCAAAGACGTGTTGGCGTATTTCGTGTTGGTGTGCATGGCAGTGGGCTCGCTACAGTTGAAGGGCGGGGGTCGCATGTTCAATGACTGTGATTGGACTGTGCTGTTTGAGAGTTTACAGGTAATGTTTACATTTTTAAGCAAGATGTTACAGTACCTGTGAGAAACCAATAAAAGTAAATAAATAGTGTTTACCGAACCTGATGAATTACAAAAAAAACCAGTGGCACTCCGGGAGTGCCGATAGAAGTGAAAACAAAACACATACAGAATAGGTACTTTGCCATCACTCACTGACATATCGGATATACATTAAAACCGAGTACATCCCGAGGTCAGCCGAACATATCCAAAGCGGTGTCGGTTAAAGTAACAGTGGCGCGAATTCAATGATTTTTTCCCATCTCAAAAAAATGCCCAACGCGCGTAAAGAAGTTTTCACTTAAAAAAACTTATTCTATTTGTAGGTCTGAAGCTGAATCGTGGTTTCATCTCATGTCCGAATACTTATTACTTATCTACGTACTTTTTAAACACCTAAACATAATGTCCTTATACATGATATATTAACCTCTTTAATATCGGCCAAGAAATTGCTGTAAAACCCGAGCTCATAGAATTTTTCTACTGGTATTTCACCATCATGACATTAGCGCCTATTCCAAATGGCGTAGATATCGAAAACGACAATTTTTATTGTCAAGCAAACCTTTTATTTTGTAAATAGGGGTACAAAACACGGGTACATAAAAAAAATATAATTTGCAACAGCCTTAATTAACCAAAAGGCATGCAAAAGTACAAAATACACTAGAGGTGCTAAGTAGGTACATAATAATAAAGATAAACCATGTCAATATAAAGATTGAGTAACTACCTATAATTACAATTTAATTATGAAGCAGGAACTTCAATAGGTAGTTATTTATGTTATACACAATTCTTCTGCAGTCAACTTATTTCGTATTGGTATTAAATAAAAATTAGTAAAATAAAAATGTAATGTCATATTTTTCTAATTTCTAATCATTATAAAGAGTAATCAAGAAATACCTTTCTCCATTAAAAATTCCGTCACACTAATATAATATGCTTTGTCTACTAAAAAAATTCGAGTTTTTTAATAACGTCAATTAAAATAAAAAAATCATATTACTTATCATAAAAGTGACATCAGTTCTTTTTTTAAACATTTTTAGATGTGGCGTGAGGCCATGGAATACGCGTTGATCGAGATGACTGTGTGCCAAGGTTCCCTAATTATGCTGGGCTCCTACTGCCCCAAGTCTCAACACCAGTTGGGTACCACTGCGATGCTTGCCTTCGCCGTGTCTAAGACTAGTTGTATGACCACCGCCTTAGTTCTAGGGGCCACACACGGAGCGCTTTACAAGGACTATGAGAATGCTACTAATATTTGGCCAGGTTGGTGAGGTTTTCATTCTTTATGATTTGTCAAAGTTCCATCAGAAGATACGAGTGACCTCGTTAATTACTTTACAACTTTTGAAAATAATCCCCAGTAAATTGAAATTTCAGTAAAGTTGAAACTATTTAACCCATTCGCTACGGCGATAAAAATTACGATTATTAGCCAAGTGCTGGACTTTTCGTCGCGAACGTCGATGGGCGTCCTCCGCACCTCATTAGGATAATATGGAACGCCGCTTTATTATTATTTGTATTTAAAAAACAATGTGCATATATTGCAAGTATAATTTTTTGTGACTTGTTTTTGCCAAGATAAAAGCAATTAAAAACAAACGCCGGTGGGCGTATTTCGCACCTAAATATTAAATCAAAAAACGCCGAAAGGCGTCTGCCGTAGCGAATGGGTTAACTGCCATATAGACAAATAGACCTTTCATCCTATGGCGTGCACATAGTATTTAATCTTAGGGTGGTAAAGCAATTACGAAGTCGACTATACTCAGGAAGTCTGAATGGTTTTTTCTCGTATAACGCGATGTGCATGATTCTATCTTTGATTGTGCAAGAAAGTCGGTTTATCTACTGGATAGAATTTGTCGAGCAGCAATGAAATGCTGTTGGTTTAGAATTAGATGATTGATTTGAATACAATTATTATAGACGTTGAAATATTTAGCTGGCTTTGGCTGTAGGCAATCAACACATTCATGTTGTTGGCAGATATAATATTTGCTATGTACCGGATAAAATTTTGTACCGTCTTTAAAAAAATAGGGTAGGTATAATAGGTGAATGGAATAGAAGCATATGGCATAGAAAATTATTTTATTTTTATTTTTCAAAAACGTACAAAGAAATTGATCTAGCAATAAAAACTACACATTTCAAGTAAACTTTTCATACTAGAACGAACGAACAGTAAAAATAGATATTTTGAATAAAAATAATAAATCTAATAAAAATATCCAAATTCAAATCATACGCACCCTACTAAATGCGCGGAATTTATCAATGAATTCGCGAAAATATCATTGAAGCGCGATCCTCTATACTTTACTTGCAAATATTCACCATGTATGGCTTTTATTCCACTTACACAACACAACATACCTATTATTTTCGAGACGGTATAAAATGTCATATCAAATCATTTATTTATCATCCGGTATACACACATCAAAAGTGTCTAGGGATCAAGCATTTTTATGCGGATTTCTTGAGATTGAGATGTGGCTTTGTAATAAATTTATGATTTTATAAATTTATATGGATCCTTTTTGGTGCATTTCATAATTTGAATCAGGAACTGTGAATCAAATTCGAGTAAAAGATGAAAATCAGCTGTCAATATTTTCCCTATAAAAACATACAACGCATTGAAGACATTATTAGTGCTACTGTTTCCCTACTACTGATTAAAACCAACGTTATTATGGAGCGGCGACGTCATTTAAGCAGGGAAGAAATGCTCAGAGCCGTAGGAATGATAGAAGCTGGTTCCCGGCAACGTACTGTGGCTTTAGCTCTGAATACAAGTCAGAGTGTTATCAGTCGACTTTGGACACGTTACCGAAGCACTGGTACCGTGGCTGAGCGCCATGGAGGACGGTATCGCTGCACCACACGGAGACAAGACCGATACATTCAAATCTTAACTCGAAGAGCTCCAACAATAACCGCCATGATGTTAGCCGTGAGGCTTCATCACTCTTCAGGGAACTTAATTAGCGACCAAACAGTCGGAAACCGCTTGCATGAAGTGAACCTTCATTCCCGAAGACCGCTACGGGTACCACCTATAGCAATGCACAATCGTAGGATTCGATATCAATGGGCTCTTGAACACAGAAATTGGGCAGAAGAACAATGGCGTTTCGTGTGCTTTTCTGATGAGTCTCGTTTTGGTATGAGACCGGATACAAGACGTATACGACACTGGAGAACCCCTGGACGCCAACAGCGATTAAAATCCTGCCAGGAAGTCCATCCTTATAGTGGTGGAACCATCATGGTATGGGCGGGTATTTGGATCGGCGGAAGAACTGAGTTGATTTGGATCAGAGGCAACCTCAACGCTCAAATTTATGCTGAGACGATTGTATCAGACGTCATCGTTCCTCTACAAGTGCAAATCGGTCCCTTATTTCAGTTAATGCATGATAATGCACGACCGCACACCGCAAGAGTTGTAAGACAGACTCTCGCCGCAGCTAACATCAATGTCCTGCCCTGGCCTGCTCAGTCGCCAGACTTGAACCCGATTGAGCATGCATGGGATATGCTACAGAGAAGAGCTCTGCCGAATATGGAGGGTATCCAGTCGCAAGAAGACCTTTTTTTGTTGTTGCAACGAACATGGGCGGCCATTCCACAGCTTGATTTGGATGAACTCATTTTGAGTATGCCAAACCGATGTTCTTGTGTTGTTAGTGTTCGCGGTAGAAACACGGATTATTAATTGTTTAAGTTACCCAATAAAATTTTAAAGAAAACTGTTATTTCAGTCTTTTTTTCGAACTTTTGTGTTAGTGGTTCAAATGTCAAAAATCCCTTTATTAGGAAAATGGCAAATTTCTTTATTAATGCAAAGGTGACTTGGTTTATCGTTACTGTGACAAACGAAAACACTATTTGATGAATCCTTAAAGAAAATTTTAATTAATATCAATCAGGAGAAAAGTTATTGCCAAAATATATGTTGATCCCTAGACACTTTTGATGTGTGTATATGCTAATCCAATCGCAAGATACATAGGTATGTACTTACTTTCTTGCTGCTTCATATGAAAATATGTTCATGTTGTTAAAAGTCTTCTCACGATTTAATTGCAGGAGCTTCATCATCGATAATCCTATGGTCTGACTACGTGGCTCGTATACCAGGCAGTCAGTTCTGGTCTGCTCTTATATTCTTCACACTCTTCGTTTTGTCACTAACTACAGCGGTAAGTTTGCTATACAATGTTCGGGTCTGCATGATTCGGCACAGCTGGGTGGAAAACTCAAAAAGGGGAGCAGTGGTGGCCCAGTGGTAATGGTCGCGACTTACAGTTTTTTGGTCATAGGTTCGAACCCA